>WARS01000110.1:0-2620000 GCA_008933995.1 Datnioides undecimradiatus
GGTTCCAATCAAAGGACAATCGCACCTCGCACTCAGCCATACATAGCGTAATTACCTCAGAATCAATGAGCAACTTTAGCTGAATTTGGAAAATGTTGTACGTCCAGCATGTCGAGCCAGCTTCACGTTCTACGTCTGATGTGTTTTCCAGAAAGCAGGACGCTCCTCGGGGTTCTAGAGACGAGAAGCGGCGAGCCCAGCACAATGAAGGTCAGCGCTCCCCTCTAGTGCCAGAAGCTGAAGATGTTGCTGTGCTTTATTACAAATATCTGAGCAGGTATGAGCGATAAGACAAGAGTCTTAAAGTTACCTGTTTTTCTAACAGTTGAACGCCGGCGCAGGGACAAGATCAACAACTGGATTGTGCAGCTGTCAAAGGCCATCCCAGACTGTAATATCGACTATACCAAGACAGGACAGGTGGGTTCAGCTCAGACTCTTATTCACAAACAGTTTGTTTTCCCAAAAGGAAAAGCTTAACATGTTACATTAGAAAAGATCAAAAGGGAAAGATCTCTGATGTGGTTTCAGAGTAAAGGAGGGATTTTGTCCAAAGCCTGCGAGTACATCAAGGAACTCCGGCAGAGCAACCTGAAGCTGGGGGAAGATATCAGCACGCTTGATCGTCTCAGGATTGACAACCAGCTACTCAGACAGGAGGTATGTCTGCAGGCGATTCCCAGTATTTTGGGCTCAAACCTGCCGAGTATCATCATCCTATTCAACTGTGCATGGTGTTATTGTGCTGGATTGTGTATTTGCAGGTTGTTTACTTCCACCTTCAACCTGGATTTAATATTTAAAGGACTTTGTCATGTAGCTGATAGCTGTATTCTAATAAACGATCAGTTATCAGCCCAGGCTAAACCTCCTCCCTCCACAACATGACCCTGTCCTGCTCATTTCATCCCTGATACGAAGTCAAAAGTCATCTGATGAGCGATTATTCGTATATAACTGCTGCTTTGTCTGTGTTGATGTTGCTCAGGTGGAAGACTGGAAGTCCAAGAATCAGATCCTGAGGAACCTGCTGAGACAGCACGGCATTGTGGGATCATCGAGCACCGATCCCCAGTGAGAAGCCTGTTGCCAATGAGTATTTGAAGACAACCACGTATGGGCCAAAAGAGTACTTGAAATGCTTTGAGATACTTTATTTGTGGTCGAGTGCATGAAATAAGGGGGAGATAATGGAATATTGTGGTTAATATTCAAATCCGGCTTCTTTGCTAAATGACATCCTTTGATATTATATTTGAAGCTTTTTACAAAATTGAAATGTTTTGCCTGGTGAATAAAACATTTTCATAATAACTCTAGTTTCAGGATTCACATCAGATTGACAAAGCCCTCATCGAATGCCTTCCTCCACAAACATTATGATTGTTCATTAACCTCCAGTACAGTAAGCTCTTTAAACCCGACCAACAACTCATGTCAGTTTCTTTTGACTTGCTCATCTGTATAAAATGCGCTCATGTTGTGTGTCTCAGAAAAACATTCATGTATTCACAATTTGACTTATTTTCATCTTTTATCAGTATAACTTTGACCAGTTGCTACCACATTTGTCATCCAGTTCATAGTTCAGCTCTTTTGCTTTGTATTTTTGTATGTTTCATGAAACCTCACTGGGGACAATAATTGCATTGCAACAATGTAACTAACTAAGTAAACAGGGGTTGGTAAGCATTGCATTGTAGGTAGGCTATGTATGTCTTTATAATAAAACAATCAAATAATATACTGTATGTCATAAAACACTTTCAGTTGTGTTTATTAAAGTTGGTAAATTGGAGGTAAAACTGATAATTCATTGCACCCTAGCACCATAGACTGTGAAGGCATACACTGTGTATAGCTTCATGTCTTAATGAAGATGAACTTCGTGGTCATGAGTGGACTTTATTTTGAAGGATCTTTGGCGGAAGTGCATCATAACATTGACGCTGAGGGAATGGTGCTCTCGAAGAAAGCCTGATTATTTCACATCGGCTGCAGTGTATATTCACATTAACAGACCGTAAGGACGAACCCGAGCTTCATCAATGATCTGTATACTGCTGGTAGCAGGCCACGGCACCGTCTTAGAGACACAAATCAAGGTAAGCCGCTTGAATGGTGCAGTAGAGACGGGATGAGTTCAAGTAGTGCAAAGTTCGCAGTAGTTGTGAATCCGTCGTGCTGCACCGAACTGCCTTTAAGAATCCGATACTTACCCATTCTGTAAGATGTTTACAGCAGTTTTTACCGTTTTAGACCAACATTTACGACGTTTACGGAATCGTAAGGATGCACTGGTGTATCCGGCTACACCTGACCCATCAAACGTACCGTTATTTTTATGAAATGATATTCTTAGCATGGGTTCATGTTGGTTTTCAGTACCCGCTACCGGCCACTGCGGCGTAATCAAAATGTGCTAATTTGAAGGGGAATTCTGGGAAGTTGAGGTTTAGTGAAAGTTGACTCCGGTTATTGGCTTATGTATATATGCCGAATTAATAAAGGCAGTCTAAAGGTTCAGATGACAGCCTTGAGTATTCTTAATAAGTACGTGTCTTAGCCAAGAAAGACAGACAACTTTACAGGGCGTGCTTTTTTCATTAAGTTTGGTGTGACGTTGTCTCCAGCAGAGCGGGGGGGGGGGTACCCTGGAACACCTGAGGTCACGTAGGATCCTCAGTTTGAGTTCAGTGTTTATATAATGTACCTTCATTTGACATGATTGAAACACATAATCCTGCAATACGTAACATGAGGTAACGTGAACGCATCAAGATTAGTAACATAGAATGCTCATTATGCTATAAATCTCCTGCATGTATTTTAATAGCGCATACATTGTTTGCTTGTAGAGAAGGAAAGAAACTGTGCAAACTCATGTAGGAAGAGCACACTGTTGTATATGCTTATATAGTGTCAGGATGGGGTTTCTGAGTCCAGCTGTTCTCCCACCTCTCCTCTCCCAGAATGATGACACAGGCTTGTACAGCCACCTCACCGGGGTGCCAAAGGCCTTACTCCCAGGCATCGGAGGAAAGAAGATCCTCGACTTTTGGTGGGAAATGGTCAAAATGTGCGTAACAGTGGCAAGAGACCGAAACTCAACCAGGCCTGAATTCTCATTAACTCCTGAGTAAACATGCACTGGTTAACCTGTGATTGCATCTCTGATTTCTCTCCAGGCGACAGCTGTTCACAGAAGTCTACCTGGTCACTAATGCCGACAAGTGAGTTCCAACTGACTCAGCTGGTGCTGATGTGGCAGTCTTGTTACAGTTTGGTACCAAAGCAGCGTTTAATCTGCTCCTGCTCGGCTCTGACTCTGTAACACAGGTATAAGCACTACGAGCGCTGGGCCACGGCCAATGATTTCCCAGTGGAAAATGTGATAAATGACGGCAGCACGACGTTGGAGGACCAGCTCGGGGCCGTGGCTGACCTGCAGCTGGCCATACACAGCCGCAAGCTGCAGGAGGACATCGTGGTGGTACGATGAATCTGTCTGTTGTCAGTGATGGCGGATGCCCAGTCACAGCTGTGCTCAGTAACATTTCATTGTGTGTTTGTCATACGCTGAGGATTTTCTTTTTGATTGAGCAGGTTGCAGGAGACATGCTGTGCGCAGACCAGAACTTCGACATTGCTCAAGTGATCCGCTTCTTCAGGTCAAAGGTGAGACTAACTCCAATAAAACTGTGCACCAGGACCTTTTGCTCACAGTTATTCCCACACACATTAACATTTTAGTGGACACGAAACCAAAAGAGAGGGTGTTTCTTACAAAAAATGACTTTAGATCAGCAGCAACACTAGTCCTCATCTATCAAACATATAAACATCTCATGCACAGCAGTGATATTAAGCCAAGTCCTGGCCAAACAGAAGGAATATCATCTTGTGTCTGTGCTGCAGCCTGGAGAACTGGTCATCTACTACGAGCTGGAGGAGAGTGAGAAAAGCAGCTCCAGGGGCATTGTGGAGGTCTGCCCTGACACCCACAAGTGAGAAGATGTTGGTGTATTTCCTCACAATATATAAACTGTTTTTATTCTGGTATAAAGTGCATAAACATGCTACGATCATGAAGTTTATAGTTTATACAGTCTGATAAAGGTATTTGTTGCATCAGGATAACTCGCTTCCTGGAGAAACCGCAGGAAGGGATGACAGAATCACGGCTGGCCAGCGTGGTGTTTTACTGCATCCAGGGGGACAAGCTGTCCTACCTGTCAGACTTCCTCAGCCTGCAGCCGCAAGCCACAGACAGGAGCTTCGGACGGTTCTGGGTGCGCAAGCGCTAATTAAGCTGTGTTTTCACAGTAAAGATGATGATATCATGCAAGATTGACTTACACCTTACACCTCGTACGTTTGTTTTGACTTTTTGCTTTTCATGATGATGCTGAAACTCAAAGATCACAGTTTGATTGGCTCATTAGATCCTGTGTAGTCCCACCTTACTCGCTCCATGTGTCATTTTTGCATTCTTTGCATCGATAAAGTAGTAATCAGTTACTTTTTCTCTTCAGGAGTGGCTCATTAATGAGAAGCAGCTCGACGTGTTCGGGATGAAGCTTCCGACTGGCTTCCAGCTCATCGGACAAGTGGTGTGTATCCTTAATCCTCCTGTGTTCTGTGTTTTCTTCACGCAGCATTGCCTTCAGATTCATAACTGTGATGATCAAAGCCAGACTTTTCCATTTTTAAAATTTTAACATTTTTAATTCTACACTTAGTTTGCGCGCCCGTCAACAAACATCATCATGATGGACAGAACGACGTTTGCACAGTAGAATTAGAGATGTCACCATTTTTTATTCCACATTTGACAAAACCTACACTACCCACAATGCAACTCGTCCTGCCAATCTGTCAGCCTGTGCTACAGCATGTGTAAAAACCACTAATGTTTTCTACACATGCTGCAGCACACCCCAACACCTGGAAACACACTTTGATGTGCAGAATGAGTGGATTGTCCCTGTAACTTGCAAAGCAAGGCACACTGCAGCGTGTTAAAGCTGCGCTCAGCAATTTTGTAAGAGGCACGAAGAGAAGATGCTTTAATATTTCAGAGGTCCAAAGCTGTCATTACCCTGAAATCACGTAAAATGACACGAGCTGCAAACTGGGCACTCACTCCTTAATGTCTTCTACTTCCGCTGTCAGCTCAGGGTATACGGCCCACACTCGATGAATGTGAGCGCGTCTTATTGGTCGTGGAGAGTACGTTTCTTTTCTCAGCACACTGTTGTACTAATCATCGGGCCATGGAGCTGCGATATCAGGGTCCCACCCACGCACCCACCCAGCTCAGTCACAAGCACACATGAGCAGTCACACCCACTTTTTCACGGCGTCCATCTTTTAGAAAAATCTATTTGATGTATAAACGTCAAGTGTGGGAAAAGCATCTGTGGACTCATGCATCACCAAAGCAAGTGACGTTTCAAAACTGTCATTTAAACATAGCTGTTTTTTATTGTTGACGTCCCAGGGCCTGTCAGACTACACCAAGTGGCTCACCCACTACTCCACTAAGAAACAGGACAGACCCGCCAAGCCAATCACATGTCGATCATATGCCAGGTAAGAAAACACAAACCCTGAGGTCTGAGTTTAGCTCAGATTACTGTGGTGTTTCCAGCTCACAAATAAAAGCCTCGCTCTCCCTCCTGACTTGAGTGTCGGCCACACACTGTAAGAATTAATTTCCAAATATGTGGTGACTCACAGGGTTGGATTGATGGGGAATCCCTCAGACGGCTTCAACGGGAAAACCATCGCCATGTCCATCTCTAACTTCTGGGCCGAGGTCACGCTAGTGGAGAGCCAGACTTTGGTAACACACACACACACACACGTGCCCGTTGCACAGTTTCATCAGGGACATGTTGTGCACATGTGAATTTCTTTGACTTTGCAGGTTTTAGTCCCTCATCCACTCAATGACCCCACAGAGTTTGGAAGCCTGCAAGATCTGTTCTGCATCAGCAGGAAGGAAGGGTGCGTGCACGACGAGCTGAAACACATGACACAGATGCGTCACGCTCAGGCACTTATCCGCACAATGATCTGCTCATCATCCCCTGTAGGTACCTGGGGGGTCTGCGGCTGCTGCAGGCTACCTGTAAGAAGTTCTACCAGTTCTGCTCCAAACAAGGGTGAGATAAGTAACAGAGATAGCACAAGAGCCACTGTAACTCTCCTGTTACCATTACAGCAGATTGTTTATTTATGTGCTTTTCATCTGAAGCAAACATGTTTCATTTAATAAACTCTCCGTATATAACAGCTAGCGAGTTATGAGTCTGTTCTCCTGCGTCTCACAGCTCAAAGACGTCAGCATTAAAGCGTCTAATCAATAAGCTAACGAGCTAAAACAGAACTACTACTCTGCTCATATGAGCGTGAAGCAGCATGGTTATGTTGATGAGTAACTGCCGGGTGTGTTCGCTAACAGGTTTAGCTAATTAGGTAACATGTAACTCGTTTCTGCTGCCCCCAAGAGGCCAAATACATACAAATCAGTTGCTGGTTTTTAGTTTTTAGTTTTAAGGACATTACATTACAATAGCATGATAAGAAAGGAATCTTTAGCATGCATCATATTTTAGAAGTTGAGCTTGTGTTTTGTTTGAAAAAAAACATAATTTGTAAAGTAGCTACTAAGCTAAGCTAAAGGTCTCGTGTAAATATAGTGCAGGGAAAGGAGGGTCTGTTAAATCTAGCAAAGTAGAAGCAGCATTACTGACCTAATCCTCAACGTCAGTCTGATGTGCAGTATTTGAGCAAATGTACTTAGTTACTTAAGCCCCTGAGATGAAACACAACACGCAGATTGTACTATTAACAGTACATGAGGAAAAAGCTTCAAATCACTGTGCAAGACATTTTCTTTTAGTTTAAGGAGCCTCGCCGTCACCGCTAACGCTCATTCGGTGTGTGTCTTCACTGCAGCATTGCTTTGACGAAGCAGAACTTCACACTGAAGTACGACACCAACATTCCTCGGCAAGTGGTGAGGATCCATCCAGATACTGTTTCTAAGTGGCAGCACACAGTGTGAGATGTGAAAATGTTATGTAACGATGACTCTGTGTCTCTCTGTTTTAATGAAGGGCCTTGCTGGAAGCAGGTAAACAGTTCAGTTTGATGGTTTTCCTGCATAAATCTATTGAAACTGTCATTTTGCGCTTTTAAATTGAATATTTTACGTTGTTGGAATCGCCCCTTTTCACAGCGCCATCGTCTCAGCCACCCTGAAGTGTCTCATGAAGTTCTACAACATCACAGACAATGTGAGGATGGCGGATATATGTCGCAGTGCCACCACAGCCATCAGACTCTTTCCTTCCACTATTTTTATCATGATTATTGTTATGTTTTATACTCCAGGACCTTCCAAAGCCAATCAGAGCCAATTTTATCCTGAACATGGAGACTGATGAGCTTTTCATCACTGCTGGCCTGCAGGACAGAGTCGTGCAGGTCAGGAACAGGGTCAGCTACACAAACATGCTGGACTACATGTCAGTTATCTTTCATTTGACGCGTGATCGACGTTTTGGCTTTGCAGGTCTACGAAGGTCTAGTCTACATGGATTTCAGCAAGAAGCTCATGGACAAGCAGGGCTACGGTACTGAAGTCATGAGAAGTAGAAGATGGAAAAACAAATGTCTTATTATATCCTAATGTGTGTGTTTGTGTGTGTGTGTTTGCCGTTCTCAGGGAACTATGTTTCCATGGACATGAGCGACCTCCCACCATTCTGGCTGGCTTACCTGAGCGACCCCAGTGACTCTGGACGCATCCACAGCAACATCCGACAGCGCTGGCTCAATGGTTCGTCTCCATGTCAAACGTTACGCTGGCTGTGTGCAATTCAGGAGGTCAAAGGTCACGGCTGAACGAAAGTGCTTTCAATTCTGATTTTGTTTTCAAATGGAAATGATGATATTAGTCACATTTTGAAGAGATGTCACTGAGTTAACCACTTTGACTGAAAATCTCAGGAGTAATCGGATGGATTTCTATAACATTTGGTCGAAAAATCCATAACCATAGGATAATAGATAGGAGGATGTTCCCCTCAGGATGTGTTGCCCCACAAAGACAGCACACATGGTAAAATGGTGCCTGTTAAGTATAGCATTTAGCAGTGTCATTGTGAACATGCTAGCATGATTACACGCTAAGTATAGCATTTAGCAGTGTCATTGTGAACATGCTAGCATGATTACACGCTAAGTATAGCATTTAGCAGTGTCATTGTGAACATGGTTGCATGATTACACACTAAGTATAGCATTTAGCAGTGTCATTGTGAACATGCTAGCACTATTACATCAGCATTTAACTCAAAGCTCTGCTGTACCAAAGCGCAGCCACACAGAGCAGCTAGCACGGCTTTAGTATATCTACAGCCATGCTAGCAGCTCTGTGATGTTGTCTTAGGGCATTTCTATGGCCGCAAATGATTCCTTACTAAGCAGAGAAGCTACTGATATGAAAACATATTTAAGTTTTATATAAATTAACCAAACAGTTCTTGTTTTAAAACAACATGTTAGTGCATGTACACACTGCTCCTTTACATCTGCTCCTTCAGGGAGTTACAAAAGTGGAAATACATTAATACACGTTGCTCTGTGTTTCCACAGGGGAGCCTCTGGTCGTCGAGGCCATGAAAACTTTTGCTGAGCTCACTGATCAAGCCAGGTTGGTTTGAGGACTTTGAATGAACTGCATATATTTAAGTTTTATCAATTATCAGGGCAAAGGATAAAGCACAGGATTAATTATGCCTAACCTTTGCACAAGAGTCTTAGAGTGGCTTTGAGCTTTCTGAAATGTGTAAAACAGCTTTGCAGGAAATACCACGTGCCAAGTGTCGCTGCAGCTTTGCTGATAAAAAATATACCCAGTGTTTGTGTTTGTGGTGGGATTTCAGGGCTTCAGAGAACTTTGCAGGTGAAACTTGGTCTTAGCTCCGCTCTGATGGAAAACTTTCTCCCCTCAGGACGGCTCTGCAGGACAGAGACTGGAGCACTCTGGCACAGCTGATGGACCAGAACTTTGAGCTGCGGAGGTAAACAGTAGATTAAGATGTGATCTACCTTCATATTGGAGTGACATTCCCAACTAATTAACAACACATCCCACAGGACTGTCTACACTGATGACTGTCTGGGCCCTGGGAACCTTAAGATGGTTCAGCTGGCGAAGCAGGTAGGAGCTCAGAGACTGAGCTACCTGCTTGGAGCAGGTGTCTGTGTTTTATTAAATATGCGCATCTGCGGAAGTGTTTGTCTGTACATTCATAAAGTTTGTGCTGCTTCTTGCAGTTTGGCTCAGCGGTGAAGCTACCAGGCAGTGGAGGGGCTGTGGTGGGTCTGTGCCTGGATAGTGCACGACTGGTAAGACGACGTGGAAGTTCACGTCTTTAGCTGACGCTTCCTGCTTGTGCCTGTCTGAAGCCACTGGAGATTCATATTAATATTCATGTTGGCATTCCTGCATCTTGGTTAACCCAGATATCAGCCCGATCAGTGGGATCTGAAAAATGACTTAATCTGTGTACAATTCAACAAAACAGGTGCACATAAGTCTACAGAACTACTTTAGATTGACATCGTTTTTAGTAAAATGAAGAAGCTATATGCTGTGTTGTGACGGATCAGAAATTGAGCAACATTGTGTGCCAACCACGAGTCTGGTTTCTGATGTAATCAAGAGAAACCATCTTTAGTTTCTCTGCGAAACGAAACATCGCCCTTGTCTCTTTGAGTCGGGTTGCCTTGCAGGGATATCCAGTGTGGGGTTTATTACCCAGAAAATGTGATCATGTTGGTTTGATGATATTCTGCCTGATATTTTGATTATAGCTGGTCTGTACGTTCCTTTTTGGCTCCATCGTCAAAACATCATCTAGTCTATCATCACAGCTGTGTTGGCATTAGGATGATTTAAAAACAAAAGAAACAACATGTTTTACCAATTTGACACAGATAGATGACAAATCCGTTTACCGGGATATGAAATTAGCTATTAAAGAGTCAACGTGCACAATAACTCAGGGCTGGGACCAAAGTGGTTGTTTAATGACAGGCGGACTGGCTGTGTTACTCATTAACCTGTTCTGAGGCGTAAACCCTGGACGTGTGACCCTCTCACGCAGTCTGTGTTTGGCCCACTAGGTGGAGATGAGGCAAGCGTTCCAGGAGGCAGGCTGTGTCTTCTGTGTCATCGCACCGTACAACCCATCTGCCGGCGCCGTCGGTGGCCAACACTAACCTCACATCTCCCCACGACTCAGTCCGGCTGCTCGGCTCGTGGTCATCGGTTGGACACAGCGCGGCCCTTCAGTGGCTCTCAGTGTCATTTCATAGGACGTCTTACTAGAACGGCCAAGCAAAGATCAAAATCATGTACATGAAATTACGTGTAAGCCATAAATGAAAGACAATCAGGGCTGACATTAGGATATTTACTCATTGGTGACGGTTTGTGTATTAATTTATCAGAGTGACCTCGTAGTGTTTGGTCAAACATCAGCTATTGTTTCACTCTATCATTTAAGAATATTAAGGAATCCACACATTTCACTGAGTCATTTCAGATTATATGAAATTAATGACATTTATGGTCATTCATGGTGCAGTAAGTGTTAATTGTATTGTCTAACAATGTAAAAATGATTTTTCCACATCAATTGTATAAACCTATCCTCAGTATTTTTATAAAATAAGTATAATTTTGTACCCAAATTAAAAGACATGTTTTACATTTTAGTGTTTTGTCTCGTTCACTGTGCTGCTCGTATGCTACAGTCACATCAGACTCATTTAACCTTTCCCGAACCCATATTACACACACATTTCTTAGTGTCTGATATAAATATGACTCTTATTTTCCCTTCAGATCCTGTATATTGTCCCGTAGCCTGTGCTCTGCCTCTGTGCTGTGTGCTCAGTGAGCAGATCTAATTTGCTGTTTCCTCCGGTGGGCGGAGTAGCAGGGCTCGGGCTGGCCGCGCGGCGCTGCTCGCTGCTCCGCTCCGTTGTAGTTGCCGTCACCTCTCCACTCATGCAGACCCAGCCGTAGCTCATGGACTAGCCGGAGGTCTGGTGCTGGACTGTATCGGGCTTGTAGCGCGCCGGCTGACCCAGTGGACCATGGCTGCCAAAGAGGACCTCTACAGTAAAATCCTCCCTCGGAGGCTCCGACAGAACCGGCCGGGCTCAGTGAAATGTGGCTCCAACTTGGACGTGCTGTTATCCATGGGCTTCCCCAGACCAAGGGCGTAAGTAGGCTGACCTAAACACCGTGTCTGTGCGCGTGTGCGGGTGTGTGTGCGGGGTGGTGGTGGTGGCGGGTGCGCTGGAGGATTACAGGCATTTGAGAGGTCGCACGGGGACCTGGCGGGGGACATGGCCGCGGTGTGAGCAGTGAGCAGCGGTAACGTTTGCGGTGGTAGATCCGTTAGCGGACGGGTCAGACGCAGCATCACTTCCATACGGATCCCTGCGTCGGCGCTCAGTGCGCGCAGCCAGCTGCTGCTCCCCGCACACAGGGTGAACTGTAGAGTCCTGTAAAGTCTGCGCGAGTGGAATATTAACATCAAATATCACACAAAATCACAAAATGTGATCAGATCACTTGAAACTGTAGTCACGGTAAAGATGCATACAAGGCTTAGAGTAAATAAAACAGTTTACTTTAATAAAAGCTGCTCTTTCCCCCTTTTTCACTTCTTGACCATTTTAGTTTATTCCATAAGAAGCAAGACACTCATGTTTCAGCCAAACTCCGGAGGAGCTGTCATATTAACAAACTATTCCGAAAAGTGGAGTCAGGAGTCATGAAGTCATGACTGTGTGTGTGTGTGTGTGGGGGGGGGCCGTCATACGGTTCACCCTGTGTCCTCTGCCGTTACTGAATGGAGGGACTGTCTTTGGCTTGGCCAGATCAGAGAGTTCACATCCGTCCTGTCGGCTACAGGCTCCCACTGTAAACACAACATCACCACGGCAAGAAGCCTGAGCGTCCAGTGTCCGCACTGGACATGTGTCAGGTTCTCCCTGCTCCTAATGATCATTTCCCAGATCCATGATGATATAATTCCCATCTGTAACTGTCATTACAGACACCCTAAAACATCAATCATCCCAGGACAAATGTGTATTGGGTTTTCAATTTCATACATTCACATTTGCATATTTTACACCCCCTATACCTGGAATAGGATTCCTACAATGTACCAGCTCCCCATTTCAGATATCTACAGTGCAGGTGTTGCTGGTTTTAATATCAGATATCCACAATGCAATCTTAAACATCCTAAAATACATTTTGACTTATAAAATGAGAAAAGTTGGACAGTAATAGTACACTTGTGGTGATGGTGGTGGATATTTTGGTTATCCATAATAGTCAAAATGTGTTTTTTTTTCTGATATTTGAAATGACATTATGGATCTCTGGAATGTTTTATTTCATTTTGGTCATAAATGAAATTAAAATTGTGACTACTAACAATCAGATTGCAGATGCAGTGGGCGTTCATGTCTTCATGTTTTTCCTCAGGAAGTTCATTCTGAATATGAAATATGCAAATCTGGGGTATTTGAAATTGAAAGCCCCGATACTTATGAATGGCAAAACGATCTTAAATGTTCATTTTATCTAGAAAGAACTGATATATGCAATACAAATCCGGTCTGGAGATGTTAAAATGGCCACATTTAAGATATTTTAAGTGAGTTTTGACTCATCCAGGTAAAGTTGTAAATATCTTGGAACACAATTTATACTAGTAAAGTTAATGTGGATATCTTTAATTACCTTATAGACTGGTGAGAATACAATTTGTCAAGGCAAAAGGCTGTTATGGATGTCTATAATGTGATTATTGATAGGAATACAATGGGCTTAAATGTTAAAAACAGTTGGTTGTAACCCTGCTGCATATCACCAGCATGGAAAGCAGCAGTTTACACACAGTTGCCAAGAAATATTGGAACATAACTGGTTTTATTTATCATTTATCACATTTAAAGCTTATTAATTAGAGGAAAGAACCAGGAAGTGCTGATATTAACATTATCAATGGGCCCGTTCTGTCAGACATGTCTCTGGTTATGAATCAGTGGACTGGCTCTGACTATCAACTGATTGAATGGACGGTGAGTCACTGAGTGGAGTGGGACACGACCCTGAGGCAGCACGTAATCAGAATTAACAGCTGCAGCGCCGGCTGGTGTTTGTCACACATTACTTAATATACAGTCAGTTGTCGGCCGTGATGCTGACGTTACCTGCCGAGCTGGCACGGTCAGCAGGGGTCAGCAGGGGTCACACACACACACACACACACACACACACACACACACACACACACACCGAGCGTCCACAGAGCAGCACAGACCTTTACCCAGAGCTGTGTTTCCGCTGACACCTGAGGGAAATATGTGACTGTTCAGCCGTCAAATGCTCCCGTGTGTTCGACAGCTGGCCGCTAACTCTGAGCGTAGAGCGTGCGTATCAGAGCTTTTCACTTTCGGTTCTTTTGGAAATGCCAAAGCATGCACTATATGGGACATAGCAATGAACTGCTGGCTCCTTCCTGACTGACGCTGTCTCTTTATTATCTCAAACACATCTCTGGTGTTTCTGCACAAAAATGTGTCGTGTCGCCACATACACACTGGTACTGATGTGTGTGTGTGTGTGTGATAAGCGAATGTCAGCAGGCCATGTTATCGGCGGCGGCTCGAATGTGCTCTCAGGCCGTGTGTGTGTGTTTTGCGCTGCAGCTCTCAGAGGTCATTTGTTTGTCAAATGCTACGCGCGTAACTGCGACATCATTTATCATGTGCGACGGCCGTCACCGACCAGCAGAGCCGCTCCTCCTCTTCTGGAGAGAAACATCACTTCCTGCGTACCGGAGGATTTTCCAAGGAACGACCTCTCTGACACCAGCCGGTCAGAGCAGCAGATGGAAAAGCTTTCATGAACCCTCCACAGCAGAATCAGCATCGGGTCATATTAATTAGTGAAAGTAGCTAAATCTATTTTGGGCCGTGTTGTATGAAGTCTGGGGGAAATCTCACAGCACCTCTCTTTCAGTTCACACACCCAACCATGGGAGTCTCTACACCCCCCCCCCCCCACCACCACCACCCTTTTTTTTCCACCCAGACAGATGTCACACATCAAGCGTGTGTGTCTGGTGTGTGTATGTGTGTGTGTGTGTGTGTCAGAGGAAGTGTGCTGTGGTGGTTTGCTGAATGGACACAGCAGATGATGATAGGCCCCCAGGCAGGCCGGTGTTGGCCTAGAACACACTCCCTCAGGGAAGCCGCAACCTCTTTTATAACAGCCCATGACTGCTTGGCCTTGACACGGCCACTTATTAGCTCCTTTCTCTGTCTGTCTATCTCTCACCCTCCCTTTCTCCATCTAAAGTGGTTGACCCACTAAATTTCCCGGCCGACTTCAGGTGTCCTGGTTCTGCTCTGAAAGGATTACGTCTTTGTAGAAAGATTAAATTTATCCGCTCTTATTGCCCCGCCGTTGTTTCGGTCCGGGGGACATCCCCGCATAGCTACCAGTGTTCGCAGAGCAGCTGCCATCTGACCTTGTATCACAGAGTTTGGTCTGTCAGTACAAGAACATACATGATCAATAAGTGTAGCAGGAACATGCAATATAGTTTTAAATTCCACGTTTCAAGCTCGGGGTGTTAAAATATTGATTCAGCTGGTGCCGGCTCTGAAAGTTATATATATTTTGTGTATTGTGTGAAGCAGCAAGTATAAAAAAAAAACTGCCAACTGTCAGAACTTGGCATTAAATGTTTGGTCAGATGGGCTTTTTCTAAAATAATATTTAATCAGATGCTTCCAGATCAGAACGAGGAGACCGTGCAAACTTTATTTAAAAGTCATGCAACTACTCGATCTAAATGTTCTGTAAGTGGAAGAGTGAACATCGCATTTCTCTGATGCTTCATCAGGCTTGTTTGTGGATTACACATAAGTAATCAGCAAGATCAAATGGGGACATACTTATTTGGAATCAAGTGTAGCTGCTTTGAATTCATTTAAACTCATCCCACGTGGCCTAATCGTAACCACGGCAGAATGAACTTGTCCATCAGCGGTTCCCTCTCCGCGTTTATCAAAGTCAGCCACCAGCTTCGCCTTCATCCACTTCATTTCTCCGTTCATCAGCTCTCAGGTGGCTCGGCGTTCTGACTGTGACTCACTCTGTTTCGGGCGGTTTCAGAAACCCGTTGAGGTACGAGACCCAGCTTGTCACGTTTCGACACATTCCTGGGAGGCTAACATTAAAGACGCAGCACCGTGAATGAAATGTGTGAAAAAGCATTACAACATGTTTACTCCTACAACTGAGAATTCAAAAAAGTACCGTTTTAGTACACAAACTGAAAGTGAGTGCCGGTGTCAGTTAGCCATACAATACTTACTGCAGCAGCAACAAAGGTTTTCAAATGGCACCAAGCCCTGAGCTCAATCTGAGAAGTCTTAGACTAAATATGATTGAATATAACTTTTATTTTTTAAATAATATTATAAAAAGCTTTTCCTCTAGAGAAGAATAATAAATGCATCTTTATCTTTAGATCACAGTTGTCACTTCATTTCAGTTGTAATGTGTTTAAATTAAATGCCAGATGTAAAAAAAATCCTATAGTCCACAGTTTTATGTCAAAGCAACAGACTCTAGTCAGTTAATGTAAAAAGTGCTGATAATAAAACTGACATTTGCATCATCGTGGGAGCAGGAAATGGCTTTAGGTCTGCCGTTTATCGACAGGTTGAATCACTCTGAAAACAAAATCAATCGTGCACGTTATTCATCTCCCCCCGTGGAGAAAAAGCTTCCCGCAAGTCACAGGGTGCAGCTCCCCGACTTGGTAAATGACAGCGATGTGCATGTCAGCTAACTCTTAATGCAGTGATCAATTAGACACCAAACAAGCAGAGTCATGCCTGTTTTTACAAGCGCCCCGGCCGGGCCGCTTAAACGTGCCGGCGTGTTGGCTCACACTGGCGGGAGAGAGAGCGTCGTTGGGGGGGCTGAGAGGCTGTGCCCAGGAAAAGATGCGTCATCCTGACACATCAGATCCCGCTCAGGCAGATTCTCAGCCCGTGCAAAAGAAAACCCATGCCCCGGGTAAAGGATGGCAACGTCTACCGCTTTCTCTGCTGTTAAAAAGAGTTAAAGCGGCAATGCTGCAGCAGTATGCATACACTAACATGACGATGATGACGCTGGTGCAGCTTTATCGTCAACGTAAAGTGGCTGAAAAGGCCGCAGCTCCGTGTCTTTAGCTCTTGGTAGCTTCAGTTAAGCTAGCAGGGCTTGTTCCAGTAATGCTGCACACAAACTACAAAACTGTTCAGTAATATTTCTGACTCCAAGTTCAAATGGTGCCGCTCTCCAATGCAAAACGTTAATCAGTATGGAGGAGGAAGTGCTTCAACTTAGTTATAAATCCAACATTCAGCTTTTAGACGCAATGCACATCCGTACTCGTGCGATGTTTGTTTACACCATCGGCTCAGTCTGCAGCTCCAGCTCTTTCGCTCCTCGCTCTTGCGTTCAGTGTTTGCGCGGTCTAATGGCAGAAGGTAGAATCACAGGCACGGAGAAGAAAACAGCTTTTCATTCCCTCACCGCAGCATCCCCAGTCTGCTTTCACTGTACCCGCAGCTATCTTATTAGTATGATGGGATCAGTGTCTGCAGATCTAAAGTTTGAGCTCAATAATTAAAGTTGGCTCCTTCGCAGTTTGAAACTGTGTCATCTTCTCTTATACCCCCACTAGAGCAGACCGTATCCAAAGGATGTTTCATAACACTTAACAAAGTATGCCTGATAGCACATTTAAAGCTGAATTCACACTGCAGTGTTTTGCGTTGATGTGCAGCACCTAGCATTGTCTTCTAAAAACCTGTGTGATTCTGCATACGTGGCCTCATTACAGGTCGAGGTACAGCTAGCTGTTGTCTGTTCATGACCTTAGATTTGGGTTCTTCTTTCAGATGGACGCCCACTCACTTCCTGTGTTGATAATGTGTGTTGTTTTTGCTACACCGGACATAAAATTGTACAGTGTCACACACAGAACTTGCAATGCACAGACACAAACTTGCCGTATTTGCCTTTAGAGCTCCGTATCTGCGCCGCGGGGCTCTCAGTGCTGATTTAGTGCTTTCTCTCGCGTTTCTCAACAGCTGTCTACATAGGAAATGTGTTTTCTGTAGAGCTCAGCTGTGTACTTGCTGATTTGAAGGAAGAAGGGGAAAATGTCTACATACAGTAACGCGGGTTCAAGCCTGCTACATCTGTGAGCGCTGCACTGCGTACAGTAGATCGCAGCAATGGGAACTCTAATGTGCCGTGGAGTCGGTAACTCTCATGAATTATTGAGTCGTTCCCTTGTTTTTTTAGCCCGCTGTCTTTGAAATGCAGATGAATATGAGCGTATTCTCCTTTATTCCGCTTTCTGCAGTCGGCCCCAGCTCTTTGGGAATACTTGAAGATAATTGCAAAATCAAAACGATGTGCCTATTATTACATTTTGCGTGTCATCATTATATGTCTGCCTCGGTAGGGAGCCTCTAACAAGGTCATATAAATGTCATTAGTCTCCTTCCTGAAATAGGAGAGGTGCATCACTGTCTGGATGGAGCTGCCGTCATTCACTGGTGCACTTCCACTGCAGCTCGGTGATCATATCGTGGTTCATTTGAAGCTCTGTCCGGAAGCGGGCGAACAGACAGCACTATCAGATTATGGGGCCATTGTCTCCACTCCAATATCTCACCGGTGGATGTATGAAACTCAAGGTGGTGCTGCTGGCCGGTTGCATTACAAATTACTCACAAACAAATGTCTTTTACCTTCTCTAAGAAGAGTCTCTGATTATTATCAATGATCTTTTAGTTTTTTGGCTTTAAATCAGTCATAACACTGTGAGAGGTTTATGGTGAGCCACAGTATTCATCGTGTTTTAGTTCCTTAGCTGATTTCACGATCTGTTTATTTGATTCCTGGAACTTGAGGCTCTGTATCAACCCTTTTGGCCTCAGGCACCGATGACATGAGCAGCAGAAAGGAGTGAGTGTGCAGCGCCCCTCAGTTAGCATCGAGGTTTGACCTATATCATCTTGTTTTAGCTTGATATGAAAAGGTCAGTAGGTCGCTGATATCTTTGGTCTGAAGCTGATGGTTTCAGTGCTGTGTCTAAGTATAGTGAAACCATTTTAGTGCCTTGAAGCTGCAGGACTGCAGGACTTTGACAAATAAAATGTCATTTACTTTACGGCAAAACGAGTTCGGGCAATGCCGATTAAACTCCCCCTCCAGATAAATCTCTCCGTATTTCACAGGACACAGAGTTTTTAAATCTGATGTCTGGTCTGACATTACCGTGATCAAACACAGACAGTGGTGCATTTTACATCAAGCGGCCATGACTGGTTCAGTAGAGCTGAAGGGTGGAGCAGCTGTAGCTACGTAGCAGGCTGCAGCAACGAGGAGCGTGGAGGAGGATATGGAGTCATATGCACATCAGTAGAGTTCCTGTAATTACTCCCACTGCCAGAAGGCGGAGACAAAAGTCCCACGCTGTAGCTTTAAATAATAATAAGTATTTTGTGATTCCGTTTTGACAAAATATTCCCCAAATTGTCCATAAAATGTAAAGTAATTCTGTTTTTAATGACTGCATGTGTAGACAGTAGAGGGTCTTGACTTTATGTGTAGCAAATGATTATTTTGAATGGAAACACGCGAGTCAGCGAGTAGTTTGTGATCGTTTGCGAAATAAAATCATGACTTTTTCTCCTTTTTTTAAAAAAACAAATATCTAAAAATGATACCGGAAATCCTCAGCAGACATCAGGACTCATTCACTGCTTCCACTGCACTCTCTGGCGTGTTGTTATTAACGACTTCTCCTCCTCAGCGAGGCGGGAAAACGAATTTCCAGCATTATTTTCACATTTCCTTTGTTTCCACTCATTTAAATTTGCAAATTATAAATGCAATCAAAACACGTGGACGGATAAACACTCACAGAGGAAAAACATACATGACACAGTCACAGAGTGTTTTTCTGTCACGCCCTGTTTTTGCTCTCTCTGGAACCATTGCACGATGTACTTACTGGCCAGAATACATGTTGAGTCCACTGTGTTATGAAGCCAGCTTTTGCTTTCTGGCTGCTAACAAATGGCCGCATGTATCTGTGTACCCTCAGTAAGCAGCTCCCAGGACAGCTGTCTGCCTCCAGTTGCTGAGCCAGCAGCAGGTTTCCTGCAGGCCTCCAGGCTACCAGGATTGACAGCTGTCCTCTGACTCCCTCTGCAAACCTCCCCTCCTCCCCCGCAACCACAACACTCCCCTCCCCATCAGCCCCACGCAGTTTCTCTCTCTGCAGCTCTGTAGCTTTGATCAGAAACAGTCTTGTGAAAGCCCATTAGTCACAATTGAGCGGAAAACATCACCAGACCACATGTAAAGTCTTAAAATCACCGTGCTCTGACATGTGAAAACCAAAAAAATGTTGCAATTAAATTAAAATAGAATCTACTTTGTGACATTTCTAACTTTTGCTGCATGTCGGAGTAAAAGAGGTTATTTATTGACAATCAGTTCAGTGAGTTTGAGCAGCACAATTCAAATATTGAAACCATATCAATCAAATAAGGCATTTGACTGTGAATTTCACTGTTGCTCCTATGATTATTGTTGTCAGCACCATATTACTGTAAAACAGAGTGCAAACTGAGATCACGTAGATATAGAGAAGCGGGTCGGACATGTTGTTGGGGAGTTTTTGAGAGTAGATACACATAAGGTCACTGACTGGGTTTGACCTACAGATGGATTCCTCTGAGTCTGGGAGCCTGTGGTGCAGCTGCGCCGGGGCTCGGCTGTTGTAGACGTCAACCTGCTTACTGTCAGGCAAAACGTTTAGAAGGGAGCGAAGGGCGCGTGGTGTAAACTTCCCATCAGCCACTGCAACGAGTCGATTCCTGATAGACACAAATGGACATGGTCAGATGAAACTGCATGTTTAGGGAACTGTGTGCTCCATATTTGACATTAATGCGGGTCACTTAGACAGTATTGATATGCAGACAGTTTGTTACAGTTACAAGGCCTAAAAACTGGAGACCAAATGTAAATGCTGCAGCAGGCCGCAGTGTGAAATTTTCAGTTGAGCATCACAAAAAATACCGAAGGCGTGTTTCGACATGGTCATCATTTATTAATAAACTTCTGTCCAAGTCAGATCAGACAAAGATACCACCCCAGCTTTAGTCTGAAAGTATCAAGAGCTGGATCGTGTTAGGAAGTGCAGCTGCTGCCCTGGCAAAGAAAGACAAACGTGAGTGCGCGGACACGTCTCTCCCACGCTGATCTGCATATCCTGTTCTTTCTGATGATTCCTTTACGACGCGTCACGAGTTATCTGGTCAGATGCGGCTTGAAGATGTTTCAAATTCAAATTAGCGTGCATGAACACAGATGACGCTGTTAGTCTGAAATACAAAGACAAACTAACGAGAGACGTTGGAGTTCATCATGACGATGGTGAAGCTGAAGATCATTTCAGCGTTGGCAGGACCTTGAGTGTCTACAGTGTCATATCTGGTACCTGGTAACTGTTTCTCCTCACAGCTTTTCAGTGCCAAGTCAACCCCACTGGGATTTCCCCGTATTGCAGAGCGCACTTTGACAGATTACTTTCCTCCAGGGCTGAGGTCTTTTATTCATGCAGCCTTTGGTTTCCCACCAGCTGATTAATGACAAATAGCGATACTTCTACACTCACATTTCAAAGGTCTTAAAACAATACAGTCAACTCTGCTCAGTAATAACAGGATCTCACCGTGTGTTACACCAAATATGAGACAAAACCTCATTTGTGTAAATGACTCATCGACAATTTGTCTGATATGGTCCACGGTGCCTTCTCTTACACACCCATAGTCCTTTATATATACAGTTAAATAACCAAGAGGGCTAAGCTAAACGCACTTCATTTGATTGTGTAACAGTATCAGTTTGCAGCTAATGTCCAATTTTGAGCTCTTCCTTTTAAACCCATGGGATTTATTAGCATATCTGCCTTGCAACAGTAGTGTGATTAAAGCTGTTGCTCTACCCCAGTTTCCAGGAGAAAACAGCCTGATGATATGATGAAAATGCAGTATATATATGATATAATGTAACACTGAACATGTGAAGTTCATAAGATGAGGGTAAGAAAGGGAGTTTGTGAGTTCTTAGATAGCAGCAGAGGCTTTTCCCCGGTGTGACACCACGCTCTGAGGTTAGCCATGAACATTTGACATTTACTGACTTCAGGCAAATAAATAGCAGTTCCAAACATTTGCTCATTGTGAAAGCAGACGGCAGTCACTGCCTCTGTTTGCACCCGATTTGTTTACATGGCTTAAAGTCACAAAATCTGAGCTCGGCCTTCACTCAGAAGTGTTAGTGTTATCCTCCAGCTCTAACAGAAGTTTGTGGCTTTGTTGATTTATTGCACCTTAAAATTAGTCATAAAATAGGCTCCCAGCAGTTTGCGAGGCATCATATGATGAATGTGATGCAGTTTATTAAACATTTATTGTGGAATCGTTGTACGCTGTTTGCCTGTTGGAAGACGAGATGGTGTTTCACAGGCCTCTCCTCCCTCTCCCTGCCATCTATTCATGTATTCTCAGCCTGGAAGTATCGGCATCAAAGCGCGGCGCTCTACAGCCGAAGACCAGCTCCCAAAAACATCAATATCAGCCTTCACACCATCATCATTCAGACCCTGCCCTGTTGCCCCTGCTCGCGAACCAACTCTCCGCACTCCCCAGCTCATTTTAAACATTTATCTTCTCTGCTTCTGCACTGTGAGTGCAAAATAAGAGTGAAATCAGACTGTGCTCCCTTTCACAGCGCTACTAGTCGTACACTGGATGTGTCCTTGTCCCATTGTTGCTCTGTCTCTCATTCACTTTAACACGCACACGCAGAGGCACACACAACTAATCTGTGAACACAGTTGCTGTTTTTATTTTGGCTTTGTAAAGGAGGGCACTACAGGGTTGAAAGGATCAGGAACTAAAGTAGATTTGATGTGGCATTTAATCTCAATCCCAATTTGATGTGTGTGTGTTTGTGTGTGTGTGTGTTCGTGTTTGTAGGTGTGTGTGTGTGTGTGTGTGTGTGGTCATTCACATATTTAAGTCTGTGGGTGGCTGTACACTAACGTGCTCGCTTCTTGTTTGCTGCTGTTTGCATGTGCGTGTGTGTTCATGTGTCATCCTCCGACGGGGGCTTTTACGTGTGTGTGTGTGTGTGTGTTCAGTGATGACTGAGCCATCTGTGCCTGTAGTACCTTTGCCAATACAGCGACTGGAGCGGCTCCAGCAGCCAGCGTCCTCCAGCTCCTGCCGTCTCACATTCACTTCACTGAGACACGACAGGAAGCTCCTCCATCTTGGATCGGCTTCCTGCTCCGTTCCCCCTCCCACTGCGCCCCAGTAATCCTGCTGGATGACTTGAAAATGAAATGATTGGGGAGAAAAATAGATTTGATGAGACATTTAATTACAGGCCTTATTGGATGTGGATATTGCCGGCGTTAATGAGTGTTTCGTAGAACCAGACAGCAATGGCTGCTTTCACTCCTCAATATTTATGACTTTCAGACCACTGCAGTGGATTTTCACATTTTAGTGAATCTTAATTTGTTCTCCCTGCTCTGTAGCGCTCGACAGATAGCACATGACATATCTGAATGCATCAGAGCAAGCATCAGAGCGTGGAAAGCAAGAATCAGCTGTTTCCTGAGATTCAACACGCAGCTCCTACGTGACCGTGCTTCACTGCTAATGTCACACGATATCTAATCTATAGCTCCATGCAAAGCCGAGTGCAGCTCAGCCTTTCGTAGAGTGGTGCTCATCCTGGATCGGGTCAAAAGGCTTTTATATGTAGAGAGGGTAAGACCATTAGACGGAGCAATAACACTGAGAAAGTGTCTCAGTGCAAGACAAGAAGGGATCCTTTTCAATTAGTTATCCATAGTTGTACATATTGATAATTTTAAATTCTACTTCTGTCTTTTAGGAATCAATACTCTGGGCTTAACAGAGAGGCAACAACAAGCTTTTAAAAATAGAACTGACTCCCTTCCTGTCTGCAGAGAAGCTTTGGAAGGAGCCCCGAGTAGGATTAATGATAGTTATCATAAATGTTATTAATCTGGTATAGTTGCTTATCATGAGAGCCTTTCATTTGGATATATACATGTAATTTTTAGGCATGCGTATGATCTGAAGCTTCAGTTCAAACTAACCACGCTTCAAAAACAGTCAGCTCCATCACACCACACTTAGCTTATGCTATGTACATGTATTTTTAATATACAACTTCTATTCAATTTTGAGTCATTTCTAATGCAAGTGTGTGTCAGTCCAACATATTTGCTTTTCCATAACCACAAGACTGTTCACACTTGCTGTGTTGACAGCTGTTACAGATTGTTACTGGAGGGCAGCAGGCAGAACAAAGTGTTTCTTTATTATTATTTTTATTAATCATAATTAGCCACAAATCTATTGCTCCCGTGTTAAAATCTCATCTCTATACGTTACTTTTAATGATATGTTATTATAATGTGCATGATGACACTTTCTCCACTAGGCTTGGAAAAGCATTTTTTATTTTATTATTATTTACAATCAACAAAAAAAAAAACAAATCTCAATTTTAATATAATATCTCTTTCATGTAGCAGCTCTCCCACCAATGAAAAACAAATTGTGCCTTAATGGATGGATACATATTGTTCTCTCAAGCTGCGACGCTAATGTCTTTCAGCGAGCTCGATTAACATGCTACAGTCCGTGAATGTGCTTCCATATGTTGTGAAAACAACTGTGCTCAGCGCTCCAGTTAATCGGAGCACCGCTCAGTGGTTCCCTCTGCTCGAGCAGACTTGTTAAAGTGTGATGGCGTTCGGTCACGTCACACAGGCGCAACCTGTCATATTCGCTGGTGCTCGAGGTGCGAACCACTGAACCACGACACCGTTGGGAACCTTTTATCTGGTGAGTGGATTCAGTGTGATTCAGAGAACTTAAAACTGCACCAGGCAGGTTTTTTTCATTTACGCTGAAAATCTGTTGAAGAGAAAAGGGCTCAGTTACAGTAAGAGAATCGTCACCCAACTCTACAGCTCCACACAGACCCCAGACCATTTTTAACTTGTTGGTTTGGTTACACAATTCTAAAATAAACCTACAATATACATTATTCACTGTTGTATGCAGTTTTCAGGTTAAAAAAAAAAATTAGATTAACTCACCGTTACGCCACTGTGCCTTCACCAGATGGTATTTGCCTCAGGAGTTTGGTAGAGACCAAAACTGAGCTACAGAGACAGTAATTGTGAAACTTTTATCAGGTGTGCAGAATCAAAACTCTGCTAATAAATGAGAGTTAATTAGACAGCTAGCATGTTTGCCAAAGACAGCTGTGTTCTTCCACCCCAAGTGGCCAAAATAGTGCGTGAGTGCAGCTTTAATCACAGCCATGCAGATTATGATGGATTTAGTTTGGCTTGATTGCAGCTGGGCTTCTTGTAATTATGACATGTAGATTATATTTCTGGACAGGAACTGAAATTTGTAATAGCTGTGTATGTCTCAGTGATGAAAGGAATGTGAATGTTGTGCAGTGATGAGGACCACAGAGAGAAAGGTGGCCGGTGGGTCAATGCTAAACCTTAAACAGTGTAACATGAATGAGTGTTTTCTGCTTTCCATTAGCGTCTGTGAGCCGGTTTTATCTGTGCATGAATATGCGTGGATAATTGGACTCGAATCAGTGAGTGAATGAGCTGAACACTGAGCACTCTCTGTGGGTTTTGGGCGGCTGGAGCGTCTGTTCTCCAGTAAGGACCAATTAGGATTAATGAGTCGGCAGGACAAACAACACAGAAATGAGTCGAGAAAAGATGCTTATTGTTTCCCCGAAGACGCCAGCAAAAGGCTCCAAAGCCGGAGTTAATTTACACCATGAAAAACAAAGCAGGCTGAATCTCCTCTTATTACTGAGCAGATTAGAGTTTTAGCTCGACAAATACTTCCTGAGGCCCTAACGCTTCCTGGCCCAAAAGCTTGAGTCACTTCACTGCAAAACCAAACTGTTCAGACTCTCTCTTTGAGAATATACTGTGGTTAACAGACTTGTAGGAGTACAAAGGTGGTAAATATTCAATAAATAAATTAGCATGAAATATTCACATTTATAAAGTGTGTAAAAGTGACGAGTGAGCTGGTTAGCTGTAGGCTTGTGTGACCACAGAGGCGGCTAGCGTTAGCCGCTAGCGTTAGCACTGTCTCTTCACTTTGCTGAGCGCCGCACGCACAACCCAGGCTAGCTAGGCAGCTTGCTGTGTTCATAGCACATGCAACCTTTTAAGATGAAAGTGAATAAACAGATAAATTAACAGCAGCAGCCATGGTTGAGTCACGCTTGTTTTCAGCAACTTTGCTTAAAATAAAGACGTTATTAGCAAAAGTCTGACATACAAAAACATACAGTGTAAACCTAAATGAGGTTCACGTAAGCACATTTAAATTACACTCAACTAAAATACTTGACATCATCTTAGCTTTTTTGTTTTTCAATTATCATCAACTGCGTTATGTACAAATATACGTAACTTCAAGGACGGCAAAAGAATTAAAAAAGGTTTTGCAGTTCTGTATTTGATTAATTATTATTATTATGACAGATGAAAAATAAAAATTGTAATCTATATTTAGCCTCAATATTTCCACACACAGTCTTTGCACAGTAAGTTTGATTTTAGCACTGATGCAGGTAACTGGCTGCATAATGAAATAAAATCAATGATGAATCATTTTAGTATGAGGATGCACAGGAGTAGTTTTTATTTAATATTTTATTTAATTTATTACAATATTAATGTCACTTTGGGGCACTGTATTTTTTAAAGGCATTGGCGCATTATTTTTTACAGCTTTTAACTGCATATATATTTTTATGGATAGATACATAGAGAGAGAGAGTGAGAGAGTATGGTTCATAAGCAATGAAACATCCCTGCATGCTAAATTCAGTCGCCCATGCAGAAATGCACAATAATTTGAATGCATCCATGATTTAATTTGTTCATAGTGCTTTATGGTGTTCGTGTGACTGCTAACATCCCAGCAAAGACTGTCAGGGAAGAACATTCCAGAGAAAACCCTGCATATTTCAAATTGTCACGAGTAGGCACAAAATATAAGCCAACAGAAGCTTAAATCCCAAAATATCTTTCTGAAGTAACCAGCGTGTGTTGAAGTGTAGCGCACACGTATGTGCTTTTGTGTGGCTGGAGACTCCCTGGAACAATGTTCACCAACACAGGAAAAAGATTATCAGTTCTATTATTGTGAGGGAGGAAGTTTGTATCCCCATCCGCCACACACATCACAATGCTGGCTCAGTATAGAAACAAAGTCTTTGAGAACAAACACACACATCTGCCAATACAACCAGAGCTACTAAAGCAGCTTAGGAGTAACCATGAAAAACCGCCCATTCACCACACTGTGCACAGACCGCTGTCAGGCACCACATCTCTGCTGCCTTCATGAGAAGCATGTAGGGATGTAGCACAGCGACTGGTAAATAGATTTCAGTTCGGCTTGTGTTTTATATTTGCAGAGAAAGAACCTAGATAACGTTTATCTTCTTTTACATGTGTCTTTATAATTCATGGTGTGAGCTCTGTAAGAGGTAAAAAACTATGTCACGTTATGCAGAACAGACAGAGGTGGCCCAGTTTTTCACAACATTCCTATAAATTTCTATTTTCATAGAATCAGCACAAAAAAACCCCAGGCCTATTTCTTTTTAATTTTAGCTCCGTTTTTGGGTTCGGGTTCAATTATATTAATAGATTTGGGTCACAATAAGTTATTCTGGTGAAAGCTACACTTCCTATTTTGCTTTAGCGCGCTTTATCGCTCACTATTTTGAAACTCACTCGTGAACTGTGCAGATTTTTTTTTTTTTTTTTTTTTTTTTTAAAGCAGTGAGCTCAGGGAAAAATGTTCCAATCCCCCGTGAGATCAGGCTGAAAAATGACTACAGTGACCAAGACTCAAGGGAGGTGAAGTGAAATAGCTTATTACGTAGCTCATTTCTTGGATGGAGCACTTTCCTGTTGCTGCCACTCACCATAAATTCATTTATGAAGCAATATATACCACGGGAGGGATTCTTCTGTGTTGTTCCGGGGTTGGACAACAAGTTCATTTAAGGACTTTTTACAATGGGTTTGTAAGTCGTAACAAATCGCTTATTATCAGTAAATGATTATTATATTTAAGTTGTATCATCATTTTATTATTTTATAGCCCATTCGTAAGAACAATTTTCAGGTTGCCAGGTTGTAGAAAACACTTCTGAGTCGTTGATGCAGAGTAAACAGGTTTCTAACTTTCTAATAAGCCAGGAGCAAAAGCTCATTAAGTTCATAAATTATCAAGAGTTCTTTGATACTAATTCTTCAAGTCTGCAGTTGTAAAAAGCAAGATTTTACCAAATGAATGTTGGCCCAGAAGGACCAAAAACTAAAGGCCGGAGTGTTAACTGATTATCTGACGTGTTTTCCATCCAACGTCGTCGAGAGGCAGGAGATAAACGAGTCCACTGGCCTCTTCAGTGGTTAAACACTCTATTTCCATCTGATTTAGTGGCAGGAAGCAACAAAGACCAAAAGTGCGCTACATAAAATCATTATCATCAGTATGTTTTCACTAATCTTTGTTTCTTTTCTCATGAAATGTTTGACTCAGGACCCCAGTATTAGACGGTTAGTGCTGTCTGTGTGAGACAGAGAGAAGCAGAGAGTCCTGAGGTTTCACCTCTGCACACGCTGTGGTGACCTGCCTCACTGATCTTTTTCTGTTCACGTTTATATGTGTATGTCTCTGCAGCCTGTGTGTGTGTGCCTTTGTGGTCCCTTGCATGTGTGCCTCTTTGTGTGTGTGTGTGTGTTTGTAAACAGGAAGTGTGAGGATGCATGCAGTCAGAGGACACAGAGCAATGGGATTTCCCACAGTGACAGAGCCACTCAGCTGAAAGAGGCTTCCCGCGAGTGGGTGGTGTGTGTGTGTGTGTGTGGTGTGTTTCCTTTTACATGGGTGGGCCCATTTGTGGTCTGTGTAAACTCTGGACAGCTGATAAACAGCATGGGACCAACAGAGAGTTCAATTCTTACAGTGAAATGTGTTCACGTGCAATGAAATGTTCCATACGTTGAGTTTAGGTCGAAGGCTTCCAGCAGATACGACACATCTAACATTAAAAACACAAAAGCCCGGTCGCGGCCCAGTGCATCAGCGGGAGTCTGTGAGACATGTGTCAGAGCAGCTGGCGGTATCAGGGCCTGTCTCCACATGTGCTGCATTAGTCTGCGGGAGCAGGCGAAACAGATTAAAGTTCAGCAGTTGTTAGACAATGGAGGGACGGGCTCGGAGCATCCTGGATTAGCCGCCGTCCTCGCTGTGGAGACAACTGGTGCTGGCAACTGGTCACAGTATCCCCGGTTAAACTGCACCAGCAGTAATCTCCTCTTTAAATGCGCAGCCTCCACACTGGCTGTCAAATATCACTTACTTCAGGTCTGTTTTGTTTTTTTGTTTTTTTTGTGGAAGTGAACTGTTGCCTGTTCACAGCTGCCGTTCGTGTTGCTGACTCAAGCCTTTCTGGGGCCCCAAGCAGAATTGAATATAACCCCCGTCGAGCTGCTCCACACAGCAGTCTGCCATGTTTGCTGCTGCACACGTAGCTCCTGATAAGCGACTTTACTGTTACTGTCAAATAGATGGGCGGATAATATACCAGTTTTTGCATTTTATAACGGATGAATGTATTAACGATATTTATGAATTAAAACATGTTTGCTATGGGTTGCTGTGGTGTTACGAATCCTCCCTAATTAATACTAAGACATGTCAGCATATAGACTGTAATCCTGTGACATTTCGGTCAGATTACACTGATATTTATGAATATTTAGAAATGATGACTTTACATCATGTGGAAATTCATCTGTCGCTCCATCTGATGCGTTAGCTGACAGAAACATGCAACATCGTGCCTTTTTACCGAGAGCACATGCTGTTTTCTGTGTTTGTCTGTGCTGTTCTACACACTGTGACGTTCCCCTTTAAGGTTTTACCTTAAATGGATGTCTATGTCTAGTTCTGTCTCGTGTCCAGATTGTAGTCAGACTCGTAAACTTTAAGGACAGACACCTCAGGCGTCGCCAAAGTACAGCACTTTAAATTATTTCTAGATTTTTGCCATTTTAATCCTCAGGCTTTTGTGACACATCTCTGATTCACAGAGTGAGACATAAGCGTCAGTAACCGACTGTTTCTCCGGTGAATTTGGAACATTTCGGGGGGTTTCAACTAAGAAGCGTGGAAAATCAGTGACTAAAGATGTGGGCAGGTAAAGGTAAGCTCACGGCGTCTTGTGTTCATAGAAGGGGCTTTCTTTACAGTGAGTCATGGTGCTCTATGTTGGCGACAAAGTGCTACTGCATAATAGATGTATGGACTGAACAATCAGTGGAAACAATATTTCATACGGTGGTGCTTTGATGATTTCGGCATCTACAAATCAACCATCAAAAGAATGGCAAAGGTTAAGCACTTACGCTTCATGAATGACGCCAATAATGAACTCATTATCTAAATCTCAATTTGTAATTGGTAGTTTAACAACACAAAGGAAATTAGATGTTGGTCTGACTCAGCCTGTATCACTGCTTCTATATGAAATCCCACACTATAGTTTGGGGCACGGCTGTGAGATGCTGCTTTAAAAAGTGAAGTAGCTAAAAGCAAATCATTTTTACCACCTTCTCTTTGCTGCATATTTAATTTTCCATGCAATGATTTTTGCCATCTAGCAAAGTTTTGCTAACTGCTAGCACGGTTAGCAAACGACCACTGCTGCTTTGCTCCGTGCTGCACAACAACATGTATCCAGCATCTCATATTGGCCGTATGAAATCAGACATGAAGCAAGGAGCGGTCATTTCGCAGTCCATAAAATGCGACGCATTGCATTGTGGGATTGCTAGCAGGAAACATTCGTTCACAGAGTTTTCCGGGGCGCTAGTTTACACACAGTAAATGTGGTGCACGAAATACCATAAGCAGGAAGTGACTCTAAACTTTGCTTTCATTGTGTTCTGCAAGTATTAAACCAACAAAATGTGTGCTAAGTCCAGAAGTTTCCTTTTATTTGAAATAGCATACAGCGGCACTGTAGCTGGAGGAATGCTAACTGTCTTTCATTTAGAATAAGGGAAAAAGACTTTAACTCCACATTAAGGAAGAAATTCCCCCAAAATCAGAAGCTAAATTAGCATTTTGCATTAAATTTCATCTCACTGCACCAGTTGGTACATAGGAAATAAATAATTAGGATTCATATGCAGTGACATTTGTACTTGCCTGTATTTGTGGAGTACACAGTAATCTCACATAACGAACGTGCATTATTAATAATTATGTATTGTTGCAAACAATTGAAGATGATTGCTGCCCACATACATATATTTTATCCAGACAATATTTTTCTGTAAACCCGTTCTACACACACGCTTTGTCTCTCTCCCCCCACTTCCTCTGGCTTTCAGTGGAAAGCCTTTCCTGTTGCTCATATTAATGTGTATTTCTCCATATATGTGCTTTGTTTATAACCTATTGTGTTTCAGGCCACGCTGTAGCATACTCGGTTTTAAAGTTAAATATTACGTGCCGCGTGCAGTACGGGTCTGAGCAGTGTTGTGTTTTGCGTGGGCGTGTTGCTCGCTGCCGTGTCTGTTTCTCTTCCTGTCTGTGTGTGTCGAGCAGCTAACAGAGGACTCTCTACGGTTGGAAAACTTGCTTTCACATCTCTGTGGGCGAGACCAGGCCAAGTGGTTTTCTCACAATAAAGGCCTTGAAGATGACAGATTGACTCTGTATGTGTTAATTGGGCGACAAAACAGCTTAAAGGCACTCGCTTGTCACAGTCTGCGCGTTAACAAAGCGTTGCTTAAAATAAACCAGAGATGTTGTTTAATTCAGCAAATAATCATAATGTTTGCATGTAATTTACTGTTTAATGGTTTAATGTTTGACCGGACGGCAGATACAGGAAGGGCAACAAGCGCATTGCCAAGTTGAAGGTGCGCTTACATCTGCGCGTTTTAACAGCGAACATTGAGTTTGACGTTATTTCCTTTCCTGATAAGGAAAAATCATCATCAGGGGACGTTATTCATCAAAGACCTTTATTCATTCAGCTCTTGACCCACACCGCTCCGTGTGCTCACGGGTGGGGAGCCTCTGAGAGTTTTTGTTGGGACTGTGAGGGGGTGAAACAGCTGTGGAGCAGTCGTTTTATCCTGGGGACGCAGGGAATTTGACCGACACACGGAGGCCGATGTTGCTCGGCAATATCAGGAATATTTTAATGGTTCATTCATCAATTGGTTATTTTGTCGATGAATCATGTCCACAAAATTTGCAAAAACAGGTTTTGTAGAAAAAATGACCGTCAGTGTTTCCATGGTGACAAATTCAGCTGTTTTGTCAGACTTTCAAGATCAAGATTTGCAGTTCACAGAACAGAAAAAAAGTGAAAATTGGAGGTCAGACAAGTGAATTTTTCACATTTTTGTTGTTTGCAGATTCATTTTTTTATTGACTGATTCATCTAATGGACCGAATTCAGCTGCACTGATACCGGCCAATCAGTGTCTTCCACCGGCATAATGACAGCTCCGTGGCTGATTTTAGCTACTTTAGCTACGTCTTAAGACAAATCACAACCTTCACATCAAACTGTACCTGTTAGAGAGTCACTCTTGCTGAATTAGGTTAAAGAGAATGTTAGAAATGTATTTAAACCAACTCCTTAAGATAATTCTACATAATACATTTAGCTTTCACTATTTTGGAATAATAAATAAGTAAATGGACAAATATGTAAATACATAAATAATTCTGACACATCTGCAGCAGAGATGAATCTCTGTCAGCGGGGAAAAGATTTACAGTATCAGACTTTCATGTTAGAAAATGAAATTCACAGAAACCATATTTCAGCATCTAACGGAATAACTGCAATATGAAAAACATAGACTTTGGTTTTTTTCTGTGTTTTGGCTGGCGTTAACACGGCGGGCTGGGCTAAACGTGTTACTGTACCACTGAAAAAGGCAATATATGATATTTCTATGCTCTTTTAACTGTGGCTTTGATGGCTAACCAGCATGAAGCCCCCGTCAGGCTGTACATGCTCTGTAAGATGCTGCGTCAGGCTAACACAGACTACAAATTCACGAGCATAATTAACATTAAGATTCATTAAAAAGAGTATTTTGGCAGTGTGCACCAATAGTTGCCACAGTTCGCATCAGTATTAGTCCCCATTGTTAAAAACCTTCTGCGTGCTGCCCGAAAGACTCCACTGACCAGTTGACGTTAGCGTCAGACTGCAGTGCCGCAGCTGGTCTGTCATTTTCTGCTTCATAATTTATAGCTGTATCGTAAAAGTAGGGTTTTCTTTGGGAAACAGGGTTTAACCACCACCAAACTAAAAATGCAGCGATCAGAACCAGCGGGAAAAGACGCGCAGTACTTTGCCCAGCTGGTGGCTTTTCAAAATCATGTTACTGAAATATGTCAACTCTTCGTCGCTCAGTGTGTTTCCAAGACCCGGTTTTAGCGGCAGGTTTCATGGTGACAGACTGATTTTATGCTGCGCCTGCGACTCCTTGAAGCCACCGACTTCTGCTCAGCCGCCTTAAACTGAGCAGAGAGCGTGCGCAGAGTTGCACTGTCATCATGAAGCCCGAGGGAGTGGTGAGGAGCTGGCCTCTGAGGCTTTGGTGAGGCAGCTCTGTTCCCACCGGACCTAACTGATCATTCCCTGCTTTAATCACCAAACCTCAGGCCGAGCTGATGTCCCACCAGCCTTCTGAACAGACACGGTTTGATTTCTTTCATGATTCCAGCTGAATTTAGTTTGCGCCCAAAAAAGGCTCCCTGCTGTGTTTACAAGGGATCCTCCTCGAGTCCCCGCGAGCCTCTAATCGACGTGTTTGACTCAGCTCGGGGCTCGCCTTATGAAACAACAACCCACAGCTATGGAAACCCTGAGAGGCAGCAACAGAAAAAAAAGGAAACGTGGGTTGTCATGGGGAATCCAAATACATGTTTTGTCAGGGTTTGTGGTTATTTTTATGGCATGATTCAGGTACAAAAAAGGAAAAAAAGCACTTTAAGAACCAGCAAGCCTAGGTTGTTTTCAGATTAACATACAACACTGAGGGTAGGAACTGAGATCAACCCACAGGGAAACGGAGGAAGAGCATGTGGGGCAAAGGTTGTTCAGTTCCATGTTATTTAATCAACCAAACAGTTTTGGACATCTAATCAACTACAAGCTGTAGGATCCAGTGTTACTGGAGCTTGATCCTTACTCATGAGTAAAAGTACCAATAACTCTTTTACTATGACTATAAAAACATGTTTCACAGGTCATGAAGTCTATTGAAGATCAATACCAAATCATTTAAGCGGCCCTTCAGTCCATCGCCATTATAACCCCCTATCCCCCTAGTTATCTGTATTTTTGTATTTGCATCATCATTAGCATTTAGAGCTTATCTAGAACATCAGTGGCATAAATGCAATCCCTGCGGTGTGTTCAGCTGCAACTCTTTGGTCCAGACAATGGTGATGTGATGCAACGCAACAGTCAACCTTTGTCGCAATTCTTTGACATCAGTTTTGTTGTGTCTCTAGCTTGCTAGAGAGGAATTCTGGCTTAGTCCTCGATATAAATTCACTTCAGCTCAGTGACGTTTGTTTGCTCAGAGTTGCATGTACAAGATTTTTGGACTTTGCTGTTCCAAAACTTCTAATTTCTTGTTCTTCAGCCATTCTGATGTAGACTCTCTGGTTGGTTTTGGGTTATTGTCACGCAGCATGCCCGATGTGATTCTGCAGGATTCTCTCCTGCAGACCAGAATCATGAGGTGACTGAAAGCCAAACAGATCTCAGTGCGGCGAACAATCTGCAAACTGAGACACCGCTGCCGCCACACGCGAGGGTCTCGCTGTGGAATGCAGTGTTTGCGTTTTAGCAGACGTAACAGAGGCTGTACCAGCCACAGATAACCAGCCGTGACTCAGCTGTTCACTTTGTCCCAGAAGAGCTGAAAACCATTCAAGTGTTTTTCACACATCTGACACTTAATTGTCTGCTTTTCTGCCTGTCACAAACTGAGGCCAGAGGAGTTTGCAGAGGAGTCTCCACGACGACGTTCTTTTCTGCGACTTCCTGGATGATTGAACACATTTTTGATGTAACCGTTTTGCAAAGCCAGTCTGTCGTGCAAAGATAAGCGAATTACTTTCTGCTTCTGAGCCTTTTTTATTTTTTTTTCAGACTCAGGTAACGTTAGCAGCCAGTAACTAGCCGGTGACGGCACAGCTGAGTTTTACCGAAGCCAAGAAAGCGCGCGGAAAAGTCGTCGTTGAAAATTAAAATTCATATGCTGAAGTCACCCGACACAGCAGCTTTTTTCAACCGTGCAGACTCTTTTCTGTTGAGCTGTACATTTGTCATGATAAACCAGGAACCAGGAAGTATTTTCTGCTCTCTTCGCAGCCATTACCCACTAAGAACCACCGTACTGTGGTCATGGAGGGACATTTCAGGCCAAATTCATCTACGCTTGTCTCGTGATAGTCCGTATTAATTTCATATGGTATGCTGCGGTACTTTAGGAATGATGCACATCCTGTTAGCTTCGAGCAGTGTGCATTATGTTCATGGTTGTCTGTATTTCACATGTCTTTATGGTAAAGGTATTTACAGAAAGTGACACTCTGACTAACGTGGTGACAAATTGAATGTCATACTTATCTCAAGACCCACTTCTGCTTTCCAGTTCATTCCCACAGTTGTGAAAGCGTGCTGTGTTTCAGTCGCACACTTGATTGTCACCGATGCTTATTGTTACCCAGGTGTTGCTTCGTGTGTAGCGAAGCTTTCTTTCATCTCTGACTTGATTTACTGTTTTTTGTTTTTGCCGTGTGGTGTGCGTTGAAGTGGTTTTAAGGCCCTTCCTAAAACCGCTTCCTTCGGCCGCTGCTTCTCGCACCCTCTTCCCTCTTTCTGATTCTCTCGTGCACATTCGCAGTGCTATGTAGGTCTACACCGGTGGGACACGGCGGCTTCATGGGGCCCAGGCAGCCGCTAGCACACCAGTGAGCTGACTCTGAGAGTCTCTGCTGTGGTCACAACTGCTGCTCACTCAGCTCACTGTGGTGAAGTTACATAGAAAAGTGTGGGTGTGTGTTTTTCACTTGGTTGATATCATTTGCATCTGGCGTATACACACCAGTTTTACTTTGACCTTTCAATACAAACATGGAGACAGAAATAACAGGGTGGCCCTTTGCTGATATAACACATAGGATCATATTCACCAGATTACCTGCAGTTATAATAATAATGTGATAGATGTAGTCGTACCTGCAATAATAAAATCCATTGATGCACACATATGCAGCATTTGTACTGACACACAAACACGCTCCTCTCTGCAGCACCTCCACACTTCCAATCCCACAGGAGCAACATCTCACGCTGTGCTGAGGAAGCTGCTCGGTCTCCAGAGATGGAAACCACATTAGCATGTACACGCTCTTATCTTCTGAGTGGCAGCTAATTAGATTCTGTGGCTCTAACATGAATAATCTGATCTGCCGGTCCTTCTCCCGCTTATCAGCCGAGCCTCCAGGTGTTGCTGAGGCAAGGACGGAGCCACCGGGTGGATAAATCTCTGTTCTCCCTCGTAACGGCCTCCGCTAATGCTTTACACATCTCAGCAAATGGAAACTCGCATTGTGCTGCCGTGGCAAAATGAATTACAATCAACCTTTGTTTGTTATGTGTAATCAGGACTTCACATCTTTATTCAAGTGAGAATGAGCTGTTTGAAGAACTCTCTTCAGGGATTGTGAAGAACACTGAGTTTGGCTTTTCTGTGACTAATTGACTGATCGGCCTCTTTAGGTATTCAGGCAGATAAAGCAGACAGACAGCAGAAAATCTGAATTAGCACTGTGAGGTTGATGACATGTACAGCACAATACAGTTTCAACTGGATGAAAACCTCTTCAGCAAGCAACTGTGAGTCGTTAGTTACAGTTAAGAGGAGACATTAACATAGATTCCTTCTCATGAGAGGAATCTATGTTAATGTCTTCCTACACAGGCTATGGATCAGCCTTCTGCTGTACATGCTTTACTCACACTTTGTCTTGCTCAGTTCCTGGCTGTGACATAAAAGTTATTCATTGATACACACTGACCTTTCCGATCAATCGGTGGGAGGGGAAAGAATGATAAAAATATCCTGCTCAGTGGAAAGTGTTACCTTGAAAAGGGTTCATTTCACTGGAAAACAAAACTCAGTCACTCCAGCTTTCATCAAATGCAGCTTTGACTGGGGGAACGTGTGCATAAAGCAAAGACGTGTCTGATGGAGCTACAGCATCATAAGCGTGTGTCAAATGTTGTTACATGCATCACATGGACGTGGGGAAAGATCACTCTGGGCAGAAACATTCGTCAGAACCAGTGATGCAGAACAGCTTCACAGGTTGAGATGCCGGTGGTGTGTTTTCAGCCCTGTTCAGCTCAAAATCAATCAAAGTGGCTGTAAAGTGAATTCGACATACGTGTTATCGCTACTGACCGCTGCCATGGTGTTTGTATTGGATACAAATGGCAGTGATGCTTTTTATGTTAATTTCAGCCACAACTGTAAATGCAGTTTGTTACTTCCAGCGCCTTTCACCGAGCTCAGTCTTCTCTGAGCTCGGTGAAAAGCTGCATTTCCATCTGACTTTGCGATGTTTTCCCGTCTGACTCGATGGAACCGCTGAAGTTTCTGTTTAGGTATTCACCTCTGCCAGGCAAACGCGGAAAACACTGAATAATTCACCCGTTTTCTTTTTTCCAGTGACATTGTTTGTACCCAACTCCAGTGGCAGCTCGGTTCAGTCAACAACTTTAAACCTTTTCCACATTATTTCCTTTTCCTTTAAAGCCCACACTCGCATCTCTGTTTACAGAGTCAGAGTTTCCACATAGGTGTGGATGCAGAACAGAACAGCTCTCTTTTCATTCGCCATCTGCTGCTGGAAAACTCCTGAGGATGCAAACTACTGTGCGGAGAACAGGATCAATGTGTTCCTCTCCTGCTCGACTCATTCACACAGAGGTGCCCAAAGAGAGGTCACCGCTCTGGGTTTCTCATTGTTGCATTGCATTTACAAGTCCCAGGCTGTCACAGCATCTCAGAGGATAGATAAGCAACGTGTAGGCGAAACTCTTCCGTGCCGATCAGGACATAATTTGATTTTTTCTGTGCTCCTCTGCAGACTGAAGGCCCTGGTATCAACAGGGGGCCGGAGCGTGCAAGCAGCATGCGACTGGTAAGCTGAAACAATAAGTGTGCGAACAGTGAATTCACATATGCACTCGCATGTAGGCGTCAAAAGTCGGGCTGAATATGTGCGGCATACTGCCCTCTGCTGTGGAAAGGAGTTAGTTGGTTTGAGTCATTAACAGCAGACGTGTGTATCTACTGTATTTTGTGGATATTATGCACATTTCAATATGACACCCACATGTCTTTATTCTGTTAACATGTTTATTCTAAAGAGCCGCCTTCTTTTTTGGTCTTTCATGAAAAAAATGCTTTAATTTCAACAGCTGCAAATAATAATAAATAATAAAAAGTCTTAAAAATAAAGCCTGTTTGCTGTTTGATACCTATGTACGGCGGCATTTGGCAAAAACCATCCAAATTTATGATAAAGCAATAAGATGATTTGAGATGTTGAGTGAAGGCTGCAGAGTTTGAGCCTCTGTTGCCGTGGCTGCAGCAGAGAGAGATGTTAGCGGCACAGAAAGAGGCGAGGGCGGTGATGTGATCATACAGCTGAAATGGTCTTTATTCAGTTAGTCTCTTCATCACAAAGTCCTCTGGCTTCTTGAGCACTGGCCTCAGAGCACGACCTGACTCCATTCTCCTCTCAGGCTGTTTTCCCACGTCGATGACCCCTTCCTGGACGACCCCCTGCCCAGGGAGTTTGTCCTCTACCTGCGACCGAGCGGACCTCTCCAGAACCAGCTCTCCCACTTCTGGCAGCAGAGCCGGGTCACCTGCGGCAAAAACAAAGCCCACAACATCTTCCCCCACATCACCCTCTGCCAGTTCTTCATGGTGAGTTCAGCAGATGAAGGTTGGTGGTTAGATGTCATTAAAGGCTGCATCGTCCTGTCGTACGACTTCCTTGTATTTCAGTTTAAAGGCACCACTGGGGACCTACCTTGTAAACACCAAAATGCATTATTTGTGTCCCTGAGGTCCGAAAAACATGTCAGGTGCAGATCCTTTGCAGAGCCAAGGTTTGAATATTTGAAATCCTGCTTCGTTTACATCCACGTTTACTAGCGAGCGGACTTCCTCCTTGACTTTGTTGGCGTACTGCTGCAGGCCTTTGCACGTTACTGCCGCCGCATGTCAGTCGGTGGAAGAGCTCCAAAGGGTTCAACAATAATATTTATATTTAATGTGCATGTGCATTCCTCCTCCCGCACAGTGTGCAGACCACAAAGTAGAAGCCCTGTGCGAGGCCCTCCAGGCCACCGTCCAGCAGTGGCGGGGTCGATTTCCCAGCCCCCTGCCTCTGGAGCTCTACACATCGTCCAACTTCATCGGCCTTTTCGTGGAGGAGCAGGTGGCCGACATCCTCAAGCAGTTTGCGGCGGACTTTGCGACAGAGGCCGCCAGGAAGGCAGGTAGGAAGCCCGGGTTTGTCGGCATCACTTCGTCGTATTCACCATGTAATGTGCGGTGACGAGCTGTCTCACCCAGCACTGGCAGATAAATGATTGGTCAATGTGGCGGTCATGTCGGGTTAGCGAAGCACTCGCTCAGTCTGTCACTGAAGCTCCTTTTAAACACAGGAGAAACTGAGGCTGACTGCCAAACAGTATTCCAGGCAGCTAAGTGCCAAATCAGATTAGAGCCGCGGCGTTAGCGCTCATGCTCTGTCATTTCTCTGTTTCGTGGTAAACACACAGATTAGAGCGCAGCATCAAAATCCGATGTGGGAGCACTGAGAGTTGTCGGTCTCGTCTGCAGCTTCTCAGTCATTTGTATTTGTGGTTTGCGTCTCGTGTTGAATTGCTGCACTGTGTAAAACATCATCCCATCTTTCCAGAAGTCCACGTGGAGCCCCATAAGAAGCAGCTCCACGTAACTCTGGCCTACAACTTCCCCACCAATCACCTCCCGTCACTGGAGAAACTGGCTAAGGGCATCGAGGTCAAGCTCGGCTGTGATTGGCTGGCGGTCCTCTTCTCCAGGGACATCCGTTTTGCAAACCATGAGGTAGCTGATATTCATATTAATAATGTGTATGTCCAGTTCACACATGTCTGTTAACCCACATCTGGACCCATGATCACTCGTGCGTAGTGTCAGTAACTGAGCCAGTGCTTGTCTTGCTCTGCAGACCCTGCGGGTGATGTATCCCTACGTGCCTCAGAACGAGGACGAGCTGGAGCTGGTTCCCAGCGATTTCGTCTTCATGTCTCCTGTGGATCAGAGCAGCACCAGTGAGGGCTGGGTGTACGGGACCTCGCTGGCCTCTGGGCTTTCTGGTCTGCTGCCCGAGAACTACGTCAGCCTGGCCGACGAGTCGGACACCTGGGTTTTCCACGGGTCAGCAGAGCAGAGCGCTCTCGTTTCTTATTCTTATACTGAGCGGAAAACACATTCCATTTTCTGTGTAGTTAATATAAGAATACTGAGTGGATCAGGTTTCCACCCCTGTCTCCTGACCTTGTCCTCGTCCCCCACAGATCCCATTCATTCTTCAGCTGTGGGCCCAGTGACAGGACCGGTAAGGAGCGGGGGATGTTTGACGGCCTGCTGGACAGCCGACGGCCTGATAACACAAGTCCTGGAGACACGCCCACCCTCAGTCTCATTTGCCATCCCATGCAGGTAGATTACTTTAAAAACTGAGTGTCTTGTATTAAGGTTTGACAGGTATGTTTTGTGATTTACTGATGTTTGAACTGCCAGCAGGTCCTGCGGATCAGTGGCAGTCACTGTCGGCAGCCGAAGAGGACGCTGTTTGTCTGCCGGCACGGTGAGAGGATGGACGTGGTCTTTGGCAAACACTGGTTCTCCCTGTGCTCCGACAGTAAAGGTGAGATGTCAAAGGTGCGGATGAAAGAGGATGAAGATGAAGGAGAACACCTCACATCAGACGGTGTGTGTTTCTGTCGCTCTGCAGGTCGATACGTACGTTCCAATCTCAACATGCCTCCCAGTTTGCCGCTGTGGGGAGACAAGCGAGATTACGACATGGACGCTCCCATCACTGTGTTCGGATCCACGCAGGCTCGACTAGTGGGTGCGTCACCGACACGGATCCAAATGGTGTACTCAACCTGCTGTGGTCGTTTCAGTTTATGTGACATATACGTGTGTGTGTGTGTGTGTGTGCTTCTCCAGGTGAGGCCCTGTTAGAGAGTAACACAGTGATAGACTACGTGTACTGCTCTCCATCCCTGCGATGTGTTCAGACTGCACAGAACATCCTGAAAGGTACGAGGAGACGCCTGGAACCTCAAACTACACTGAGATGAAAATACACGGTGCTGCCTGAGGAAGAGCCTCACTGTTCATTTACCTTTAAGATGAGCTCAGGTGAACTGTGTCGGTCCACGCAGGTCTGCAGCAGGACGGGAAGCTGAAGGTGAGGGTGGAGCCGGGGCTTTTTGAGTGGACCAAGTGGGTTTCTGGGAACTCCCTGCCTGCGTGGATACCTCCCAGTGAACTGGCTGCAGCCCACTTCAGTGTGGACACAACCTACAGGTGATACAAACAACTCAAACAATGTGTTGAGTTAATGCATCCACCTGCAGCTCTTCCTGTGTCGCTCTGTAGTGCAGAGTGTTATTCTTGATGACCCACTGGTTTTATAATGTTTACTCTCACCCCACACAGACCTCTGATCCCAGTCAGCAAGCTCACTGTGTCCGAACCCTACGAGAACTACATGAGCCGCAGCTACCAAGTGACCAAAGATATCCTGTCAGACTGCAAAAACACTGGTAAGAGACGCGCAGCAGAGCTCCTGGAGCGCCTAGAAGACGTGATCAAGTCTGTTTGGGTGAAAATCTGATGTTTGTCCACTGCTGATGTTGCATCCTGCCTGGGTTTCCACTCTCCGTAGGAAACAACGTGCTGATTGTAGCCCACGCGTCTTCCTTAGAGGCCTGCACACGCCAGCTGCAGGGCCGCAGCCCACAGAGCGCAAAGGACTTCATCCAAGTAGTCCGAAAGGTCTGTTCCCCACATATCTTTTTTCTGATTTAGTCCATCTGATTTAGTTTGTTCCTTTCTTTTCCGATCATCCGTCATTACCTCCATCTGGTTTCCACTGCTGCTCTTTCTACTGCTATTGTGGCTCCATGTGCAAAAGCACTTTTCGTGCACTTTAAAATCCATGTAACATGTAATAAATGGGCATAAATGACATCTGCCAATAAAAAGCAGTGTCATGGTGTCTTCAGCATGAAAGAAGAGCCCATTTAAAAGCACATTTGGGCAAGTGCATCACATGACTAAAGTTCGATTACTCTGCAGGGTTAATACCACGTAAAATCAGCTTTTTTTAAAAAATCGTTTTGTGTTTTGTGCGCACGTACTACATTTAGTCTCAAATTGCAGCTCATCCAGTCGGACCTGGTCTGACCCGGTCTGACTGGGAGAGCGTGGAGGCGACGGGGCACTTGCTCACACCGAGTGACATAACGCGGTTTGGTTGATCCTTACCAGACTGAACTTCCTCTTCAGATAACAGCTCATTGTCGGGGCGCTCATTAGTGAAGAACTGGGCTCGCGAGCCTTTGTTCCTGTGTTGCTCAGTGAGGCTTCAGCGCTCGCCTGCATGGTCTCGAACAAAACAAAAATCGATTTTGTTGATTCTTTCTTATTTATTTTTTTCAGTTGTACAGTAATTCTCTCTGAAATGCAGTGGAGGAAAGACGTAAAGCATCAGGAAATTGAAGTACAAGTACCTAAAAACTGTCATCTAAGTAAGCACAGTGCTTGAGTCAAAGCGTGAACCAGCAGAAAATTATATGAAACGTGTAAATCAGACGTTTTACAATCATTATCCCAAAGAAACAGTATGATGTAGCCCATAAACATCTCCTTATGACATTTCTGGTTGCTTGTTTTCTTAATATTCTTCTGTCATTGTTGTCGTATTTACCTAAAAGAGCTTCTCCACCCTGATTACGGTTAAACCAAAAACTCTGTCATCATTATTCGTGTTTGTGCCACAAGATGGCTGCAGAGTGCAGAATGTCAATGCAGCTTCATGGACACACCGGCAGAGGCACCACATGGCAGTCATATTGTTGCAGCCTGTGTTGCTTCACCGTGAACCTACTCTCTCATCCACACTTCCTTATTGTATTGCTTCCACTGTCCGCTCTTCAGATCCCCTACCTGGGCTTCTGTTCCTGCGAGGAGCAGGGAGACACGGGGGTGTGGCAGTTAGTGGACCCTCCCATCCTCCCCCTCACGCATGGACCGAACCACAGCTTTGACTGGAGGGAGACGCTCCTGCAGGAATGACCTCCGCCTGAGCCGAACTCCGCCCGACCTGATCATACTGTACACCCACAGACAGCAGCGGCGAGTTCCAGACCAGTGAACCCAAACTACTGGAAGCTTTGTCTTTTCAGCCTCTTCACACAGCAGCTGGTTTAGCAGTGACGGCTGAGGAGGCTTCCTGCCTGAAGATGCGGAGCCGAGTCCCAGCCAGTGGGTGGTTGGTGAACTGACTGCATGGCGGGACATGTTGCTTTGGTCAGCGTGGGTGCTGGCTGCACTGTGTGGGAGAGCTCTCGTCATAATCCCGGTTATGGGTCCATATTTTCATCCCAGTCTCAGACAATTTTGTGAAATAAGCACGTTTAGTAACGGCGAATGATCCGAGAGGAAAATCGTTTTAACCAACATGAATGTATCACGTGAAGGCTCCTTCGTTTTCAGCTCAGATGACTCAGGTTTTCTACTTCACTGAGCAGAATTTGAATTTACGCCGAGAAATGATCAAATTTCACCAAACCAAAAAGGTTTTGCTCCCTGAATATGATCTGGATAATCCTAAACTTAAAAACATGGGTTACCAGCCTGAGCACAACCGTTGGCTAATGTTTAGCATCAGCTGTATCCTCACACCCTCGTTTCCTCATCGCCACGGTTACCTGCGAGGTGTCGCGTTAATCTCATTTTAGTTATGTAGCAAATGTTTTCGCCATAATTTCCCATAATTCAGACACTCAAAAGTGCACTAGGTAGTAGAACTGGACAGTATCAGTATTATAGTGGGTGTCGTAATATTGTGATATGGTATAAGTGTTGTCTTTTCCTGGTTCTTAGGGTCGTGTTGAGGTGAACTGGTGTGATTTTCTGAACTGCCTTTACCCACTCAGTCATCATATCACATCATATCATACATTACTGATTACTGAAGTCTCAGCATCTGGTTTGAGCCTGTGCTCCTTTCACAAAATTGAATGAGACCGCCGGGAGTGTTTTATCATAGCTGTGCTGCTTTCCGGCTGTCGACTCTGCGCTCGGCCCGACCGACGCGGCTCCTGACCAGGATAAAAACACACGGTGTTGTTTGCGTTGAATTAAATGCCGTGGTTCTTCCCTCTTGCCTGAATCAGCGGCTGAGGGAAACGTATCAGCGCTGGCTTCAAGTCTTCACGGGCACCTTCCTGATGCGAACCACACAACACGGCCCCTCGTGCTTTCTCTGTTTCGGCGCCTCATGCAGCCGTGTCTCTGCCATTCATGTAGTGTGTGTAACAATGAAGCAACCACAACTGTAACAGCACAACATGCACTATTGACAATCACCCAGTAGCTCCTTGATTCTGGTCCAGCACATTTTTCAGTGTGCGTTTGTTAAATCGGCTTCAGAGTAGCTGTAAATAATCATACTTTGAGAAAAAGTCTTCCAGTTGCATTTTTTTTATTTATTTATAAAGTTTTCTTTCAGATGTTGCAAGCAAAAATATATATAAAAAAAAGGATCATCACTTTCAACAGCATGCAAGAATTGATGCTCTGTATCTCAGGTGCTGACTGCATTTAAGACGTGCAGCTCTGAGACGTGTTGCATTCAGTGAGCGATCGTGTCGTTGTGAGTGCCTCTTGGGATTAAAGTGATGTCCTCTGACGTTCTGACTCGACTCGTAGCTGCTGATGAAGGCGACGCGAGCTACGCCACTAGTTTGCTCAGGCTGACACTCATCATAACACGGAGTCATCATAAGACGGTTCTCATCCGGGGGTCATTGGGGGATCTTTCCCGATATCATTTCCAGATACTTTGTCGCTCAAAGAAATGACAAATATTCGTCCTAAATGTCTGTCAGTAGGATTTTGCCCCACCTCTGAAGCAAAATAGTGTGTTTGTGACAATGAGAGAGTGGATTTGTCACTACACTGACAACAATTATTTTTCCAGTTACTAAACTCTGTAGCCTAAGGTCAAATATGTCATGATGTAAGATTCAAACATGGCATTGTGGTAAATCAGGTCTGCACCACTGATTACTTTTAGGCCAATAAATGAATAATTAAGCATGTCTCCACCTAAAATGTATTAACTTTGTTGGAAAGTTAACGTTCAGTAATTTGTAAATATGTGTCTTTGCTTTCTGAATGCCACTCTTATGTCTCTCTGTTAAATGTGACTCTGGAGCTAGCAGGTGGCTTAGCTTAGCTTAGCTTAGCTTACCTGGCTCTGTCCAAAGTTTAAAAACGCATCGACTTAGAGAGTTAGCATGTTTGTTTAACCAGAAGCAGAATGTTTTTTGAACTGATTAACGAAATGAGAGGCAGTGTGTTCATCACTGAGCCCTGGGGTTGCTTTTTAGTTATCCAGGCTGCAGAACTGCTTCCTCTTCCACTTCCAGCTCTAGCTTCATAGTTAAAGGTTCCCTGTGGAGCTTTTGACCTCTAGTAGGACTATGGAGCTGTTTCTGTGTGAGTGAGTACACACGAGGATGCACATGCACGTGGGCGGATCTGACAATACACAGTCCAGCCAGATCTGCAGGGGGCTTTAAAATACTTCAAATTACAAATCAGTTTTGCAGGAAGTGAATACATTCACTGCATTTATTCAAGCTTATCGATACACACATCTGTTTGGTTGAGAAACGCTGAATGTGAATGAGACCACCTTGATACATAAACCTGAGACTAATATTAATCTAATCACTGACCTCGAGAGCTAACAGAGAGCCCAGAACATCCTTTCCTGTTTCTTTGAACAGTTACTAATAACATTGTCGAATCCATTGAAATCACAGTATTGTTGTGCTTTGCTGACGCGGGGACGCAGCTTCTCTCTTTTCAGTTCAGGGTCATTTTCATTCCACGACCACTGGAGCCACATGTGATTATTACAAAACGTGCATGTTTCTCTAAAATGATATATGAATTTGTAGAGTGAAGGACTAGAAAGGAGCCATGTGGGAGAAACACAGAGGAAGAAGCCATGTTGTTCCTGTACTCTTTATTTATTGTCTGAACATATCAGCATACGTGTACAGCATTTAACTTAAAGTCGAAACCAATATGTGTTGATTTATAATTTAAGATGTGTGTCTGCGGCCTTCGTGTGCTTTTTATTTTAGGTTTGAATTGAACTCCTGTTGTGTTTGTGAAGCGCCGAGTCATGAGGAACAATGCTGTCCTTTCTGAGCAGCCCCAATATTTTCATATTTTGAATACTCCGGAGGAAAAGTGGCAGAGCAACATGTCATTCTATGATTTTTATTTGCAGTTTGATTTTTGTTCTGACTGAACACATGCATCATTTTTCTGCATAGCAATAACATCATAGAGCGACAGGTGTGCAAAGTTAGTATCTATTGGTTTGCACTAACATTGCAAGTCCATGTACAAATCCAATAAAGTTCTACATGCTGCTTTTTGTTTAGCTTTGTGACTTTATCCAGAATGAACGAGATGACGAATGAGCATTGGTGAATACACTGAGAGCAGTGATTGCAGTGTGTTGCACCGACACCATGATGTTACCAGAGCATTAATCTATGCCGGTTTTCAAAGTTATAGTGGTGATGTTTCTGAAATGACACGCAGCAAAACGTTCAAGTGTTTTTCATGCTTCAGTTCAGAGAAGCCATCCTCTGTCTTATCTGTAGAACCTGTCTCTGTGGGATGACCACATGAGCTCAGAGCGTTGGCAGCTGCAGATAGTATTTAAAACAGTATTTAAATGAGTACTGCCCCTACGGTCTGGACTCTGTGTCCAGTTTAAAGTACTCTTCTGGTCTGTAGAAGATGAGAGCCATTCATGCAGGGCAAGACCTGTTTCTCTTGGACTGCCAAGTGAATCGTTCAAGTGTTTGAGGACAAAGACCAGAGCTGGACGTGAGATGCCACGGGAAGCACCAGCTGCTTTCTCCACAGAGTGGAGTCATCCTGCAGATGAGTGACCTGGAGCCCAGCGTCGCTGCTTTCATCCAACGTTAACAAGGGTAGAGGTTGCACTCAGGAGTGTGTCACCAGAATAACAACATTATCTATTAAATACAGGTATTTTACAGATTTTTTAAATTATGAATGAAATTGAATAAAGAAAAATGTGAATAATCAAAATGCTTCATCAACAAATAACTGCAAAATTTTAAAGTGCATATGTCACGGTTTGAGTTTGCGTTCTGTTTCTGTTCATTTCCTGTTTTACTCTGTCGAATGTTTTTCCTCCATTGTCTCTGTTTGCCTGTTTCCTGCTCCCTCCAGTGTCTCGTTGGTCGATTAGGTTCACCTGCGTCTCATTCGCCTCACCTCTTGTGTCTCTGTATTGTTTGTCAGTCCCTTTGCTCTCTGTCGGATTGTCTACTTGTGTTCGCCTCAGGTCTCAGTGTTTCCTTGGATTTATGTTTTTGGATTTTCTTTGAATGATTTGGACTGCTTTTCGCTCACCTCAGTCCCAGTCAGCTTTTTGTTTCTTTTGTAAAATAAACCTTTTTGAACTGGCAGCCCTTTGTCCATTGTCTGCATTTGGGTCCAACCTCAAGAGTTTTTTCCCAGTGTGGCAAAAAAGGAAATGCACAGAACAACGCCGGGTGTGTTGCACTTTATTTTGTTGATTCGTTGTTGTGTCTGTAGCTCGCTGCATCAGACAGTCCCTTGCTAACAGAGGCTCTGTCACTTTTATGAGCTTGTTGACGTGATTCAAATTGGAATGTTTGAATTTAAAATAAAACCTGATCCCAGCTGAACTGAGCGAGCCTCACAGCTGCAGGAAAAGGTGGCTGAGAAATGGCGAGCCAGATTATTCAGCATGCAACATCATCCTCGTGAGTGACAAATGATTCAAAGGTTGGTGGCAGAAAAGGTCAAGAGGACTGGTGCCACGATTTCACATCTGTAGGGTAAAGCTGAAACTTAGCTTAGCCTTAGCACAGAGACCAGAAACAGCTAACCCGGCTCTATCCAGAGGTCCCAAATCTGCACTCAGCCACGAAACTGTCATTCTAACCCCTCAGTGTTTGTATGAACAGATGAGACATTATGTTAACAGGCGTGCTTTTAAAGGGCTGGTCAGCAAATTTAGTTGTTTTGGGCAGAGCAAGCCTACCTATTTACAGGTGTTCAGGTCTTTATGCTAACCTAAGCCGTCTGCAGGCGACAGTAGTAGTCTTATTAAGCAAGCAAGCCTTCCTCTGAAACATCTATAATGCAATTACAGCTAGCTACACCAAAGCTGATGAAGAGCGCCAGATATCGCAAAATGTCGCAAACAACCGATGTGAAGGCTCTGAGGTGGCCCGTAGCTCCAGATGGCTACATCCCCAACTCTGTGATCCGGAGCTGGAGGAGATGGGGAAAGGCCTCTACCGAGATGGACCGTGACGTGATATTTTACGGTCTTAACTGTGATGAATGTCCAGATGATATAAGCACAAAAAGTATCGGGTTCATACAAGATGAGGAGAAAGAGGTGGAGAACACAGAAATTGTGAAAAGGAGGAGGACAGAAAATGGAGCAGAGAAGAATAGGATAGAGAAGGTAGAAGAAACTGTTGTGAAAGAAAAGGAAAGAGTGGATGAGAGGAAAGGAAAGGAAAAAGAAGACAACATGGATAGAATGGGCCTTGCCAAGCAGTATCACAACATCTACACTGAAGGTCCTCGACAGAACCAGCTGAAAACATTTAATGATGGAAAAACCAACGTGGAGCCTCTCGAAGACTTTTCGACTTACGGTTCAGAAAAGACTGTGAACTTACGGTAAATATTACAATTCATTAATAGTTATAATAGTTATAATAATTTATCATTTCTTCTAAAAGTTTTACAAGTACACATAATGACCTGTGGATTCCTAGACCAACCTTCTGTCATGAAATTGGACCTAAACCACTGACAGAAATGAGGGAACATGTGAAACCTCCTGAAACCATCACACCTCCACTGCAGCATCTCGCTGTGCCCAGTAGGCAGCAAACATCCTGTGTCATTCCTGAAGGTACAAGCAAATGACCCTGATATCGGAGATGGTTTTCTTTTAGACGTTTTTCCCTTTTTCATTTTGCAGTTTTCTTTATATTCCTGTAGAGAGTCCAGCACCTCCATTGGAAAGTCCTGTGGTAACTGCAGCTACTCTCATCCCAAAGCATAGTTACTGTCATCAGGCCTACACACAACAAACACAGCGTACATCGTATTCATTCAATGGTAAGTAAATTTGGTAAGTGTCAGAGAGCTTGTCCGACAGGCTTCCTCTTAGATGTGAATGAGATTTACAAGCAGTCCACACCTGCAAATGCTTGGCTCTGTGAAGATAAAGAATTAGTATTTTGGGGGGGTTTTCCAAATATCACCTCACAAACTGCGAGATTTCATATGTTTATGTCAGATTTTTAAGCTTTGCGGTGTAAAATTCTTGGCATGTTTTAGCTATGCTGGTTGCGTGACTCTTGGGATGGTGATGCTGGCTGGCTGGTCCATGACCTTTAAATTAATACTGTATATATGTTTTTGCTGAATGTGACTTGGGACATTTGTACAAGCAGTACTCACAAAACTAAAGTGATGCTTTGGATAAGAGTATGAAAATGCTGTTGACTGAGAACGTTGCTTCTTGCTTCTTACAGTATTTGAGCCGACCTTGTTGAGATTTATCATTCTTTGTGTTACATGAACCTTTCCAAACCCACGATATCTTCTTGGATACCACCCATAGAACCCAAAAACTTGAGTCCACCTCTCCTTAAGCCTCCCCCTCCAACACCAGAGGATCTACAACTCCAACCAGACCTTGGACCTTCTGAAAGCTTGCCAACCCCAGATAAAAGTTTCCTCCTGTCTTCGACCATATATAAAAACATCACAGACCAAGCGCAGGTGCCCCTCGACCCAAAGGTCTTGGAGCTTTATAGAAAGAGCAAAGTCAGCAACAAGAAGTCACACCTTAGAAAACTCTCCAACACTGCCGAGCGTCTTCCTGCATCTATATACTCCACAGTTCAGACTGATATTCATCTGAAAAGTGGCCTGCGTAGCACCTCTGGATTTAGGGATGTGCTCTCTACTAAATGTCCCAGCCACCAGCTGGGATCTAATTACTCTGCACAGTTTGAGCAAAGGATCCCTTCTACCAAAGACAAAAGAGGCAACATGTTCATGCCTGAGTGGAAGAAGAACATGCGCAAACTTATCTCTGGCCAGGCAGCAGCATATCAAAGGGTGGTACAAAATATTCAGATGAAAGACGACCGAGAGCCAGCCTCGTTTCACTTTCAGTACGTGATCCCGATGGCTTCCCAACACAGCTACATCACTCTGAACCCGTGTGGGAGGACTCAGTATGGCAGGCTGCAGTTTGACTGGATGAGGGGATCTGAGATGAACGACCAGTTGAAAGTGACTGGAGTTAAGATCAAGGATACTGCTCATAAAATTTTTGACAAAGGCACGGCTTTGTACCATCTAAATAAATTCAAGTAGCAACTAACCAGCCACAGCACCGCGCCATTTAATGGTTATATAGTCTAGTTGAATACTCCAATGTGCCGTGTCGTTGCCTACATTTTGGGGAGCTACCTTTGGTTTGAGCTATGGAACTTTTGGTTGGTTGATTCATTTCTGTGATCCTGACTGAAATATCTGAACAAAATGCCACTCCAACTGATCCAATACTTGTTCAAACATTCGGGGTCCCCAGAGGATGACTCCTCCTGACTTTTACAATCCTGTGGCTTTTCCTGTTGGGGCGCTAACACTTTTTGATTCTCAAGTAATTATCTTAACATGTCCTTGAGGGCTCGGCAGAAAATTGGAACAGAAATTCATACCGTACCCGCGGCCATGAAACTTGATACACTCGTTCGTTAACCTCTGCAGGATGAATTGTAACTATTATCATCATTAAAACAAAATTTAGTTTTACCCAATACTTTGGATCATGACCGGATACACTGCTTTTAGTCCAATCTGTACTTTGTATTTAGTGCTAATTAGCAAACGCAGCATGCTAATACACGAAGATGGTGAACATGCTTAACACCTGCTAATCAGCAGCATAGTCTGTGTGAGCATACAAGCATGCTGACATTAGCATTCATCTCAAGCACTGGTGTGCCTGACTATAACCTCACTGTGGTTAGTGTGGCTTTTTAAAATCCAAATACACTGTATTAACAAACATATCAGTTTATAGTAGGACAAGTGCAACAAGTGTCTGAGAGGTGTGTTCTTTATGATTAATACATAAAGGACAAAGAAAACTGAACATGAACAACACTTCACTGACATAAGTCTTGACATCAGTAGTTTAATATAATGTGATGTTGGTATAAATGGCATAACAGACAGTTGAGGATAGTGTCAATACTTTGTCATTGACAGGCTGTGTACTGTGATAAAGAATCTAAATTCATACACATTCTACGTTAACTCACACAGAAATTAAAGCTGAAAAACAAATATGGCTAACGTCGCCCCCTGTCAGGAGGTTTAAATTAAGTACAATACACAATAAAAGAAATTCAAAAGGGTGGCACACTAACTGTACAGTGGGTATACTGATACAGAACGAGGATCTACAGCGAGCCAGCAAAGAAAAAACAGGCTTTGCTCTACGTTAGGCAGATACGACATTTACTGAGATGGCACTTTGACAGAAGCTATAGAAAGACAATGGCATTCAGTCCGTTACTTCATGAGGCAAGTCAATAAGTTTGAAAATCTATTGCTGTTGGGAACATTTCAGCTTCCATATGTGTAGTACAGCATCCTGCATGACAACATTACAAAGGAGACTAGTTCTTTTTTATTGTTTTATATTTACAAATTAATTTGTAACCAGCCAACAGGTTTGAGCAGCTGTGGATGGAACTATGACTTCATAGCCATTAATCAAGTTTTAAATAAATTCAAATCCTCTATGATATTTTAGTTAAATAGGGTCTATTGGCTACTTTACATCGACACAACAGCAATCCAGTCACATCCAGCAAGTTTATGAGAGCCAGTGATTGAGTTTGCTGCTGTTTATCCATAAGTGAAACATTTAGGCCGTATTTAAAACTCATGAGCTCAGAGCTGATGCTTAATGTGGTGCCGCAAGCAACACCCCAGTGCACGTTTATAAATCAGAGCAGTGAACTGAAGACAGATGCAGGGATCGCTCCGGCGTTACACTTTCAGTGGATGGCTGTGGCCACCCCACAGAAACTCCCTCCAGCTCCAGCTTATTGTGTTCTATTTACTATCTTCTCTCAGTGAAAGAGGTAGCTAGCACACTCTTAAACACAGTTAACCCCCTCTGATAAAAGAGTTACATCCAACATGTGCCAAACAGGTTTCACAGAAAAGGTCATTTTGCCTTTGAGGAGGTCGACATGCTGCGGCACTGCACTATAACACTAGTTTGTGCCGCGGATAAAGGCTGATCACGTGTTTTAAGTTTGAGAAAGTCACTGTTGACTCTTGGCTGTGGAGCTTAGAGAGGTTGAATAAAACACTATATTTATATTTTTATATACATTCAACAACTTTTAAATCTAAATTAGCCTCATTTAACTGCAGTGATGTCTGCACCGAACCAGAGAACCTGCCCCCACACTTGGAAACTCATCTTTGGTTACATAAAAACAGTTTTTCCAAATGAGACTGAAACTAAGCTCTAAAACTCTGAATTAAGGTTTTCCCAGCTTGTGAGCTGCAATGATGGACGATGGTGAAACATCAAGTTATGTGGGAAAACATCTGAAAATGCGTTGAGTTTTAGTGGCGTTTAATACACTGATGCTGATATTTTCAAGGACACAATGAGGGTTTAACCATGAGCTTTGTGACTTTGTCTGAAGGCCATATTGTTGTTCACTGATAAGGCGGTTTGTACATGGCTCAGGAGATGGTTCCATGAGGTACTGTGTGTAAAAACAGGCTGGAACCAAGACCAAGAGTGCTACAGACTGCACTGACCCTGAACATGCTGATAATGATCAGTTTAGCAGCATAGTACCACGCTGAGCACAACTTTGGTCCAAGTGGTGTTTGAAATCCTAGAATGTGTCTGCCGATGCCCGCGATCACCTGGTGCAACAGAGAGGCGCTGTTCGTTCTCTCGAGCGACACGAAATTTGTATGTGCATATAAAAGGAATTCAAGTTTTTACTTGACACAAGGCTGCGACTGACTCCAGCACTTGAGGACCAGGTCACCTCTGGAGCCCCGCCCCCCTCGGCCGGGCCCGATTATCTGGCGTCATTGAGCTGCCTGGCCACCGTCAGGATCTCCTTCGCTCCTTTGCTCATCAGTAAGTTGGCCAGGTCGACCCCCAGTCGCTCGGCCCTGTCCTGGGCTTCATCCGAGATCTTGCTGGCTGTGACACCCACTCGCTGGACCTGCTCGTCCACCTTCTCTCGGCTCTGTCGCACAAAATACCATCATAATGCTTCACGAGAAACACATTCACACTCTCTCATTGTTTGGTGCAAGAAACAGGCAGCAGTACTCGGTTGTTATTGTGACCACAGGTCGATACACTGTCCACTCAGCTGTTACCTTGTCGCCATCAGCAGCAATGCTAGTCTGCATGGTTTCCTTCAGACTGTCTGATCCATCCAGGCTGTACACTGCCCCCGTCAGGTAGAGCTGGAAACACATCGGACTGACCATCAGCTTTTATAATGAGATATGAATCTTTATCCACAGTCTATAAAGGTTCTCACCTGGGAGTCCTTCACTTCGGTGTGCACAGCCACAGGAACGCTGCAGCCGCCCTCCTACAAATAACAGAGTTAATATATTAGGCTTTTCATATCCATACGCTGTGAAACTGAGTCAGAGAATGTGTGTGTGGTGTACCAGGTGTCTGAGGAAGGCCCTCTCAGCTATGCAGCGCAGCACAGTGTCAGGATCATGGAGGACAGACACCATCTCAAGGATGTCCGCATCCCTGGCCCGGACTTCCACTGCCAGAGCCCCCTGAGCGGACACACGTCAACCATTTCTCTTTTAATCCAAGATCTTTACACACATCTGGACGTGAGCCGCTATTATTTACGTACTGGTCATGTTTTCTATGCCGCTGTTCTCACCTGTCCTACAGCGTACATACAGTCCTCAGGCTCCAGGATCTACCAAAGAATCAAACACTTTGACTGTCAGATGAGAAGTGTCACCCAGAGACGTCACAAGGAGAACTTCAGATCATGAACCGTACCTGGCTGATCCGGTTCTCCCAGCCCATTCTCCTGAGGCCGGCAGCGGCCAGGATGATGGCAGCGAAGTCGTCCTTCTCATCCAGCTTCTTCAGGCGAGTGTTCAGGTTCCCGCGCTGGAGACCACAGCTAAGGAAAACACAAACGTCCGTTCTGGCCTGTGAACAAAGCGCGCCTGACGAAGAATGAACAGATTTCGTCACGTTCTGACCGACAGAGCGTCCTGTAGAAGGATACGATATCTTTGAAATCCAGGTGGGGGAATCTCTTCTTCAGCTGAGCAGCGCGGCGCAGTGAACTGGTGCCAATCACGCTGCACAAACAAACACACCCACAAACAGTATGGAGTTCCGCTTTTCCATATGCGCGGCAAAACAAACAGAGCTAGCTGCGTGAATCTGTTCGACTGTACCTGTTTTCTGGCAGCGTGTCAAGAGTTTTCCCCACATTTTTGGGGTGCAGGACCACTGCATCGTGGGGGTTTTCTCTCCTAACCACAACAGGAGGCAAAGGACAGTGAGCGGTTACCGCAGCTCAAATAACACAGATACAAAACACGCAGAAAGGACCAGCAGGAACTGTTCCAACAAAAGCACAGGGGATCTTCTTCACTCCCCTTCAGTGGCTCGTATGAAACAAAGGAGACGTCCTGATGGGGTTTTGAATGACGCTCTCAACCGAGTCCGTTTCCCTTTCCCGTCTGCCCAGCGCTTATGTACGCTGACTGCAGCGATATACTGCTTTCAGCGCACACTGTGACGACTATAACACAGCTCATCTATTCATCTCGTCTATGTTATTGAATTCTACTGTGTTGGTGATACTGTTTGTTATTGTCAGGACATATCCCCCTGTTTTAATACATTCATCTTAATGTATTTTAATGTATCCAGTGCCTCCTTCACTGACCTCAGCTGCTACCTTGTGCTGTTTCAACTGAAAAATCTGACTTATTGCCACTATATCATTGCAAACATCATCCACAACGTGGTGAATTGTGTGACCGCGTGCACTCACTTAAGCACAGCCCCGATGGTGAATCCTGGGGGCAGAGCGGTGGGAAGGTCTTTCAGCGAGTGAACAACCAGGTCGACCCTGTGGGACACGCAGGAACACAGTCACACACATGCACGCTCCGTTACGCCTCATGGTGCATAATACAGCCATTCAGTGGGAGCGTTTGTTCCTTGTACAGAGGAGAGCCACCTGCTACATCTGACGCAGCGGAGGGAATCAAAGGTTCCCCCTCTGCAGGGGTTTTATGTGAAACACACAGAGGGTGCTATTCAGAGAGCATGTTGTGGATGGGACACATAAATGCTCAAACATGAGTTCAGTGTTTTAGCTTTGGTGAGTTATAACTGGCGGTACGGTGCAGAAGTGCAGCCCTGTGTGTGAAACCCTGGCGGCTGGTGTCCGTTGGTAAAACAATGGTGTGGAGCCAGCGTGGTGTCAGCCACAGATGACACGGGAGACACTCACTCATTCCTCTCCAGGGCATTCTCCAGCTCTTTGGTGAACAAGCTCTTCTCTCCGATCTGGATTTAAAATACATACAGTCATTACTTTACATCAATACAACATCAGATCATAAATCAGACAATAACCTGACAGTGACCAGTGAGTACGAACAGGACTGTAAAGCAGCAGGAGAGGGAAACAAGTCTTTAACGTAGTGTAGCGTCATTCAAATACTGACTGTGTCACAAAGCATGGTCGACTGGATTATTTGAATATTCTAAATTGTCCCTTTACATTTTCTGCTGCCTGCTGATGTTAGTGGAAGCAAACATGTCTCTGATTCGTCGGCTCACCTTTGATAAAGCTGTGTCGAGGATTTTGTCTCCGGTCGTTGACATGCCAACTGAAAGGGACGAAGACACACAGGTTTTTCATTGATTTGACAGTAACACTGGAATTTAACAACAGTGCGTTAGTCAAGTGGTTACTACCTGCTGGTTATGTGAAGCCAGATAAGATGTGGCTAAATCATGGCTACAAGCTGTATTTTGACATTGACATTGTTTTTAATGCACAAGGTGTCCAGTGAAACCCCAGCACCGGTTTACGTTGGATCAGAGCGATGATGAAACTGTGTGAGGTCACCAGTAATCACAAGCCAATAGATGATTACGGTGAAACCTCTCTGACTGAAACAAAACAATGGAGGAGGGTAAGACCGAGTTTAGTCTGTGCTTTAGTTCAAGGTCCAAACTTCTCACTGGAGGTTTATCAGACTGGATAAATATTATTCTGCAAAATCCAAAACTGCTGACTAATATTAATTCAAAATATGAGTAGAGAGCCTAAATTTTCAAAAACTGACTAAAACTAAATTAAAATAATTCAAAATGACCACTGCATCACAGTGATGAAGCACTTTATATTATAATGACTGTGCATTTCAACTGTCATTTGCACATTACCGGGTATGGAACAGATACAGTTTATGAAGATGCAGCTGCAGTATGACAGAAAATTCAGTGATACCGTTTCAAAGCGTCTACAGGCTCCCCTGACAGGAGCTGAAGGCTGGAAGGATCCTCACCTATTTCCAAGTGGATGTCCGGGTACAGTTCTTTCAACTTGTCGGCCACGCTGTCGGTCTGGATGCGAGCCAGCTGGGACAGAAGAGCACGGCAGAGCTTGTCGTGAGCTGAACTGTATTAACTGTTGTAAAAGTGAATAAGGACACCCTCCACAGAGCCAACGAACTCCAAATCAGTATGATGCTCACTGGCATCTGGCTCACAGTTATCTTAAAAGGACAATGTTGAGTCAGAACTATGTTATCTCAGCGAGAAGAGCTCCAGACATCTCGCTCCCCCGTATCTAAACCAGCATGGAGGAGCGGAGCGTCAGATAACTCTCATTTAACTGACACGCTAAGGCAAACGTTCACATTTAAATTAAAGGTAAAACAAGGACAGACGTGCAACAGAGAGGAATAATGCAAAAGGTGCACTCTGAAACACTCTTGATTTAAGTATTGCATTACTGTACCTGGCTCTTGCGGGTTCCGATCCGGATGACCCGGCTGACCTTGCCGTTCCCATCCTGCCAGGACAAAAGAGTAAAGTTTAACCTCGTTCAAATGATTGTTACTGCGCCCGACACGTTACCAGCCACCTCTGTAATGTCTGTAACTGTGCTCTATCCTTTTCTCCGCACGCCTCACCCTGATGTACTTGTAAGGTCCCTCCATGCTTCTGCGTGTCCGCTCTGAGCGTCTGCACTGTAGAGGCTATTGTGTCGGCTGTGCGGCTGGGACGGCCTGCAGTGTCTTGGTAAGGAGCCGTGCTGAGGTCATATAGCCTCTAGACACTGAACAGTGGTCTTTTTTACCGGACACCCCCCCCCCCCTCCTCCTTCAGGACCTCCACCCCAAGATATCTCTGGTTCCAAAAGATAAGTGTGCCAATTCATTGAGTCCGTTGTAAAAGGCAGGGAGGGGCAGCTAACGAGGGTCTTGTGTACGAGGTGTGGTCGCGGGGTTAGAGCTTTGTTTCTGAATGATCAGCCAAAAACAGGCCGGCTGTCGTAGACTTAAGAAAGAACGACACATGTAAAATGAGCATTTAAAGCTGATTTGTGGCTGCTGCTCTATAGTGGAAGGAAAGAAAAGCCTCATTGCACGTCAAAGAACAGATTTAACTGTGTACAATCTGAGCTCATCTGGGGTTTTTTAACCCTCTATAGTCTAGAGTCATAAATGCTGCAACTATATGTATTGTTTCTATATTAAAAACTGCAGTTTTTAATGTGTCAGTCTATGCCATCGGACACTTTGACTGAAGGCTAGAAGTGCAGGGACTGGCGATGACAACACTCCCATGAAAAGAGTCTTCTGAGTCACTGAGAAAATTACAAATATGAGATTAAATTAATTAATTAAATCCATTAATATGTGGTTTTATTTATAATATATTACATAACAGAAAATCATTAGTAGATGTCATGAGTTTTCTCAAATTATTTCGCATTCACTTATTTGACTTTCATGTTATATATTATATTATATTATATTATGTGCTTTTGTACAGTTATATTTAGATTTTTCTTTTTAGCATTGGCAACCATGTTCTGGTATGTTACCTGCTCTATTTAACGTCTCAAGACTAAATTCAAAAATCTATTAATTTAATGTTTCTTCGCTTGGCGCCAGGTTAATACATCATAATAAAGACTTAATGTGCCTTCACAGTTGTCAGTAGCTGGCACGCTTCCATTCGGCTGGCACGAAGTTGCACAAACAGCAGTTAATCTCATGGAAAACTAAACTTTTGTTCGGTTGTTTGCTTGGCAGGCAGATGCCGTGCAGTTAAATTACAGACTGACGCCACTGCTAAAATCACATGGGATGTTGGTGGGCGGGAGCAGACGATGCTGCTCGGCTCATAAAACTGGAACATTTTGCTTGAAAAGCAGCGAAAATACAAAACATTTCTGATCGGTTCAACAGCCGAATACCAATACACCTTCCCTTGTTATAAGTCCAAGCGCCTTGATAGATTTCAAGTTGTCACTGGAGAACATGTGGAGTTTAAGCATAGCAGATGAACGGGGACACCGTTTTGACAGGACGGTAACGTAGCATCATACGATCAATAGCATCATTGTCGCCGGTTATTGATCTACCATCTCAAGTACGTAGCCAAAACGATTTTAGTGAAAGGAAAAGAAGTATACATGTTGGTAATTTTCCTCACTCATGTCAACATTTGACAGGCCGTTCATCTTTCTTCAACCGACCAATAGAAAACAGAGAACTGAAACAGACAAAACGACTGACCAATCACCGCGCTCCATATGACGACGCGTTCGAATATGGCGCTCGCCATCCAGGAGCTGTGTGCTTCATGCATTACGCTAACTACCGGGTCACTTTGGTTCAGACCTACCGGACAGCTTGCTTCCCCCGACATGTCGGTGAACCGTTTCACTCTGCGAATGTTGCACGAGTCAGCGGCGCGTTTTGTGTGACGCGGAGGCCATTAAAAAAAACGGGAAAGCCTTGGAAAACGTCCGCGCGCCTCTCTCATGCAGGTCCTATATGAATGAACGCGGAACCTGTGATGTCATTGAATGGCTAGAGGTCATTTCCTTGTTCCGTCTACCGGTTTCCTCTCTCGGATAGTCTCATGTTGATCATGGATATATGTTGACATAATAAATGTGGGGGGTCTGGTTTCACATTTAATTGCAATATCGGTGATAAAGTCCCCAAAATCTTAATTCCATGTGAGCAGAAAGTGGATGTATTTACTGGGGAGGGTCAGCTCAAATTGTTGTTTAATGCAGGGGAATTGCTTTAAAGCTGATAGATATTTTTCCTCAGATATGACCCGATGATGTTGAAATACTGAATAATACTAACTGAGCACAGGACTTGTATGTCCAGTGCCACACCCAGCTTTATTCACTGTTTCCAAGAAAGGCTGAGACAATCTTTGGAGAAGGACTAGAAGCAAAAAGCTACAGTTTAATATGCCTGCAGTTGCCCCTGATAGCCATAGGGTTTTTAAAAAAAATTATTTAATAGGAAAATGAGCTGGAAAATGTTTTAAAACCTCCTGTTCAGACTAAATAAGTGTGTGCCTCCATGCCAGTCATACGATTCAAATGACGACATCTGGTGGCTAAAGGAAGTTACTGCAACTCCAGTTTCTCCAGAACCATTGCCGAGAACAAATAATAGTGTGTTAATCATTAGTTGATGCATACCTCTGAGACATTTGGCAGTCAGTATATTAATATTCATACTTATATCTATTTTATTTCTATTTATAGTGTAAACTACTTATTTAATTTGTAGGATTTGTGTACATTAAACCTTATGTACTTATTCTATTTTGTATGTACATTGATTTATTAATAGCAATGTAGTCCACACCTGACGTCAAATCAAATTAGTAAATGAAAAACTCTACACTTATATTTATACTTACATTTTTATAGTTTTGTCATAAATGAGGGTACACATCAAGCTGCAGTAGAACAGGCACAAGCCATTTTTTAAAATTGTAACATGTCAAATAAATTATGTGCGCATTGACTTTTAGAAAGAATGTGTATGGAAATTTAAAAAAAAGTGAATAATTACAGCCTCTGATATTCTTCGGTACATGTCTCTATCTTATGGGCATACAGTAGCTGTGAAAGTAATGGTAATTGTTGTCAGTGGACATGCAATCAGTATAATAGGCCTTGACATGTCTTTAGAGAGCCTCTGTCATATTGTCCAATGATTGTCAGATGAATTCATTAACTTCCACATCATTGATTCCAAACATCGCTCCTCCTGCACAGATGAGATACAGTTGAAACATAGATATATAGGGCTCGTGAGTGGTTTGCGCCACTTGGGAAATCTAAATAAGAGGAAGCGCGCCGGTGGAAGCAGCGCGAGAAACTTATTTATGCAACAAGGCCAACATTTTGGGGCCCACGTCATTGGTTTCTACAGTGGGCTGATCCAGCGCTGTGCTTCCGGTGGAGACGTGGCTCTGTACTGCTGCCATATTGACGCTAGCTAGCTAACAATCACATAACTTGAAGTCAGCTGTACCTCCGCACCTTGCTATTCCCAGAGTGACTAGAAATCACCAAAGCAATAAACACAAGAGACGGAAGATCTGCGTACCACAGAGAGAGACCAAAATGGTGAGTGACAGTCGAAAATCCAGATATTACCCTGGCTTTTATCGGGCCTAGCAATTATCATAACATTGGCTAACCTGGTTACTAGCTAAAGCTCGCTATCAGTTAGCTAGGTTCTCCAAGAGCGAAAGACGAGGAAATCCAAATGTTGCTTTTGACTGGGCTGACACCGCTAACATTATGTTTGAGTGCTTAAACAAAGTGAATTAATCGTTTTTTCATTAAACTTATTCAAATTTTGGGTGAGTCGGCGACACTGAGTGTGCAGACATTGCTGACGTTAACTAGCTTTACATGCTAGCGCTATGGTTAGCTCCTGTCACTAGCCGGACTCGAGCTAACGTTACCTGCTGTCATATTGTCCCTAGCAAGGCAGCGCTCTTTAGCAGTATTAAAAAACGTTTCCCACATTTACACTTGCATTATCGTCGCTGTTTACCAGCGCCTGCAGTACTTATTCAGGTCTGTTAATGCTAACCACAAGTCCTGCTTGCTAATTTCAAGTTCAGATCTATCGTAGACGGTGTCTTTCATTTCAAACTTGAGCGATTGTCAACGTGGAATGAATGCACATCTTTTTCTTTCAGCTGCCACGGTTAATCAGATTGCATATTTATGTTTAGCCAACTACAAATAAACACACCGTATTATAATAATCAATTTACTGTAATCATATTACAACTGTCGTGTCACCTAATACCATTCAAGATTTTGGTCATTCAGAGTTGGTTCGGTTTCTTTGCAAATAATACACACCCATCAAAAACACAACACGACGCTTCAGAAATCGCCTCGTACAATATGTAATCTGTAAGGCAGCAGTTATTTTAATAAAATGTCAGATTGCCTTGCTGGTTGCCAGCTACTCCTACAGTCTTATTCCTGCCAGACTCAACCTCGTAGGTGGCCTTGAGCTGTGTGAACCTGTACTGTGAGTTTAACTGCTGAGTGGCTAATCTGCCACTCAATTTTCTCTCAAGATGATGATAAACTATCTGATGTTAATTGTTCCATCTTTCCATGGAGAGAGAGTCATGCCGACATTCAATAGGAAGTCTGGTTGCTGCAGGTTGAAATAAAAAGAGGACCTATCAACCAAATTTGTGCATCATTTACATACTCAAACAAACTATGACTGTATGTTGTGTGATGATACTGAAGGTCTGTTGGCAGTATTACAGTCAGGTTTTCTTTTTGCCGGCAGGTGCTGTTGGCAGCGGCGGTGTGCACCAAGGCCGGCAAGGCCATTGTATCGCGGCAGTTTGTGGAAATGACCCGGACGCGTATCGAGGGTCTCCTGGCTGCGTTCCCTAAACTAATGAACACGGGCAAGCAGCACACCTTTGTGGAAACAGACAGTGTTCGCTATGTGTACCAGCCCCTGGAGAAACTCTACATGGTCCTCATCACCACCAAGAACAGCAACATCCTGGAAGACCTGGAGACACTCAGACTCTTCTCCCGCGTGGTAAGGAAACCTGCAGCTAGCTTTCTCAGAAAATGTAATTAAATCCGTCACTAGTGTAAAGAAAAGTGTCGGTTGTGTAGCTGTGTGAAGAGATGGCAAGTGCTTCCTGTCTTTAGCTGTAGGTTCATGCTGATAAATCATTTTAATTGACTGCATGTATTGGATGTGTGGAAAAGTACACATCTGTCACATGCAGTCATTAAAACTGTAACCTGACACCAGGCTCTTGTTGTCCCCCTGGAGTTGGCATGGAGCTGCCTCCAGTGTCTCAGTGTGCGATAATGGGCGATGTCCTGTTGTACATAGATTTGATATTTAAAATGAACGCAATGGTTTACGATCCGCTTGAGTAATAATCCAATATAAATTTTAATTTCAAACAGAGCTGGAGCATGACACCAGTTTCTGACTGTTGTATGTATATTTGATGACTGAAAGTGACATTGTGTTGAATTTGGAGAATGTCATTTGGGGAGGCGGCAGAAAGTGAGATGAAAAAACTGAAATATTTACATGTTTAGGTACCATCAGGGACATCGCCATGACCATGTTCTGTAAAAGTGTTGAGTATTTATCTGTTATTTGTTCTGTTATCAGTTTGTTCTGTTGACAAACTGATTTTATTTCCCTTTATATTCCTTAATTATCTTGATTGAGAAGATTTGTTTTTTAATCCAAGATGGAGAAAAATATTTCATCATTGAAAAATGGATTACCAAAAGTTACCTGATGAGGTTACTAAATAAAATCAGGTAACGTTTTGTAAAATACACTATTAAATATATTTTCTAGACAGTTTCTCAGAGCCGGATATCTGTTTTATTATAGCAAACTTTGAACGTCACACTTGTTAGAGGCAGATGGTTGTTATTTGAGCTACAGGAGTAATCAGGAAAAGGACCGAAAAAAAGAAGAGTCAGTGTTTTGTGGAGTTTGTCTTTACGATCAGTCTGTCGTGTAAAAATAAAAAACTCTTTCTCTCAAGTTCACGTTTCTTAATGCCTGCAGGATGCGTCAGATGTTCATGTTTGCACTGGTTCAGTTGCCTCGAGATTGAGTTTTCTTTCCCGACGTTCCAGATCCCAGAGTACTGCCGTGTGCTGGAGGAGAGCGAAATATCAGAGCACTGTTTCGACCTGATCTTTGCCTTCGATGAGATTGTGGCACTAGGCTACAGAGAGAATGTCAACCTGGCTCAGATCCGCACCTTCACAGAGATGGACTCTCATGAGGAGAAGGTTTTCCGTGCTGTCAGAGAGGTGAGATCGCACCGTTATGACTCTCTGGTGTAATGGATATAACAATGTTTGTTGATCACTGTGATCAAATTGGGTCCTTGCAGCTATTTACTGTATTAGTTCTTATACCAAAATGGATTCAGCAGATGGCCTACTTCCTGTCAACTGCAACACTGCGCTAGTTTGCAGCAAGTAAACATGCGTTTTTTGTTTTGTTGTTCCACAGACCCAGGAAAGAGAGGCCAAGGCAGAGATGAGGAGGAAGGCCAAAGAGCTGCAGCAGGCTAGGAGGGACGCCGAGCGCTCCGGAAAGAAGGTGCCAGCTTTCGGCGGATTCGGCAGCGCCGGCATGACCAGCGTCTCCTCAGGGTCCATCATCACAGACAACATCGTCGAGCCTGAGAAGCCCAAAATCACAGCGGCTCCAGTCAGGTATGACACAAAAAACACTGTTGGATTGGAACATCTCGTTTTGCTGTTGGGGTGTATAAGGATGCACGAGACGTTCAAGTCTTTTTAACTGGGAGTTGATCTTTTTTTAATGGTTTAATGTTTGTTTTGCTTTTCTTTCCAGACCAAGTGGACCCAGTAAGGCTCTTAAACTGGGCGCTAAAGGGAAAGAGGTGGACAACTTTGTTGACAAGCTCAAGTCTGAGGGTGAAACCATCATGCCCACCACAGGAAAGAGGGGCTCAGATGTGTCTAAAGCTCTACCACCACCAGTCAATGTGGAGAGGTACAGAAACATCATACGCTGTCATTCAATATTGTTAATGTGGAAGTGAAACAGTCCAAGTTCACGTGTTGTGGTGTGGGTCTCACAGAGTCTGGGTGAGTGTGACAAGGCCCGAGTCCTCAAAGTTTAACTAAACTTACCTTATTCATTCAAAACCCACCACTATGACTACAGCTGCCTGTCTAACATTCATATCACTGGTTGATAGGTTATTAAGCCAAATCTTATGGTTCATCAACTCTTTGCCCGTTTTTAAAGCAGCATTGTTGAACAGAGCAGTACAGGACAACAGCATGACCGACTGTAGACCTGTCTCTGACAGTGTGGAAAGATGCTGAGCAAAGGCTTTCAAACGTGAGCCTAAGAGATTCAAATATGACATAAGTAGGAAGTGGGTGTGACACCATGTGATGAGCAAATGTTTAACAGCAGCTCAGTCGAGCGCAAATCAAACAGCAAATGAACACGTCACTTACTACATCAGACATATTTGTGTCTCTGTAATGTTGTGACTTCATAGGACACACGCCACGCCAGCACACCATTATCTGACTGCATTCAAGGTTTTCCTGAAGCAGTTTTACATTAAATTCGTAACGATTAGAATGAGATTTTGGTTCCACAGACCACAGATAAGATGTCTATCATGGAAATAAAAGAGAAATTCAGTGTCACTCAGCCGCAGGTATATAAGTATCTGTTTGTTAATGTTTCTACAAAACGATCAAAGTTGAAGTGTTACGCTGTTTCTCACGCTCCCGATCTCACCGTGTCTCCCCTCCAGCGTACATCTGCGCGTGGAGGAGAAGATCTCGCTGACCTGCGGTCGTGACGGCGGCCTGCAGAACATGGAGGTGCTGGGTATGGTGACGCTCCGGGTCACCGACGACAAGAACGGACGCATCCGCCTCATCATCAACAATAACGACAACAAAGGCCTGCAGCTGCAAGTAGGTCTACCACATACTCTAAGTATTTTCCATATGCCATACAGAAGTGGAGCAGTTGAAACAGTTGTTACTCAGTCAGCCGATATATATTTACCACAGACATATTAATATCTGCATATAGGTTTCTGATATAAACTGAAATTTTACTTTTTAAGGGGGTTTTTATGTATAATGCAGAATACATGCGTGCAGTAATATTGTTATAAGGAACATTTAACTTAAGTCTTATTTGGTAGATTCACACTCCAGCCGTCATATCAGTGCTCTGTCGATGTCTGTCCTCTAAGATTGGCAGCAGTCTCAAAAATCCTCTTTAGCTCAGCTCTGGTTTTATCTCTATGAATCTATAAAATATTAAAAATGTTGTATGAACGTATCTCGACCTTAACAGGAACAGATACGCGCCTGACAGTGTGTTTAAAGGAAGGACAAACTAAAACAGACTGACCCAGACTGTCATGAGTGCGAGCTCATGTTCACGTTGTCAGTTCAGTCGATCAGTGTGTCGCTGTCTTCTCAGACACATCCCAACGTGGACAAGAAGTTGTTCACAGCTGAATCCGTGATTGGCCTGAAGAACCCGGAGAAGTCCTTCCCTCTCAACAACGACGTCGGTGTGCTGAAGTGGAGACTACAGACCACAGACGAGTCCCTCATACCTCTAACCAGTGAGTGCCACTGCGCGGGCTTTGTCTCCGTTTCATCACCTGTCTCTGCCACTAACCAAATGACTGTGACTGTCCTTCCACAGTAAACTGCTGGCCTTCAGAGAGTGGTACTGGCTGTGATGTCAACATTGAATACGAGCTGCAGGAGGAGAGCCTCGAGCTCAACGACGTGGTCATCAGCATCCCCATACCGTAAGTACCGCACAAACGTTCACTGTCTGAGGGAGGCCGGGTGGTGCGTTAGGGAGGCAGTGGATGTGATCGCTTGAATTTACAGGTGATGCACACTGACCTCAGGTCTGGTATCAACATCATAGTGTCTCAATAGAGCATAGAGAACTGCATCGTGCACTCTGACACAGCATTTAGATTAACAATTCCAGTTTTCCTCCAAAGCCAAACTATCAAACCTGCATGTCAGTTTAGACTTATGATGGGAGGCTGTCGGATGTGACATTGTGTGGCTTCATCAAATCAAAGTTAAAAAGAAACTTGTTTTTCAAAGTTTAAGAAATCTGTGTGTGAAATCTGAGAAGTGTCTCTGCACCGCACGTGTGTTTGTCTTTGAATCGTTGTTATGTGGCTTGACACGTTTGATTCCCTGCTCCCCTGCAGGTCTGGCGTGGGAGCTCCGGTGATCGGCGACCTGGATGGAGAGTACAAACACGACAGCAGGCGAAACGTTCTGGAGTGGTGCCTACCTGTCATCGATGCCAACAACAAGACCGGCAGCCTGGAGTTCAGCATCGCCGGGCAGCCCAACGACTTCTTCCCTATCAGTGTGTCCTTTGTGTCCAAGCGCAACTACTGCGACATCCAGGTGGGTTTCCATGCGCGACGGTGTCTCTGAACTGTTTAATACTCAGACATGTTGTCTGACAGTCTGACCTTATTTATTATAATAAGGATAATAAGATAATTAAAAAGAACTATTTAGAGGCGCAACAGCTAGTGGATCCATTGGTTGTTGCAGGCTAGGTTTGTTTGTACGGTGAATTGCTGAGCTTGCGTGTGGGAGTCGATTCATAACAAGATAGTTTATCTTTTAAAAAAGGGCTCTCGGAGGATCTGTTGTTGGGTTTTACAAACAATAATACTGGTGCTAAATAATCCACGAATCGCGACAAATCAGAAACTAAAAAGGGCGCAGATAGGGATCTGAGCTCACTGCTGACTGTGCTCTGCGGTGCTTTGTGTAATGAACGTGCTGTTAATGCCGGCCCTTTCCTGTTTTCCTCTGTTCCCAGGTTACCAAAGTGACCCACGTAGATGGCGACAGCTCCGTTAGATTCTCTTCAGAAACCTCCTTTGTTGTCGACAAGTATGAAATCCTGTAAAGAAAAGAAAAAAAATCAAAGAAAAACATCAAAATCAAAAAAAAAAATCACCAAGAAAAAAAAAAAAGTCCAAATCTATGCTCCAGAGAAAGATCGAAGATTTCTTGCCTGCCCACCCTGTATACTATTTCAGAGACTGTGCATCGACAGGACTACGTCAGCCCTCTGGCGAAGCCTCTTCCTGTGGTGGAGCAGAGCAGCGGTGGTGTATTTATATGTTTGTATGAGAGAGGATCATCTATATATAGAGTTAATTGAACAGGAAAAACCAACAAACACACACAAAAAAAGAAAACTACACTGATGCTGTTGTGTTCGCCGAGCTGGACTGTAAAGAGGACTTCAGACTAAGTAGAGGATGACTGCGGGGGGTGCAGGAGAGCCCGGCGGCCGTCTCCTCGTCATTCTAACAGTGAAACCCTGCCAAGGAGGTAGAGAGGGAGGGCAGGGACCTGAGGCCGCTGTAGCACCCTCCGCCAGAGTGAGCGCTGGTAGTTTAGCATCCCCTGAGAGAATCACGCATCCTCCACAACCTTTCTACTACACACTCACACTGCAGTGGTTCATCGACAAAGCCGTTGTCAAGCGGAGTCTCTTGCTTTCGTTCCTTTCAGACTTTCTCATCCATAATAACTGCACAACTGTAGCCGTCTCAATCGTTCTAAGCCTGTCGCTCTTTAATCGTTAAACTATTGTGATTGATATCTCACTTCAGATGATTGTTTATTTTTCTCTCTTTCTCGTGAGGACACAGTTTTCAGTTTCTGTAGAGGTAACACATCGGTTCTCCGCTTAAAAAACAAACAAAATATGGCTGTGTGCTCAGTATATTGTCTGTTCTGTCTGCGGTTATCATCAGCAAAATTGTCGCAACGTGTCCTTTTTATTTTTAACTTTGATATTTTTTACTGTTTGCTGTAAACGTTGTCATTGTTTACCACTAATCTGGATATTGAGATTTGACAGTGAAGAGCGGGACGTTGTAAGGAGTTCACAGCTGCAGGGCAAAGCCACCCACCAGTAAAACCCTTCTGACTGTTGCATCTGTTGAATTTTCTTATGCTGTCTTTTGTAACACCGTTGCGGCCACTCCTCACTCTGTCCAAAAACAACCATCTTTCACAGCGGCCCAGCGATCAGCGTCTCAGATCGCACCGAGTCAAAGTGACTTTGAACGCAGCCCAGAAACAACATCCGAGCCCTGCTAATCTAACATCTTACAAGGCGTCCTACATCTGAGATGGGAGTGTTTGTGTGTTGGCTTGATGGTGGAAACACACACACACACACACACACACACACAGAGATTAGGGATCAGAGACTGCCAGCCTGATATTCAACCCACTCCCCTCACATCCAAGGTAAGCAGAGAGACTCCTGGAGCACTCGCAGTAGACTCTGCTGCCGACACCCCCGTTCACCCACCTGGTCATCCTTTACTTACATTCTCCTAGTTCATCAACATTATTCAAAATATAACATTTGTCTTTCATGTTCTTGTTTGTTTTTTTTTCTTTCTTTTCATTTGTACTCCCCAAATTTCAATTTAGCGATGGTTGTGTGGATGTGGGGTTGAAAATGACTAGATTGAGCATTTTTAACTAAATTACTGAAGGGGAATCTTAACATTCCAGTGTACAATTAGAAAAAGAAGAATCTTTAATGGAATAAAATGTATTATTGAAAATGGAAGCCTGGCTCGGGTTTTTGTGTCGGCGGCGCGTTCAGTTAGCTCGGCTCAGTTAGCAGCAGGAGCCATCAGTGATGCAAAGCACTGTGTTAAAGCGTAGTGGTTGTAGCTCGCTGTGACTGTAGGTGGTTTATGAATTTGTACGCGTTGAGTTATTGAGTGTGTGCAGACAACGTGCCGGTCCTGATGCATGTGAGGCAATTTTTAAAAAATATATATTTTATTAAAATTGAGAATCTGACTGATTTGTAACAGAAAATTCAACACAAAAGAGAAAAGCACTGTGTTTATTACGCTGATGTGTTTCCTGCATTAACATGACTTAACTAAGTCACTTTGTTTTGTCTTATGTGATGACTAATCACAGTCACCTTTGAGTCCACTGTCTCATCCGGTCGGGTCACGCGAGTCATCATAAGCATTAACTGTGAGGGTCACAGGAGCCAGACTAAACATGGAGCTGCGAGCCACAGCGTGCACCTCCACATGCATGACTCACGTCTGATCTCCAGCGTCCTGCTGAAGTCCAGGCTCCTGCTGGAACTCACAGAGGTAATCCCTTGAAACCACTCAGTGTGTACATGTCAAAGACTCGACGGCAGCGTAAAGTGAAGCATCTGTGGTTGTACAGGTTCAATTCTAAAGTAAATCACACGAAAGCTGGTCTGAGAGCCTGCAGCCGTACTCACAGGGTGCCTCGGCTTAGCTTAGCATGTTAGCATGTTAATATTTGCTTTTATCACCAAAAACAAAGTAAAGCTGAGGATGATGGGATTTTGCTTTGCAGGTGTTTGGTCATAAAGTATTAGACAAATGGAAAATGGCTGCAGTGCTGTTGTAACTATAGAGTAAAGATGTCTCCGCTGTGGCAGTACGAAGTGTGCGCCAGTGCATGGTGGTAAAGAGTTTCTGCCTAAAAACACAAAATATTGGCATTTTAAGACTGATTGCAACACCCTGAGCTGCTCGACGTGTTTGTCTGTGCCTCTGAGGTTTGCCTAAAGGGACGGAGGTGGTTTTATGGGGTCAGGCACTTTTTATGCCTTTCTGGGGTCAAAGGTCAAACTAGCACTTCTTCAAATGGTGAAACGCGCCTTCTCTTATTTCTTTTTTATTGGAGTTTGAATAATGCCAGTGTCTTTTTCACACAGATGGCAGTGTGGGAGAAGAAGCCGGACGGCCACGAGGACGAGACGAGTCAGATGTTGAGCTGAGACGCTGCGGCCCAACAGATGGGTAAATGCTGGGAGATGAGGAGTCTGAGGGGGCGGGGGTGGAGGTTGTTGTGGAGGGGGGTGTGCTTAAAGGGTCACAGGGGACGAGTTCAAGAGAGCTTACCAGCACCCATATTTGGACTGTGGGGTGTTGTTGGAGGAGGGGGGTGTTAATAGCAGCCCTCCAGTCATAAAAAGAGGGTGTGTCTGTTTTCCGAATGAATGAGCAGGCCGATAAGCTTTGTGACGGGTCTCAGAGGAGGGAGAGGGAGAGGGGAGAGGGGAGAGCAGGGCGACACCGGGGCAGACACTGTTGTCTTTGGCACTTTAGACACACAGTCGGCAGGCGGCCACCTCGCAGTGCAGAGCCGCGATTCAGTTTGGATGTTTTGACTTGGATTGACGGTCGACTGATTGGCTCTGTCCCTGAATGGAGTGTGGAGTTTAAAGTTTGCCAGCAGCTCTTTTTTCTTTTTCTTTTTTTTTGGTCACTCGATTCGAGGATGATGCTGAAGAAAGTGCGATTCAAGGTGGGGAAAATCAACTTTTTCTGTGTGCCATTTCACTGGTTGCTGCTCGTGGTAAAATCCTCCAGCTCACAGGAAGTGATGTGTCTCACTCTTTCAGATTATATGGAGGAAATCGAACCGTTGACACTAAACTGACCACAGAAAGAGCATCATAGACTGAGATGCCAGTGTCAGAGAATGACAGTAAACTCTTAATACTGTGTGGTCTCTGTACAGTACAGAGGAAAACCCACAATCTAACATCAAAGATAAACTATTTAACAATGAAATGATACAGACTCATATTCAACCACTCTGAATAACGCACATGCTTGGTGTCCCATTGCTTTTGAGGCAACCAGACCCAGTGTGTGACTGAACCGAGCTGCGCCGGGCCCTCAGCTGGCTCTTCATTAGCAGCCCTGCCTGCAGTTCAAAGGGAAAACCTGCTCAGTCGGTGCTGACACCGAGGTGATAATTACAGCGCAGGGAGCGGAGCAGGAGGAGCCGTGACCGCAACCTTAAATACTGAGGGGATCGCTAATGTAGGCGTGAGGCAGGTGGAGAGACAACTCCCATCATCTGACGTGGCGCTGTAGTGCAAAACTGTTTAAAAGTCATGTAATCCCACCGTTAGTTAAACTTTCTCTTATTTTACTGTGTCTTCGCTTTGTTCTGTAACACTGCTGTAGTTATGAGATGTTACAAAGGAGACTTGGGTTCAAGGAACAAGACCCGTTGTTGGGTCACAGCAGGGACGTGTGAGAGTCACTGCAGGACGCTCACAGCACAGTTTACTGTTAACACCACGGCCGACAATGGGTAACTGTGGCCTGCCATTAGGTGACACAGGACGCAGTGAACGGAGGGTCGTCCGCCGTGACCCGCAGAGCGTGTTGTTTTAAGTCACTTGCACTGTCACCTGTTAGTCCCAGCTGTCGGTGCCGTCCGCCGAGAAGGTGACGCTTTTCCCGGAGGCAGCGTGAGGAAGAGGGGCAGGCACGCTGAAGGCGAGAGTGAAGGAAACCGAGTCAGCGAAAAACAAATCAAGACCGAAAGAAGCGGAGGTTACGTTTGTAGTTATGTCATGTTTAGTGATGCATGAATCAAATAAGCCCACAGCCCAACTGGCTTTAAACTCACTGATTACCAATCCTGAGACTGATATAGTGAATTTGTCAGCTTTTTTATGTGGATTGTGCACCAGTTTGACTCTGCAAAGGTCCCTAGATAGCTGCTGTCTGAAGTAAATAACTTAATTAAAAATATATTTCAGTTAAATATTCTTTATGAAACAATTACACCAGAATATTAGAATTATTCTGTATTATATACTGTAAAAAAAACAGCGCATATTGTATATCAGCTGGGCTTTGACATAGTGAGATGCTGCAGGCCGCTCATCGTGTCTGCTTCTGTACTCAGAGGAAGTGACAGATGATGCTTTCAGATTCAAATTCACCCATGACTCATGTGCATCAGTGAGTCGGGAAGGTGGAGAGCGAACGGTTTCACACACACACACACACACACTTCATAAACAACCAGAAAAGGAACCAGTTGTGATGCATGTGATGTATTAAAAGCAAATAAGGAGAGACGGTCCGAGAGAGGATATTGGATGAATTCCGTGTCCGCATGTGGAATTTCCTCTCTCGAGCGTTCAAACAGCAGCAGGTCGGCTGACCGCGGAGCTGCGCTCAGCAGCTTTTTGTTTGGCTTCCCTCCTCGCACTGTCCCGCTACATTCTGCCTCTGCTCTGTCCTCAAGCACCTCTCTGACATCCAGGTTCAGGAGAGTCGGCAAGAGGTGACCGTGTCAGATGGAGTTTATTATTTCTTCACTTGTCTCCAAACTGAGACGTGCATCATTCTTCTCAGGGTCTCTCACAAAAGCGAAGAAATAGCTCTGTGCCAGTGGAGGCTCACTGCTACTTATATACTTCTTATGTTCACGCCTTTGGCTGTACATTTGGATCGTTGGGTTATGAATTATGAAAGACACATTTCTTTGCTGTAAACTTCTCCAGTTAAAATATTGAGTGCCTCTGTTTCAAGGGTAACAATTCAAAGTACTCTTATAAAGAGATTCTTGACTAACCTAACTGGAAACCATGATCAATATCAGTATTTAAGAATTTCAAATGATACAGTTTGCCATTGCCAACGCAGCAGCCATCGATCCCAAACGTCTCACGCCCTGTTTGATGCCTGCCCAGCTTATGTCGGGGTTGCAGCAGTTCCCATCAGCAGCACTAGATGGCACTAGTGTTCTGCTGCTCCACTCTGCGTCTCGGGCATCATCATAAAGAAATGATGCCTGGAGCTAAACTTGCAGTAATCCCAGCACTCCCAGACGTTAAAGCTCTTGCTGGCCATTGTCAAAAAAACCGGGAACAGCATCTCAGCGCTGAAAGACGGAGCATGACATGAAGATTGACGTGGAAGTTATTGTAGGAATACTCAGTCACTCAGCGATAGTGTTGCTCAATAAAACACTTCTCTGATGCCACATTGTAGGCCCACAACAGAGCTGCAGCTTCCTACAGTATGGCCCCGGGCTTCAGGGGCAACATGTGGGAGTCTGATCCACCACCCATCAACTGCGAGCACATCCTGGCAAAAAAATGATGACCCATTTCCTTCAAATCTGTACATTCCTCCCCCTCTGCCGGCCCTGAATCGCTCGGTAATTGAATTTCCACCCCGCGCACACACGTCCAACCTTTTTGTTCACTGAGTGAGATACTCCAATCATCTCAAAGGATCAAGTCAGCGCCCATCTAGGCCTTTGATGTTCATAATGAGCGTTTCCCTCAGCTCAGCCCTGCAGCGCTGCACTGTATGTTTCTATAAAGGCGTTAGGATTTGAATGGGTGCGTGGGTGCTGGTGTGGTGCAGGGGAGGGGGGGGGAGCAGAACCAAATATGCTTTTCATTAAAGATGAAAGGAGGGAGAGCTTTTACTGTCTCAGACGTCTGTTTATGCTAAGTGTGAGGGTGTGTGTGTGTGCGTGTGTGTGTGTATTCACATAAAAGAGAGAAATTTACCTTTGACCCCCAGTGATTTGTGGTTACCTGGAGGCTCAGACGTGCAGTGTGTGACTGTAACTGCGTGTCTGCTGCCTTTTTACTGCCTCAGCAGCGAGGACGTGAGGTGCAGTGCCACGCAGTATTGGTTAGCATCTCTCTTTTCAGTCTGATGCTAAGAGGGAAGTGTAAAAGGCAGTTTATTGTCATATCTCTTTGTATATCCGCTGCGTGGATATCGTAGCTGCTGAAGGCGCTCTCGCGCATTTTCAGCTCAGAGAGAGAATCGAGTCAAGTTTTCATTACAAAGCTTTTGTAAAAGCAAATCCTGTAATGTGATGTGTGCACACTGTTCACCAGCGCTGACAGTCTGCAGTGATTTTAAGCTCCAGTTGTGAATATTGTCTGTCTGCAATGTGAAAAGTGTTGGTGGGAAAGCAGAATTCTGGTGCATGGAGCAGGAAAAATGTCCAAAGAGGTCAGAAATCCAGTTGTGATGACGGAAATGTCACCGAACGCTGCGCTAACCGTGAGCTCCACGGGTTTTTTGACCACCAGCGGTGCTGTGGAGCAATGTTTTCATTCGTGATTTATGATTTTTACTTGAATCATGCAGGATGCACGCACAAGCGCACAGATCTGCTGCTGTGTTTTGTGCTGTTGCGCGAAAAGCAAAAAGTTGTGTGTGCCCAGAAAACTCAGGAAGAAAAGGAAATGTATTCAGCATGTTTGGTAGATCTCAGCGATACACACAATGGTTAAGAAGTACTGAAAATAAGCAAAGGTATAAGTATGTTTTAAACAAATTAGAGGGAAAGGTGTTTTCTGTTATAAGCAAGATGCTACAGAAAGAGCAACAGCGACTGCGAATGAGCCTGAGAATCGACCTTCGTGCGTTGCTGTAACATTGCTGAGCAGATGAAAATGTGGGTAGGCGACTGTGGTGGGACGTGGAGCTTGCTCCCAAAATTGAGAAAGCCAGACATCTGAGTCGTGATTAACGCTCCCGTCGCCCCATATTGATGCATCACAGCAGTTCTGCTCTGTGCGAGCGTCTGCAGAGACGATTTCCCGCCACAACATCAGAATTTAATTCCGATAAACAGGTTGAATATGTTGCTTCTCCGTTACTCTGGGGTGTTTTTCTCTGTAGCGGCCCAGCTGTGTGATTTAGTGTGCTTCATATAAATCGTGATAATTCCCACCCAGCTTTACAGGAATTTCAGGCATGTGCAGTTTGTCACATAATTCAAAATGAAGCTTTTCCAGATCCGGACATGCAGGCGTGTGCTGAACAATGGACGTATCAGTGATACTGTAGCGGAGAGGCTTGTTCAGATCCAGGAAGGTGCAACCAGATGACAGCCTGCTCTTCACAGCTGCACACAGTGCTGCAGAGTCACACAAAGCAGAAATACAAGCTTTATCTCACTCTCTTTAATTGCTTGAACCAGCCTTTCAGTGTGACAGCAGAAACGTGCACGCGCGTCTGTGCAGGCAGAAGCCTTCACCGCAGCCAACATGGCTCAGACACCAGAGAATGCACTGGCACATTGTGGGTGCACATGCTCATATTTGTGCGGCCTCAGTCTTGTTTGGGACTCTGTCTGGACGGTTGTTTTTCTATTCATGTTGATTCTCTCTAATACAGAGCCAACACAGTGGTCACTGTCATGGCAGCCTGAGGCAATAAGAACGACATCTGAGAGCGACGGCATGTCGGAACGAGAACCGGAATCGATTTCTTTGTGTTTGAGGCGAGTCTGCATAGCCATGATTGCACAGCATAGAACGTGCAACATGTGACGGCGCCCTGCTGCATGTCAGCACTCCCTAATCTTCTGATTTGGCCATATGTTAAATTTCATTATGTACGACCCGCAGACAGGTGATAAATCAGAGGGCAGACTAGAATAAAGCAGATAAATTATGCATCATACAGGACACAAGGGGTTTTTAAATGATTTGAGTTTTGATTATACGTTATGGCAGCAAGGCTCAACCCCACCACCCTCATCAAAACACCAAATGAGGAAATATCTTTTGTATGAAAGCTGTTCCTCCCTCCAGTGCAGTTCCACAGATTCCACAAAATCACTGACAGGGAGCAGCGAAGCCGTTCTGGATGCTCGTGGCGGACCACATCCTAATTTTTGGTTTTCCTTTGATTTGTCCTCCATCTGTTGCCGTTGTCCTGTGAAAACTGCGTCCACAGGCTAGGAAGAAACAGCTTTGTCAGCTTTGTGACTATTTCTGCTTATCCAGTGGGTTTTCAAATAGTTTTCTGATGCGTTTAAAAAAAGATTACCATATTTGAGCAGTTCAAACTAATCTTAACTCACTGCCTGCTAACAGGAGACTCAGTTGCACCTTTGGATGCTGAGAAAGCTCATAAGTCCTCCATCAGCGTTGCACGTTGGAAACGGAGTGATCTCCGTGTTCTGAATGAAGAATGTGAGTCGCAGTTTTGAGTTGTTTTGTGTAGTTGTGAGTTATTTTTTCCTCTTTATTGGTCTTTCCTGGAAAACTGAAGCTGTCAGTTTAATATTTGGGAGGGCCGTCGCACACGCAGAGGCGCAGCAGCCGTTAAACTGCGCCCCTGAGACGTCACTGTGACGATTCCCGTGGATTCCTATGAATATTTCAGTATTATATAGTTCACTGCATCATGCCTACCCTATAGGCACCATATAATTAGGGCCCTCTGGTGGCCTGCGGGTTTAAGACACAGATGATATAACTGCAGCTTCCCTGTTTGAGTCCAGCCGCTGACCTCCGCTGCGTGTTATCTCTCATCTCTCTCCCCTCGTCACCTGTCAGCGCTCTGCTGCTTAATGCGGTCCTGTGTGTGAGCGATATCATTTCCCCGTGTTTGAAGGGTTAGGAAAGTGTTCCTCAGCCTGCGTGTGTGCAGTTTGGGAACAAGATGGAGTTCAGATCTGAACAAGCATGCAGTTTTCTAAATGATGCAGCTGTGTACAGAGCTTCTGTAACACTGTGCCAGTATTAGAGGCTCAAGAGGTGCTCACACTGTGAAGAATCGAGCGTTCCTCAAGCAGAGTGTATGAGTGACACACTTTAGTCTTCATGAGGTTTATGGATGGCGGTGTGCTTAGATTTAGCTGTAGTTAGCCTATTTCTAATGTCATTTTTAATTATTACTGATGCAACTAATGGTTTAGGATTAGCAACCGCTAGGGCAGAAGCTAATGGGGATCACATTAAAGAAACATATGTAAAATAATATGAAAATGTGTATTAACGCTGGTGTATGTGGCGTAATGGTGCATTATGAGTTTAACTGCATATTTCCAGTTTCCTCTGCACATGCATAAGTTGAAGAATGTAATGCTGAGTCCAGACACTGAGGCAAGTATCCCTAAACGATATTTAACAATAAACAGGGACATGTTTTTCACAGCGGAGCAGACCAGAATAGACTCAGAGAGGTGAACATGTGGGAGAATGCGCGGCTCCGAGTGGTTCACAGTATTTCCAGTGTGAGAGAGTAAGTGGCCGCTCTCCAGTGAAAAGTTGCCCCCTCGCTGGATCCCACTCAGTTTCACCGCCTTGTTTACCTACGAGCCCCGTTTGAGGCGAACCTTTCTGCAGGTCCTCGTGAACAACGCAGCATTTCTTCATCCGGAAGAATGAGCGCCTTGTGTCCGCGTGTTGGGGCGAGGCTGAACGGACAGGGAAGCTGGGCAACAGAGAGGTGCATGTGTTCAAGGAGTGTGTGTGTGTGTGAGTGTGAGTGTGTGTGTGAGTGAGTAATGCCAAAGCAGAGAGAGGGAGAGAGTAACAGAGTGAGCATGTGAGTCAAGGGAGAGTGAGAGGGAGGGGGCCAGCAGCAGCCAGACAGTGTGTGTCAGCAGCCACATGGCTTTAGCCCAGTGTGTGTTATGACAGCGAGAGACGGTGTGTGTGTGTGTGCGTGTGTGTGTGAGTGTCGTGGAGAGCCAGTGAGTGAGAGACCCTGACGGCAGAAGGGAAAGAGAGAGAGAGAGGACACAAAGGAAGGAGCTTCCTCTTTGGATCCCGGTCAGAGTTTGGTCTCTCTCTTGTGAACGTGGTGACAGCCAGCAGCAGTTTACAGCCGCCCCGTCTTTATGAGCAGCAGCCGCGTGTTTGTCCAGTCCTGTGGTGTCACTGGAGCATCCCACCCAACACACACACACCCAGCGCTCCGTCAGGTAAAGTACAAGCTTCCCACATTTCCGATTAAAGGCCTGGTTGGGGCTGTTTTTCACATGCTTGTTTTCAAGACGCTGAGGGTGTGTGTGTGTGTGTGTGTGTGTGTGGAAACGGTGCAGGTGTCAGACAGCTGGCAGCTTTGATCCTAAAACTGCTGTAACATCTTCTAATCTCTCCTTTCTGTGCAGTGAAAGACCTTTTATGTCATAACTTGCAAATGACGCTTCTTGTATCTTGCTGTGCTAATATTCATTTCCACGCACTCACACTATAGAAGCTACTGAGAAGGTGATGGAAGAGCACAAGCAACATGTGGCTGGATATTGTGCTCCAGTATAACAGGACTGAAGTGTTTTTCACTGCGCCACAGTGACATTTGTTTATTTTTCCATTGTGTGCTATGGTATATCTATGAGCACTGCTATCATTAACTAAATAATGCACGTATGACTGAACTAGTGATGTATTTCCCAAAGGGTTTTCATGAGCATGGTTGGTAGTTTTGATTGGCGCACAGACTTCATGTGGCATACTTCCATGGTTCTGACATGTGCTCTGTGTTTTTCTATGATAATAAGGAACGCACTCCTAAATAACCCCAGAGTCAAGAGTCAAGACGACTCATTCAGCCGTTCATTGTGGGATCTTGGGAATGTTTTTCTTCCTCTGGAGGCCGAGCGTGTCCTTGGATTATCAGCAGCATAGACACAACTAGTTTAGGCTGAGCTTGTCAGGAGGAGCCTGCTCTCTGTAAAGCCTCAGACTCCATGTTGGATCACATACTGAGCTAAAGAAGTTAGCCTTTAAAGCTTTAAAGCTGCAGCGATCAGTATTTGTTATAAATGCATCTAGAACCAGGTTCTGCACGAGGTTCCTGTCTTTAGAGGGAGTTCTTCCTTGCCACTTCTTACCCTTTTTAGCCCCTTTCAGCTCCTTGTTTTGGTACCGCTACCGCTTTTGCTACTACATTTTATTAATATTGGATACATTTGCCTTTAAAGTGATTTTCTTGCAACACTGTGTCATTTATAAAGGGGAAAAGTATTATTTCAACTTTAAGAGTCTCATTATAAATGATCTTAATCACAGTGTTTTTAACTTGGTCAACGGCACCCCACAGTCAGGTATGCAGTATTAGTGTAATCTCATATAAATCAACCTGGTTCTTTGTCTCCAACCTGGAGTGACCTGCTAAGCACAAACAGACAGTGTTTCTGTACCTGGAGGAAAGAAGTTAGAGGTGGAGGAACACGGCAGAGCGCCGGCCTGTAAGAGGCAGCGTTCTCTCACCGCCACACCACTCTGCCGGTCTTCCCACCCCCCTGAAACACTGGCCGCTTTATAGGCCGAGGGAGAGAGCCACGAATACAGGGTTTGTTGTTGTTTGAACCTCCCGAACCAAAGCAGAGCTGGGCCACATTTTTCGGGCGCCTGGCAGAGAAAACGGCTGCGCTGAGTTCCCAGACTGCAGCAACTCTCCAGCTAGTGATAATAAATCCTTTGTTATGTGAGCTCATTCTGTTGAGAGCATAATCAGGCCGGCACAGAGGCACTCTATCTACCCCCACCCTCTTCACCCAACATCCATCCAGTCCCATTCTCTTACTGCCTCCCCCGTGTTGGGTTCTAATGCCTCCTCTGGGTGCTCCGGGTGCTCCACTTGTGCTGTTAGCGATACTGTTGACCTTGAATGTGATCAGGCAGACACATTTTCTTCCTGGAGAGAGCCAATCTAGTTGGATATTCGCCTCCAGAGGACCATAACAAGCTTATAATTTCAGTGCATCACGGCTGCTTAGTGTAGGACCCATGGGAAATGAGTGGATTTATAGAAGAGAAAAATAATGAAAACGTGGCAGTTGTTGGTCATAAAGTCGGAACATGCAGGCAGCTTGCATCGGAGCCTCTCAGCTGTACAGCATCAGGGTCTGCGTGGTGATTATTTATGAGCGTGGAGCCGTCTGAGTGGCAATTGACCTCCGTGCGTAAACTGCAGTGGGTGTGTGCCACTCATCGGTTTGTGCCCAGCCATTTAACGTGACACTAATTGATTTTTATTTATCACAAAGTGCAGGCGTGATGAAGGCTTCATGGCTGCACTGGGCTGCAGAATGAACAATAATTTGCCTTATAGACGTGCTGTTAATACATTATGATTATGATGGAGTGTTCTAAAATAATATGCAGTGTATAATTTGATAATATAATAATACAATTACACTGGAAACTTTAATTAAAGGCTGAATGTCTAGTTCAAGTTTTGCATTGTCAGATTTTCATGCCCGACAGAAGTATTAGCTCATTACTCTCTGTTCCCATCTTCAGTCTGACATTGCCTCGACTCTAAACTGTAATGGGGAGGAGGATTTCCCTGACCAATCACTAGAGGCCGCCGTATCCTCCTGAACATAACATCGTACTGAATCGATGCACTGAGGCCGATGCGTAGCCATGAAAACATACAAAATGCTGTTTGGATTTCAAAGTAATTTGCACTTTTAATTACCAGCTTTGACAGCAGCGTCTGTTATCTTCCAGCCCTCAACAGCATCAGTCTTGCTTTTGGTGCTGATTTGATTACTGTTAGTATTCAGTGGATTCCTTTTTAACCCCAAAACCACTGTTTGGTGTCATCATGGTATATGAATCAGTCAACACTTTAAACTGGGGCAATGATGAATGGGGTACAGCTAAAGATTTGGCCGCGCTTTAGGGACTTTCAGCTCTTTGTTTTGGTGAAGCTAGGCAGATATTTTGAATGAGGCGGTGGAGAGCAAAGCGGAGCTAAAAGGAGAGTTGCTCAGAGTCTGCATGGTGCATGGATATTTGATAGGTTTGGAGTAGCGGGACATCAGTGGCAGTGGTAGAGCTTTGCATCTCTAACTGGGGAAGAATTAGTGAAAGTGGGCACATCACCAGGACGGCAGAGGTTACTGTGGGTCAGATTAGGGCTGCAGTCTGTCCTAACATACTGCTCACACTACTTTGTTATTCACAGAAACAGCTGGACAATCAACTGTCTGCAGCCTCTCCAACAGCTGCAGTGTGTACAGCTCACACACACACACACACACAGGCAGCCAAATAGAGTGCATGTCATCTGCAGACTGGGATGTGAACTCTGCACATTTCTCTCCCTTTCTTTTCCTCCGTGATCATTTCCTCCCTTCATTGTCTTTGTCTTTTATCTGCAGCGTGCCTTCAGGCCAGCGATTCATCCCCAAACAAAGGCATAATCATTCTCAGACTGCTCACTTCACTCCACCTCGTCCTCTGAAAACCTTTTCCCCTCTCGCGCTTCGACAACAAAGACTGTCTGAGGCATCGGCGGCTTATAATAGGACGATTTGCAACATCCAGCTTGCTGTGAGGAACATGCTGCAGTTGCACACACACACACACACACACACACACACATTCACCCGTACGAAGCACACACAAATGTGTTTTCCCTGAGGAGTTACCATGGTAACAAAGGATTTGGCAGAGGCAGCAGTCTGGTAAAAGGATGATCTCATGGTGTTTTGGCTGCTGCTCCTCATCTTCACCTGGCCTATTTGGACACACACACATAAACACATAAACACACACACACACACACACAGGCTCTCTCTGTCTGGCTGTTTGGATTAAAAATGTGTGCGCTCACTGCCACACCATGATGTTAACGGCTGTGTCATTAACTAAAACGACACTTCAGTCGTCCTCGCAGGGATGCTGCAAAAATAGTAAGACACACCCAAGGAAAAAGTAGAACATAAATAGCAAATGCAACTGAGTTTTGGCAAATATAGTATTGTGAATATCGTGTTATTGAATATAAAGTGAGAGCAAACGAAATAACATAAAAACATGTCACAAATGACATATAAAAAAAACAAAACACCCCGCAGAAGACAAGAAAGTGAACTTGTCCTCATTTAACACGACAGATTGTGTTGCATACGGACAATGTGTGTATTCAGTAGTGTTATTATGCATGTTTTCCAGAGATTGACCCATAAGGAAGTACAGTAAGTGTTTCCAGGGGCTGTTGAATGTCCTCAACTTGTAATGAGGCTAAATGACAGGACAATACAAAGAGACACAGAGAGCTGTTTGGCTGACCATGAGCATGTCTGCTCTTTGGATCAGTTTCCATGACTCAAAGGGATATCCCACGCTGCCTCCAGCCTCCAGCCTCCCCTCCTCTCCCTTTTATTTCCCTTCCTTCCCCCCCGCCTCCACCTCCTCCCCGTCACTCCCTTCTTTCATAGTTTACCACCAACAATGCTCATTCCTACGCACAGCTAAGCTGGGTGGACACTGCAAGTATCAAAGTATGGATCTTAAACCTTGCCTTTGATGACAGTTGTGAATGAGAGCATCAAACTGAAGAGAAGAGGGAGACATTAGGGTGAGTGTCACTGTGTCTGTGTGTGTGTGTTTGTATATCATGTTGGAGTTAAAGCTCCACCCTCGGGCTGGAGGCAGGAGAGATCTTACATGATATAGTTTCCTTTGTTTGGTCTTCATCATTGAATCCATCAGTGCTGCACTAGTTTCCTATTAGAAACATTCAAGCCCAGCATGGCTCTGTTGTTATGGTAGAGTTTCAGTGTAATTAACACTATTTCTGATCATGAACTCAAACATGCTCACATTAAATGTTAATCAATCAATATTTCTATATAAACAAGAGGTCAAATTAACTGTGAAATGTGAAATTGGTCACTTGTAGAGAGAGTTATTGCCCAAATCTGTAGATCCTCTCAGCTGTACCTACTGCGTACAGAGCATTTTAGTGTCTTTCAGCACTTTGTTTTGGTTTTATGGCTTACACGCCTTGACCGCTTTGCTCATGAGCTGTTTCCAGAAGCAGCAGGCAGCTGTTTTCAGCAGAAAGCTCTAACCAACCTACTGTACACTCCCTGGTGACCACCAGCTAGTGGATATGTGTAGCTACAAGCTAGCAGGTAGATTTCATGTAGGATTTAGGAGCTAACGAGCCAGATCTTTACCTCTGGAGCTGGTGGAAATGAAAAACCAAGGTAAATGAAAGTGAATGTTACACTTCAGCGTGCGAGGGAGATCTGCACACGGATACTTAGTTCTCAGTGAATTAAACCTTTCAATACTCAACATCTTTTGACACAACTTAAACTCAAGTTACTCAACCTCTGTATATCTGTCATACCCTCATCCCTACACACACACACCCGCACACTCCTGTCCCGTCTGTTGTGTTGCGGTCATGCAGTGTGTGCATGTGTGAGCCTTAGTGTGTGTCCTGCAGTCCAGTATGCAGCGGCAGGCCAGCAGTGTTCCCACTCCTCCTCCAGAGGATTACTGCTGTTGAAAGAACCTCTTTGTCCCCGCAAGGCTGGAATGCCTGTCCAGCTCCACGTCTTTGGGAAACACTGAGCCAAAAGTCAACGGAACCACTGAGCAATGGAATACCGCATTCCCAGTCGCCCACTCTCACCGGTTTGCTCCAGGTGGAAGTGACATGTGACATGTATGTAAACTTGGCAGAACTTGTTTCTATATTTGTCACGTAAACAATGTTAAAGATCGGTTTAATTAAATCCTGGGCTTTATGAAACATTACAGCTGCATTCATCAGTGTTTGACCACTCCAGCTGACATCTGAATACGGTCACTAGCTGACATGTTTAGACACCCAGCGGGCGTCGTTGCGAGTCGTGTCAGGTCGAGTACAGTATCAGAGTGTTTTTAGCTGAAAAGAGCTGCCTGCTAACGAAAGGAAATCGTGCTGATTAGAGCCGCTGACCAGCTTTTTGGGGCTAACAATTCGTTCTTCACCTGATCACCTCTGATGATAAACAGCATCGGTGCTTTTTAACCTGTTTAGATCACATCCTCTGCCACATTGGGCACCTCATTAACGATATACACCAAATTTAAACCAATGATATCATGACAGCAGCACAGAGCATAGATTAATTAGTTAGCTCGCTAGCAACTGAACAATGCATTGGTGCGTGCTCTGGAGCTGGCACCTCAGATCCTGTTGAGGTGGTGAATACGCATCATTTAACTCTGCTTGTAATGACTCATCCCTGCCGATCTTGTTTCACATAAATATGCCACAATACTGAAGATACACCTTTTACAGGCCTATAGGTGCTAATTATCTGATACTTAAAAGCTGGATCTCCAGTGCAGTAAACTTTTCACAGCTCATTGCAGCCACAGAGCAAATGGAAGTATTGGGCTCGCGAGATGCAGCTGCAACTGGACTGGAGTGGGGGGGGGTGGGCTGCAATGAATCAAGTGCTGAACCCAGTAACAAACAGAGGTGAGCCACTCAGAAAGTAGAAAATTATATTTTACAACTCTTTCCACTCCCACTCTAGAGTAAAGAGGTGGCCAGAGAAACATTGAGTCATCTCTGCCTGTGGCTCCAGCTCAGACTCTTAGTCAAAGTTACCATTTTGCAGTGTTGGATAACAGTGGTTTGGACTCTGACAACAAGTATTCTTTGGTGAAGCCTTTGAGGTATAATTTCTACTGTCACTGGAGACAATAATCTGATAATGACAGACTCCCTGATCCTCAGAACTGCTGCGCTGCAGTTTCACACATCACTGCTGGCAATGATTTCACAGCTTTGATGACAAACACACGCCACATACGGTCAAACTGGTTTTCGTGTCGTGTTATTTGCTCTGTTTACCCCAGTATTTATGTTGTAACCTGTACTCATCTGCGGAAAGTCACCTGAGGATCATGCCATTTTTCAGTCCAGCACAACCACAGACAGAGAAACTCTCTGTAGCCGTCACTGAGGACGGTCAGAGGTATATTCATTCACTTTCCTCACCTGTTTCTCCCCCATATGGCCCAACAGCATTTCTATAACCTCTCATCTCCTACCACCCTGGTGTGTACAGTGTGTTTGTGTGTAGAGTTATGCATGTGTGTATTCAGACGGCTTTGTGTCTGTGGTAAGATGCAGACACGGGGCAGATGGTGTGTTTAGCTGCCGGCTGATAATGGCGTCGCTCCAGTGCTCAGTGCTTCATGCCAGAATAATGAATCTGTGTTTACTCGTGCTATCAGGCTACGAGGGATACACTGGTATCTCGCCGTGCATAGATTTGCATTTTAATGTGCGGAGGTTAGGCTTAGTGTTATCTGTGGAAAAAGACTACACTGCGTCGAGCTAATCATTCAGAACAACATGCAATTCATCATTCAAACCAGTGAATGACCTATAGTGGCAAGTTCTGAACGTGGCTTCATATTTTTCAAGCATTGCTTATGAAACCCTGGAGCATTTCCTGGTTTCTGAGCAGTTTTAATGTCATCCATCGGAACAAGATCATGCTGACAGGATGGTTTGTCAGTGCGCTTTCAAACCAAATCTCATTTTAAAACCGAATACATCCCAAAATAAACCCTTTCCTGCACGAAATATCTGACCAATGAACTGGCGGCAGCCAAGGAGCTTTGCAGGCCAGATTATGCTTTGCGTGAGACAACTGAGCCCATTCATAAAAGCATTGAAACACCAACTGGTGCCCTGCTTCAAACCCAGCTGTAACCTTCCCCATCACAGGAATAATGACTTGCAGAACCATTCCCCAGCTAATTAAGTTTTAACTTTTTTTGGCCACTTGGGGGCAGCACAATAGACTTAAACAGTTAATCTTGCTAACAAAACCAACAGTCCTGAACAGTTATTACATTTCCTTTAATTTTGGCTTATTGTTGCCTTATAAAATTGTTCTGGCTTATGTATGCAAGTCTTTTGATCCTGGAAATGCTCCGCTGTGTTCACTAGTTAGTTGCTAAATGTCCCTGCTGGGCAGTTAGCGCGCAGCAGGCTTCTCGGGGCTTTTAGCTAAAAACAGTTTTGTACCTGCTGTGGCTAAAATGAACCAACACAATGATCCAAATGAGGCCTGTTAGCTTATGTTGGCGTAAAGAGTGGAACCAAGGGAAACAGCCTGTCAGGCTTTTTTATAAAGTCCCATCAGTACCTGTGCGTTTCATAGGTGTAACGATAAGCTGAGCTAACCAGCTGCTGGCTTAACTTGAAGATGTGAGTCATTATGATTACTACATCAAGGTCATTTATGTCCATCTCATTCTTCAAAGTAAAACTAAAATATAGAAGTATGTGCAGATGGAGTAGCAACATGACCTTGGCCCGTGTCTTTAACAGGAAATGGTCCCTGGCTTTGCTGGCTGCGCAGGAAGTCCACATATAGCGACACTCGGACTGCTGCATAAAGCCCCTCTGCATGTCATCTTCTTCCTCTGCCTGTCACACGTTTCCTCCCGTTGCCCCTGAACGTTTTTCTTGTGTCTGTCTTGCAGCCCGAGGACAGATATATGTTTAAAGACAAAGGTCTGGGAGGACATGGTCCCATATTGCATTGCAACTATTGCAAATATTCCACAGTCCTTATATATTAATAGCCTTTCTTCTTCCTCAGAGTAAATTGTCTGAAACCTTGTTTGACTGCACTTGGCTTTGTCTTTTTTTGGCTGAAGCTAACTCTAACTTCACTCTTCACCTCATATGATACTAATATATATCATATATTTCTTTCTTTCGGGCACATTATTTGAGAGAAAGCTGTCGCTGTTGTCTTTGCTGCAGCTGTTTCTTGAAGCCAAGATGCCACTGACCAGAGCTATTCAGGATCAACCCATAAAGCTTGTAAATGCTATGTTTAGGTCTGGATGCCACCGCTGCAGTGAAGAGCACCGATGCCTGCTATATATCATGTGGTCGAAAAGGTGAAGGACACGTCTATTATTGGCCATCTTCCTATGTCGCTCATCAGGAAGTAACTGCTGGGTTCTTGTTGACTTCCAAGACTGTTAAGGTCTAAAGTCTAAAATTGCTTCCTTCCTGGTTTCTCTTTGAACAAATTGTAAGTTACAGTCCTTGACATCCCCTGTCTGGAAACATCTCACAAAATACTAAGACCAACTCTAACTCGGAGCGGTCAGGGTGTCCTCTCAGGTCAAGCAAGATGAATCAACAGTCAACCAAAGACCAAAGACGTCTGTTAGTGTGGAAAATAACCTTCATTCACTCACCAATGTCAGATCTCCTTTCTTGTGCCACAAACCAGCCTGGTAAATAAACATGAGTGCATCTTTCTGCTGTGTGTAGTTGAGTGAGGTCAGCTGAGAGCAGACACGTTGACGGAACGTGGAATTAAAAGCACAAGTGTGACAGAACTGAACCAAAGACGGACTTTAAAGACCGATACTGACTTTAGAGGTTATCAAAATAACAAAAGGTTGGATATTGCAAAGATATATGCTAATAACGATAACGTACATGTTTGTTGGCACAATGGGGAACAGGAACAGGAAAACACAAGCGGTTAGACCCAAGTGGAGACAGCGGACATAGAGCCAGTTCAAAGGAAAGGGCTTATGACTGGTTGAGGGGTGGGGGACAAAGAAATGATAAATCCAGAACACCAGGAACACAAGAGAGCACTAAGAAAACGTCTGGACACACAGTATCTACGCTCCAGGTGAACCTGTTAAACAAACGAGACAGCGGTGACATTGAAAACAGGCGGGGAAAGGACAGGAAGCAAGTAAAGAGACACGCGGAGGAAAACGCTCCTCCAAAATAAAACAGGAAATAACAGGACACTCAACTGTGACAACAAGAAGAGCATCGTGACCCCGAAACGGAAACAGCTGAATGGAATGCAGCCATCATGCATTTTATTAACTACTGTTGCATGTTGAGCTGTTTTGTGTTGGATTTTAAAGAACCATATAAGGATGGGCATTATGCTATATACACAAATGCACACATGTGACGCTGACGGTGACCTTCATTGTTCAGTGGTAACTCTGATGCTTCAGCCGTGTTCTGCAGATCAACAACCAGCATGCTTTGGGTGAAAGTCTCAGCGTGTGACCAAACCATGAGGGTGTTGTAGTAGAGCGCAGATGAAGGCTGAGCGCTGGGTGTTGTCAGACTGTGGTTTCCTACATATATGTTGTGTGCGCGCCCTGCTGTGCCTCCTCCTCGCTGCCATAAATCCACTCTCAGCTTTAAGTTGATGGCCTGCCAGGATGTGCGTTACATAACAACTGACACACACAGTCTCTGTTGTGATTTCCAGATGTTTAGCTATCTTGTCATTGTTGTTATGATGTTGTATCCGCATCAGTTACCTCATCGCATCCCATTAGTTCACAACACTCGGCTGTGCCATGGAAATTCAGCTGAAGGAGCCACTTACCTCAGAGAGCTGGATTGGGGTCGTTCGCAAACACTTCGCCTTGTGTATCGCACCATCAACGGCGACATTTTAGACAATTTACATCTCATCATTTGTAAATTTATACACAGCATATGTTCAGCGTGTCGTCTCGCCAGAAAAGGAGCCTATATAGTAAATCCACCCTTCTTCCCGCTGCACACATTTACTGCATTCTGTGGTTTGTTTCTAAAAGCAGAAGGTGTCATTTAGCTTTTGGCCGCCTCCATCAGACAAAAACAAAGAAACACTGCGGCCCCGCAGACAGCACGCTGCCTGGTATGACTGAAATATATCTTCATCTGTCAGTTTCCCGAGCACAGGATGCTGGGACACTGATGGCGGCCGCTGGAGACACCTGACATTTGTGTCTGAGCCTACATTGTTGCTGTTGCAGTTAGACTTTGTGCAATTTTTATGTTTACCTGAATTGTAGCTTTAGATCCAATACGGTACGTGTGTGTTTGTGTGTGTGTAGGGGTGTGTCTGAGAGAAAGCAGGCAGAGATAGGAAGAGGCCATTAAAATGTTGAAGAGAGAGACTAATGAAGTGCGATGGCCAGACAGAGAGGAACATGGCGGGATGGGAAGGAAGGTGTCCCCACAGAGGAGTATCAGAGCTCAGGAGAGCAGAGCGGAGCTGTGTGGACAAGATAGAGCCGAGGCAGAGAGCATCAGCTCTTTCTGCGACTGTCCGTCCTATTCATGCATCATCCTTCTATCTCCTCCCAGGGATACATTAGAAAGCAATGTACTCACTGACTAATCAATCATATTGTTTATTACTTCTCTTAGGACACAGCAAATCCCTGTTCCACTCAGTGTTTTCACTCCTTGTTTCCTCTTCCCCTCCATCAGTGGGAGCTCTCTCCTTTCACTGTCTCGCTAATTCTGTATCATGCACAACATGAACTCTAAAATTGTCTGGTGCTCCCCACAGACTGTATGTAATGGGTTTTCATTCAAACGGGACGTTCGGGCTGCTGCAGTGTAAGAGGCCATCGGATTGTGCCCTCACTTGGAGATAAAACCAGTCAGATTATACCTGATGTCAGATTATGAAAAGGCTGCCTCCAACATATATATATAACTGTACTGTATCACAGACAACAGAGCTGCTCCTTGAGGGCTAAAGACCAGACAGTTATTTGTCTCCACAAGCGGCGGTGTGTGCTTTGCCATTATTTGCACACAGACTCTTGTCCGGCGGACCTCCATAAAGCAGCCAGGTGTGTTTACAAGGAAGTTTGTGACACACCCGCAAAGCCCCCGACGCCTCCTTCACGTCCATCCATTTAATCCTCACCCCTGTTCGCGGCACTTCAGCGTCTTTCTGCCTGCGATCATAAAAGCGCCTCAAACACACAGCGTCTTGCCCGTGGCTACAGATCGCGTCGCTTCTCCGGCCAAATCACTTGAGCGCATGACTAAACCTGCAGACATGTAACGGGCTGGTTGGGGTGTTCGTTATATCATGCAGAACACAGATCTTTGAGGCTCAAGGGCAAAACATATGTCAATAACTACAAACAGAGGCCTCTTAGCTACGGCTGTTGGTCTTGGATGCATTTTGAACAGTTTTTACAAAAAGTGAATTGTATTTCTGATCAAAATGTGTGAACCGGGCTAAGATACGCTCTGTCGCTGACTGACAGAAAGGGATGCTGGAGGCACGCTCTCCCCACATGAAAATGAAAATGCCCCATCCTTTTGTTTTCACATTCCCGATTATCTCCACATTCTCTGATACGGCCCCCCAGCCTCTTTAGACGGCCGGTTTATTTGCCCCAGAGGAGTGAGAGGCCGGACAGCGCGGCAGACTCCCTCAGCACACACCCACAGACACACTTCACCCTGTAGCTCCTCCCTTTTTCTGTGCTTTTCCCGTTTTTTGCAATTAACGAAGCTACACTGAGTTTTCACTTAACAGCATTGGGTAGGTCTGACTGGTTGCCATGGAAGTGGAATAACTACCCCCCTGTAAAGCGTCTCCCTTTTAACTTGACTTACTGTACTTGCCCCATTAGATGATGATGTCATCTGTTTTTGGTTCGACGATCCAACACTTAAAGTCAAAGTAAGTTATTTGTACAATCACTGAACCCCCTGAACTTCCAACTTAAGCTACTGTCAGAGCAAAAGTCCCCTTAAATCCACACTTAGGTGCATTTATCACTGACTAGTTATCAGTGGATGTTGTGTGGATAACCCTTGCTGCTAAGTGTGGGGCTTGTACGATAAATGTAAACGACTGCTATGATGGCTTTTCATCGTAGTTGATCCGTTTGTGTTAAAGAACCCCCTGTCTGCGTTTCATTCCACCTTTTTCCACCCTTCTATCATCACATTCATCGTCCCATCTGCAGTTTTGCTCACCACCGAGTTGGCACGCTCTCCTTTCCCTCCCTGCTTCTACATTTTTGCATTCCAGTTAAATGGTGAGCCTCCCCCCCTCCTTCCCTCGCTTTCATAACCCCATCAAAAAAAAAAAAAAAAAAAAGATTCCCTCATGTGTGAGGAGAGATCCATGCTCGCCCTACAGAAAACAATGCCAGCCTTTCTGCCCTGGCATGAGAGGGAGAGAGGGAGGGAAAGAAAGAGGGAACTAGAGAGAGATTGAGGGTTCTTTGTGTGTCCAGCGAGAGTTTCTGGATGTGGAGAAAGAAAAGCTGCCGCTGTCCTGCCCCCCAGTCTGAGAGCCACGGGCTTTGATGTGGTGGGAACAAACACCAACACTCAGAAATGGCGCATTTCTAGTCTAGAACGTGAAATTTAACAGCGAAGAATGAACTGTTGTTAAAACATCAAGAGAGGATGCGAATAGCAGTAACTCCTATTCATCCTGTCCTCACTGTGGTGCTTAGGAAGCAGCTAAAAGCCTCACTCAGATCAGATCGCTAATGCTGCGGCTAGTTTGAGGTTGGACTTCATTCACAACTTTCACATTTTCAAAAGCAAGACTTCAGTGTTTCAGAAAGTTAAAAAACTGTTTTTCTACTAGTTTTGCTCATTTCTCCAATTCTTATTCTCTTATATAATTATTTGACATTTACTTTAAGTAGAGCATCTTAATGAAAAGCCAATCTACAAATAATAATCCTAAATAATTTATTATCCCAGCACTATTAACAATTTTAGTAGGCAGGAGATGTGAATAATAGTACATTAAGCACATTAAATGCAAGTAAAGCAGCCGCTCAGTCGGCCTCACCCTTGTTGCCGGTCTTTGTGTGTTTTAAGTGATGAAGTAATTGTTTCTCTGTGTCAGCCATTGGTTATGCAGCTGCTGTTTAGAGAGCTAGACCATGTTTCTCTGTGCTGACTGTACTATTTCATCACGACAGGGGTCTTTCGCTCTCCGCTGGATGAATTCAATTAAGCGTATTTCGGGTTTTTGGTGAGATGAGTTGAAGCAGAGTGACGCGGAGGCAGCTGACTCCATCGGGACTTTTAGAAAAGAGTTTTTTAAAGTCATTGCAGGTGACGTGCTGAGCTCATTCCAGCTGCAGGTTCGCATAATGTCTGCGTGAGGTAAAACACGGGTCCTCTGGGGATACAAATAAAGTCTGGCAGGAATGGAAATATGCAAAAAAGCACTTACTCTTTGTCATGATTGTTTAGCTTTTGCATAAGCAAGCTTCCTCCTTTTCTTGCCGCACTTAGTGTTTTTTTTTGTTATGCAAAATCTCCATTCGGGCATCTGGTAGGTTATCAGCTGTTTTCTCCATAGCTTGCATCGAATAGCAGCAGCAACTGTTAAATATACGTATGGTTTCATTTGCGGCCGCACAAAATGTGACTGTGCACACCTGATGTCAGTGCAACGCATCAGAGGGCTGCTGTATGACACTATGCACGGTTTTGATTTGCCTCCTCCTTCCTCCTTCAGCCGCTTCACCTCTGTATTTCCGACCTTTTATTTCCATCAACTCATTTCACTCATCACTTTCTCCTCCTCCCTTCCTCCCTTTGCTTCTCCTTCTGTCTTTGGATTACCGGTCGCACACAGAAATACACATGCACTAAGACGCACGTGCACGCGCAGACGCGCACACGTCTCTCTGCTATCTGGGACTTTGGTGCTGCCAGTCAGGAATGTAGGTCTTAGTTTAGTGGAGCAAGCAGCAACAGGTCCACCTCCTGAATGGGAGTTTGTGGAGGTTACTGCACCAGTAGCTAGAGACAAAAGACAGAGATCGAGACAAAGGGACAAACTGTGTTGCACAGACGGACGCGGCGTTGAAGAAGTTGTGTCTCAGAGGTGTCCTGCTCAATTAAGTTCACACTGATACGACTGAGTCAGTAGCCAGGAGCGGCTCTTTGCCATGGAGGCTGTGCATTTGCTGGACAACTGGAGAAAGGTAATTAATTATTTGAGACAAAGGCCAGATTGAGACTAAAAAGCTGGTTGGAATTTCACTTGAGACGCATTTCATGAAACCCGAGGGGGGGAAACTGCTTGTAGCTGGCCACATTCTCACCTCCGCTGGCTCAGAAAGAACTTTCTTATTGCACAAAAGCATTTTCAGACCGATTTCTCCCAACATTTATTTTTATTTTCTGCCTGTTTTGTGATTTACTTCCCTGCAGCTGACTCCGGTGAATATCATTTCACGGGCCTGTCAGAAGAGCAAATATGATGATATTGCAGCAGTGTGTTGTTATCCCGGGGGCAGAGTACATCAGAACCGTATTTTCCATCCCTGCTGCACAACATTCTAGGCATGCAAACGTCTCCGGGTGCGCAGTCTGTGATTGGTGTAATGATGTGTTTTCTAACCTTTCTGTGTGGGATTCTCTACTTCCTCACAACCACCAGCTTCTCACATCCCGGGTAATGACTGGAAAAGTGTTTTCCCACATGTACACATTAACTCTTATACAGAGTCTGGACCACAACACGCGTACCAATATAGACGTGCAATGTATTTATAGGCATTTGTTCAGTGCTGACTTGCTGGAAATACCCAAAAATGACTGAGTAAGAGGGGAGGAATTTAGGCACAGTGTGTGTGTGTGTGTGTGTGTGTGTGTGTGTGTGTGTTTTCATAGACACTGAGAGGCAAGGGAGCAGCCAAGGTGGCTGATTTCCAGTGCATGTGTCAACTACCCAGAGATTTAAATGTGCGTGTTGAGTGTGCGTGTGCGACTTCCTCAGACTGTGTTGCTAAATGCTGTCTGCCATCTGTTGTTTGTGTGTGTGTGTGTGTGTGTGTGTGTGCTGGCAGCATTAATCACACCTTGACACATTAGTGTGTGGGCAGGGTGGGTGGGGGGTTCAGGCTAAATGTCGCTCAGTTTTCCAACATTTCTGTGTGAAACACGGTGATACTGACATTTCTAACATGTTTGCACCTCATTCAGACGCGTCCACATCACAAGCTGAGTACGACAGGACAGAGCACAAAAGCTTCTCACGCCGTAGCGAACCGTTGCTGTCCTGCAGAGCTGAGGTCACACATGACGACATTCGTTACTCATTTTGTGGCTAACGCCGATGTTCTCATTTCCCCCCCCTCAGGATATTCATGTGTCACAGGGAGCCGTGGACAGCTCAGTGGACATGGACCGCCTGAACAGGAACATGCCTGAGTGCGGACGGCAGAGCCACCAGGTGTTACAGGTGAGTGTATGTGTGTGTGTGAGTGCATGTGTGTGTGGGGGGGGGACTGAGAGGGGACTGAGAGAGGAAAAAAGGAATGAGTCAGAAAAAGAGGGAACCAGAGGCCTCATTGTTCTCCGCTTGGCAACTGTCACAGAAAAACACAATCAGCATGTTAACACTGTGGCGTGTTTCCAGTGCGGACACACACACACACACACACACACACACACACACACAGTACATGCTCTCATCTGCTGATAACTGTATCCATTGATGTTAAATGTCACCACTCTGGCTGCAGATTTTCAGCACTACAACTCTCCACAGATGATAAATACAGAGGTGACTGAGTCGGGTCAGGCTGCACAGCTGGGATGAGTCCTGACAGCATATGTCAGTATGTTGTAAAGCAGGAATCTTCAGCCAGAGTCAGTAATTAGACAGACCCGGAGATTGGATGTCTGTGTTTCCCACCTGCTGGGTCCGACAATCCTATCAGGCATTAATGTGTGTGTGTGTGTGTGTGTGTGTGTGTGTGCGTGTGTGTGTTCTTCTTATGCCTGAAATGGAAGATAAAACACGGCGAGATTAAACTTTAATGATTCTCGTAGGGAAACTGGGACGATGCTGCAGATCCTGCGCAGAAAACAGGAATATAGATAGAAAACTGAAAACGTTGAAGTATATTCTGACCAAATTTTCGACAGAATAAGTGTGTTTCTGTTGAAATGCGCAACTGGAAAGAAAACAAAGAAGTATTGATTGTGTAGGAAAGAATTTCTTTTTAAACCCATCTGCCGGCAGTCAGACAGTGGAATAAAAGATTCAAACACTTATATGAATACAGATATGATAAAATATGACTGCAAGGGAATGAAAATGAACCTCTTTCTGAAAAAACAAGAATTATATATACTATATATATATATAAATATATATATATGTATATATTAGTGCAATAAGTGTATATATTTTAGCATTGTGTAGCATTTTTATGTGAGGCTCCTGTGGTTTGGTTGATTTTACGTTGAATTTAAAACAGGAAGTGAATGTGACTTTGTAAAACTTTTGTCCTACAAAAGATATTTCATATTTCTTCCTTTGTTATTTTTACTTTCACTTTTATTGATTTATTTGAAATCTGTCTAGGATATAACATGAGTTCAAGGAAGAACAGTAAAGAAAGAAATCATCAAATACAGTTTATTTAATTTTATCATGCATACTAATTCAGAGCTGTGCATTAGACTGCATTGCGCTGTATGTATGTGTGTAGTGACAGAGGAGCGGGCTGTTGCTGCGTGCACCACATGGGAGCAGCAGCACACAGCACATGAGGCGGCACGACTCCTGCAGCGCTGTCCCACAGGCACCTCCCCTCTCCTCCCATCACTCCCAGTAAGCCTCCCAGTGCTTCCCAGCCAGTCTCTATCTCACCAATCCTCTTAGGCTTGACCCCACTCCACCGACGGCACCGCCACAATCAGATAATCCTATTAGGACACACACGGCTGGCCAGCCAGCCGAGAGCCACAGTCCATGATCGCGTACAGGTTGGAAATGTAAGGGTTCCAAAGAGGGACAAAAAGACGCAGTCGGGGCAGGTTTAAAAATGCAAATCTTTGCCAGTGAGTGGCTCCACACCCATCAGGGCTCATTTAACACTTCACCTGGCACAGAGCTTAATCAGCTCTGGTGAACAAATACATTAGTTAATTCTGAAAACATGAAAATTAATTTGGCTCAAAGCTCATTTTCTAAATCATGGATGCTAAATGATCAAGCCACACCTCCCTGTGTCTGCTGACTTCCTAATCATACACAGTTATAAAAGATTCTGTATGTTAAATCTTTAAACCACAAGTTTCTCAACCTTGGGTTACTTTATAAATAGACAGGGTCCTATATGACTGATATATTTATTTGTTATGATGTATTTCTAATAAACCAAACAGGGTTGAAATGTGCGGTACATGTAATTCAAGCAACACTTCAATTTTATCTTTTTGTCACATCTTGGGTCCCAAAAATGAGATCATTGTGGGAACGTGACTCAGTTTACATTACTGGCTGTCGCCTCAGTGTGTGGGATCATACAATAGACTAACGTCATCGGTCCTGAGGCCTGTCCTGGTGTAAATTTGTCCTTGATGAGCCAAAAATCTGTTTTTTCTTCTCTCTTTTTTTGGAATAATGGATGTGACTCAACAGGAGAAGTAGTTGATTTTGTTACGTCAAACCCAAGGAAGTTAAAACCACTGAGGCGACGAGAAAAACAGAACACCGCACGTTTTGCTGCATCCCAGCCGGCGCTAACCCCGACACCGGGAGTAATTCAACAATGAGAGGATGACTAAAAAGCAGAATCGTCTTTATATTCCGGCATCGCTGTGCAGAAAAGTGCTCATCACAAGTTAGCTCGTTGAACGCCCTCCAGGAGCTTCATGTTTCTTAATTGCGGAGTGCAGTTGCCATGGCGACATCCCTTCCCCCTTGCTGAGCCGAGAGCACATGGTGATGCTTCAGGCAGAGCTGCGAGGGGGAGAGGGGGAAGACGACACACAGGACCCCCCCCCCCCCCCCACACACACACACACACACACACACACACTTCCCTCAGTGTGCAGAGGAATATGTAAACAGCCAGAACAGCCAGCTATGGAAATGACCTCCCATAGTGAAGACATTCAGACTCCTCTTCTCATCCCCAGAGTGCACGATGAGTCCCTCTCCGTAGCTCTGATGCATTAGTGAAGCAGTAAAACAGAAACATGAGTGTTGTCTCTCCTATGCGACTCCCCTGAAACGTTACATATTCACATTTTCTGCGTCACGCGCAGCCAATTAGCTCAGCTAATGGACAGGAAATGATTGCTGATGAGGTCCCATTCACGGCGCGCCATTTATAGTGCAGACATAGTTGTGCAAATAGAGACAGAGGATGTGACCTCTTCACGTTTCGAGATTACGTGCAGGATGTTGCAACGTCTGCAAAGCTGTGATTGACATTTTATTTGTGGGGCCTTTCGGTGTAGGTGTTCCCAGTCATGTTGTGCCAATGGTATCAAGACATGCAATGTAATTTTAGATTTGTTTTAATAGTAAAACTGCCATTCTGCCTTCTGCCTCTATTTTTCAGATTGTGTTTGTTCAATGATGTTTTCCTGTAACCCTGATTTAAGGAGATGTTTAAAAAAATCACAGAGATGGAAAAAAAATCCAACATAAAAAAGGGAAAAAAATCTCAAAAAGTGCAAGTAGCAATAGTAGAACTCCCATTCCACAAATGCTTTTATTTTCCTGGGAAAAGTCTGACACAATGCAACACTAATGCAAAAAAAAAGGCTCATTCATGCAGACAAAAAGCTCCAAATTCACAGTTTGCTTGTGACCTTTGACCTTCTTTTTAGAGCACACCGCTGGACCTGATTGAGACCGGAAAGGGGCTGAAATTCCAGGCAGAGCGCCCCCACTTGGTCAGCCTGGGCAGCGGAAGACTGAGCACAGCCATCACCCTGCTGCCCCTGCCTGAGGGTGAGACACCTGCTGCACCGCCGCCACCGCGCCAGTTAGCTTTCAGAGGATGATGTACATGCAGCGAGGGATGTCAGCGTTAGCGACAACACTTCTGAGGATGCTGTTTTTATATTACTGATGCACTTTGCATCATTCAGTTTATGCAAACTGGAAAGTTACAGAGCAGTCGTTGATGTAATAAGTTGTGACATCAGTGGAAAATCGCTGCCACAGTGCTGTCTCCAGACTTTATTGCATCCTTGGGGTTTTATTGTGGCGTTTGCTTTATTACATTAAGTTTATTTACATTTTCAGGCTTTCACAAAGAGCCACGGCACACACACACACACACACACACACACACATACACAGGCTTATAGCTTTGGTGACCTGATACCGTTATCACCTCTTTAACTCTCCAAGGTCCTTGACTGTCTCTTTGTCCAATCTACAGACAGTTCATGGTGTGTTTCTGTCTGGTGACCTCTTTGCCTTTCGTCTGCCTGCCTGCCTGTCTTTCTGTCTGTCTGTCTGACTGTCAGTATCTGTGCGTCTGCTGTCCTTCCTGTCTCTTGGCCTCCACAGGCTGGTATGCAGGGAGATTCCTCAGTCAGAGTTCGAGCCAGTGTGTGTTTGTTATTTACCTGCAACAGTTAAATGGCCCCTGGAGGCGTCCATTAGCTATGGGCGGGTCAATCCCCAAAGTATCAATACTACTGAGCCAAAGTCTTGTTTTGAGTATCGATCACAGCATCAATTGGAGATCAATAAATAAAAAACTAGATCCATCACATGTTGGATCACATCACGGCCAGAGGAACTCTCTTTCTCATTACTTGGTGGCCATCATTGCCATTGGTGCAACAAGATATGTTGTTTTGCCCTGGGTTTTGCCTCTCAGGTTACATAGAGGCTTGCTGAGGCTTTACGGAGCCTGTACTGAATACCTTTAGACAAGACTCGGGGCATAAAACTGTACTGTAAATATTGTAAAAAAATTTATTTTTATTATTTGCAGGTGTTATTGTCCTAAAGTATGCTAGAATTGATCATCAATGGGCTGGTCGGGCACAGAAATCTGTATCTAATTAATGCAGATTGTCTATTAAAAAGTCTCAGCTATCTGTAAGGAAATGGTTTAAGCAGGGTTGAAATGCAGAAACGTGCTGACATCCATCTGATCTTACTCCATCTCCTTTTCCTTCCCCCAGGCCGGACCACACTGGGTCATGGTCCTATGGACATCAGCATCCAGGGCCCCGGGGTGGCTGCCCAGCACTGCTTCATAGAGAACAAATCAGGGGTCATCACGCTGCATCCCTGTGGGAACCTCTGTTCTGTAGATGGGCTGCAGGTCACGCAGCCTGTCCGTCTGTCACAAGGTAGGAATCAGCCTTAAACGTAATACCCATAATGCACTCTGCTGCGTTGGATGGATGCAGTGTGAATCGGTGCAACCGGATTGCCGGCAACATATAAATGGGTTCATTTTAATAAGAGTATTGCTTCAGTGCATGGATTCCCACTTTCTCCACTGAAAAACCAACATTCCAGGAAACCAGTGATGTTAAAGGATCTGTGGTTCCTGAGCCATAGATCAGTGCACCAGCTCTCTGCCTGGTCAATGACAATGCAGCGTTTGAGCAGGTCTCTTCAATAAAATGCACAGCCAGTGCTTTTAAATGGCCATCGATTGGAGAACAGCCCGAGGTCCCTCTGTTAATAAGTTAGCAGGCTGAGCTTTGCCACGCTCAGGCATGCAGATATTGAAGAAACTAGAGGCAGAGATGAAGTGATTTTTCAACTCGCCACAGCCTGGCGGATCTTAGATCGGACCTTCTGAAGGATTTAACTAAAAACCTGCAGAGTAGAAAGTCACAGGATAATGTGACTGAAAGCATCTGGCTGGAGTTTTGTGAGAGGTGCGATGCAAAATCAAGAATTCTGATTACATTTCAGAGTCAGGGAACATCAGGGGATTTTGCTTTTTGCACCTCACACTAGTTCGCACAGCCATCGCACTGGGTGATGGTTTTCAGACCTGTAGGGGCAAAACCTGGACAGTCCAACGCCTTATGACATGTTTGAGCTGGAGGACAAACGTGTGGAGGATACATTCAGACTTAAGGAAGCCACGTTTCACTGATTTGAAATCACGGCACCCAAAAGCAATCGATACAAGTGATCAAAGGATTGAGTCTGTCAGATTATAAGTGGCTATTTTCCAAAATTGGTCTTTTTAATACCAGATTCTCTCTTTATGTCATTTCCCCTCCACCGCGGCTCAGCGTCTGGGAAACACAAAGAGGGAACTGTGTGCTAAACAAATTGTAACTTGATTTGTCTGACTCAGACTGAAACCTCGCATTATCTTCAGCCGAACTTTGGGAAACAGTTTCACACAAACTCTGGACTCTGGATTTTATTCCCAATCACTTTCTTTGAACATTCTGAATCTTAACATATGTTTTTAAAATATGTATTAAAAAAAACACAGGCTCATATACACTACACTGAATTTTCTTTTCTTTTTCTATTTTTCTGGAGAAAAGCCAATAATATTTTGTTTTGCTTATTTTGAATCCACAATTAAATATGAAAACAACAAATGACACACAAATTATATGGACACGGCTGCTGTTTTAAGGCAGACTTGAAAAAATATGAATTTTTCCTTTAAAATCTTAGTTTGGTTAATAACTTTAATGAGTGCCTTTGTTTTTAACTGGACTTTGCATTAAAGATCCATAAAGTCGCTACATCTCCATACATAACCAAGTAAATGGTGCCATATCTATCTTATAATCCCCTCATATTTCAATGAGTCTGTGGCTGAGCAGAGACTCACTCTTATACCAACACTAGAAATAAAAAGTCAAAGGCTGTGTGTGTTGTATTAAATACATCTTAACGTGGTTTAAACAGTGTTTTTGTGTCATAATGCGATCCAGCACTGCTGAAACTAATCAGAGAGGAAGTAAAACTGTAAACCTTGTAACTGTTGTCATTCAGTCATGGAAATTCATAGAAGTTTACGCTGGAGCTGCAGACGGAGGTTTAAAGGGACACCACTCATCATTACTCACAGGAAGTGAGCTTCCCCCTTTGCTGCTGTGTAATCGCAGTGCTATTTCTCACATGTAGGTGTTCGGCTAATGGCACAATCAGCGAACACGACATGGACTAATATCATTCCTCTCTACATAATCTAAAGTATCCTGCGTGACTTTGTGCTGCACGGATGTGTAGCAGAACACGTGTGTGCTTGTCTGTCACTGTGTCCCTCTGTCTGTTGGTATTTCAACCTGGACTCTGGCCGGGTAACCCGAGCGGGGACGCGGGGCTATTTATACTGCCCTCCTACCCCAGACAGATCCCACTTTAGCCCCAGAGGGGGTTTCAGGTTGAAGAATGAGTGTGAGGGTAAACCAGAGTTCACTTCCAGGGTGCTGGAAGAGTTGTAACGTACAGCGTGAAGAGCTGAAGGAGTCGTGAAAAGATAGTTTTGCTTGTGTACAAGTGTTAACGCAGGCTGATAGCGATCCTATTTTACAGCAGGAAGTGGATCAGACATCGGTGGTTACACAATATTTTACTTACCACTCCCATGCGTTATGTACATTATATGAGTAATGCATGGCAGTACACTTAATGTTCCCTACAGGGCTAGTAGCGTGCAGAGGGTGTATCACAGTAAGCCATGACTAGACGCTGGTGTGTGTCACAGGTAATATGATGCTGTCTGGAGTCTGTGCTTTTTACTTTGATAACAAAAGTCAGCTGACAGCTCCGACTTGTAAAAGTCACAATTTATAGAAAACCAAGCAGCAACAAGTCAGTGATGTTTTTGACAACGTGCTTAACAAGCGTTTAGCGGTAATCCGCCTGGATTTGCAGTATAAATCAGAAGAGCCGGTGGAGGGAAATCCCGACAATGGAAGGGCATGTAAAAACTAAGCCAGTTTGTTCGAAGCAGGATGAGCTGATGTTTTAAAGGGATAAAGGTTGGTCGGCTTGATTCAGCCCATCAGAAGGAATGAGGGGGCAAAAGAGGGCTCGGAGGAAAACCTCGACCCTGACTGCAGATGATTTACACAAGGTGGTTCCTGGCTGTGATGACCTCAGAATGAAAAAACATGAAGACTGGTATAACTCATGCTTTAAAGGTGCACTGTATCATTGTTACACATCAGACTCTGTTGACCAGTCACCAGCGGGTAGAGCTCCACAATGTCTTTATGATAATTAACCTTAAAGATGTAATAATGACGTCATCGGGGTTGGTGCATCAGATTGGCTTTTGAGACCGAAGGTTAACTGTGTTGGTGGAGTTTCAACGATGTGAGTATTTACCAGACGGGAAGCCTCTAAATTAAACTTGGTGCTGAATTGCATTATGGGAAATGTAGGATTCTGGGGTTTTGGGAGCTTGACCAATACAAGTGATTTTAGCTTAGCTGCAGCTGATAACTCTGCTGCTGTGTTTTCAATCATTTGTCCCGTGAGTCTCCAAACTTCCTGGATGCTTTGTGATTAATCACTGGAGCGCTCCTTTAACAGAACAGATCATTAACATGACTTTACATTAACTTTCTACTTCTCTGTAGTTATAATACTCTGTACCAGGTGGCGGCTAACAGTAACAGTCCTCTCATACTGAGACAAACTAAAGGACATTTAGACGTTGGGCATTTCAGATGGAAGTATTGTTAAAGTGTCTTTCTGCATGCAAAGACAGTATGCACTGCCATTAATCTGATTACTAGTAAAAGTAGCTCGAACAGCAATGCATCAGTAACATTAGTCATTAAACATTACATACATGACAACATTCACAGGGGGCATTTTCCTCCAGGATCAGTACTTTTCTTTTGACATTTTTATGATATTTTACAGTATATGTTTGTAGTCTCAGCAGGAGCACGTTGACTTTGGGCTATATGAGAGTAACAGCCATATAAACCTTTCATAATCGAGCTAATAATGCGATGACACACACACACACTATCATCGCATTTATTGCAGAGGGTAACGTGCCTGGAGGAAACACTTGCCCTGAATCCTCCCTTTAATGTGTGTTTTTATGGTAATACTCAAGGCCTCACCTTTGTTCTTCCATTTAATGATCAAAGTAGGAGATGAGAGAGAGAGACAGAGAGAGAGAGAGGGAGAGACAGCCACACCTTCAATTAAAATCAGTTTAGTGGACGGTGCCAAAACAGCAGAGACTCAACTCAGGCCACGGTTTGATATTAACATAATCGATTAGTCAATGAATGTTATCGATCAGTTAAATTCTTTTACTGTGGATTAAGATGTGTGTGTCCCACTGGTGGCTGGTGCTTCCCCCTCGGGGTCTCTCGCTCCAGCTGCACCCCCCTCTCCCCTCTTTATGCGCCTCTCTCTCTCTCTCTCTCTGTGTCTTTCACTCTTTCTCTGCCTGACTCAGGATCTCCACCTTCTTTTTGCTCCTCCTCTCCGGTTTCTCTCCCAGTGCTCGCCCCCTGTCAGCCCTACCTCCCTGTGCTGCGGGACGCACAGATGACTGCGTGAGCCAGCTGTTTCTTACAGGAGCCCCGGCACCATGAGATAGCGTCTCTGCTGCGTGAATAGCGGCGAGAAGGAGACAATGGACACAAGATTACAATGACTGTAAACTCCCGCACTGGTTTGAATGAACTGGGATATACCAACGCATCAGCGGATGAACTCGTGTTTTAACAAGTGGGCAAGACAGACAGCTCCCTTTGTGAACGTTCAGATATCTGCAGAATATATTAGAGTCTATTGGGTTTTAGGATTATCATAACAAAAGCGCGTCGGGACAAAACCCCATAAACGCTCCTGTTGTTCCACAATAATTCGCAGAATCGGAGAAAAAAACACGTGGTTTTTCTTTAAAGGAGCAGAGGCGATGAGAACAGCGCAGGGGGAGAGGAGTTTCATTCATTGGAGTTAAAGTAAGTTGGTTTGTCTTCTCTGTGTACTGCCTGCAGGGTTTTTTGGGTGGTTTAAACTCGGTGATGTTTGCTTTCAGCACTTGCTGCCTTTGTAATTAGTGGTAACCGGTGGATGGTGACATTAAAGTTGCGGACTGTGGGGAGGGAAGTGGCAGAGTAACTCAAAGTGGACCCAAAGTGCTCCTTAAGGGTTAGTTTATGTGACCAGACAGCGCACCGCGGGCACTAGTTGTATTTGCTCTTGATTTGTTGTAATTTTGTGTTCGTTTCACCCTCTGTCGCCAAACTCCGCTTAAAAATATAACAAATGTAACTTTGTACTTTCAGATGTTTAAAGTACAAGTAAGAAAGCAATCCCTGTGGCTTTTTCTGAACTAATATGAGGCTCTTAATAAATCGGCATACATATACTTAACATTCCTGTCAAAAGCTGTTAAAAATGGAGCTTGTATTCTTGCCTGTTTTTTTCGACAATTTGATCGTCCGCTGAAGTTTACACAGGCAGGTAAATGCTACCTACATTTTAAAAAGTTAAGATTTTCTTTACATAAAGAGCTGCTTTGGGTTATATTATATGCCGATTTTTTCGAAATACCCCTCTGATGTTACAGAGTTGCTGATGACACTTTTCAAGCAGCGCACACTGTGCCTAAATACGTTATAAATCTAAAGTGGACGTTTTTTGAACGGAGTTTGGTTTGTCACTCCACACACTCAACGTGAGCACCTGCCCTAACGCTGCTGTCTCCAGCCGCTCAGTCACCAGCACTCTAACTTCCCCCTGCCTCCATGTGAGTCCTGTTTATAGACTACAAACATATACGCGTCTGCCAGACCTGCAGATATGCCCCCATCCAGCCAGGCATGAGCAGACCTCACTGCGTCTGTCTACTGTTACACTGCTATTCCTGGTTGCCAATGTGACCTAACCAGGGCTGATACTGGAATAGAATAGAGCTTTCCTTTCATGCATTCTGCTTATTCAGAGTCCTCTGTGTCCATGAGTTCGTGTCTTATTAGACAGTTCAAACTCCCGGACCTTCTCACTGAGCCACCAGCGTGCTGCACACAGTCCTCGTGAGATGTGGTCCTTCCCCTGTCCACTGCTGCACCTCCTCAACATCTGTCATCTCTGACACATTGTCTTGACCCCTTTGTAAAGAAAGGATGTGAGGAGTCCGAGAGAAGCCCCTGTGCAAACACTCGTCAGGCCGCTGTGAATGTGATGTGGGCTCCCTGCGGGCCCAGAGCGCCGGTTAGACGACGGGGGCGTCTCAGCACAGAGAGGGAGAGAGAGGAGAGGAACTGGCAGCAGCTGGTGCGCATACGCTGGGTCACTGTGTGTGTTCCTGCATGTTTTTCTTGACACAGTCTTTGACCGTACATCCTCTGACTACGCCGGGGTCAAGGCAATGAGACGGTGTTTAAACACTACAAATATACCAGTACTTTCAGTCGAGCACCGAGTCCCAACATACTTACCTCTCGTTTTTTCCCTGTTTGTGCGGGTTAGAAGAAACAAAATACAACACGGCTCCTCTTGTATCCAGCTCTGCTTCAGTCAACACAGTTTAATTAAAGTACATGTCCTTGAATTTAACTAAGTTTATCTCCCGCCAAGAAATACCAATACATTTGGCAGGTTTTTCTTTACATTCTCACTTAAAATGAGTTAAATTCCAACTAATTCCAGTATGTAACATTTACATACTGTCAAGGATGCGCTCATCAAACCTTTTCTGTCTCGATACCTCAACCCGGCGTACCTACTGAGCGCCGATCCACTATCTCTTTTTCAAAAAATGAAATCTCTACATCTCACTGCATTTGACTCATTGGTTAAGTTAAAGTTAGGGCAGCAATTGTGTAGTTTATAGAAAAAACTACATTAAAGAAAGGTGTTTATTGTGGATTGCTCAAGTCCAAGTCCAAGAATCCAGCATGTTGGATCTAATCCACTTCTTGGCAGCCTTGTTCCATGCATAGCTGTGCTTCAGTGTCTGATTTCGTTATCACTAACAATGATCAAACATGACTGAGTTTTGTGCTCATTGTTTTAAAAAAAGCAAAAATCGAAGTTGCCGTTACAGTTTAAACTAAATCTATCCAACTTTTTAAGAATTCAGCGTCAGTGCGTTTTATCTACTTTTGGAAGGGGAGCTGTGATGAATAAGTCAGGAGACGTGCATGGCTAATATGTGCAGCTTAGACCCCCCAGGTTGCAGCATGACATCCCAGCTGTATCAGTCTTATTGCTGTAGTTATAAAAAGTTGTGCTCTCATTACTTATATGAAATCTGGGTGTTCTTAGAGCCAATTGAAAGTAAAACTATGTAGAAACTAACTTAAAAAACCCAGATGTGATTAGAGACTGTGTGGAGAGAACATGTGCATGTGAAACAGGAGCGTTTGATTTAAGCACCAGAGAGAACAATCTAAAACACACCTGATCAAGTTCAATCAACCCAGGAAGGCAAGATCATTATATGCGTCTGTGCAGCTAGGATACAGTGATTTTATTATTATTATTATTATTTTAAATGTACTATTATTATTATTAATAATGATTTTCAAACCTGGACATGCTGCATGGCAGATTTGGACATGTGAGTTTGCTCAGCTGAGTTTGAAACGGACAGAACACAATCAACACCGAACATGAGTGAACACCGTGCTCTTAAGGAAGAGCTGGAGAAACAGGACACACCTCACTGCGGCAATGCGTGCAGCAACAAGAAGAGACTTTTTAAACAGAAATTTGGATTGGTGTCACATGTAATGAAAAAAAAAAACAAATTAGACCTCATTTGCGCAATATTAACCACGTGTGGATCGCACAGTTTGGATTAATATTGATTGATCCTCGGTCCTGCAGCCATCTGCCTCAGGGAGCGTGTTTAACAGCAGGGGATTGGCTTTAGCTGTCCTGACAAAAGAAGGAGAGGGAGGGAGGGAGGGGAGGGGTGTGGTGGTGGTGGTGGTGGGGTGGGGAACATCTGTTCGGACAAGCGGTAACCAGCCTCCGACACGTTACCGTCCACTAGAGACAGCAGCTGACAGCCTGCTGGATGCTGCATCTGGTCTGTGGGATGTGGATGATGTGAGCAGCGGGATGTGATTATGACAAGGTGTTTTAAAGGGACACGCCGCAGATTTTACACCTGAAGTTCGGTGCGTTCATCCAGAGCAGCGCTACTAATAGCTGGACAATGTCTCCTGTAGCTCAGGGAAGGGTTTACTGAAAGATGCTAACCAGCTGCATTATGGGAAAGTTAGGATTTAGGGTTTTTTTGAAGGTTTGACCCCCGCTGAAAATCAGAATATCTCAGTTTCTGCTGTTTTGATTTGGACCATTCTTTAACACCTTGTCAGTCTCCCAACAACAGAAGATGGCATGTGTTCATGTGCCATTTTATCTGTTATGAGTCTAGAAAGTTTGATTCTTAAAGAATTATAATGACAAATATGGTCTTTTTCTGTTCAGGTTCGTTCTGAACTGCAGAACTTTGGCCACAAATTTAATTAAAACAGGCCTTTAAGCCTGCGTGACACTTTTTTCATGTCAAAACATACATGTTTAGGTCTTTGTAGTACTATTAATGGCTCTTTTTAATAGTCACATTAGATATTACACTTTCTTGGATCATACATGAGAACCTCATAGTTAAAAGTAGTTTTGTGCTTTCTCAGCTTTGATGCTGTAAACATTACCTGAGGCCTCAGGGTTTGGTGATGATATTTGATTTGACTCAGGAATGAGATGTTCTTTCCAAAGCACCCAAACAAGATGTACATCTTAATCAATATGTTATGTAATGATCACACACACACACACACACACACTATTCACTGGATTTTTGTGTGTGAACCACGCTGGAATTGAATTAGCTGCACAACATAAACTGTGGTGCATGTGTGTGAAGCAGCTGCTCTGGAGCAACCACTGTCTCCAGATATCTTCCATCGTGGCATCTCACTGGCGTCAGACTGGTTCGAACATGTGATCACTCCTTCCTAGTCATTTCTTCCGACCTTTATTTGCTCAGACGGTTATTCCCACATGATGGGAATGCAGGGTTAGACCTCTTCTCCTCCTCCTCCTCCCCTGCGTACTCATTTCAAACCAGTCCCATATCTCCCTCTGGTATGTGTGTCTGTGTTTGATGGCCCCTGGCTCAGCGAAAGGCAGTCATTGATTAACAGGCGGGTTTGACTCCCCGGCCTTTGCCGGGGCTGTAAACCATCAGCTTTCCATAGCAACCGTCAGCCAAAGTTTTGGGCATCCCTTTGTCTGGAGCTCTTCCGTGCTTTAGTGACGTCCCATGCTGGTGCTTTAGTGGCGGCGCCTTTGTTTGTGGCGAAGAACAGTAAAATCACAAAATAACCTTCGTTTTTCCTCAAAGTTTACTGACGGTGGATTCAGAGTTGCAGCTTCTGTGGAGCTTGGCATGGAAAATGCATTTGGTTGGACAGGATGAGGGGAGTGAAGCGAAGCCCCATGATAAATATATGGGGTATTACAGGGGTATTTCCCGCTATTTGAATCGCAGTCAGGACTTAGGACGGCAGCTAATACAGTATGTGCACAGCTCACATCACGGTATCATGTGGAAAGCCTTACAGAACCAAACTTTAGATATGCTCTAAGCTCTCGTAGAAGAGCGCTCCATACATTTGGCTTTCACTAACTTTGGGGCATATATTCTAAGCTACTTGGATTTAAACCGTGTAACTGTTTAAAGCAGAAGTAGCACCTTCTTCCTCTGTTATATAAATCATTCAATTCATGAGAAATCAAACGAACCATTGCTCAGTTTTACTGCTACAGCTTTATCTGGTCCGGTATGACCGGTAGCTTATTGTGGCTAATGTTAGCACACATCACTGCAGTTTGCTTGCATTATAATTCTTCTCATCTTAGTATGTGATCAATAAACATTTGACTGGGTTATCACAAAAGTAAACAACAAGTAAACACAAGGTTCCTCCTCGGGGGTCGCTTTGCCGTTTCCTGTGTGTGTTACTCGCCGTCAGTCATGTGACCTAATCATTAAGGCAAGTGACTCAAGAGAATCTTTGGAAATGAAGGGAAAGTTAATGCACTATTATCCTGTTGTTGTCACATGAGGACATGTGTTGTTGGTCTAAAGACGCATCAGATGGAGCTTTGAACACAGACTGAATTGTCATTTCCTTTTCGCTTCTGTCCACGTTTGTAGAGTTGGTATAGTGGGACCTGGTTTGCCCTCAGTTTGCCCAGTTACCACCCGTCATGCCACCCGTTACTGTTTCCTCAGGCCGATTTACAGCAACCTGAACCCAACTGATTCAATCTCACCCATGTTTGTCGACAGTTCCTGTGGATTTACAATGTTTCATTATGATTTTTCCTTCTCTGGTGTTGGAGATGATGTCCCCATTCCTTATCCCATCTGCAATTGGATCAGTGATTGGCCGACCAGAGAAAACAGCCATCAGTGGGCACAGCATTAGATCGGTTTGATTGAAGATTGAAACTATGGTCTGGAGTGTCTCAGATGATCTTTGCTGATAGGTATGGAAATACCGAAGAGTAAGTCAGTGCACGGCTTGCTCCAGCAAAAACAGTCAAACGATCGACCTTTGCTGTCAAGAAGACTCAAAATCTGGTAGAGTTTTTCCTGGAAAAGCACTTCTGGTGCACAGACACTGATTCATGATTATGGTTAGTTTAGCAGAAGGACTTCTTAGCTGGCGTGACTGATCGTAACCATTATGATTCATTCAAAAGAGAAACCAACCAGAAACTTAGTGAGAGAAGCAAATTCAAGCAAAGAGGCCTAACAGAAATGTGGACAGTGCTTATATAACTAATATTCTCCAATGTCTCTCCAGTCTGCATGTTCTTTTAGCTGTCTTGTGAACATGCGTGCATGAAATGAAATATGTTTCCACAGCATCTGACAGGCAGGGCGGCGCAGAGGGAACAACATGTGACAGCAGTCAGGAAGCCACAGATCCTCCACGGAGCCGCTGTTGCCGGCCTGTATTTCTATAACGGACTTCACTGACATATGGTGACGAGCGTAAGAAACATTTGAAGAAACCCTCCCGACTGCGCATGAACTCAGTCTGGTAGTATGTGAAGCGTTCTCGCGCTGACCACCTCTGGTTCCTCTGATCTAATCTTCTGGGAAATGTACTTGGGGCTAAGCCGACACACTGGAAAGATTTAATGTGGTCATACCAGAGAGGGGGAAAAAACACAGAGTTGTTATTAGAGAAATGATGGAATATTTGGTCCGTGGACACGTTTCAGATAGGTTGAGCAGACCGGGGCTGCTAACCACTTCTCCTTTTAATGCCACAGTACCCTTGAGGCTTGATTTGGTATTAACGTGGATTGGCCCGAGTGGTCCCAGAGGAATACTCACAAGGGTTTACGATGATCAGTCCTGTCAGCTCTGGTATTAAACAAATAATTTTAATAGATGTTCCCTGATTTACTCCAAGACCCACTCTATTTCACTTTTCTAGAAAAATCTATCTTGTGCAGCTTCTCCCGACAACAGTTACAGCTTTTTTAAAAAAATTAAAAGGTGTACCTGCTGTTGAATGCTCCAAACTGAAATGATTAGATGGATTTCAGTAATTGTTTAATCAGAGAGGTCAAGGGGTTTGACATTCGTCTTCACCGGTGACAAACCAGAAGTCAGTCCTGATACCAAGGTAATAACTTTTAAAATGACCTCAGTTCGGTATGTGGGAGCACATTTATAGCCAAACATCTCCGGTGCGTCGGTGACTCAGCTTAAACTTTTCCTGGATAAAAAAGTTCTAATTTCTGAAATATTACAGTAGAAGTATAAAATTAACCCAGTCATAAATGAAATATACAATACAGACGACGATATACAGAGGATGTCTCACAAAAAGAGAAAAAGCAAAATGGTTCCATATTCAGCCGTGGTTCCCTGGAGTTCATCTTTACTGCTGAAACCTTTAATCAGTTAATTGATTGACAGCTATTAATCCTGTATAGAATGACAATCAATTCAATCAAATCACCTAATTTATGAAGCAAATTGAATCTGTTTAGGTTTAGACCGACAAGATAAGCAGCAATTGCAATAATGGACTAACATTAATTGATTACTTGCAAAGTATTTGACTGACAGAAAAGAAAACCATTAGTTGTAGCTCTGTCTGTCTGTAACTCTTATTTTGTCTGTGCAAGTAGTTTGAATTTATGCTGAAACAAAACTTTTCTTTTTAATAAAGCACCTTAAAGGACACATTGTCCCTGCGTTTGGTACAATAGAAGGGCCCTGTGTTTTTAATTTTACTCTACTGTATATAGATTTTCACCTTCGCTCCACCTGGATTTTCCATTACGGTGCATTACAGTATGTGCTCTATAATCCACTTAGGTGTTGCTGCAGTTTTATTAGACGATGGGGTTACAGTGTCCTTGGTGCAGTAGTGATGATCTTTGTGTGTCCTCTCTCCTGAATATGCACCATATGTAAAACTCTACGCGGGTAAAAGGGTTGATAATGTGACATAATGAATGATCGTCCTCAAACACTTTCATGTTGCTCTTTTCAGGCTTTTTGCTGTTTTTTGTCTTGTTCTTGGTTAAAGTGGAGCCACTCTGGAGCTCAGTGTGGGGCTGAAAGATGCTGTTCTTGCAGCATTACTCAGAGTGCACTCACCCTGATGAAGGCCGTGATTAGACCAATCGTTCTTGGAGTGCCGAGGGAGAAACCATTCTCCCACCAGTCAGGGAATCAATCTAACTGATTAACTGGTGGGGGTTGTTTCATAGCGTGCAATCACACATGCACACACCTCCACTGATCTTCCTCTGCGGGAAGTCAATCCATCTCACCAACATTGCCTGTCCTTTCCTATATGACTTCATTGTAATTATGAAAATGGCAATGTGTCATATTTTCCTGTTGGAAAGTGTCTGAAGCGCAGCCGTCGATTAAACAGGTCTCAGTTTGTACCGCGGCTGGTTTCGCTGAGCTCAGCCTTGGAGAAAACTAATCCTGAACCGCTGGTTCTTGGAAGAACCCTGACATGCTTATCCCAGGTCACAGAGTTCTTATGTAGGAGGGAAGGAAGAGAAGAAGAAGGAGAAGGAGAAGAGATAAAGATGTTTTTAAAATAACTAAAGCCAACATGGCCGTGCCAGATGTGGAGCTAATATTTTACTGCTGCGCATGTAACTGAGCAGCATCATCACTGATCTAAGTCACCGCTAATGAAATGTTGGTGACTGATTGATAGTGGTGAATGAGGTGTGTGAGTTTAAGCTGGAGTGAAGTGGTGTTTTCATAGTCTATCTCTGTAGAAACACTGGGGATGTGCAAGTTCCTTGAAGATACCTTCATAAAGTGGAGAGAGCGACAACCTTCAGGTCACAGCGCGATAATTCTGTCCCAGAGTCACTCACAAGTATGTTTCTTTACACAATGAGAACATTTAAAGAAGTGCAGTACAGCCATTGTTTCCTGATGAAGCACTCTAAGTCTGTGTACCAATAAAAGACAGGAATTTAACACAAATGAAGTTGAGCCATGCTGTTTGTTGGTCTCTGGAGTGGTACTTAAAGTCCCAGTAAAAATATATTTTTGTTTTGTTTGGGTGGGTTTCATTTGGTTTCTGTATTGTGTGCGAAGTGTCTTGTAGGATGATAAAATTTCCATTTATTTTGACTGGAGTCTGGTGGCTCTTAACAGAGCAATTTAACTTTATTTTCTGGTGAAACAAAAAGGACAAACCCTAAACGTAATGATCTGTCGCTGTAGGGATCCTTTCCATAATGGGTTCAGACACTTAACATAGCAAACTGCACACGTCGGCGGCAAAAACGACTCTTTCAGCGGACGTACTTTGACGTGCGCAATTGTCCCAGTGGATATTGCAGCTCATTTTATGGCTGCTGGCCTCAGTGCTATCACTCATTTAGAAACCGAAAACATGAGGAAAATAGGTTGAACAAAAACCAAGGTTCAATTATGTTGAGTTCAGTTGTCGTCAATGGAAATGTGCTTGGCTCATCCTGGTAAGCAAAAATCCAAATATGCTGACGTAGGCTGCTTCAATACTGACATTTTTTTGTATTTTAAATTTGTATTAGTTGGAATTTGTGCTTAATCCTGGTGCATTGTGTCATGACCATTAGATAGAAAACAGAATTTCTGCTCTTAACAGTAACAGCAATGGGGCTTTGATGTGAAACTAATTTTGTAGATTCTTTTACATTTATGGAGAAATACTTGTACACATGCTACCATGGAAAAACCAAACTCAATGTTTCATTTCACTGGGACTTTAAAACAGCTTGATGGATGCTTTGAATAATGCAGTCAAGATGTGGGCTGTTGTGTAAGAGCTGGAGTTTTCATGAGGCTGTCAACAGAGGGAACAGCACCAGGAAGAATATACTGTGGACTGAGACATGATGTAAATGTAAACTTATTAGACAATCTGTGAATCTGTTATCGAGCTGTTATTTATGTTTTTTGGAACATGACATAGTAGGAAAGTCTCTGTTGCTTGTGAGCTCAGGATAGACTGTGACTTGTCATCAGAAGTTAGTGTTTTTATCCAATAGCTTTGTCCATTTAAACCTTTACGAGCAATTTGCTGAAACAGTTTTAAAAACTGCACTACTCAATGTGTTTATATAAGAAAAATCAAATGACATGTAATGTTAAAGTGGTCGTCCATAGTAACAAACCATAACTGTCCCATTAAGCGTTTTAGCTCCTCTCAGCAGTCTGTTTTGGTTTTCTGGCTTGCAACTTTAACGTTTTTTGGTTCAGTCTCACGGCTTTAACTGTTTCCAATAACCCCTTTTAATCTGAGAACCCACAATAACACTGTAAAGGAGAACCCTGGCATAATCCTGCCCAAGTGTGTGATATTTAGGTAGCCTGACGGTGTTAAAGAGGCAAAAGTGGTGGGACTGAGCACATACCAGTGTTTGAATATGAGTGAATGTGTGCTCTGTACTGCTGTCTTGTCCTTTGGACACAGATTCAGCTCCATTGCATGTCTCTAGTTGGCCAACAGCAGGCACCAATGCTAATGATTCTCATGTCTGCTGCTTGTGTAAATAAGCAGCTGTTTGCTATCATGTTAGCTATTTCAACTTTATGTGGTGATATTACATTAGTGTGGTGTTTCCAGCTTGGTCCTCTGCCCCCAAGTGGTGGAAAAATCAATTAACGCTGCTTTAAATATGAGTGCAGAAATGAAAGACAGTAAAAAAAAAACATCATGCTGAGGCAAAGAAGAAGATGCAAATGCTTTCAGCAAATCTGTGTACCTGCAGAGACCAAAGTTGTCAGCTTCAGCATTAAAGAGTTGAATGGAAACAGCTTAAGCTTGCAGATCCTAATCTGCAGAAACCCATTCAGTGGTTTTCTAGCTTAATCAAACCAAGAGCTTTCATTTCAGCAGCTCTCCTTCATCCAGAAGTGCATCTCCTCACTGAAACGGAGGTTCGCAGCTAGCTGCAAGCTTTGAAACTGAATTTCCAAATGTCAAAGGGACCACCCTTCCTGTTGCTGGGAAAGATGATCACCGGAGAGCTCAACCTCCATCACCCAAGGGTTCACCTTCACTGTCACCTCAGCTGATTAGCTCCTATGTTGACTGATCACCGTGGAGGCCGTGACCTTTTGAAGACGAGTCTGCACAAGTTAAAGTCAGAGTTCGCCCCGGCCAACCAGGGAGATATGAGCTTGATATGGTATCAGGAAAGAATGTATGTTGGTATTTTGCTTGTAGGGTATTCTACATCACCACTATAACTCACCGCTAACTAGGCGATGTCTGGACAGCTAAGGGTTGATAAACAGACATCGAGTCCTGTTATATAGCTGTCAGGAAGATAAAGTCGTGAATGTGTTGAGCAACAGTCAGACATGCCAGAAAAGCAGACTCATCCCAAACATCTTTCACTTCAAGCCCTTCCAGTCTAAATAAAGGATTTAGAGGCTCTGGTCTGAGGTGCGGTTAATTTCTCTGCGTGGTTAGGGTTCAGCATCTCTCTGGTCTCGTTAACCACCCCCGCCCAGAGCTCTGTTTAATATGAGAACAGCATGTCTGCAGGAGATCTGTGCGGTGCTGGAGATAAGGTGGGAAAACCCCCATTGTTAGGGTGGAGGCTGGAGACCAGAAACAGACACTGTTTCCATAAACTGACCACGAGATCAGCTATAGAGAAGCTGCTGTCCTGCCTGCTGCTTCTGCAACATTTTATTTGTAGATCTTAAAAGTTGTTCACGCTGGAAATGGAAAGACGTCTCTTCCTACATCAGTCATATCCACTTTATTGACTTTACACCTTGTGCGTCCATTAAATTACCTTTCATTCCTGTAATTGCAAAATGAAGCACTGCACTTTCTCTGTGTCAACACTGTGTGGGTGCTCTATAATGAAAAACTACATGATTTATGATCTTAACCCCCCCACACTGAACATGATACATGGCCCACTTAGAGCATCTCCATATCCTCAACCGTTCCCGGGACCTGGATAAATGCTCCGCGTCTCCAAGGACCATAAATCTACGGTTATTTTGTCGAGATCTGTTGTCTGACACTCCCTGAAGCGTCTCCTCGCTGCGGGAGGATCCATCATGATAAGTAGCTGCGTTGTGTTGTAAATGGCTGAATTGATGAGTGCTAATTGGCATCAAGAGACTGCCAGTAATGGACCTCAACGACAAGCTAAAACCAGATGGGTTGATGTGTTCAGCTGCAGCCCATGAATGGATGTGAGTGACGTTGGCTTTGCTTTGTGATTCAACCATTGATTCATTTTTCATTTTAAAAACTCTTGTGAAGGCCACTTTCCCATGAAAATGTCACAATATGTAAGTTAGCATATATATATACATATATTTAGTATCAGTAGATGGTTGAATGTCATGTTGAGATATATTCTAGATCATAAAGAAGAGAAAAGTGGGAGCCAAATAAATGTAAATCCTGCTACGAACTTTAAACATGAAATCATGCAATATTTCAGTCCTGGTTGATTTGTTGAATGCTCTCAATGTAAAGCTGGTTGTATCAGCAGCATCCTCATCTTTAACCACTTGTCGATACCTATTGATCTTTGGTTAATCATTGTGCACTAATGCATAGAAAGCCTTGTGTCAACATCCTACTTTTTGATTTGAGTGAAGGGCCGAGGACCCAATGCCAAAATATCACTGTGTTCAAGTGAGAGCTGAGGCTTTTCAACAGTTTGACTCTTTACAGGTGTGATACATTTTCGCTTATATGACATATCTATTTTTCTATGTGTCAGTATTAATAGAATAAATCAAATCAATTTATATCACCATTAAGACAGATACGAAATCCTTTCCTGTACGAACCGTGAATCTCCAAACTCTTCATGACTGCCTTCTACTCAGCATTTTTCAGATAATTCACAGTTTTTTAAAGAATACCTAAAAATGTTATGCTCGTGAAAATGTAAGCAAATGTTTTCTGCATGCAGAAAGAGTCTTTTAGCTTTTAGCTTTGTCTGCAGCCCATTATGTCCAGAGGAAAACACAGCACCTGATTGTATAATGGTGCACGCTTGTCGCTGTTTCTGAATGAGCATGTGTTTATGTGTGCATGCAGTGTGTGCTCTGTTTTGCTGACTCATCTTGTGTTGATCCCTGGTGGCCTTTCTCTTGTCAGTGACCACACACACACACACAGTGCCTGTAGGCTGCTGAGGTGTAGGGTCAGGCTCCCTCGAGGGCAGCAGAGGACTCAGTCAGTGAGTGAGTGTCAGCTGCCAGCAGCAGTTTGTGCTGAGAGAACAGTGTAGAGGAGGAGAAATGTCTTCCCTCATCCATCAGCCTGCAACGGCCTCTGCACCACTGGGGCCTGCTTGTCTGCACAGTAACACCACAGTGAACATTACTGTCTGTGCTGGTGGAGATCGATGCACAAATACTCAGTGTATGGAAGCTGTTAGTCCTATGTCCATATAGCACATGAATGCGCCTTCCCAGCGCATCAGTCAACACAAATCAGTTCTCAGCCTTTGGGAAACACTGTTAAATATGCTGAATTTGGGAAAACCACATGCCCAAGTGTGATGACGCAAGTGTTTTTCAGGCTGTATAAAGAGATAGACTACATGTCCCCACTTCCTCCCAGTGCACAAAGATTGGTTTGAAGAGTTTGGAGATCACACCAGCTTTTTATAGCATCAAATAACTCACTCAAATGGCTCATTAATAGACAACAGCTACTTAAAATGACATGAACTTATTTGACATACATGGTTTGGGTTCGGGTTTTTCCCATGGCCCATGGACGCAGCTGGATTTATGACTTTTACTGCTGCCAGCCACTATTTTGGCTTCACTTTTAGGGAGCTGTCAAGCCTACTATCTTCATATCCAGTCTGTTGTTGTGTTCGTTATGCTCAGAAACAGCTCAGAAACAATGAAATTAAATGGAACTAGCTACTTTGCTAATACAAATTAAAAAGAAATATAAAAAAACAAAACTATGGTCATGCTAGCAGCTCTCTGAGGCTGTATTTGGCAGTGCTTTGAATGCTAACAGCAGCATGCTAACATGCTTGCTAAGCAGCAACAGTGACATGCTGGTGTTTAGCAATTATAATGTCGTACTCAGTATTAGCTACGTACAGCTAGCTGAGGCCCATGCAGCATAACAGTATAACAGTAACATTGTATTTCTGCATAATAATATAATAAATATATAATCAAATGACTTTATATTTGCCTTAGTCATGCATTTTTCCTCAGTTTCTCTAACAGACACATTCTCTGTTTGACAGAACTGCTGAGTAAAAATGACACAGCGTGCAACAGAGCCATCACCAAACCCCTCCAGATCTCAGAGCGAGAGATGAGTTTGTCATGACTGTGTCAGATACGTGCCGCTTCCAGCTACGTTCTTTTAACCAGTGCTTTAGTTGGAAGTGACTGGATTGATCTTCACCGGGACGATCATGTCAGCACAAGTCAGATGTAGGAGTGTGTGGTGTGAGTCAGGGAGGTGGAGGGAGGAGAGCGCTGCCGGCAGAATCCAGAGGAAACAGGAGCTAGGTGAGGGAGTCGGATGACTGCTGAAGTGGAGAGCGTGAAGACACGGTGGCTGGGCTGACGTGGCTCTGCAGACCGCGGTATTAACATCCTGATGACTGCTTTCAAATCTCCTATTCAGCATCTTTTTGTTTTTCCCCTTCCTGACCAGACTGATGGTGCACTCATCTTCCACATATCGACAAAAAACAGTTTCAGCTGTGGAAAATACCAACCAAAATTATGTTGGGGATGGTGTCGTAACCACTGAAGGAAACGCTGATGGAAATTTGGAAAACTGGCCTCTTTGGTCCCCATGCAGAAACTGATGGTGAAAAAGAAATACTAATGCAAACAAGCAAAGTGTTGTGTTTGGACTCCTCAAGTAGGCATTTACTGTACCAATATAAAGTATCAGTCCTAAGTATCTGTTTAACTGGTATTTGATACCACCGTTGGACTAGTCAGCAATTCTTCGCAAGCCGATGAAGTCCCTAAGTGTGCAGACTACACAACTGTGTGCACAAGATGTGGAAATTGTAAATGTGGTTGCATAAAGAAGAGTTTAAATGTCGATAGAATCAAATTGGTCAGATACAAACAGTACCAGGTGTGACGCTTCTGATCAGACAGACCGAGACTTGGGAGGAAAGCAGTAGGAAAGCCAAAGTAGTGTTATATGGATGACTGGTATGTGGTCAAGTAGTCACTATTTTTGAACACTCAGGGTTTATGCTGAAGTCTGAGTGACGAGGACAGTCCTCAGTCATTGAACCTTACTACCTTACCTTGCTTACTGCCATCCCCAGACCACGATCAGCAAATTGGTCATTTTGTTATTAAACAGCTGCTGCACCACCATGTCTAGCACCGTCACCTCACGTGTCCCATCACTGTGGCTCGGTTGTGCCCTTGCTCAGAGCTCATGATGTAATCAGGAGGTTTCTTCCCAAGCTGTCAGTGTGCGTCCGTCCAAAATAAAAGGGCATCTGGCTTTGTTGTACATCGCTGCCGCCTCTTGTGTAACGGAGACTGTCCCATCTTTACCTCAGGCCTTGTGTTCTCTGCTGACGACAGGCAGGGATCTTATCTCTACCCCTGGCGGAAGACCTTTCCCTTATAATCGCGGCAGGACAATGGTGCTATATTGAGAAGGCAATAAACATGAGATTGCTTATCTGTTATTGAGCTCATAGCACACAAAGGGGCTGAATTAGTTATGTGCATTATGTGCTTTGACATTTCAAACCAGGATGGTACATGGATGTGATTGATAATGCTCTAGAGAGTGTGTTTGCTGGTTCTGAGTGAGAGGTGTCATGTACATATTCTGTGCCAGCTGACACATCTAACCAAGAACAACATCAGGTTATTTCTATTCTTATATAATAGTATAATAGAATGATAGTGAATCATGGGAAGATTTGTGAGCCCTTTTAAAGTACTTCTGTCAAGTATGTTCTGGAGGCCAGGAACAAGCCATAACCATAAAACTACCATCACTTTTCAAAGAGGATATGTTGAACCTGTTAGTGAACAGTTTGTTATTTATGGTTCTTACAGACATGACGCACCATTATCATTAATATGGAGTTGTATTTGTGTCCATCTCCAATAGTCATTCTCTGTTTGGCTGTCTTACTGCTCTCCATCAGCTCCTGAGGAAATGATCTGGCTGCTTAATGCCCCGCAGTGTTCGCCAGCTAGTTGCTAACTTTGTCTCTCAGCTGTTTGGTGCAGGTCATGAAAACAGTTGCCTTTAAAACTTTAAAGTTGCTGCTTGAAAAACCAAAACAATAAGCTAAAAGAAACCAAAAAGCTAGGTAGAGTTTAGAGGAGCTTTAATATTACACTTGGTCATCCGATCCATTGTTGTTATAAAAATATTGATATAGATAATATAGAGTACCTTTAAAGAGTTATGAAGAGGTTAAATGAGGTTTAACATGACTTTCGGCAGCATCAGTGGCCTTACCTGTCGTCAGCCTAATAGCATATCTGCCTAACTCATTTTTTGGCCAAATGAGTTAGGCAGATATGCTATTAGGCTGACGCTGTATTGTAACAGCAGGTGCTATTGATGGAGCTGAACATCCAGCACATAACAGCAAAAGGACAGCGCTGAGATGACAGCAGTGAGCTTACCATGCACCCTTTAATTAGATCTAGACTGTATGCCTGCCATAGCTTACAAACATCTAACAAACTAAATATCTTTTGGATAGAAGATTGATTGTTTACTGTGTGCTTGGATACCTACTGAAACAGTGTTTGTAGCATCTTATCTCCTTAATTGGTTGTATTTCCTGTATAAGCAGGATGTCAGGGCGGGACGCATCAGATAGTTCAACAACCGATGGGATTTCATTCAGACTTCTTTGATGTTGGGGATATTTTACTAATTTAAATTTTAGTAACAAAAGGAAAAAGGAAAACAATATTTTGAGATTTTGAAATGTAAATACAAAATTAACATCTAATTTATGCACAAAGTCCAAACTGTGATGATATTTAAACATCTCTGTCTTCTGTATTAACTGCAATCTCAACTCATCTGCTTGGCGTTTCATTAGTCATCACTTTTATGAAGTGATGAGTGACTCCGTGTCCTTACGCTTTGTTTTAGTGCGTGATTGTGTCGAGTTGGCGCACACAGTGGCGCACGCTCTGATATGATTTTCACAAAATATGGTTAACTCCTTTCAAGACGCTCCTTTTTACAAGTTCCTGTGACTGAAACAAAATTAACACAAGTGACGCATGTGCTGTTTTCCAGGCTGTATGCTGTGTTTTGGCCAGTCAGCCTTCTTCCGCTTCAACCACCCAGAAGAAGCCTTCAGGATGAAGAGCATGATGCCCCAGGGAGGAAGCGTCTCCACCGGGGACTACAGGCTACGTCCAGGTACTGTATCATCGTGCACGCTCAAACTGCTTCATTCAGTATTTGACTGTATTTTCAGCTGCCTTTACTCAACACCGCCACCTTAAACATCCTGTCAAGGTTTCATTTTTCCACAAACACGGGCCCGGTGTGAATAAAAACACTGACCTTTTGTCACATGAACAGAATAATAAGGCCTGAAAAGACCATTTCCCTGCTTTTACTCCAGTTTCAGCTTGGCCTGTGTCGATGAATGGGCCAGATTGTGTGCAGACCCTTACAGACCCGTGCTGAGGTGGAGCAGCAGGGCAGTGTATTTTACAGGTGGATGTTTGCACAGCAGTAAATCCCTGACATTTTTCCTTTTTTTACAGCCTGGAAAGGGTGGAGGGAGTGTAGAGGCACAAAGCAGCCTGCTGGGAGTTAGAACGCTATATTAATTGGGTGATATACAATACTGTGGCAATATTTGGCATTAATTGTAGTGTGTTAACCTGCAATCTGATGGTAAGAAATGTTAGAAATAGAACATTATGTCATTTTTACACCTTAAAATGGATTATTCTGAACAGCACTCCATTGAACAAAGGCATCCATTGCATATTATGCCTGTTTGCAGCTCTGTTACAACGCTGTTGTTGTCAGCATGAGCCTTTAAAATGCAGCACCCGTTGAACCCTGCAGCCTGACTGGTGCCCAGCTGGGACCTGGTGCTGGAGTTTACACCATGCATGTTTTATGAGCATCTCATTCCTCTGCGTCTCCAGGCAAAGTTTTCAGCTCCTTGTGTGTGTGTGCGTGCGAGCATGCGCGTGTGCGCCTGTGTGTGTGTTCTGAGAGCTCCTCCTGGCATTGCGCAACTGTAAGTGTATCTTTTCTTGGCTAGCTGTACTACCAGGGATCTGTCATAGCATCTTGTTATTTCCCTCCTTTTACCGTTGACGCTGCCTGCCACTGAGGGATATGTTTAGCACACAGGCATGCTGGCCACTGTGCACTTCCTGATCCAGTAATGAAAGCCTTCCGTTGTTTAGAAACGTACCATTTTCCTCAATTATGCATTCCTGAGTTGCATTCAGATGAAAGCTGCTTATACCACTCCCATGATAAACTGGGCATATCTGTCATATCTACTCGGAAACAAACTGAACTTGTTATCTGTGTATAAATTCTAAGGCTGGAGAAGGCGAACCCAGCTAAACCCAATTGACCTAATTTTCTAAAAGGCTACACATCTTATTTATTTATTTATTTGTTTGTTTGATTACTTTGGGGGCATTTCTCGCCTTTATTGGATAATGAAAGGTGAAGAAAGGCATGACACATACACCTTGGCTGAACCCTTTGGATGTATTATACAGTGTCATTGTCAGTCGATGCTGTAAAGGCAGTAAGTCCTCACTCATGACCACTTTCAAATACACACAGACACACACACGGACATACAAGCACGCATGCATGCCAGGGGTTACAGGTTTCCCAGTGTGCAGCAACCTAAGACAGAGAAGACTAGACTCAGAGCTTGTCACTGTGGTAGGATCATGGATGATGGATGAAGTACTATAATTCATGAGTACAGTACAATGAAAGCTGCTCACTTGGGAAAAAGGGGGGAAGCGCTGATTACTGGTGTGGATCTTTGAGTCTTTTTGATTTTCATCTGATGTAGAAGTTCAAATTTTAGTTTCTCTGGGCTTAAGCAGCACACGAATACAGCTCAGTACCTACTCTGTTGTATGTCTGTAACTACAGTATTATCTTATAATTAATTGTATGATTATTAGGGACAGGTAAACTGTACCGCTTTGTGTTTATTAGTGCATCTGCACCTGATTTGAAATGAGCTGGCCTTGGCCTGGGGAGGATGTTTCGATAGAAAAGACAGTGGAGACAGACCAGGCAGTCACTAGTGCTCACTGGGTTCCCACCTGTAAGAGCACAATACACTACATGTTCTGTGCCTGGGACTTTACTGACTTCAGTAACTTAAGCTTTTATTCATTTAGGCTGAAATGATGCAGATATGTGCAATGAATCTTAGCATTTCTTACTGCATTAGTTAAAATGAGCATTTATTACCTAGAAGGGGCCACATGCTACATTTAGTCAGTGGTGAGCTGCACATCAAGATGTGGGCAAAGGAAGAAAACCTTCTGAATCATCAGTACAAAACAGTCTTTTCAGTACAAAGATGTCCTCCTCCTGTGTTTCTGCTTTTGAGTGCGTGAAACGCTGCAGTGGTACTGTATCTTTGTGATGCCAGTCACATTCACCTGGCTGTTGTTTGGCTTTGGCGAGCTTTGCCGGGTCAGTGACGGCCCACTGCCCAGCTGTCTTCAGCCAGCCGTCTTTCAGCTACCGCCTCTCCACTGATTGGACGTTTCCTGTGCCTCTCTGTCAGGCTTTGTGGCTCTGAGCTGCTTTACTTAAAGTGGCCGACGGCTGGTGTTACAGTATCTTTTTCAGGGACTATTTATAAAGCTCCCGTTCCATTCTACTGTCTGCTGTCTCTGCAGCCTCCCTCCCTGCCTGGGGTTCCCCTCAGGCCCCTTCCTGCACCCAGCCACCGTCCTTCTGTGTGTTAGCCTCACTTTTCAATAAAAGGCCTTTATCTCCCTGAGATTTGGCTGCTGTATCTGTCATTGGCTGTTTGACAGTCTGCAGAAAAAACAGTCCTAAAGGCAGGGCTGAACTTGGGATGCAGCTGCTTGTTATTGTGGTTGCAGAATGGCACCACCACATGTTGAATCTCTGATGTCCAAATGTGTCTTTTTTTATTATTACATTTGAACCATGCATTAAAAATAAGTGTCCATCAATAAAATAGGACTAGACAATGTTGGAGATCAAATAAAGAATCTTTTTCCTGCCACTTAATTTCAATTTCCAAAATCCACATGAAGAAAATCTCTTTTTTCCTTTAATATTTCACCATGTTGGATCAGTGAGCTCTCAACAAGTTCAGCCAGAAGGCACAACACACACACACACACACACACACACACACACACACACACAGACATTACAAATTATAATTTTGACTTAACTTCTTCCAAAGGTCTTTGTTTTGAATAATTGAGGTAATTTTTCACACTGGTAGCTTTCTAAGGCTCTCGTACTCAACACACACACACACACACACACAATAATCCAATAATATAGTGTCATAACCCTCCCATGTTATGAAATACTATATTATATATTAAACATGTCGATGTTTCTTTCAGTTTACTTCACTTCTCATACTCCAAGTTCAATTTGCCTATTGTATTTTACCTAAACTGAAACATTTATTGAAGGGCGTATTTTAACGTTGCTGTATTGCTACTGAGGATCTCAATAAATCTTCCAGCACTGCTTTTTAAATTTGTCATAGTGGGTTTTGAATGGCAACAGTTCATACTGCAAAAGCTTAGTATTTTTGCAGACAAGTTCAAATAAGTTTATGGTAGAATAAAATGCGGTTGTGGCATCAGCTGACATTGTATTCATGCTTGCCGAGAGCTTTAAAATCAGATTATTGAAAGGATTTAACAACCATCAAAAAGCTTTTTCTTGCTGAGACAACGCCGCTTTGGAGGCTCTTCAAACATTTGCTATCCTTTGAACTTGTGCGTGTTAAAGCCATTGTGTTGCTCTGGTGATCACATCCAATTATAAAAAGCTGCATTATATTTCTCATGCCAGTTAAATATCAGTGAAGTGCCATGATTTCTAGTTTAGAGGGTTATATTGTCAATGCTTCCTCCGCTGTCTCATTTAAAACGGACAAAAATATGTAATAAAAAAAGACAAAAACAGTGACAGGCCACAAAATCCACTGCTGTGACTCTGTAAACCAGCGCTGTAAATCTCGCAGTTGCTCACATCACCCTGGACAGGAAGAGCTGTGTCAAGGTAGCCGTGACACAGGAAGTAAGACGATTTTACCTTCAAAATAAAATACATTTCCTATTTGTGGAGAACGATGCTTTAAAGACAGAGCTTTTGATCTGGGCTCATGTTCAAAGTTAAGTGTGATTTACTTGTAAAACTCAAAAGTTAATGTTATGTTAATATTTTGAACTTATTGGTTAAGGACAGACTCAGTCAGGACTGTTTTACGTTTAACGAGACTCTCATGTTGAGATGAACGTCACAATATATCATGCATAACTTGCTCGGTTTTGCCATAACGGAGTATTTATACACTTAACCTCGACGTGGACGTGGAGGAAAAGGCCTAGTCATGGTTTTATCTTGAAAGTCATCACCGGAAATGCTGTGTTACGTGTGAAGTAACTTGACACCAGTGGTACCGGAGGCAGCAGCGGTGCCTAGCACCCCAACCCCCGGCTGAAATATCACCTCGGCGGTGAATCTCCATATCTCCCTCGGTGTGTGTGGAACCAGGCACGGCAGGGCTCCGTCACACCCGGTCTGTAACCGGTGTCCGGAGGATGTGGCCTCTGTGTGTGTCATTTAGCAGGTGAACCGCACTGAAACTGACCGGGTCGCAGTTTTATTCCTTCATGTGAGTAACCCTTACTGCTTAATGCCTGAGCTTTGGGCAAGACAAGTGATACGAACCGGTCACACGCCAAACTCCATTCAAAATCTATCGATTTAATGTTCATCTGCGTTTCCAGAAAGGTTAACACCGAGTAAGGCATCTTTACATACTGAATGCGATTCACTGGGATTTCATTCCCTTTTCAGCATACAGGTGGTCAATAAATATGTCCTCTATTTGTAGAAAATAAATCATTTTCTTCGCTTGGGTAACGGTAATATCACAAAGTGCACTGATAAGGGGAGATACAGGGAATGGCAGATAGACCAAACGTTTAAGCAACATGTCTTATTGACCATGGATTAGATGCCGAATTATAGAGGTGCTTACATACTGCATAATAAAACGTCCTAAGCCGTAGTGTATCAGACAAACAGTTTGACTGCCAGGTAAGCTAAGCTTAAATTGTCAAATTTTTAAATGAAGTTTGGCTTGGTGTACTCGAGGCGATCGTGGCTCCCATGACATCATTGCATGGGCTTTCTCTCAGCAAACGGTTGCTTTTTTTTAATGCCAGCCTCCCACCCCCCACCCCCACTCCTTTTTTGACCGCGCATAAGAATCAAGCCGGTTTGCTGTTTGTAAGACACGATGTGACATTGGCGTTAACGCGGTGCCGCTCGGTTAATATGCATTATTGTGACAGCCTGCAGACCGTAATGCTGTACGCTTTGCATGAAGATGTTCTCAGATTTAATTGTGGTCGGGCTGTCATGAAGGCAGAGCTTCATTCTGTGGCGGTGTCACTATAGGGGAGAAAGCAGGAAGCTGCTCCCATCTGTGTTGAACAAGCACAGCTAATGCATTATTTGTGAAGCTTCTATATTTTAGAGCAGTTTGCAGTTTGGGAATCGTTCTCTGACATCATCTTTATGATGAGACAAAATTGTGTTTTATTCTACTCTGTATTATTTGCTATTAGTTACATCACTGCTGGATATGACAGGTCGATTCTTCTGTTATCACCTCTCAGTGTTGGCACCGATGACTCCACTTTGCAATTATGTTCATATTTCCCTTTTAAGAGACAACAAGTCCATTTAAACAGATTTCATTTAGCGTTAATAAAACCTGATCTGTGCTCTGATCCCTGCCTCGAGGCCACGCTGGTGAATCTCCCACGTGGCCGTGTGTTTCTGGCGTAATAATCTACTATGCTGACATTAGAGAGAGGCCGTTAAGATTAGATTACCCACCCTGTGTCCTATGTTGCTTTTGGGCCACGGTGTAATTGGGTTATGTAGGCACATTTTCTCCTGTTCCCTATCCAATGCACAGGCCTGTCAGTCTGTTCATCTCCTCAGTTGTGTCCTTTCCCCTTTCCTCACTGCTAATCTCTCCTCCGCCCTCATGCTTACCTGTCTTTCACCGCTCCTACACTGGGCAGAAAAACATGGTTGCAATGATGATTTTGAACTTTTGATCTAAAATACTAGTTGCAAGGTTGTTTCAAAAGCCTGGATCGGTTGTGTGATCTGTTTCAGTTATAGGAAAAGTAATAAATGATGTGGTGAGCAACCTGTCAGGAAACACACAGTCAAATATGAAAAAGCTGTGATGCCTATTGCTGGTTTTATCACCTTCTTTACCACCACCAGGGAAAGACAGGTAATGTGAGGTCATATGAGACCTCACAGATAACAGGTAATCGATAGATAATGCAGTATTACACCCTTGGAGTAAGAGTCATCAAAGGTACTTGTGTTAAGAGCGTAAGGCCAAAGGTAAAGAGTGTATTGCTTCAAGTGCTTCTTCTTGTGTTTAAAGCCTTTATAGACACCAAAACAGTACTTGATGATTATAATGCCAAGTTATACGGCAACAATCAGCTCATCTTTGTCTTTAAAATGTCCTGGTTAACAGCAGAATTTCTCCGTAACGTGTTACAACGTAATCTACCGGGAATGTGAGCCAGCGCATATTTGATTGACCAGCGCTGTGCCAGATGATGTTCCGTGTGCTTTGCCAGGGTCAGCTTAGTTGCTGAAAGACCTGGTGTTATTTTCCCAGAGTGTCAGGACCCCACTGCTGATGGATTGCTCTCTTGAAGTGAATAAGGAAGCTACAGTTTGATGAAACCCTGATCTCAGTCTAATCACAGCGACCCTCAGTCTGAACACAACGACCCTTGTTGTATTTTGGTGCTTTAGCTTTGAATTAAGGAATAGCCATTCAAACAAATTGCTGAATGGCTTCAGTTGAATTCTTTTGTTCAGTGATTTAGGTTTAGAATTTAGGTACCCGCTAAGATGTGGTTGCACAAAAGATTAAACAGGACCATATGCTATTTGGCATCTGTTGTAGTTTTTGTTTTAGAGGCCTGATAACAGATGCCTTTTGTCTCCTTTCCCTCAGACACGGAGAGCTTGGTCAATGGGAATCACCAGGCCATTCCAGCCCAGTCTCCCCCAGCTCCTGGAGAGAGAGTCCAGTCTGAGCACAGCGCAATCGTCAGCTCTATTGAGAAGGACCTCCAAGACATCATGGACTCCCTAGTCATGGATGACCCCCAGCCTTCTTCCTCAGAGAGCAAAAAGCCTCCGGGAGGCCAACCCATTCCCCACTCCCCTCTGTCACCCATGGTCAATGGAGGGGGCCGGTATCTGCTGTCCCCTCCTACCAGCCCAGGGGCCATGTCCGTGGGGTCCAGCTATGAGAATACATCCCCTCCCTTCTCTCCCCTCTCCTCTCCCTCAGCAGCCAGCAGTGGGAGCTTTACCAGCCCGTCTCCGAGTGGAGGACCCCAGGACCAGAGTTCTTCTCTGCCGCCAGTGCCTGTACGCTCCTCTAGCTACAACTTCACCACCCAGCCTCCACCTGTACCCCAGCCACGGACCATACTGCCTAACTTTAGCAGCAGTGGGGTGGGCCAGAAGGTTCAGGAAAGCCCCCGGCTGCAGAGGAAGGTCTTAACAGAGACTCCTCCAAGCCCCAAGCCAAGCCGCAGAGGGCTGGGCCAAGATGGGTCTGAGAGCCCTCGACAGACCCCTCTACTGTCCTCTAATGAATCTCTCAGTAGTAGAAACATTGTGCCAAGTAGCCCCAGGCTCACTCCCAAATTCCCTACTTGTCCCTCGCCCTCACCTTCCAGTCCCAGGACCAAGACGACCACGGTGCTCCAGGAAAGGCCTGCCAGCCCTTTCAGAGAGCAGACCAGTTTAGCTGATTGCTCCCTAACTTCCAGCCCTTCCAGGCAGCTTTCCCAACCCACCAGAGCCTTCCAGCCTCCCCTGGACCCGATTGTCCACATCATCCAAGGATCACCGCTGCAGCAGCATCCACGTTCGTTGCAGCCCCCTGAAAGCCCTCGCATGGCCAGGAGAAACATGGAGCTCAACGGCGGCAGCGGAGGGGGCAGCAGTATGAGAGAGCTGCCACCTCTTAGCCCCTCAGTGGCTCGGAGAGGGGTCCCAGTACTGCCAGGAGCGCTTCCAGGAACATTGCCCATATTGAGGACTCCAGATAGTCCCTCAGGTTTGGGCAAGTTTGTCCCAGAGAGTCCCAGGCTCCGACGCAAGTCTGGATCTACATCCGAGGAGCCGACGTGCAGCAGGGGCATCCGAGCCCGCAGTCCTTCACCTACCTCTATGATGATGGAGGGTGGTGCTGGTGCCGGAGTACGGAAGGCGAGCTTTGGGAATTCCCTGTCACCTGCTTACAGTCTGGGCTCCCTGCCTGGCTCGTCCCCAGTAGCCAGCCCAAGGACCCACCGGAAGATGTCTGCAGGGAGACCCCACCCTGGGATGAGAGAGAGGAAGAACAGCATCACGGAGATCAGCGACAATGAGGACGAGCTGCTGGAGTACCACCGGCGACAGAGAGAGGAGAGGCTTCGGGAGCAGGAAATGGAGAGACTGGTGAGTCAGGAACACACGGCAGTTTAGCAGTCACAATGAGTCTCATGCTAGCATGCTTTGCTGACCCCATCCATTACACAACTCTGGCACAACTACACAACTGAAATTGACTGATTCTGCTCCACAAAAAGAACTTTTAATAACTTTTTTTTCTTGTTAAACTAAAGTTTGTTGAGCAACTTTAAACTCATTTCTAAGTATAGATATGATTTAATATTTTCTTTGACAAATAAAATCTTTCCTGTGTGGCTTGAGAGGATTTCACTGAGGATCTTCAGGCAGATCAGAAACTTGCCTCGAGCACCTTCTAACCCATATGAAAGAGTCTCATTAGTATGATTATCTCTAGAAGAGCTGTAGTTTGTGATGAAATGTTGTAAATATTCTTTCAGAGGCTTCAACTAACTATCTATAGGAGTAACCAGGTCCATAAAGCACCTCAGTGAACTGTCTGTAACTTGGCTGTCTGCTGTCTAAACTGCTGCCGACAGGCGGTCCCACGGCGCCCAGATGAGCCCATAGCAACCGCATTGTTTGTTGTTTCCTAAACTGAACTTGGGGGGGGGGGGTGTTAGACATCTACTGAGACAAAGTCCTTTAAAAAGTCTTTATATGTGTTTGTGCCTGCATGAGAAGGCGTTTGTCCGCCCTGCTTGTAATTACAAAATGGGTGTCTTTGAAAGTTGAAGGCCGAGCGAAGGCGGCTCAGCTGGAGGACTGAGACGACGTGCCCTCGGTCTCCGGTACCTCCTATAGAGGCATGGCAGTAAAACAGAGTGTGTGCAGCGCCAGATCCATACACTGAGGCTGTGTTTAACCCTTAATGGTGGAGTGGGCTGTGCTAAATAAAAGCTACAAGGCCAGAGAAAGAGGGAGAGAGACCTACTAAAGTTAGTGAGCTAATCAGGCAGGTCTGTAGATCACAGTTAATAACATGGATGTTTTAGTTCCCTACACATTAGCTGTCATTGGCATACTTAGTTATTTAGGTCTGGCCTTTATCACAGATGTTGAAAGCCAAAGTGAAACCTGTGCTGTGTTTCTGGCTGTCGCTATAGTCACAGCTCAGGTTAGGTTACAGTCAGAGATAAACTGGGGTTGGGGTAGTCCAGCATCTGACCTCAGCACTCTGTATGTTCCTATGTGATTCAGTTTCAACACAGGAGAAAAGTCAGCATGTTAGTGTTTATTAGTTTACTGGTCTACGTCATCATTTGACAGTCTACTGTCCGCACAGAATGAATATTAAGTATACATTTTGATGCTGTTGGATTTAGATATGATATGTTATCATTCCAGCACAATGCTCTTCTTTTCAAGATATAACCTGCCGCTGCAGACCGTTTCCCCTAAGAGCCGAGTGACAGAATCCGCGCGCTGAGGCTGCAGGTGGGGCTGGGGTTCCAGGTTAGGGAAAGAGGAAAACACAAGCCAACAGGGAAACAGACTTTGACAAATGTACGGTTCATCATCAGAATATCGGTGTCAGGAGTAAGTGAAACTCAGAATCACACTGACGTTTGGAATATGAAGTTAAATCCAGCACATTTCGCTCCTCCTGACCTGGAATGATCATAAAAAAACCTATTTCTTACTGTCAGATGAGTCATTCCTGACTAATCCAAGACCAGCATGAGTTCAACACCAGGTTACGAGACCTATGGGAGTGATCACTCGGAGGATGCTGATGCACCGCCGCCCTGCAGACCATTCATGGAAGCTTTTTAATGTATATGAAGTTATTTTGTAGCTTTTAAAAAACCTGAAAGAACAACAACAACAACAACAGCTGTGGTGGAATCTGATGTTTCTTTATCAACAGTAAACACCTGAAACGTCTGAGTTTCTCCTGAAAGGTCGAGCGAAGCAGCACTTGAGCCGCAGCCGTCAGGAGCGCGGCTCTCGGTCTAAAAGCAAACTGCAAAACCTGCTTTTGTTTCTGTTCTCACGGTCCATTAACTCAACTTTCACATATTATTTTTGTGGCGTTCGTACATTTAAAGGCGGCAACTTGTTCTCCACAACGAAGCGAAACAATAGTACTTGTCGGAGAATCATGGGGTCATTGTAATTTCTTGGTAAGATATATGACACGGGCTGTTTGCGCCTCTACCTCTACCCGTATTAGCCCTCACATACCTCAATCAGTCAAATCCTTTGTTGTTGCTGCAATGTTATTAGCCAGAGCAACCTTTGGACCAACACATCTTACAGGCACTTAAAGAAAAATATTGACATTAGATATGTTCAAATAGCCGCTGGCACATAGGGTCAAGAACACATTTATGTCAAGCAAACAAGGCGCGCAGAGACAGGCGAGGGCTGCCTGAGACTCAGAGGCAGGGCTCCTCAGCAGCCTGTTATGTTATTGTATTTTTCGAAGGCAGAAACTCGCAGCTCTTTGAGGAGGCAGGGCGTGGAGCTGCAGGGCCTGTAATTAGTCACAGTTGACTCACTGTCATGACAGATTTTTCGTGCCCCAGAGCGGCTGCATTTAAATCTCTTCACACACACAGCCTGCTACTCATTCACACAACTGATTACCAAAAAACAAAGCTATGTGAACAGCGCGTCTCGGAGAGGTTTGCTCAGGAAAAGGAGTCTTATTGTGAAATCAACAGGAGTACACAGCTCAGAGGCAGCGAGGGGCTGCTGCGAGACTACAGCTACTCTGATTCACTGTGATATACTGATTTCTATCAGGCTGCTAATGAGCTGTGAATGGGTTTTGGCCTGTTGGTGATGTTAAAATGCAATTTAATGACATTGTATAATTGAATAGGAGCCTATTGGTTCCGCAGTGCCTAAACTGAAGTACTTATAATGTGACATTCAGGGTTTTTCTATGTAATTAGTGGAAAGCTTTGGGAAAACTCAAGATAGAAAGTAATTGACAAGAAATGGATATTGGCAACTTCAGTCCCATTATATTATATTATATTGGTGTGGATGTCAGAGTGAGAAAGCCGATGTACTGTAGATCAGATCATGGCACTGAAAAGTTAATTTTTCAGTGGTTTGATAAAAAGAACTTTGGTCATGTGATAACAGGTGTTTGTGTAAAGGGAGGTCTCTGTTTACAGAGCTTTCAGTCACCTCTCATGGTCTTCCTCACATCCAGAATTATAGAAGCCTGACCTATTCTTTTCAGATTGATCCTGTGATCAGAAACGAGTTCGTTATGACGTCCTCTTCACATGTGTCTGTTTTTTGTTTTATTTTGAAGGGACACAGTATGCGTTTTATATAGTCATGTGCTCTCAGAGTTCTGACTCAACCTGGCCCAAAAATAACATCACAAACAGTTTGATTGCGATCGTGATCAACGATCTACACCGTGATGTTTGGAATGACCCTTTGGGCCGAAGCCAGACTTGGAATTAGCCAATGAATTTCTCCATTTTACTGACACACGGCTGTCGGTATGACGCAGCTGCTTTAGTCCCCTGAGCTCTGCGCTGTAACACCGTTGTCTGTTTACATGTCTCATTATCAACTGAACATGTGTTTACGATGACGACGCGCGTACTCACCCTGTAAGCATCTTGGAAGCATGTACTCACACAGTGTGGGTGTTACAGTAGTATGCAGATACATCACGCCGATATTACGCTGATCACACACATAAAGGTCAGTTTACTTGTCATGTTTGGCTCCACTCAGCCTGTGAAAACAGTTGTGTAATGTCTCTCTGTGGCTGTGGAGGAGCTTCAACAAGTCTGAGACAGTTCCACTGAACATGCTAGACTTTACCTGACAAAGGCTGTGTAATAAGCTGAGGGCATGTTGGACTTTGTGAGTGGTAGAAGAATACAATGAGATGCATTATGGGAAACGTAGGATGTAGTGTGTTTGGAGCTTAAGTCAGGATCACTGCTGTTTGTGGTGGTCTCAGAGGTCTGGCCCTCAGCTTTAGAACAGGATAATCTTTATGAGTCAATCTGTATTTAAATATGTAGAATAACTGCATTTCTCCACAGGGTTATTTTAAACTGCATTGATTAGTCACGTAGTCACGGCAACCAGCATACACAGTGCAGGGAGAAGCAAATATGTTAGCTGATGTCATTTGTCCGATGAAAGCGGCGTTCACCGTCAAAGTTGATGATGTGAACTTATTTAGCTTTGCACAGCGCCGGGGCTGGTACCAAGCGAGTTGGTGGGCCCTCGGTTTCCATGGCGACCAGCGTGCCAGAGTCTGCAAACTGCGAGTTTCCAACCGCAGATTGGAATATTTTAATATCACAGCGAGTTCGCTCACTTAATTTCTTCACTTAGTTGTGATTTCAGCAGCTAGAGAGCTGCCAGTTAGTTATTGAAATGATAATAAAACAAAAAGTCATAAAAATGAAAATCTAAACACTGCAGTGACACCACCCAAAGCTGCTGAATCTGTTGGCAACCATAGAACTCCACTTCAAACCCGAGGACACAGTGAGCCTCTCCATGCTGCTGTCACATGTCCAGTAAACTAATAATATGTGCAATCCTGGTTATATTCAAGTAGGGCAAACATGTTAAATCCAATTTAATATACTATATGTTAACCTTTATGCATTTATGTGTGTTGTGTGCTGCGGCCCTGTGTGCTGCGGCCCTGTGTGCTACGGCCCTGTGGGCTGCATCCCTGTGTGCTGCAGCCGTGTGTGCTGCAGCCGTGTGTGCTACGGCCCTGTGTGCTGCAGCCCTGTGTGCTACAGCCCCGATGTGCCTCATGAGCCGCCTTGTTTAACTTGGACCTCATACCGTATCTACATTAGGTCCTTTTTTCCAGTACGACAAGAAAGAAGTAGGCCAAAGGCTGAAAGTGTGTTAGCTCATCACAGAGAAAACAGGGAAACCACCGCCGACGGCGCTGAGTTCAGCTTCATTACGTCGCCCTGCGGAGCCTGGAGGTAAGCCCTCTCCGATGACCAGTCGGCAAGGGGAGACTGTTTGCCCGTGTCCATCTGATCCAAGCTGTCCGGCCTGGCACCGCTCGCTCCACATGGCCGTCTGACTGACACGCTGCCTTGGCGAACGCTGTCACTTGGCATAGGAAGCGAGTCGCAGCGTGCTTCATCTGTGGCAGACATGCACACACGCCGTCCTTCGGTCCACGAAAGTTGACCTCGTGGTTCCCGTATCGTTAGATACACCAGTGTTGTTATTGAGCAGACCAGAGGCTGCCTTGTCACAGTGTGTAACGTATTGGATCAGATCAGTCTGTGTCTACTTTCACTGATTTTATTCATATTTTAAGAAACGTACAGTGAGATTTTCTGTCCTATAGAGTAGAATTGGACAGTGTTGGATGCACCTGGCCTTGCATTTGAGTTTACTGTGCTCAGTTATCATTTTCTCTTTGTGCAGAGCTCCTGTTTGATTTCCGCTCCTATTAGCTCGACTGTGTGGTCATGGCAGGGAAGGGAAAGGGGGGCAGACCCAGCCAGAGTCCCGTGGAGAAGCAGGTCTGTCGTTTCGATCCTTACTGGTTGCTGCTGGAGGTCGGTGAAGGTCACAGATTGCTTGATGCATCTTTAATAAAGGCACAAACGAGGCTCTTTTTCTCAAACACTAAAAGCTTTTTGGACTCAAGTCAGTGTTTTTATTCCCTTTGTCCTTGAAAGATCAGTCTGAATAGTTCGCCTCAGGCAGAGATTTGATTTAGTGGCAATTTAAGTGGAAGTCAAACTCTGGCCTTTATCATCACAATAGGGCAAACTGCCACCAACAACCTGAGCCCGTCTGCTCTGTGACCTCTATCTTTTCCCTCGCTCTCCTCCCTTGTTTCTCCTCGGGTCGCCTCTTGCGCTGTAATTTTCCAGCCCAGCAGGATGTCACAAGTGTCGGCCGACACAGAGAAAAGACTCGCCTGCATGTTTGGAATCTTTGCTACCGTCCAGGAGGATCAGCGGACCAAATATACCCCCGCTCTGCCGAACAGAACACCGCATGTGTATACAGCCGTCTTACAGTACACGGCCAAATATGTCCAGCTACTGCGGGACACCGAACCTGCCCACCTAGGCTGCCAAATATATCCAGCACCTACACTGACGCAGAGAGCTGCACAAACCCACTGACCAGCGGGTGGAACTTAAATCAAGCTGCAAGGGCGGGTTTTGCAGAATTGCACGTTGTTTGGTTGAAAACTAAACAGACTCCGCCAGATAAGACAGTTGAGACCCTATGTCTCTTTATCTGGGACAGCGATAAATCTGCTTCTCTGTCCGTCTGAAGGGAAGCTGCGGTAATCCAGTCTTGAGACAGCACCAACAAATATGCCCAGTGTGGATTTTCTCTGCTGAAAACAAGCGTCAGATTAGGACGCGCCACGCCACTGGATGCGCCGTTGCTTGTATCTGTTCTGTAGCGTTCAATCGACCGTCATGTCATACACAGCGGAGAAAGCGGCCGTTAGAGGCTGGATCATAACTGTAAAGCTGTTAGGAGTCTGTTCAAACTGCAGCAGTCCAGTCTGCTGTTCTGTGACCTCTCCACTAGAGGGGGTCAGCTTCCTGTTCAGCGCTGCAGTGGAAATTCACCCCTCGCAACCACCGGCTAAACATCCAGTCAGGCTCAACCTCAGTGTTCCATGTTAGACAAATAAATACAACATTATGAAATGAGTGCTCACATAAATTCATACAGACAGCATAGATCTCCTGAATAACGTATTGAAATAATCCAGTAAGTCTCAGATGTTGCCTCAGACAGACAGCTGATCGCCTAACTGGCTCATTAACAGACAGACAGAAGTTTGTGATCCAAAGTCACAAAACGAGCAAACAAACAGACAGCGACAGACAAAATAATCACGCGAAATATTGTTCAATTACAAAGTTTAATACGAGAATGAAAAATAAACTCGTAGAAGCAGGATTGAGTGAGATGTAACAGCTGTTTGTTATTTCACAGCGTGAGGATTAAACTGCGTCTAAATGTATTCCTGTCATTGGTTGTTTCGCAATGTCCTGTGTGTTTATTTGCCTGTGTAATCTTGAACACGTTGAATCTCCATTGGAACAGAAGATTGTAAAACATTATAAGCATATTAAGACGTAAAGATCAATACAACTGGAGCATAAAGTGCAAAAACAGCATATAAAACATTTCTGCTTCTCCGCTGTAATGTCCAAACTCGTATTTGTTAGTGATCATATTAATGATTCATGTCTTGAGTCATCTATTAATCATTCAAGTCTGTCATATTAAGTTTTCACTGGTTTCATCAACATCCGAAGACGGTTTAAAGGCCAGTGATCGTTACTTCACAGCCACAGGAGACGCAGCAAAGCAGCAGATGCTCTCAGCGGAGGAGCTGGATGCAGAAAATGTGTCATTTAGCTAAAATAAATGACCTTAGACAGCGATATTGAATATGAGAATAGGTGATTCATCCTCTGCCGCCCAATCAATTCACCGACAAATCACTGCAACTTCAACTTTTTAGATATATTTATGCTTCTGTGCTGCCGACAGCTGTGGCTGAGGAATTATGTGCCCTCGACGGATAATTCTTCAAGTTTGGTGCGGACCTTCGCGGAGATGTTTCGCGCTCGCTGAATGAGAAGATTACGGTGTCCAAAGGTCGCCGCGACCTCACAAAATATGTCTCTGGCCAGAAGCGGAGAATTCATGAGTAACGAGCCGGCTCCTCTTCACCTCTGAACGTATTTCACAAAAACGTCTGATAGAATAAAAAAAACGATGAACGGACGACTTTTTCCATCCACAATCATCATCTGCAAAACACAGTTCAGTAGCCATTACTCAGCGCCGTAACTCAGAAGTGAACAGGGGGTCAGACTGTGAGCATATTTCATATTTGGTCTGATACTGACGTGGTGGCATTAATCTTGAAACTGAACGTGTGTGTGGCCTCCAACTTCCAAATGTGAAAGCTTTGCGGCCAAGCATCATCTGCTCTGCTGATGCTGGGCTGCAGGTGATTGTCGCTTCAGCTGCACTGTCCCAAATTATGTGAGTGGCACCCTTTAATTAACCCCCCTCAAGGTCTTCACTGCATATATTATTTGAGTTTGCGCGTACGCGGATCTAAACTGCGACTTGATTGGCCAGCAGAGGCTAACCCCTACATTCCTGCAGAGAAACAATTGAAATATTACAGCAATGTTCCCAGGATGTTCCCAGGGGAACCGCCATCTTTTTCAGTGGCCTCCCTCTTGCTATGCAACACCTCAGTCTCCTCCTGACTCCATTTATTTAAAGAGAATCGTCGGTGCTCGTGTGCTTCTTCTTGATGTGAAACGCATTGGAAAGCACCTCGAAAGGAGGCTTTTATCTGCCGTGTGATTTAACAGTCAAAGGCGAAATGAATACAGGCAAACTTAACATTAAAGCGCTTCAAAGAATGCCTCAAACCAGTCATCTTCAGAAGTTTGCTGCCTTAACCAGATGAAATTGTACCTTTCGCCTTGGATAAATGTATCGGCCTATTTCAGGTAAAGCGCAGCCAGTGCAAAGTTCTAGTCGGTGTATAAAGTTAGCCTCCTGGCTTTTCTTAGAACCAACCAGCCAGCCCCCTCCCACTCGAGGAAGTCCCCACACATTATGATCCCTAACTCCGCCCACGTTCGCTTCACACCGAGTCCTCACCTCCTCTCACAAGACCTGAGTAGGGCGTATGGCGGGGGGGGGGGCAAGCTCCATCCGTCCTAAAGTAGCACAGGCAGTTGTGAAATCACTTTACAGGACAGGAGGAGCTGTGTGGACGCACGGGGAGCAGCAACATCTCCCAGTCCTGTTACAGAGCAGTGCACAGATCCTGACTTAGGGGTCATGGACCGGTATCATGTGCTGGGCGGCAACAGGACTGCGCCGTCGCCGAGACGAGGTCTGAGCAGGGACGAAGCCATGGTGTATCTGCTGGCTCTGGCTAAAGAGAAGCCGGTCCTTCTCAACAGCGTGGCAGCGCTCATGAAGGTAACCGACGCCACGGCTAATATTAACAAAGCTCCGCCAGTTGGTGCTCTCTGGCTGGATTTTAAATAGACCTCGGATGGTCCTGTGGTCTGATCTTAAGTGTGGATTTTGATAATACGTGCACTGTTTTAAAAGGCTACATGTGATGGCTGTGGTTGCAGGCCTTCTGCTGGATCAGTCATTAACAAGGGCAGCTTTCAGGCCCTCAGACGTCTCCTACATGGGAGGTTTTATGAGTCGAGCTTGAGAAATATGTTACACGTATTTACAGGCAGGTAGAAACCTGCTGTGTAGGTGCTTTCAGAAGTGACGTAAGCAAGCCATGCAACCGTGCAATATGCAATAAATTACAAACTTTTGCCATGAACGTATAGTGCATGCCGGTTTTAACTGAAGGCTTTGTTTTAACTTGAACTTAGAAATGAACAGTACCATTGCAGATCACAATGTCACATAATAAGAAGAGAATAGAATCAGTTCAGGTGATGTTGAACCAGTCAATTCAAGGAAACTAATGCAACAGAAGAAGCAGATGAGGGCCAGAATGAGCAGGTATTGTTGCTTGAGTTTGTAGCAGAGGGAGGTCAAGAGGTCGCTGAGTAAAGCTGTGGGGCTGCTTTCACCGATGCAGTGGGTTGACATTGAGCAGAGGGGTGGCGTGTGGTCACAGTGGTGATGGATACCAGAGTTTGTTTCAGGGGTAAAAAGGGGGAATGTGCACGTTTGGAATAGAGGATGACGTCAGACATGTCGAAGGCGCTGCAAAATAATGTGCCGCTAATACGATTTTGTGGAAAATCAGCGAACAGAGAAAGGATTTGCCCTCGAAGAACTTAAATAACAATCTAAGGAAAAGCAAAATAAAGTTCTGCACGGTGCGTCCACGAAAGCCTTTTCTGGAGTAATCAGGAACATAATGAACACAGGACTCCTGGGATGGTAACCAGGCTGCGCGTCCACCAGTCTGACAGCTGCGCAAAGTGTGTGCTCGGTGCTGCTGTTTACTTTGGCTGCTCTGAATCTCCTCCGGCCAAACACCCTCACATGGATGTACAGTACAACACTGTAATGCTGTACCAGGCTGCTTCTGTTGGCTTATAGTTTGGGGGGGTATTGATATTTGATCTACTTATTTCTGATGCAGAGCAAATTGTTTCATTTAACAGAGCTGATGCAACAGACCGCAGACCCCGCACACTTGGTATTATCTTCCTGTAACAATAATCAAGTCATAAGCCTGCTTATTATCAGCAGTGTTGTTCAGAGAGAGTAAACATATGACTCCCTGCTTGTCTTTAGCCACTCTGTCTCATCTTTGATGTTCCCGTGTCTGTACTGGAAGTGTTTGACATGATTACTGGCACCCGGTCCTCACTTTCAGAGCTGCCTGCGGGGCTCGGATCCCAGTCGAAACGGAAGCCTCGGCGGTGTAAACGCCAGCCACCCCCGCCGGGAGCAACAGGCTTCGCGGTTTTACTTTGAGATCAGCGCCGGTGACATCAACATGGAGGACCACCAGCTTATTATTCAGAGTGTTTGGCTGCCGCTGAAGAGCCTCCTTGCCCTGTTCCCCCCTGCCTGGCTTTGATGCTGATGTGTTCCACGGGGGGAGAAAAGCAGCAGCAGTTGAAAATAACATAGGAATATCTCTTGTTAGGATCATCTGTTTGTTCCTCCTCTGGGACCTCAGCACGATGAACCCTCCAAGGATCAGAGTCTGATCATGAATGGGGTTTGTTTTGCAGACTGTTATGGAGCGCTCGAAGATATATGAAGAGAATAAGGCTTTGTTGAACTTTCCCGGTTTAGTCTGGAAATACTACGCGCGTGAGGCTTGTGTTTACGCCTGTGACGTAGGCGAACACGGCACAGAAGAATACGGCTGCACACTAAAGTAACTGCTCTGATCAAAGGTACGCAGACGGGGAATGGCCCCGGGGTGCTCGGGGAGGGGGAGGAGAAGAGGAGGGAAGAAACATTAAAGGGCATGAGAGAAAACAGGAGGCGCTGACTCTCAGGGGAGAGAGGGAGACATGAGGAAGAGATGCTGACTGCTGGGAGGATGAAAATACAGAAAGTAAAGAGTACAGCGAGGAGACGGTGCTGACTAAATGAGCAAGAGTGAGATGTAGCATGTCACATTAGACAACAGTCTGCAGTGCGTGTGAGAACAAATGAGTAGGATCATTCCTAATTGGTGCACGTGTACCGTAGAAAGGGTTGTTGTGCAGCACAATTATTTTCCGACAAAGTGAATGTTGAGTTAATGAGCAAGTAAGTGCACTGCCGCTCTGTTAAACACACACTCGGGTTTATCTGCCGCAGCTTTGCTTAGTCTGGATTGACCAGTAGCTAATGTTGTGGTGTTAGCAAGGCTGGTGTCAAGCTGGCATTCGTGTATCACTTTGTTTGCTGACTCTTGTCCACAAGTGTAACTGTTGGACAACATGTTGAACAGCGTGTAAACCCATCGTACCGACCAGGAGGGACGTTTGTTCACCTGGTGATGGTGTATATTATTTAAAGCAAAGCGCAAACTGTAAAGATAAAAGCCCCCTCCCTGCACATTAACAGGTAATTAATAAATGAAGGGAACACATTAAGCGTTCATTTTAGTGTATGTGATCACACATTTAGCACGGTGAGCGTAACTGTGGAATTTGTCCTAATTTGAATCAGCAGCAGCAGCTTCAGCCTCAAAGTGTCTCCATCAGACCCAGTTGTCATGAGAGCCACCCACTAGGTGAGACATGGAGGGCTGTGGAATGTGTGAACTGGTGTTGTGGAGGGTGGGGGGGTGGACGCAGGCTGGAGCCCGGAGAGCTCTGGGAACGGGGCATTCCTCCACAAACTCACGGTTGTCTGGAAGTATCACCCCCTCCCGACTCATAGACGCTGAGTCTGGAGGACTTTGACCCTCCGCTAATGCTCTCTGTGAAAACTCACGTGTGGGATTTACACCGGCTGTACTCAGGCCTAATGTAACCGACCTGCTGTGAGGCTTTATTGCTTTATGTTTTGAAGTTGACTAGACATTAATTATTGGAACTCAGCTGTAAAAAGTTGCATTTCTAGAAGCAAGCTAGCATCTTTCAGGTAGAAACTAGGTTGTGGGCAATAGCTGCCCAGTGTGTGGCCTGCAGGCTAAAGCTGGCTCACTGTGAGGTTTGATTTGGCCCTCCAGCTGTTTCTAGTGAACAAACAAAAACAATGAAACTGTAATATGCTTTTTAAACATAAGATCACATATCTGATCACAGGCAGATTGACATTTTGCCAGTAAGCCTTAATTTTGGTTCTCCAAAGGATGAAGTTTGGGCAGCCCCGCTGTAGGCCCAACACAGTCCAAGCAGAAATCTGCATAACTGATTATCATATTTAATGTTTCTGAGTAGATTTAGACCAACATACAGCTGCAGTATGTTTTCTATCTCTCTATCAGCTCTTTTATATTCAGCCTTTATAGCCTGGCTAGTTGCTCCTCCAGCTGTACTTGCAAATAGCCTAATGGAGGGTAGTGACTAACATTGCTTATATTGTTTGGTCCCGGTGTTGGGCGTGTGAAATCAGGTGGTTTGTTGGAGAGTTTGCACACCTGCCGTGTTCTAACCATGGAAACAGCTCAGATATGAATCAGTATAAAACCTTTGTCTTGGATATGAGAAGTTTCTCTAAACAGCGGATGATTGAATGTTGCCGTGGAGATCTGTCACCATCACCCTCTTGTCCTTCTTGAGGACGGGGGTTTGTTGTTATGGTGGTGTCATGGAGGGGAGGGGGGGGGCAGTTACTGGCTTCTTAAGGCCAGTATTTGTTCATCTGTCTTTGGGCCAAGCTGTCTTGGCTTTCAGTTTGCTCCTCATTTCAAGGTTTGAGCCAGTCTTCGCCCAGTGTCCATCATGAGAGTGAGTAAACCCAGATTTTCATTCTTTTCCCGAGGCAGAAGTGAATGTTTACCATCAGATCTCAGGAGAACGTGTAGGAACATCTTTTTCTCACAGGGTCATGACGCTGATTTTAAAAAAAAAAAAAAAAAAAAAAAAAAAAAAAAAGAGAAGCTGTTTGCTGCATTTTGGGAAAATATGTCTTATTCATTCAGCAGGATCAACCAGAGAGGCCTATATTTACATAGCCTCATTGAACTATTGTGGAATTATGTTAATCAAGCCAAGACCTGGTATTTCCAACTGGGACACAGGAGGCTTGGTGTCTAGTAAAAAGGTTTGGATTAACACGCTGGTGTATTCTGTAGCACCTTGTTCCTTCACAGCCAGCTCACAGAGCCCCGAGGGAGCTGCTAATGATATCTACAGAGCGACCTACAGACCTGAAGGATCTTTAGCGCCTTTGGCAGCAACCAACCCAAAACATAAAAATTCCGGTGGCATGTGAAAGACCCACATGAGAAAACAGCAAATATGGGATTCACGCACATCTGTCAACGCGCAGTTGATAAGGAGCGTAATTTGAGCGCGGTTTGCACATGTGAGGCGACAGATTCGATGCTGCGTCAAGTTGATTTACGTTGCGGCCAAACACATTTAAGGGTATGAAATCTGTCTGTGATCCTGCGCCTCAGCCATCGCACAGGGCTGGTAGCTTAAAGGCTGTCTGGCAATCAAACGAGACAATGACAGCGTCGCCTCCCCATCGGGTTTCTTGACAAACACATACAGGCGTCAGAGCGCTGAGTGGTCTAATCCGCGTGTATGTTCAAGCAGATGTTGAGTGGGAGGACTCGTGAGTAGCTGCGTACTTGCCAGTAAATGTTTGAAGTTGGACTCTTTTCTTGTGAATATACAGCACTGTTCCTCAGCCCAGAGGGCTCTTTTAACCCACCCACTCAGTTAAAAGCTAAGCAGTCCCAGATTACAGGTTCAGGCAAATGGCGGGGCTGTGGCTCCTAATCATGCAGATGCTCCCTCAGTGGGGAAACTAGGCTCGCTGCAGTGACAGGGGGGAACGTACACCAGGGTGTTAGTGTGTGGGTGAGAACAGCGTGGCAGCCAAGTCTTCCTAAAAGCGCCTGACAACAACCGGGGCCCGATCAAGATCATTAGAGCATAAAGTGCAAACACAGTTAATTTAAATGTGACCATAATGAAATCCAATTTCAGTATCAAGTTCATCTTTGCGTGACGCTACGCCAGCTGAAGCTGGATTCATGGGGAAAGCATGGCAAGTTTATTTATGTAGCACCGTTCAGAGTCAGCGCTTTAAAAAGGCCATGATAATACATTGAAAGCGCAGCATTAAAACATTGAATTGCGTTGAAAGGACAATAAAACAAAAGTATCAAATAGTTTAAGGTGTTATAGGTGTTAAGGAAGCTTGTTTTACAGGAACCCAGAAACTAAAAGCCGCTCCAACTCGTTTGGGTTCCCGGTCACGCTGAGTGAGGCGTTTGGATGCACGGTAATTTACAAGTAAACCAGAGTGTATTAAGGGCTTTATAATCCATTCTTGACACACAGGAAGACCGTAGAGGGATTTAAGGACCTGTGTAATGTGCTGCACTTTGGTGTTTTGTATCTTCTTTAGACAGAATTCATTTAAGTATTGTGTTTTTAGGTGGTGCTGCTGATTTTGTAGTTGTCTTCACGTGGCCAGAGTCTGTAACAACACCAAGATTTCAGACCTGATCGGTACATCTTAAGATTAAAGATGAGCACTAACCGGTTACATTTTTCGCGGAGGTGCTCATTGCTCATTATGTGTTTTCAGTGCTCCTGTTCCATGTTCATGTTGAGTTGTGTGGCCTCCGAGCTTGGGATAGGAGGTGTTCCTTAGGTATTCTCTAACCTGAGTATGTAGATTAAGGTATTGGTCATAGCTGCACCACATTATTCATTAAAACATGAAATTAAGACATTTAAAAGACAAACTAGCATGTAGCATGTTGAACTGTTTCATGCTAAAGCTTTAGCTAACATTAGCCACAGCTAATGCTAACTAAAGCTTTAGCTTTAGACGGATAGAAACATAGCCGTTTCTGACAAAACAAACTGATTTCACTGACTTTATGACTCTCACCGTGTACTTTTGCGTGTTGAGCATTTCACTGAGATGGTATGTTTCACCCTTGTTCACACTGGCACGCAAAGTAAAGTCTTAACTCATCGTCTACTCACAGCCCAAGCTTTTCCCAGAGCTGTCACTTTAAACAGTTGTCTGCATATCCTAATGAAGGCCTTGAGATGCTATGAAAGCTTAACAAAGAGCAGCCGTTGGGATTTCTTCATTTATTCATCCTTCAGCTCATCTGCTTTGAACAGTCTCTTGCACACATTAGCGTTAATATTGATGCAAATCTTATTTTTTATTCTTGCGTATATTACTTTGGCCCTGCAAAATCAATGTAAGGGTACAGGAGCCAGTGATTTATGAATTTAACGTCTGACATGTCATCACAAACATCTGAGCTGTGCGCTCCCAGTGCTGCGTGGCTCTGCGGACCCCACAGACGCTGCGTCTGCAGCGGAGGGGCGCAGCAGCAGACAGCAGCTGACGTTTACAGTTCAGAGGTCGCACTGTTGGCTTAGCCTGGCAGGGCCCCCGCAGCCGGCCTGACCCCTCACAGTGACAGCTGGGCAGCCAGTCACGGAGACTGACTCCCATGTTGCACCCAAGGGAGAGGCCAATGTGGGCCGCTGTTGTCGTTTCAGAGGCGACAGAAGTCACGACAAACTTCACGCCTGCTCTGACTGAAACCAGGCTCAGCGGCAGATATCTCAAAGTTGACTTGGTTTTTCTGTTGGATCAGCAGATTTGGTTTTATATTGGTCTTTAAGGTGGCTATCAACCAGTCAGTGATCGTTTAGAGGTGTTTCCCTCACGACCAGGCCGTCTGCAACACCTTAGTCACATGTATTTGAATGACTGATGCCATCATTGTTTGACTTTTAGCTGAGTCGGTTTAAGTTTGTCGTGCTGACTGACAAGAGCCCAAACAGGATGAAAATCACATATTTACATAAAGTGTTGTCTCATCAGTGTGTTTCAGCTGAATTCAGTTCAGTCAAACAGGATGTGTCGGAGGTGAATATAATGCAGCATTCTCAGCATCAGACCTGCTCTCTGCTCACCTGTCTCAGCCGGCCATCTTCAGATTGTCATCAGCCCCCCCCCCCACCAACGGGCACCAAGACAGGAAATGAAACGTCAGGGGTGTACTCCCCACCACGGCTGGATGTAATCTGATGTGTTTTGAAATATAAAGCTAATTTTGTCTTTTTATTAAAAACTGGAGGAAGCTAGTCGGCCAGATTTGCACATCTTAGTTTGGGAAGCTCAGCAGCCTTTGAGTCTATTAGCAAATGTATTATGTTCAAACACTGGCTCAGGTTTAAATCCGTTATAATCCACAGTGTGTGTAAGAGGTGAGGAGATCTGTCCAATCGTAATCTGATGTCCCGCTTTGTGTCTGTGTTTCTGCACAGGAGAGACAGCGACTGGAGACCATCCTGAACCTCTGCGCAGAATACAACAAAGGAGAGAGCACGGGCCTGGAGCCCCTGAGCTCCGGGAGGACAGGTTTCCCCGGGGGGATCGCAGATGGGATGGGGCGGCGGCCGTCCATGGAGAATGTCCTAGGAGGGACGCCGACCTCAGCCGCGCTCCGCCTGTTGCAGAGACAGAGAGAGAGCGACGAGGAGAACCTGAAGGAGGAGTGTAGTAGTACAGAGAGCACCCATCAGGAGGTGAGGACATCTCCTGCCCCCAGCACAGCATCAGCACTGCACAATGGAGACAGACAGGTCAGAGGGAACGCTCATCTCTGCATGCCGCTGCGGAACCAGCATGTGCTAACGATGTGCTCGGCTTTGCTCAACCAGTGGTTCTTAAAGTGAGCTGTCTGTGCTTGCATCTGAATGTGGCTCTTTATGTCGGGTCAAGTTTTACCGAAGCAATAACTCAATACGCAGATGCGCTTTTTGATCAAATTGTTAATTAAAGTCTCTTGAGCATCTCTGCAGTCTCTCCACGTACCCTTCAGAGGTACATGTGGTTGGGAATCACTGCATTGAAGCAGCGTGCTGTTAAGTTTCCTCGCTGCTTCACCCAGACTGCAGGACTGTAGCGTGGACGCTCATACCTTTATGGGCCGAGTCACAGTGTGATAGCTGCTTTGGATCTTAAAGTGTCCTCTGCTCTCACACTCCTTACATCGTCTGATTTCACCCATTTCAAGCAGAGTGTAACACCCGCCAACTGTGACTGAAACCACCGCAGCGAACAGTTAAACAGCACATTTGCAAACCAAACAAGATGTTGTGTGCCTGTTTGGAGTTGCTGAGTTGTTTTACGTGGATGCATGTGACGTGAACACCATGCATGCTATGTGATGTTGAACTAGCGGCCGACACGTGAAGACGAACAGCGTGTTAAATAATGCAACAATGTCTCTGGAGACATTACGGTGCATGCAGCGTGTCTTGCATTGGTGGAATGTATCAGCTGCTGCACAGAGCTACAGTCAGCTCCTCTGCACCGTTCTCTGTTTACTCAAGTTCCCATTTATTGGCGTGTGTGTGTGTGTGTGTGTGTGTGTGTGGGACGGCTGCAGGCTGCCTTTTAAGCGATGTCAGTTCTGTTTTCACATTCGCTCCTGCGCGATTTTAATGAATCAATCAGCTCCTGTCTGTGTTTGTTCCCTCGCATCTATTTCTTCTGTCTCTCTCTGTTTTAAGGGCTCCTTAACGCCAGCATTTATGGATTTAAGCTGCCCGTAGACTGCTTTATTGTGCCAGTATCCAGTCATTTTGAATTGGTTTTTAAATGAATCGTTTCTGCACCAAAAGAGAATTTTTGTTTTCAGTCGTCTGGAAAATCCACCGAAGCTGCATTTAGACCTGAGGAATCACAAAATCATTCATTAATACTTTTGTGTAAATTGATGATGTCACAGCAGAGCAAGTTCACGGTCTCACCTGCCTAACGTGGGATTTTCAAGACTGAGAGTATGTGACATGTAACGGCCACATGCTGGCCTCACTTCCCTTACTGAAAGCCTCCTGTGTTTCCCCGTCCCTGCAGCATGAGGACTCGTCCAGTTCAGGCAGCGCCGGCCGCCTGGAGCTGGGTTACCTGGAGGACGAGCGGGTCCGCGTCCTCGCCCGGATCGATGAGCTCAAAACCCGGCTGATGGAGCTGGAGCAACAGCTGCAGGAGTCCAAACAAGAGGTAGGGACAGGTGTCCACAGTTGCGGGGACATGTTAGGGGTCGTGAAGCTCGGGCTGATGTTCGTGTCGTAGCTCACCGATGACACTGTGCGACCCTGTATGGTGAACTCTTCCAGGCGGAGATGGAGCGCGCCTTGCTGCAGGGCGAGAGGCAGGCGGAGCTCGACCAGATCGAGGCCGAAACGGACATCATCGCTCAGCTGCAGCACAAGCTGGACGAGCTGGAGAGTGCCATCCAGAGGGAGAAAGACAAGGTACAGCGAGCAGCGGATAAAGCCCCTCTCGATCTTTACGCTCGATTTGAATCCAGCCTCTACACTGAAGGGTACAGGATTCAAATACTTGCCGAGGTCGTGTCGATTCCTAGGAAGGAGAGAAAACGCACACATACACTCACTGCCTGCCTTTTACAGTCTCCTACACGGTCTTCTCTGGTCCTTTCCCTGCTGGTTCGTCACTGTTCATATCCTGACATGAGTCCACACTCCTGTCCGTACCAAGCGTCCTCGACTTGACAGAAAAGGGTTAAATAAAGGATTGGGTTTAGCTCCTTGGGCGTCCTCTCTTGCACGTTTTTCCTTTTGCTCTGCGGCCACCCCTCATCCGTTTTCTCCTTAGCTGGACTCAAACTAACAACATCCATTAACCCCTAATCTGTTCTCTGCCTCTTCAGCACTCACAATTACTGTGTCTTTGATCCGCTGTGCTCTTCCGTTTCTCCACTCTCTGCATGACAGACCCTTTGGGCCAGGAAACCTGCCCTCCAGTGGCAGTTCGGGTTCTGTAGTCTTCAAGTTCTGTAGTGCACGGGGGTTAAGGTGTTCTGGTAGTGGACCGGGGGGCAAAGTACAAGCATGTTCTCTATAGTGGCTCCTTTTTCTTTTTACCCACATGCACCACATTTAACTGCAGAAAGAAAGAGAGGAATTGGAGAGAAAACACATGTATCACCTTAGATTCTTGACTTTTGGGTTGTTTTATTGACGTTAAGATCAGCTCTTGTAAGGTTCTGTCTGTCCCTCCCAGGTGTCACAGTGAGGGCGGACTCTTCCCTACAGTGTTGCTGCAAACTTGACATCCAGTTATTTCACGTCCCTCGGACCCGATCGAGACCTTTGATCCGATATTACAGCGTCGCATCTTGTCTCGCACTGCGAACCCGTCCCGGAGCTTTGTCCCTTGTCATGCTCAAGAGCACCAGTTGCAGTTTGTGGGAATCACTCTCACTCTCACAGAATTAAGTCTCCTTTCACCATCAAAGCCCCAGGTGTTAGTAGAAACATAGAGGAACCTGCGATCTACGTCTGGCAGTAGGATTTGTGGCATTAAGGCATAAGAGTGACTCATCTGCTCAAAGCTTCGCCTGAGCCTCCCCTCGACCCTGAACCCCCGTAGAGTGTCAGTGCTGGTAGCCTTTCCAGCTTTACATCCAAATGAAGACGTTATGAGGTGACGCGCTAAAGCCACCCGAGCTCCCAACACAGCCAGCAACAGCAGCCTCAGTAGTCATCGAGTCCTGAGCTTGAAACTGGAGCAGCACCCTCAGAGACATAAAGCTTCTGTTCTTTAGCTGGAGAGCGACTGAGACAGTGTCACCACTGTCAGAACAGCAGTTCTCAGGGTTATTAAATGAATTCATACTTTGTTTTGGGGCCAGTAAACATCAAGTAAATTACAGGGAAAGTTTCTCCCAGCTCGTCGAAGTTGGAAGACGTATTTCAGGAATATGCACGGCCAGTAGTCGTCAGTGACAAACACAATGATTTGAGTCCCTTGTAGGCGCTTGAAAGGAATTATCTATTACTAACTAATACAACTTCATTATTTTAAAGTTGTATTAAAAAAATATGAGCGTGGGAATCGTATTTTCTATTTTTAATAGATACTTTAAGGCCACATACCGGCTGTGAAATCCCAGAATGCCGGTTGGAACGTCCCGACGGCTCAGCACCGACTCCGTTTGGCCTGCCGAGCCCCAAAAATCTGTCACGTGTCTGTTGCTAACACCTTACAGCTTTTTTTATTTGCATGGCGTGGATTTTGAGCAGTGTGTCTCTCTCTCTCTCTCTCTCACTCTCTCTCTCTGTCTCTCTCTCCCTCCCTCCCTCCTCTCGTCCATCCATTCTGTGTGTGGGTGTGTGTTGTGTCTTTCTAGGAGAGGGCTAATGTTGAGGCAGAGCGCCGGGCCCTGCAGAGCCTCCAGGAGGGCTACGCTGAGTTGAAGAACCAGCTTCATAACTGTCCCGAGTCCCTGCGGGAACAGTTGCAGGAACAGCTCAAAAGGGTGGGTCGTCAGTGAAACAGAAGCACCTAGACCCCCCCCTCCACCTCCCCACTCCCATCCCTGCAGACATATTCCGCAGTAGCATGCCCTTTGAAACTACAAAAGCTCACCCGGTCCGTTACCACACACACACACACTCTTCTCCTGAAATCCCAGTGATCATCCACCCACAACTGTTTAGTCTCCAGACGCAGTGTGACCTGCTTCCGCACTGTGAACCGCAGTGTCCTGGCTCATGGGAGAAACAGTTTGCAACGTTTGCCTGATTGAAAATAAACGTCACATCTTTTAATGAAGTGATGCAGAGTCAGTGCATTAGTAAAGACCATACACCGCTCGCTTTGCCACAGCAATGTAAGTGCAAAGCGGAATCGAATCAAACCAGACTGCAGTATCTACGCTTTGGTTTGAAGTTAGCCTTTACGCTAAAGCTAAACCTGCACATACCACTGATTTCTCATATGTTGTTTGCATTTGAAGGATCGACATCTTGGTAACTTGGTTAGTTATAATGAGATGGAGCCTTCTGCGTCAAAACAAAACAACGTATTTGTTTGTGGTTCGTTGGATAAGTTGAGTCCGGAACCATTTTTGCTCACTCACACACTCCTGTAGTCTCTGCTGTGTGCGTTTGCAGGTCAGTATGCGTGCCGGCCCTCAGCACAGGCCATCACACATAGCGCTATTGGCCCCTTTTACCCTTTAGCCGGGGGCCACTGCATATGGTTTACACACACACACTTATGCGAAGTCCTCTCAGAGCTCCTCACAGACGTGCCGTTGCCACGAGCTGCAGGAATTTCCCCTCCCCCGTCACCACACCTCCATGCTACTGACACCCCCGGGTCAACGCAGGAGCACACAAACGGCCCGCGGTCACTTCGGCCGCTGGTGATGCATTTTGGCGTGACGCGGCCGCGCCGCGCTGCATGTGTGAGTCTGATCTGCATCTCTGCTGCGATTTGTCATGGCTCGCATCATTTGCATAACTGCTCACTAATCAATTAACATAGGCCCTGACTAGATCATCCTCTGTCTTCCCTCGCTCTCATCCTGTGACTTCTCTGATGTAAATGTCGTTTGGTTCACCACTCAGACGGAACAGATGAATCATTCTGACTTGTTAGAACAATAAGGATGCATTAAGCTGCACTGATGTGTCGACAGTGATGCTCTGTGTGCACGAGCAGACAGACTGTGATTCAGCATGGCTGAATTGGAGTTCATCTGCCGGACATCGGGCAGAGAGCGGAGCAGATGCACACTTCAGTCTCTGGAATAACGTCGAAACACAGCAGAAGGTGTTCGACTCAAGTTCTTCGTTGTCGTGTGCAGGCTGTGAGGTCTTTCACAAGCGCAACAAAGACTCTCAAGAGCTTCAGACTCTTCAGACGCTTCAGACTTCAGATGATTAAGATCATTCTTCTATGACACTTTGTCTTTAAACCCTCAATTTGGGGAAAAAGAAGGAAACCTCTGGTAGAGAAACGGACAAAGACATGCAGTAGATGTCATGTAGATGTCATGTGTGCAGAATGGATCAGCGCCAATCAAAAAAACATCATATTTATGAGTTTTTAAGACCAAGCACAGACATATGCAGGCTGTGAAATGTAAATGAGCAGTTTGAATCCAGGTGGAACGGTCAGGTGTCACAGCAAGCCGCATGACCTCCTCTCCACCGTGGAGACCTGAGAGGAGGACAGGCCACACACACAGAGGAGGACACCGATAAGAGACGGTGACGTTGGTCTCCATGGAAACTGCTGTTTCTTAAAGGAAAGTGATGAAGCGGAGAAGATAAACCAGTGCATAATGTGTTTTTATGCTGTGTCCTGTGTGTTACGGTGAAACACACACCAGTAGCTGTGCTGCAGTAGAAGCATGCTCTTCATGGCTGTCTGCTTGACTTAGCGCCGTGTGTTTTCAGTTGTCCCCCGAACGAGCTTCAGCCGTGCTGGGAAAATGTTTTTACTCAGGTGTCAAAGAAAGAGGAGCTCCCGCTTTGCTGTCGGCAGCTACGCTAAGCCCGAGAGTAGTGGATGGCTTTGAAATGAGCTATGTCTTTATACGTTGAATGTGTTTTTCTGCGGACGCTCATGTTGTGTGTGTGTGTGTGTGTGTGTGTGTGGGGGCCCCCCCAATCAGGACGGAGAGGCCCTGGAAGCAGGAACCAAAAAGTTTGAGGACCTGGAGTTTCAGCAGCTGGAGAGAGAAAGCAGCCTGGAGGAGGAGAGAGAAACCATCAGCCAGCAGCTGCTGCAGGAGAGAGCCGAGTACCACAGCAGCGTGGCCAAGAGGAAGGTGAGGGAACACCTGACGCACCGCGGGCCATCTGCTAGACAACAATATCCTGCAGCGGGAGTTTATTATTTCAGTTCTTTTATGTAATGCCACCTCAGACGCTTGGTGTTTCACGCGTCTGGGTCCGAGTTAAAGACACAAGTGCAGTGATTAAATTCATCCCGTTTCTCTCGTTCAGGAGAAGGTGTCCGCTCTGGAGACGCAGGCCAACCAGCTGGGCCAGCAGGCGTCTCAGGAGTGTGAGCGGCTGGCCAAAGACAGGACCCTCACGCTGCAAATGCTCCAAAAGGTAAATGGCGTTCAGATCTAACGCCCGCTGCGAGTGCGCTGCTTCGCCCAGACTGGGATTGTTTAAGCGACGCTTTCCCCTAAACCGTGTGCCTGTTCTGTGCCAGGAGAAGGAGAGGCTGTCGGCCCTGGAGAAGAGATACCACAGCCTGACGGGGGGCAAGAGCTTCCCCAAGTCCTCCACCGCAATGAGAGAGGTGAGAGAACTATTCAGCCAATCAGTGCACGGGGAGCTTTGATGACTCAGCTGATTCCTTTAACTGGCAGTGTTGGTGTGTAAACCATGATCTTGGATCTAACTGTTCAACACACGTGGTTTAATCAGACTAATCCAGAGATCTGTGCTGGTTTTGTGTCTTCATAACGCTGAGCTCTTGATGACGAGTGCGTCGAGCGAACTGATCGCGTTACGGTCACTACGTCAGCCGTAACCGAGGGACAGCCGGAGACAGGACGCCTGTTTCACACACTTGTATCTCGTGTGCCTTCTGTTGTCTGTGGGCATTTAAACTCTCATTCCTGAATCGTTAAAACAGGAAGTGCTCCATATCAGCGAGGCCGACCTGTTGTTGGAGGATGTCCACTCCTCCCAGCGTTCCCTCTGTCGAGCCTCGCCTTCCTACTTACATCCCTCCCCTTCCTGTCAGTTGTACCCCAGCAGCCCTACCGAGGTAACCGGACTAATGATCCCTGCATGACGCCCGCTGCTCCCCCCTCGTGCTGTGTGTGCGCCTCACCCCAAAGGTCACCCATTGTACTTGTACCGTCAGTGTCCCGGTCACACCTCTACTCTAATTGCACCTGTGACCCACTGTGCATGGCCGGGCTGAGCATAGCTCACAACAGCTATGTTAAAAGAGAAGCCAGCACAGTAGCTTTCAGCCCAGGTTGGGTGTTGTTTGTTCCCAGTCCAGGGATGTAGTGGAAGTTGCATTAATCTCCCATAAAACCCTGCAGGCGCTAACTCAGTGCTTGTCTGCGGTTCCCACTACATCACTGTTCGTTTGTAACACCCAACAAAAGTAGCAGTGTGTGACGTGCGTGGCGTGTCAGCCAGCTGTGTTGCTGAAGCTGCACTTCCTGTCGCTTGGTGTGCTCCTGTTTGTCTGTCGTCACACACGACGCGCACCGTCTTCGTGCTGCGAGGCTGAACCTGGGCCTGTTGCACGTAATCTCCGTCGGCCCTGTGCTCGAGTGTGTGTGCCCGTGTGTGTGTAGATGTGCTGTGCAGCGTTGTCCTCACGGCCTCTCATCCTGTCTGATCGCTTTTGGCCGTTGGCTGTTGGTGCTCAGGAGTACATGAAGCTGTCGGATCTCTATAAGATGTGTGGCGGCGGCGGCAGCAGCAGCGGCGGCGGCAGCCACCACCAAAGCAACAAGCCGCCCCTCACCGCCCGCTCGTTTGCCGCAAATGCTGCATTAGCTGGCGCCTGTGAGAATACCATCACTTCCCTGTCTTTCCTGATTAAATCACTGTCTTGCGACTCTCCTCTCCTCCCTCTCTCTCTCTCTCCCTCTCTCTCTCTCCCCTCCTCCCTCTCTCTCTCTCCTTCCCTCCCTCTCTCTCTCCTCCTCCTCTCTCTCTCCCCTCTCTCTCTCTCTCTCTCCCTCTCCCTCCCTCTCTCTCTCTCTCTCTCTCTCCTCTCTCTCTCCCTCCCTCCTCCCTCCCCTCTCTCTCTCTCTCCCTCCCTCTCTCTCTCTCCCTCTCTCTCTCTCCCTCCCTCCCTCTCTCTCTCTCACCTTCCCTCCCTCTCTCTCTCTCTCCTCCCTCCCTCCCTCTCTCTCTCTCTCTCTCCCTCTCTCTCTCCCTCCCTCCCTCTCTCTCTCTCTCTCTCCCTCTCTCCCTCCCTCTCTCTCTCTCCCTCCCCTCCCCTCCCTCCCCTCCCTCTCTCTCTCTCTCTCTCTCCTCCCTCCCTCCCTCCCTCTCTCTCTCTCTCTCCCTCCCTCTCTCTCCCTCTCTCCCCTCTCTCTCTCCCTCCCTCTCTCTCTCCCCACCTCTCTCCTCCCCTCTCTCTCCTCCCTCCCCTCTCTCTCTCTCCCTCCCTCCCTCTCTCTCTCTCTCTCTCTCCTCCCATCCATTTTCGTGTCATGTTGCTCCCTCTGCTGGTTTGCTGTTAATCAAACTGACTGCTCTCTGCTTCACGTGTCGTAAGCCGCCGCTCTCCCTCCGCAGGGAGCTGCACTCAGGCTCTGTGACTGCATCATGTCAGCAACACAGACGCTTTCCTTAGTGTTGGACTGATTCACACAAGCAAGGTTGCTCATTAATTGTATTAATAACTGCAGATAGTGAATTAACTTTATTCTTGATTGAGCAAAATAAAACCTGTAGAGCAGGGTAAAAGTACAAAAACGAGATATTTAATGATGGAGCGCGCTGTGTCTCTGATATCTGAATGTAGAGACGTGGCAGGAAATGAGGGCGGAGGTGGAGCAGTTCATGGACATGTCCTTAACGAACCCCTGGACACATCACACATCACATCGCCTCTTCCGTCAAACATGTTAAACGCAGCAGTATTCAATATTTGGGAACATAACACAGCCTCAAATGACGAACCGCCTGATTTTTAAATGACATAAATCTCGTAACAGTCTTTGATTGGTTGTCATGACAGTGAATAAAGAAATGAGATCTATGCACGCGTGTGTGTGTGTGTGTCAGTTCAGCCTGTTCAGGGTGAGTCAGCGTCGGCTCCGTGTGTCAGTCGAACCCTAACGCTGAGAGCTGTGCGTGTGACACTGTGCTCACTGCGTCCTGTCCTTACCCCTCGCGCCGTCATGATGCAGGTCACCAAGTGTACTTGATGCTTCCTCCTCCCTCCTGCTGCCTGTCTTGCTGACGTGTGTGTCTTCAACTGCTGTCTGTCTGTCTTTCTGTGTGTGTGTGTGTTGCCTTTGGGAAGGAGTATGTGACAGTGGGCCAGCTAAATCAGATGTATGGGATGCCAAAGGTGGAGTCATCCCCCACTTCCCCGCTTCGCCAGCCCCTGCAGTCCGGAGCCGTAGACCCCGCCTTCTCCTGCCTCCCCTCTCCTCACGGCTCCTCCCTGTCTCTCTCTGTGGAGGTGTGTGCAGTCTTCCTTCCTTCCTTCCTTCCTTCTCTCCTTCTTCCCTCCTCTGTTTTTACCTGCATTGGTTCAACACTTGTCTCTACTTCAACCCAAATGTGTTTTCTGTTTTTATGAATGATGTGTAACGACACGCGGCACTGCCTCTGTATCAGTTTTTACACATGTTATCACTTGTGATCAGAGCTAGTCGCCTCTGTAGTTTGGATGTGGACACTGCTCAGGTCAGCACCCTGTGACCTGGACTTACAGCGCTGTTTGGAGTCAGTTTCCAGGAAACCAAGACTTAACGACTTACTGTTGATTACAGAGGTACAGGAGTTGCTACAGGATGATACTAGACTGTGAAACTATGATGTTACTGTCAGAGTCCAGAGCTCCTGCTGTCTGCTGCACTGTAGCCTCAAATCACAGACTCCTGTTGATTCTCAGTTAAAATCCTGATTCCTACCTAAGTAACTTAAGTTGTCTCAGTCTGTGCCTCTGTATCACAAAATCAGATTGTTGTGTTAGATCTGAAACATCCGGCACAGCTGTACCATGTAAGCAGCTGAAGCAACACCAGGGAACAGGCGGTTCTCATGACCTGAAAGAACATTACGGCAACAAGCAAAGTGTCACTGTGTTAACTCTGTCAGACAGTGCGCATGATAAACCGTAGCTGTGTGTGTGTGTTCGGCTTCAGGGGCCGATGAAGTAAAACACAAAATGAGATGAAAACATAAACGCTCTTGTGGGAAACTGGGTCAGCGCTGCACCGACATAGAGTTAGAAAAGAGACATGTGAAGCGGGGACATGGCAGCCGGGGGGGTATAAAGCATAATGCAGCTGACAACAACAGTGAATCAGTCTTAGTGTACAAATGCAGTGATTACAGCTTTTCAGCATGCACAAAACAAATGTTTCCACCTTCCTGCGACCGTCTCCGAATGCTTTCTAATCTGCTGTCGTCTTTTCTTTTTTGTCTTTCTCTTCCCTCCTCCTGCTCCTCCTCTCGTTGCCACTCCTCCGCTCCTCTCCAGTACCAGTCTGAGGGCAGTAGGCCTCACCTCTCCAAGCTAGACTTAGAGCAGTGGTACCAGGAGCTGATGGCTGGCTCCAGCCAGCTCTGCCCCCCACCTCTGCCAGCCAAGTCTCTGTCGGGTCGCAGGCCTGTGCTGCAGGTAGAGGGCTGCTCTTCTTTCTCCTTCGCTGCTTTCCCCACTTACTCATCTGCTGTTTGTGTTGTGTGCTGTTATTCTCTCTCATCTCATTCTCAGCTCACATCCAGGGAATGTGTGTGTATGTGTGTTTAAGTGGAAATGACCATCTCCTCCCTCGAAGCCTCTGGTTTGCTTTGAGCGGCTCTGTTTGATTAAAAACGTGACGTGTACAGCGAGCCTTTTAATTTCACTGCGACAAACGAAAGCAAACTCCAGGACAAACGTTTCTGCTTGTGTGGAACTTCACTCTTTGCTTTGCTGTGAAACTTAAAAACACGGAAACTAAGCCGCGAGCGATCGCCCGTAGCTGGAGACGTCCGCAAAACTTCAATCGCCACTTGAAGAAAGTTGGAACACTTTAAAGTCATTGCTTTGAACATCGAGTCATGCCACACTGACGCTGCAGTCGTACATGAACGCAGCATTAACTTAAGTGGGCCTGATCAAAGAGCCCCAGATCAATGCAAGGGACTAGGCGGGACTTTTGCAGGTGTGTGTGTGTGTGTGTGTGTGTCAAACTGCAGCCTAACTCTTGTATTGTCTTTAGGCTCTTTGATGTTTTTTGTCAGGCTTTGATGCTGAAATTTAAACTGCTGATTGAACCCGGTTTTATTAATTCCAGCGTTTTAACAGCATCAGTCTTCAGTGCTAATCGTGCTTTTAACCAGTGTCCTCCAGCAGGTGCTTGCAACTCATCCACGGTGGATTTCGTTTGGGCTTCAAACCCTCCATCTGCTGCCGTTGTTTCATTTTAACCTGTGGTAGTCAGCGCCGCCTCATCCTGGTATCTTCATGCCTCTTGCGTGCTTTCTCCCCCAGGTGTTCCGCTCCAAGCTGGACAGCGATCCAGGTTTGTCTCTTCATCAGCCTAAATCCGGCTCTGCGTCCCCTCTGCAGCACGGAGCGGCGACGCTGGGACGCAACACGAGCTCCAAGGTACGCGGGTTGTTGCTCCTCACCAGGTGCAGCAATTAGCCCCTGATGTAGTGTTAACCCCACATTAACTTGTGTTTATTTCTAATCTCATCCCTGCTCCCTCTAACCCCGCAGAGCCCCCTGCTGGCGGCCAACAGCACGGGCAGTCTGCCCAGGAACCTGGCTGCAACCCTGCAGGACATTGAGACCAAGAGACAGATCGCTCTGCAGCAGAAAGGTAACGGACCTGCTCTGTGCCCGAGCTTCAGTCGACACAACTAAGAATGAAATGTGCAGTTTAAGGCGTAAAATCAGTAGTTGAAAGAAAACAAGACAGCAACACATAAAAACGTGGGTTCACTTTTTATTTTTTGGATAAATCAGTTTCTGAATGCCGAACGGGTCACAAGTCAAGGTTGCCGTGAAGTGCTGGTGCAAGTTTAAACAGTGGTTGAATCAGGGAGCTCCACCTCAAGACGAACAAATAATTAATTACGATAAAACATTTTGTTTATGTAGCGCAGTTTAACGTCGCTTCAGGTGCAGTACACGAGAAAAAGGAGGACGGAGAAAACAAAGAACGTTCCTTTCTGCTAATTAGCAGCAGCAGATTCACGCGCTCGTCTCAGCACACTCGCTGGCGTCGCCCTGCTCTCCTTCGCGGAGCTGTGTGTGCTTGTGTGACATCGGTGTGTTTTAGCGGGAGCGCGCCTCGCGCCTCAGTGTTGTTTGACTAAATGGCAGTCGAGTTGTGCGGGTGCCGGGTTTGGAGACCCGCCTGAGTCACGCTTGCCAGCGTCTGCGGCTCAGGTTTCCTTCATGTCTGTCTGTCTGTCTGTTTCTCTGTCTGTGGACTCGTCTCTTGTCGCCTGCGCCGCCGCACCACAGAGCCCCTGACCTCCAGACAGAACACCGTAGAGGGAAGCTCAGCAGGTAGACGGATCGCTGCGTCCAGGAGTCGACGGCTTCCTCTGCTTTCCTCATGTTTGCTCTGCGGGATTCGTCCTGTGTTTCCATGCGTTACGCCCAGCGTCTGAAATAACTCCCGCCACGGGTCAACACACACCCCGCCGAGGGGACGCTCTGATTCAAATCTCACCCTGCCATCTTAACCGATTTTACCGCTGAGCGACGAGTACACTCGCGTGCTCATTCATCAGCCCGATGGGGTGAAACTAAGCTACCTGAAGAGCAGCAGAGAAATAGATGCTGGCAGCCAATCAGGAGCCAGTTTGAACGCTTCTCTCTGAGGTGAAAACCAAAGACTGGATGTGCCTGAAAAATTCAGGTCTTCTCCAAAACTTAAGCCGGTCTGGCAGGTTACTCTTATTGATTTGTCCATCAAAGGCAGCGTTTAGCACAACCTGACACTTGGCGGTTGTTAATTTCAGACCTAACTCTCCTCTCTCCAGCCTCGTCTTCCATCTCTGGCGTGTCATTAACTCCTCTCCCCCCGAAGATCTTCTTTTCATCTCGTCTTTTGTCCATAACATCGAACAGTCTCTCTTCTTCCATCAATCTTCTATGAATGTTATTGCTGGCGGGGAATAAATCTTGCATGTTCAGCGTTCTGCGAGCTCCTCCTTTGGAGTTATCGACCCGGACACTCCGTTTCCAGATGTGCTCGCCCATTAATGGGCGCACAGCAGCATGGGTTTGAGGTGTTAGGTGCCGAACTTAGTGGTGATGGGACGTAGTGGGTCATCTCTGAGCTTGTGTCACTGAGAGAGCACATACATGTATGTGCGGTGCATGGTTTACGGTCTCGGGCTGGAGCTGGTGATGGTTGTGCTATTAGAGGTTCCTCAGTTCAAGAGTAAACAGCTGGACCTCTGCTGACTTGTTGATCGAGATGCCTGCAGGTTGAAAGCTCAGACATTGTTCCGTCTCCCCGTAAATCAGAACGTATCCACTGACGAGCGCCCTCCTCCCTCCAGGTCAGCAGGTGATCGAGGAGCAGCGGCGGCGTCTGGCCGAGCTCAAACAGAGAGCAGCGGCCGAGGCTCAGTGCCAGTGGGAGGCGCTGCACGGCTCTCAGACCCACCTCATGACCTCGTCCTCGCCGTCGCCCTCCTACTCCCCCGTCATGGCCTACAGCCCGGCACTGAGCCACAGCTCCATGGGCCCCCCGCCTCTGGTTCACCACTCCATCCTGCACCACCAGCCACCATCGGCCGGAGAGCAGCCCTACGACACCCTGAGCCTGGAGAGCTCCGACAGCATGGACACCAGCGTGTCCACCGGGAACAACTCGGCCTGCTCACCAGACAACATGTCCAGGTACGACAGAGGGAGAGGTGCACAACACGGTCCGACCTGCATCACTGTTCATATCCAGCTGCTGCATGAAGACAGTAACGTGTTAAAATCAGGCCCTGACAAACACGCACGCAGACCAAATGAACAAACGCAGACGCACGGACTCCCGTCAGGTGAAGTCTGCGTCCTCAGCTCGCCTCATTCCCGCACCATCTGTTAACGTGGTCAAGCTGTGCTCCATTACAGCAGCGTTCGCCACGGCGTGCTCCCAGCAGCACCCGTCGCTCAGATAGCTTTTATAGCTCTCAGGAGTCCGATTCCAAAAACAGTTCAGTCACGTTTCTGAGATGACTTTAATGAGACGTGTTCTGTAATGAAGTGTGCACAGTGGGGGCGGAGAAGGTAAAACAGCAAAGTTTATTACAGTAACTGTTAGACAGCGGCGCATCACTCTGCAGGTTGTTCTCCATGTTTTTAATAAGTTTAACTGTTTAAAAGGTTGCAGTCAGTGCATCTACGCCTGTCGGGAGTTATTACATATGTCCAAACAGCACAGAGTTTGTGAGGTTGGCTTTTTGGAGAAAACACGCGAGCTGCTGTCGAACACGTGAAGACGAGCAGACCACGTCTGTATTTCATCACATCTCCGCGCGGACATCCTCAGAGCACAGCAGCATACATTTTTAATATCATTTACCTGCTGCAGGCGTCGATCCACTGCTGCTCACACCGAGCTCCACGCAGACCAGCGCGAGATGTTCGCCTCCTCCTCGCTCAGGTCCAGTTCAGTCACCTCAGCTGCTGATGAGGAGTTGGATGCTTTAATCTGACACATTGGTTCAAATGTTTGTATTTATAAAAATGTCTGTTTGTTGTTGTCGTTGCTCCCTTTAAAGGAGACATCACGTGTTTTTACTGGTCCTCCGCGCCTTCAAAGCTCAGTTCACGCCAAAGATTCATGACAAGATGAAGAAAATGTCCTGTTTCAGCAGCCAATGGGCTGTCCGCTGGTCTGGTCAGCTGGGTCAGAAAGCTAGTTGTGGATGGAACAAAGAGAGACCAAGTTCAAGTCGTCTTGTTGCGAACCTTCGGTCTGAACTGGGCTTTACACAAGTTCAAACTGAGCTGAGTTGAAGTGCACTGATGCAGGAGGCATCGTGGCGGTCACGCGCTAACACTGTGTTTGACTGTGTTTGACACCAGCGTCGGAGGAGCGGACTCGCTGAAGATCGAGGAGATGGAGAAAATGCTGAAGGAGGCGCAGCTGGAGAAAGCCAGACTTATTGAGTCGCGGGTAAGGCACGATGCACGGCGAGTGATTGATGAGGCGCCCCCCCCCCCCCCCCGTCGAAGGAGGTTTGAGTAGAATACAAAGAGCAAGGAAGATGATCCCGTCAATATATCCTGGTCTGAGTCCGTTCAGCAGACTATTCTCTATATGAACGCATTAATCACATCTATGCAGCGTCTTATGTGTTCAGGCAGTTCATTATAATGATGGTGGATTAGAAAGAGGAGGTGAAAGACTCCCAAACAGATCTGTAAAAGCTTTGCTGATCGGATGAACTGACTACAAAACAAAAGTGTTTACACGGCTGTAGAATCACCAGGAGCACAGCGCAGGTAAAGACGTGCAGATGTTTGTGTTTTTTCAAAAACCTTAAGACGGAAACATGAAGAGGGCATCAGAGAGTAAGTTCTGACGGCGCTTACGGATGCAAACCCAGAATAAATAAACCAGAGTTGCCACCGAGCCGTAAAATCCGCCTGACAGCTGATCCCGCTGTGGCGCCACCGTCAGAAACGGGACAGCGCTCCGGAGGAGGCATTGGCTTTTGTTTCCTCCACTCGTTTCCCCTCTCCTCGCATCTTCTCCCGCGTCTCCTCTTGTATTTTAACATGCGAGGAGAAGCTTCGAGTGAGGGAAACGTGGATGCAATTAACCAAACTGTTGTGCACCCTCTGAATTTCGCCTCAGGTCTAAGAATCACAGATCAGTTCTCCCCGCTCCTGCCCGTCGTCTGCATTTTTGTCCCCTTCTCATGTTCGCACATACGCGCGCTGCTGTGCTACAGGGTAAATCATTACTTCTCCCAAAAGCTAAAAGCTGTCTGTTTAACCAATCGATCAGCGCGGTGGAGCCGCACGGTGGCCGGCAGCTCTCAGCAGGGAAAGCCGTACATATATGTATGAACGTCAAGCCGAGTTGGGGGAGTGAAAGCGTGCGCTCTCTGCAAAGCCCCTCGCGCAGATCAAAAAAATATTTAATGAAAGCGCTCTCCTCCAGGAACGAGAGAGCCTGGCTCGCCGTCAGATGCTGGAGGAGGAGAGGAGGAGGAGGGAGGAGGCGGAGAAAAGACTGCAGGATGAAACTTTCCACCGGCAGCAGCTCGTGGAGAAGGAGGTCAAGATGAGGGCCAAGAACTTCTCTCAGGTCAGTGAAATGAGGCGTAATTGAGTCTGCATGGTGGCAAAGTGGAAAACGACTCCAGCCGTCTGCTAAAAGCATGGCCGATGTGACACGTATGAGCTCCTGACCGTGGATTCGTGAGTTTGAAGGGGTGAATATATTTTCTGGCAGTGTTCAATATCATAAAATATGACAGATTTCACCCCAGAGTGAAACAGTTTTCAGTTTTCCCTTCATAACACGAACCTGAGAAATGAATAAACTCATGTGTTCACTCATGATCATGTGACATCTCAAGCTGACCATGACTTCGATCTTTACCCTGGTGTGTTCGGCTGTATCGCTCGCTCCAGGCCCGTCCCATGACCCGCTACCTGCCCATTCGGAAGGAGGAGTTCGACCTGCGCTCCCACGTCGAGTCGTCGGGCCACAGCGTGGACACGTGCTACCAGGTCATCCTCACAGAGAAGATGTGCAAAGGCTACCTGGTGAAGATGGGAGGCAAGATCAAGTCCTGGAAGAAGCGCTGGTTCGTCTTCGACCGCCTCAAAAGGACCTTCTCCTACTATGTTGGTAAGAACCGTAAAGACACTCTGTGCCTCGTTTAAGTGCATTTAGGGCGTGTTCAACGTTCGAATGCTGCAAAATCTGTAACGGAGACGGAACAATGTCTGTAACGTGCAGTAACGCGCCGCTTTGCAGCGAGTTGGAGATGGCAACATTCTTCCGCTCCTCTCAGAACAGGAATAATATTAAAAGCAGCCACGTTAGGAGATCATGGTTAACGTCTGAACCCCCGAGGCCACGCTCTTTTGTCTGCTCAGCGTGTTTTCTGAGCTCTGGAAGAAGTCTGGATGCTGTGTCGGCCCAGTATAAGACGCCCCTGAGTACAAGGCCCTCCCTTCCTAACAGTCTGAGTTTCTGACAGACCTTCTGGTTCTGCTGGGAAGGTTTTCCCTGAGACATCTCTATTCTGAGGAGAACACAGTCCTCATTCCTGAAGCCTCTGCTCCTGTAACAGTCAAACATGAAACACTTCCATTAAAGCAGAATGAAAATCCCACATTTGTGTAGCTTGTCCGTCAGTCACACCGTCTCCTGTCAGCCTGCCCGACCATGTCTGTTTGAGCTGTTGAGCACAAACAGACTGTAAATTGGGCAGTTCGGCAGTTTCCACAGTGAAGACACGTCTTTCACTCGTTTTCAGGAATTTACTTTGTCGGCGGCATCAGAACACGTCGAGCAGCCTTCGCGGTCTCCTGTAGGTTAAACGGAGCTTCCTAAACACTTTGAGGGACCCCAGAAGACCCGCTGCGAACAGACCTGTAGAAACTCCATAAACTCTACACAACATCCCATAATGCATCACTCTGATGCTACACTACACTTGTTCAAACAAGAAGGCATAGCTGATGTTGTGTGTGGACCAGACAACAGAAACACTTAACCGCATGATGCAATCCAACATAAAGACAGCCTCAACAGAACTCTTGCGTTGCGTTCAGCACTAAGGGACGTACTCTGATCCTGAAACAGTGTAAACGTAGCAATGCTGCATTGTAAAAACACTCCTGCACTGAAAATGACCTTTGATTGAAAGTATGTAGTTAAATTGTGTAAATAGCACAATATATTTGCAGTTAAGGTGAAGCTCATTTTAACAACTTTACATCCTGAAGGGTATTTATTTAATAAAGGCATGTTGTTTATATAAAACCTGAATCTGTGACTGCTAAAGAAAAGCTTAAACGCGTTCATTGCACAGTTTCCGCATCCGATTGCGAGCTGCTTCTGTTCATCTGTGCGCCCTGTGTTAACCCCCGTGCGATGCATTCAGTTCCTTTGCGTTGTCATTTCTGTGTCACGACAGTCAGCAAGAGGCGTCCGCAAAATTAGAGCGCAGCCGCGTGGAAAAGTCCGCGGTTACAGCCGCGACGAGCTGAGGCGCAGCAGCCGCGACGAGCTGAGGCGTTTAACATGTGAAGCGGCAGAGATGCCTTGCCGCGGTTGAGTGGCAGACAGAACATGCGACCTTGAGCAGCGAGCGCATGTAGCGCGTAGCGTGCGCGCCTCGTGTAATTTGATCGTGCGCCGTGAGCTCAGGGACACTTGTTCGCTGTCAGGCCTTTGAAGTCCTCAGAAGGTTCTGCTTAAAGCTGCTTAAAGCGTACCTTGTTGAAAGTGAGCCAGGGTGAGGAGGTGTGCTGAGATTACTCTGGCAGTAGTTAAAATGCGCACAGCGCCGCGCTCTCCAAGGGGGCTGATTGAGATGCGTCGGCTCGCCCTTGTCTCTTGACCTTGAACAACGAGCAAGGAGAGGTGGCGAGCATAAGTCACGAGCGCCGCTAATTCGCGCTAATCAACCTCAACCCCGACCTGAGTTTTGCCAATTTAGATGCAGTCAAATGAGATGCAAATGCTGGGCTATTTGGATGCTAAAGAGGTCATTAGGAGATAATAGCTGCGTATTAAAAGGAAAAGTGTTATTCCTCGAAATGAAGCGCAGCGTTCCTACCTACTACTCTTAAGTTGGCTAGTGGAGTGTTTGTGCCTGGAGGTAGAGAGGGGTGTTGAGTTCCCCACCGGTTCCTTACTGCAGTTCTGCAGTGGCTGATGAAACAAACTGCAATGATGTACCAGAGTAGCGTAAGAATGCAGTCAAGTGTGAAAATACAATGAGAGCCCCGTTGGTTTAAAAACAGAGAAAAAGTGCTGTGGTTGTCTTTTTCCATCCATCATCACAAACCGTAAATTGGTCATGATCAAAGTTTGATTTCTTCTTCTCCCCCTCCTTTTTTATTTTTTGCTTTAATGGCCGTGCCGTGTGTTCTCCCTGTCGTTATCCCCGGTGACATGGAAGTGATGCGCCTCGGCTCCTCCAGCCAAAAAAAGAGAAGTCTGCCTTTGTCGATATATTTAAGTCCTTTAAACAAACCCACGTTCTTTCTCTTCCCACAGACAAACATGAGACCAAGCTGAAGGGTGTGATCTACTTCCAGGCAATAGAAGAGGTCTATTACGATCACCTCCGCAGTGCCACGAAGGTACGCCGCCAACGAGAACACTCTCTCGTCGTCTCTCACCTGTTTCAGTTTGCTGATTTCCATCCTGCGTTCTCTTTCATTTCAACCGTTTGTGCACACTGTCCGCTTTGCTTCTCTTCTCCACCACACCCCCCCCACCTCCTCCACCCCCCGTCCGCGCTTGTGCTTTGGCCGGCCGCCGTCGCAGAGGGGATTTTTCAACTTGAATATGACCAGCGTATGTATCCACGCTCTCCGTTCTCCCACCTCACCTCACTCAACCCGGTTTGAACGACTCCTGTGTGACTTTGTAGTTTGAGTCCTGCTCGATCCCTCCGTCCACCCCAGTGTTCCCAGTGTAAACCTGTCTGCTGGTTAGAAACAGCAGCGCCTGTCGTACACATTATAGATTTTTGTTGCATAGGCTGAGCAGCACAGACAGGTGAGGACTCACTTCCTGTCTGATTCAGGCGATTAAGTCATTTTTCAGTACGACCCCAGGTGATCTCTCACCTCAGGACTCTTACAGCCACAGGCGTTTCCAGAGCTGCTCGCCGTCTGACGCGCCTGACGCGCCTCATCACATTTCTTTTGTTTTTATCTTCACCTTAAAGCTGCTTCTGCTGCAGCCTCCTCATCTTCAGCGCGCGCGCGTGTGTGTGTGCGTGCGCGCGTGTGCTTGTGTTTGATGGCCTGTCGCGATGCACCGCACTCTGACTAACTGCGTGGCTCTGATCAACTCTGGAACTTTGATTTCACTTGTCACTTCCAATGTCACATTACAGGGAGGAAACTTTAAAGTCTGGTGCACTTAAACTCAGAAAGGCAGAAGGATGACGGTTTTAAAAAGTGATGGGGATCGTGCGAACGTGCGTGTGCGAGGGTGAAATGTTTTTACAAAGACATAACAACAGTTTTGGGAGGATAAAAGACATGAAAGTTTATTTTCTCTTGTAGTTTTCTTTATGAATTGTTCTTATTCATGTGTTTTTATCAAATCCGTGTAAGTCGGGGATATTCTGTCTACACCAGTTCTTTTATAGTAAGGCTGAACTGACCTCAGTTCACGCCTTTTATTTGTTACCATCACATTTCAGTCAGATGACTAAGAGGCTCTCTGACAAACCCAGGCGGCTTTAGGCTGTTTTTAAAGGATTTCCAGGATCCACAAAGACTCTTCTGAGCGTCGACCACCTTTATTTTGTCTAATAGAACAGAAGCATAGTCAAACGTGGCGGGGAAATGACCCTTAGATCTTCCTCTTGATCTTGGAAACGAAGATAAAATAAAAATAATCCTCGATCGTGATGGACAGATTTTATGTGAGCAGACAGTCCCTGTACTTGTTCGCCAGCCGCTGTAGTCGCTGTCTTTGCCGGCAACAAACCCTTACTTGGTGCTGAGCAGCTGCTTTTCACCTGAAACCCTCAGTAGGACTGGTGGAAACGTCCGAGCGGAGTGGTCGTTTGTTGGTTATTTTTGCGTTTTCTTGGACTTTTGTTTGTTTTTCGACTCCATTCTGACTTGAATGTGACACGGCTTCTGTGACGGCATTTAGTTCACTGTACACCAGAACTCTGCTGCAGTTACTGAACATTACTGCAGAACTGGGGTAGAACTTTGTAAAGTTGAATTGAATTGGAAAAGGTTCAAACGGGTCAACGTGTGATCAGTCAGGAAAGCAGGGAGTGTGTGAACGTGGCCGTGATGCCAGGACCCCTACCTGAAAGTGATCCTAGTTGTCTCTTCCTGTCCTCCAGAGTCCGAACCCCGCCCTGACCTTCTGCGTGAAGACCCACGACCGCCTCTACTACATGGTGGCGCCCTCAGCGGAAGCCATGAGGATCTGGATGGACGTGATCGTCACGGGGGCAGAGGGATACACACAGTTCATGAACTGAGAGGCGCACACGCGCGCGACACGGAGCGCGCAGGTTGACGAGCAGATCGTTTCGGCAGGGACTCTCCCACCACAGACTCTACAGGCCCTCCCTGTTCCCGGTCCACAGCGGACACGACGCCTTCTTTGTTACTTTTCATTTATAATCTCACTCTTTGATTTTGCTACGTAGACGTTTCCACCTCCACGTTTTCTACATGATTCTTGTTCGGATTGAAAAAGGGAGCCCACAGTGGACACACACACACACTCAACACACACGTCTGTATATAAACCAAAATGTATACCTGTCAAAGACTTTTAAAAAGCCTTTCTATATTGCCAAATGGAGATCTTGTAGTTACTGTTTGTTGAACCTTTTTGTATTATTTGTTTCCTTTCTTTCTTTTTTTTTTTTTTACTTGCAGAGAAAAATTGCCAAATGACATAATGCCAATGTTTTGTTTGTGTTCCATCGTGACTACGCTCGGTTTGGACAGAAAGAGTTTAAACGAATCCTCAGTCAGATGGTGTGATGGAAGTTCTTAAACACGTGTGAATCAAAGAGACGTAGCAGGAATAAGTTAACAAGGACCGGAGATGATGGAAGAGTCCAGCACTCTGGACCGTAACAGTGAGACGCAGTGAAACGTCGCATCCCCCAAAGTCCACCTGTCACTCCACCGCAGCGCTGCGTTCGTGTTTCCGGAGCTACGTCCGAGTCGCATCACTTCACGTAGGATTACCAAAGCAACTGGGGGGGGGGGGGCTTTGTTCGCTTTGATTTCACACCCGCTCAGCTCAGGAGTTCACCCTGCAGTTCACACCGCGGTTCGACTGATTAAACAAGCCGGTACTGACATTAGCATTAAAGCTGCTGATTTGGTGCAGTGGACAATACGCTAAAAACGCTGAAACAATAAAAAAAAAAAAAACTTTATTAGCACGTCTCTGTGAGTTTTTGGGAAAAGCGCTCTGCGTCGAACTGTTCCTTTAAGGAAACTGACGCCACTCTCATGTCGAAAATCATGAAACAGTTAGCTTAGCATAGAGCCTTTAAGCTTTTCCAGCCTGGCTCTGCTCTTTATGTCTTGCCTGTATAGTCCGTTGGCAGATTCTTGGTCTGATGTTCCTGCAGGGCCTCGGCTAAATCGACCGACCCCTGGACGTACAGCTCCGTAGTTACCGTTCAAACAGCAAAGAGGCGTCAAACCTCTTTTCAAACGCTAACACAAGTACAGTAGATGTGTGTTTCTGAGAACGTGTCTGTTTCCTTAAAGGAAAAGTCACCAGTGTTTGGCATCTTGAGAGAAACACTTCCCCGAGAGCTTCGATCTTTTTAATCGTTCGATTAGTAGCGTGGGTTGGGTGATGTCCAACACTCAGAGGTTTAATCAGTATACTGGTCTAACCATAGCCGCCGCATTCTCAGTGTACGTGTGGTTTCACTGTCTGTCTGACGCCGCCACGTTGCCAACCCAAGGTGCAAACCGTGTATCTGCGTGTGCACACGTACGCCTGTGAACCGTCAGAGCTCACCTTTTCGCCGAGTAGCCTTTAGCTAACCTGATGATGCTACTACTACTACAGCCAGGAAGCGGCCATCATCACTGCCAGCCTAAAGCAAAACCACTAGGGGGCGCTGCAGAGACCGCACCGACACAGGACCACGCAGGATGGAAAAACACGGACTAATGCAATTCTGAACTGTGCCTTGACTACGACGTGTTGTGAGTGATGGTGTGTCTGAGTCCGGCGCGGCCTCGCCGGAGGGCTGCGACCGTGTGAGTGCGTTTTAATTTGTGTCGCCGAGCTCTAACGCAGCGCGTGGACGGGCCCGCGTGAAGTTTTCTACGCCACCACTGCGGGGACGTGCTCCAGAAGGCCCTGAGCACAGTGGGGATCAGCTGCTCACTGTTATTTAAACTCCCACTGTACTGTTCACTAAACTCATTTCTGTTATTAAAGGAGCATTGCACCAGTTTTCTCAACATGCTCGGCATAATGTGTGCACATGTGTACGACCTCTGGTGGTTTATCATTATTTTTAAATCAAGTTGCAACACTAAATTGCTGGAGTTCTCATTGAAATCGTTAACCAATCAGAGATCCAGGAGGTGATTTCAGGAAACGACTCGTAAAAACAGCTGGTGTGCCCTTAATACGCTGATGCTTCAGCTGTGACAGGGTAACTCAGCACAACTAATGCGTACGATGCGTCATATAGAAACAAAGCATCCTTACTGTAGTTAACATTTAAACCGAGCGGTGATCTGAGACCATGTGCCCTGCTAGAATTCAGTGTGATCACTATGATTCCAGCTGTTCGCCTCGATGCTTTGAATCCCCACTGTGAGCTGAGGTCCGCCTGCACGGGGGGGGGGATAAAGAGATCCCACATCTCCAGCTTTAACGGACTGTAACCGGGCTCGCCCGACGTCTTTGTCGTCCAGTGCTGATCGTCACATTGTGAACCTATTGATCGTCCAACAAGGCGCCGGATGCTGTTCTTTTCCGGTCTGTTAGACGCAGAGGACTCCCTAGGCTGCGATCTCTTGGAAGCATGTGGAACTGTCGTTTAGTTTCATGTGTCGGTACAGTAATAATAATAATTTATGGTTGTGGTGCCTGAGATAGTGACACGTTTACTGCGAGAAAAAAAAAAAAGACTAGTGGAAAAAAAGACCTTAATATATTCTGTCCCCCTTGCCTTTACTTTCCCTGCACATTAACATGTGCAAACCAAACTATTCAACACTGGCAAGGCTGTTAAATCATGTCTGTTGATAGTCGGTGGTATATACATTACTGTTGTAATCTATGTTGAAAAGAAAGGAAACTGAATATACTGTAAAGCGGATGCCTGAATGAAAAAAAAACAACAATCTCACTGTTGAAATGAAATGAGACAGTATTGTATGGAAAGAAGTACAATTTTTACTTATTTTTGTCATTTTTAGAAATTTTATTGTCAGTTACAATTCAAAATGTATGGTAGTGATGTATCAATCTACCGTCTTTGTGTTTTTTTGTTTTTTTTTGTTTACTGGTACAGCAGAAAACGCACGCGCACGCACGCACACACACACACACACACACACACACACAGAACAACTCACTTAGCACTCATGAGACTGTACTTTTGTTTTTCTAGAAAGTAGCTCCTGTTTCACACACACACACACACACACACACACACACACACACACACACTCTGAATACTCGGACCATACTGTGTTATTGGTACCCTGTATGTCTCATGCGTCACCTCCACGTTATGAATATGGATTTTGTCAACTCTATTAAAACAGATCTGTCACAGACACACGGCTGCTTTTCTTGAGCTCAGCAGGTTATGATGTTAAGGTTGCATTGTGATTGAGGAGAGAGACAGCAGCGACTACCGTACGGATTCTCATGCTGGCTGATTATCGCTTCGTTACTGGGAATCATAAGCTGAAGGACGAGGACGAGCCTACAGCAGTACAGCAAAGAAAGTCGAGACAACAACGACAAAAAACAAAAAGTCAAAATTTGTTCCTAAAATTACACAAAAATTGGAATTTACTCACTGAAATGCAGCTAAAAAAAGTTTAAAAAGGAGTAAAAAAAAAATAAAAAAAAATTAAAGAAACAGTCTAAGAAAAAAAATAAACATCTAGCAGTTTGTTTCTCTGACACAGTGATGTGATGTTTCTGCAGGAGTCCCGCGTTTACAGCTCGTTGATGGTGTCACCTGCAAAAGAAGCGCATCCCCATTACTAAACCTGCAAACTAAACACAGAATGCCTGTATTACAGCTGTTCACTGGCCGATACAGATGAGCAACACTGTAGTAAACAGGACAGGGTGAGATTTGTTTGCTTGTTGTGACGATGCTGCAGTGACGGGCTGCTCTCATGAGTCAGCGTTCAGTGGCGATGATCACCTGACCTCCGAGCTGTCCGGATATCGGTTACACATTGTGATTCAGAGAGAAAAAGTGCATTTTTCAATTTTTGAATTGAAAAATACTGAATTCTTTAAAGCACAAAATGCAATAATTATACTGTGGACAGCATAAATATTAATGAATTAATCGTACAATCGTGTGTTTATAAGGATATCCACCTCACTTTGACGATAGCATCCTGAACAGAGTGTGTCAGTTGTGTTAACAGCGGTTTCCACTTTTCTATTTCAGTAATGAGACCCAGTAATGAGAGAAGCTGAGGGTGTGACTGCACCATGTGAGTCAAATATGGTGAAGATGAACGCTACTTACTCTCTGCACAGGTGGAGGTGTAGTCGGTGACTGCCTCATCACCTAAAAAATGCCAAAGTGAAATGAGAAAACCAGAAATGAGAAGAGAGACTGTGCTCCGAACAAGTCATTTTCATTTAGTCATAGTTTAAATATGAATTATTTTAAGAAACGGAGCAGCCCGCGCCTTCAGAAGAGGGTGAAGCTCTTACTTGTCTGGTAGTAATCGTAGACTTTGACCACGGCTGGTTTCAGGTTCCTGACGGGCACGTCCTCCTCCACCGTCACACTGTAGATCTTTGTCTCATCCTTCTTCAGCTGCACACACAAACTTTACCATTTACTCACAAATACAAGGTGTTAATGGTCACACTGCCGAGGACGCACATGATAAACTCAGCACACATGAAAACACACACACACACAGGCACTGTTGGCGCTTCCTACCCCGTCTAAGTAGATGTTGATGAATCCTTCCTCGACGTCCACGCGCTTCACTGAGCGGTCGCTCTGCAGCTGTGAGGGCACACACACACACGCTGCCATCAGTAAACTCAAACACACCAATGCATGACAACAAGCCCGGCAGCTGCAGTCGGTGCAGTCCTGACGTGTCAGTGAGGCCCAGTCTGAGGAACTGACCAGGTTCAGCGAGCTCTTATCCAGAATGTATCCGGACAGCAGTTTGATGTTGATGATGACCATGTTCGTCTCCTCCCTCCGGCCCTGGTACCTGAACACACACACACACACAGAAACAGTGAGTCTCCTGTGTTGTCTGTGCAAAACTTTCCAAGAGTCTCAGACCTCAGAGTACGAAATGAAACAAAATGAAAGTACAAATTCACTCGTTTCTCATTATTTTAAGTTCATAAATCAAGTTTCTGTTAAAGTTGCAGCAGGTGGAACATTAACAAAGGTCATCTGAAAGGTCAAACCCATTACTGAGGCCCAGCAGCTTCCCTGTTTTGCCTCGTAATGAAACTGACATGCAGCCTCTGAGTTGTTAATGCAGCTACTTTCTGTTGTGTGTTTAATTAATCGTGTTGGTTCTGTAGCTGTTGCGTTATTCTGCTCGCTGATGCAACTCAACTGGGAAAGGTTTCCTGGTCCATTAAAGAAGAGAATAGTCATAACTTATTTATTTTATGTATATTTATATGTATATTTGTGTTTGAGCAAACTAAGACATATCAATACAATTGGGTCAATCACAGCGTACCTGACATGCACAAAGAGGATGAGCTGAGGCCTGCTGATGTTGCACTTGGCCATGGTGCTGGTGGAGATGTTGAAGGCGGAGAAGTCGGGGGGAGGGGGGATGTTGTAATGCATGGAGATCTGTGGAGGGACAGGTCGTCACGAGCGCCGTCGCGTGCACAAACGCGCCAAACGGCGGCGCAGCTGAGTGGGGTCAGCCGTCGTTTCCGCAAATTTGGAATCATCATAAAGTACAAATTCAAATATCAGGAGGCGTCTTCCTGCAGCTAATTAAAGCTAAGCTAATAAAACAAAACAGATTGATTGGTTAACGTAATTAACAGCTATATATACACTATATATAACTATATTTAATGCACTTGCAAAAAAAGGTAATATTTATGAAATGAAATGCTGCTTTTACTCAGTAACCAAGTCATTTTTCTCCGCCTTCCCCCTGTTTCAGTTCCTGCCTCCTGCGTCCTCCTGTTCTTGTCTCTGGCTCTTCCTGTCACTGATCGTACCTGCGCCAGCACACAGCTCTGGCCCTGAGCTTTGATGGTGTACTCTCCGGGGACCTCGCTCAGCTTCTCCTCCTGGTACAGCAGCCTGTTGCTCTGATCCACCGTGAACTCCTTGTTCAGGCCTCCCAGCGACGTCACCGTCACTGTAGTGCTGCCCTCCGCGCTGTAGGTGGCAGCGCCGTACTTAGCCAGGGCCTGGAGGGCCACCACGGTGTCCTGGGGAGCAGAAGCGGTCAAATGTGTCGTTAAAAGCAGTCAGGTGGGTTAAAGGGCTCCCCGCAACCGCCCCGAATGAAAGTGTGCACGTGGTCCCACCTGTGTGGAAGAGAAGCCGCCGTACGGGTTCTGCTGCTGAGCGAGCCAGCGGACGATGCCCGAGGTATAATCCAGACCAAAGTCCTGCATAATCGGGCCGGAGAGCAGAGCCAGCAGCACGTAGGAGGTCATCTCCACCTCCAGGGAGTCCAGGCCTTTCCCAGAAGCCCCTGCTCTGTTCCAGTGACGTGTTCCACCTGATGTTTTAGAAAGGAGTGGAATTTAGGGCCAGATTTCATGGAAATTATCTGGAAACTTTGCAACTTTGATAATACCGAGCTACAGCTGTTGTGAGACAAACAAATGCTACAGTAAAAACACGTTGGGGTCGCTCTCCGGTTAGTGGACTACAATTTTCAAGCCTCGGTCCAGCTCAACAGCCCTCGCCATCTTGGTTTTTGGGGGCCAGAGGTGACCATGTGGGGACGGGAAGGCGGAGCTGCCATGGATCATGGATGTCTTTTACTCTAAATGTGGCCATGATTGAGGGGATCTGTCATGTCGCCCATCTTTACACACAGTCCATGGCGACACTAAGTGACGCTTCAAGCGCTTACGGTGCACGCGCCTTCAGCGATTCCACATCAGCTAAAGTTTCAATATTTGAATGGTTTTCATATTTCAACTTTGAAAACGTTGCAGGTCCTGATCTTTATTTGATTGATTTGTGAAATTGGTATAATTGAGGCAGAACTGCAGACGCTGGTTGGTTTCCCTTTCTCACCCTGTGTGTTGGACCTCTGGTGCAGGTATGTGATGAGTTTGCTCCTCATCTCCTCGTCTCCGGCCAGAGTGAAGGTGTAGGACAGCAGGGCGGTGGTGTACAGGTTGTCCATCTGGCTGGCCACTGCTTCCTTCAGACAGTTCAGGCAGTTCTGCACCATGGGGTCCTGTCACACCACAGGCAAACACAAAGATCAGGCCATGTGAGGGAGACTATGCAGAACAGAGACACGCAGGATGTCACAGAAGAGTCCCAGCACCAGCAGCAAAACATGTACCAGTGCTGGTAATCCACACGTATAACAATAAACATCATTTATGCTGATTTTAATTGCAGTCCCTTTAATGGAAAGATGTGCGGAGGAGGAGGACGAGCGACGTCGGACTCACTGTGATGTTGGTGTCCAGCTCCAGCATGGCAGCGGTGATGTAGGCCGTCAGGGACACGTCGTCGCTCACTCCTCCCTGTCGGAAAACAGGAGCAGCGCACCTCTCAAACTCAGGCTGGAAACTGGAAAACGAGCCGATCGATGCGCTCGGTGACGCCACGAGGCATCCCAGTTGCAAGTGTGTTTGTAATGCTGAATACAGCGTATGGAGGTGAGACGATGACAATGGCGAGACAACACAAAGGGGACGCAGAGAGCAACAAACATCCCCGCCCGGACTCAAACTGCAGCCTTTCGTGATTCAAGCTTGACCACCGCCGACATATTTTGCTCTTTCCATCAGAAGATTATTCATTATGTATCTGAGGCCCTGCTACAGCATCAGCAGCAGGTTCAGTTACTGCTATTTAAGTCCTTTTAAATACAATTTTAAAAAGTTAAGCTTGTATGTTGACAAAGAGCCACTATACTTATGCTTTTTACTTTGTTTTTAAATATGCAAAAGCTTTGCCCGAGCTGCGCAGATAATACTGTGCCGTCATCCGGCGCTGATGTGGATGAGTTAAAAGCAGATCCAGGTCCATAACACGGGTACCTGGCTCCGTCTTAGACAAACTGCATCCACGGGGGGTTTTTTCTTATGAAGGTAAATCTGATGCAAAAAGGGAGAACTTGTTGAACAAGAATATGAACTTCTGTGTTCAGACTCTGGCCTGAATAAAATATTTACAAAAAAAACCCAGCACACACACACACACAAGTGTAAATTTATATTTCTGCCTCAAAGTTATAATCTGGCATCAGGTCATATTTATTTACAACGCTCACTCTTTATGGTCAAATATTAAAATATGAGTACGTGGGTAAGTGGCTGCCTCGTTGCATTTATGGAAATATGAACGTACACATTTTATTTTCTGTGACTTCAGCTCACGTGTGCGATTCAGATGTCGGTGGGTTCAGTCCACTGCTCCTCCTGCCTGCACACCGAAGTGTCCCCGGGCAAAACACGGAACCCCAAACTGCTCCGAAGGTGCAGTCCTTCTACCTTCATCTCACTCTGGTCCTCAGACACACAGTTGTGCTTTTTGCTGTTAGACTAAGAGGGACAGTTTCTCTGCTGCATGTGTGTGTGTGTGTGTATGTGTGTGTGCTGCTTGCCTGCAGGCGATCTCCGCTCTCCGCACTCACAGCCCTCAGAATCTCTATGCTAATTACCCCTCACACTGAGCTAAATCTGCGATTTTGTGTTAAGGGAACCATTCGGCCAAGCGGAGCTTCAAATGACCAAAGGCAGATGATGTGAAACCAGACGCTCCCGTCTAAAGCGTCCACGTTGGAGCTGGAGTCATTACCTTCATGCCGTTGTGGAAGAGTTTCCCCACAGATCTGATGCAGCCGTCAGGCCGCTGGTGTTTGGACAGCCACCTCCTGGCATCTTTAATGTGCTTCATGTGCACAAAGATGTACGGCCGCGCCCCGCCAAAGGACTTCATCACGAACGAGGTCAGCCTACAAGGTCACACACACACACACAGAAAACAATTCTAGCCATGTGTGCCTGTGTTGGTAACCCCAAAATGAACCCAGCTTCAGGACAATTACATAACAGCCTCCTGTCTCACACCAACACGGAGCACTTGGTCTGAGACGCATGAGACGCCACAAAGCAGCCCTGCTCGTCCGCACTCTGAGTTGCCCTAAAATGTGAACAAATATCCTCGTCTCATCTAAAAGTCATAGTAAATTACACTACAGCAGATAAACACTTTTATATTTTAATAACAGGTGCATAATAATATTCAGAGCTGCTTTAATTCATTTTGTGACCACTTGGAGGCAGGAGAAGTGCAACAATGTCGTAACAAGTTGGCTCTCCGCTCGCCAGATGTGCAATGAAGCACCTGTTTGTGAACAACAGCAATTATTTAGACTCCCATCTCCAGCAATCTGATGAATTAAAGCCCAACGCCGACTCTCCTTTAAACACCGTTTTGGTCTCCACCATCTCCTGAGCCAAATATCCGTGTTTTTAGCTGATAATTACTCCACAGCGAGTCTGCATCTGTGTCCGCCTGCTGTGTGCTGCTGAGGTAGTGTACAGTGTTGGCTGCTAAGGCTGAAACACCACTGAAAGGCTTCATAGAGCTGAGGGGAACTGCAAAGTGATCGTTTCCTGCAGGTTTGACACTGTGGACGACCACTTTACACGTTACTTTCTGTTGGAATTCTTCAAAAATATCTATATTAATTCAACTTTAAGGCAATTTTAGCATTTGGAGTCATGTGTCTGACTGCACCTGCATTAGATCACCTGAGTTGTAACTGCTTTGTCTGGAAATGGGGCGGATGAGAGCAGAGTTCATGGACTGAAAACCAAAACAATGAGGTAAAAAAGGCTAAAAAGCCGTAGCCATCTGAGAGATTGTTCATATCTGAACGACTGATTGGTCCAGCTTTTAGTATTCAATCAATACACCCTTACATGCTCACACCTTGCAGGAAGTCCTTGTGCTATTTTCTAAGTGTTTTGAACATTTCCGCCCAATCTCTTGTTGGAATTTTAATGTAATTGAACACTTCGGAGCCCTAGTTTCTCCTCAGCACAAAACACACACCCACACACACACTCACCAACTGCCAAACTGCCCAGCACGCTTTCAAACGGCAAAGGGTTTGTTAAATCCCCCGAGGCACTGCGCTTTAAGCCCATTAAATGCAAATATTAATATTTTCTGGCAGGTTCCCCACAAAGTAAATCATTAGGGTGCTGGCGGGTGCCAAACACCTCCCACTGTGTCTGCGTGTCATTTTTATTCTCTCATCAAATCAAGTGTGAGATTTGAGCTGAAAATATTCACAGTTTATTATCAGGAAAGCTTTTAAAAATGTTCTATAACCACTGATGCAACCCCAGTATATCTTGAGTTATATAATGATGAACATATTCTATTATTCATTTTAGTTTGGCTCTTGTGTGCACGCCGTCAAGTTTTAGTGACAGGTCGGTGGGACTTGTAGTTCCCGTCACTTTAAAACAAATCTACATGTTTGGCCTTATTTAATGAACTCATAATTTAACATGTGTAATATAATACATAATTTCATATTATCTTAAAATAACCCTATAAGAACTTTCAGAATGTAGTGAAAATGTATGATATGTGCTCCATCATTCGGATTACTGTGGAACTGAAGATGTTACGTAAAGTAAAGTGGCTGATTACAACCTACTCGTGATGTTGCGTTTGCATCTCAGGCGGCTTCCGCTCACGGTGCTGCTGAGGCAAGTTCACTCACCAGGTGTTTCCGGACTCGTCGCTCTTTCCAAACGCACTGTAGGAGCCGTCGTCATGCTTGTAGGTGAGCTCCCTCTGATAACCTGCAAAACACACACACACACACACACACACACGCGTATAACACACAGCCCATCTGCAGACAGAAAACAGACCCAGTTTAGGAGAAGGAGCTGAAGCTACACTGGTGAGGGCCTGTTGTTTCAGATACCAGTGAGACAATGAAGAAAGGCCCTGGGAGGCTGGTTTGAGGAGGATTATCACGCGTCGAACGCTGCACTGAAACTTAGTTATTTACCTGAACTCCCAACTTGGAAAAGTTCTGACTGTGACCAGTGTTTTATTTTTGTGCAGGAGACTGTGAAAATGCAACGTACACATGCATCTGTTTGCATGCATTTGATTGGCCGACGCAGTTCTTTCAGCCACCTTCTCTCTAAACTGGTTTAAACTGGACAACACAGGCAGCACTTTGAGTGACCCTGTTCACCCAACAGCGGGGGTGAAGGTTCGATTTAGACACAGGCCCGTATTTTATTTCTTTTCCTCATTCATTGTCAGTCACAGACGGGACAGAACGACCCACCGCTCTTCAGGAAGTGCGTTGCTCTGTCCTGAATCTCCTTGGTCAGCTGACCGGTGCTTTTCAGGTAGTTGAGGATGAAGATGTTGGGGGCAAACAGGACCATGTTCTGCTCCCCGCAGCCATACGGCATGGCCAGGAGCTTGTCCAGGTTCTTCATGGCGCGGCCCATGATGTCACCTTCGGAGGCAACACAAGGACAAAAAGAGTCCAGGATTACACCCAACAAAGGTAGCTTCTCTTGGCAGGTTTGAAGGTTAACGTGCAGAGGACAGTGTTAGCCGTCCCGAAAGCTAAAGCTGACGTAAAGACAGAGACTTTGAGTGTTTCCAAACAGTCACCAACCCAGTACAGAGACAGAGGCCCTGGCTGATCCAGCGACAAACATCTCGGGCATCAGAAGAGAGACTTTCTTCTCCACAGGCCCCTCTGGCAACACAGAGACACATAAATGACACACAAAGCACAGAAAGCAACAGTTTGACATTTGGAGAAATGTTTTTTTTTTCCCATATTCTTCCAGAGAGTTAGACAAAAGAATCTATACGACTCTCATGTCTGTCCGATGAACGTGAAGCCGAAGCCAGCAGCTGGTTAGCTTGACACGTTAAATTAACAATTTAGAGGGCAGGGTTGACAGTCAGTCAGACCGCTAGCACGTGGTAAGATAAGCTGACAGTCTCCTGGCTTTGTCACGGCTATCAGTTTATTTAATCACTGTTAAAGTGACTGAGATTCACGGGGTCAGCACAGTCACTGTTTTGCATAACGAGGTGAACAACAGCTGGAATTTGGTTGCTGACATGCTGGATGATTAAAGCAACCATCCATCTCCGACTTATCTCGCGCCTGACAAACACGAATGCTTCTCAACAGCAATGACCGGCCATGAGGAGCCGTCGCTGAACAAAGGTGGGAACTTCATCTTCTGACGAGTCTCTGTCTATCAAGTTTCCACTCTGTTATGACTGAGAGGGCAAAGATGGCTGCTCAGGCTCTGAGATAACAGACGCTGGTACAGGGGTTTGTCTGTGAGCGCTCACCTGCAGGACAGAGGAGAGCGTTGTGACTGACCATCTGTGGTGTTCCTTCAGCCTTGTGGAGAGACGAGAGTGTTGTGTTAGTGACCGATATTTAAGCTTCATTCTCCAAAAACACTGATCCACCGGGTCACATCACATGTCACATTACTACGCCACCAAAAATAGTCCCCAACACGCAGTTTCCTCGTCTGAGAACGTTTGCTGAGCACTTTCAGTCTCAGGACTGATTCTTTAAAAGAAATTACGCAACTATCCTTTTTATTTAACTTGATTATGATCATCATCACTTTTACTATTCAAAACACCAGGACACTTCAGATACAGACGTGATCTGTAAGTAAAATTCACACCTTTAGGCTTTTGACTCTTTTACAAGACTCACTTTAAGTTCTAGTAAATTGTGTCATGTGACATTGTTTACGTCATTAATTAAAAATATCTCAAAGTTCAGGGCAACAGATAAATGTTCACCGCTAACATGTGATTTAAATGTCACATTAATGTCAAATCAAAGTCTTATTCCGTGTTTTGTGAAAGCCGATGTGTTCAGGGGTCACTGACCTCCACCAGCAGGGTGCGGACCACTGTGTCGATGCGGCCCATGTCGGGGACGGTGGCCACCTCGTTGCCGCACAGTGTGTCAGTCTTCAGGGCCTCTGCGCTGACCTTCACATTCACCTGACCTGTGTGCACACGTATGCAGTCTTAATGTGAGAGCAGGGCTGTTATTGATTAGCGCTCCATGCCACACTGTCACATTCTGTGTACGAAGGCAAAACAGCTTTTCTGCCTGCTTTTCAATCCGACTCATTATCCTCCCTGTTCCTCCATCACTCCTCTCTGTGTTTTCCTTCCTCCCCCTGTTTCCTATCTTATTCGCCCTCATTAATCTCTATTTGTTGCCTCATTATAGTGCCTCTCCCCCATACTGCTCCGTTTCTCACCCCCTCCCTTCCTTCCTTCACAGCCCACAATCCTTCACACAGAGGACAAGTACAGATCAGCCCCCGAGGGAGAGGTTTCTGAGTGTTTCGTCAGAGATACTACCTGACTTGTTAGTACAAGTGATTGTCAGCATTCCTCTAAGGGGGAGTTAGAGGAGCGCAATTTGACATTCATCAGAAGCTCGTCTCCATCCCTGCTGATGGAGGCTGATAGAAATCCTCTGCTTTCAGGCCAGGCAGCGCAACAACAACAGCCCCCTTTTTCTTTGCTTCCAGCAGTGCAGACGCAACAGCTGTCATTGGCCTTAATGCAGATTAATTAGCTTGTTCTGTCTCATCTTCATCACTGAAAGTGCAAGTCTGGTATTGGATGGAACAAACATCGTAAGTATTTACTGGTGAAGACTGCATTATATAATCAACAGCAGCGCTGAGAGTCAATGGGAAATGTTTCTTTGGGTAATGAGGATGCAAGGAGGGGCTGACACTGTTCGAGACAGAAGGACACCATGCACATCTTAGGAGTGACTCTTTAATTCTACATTTCTCATTGTTGATTCACCTGTCTCAGTTTGAAAAGGACAAAACTATTTTTATCTATTCAGTGTATGCACGTAACATTGCATTGTCATTGCAACATTTTCGATTATTGATGATAACAATCATCATCATCATTACTCTCTGTGTTTTTTTAGGAGACCACAACTGTTCCTGTTGATCTCGCAGGACAGATTTCCCGACGTGTGCTGTGTTCTGTGCTCTTCTCGCTGCTTTGAATTCGGAGAAGCTCATGCGGACAAAGGTGGCGTCACGTATGTCTGAGCACCAATCAGAAATTAGGAATATTCTAATTAAACGTGTCAACCGGTCGGGGCAGACGGCCGTCCACCTAGAGCCAGGACCTGCCCAAGGTTTCTACCTGTGAACGGGAAGTGTTTCCCTGCTCCTGTCGCCAAGTGCTTGCTCATGGTGGAACTGTTGGGTGTAATTAATCTGTATAGTGCCCTAAGATGACTTTGGTTGTGATTTGGTGCTATATAAATAATTTGAATTGAACTGTATTACGGTAATTTATTTAAAAAAATGAATTTAGGCAACAACCCAAGAAAAAGATAACTATATATATTTTAGCGGGTTTATTTAAGTGTGTAGCCAGGATTCTGTAGTTAACGGTGCGAATACAGTCTGACGTGGACAGGCTAATAGAATTTGCGACACTATATGAAACTGCATTAGTTAATACGCACCTAAGGTGGTTGGAGTTACGATCCATGAGAAGGTCCTGCTCTCCTCCCCACACAGACACACACTGTACTGGCAGCCATCACAGTTTCTGAAGGTGTACTGGTCTGACTCGGCCAGTGTAATCTTCACCTGTGGACAGGAACAAAGACAAAACATGCTCAGCCTTTGGTATGAGAGTTAAAAATGTTATTTTTTAGGCTGCTGCGTATAATTTCATTTAAAAATAAACTCCCAACAGACGACAGCATTGTGTTTTTGAATCCATTTCCATCTGGAGGACTTGAAAAAAAATTTACCATGATGCATTTGGAGAGATAGTTGAAGACAGTGGCTTTGAGTGTAAACACCTCCCCTCTGATGACAGAGTAGGGCAAAGTGAGACTGACAAAGAACGGCTGGAAGGCCGTCAGTCCGGTGTTGGGCGACACGCCGAAGCCCACGGAGGAGATACAGAAAGCTCCAGCTGCCCACTTTGTGATGGTGTCAGGGACGGTCTTCTCCACATCCACTAAGCCGCTGTCTCTGTACAAACACACAAACAGGAGTCACATCGGGAAAAATTCAAGTAGCATCCAGCTCAATTTTAAATTTTATGAGTGAGCGCTTTAATGAATATGCATGACGTTATTGATATGACTGAGTTTTTGGCTTAAGGCAAACTCTAATGCTTGCTGCTGTTCAGCAGGTATGACGTTTACCATGTTCGCAATCACAGTTTAGCACGTTAGCATGGTGGACCACTAAAGTTAGAAACCATCCTGAGGTGGAAAAGGATGTCTGTGCTTACTTTGATGACAAAGCCTCCAATAGTTGTCACGATATCGAACTAAAACCACAAATGACACAAAAACCTCTCTGTGCTAGAGGTAAAGTTAGATTATATGATTAAAAGTGCGTGAATGTCAGCCCAGCCAACCAATAGCCATGCTAGCAGCACTGTGATCCGGCGCTTTGGTCTAGTGGATAAGCGTATAATGGCAACTGGGTTAAAGTTAAGCAGGTATAATGTTGTTTGCTGGCTTAGCACAGGATGTTAGCATGCTAACGTTTGCCATTTAGCAATAAACACAAACTACAGCTGAGTCATAAACAAAAGCAATGGATGAATTTGTTTTTTTGGCCTCAAACAAAACCAAACAATGCCAAAATGATTATAATTCATCTTGAGTGGGTCTCGAACATGAGTAGCGATCCATCCAATAGGCGTTGAGACAGGTCAGTCATACACAAATGTCAACCTAATGGTGGCACTAGAAGAAGTGAAAATATATCAAAAATCATTAAGATTCATGCATCATGAATAGCTCAAGCCAATCCTGGTATTTTAGAAAAAAAAAAAACAACAACTTGCTAGTGGCGCTGGTGGAAACGTCACCAAAGTCACAGTGGCCTCTTAGGATCACTAATATCTCTATGATTACTAAACATTTGAAATGCATCCTAAATAGAGCATGAATGTCTGCTGTGTACTGAAATATCTGGAAAGTCCGGTCCGACATTGCTGTCCCTGGAGCCACGTGACCATAAATACATCAACTAGTGGCAACTTTGGTAATTAAAACAGTTAGCCAGCTGATGGATTACAACACAAAATGAATCAACATTCAAAGGCAAAGGAGACTTTTTCTCAAATAACTCAGATGATTATAAAATGTTATAGTTTCATCAATTTATCCCATTAAACATTTGTATAAAATTCAAATTTTTAGGCCAAAATGCGCTGTGGGAAGTCACCGTGACCTCTGACCTATGAAATCTAATCAGTTCATCCTTGAAGCCAAGTGGACGTTCCCGCCAACTTTAAAGGTATTGTGGTCACAATTACGGGACAGATGGACGTACGACCTGAAAACATAATGCCATGGCTGTTGCCGGTGGAGAGGCATAAACAGGCACAAATGTCTAAAAATCAAAAATATATATAATGTGCTGAACCTTTTTACAGGAAAGATTATTACCCCACAGTAACTAGGTCCCAGATCCAGGTCTCAGGGAAGAATGTCCTGACGGTCTCCTTCTTCTCCTCGTCTTTACCTTTCAAAACTCCCCCTACACCCTGTGGCATCATGTTGAAGGCCATGGGAACCGGAGAGTCTACGAGATCTAAAAACACATGGATAAAAAAAAAAAAAAGAAAAAATTTAAACAACTACACTTACCCAACAGAAACCAGCTCCCAGATCCAGGTCTCAGGGAAGTATGTTCTAATAGTCTCCTTGGTCATTCCAGCTTGATCTTCAACTGGGAGAGTCCCAAGATCCATTCGGTACGACAATTGCACGGACTCAATTTCCTCTTCAACATAAAGTTTATATATAATTATAGTTTCTTGTTCCAGCTACAATAATCAGTGGACAGTGGAGTCAACAGACAAGAGCAGAGGGCATAGCATTAAACATACCTGCATCATAGAGTAGATCATAGTTTCTCTCGTAGCAGTTATAAGGTTTTTTCACGTTGGAGTTGGTCAGAATTTTGATTCCGATTTCCTAGAAGGAGAGAGAGAGATGATGAGACGACTGAACCAAAACAGTTTTACATGGCAATTTAAATACTGACAATGAGCATTTTGGAGAGTGGCTGAGGGGAGAACCACTGCAAAACGCAAAGAGCCTCTTTAGTCAGATTAGTCAGAAGGATACACCCCTTATGTCAAATGTTTAAACGAAAAACACCTATTGGGCACAGACTCTACACTAGCAGGTCAAAATGATCAGATTTTCTACTTTAAAGATGCTGTAGACGTCATTCTTCTGATTGGGCGGCCCAAAGTAGATGGAGCGCTTCGTCCGACCGGCTGCATCCACGTCAGCCTCTGGTTCTGGATCAACCTCCACTTCAGGCTCTATCTCTGTCATTGTCAGAGGGAAGCAGGGATACGGCTCAAAGTCTTCAACCTCATAGCTGTATCCTGACAGCTTCTGCAAGGGCAGCTGGCTGTACACCTGCTCAGAACCACACACAACCACACGGGCCAAGGCATCAGTATGGGCAGCAGGTACACAATGAAGATCTACACAATCACGTTCTTAATGGAAACCAACTGTGCCAGCGCACATTTAACATCATAAATGAATTAGAACGGTTTCCAGTTTGGTAAAATAGGTCAAACTAGCACTGAGGACGGATGTCGTACGTAGTCGACTGTGAGTTCCTGCTCGGTCTGCAGCAAAAGAACACTCTGGTCGATGGCTCGGACAGAGCAAAGGGAGCCTGGGTGAGCCTGGAGGTTGAGCGTAGTCTTCTCTGCTGGAAGCTGCTGGAGGGACGAGAACTTCAGAGCCACCTGCACAGGAGACACCAAGGTGGAGTCATTAGTTTGACAGATGATCAGAAGAGGTCGAGTCCTACATGCTGGACTTAAAATGCATGCATTCATATTTTAATATATATCACAAAGGTTTCTGGTTTATGTTTGTGTCCTGATGGATGAACGGCGCGGCACCTTGTTATTGAGACAAAGTTGAATGGGGAAGTCCTGGCTATCGGCCACAGCCTCTCCACTAGGCATCACAGTGTAAACCACCACTTGGGCAAACGGCGCCAGATTAGTAACCTGATGGAGTGGTATGGACAACTCTCCTTTGTTGACTGAGGCAGGGAGACACAAAGACAAGAAAAATGACACGTGACTCTTCTTAATCTGTCAAAAAACCACATTAAAACACAAATGCACTCATTTTACCAAACACAAATCAGGCAGGCAGCCACTACTTTAACGGTTTTAACTGCAGCAGGTGCAGGAGTACGGACTGAGAATTCACTGTGGTCTGTTGCATGAGGTTTCCTGACAGTAAAGAGATCAATTCAGACCGCCACCACCATCTTATTCTGCAAGTTGACCTCCTCCATCTTGGTTAGATTAACGTTCATATTTTACCAGTTCCTTTTTTCACCGACACCGGGACCTGACCGTGCTGCACAATTCCACCTCTGGACATCACCTACAATGAAACACAAACACCGTGTGAGTTTTCCCACACAACAGGCGGAAAAAAATTTAGACAGCAGCTCATAACCTCTCACATGAATCTTACCAGGTAGAAGAAGTCCAGCGCTTCCTGTCCCTTCTTTAGCTCCTCCCCTTGGATAATGTACTGAGCACGCACAGTCGCATCTTTGTCACAGGAGATCTTCCCGTTGACCTGCATGAGCTTCAGAAAACTACTGCTCTTGGAGTAAAATGCTGCGACGAGGTGATACGCCGACCTGTACTCTGGTCTACGCACATTGGGCACATATGGCTCTTTGTCCTCCACCTCTCTTGATCTCGCCTGTTGATCAAAATAAATAAATACGTAAGTAATATTTAAAAAAAATTATAATAATTTGGATCTGTGTCATTCACCTACAACATAATCAATATGATGGAAAATGTCTTTAATTAGATATTGACTGTATAATTGATAAATCCAGCACTGGCTACAAACAGAAAGCCCTTGAACTGAATTGATCCTTCTGGGAGAACGAAGAAAGCTGACGAGCAGTGACCAACCATCAGATTCACGGTGTTCGTCCAGAGGGTGGTGTCCAAGGAAAATGAAGCCATGCCCTTCGCGTCGGTAGTGAGCGTTACGTTTTGGGAGTCCCTGGCAAACAGGTACACGGCCTCACTGGCGACAGGTTTGCCGTCTGGACCGGTCACTTTCACCTGCGCGGAAGATAAACCGCAGCAGACTTTTAACACCAGTCCACAGCATGCAAATGATTTTACCGAGCCAACAGACACTGGATGTTTCAAGTAGTAATTTTAAAGTTGAGAAATCTATGGACTGCTGATACAGTCATTGTTTTAAGCTGGAATGAAAATATACCTTCTCTATTCGGATTGTGCACTAACATGACTCTGCAAAGGCCCTCAGAAGGCTGCTTTCTTAAGCAATCAACTTTATTAAAGAATATATTTCAGGTAAAGTTTCAGTAGTGCAACATGTTTACACATCGGATAAACATATGCAGATAGCAACATGAATCTAATATGACCACGACAGGAAAATATCAGCTGTAGCTAAAAAAATATGGATGACGCAGACCTGAAGGTGCAGCACGAGGAAAGACTACCGAGTGTCCAAAATTTAAAAAAAGGTTCATCCTCTGTTGAGCAAGAATCTGCTGTTTGGATATGACACGTACACATTTATTTAATGTGACCATGACGATGGCGACTGAGGCTCATCTGAGAAAGTTTAAACAAGTTTTAAATCAGGTTACGGTGCACACCCTTTGAGCCTTGATAATACTGTTAAGTAGCGTAATGATATTCCTGTCAATGAGACTGATCACCTTTCCCTCGAAAGGGATGCCAGGCTTGTACGCTGTGGGTGCGTCTTCGAAGGTGACAGTTCTGATGTGACTGCTGAAGGTGGTCCGTCCGCTGCCTTTAAGAACGACCCCTAGATGGAGGTAAACATACAGATGACAGCACGTCAGGAACCGGTGCTGATCACGTCACGATCGGCCCCTGGCGTTCAGTCAGCCTACCTGTGCCGTACTCCTCCATTTCAGCGCTCACGTCAAAGCTGTCGTCGTACATGCTCTTGCTGAGGGAGAACTCTGTCAAGTTTACAGTTTGCGTAGCACAACCGCTTTTATCCGTCTAGAAGACAATAACGAAAAGTCAGTTTCAGTTCTTAAACAAAATTAGCGTGAAGCCTGGAACGACAGCAGGAGCACTCACTGTCAGCTGGTACGTCCTACAGAGGTCGTTCTCTTGGATGCTTGAGTACCAGTAAAACCTGATGGCATTTCTACAAAACATAGCCTTCACTGAACCAATAACTGGTTTCCCATAGGTGTATCTGTGGGGAAAAGCACAAAGACACAGAGAGATTAACAGACATTGTGTGCATTCATAGAGACAGCAATCTGTAAGGACAACAGAAACCACTTTGGCAGTGTTGACGCGCCCCCTGTGAAGCAAACTGGACGGCTGATTTCTAAATCGTCTTAGCTCCATCTGTGATTTGAGCCATAAGTCATAAACTCAGGGCTGCACTTTGCCGTGAGTTTCGTCCTTCAACTCATTTGTCTGAGTTTGGCTAAATAGATATAAACGATTGGTTTATCCTGTACGAGTTGGACACTCACTTTCCACAAATCTTCATTGTTGCCTCCTGGTCCAGGATGGTAATCACATCGGGTAGGTGAACCTTTACTTCATACTTTGGCAAAACTACGGAAACAGAATCAAAGATCTCACAACTGACATACATCAAACTCATCGTGATGTTGGGAAATCTAAGACTGAAGCTGACCATATTCCTTGATTTCAAAGGTGTGCGATATTTGCTCTCCTTTGTTCGTGGAGGCAGTGATCACGTAGGTCCCCTGTGTCGCCTCAGGAATCATGGGGTGGGAGAGATCAAGGATGCCACTGGCGATGGGCTTATTCAACCACTGGGCAATGCGATTTGAATTGGGATCCTACAACAAGACAGAGGCGCATTCACTAAAGCAAGGAAAATAAATGAATGAAGTAGATTGATGGAGCGATTTAAGGTGCACAAGCGCAAAAGAGCGTTGTGTTTTACCCTCTGATGGGAGACAACATAAAAACTATTCTGTTAACCAAAATGTCACATTTGTCTAATTGCTCAGATGGTATAGGTTTTAGTTTGTAGAAAAATTGCACGATCCTGGCAACAACCAGTTTGGTTTATGTGGAAATTCCAGCAATCGTCTCTGTATCGATGGGTTTTTTTCGGTACTGGGTCTGCAAATTTAAAAAGTTTTCAAATTAATGAAATATTGGTTTCAAAACAACCACAATTCGCCCAAGAAACACACCGTTTGAGTCTTTTTGGCTTTTGGTTTTGGTTGCGGTGTGTGCAACAAACACCGTCGCTGTTCTCCCCGTGCCCCGGGCCTGGCCACGCAGGTGTGGGTTTCGGAGATTCATGCTGACTAAATCAGGCGCAGTCAAATCCTTGAATATTTAAAATCGCCCCTCCCTCGAGACGATACATACCACACGTGTTCTCATTCATTCAGAAAATACTTTTCATCTGCTAAGGTACACTGTAGTTTCACTGCAATTGCCAGAGGTCCAGTAACTGTTAAATGCTTGGTGTAGTGAATCTTACCAGGAGCTCCACCACTTTGTACTGAAAGAGAGGGAGAACAAACAAAAAGGAAAAAGTTGATACAGTAATGACTTGAGCAACAGCCAGTTCACAGAAATCACAATTTTCCCACAACTTTACTTATGATGTTTTTTTAAGAAACTATATTAAAATACAGAGGGAGAGTAGAACTAGAAATAGGAAGTCAAACGCATTAAAAACCCAGACAGAAAGACAGTTTGGATTCCCCCTTTCAACCAAACAATCCCACAAACTCTTGAGTTTGTTTATTATTCTAGTATGTAAGTATATAAGTTTGTGAAACACCAAATACAATATAGAATATACAGTATATTTTTCATATTTGATATAATTGTGCAGCTATAAACAATATATTTTCCTCTTATCCCATGGATGTTATAATACATAGCTTCATTGTTTCCTATGAGACCGTCTGAAACTGTCGCTGGAGCTGAAGGGACGCGCTACTTACTAGCAGCCTCGCTCCTTCATACGATACATCTGAATGAATTTCACGTTCGCCGCGCGCACTTGTGTTTTCAGCTTCGACACAAACGGAAAAGGCCTTGAGCCCGTATTGATTCAGATGTTTGGGTCAAATGCGGTGTGTGCCAAATGAACTCTGACAGCATGTTTATCACACTACTCCATACAGCGCTTCACACCCACGCTGTCTTCAAAATCAACAAACAGACCTCCTTTCACCTCCCACTCTCCTGAACCAAAATAGACCTCGCTCGTCACATTCACTGACTGCCTGGTAGAAATCGCACCAGACCGCAAAGTTCACTGGCTGGAATCGGCGCACACGTCGTCCAACACGGCCCGATTTCACAGGAGGAAAAAGAAATGCATGTGAACGTACCACTCTGTCAACGGGGATGAAATTGGTGTCCATTGAGACGATTCGGAACTGGACTTTAAAAAAAAAAAAAAAAAAAAAAAAAAAGGGAAAAGGCAATTAATCAATCAAACAACACACAGACAGCGAAACATTACACGAGTAAAAGAAGAGACAGCAGGTGGCACGAGGGGCGGCGTCTGATAGGTTCATTTCATGGCGCAGAGCAAAATGAGGGCACCGGTGTGTGGCCTGAATCAGACTAACATTCATGTGTGTGTGTGAGCAGCAGAGACATCCTGACTTTAAACTCCTAGGGGGTGAGGCTTCAAGCTCTAAATAATAATAAATAAATGAATAAATAAAAACAGAAACTGGATACTGCATTTCCCAGAATGCATCTCAAAAGTATACTTTTCTGAGACCACATTAATTGTCACACAAGGGCTAACCTTGATGACATTGTTTACATCACCTTTAAGAAGTTCCAGTCCTAACAGTACCGCTAGCATTGCATACAGATGACAACTGGACTGAACCATCGTCTAAATGTTTTGTTTTTAACTGAATATGGATTAAAAAAAGGCAAATATGACATTAAAAACAAGAAAAAGTGGGATTTTAAGTGGGATTTGATTTGAAGGGTTTTTTTTTTTTTTTCCAAATGCATTTTTAAATGCACATAACTTCCACCGAGGACTCTTGAGGAACCACCCTTCTCCTGTGTGCCGAATTGAGACACCATTCCTAAAGTTGTCAAGTAAGTGGCTCAGCATTATGCAGATCTCCTGCTGTAGTTTAAAAATTGTGCAAGTGCAGCTGAATTGGTAAGCAGTGAAGGGAGCATAATGTGGGCTGCATGAACAGTACGACTGCAGCAGAGCGGAAACTCTAGCTCACGGCAGGACGACCCGGCGCTCTAACAGTGCTGCGGCGGACCTGGTCAGAGTAATCACACCAGCACAACATCCAATACTTACCAGTCTGGCCAGGTTTGTAGATGGGTTTGTCAGTCTGGATGATATGAATGAAAGCAGGAGGCTGAATGAGGATTTTGGTCTTCTTGCTCAGTGAGGCGCTCTCGCCCTGAATGGTGACATTAATGCTTGCCACAGTTCCTTGGGGCACTGCAGGGACCTGCAATACCGCAAAACACACATCTGTCAGACAGAACCGGGGCATGTTTGAATCTTCTGCGGAGGACGAAGGAAGGAAAGACTGTTAAATTTAGTTTTGCACAGAACCACAATTTGTGCATTTTCCTCCTTAGAGTTCGTTTTGCAGTCGACTATAATGTATAAGCGTTTAGCATAATGCTTGGAAGCAATTCCACCGCAGTTCTGCTGAAATTGAGCAACAACAGACCTCTCCTCTTTCACGGGGTTAATTGTGAAATGCCGTCATACTCACATAGCATATGTTTTCACTTGCTAATGGAGCTGCTATTATATAACAAGGACTGGAACCAATTCCAAAAGTTGTTAGGGGCGTTTTTATGTGTGCGTGTGTGTGATGTGAGTTTGAGTTTAAGGGGGCAGGGGATGTTTTACCAGAGGAATGCAGGTACGTATTTAGCCTCTGGCAGAAAGCTGCCTTTGTTGGGTTGCAGAGAGACAAATGCCAGACTAGGCCTGCAGCAGGGCCAAACGCTGGGGAGCGAAGTGAAACTAAGTGCTATTGTCACAGAGCTGATTAGGGTCGGCGGGTCACTTCACATCAATATGGAGCAAGTTGCATAACAGCGAGCAGCGGTGTGACAGAAACCAGAGCAGCAATTTCCAGAGAACCAATGGCGTTGACAGCCTGGGTCATGGCGCCGACGGGATAATTAGGTAGAAAGCAACTCCAGTATTTATGCCATTAGTTGAGTGGAGTGCTGGGGGAGAAGGAGAGGAGAGTAAACTGTGCCTTGAAAACTCAAGGATGCGGTTAACTACGAAAAACACTAAAAGTTCTGCGCTGTTCTACCTCATCACACACCACAGCAAGAAAGGGAGTATTTGCAAAGCAAAACATGACAGACCTGGAAGTTTACACAGCGGTAAAAGTCCTGTTTGACAGCCTCCTCCAGGATGGCGGTGCTGCCAGAGTCCATTACGAGGGCGACGGTCAGGGAGACGGGCTCAGTGGGGCCTTGGACGTGGGCACACAGGGTCTCCTGTTTCCCTCCTCTCACCTGGGAGCTCACAGTCACTGCAAAAATACTGCAGGTAGAGAAAAGCACATGGGGTCAACAAAGATCTAATGTGCCAGAACCGCATAAAACATAAGTGAAGGAAACCATGTGTGGTGAGCACTGCTACTCAAAGCCACTAAGTGATTGGGTAAAACTAGGTTTCAACAAAAACAGTGTGTGCACGACTTCAGTCCAGGACCGTGTGCTCATCCCGGTCTCCCGGTCACCTGAACCTGTCCTGGTGGCCCCACCTAATAGTGTATATTAGGTGTATATAATGACTGCAGCACCATGCAAGCGTAACATCATCATTTTGGAAAAGCAGAGATTTATTTCTGTTCTAGCAAAACATGACTCATTCTGATGCATTGTGCAACTGCAATTATGTTCCTGCGGCAATATTTGCGAGATGAGCTTAACTAGCCATTATTGGGACTTTAATTAAATTAAGCCATGATCTGAGATACTGGGACATCTTCAAGAATTTCCACACTTACAGCAACAATAAGTATGTTTATAATAATAATAATAATGATATTGGAAAAGTTGTGGCTCATAATACTGAAATTGCTCGGCTCTAAAATTTAGCATCTTTAAGCGTTACGCTTTGGTTTAAACCGGCTGCAGACTTCCTGCCCAAGCACTAAACAGCAAAGCCATTGGCTGACATAATTCTAGGTGCTGAACCTGGCTGACCAATCAGCAGCTTAAGAGTCACAGGTATTTTTCCCAGGGGTTGACGGAGACCAACACGAAAGCGAAATGTAAGATGTGGAATCATCAGGTGGCCAGTCACACAAGTACAGCTGAATGCTAATATGAATGCAAATGAGGGTCAGTCCCTGTCTGTTAAATGTGCAAACACATCAGCTTTATCAACTTAAAATGTGACGTCAGTGCTGTGTTTACAGCTTGTTTCTGCTGCCCCCTAGTGGACTAAAAAAATCTGTTATTGCAGTTGTTAAAGCGCAAAAAGACCAATGGGGGGTAAGTAACTAGCCATTTCAGTAAAACACATTGCACATTTACACATATATGTGTAAAATATAATAACAACAGTCATAAAACAAGTGCTTTTAGTTCTTTTAATAACCTGTATTTTAATTATAATACCTTTACTTTTACTCAAGTATGGTTTTGAATAGAGGACCTTTACTTTTAATGGAGTATTTTCACACAGAACAAACCCTGTGAGCAGTATTTGTAATGTGGAGTTATTTTAATATGTTTTCCACATAAATTACATCTAAGGTCACCCTAAACGACCACATCATCTCGATTCCACCAACCACTCCGCTGAAAAGTGTATGTCTGAGGCTGGTTGGCGCACAGGGGCCTGCTGCGGCTGCCAATGAGAAATAAAGGACACTTTTAATTGAGTTTTGGGTGGTGCTGCTGAGAATATTGATGCCAGAGAGGAAGTCGCACGATGATGAAAAGCCATTTGACTCCGATACTGAACAATGAAAGGCATTTGAGTCGTGATGACCACAGTGCAGATACCACACACACACACACAAAGGGACAAAACAAAACAAAAGGTCAGAGCAGAAATCTATATGCAGACACAGTTTTGTCTGATTAAGAGACGACAGTGGCGATAAAACAAGCAAGTCATGTGCTTTGAGCCTAAAACAGCATCAGGAAGAGCAAAAGCAGAGTTTCCCTTAAAAATGAAACCTGATCAGATGATTGGGTAGAATAACCCGATTGACCCTCACCAGTCATCACTCACTGTTCCACTTTGTGGGTTATTGATCAAATGGTAAGTGGCAGCAGATGGAGGAACTTTGACACACAAACATGTACACACACACACACACAGTGGTGGGACTGCCTCTCTACAGATTGCATAACAGTATCCTGAGGCCAACCACCGGACTTTCTGCCTCACCGGGGGGCCGATGCAGGACTTTGGTCATTGGTGATAAAACCAAATAAAACTCTAGACATGATTTTCACCGTTTTTTGTCAACTACCCACGCGCAGCTGCTCCTCCTGCAGACAATGGCGCGTGCACTTGGCGTCTTCTGGCTGTGACGCACAAACCAAACTTTTGCAGACAGACAGATAACGGGACTTGGGAAGGCAATTTGTTAAAGGGGGGGAAAAAAAAAAACAACAACTTACGTGTCGTTGAGGTGGGCCGATGTCGCTGTTTGCAGCAGCGCGGATGCGATGATGACGGCACACAGTCGGAGGACAGGTGCCATGTCTGCAGCAGAGTCGGTGCTTTGCAGGCAGCGGGACAACTTGAGCGGACGGGACTGCACCAGAGGAGGACGCGCACTTCCAGCCTGCTACCCCCACTGCGGGCCGGACTCAGAGAGAGACACAGAGTGATTGTGCAGGGCACAAAGTTGCTCAAACGAAGGGGGCGGTGGTGGTGGTTTGCTGTTTATACCCCTAAACCACCGCCACCCCCTCCCTCGAGTCACTCCCCCCCAAGTTCGTTGGACCTCTGCAGCCTCCTCCCTATTACCCAGGGAGTTTCACTTCCCAAAAGTTGAATCACACGGCCCTGGCTGCAGCCGTAAGTCCACTCCTCCAGTTTCCAAAGAATTCCAGAAAAGTGCACTGCAGTGAGTGAAGGGTGGGTGGGTAGGTGGGTGGATTGGTAGGTGGTCGGGAAGGGGAGAAGGAGCCATTGTCTCATGCAGGCATGATGACCATGCAGTTCCAACCCTGTTGAGCAACACCAGGCCTGCATACAACAGGTTGTTTGAGTATTGGAGAGATAACATATAGCCTCAGATCTCAGCGAGGCCTGCTGCAGTCATTCCTCCCAGTAAGAGAATACGCAGTCATGACTTTTATGATCACTCACTGCATTCTATGTATCGGGCATACAGATACACGTTTCACTGCTAAATAATCTTAAAAAGCAGTACATGTCAGGATGTCTGGGCCTCGCATGAGATCCATAGGAAAGGAATTATTCAAATGATGCAGGAAAATCCAGATTATCCTGATTTAAAGGTGCAGTGTGTACTAATGTAGGGGCTCTATTGTCTAAAATGGGATGCACTCACCTGGAAATTAGGACTGCTGTGTTTCTGTTACCTTAGATCGAGCCCTTAATATATACAGATGCAGCTTTGTCCATCGTCTCGCATGTGCATGGTCGTGTTTTTACTGTTGTCTAGAGCGGACAAATCAAAAACTGGCTCTAGAGAGAGACCCTTTCACAGTTTCCCAGGCTACTGTAGGGTTCTTCAACATGCTGGACAGGAAAGGGGAAGATGCATTTTGATGCAAAAGATGCAAAAAGAGGCTTTTTTAGAATTCAGTTAAGGGTCATGTCCCCTTGGCAGATACTGTGGGATTAGGTGTAATTCAATTTCAGAGTCAGAACTTCCTGATCAGGTGTTGTCTTATCGTGGTTGTAACATCTGATAATTGTCAAAAACAGATCTCTGTTGGAGCTGGCTGTTGGATGGATTTAACTATACCTGAAATTTAGCTCGACACCTACGTGTTGCAGTTTGACCTGTCCCGGCATCTGATTTGCCACCTTGTGGAGATAGATCGACCTGTACTGTGGGAGCAGAGAGGTTGTATGCTTTGGCCGCGCAGAGCAGCTGATTAATATTGCTGTAAAAGTCAACACCGTGGCCAAAATGAATAGAATCCCTGAGCTACTTGGCTGAAAGGAACCCTCTGGAGTTTCTGGGCAACTATTAACACTGTGGAACATTGTTTTTATGAGTTTGTTAGCATCATACATGTGCACAAGGATGCTGATGAGTGTGTATTAACGTATGCGTGTTGCACTGCTGCCCTTGGTTTCACACTGTTCCGGTGATCACCAGCTGGTGATGCTATATGCACCAACAAATGGGGCAATGTGCCAGTAAAGGCAGTGAAGAAGAAGAATATTCAACGAGTAAGGAGATGCAATACATTTTAGTTTCTATTTGTGTAATTTGGAAACACGCGGTGCATTAAACGTGTGTTATGCTTTAAAATCGCATCTAGAAATACAGTTCGACAGCATCTCCTATCTGTCTCCAACATCTCACACTTCCTCCTTGTTATTCAGGCTGTCTGTTAAGAATCTGTAACCTAGTTGCCGAGCCCAAGCTAAAATTACATCAGGGTTATTTTCTCAGGCTGGGCACAGCTACAGAGGTCATTATGAAACCGGTTTCACAGTTTGCATTGTCTTCCCGATGACAAGGGAACCGATCTCTGTGGGTACAGTTGCTCCTTTAATGTGATTCACTTTGAAGGCTGGTGATATGAAAACGCCAGAGTGGCCGAGCTCTGGAGTAACAACATCCTCATTATCATCAGCGTCATCATTGTCCTCTTCACTTTACTAACGTTAGGATCCTGTAGGCAGATGGGTTACAGTCTGACCTGTATTTCTTTTTTGTTTTTTTGGCATCAAGACTCGACCAGTGTGCGGACTTATTTCACCGCACAGCCGAGGGAATGTGGCACAGGACAGCGTGCGTCAAGGACGACTCAGATGAGGCCCGTCAGACGCAGAGGAGCCTAAACATGAGGAGAATTTCTGGCAGGATATTAAAAACCTCCTGTGCGACACGCCACACTCCCTCTGTTCATTCCTGCGTGCGGACAGGAGGCAGAATACAGATCAGTGGAGGCATTCATTTCCACTCAGACACAGTGTGGCCTGATTTGTGAGTTTTATAAATACCTGAATGGATCAGGCCTCGGAAACCTGCATAACAATACATAAAGCATGGGCTGAGAGTTTTCTTATTGTGTGCTTCATTCACGGAGAGCCCGTTTGCCACACGACTGGAGGTGACATGTGGAGGTGACAGTTTCGAGGATGTCTTTCCTCCAGCTCTTCTTTTATCTTCTTTCATCTTTTGTCTCCACCCGGCTTTGATCTGCGCCGCCACAAAAGTCAATCAGCGATAGGTCTGAAAGGCGCAGGAATTAAAACAGCGTACAGTATTTCAGTCAGCGGCTGCACAGACGGTGTGCAGTCACATTCTTCAGTGCTTTCTGCTATTAAGGTTTTCAGTAGAGTGCTGCAGGTTTTGTTTTTGGTGACCGCAGACTGAGGTCGGAAACACCCCTCAGGACAAATAAATATTGGAAAATTTGCACAAATCCGGGGTCCGGGAGCAAAGTAGCGCTGGAGATCCAAGATTACCACATTACTTGTCCGGTGTGGAGATTATCTGGGGACATAACGGAGCAGAGAAACGAGGGGCGTTAGGCCAATGTACTGTAGCAGATGTAAAGTAATCAAGCCGGTCCTTAACAGCAGTTCATTGTACGGCTTCAGTGCTGCACAAATACAGCTGACGATAGCTTTGATAGCTCCAGGGCTGATTAAAACCCTCCTTTCTGTCTTTCCCCTCGAACTGGACGTTCAAGGTCATTTCACACAGTGAGTAAACACTTGGGTCTTCGCTGTTTACTCGGCTCAAATGTGTAAATTGCGCTCTTACGTGTTGACTTTTCTTCTAATGGAGCCTTGTTCCCCGCCATCAGTTTCACTTCCACCTCCGGCTGCTCATCCTACCGAGTTCACAGGTGTGCACAGGTTTTAATAGACGGCAATGGTCACGTCATAAAAAAAAAAAAAAGCCTGAACATCGATTTACTCTCCGACCGCGTCGTATTGATATGTTTTGGTTTTGCTGTTTTTATTGGCTATTTATGGCCAGAAATGTTTCCACTTTATTAAAGCCCCCCCCCATGGTTCGTGTCAGGAGCTCCATCCTTTTAGCTCTGGCATGCTGCGTGCGACTAAAGATTAGAAGGAAAACTCCCCCAGAGACGCCCTCACATTATTAAATACTTTCCACATTTTTTTTCTAAAACTCATACTTTTTTTGGTTTTTTTGAAAACCTTTCAGTTGTACACAATCTCCTTATCATGCATTCTTCTTATTAACGTACTTAAAAACAAATGTAGAACATCTGCGTGCTACATAAGAACATCTCGACCTGCTTCATCAACTCGTTTCAACCGTTTTCGCTGAATAAGTTGATTAACATGAAAAACTGCGCTTTTACTGCGCTGGCAGACTTTGACAAAAAGACTGAGGTGAATGAGCTCCTGAGGTCCGCAGCGACGTACGTCACGTTTCCCAGAATGCCCCCTGACATGCAGACGTCACCCGAGCTGCATTTAATGCTGGTTACTGATTTATTCAGCAACAACAAAGAAATGTCTCTGCTTACTGTTTCACTAGTGTGAATGATGGAGATATAATGCAGCGTCTCAGGAATGAAATGTGGACTACTGTCAGAAACATCAGCTCTTTGCAGCTTTGGCTGACTGATATTCACTGTGCGTGCACACACTTTGCTGGATTTCTTTTTGGTAGGGTGGAACACAATGGGAACATTAAAGCTCATTTTCATATCGATCAAAAGTGAAATCGGAATGCGTCACGGCTGGATTAACCTGTTATGGGACTCCCAACCGCTGCTCCTATGCCGGAATAGCACCTAGTTTCAGGTTTTCCTTGTGTGAAGTTCATTTTATTTTATACATGCCTATTACATGATTGTTTTAATGTGTTTTATAAATGCAGATATGCACCATGCACTTTGATGATAAAACATATCCAGTGCTCTAGAGCCACAAGGCAGCGCAGCGGCTACACGACGCGTCTGAATGTGTCGTGTGTGTGTGTGTGTGTGCGTGTATGTGTGTGTTCACAGCAGCAGGCAGGAGAGGGCAGCAGACATTCGGGCTGAGAGCAGACTGTTTGTTTCATGTCTCTCATCTCAAATCCAGGGAGGGGCTCATTAAATCTGGCTCCCCATCTCTGGCTGATGAATTCTTTATTAAAACAATATGTTCACCCTGAGCTCCTACAAAGATATGTAAAAGTTCAATTAACTAGGGCTTGATGATCTCAATGAGATGATCTTTTACAGCTAAAAGCTCCCTGTGCACGGTTCACTGGAGCCTTTCCAGAGCCGTAGTGCACACGGAAAAACAGTGAGGGAACATCCACCAGTGAATAACAAAGGGAAGTCAGACGCTGCATGGGGATTTAGATGTTCAAAGGAGCAGCTTACGCCTCTGGGCCATGCAGGGCCCTCTTGAGTCGGAGAATGAAATCTGTTGTTTAACAAGCCTTTATTGGAATCCACACTTCTACCAAAATGTTGAAGATCAGGGACAAACAGAAACCCGCAGCAGTGGTACATGAGCCAGCGATGAGCGCAATCCCACCGAATTTTTGTCAGTGAGGCCATATCAGACTGTGTGATTCCCATATTGGTATAACAAAATCCACTGGTTGTGTGTGTTTTGGGTGTGTGTGTGTGTGTGTGTGTGCACAGTCTGAGCAGGGATATGTTGAGCTTCAGGTGGTGGATATAACAGAGAGCTGGCTGCCTTTGCTTCCCTCACTTTTCCTTCTTCTTCTTTTGGCTGTGTAGTTTCTAGAGGGTTTATGAAGCACCTCCTTGGTTTGTTTCCAGGGTCCCATGGGTGCTCCAGAGACCCGGACACTGCCTTTGAGCTTCGGCATGCTTTGTGTGGCTCGAGATTTAAACTCCTCCTCAGATACTCTTACGTTTTTAGACATCTCCATCTGTGACATCCAGAACGCTCCACTCAGTTTTTGATGTTACAGCCGATTTGTGTTCATTTGAAATTAAAATTGCATATAATCACTTCGCTGTCTGCAGAATCATTTTCATCTCACTGTTTCTAATTTAAGCACTGTGCTATTTCTTTAAATGATCCAAGCAAGAGTCTGCAGCCATGTTAGCAGCTCTGCTAGGTTAAGGTGGTGAAGTCTTGAGCTAAATGTTTACTTAGCATGCTAACATGCACCAACAGTAGCCACATTAGGATGCCAAGCAGGAATAATATTCAGTTAAGATTGTTAAAATGCTGTCACTTCACAATTAGCATTAACGCACCGGCATTTGGTCACTAAACAACACGTTCAGTGCGGAAGGATCTCCATCTTCATCTCCTCTGATCCCTCAAACCAGCCAGACCATACCGCAGAGTGGCTGCTTCACGTTCAAACAGTAACACAACCGCACAAATAGAGGATAGTTCTGAATAAAGCAGTTCATCCTTTGGGGGCTTGATGTCGATGTCGCAGAGATCCATTCAGTAGTTGAGAAGATGTTTCACGCCGAGCCACAGATGTGAACCTCAGTCAGGGGAACACCAGTGTCATCAGGATTCATTTTCTGTCAGACAGACCGGCGGACTGTACAGGTGGATGTGTGCATCACTACGGTGGAGATACATCACACTGCTTTTCAACAAGCAAAACATGTTAACAATTCATGTCGCAATTCTTGTTTATTGTTGCAACAGCTTGATCCTGATTGGTGGGACTGTCGTGGATGATGACAGAAGCATCCATGGTGAAATCCCAGCGGAGCGATGACCTCTAGAAACACGAAAGAGCTATCAGCGGAGCACATTTCAAACCGATTCACATAATGAAGGTATTAATACAAAGGCTGGGGAACAAAGACCAGGCCTCGCTTTAATCCAGTCCCAAAGGACCCCGTGGTTACTTGTAAGTGCAGGGATCACTTGTTGTGATGCATCCACAGACGTATCACCAGACCATGCTATTTGCCTTAGCTCTGCAGAGTTTTAGCGTCTTTAAGCTAATTGTTTTGATTTCCCAGCCTCCATCTGAAGCGCTGCTCTGATAGCTTGTTTTTGACAGCGCCAGGAAATCAGGAAAATGACAGCTTATTCTCCTGATCTGTTTTTAAATCGTTGGAAAAAGACATGTTTGCTGCTTCCGTGTTTCCTGTCAGTCTTTCCAGTCTGTAAAAAGGACAGCGTGATGCCAAACAACAGTCTCTGGGCAAGTTTAACACCAGGATCCTGGCTACTGTACTGCTTTTTATGACTCTTCTGCTGAAAGTGTAAGCATCGGAGCCCCCAGATATTAAGGTGGCCATATGGGGCCACTAACAATCATGGGGTAAGACAAGTTCTAACTAAATATCTGGAATTTCGTCGTGCTGTCGTAACATAAAGACCAGCTGAAACTACGGCAATGTGAGAATTACAGAATTGTGCATAATGTTGGTTTCTCACTTTAAAGCACAGATTACTGATTAAGTAAAGATAAAACAACATTTCGACAGTTACGCAGCCTCCGTCTTGCAGCGTATTCCTGTGTGAAACGGGAATCGGCATTTGATTGGATCGTTAAAAAGTGAGCGCGTCAGTGCAAACATGGAGGGTCACAGTGATGGCCTCCTCACTGGCGCAGGCGGGTGTTTCCCTTGAACTTCAGGAGGCGGAGAAGGTCTAAGCTCGAGGTGGCAAACTCCTCAAGACACACCAGCGTAACACGCTACTGCAAGTGCTATGCTTTATTGTGCACAGCGTGACTGGGAAAGTGATCTAAAAGGGTTAAAAGACATTTCATCTCTTATGCATCTGTACATAAACAGGCGATTCATTGTTCTTCAAATTGGCTAGTTGTTCTTTTCCTTAAAAAGACAAACACACAGATTTAATTATGTCTGTGCGACTCGCGGAGGGGTTGCCAGTGTGGGGGCTGGGTGGGTGTGGGGGGGTGCTGGTGTACTTATAAAGCTCTCTTTATGGAAATCTGTCCCTGCATCACCTCAGATTGACTTACACAGCATCAACAAACCTGTGTTTCTGTCGTCTCACCTGCGTTCAGCTGAAAACACAAACCAGCTTTGCCTTTCTCTCTCTCTCATGTCGTCAGGCTGTGGCTCCTCAGCTACCACGGGGCTCCTGGTGGAGGTGCTGCTGAGGGAGCACGGAGAACATTGTTTGAACTACAGTAAAACACAGCTCCCTTCAGCTCCCAGATCAAAGGCAGAGGATTACCAACAGCCTGCTGTAATGAGACCACAATGACTTGAAATCGCTGGGACGGCTTGGTACACTCTACCCCCAACCACAACATCGTTACGAGAGACTGCGGTGGAACACCCTGAGAAAGACAACAGTAATCTAGTAATGTGGGTTTCTCTGGATGTAAACTCATCTGCTCTGCTCGATCCTCCTGCGCGAACACTGAGGTGGAGTTACAAAGCTGAGTTTGAATAAATATCCGCCTTCAGACGCAGAGAGTCACCATTCCTGCTCCGAGACCAGCGCCGTGTGTAGAAATAACAGTATTGAGCTGTCACACCTTTATCCCTCAGTCCACTGACACTGGTGGGTGGCCTGTCTCAAGTCAATAAACCTCCTCACCCATCCACATACATTGTCTAATTTAATATACACTATAAGATACTCTGTGTGTGTGTGTGTGTTCAGGTCTGTGTCAGCTTTTGACTGTTTTTTGAAGGTCAGTGCTGGTGCATACCTTCGTCAGTTGCTCTATTGTATCTAGAGACACAGACAAGTAAAGCAGGGAGAGAGAGAGAGAGAGAGAGAAGGGCGTATGACATGCAACAAAGGTGCTCAGAAGGAATCAAGCCACTAATCCAGCGGATCCACCCCCCCAGACGCTGCTGAGTGGTATAATAGAAAATTTCCAAAATTCAATAGACCCTTCATTCCCACTCCTCTGCCCATTTTTCCTTAATTTAAATCAAATGTTGCTTTAAATGTCAGTCTTTTGTTTAGACTGGTTCCTCATCTCTAAAATAAATACAAAGTCAATGTGAAAAACACCGCCCTGCATCTGATTTGAGCAAAGATCCCCCGTCTATCCACCGGACCAGTGCGCCCCCCCCCCAGGCTGTCTTGCCCTTATCTGAATCAAGGCTTGTATTCCGTATGGATTTCAAAGCCTCCCGAGGAAAATTCCTGATTGTGGAACATGTAAATAAAAAAAGGATCTGACGTGACTTGCTTGTGACCCCCCTAATACAAAGCAGCATCTGCTTGCAGCCTCCTCGTCACAGATTGCACGTCCTCGGGTTGTGAGCGGCAGAATCACAAACTGTTTTTTTTGCTTTGACATAAATGTTTTTCTAAAGATTAAACTATAAACGAATTTTCTAGAAGACAAGTCAAAAAATAAACACGATCTTTATTAGCAACATTCATTTTTCATCTGTAGAGCCCTTTTCAGGCTCCCAAACCTCTTGAATAAACAATATTTCTGTTGTTGTCCAGTCATTTTGCAGGAATATTTGCTGTTAATATCAGGGTCAATCAAAATAAAATCACGTCATAGCACTTACACAAAACATATACGGTAAGGATGCTTTTTGAGGAGGTGTCCATGTGTTAATATGCAAAAACAAATGACCTCTAATAAGCGTTGTTCCCCGCATTTTGTCTAATTTCATGTACGTGCGTGTTTCAGAGGTGCTGTGTTTCAAATCTACAAATCTGTGAAATGAGTCAAAAAGGTCCCGATCAAACAGATTTCAGAATGAAACCTACAGTTCTCAACATTTCATCATCTAAAAGACGTTCACGGCCGGAGTACTGGGTTAATTCGTGCATGTTTATTCATGCTGCTGTCGTAATTTGCATTTGCGAGCAGAAACAATGTTACATCAATTAAATTTTCAGGCCCACTGTAAACAAATATAGAAATTCGCAGCGTAATTGACGTTGTCTTTTGTCTCATAACAAGCACTCAGAGGAACTGATACATTCCCAATGAGCGGGGATGAAAGCGGCCGTGTGCATCATGGGGATTGAATCAAATTGTCTACATTTGATATTCTTCCTTGCTCCCTGTGCACCACTATTATCATCAGCATCTCAGGGTCTAACATGTTCATTTAGGTTCACGTTAAAAGCAAAGGAATGCATTTGCATGTGTGCGGTTTGTGCGGCACGTGAACCAGCCGCTCTGCAGTTATTGTTGTGGGAACGCCGTAATCGCGGCTGGTTTTGACGTTCCCCCCGTGCCCGGCTCTCTATCGCAGAGATGAGAGGAGAAAGTGACACCCTCCCTCACATGTTCTCCTCGGGGGAACACTTATCAAAACAATACGCCAGCCGTCATTCAAACACAGCCCTGCATACTTTGCCACTTTGAAGTCTCCCCGTCCTGTTGTTTTTTTAATCCCCCTCGCCTTTCCTCTCAATGTATAATCCCACTGTAACTGCGGGGATTCTTCACAATTCAGACCATTTGTTCATACAAATACAACACTTCATCAACAAATAACAATATGTTGAGAGCAACTCCTGAATAGGAGGCGAAATCTAAATGGGTTCAAGTGCTGGCACTGCCATGCATCTCTGCCTCTGTGTTGCCAATCCCTGTAAAAAGTTAATGTAAGCAGGATTCACAGGGAGCTGCTGGTGATGAAATTATGGTGTAACTGATACCAATGTGCCATAGTAGAGGAGTGCATGGCCGCCTGTGTCTTTGAAGGAGGCTCTTCCCATCCCACGATGCACTGCTGGAGAGGGCTCCTGTATGGTTGTACAGTACAAACGGACAGATGGAGGGCAATACTGCACAAAAAGCAGGCAATCGTTTTGCCGCAATACAGAAAAAGCCTGCAAGTTAAGGAATTCATTGTGGATTCACTATTGCACACAACACTGAAATCTGTGGACTCTACTGTAAATATATATTCATACAGTATACGGCAAGAGGAGGTTATTTTTGAGCAAAGGTCACTGAGATTTTTAATTTTTCAGATTCAACAATTTTTTTTATTTTAGATCCTAAAATTTGCAATTCCTAATCTGAGCTTGAAAATATAGACAAAAATAAACTAGAACTGTTTACTCTGTATATCTGCTGTATTACAATTTAAAATATGATTGAGTTAATAATGTGTTTTTTCTAATTTCTTGTGGTATCACTTTATATCGCATCATATTATTTTTAGGGAAACACTCAAACGCAGGAGCACGCTTGCGTCTGAGCTTGAAGAGGGATTTGTTGGAGGTTATAAAACAGGTTACGTTTAAAATTCTTGCAGGGGCATTGCACGTATCACCACAACTTTTACTGATCCCCGCGACCTACGATGATTACAAATTCATGCGCGACTAAAGAGGTGCATCATGCATAATAAAAAACTGCACCGTCTGCAAAAATAGCGAGACGAACACTGTAAACAATGGGGGTGCAAGAGCTCTGAGGGGGAGGCCGCAAAACCCACGGCTACAGGGATGCCAAAAACATGTTTTTCGAGAGGGGTGAGCTACTGTTGCCTATTACTATAGCAACAGGAAGACCTGGCTGCTTCAATCAGCTTTTGGTTTGTCGGGGAGGCAGAGGATAGGCAGAGGAGCTCCAGCCAGGGAGGCACACCGAGCCGTCCTGGTTTTACTAATGAGGGCAGCTGGGTGTCACCGAGCCTGTCCGACCTCCACACATCCTCACCTGTCACACTGCCCGTCATGCCGCACGAGCAGCCGGGAGGTCGGGCGCAAGAACACAAACAGAGTGACAGCCCCGGGGAGCGAGACGTTGAATACACCTGATGACTGAAAAAACTCAAACAAGAGGCAGAGTTTGAAGATTGCAAATGAAAAAAAGTGGTGAACACACACACACACACACACACACACACACACACACACACACAGACATATATTTCTTGAAGTTTAACTGCCGGCGCCAGAAGAAAACAACAGCTTGATTACAACTGTGTGTAAATGTCACTGCATCATCTGTGTGTTTTACTCTGTTTGGCATGTGGTCATCAGCCTATTGACTGATCGAAGTCTGACCATGACACTGGCCATGGCATGGCATTTGGAGGACTTTATAAAACACATGCTCACGTTCTGTGTGATTAGCTTTGACGTCTTCGCGTCTTCCTGCAGTGGCAGTCGGTGTAGCTGTGGTGGATTGATTGTTTTCCTACGGCTCATTAAACCTCATGATTAAATTAAACTTGAGAAGCCTGTTAAATAATAATGGTGTTGGAACAAGGATGAGATTGATAACAGCAGCAGCGAGGAGAGCGGTGCAGATTCCAGGTTTTAAGTCATTTCTATTCTATTATTCAATTGCCATTAACTCCCTGTGAAACATTTATAAATAAGAAACATTTAATAAAAGCTTTATAAAACACAGCAATGGAGTTGTAGCAAAATATAAGGACATTTTAAATTCTATGACTTATGTTAAGAAATATTTCACATTATTACAACTGTATTTTTTTAATTCATTTCATTCAATATTGCCAATCATTATCTACAGCAGCTACTACTTATGTAGCGTTACAGTGATTATCAAATGAATTACACTTATATCTGTTTACATCTACATTATATATTTATTTACTCCTTATAAATCCTAAAGGGGAGTTTAAGTAAAGTTTACAGATTTTTAATATGCATTATTATAATTATTATTATGTTTCATTTACATATTTGACAGATTATTATACAGACTGTCCTATAATAAACGAGTGTAAAGCATCTATTTAAATGTTTCAGTATATTTCATTGTGCTTTTTGACGTGACATGTGATTAGAAAAATGATTTTAGACAGGATGATTACTAATATACTGGTAAGCGTGTGTGCACGCCCGTGTGTGTGTGCGTGTGTATGTGTCAGTTTTAAACTCTGAACTCTGTTGACCACTCACTGTGTCTGTGGGCGAGAGCCCGACTACACCTGCTGACTCTCTCTGACTCTGACCGACACTTGGATGCGTGTGCTGTGACCGTACAGGGAGTTTATTATAAAGGGGTTTAAGCTGCATTCCCAGTGCTCTCAGGGACATGTTACAAAGAGATGTAACCAGGTACAAACATCCCAATTTCATTTCTCTCACACAAGCTGTTGTGTAAAGGTTTTTCCATAAAGGCCGAAGAGAAGTTTGGACGTGAACTCTGCACTTGCGACGCTTTTCCTCATAAAAAAAAAACAAAGTACCTGTCCCTGGGTGCGAACGTCAGCCAGGATATGAATGCAGATCATTTTTCAACCATTAACACTTTGTTCAGCTTTAACAGGTGGCGCAGACGTCCTTTCTTTATCCCTGAGCGTCACAGGATGTACTCTAAATGTTTAAATGCCGTATACAAAGTCATGTAATTTGCAGATGTGAGAAAAAGTGTGTAAAGTGGGAGTCGGAGTGCTGCGTCTGCCTCCTTCATGTGTGGAGTTTGTACATTCCCACTGCGTGTTCATGGGATTCTTCCACACATCTACCGCTCCTAAAGACGCGAACTCTGCTTTAACAGAGTAGTTCCGATTGGTCAGTGCAGAGGATTTACAGCGTTTACCTGTGAGGCCTAATTAAGTCTTAGATCTTAAATCTGAGTTCATCTATTTTTGTATTAAACATGTGTCAGATGAAGACATACAATGTTTACACCTTTTAAAGCAATTTAAAAAACAGTTTTCCCTTTGACTCAACCAGCCACACGGTCAGATCAGCATCCATATTTCATATAAAATTGAAAATAAAAATTAAAGGCAGATTAATTTTTTGTATGGCTTAGTGCCTGGAATATTAAAAGAAGCCTTATAGGGTATATGTATTTTGATAAAAATAAAACTTTTGACATAAAATGTTTTTTTAAGGGGTGTGTTTAGCTTCCAAAGTATGTTCCGAGCTCATACTGAGAGTGTTTTCACACAAAACATGGCGCATAAAGTGGTCTAAAACTTGATAAAGCGGTGTTAAAATAGGTGATCGTGCAGAAAATAAACACATCTCTGCTTGTAATTGATTTTAAGTGACTGTTTGTCTCATTATGGGCTCGGGGTCACGGTCCCTCAGCACACACCTCAGGTTATAACGTCCAGTAAAGCAGTCCCCGTTTGGCGCTAATGTGTAATGATTAGCAATCAGTGTAAGAGCGATCGCAGGCCAATAGAAATAAAAAAGTTCCCCCGGATAAACCAATGGTGTGGCCACATTGTTACGGCGTTCAGCGAATCCCCTGCGGATCTGATGCAACAGGGCTGCAACTAAAGTTACACCTACGAACTGCAACACGGTGTCCTTCCGCTGCGGCGCTGCGGAAACTAGTGCCGGCTGTGCCGTCTGCTGAATTACGCCTCATATCTCTCCACTGTCTCCGTTTCAAAGTGTGTTTAGGGTTTGAATAACATCCTAACAATGTCTTTAACGTGTAGTTTTATTGTTTGGAGTGTGTGTGGACTGTTAAAGCAGAGTTCATGGTTCTTTTTTTTTTTTTTTTTTTTTTGGTCACTGACTTTTCCCCCAGCAGGCCACTGCTCATATCCATTTGACTCACAAAATAAAAATTACTTTAACACTTTTTACAGTCCTGACAAAGCGCAAAGGTGCTAACAACAACAAATTAAAGGCAAGATTTGATTTTGAATGAATTTAACTGATATTTCGGCCGGTTTATCAATAAAGACTTAAAGAAAACGAAAATAAAATAATAATAAAACCAGTGAAATCATGTGAAACACCACAGTGATGAGAATGTTACAGCACAGTAGATGAAAACAGGAGAGGTTGGATGAGAGTGCGCTGCTTACACAAACTGTGTGGTCTCTGGATAATGGGAAAGTCCCCAGGTTCATGACGTAACGGCCGGGTGAACTCTGTAAACTGCGGATTAATTCCGTCTGCTGTGATCAGGTCCCGGGCATTAGGAGTTGCAGAAGTAGCGGATTTAAAAACTTTCTGTCTGCAAGTGTGTTCGTGGAAATAGCGCTAGATGAAGAGTCCCTGACCTGTAAAAGGGAAAATATGGCTTTTTAAACTGTGACTGTCTTCCTCTTCGCCGCACAGCTCCGCGTGCTTTGCTTCAGCAACGCACTTTTCCAAGACTATTCCGAAACTATGGGGTAAGTCCGAGCGCTTTCTGGCTTTGAGGAAACAGGAAAGTTGTGTTTAAAGTAAGGTTACAGTGAGCGCTGAACCCACTGTTTATTTACAGCTGTGACGGGACTATTTCTGCTGTTTTTGCCGCTTTAAAGTAAACATTTAAAGGGCTCTTTACGTGAAAAAAAGAGTCAGTTATTTTGCTTTTTAAATCTTGAAACTGTTTTTAAATGCGCAACAAATACGTTTCTACAACTTCTTCTACAAAATTCTGTCAATAACCTTCTATGTTATGAGTGTTAAAGTCTAGAATTACTGTGTTTTATTGGTGTTGTAAAAAAAAAAGTAAAATTTTTATTTTTTTTCAAAAAATGTCATGTTTTATTGTCTTTCAATGTGTGTAGAGTTACTGTTTTGCACATTATTGCTTCCTGATTGTATGCCTGCTGACATAAATCATAAATCAATAATGGCTTCACAGCATGAGGTGTCAGCTGAACAGATGCCTGAAGGGTTAAGTTAATGAGTTAATTGGAAGTCAGTAAACCTTTAAAGTGAATGTATTGTTGTTTTATTTTTAAATATGAATAAGAATGATTTTTTTTTAAATAATTTGGTTAAATTTTAAGTTAAATTAAATTAAATTTGGAATTTAAAGGTTAAATTTTAAAATTGTCGCATTTGTTAAAATTTTATTTTTTGGAATTTTCCCCTACAGGTCTTCAGGTGTTTCCACAACTCTTTCAACCACCCAGTGTACGGTTTGTGCTTTTGAACAATTTAATCGAAGCAGACGACACAATGGCGGCATCGATCCTTCGCAGGAAAATTCCTCCCATTTCCACAGGCGAGCTCTGCGCTCCCCCTCTCCGACAGGCTAGCCACAGCCAATCACGGCCCAGGACGGGGGCGGAGCCAGCGGAGAGGCAGCACTTAATTGGTGAGTTTTGCCAAGACGCTTTTTTATTTTTCCACATCCCGAGGTCGGAGCCGCAGTGCAGCACGGGGCTAATGTCGTACAGTGAGTACAGCTAAGTGGATATTTATCGAATGCAGACGATGCTGTTCAATCATTTTCAGATGATCGGTTAGTTGTTCGCTTGGATTTGTCGGATGCATTGCTTGATTTTTAACTTAAATATTTTATTTTTGCATTTATTCCTTCCACCTTGTGTGATTTAAGATTTTTTTTCCCCTCAATTTGTAATTTTTATTTCAGTTATTCTACACAAGCAGCCGAATGCAAGAATGGATTGCTTCACTAATCATCTGATTTTTATTTTTTTATAGGTGATGGTCACTCAGATTGGATGACGGAAAAAGTTGATTTGTCTTCGTTTGTGTCGACGACCGAGTCTTCTCCCAGCTCATCCCTTCCACCCTCGCCGTTAGAACAAGATGTCAAGGTGCCCTCGGATCTGGAGGTCATGACCTCTCTACTGCAGGAGGAGCTGGCTCAGTTGGAGGACTACTTCCGCTCCGAGTCCACATCCACGACAAACAAGTTGGAGAAACCCTCAAAATGTGACAAGGGTGCCCAAGCCATGGGCTCCCAGTCTTATTACCAGTTACCCTATGGCTCATATGGGACCAGCCAATCAGAAACCAGCCCTGTGGTTGTTACCTTGGCAACAGGGGAACTGGACCTGGCTAGCTTCTGTGGCGGTCCCATCGGCAGAACCAAAATTGCGCGACCCGCTCCCTATAACTACCATCACCGCTACCACCACAATAACGGGCGAAGAATCATCAGCGAGGCTGTGAAAGTCGGGGAGGAAGTTGGACTTGATACGTGGGGCTCCAGGGGAAGTTACTCAGGAAGCACAGAGTTGTCTGTGAACCACTACTCCACACTGAAGACAGTGAGCAAGAACAGCCTGTGTAGCGTCAAGAAGGTGAGAGAATGTGCTTTATCGTTGAAGGAAGAGGAGAGTTATTGCTTTTCGGAGGGAATGTTTTGCAGCGAAGAGATTGCTCGAGGTTTTTGTCTGGGTGGCTCGTACGACGGCCACCACAAGCGAGAGGGACAGTTGATGCACAACGTGAAGGTCAATGTAAGTTACGACAGCGCGGGGCTCGAGGTCTTGCACTGCAGCAAAGATGGAGGACTTTCTGGGAGTATCCCCCAAGAGACAATGGTGGCCGGTGACGGCTACTTCCACCAGTCCATGGCCAGCACAGAGCCTTACCATAGCTTTATAGGTGACCTAGATCAGCCGTCACAAGCACAGGCTGTAGAGCCCCAACATGGCCACTACCTCTATCCAGAATGCCTTGCAGACCAAAGCTATGAATGTCTGTCCAGAGGGGAGGGCGAGGGGACGCTGCTTGGCGCCCCTATCCACCGCCCCACCCAGAGGCTAAAGGATGAGCCCTGCTCCGTCAAACCGGCACTGGTGATGGGAGGCGCTTCTCTGGAACCCGGCAGTGGAGAGAGGAAGCAGAAGAAGAGAGACCAGAACAAAACTGCTGCTCACAGGTAAACGACTGACTCTTTACTTCTCTTCCTCTCGCACCTTTTGACCCTGTTTTTATTCCGTGGACAAGTTTAAACCCGCGTCAACACCCAAAAATGGTGTTGTATTCAGACGTCTGTTGTGTCAGAAACGGTCTTTGACAATAAAACCAAAAATTTACTAAGTCAGGTCATTCCTAACTCATCCAGTGTGTCGGTGGTTCATCGCTGGTTATACTGTTTCTTCTTTAGTTCATCAGTTGATACCAGAGTGGTCATGATTTTGCTTTACAACTTGAACATGGTTGTATAAACCAGCCAGTCCAGTGCCTTAAATGTCCTGCAGAGTGTAGGAGGGATATGGAAAGTCCCTCACTGCCTGCCAAATTCAGCCCCACCTAACTGTTTCTATAAGTCTGGTTTGTCCGTGCGACTTTCAGTCTTTCACATCTGTTTGAAATAAGATAGGACATGTCTTTTATAATGTCATAAAGGGAAGAGTTGGAAAAGGAAAGAAGAAATTGAGAAGTGGTGAGCTCTGCAGTGGGGGAAATAAACAGCACATCATGCTATCTCAGGGGAGGGACGTCTGAGAACTCAACCCAATGTAGCGCAAAGGTCACGCTCACTTGACTCATTAGTAAAGATGCAAGGCAGCAAAAACCCGTCAGACCAACCAAACGCATACTTTCCCTCTGCAGGTACAGGCTGCGTAAGAGGGCGGAGCTGGACTCTCTGGAGGAGGAGCTGCACGGCCTCGAGGGGCAGAACCGGGAGCTTCGTGACAAGGCGGAGTCGGTGGAGCGAGAAATCCAGTACGTCAAAGATTTACTGATCGAGGTCTACAAGGCTCGCAGTCAGCGGCTCAAACAGGATGGCAGTGCCTAAAACGCCCACGCTGACCTCACCTCCAAACCTCCCAACCAGCACCAAGAGAAAAATCAAGTCGAGAGCACCAACTGGTTTTTGTCTCACACAAATGAAATGGTAGTTGCATGATTTTGGTAGTTCTTTTCTAAAAAAAAAAGAAAAAAAAAGATCTATATCTCTATATATAATTGTTCCAAGAGGGATGGCCGAACACAAACACACCTTTCCTAAAAAAAAAAAAAAGAAAAAGAAAAGGAGAAGTTGCCAAACGTGTGACTAAACTATAACAAGCCTTAGTGAGGTGGCTTCAAGAGGAGATGCTGAACTTGTCCGTGACCACTGTGATCCGAACTGCACTCACAGCCTTGTGATGACTGAGTTTGCGCTTGCAATGATTGATCGTTTACAAAATGCTCTTTGAACTAGTAGTAGTGATTGAATTTGCTTGTGGTTTTTGTGACACACATCGGCAGCATCGAGGCAGATCCATATTAGATATATATTTTATTTTATATTTTATTTTTTCTTAATAATGTTCATTTATCATTTGCTTCAAACAATCATTCGAATAAAGGGATTGCTGGAAAAAGTGTGTAACATGCTCTACAAATATTCATTATCAGCAACATTTAGAAAATTTGTATTGCTAAAATGTTGAGTATTTACACCTCTTTACCCCACTGAAATACCCAATGCATGTTTGATTTTGGAAAAGCATGTGCGAGTGTTATTTGAAGGCAATATTCTGTTAACTGCATGGCTTCAAGATCTCCACCGCGTCGATTTAACTGAGTTGACTTTATTCTTCTCATCAGCCGGCGACTTTTCTCTGAGTTACCCCCCCCCCCCGCCAGTGTGGTTCATGCTCAGGTTTTGCTTTTCTTTTCCCCGCTCTGAGAAACACAGACGCATTCGCTGGCTCCTTTCCTTTCTCTTCTCTTCTCTTCTCTCTCGGCTGTATTTTGCGAACAAACAATCACCTGTTGACGCAACAATAAATCGTTGTTGGGTAACGGTACGACTTCATGGGAATTTTGTTTTCAATTGATCAATTTGATGTATCTGAAATTCAGGTCCTTTTACTAATAATCGATGTCAATGTCAGGAAATTCTACATCAGGTAAATTACAGCCAAATAAACCAGTTATGTAGTATCATTGATCTCTGCCTTTGGACTGTTTTTCACTGCATGCCGTTCGTTCTGCAGCCGTGCAAATGCCTCGCATCAGCTGTCCAAATTTCCCCAACTGCACCCAGAGCAGCACGCAGACTGAGAAGAGGGTGGGATTAAGAGATAGAGAGAGATGCAGAATAAACGCACTCCACCCCTCCCATCTGTTCTCACCCTGCCCCATAACTGCTGGTCCCAGCCCTCTTTTTTTGGCTGCAATGCAGTCAAGAGTCCAAGTTATATCCCGGGATCCACCGCTGGACGGCAGCACATCAAGGCGGGATTTGATTGACACCTGACCGTTCTGCAACAAAACAACCCGCGTTTCCCTCAAGATGCAGCAGCCGGGATTGAGTCGACTCGCCCAGACATCCACGCTGTGAGGAAATGTGTGTAGAGAAATAAACTAACGCGCACGTCTGGTGGTGTTTTTCCCCAATATTCCTCCACTTTGTTCCTGCAGTATGGTCGAGGCCCGGGGCTGACTGGAGCGATATCTCCAGCAGTCAACAGACAACATAAGTTGCCTATCTCATCTCCCAGCTCGCGCAGGGTGTGTGTGCCTGTGTTTGAGTGTGCGCGTGTGTGTGTGTGTGTGTGCGCGTGTGTGAAATCTCTTGGTATCTCTCCTAGCAGTCGTAGGCCTTTCAAGTGCATGAGGCAATATCACACAATACTTGCAGGAGGAGGAGAGAGATGCAAGTGAAGTATCAGAATAAAAAAGTAGTGGGTTGACAGAGAATGCTGTTAAATGTATTGATTCGCTCTTCTCCCTCTTTGTTGTTTGTTTGATACAGATGCAATGTAAAAATGGACTGTAATGCTGATTTATAATCTGATTTTGCAATGTGTTCAATAAAGTTCTTCGCTATAACTTATTAGCTTATTAAAGATTTTTAGGGTGTATGAGAAAATAATCAATCCACCCTTTTTCATATGGCTTTCTGGGGGATTGTACGTGATATGACAATATGAATTTAAGAAGAAACTCAAATGTTCACAAACGGGTTAAATTAAAGTCCTGAAATGAGCAAAGAGCTACACATAGAGCAAAGACAGCAAATATGAGGTATTGCACAAATTAACCGTGGTTTCAAATGTCACAACATGCTGAGTGAAAATGTGTGAATTCAGCTTTTAGTATTAGTTTTAGATTACGATCACACTAAAGTCAGCGTCGAGCCAGCTGAATGATGGCCGAATCTGAAGCGTGTGAATTAAAATGACAAAACCACACAAATATCAAGATTAATATCAAGATTAATACAAGGGTAAAAGCACAAGGGCGAGAGAATGTGTGGAGACACAAATGTGCAGTATATATGAATGTAGCGGATGTGTCCACGTGAACACACACAGCCTTGATAACACAGTCTGAGTCCACAGAGATAAGACCAGCGGTTTCTTGTGAATGCGCGGAGACCATTCCAGTGAGGTTTACTGCAGGTCGGCCCCTCTCGCCACCAGGTGTCCCCCTTAGCTCAGGAAATAACGAGAGCCGCACGGGGGTTGCTTTGATAAAACTGTTCTTTTTAACACATAACTATTACATTACAACATTACATTAATCCCATGCAGGGAAAGAGATTAGATGCAAACTGATGAAAGCAGAATGTGAGCGATAAAAGACGTATTCAGATCCTTCTCATACTGATAACGCTGCATTGGAACAGTAAATATTAAAAGTCTTGCATTCAGAATTTCACCCAAGTGCAGAAATATTATAAAAGAAATTACAGTAATGCAAGATGATGGCCCCCGTGTCTGTTTGGGTTGTTATAAGTGAAGCATTAGTGCACGAGAGGCATTTTACAGCTGGTTTTGAACTAGTTTACATTCCTGTGTCGTTCCATCTATAACAGAAAAGCATATTTCATAATCCTGCCTTGTGTTTTGAATAGAACCCGAATCAGCAAACAACTGGGAAATGGGTAGAAATGTAAATAAATAAATAATAATACAACAATTAATAATAATAAATATAATTACATGCTGAATAAAGAAATATCTAATACATGAAGTGAAGTTAAGAGCCGACAAGGTCGAACATGAATCATAATGGACTTTGAAATCGTTCTGAAGTACTGTACTTGAGTAAAAGTACTTAGTTACATTCCACCACTGTAGAATGCTCCTTACGGTATGACCATCTGCCGCACATAATAAGGAGCACGAAGAGAAGAAAGTAATAAAAGTTCTGCAGTTATTGCACTTTAACAATTAACATTTGAATCTTAAGTGTCACGCCAAGTCAACACATACACATGCACTGTACTTAAAATCAACCCAAATCTTTGTTTGTGCAAATGAGCTCCCTGTATAAAACGTATTTATCGGGTAAGGGTGCGTGTTTGCCCTGCTTTTTGTTCTCTGGGAACGACATGACATGTAATCTCATGACACATTGGTTTACCAGCAGAGAGACAGCTGCGTGCGCTCCTGCTTTGTGTCTGCTGCTCCTTAAGGCCGGAAATTACGAATTTCCAAATTACGAAATTACTGCAATAAAACCAAATCGACAAGACAGTGATCTAAAGTTCCGATGCGTGATTTTGAAGGGTTATATACGTGAGTAATGCTTTGTTCCACATGGTGCACCAGACTTATTTAATATACATTTATAATTGTAGAGTTCTGTGCTCTGTGTATCTGCATGGACAGTGTTTGTGGAAAAGAAAAGCAGAGTGCATGAATGTGTGTGTGCCTGTGTGTGTGTGTGTGTCTGTGTGTCCTCTTGGTGTTCTGTTAGGAGGTTGGTCAGTGTGGGCGTTCAGTAACCTTGTAGGAATGAAATGAATCAGCCAGGGTAAGGCGTGTTGCGCACTGTAAAGAACGTAGGAGGGAGTGCAGGTCAGGTGTGACGCTATTCTTTGATATTCTGCTAAGACCTGACTGTAAATGTGACGGTCGTGGTTGTGTCTGACTGTGCTTGGTCACAGTGCCTGTAGTTCTCCCCGCTGGGAATCATAAAGCTTTAAATATTGGCCAATCAGATTCCGCCGATTGGACAAAGACTAAAACTCTGACCACAAGAAGCTGCGCTGATGAGACAAACAACACGGAGAACATTTTACAATAAAGAACACTAATCTAAAAATAGACTGGAGATCCTATATTAATAGTCCATTGTCTATGTACTGATCAAGCAGGGACAAAGTTACTTCATCATTTCATGTCCATTAGTTAACTGTATCTGTTCTGTAGTAACTCTCTATCAACTAAAATATAAGGACTTATTAGGAAACTAACCAGTTATTAAAGCTGTTCCTGATTCGACCTTCAACTTTTGTTTATTTAGCAAATTGTTAACTTATCATTAGCTATGCTTGATTAGGAGTTAAACAGTAACTAATGGTTAATTAGCACTTAGTTCCTCGTTTGTTCTTCACTTGTTTTCTAGAAAACCACTCACACTTCGTGCCCCACAGTGTAAAGTGTTACCGATTTAACTGTTCCAGACTCGAGGAGCAGCTTTTTTAGCCTCTACAGCTCAGGTTGTCGTCCAAAGAAATATAGACAAAGAATAAAGACACTCAAAACCAGTGTGTCCTACATCTGGGGCGGAGGTGATCGATCCTTCTGAATACAATGAGCCAGTAACGAGGCCGCGAACACGGTGAAAAGACCTTGAGCATAAGCTGTTGCCCACTTTTACACCAATTGTTAGACTAACTGTTTCTGCAGTTAGCATCCAAAAAACATTTACTGCTACGACAGACAGACAGCAAATGATGCAACCCACGCGCACATGGATGTAAATGTAACGGTAACCTTGGAACACCACCACCGCCGCCATTTAAGAAAAACAAAGAAAATAGAGCTCCACGGTTCATTCTTGACCTTGGGAACAGCGGTTGGTAAAACAAGTCGACTCAAAGGCCGCGGTTTGTTTTCACGTTTCCAAGCGGCGCGCAGCTCCTCGATTTCCTTTGTGCATTGCATCGTGGTCAATGGTGTCCATCAAATGTCAAGGTCATTTCTGTGGTGTGCACATATCTTTGATTCGACTGGGATTTGGCATTTTTCCAGCCTGATAGCCGACACAAGACTTAGCATTAAGTCCAGAACTGGGGCACAGCACCAGCTAATGACCAATAACACGAGGCATTCAAGTCAGTGATGAAGATATGACCAGCAACAAACAGCAACTACCAATTTACATGCTCAGTGTGTGTTGATATTCCTGTGAGTGGCCATGTAGAGACGGGCGGCTAAAGAAATAAGAGGTAAGATGAAGGCAACGCAGGATCGTGTTCGAGCCGGTAGGGGAGGTCGATGTGGGAGAGGGGGATGTGATGCAAGATAGAGAGAGGGAGGAAAGGGGGGTGGAGGGACCACAGTGAGACTCCGGTGATGGTGGAGAGCGGAGGATGAGCTGGAGCTCAGAATGGCCTGCAGCTCTGTTTGAGGCTGTGTGTGTACCAGCAAGAGGGTTTTAATTCATTATGAGCAGCCGAACGCAGCCCGCGGAGGAGGTGAAGCGGGTGGGTGGGGGGCTTGAGGTTAAAGACGGTCGGGTTCAGGAGGCAAGCCTGGATGGAGATGCAGAATCTAAACCGAAGGAGGAACGTGCTTAGGCAATTACACGGCAATGTGCAATGTTAGAATCTTGACCTTCAGTGCCACATTATCAGAGGCCCATGTGTTGAAGAGGAAACGTGGGCTCAATTCGACTTATTGTCACCAGCGCGATTCAGTTTTGGTATCTAAGTATCTATCTATCTAAGTGAAGAAGAAATGCCAGGAAGTTCCCACCACACAGATCGTGTGATGATGTACCTCCTGTGAGGAGAAGACTAAAACCAGTATCCCTGCCTGCAAAGGAAACATCCTGCTCAAAGGCAATGACGCCACCCCCCTGCACGAGGTCATACATGTGACCTCCCCTCCCCTTATTTCTTTGGCCTCCTGTTGTGCGCGTCCAGTAAGAGCTGCTGATTTCAGATTTAATTTAAGCCGTAACCTCATGTAATTCTGTTTATATTTGACTTGGATTTTAATAATTTAGTTCTCTTTTGCATAGCTTAAACACACACACGTCTGTGCAGTTATCCTTAGTGGGACGTTGCATTGACCTCCATTCATTATGGAACCCAAACTCTAATGATTAGGGCCTAATCCTAACCTTAACCTACCCAGAATTCAAGCCTTCCCTCTAACTTCAGAAATGATGTTCTGCTGCATTAGGACCAGGCTGTGGCCCCTGTGAGGACCAGGCTGTGGCCCACGTAAGGACCATGCTGTGACCCCCGTGAGGACCAGGCTGTGCCCCCCCCCCCCGTGAGGACCACGGTCCCACCTCATTTTTATTATTTCACATCAGCCAATCAGTTTAGAGCTGAACATGGATCATGGATCAACAAAACTCTCTACCAGTGTCTGAGTGGGTTCCTTTGTGTCATGCTACTCCTCATCTCTCTACACTAGGCTCGCTCATAATTCAGTCCAAATTAACAACAATAACAAAAATAATATGACTATTTGTGGCGTCACAGCATCTTACTCTGCATGTTAGCATTACCATTTTCATTTAACCATCATTATTGAAAGTCAAATATTAAACCGTCGCTGCTGTTAAGCTTGAATACAGCGACACATCGTCATTTAATCAAAATTTCAATGTGGCAGCCGAGCCCTCGGTAAAACTGCTCCCATCTTCCTTTTAAGCAACGATCTGTGGTTTCTGTTTCGCATAAGCGCAGACTGTTGATGGCACATCTCAGTCGTGTGGCACCTGTTGCCGCACCCTTGTCCCCGATGTCACGGCAGGTATTTGGCGGCCTGCTTCTGTAGCTTCTCTTCCTCTTGGACCAAGACAGAGAGGAGGAGAAAGCTGGCAATCATTACAAAGAGGTTTTAGGAAAAATAAATATGAGCCTCAATCTGTTTTGATCACGTGTGTTGATGTTGGAGCGGGTTTTGGCCCAGGATGGTTTATCACTGCTACTCGTTGGTCACTAGATCTAAATCTAGATTTAAATCCATAGATTTATTAAGACAAATATAAAAATAGGAATGTTTTGTAATGTAAGTACATAGTACATATTGTATTTTCTTCTTGTAAAAATGTTACTTGATTTTTTTTATTAATTATGAATTAAATCATTTATAGTATCAATTCAACTCTTTTCTTTTGTAATCTTATATAAATATAACCCGAGTTCCCCTTCCATAACAATGGTTCAGCAGATGCAGTTGTGCCTTTCATCAAACTGAAACAGGGAACCGGTCTGATGAGCCAAAAACTATTTTTCCCCTCAGGTGAACACCTTAGACATTTTTTCTGCCCCAGACATTTTTCTGTCTCTCTCTCTCTCCTTCCTGCACGAGCACATACAAACCCCCTTTCTGTGTGATTTAAATGTATGAATTAGGTCAGTTTCACTGGTTTCTGTTGTGCAATTAAGATCCTAATCTTGGTTTCTCTGCCTCAATCCCAACTGCAGCTTTACTCACTTTGCTCATGGTGTTCACCATTGTACAGTTATCACCTGCCCGAAGAGAAGGAACTAGATAGAAAGTGTAACGTGTTCTTTGGAAAGGAGCGAGTAGGTGTGATATCAGATGAGTCAATGAGAGTGTGAGTTTCAGTGCACTCTTTCCCAGGTAAACGCTGTTTCCCGTGAAGAGAGCTGGCCACGCTGGTCCTGCAAGCCCCGACACATCCAGCTGAGACACATGACAGAGCCTGACAGCTCGAGGTGCGCTGCACCACTGTTTAAAGGTCTGTCATTTAAGCTCAAGAGCTTGACATACGCTTAATTATGATTCCTGAGTTTTAGGATTTGGAAGCACATCAGTATCAAGCAGAGCCGTTAACTTCTGATTTTAACTACTTATTTATTGGTCAATAAAGAAAAAGCACAAACCCTGAATTAATTTGCACTTCAACATTTTGGCAGAACAGTAATTATTACTGCAGGTGACTGTTTGACTGTAAAGGGTTTGTTTTGTTGACTTCAAACTTCTCAAACCACTCCTGCTGCCATCCTTTAACCTGTATCCCCGGATTTGTCTTCCTCACTTTAAAATGCAGCTGTACACATACTTTATAAAGCGATGAGCTGCTACGGTGCAGAGATTTCCATCAAAACAGGGACACGAACATGTGTCGGTGTCTTTTCATTCACTACAAGCAGTAAGTAAGCAGTGAGTTAAAGGCCACATATACATTTTGTTTATATTATATAGATATTTTGTTATAACCATATTTCCTTATTACCATCCATCATATTGCATCAAAAACAAGTCAGGAAATAAACTGTTTAGATCAAAGCAGATTTACTCAACAATAAGTTCAGCTGTTTCGGAAACATCTACAGAACATCAGTATTAATCATTATCATTTTCCCATTAAAGATTAATAAAGGACCCCACCCCCCCGAAGCTGCACCTTCAAGCCCGGGACTTAAAATGCTGACAGACAGTGCACTGAACACAGACTTTTATTGATATCTTCAATGAAAATGCACATACATGTATTGTTACAAGACATTTTTTACAGGTTTGTTTGTGTATTATCAAACGGCAGAGAGCAGTGTGATAATGATGCTGATGGAAATAGTTATTAACCCTTTGTGTATCCATCTTTGTAATGTAAACACATTACAACTTATTATCGTATATATTATGATGCAACATTAACACAACCTGAAAGCAACCTTGGTTACATCTGTCACCCACAACAACCCTCTCTTTCTTGTGCTCAGTTTTTAAAATATAAAATCCCCCCACCGACCGGTGTACATTAAAAAAAGTCTTAAAACCTTCTTCCCACTGTGACAGTCGAACATTTTCACATACAGGTGGATGAACTTTGACCTCCCTGCACGGGAAAACAGGCTCCAAGTGATCAACACCACTGTCAGGAGTGAACTGACTTTACTCTAAATCCACAAAAATTCTAAGTTTCTATACTATGAATTGATACATACCACAAGTGAATGTCAGCTACTCTAGAACATAAGAGTAAATATTACTTTTTAGCAGTCTACCCTCAATATATGATAGCTTTAATCAGTAATTAAAAATGTATTAACATACATATAAACCAATCTTTGCCACTAGTAAAGTGCGTAACCATCTTGTGTTCAGAATGAACACACTTCATTCGAGCTGTGGTCTACCACTTGCGACCATCAATCACTTTCAAACACTCACCTTAAATCAACAGTAAAACACAATCTTGTCTGCATGTTAATATTAGGAACGGCCATCAGATAACTTCTAAAGCCTTGTACTAGCTTGAGCAAAGTTTAATCCACAAAATGATACTCACATACACAAAATAGCAAAATTAAGTAAAGCGAAAAGCTTCCTAAGCTGGGAGAAACATTTGTTCTCCAAATCCAAAGTGCCACAGTTCCCAAAATACCTGATAGAGTATTAATAAACAACTACTAATTTTAAAAACCCCTACACGCACACCAATGTCCCAACATTTCATAAAATATCTCATCATTCAAATGATCCAGGATGTGCAGCCTAACATAGGACAGACTGAGTGCAGAGCAGCGTTAGCCAAGCGCTGCAAAACTGTATTGTTTACAAGTTCTGAGCCGGCTTGCTAATCAGCAGTACGTCCAAGAATTACCTGGGTTTTGTTCAGAGAAGGTAAGACATGTCTAAATCTGACAGCTTCAGTGTGAGGACAATGACATCCAAACACACTGCGACCACAGATGTGTCTCTGTTAACTCTGAGAGATTAAACATGTATTCTCCTCTAACTGAGTAAGAATTGAGACAAGTGTTTTTACTCAAAGTACTACAAAGTATTACAATTCAGGTCAAAGAAAGACCACGCTACATTCCACAAGGTACAGTTCATAAAAACACGCCAACAGAACTAAAAACTCTGAGCTTGCTGTTTTAACAAGTCTGAAACTGTATTTCCTCTCCATCACCAGACAACGCTTAACAACACCTGTAAAGTCCTGGAGTACAAACGCCCGTTAGAAGATGATGATTCCCACAGAATTGTTCACGCGTGGATCTGTACAGACACACTAACTGAGGACAGCTTGTTACTACAATGTAACAAACAATGGAAGTTTCACAGAAACCAACTAATAGGCAACTGATGTTTTTGTGCAGGTTGCAATAAATACCTGATTGCAAGTCAGGTATTTTCACTACACACAAAACCTCAGATGCTTCACATAACAGACCTGAACGCATGCTTGGAAAAAGACCGTAATTAGTGGGGTCCCTTCCTCGCTATGGCAAATCCAGGAATCAACTCAGAACATTACTGTCGGGTCTCCAAAAAGCCCTGCCGGGCAGATGTGCCGGGTGGTTAACTGATTCTTGGTTGCACACTCCAGCACCCCTGTGAAAAGAACGAGAGTGTGAGTGATAGATGTCCAATTATACAGTCCGCAACAGAATGAGGCTGATTTATCAATTTCACAGATTAATCAAAAGGACTTTTTTATATACTGGCATTGACAGAGCTTGGCCGATGGTGGGACAGGGAGGGAGAAGACCTTGGCTTGACCTTATTAGAACTGGACATTGTGTCCCGAGTGGGGAGCTGGAGCTGTCTTCAATTGAAGCTACATGTAACGACGCAAACACAGCTGATGTTTTCTTGGTCATTTTGCTGAACACTTGCAGAGACCTCTGAACAAACAGATGAAGACAACAGGTTTGTAGCTTTGCTAGCAGCCCTCATAGCTGGTAATGGTGTTAACAAGCTGACAAACCTCTTGGATGGATTAATAATAGAGAAACAACTTATCTGACATCAACACTAACACACCTTTTCCAACAGGAAACTACTTCTCTTTGTATCCACCTGACCCTTTGACAAAAACAGCATTTTATCCCCGCAGAACGTGGGAGCTGGTCATTGACAACTGCCTCCATATTTAGTTCGTGTTGTTTTGTCAGATGCATACTTTTGCGTTAGCATGCAAACACTAGAAATAAGTATCAGTCATTATACCATTGAGCTATCATTACACTTGAAGCTGACCAAAGGTGTCTTGTCATGAGACGTGTGTGGTCCCCAGTTTTTATTTTCCACTCAGGGACAGACATTCAGCCCCTGAGAACCCCTGAGGACGAGTGAGTAAACTGGCTCTGCTGTTCAACCAGCTTTTGTGTGTTGTCATCTTACTTATGCAGAACCTGGCACCTACTGCTGACACTAATTGCTGCCTTTGACAAGTCAAAAGCATATGAGCATACTTTACAGTGCACTACAAGAGCGTACTGTGCATCACAACACCCACAAGGGGACAGGGAAGAATCAGACCCACAGTTTAAGTTTGTAAATACATATTAGACAAGTTACGTTTGTGCAGAACTGACAGATGCAGATGACTCATTATTTGTTCATGCTCATCACGATATGCTGCCCTGCAGCCCTGAAAAGAGATTGCAGAGTGTCGTACCATGGTATGAAGGTAGCTGCCCATCTGCAGCAGACACTCCAGGGTCTCCATCATCTGCTCTTGGCGGAGAGTGTGGAGTCTGGTGTGACTGGGGGATTTACTGCTTTCCAGCTCACAAACTGTGGCTTTCAGAGCCACTGACGCACACTGGAGGACACTCATTCCTGAGAACACACACAAACATTTTACAGGACTGCACTACATTCACTAGTTATTATTTTTGACAATATTAATCATGATGGTTTTTTTTTTACCAATTACTTTATTCCTACCATTTTAATTTGAGACCACTCCTTAGCATCCCCTCTACTCTGATGTAAATCACTTTGTCAATTAGATCTATTTTGAAAAAGAGCTATATAAAGGCAGACCACCATTGTTACATCAGAACCTCAAGGAATTCAGAGTATTTGGCACTTACCAGAGTTGTCGGTGGCTTCAACGTTGACATACACACCATCCATCATTGCGTGTTTTAGAACCTGAAAGAAAATATACACACTGGTTAAAGATACAAGTTCAGCCAAGATCTTGAAGAACACCATAAGGCAACACCCTCCAATCTGCTTTAAATACATTCAGATGCATCTTTTCATTGGAAACAAAGTCCTGTTTAAGGTACTCCTACAACATCACTGTCTCAGGCCTGGCATCTTAGAGCGACGCAGTATGGACTTTGATAAATACTAATTTATTGGAGCATCATGGCCAAAATGTGTGACACAAGGTAAAGAAAATGGGTGCAATCCAATTAACGATTATAGACTTAATCACACTTTGCTTAGCAGTGTTACTAAGTGCTTCACACAAAGAAATTTAACCAGACAAGGCGGATTATTTAAAAAACAAAATGAATAGGATAAAATAAAAGAATTGATCCAACATTTTGAAATAGTGACCCAGAAGGAACCAGCAGGGCTCCACCCTTGATGGATGGCCACCAGGTCATTAAATCTGAGATGAAATTCAGAACAAACCCCTATTGCATCTAAAGAGAGAAACTGATTTTGACGTCAATAAGAGATTTAACAGGGAGCCAGTGCAGGGAGGAAAGTACGGGGGTGTTCATGACTCATTGTTGCAGCAACAGGTTGGGCAGCCACATCTTGTATTAACTGAGAACAGTGGAACATGCCCAGGCTGATACCCGAATAATCAAAGTATCTTGAGCTGGCAGAGGCAAACCAGCGTGTGTGTGTGTTTGGATCTTCAGCGTGATGTCCACAGAGAGCAGAAAAACATTTCAGTCTTGTCAAACAACATCTGCTGTGCCATTTCAGTGAACAGCAGTCGGAGAAAACGTTTTCTTTGAAGCGTAATGACAAGTTGCGGCTGAGCTTCACCTATGAAATCCTGACACAGCTGTTCGTTTTCCCACACAGAACCACTTTATAATCTCAGTTCTGCACAGAGGAGCACTGCATAGCTTTTAACATTTAATGGTACACTATGTGCTGCACCACGTCTCTGTAGCACGCACGCCATGAGTCATCAAGCATACAGCTGAAATCATGTTCACCCAACATGTGGCAATGAAGGTGAAATACTTAACATTCAGAGCACATTGAAGAACCAAAGGATGACACTAAATGGCACGCTCTGCTTAATTGGTGCGTCTTAAAAAACCGGCTGTGTTGGTTTTTCTGAAGAGCTAAAGATCTAAATGGTTTATTTAGTGACTCTACCTTCTTGACAGAAAAGCCAGTATATGCCTACCAGCACAACCTGTTAGGTTAGAACAGAGGAATCCAACTTTTCACTTGTGACAGATGGGGTCATGTTGCTCGGTACGACATGTGAGAAGGGCTTGGGAAAGACATTTTTGTCACGAGGGCTAAAAAGCAACAGTAAACAGGTTGTTTCAGTTCTTTTGGTCACCTGACTGGTTGACTTTCTTGGTCTGACAAATAATTTGCAACGTATCAGTGTGATTACAGAATACTGGAGCACAATGATAAAGGCATGTCACATATGCCACTGTTTTTTTCCCTTAGTGGTGTCTGAAAAAACACACAACAGAGGCCGTGTCCAGAAACATGTTGAGGAGAACGTGGGAGAAAAAACAAAAGATCTCTAACCTCCAAGACTCTGATGTAACCTTTCTCAGCGCTGAGGTGGAGGCAGGACTTTCCTGAGTTGTTTGTCTCATTAACGTTGGCCCCCAAATGGATCAGATCTGCGACCATCAGGTGATGGTTGTGCTTTGCCGCATAGAGGAGGGGAGTCTGAGAACAAAAAGACATTAATATAAATGATGGACAGTCCAAGAGTAGCACAGCATGACTGCAGAACATGTTGGAAACATCACTCTGCTACATAACTATGCTGTTTTACATTACGTTAGTCTCTATTCTACAAGAGCACCAAGAGTAATTCTTCAGAGTCTTGGTACTGTACCATTCCATCAGAGTCTTTGAGGTCCAAGCTGTTGAGAGCGGCCATTCTTTTTGCAATGCAGTACCCCAGCGCTCTCTTCCCGACACATGCCACTTTATGGAGAGCCCTGGGGGAACAGCACAACCAGATATACTGTATTTATACAAGAAAAAAATAAACTTAAGCAAAAGTATTTACAAACACACTGGGGCAGGATTGGATTTAATTAAAACATTAGGTGTCAAATATTTATGCTACATTACACAAAGTGTAGACCACAGCCTGATCAGGAATTCAGGTGCGTTATGTATCAAGTCGCTAACCTCAAGAAGACAGGACACTTGTCAGACAACAGTTCCTCTGAAGATTAGAGTTTTCTTTCAAAACGGTGGATGTACTGTATCATTTCTACATATTCTGGCGTCAAACTTACGTCCTGCCATGTTCATCGGCAGTCAGCAGTGCAGTGTCTGAGACGTCATTCAGCTGGCTCTCCTCTTTCTGCAGCTGTGCCGAGAAGAAAGCAAAGCTGTTCTGGCTCCAGCCGTGGTTCGTGGGATCAAACCACTCTTCCACCCTTCCACCGTCTCTTTCAATGTTTTCAAAGCTGGAAAGTTGGAGGCTGTTGTGCATGAAGCCAGGTGGGGACGGGGCCTGGTAGTACTCTGCTGTGCCTGGTGAGGAGGCCATGTAGGACTGGGGGCTGGGGATCATTTCATCAGACTCATCACTGTTGTACCCCACACCTTATTCAAAAGACATCGCATGTTAATGGAGGTTGCAGTCGCTGTTAAAATATCACATTAATTATATGACATTTTATTAGATTATGGCTAAGTATCTACTTGACTGCACATCCTTGAATTACCTGTTGGAGACCACTCAGGAGACACTGGAGAGCGGGAGGACGACAATGATTTGGAAGGGGAATGATAGTTGTTGCCAGTCTTGAGGTCCTCCTCCAGCACTTCAACAATGATTGCCAGCTCCTCCAGGCTTTTGGTGGGGCATTTTCTCTGCTAGTCGGAGACAGGTATGCTGACACTCATAAACAGCTCCTAAAAACTGACATGTAAATAAACCTGCCTTTTACAAGAGGCCGAGGAACATTCTGGGAGGACCTGGGGCCCGTGTTTTTCAGCGCTCACCTTGGAGGTTCGCCGTCCTGTGCGAGTTTTGACTCGTTTTTTGTCTCCTGTTGATGAAAATGTTAAGGTTAAGTCTGAGAGTGTTACACAGTATGTTTCCCTGTAGCTGTAATACTGCTGGCTGTTTTCCTGTAGGGTTGTGTCCCTTTATGCTGGTTAATATAGCTCAATAACTATTAAAAGAGGTACAGAACTCTACATAACAGCACACAACTTACGTTACTAACTCGCATGGATCAAGGTTTTACTAACCTTTGTCTGTTTTGCTGTGCATCTCCTGTGTTCACATATATGTGTGATGTTAAATGGGGGAAAAAAAAAAAAGAGTTGCATCAGGGTGAGATGTCTTCAATTTACTTCACATTCTTTAAACACAAACATTTAACTAGTATAGACTTCATGTGTAATAGATGAGTGATAACTGCTTGAGCGCTAGAGTCAGTGGTTTGATTAATCTAACGTTTTTTACGCTCAGAGCTCAGCTTAGAGGCACAGAAAAGGGATGTCTTGCTTCTCCTGAAATTTACCAATTTAGCAGGACAAAGTAAAGCATTGATATGATCAAAAGATTTGTTTAAAATGTAGTGATTGACAACTATATTGATTTTGATGATATTGATATTGTTTAGTTTTTATTGTCAAAGAGCCTAGTTGACCGGGGCAAAAAGTGAAAACAACAACAACAACAACGACAAAAAGTCACCTGATAATCTTGCGGGTCCCAGCCTTGGGCTATGCGGATGTTTCGTAGAAGATCCCTTACTGGCATTTTAACGCGGACTCCAAGGTACACCTTCTCACTATCATAAATGGAACATCTTGCACCTGGTGAAAAACAATGGATGATGAGCCTTTATGGTAGGATCCAACTAAACGACTTCTGACACACAACTTGAGACTCAGAAGCACATCTGATACAAGAGGAAAAACTGTCCCCGCTGCCCCACATCTGTTGGATTTGGTCATAATATCATGTCTAATAGCAGCACAGAGATGAGAGTAACTGTAGCCTTGTTGATAAATGGTAATTATACGAAACCTTATTTGTTCTTTTCTAACTCTAACTGAACTCTAGACATTACAGATTAATATTATCAACAATCAAACTGGCTATAAATGGCTCAGTATGGCATTAAGAGGCAAAACTTTCACCCAGCACTGTAGAAGCAAACTTTTTTTTAAATCAAAAACATATTTTGATCTGGAAAACTTGTTTGACAATATCTGGGAAAGCCGACAGTTTTTTTTTGGTGGCAGAAAATAAATATATCGAGTTGGAAGATGTATTTTTGTAGAATTTTGAGATACAGCACCACAGTGTGTATTTCAGAGGAAAATGTATTATTAAACATTTACATGTCAAGTTGGTGATTGTACAAAACATGCTCTCCGCTGGCAGTTTATTATGGAGTAGAAATCCTAATAGCATCGCATTTACATTTTATATACAAGGACACATACTGGATTACTACTATGTTCAGTTTGTGTTCAAACTGCTAAGAGAATTGTTGATTCAACATCCTAGTTTGGCGGCTGTACTTAATGTGCTTAACAAGACACCTTTCACTGACTTGCAAGCTTTACTTCGAAGCAATATGAGGGTTTAACTAATAAAATACTGATACCTGGGCGTTTGTTTGTTTAGATTATAGTATAAAATCATGCCATACTGCGAAAATAAACTTTACCAAAGGCTTGCTCGTGGTATATTTACCTTATGCTTTCAAACATCGCATTTAGCTACAGCTAGCTAGTGAATCGCAATGATAAGCGCTAGCTAACATGTGACAAACAGTTAGCTAACGTGAATTTATTAGGTAACAATCCTGACAAGCGTTACCGTCAGCTTTTAAGTGAGAAATATTAGCAACCAAGTGAAAACGTTTTGCTAACAAGTAACAAACACTGTAACGTCAAGGTATTTTAGCGATAAACCTGACAGTCATTGACCTTAGCCTAAAAGTAGCAAACATTAGCAAAAAGTGACATTAGCTTACGTTAGCGAATTTAAGAAACAAACTTGACAATCACTAGCTTCACAATGAAACAAAATAGATTTAAAGTGACAAACATTTTGCTTTCTGCTAACAGCGAATTAAAGTGGCAAAGCTTAGCCAACGTTAGCTTTACAAATGACACAAATTAGCTTTAAAGAGACAAACATTAGCCACTGAATGATGGTACTGTTTGTCGGGACTCGTGCGTTCTCTGTCTCTTAGATGTGACGTTTTGTAATATTTCCCGCGCCTCGACAGGCGGACACAGCTACTGAAGAAGTTGCTGCCGAAACGACCTGTCTTACCTTTTTTACTAGTGCCCGCATTTTGGACAGTGTAACCGGGAACAGGTGTGTCTAGCTCAGCCAAGCCCGCCGCGAGTTCCCCTGGCGGTGGAGAGAGCCCAGCCCCGATGTCGGCTGTTGCATAATTTCTTTCTTTCGGGTCCCTTCGTTTGTAGCGTCCTCTCATCTTTTAAAACTGTTGAAAAAGAAAATACGTGAGTGAACCATTGGCCAAACAGGAGCTCGGGCTTCCACTAGTTAAAATACTGACCCAGTTCCTGTGGCTGTGAGCAACTTGGGCCGGTCTCCTGCAGGGGTGAGCTAGTGCTCGGCGAGTCACCGCACCTGTTTGTTTGTCCAGGTCACACTGACGGATCCTCTGAGCTGTGCGTTTGGTAACGTGACACTGGATGTACTGAAGATGAGCACGACCACGCCCACTGCCTGGGGGAAATGTACTCTCGACGCCCACGCCTAAGCATAACCTTGTCCGTTGGAATGATAACGTGTTGTTCAGCCTTTTAGCCTTTAATATGTCCTGATACGACAGGTCAGTGCTACAGACTGCAAGAGAGAAATAAACACACGACACAGAACAGCTTCCAAAGCTACTCTTCTCATTCACTACATCCATTTTTACATCACTATATTGATTTCACAGTTCTATTATTATAAATACCTATCAGATTATAGATTATGCAGACAAAACCTTGGACCATCTAAAAAAATTGGATTATTGTTATAATTTAAACTACCCAACTTAAATAGTAGTTAAAATTAAATTCTCTCAAAATGTATGTAACATTAAAATGCTGTTTATAAGTTGATTAATCAGAACAAATAATACAGTTATATTATACAAAGGTCTATAAAGGCCATTAGGCTGAATAATGAGTACTTTTGCTTAGAATAATAATAATGATAATAATACTATATGATATTTGATATGATGTAATGATGTAGCAATAATGTAAATAAAATACCAAGCTTTTTGTAAGTATTTTTATATTGTAATTGGCTATTGTTACATTTTCTGAATACTTCTCAGACCACTGGTTACAAGATACAGTTGGAAAGCTATAAAGCATTGGCTTTTCATATATTTACTTTAGAGCTGACTGGCTGCATTTGAGAAAGGCTGGAGTTGCTCAAACAGGATGGAAACCAAATACTTAAGGCGTCATCTCGTCAGACCTGTTATGACAGGTTTGCTGCAGATAGGCTGGGGTCCTGCAGTTCTCCAGCAGCCAGCTTAAAGCAGTGCAGACTCTTGTAACAAGCCCCTGGCTGGTGTTTTGTTGAGTAAAAAAAGCTAAAATTAAGATTTTTGTTTCTTGTTTGAACCAAAAGCAACTTCTGAGCTCTTTTTCAACATTGTAAACTACAAAGGAAATCACTGAAACATGCACTTTTTTTTTTTTTAAACTAGTGGTCTATCTGACACGGATCTTCAGAGAGACTTTCCCATAAATACCATGCCTTTGTTGCCACCTGGTTGTTGAAATATGAATATTTCTTTATGACAGATGGGCGTGGTCAGGGGCTGAAAACTCCCACGCTCAGTACGAAGCAGTGTTAGGCACGCTGAGCTGTTTGTTGACTGTGTGACTGAACACCACCCACAGTAATAAACGTAGATGTGCATTATGTTTTAGAATGTAGAGCAGCGACTATGTGTTTGTTTACAGGCTTGGTAGCACCTCTGCAAGCTTTCACTAAATGCCAATGTCTGCATGCTGCCATGTTCACAATGCCAGCGCTATCATAGTTATTTCTAACCTGTATGAAGTTTATCATTGTTTATCATCTTAGTTTATGGTAGTGTGATTATTAGCAGTATGCACGCACAGAGCTGAGGCTGATGGGAATGTCATTAGTTTTGCAAAACTGCCCTCCTAAGTCAATGTCCTGTTGCATACAGCATGCAAACAGTTGATTTTGTACAACTGTGCGACTGAATTAAGCCTGGGGGGCTTCAGACATTCCTGTCTGTTCAGATTGTCACAGGTGATGCCCAGCCCCAACATTTTATGCTTCTTGCACAGGTGAAGCCTGTAAATGGCTGAGAAAATACCACAAGCTCCACATTTGCAACATTTGTTGTAACATGGTAAGCATGATTTTCCCATTCCCATTTTGGGGGTCAGAATTCTGCTGCCCATCCACGCTCACTGTCAGCATGCGAAAAGGCCGTATTTCTGAATGAAATGAACGATATTAAAGTGTAGACCTTTCAAATCCAAGATGCATGCACCCTTGACCTGAGAAGGAAGGGGAACTGGAGTGCATATCATTTCCTTAGTGTCCTCTTTCTCTCCCCCCAAGGTCAAGGCAGATGGCCGCCCACCAAGAGCGAGGCTCCGCTCCGGGTTTCTGCCTGTTCAAAGGAAGTTTTTCCTTGTAGCCGTTGCCAAGTGCTTGCTCATATTGTGAAGTGTTGGGTTTAATTAATTTAGAGTGGGATCTAGACCAGCCCTTTATGTAAAGACCCTGAGACAACTCCTGTTATGACTTGGCACTATACAAATAAATTAAACTGAATTGTAAATGCCAAAGGAAAGAGCTAACTACAAACCTTTGATAAAGCAGTTAATGGAGAAAGATGGAAAATCAATGAGGGTGAGTCAATGAAATGACTTTTGCCTCCTGGAAGGCATGACACAATCTTCTGGTGAAGTACGATCTTCACCAGAGCGGGTTTCCCACTGCGAAAAGCTTTTGCCTGCTGCAGAATACAAGTGATAAATGGCTGTGTTGCACAGAGCCAGGAGCTGTGTCATAGGGTTGTGTGGTGAAGCAGCGATGGCAGAGAAATATTCTCTTACACAGCTTAGGAAGAGAAGAGCGATGTAACGGCTTCATTGCAGTAGTCCAGGGCAGAAACATGCTCGCACACTGTACGTGTACAGGTCTGTAGGGAGATCAGACCTTCTTCCACTGCAATTTGAATTTTATTTTGTTGCATTGTGTTTTCATCCATGCACAGGGTTGTCACTGTAGCCGGTACGTTTTTGCATCTTTTAAAATTTCAGCAAATTCTTGCTCAGCTACAAAATATGTATAAAAATGAACTATCCTTATATTTTTATTCTTCATTGTATTTTTAACATCACTCAGCCACCCGGTCCCCTGTGTGCTTTGGCGCCAGCAAACAGGCTCGGCGAGTGAATTCAATGCTCGACTCAAAATAAGTTAAATCGTCACTCACAGGATAAGATAATACCTTAGCGGGACGGGTCCCATTGAAAACAACAGAACAACTATCATGACTAAAACCCACACACTCAGCATTCTGCTAGCAGTAGCTGACAGACTGATACACCAGATTACATACATTATGCATGACACCACCTGGAGTAAAAATATCCTTTACATCTGACAGCGTGCTTGGCGTGCCAGTAAAGCCCTTTAGAGATGGGAACATGAATGACTGGTGAGAGCTAATTACGCTGAAATGTTCCTACACACTTGTAACTCTTTGCTTCCAGTTCATACATCTTGATTAAGCGTAATTAAATTTAAAGGAAGGTGACATAGATTCTTTAGAAATGTGGTTTCCAGGGCTAAACGGGAGAAAATGAAATGGGGGGGAAAGAAGAGCTCAGATGGTTAACTTCAATAAAAGTAGCATGGCTATTTATTCATCATTATCAACAAAATGTGCTTAATGTGTTATTCTGCATGAAAATAGCGCCTGTAACTGACGTGCTATCATATATGACATGATTAGATTGTTAGTACTGATGCAACAGTGTGTAAGCGGCATTTTTACTGTTGTCGAAATAGAGCTAGTTCTAACTGCATTACATACACTTCGGTTGTTGAGTTCAGTGGTTTCAAGCCAAAGTGGGGTCCAGGCCTCTTCTCGGGCTCATAAGATAAACTTGAGCACAAATCTGCATTGTTTATGTGACATATTGTGTAAGTTAAGATAATTAAATTAAATAAAGTTGGCTGTTGGAAAGGGTCATTGCCAACAACTCATGGCCACCTGAAATGTGACAACAAAGGAACAGACACACCTTTGTTGCCACAAGGCTACAGGGCGTGGAAAGCAGCTGTATTTAACAATATGTTGTATTTTGTAAAACATATCTGCGTGTTTGAATGTAACAGATTTATAGGATGCATAATCAGTAACTGTAGCAGGAAAATAAATCTACTGGAGTAAAACTGTGGAGAAGTAAAAACCTTAAAACAGCATTAAATAGAAAAATACCAATTTAATGCAGTCAAAGCATTCGGCAGACTAAAAACACTTTTGCTCATACGTTTTATTTTATTGGCTTCCAAATGAAACTTTGCATTAGCAATAATAAAACTACTTAGTGTGTACTGGGGGACATGCCACTGATCGGTATTACCAGAACAAATTATCACACATTCATCTGTGTCTCTTGTTTGCATGTACCTTGACATGTCACAGTAGGAAAAACACTGGTGTGAGTAATTAAATTTATGTTCCTGGTTGTGTTCTTAATTGCTCACTGTGACACTGTCATGAATACGTCAGTGATGGTATTAGTATGGCATGTTCTCTTCCTTCTCACACTTGTGAAAAAGAGATGTGTTTATATTCAGATACAGGCAAAAGCGATTCTTTAATAACATAAAAATGAGTCGATGTCTTATGGGAAAAAACTCATTTTAAATCACATCTCACCACATATATTCTTGTTTTCAAGAATATAGTGGATGAAGTGCTACTTTACTAGTACTACTACTTTAACAGAAGGTAAAAACGGGCTGTTCCTGCTTTGTGCTTTCCAGAGGCTGATGCTCTTACAGGCGTTGTTCCAGTTCACTCTGAGAAATGAATGCCTTCAGAGGCCTGTTGGTCAAACCACAATACTGAAATGAGCTCACAAACAAAAAAAAGCAGTGAATGATGAACAGGCAGTCAGAAATCTCACGGTTTAATGCTACAGCAAATGTTTAACACTGGTTTAAGACCACTGTCCTGCGGGGGGCATATACGCATGTGGATGTGTGATAGTTTGTTACTCCTAAATAAGGATAAAGCGGTGGTCTTTGGTGTAAGGCCTGTTTCAAAATCAGATTTTCATTTACCACTAAAAATAATATCTATCAGATCCAGACCTGGAGAAACACTGACGTGCTTTTATATTTCATGGAGCACTGACAGCAAGACGAGCTCAAAATCTATGAGCCACTCAGGTCTGGTTCTCTTGATGATACTCTTATTATCTTTTCTGTTTTCTTCCTGATCTTTATTAAACTGTAGCATATCATTAAAGATCTTTGTGAGGTATTTTACGCCTTACAGAGGAGAGCACTGTCTATAATTTAGGCTACTGTCAGGTTGATCCAGTGGAGCTGTAGAAAAGCATCCGGCCCGCCAATCTCAGTTTAAAAGTCTTTATTTTATTGGGGTCCAAACTTTGGATTTTAAACCATCTCTGAGCTACATTCTGGTTGGACTGATCATGTGTGAAGCCTGTCACCCACCGTGAAATGATGCCTCCACTGGCTCCTGCAGCCAAACTTTCAGCCTCTCTTGCATCATCCTCTTATCAAGCTCCATTTCGTGAGATGTATGTGTGGTGTTTTGGAGCAGGTGCCAACAGTTTGCGCCCAGCCCTCTGGCGCCATCTAGTGTTAAAGCATCTTTTACAAGGCCTTTAATTGCATGATATGCAGTTACGAGGCTTTACCAGCAGAGGGCAGTGGTGTATTAGACTGAGACATCAATTTCTAGCAGGTACCTGGTCCTCTTTTTGTGTTTTGTTACATTTTTGAGGTTTGAATGAGTTGTACCTTTATTATTTCATTTACTCACCATCATTCATTTAATTTCTTTCTGTTTTTACTGTTGTAGGGCAAAAAAAAAAAGCTGTTTGTCTGTTTTCTGTTGGTCTACATTAATTAAAACACTTAAACAAGCTCAATATCAAATAGCCAGTGGCTGTGCCTCTGCAGACATCCCAACCACACAATGAAACACAAGTTACGACTGATATTAGTCAAACAAGCGTGATAACAGGTAACATTGTGTGGATCATATAATATGCACCATCAGATACTATGAACTGCAGGGCACACCGTGTTTCTGTGTGTGTGTGTAGTATTATGTCATGGTTTACTTTGTTTCCTACTGCAGAAACTGTACAAGCCCTCACATGTGCAGAGGTGCAGGTAGCTAAGAGGAGTTTCTGTGTAGCTCCCGAACACTTTCGCTGCCGCTCGCAGCAGTGCTTTTGAGTCACATGCACTTGTAAAGCTCCTTCCTACTCTGTGCCGGAGGAGAAACCACACAGCGCTGCGTCCTTGTAGTGAGTGGATTCATCCCTAATGAGATCATGGTGACAGAGCATGAAAAAAACCCCAAAACAGGACTTTCTCTCTGTCGTGTTGAGAAGTTTGTTGCCGAAGCTGTTGCACAGCTTTTAATCTTTAAATATTAAACCCGGAAAAGTTCTTTTAAAAAAACACCACGCAAGCATAATGCAACATTCAAAGTTCAAGTGCATGCCTGCAGGACTTTGACGGGAAACAAAGAAAAGCAACAGGCTGTGTGTAAGTTCCTGGTGTTAAATCAACAATAATAAAAAGAATACATTAGGCTCTGCACACCTCTTTAGATGTTGCTCAGTCAAATCAGCATGAATGCATGCCCAAACTTCTCACACCCACTGAACTGATAATAAGCCAGCCATCACTGAGCTCTGAGTCACCCGTACAAAAGGACTCAAATTATTTAGCACATAGCTAGTTGCAACCACAAAGATACACATTTGATCTGTTACTCAGTCTTTTTTTGAATTCAGAGCAGTTCTGGCTCCTCATGTGACCTGCTTGGATCTGCAAAATACTCCCTCCGACACACACACACGCATGCACGCACACGCACACACGCACGCAGGCACGCACGCACGCTCCACATCAGTCTTCCTCTTTAATAATAAGATAGTGGGACACAGTGTGAGGACAACCTGTCTGTCTGCCCCATGCCCGTGAGCAATTACTTGGTCAGGGCAGTTCTGAGGGAAGCTGATGTTTAACTAAGATAAACTGTAAAAGCACCTGGCACAGTTACCCATGACCCTGCTTAGAAACCAAAAAGGGAAGTTCCATAACTTCCTGATATATGTCTGCCACACTGAGGAATGTCTTGGTTGCTTCAAGGGATGATCAAATGGTCAAAAATGTAATGCAATTTTAATCCACGTTGCCCATTGTTCTTTAGTTGCTTCATGTGTGATTCTTTTTATTTTAGGATGGCTGTTTTTATGAAACCGAATTCCTAGTATTTTTACACATATGTGGCGTGACAGAACTTTGTGGTCTTGCTGCTGCAACTCTGCCCTGACAGCAGATAACAATGCCTCAAAGCTGCAGAAGTGGCCAGAGATGGAGACAGCGCGCTGATCCTTTGCTTGAGTTAAAGAACTATGTTATAATCGAAAATGCCACATGTGGATTTTACATTATTATATATTAGACAATTATTATCACTGATGGATTCATGTGCAAGCAGGATTTTGGTGTTGTAGCTGGTCTTTAACTATGTACCATATGTCATGAGATCATGTTTTGTAGTTTAGGTGAAGTCTTAACAGGAAACAGATTTTAATATCTTACTATATGCGTAAGTCAATATTAACTAAATTAGGTAAATTACGTGTTAATTAAGTATTAACCTATTATTTATTATTATTATTTATTATTAACAAACAACTGAAAAGACTTTCCAGTGGCGCTCATTGTGTTCTTATGTAGTCGTGAGAACTCATGAACTCGCACTCTTACACCGAGAACGTGACGACAGAATAGTAACACTCGCTGCTTCGCACTGTTTGACCGCTTATTCAGCAGGAGCAGCTGTGCAAGCACTCTGCAGCTTTTTCCTCTCAGAGTGTTTGTTCCAGGCCTTTGGGTTCAAGTCTGGATTGTCCGCACAGGTGAAGGGCCAGCCGGTGCTGCCCTCCCTTTTGCCATCGGGAGAGAGAGAGTGAGAGAGAAAGGGAGAGAGAGAGAGAGAACCAGAAAGGTGAAAGTGAAGCCACAGCCCCCAGAGCAGATTGATTTTCTCTGCAGGTCGAGGCGTGTTTCAGGCCCTTTAAGACCTTGCATGTACACACAGGTCAAGACCAAGAGGAGCTGAAGCCTGGCATGCACACGCACCGCACACAAAACAGTCCCTCCCCCAATCACTCTTTCCCTATCTGCTACTGTATCTACCATCACATTATCACATTCCTTCAATCGACTTCTGTGATGGTACAGTGCTTTAATAGCACATTTGCGTGGATATGCCATCCCACACACACAAAACACAAACACAGAGATGCACTCATACACACCCAGCACAACTTGGAAGGTCAGACAGGCAGGTCACTTCAGGGTAAAGCAGTTTCAAGATGACTGGATCCATGTCCGCCCTGACACAGAGAGTCATAGAGGCCATAACCTTAGTAGCCCTGCGGTAGGATCCTGCCAATCACGGTGTGCCGAATGCTCCGTAGCTGCCACAGTGTGTTGTAAAGTGTGTATACCGATATCAGACTTGACACAAAACATACACACTTTGTGGTATCGCCTTGACTTAGAGTATGATGTCTGCAGGCCACACTCAATCAGTCTCAGTTCAGCTGAGGGATGCCTTATAGGCGCGATCTTTTCAGATGTGGCCAAAGCATAAATGTAGTATTGTACAACATTGTACAATCAGTAAATACAAAGGAAAATAATGTCAAATTCAGCATATGGAAAATCAAAAACATATATACTCAGAAGTGACATTTGTTTGTATATAAAAGATGTTTACTACCATGTAATATTGTTGTTATTAGCATTAGCTTTATTAGCATTATTTGTGTTATTAGCATTATCCCAGGTCTGAGTATAGCTGTTGACTTATCCATGGGCTTGTAAGTGTGTTTATCCTGACAGGAATTAGGCCACAAAGAAAACAAGGTGTGCTTGTAAAGTCTGGGGTCGGGCCAGAGGTCAACCTGCTGTCAAGCCCCGAAAGATGAGACTCGAGCATCGGCATCCCTCCGCCTCATTAAACAATTTCTCTTTTCAGGTACAGCCCCATCCTCTGCGCTGACACGAACTTTATTTTAATCAGTGACAGACTTTTACCTGGCTGGTTTCTGCTTGTGCTCTATAATACTGACGACATGACAGCAGATTCAGCCTTGGAGACCCCTAGAAGAACGTGTGTGTACTGTAGCGGCCCCTGCAAAAGACCTCGGGTAAACTTCTTATCTCATACAAACAGTAAGATGCTGACATGTTTACTCTCAAAAGATTTGAGAAGAGCCTTTTGTCCTTTTCACTGGGGCCATTTTGAAAACAAGCAATTACATAATCAAAAGTGGATCTGAAGGGATCCGCAAATGAGTCACCCCACTTGTCTCTTTTTCAAGCCTGGTAGTTAGGATTAACTGTGTTAAGGATCCTCTGCGTCTCGCAGGCATTTAAGCCTGGGTCACTCGAGGAGTTATTGATGATGAAAGTTCCTGATGTGTATTGAAAGCAGCGGAGATAGGATCAGTGCTGAAACCCAGCCCACAGGCTAAACTGACAAATGAGGCTCACACTGAGAAATAACTGTTGCCTTCATGGACAGATGGCTCCATCTTTCTCACACTCACTAACCCTGAACTGTTTCACACCCCGGCCCCAAGTCCCCTCACTGACACTCTGAAGCTACTCTGAGGAGCACGCACCTGAAGCTCAATTACACTGCAGTTATTTGACCACCAGTGTGCCCGAGTGAATACCCCAGCATGAACAATCACAAGCCCAAGCACTGTCCTCGTTTGAAAACCTCTTTGCATCAGCTATCAACAATAAGCCCACACTTTGCATCACTCACTGCGCACATTCAAAGTCCAGCGGCGCACAAAGGTCTAGTCGCATAGTTGAGAAATGGACATGCTGGAACTGCCATGAAGCCCAGTGAGAAGATGTGAGTCTAGGCTTTTTCTCTGCGCTGCCTCTTTGTTTAACAGCTTCGGGTGATGCTCAGGACAGCAGGATGGGCAGCTTTTGGGTCGTAGCGGAGGGAGGTAACCCTGTTAATATCGTTTGCATTAAAAGGGTTACGTGTTATGTATTTAGAGCTAACACAAACCCTTAACGATTCAATTTGACAGCATTTCAAAATGCGACATCTGCATACGTCTGCAACTGTTTGAACTCTTGACTTTGGATGGCATTTTAAAGCTAGAAAAATGAGCATTGTTCCATCAAAGGGGGCTGGTTTCAACTGTTTGTTAAAGTAGGTGTTTTTGGAATTACTAAAAAAATGAAAGGAGAAATCGATGAGATGATAAAGCGAAGAAGAAACATTCATTTAAGCACTGAAACGTGCAGACGGCTGTGAGTTTCTGCTTGCGGTTTCTGTGCGTTGCTGGTCAGTGAACCTTGAAGTACATGCAGGTGTTTCCCTCCTGCACCACTCGATTCAGACCAATCCAGGCTCAACACGAGCGCAACACTGAATTTAGGCTGCCGATTTCCTTGCAGCTGTTCACTGTGCTAACCTGACCATGATCTGATAGTGGCGACATGTTGTTTTTGTCTTGAGGAAAGGGATGTGAAGGGAATAATGAGCCGACCAGCAATTTCGGGATCAACTCACTCACTCTCTTAACAACACGTCTCTGCAGTTTGCATAGTTCAAACAGGACATGACGATATGACTGCAAAACATAGACTCTTTCCAGTCTGATAAGACATGTTTTGTGGACACGGGTCTGTTTTTGACATAAAAATGTCAGTAACACATAGTAATTAACATTATACTTCACTACATTTATCTGATATTTACTTTGAGGATACAGGTTATTAATTTAAAAAATGGAATCAATTAAATAAACAAATTAGGATGCCATTTAAGATTAAGAGCTGTATAGAAAATAATAATAATTGGCTCCACTTATCCCTCGAACTGCCCGCTCGACCATATGGTAGAGCACATTTTGAGTCTGCACCATACAATAAGAAATTGATCTAATTTAATTATTTACCTGAACACGGAGGACGTGAAGCTGAAAAAGTGAGACGTTTTCATTTTCACCAGCATAACCAGTTTTGTAGTGTATTGCCAGAAATAAAGTGGCCCAGAAACACATTGTTTTTGTTTATTTCTTCATAAATTAGATTATATTGGATTTTTTTCCCCTGCTGTTTCTGGTGTTTGTATGAAGTGCGGCACAATCTCGAGCGTTTGGTAGAAGCTTATATTTTAAAAGCCCTGGGGTCTGATGAAAAAATAAATGTTGAATGAAACTTGTTTGTCCTCCACCTTCTTTACATCACAACTAGTTTAACAGCTGCTGCCAGCTGTGTTAACGTGCTCTGCATTTGACCGGATTCCGAATGAAACACGTCAGATTGCTTCCAAGGAAAGGAGTTGTCGCCTCCTCTGTGGAGGGGAGGAGGAACGGCTGTGGGGTCTGTTGAAAAAATAAATGATTGACTATGGTTATTAGTGACCTAAGGGAATAAAACAGAACATTTTTCATTGTTTTTTCTTCTTATTGTATGGTACAGACTCAAAATGTACTCTACCATAAGGTCAAGCAGGCAGTTAAAGGGTTATACCGGCAATAATTGTAATCATATGATAGAGTAGACTATAACTATAAATTATTTTTAAGTACTTTACATCATAACTAGTTTAACTGATGTTGCTCTAAGTATATTTAATGGTAATTTTTTGGTATTTTCGCCTCAGTTAGAAAGCAGGACTTGTGCTTGTCGCAGTATTTTTGCACTTTCACTCAAGCCCACCTCTTGCGCTCTTACTCACCGTTTGCACCTCAGCAGGCCGTCGCTAACTGTCTCACTGGCTCGCTGAATCGGACCCACACTCGAGCTGAAATCACTCAGATTAAACTCTTTAAATTTTCATTTGCACCTGCCTGAAACACCTTTCCACGCCCTCAACGCGGAACATTAAAGACAGAGTGACTGACACTGATGTGTTGATTCTAAGGCTCCAGAGAACACATTTAATTTATTATAAATGTGATTTGCATCCCACTTACGTATGAGCTAAACCTGTCAGAACATCAATAGCTGTGCTGCTTGCCTCAGAGAACAGTAAGAAAGGACAAACATGAGTCCTGCTTTAGTCAGAAACAGATAAGATCCTTGGTGCGCAAACTTGTTTCTCCTCCACCTTCCAGCAACTGCCGGAGCAGGATGCACTGAATCTACTAAAAAATAAGAATAAAAGCCCTTTGTGTGCCTTTGCTCTGTGTTTCACAGAGTTTCTCACAGTCATTTTGCGACAATCTAATCTAGCTGGCAGCAGCTGTGTTAATGTGATCTGCATTTGACTGGATTCCGAGTGAAACACGTCAGATTGCTTCCAAGGAGAGGAGTTTTTCGCCTCCTCTGTGGAGGGGACGAGGGGGGTTATTTGGGTTATTTTAAAAACCCTGGGGTCTGTTGAAAAAATCAGTTGTTGACTATGGTTATTAGTGACCTAAGCGAATAAAACAAAAAGTTTTTCATTGTTTTTTCTTCTTATTGTATGGTGCAGACTCAAAATGTGCTCTACCATACCATTAATTGTAATCATATGATAGAGTAAACTATAACTATAAATTATTCTACTATAAACATTAACACAGCTGCTGGCAGCTGCTGGTTTGTGCTCTGCATTTGACTGGATTCGGAGTGAAACACGTTAGATTGCTTCCAAGGAACGGCGTTATCGCCTCCTCTGTGGAGGGGACGAGGAGGAACGGCTGCGTGGATGTTTGAGAGTCACACACTGACTCAGATCACACGCGACAGAATGGTAATGATGTTTTTGCTGCAACAGGCACATTTAAAACCTCTGAGCGCAGAGTGTGAGTAAGAGCGGGTCTGTATATAGCCTGTCGGGCTTGGGGGTACAGTAAAAATGAAAATGTCTAGCAGACAGATGAGTCCACTTTAAAAATGTCATTTCTTTTTTGGTGCTCGGCATGGATTATATCACTGACCTACTAACCCAGAGCGTCAGAGCCTGTATGCAGCCTGCAATCTCCTCTGACACAGGTCTGTTAGTGAGTCCTTGGTCAAACCCAGTTGTTTTGAGTCAGGGCCTGCGGGAGGAGATCAAGCAAGCTGGCTCTGCTTTTTAGATGGAAGATGCTTCAGGTTGTGCTTTACTTGTTTTTACTGTTATAGCAATTCCATCCATCTGATACGATTACTGTATCAGTTCTGCTTTACTTTTTATCTGGTAACTTCTCTTAAGTTTACGGCTTTGTAAAGTTACAGCCGTCCAGTATTTATGGCACATAAATCCAATCTTATCTCAACTTCATGTGAATTACTATAAACTTGAATTTACTATGAACGCTCTCATTTTCTACTTTTTTTTGTTGTCTTAGCTGCTTTTTATTTTTCCCGTTAGGATGTGCAGCACTTCCCATTAACGCTCGTTCTTTCTTACCTGGCAGGTGGGCCACAGTGTCACCAGCTGCCCCCCCCCCTCTCACAGTGGCTACATGCAGGGTTGAATTCTACATTCTTCCAGTTGGTGAAGCCTCATTCTGTAAACACAGTTTGATCACCGATGGTCCAGAAGTGTCAACAGGAGAAGCCTGTTTCCATGCAGGCGTGCGTCTGGTTTTACAGAGGGTGTTAGCCATGGCCGAGAGTGAAACCGACTCTGGTCGGATGCACAAACACCTGCACTGGATAAGATTTCAGCACTGACTCAGCATCAACAGCAGGAATTTCATTGTGCAATACAATGATTACAAAACAAGTGAGGACAAATACGGAGAGCATACAAAGTAACACAAAGACATGCGACAAGACAACAAACTGAAAATGATATAATATCAATATCCATCACAGTAATAATGACAGCCAACATTGTTCTCATCATCCACAAAGATGTGTGGCTGTATCAGTAATTGTATTACATATATAATAATAGAAACATCACTATTCAATATCAGTCATTGCCTGATATTAATAATGGCCTGTCTAATAGCTGTCAGTGTAACTATTATTGTAATAGTGACAGTGATAATGATTATTGCTAATGGCAACAGTCACATCATCATCATAACAGACAGTTTAGGTATAAATAATATGAATCACAATAGCAATATAAATATATATACACAATAATCCCTTATACAAATGAATACCCAAACAAACAAACACATCTGTGGCTTATTAACTGCTTGAGTGGGAGGCAGTGTCCATATGTGTTTTGCCTTACCTTAACATGATTCCACTGCTTATCCCTAACCCCCAGCCAGCTACCTCTACCATGCATAGCCATAACCTGACCAAAGCCTCGATATAATAAATGCCCTCAGATTAGCCAATCACATGGCATTGTTGGGCAAGCGCTTTGACATTTGACTCACGACTTGCCTCTATTTTTTCGAGCTGAGCCGAGATACATTGCAAAATTAAAGCCTGTTGTCTCTGATCAAGATCTTCAGACGGCGCTGCTCACATGCCTTAACAGGTCAGCGTTGGTGAAGCCCTTTTATTTAAAATGCCACAGCCAGACAGATCCGGCTGTACGGCTCAGATCACTCCCATATTGGCTCCTTCTCGACCAGTGAACTCAGAAATTCAGGATAGATTTCAAAAGGGCGCAGACAAAGTGCCAAACTTATTTCAGCAAGTTTTTTATTTTATTTTATTTCTTTCCATTTCAAGCATCACCGAACTATTTCAAATGACTGAAATGGACTCTTGCTTATTTGTGTCTTCCTGTTGTGAGTCTTAGTCTGTCTTTCACTGAAATACTCATAAACGCTGGTGCACGTGGAAATACATTTGACATTCTTTTACACCATAAATCTCTCAACAGGCTCGGTGCGAAATCAACACCTGTGGCGTGGGACAGCGGTGAGTTAGGGGATAATATATTGAAAACTGATTTCAATGAGGCACTAATTACTATTAATATTTGAATATAATCGCACGTCTGTGTCATATGAATAGTCATGATGGGTGGAAGAGGCTTGCGGTGAATGTCAATATCCAGGGACGTAGAGAAAGGGAATAGTTAGCCTGATTTTGTATGAAGACACAGGAAAACAGCTAACCCATCTGAGACTCATTGTGTCACGCAAGGTGATGTGACTTCACAGGCGCAGGCTAGCTGTTTTGCCCCTTTATGTCCTAACTAGGCTAACCATGTCTTGGCACTAGCTCTGCACTTGTAACAGAGAGATTGGTATGGTCGGTATGAGTCCCAAAACACTGATTTGTTCCTTTAAATTTGAACCAAATCAATATTTACAGGTATCTTAAGTTGACTTAGATGTAACATGATTTGCATGAGCAGTACTTTGAATGATTTTCCTTTATTTGTCTGCGATCTGTTTGAACGTATGCATGCCATTCCCCCTGACGTTCAGTCACCTGCATTCCTGTTTCATTTCGGCATTGTCAGGGCCTCTTTGTTTCTCTTGTCTAAATGTTTTATCTGTCATAGTTATGATTCGACCTAAATAGGATCAACACTGAAACTAGATGCATGGGGGAGATTTGTGGTTAGAGAAGCTGCGACATCCCAGGGGGATTGTTAGCCGTCTTCAGGCTGTTATAAAGCACGCCGGTCGACCCGCCACTTTGATTTTCTTCAGTTTAACTATACGATATTATCCGGATAAACAGAATGCACTGGGAGAAATGTAAGTAAAGCACATTGTTGCTCTTTTATTTACACGGTACACAGTAACTGTAAAACTTAATTTTAACGCAGATTGTCCCATATTGTTATATATATATAATCTGCTGATAGGAATACAGATATTGAATCTAATTCGACTTTACTGACAGCGGTAAAAGAGTAGGAGAAGGTTTTTATAAATACATATAATATAAATAATATAATGTTCAATGCAGTGATGCATTTCAGTAAAGCAGCCTTGCAGTAGATGCGACCTTAGTGATGTGTAATTGTTCTCTTGTTGAATATTGCAGGTAAGGGGTCATTAAGGGTTAGATTAAGGAATTTGTTTTATCTCAGCTTGTTTGGACTTCTGCTGCTGTGTTTTGGACCAGCGTAACTCATTTGACTGCTGATCAGAAAATGTAAAACCAGAATTCATGGCCGTTTATTCTTCCCCCATTAATGTACAACATATAATTTAAAAGCTGTCCCCTGATTTTATGTTGTTGGAAAATTTGTATTTGAGCATTTTCGAAGTGTGTCTGGCTCATTGTTGACTCTGTTGTGTCGGAGCACTTTGAAAAGAGGAAGGTAGTCATTTGAAAGTTGGCTTCGTGTTGCTATTGGGCTGTAATCTTGATATGCAAAGTAGTTGCAGGCCTGCACCACGGAAAAATAATGCACAGCTGTGCAGCTTCCTCTTTTTTTTGCTGGTGGTCCATGTGCATGTGCATGTGCCATGGTCTGTCTGCGTGTGTTCATGTGTGATTGTTCAAAACAGACAGGGAGGTGAAAGACAACAACATCTCCTCCTCTTCTGAGTTTCAGTTCAAAGGTCCACACTGGAGCACTCATTTGTGCCATTTATTTAATTGTGCTTTTTCCCCCCCTGCACAACAGACGCCGCATTCACCATAAAATACAAAATAAAATACAAAATAGAGGTTATTATAATTTCCATCCAAATATTTCAAGCAGTAGCAATCAGTCTTTGTAAAGCTCCTTGGCAGAAGAGAGCAACTCTGCAGTATCTTACAGCTGTAATAACAAAATCCTCCCTAGTCTCAATGAACACAATGAACAAGGTGTTTGTTTGCATGATCGTGACCTTTTAGTTTAAATGGTAACGTATAAAGTGATTTCAGGTAAAGGCACCAAAGGTTTGCTGTTTAAAGTCACTTCCTGTAATAAGCGTCAAACCCCAGTTTGGAGCTCACTCGTCACACTTGTTCACACTCTTCAGCCCTGAGTGTGTCAGGGCCTGCTGGGATCCCGGTGAGACTATGCTACCGTCCCTCTACATTCTACATTTAATTAGCAGTGCGTATTCAAGACATTAATCAGCTATTTAGCTACAGTCATAAAATGTGTTAGAAGCTGTTTTCATGTCAGCTGATGAAACTGGTGATTGCTGACCAGAAATGAACCCTGATATTTTCCAGATCTGTCTGAAATCATGGGCCCATGGCTTCATAAAGTGTTAAGAATTTCAAATAAATCTGCAAACACAATTGCAAAATGCAATAATGTCACGCAGCAACAGTTACAAAGGTGGCTGGTGCTTAGCAAAATGTCAATTGAGTGTTTTCCAGTCACCATTTCTGTTTAGCATCACAACTTACCTGTACACGGCAAATTGTCATCCTGTTCTGTTTGACTTGTGAGGCCACTTAGCCTGTCAGACCTAAAGATAAATCAATCAGCTGCAGGTAGGAATCTGACCAGATACCATCAGGACATTTGTTACTCTGATGCAAAATGCATCCCCCCTTTCTGTGGTTTATACACAAGGCAGCAATATGTGAATATTCAGGTAAATATGCAATATGTTATATATTATATATCTGACAATACTCAGTCATTAATGCCACGTCCTTGATGTCATGCAGATTTCTCCACCTACTCGACAGCAGCTTGTTTAGATCGTATTGGCTTAACTGTACACCACTATAGGCTTACAGCTTGCTTAACGACTCATTTTCCATAAGGCACGGGTGCAGCCTCACAGCTCACGAGAGGGGGGGTCACTCTTACCTGAAGGTGGCTCACCTGCAGACCGCTGTCGGACTGATGAACTTTTGACCTATTATTATATAATCTGTCACCTGATGTTGATTGATGTGAATGTGTGCAATCAGGATAAGAGCGTAATTTTCATTTCAGCATCGGAGGAGGCATCTGTCAGGACCTGCGTCTGCAATTACGGTCAGAACCCGCAAAAGTGTCCCGTTGTTCGTGGCACTTTGTATATGAATACAGAAACAGGCCTTCAGCGCCACATTTTAAACACTCATTTAAATAGCTCAGATGACATGTTTCTGTTGAAATCAAGATACTTTGAATAAGGCTAGAGGTGCTAAAAACCCAATGCTCTACAAAGAACTGGTCTTGTAATTTACACTAATCTGAGCCGAAGAACTTTACCACCGCTCATCAAACATCCATTTGTTTAACAAGGTGATTATGATTATATCCTCTGTGCATTTATAGCCATGTTAGAGTATGAACAGCAAAGTCAGTCTGTCTGTTGGCTGGTTGGACGATTGGCCCACCTCGTTAGTCCAAATAGCTCCATAATTATTTTATGGATTCCCATAAAATCTTGGTCATTCATGGTCCCCGGAGGATGAATACTAGCAGCTTTGGTGTGACTTCTCACTCTCTGTTCTAATGATTAAGTTGAAATTTGCTACAGATTCAAAGTCCCAAGGGGATACATTCTACTGAATATGGAGATCCTCTGATCCATCATCAGGTCAAAACTGCTTTAAACTACTGACATCCCCATCCGTCTCAGCTGTGCCTTTGCTGCACATTTGCATATATAAACATACTAAATGTCTAAAATAACTGTGTGCTCGGTAAATGTGACCTTCTAAATATTAGCATTGCCATTGCAAGCATTCGAGCATGGCGATGTTAGCATATAGCTTAAACCATTGCAGTGGGCCTACATAACTTGCAGGTATAATAAAGATATCGTGTAAACTAACAAAGAGCCACAGTTTATTAGAACCAAATCACATCAGCATTCAAATCATTATAGATTTGGAGTTTTTAAAAATGTAAAGGCTCATAGTTTGCTAGTAAGTTAAGCTAGTTTGCTAACCTATATGACACAATAGGAGCACAGTTTTTAGCTTTAGATGATCAAACTAAAACATGCGGGTCACGAAACGTTCCATAAACAATGCAGTTCTAAATACCTTTGTCCATGGTTGCAGCAATTTCAGGCGAGCAAGCAACATGGCCAGTGCCACAGAAGCACAGGTGGTGGTTTTCAGGTGCAGATCACTTTTCGTTGTGTTGGATCACGTATCACGATGACACACTTTGGCTTATGACTGAGTCATTTTGGCAGGCGCAAGATGATTGGGGAGAACAAATTCTGTCCAGTTTATGCAGACGACTACATTCTTGTATTAATTGGGTTGACATATGATCTAATTTAATAATTCATTCAGCTGTATCACTGGTGTTTTGTGATCTTCAATGGAATTTAGTACTGACTTAGAGGCATAAAACACAGTTAATAGGTTTATTAAAATATTACATATGGTGACTAATGAACGGTCAGAACATTGCACTTCCTGCACTGTGTGGTTCCTATAGCTGTTCTGGTGTCCTTATGCAGCGCAGCCTCTTGCTCTGCACATTGCCGCACTGCTGTGGGGGGAAATACCATTACTTTTAGTGACTTTGTGGCCTTGGGCCATACTGACTGTCTGCAGTTTCACATGTAGTGTGTAGTACTGTTGCTTTAAGTTTATTCAAAAGAGGCGCTGTCTGTCCTATCAGATTGCTCCTCATGCTTATACCCACAGGAAGTCATTGGCTGTAAACATTTGGGGGACTATTAACCTGCCATTGCTGTTAATCTGACTCCAGAACACTAAAGCCCTGTGTTTATCAGTGAATATTCAAATGAACCTATGTGTATAAGTACAGGAAATCTAAATGATGGTGCTGATTACAATCTAGTGATTTGATCAAATGTAGCTTTAAGTCAAGAAATGATCACAGTAAGAACAAAAAAATAATAATACATAGGACCTAGACATGTGTTGCAAACATAATTTTGTATGTCATTTAATTAGTTGCTTTCTTTGCAGAACTGCTGTCTGTCAGTGTAGCAGAGTTTTGGTTCAGTAGTTGATTGGTTTCCAACCAAGTTATCATAGTATTGTTGATCAAATCACACTCATGCTCGCGGCAACACAGGAACATGTATGTGCACCGCCACGCTGACGCAGGTTTCTAATTGCCCCGTGTACTTTTGTGCAGTGTTTTACTGAACCTCCAAACATGTAGCTGCTCGTTAAGAGAGAAACACATGGCGTTTGATCGTTTTTACAAAACGAGTTCTGAGTCACACTTTGTGTCACCTGTATGCACATCTGGATACGAACAGGACTGGTGAGACACTTAGTAACATCCATATATATTCGCTGAGAAATATACAGTAAATATTCCAACGCTGTTCCTGCACAGATGCAGCCAGTACGGCCTGGTTGTCCTGTAATTTTATATTTTGTATTTCTTTTGTTCCTTTAAGTTAAGGTAAGAAAGAGATCTTTCCTCAATATCTCTGACTTTTAAGCTCTAAAATGCTCAAACTTGAACATCTACTATTCAAAGAAAAGTGGGCAAACTCCATCTTCTGATCAATGTGATAGAATTAAAAGCCCAGTTTCCGGATGAAGCTGTTATATTGCAGTTATCTCATTTCCTATTAATCTTGCCAGCCCTCATTATCCCATTTTATTGTGTGTCTGCGTGTGTGCATGTGTGTCATCATGGGAAAATGCGATCCTGGAGACACCTTCTGCAGCAGGAGCTACCACAGAAGTGGTGCCGAGTGTCCGTCTGTGTCTTTGTGGCCAGATTGTGTTCCCAGGTGCGTTAGAGGTGTGTAGCGAAGATCAAAAGTATCGGACCTGTGTGGGATTTTTGACACGGTAGAGGGCAAAAAAACCAAAAAACAACCCCAACCCAAAAATCCCCAATTCCCGATATGTTGGTTGAACTTTGAGCTGGATTGAAAATAGACCTTCTCTGCGTGGACTTATCTTCTATCTTATCTTGGACTTATCCTTATCTTCTGCTTATTTTGGCATAAAATCACACTACTTATGTTTTATTTTCATACTGTCGATACATGGAATAATAAAATGAGCTGAGTTTTCAAACTCTTTTCTGACTGTCTGAACACAGCGACCCTTCTGAACACTGTGAACTTATCATGCTCCTCACAGGGACCGCCTCAAGACAGCTCATGGGAAATGAAGACGTGTGCACCCATTCTTCTCATCCTCTTTCTGTGTTTTTGGCCCCTCTAGCATCACCATCAGCACTGGCCAGGCCCAAACCCTACCAAGGTGTTCGAGTCAGAGACCCAGTCAAAGAGCTGCTGAGGAGGAAGAGAAGTCTGGAGCCGCATGGCAACAAGACAGTGCCTCCTTCTGCGGTGAGGACGCCCTAAGCTCTGACATGAGCAAGCACTCAGAGCTCTGCAATGCGTACGATCACCATACTAAAGCATTTACACAAGGACCCATTTTGTACAAAACAAGACAGAATGTCTCGTACATTTGGGGAATTTCGTTGGCTCTCCACCCTTTCCAAAGAAATCAGTTTTCAAAGTGCAAACACTGCAACCACATTCTTCCCTGCGCTTGTATCGAAGCATCATTAGTCATTAAACAAATGAGAAGCACAGGGTTTACTGTAGCAGCAGTTCTGGTATGGAGCAATGATTGTTTAGGATTAGGCGCTGTTGGACTAATCAAACATTACAAACCCGAGCTTAGTTAGCTTTTCAGAAACGGAAAATACACAAAAAATGTAGAGTTTATGAAATCTAAAGCACAGCGTAAAGCAGAGCAAGTGAACAGGATTACTTTTAAGTGTATTTATCTGAAAAACAAAGCCACAGACTTTTCTTTTAAGGCCTGATGCTGACAGCTAATCATTTCGAGGTCAGGAACTTTTCATTGTCCTAAAATTACAAATGAAAATATGAAAACCAAACAATTTTTCAGCTAGTTTGCCTTGTGATGCACATCAATGCTTCCCTTACTGATGATTTATCCTCAGATATATTCGTCTCCAGGCTGACATCTTCCACTTGTCAGCGCTGTTATGTCGACAAGTAAACTCCCTGATCTTTATGCTCTCTGCGTTGTGGAGGGCACTGCAGAGATCATAAGAACTCTGCTGAGTAGAATCTGCAACATGAAAATGCCAATAGCTCTGCGAGGAGTGAACTTATTTTCAAGAGCTGAAAGAAAGGGCCCCTGAGGAGCAATCAGGATATAAGCAGTCAGGACCCAGGGCCTATCCCAGAGCAAAGGGGGGATTTTGCCTTTATATAATCCAGGTGTTTTTCCATGACAGTTACAGCCATTCCCTGCATGGCTCCAGGGCTGGGCACGCAGCCCTATGCAAAATCGTTTGTAACCTTGCCAAAGATCCCTCCCACTTGCTATTTATTACACCTCCCAGACCAGAAGAAGGCAGATAGCATGTGCGTGCACACACACACACACACACGCACACACACGCACACACACACGCACACACACACACACACACACACACACACACACACACTTTGATAAGAGGGAAAAAATATGAGGGATCACTAACACAGTGTGTACTTGTATGTTATCTTTCACTGGGTTGCAAAATGCAGTAGATCATTCTTTGTTCCGTCAAATCACTGTGAAAGGTTTAAACTGCTGCTGACAGTATTTCTCCTGTGTACTTTTGACCTTTCAGGGTCACTGGACCATCTAAGTTCAAATCCCCAGGTTTTTAAATTAATCCAATGTACTTAATCTCTGTAATCTCTCCCTGTATAAATGTGTTTACATTACTATTTCATTGCCGTATGAAAGGAATAGTTTTTTTTCGCTCAGAACACATCCAACATGTAAAAACGATGAGAGGTGGTTTCACCCGAGGTGACATGCTGGGAGTATTTCCTGGCACAGTGACTTCCAGCAGTTTCTGCTGGTTGCCTGGCAACCTCAAGGTAACAACAAAACTCCTGGAAGTCATAGACATTTAAGCATATCATACATATTATACATGTTAACTGGTCATACCCTTGTTTGAGTTGAAGTGGCCCTTTAATGTCTGACAGTCTCCCGCTTTAATAGCCGGTCGGGCCTTATTTTTACAGAGTCAGCCTGGCATGAAGGGCTGCAAGTTGACATAATGTACAATGGATTATTGTTTGAACAGAGAGCTTCAGATTGAGACCCTTGAATTTGACCCAGTGCCTTGATGAAGTGCACTCAGCTTACAGTTAAACACACCCAGCACTCAGCACTTACCTTACAACAATTAGTATTACAGTATGTTTCCTGATGGTATTAAAACTGAACCCACCCTTAGCCTTTGGCAACGTAGTTCATTTTGAAGGAGCAGATTCTGAGCATGCATACAGCGGCAACCATTATGGTTCCAGACTTCTTTAACTCTTCAAACTTATTAATGTCCGTTAATGTGTTCCCTCTAGACCCACTAGAGTAATGCAACGTCTTTGGTGTAGACACTGTATCTCTCCACCTGCTGTTCAAAGCTGTAACACCGAGCAGCTCCTCAGTGCCTCTGCAGCCTGTCAGGAGTCTGACAGCAGATGCCCTGCTGACTGACTGCAGGCAGCGAGGTGAGCAACGCCTGAACAGTACTGACACAAGCTGTCAGTACTGCCAGTGCTGCCGTTGCCTGTATCATTCTCACTGTTTTCTCACAACACAAATAACGAAGTTACACGCAACTAAGTCTCAGTGAAGTTGAGAAATACAAAACACATTCTTCTGAACAAACTGGTCACTAGAATACAATGAAAAATTATACAACTTGACTTATTCTGTTGCATTTACAGCCATCTGTATTATGTAGACTGTCCCTGATAGATAAACCAGTGTATGTTAATGACTAATAATAAACATGATTAATGAAGATGATTTGCATTTTGCTCAGTGTGCTCTTAAGGTTAAGATATTATCTGTTTTCGTCCTCTTCACAGTTCATTGGCTCTTGATGTAAAACATTAACACGGTACATTTTAAGTTAATTCCTGACCTTGGAGGCATCAGTGGCTACTCTGCATATTCCTCGGCTGATGGAGTTTTCCCAGCTGTGATGGAGTTTTTTCTGAACTTCTGAATGATCTACTGAAGGATTCAAGTATTCTTTCATATTTTGGCTGTTCAGGGGCACTGTGGGAAATGTAACTTGACATATAGAGTGAAGATTTAACAAAAATACCTACATCACGACCCATTTTACAACATAAGGTGAAGTCCCTTTATGCTATGCAAGAAAAACTATTGTTCATGTGGGAGGATGAGTTGAGGAGCCTCACAGCCTGAGGAAAGAAGCTGCTCTGTTGTTTGGTGGTACGGCAGTGGATGCTTCTGTATCGATTGGCAGACAGCGGCAGGGTGAGCAGACTGGTGCTGGGGTGGGTGCTGTCTTTTAGCATCTTTTTGGCTTTGTGAAGCAACCTCACCTCACCAGTATCTCTGAAGCTCGGGAGATGGATACCAGTGATGTTCTGGCAGAGCCCTACCTGTTCTGGGCTGTGCACAACCCATGCCAGTTTGAGATGTTTCCAGTCAGGATGTTTCTATTGTTGCTCTGTAGAGGTTAAAAAGGACCTGTCACAGGATGTGCAGTTTTAAGTCTCCTTGAGAGAAACAGTTGTTTTTGAGTTTTCTTTGTAAAGGCAGGAATGTGTGACATCCACGACAGGTTCAATGTGATGCTGATTCTCTCTGTTCACCTGCTCCACCTCAGCTACACTGAACATGGCCTCCAGAATCAGCAATCAACTCCTCAGTTGTGATGACGTTGATCAGAAGTTTGCAAGTCATGGGTGTAGAGTGTGAACAGGAGGGGGCTGAGCACACAGCCCTGAGGGACTCAGCACGAGCGCAAAGGAGGTGTGAACATCGATCCTAAACTGTCTTTTTTTTTTTGGAGAACAGCAAAATGAAGTTGGAGGGAGGGAGAGTTTTCATAACATGCCAGTCAGTTTCACTGAGAATGAGATGCTGAATACTGTGCTAAAATCAACAAACACCATTCTGATGCAGGTGTTATTAACTTTCAAAGTGTGTGGCAGTGCAGGTGACATCCTCTGTGGATCTGTTGGCTCTGTATGCAAACTGATAAGGACTGGCTGGGATTTTGTCTTTGATGTGCCGGAGAACCAGTTTTTCAGAGGATTTCATTAGAATGAGGCTGAGAGCCACAGGGCGGTAGGCTTAGACCAGACACCGCAGATGCTTTAGTTATAGGGATGATGGTGGTTGTCTTGACGCAGGTGGGAACTCTCCTGTGTCAGTGAGGCGTCTAACGTGTCTGTAATAACATGAACTAGCTGATATTCTTGCAGTGAGCTACATCTACGATGGTGCGTCTGTCTCTTATTCTGCCATGATCTCAGAATTAATGGAGCAGTAACCTCCGCGAGTGTTCCCGTGTTTATTGTTTACATCAGCGCAAACGTGGTCTGATTTCTCTGGATTGCCCTCTAGTGGTATCCCCAAGTAACGCAGCTAGTACACGCTCAAGTATGTGAACAATTATGTTTCAACACAGATCGCCATCCATGCAGGTGCATTGTTAAACAGGAAGAATGTGTCCGCTCTTACAGTTGAATGTTTTCTAACTTTTCTAGAGTTCCATCTAATAAAAACTTAATTTTTAACTTAATTTAGTTAATATTAACTAAGATAAAGGTATAAATGCTATATAAAGTTTGTGCAACCTTTATTAAATGTTCTGAGAACTGTTAATAGTTCATGGTTGCAGCCCGACTCCGCCCTCTTGCCTTAAACAACCTTTTCTGCTATAAGGCAAGTGAGTCTGTTGTGCCCTCAGGGAATATGATATACGCTTCGGCAGTTTGACCAATAATTAAGTCGTAGCTTGGAGGTTTCCAGCCAACTGTGGTTTGTTGGGGACACGTAGTCATTGTTTGGAATTGTTTGCCTCGTTAAGACTGAACACTTAATCTCTGTGTGGATCACAGATGTGCAATTGCGAATATCCATTCCCACTAGGAAACACGAGTGTAGATCAATGCCACGATAGATAAAGTCCTTGAGCTGTTTTGTTGTTGCATTTTTTGCAAATGTGAAATTCATCTTCAGCGTCACACGAATCACGCGCACGAAAAAAACACTTATTTTGCCCAAGACAAGCTGTTCAAGACCAAACTCGCATGTGAATACACCAACAAATTCTGACTTGTATCTCTAACACACACGCGCGTATACACACACACTTTAATTTTCCCGACTCAGCTGCTGCTCACACCTGGACTTGATTGGTACAAATGTAAATACCGCATAGTTATATGTCAACATCAAAGTGTGACTAGTTCTACAGCAGCAGCATGTGATTATGGTTCTACTGCAAATTACTGATATGCTCAACTCACTTTTGTAATTGTTGTGATCTGTTTGTTTTAGGATGCGGTTGCACACAACAGCCAGTCATCATATACAGGTACATGCTCCTTCCTAACAGCTGCATTGGCGAGTCACCAGACTGATTCCTGCAAGTAAAGCATGTGTCTCTGCCTGTTTTTAAAGACTCACAGTCAAACCTCCCTTTTGAAATTCAGGCATCTTTGGCTCTGATGTTGCTGGCGGTTCCCCAGCTGAGCCGACAGCTGCAGTGAGTGACGGGGGGCTGCAGTGTGCAGGATGGAAAGCTGCAGCCCCGGCCACCAGTGCCGGCCTGCAGCCTGCTGTGGCACCCTGGTCTTCATCTGATTACACCCAGCAGGACCGTTCAGCTCAGACTCTGGCCTACTCAGCCACCCCCACCCTCACTGCTGATGTGTACATGCAGACGCTGTGTCCGAGCTACACCATGTTGACCTACACACACGCACCATTGCTCACAAACTTTGGAGTAAGTAAGAGACTTGTGTGGCTTCCTGAACAAGCTAAATAAGATTAGAGATTAGAAAGTGATCAAACAACAGATTTAACCTTTCTGCACCTTATTGCTCTTTTCTTTTCCACTAAATTCAAATGCTGTAACTTAACAAACTTTAAAATCAATCAAGGTGTTATTGCCTTTATATTTGCTGTTGTTTCAGACCATTCCTGTGGCCCCATCACCAGCCTCCCTTCCTCAGATGGAGCTCCAAGACTCAGGGTTGACTTACCTTCCCTGGGCCCAGCCCCTCACTACCATATCTACAATGCCCAACCCGGGTGTCCAGTTTGCCCCCAGCTCTGCAGCCCTTCCTGGATCGCCTCTGGTCCACATGCCCTTGTCCATGTCTTTGACCACCATGATCCCTCAGCTGGAGGGCGGAGACCCTCAGCCGCAGATGCTGGACCTCCCGCAGCGTTCAGACCACCACCTGGACCCTGAATCACAAGGCCAGTCTCTGGATGAAGATGCAGGGGAGTCTGAATCGCCGAGCCTGCTGGATAAGCTTCTGGAAGATCAGAAGGACGATGGCGTTGAGGAGGACAAAGACTCTTACAGCAACTCGCTTTTTGGTCCAAATATCTGAAAGTGCGAACGTTCTTCTGTCCATTAAGAGTTTGTTTCTCAGGGATAGTTCACATTTATTACCACTTGGGTCTTCTGTTTGGTAGCTGTGCCCATAATATATATAGGTTGTAGGATAACCTCATACTCCCAGAGTTATTCCTGAGCTCATACCTGCAGAGGATGGTTAAAGTTGTTACCAAGTAAGTTAAACCTAAGCTTGTATGTTTTCAGCTACAATGCAGTGTCATGGTCCATATCTTGCTGATACATGTTACATGGGGTGGTTTAACAGTAACAGGCAGTAAAACCTGTCTGGCTGGCTCTTGATTCTTGCCCCCATCTGACATCTTAGTCATGATGTTGCCATGTCTCCACACTTAACAAATACATGATCATCATAACGGACACATACGGTGGTAAGAAGCTACTAAAGAATAAGACCTAAGTTGTAATAAATCTGAATTAACTTTTACACCTTTTTTCTGCAATGACCAAAATACCTTTTATTGTTATTGTTATTTTTTGATATCCATAGAAGATGTAGCAAAGAGTAAAACCAACCTCTTTTTCTGTTTTTGCAGAGCGCAGTTTTGTATTATTTTATGTGTTCATGGTGTAATGTCAGTTTTCTAACTCATGGTCCTATCGGATGTTCACAGGACTGTTCTTTAAATGAGTGTGTGTAAGATAAGGATGCTTCTATTGATCTGTGTTTGATTTTAATTCATGCTTTTTTTTTCCCCCCTTTTTTGCAGCAAAAACTGTCACTGAAAAAAAAAACCAAAACGGAAAAATGGCGCCGTTGTTGTCGTCTGCGGGAGTTCTGTCAGAAAACGCCGCAGTTATGAAATCTTTCATTAAGGCTGTCAGTTACGCAGAGCCTGCAGAATCATCATGTATCCTGCAGTGCTCGTTTTCTTTTTTACCAGCTGATGATTTGCTGATTGTCGGTGTCCGTCTGTGCCATTGAAAATACAGTAACACGGTGGTTTCTGTAGCCGACACATGTATGGTGTTTAAAAAGAGACCAGATTTAGGAGTGCTGAATGAACCCATGTTTTATAAAGAATGTCAGAGGCAACGAGTGAAAACTTTGTATTCTTTAAAAACGAGAAGTTCAGTCTTCGTGTCAAAACTCACCCATCCTATCAGTATAAATTATAGAGGGGTTTCCAACAGAAAGGCTTCTCGTGACCAATAAGATAACCTTATGTTGCTGTGGTTCTTCACCGAAACAAGCGAGACATGCAATGCATAAAATATATTTCATGCATGACCTGTTATTACAGAGATACAGCGGTGGATACCTGTTGAGTGCGATAATGTTTCCTGAAGACGGGAGAAAGTGGTGTTACTAATATTAATAAATGTGGGAAGATGCCACTTTCTGTGTTTTCAAGTTTATGTTTTAAGCGCAGGTACATTTTCTTTTTATATGTAGCCACGGCTATGCTAAAGGGGTTTTTGCAGCTTTAAACTTAAGTTTAGTTTCTGCCTAAATGAGCCTTTTTTTTAGGTTGTTGTTGAAGCAGGAACATGCAAGGTGGTTTAAAATTTCAGAGTTCACCAAAGTGTCTCGTGTTGTACTGTAGGATAAGGCACAGCGCTCGTGCTTGCCGTTGGCAGTGAAGGCCTCTGTGTCCCAGGGGTTTTCCCCCAGGGGAAACTGACATCGTGAGAGGGGCTTCAACTCATCTGTCAAATCCTACACCTGGAAACACCTGAGATCGTATCACAGGTGAGAAAACATGCCTGCTCATGTGATGGTGGAACACGTCAAGAGATGCTGCCTCTGTTATCTGACGCAGATTTCAAAATTGGGGGGAGCAAAACAAATGCAGGTGGCACTCCGGGGACAGTCAACCAAGAGAATGAGTTGACAATCGATCAACAGCTAAAGGGTGTAGCTGAAACATGAGATATTGCGCAATTGTCATGTATACGAGCGTTTGGATGCATTCCAAGTGGAGGTTCCTGAGTTCATGTTTCTTTTATATCAGCCTGAATGTGACTGTGACTCAAGAGATGTGTTCCTAGAAGACCATTTTAACGTTCAGTCCGGTTGCTCAAAGCTGCAGGAAATGTAGCAGCGTGTGAGGCATCTTTAAACCAATTATTGTGCACATCAGAGCGTCTTGAAAAGTATCTGTCATCATCCAGCCGATCCTTTGAATTTTCGGCAAATGATTCATCCGATGACTCTTCCAGTGTGTGGTTAATGTGCTGTTCCTCGAGTCAAAGAAGGTGCAGTTGGCTTTGTTGACTTGCTGACGTTGCTTATGTTCACGTGTCCTGAGAGTGCTTCAGGAAGATGAAGCACCCAGATTTTGAAAGGTAACGTGACACTTTGCTTATAATCGCCTGTAGGTTCTCGGCCCAGTCCTCTTACTTCTGTTTTCAGCACATCGGCCTAACAGTTTATTTTATCTCAAAGGCAGAGTCAGGGCTGTCGTGTCTGACGAGAGCCGCGTGTGTTGAATCACAGAGAGTCCCTTTAAAGTGCTCCATCTTTGGGCCAAGATACACTGCAGAGGCATGCCTGTGCAGTACCTTTGATAGCACGCACGGGGTGGGACACATTAGGCAATCGCCAGAACATATCATGGAAATGTTGCCCACGGGGTTTCTGAAATCTGGCACCACCACTCAGAGTACACATTTCACCTTAAAACCATGTAGAAAATCTGCTTTTTGTCATAGATTAAAGGTAATTTAAAGATGCCAGAGGGTTTATGAAACTATTCACTATTGACAACATTTATCATTTGCGTGAGCATGGATGCATTGCACAGAAAAAAACAGTGAAGTCAGTTGTGCGCTTGTATTTATTATCATTTTCTCAATTAAGTTTTTAAATGCGTCCTATTGGCTGCAATCAAGTGTAGATCAAATGGAAGTGGAACAAGCCCCTGTTCATCCCCACTTCCCCCTGTTGTTGCCTTGATAGATTATTGTTTCACGATTATTAGCTTTGCAGTGTGGTAACTGGATTAAACACAAGCTAATGTACTTAATACAATGAGTATATCAGATGATAAACACGAGAGAGTTATCATGGGTAGCACAGCTCTACAGATTTCTGACCATTTGCCGTGCAGTGAGCCGTGACAATCGATGAAAAGTCCGAGTACACAACCAGACCAAAGATCTGTGTCCGGTTGCCATAGAGATCAAATTCACGGCAGTGAAAAACACAGTGACTCATCTCGTCGACATGGAAAGAGTCTGTTTTTCTTCTTAAGTGGCTGAAGTGCTTCCTTGATATTTTAAGTCCTGTGACATCAACACGTATCAATCCATTCTTTAGCGCTGTAAGAACTGAGTGATTAATAAGTAATCTGTACATCCTCTCATGAGCCGGGTAGCAACAGCAGAACCAGCAGCACCAGCAGGGGTGTTGGTGGTGAGAGTTATCTGAGAAGATCGATCCATCCCTCTCATATCTGTCTGTTAAATACTAAGCCCTGGCCAACGCTCGGTTAACTGAGCTTAAGCTTAAAGCCTGGAAACAGTTGAAACTAACGCCTCCCTTAAAACAGTCACTAATAAAGTAGTTTTTGCTACTTTTGGACTGAGCCAGGCTTGCTGTTCCCACGCGCTCCCAGTTTTTACGCTAAGCTAAGCTAAGATAAGCTAAGCTAAGCTAAGCTAACTGACTGCTGGCTCTCGCTCCATATTCAGCGTACAGCCTCAACAGGCTTTAAACTTTGGCGCATTTTGTGCAGAAAAGAAGTCACTCAATGTCGTTTTTGTTTTTTGCCGCTTGCACGTTTGATTTCTGTTTTTTCTGTGTACATAAACACAACAACGGAGGTTGGTACTGGAACCAGTTTGGTCTTGCTGAAGCCTGTTCATCCTACTCAGCTTTCAGACAAGATTTAATGTCAAGGTTATCCTTTAACAATCCAAGACTTCATAGATCAAGATAGCAGGCCACAAGGAAAAAAATGGAGGACGTCATAAGGACGTCCTGCATGTCAGTGCTTTCATTGCTTTATCAACTGTTCTCACATACACATTCAACCTGTATATATCTTTACAGTTATCTAATAAGATGGGGGTGCAGGTAGAGTGATAACTCCAGGGATGTTGTGGTTGTGGTAAGAAGAATGGTTATCTCCCGCTGCCGTTGTATGGTTTATGTATATTGTGAAATACCTGTCGGGATGTTCTGCAAAAGTGTCCATATGGGGTATGGAGCAGAGATCACAGAGCAGACCGAACGGGTACGCGAATGAGCCAGTAAGGTGAAATGCATCACTTCCTTTGCAGCTGGCCGTTTCTTGGGAAGAGGTAGCACCAAACAGACAAAAAAAAAAAACAGAAGCACTTGGACGAGCTGAATGCACTTCGGATCATGTCATTGTTCTTTTATCACACGTCAGGTGTGCGCACCCTTCACTTACCTGCTGTTTGATGTGTAAATAGGACATTCCTGTCACTTTCGCGGCGTGTAACCTGCCAACCTGGCGGCCCCGTCTGTTATCAGGCCTGGGTGTGTATTGGGGCTTTGTGAGGAAAATGTGAATGAATGTAAACAGCCTCTGATTCCCTCAATAAAGAAACACTCTGTGATATGACTGCACGCATGGTGAAGGGTTCAGTTATCAGCTGTTGCGACACACACACACACACACACACACACACACAGTGATGTTATTCAGCCTGTTCACCATTCACCGTTTCTTTACTGGCTTGATAAGATTTTATTTCATAGTTTAACGCCCCACTGAGGTGGATATGTTCCATATCTGTTCTCTCCGACAACTGGCAATCACCCGTCACCCATTTTTGGGATTCAGTAGAAAATCATTGAGGCCATTGCTTAAATATTAACAAAGACAAAAGCACCGTGTCTACACACAAAAGATTTCATTCAATAAATCTGATCATAAAACTTCAAAGGTGTCTCCGCATTGTGCTGAAGCATTATTACGGTGTGGCCTGCGATTGCATTTATATTATAGTGAGACTCACAGCAGTAAACCACGGTTACAGATGTTAGTGTAACTGTAGTTACATTAGCCATTACATTTTGGTTTACCTTAAAAGAGTACTCCACTGATGCAGCATTGGGCTCTGACATGTAGCAGAACCAGAGATATTTCTTATTCCCCTCACTCTTGACTGCATCTGCATCTTGACTGCTGAGCGTACACTACATTACACTACACTCCCCCGAATTTATTTATTTATTATCGTACATGCATCACGTATTTTAGTTAAAATCCACAATCTGATTTTGGGTCATTATGTTTTCACCCCCCTGATTAAAATGATTTAATTGTCCGTTACATTCAGTTAAGCATCATGGAAGGGGTGCTGAGCCCTCCCAACTCAGTCGTCACGGAAATGGATTCAAGCTGAGTAGCCCTTATGATTTCACCTCATGATTTCATTGTGTGATCTGCACAGCTGCACGTGAAAATTGCACAAACAGTCTGACTGACATCCAAATGAACAATAGTCTCTCGTAAATTGGCTGGTAAGTGAATTAACACAGTGCTTTATGTGAGACAAAATGTTCTGAAAAGGAAAAATGATTTAGGAAAATAAGATTGCTGTCTTTGCTGTCATGCAGAAACTTTATCAGAGGCTCAGAAGCAAAACAAAAGCCCGGGGAGCTTGAGTGTGTGTGTGCATGTGTGTGTGTGTGTTTCTTCACACACTGATCAGGCGCTGCCAAGCCTCTGCAGGGGGATTTCCACAAGTGCTGGTTTTACCAGGAGAGCGAGGGGAGCTCGCCAACAGGATCTGTGGAATACACTCTGCACACACATACATAAATAATCCCTTATTGTTTACCTTTGACACACAGCCTGCTGCAGACAGCATGGTGTGATGTGTGAAGTGCAGCCGGGACGGGGGGCGGGGGGACTGTTTAGATTTCTGTTTTTTCTGTTTGTTTGTGTGGTTCAGACTTCCCTGTGACCGGGGTTTAATACTATGGAAGCCTGTCCATTGCTCTGAACATTTCACCATCAGATCTGGCACCAGACACCCATGCATACCTGGCTCATTAAATCCTCACAGATTTATCTTCCTCAGTTTTCAACCTGGCATTTAAACGATCTATGTCAACATAGATCTCACATACTTGTGCTGCTTGAGGGTGGTCAGCCAAGTGTCACGGGACGTCACGTAGAGAAACAGGTTGGCTTTAGGGAGCAAATTCTTGGAGCTGATTTTAATGTAGTGTGTTTTCTTATTATGTGCCAAAATAAGATCATGTCACCATGAGATGGCAGGAATTCATATTTCAATAATCTGAGACATCAACAACAACAGTAAATGTGAGGGTTTGGTGTTGGTCTGCACTAGGGACTGACTGCTACAAAAAGGTGGACTTACCCTCCATCTGAGTGTTCTGGGCCCAGTGTGTGTTGTTTTACTGGACAACCTGCTAAAACATCCATATGCCCTTAAGGACTGTGACACACAAAATGTTTGCTCCTTTAAGTGAAAGTGGGCCCGAACGTTGGCAGAGATCGTGCTTAATCAAAGCCTGATCTCAGTTTAGTTTAACAGTTGACAAACTTGCCCTGTCATGCTCCTGTTGTTGCCATGTCGATACATTCTCAGCAATTAGCGTGGCAAGTCCAGCGCTGTCATCACACAGTGCAAATGGGATCCGTCCGATTTCGGCCGAGGACTCAGAAAAAGGGTCCGTGCACATGGTTCAAGATCACTCCGAAATGCAGATGACATCAAGTCAAGGTCTAACAGTGAAACGTCGGTGTGTCAATCAAAGCTCGGCAGTGCAGCAGTGATGAGACTGGAAGCATCCTGAAATGAACACGTTAACCAAACTAAATGTCACATTTCCACGACTGGCACCATTTGAATTACATCCCCTCGTCCTCTGCAGCAGTTCAGTGGCACTGTACTGGTGAATCAGTGCCACCAACTGCTTATCTCAATGTGCTTAATGCCTGTTATTTGCATAACAGTTGCGGAGTGAAACATGCGTTGATTCGCTGTTTCTTTATAAATATGGGCAGACTTTCATTAAACCCAGCGCAGCTACGGTAACCTCACAGCAGTTAGTTCTGTAACGAGCAGTGAATTTAGATTTGTAACGTTTGTAACACGTCTTTTTAAGGTGAAACAATGTGCTACAGTCATTGCTCAAGTATGGACACAGCTCACTTTTCTGGAACAAGGACTTTTTTGTAAACCCATGAAAATCGTGAGTTCCCCCCAGTTAGTTTGAACAGACTGGTTTGATTTACTAATCCTTTGTGTTGTAGCCCCCAGCTCTGACAGATAACTGAGATGGAGATGTTGTGATAAATGGCATGAAGCGTCACAACAGGCCAGACAGCGTGAGCCCCTAATTCCCTGCCTTCTCATCAGAGGCTATTAAGGCTATCAGACACCTGAAGGGATGAAGCATGTCAACACGAACACACGCACACTTTAGAAACACCTTCACTCTATTGAAACGCTTGCCATTGTTGGGGGGGGGGGGTCTCAACAGAAAGCCAGCTTCTCAGATCAGGTTAGAGTGGATCACATCTTGATCTGTTCAGAGTACTGGTGTCAGCCTCGCATTCCCCAGGGTTTCACTTTAATGCCTGAGAGCCCTAACTTTGTCTCTGTGTGCAGGAGCTTACTGCGTGCCTTGCAGGGAATTACAGTGTTAACATTCATCCTTCAGTAAAACAGTAAAAGGGGGGGGGGGCTGTTTGCAATTTACCATGCTTCTGATAGTTATGGGACCACATGAAGCTTCACTCCATCAGGTTTAGACAGAAATGTTTAAGTTTCAGCTTGAGTGAGGATCAGCTTTTCACACCCATGTAAACCTCTACAGGTGATAAGCATCATGGGGGGGGGGGGGGGGTTAGGGGGTTAGGCCTCATTTACGAAGCGCAGCCAGTGATCAGACTTATGGACGACACACTGGCACGTGAAATAATGGGGGTGAGATGGGAATTACACCCGCAGCATTCATGTCACTCTCCGTTTTAAATTAGCAAGCTCGCTACTCGCTAATTACGAGCCGTGCCACAACATGCAGTGAATGACTGGCCTGTGATGCGATTTGCTATGCTCCTAATGCACAAGAATGGGTTCAGCCCCCAGGGGAAATTCTGCCAGGTTTGTGTCCCGATTGAGCAACTGTCACTACGCACTGCACTCTACTGTATGCTGGGGGGAAGGGGGGTAGGGGGGTCTCCAGTGCCCTCTAGCTGCTCCCTCACTCCAGCGATGAGTCCTGCAGTCTCAGGATTGCAACAAGATACCTGCATTCGGCTTTTGTACCTGTCCTTATTTCCATAATGAGTCATCTGTAGGGCTGGACACCAGTCTGACCAGAAGCTCTACCACAACACCCACACATGCATATATGAAAACAATAAATCAAGCAGTCAGACATTTGAATGACTTGGTTTGTTTATTGAGTGTATTCATCTCAAGATGAGTAGTTCTCTTATCACTGATAGTTACCGGTAATTGTGGAAGTTAACAGGGCGGGATGTGGGCCCGTTGCAGCGACATGTCATGTTCATGGCTGGGAGGTAAGTATGTAAAAGGTTATAATCACAGCAATTTATTCTCCACACGCACAGTTTCCATTTGTGTGAAGAAACGTTTGCTGAATCTACTAGAACAGTTAGAGGACAACACGATTAACACTCAGATAGCACACATTTTCATTTTGATGTTGTTTTAGACTTTTCCAGGTCCAGAACAAGCAACAAGCTGATTGGTCGAGTAGACATTTATCGCCGGGCTGTGGGCCAAATAAAAGCTGCCTTATCACTATAAATATAAATTAAAATGACCACTACCTTAAAAATGCAGTTGCGGTTTGCAGACACATGGTGTTTATTAAGGTTGGGGAATCCTATGGTCTCCAGAAAGCAGTGCATGTGGGCTGGCCGCTCAACAGGGACCAAGAAATGTTTCCAGGCCGTTGCTAAGGGTCAGAATTCTTATTTCATATGCAAAATATGACTCCAGATGTGACCTCAGTGTCTTTCTTAGTAGAAAACAATGTGGCCTCTGCACATGTACTAATGTTTTATATACTGCAGGGATATTTTTGCTGATGGAACTCAGTGAAGGCTGAACTGAGAGCATTCATTGCTGTGCTTATCTCAGGTGTATCTCAAGTTTACAAAGATGCTATACAGTCACATCACAGTAGGGTCAGCTGCTCATGATCTTTGGCGCTATTGTATGTTTTACCTGCAATACAGCTGTATGTAAAACTCTGGGCACACCCCCTGACAAATGGCATATTTTGGTGACTTTTTAATTGAAACGATGCAAGCATAGTATTTACACAACTGTGGCACGTGCAAAAGTTTGGGCACCCTACGCACTCAGTGCTTGGTGAGACCCCGCCCTCGGCAGTTATCACAGCTTGTGAATGCTTTTTGTAGCCAGTTTAAAGTCTTTCAGTTCTCGTATTTGGGATTTTCTGCCATTCTTCTTTACAAAAGAGCTCTAGTTCTGCAGTATGCTTGGGCATCTTGCAGATTTTCAATGATGTTTAGGTCTGGGGACTGTGAGGGCTTTTCCAAAACCTTCTGCTTCAGCAGTCTCTTCACATAGTCCATGGTGGATTTCAAGTAGGTTTCCAATCATTATCCTGTTGTAGAATCCATCCTCTTACGCTTCAACTTTTTTTGCAGATGGTGTGATGTTTCCTGTGCCACTGGCTGCAACACAACCCCAACGCGTGACGGATCCACCCCCATGCTTAACAGTTTGCAAAGTTCTCTCTTCGTGTAATGCTGCTTCTTTTTCTCTCCAAACATACCTTTGCTGATTGTGGCCAAATAGCTCTATTTGAACGTCATCGGTCCGCAGCACTTGTTTCCAAAGGCACGTCAGGCTTCTGTAGATGTTCCAGTGCATACTTTAGATTTTACGAGGATACAGGTAAGGTTCTTCCATGGTGGTCTTCTTTGTGCAAGTATCACTGCACAGTGGAATGGTGCACTGGGGTTGGGGTTTTGATTTGCCATTGTGACCAGGTTGTGAGAGTTTTCTTGGTCTTCCAGATCTCATCTTGACCTCCACAGTTCCCCTCAACTATCTTAGTGTATTTCACACTGGAAACTTCAAGCTAAAGCTTCACTGTCTACTTGGAGCCTTCGTCTGCACTGTGGACAACTTTCATTTTCAGAGTCTTACATAGCTGCTCAGAGGAACCCGTGGTTGTGAGTGTTTGCACAACAATTGAAGAGTCAGAGTATTTAACAGCTTTGAAATTGGCATCAGCTGGCACCTCCTAATGACAATTGCCGATATGCCTGTCAGGCTGATTAAAATCTGAACCTGTAAAAACTTGCACAAATAATCGGAGACTTGGGAACAGACTATGCATTAATGTTTGCTGGTAATATTGGTCCTTTACCCATATCCTACAGAGACTATGCTTACATCTTTTCAATTAAAAAAAAATCATCAAAATATGCAGTTTATCAAGGGCTGCTAATGTATTTATCCAAAATCATACATGATGCATGCAGAATCCAAAATCATACATGATGCATGCAGAATACAGATTTGATACAATATGATATGGAACCTCTTGATATACCTGTGAGCTTCCTCTCTGCAGGTTGAGACAAATCTGTCAGGATTCCTTCATTCAGTGCAAAAGTGTTGCATTACACCACAGTTCAGCCCCAACACGTTATCAGCCTGGCTTGTTTATTTTTACTCTCCTCCCACATTTTTGCAGTTTCCTGTGATAGCTGTACACTAAATGAAGGCAACCCAACATTAAGCAACACCGTAGAGAACTGCAGTGGCTTGTTCTGGGAGTATATTATGAACCTGACAGCTATCAAAACTAACTGACACTGATGCTGCACCCATGTGTCCAGTTTACTTCATACTTGTGTGCTTTATGACCTGTGCCTTCATAAAAAGAAATGAACTGATGAACAATGGTGAGTTTGACATGTTTTTATTAAGAATAGCAACAAGTCATTTGTAAGAAAATAAATCTGAGGAGTAAAAAAAAGGAACCGAATACAAAAATATCAACCTTTCCATCCATTCATCAAATTCACACCGTCAAAGCAAAAGCCAGGGACAGCACACACTGAAATGCAAAGCGGACCATCGAGCAGAGAGAATGATATTTACAAAGGACCAAAAAATACTGCTGAAGGTCTCATCATAGCACATTGTAACACATTTCGGAGCTCATTTGCAAATCCCTCTTAAAATAGTTCTCTTCCACTGGACAGGCATATGCATAGTCTGTCGGGTTGTAGTAAGGTGCGTATTCAGGTGCAGAGAAGCTCTCCTGCTGGCCTGGCCAACAGTTGGGCGGGCAGTAACAGTCCTGGAGGTTGCAGTGCTGATAGTGGAAGTGTTCTGAGCTGAAGCCGTGGAAGTTGGACTCCATCCTTGGAGGTGAGTCGTAGCAGGAGGAAGAGGAGGAGGAAAACGAGTCCTGTGGCGAGTAGCTGTTGTAATCCATGGGGTTGCAGAACCTCAATGACTCCGGCGATGAGCAGGAAGCCTGCAACAGAAGAAAACGTGGTAGAGGTTGAGGACTGTGTCAAGCAGGAATTTGAAAATGTGTCATGTTATGGACATCAAACTGACACCAGGCCACGTGCCGGCAGAGATGCATTTCCCATGTGGCAAATTAATCCTCACCGAAGCTGCTGAAGCGATAATATTCCACTATTGGTGCACATATCTAATTTTAATCAAATTAGGCTGAGTTCAGGTGTGTTACAGCTGTTAAACACTCACTGCGGATTATTCTAACAATACAAACTGATCTTATTACAAACAAACTGGCAAAGCAGGCTAAACAAATATAAGTAGTGCATTCTGAATTCAACCTGCAGGTCTGCTAAGAAGGAACAGCCATGCCAAACCCCCATTTCAATACCATACAATTTAATGTTGCCTGAGGTTATAGAAAGAGTCCTTTATTGTGAGACCATAAAATAATGCATTTACCGGAGGTCTGAAAACACTCTCCTGTGAGGCATACGTCCCAATCACAAACTGGCGTTTTTAATGTTTTTTTTTTTAAGAAATACATTAGTTTTAAACAGATTTATAAATAATCCTATAAATAAGAATGGAGTTCATCTCTCTACACCTCTCTCTTGAGCGGTTTCTTAAAAACGCTATAAAATGTAATGTAGTTCATGACGGTGGGAAACACCTACCATCCCATGGCCAAAATAGTCCGCATCAGAGGAGAGTCCGTGGCACCAGGGCAGCGGGAGTGTGGGAGGAGGAGGCACGGAGGCGTTGTAGCTGCCGTCGCCGCCGCCGCCGCCGGTGTTAGTGCCACTGTAGCCGTTGCTGGGCAACATCACGTCCCCGAACTGCTGCTGGATGTCGTTAATGGCGTTTTCATGCATCTGGATGTTGCACGAGCTGTCAGGGAAGGGGAACGAGGCTGCGCGCAGCTGGAGGGCTCGCGCGCCACAGCTGCTCGCCTCCGCTGAGGGAATGGCAGTAGGAGGGGCCACAAAGCGACCTAACAGAATTAAGTATTAAAATGATATTAAAGATGTAAATACAGAGGGAATCTCGCATCATAGGCTACACGTAAGCCTCACGTGCCTCGATATGTGTTAAGCTACGTGTCAGCTCCATACCAACTTTTTAAAACATACCCGCTCGGGACTGATGCGCATTTCAAATTAAACGTTTTGATATAGCCAGTCTCTTGTATGCAGCGTGTGTGAAGGATAAAGTGCTGTGGGGGGGGGGGGATGCCTTCAAATGCAGTCAAAGATGGTGCACGTCAGTCTCAGCATGGAGTCGCACCACAGGAAGACATTTAAATAGGCCTATAAGTTCAGAGAGTGATGTCATGACACCATCAGCCAACACATTTGAATGTAGCCTTGGTTTATAAGGGACCCTGCACTCTGGGAACGGTGCTGCCAATTGACTAGATTTACATTCCAAGTAGACTTTTCTGAGTAGTCGGCCATGACTGAGGCTTGCATGTGAGTATTTTGCTCGTGGTTTTGGAGGTTCACGGCAGGTCGCTGCCTGTCACACGGGACTGCAGTGTGCTTTTTAACTTCTTTTTTTGATTAATCCAACAACAATAGCAGCTTTAGTTGCCAACGCTGCAACCAGTGCACGCCTTTGCAACAGTTTGTCAAACGGTGGGATTTGTGGTTGTAATCATGACTGAAGTTTGCAGCTGGATCACTGCAATGCACGCATGCAAATTTCCACGTGGATTTTTATATTGTACTTCTCCAGTGTAGTTTTAGCCCGTGTTCGCTTTAGATCAGGTTGGATTCGACTGCTACAGCAGATCTGACTGATTTCTGTAACATTAGAGACCGGAGTTGGACGTTGCTGGTGGGTAAACTTACTTGGAAACGTGGAGGCGCACAGATCCTGAAGATCCAAACATGCCTGGGATACCTGTTTATGGGATGCAAGGGGGGGGGGGGAAGGGATTATTAGATATTTTCTGTCAGAGCATTACAGTTTGTAAAAGTCTCCCAATGCTCGTTGCAAACGTGTCTGCACATTTGAGCGAGTGTGTGCTAAATGGCTTTGCTGAAAACGTCAGGGTGTCTGAAGGGTAGTCAGTCATTTACAGGGGCAGTTTATGTTTTTGCTCAGTGATGGTGGGCATTTTTTTTCTCTCCTGCTGCAGAGTGAAAATAAGGATGTATGAGAGAGAGAGAGAGAGAGAGGTGGGGCGGGGGGGGTGTTACCGTTTTAACTTTTTCACTGTTGGCCTCCCGGGCTCTGTGCCTCTGCAGCAGCTCTTTAACCGTGGTCTTCACTCGGACGCCCAGATACACCCTTGGCTTATCTGCATGAAGAGAACATCACCACTAATGTTTACTTAACACGCTCCTCGCAGCAGACAATAGCAGACACTGGCAGCCCCACCTCCCCCACCCCAAAAACCTCCGTCTCCCTCTTGCCTCAGTTTAACCCCAAGATGTATTTTCTTCCCTCAAATTGAAATAAGAATCATTTCATACATTTTACCAATAAATTGCAATGCCTCCATACAATGATTATGTCGCCTCATCGCATTTATTTCACTGTATACAGTGTACATGTTTTTTTTTGTTTTTTTTTTACACATAAAGCATGTTAGAATAATCAACAAAAGTGTTTTGAGCAATCTGTAGCTCCTATAGTGTGTCAAGATCTGTCCGAATCCGCGGTGCGTAAAAGTGCGCTATTAGCGCTCAGTGCGCGCTGTGGCTCCGGGTATTTTCCCCTGCTTGTCCCGACCCCAGAGCCCCCATTGCTCCCGTCAAAGCTCCCTGTTTACGGCACCACGCTGCACGGCATTTCCTACTTCGCCGCGAGCAGACCATTTCAGTGGAGCCTGCGTGTGATCGGCAACCTGAGCAGACCAGGAACAAAGGAAGCGACATAAAACGCTCTGCAGTAAGTACGGATTCCTGATCACATATGTAAAATAAAAACAAGTCAGAATGAATATTGAAATTGCAAACGTAGATCGGTCTAGAGGTTGGAATAAGAGATCGTTTGATAAAAGCGCTCGGGGGCGACCACCTAAAAGGCAAGAAGGAGCTTTAAAGCGTCTGTTAATCGATCGGTTACTAAACGTTAACAATGTGCACGAGTCAGTCCGTTGAAGCTGTTGTTCAGAGCTGCAGATGCGTTTTAAGAGTCGACGCTTTCGCAAAAGTTCGTCTCGGTAAACGCAGTGCCAGACGTAGCCCGGAAAACAGTCATTTACTCTTTTACGCATTCCTGCTCCGCGTTACCCGTGTGTGCTCATTTAGTCAAAGTTCGGTTTTGGGCTCCAGTTTGCACACATTGTTGTTTATTTATGGAAATTTCGGTGCGATTTCAGCCTCGCTGTGTTTATAATTCAAACCAAAGCGCTTCTCCAATCTCTGTTACTTTATTCAAATCACTCCTGCCCCCAGCTCGGATATGGGACGGTGAAACGCTATGGCGCGCATACAGGGGATAATTGGCCGTATTTTTCCCTATAGGCGAAGTTGATCAGAGAGCCGAGTAAGGACGCCTCGCATAGGTGCACGTAATTTATGCCTAAAGGCGTAATTTAATGCATCCAGGAGTGGCGAGACGTTTGGAAAAAGGCGATTTGATAACGAGACGAAGCATCGGCTGTGAAACCTCACCTGATAAATATTCATACAGCTAAGTGCTACTTCATGATTTGTCTTAAATGTGGCAAACAGTGGGCCAAAACTACACAGCAGACACATCCCACTCTAACACGGTTACACAAAACGTCCTGTTGCGCACAAGTCGCCCGGGCAGTGAGGCTACGGCTTAAATATCAGTTGTGGTGGTAATTAACCTTATTATGAAAATGTCTAAGACGGTAATCTGTAAATCCGCGCGGACAGTGGTTATAGAAAATATAAGACACGCATTAAAGTCGGCAAAGCTTTACAGGACTGTTGAAATATGAAAAAGGAGCCCTCTTGATCCACCCACCAGCTAGGAAACAGGGGGCATTAAAGTCAAAAGATTTATCAATTCAAGTTTAAATTCACTGTTGCTCATCTTCTATATTATTTGGATTTGTAATCAAATTGAAAACGTGTAGGAAAAGCCTCATTTTGCACGTGACTCAGGTGTGCTGTTAACTTTGCCACTAAACACCTTTTCTGTTTTCTCACTTCTCTTTTCTGTCTAACAGGTGAAAATGCTGTAAAAGTCAGTTCCAGGTGAAAATCCGATGTGAAACTCACCAGACATGATGGCTGAGACGAATAGAGGCTCCCTGGAGAAGACCTGTGGGACTCCACAACGTCCTTTTCTGCCTCAGCAAAATGGCCAAGAACGAAATTTGTGCAAAAGTCTCCAAAAATGTCAACACAAATGTCTTATAGCAGAGTCAGAGCATACAACAATATTGTAATATAGCTGGGGACATATTAGTTTGAGATTTTCTCCCTCCATGCCTACTATTTAAAACCCCTAGAACTCAATGATTTGACAATGATTTGATTGCGCGTTACTTTCAATTTGAATATTCAGAGGCAACGGACTTATATCGATTTTTCAATAAAAATCACTACGCACGGACATTATATAAGCTCCACTTTAATGTAATATTGCAGTATTTTACAATTTGACGAAAAAGAAACCATACTTTTATTAATTTTATCCTCCTTTTGCAGTATGAGAGCATCACACCCCCTCATTAAGCACTGCAGCACTTGGTGCCTCTTGTGCACAACTTCAACACCGCAAACCACTTCGCATCTGCGTCCACGCATTCACTGCGGCCACCCCGCGTGCACACATTTTGGTCAAAATACATTTTTAAGCTTTATTTCAGAGAAAAACGCATAAAAGTGGGAAAGAAGTGGGCGTGGCAAAGGGCAGCGGCCATCTTTGGCATCGCAGGCCTCCAGCTCCTCTACCTGGAGCTCTGAGCGCACTCACCTGCTGAAAAGATGCACGAGTAGACTGAGCAGCTCTCAGCTTGTATGATCTTTTAGACTCTTTGAATGATCAGTTAGGAACCTTTATTCCAGGATGATGCCACTGTTGCCAGTGAAGATCCTCAGTATGACTGTGTTTTTTCATATTTAGGCATAACCTGCCATCTCAGTTCAGCTCCAGTTTACTCCCATCCAAATTCACCACAGCCCACCAAAGCTAGAATGAGTTTTAAAAAAGAATTTATTCCCAAAAAGCCGCATTATGTGTTTTGTTGGATCTTTCTCTGCACCTCACAGCATCACCATAGTCCAACGAGCCCGAAAAAACACTGCAATTCACTTTCACTGTTTTAGAATATGAGGCGCACACGATAAGAAACTAAATTATTAGAATAAAAGCAAAATACAAACATTTTACATTAACATTAACCAAGTGCTGGTTAGCCAGCTGTAAACATCTGGAGCAATTTGGTCTCTCAGAGTGGCACCAACACCTGTCAGTAAACCCCGCTACTGTTATTAATGTTATTACTGTAATACTGTAGTTATCACAACTATTTTAAATGAAATTACTACAACTTTATCATTTTGTTTATGATTTCTTGCATTGATGGTGGTGGTAGTAGTAGCGCCCCCTCCGCATAAAGAGGTTTTAAGAGTCTGTATTACCAATATGATATGTTTGTTTCGTGTTTGCACTCTTTAAAAAGCTCTCTTCGGTCTTCTCAATGAAGTTTTCCTGTCATATTAAACCTTCTTCAGCCCCGGCCTCTGGTCTGCCATTGCGCTTCACGGACTTCCTGCGCCTTGTTGCAACGCAGCGGTGCCTCGTCTCCCGCTGCAGCAGTGGTGGCCGGGCTCCGCCTAGCGGTCAAACACGGCAACTTCTCCCCAACTGTCCTGCCCTCAGGGCTGAGCGCATCAACAGCAGCCAGTATTAAGGCTTCTTTTTCATGTTTGCAACACTTTGAGCGTGTTTATAGCACACACTTTGTTTTAGTTAGGTTTTTGTAGTGGGAATAACAAATATATTCAGTTATATACGACATAAAGCAACCAGCACCTGATATTTCTTAGGCTGCAGTTGATTTCAAGGGAATGATCTCTTACATTACACTGGAGATCATAACGTACCACAGTTCCACTAATGCTCAGACAATAAAATGTATTTCCTTGATTAAAAAAAACACTAAATTATGTCTTAAAATGATGTTTACACCATATTTAGCAGGTACAAACAACATGCTATAGTGCAGGTGTAGGCAGATATAAGGATGGTTATTTGTGGTTATTCTCTTTGTTAACCATGAAGTCCTCATGAGACTTAAAAAGAAAAAAAAAACACTAAAATATCCTTATACCTGTTTATTACCAGCAGTATGGTAAGTAATGATGTGGTTTAAACCAGTTTATAGTTTGAATAGCGTTTTTGGAGTGTTATGGGGGTTGTCAGCCCTAAGCCCCTTCATTAACGTCACAAGTCATATTCCGAGTGGGCTCATTTGCATTGATGTTAATAAGAACCGACCATTATGGTATTTTAAACTATGTACTCTAATAAGGTGGATGTACTGAGGTCAGTGGGATGCTTGTCCCGTGCAGTTGATTTATTGTTTTTATTGGTTATTCTGGCAATAAATTAACTAAATATTCACCTCACGTTCTTCTGAAATGCTACGTGTATGTTTATTTTCAGCTAAACACAAATATGCAGACACAAGAACTGTACATATTATTTGAGCCACTCCATAATCTTACTGTGTGCCCACTGGTGACAGCAGTGGTGCCCTGTACATTTCAGGGTCTGTAGCATGCGACATAGTCACACAGACGTTGAAAACAAACACAAAGTGTACGTGAGTGCGGTTCTCATCCATTCTAACCACATCACCGAACGTTTGGCTTGTTTCTCAGTTTTAAGTCTCATCGTGTTTTCTCCCGATCACTCGTTTTCATACAAATCAAACAAAAAAAGGGGGACACGCTGTGTTTGAAAATAAATAGGAATATGTCACTGGGTCAGGCTGTAATGTGGACACATGTTGCTAAGACGCTAAGACATATTCAAACTGGAATCCTCTCTCTGTAAATGCACTGAAACTGTCCTTTCAACAAAACACCTCGCAGCAGTTTGACTGAGCAGTTTGACTCTCGGTGCTGTTAAGTGCTTGTTGAGGTAACTGTTTAATTGTCTGTGAAGCCGCCGCCTTCTTAAACATTCTTATCCTCAGGTCTGTCCTCCGCCTCAGTAGGCCCTCCTGATCTCGTAGGGTGACCAGGAGCTCACCCCGTCCTCTTTGCCCCAGCAGGAGTGAGCCTCCCCGCTGGGCGGGAGGCTGTTGTGGCTGTCGGCTGCCTCCTCTGTCACCATTTTGGACACCAGGTCACTGACGGGGCTGCTCATGTAGGGAGGGCAGGGGAAAGTGGAGGTGGAGGGGACCTGGTAAGAGCTGCTGGTGGTTAAAGGGTGGTAGTGGGCGTCTTCCAGGGGGTGCAGGGTGTAGGGCTGGCTGCTGGAGACGGGGATCATGGAGGAGCCGCGGCTGGGCGAGCGGTACTGTGAGGGGCTCCCTGGGGGTTCTGGGCTGGGCATGGAGGGCGGGACGCTAACAGAGGTCAGGCTGTCAGGACACAGACCCTCCACCTGGGGCACCGGCTCAGGAACTGACTGCTCCCATGAGTCTCTCTGAGGCAGGAAGACAAGGGAGAGGGCAGGTAAATCAGTCAGTTGTCTCCTCTGGTGAAGCACAGATACTGTCGGGCTGTTCAGATCAGATCAGAAATGCTTTGTAACGGTGTCATATCATTCACAACTCTCTTCTGTCCACCACCTGGTTACTCTTGGTCTTATTTAGGTTGGTTTTCCCAGTTTAGAATATAATTGTATGTTATAAAAGACTCTGTATCTCCATCTTCCTCCACCTTTAATTAAGTTCAAAGCATAAGAATCAGTTTCTCTATTGATAAAACACTGGAAATCGTCTTAACCAACCACCACTGATGACAAAACAGTTTATATAAAAATATTAAAAAGTGCATATTGAAGATAAAAAAGCTCAGTTTCCGGACTGAAGCATTTGTGGTCATTTGAAAGTGTTTATGTTGCAGGAATCACGACAAAGGGTGTTCTATAAGACGTGATGATCAGCAGGGCTGTTATACCAGACTTGACAAATCTCCTCCGGATGCCACAGAAGACACTCATAATTGAATGTGTTTTGAGCTCAAAACACATTTCTTTCCTCTTAAATCTGAAGCAGTTTTTCCTCCTGTTCATACATGAGGAGAATCCAAAGACTTCTTTCTGTGCAAAAGTGTATTCAAGCTGCACCTGAAGCTAACACGTGTCTTCATCTGTCCGTCGGGCTACGCTGAGCATGTAACCTGTGCAGCTGGATGTGCCACGCAGTCCACTGTTTGACTGATTACACCTGTGGACAGCAGCTTTCATTTTGGGGGAACGCCACTTTGGGCTTAATACAGCTCCATGAAACTTCAACTTATCATTTAGACTGAGTAACATCAGCAAATCATCAGCAGTCATCTCCACGGCAACGTGTCTGGGAGATAACAATATGCCACTACGGTCTGGTGGCTCTCGTGTGTTTTTTAAAAGAATCATTTTGGATTCATCAGGAGGAGAACGGCTGATGGCCTGTGTGTTTCCAAATACGTGAAGGCACCCGACTCTTGTTTAAAGTCAGACGTTGCACTACGGCGGTTGTGAACTTGTCCTTTAAGACCTGCTGCATGTGAACATCTCAAATACCCTGCACTTCCTGTCATGCAAGACCTTTTCCAAATTGTTTGTCACCAAACAACAGGGATGCTGAATTATACTGAAGCTCATTAGATAGTGACTGTGAGGCTCCTTCCTACCAGAAATAAATGTGAGGACTCGCCACCGAAGGGAGGCAGCAGGGATGAGAGGGCAGACGACGGCAGGAAGGATCCTCCAGAGCTGGAGAAGGCGGCGGCGCTGCGGTAATCACCGAAGGTCTCTGGGTAGTAGCTGTCGATGAGGGAGGAGTAGCTGGTCATAGGGGAGGACTCGCAGCCCAGAGGTTTACCACCCAGCGTGGACGAATAGACGTCGGGAGAGAACTGCTTGGTGGACGGGCAGAAGTCTGAGTCTGAGATGAAGGGACGCCTCATGCTGTAGTAGCTGGGCAGCATGTGGGACCCTGCAGAGAGCAATATGAAACTCTTAGACTGGGGAACATGATTACCACCAGGGCAGCCGTCTAACCACAGTGTTTACACTCCTCAGATTCTTGGAATTTGCAGACAACTGAGTTAAAATGCTAATTGGGGTCCTCTAAGTAGCGACTGTAGCAATACTGGGAATGCTGAATGAGGCTCTGTTGACTGATTTGTCCTGCAGGCAGGAAAGAGTGAGAGGTGAGGAGCTTTGATGCTGCATTTGATTTGCAGAGTCTCACCTGGCATCTGGACAAATGAAGGTGGAGTGGTCGATCCTCCCTGTGGTGGAGAAATAAGATGTCAGGATGGCATTTTAATTACAGGTGAAGGCGAACGCTCTTCTGTTGGTTTCAGCTCTGAGCGAACGGCCCGTCACGTCCTGTCTGTTCTTAGTCTCCAATTTGAGAACGAGTTTGACAGCAGTGCTTTCAGCTGTTATTAAAATTTCTCATTTATTTATAATTTTGTTGAATTTCTTTTTTTTTTTCCCACGCAATGCAATAGCAGTCAAAACACATTGCATACATGCAGGAGTTTGTGTACACGTGATCCACATTAGCTCACGGGCCCGAGTCTGCGTGAGGGAGCGCACATCACAGTTTTAAACAACTGTCTCAGTTACATATATGCACTTCCTGTGCAGGGACATAACATAACGTTAATACAACACATATAATGAGAGTGTAAATATGTAAATCACGTACCACTGAACTCCTTTATATTTCCATACGTCCAACTGCTACAATAAAGTTTGACTTTTTATATTTGTACATTCAGCCCATTTTGCATGTTTCAAAATCTCAAAAAGATTTTTTATTTCTTCTCTTGATCACATGATTAGCAGCAGGCTATTGTCTAATCTACATAAAACAATAAACATAAAACGCAAGAGGAAGAGCGAGTTCAGCTACTTTGCTCACATTTCACAAAGTCAAAATAGTTGTATTAAATAGTAATAGGTGAGATACAGGTCACAGCTCTCTGGGACCATAAGTGCAGGCTTAAAACATCAATCTCACTGTCGACGAAATGTCAAAATATAGTTTATATATAGTACTTCCTGACTTGTCTGATGTATTCATTTATCACTGGGTATGTTGTTGTTGTTGTTGTTTAAAAAATTTAAATTACAACAATGCAATTGCAATTCTATCAATCTACGATCAACTAGAGATCATAAATGTAAGCAATATGTATTTTCCCATTACAATTACTCTTATTATTTACTGTAAGCCAGTGTTTCAGTCAACTGTCTTCCCCATAGGCCTATATGGTGGCAGAGATTGTTTTTAATTATACTCAGTATGATTAAATATTACTTTATTAAAACATATTCGGTATTGTTTGGTCTCACCCAAACTCGGTTAAGGTAAGTGCGGCTCCACTTTATGAGCTACATGCATAAAAAAAGCATAAAACAGACAAAGAGAGAACATGAAAATAGACACAAACAAGGGGGTCAAATGTTCATGCAGAAAAAAGGCGATGACACTAAAGAGCCGTAATAAAGATAATAATGAAAAGAAAAGCAGTTTATGTTGTGGTTCTGGAAGAAGTGGATAAAAACGTGTTGACAGCCAGAAGTGGAGACTTCACTCACGCACTGCTGGCACGCAGCCATGGGAGACCTCCCATGTAATGAGTGAGATTTTCAAAAAAAAAGGATACTTCTAGAAATTAGGAAACCAGTGCAACACCCAGACACGCTCACATGATTCATGTGACGTGCTGTCAGATGATCATTATAGGGAAAATAAACAGCTATGACACTATGAAATGATGTTTCTGCTTCTGATCGTTTTCTTCTGATTACAGGATCATTTTACTTCTCCAAACTTAGAAAAATTAAAAAGCAAACAAAAAAAGTCCCCCATTGCAACAACGAGGCTTCTACTACAAGTAGATATTGTTTTAAGGGATCACAAGCCAATAATATTATGGGACAGACCCCACACTGGCTGACTGAAATGCAGATGTCTTCACAGATTTCTAACAGAGAGACTTTCAGGATTCGATTTTTAGATCCACTGACTGACCTTTTGTCCACATGGGGGCAGGAGAAATCCAGTAAACACGACAGTGATGTATAATTAATTTACTTAGATGAACTTCTGCCTAAACAGTCACTCGTTTACTCGATTATTTAATTTTTTATTTGGACTCGTGTAAGTTCATTATGCACTCTCTTTTAGCTCCAGCTTTGGTCTCCACCAGCACCTGAGGGACACTCGTCACACTCTTTAGCTCCTAATGCTGATCTGTGTTCACCAGCTACTTTCTGACTGTGCTTGGTGGCGAGAAGGCGATGTTCGGTGGGTCTGTCAGCTTTTTCTGAACTACTGCCTCCTGCTGTTGAAAATGATAGAGCGCTGCGGGTGAACCATTGCCCTGTGAAGCCGAGCAGAGCGGCGGATTCATGTGTTCATTCTCTGGTTGAAGCAGGTGGAAAAAAAAGTGCCAAATAATGTAAAATGTCTGCATTATAAGTTGCAGAAATGTTAAACAGCAAGTGTATATTATAGTATTATCTGTAACATACTGATTACCTACGATGAAAGTGGTCTATTAATGCTATTTACTCTATACACAGTTCATGCGCAGAGATGGTGAGATGATCAATGTCAAATAGAAAAACAAAAACGTTTTGATGAATTATGTTTTTGGACTTTTCTCTGAACTCTTTTCTGGTATTTCATTAACTCGACATCAGTTATTCAATAACAACCATGTAAGACGTTAAGAGGGAAGGTGTCAGCACATTTTTAGAGAAAATATAACATATACATATAACTGACACTTTATTTGATCAGTAATATATGGCTGATGAGTAATTAATGTTCAATGTTACATTTTCTGATGGTTAATTGTTAAGTCTTACTGGCCAGCATTATGAATAAATTGTGTTTTTCTCCGTTTCGACTCTAAAAGCAGTTAGAGATTCGTGCAGAGTCAGAGAGATCTGAGTGCAGAGACACACAGACAGGGTCTGACAGGATAGGCTCTCTTCTTTGCATATTGCTAACATGAAAGAGTTGATATTAAGCCTGTGTTGGCTGGAAGGCACGCAAATTTTGAGGCCAGAATTTGAATGTGATTTGCCAGTGCCAAGACTTCCTCATGTGGCCCAGGTACGGCTCAGTGCAACTCTGAAGGCTGCGTATGGAAATCAGCTCGCTCGAGCTCCGACTGCCGGGCAGCGTGTGTGCCTGTTTGTGTGTGTGTGTGTGTGTGTGTGTGTGTAGTGAAAGACAGAGTTGGAGGTTAATGGTGATAGATTCAATTCATATTATTTCACTGAAAAACGCTTCCTTCCTATGCAAAACACTCTTCATCCCCTCATGTTCCGACTACCTGTTGCATGCAGATACTTTAATACTAATCACGCCCTGTATCATGCTGTAATATGTGTACATGCACACACATAGACATGCATTAAATGTGAAAATATTCAGCACATTATGCACAAATCTTTCTTGGTCAGTCTGCTTCATTGCTCATCATAATTTGCTACTGAAACACCAGAATTTCCCTGAAAGGCTCATTAAAGTCTGCTGTGATCTTTGAATTGTGTGTTCTTGTTAGTTGTCAGCAAGACTGACCCTGACCCTGCGACACATCACTACAGTTCATTTCTCACCATGCTTGGTCATTTATATAATAGCGGCATGTTCGGGCAGATCACCGCACCAGAAATGTCCTGAGAAAAGAGAAGCGGATGAGCTCAAATGATGTAAGAGCTGTACATTGTCACGCCGGCTCTCCGTGTCCCAACATGAGGAGAGGGACTCTGTGGTCAGAGTTTGCTCTACGCACTCAATGGCCTTTTATTCCCGGAGATAAAAGCCGGCATTAGCCAACACAAGGACGCGGATAGCTTTCGTTACTGTGTGTCTCTGTGCATCGTCAGGTCTCCATGCATCATTTGTAAACATACAAGTAACCCTGGCATTGAAAAGGCAGTGAACTGCAGGCCAGATACCTGGCTTGAATTCAGAGAACTGACTCTGTAATGTCAAATACACAGCTGTATCTATCTGTCTATTGCTCTATATGATACGTGGGTATATAAGTAATGTTGTAGATGTTGCCATAAAGTATAACTGTAGCAGGGAGACTATTCAGTGTGTTGACTGGATCATGTAAGTGCATTTTATTGTTAATTATTCAAGCTTTTAATTTGTAAGAGTAAGAATGAGACTCATCTCCTCATAAAAGTGAAATAGTCTCACTTTAACGTTGGTTTCTTCATTTGTTCCGCAAGAGTTTTTTGAAAATACCTTCAGCGAGAAGGAATAAAATGAAAGTTAACTTTACACAGTATTGATGCAAATCGTTCGTTGTACGTTGGTCATTTTAAAAGAGAACGCTGATCAGCTAAAACCGAGCTGTGTGACAGTGTCGTTACATCAGCTGCCGAGCTTCTTATTCCTGCAGCAGGAGCCAGCGTCATGTTGGAGCTGCCCCTCATGAGCTGTTATTGTCTCCTGTGCAGACTCCCTGACCCCTAACAGAGACACCTGTCTCCTCTCCGGCATCCTGCTGCCTCCACGTGCTGAGAGCGCTGGTTCGGCATGAGCGTTTTGCTTTCACAACATTTGTTTATGGCTTCGTTAGATGATGTCCTTGCTCGGATCTTTGCAAGTAACATAAAATTAGACGTGTGGGAGCCCAACTCAGACGATGCAAGTTGCGGCTTTGCTCGCGTAAATATTTTTCAGAAGCAGAGCCGCTCTGGAGGCAGGTTTAACGCACTCTGCTTGCATTATTCCACTTTATGGTGTTTCTAGCCCGTCCGAAGGTCTCAGCCACGAGCCAAGTGGTTCCCTTCAAAGGCAGAAACCTTTCCAGAAAAGGATCACTAAAGTATGGCTTCACTTTCCAAAAAGGCTCAGTCATTTTGAAGCAGCTGGGCACTGAGGTTTACAGGAAATGTCACTCAGCAGGGAGGAAATGGTGCATTTGTTGGGGACTCTTGTGCAGTCAGGAGTGGATGAAAACACATTCAGGGTGCGAGTGAGTAATCAAGGCAGCAAGACGTTGGTGCCCGTCGATGCGTTAAAGGCCCCGAAAACTAATTTGATTTCTTGCTCTGAGTGACGAGGCTTCACGTTAACATGTTTTCCTCCGTAGCTGAGGCAGTTTTGATGATTGCACCGGAGCGAATTCTGCAGTTTCAGCAATTTTGGACAAATTTTGAGCTCTATGGCAGAGACGTATCACATAGCAGACAAATACACGTTACTTGTTACAGCATGCACACAGCAATAAGGCTTCCTGACTCGCTAGCTCGGAGTTAGCCACCTGCACCCAGAAACCGCGTTTGTTTCGTTTTGCCAGCTGAAGTTAAACTCCACCGCATGTATATTTTATCTCTCAGAGCAGCTCTGCCTCCACAAAAACTTCTGTCAGCAGCACAGCCAAGAATTACTGTTGCCGAACTGTCCTCCCACTCAGAACTCCCTCGAGTTTTAATCTCTTTGCTACATGCGCTAAAGTTGCAAAACTCTACAAGTCCAGGCTGAGGGCGTATCGCAGCGGAAAAGGGTGATCGCTGGACCTGCCTGTCTTTGTTGCATCTGATGATCTCTCCTCTTTCGTCTCTCACACACTCCCCTCATCATGCGAGTCGTTAGCGGCCTGCATATCTATAGAGTGGACATGCCGATGCGCCGCAGAAAACAAACAGTGAATGCTGCCCCGTAAAAGCCTTTTGACAGGCGGTTTGTGGCAAATGAAAAGCCGGTCTTGCTTGTGCATGCAGACGTCTAAAGCAGAGTCTGATTTCTCTGATTGTGTGAGTGTGCTGGCGTGCGTTTCTGAGACAACAATAGGAGGCTTGTCTGCGGCCTGTGCATGGCGGAGGACAATGTCGGCTGGCAGGTGTGTGTGTGGATCAAACTTTGCATAGGCAGCCTCCTTCACTGCCCTTTTTCTGTCTCTCTATGCTACCTGTCCACCTCAGGCTTCCCACCCCGCCCCCCGCCTCCACCTCAGGGGAGTTTTTCGGGAGATCATGGCCGTGGCCATTGCGTTGCATTGTGTCAGCGCTCTTTTGTGAGGTCGGGATGGGACCCGGCGCTTTGTGTCTCTCTCTACACACACCGCGCTCAGCTATTTACAGATTGGCTTTGCGAGCGCTGGAGGGGAGCAGAGACAGAGGGGGGAGGTACAGGTGGTCAATGGATCAACCATGGATCGTTGGTCCACAAAAAAAGCCAAAATGTAAACAAGGAGGGGAGATTTTTAAAAGGCGACCTCTTAATTGTGCCACCAACAGAATGTCAACTGTGGCTGCGCTGTTTGGTTTGGGAGAAAAATGAAGTGGGGAGAGACAGGACGGGACAAAGGCAGAATGGTTTAGAAGAGATTGTGCTTACACTGTATCTGGGCCCATTTGTCTGTCGGGATCGCTTCTCCGCCAGCAGGTCTTTGACTGTGTGCTTGACTCGAACGCCTTGGTACACTCTTTTAGAGTATTCTAGACAGAGCAGGAGAAGAGCCCGTGAATCCACTTTTACAAATACAAATCCAGAAACAGTTTGACTTCATACAAATTTTCATCCATCTCCACAAATGTGCGCTCATTTGAATGTCTCACAGTTTTATTCATATAGGCCGATCACTGCTTGGTATTGGTGTGTAAATGTCATGGAAATTGCCTTCGGTTTGGTCGATGCAAATAGATGCCAAAAAGATGCCAAAAAGATGCAATTTGGTCCAAACAGTCACGGCGAAGGACGAGCGACGCAGTTAACCCGGGTCGGGAAATGAAACGCGCACGATGATCGAAGCGGCCCGTGCGCCGGTCTTAACAAATCTCAAACGTGTGCTGGTGTGATTTGGAGACATTCCTGGGAAGCAGCAGCATAAACTCAATGAAAATGCAAACTTTATTATGCAAACGGAAGTTGCATGCAAAAAAACTTTATGTAAAAGATGGCAGCTTTTTGAATGGATGTTTTAGATAAGCGGCAACTTTGCACTGCCTGTGAGATCCTTGAAGATATGAGATGTTGTCCGGACCGGGTCGCGACCTAAAAACAGTGCTTCTTGGCGACTAAACGTATCGTCAACCTATGAGCTATGAGGTATCGCAATATGAATCTTATTAATTAGCATATGATAACCTACGATTGGTTGATATTAAAAGCATCTTTCAAATATCAGCCACTGATTCATTGGAGCTCGTATCTCATACACACCCAGTCCTTCATTAGACACATTTGTGAACCCAACAGCTCTGCCGTGAATCCTTTAGGTTGTAGTTTGCAGCGGTTTTGACTTGCTCTGCATTAGAGTGACAATTCGTATGATTCCCTAACATTGTATCTGTCACATTTAGATCCAAAAGACAGCCTAGTGTCTAGTGTGAACACATTTCAACGCATAGGCGCTCCAACACAACACCGCCGCCCCCTACGACCTCAGTGATAAACATAAAACAGAATTATGATCTTTCTGACATCGACTGAAACTGCTTGCCATATTTGGAATTCATAGCGGAGCCGTTGCATCACATCACATGAGATTGTACAGGAGTACCCGATAAAGATTAAGTTAAAGTTCAAGATATTTCTTTTGAGAAATCCATATCCAGCAGGAAACTTTTGATTTAACGAGCACAGGTATGGTACAAATAGCCAGAATACAAATGACACACACACACAACTGAATGTCTGTCCGTACAACTCTCCAAAACACAGCACTGCACTGCAATCCCAATTTAAAAACTCAATTATAATCAGTTTTCTGAAGAATTCTGTTGGACATTACATTTACAGCATGTGCAGCAAGAGTGGTGACAGCAGGAGCAGCTGTCAGGCTGTATATGAATGACTGGGTCTTACCTGTGTCCATGATGCCGTTGAGCAGTCTGACAGACACACACACACATATGCGCGCACACACACACACACACACACACACACACAGAGGCCTCTCTGTTCTCCCTCTGCTGTATTTGCCTACAGTAGCTAAATCCCAGTGTGCAGCACCATACTGAGTGGCGTGTCACGGTGGGAGCTTTAACTACGTCGCGAAGAGGGCAGGGACACACGACACATGCCACCTCACACTGCAGTCATGCGGAGGCAGCTTTTCAAAATGACCTTTATCTATTTGTTTAAATGCAAATGTTTGGTAGGGACGTTTTTTAGACTATTTGCATCTGCAGTCAAGATTAGGGGTTGGAAGCATCGGGAGCATGGAAGGCAGCATGTCACTCCTCCCTGAGCCCCCACTCACTGTCCAAATTTGAAAGAATATATTGTTTCCACATTTTGATTTGTAGCTGCGGGAGTTTTTTTTTTTTTTTTATTCTTCTCGCTGGTTTGTGGGATACAGTCTGTTTTTGTTTCACTTTGAGCGTCTGCATCCCTGGAATAAATAAAACCTTTAGCCAGAAGTGACAGCTGACAAAGCACCAAAGCATCCTCCTGTGTCTGACTTGAGATGCCGGCACTCAACCTGCACGCAGCTGATAACAGACTTTGCGGCCCCCTGTTAAATAAATCATTTTTTAAAAGAAAATATGAGATGTTTTTGCATAAAAGGACATTATTGTGCAATTTCCTACTCAAATTGACGTGCTGAAATTTGTATAAAAGACTTTGAGCAAACTAGAAACAAATGAGTCATCCCAACCTTGTGTTTAAAGCAGGGGGAAGAATAGCTGGAGGCATGCTTTGCTAAACAATTGTGTCTGGCGTTGGCGCGGAGCACCCATCAGACTTTTTAATTGTTTCCCGGCTGAACCTCACAGTGTTTTGCCTCCAGACTGCGACTCTTGTGATTCAGTAAAAATATAATATAGCCGCTGAACATTTACATAAATTTCCCATTCTGTAAGATTCTGACACGATAAAGATCTTGACCTGGTTACATTTTGACACACCTGACTTGGTGATGGCAGTGGCAGCAGTATGATAAACTAGCTAAACATTAAAGTGGTGCAGTTTGTGCCTACGTGGATTTGCATGCAGTTTTGGCGTGATACTGTCAAACAGAGATCGTAACACCGTCACAAATGTTACAGCGCGCCTGTCAGAGCTAAAATGACACACACACACAAAAAAACTTTATTTAAATGGAACAAAACTGCAGCTACGCACTAGAGGTGCAGAACTTCACACCGAGCTCAGGAGCGATGCACGGAACGCCCAATAAAAGGCAGATTATATTACTTTCCGTGTGACAGACTCATGCACAGTGTGCGTCTGCAGAAAACACACACACAGAGCTTCCCACAGCATTGGAGGCTAAAATAATTTAACAGCTAACAAAAAGTACATTGCTGCTCTGCCAGCTATGTGGTAGCGTGCGTGTTCACTGACCATAACGAACAAACATTCATGTATGTAGCCAGCTTATGTAAGTCCATTGTATGACCAAGCGACTGTGACTCAAGAGTCAAAGCACTTAAAAAGTCTTTTGTTGTGTTGCTAAAAGAGCCGGTATTTTATACACTGAGTAAACAAAGGTGGGCTTTAGAAGCAGGTTGAGAGGGACCTGGAGCTGTTTACAGGACCATGAATTTAGTGCCTCCACATGGTCAGTTGAGGTTTTGCTGAGCAGGATATACTACAGGCACTCGGCTTGAGTGACTTAGAATAAACCAGGTGGATAAAAGAACACAGAAGAAAAGCAAGTACGTGCATGCACGCAGTTATAGAATCTAAAAAAATAAAGTCTGAATTTCTGAATATGTAAGATTAAAGCATCACTGCTCAGTATTTACAGTGTATTTCAGTGACATAAGCGTGTCACTCTCCAGGCAGGCAGAAGAGCTTCGCCTTTGAGCGCCTTTGGTCCTCAATGTCAGGGAAACTGACCACCTGAGTGAAGCTGCACACAGCCGAGCTGCTGGCGGCTCAAACACCAGGAGGTTGTAGAATAACCAACGAAACCACTCTCGTGTTCGCATCTGACGTGTCATTTTGATGACTTACTCCGCGGCTTCGACTCTAAATCAACGGGCGTGTTGTAGATGATGCACTGAGATAATGACTTCATCAGGACTGCCTGTTCCTGCCGGCTCTACCAGCCAATACAAGTTGATGAAGGGCTGTGAAGAGCAGCGTGATGTGACGTTCAGGGTATGTTTTAAGTTGGTCGCCCTGGCAGCAACAAAGTGTTGTTTTCAGAATGCTAATTTATACGTGGCTCATTCGTTGGTTCAGGTCATTGTGTCAAAATAAAATAAAAAGACACACTGTTGACGGTGACGCTGGGACATTTAGGCTCGGCTACCCTGAGCATGATACTTCATTGACACAATGGTGAATAATAACCAGCTTTTCATAATAAAACTGCATGTTTATGACTTTTTTCCAGTCGTGATTGAGTCACTCAGCAGCCGAGCCTGCTGCACGTTTGGATGCCCTCCGTCGGGTGCGTCCGGCTGTTTACACTTACAGTCACTCCACCTAAAAACGTGTTCCGGTGCAGAGATGCAGCCTTCCCAAAGACACCAACCCTCCATGATGCAACACAAATTATTACAGGAAAGGCAAAAACCCATAAAGTACCATACATCAGTCAAACATAAAACCGCTTTACTCATTTTAATGCAGGCTTACTGCAGTATTCATCTGTATGGTCCTGTAATATTTCATTAAAAGTTTTATAAATTATAGTTATATTTTATTTATATTAGTTATATTTTACTATATATATCTATATAGTATGGTATCTATATATAGCATGATACCTGTTGGCACACCTGCTTTTTTCGGCACAGCACGCCGTACATTATTCAGAACTTCATTTACATTGTGCAGTGGGAAAATGGAGGGGATTTTCACTGGAATAGCCAGCAGGGGTGTCGGCTCTTTCTTTCCACCACTGTGTTTCCGACTCCACACGGCACCTTTGAGTCACGCCTGGTGTTTACTGTGGATGAGATTATGGGAGCTGACTTCCTTGTCAATAGTGGTATTGTGGCTCGCTGGGCCCGTGGAACCTGGTGATGTTATGTGCTCTGACTGCTGTGCGGAGTTTTTATCAGTTAATGACTCAGAGATAAGAGGGATGCACAGCTCTCCTCTGCAACGGACGCCTGGGACAGAAGAGGAAGGAAGAGATCAAACCGCGCTGCACTATACGCTGTCTTGTTCTGCCAGTGATATCACAGCGCTGCATGTTAATACGACTCTACCATAAACACACATCACAGCCAAAAATAATGTAATTAAAAGCCATAAAACTAAAAATTATGAATACACAGCATGGCCTGCGCAGCCTTCTCACTGAGGAAATAACAGTTGCTGCTTCTGTCAGCCGCTGAGTCGACATTGTTCTGGACATCATCTTACGTGGGAGCAGTTTTCGGAAAGGTCAGGTCACTACTATTAACATGAAGCCACACCGGTAGCATCCCGAACACGTTGCCGTGCTAACGAGCTAACAAAGCTAGCGTTGCATAAAACAATGCTACAACACGGTACCACTCCGCCGTCCTCTGTCGAACATTAAGTGATATACCTCCTGTTTAGAGTGTGTTTCGGTACACAGAGCAGTACACATGCAGTATATTGGGGCATGGGTCGTGTAAGGACAAACTATGAGTTGAAATGCCATCATACAAATATAATATGCTAGTATGTGGCTCATTAGCATGCTAGATTTTACTGTACGACATAAATAAATTGCAAATGTGCCCTTTGTGGGACGAAGGAAGCAATATCTTATGTTTTATCTTATCTTAAATGAAGACATAAATCATTGTCCACAATGTGAATATACGAGCTTCAAAGGTAGAAGTTTTGCACTTGCTGTGCTTCTAGTATCCACCCCACCACCCCCAAAAAACCAGTTACATTCGTATTTAAGTGACTAAACACCAAAATCCTAGATATAATACGGTAAGAGAGGTACCACTGCATTTCAGTTTTCTTTAAAATATGAATACTCTGTGTGTGTGTGTGTGTGTGTGTGTGTGTGTGTGAGAGAGAGAGAGAGAGAGAGAAACCTTTAGGGCATTTATTTGCATTTGCACCTGCAGCAATGTGTTATTTTAGGGATCCAAAATAAAGTGCTTATACTATATTGATATCCCCGAATCAATTAAAACAGGCAACAGATGAGTTTTACCACTTAAACACCATTATGGATTGAATGTTTATTGCGTAATGCAACGGCTGCAGGGCAATGACGCCGCTGGCCTGTCGAGCGTCTCCATTATAGACTAGATGAACAAATAAGTCCTGCTTTTTCCTCTAATGTTTTCCTCTATTCCCCCTGCACCCTGACGCCAAGCCCTGCTGCAGTTGCTTCTTTGTTTATTCCCAAATTGAAATTAGAGAATTGAATTAGGTAGAATGAGGAGGAGTTACTGTGTTTTGCTTTGCATTCTTGAGGGTAATACAGAAGCACAGTGCGGCAGTCGGCTTGATTCAGAACTCCTGGCCCGAGCGCTCCACTAAGACTAGCTTGGCTTTGCCTTCTCGTCTCTTTCTCTCTCTCTCCGCCTTGATCTACATCACATGCACCACTGACAATTTAGGAGTGACATATTAAAGGGGGTGAACACGAATGCAAACACATATCTCATATTTGCATTCAATTTAGATCTTTGTGCATGAAATTAAAGAAACTTTTCTGTAAATAACCTTGACTCAAGGCGAGGACAAGTGACAGTCACTGCTAACAACACCTTCACTAGGATGACGCCTAGAGTATGCATTGAAATTGTGCGTCTTTAAGCTGACCCCCAGTGGAATCCTCTGGTCATCACAGCTGAAGCAGTCAGCAGTTTACTCACTAGAGGGCAGTAAAAGACAGCACAACGCTGGAAACAGTCGAATAGTGAGACTGATAATACAAGTAAAGACTGGGCATTAAGAAAAAATCAGTTGCACCATTTTCGGGCAGATGGGATGGTGGATGTCCCCGGGTATTTACAGTAAACACGCACATTAAGACAGACAGTCAATAGAAAGAGACAGATAGGAGGAGCAGACAGAGTTCCTTGCATCCCTGTCATCAGGGCTTGTTCGAACAGCTTTTGCTTATCATGCAACACTGCTGAGTCATGATTTATCACAGGCCGGGTCTGATCTCACATCTCCTCGGCTGCTGTTAGTCCCCACTGTCAACAAAGAACAGACTGTGCTCAGGTCAGGCTGATATAACTGGATATGAGCCAGTCACTGTCTACAGACACAACCGCTGTGACGGCTACAACTGCTGCTGCCTCCACTGCTGATGATATTAATCAAGATCAAGGTGATGACTGACGATGGTCTGCATGCAATGATTCTCAAAGGGCCTTAAAACCACAAATTAGTAAAAAGTAACAAAGTGCATTTACTCAAGTCCTGCACTTAAGTAAATCAGTAATAACACTACATACAGTACAATAATAATAATACATATAATTTATATAGTGCTTTTCGGGACGCTCAAAGACTCTCTACAATGAACATCATACAAATAGTGAGGAATTTGTAGGCTGTTGTACTTTAAACCTGTAATAACAGTTTGCTGCCACATGGGGGCAGCAGAAAGAGGTTATGAACACAACACTGACATATTATGATCGTCACAGTTGATTGACCTTCTTCGCAAAGCTGCTTATTGCTGATGATGTTTCCCATGCCTTTATGTTGCCCTAAGCAGAGCTACACCACCTCTGCACTTACAACAAATGTATTGGTTGTAACTGTCGTTCATGTCATATCGGTGTCAGGCTGACATGTTTTAAAGAAATAGGTGGCATTTACATACTAAACATATAATCACAAATCACTAGTACTGAAGAATATTGGTGCGCAAACACTAAAATGTTAGTTTGCTTTTATTTCACACTATGAATGGTAAGCTATCTGCCAGTTAGGATCTAAATTTCTCTAGCTAGCTTGTTAGCTGGCTTGCTGTTATGCACACAGCTAGGTGGCTTAAGATGTCTGGACTATTTAGGGATGTTTAATCAAAAGTCAAGACAAGATATGGTGTCAAGCTGCAAGACACTGACTGTTTCTACTACCCTATCAACTTTTTATCTGAACTCTATGCTGAATCGCTAGTGGATGGCCGTCAAAATACTGAAAAAATGACATCATCTTATTACTTTAATTAATGGCTTTATTATAAAAGACCAGCTTTTTAAATAATATTTCTTAATATAAAAATAAATCAGTCTGTCATTCTGGCATTTGCTTTCAACTGCCAAAGACAATATTTACCCAGTATTTGGCAGCGATCAGATGCTAATGTTACTTCCTGCTACCAAAGTCTGTGTTGTCAGCATAATGAATTAAATAAAAAGTGAAAGTATGCAGCTTTAAAACAATGAGCAACTGTGACAGACACCACACGGTTGGCAATAACTAGGTAAGCACGTGTTCCTGTGCAGAGGAGTCATAATGGAAAGGTCAAAATTTAAATGACGAATCTATATTCAGTCTAAAGACGGGTGAAAACATAATTAGGATGTGCACCAGGACACATACCTGACTAATAAAACAGAAAAACACAAAACACAAGCATGTAGGTCGATTATTGGTCCATTACATGTTGTAATGTAAAATGTGAGATTGCTGACATCAGGGGTGTGCCCCTAGGGTGGGATGGTGCTATTAGCAAGTGTCAGGTCAATGGAAAAACCAGTGCATTAAATTGCCCATTACTTTTTATTCAAATTTAATTAAGAGAGGTAGCATACATGCATGTGCTTCAATATGTAAAACTTTTCATGTTCTCATAGTTATTTTTCTGATAAATTACAAAGTATGGGACGATGTGTAGGAGATGCCAGGGACAACTGAGTACAAGCAATAGGTAGCAGTAACTAGATTACTAAATCAGAGTTATGTATATTGTAAGTCCATGTCTGTAAAGGCTTTGATATGATACTTTCATGAGGTCCTCATGGTGGTTTTGGGTAGCTCTATGGGGCCCCCTGGTGGGCACTGGAGGGCGCACACAGTCAAGGGGAAACCATCCAGATGCTGCCATAAGGCAGAGTACTGTCAGACAGCATAATCTATTTTGTCAGGTGTATTAATGATGTTGAGAGTTTCTCCTTTAGCTGCCTAAACCTGCTGCAACTGCTGCCTAAACCTGTAGCAACAGATAACAGCAGCGTGCTTGGCCGGAAGGGACGATGATAGTGGTGAGAGGGAACCAAGACCGTAAAGCTGCAGACAAGAAAAGCAAAACAATGAGATGAAAGGAGCTAAAACGCTCTGATGTACTGAGTGCAACTGCAGGACAATGGTTTTTGGGATTGTCACAGTGAGGGACACCTTACACGTGCACCTAATAAGAACTTGCATTGCAGCTGAGCACTGTTACATTACCTTTACCTAAATACACAAACTTAGCACCTCTTCCTCCACAGGAACATAAACATTGACAGGATCAGTAAGATTTTCCAGATTCATGTCACCTTAACCAATCCATATCATTTGAATCCTGGACTGTCTACATTCTTCACTCCCTTGTTAGAGAGAGATGCTCCTGAGAGTGTCCTCCCTTTTCTACCTGTTACATAAGAATGAGTTGGAGTAGAGGAACAGCCCTGCCCTCTGTCTCTAAAAGTCCAGCTTCGTTGTTTCTTTCTGAAAATGAAAAAAAAAATGATTTAGTCCCATTAAACTTGGAAAAGAGGGTCTCCTTTGACCACCAGTGAAGGTAAAAAGGTGTCGAGGAGGTCTGTCGGTTTAAAGTGTGTGTTTAATGTCTGTGACCTGAAAAGTCAATCCAGGTTAGAAATAAGTGTCATTTACAACTGGAGAGCCACATTTTATAATAAAACCAACAGCAGCTTGTAAACTTTATAACTCATTTTGGGTTTTCAGCCTCTTAAAAAATATCCCAAACTGTTATTTTCTCTGTCACCATCAGGAATAACATGTTTCTTATCGCAGGACATGGGCTTGGACCGCTGAGTGGAATTTTCCAGAGGACGGAGTATTCTGTCTTGGACAGAGGAGGAAGCTGTATTGGAGAGGATTCGTCGTGGGTTCCTGTGCGTATCATGCACATATAGGGATTATTCTCATAAAACTAAATTCCAGCTTGTAAAGTTTTGGTATGTCTCTGAGCCCTGGCCACTCGCTCTTTCTTGGAAATTATAGTGCTTCGTCACACTCGAGAGAAATACTTTAAATTCTTCATAGAGTCTGGAAGATGTGTTTTGCTGAGTGGGGTAATATAAATGTTTATTCAAGCCCTGCCTGCACAGATATTCACATCACTTTAGCACAAGGAGAATAACTCCCATGAATCTGTCTCTCTGAGAAATACTTGACCTTACTGTCCGTTATTATTTCCACGCTTGATCATTTGGGAAGACTCTAAAGATACGCGCCGTACTCATTACTGCATTATTTAGTAAACTCATCACGTGGCAAAAGGGCCGACTTCACCAAATATGGATATGAGTAAGAACCCACCGGTCAGTCCTGTCAACACTGTAGACATATTGAGCCACTAGTCTCCACTCCACAGACCCGGCCAAGTAAGCCATGATAGGCTGAAGTCACACTTTTCAATCAGTAGCACACTCTGTCACATTACAGTAAAATGGAAATGGGGAAACAAAACCAGCAACCTGAAGCAACCGAAGACAGCCGGTGTACTCTTACATAAAAGTAGTGATATATTACACTACCCAGCCCCTGGACAAGCACATGGAAACATATTAAGTTGAAGGCAATCTAATCCTTCTCTTCAGCACTTTATAAACAATTTCTCTTTTTAAATGTGCAGCAGTGAGAGAGCAGGACACATTATTTAAGCAGAGACCTCTGTGGATGGAGCAAGACATGGAAATATGAAGTAAACCAGGTTGCTGGGGAGAACACTCTCCTTATCAACCCGGTGGCATAATACAGATAATACTGAATAGATAACGCTGCTCCTTAGCATTAAATCTGGTGGGATTACATGATATAAACATGAATAATGTGGAGACACCCCACACCAACTCCTGTTATAAATTACTGTCTGGTTTTGTGTTCGTTTCCCCCACGGAAACCCCTTCATGCTGACGATACGTGCAAAATAATCGAAGTATTTCATGGAAAAGGATTTGAGCTGCAAAGTAATTTAATCACAACAGCAAAGCAGCGACCTGAGGCAGTGAACAGAGGTCCAGTGTAGCCAAACCCTCTGCGGTCCGGGTGCAGGTGCATCAGTCAAACAAACAATAATAAAATGCCCAGTCCTTTCATACGTCAAGAGGAAGAGTCTGGGAGCAACGTAGACAAACTGCATGTTATTCGATTTAATACAATCCACCTTTGCAGCAGTGTTTTCAGCGGTGATTGAGTTACTTTAAAGGTAAAGTCCCCGGGGTTAAGCCTGGCCCTGTAAGAAAAGCTTGGGGTAGCAGCTGCTCTGCTCCGTGTTGAGGGTGGGAAACGTTGTTAAACTTGCTTTTGGTGAACTAACCGGTCTGAAGCCTTCTCTCCTCTGATAAAGCACAAATTGCACCAATACGCTGCTTGCACAGGGAATTTCTGACATGCGGCGTCTTCCACTGCCCCCTGTGGTCTGAGAGCAGAAAACACCCACTGCTACAGTTGCAGCAATAAGCCCATTCTGCACTGGAGCACACAAAGGTGGAATCTTTGCACTATTCGCAGTGTTTTTCAGCAGAAAGTGTTGAAAGGAAAAGCTCTCAAGGATGCTTACTCATGGTTGGTTAAGGTCTGCCTGTTTATCCTTCAGCCTAAAAACTGCTTACTTAAGCTTAATAAGGGCTGCATCAGGGGAAAGGCCTGGCCTTTCTATAACCATATCACCATGGGAACATGTCCTGCCATATCCTCAGACTGCTTTTGGTTTTTTCCCGTGCTGTCCAAAAGGTGTCTGCCTGGATCCATGTTTAAGGACCATTACTGCTGTCACCAACCCTTGTGCAAATGTAGGCAGCCATTTACAGCAAACAAGCTCAGACGAGCTGCCTGCACATTACCCGCCCAGCGACAAACAGCACAGAGACACAGTTAGCAACTAGCTGGTGAGCATTGTCGAGCATTTAGCAGAATGAATATTGGACTTTCATTTGCCTAGTGGACAAACAAAACTGCAATAATGCTGCTCTGTTTTTCCAGGATGTCTGTTTTTGTTGCAAGGACTTTCCATGTTTTTCAAGGGCCAACGTCCATTGGCCGTGTTCGTGCTTGTTTGTCTGCCCCCTTTTGATCGAGAAGTGTTCAATACTGCTCTCAGATCCAAAATCCATTCTTAAAGCCAGGATTAAAAAATACTCCTGGTTTAATTTTCACCCATTAAAGAAAAATGTGTTTTTGCATGTGCACGTAACACTTTGCTATCTCATGAAAATTCCTGCAGCCAGCCGCGATCATCAGAATCTCCTACACCCAATTTGGCTTAATTAGGGGATTAAGACCAAAGCCGAACGTTTACATTCACCCTGTGACTCCTCCAGTCTGGATCACACTGTACAGTACCAGCCTGACCCAGCTCACAGACAGAAGCTAGCCTCAGGTCACAGACAGGCCAATGTGCTGCCGAGCCCAGAGGTCGGCATGTGGTGCGGCGAGACGTCAGCAGACGCTGCAGGTTCAGCAAAACGACACAAGCAGAATTAATATAAGAACTGTAGGAATGTGTTTAAGGGCGAGAGGTTGTGCGTTTTGTGTTGGGTTTGCGTGCTTGTGTGTGCAAGAGAGTGGATCGGGGTGGGGCGCAGAGAGGCGCAGTGAGCTCTGCGCTCACGCACCATAAATATTGCCTTTTCACTTGATGTGTGAATGTGTGCCTCTTTCACGCAGTTTCTGTGGCAAAGCTGCTCTGACAGCTTCAGTCTCCTTGAATGGAATTACACACCCTTGGCAAAGGCCTTTGAAGTTCTGATGCACACACACACACACACAGTGCCGTGAGGTCCGAGAGTAGCGTGAATAGTGGGCGCTTTAAGCCGTCAGGCCACCCAGCGTCCAGTGTTTTAGTAGCCCCTGAAAACAAAGCCAACCCTGATCTGTTAACCTGGACTCATTTCCACTCAGACTGAAAGAAAAAACAGAAAAGAACTGAAGCAGCACTGAAGAGGCCGTACTAATGAGCTGATCACGAGCTCTTTGTCAGACTAGAGTTCTCGGTGGCAAAGTGTCTCTGTGTATTTTTGACTATTTCAAACGAGCTAGGTGAGGAATTTTACGGTTTCAGCATCTTTCAAATGATTTTTCTGGCTTCAGGCTTAAAAAAATAAAATAAAATTACAAAAATAAGAAATGATCCCAATGAAAGCTGGTGCTCTTTAAAGCCATAAAGAGGTTTCAAAGTCAGCAATCAGCTCTAGACAGTGTCTTTCATGCTGCATGGATACGTAACAATCTCCGAGACCTCCATCTCATTCTCTTTTGGCAGCATGGTGATAAACACTGAATGCAAGTGTCATCACAGACAACAAGTGAAACTCTCAGTAGCTCGGCTCAGTAGCTCTAACTGCTGAGTGTGTGTTTTTTCATGGAAATCTTCCCACAAACCCGCCATTTGTAAAAAAAAAAAAAATGGATGCAGCGGATGCAGCACCTGGCACAGGCGTTTGACACCAAGAACTAATTACATTCTCTGTCGTGCAGTAGCGGCCGGGCCTGGGGGTTGATGAAACTCTCTCAAAAGCTGCACACTGTCTGCACAGCACCGAAGATCACGTTAGCAATTAGCTGGTGAACATTAGCTGTGAAAGAGCCAGACATTTAAAAAAAAAAAAAAAAAGTGACACTGGACTCATACGGATCAGGCGGACAATGCTAAAGGCATTGGACGTTAGCTAAATGCTAATCTAAAGAAGAAAACATTATTGCTAAGGCTAATATGCCGATATTAAACTGTTAACATCTTGACTTTTAAAGCTGTTTCCCTCTGCTTGTTTTGGACATTGCACCGTGAATCATTCAAAGAAAATGTCTCACGTTGCAGGCGACTGCAGCGCTGCGCACAGCACGGCGTCTAAACGTTTTATTTGGTGCGGTATCGCTTTCAACATTTGCTCAGAGCCTTAACCACCGCTTGCAGGATATCTTCACTGGTACTAATATTACAAAGCTGCTGGAGCTCTCTTGATTTTTGTTCTTTGTGCGTAATTTTGAAGTGCTGGAACACCTGAGGCAATATTAAAGCTAATAGCCTGTCGTCAGCAGCTCTGCGTCTGTGGATGAGGTTTTTGTTCATTTGATGCTATGCAGAGCAGCCGGCCAGGAGAGAAATCAAATGCGGAAAGCAATGACATACGAAGTGAGGCCTGCAAGATTGAAAAAGAATATGTCCAAACCAAATTGATGTACAACGTGTGGTCCGTTCGCGCAGCCTTTTGCCGTGGGCACTCTGAGGTCTGAAGTTGGACGAGTTGATTTCCAGATGTGACTTCAGGCCTTGACTTATGTAAGGTAAGGAGTCTGCACAGTGGGGCAGGTGTTGGCTGTCTGCTCCCTTGATTGAAGAAGTTCAAATGTTGATTCAGTCTCAGTACACTAAGTATTTCTCTTTTCACTGTAGCAGGCATCATTAACCCTCTCCTTATTCATCCCCCTTGTTCGCTAGCTTGGATAACTGCAAGTTTTCAATACGCTGCACATCATCTGTTTGCTTTCCAAGCTGACCTCATGAATGAAAACATATAGGCCCATAATGACTGTATTTCATAACTTTTTGGCTGACAGAAGCACGGCTGACAACTTCAATTCATTTGTTGTGCAAAAGCACAGAAAGGTGGGCCCGTCAATCGACTTCTCTCTTCCCGTGAACTGACACGAAGGATTAAAAGAAAACAGAACCCAAAGTTTGCTTGAATCACTCCTGTATGTACAGTGCCATCCCTCAGGGCCCAGATATGTGTGTTTGGTTTGCTCACCTGTGTGGACCTGCAAGTGCTCCTCAACAGGTGCTTTTGTGGTCCGGGGTTGTGGTTGGTACAGTGTGCGTATGAAGCTGTTTACTTAAATAACAGCAGTGTGTGTGTGTCTGTGTGTGTGTTAAGCGGGTGGGGCTCACTGGCTTCTCAGCTCTCAGAGATGATATCATCGGTGCATTGATTGAAACGCTACCAACACACTGCTCAGACTGAAAGAGCTGCTCTTTGCTGGAATTCTGCTCGGGTAGAAGCAAACTTGATTTAAAAAGACTTCAAACACAAACACAGAAATGTTTGAATGACCTTTAAGTAAATGTTAAGAGGCTATTTAATTAAAAATGACATTGCGCCCTGTTAGATTTCCCCTTAGAGACAGGATAAAGAGGCTTTTCACCCACATTAAATCCCAGTTTGTGATTTTTTTTACTCAACAGCTCATGCAGAACTTTGACACATTTGGTAAAAATATTAACAAATAAACTACTCGACCTGCAAGAACAGTGTTTTTGTCCAATTGGGGGCAGTGGAAACTCTGTGAACACAATACTGACGCAATAACCTGTTTAAAAGTGTTAAAAAAAAAACAGTTGCTTATTTACGCATCCAGCGGTTATGAAGTGGGTTTAAACTGTGGGATAAAACCCTACGTAAAGTCTGGGTTCATGGCTTCCAACGGCAGTACTGCACCTTTAATTAGCCAGAGGAATGAAAAATACAAAGCGATCACACACACACACACATACACACATACACACACACACAAACTCGTGCCTGAGTCATATAAGCATTAGTTTTGTCTATCATCACTCCCTTTTTGTCTTCAGAGTATTACCATGGCAATACTGCTTCCCACTCACACCCGCGTGACAGACGTTGTCACGGCCTTCCACGTTTTTGCAGCACTTGTCATCATTTCTATTGAAAATCCATCATTTCAGTGGGGGGACGGCGAGGAAGTGAGAACAGTTCTAAAGAAAACAGAACGAGTTTCACCGCTCATCCATACGGGATGCGTTGGTTTGATGTGCTGAGGCTCTGACCGATGTGCCTCAGACGCCTGCTAACACAGTGGCGGTAACAGGAACTGAATTTGTGTCTCGTCTCTGGTTGTGTCCTGGTTAGATTACCGCCATAACTCACTGTCAACAGTTTTAATTGAGAGCTCTTCTCTGCAGAGAGGCAAGCAGCTGAGAGGAGGAGGGAGGAGAAGTATTAAAGCATTCATGCCCGAGTCTGTTTGTTCTCACTGAGAATGCAAATAACAATGACATATTTTAATTTTAAAAGGTCAGAAGAGGAATTCATTTAAATATTTTGGACATATTGGATGTGTTTTGATTGGTTTTGGGGCAACAATGGAGCTCCGTAGTTCAGAGGAGGAAGATATATGAGAAAACCCTTGTTTTGGATCAATTTAGATACAGTTTGTAATAATTTAATAGGATTCAAAGCCAAAAATAAAAATATAACATGTCACCGGCCTTATGCTTTCAAGAGAAAATTGTTCTCAATGAAAACTGTTAACTCAGCCCGGGTTGTTCTCTGGGGTCTTAAGGAATTCTGGGAAAGGCGACTGGACGGAAAATAGAAGTAGAAGGAAATGATGCATTTTCAGGAGGTGGGAGCGGAGACAGGAAAAGCGGAGACACTTAACTCCGGAGATGCAGCGGACACAACGCTGAAGCCGCGATTTCAAACGACCCAAACACACCCGACGGTGACTCTCTTAACTCGGACAATTTAAGCTTTTCAGTTACAGTAACAGCAGTGAATGCACTTCATGCCGTCGCTCGCCTGCAGTTCAAGTTGCTATAAAACACGCCGACATTCAACGACGTTGTCAGGCTTGCAAATAAATGAAGTCATCGTTTACTCACACCAACTGTCTGTTATAGGCTATAATTCATATTCTGAAACTGTAGAAATGACTCTGCCATAGTGAACATACCTAAGCCGAGCTTTTAAGTAGATCAGCCGTATAACACAACCTATCTGCTCGTCGTTTTTATTATAAGCTGGCTGTTTTTAATCCAAGGCCACTCCTGACGTCAGCACTTTTGGTAAGGAACCTGCACGCATTCCTGAGATGAGGAGGGATCCAGACCCAGACCCAGACCCCCCCCCCCCACCTTCCACCATGCACTTAGCCAGGACAACAAGCAGAGCTCTCTGCAGACAGGCTGATTGATAGATCAATTTGAGCAACCTTACAAGTCTGTCTTTTTCACCCCGGGCTGCCAAATAATGACACAGTGGTGCATTTTCTGCAACACAACTGTGCGAGTTTACTGTTGGACGGCCAACGCAGGCCGATCTGAACTTGACACGTGAGGAGGAAAAAGCTTATTATTTACGAGGTACATCTGCTGACCGACAAACCCAGGTACAAACATGCTCAAACGTCGAAGCAGTGAATTATTTGCAATGCGGCTCGCATCATGTAAAGCATTTGCGCTATGCGTACATATGAGACAGCTGTCTCGGCAAGAGCGGGTCTTTCTTCCACAGAAAAATCCTCCTTCCATTCTTTTCCAGCAGCTTGTATTCTTGATATATATATCATGGCAGCAGCTCAACCATCTTTTACTTTTCCCTGTGTCCTCCACCTTTTTCCCACAAATCATTGCGAGGTGCTTTATTTACAGCACTTCTCTTTTGCTCAAAAACACAAAATAGCTTACATTAAAATGCCTCCCCACTGCGATGCAACTGCATCCATCTTGACCATGTCCCGTAGTGATTTTAGGAACATAAACTTTAATTGTCCTCATTATAAGACCTGTAAATCTGCTAGTAAATACTTTCAGAGAGACGCCGGGACAAACCACCTTCTATCTGTGTGTGGACCACATGTTTGAAAATGTTGCATTACATGAGAAATGATGTGTGTATTCTGTGTAAATTATGACTTTGATCATTACAGCTGGGGGTCAGCGTGCAGTCTCAGCTGAAATGCGAGTTGAAGCCGAAGCGACTTTTGAAATTTAAGAACCGACGGCACCTAAAATGCATTTTAATCTGAGGTTTAAGTCTTGAGTGCAGCTGCATTTCAGTTTGAATGTAAATACTGGAAGCGGGTGGAATGTAAATTAAGTATTTTTAAGCTGTTAAATGAAATATATATTCTAACTGAAGTATCAGTTTATATATAGAAACTAAAAGAAGTTTGAATCTCCTTCTAACGTTGACATGTTGAGGTAGTTGAAGTGCGCGCGCTGTAAATAGTTAAAGTGTCAGTCAGTTGAAGAGCTGAGGAGGAAGAGAGCATGATGTCATCTGCTCTAGGTTTGAACATATGCTGCGCACACCAGACTCCTTTAAAAACACTGAGAACTAAGACGAAAGAATTAAGGAGAATGAAACTTCAGCTGCAAAATCGGGAAACTTTGACCGACTTGAATAAAGTACAAAAGGTGGAGGCTGGGTTAAAGTTTAAGACAGTTTGGAAATGAATGTAAAGTACGAAGACACTGAAGAGGAGCTGAAAGTGTCTGAAGATCAACAAAATGTTAGCTGGGTAGTATGAAAGATATCCTGAATCTGAGTGAATGTATGAAAGTACAAGTAGCTGGCAGACAAAATCTGTCAACAATCAGAATGATGATTAAAAACAATAACACAAAGAAGAGATTATGATTTAACGATCACGGATCATGGATTTGTTCCCTGAGATCTTTAAAGCTGATTAAAGTTAAGTCAATTTGGAAAATCAGCCGAATAATCTAAAAATCAAGCCATTTGCCGAAGGTTTTGTTACACTTAGTCATGTCTTGAGTATGCACGGCAACCCCTTATACATTCTTAGCGAGATATCACGGTGAAAAGTATCCCTCCATGTTCCCTGAAACTCATATGCAGGTTCTGGCCTCCACAAATTGGCCACATGTGCTGGCTGACACCGGGACTACTGGAAAATGTCACAGGTGTCATAGGCGTTTTACTGTCACTGCTGTCAGGTCGGCTTTTCCATGATTTCCCAGAAATGCAATGGAAAGACTTTGCCATGAAAGAATGGAAAAAACTGCTCCAGACCCTTTTTCTGATGGTTGGTTGGTGGGTTGGAAATCACCGCATCGCTTAAAGAAATCCCTCATGTGCTCCAAATATTGGTCCTATTTGTCCGATATAAATTTCAACCTTGTCTCAAAATGAAACGCAGCCGTCGCAGACAACGGCCGCGCACTAATGAGGGAAAAAGTGAAAGCATGCTTTCAGCATCTCCAGCACGTGCCTGATGTCACAGATCTGTCATCTTAAGAGCCTCCTTTCAACACATACGTGAACAGGTCGAATCACTCGCAGCCCGTGCAAGTAAACACGTCACAGAATGTGAATGAACTGACGACGCTGCAGAGTGAAAAAACAGGCCCTGGCTTCGACGCGCGCCTCATCCGAGCCGGATAAACTATCCAGGCGGTACCTCTGAGATCTCTGGGAAGATTATTTGGGAAGATGAGACCACTGTTTGACGTCAGATTCATGTGTCAAGCAGAGATAGTGTCCTTAGCAACAGCGGAAAACAATGGATCACAAAGAGGATTTTGAAAGCGCAGCAGCCAAGAACCTCATTGCAGTATTGTTACAAGAATAACACATTCTTGGAAATTACTTTGAATAGCTCAGTAGTGAGTCATTAATTTCATCCCTGCTCCCCCGAAGCACTGGAAACCTCTGCTGATCAGAGAAAAATGCAAACAGGTTCCACTCTAGTGAAATGGGCTATTATGGATTTTATTGTCTTTTTTGGAAGCCTGTCGCATCGCCGCTTACAGTAACTTTAATAAAAGCTCATGACTTATCCACAGTCAGCCCGTTCTCCAGAAAAGGAAGGTTTGCAGAAAATAACAGAGAGAAGATCCTCTCCACAGCCGAGGAACTAAACATGCCTGAGAATATATATAATTCAGTTCTCTTTATATATATATATATATATATTCTTTTTTTTTCATGATGTGACCTGTTAAAAGATAATTCTGGCTCATTACGACTTGGAACGTGTGTTTATAGGTTTAGCCGTCATTTCGATCCGTTATAATTATTGCACTCAGCATAGTAATTGCTGACATCTGGTGAATATGGTGAGATCATTAAAAGCGAGCACCAGTAGCTGAGATGGCAAAGTGGCTCGGCGTGGCGGGGGCCGGCGTTTGTGCTGATGCGCGAAGGGGATGTGTGACTTGCTTCGGAGGGGGGGACAGTGGGGACGCCGCAAATGTTGGTCAAAAGAGTGATTTTGCAGGAAAGCTGTGGGCGCGTATTGCTACGGTAAGCACACCGGATCAAAGCTGAAACAGGAAGTTGGTCTGACAGTAGACAGCTTGGGCAATCGATTTCCCGTTCCCCTTAGTTCAGCTAATTTATGCAACAAGCCGTCATCCCTCGATGAGGAAACATGTCATTTTTCACGCCCTTTCACAAATGAGCTGTGTGACAGCTTCTTCGTCTGACGCTCGTTGCTATGCTAGGACAGTAGGCCTGATGGATTTTTAAAAAGTGGGTTTTACTGATCCGAAAAAATTGATTCTGGACGCTTGCCTTTGAGTTTTAATACTTCAGCTATTAACCTACTTTTAATTATCAAAATTAAAAATATTCTCCAAGCTGGAATTAGTCGCTGGGTGCTAGATCCATTACCGATTTTAGAGGGTGAAGCAGTGCTGTGTGAACTGTGCGCAGGTTTCACACAGATGTGACTCTGCAAATGCATCCAAATCACTTTATTAAAGAAAATCTCTCTGTTAAATGTTCTTTCAGAACTTGTGAGAGACACTAGGTTATTACCAGCGCATACGCAGCTGTTAGCATCTGTCTCAAGGGCAGTGGTGTCAATGCAACAATACACAACAGTCTGTGTCTTAGTAAAATGTAATGGGAACAGTTTTTCCCCAAATATGAAACAGACAAAAGGCTTTAAGAACTTAACAGACCTGGACAAGCAATCAGTGAGTTACTGGTATCGATTAGTAACCCTCCTCAGACAAACCAGGGTGTTCATGTTACGCTGCAGGAATATCTGACTCACCGCTACTTCGAGAGCATCCCTACAGGGCGAACTCTAACGCATGCATTCAGGTGCGTTTAGGTACATTGTCTGTGTGGCAGGGAAACAGGCTCTCTATTCACACCAAGTGGCCTGATCACCGAGATGAGGCAGGAATTTAATGGTGTTTCCACATGAGCAGATGGCTTGAAAGGGCATGAACAGTGAAACTTTTATACTTCTCTATAGCCTACAGCCTTTCCTCCGCAGCTTATGTAACTTTATGTTATTCGCTACCTACTCACACCCTTGGAAAACGTGCTTCTCCTCGCCGGTTATAACAGCATCCAGGGTCGGACGTAAGGTTTCACTTCCTTTGATGTTTGACTTTTATTTTTGGTCCTTTATTTAATTTCATATCTGGAAACTCCAGCTCCTGGAAAACTCACAGAAATTATCGATGCCGTCCTCTGGTTACTGAGTTAGTTGTTCAAGTGCTGATCATCTCCAAAACGATGATGTTTTCGAGGGGACGTCGCCAGAAAGAGAAAATAAATGTCATAGCTGTATTTCTTTTGCATAGCAAGGATGTGATTAAATACATAAGATTCACGCTCACATGTTTAAGCGCACGCCAGCTACGTCTTGTAGCGAAAACATGTGATTCATACTCTCCGTTAACTGCTTTAACTTACCGTGAATTTTTTCTTTACTTGCCAAAGTCCATAAAAAGTTCCGCTTGTGTATGTCTGTCCATTTCAGTGCGCTCGCTCCCTAAGCAGTAAATAAATGAATGCAACATGTATTCACATAACTGTAGAGAGCTTCCACATACAGATATGTAATATATATGGAGAATGTCCAGACACTGATAACAGGTGGCAACCCTTTCTTCATAAAAGCTTTAGAATTATTTAATTTATGATTTATTATCTCCCCTCAGCCATCTTCAACTGCCCTCTCGTGAACTTTAGCGAGGGATCAGTTCTCCACCCGCTCCCCCCTTTCCTTGTTGAGATTACAAGTAGAAATAAAAAAGATTCTGTTTAGCATTCAAACATTTGAGGGCCGTGCTTCTCAAGGGATAAATCTGTGAGTCACAAGATGATTAAAGGGATAAGAAACATAAATCCCATCAATCATTTCTGTTGCACAAAATTCCACAAAACTGTGTTTATTTTTTGGTGATTTTTCTCTAAACCTGCCTTGTTTTCTTGCGCGATCGTGGCTATTTTCACCTTTTCTGGGCCTCTGAAGTTCCTTTAAAAGAAACAAACCGGGGAGGAAAAATCAGCGTTTGGCACAAGCGCTCGAAGCTCTTGTGCACATGTTAAAAGGGGTCGCACGGCGAAGAGTTCGGCAGAAAGCAACCTGAATATTGTTTCACATCGGTGGAACGGAGGCAAAAGCAAAGCTGAGATGAGAGAGAACCTTTGATTTCACCATGTTCACTCATGTTCCGTGCCTGCCGCACGTACAAATTAACATTTATTTGCTAACATGCGTGCATGTAATAAATGAGTGCATAAAATGAAAATTACAATATCTACACGTTGCGCACGCGTCTCAAGCCAGACTGATTTCAGCCCCTGGCTCCGGCTTACTGTAACGTCTGCTCTGTTTAAGCAGTCAGCGAACAATAAAGGCTTTGGCAAACGTCTCGGCCGCTAAAAAACTGCTCATTTTATTTGGGGGACCAGGATAAGTGGAGGATCAAGATAAAGATCAGTTACCTCCTCTCACAACACTCAATACTTCTACCAAGCATGTGGAAAATAGGCAGCTCTTCACTGCATTACACAAACTATAAAGAGCATTAATGGAAACGTGACCATTCAGCGCGTGCAGTGATTTCATGCAGAACAGGCCTGCCTTATATCGCCCGTGTCAATAAGCTTCCTGGAGACTCAGCTGGCAAAAAAGACTTGAAATTAAAATCCATCTCTGGTTAGGTCAGCTATTATCTGTCTGCCTGGGTCACTAGAGGCCATCTGCTATCCAACAAGTGCTATTCTACTCTATTCTGCTGCCCGGAGGTATCTGACACCACAGGCTCGCTCTCCTCAGTCCCGCCTCCGCAGCTCCAGCTTATAGCGAACCGTTCTGTTCAGGAGCATTAGCACTAATGGAATACACTGCTGGGATACAGGGTGCCGGGCCATAAAATGAGTCTTCATAAATGTCAACCCTGTTCTTTAATGTAATTGATACTCCAGAGCAGGTGGGGGTGGTTTTACTGGAAAAGGCTCTTCTAATGCTGTAGATAACGAGCACCATATTGGGAAAATGGGGCAAACGATTGTGTCTGTCCGGGGCAGGGGCACATTGTTCAGTAAGGTCTGAACTACGTATCAGCCATACAAAATAAAGTAGGTACTATTTTAACGGCGAAAATACCAGTACACCAAAAGAAAGAGACCAATCTAAGTTGAACTTTTGTGGAGTCATGCATGAATAGACCTTGTTTGATAAGTAATATCAATGATGGCTAAGTTGCAATCACTTATAGCAGTTATGTGTATGAGTCAAAGCCCTGCAAATTAGGGATTTCTGAGGTCAATGCAGATTTCAGAGAAGAAAAAATACTGAATACCAATATGGCGACCGATACAGTAGAGCTGGAATGAAATCAACCTTTTTCAGGTGGATTGTGCAGTAATTTTGCACTTATACGAGTACGCACTGGGCACTCAGAGGTCAGCTTTCTGAAACAAATTCATCATTCAGCAGCTGGGTTTTATTATGAATTATTATGAATGCACACACTGGTTTTATTAGCACATCTTAGTGGTGGATTCATTGGTAATGTTACACCTGTGCATTTCCAGCTAAAGCCAGCTGTTGCGAAACTGGTTACAAGGAGGCATTCGTTGGCTGATGAGCGATGGATGACAGCTTGTGTCTTCCGGGTGCATGAAGTCACCGAAGATATTCTCGTGGTGATTCAAAAACACAGTTTGTCCAACTTACAAGTTTATTAGCCATGCCAGCATGGCTCTGGGAATGGCAATGTCAGTTGCTCGGTCCAGGAAATATCTCAACAACTGTTGGCTGAATTGAAACTGTGCACAGACATTTGTGGTCTTCAGAGAATGACTTTAATGATCCCCTGACTTTTCAGTCTAGCACCAGCTGGTTGACACGGCAGCTCTGAGTGAACTATCCCAGCAACCTTCGCATGGGTTGCCATGAAATGTTGCAATAACGTTGAACTAATTTCAACCTTTTATCAGTCTTTGTTTAGTCCTAATTAGCAAATATTAGCATGATACGGTCATACTTCAGATGGTAAACATTATACCTCGAGCACTCAAGCACAGTAGAAAAGTTGTTTTTAGCATGTTAGCATGCCGATGTTGTCATTGCACTGCTGCGCCAGGTAGGCGCATTACTTTTGGGTGAGCGATGAACTGACTCAAACTCTACAGCTGCTGCTCAGTAAATCATTTCTCTCCTGATAGATAATACATGTCTGGATGAATGACATTAATCTACAGACTGCAACGAATAAGGCTGACACTCTCCACGTAAGCGCCTACAGACTTCAGTTAGATAAAACAGACATGTCTCAAACTGTAGACACTCTCTTTTATACACAGATATCTAACGGGGTAGAGTTGGCACACGTTTTAAACACACAAATCCGAGTAAAACCTTTGCCAAAGTGTACTCGTGCCTGCAGAATCATTTTGCCCATCCTTATGAGGAGAAGCTCTGGTGTATGCCTGGTGACACTTTTGCAAATGAACACCCAGAGTCGTTAAAACAGAGCGTCACTTCCAGTTCAACGTTGCTGACCTGACCATGTGCAGGCTTCTGGAACAATAACTGACAGATAGTGACGTCATGCTGCAGCGTGCAGCCAGTCCAAGTTTTGCACTGCTCTAATGTCGATGCTTTTCTCGGTGTGAACGTCCTCTGTGCGGAGCACGAAGTGAATAAACACACGGGCAGACAATGGGTCTGTAACCTGGCGATGAGGGACCATATAAGGCAGCAGTGGTAAGGAATGTACTGCAGTGAAATGAACAGAGTCACCTAAAAACGCTCAACGCATACTTCTCATTGAAAGTTGATATCACTACTAAGACAAATTGGTTTTGTTGTGAAGAGCTAGTCCTGCTAAGCACGCTGCACGGTGCGACAGCAAACTTTACACCAACCAAGAGTCCTTGAGAGCCAAATGCCTCCTTAATAAATCAAGCTTACGTAAGTACCTAGGAGTGCTATTAGACAGCCTCATAAAGCATGTCTTACTCTACGATGCAAGAACATCACCGTAATGTTCCAAAGATATCTGACATTTAAGACGCCTAAATTGCCAAACAGCTGCGGAACAAAGACAAGATGCAGCAGCTGTGACGTTCAGCGTATCATCTGAATCTGAAATCCCCTCCAAACACCACAGCCGTGCTGTCACCGTACGCTTGGGAGTCGCCCAGCCTGGCGTTTATTACGCTATTAATGTCTGTTTTCAAGTTTCTTGGCAAAGTTTGGTATTACACTAGACAATATTTCTATCAGCCTAATGGACAAAATGGAGAAATGGAAAAAGAAGAACCTATCCAGCCTAATTTAGATGTCTTAGATTTCCCTCATTTATCCAAACGAAATGTGGCAGACACAGAGAACGAGAGGAAATCATTTTACCCAACAGGAAGTGATTGTTTAGAAGAAACAGCACAGCACAAAAACAAAACAAAAAACCCCCCAGGATGACGTGGTATAAACCGCAAAAAGCCATGCTATGACTGTTTTTCCGATATCGTAATCCAAGTTTACCAAATATTGGATTTAAAATTGTTTTTACACGATTAAACGATCGATTAATTATGTCTTTGATCTTATTTTTTTTAGGTTTGGCTCAGGTTTGGTTTAGGCTCTGATAACCTTTTATTAAAGTTGCGTTATTGGGTTCACCAGCTCTCACCAAATACAATGTTGTAACATGTACAATGAAGGCTGCAGACACAAAAAAATAACATGCAACTGGGAAAAAAGCAGAATTATTATTAATAATAATAGTCCCAAACCTTCAAACAGTGTACAGTGAAATAAAGCTGCTGAGCATTTTACTGTCTTTCAGCTTTTTATTTTGTTTTTCTGACTGCTGTGTTTTCAGTGTCCACAACATACCAGTTCTCATGTACAATGTAAAGGTCCTGTATCAGTTACTAGTGTCTTGGTATTTTAGAAAGAACTAAGTGAAACAAGTGACAAAATGAAGAGTGCAATCAAGATTTAACAAAATCACACAAGCAACGGCCAATATGAAAGCGACAGTGTATCTAGTTCAGGCTCTTATTCAATCACAAGAGACCCCTGCTGTCATCCTAACACACAAATCTTCTGCCGGGACTTAACACTGCAGGGTTAATGCTGAAGACTAACTGCTCCTGTCTGCGAAGACTTGTGTAAAAACACTGAAACACATGGAACTATTTTCCTGCAAAAACAACAGTCAAACCCTGAGAGCCACACAAAGACTTACAGCCTGATTGTATGGGTCAGTTACAACAAAGGGTCCATGCAGAACAGCCTCAAATTGATTCTTTTAAAACAATAAATCTGTGTCACACAAGTTAAAACAGAAATATGCGGCATGCCTGCAGGCAGCCGCCGCTGAATCACACAGCGGGACCGCCGCTTTGACGGCTCTCGCTTCTGTATGTGAGACAGTTCTCCTTTCATAGAAATCATATGAGTCTCAGGGCAGGAGGCCACCTTCCCAAGACTTAAATAGGAAGTCAAGGTTGCAACCACGCTGCACAGTAACCAAGACATGCATTAAAAGTTGATTTCATTATGTAACTGACTGGATGGCTCGCTGATATTGTTGGAAAATGTGCTCCTGGCCTGAGGATAGACAGGTGGGCGGATAACGTTTGGACACAGTATTTTTCAAGTCAAAATCTGGAACATTTTCATATAAATAAATATGTTTTACTACTTACTATCACTCAACAGTAATAGAAAGCTTTTACACCGAGTTTTGCAAATGCAAGCCATCTTGCATAAAGAAAGTGCTTTGGATTGCCGTACGCTTCTGTTTGGAACAAACAGAGGAGAAACTGGGTAGTGTACGTGAGCGGTGGAGACAGCTCACGGGGAAAGACAGAAGTGATTAAAATGACTTCTCTCTGCAACATATGCACAAATCAACGATAATTAATGCTAATGTCACTATGCTAACATGCTCATGGTGATGTTGCTAACGCGCGGGATTCACAGCTATCCATCCCATAAAACATTTCACTTAAAAGACGCTGGTGACGTGACGCCGAAAGGGAAAAGTCACCAAACCCGTATAGCATATAGTTTCTATGGCGATCCATCTAACATCTAACATCTAACTAACTGGAGGACTGACAGACCAGACAAACGACAAACATGGCCGTCATCCATATTGCATAAACTTAAGCGAACAGTAATTGTCTGTGAAGTGATCTGAACAGGAGAAACTCATATGTATTCCGCGCAAACTCCATGCCTCGCTGCACATACGTCTCACCGCTTCCTGCTCTGGCAATGACCGAAAATCACGACGCGCAGAATTATTAAATATGACCGTAAATCCTTGACATGTTCAGTTGCAATCAGGGATCGTGGAACTGACTGTGCTAGAGTGAAGGGAGTGCAAAAACATCACAGTGATGACCTAATTGCAGACATATTGGTTAAAACAAAAAGAGGAGAAATTATTTAATGTGGCACAGGGATGTGTCTGGAACATCATGATCAGACACAGTGCACAGACGATGAGCAGGTGTTCTGCAGGGAAAGCATGAGCTTAGCTTTAATTAGGCACATGATCCTCAGAGCATATATTGTTTGGCGTTTCTGTCAGTGTCACTCTGACGTTTGAGGCGCTCGAGATTCAGAAGACAAAGCAATTTACTTTGATGCGAGGTCCGGTCTAATGAAAATGATATAACGCAAGCTTTGGTTTGGCTGGTTTTATTGTTAATGTGGGCCCGTGGACAATTTGGACAGATAGCTTTCCCAACAGCGATCACGTGGGCCACCAGAGGCAGCAGAATCATTAGATGTTGAAAAGAGCAAAGTGTGTGGTTATCACTCCTTAAAAGCCATAAATACAGGACGGAGCTGCGAGTCAAGGTATGAGCCGTTGGTTAATCGCTCCAGGCCCTCCGGAGCAGCCCTCTCAAATGTTTACCTCTTTTTCCTTCCTTCATCCACGGTACTGCGGGACATCACATGAAGGAATTTACACTGGAATGAAGGCTGAATGTTCCATGTCTGGCTAAAGTGAGGCTTTTCCAACACTAGAGAGTGGATTAAATTCTGAGCTGTAGTGGAAAGAATCAAACAGCAAATAAAAGTCTGAGAAGCTCATTAGAAATGAATGGAAATTGACACGATACTGTAGGTGGATGAACTGAATGTCTTATTGCCTCTATTAGCAGGTATCGGGTACAGTAGAGCTACTGGTGGACAGACATGAGCCGAGCTGTGGAAAAGGGAGAAATCGGCGCGGTCTGCGCTGCTCGGATGCCTGTCATCGCTGTCCCTGAATCTTGGAAAATAAGGGAACAAATGTATTCAATTTTTGCATAACTGCAAGACGTCAGCCGCAAGAATGGCCAGTAACATTACCCAGGTCCTGGGGTCACTTCTTGAAATACACATGCTGAATGGCTAACTATTATTTTCTGTGGATACAAAAGCCTAATGAACCTGGCAAGGATGTGATTTGTGGAATATTCCATTGAATCCAACCCCTCCATTGATTGGGAATGTATGACATGTGTATTAGTCATGCAGTGTGTTTTATTTTTCCTGGCAGCGAGGCTTACCCCGGCATTATCACTCTCCTCGCAAACTGCTGTATTCAGTTTGTCTAAAATCCCCCTCCAGCCATGCACGTCCAACAGATAAGCCCAAAATGTAAACAAGTCATAAATGCATCTGCAAACACATTTTTGGCCTCGCAGTAAAAGTTTACAAGGAACGAAGTAAGAGCCCAGCGTTACGCAACGGGGCTGTAACGCAGGCAATGCAGGGTGAAGGGGGGTGAACGATGGGTTCTGTCAACCGGAAATTTAGATTCGTACACCTGCTTTTTCCAAACAGCCTTTGTTTTAAGCCATTTAAAAAGCGCAGACTGCGTATCTCTCCCTCTTACTGTCTCTCAGTGGCTTTAGGAATATTCTATTTTATATTCATTTCAATGCTGTATGTCTCTAGAACAAACAAACAAACTTTGTCCTCAACATCTTAAGCTGTTGGCTTCATCTTCGCCAAAACAAGTTGGACAAGAGGGATGATTTGCTTTGATGGGCCTACAACCTACCAGGGGCCAAAATCAACAAACCTTTGGCTCCGTAAAACAGAATAGATTCGCTTCATCTTACCCGTCATCGACCCAAAACCGCAGTGTCATCGACCAATCTTCGTGAATTCTTCACCAACGATTTCCAGGAATATAAAACAAAGGCGATTATGAAACACAGATTTATACCGGAGCTCTTTCGACCCAAGACTTCCTCAGAGTTCTTTGCGCGATAAACGTTGCTTTAAAAGAGCAGTATTTCTCACGATATTTGGATTAATGGTTTGTATCTGTAAGTTATTGCTGCAGACCGTTTATGCAACGTCGATAAATCTTCATGGGGTTTTTTTTTCATTTTTTCCAGGGTTCCATTGCAGGAGGAATACATCGTTTTTCACCTCTGACAACGGTAACTCCGCAGAATTTACTGCTAATTAATACCCGTTGTTGAATTTTTCTTCTTATGTCAGAATTTTGTTCAAATCATCCAGAAGGGATGACAACTCTCCAGCGTTCAGACAAGGGACAGTGACATTTTCCAAACCAAAATCCAACAAGTTGTTTTCTCTGACTGAGTGATCTCCAGGATCGCGCAGGTATAAAAACAGAGCGAGACGTTACACATCGCGCGCGTTCTTGATACTGAAACCGTCCTGACTCGCACAAACACAATGCATGCATGCTGGAAGCAAATGAGGCAGAGCGCTGAAATCTGGATGGAGATCTCAACAAAGCGTGGGATCGATATGCGTCATTGGAAGGGATCTCCTCATACTTCCGCTCTGGATTTTAAAGGATGAAGCCCTCTGCTTTTACTATGGCTACCCTATTACATCCGTAGATTAGAACACTGATTTTGGACAATTCCACAATACCAGTTTACTTTTAGTAACTGCTTTTGTTTTTATGTCCTATGCAAATGTTTAAGAGATTGTATTTTTCTAAAATATTTACCCCAGGGAACAATGGTTTGGATAAGTTTAGAGAAATATTGTGGTTTTTACAAATAAAATAGGTTACTTATAGTTTCCTACACTTATAACATCTCCCCCTCCCCAGCCGATCAAGGCAGATGGATGTCCACCTAGAGCCAGGACCTGCTCAAGGTTTCTTCCTGTTAAACGGAAGTTTTTCCCTGCCGCCGTGGCCAAGTGCTTGCTCATGATGGAATTGTTGGGTGTAATTAATAATAATGACTTTGGTCTAGACCTGCTCAGTTTGTAAAATGCCCCGAGGTAACCTTGGTTGTGATTTGGCGCTATACAAATGAATTGAAACTGAACATCAAGATCCAGCCTGGAATAAATTGTTTTTAACGGTATGTCATGAAAATCACCTCACCTAAAGATGTTATATAATTATATAATAGTATAATAATCTAGATGTTGATTTACTGTTTATGGTGCTTGGCAGATTTAAAGAGAACTATTTGCCATTAGCCCTAGACCCTCACAGGATAAACGTCACGGCTAAACTCCCTGCTGAGCGTGGGGGTCATGGCCAGCTCCAACACGTCTGGAACAACATAAAAACAGCAGGACAGAAGTTTTCAGACTTCAAAGACTACAACTGAAATTTGAAGAATGGCTTGAAAAGAGTGTGCTGGTGAGCTTGGATGGAAGGATGTGCGCGAGACCACGCTATCGTGACTTAGGCACCTGTAGGAGCTGTGTTTTTCTATGTTCGCCAGGAAATCATTCTTTAATTTAAACTAAGCTTTCAATTTTCAGCTGGAAGAGTTGTAGTGCTCCTGATTTGTCTTAGAAACCCGAGAAACATACTTGATTTATCAAAAAGACAAATGATAGCCTGAAAATTTATATACCTCTTGGCTTGTGGCCAAACGCTACCTACACCTGGAAGTGCTTGATTCTGACAAACCAAATATAGAAACTTGAAGTAACTCAATCTTAACTTATACCCTCTTTTATGTCATTACATAACATTTCTATTGCTGGTTTTACCGCCAAGTCATAGATATATTTGTCCCATGAGTGACTGAATTTTCTGTTAAATTCCTGATGCTGTACGTACGTCTCAGCCACACAGGGAGCGATGCCTTCTATGTTTACAGAGACAAAAACTGTGGCTTTTGTTATAAATGAAAGGAAAACACAGTAGTTAGCTCTGGCGGCAGTCGTCATCAATTCAGACAAAGACACAACTCAAATTTCATCAACAAAAATGCAGACGAAGAAGAAACAGATGAATCGCTCGGAGGCTGCTGACTTTGACAGCACATGATTAGCGGTGAAAATATGTTGTGCTGTCTGAGCCTTTGTTTTGCTTAAGAGACAGTGGTGCCATCTAAACCCGTGGCATTTTGGTGCAGTGGGTTGCAGAGATATTTCTTCCTTTTCGGGTAAAGTTCCTCGGCTGAAGCGAATTTTGAATTTTGCAGCCATGTTAAAGTAACTGATGGGAGCCATTGTTTTCCGTGCATCTCTGAAATGGGAAAGCGCCGAAGTGTCCACTGCTGGACACTGCATGAATGTGGAAAATTACAAACTCCATACTCCTGAAAATGACGACACAGTCTTCACAATGCCACAAATGGGAACAATAAATACTGACCTGGGAGCAATAAATACTAACAGAGCCAATGGAGACAACAATTTTAACAATTTGACTATGGAGCTTCATTCTTGACCTTTTCGACAGCATTTGAAGCAAAATCACCTCAGCTCAGGGGTCAAATACCCTCCAGCAAGAGCTCTAATGCTAATTGTCTGCAGATAGATGTCTGAAACAGTGTCCTCACAGTGCTACGCCGATTTCTTCAAAGATAAACTGAGAAGACGGTGCTGCCAACAGAAACAACAAGAGAGCAGCTGACTGCTGAGTTACTATTTATGAAAGTAAATGTGTTTACAAAGCACTAACAACGTAATAATATGTCATTTTATGCGTATATCTAGCTATTTGAAAGTGTTTCTTGGGTCGCTTAGCTGCAAACGGTAAACAGTTAGTGGGGCTAATAAGTTGTTTTATAAGACTCATCATATGGTTAGAATGAAGCTAGTGTTAAAGGTGCAGAATGAAGGATTTTCAGCCACTATATGTTCTTCTGCTCTTAGCTTCTCACTCAATACTAAATGTATTTGAAAGACGCACTTGCACTTGTATGATGTATTTGCCCCCAGCCATGCTGCTCAACAAAAGCCTGGCTTTTATTAGACAGGTTTTGATTCCTAAACCGTAGAGATTTCCAGAAGAAGGGATAAGAGATTGGGGATGTTCAAGGAAAAGACCACAGTGCTGGTGCACTTGGATCTTTCCAGGATCTCTCCAGTGCTGACATAGACTGGCCCAGAGAGCTACTCACCAACTGGAGCACATTCTTCATTAAGGAGGATCATGTACTACATGACACATTCTCCTCACTACGACCACACATGCAGTCACAGCAACCCACCGGATCACCTTTAACCCGGCAAGTGCTTCCGGTTTAGGGGTTGTTAGGACAAAGAAATAAGACCATCGGGCAGGTGGTTAGTCCGAACAGCTAGAAGCCACAGCGGGCCACTCTCTTTAAGAAGCCTCCACAAATAAAACAATACAGTTTATTATGGCCACCATATTTCAGCTACACTGTCAAGGTATTAAACCTGTCTTCAGCACACGTTTTAACAATTCATACATACAACTGGTGAGTTACGTAATGATCAGCGCATCTGATTCGTCCTGACCTTCTGAAGTCTTGCAGTCTGCTTTCAACTGAGCACGAGTGCACTTTGTTTCTGTTCAGCTTAAAAAGGATGACGATCATCTCTGAGCCAAAGCTCGAGTCAACACTGGCCTCCCAAGATAACAAACACTCCAAGAAGAGAAATAATGATGAGGAGCGATGCAGATATGACTCCTCTCTAAACTGTGTGTACTCTGAGTGACTTTATTGTGTTGGGCTTGGTGCCTGCAAAGCCTGCAACAGTGAGTGCTCGTGAACACAACGGTGATGTTTTGACAACTTAAACTCCTCATAGGAGCCAATCCAGTACGCATCTTCAAAACATCTGTCCAGCAGAAAATGGTCAAATTGAAGGACTGTGGGTCGCCCTGGTGGCTTAGGGGTCTCACATACTGACCATGTACAGTGCATACGGAAAGTATTCAGACCCCCTTCCATTTTTCACCATTTGTTATGTTGAAGCCTTATGTTAAAATCAATAAAATTCATTTTTTTTCTACACTCAGCACCTCATGATAACAGCCCAAACCAAAAAATTATAGAAATTTTTGCTAGTCTCATCTCATTGACATAAAGTATTCAGACCCTTTGCTCAGTACTTAGTAAAAGCACCTTTTTGAGCTAATACAGCCATGCAAGTTTGTCACACCTGGATTTGGGGATTTTCTGCCACTCCTCCTTGCAGATCTTCTCCAGCTCTGTCAGGTTGGATGGGGAACATTGGTGGACAGCCGTTTTCAGGTCTCTCCAGAGATGTTCGATTGGGTTTACGTCAGGGCTCTCAAGATGTTCCTGAGCCACTCCTGTGTTATTTTGGCTGTGTGCTTAGGGTCATTGTCGTGTTGGAAGGTGAACCTTCGGCCCAGTCGAAGTTCCTGAGCACTCTGCACAAGGTTTTCAGCCAGGCTCTCTCTTTACTTTGCAGCGTTCATCTTTCCCTCAATTACAACCAGTCGCCCTGTCTCTGCAGCTGAAAAACACCCCCACAGCATGATGCTGCCACCACCATGCTTCACCGTTTGGGTGGTATTGCGCGGGTGATGAGCCTCGTTTCCTCCACATGTACCGCTTAGAATTGAGGTCAAAGAGTTCAGTCTTCGTCTGATCAGACCAGAGCTGCACTGAGGAGAGGCTTTCGTTGGGCCACTCTGCCCTATAGCCCAGATTGGTGGAGAGCTGCAGCGATGGTTGTTTTTCTGAAACTAAGGATCTCTGGAGCTCTGCCAGAGTGATCTTTGGGTTCTTGGTTCCCTCTCTCACCAAAGCTCTTCTACCTCGACTGCTCAGTTTGGCCAGGTGGCCAGGTCTACGTAGAGTCCTGGTTGTCCTAAACTTCTTCCATTTAAGAATTATGGAGGCCGCTGTGCTCTTAGGGACATTAAGTGCAGCAGAATTTTTTTTTTTGTAGCCTTGCCCAGATCTGCGCCTTGCTGCAGTTCTGTCTCTGAGCTCTTCAGGCAGTTCCTTTGACCTCATGGCTCTCATTTTGCTCTGATATGCACTGCGAGGCCTTATATAGACAGGTGTGTGCCTTCCAAATCATGCCCAATGCATTTAATTTAACACAGCTGGAGTCCAATGAATGTATAGAACCATCTCAGAGATGATCAGAAGAAATGCACAGCACCTGAGTGACTTACATGAGAGTCACAGCAAAGGGTCTGAATACTTATGTTCATGAGATATTTCCTGTTTTTGTGCTGGGTGGGTATTTACTGCATATGCAGAAACAGTATAAAGCCTATTGCGTCTGCAGAGGGAGCTTCATAGGTTTGATACATTGCCTCAAGTGATGTCATTTGAGTCAGCACCAGTTAGGGCTGCAGTGTAGGAAATTTGATAATGAAACACATCTGGGGGCGCTGAGTTAGAGTGAAGCGAGCACTCTTTGAGCGCTCCAAGTCTTTCACGGGACTGTCAGCGGTAAAGTTGCATTTTGGATAATGTGGGCAGCAGGTTTTGAAAGGAAAGAAGAATGTGTGGAATGAAAAAAAATGAGTATTTTGGGCTCTGCTGCACTGATTCTGATCGTTCTAACTGTCCATCATTAGAAAGACAATGTTATCGGAGTGAAATGATTAATCACCGGACTCAAAACAATACTTTGTTTTGGGACAATGTGGCGAATCAGAGAATATGCATGAATGAACTTAAACGCAAATATATCAAAGTGACAAAAAACAACTTCAGACAAATTTTAGACTTATTCTGACTTAGATTTTTTTTTATTTACATTTCATACTTTTACAAAAACAACTCTTTTTTTTTTTTAATAACAGGACTGCAAAGCCAGAACACTAGCAAAGATTCAGAACAACCATAAACTCTAAAATACAGAGTGGTCTTGTCAGTTTTTAACAGCCAACTGTGGAATATAATCCAGTTAAAACACTCAACACCACAAACGTCAGTTCTCCCTATACAATGTGCAGGTTGCATTACTATCTGGGATGTTTTTGTACAGTTTCTCCAAACTACAGTTTAAATACAGTATCAAAGACACAAAATACAACATCTGTCTCAAAGCAGGTTGTAATCAAGTAGCCTACAGTATAAAGAATATGCAACATAGTATGAGTGTATATACTGTATATTTATATATATACACACACTGCAGACAGTCACAAAGTGAAGACTACCAAGGCCCCCCATACTCCCAAACTAAGCTGTTCTATTCACATTTAACAAGAATATCCAAAGATGCCAGGAAACAGCAACCATAATACAAAAGTCACCAAAAATATATATGCCAATATGAAGACCTACCATGTTTTTTTCATATATTTTCCTACTTTTAAATAAAGGACTGGAAAACGTATACAACATCAAGTGTACATTGAAAAGGCATGTCCTGTATATAATCGAGATATTTTTTAAAAACATTGCACAGAAAAGGGGGAAAAAAAAAAAACGTACGGAAAGGAAGAGGGCATGCTGAACAACGGATCAAAGCTACGCTGGATGAAGAGTCATCGACAAATAAGGCCTTGACAGAATGCATCGCCAACTGAAGACATGCTCTCCACTTCACAGAACGATATGAACATGCAACTTTAGAAACAAACAGAAAGGAGCTGAATAGAACCGGTCGTTTGATATCAAAGCTTTGTTCTTTGTTTCACAGATCAAATGGGGTCCTTGCCTATTCGATTCACCTTCAGTCACATTTGAATAAAACAAAATTATACATTCTTTTTTGTTGTTGTTGTTGTTGTTGTTGTATAGAATTCACCATTCCAAAAGACAAAATTAAAACTTTTAAAACAACACCTGTCCATTTATTGCACACCATTGGTTCACAAAAATATTTTGGGCACTTTGCGTTTCAACAAACAGCAGCATTTCATTATAAAAAAGTCGTTTGAATACAGACACAGAAGAAAACAGATGAAAAGCATGACATACAAATGGAGAATAGAAAACTTTTTTTTTTTTGTTGAAATTTTGATATTGTGCAACTAGAGTTTAATAGGTCCGTTTACTAAGGCTAGCCTCTTAAATGCACAACATCATACAGTGTTTTAAGGGGCAAAACAGCAGGACCCCTTTGCTAAATAGCGTGGACCACTTTGAATGATTATCTCTTTCTTTTATTATGTGCAATTACTGATTGCCATGGCAAATCCCCAATGAGATAGAGAACATTTGGTCCTGTAGGAAAAAGCGTGATTTGTACCCAGGTAAAAAAGGGCAAATGGCACAACTTTGAAAAAAGTGGCTGATTGGATGGCACAGGCTGACGCGAACTCTTGTTAAGACAGCTCTCAGTGAATTTCAATGATCAGGACAGGGTAACATCGATGCCCTCGTCACAGCAATATTCACCTTTACATTTACAATCAACCCTGTATATGAGGTCTCACATCCTGCTGTCATATTCCTAGATGTCGGCTGTCTGTACTACTTTTGTGGGGAGGGTTGCTGGGGGGGGGGGCGGCAATGGAAAACAGAAAGATTTCGCTGAACAAGGTACCCAGTCACAGTCAGTAGCATTCAACTCATGGATTATTACCACGAGCATCATTATCTTCTCAAAATACAGGCACAACAATGTCCAAGGACACAATTACAACCATGTTGGCACAACACAGGTAACAGGAGCTGGAGGTCTGACCCAAAATCAGCATTTAAAAAGTAGAGTCGATGAAATTAGCGACATCAACCGCCAAACTGTGTTCTCAGTTCAAGGTGAAAAACACTCTTGCCTAACATAATATATTTTAAGTTATCATTTAGAATGATTTAACTCACAGTATTTGCATTCACACGTTAGCGTGTCCCTATTGCTTTTGAAGCAACGTTACCACATGACACCCGACACCTCTGACTGACAGCTGGCCGTCACAGGTAGCCGTCAGAATCTTTGCATTACTTCCTGCTTCCTCATTTGCAGACGTACAGTATTCTTTTTTGATTTTAAATCAGGGACATTTTCACAACGTAGGTTTTCCCTTTGTGACAACTTAGGTTCGGAGGAAATAAAACGGAGAGCTGGTGGTTAATCCACACTTTTTGGAAGTGTCACACAAAGTCACGCGAGGAGAAAACGTTTAAAAAAACCAGACAATCGTGTTGTACCAAAGTGATGCGTCACTTCAACAGTCATGCAACATCCTAGAACGTCAGCAGTGTACCCGTTGGTCAATCTGGACGACCAAACTTTGAAACCCGTGCCGGGTCTCAATATTTAGAACGTATTGACTTTATAATGGAACATAAACTGCCATTTGACAAGCAGGCCAAACTTCCGCTGGGATAAATGCTACATTACCATGTCTCTGAGCCAATTTGCAAGTATAACATTGCAGTTGTGAGAAAACCGTGTAACTCCAAATCTTTGTTGTTGTTGTTGTTTTGTTTTTACATATGTTGCAGTCTCATTTTGTCATTTATTTGGTTAGATTTTAGGACAAAAGAAGCATCAGTGCTGATCCAAATCTTCCTAACCTCCTCGAGTTTAGGTTTTTGGAGATGCGAGGTTTGATGTAACACTGGAACAACAGTGTTGATTTAAAAAAAAAAAAAAACTTGTAATAGGTCAGAAATATTATATACTGCACAAACGTCTTATGGGAATACTCTGTCAATAGAATTTCAAGTTTTAAACATTTAAAAATGAAATGTACTGTGTTCATATAGATCCAAAGAAATGCACATACACACACCTGACATATCATATTTCACAACACTCAACATACACAGCATTCAAATAGTAAAACTACAGTACAAGCTATTGCAATATAGATAATATTGACATTTAACAGTTTGCCTATAGCGACGGCACTGAAGGAATAACACAGTCTCAGCCCATACAAACTAGCAGTATCACTACAAATGAAATACAATGGGTTTTTTTTTATTTAGCTCAGTTTGCAAAGACTTGATTTGTCACCGTTGGCAAAGTCAAGATCTCTTCATCCTCTACACGTTGCTCTGTTAAAGTGGGAACTCTCAGGCACTTTCCAAAAGTAGGGCAAGGTTTGCACCAAACAAACCTCAAATTGGCTAAGACAGAAATGACTTTTGCTCGTGCTGCATTCAGGTCATATGGGAAAAAAAAAACAAAAAACAAACTTCCTCAGAATTACACTTCGAAATACTGTTAACGTGACAAATACTACTTTGATAATTCAGGTGGAAACGGTCGACTGAATCCAGACTTTATGACCCGCTCACATCTCATTTCACCGACAAAGAAATAGCTTCTGTTAAGTTTCGGAAAATGATGCTCTCGTGGTGGGAAAAAACAAACAAAAAAAAGACAATTTATGTTCTGAGACAGGAACTCAAATAAGTGCATTTGTGTTACATGTGGAAAAACATCATCAAGGCAGGTGAAGTCTTCAGAAAACTTCAATCACGGCGTTTCGATGGCTTCACATGATGAGGTTTCAACACGTGCCCGTGTCCTAGGTGTTCCTTCTAGCCACCGAGGCGCTCCAACAGATATTCCCATATGACATGACTGCAAAATAAGACATGATGGGCAAGTAGAAGGCTTGAATCACTCTATAGTAATGGAAGCCAGCTCCTTGGCCTGGGCATGCTGCTGCTGCTGCTGATCTTCTTCAAGCACCTCTGGGGAACTGCCTCCTACACTGTTGTCCATCTTGGTCTCCTCTGTCATGACTGCCGTCTCGTCGGCGTCCATCTTGAGGGAGGCTGGGGCTTCCAGGGGATCCAGGGGCTCGGGTGAAAGGAAGCCGGAGGAATTCTCGCAATTCTGGGTAGAGGAGGAGACCTGGGAGATGACGGGCATCTGGACTGAGGAGGAGGACGAGGCCGCAGTGGTGGTGGAGGCGGAGGTGCTGCCCGGGTAGACGGGGTGATGTTGGGACTCCTCTAGCTCATATTGGACTCCCAGCGCCTCCTCCTCCTCCTGAACCTGGCTCAGGTAGTCGGGCACGAGGAAATCACTGCAAAGACGAAGAGAACGTGAGCCGCTCACTGTCTGTGCATTCGCCTCCTTGCAACAAATGCTGTAACTGTACATGCTGACAATTTAAAAATGTGATATGAACTGTTTTCCCCCCATTACACAAACACACATGCTTCAGGTTAAAGACAAAGAACTGAACGGAGAGACAGATTAACAGCTGCACCCTGAATGAGTTTGAGAAATGAGAGTTTATACACAAACCTTAAAGAAATCTATGACCTGATGGACAGGACGCCGTTTGACTAAAGAATCAGTTGAATGCTGGGTTATCGCACATTTTAAAGCAGATCTGACAGAGTTAAGCCCGGATAACATCTGAATCTAAAGGTATGAATATGACTGTTAAACCAGGCGGAGGTAAGAGCTGAAAGGATTAGTCAGTTAATTGATAAGTTGATCAACCTGCAGTAATTTAGGCCATTTTATAGCTAAAACAACAAACACGGCCTAGTTGTACTCAGGTGACGATTGGTTGATTCGTTGATTTAATGAGTTCAGAGTATTTCTGGGGTTTTGAACCGCCGGTCAGACGAAAACAAGACATTTAGTGACATTTTATGGACCAGAAGGTTAATCGAGACGGTGGTGAAAATCATTATGAGTTATTGCTCCTGTTACCATCTTTGTAATTCGGGGATTTTCTTCTTACACTTGAGTCTCATCTGTTTCCTAAACAGCGGGCCATTCGACACCCATAAGAATAAGGTTGGAATTCCTTGCGTTTGCTCCAAGGTAGCCGTGTGGAGACACTTCGGCTTCCATGTTTGGCTCTTCAGATCTGTTCATACATGTCGGCGATCTGAACTGAGGAGCACAGCGTGTCTTGTGGCTGAATTGCTCTCCGGTTTGTGGAGGCTTCTGCTCTAACTCACACGGGCGCCTACACGTCGTCTACGACCGTTACTTTCGCTTGGATCGACGTTTGTTCCGCGAAACGCGGGCCTACAGAGCTCGTGCTCCACCGCTGCCAGACGAGTTTGAATTTGAATTTATGCTGAAGTCGTGGCACATCTGTGGAAAGTCCTAGGGGGTCAAGAATGTGTTTTCTAGAAATCGCAAGTGACGATTTCCATGATTTCCAAGAAAAATGCAGCAATCTTAAATTATGTTTGCCTCCTCTTGATTACAGGATATGTTTTACTACCTAAAAATGAAGCCAGAGGATTAAAAAGTTCACCAACTAATTAACCTCGAATCACACAGCATGCTAACAAACAATCACATGCACGCTTTTTTCACATTTTCTTGCACATAAAAGTCACGTTTGATCTGTGGACACAGATTAATTAGTGAAACAAGAGAGTTAATTCAGAAACATCAGGCAGCAAGTTGTTAAGAAGACAGAAGTGAAAATAGCGTATTAGGGCAGATACTCTTCATGTGTTGCCAACTTATTAAGTGATCAGAGGAGGGCTGAATAGAAATAATTGGGATATGGATATACAAACATTTGTGTGATGAGAGCTGCTTCATCTCCTCTGAAATCTGATCCCTGCTCCTAATTATTCCCAGTCTAGCTTGGTCCTGCGTGGTCTTCATGCGCTAATACCCTACACAATTAAAACAGCCATGACCAAGGCCCAGTGAAATGTGCGAGTGCGCAGTGTGACCCTGATAAACTAGATTTAGAGCTCGCAGCGCTGCAGCTTAACATGTATACACAATCAAATGGTGGGAATTAGAGCTCAGCGTCCAGAATAAACAGTGGAGGCTGAGTGTAAGTGTCCTCTGCGGCGCGGATGACAGCTGAATCTGACAAAGCCGTCTGCGAAATCAGCAACTTAGACAAAAACACAGAGTGGTTAACATATCTTTTTATGTGAAGGCTGAGGATGGGAGTTAAGAGTCTGACTGGACTGCCAGAGAATTTTCCACACTGTTATGATCTCAGGCGTAGACCTTCTACTATAAAACCTTTGAGGAGTCAATGGCCCGTTTGAGTCCTGCCGACCTGTGAGGGCTTGAGTTGATTAAGAAGTGGAAAAGTCTGGGAAATAAAAACACTCCTCGACTTTATAAAGACACTGTGTTCTGACTTTCACGAGGCTTTGTGGGCTGAGCTGCTGATAAAAACAAACAACCCCCTCTGTTTGGTTAAGGAAAATCCATTCATACAGAAACAAGTGGAGATGACAAAATGATTTAAGTTGTGTTTTGCAGCTACTGTGCGACCAAACATTTCAGCCCACTCACTTAAGTTTTCAAGGTGCTCGTGTTTCTCTCATGAGCAAAGGGTAAGAGTATAAAATGAGTGATTATCACAACAGTGAAGTGTTTCAGAATATTTGTAAAACTGGGTTCTAACTTTGGCATAATTCATATTCAGGTATCTGCCGCGTCATCTTCAGAATGACTGTTGAATGAATAGTTCATCATTTCGGGAAATACACTTGTTCACTTTCATACCAAGGGTTAGATCAGAAGATTGGAACATAACTCACCGGCCAGCAGTCGCTTAGCTTAGCTTAGCTTAGCTTAGCATAATTGATCCCAGTCAGAAAAAAAGTCCACCCCATTGTGAACAGTGAATTAAAGTTGTTTACAACTGCAACAATTTGTTCATTATTAAGCAATCTGCACATAAAAGGGTTAAGTTGAGTGTTTTTAGGGGTGTTTGCTGTTTCCAGTTCTTATGCTAAGCCAAAATGACAGGCTGCTGGCTCAAACGACATGTTTACAGAACAAACTGAGTGCTGTCAATCTTCCCGTTTAACTCCAGGGATGAAAATGAACAGGCGGATTTCCGCTCCCCAATAAAGACAGTCAAATACTTCAGGTACACTTGATCTGCGCATTCAAATCTACTGCAATCATCTCAACAACAATTCTACACAACCACAAAAAAATGATCAAATGAACCTCAGGTATTAGAATCTAAACTGAAGTTATTTTCTGATCCAGGTGAGATCTGAGTAAATGATGGGGGGTCAGCGCCCCCGGACTCCTCACCTGCTCTGGAAGTAGTTTGCTAGTTCGGATGCCTCATGGTTCAGACTCCTCAGGTGTACAATTAAATTGCCAGAGTTGGTGAACATGGCCCCGCACGTTTTGCACTCGTAAATCCGCGGCTTGCGGATTATGTGTCGGGAGACCCTCATGTGGTGCTTATATTCACCGAAGGACGTGAATGTGGCGCTACAAATCTGGCACCGGAAACAGCGTTTACCTTCGTGCTTCAGCCGATGCATCTTTAGGGAGTAGGCCCGTGTGAACTTTTTCCCACAGCGGTCACACTGGAAAGGCTTAATGCCTGGGGGAGGACAAGAAGCCAAAGTTCAGCTGATCTGCATATTAGCGCCACAACAATGTGAGTGTGTGGGTGAGCTGAGGTAAGGAGGAGGGTTAGTGGCTAAATCTCACTACAGAGTCGGCCGGGACTGCAAAACCCAGCTCACTAGAGCAAAAAGCCTCATTCATCACTAAGCCACATATGAGCCGCAGGAAATTACAGCATCCCACATTCAGCCTTTTATTGAGATTTCCATTACCGACTGTACTACTGATAATTACAACTCGCTGTGTAGGCCTGTGGTCAAAACAAGTTACAGTTAAAGCCTAACGAAAATGCTGGTCCCAGAACCAGAACCGGACCACGCCCGCAGAGTTACACCTGAACCTTCGGCGGCTGAGCGGCGCTTTATCCTGCTCAACCGCAGGCCCGTGCTGCGACGCTGTTTTGCAACAAGACTTGCTGCATGCAGATTAACCTGCTCCAGACCACTTCTACTCAGCGCATAGTCACCAAAACTGCAAGGTGTTGAGTTTATAACGTAAAAGGATGGATCCCACCTGATCCAGAGTCAGTGCTGCTTCTGTCTAAAACAGGCTGCATTTCCCACTCACTGCTACTGTTTCTTCAATTTGACAAGCAAGTGCCTCAGCATCAGGTTCTCTATAGAGTCTTCCCGGTCACATCTTGATGACGCACAGCATGTCAGCATGTCTTTGGTCACCTGATACTGCTTGATTGGAAATCCCTGCCACTTCTATGACGGAGTTCTTCATGATTATTGAGTATTTAGAAGTGACAACTAAATCTAAAGATAAGATGTCAAACTCTATCGTAACCGGCCCATAAACAGAAGGTCAAAAGGTACGAAGCACATGTCTGTAAACCTTTCTATTTCGGGATCTTTGCTAGGCTACTAAACCTGCTTCTGGCATCGTTTTACAGCCTCACTCAACTTCTGACGTCACTAAACATTTAAAACGCAAAATGAAATCCAACTGTGCTGTAATGTGACTGAAGAGCGCCAACACGGTAACTGTACAATTTCCACATGATCTAAAAATAGACGAGGACAGGACGTCCACAACGTCTTACAACTGGCTCGTCTTCAAAGCTTGCCTCTGAATTTCGTAATGTTCAGGATACACGGCCGACAAATGCCTCTCAGCCCCGTGGAGATTTTTCGTTACCTTTAACTTGTTTAAAACATCGACTCGCAGTGGGTGTAATTAAACTTGTTTGGACCAATAAACACATAAAAAATGGTTTAATGTCACAACCTGACCTAAGACAATACATATATAACCCATGAAACCTTTCGGTGATGCACCTCGAGGGGGGTGCTGGGAAGTGGCGCTGCGTGAAGTTGGGAAGTCTTTTGTGTCTCCTGCATGCGTCAAGTCCAGTAAATGTCCCTGAGTCTGCTTGAGTGAGGCTGAAGACTACAAGTCTGAAGATGAAGCCTACATGGCCACAGCCCTTACTCCAAGCCTAACACGTCCAAATCTCTGTCCCAGCTGTCTATTATGAGTAAAGCGGTTGCCCAGTTTTTGAGAAAGCATGGACTCGACTTAATTAGCTTCACTATGAATAAATGTTGTACTACAAAAAACAACAACAAACAAAAACGTCTTGGTGTGGGGGTGAATCAGGGTGGATGACAACTTCACCTATAGTGTTTCTTACTTACACTCACACGTGCCGAAGTCACTCAACGCTTTGTTTAATTTTTATATTCCCTATTTCACGTACCGGAGTGTATGAGCATATGCTGCTTCAGGTTTTGAATGCGCGTGAATCTGACTCCGCAGGTAGGACATTGGAAGGGCCTGTCGGGGCCATTGGTGCCGGGCCTGGCTGAGGGGCTGATATAGAGGTGGTATGGGTACTGAATACCTTCTAACCTGAAACACAAAGAGAGGAAACAGCAAACTGATATTAAAGCTTGCGCGTGCTCCTTTCTGCACTGGCAAACGAGGCGGTCCTGCTACGAAAGCTTGAAAAAAAAAAAAAAAAACCCCACTTTGACATGAATAAAGGAACTTTTCTAGCGCAAAGTGCACGTCTAGGTAAACATGAAACCAGTTTGTTGGTTTTGAGGGAGAAAAGTGGGCCACTGTGAACCATATCAAGCAACTGGCATGTCAGAAAGAGTTATAAGATGCGATATACGTCAGGGGGTTTGAAGTTTATAGACTTCCAGTTAGATGCTACATTACCCTGCACGTATGATTTATCGCCCGTCGATGTGGCTTGAGGCTTTTACAGCTCTTTATATTATAGTGCATCACGTCTTTGACATTTCGACGTGACGTCTTAATTTCGAATCTAAACAGGTGTGGCTCAGACACCCAGGTATGAGGTTTATGTATATATAGTCTTTACTGTTTGTGACTCGCCTGGCTGCAAGTTGAAACAAATCGTGGTACCTTTCATCATCTTCCGCATGTCCTCCTGTGTTAGAAGTGCTCTGCATTGACGGCAAACCCTCAGACACTCCCTCATCCATCGACCCTGGAGAAGGGAAGAAAAGAATTACTCATGTTTTAGCTGACTACTGATTACAATAAGTCTAGAGCATGATGTCTTGGATGGGGGTAGACTACAATACTGAAGGTCTTCCAGGGCTTGTGCCATATTTAATGTTTGATGCTGCTGGATTCCACTTCACCGCGCTATTCAGCAGTTTAGGAAAAAATGACGAGTTTCCATTTTCTTTTTATTTATGGCAGGGCAGTAAAGCCTTTCAAACAGCATTTGGGCCATCGGACAATAAAACTTTCCAGTAAGACCAATACAAATGCTGGTCGGGCGGCGCTGGTGGTTTGATGAGGCCGATTCGACTGCTTGTTTTAATTCTGATGCTGAAACGGCACGACTCGGGTGAAATGCTGTCCTTGGACGACTGTTTTGTTATGTTGGCAATTTATTTGTTTTGAAATGAGTCACCTGTAGGGTCTCAGATACGTGCTTGATGGCTACATCAGTGGTGTCATGTTAAAAGAAATTGCACGTCCCGGGCACAGAGTCAGCATCCTGACTAGTGATGCACTTTACTGAAGACGTGGAAATAAAGACAGAGCGTTGTTCTTGCTTTGCAGGATGTGGAGCAGTAGTTTTGCAGAGGCCTTGCCTTTGGAGGGTTGCTATAGGTCACTACCTTAGGGACGTGGAGTGTAACATTACGTGCATTCGCTCTGGACCATTCAGCTTTCACTTCGGTACGCAACTTCTTTCGTAGGTGCCAAAGCAAACCAATCCTAAAAGGGGGCTTATGTCTCCAGGCTTTGAGCTATCTGTGTTTAGCCGAACAAGCCTTAATTCTAATCATTTCAAATCAATTTTAATACTAATTAATCAGTAAAATACATAAAGAAGCACCACCTATAGAGGAGGACTGTGGACTGATGAGGAGCTCCTCCTGAACCTGCTCGCTGCCTGGCACCGTCTGCTGGTCGCTCAGCGAGCTCTGGGAGGCACTGACCGGCTGCGAGGATGCCTCTTGGACCTCCTCGTCACTGAGACGCTCCACCTTCACCCTCACGTCTTCCTCCTCTGCTGCCACTGGAGATGACACCACCTTAGAGCTCTCACATGTTAGGAAGTCACTGAGCCGCCGGCCCACTACCACCTCTGAGGTGCCGGGGGTGCCCTGCTCTAAACAGCGAGGGCTCTCCGGGAGCTTTGATTTGTCTGAGTGGAACCTCCGGTCGATACCGAATGGGAAAGTCCAAGGGAAGGCCAGGGAGGACTCCACAGGCTGGGCTGTGCTGTCTGAGAATGACGGGGATGGGTTGGGAATCTGAGGGGAGGTGGTGACCATCTGTGTAGTGCATTTGAGCGGACTCTCAGGCGATGCCATCGTTACAAAGTTTTTGCGTTTCCGTCTTGATTCGCGGCATATAGGAACGTTTCTCTCCATCACGCTGCAGTCGGACGAAACAGGCGACACGCTGCCGTCCAGTGGCGTCAGGGCACAGTTTGATGAGGCGCTCTCTGGTGCTGATTCATGGGGTTTGTCTGCTGTCAGGTTGTTGTTGTTGTTGCTGTTACCTGGGCTCCACAGAATACTGGACTTCATGAACTCTGAACAAGTGCTTGCCACGGCGAACATCTGCATGTAACTCGCAGCTGCCAGAACGTCGATGATGTTCTCCGTGCTGATGGACAGGGTAGATGTGTAGGCATATTCCAACAGAGGAGCGAAGCCACTGACGGTCACGTGATGAAGATCCAGCACAAACTTGTCCTCCTCCTCTGGCCGGCCCACAAGTTTGGAGCGGAAGAATTCACTGCAGCAGGCCAGGACCACTTTGTGGGCCAGGAAGAGCTTGTCCTGGACCCGAATCGTGACATCACATAAGTGACCTTCGTTGCGTAAAGCATTGAGCTTCTCCAGCATCTCCTGGCTGTGGGAAGTCGAGCTGTGGGTGAAGGTTTTGACCCCCATATTGGAGTTTCTGACTGTGTACAGGAAATATGTCCTGCAGGGAGACCAGGAAAAAAAAACAAAAGACATTAGATCTTTGTTATTCTTAACTTAAGCACTTTATATCATTACTCTTCATATATGGCAATGGCAACGTGTTTAACGATGACCTAACTAAGAAAAATTAGCCCTAGCAGCTTAAGAATCAAATGCAAAATAACATGTTAGAGTGGACTCATTAGAAATATGTAAATAAGACAAAATGAGATGTCAAATGTCACTTTGCAAAACACCATGTGTAGTGCAGTGTGGAGGGTAGTGGGTGTAGGTATAGAGAAATACTAAGGTGCTCTGTGAGTGGAAGGCAAGGTAAGGGGGCGGCGGGCGGGGGGGGTGAAAGCAGGGTAAGGAGCACAGAGGACAAAATGGCAAGTTATGTAACAACAATCAAAGCAGATGCGCAGCGATGCGAGCCAGACCCATGTGGAGGCCAGTGCACTACAGGATGCTCAGCAGCTGTCTGCGAGACATGTGGATTCTCTGAGGCATGAGATTTTCCATCAAACAAAAGCTCAAGTAAAGGGGCTCTCGCAGGGAGAGAGCGCTCCCCTTTACACACACACACACACACACACACACACGGGCCAAAGGAAAATACTCTTGGGCTATGTTGGCCCAGTAAAGGCAAAGTGAATTATAGACCTGGGCTATGGAGGTGCAACAGGAGAGTGCCTAGCCTGCACCAGCAAACAGGGCGATGAGAAAAGGACTTTAACTGCACCACCACGGGATTTTCTCAGGGCTGAAATGTTATTATTTAGCTCCGCGATCTCATTAAAGAAAAAAAGGAATCTTTGTGAAGATTACATGAACTTGACGTAGCAACGATGCACTAAATAAAAAAGTAAAAGCAGCCTGATTATTATTAATGAAAAATACTTTGCGACTCATCTTTTGTTCCAAACTTTTAATTAATCCTTGGTCTGGTGCTTACGTTAAAGAGAATCAAATCTTGAAGGTCGTACGGTGGCTCAAATATTCATCTCTCTCTTGTGAAGCTACAGCAGTAGGTGTGACAGGCAGAAAATCGCAACCATGTTGTCGATCTGTCAACAAAAATGTGAGGATTAACTTGTTATGACTCTTCAGTATGTTTCCTGGCGTGCTGTTAGCTCTTCATGCTTCCAGCTAGAAAACATTAACGGAACATCTTAAGCTCATTTGTTAATTAAGTTTAGGGGGCGGCTGCTATGACTTTTGGAGATGAATAAAACATCTGATTTAATATGATTTATATGATTTCATGATTGTGAATTTTTTAAATTGTTTTTTTAAAGGGAACAAGAAATATGTGATGGAATGAAAAACGATCAATATCCAAATCTATACAGGCTGTTGGACTGAAAGCTCTCAGAGCTTCCTTCCCAATGCTTCAGTACATGGTAAAAATAAATAAAAAAATTGGGTAATACAAATCACTACTACTCCCAAAAAGTAATGTCTAGATATATGGTTCCATTGCTAAAATGTCAAGCATAACCAAACATATCAGCTTCTAAATGTTTATATACATCTTTTTATTACTTTTTAAATGAGGAGTGTATAAAAATCACTCATAGCTCAAATATTGTAAAGGCTACAGAATCATGAATTGGTATACAGCTAACCCACACTGAAACCCATTACATACTTATAAATGGTTGTGATAGTGTAGTATTGGTGGTCTTTGCTGGGTGATATCAGGCGCATTCCTGGGTCAGTAACGCAAACACTTCGACGATAACGCTGAAATCTTTTGCTCAACAGTAATAAAGTTTTTCTTCAGAATGAATCACACTGTTTTTCATCCTTTTCATGACTAAACCGAATAAGAAAACATGTATTGTAATAATTATTAATGTAACCTTAGAAAAAAATATAAAATGGTAACTTGGAAGAATGGAATAAAAACAGTTAAAAGACAAATAGTGACATAAACCAAATCTTATCTTTCAACAAACTGTTCTTAAAGGTACACATTTGAGAGTTCTGGATGTTGACTATGGTAAATTGAACAAAACCCAGGCGAGAAATAGGTTGTTTGAATTATGAAAAAGCTGACAATTATTATTATGATGAATTTAGAGCATCTTTACTTTAAAATCTGTTCAGAATTCGTAAGTTTTGATGCATTGACAGTGAAATAAAATAGTTGTTTAGTTTTAATACCTACTAATACCTACTAATACCTCCAAGACTGTCTACACACTGCTGCAAGCTTCAGTGGCTGCATGCAAACTGCAAGAGCTGAAAGATTGCTGCTGCACCTGCAAGCACGTTGCAGAAGCTGCAAGAAAACTGCAGCAGCAGCTAGTTTCAACTGCCGCCAGCTCCAGCAACTGCAAGCAGGCTGCAAGAGCAAGCTGCCAGAAATCAAACACATTTTCTTCGGAAAATGCACAATGCTAGAACAAATATTTTTTTCCTGTTTACTTAACTGTACACTGAATAACCTTTGCTTTCTTTGATTTTCTTATTTGGGCAGACAAAACAAGCTATTTGAAGTCTTCACTGGGCCATTTATTGTTAGTTATAAACATTTTAAATACTTACAGATCATCTGACTGATCAATAATTATGTAGCTAAGAGACAGAGACAACAGTCAAAAAACTACTCAAGTTCACAACAAAAAAAAACATTTGTGATGGCGATAGGGCAGAGGAGGCGTAGCCTTCAACCCAGGACTTCTAGTCTGTTTACATCACGTACTAGCAAGACACCACAAGCGCCGGGCTGAGACTGAAAGATGGGGGCTGATCAGGTCAAATCCACTTAAAACACAGGAATCATGTATTTTGTGTGTTAGTCACAAGTGCTACGAATCTGCTGAAAGAGATATTGGGTCAACATGTTTGCAGCAACATTCACGGGATAGCAAACATTAGCTGTTACTATCACACCGACACGTCAAGTGAACCAGGGGATGAAAAGTACATCCGATTTACTTTCAAAATAAAAGTAACCTTACCGCGATGCCCGTTATCTCGGCACTGTATTTAAATTTAAGTCGTGATACAACATTGTAGTCCATAAAAACGCACGATTTGTGTGTTTTTGTCTGCTTGTTATCACTAATGTGTTTTGTTTACAGTTTAAATAATCAAATTTTAAACACCGGTTATAGTCTGACACGCAGTGTCGTTGAGCAAGAAGCAAAAATGTCAATACGCCCGATTTATTTTGAAGCCAACTCAACCATATTTCCGGTTTGACCGCGGATAACCCCGTAGACGTCGACGCAGCTGCTGCTCATTAGCTAACTGTCGCTAGCCATCAAGCTAGCGCTAGCCGACACAACCCAGTGCTACTAGCTGGTTCCTTTGCCCGTATCAATGCGCAGACAACAATGCAGCCAGATTAAAGCGTACACAGCGGGCGTACAGTTATCAGACAGACAGTGCGAAGGGAATTTACCTCCTGAGATGAGGCCCGTGATAACGGCAGGGCCTCGGGATGCACAGAGCGCAGCTGACAAAAAGCAGCGATAGTCGGAGACAGCGGTGCGCCCTGCCGCTTCACTCCGATCACTCACATTCCCTGCGCTCCTCAGGCAGTTGTCAGCCTGCCAGCCGCCAAAACTCACAGCTTAATTAACATTCACGTGAATTCACATCACAACAGGCTGATGTTAAAAGTTTTCGAGGTTCTGTTTTCATTCCTTTGTGCTCCCCGCTGTCCTTTCTGCGCTGTATTTGTATCCCCACAATGCAACGCGCATGTCTAACGGTACTGTACTGTAAGAAACAGGAAGTCTCACATTTAGCAACATGTACAACACAACTCAGACGCTGCTCAGGAATTCCCACTGTTTATGTTAATTCATACGCAGTTTATGTGTCCCCCTGTTGAACTTTTAATCCGATGATAACATGCACACATCTGTTATGTGCTGTCAACGCATTTTCTTAATATTTTCATGTATTTTTTTTCAATGTGGTCTGAATTTTGGAAAAGATTATGTTCACCTATCAGGATTATTCTGCACGCAATAGCATGTTTTTATACTGCCTAACATGCTTTTTCATTTTCAAACTAACTTTATGTGATGTTGTTTCTTCTTGGAGTTGTGCGATATAACTGTTGGTTGGTGGTGTTGAAGTAATCATATTTATATTTTAATACGTCTGTTTATCTCACTTTACCAACTCTAAGGCAAACACCATGGAATGAATGCTGGTTTTGCATAATATAATGTAATTATTTGGTTGTTAAATGATATTCACGCCTCAAACATCATACAGTCATCATACAGGGTTTTTTTTTACTAGTGCACATGATGCTTCTACCTCTTCCTCTTACTGGAAAGAATAAGCAATTGTATAGTTACCTAACTGTGTTTTCCTAATTTTAGGCTCTTAGCCCCATTTTAAATTTCTTAATGTTAGATGTAACTTTCTCTGTCTCAAAAACGTTTCGATAGTTTGTGAAAAGAGGCAAACAATGTAAATTGTTGTGTAGATTTATATCAGTGACAAGTTCTGATATTTCATAAATGGATGCAGATGTTGTCAGTAACCCAAACCTGACAATCCAACCTCCATACATCATATTTAAAGCGTTTGGTATTGTAACCCACCCTACTTTCTACCAGGCTCAGTCAGCTGGGAATAGAATATGACTTACACTAAAAGTAGGATATTGTTAAGTCATTGTTGGTGCGTGTTAAATAACTGCAGTAAATGAATATGCATGTATATGGCAGTGGTCTTGTTCAGACGCCTGGGCAGGCAAGTTATTCCAGTGTGGTGGGATTTTATTTAAAATCTGAGTGGTTTCAGTTTGTAAAACCAGCAATGAAAGCTGCCTCACTCTGCTTTTAAAGGGTGCCGTCCCGCCTAAAAGAATTCCATTAGTCTGGCTTTTATTCGTGCGTTTCAGTGGCCCACAATAATTTAAAGGAGTGCTCTCGAAAATATGTAAAACATTTATAGGTCACATAAAGCATGGCTCCTCCTGTAGCCAGGAAACCTCAAGAAACGTAGCTTGCTTGTATCTACACATTTGTTTAAATGTTGCACAAAGTTCCCTTTCGGTTGTCCTGAAGGATAATTCACAGTACGAGAGAATCATTTATTGACATAAATGTGTTTATTTGACCATTTTAATAAACAAAAATTCTCAAAGACAGCAGCACCTGCCATGTTAATTACATGTCCACGGTAAAAACTTTACAAAAATAAATAGCTTAAAAAGGAAGCTGTAATAATAAAATAGTATGGTCCTTCACTGAAGGGATATAGGCCTAATGCTCCATCTCTTTTGTTTTATAACATACTGTAAATTAACAACAGGAATGAAGAAATCAAATATACATACAAGAGTCTGAAAACAACTGTGAGTGTTTGCATATGATGCATTATCAAATAAAAGTCTGGAAATGAATAAAATTAATGTTATTTTTCATATACACGATAGATAGTATGCTTAAAACTTAAATTAGTAATAACACCTCCATAGAAACATTTGTTGCACTGCAGACGGTTTGTACCACTGTTTCTTTCAACTGCATTACAATGCACCTGGGAAAAAGGTAAAACTAAGCTACAGGTCAGAGGGACGTTCTCTGTCATTATCTAGGCTGATTCCTTTTACACACTGTGTAAACTCAAACTCAAACTCTATCAATTTCTATAAAATCCACATGTCTGGTTTGGCACTGAAATCTGTTACGATATTACCTCTAAGAATACAACTCCAAACTACAGATTTAGTGTCACTGAATGTTTTCCCCACAATTCAGCAAAGCTAATTTTCAGAATTAAAAAAAAAAAACACAACATAGTTATCACAAACATTTGACACAAATCACATTTTGGTATGTGTGTAAAAAGAGAAGCAATCAAACAAGAGCGCATTTCCCAGAGGCTTTAAATCCCAACGCATCAAACGTACGTACCTACCTCAATCACAGGCAAACGGCTCGATCAAAGCTTTATAGGGGTTTGAGTTCTGTGGAGGACAGTTGGAGGTATATTTACACTGTGCTGGTGTTTGACAGCAGGTTTCATGCCATTGGTCTAGCCCCACTTTATTTGATAGCTAACTTAAAAAGACCCACTGCAGATCATATCAGACTTCATCCGAAAAGTTAGTTTCTATAAGGTGGGACAAGAAATCTTCTCTTTCTGGAGAAAACACACACACAGCACCTTCATCTAGCATCTGTACATGGCATCACATGTACAACCTGAGGTAGATTTCCATTGTTTCATTTCTCGGTAGTGGTTGTCAAATGTCAACAAAAGACGACAAAACAATATTAAGGCAAATGCCCCGTGACTCGATGCGACCAGTTGGTGACATGGACGGATTACGAGGCAACAGGCCCGTGGGCGGGGATAACGAAAAGTCCCCCGCGCCACTCCTACATAGTACCCGGACCTCAAGGTTGAAAGAGACACAAAATGGTGCGAAGTTTGCAATTGAACCACACCTCTCAGAATCTCAAGGGCACAAAAAAGACTTAAAAGTCATTTGTGGCCATTTGTAGTCATTTTGCATCTCTTTGTAGTAGTTTTATGTGTCTTAAAAGTTGCTTGTATCTCTTTCTTGTCCTTTTTGCATTTCTTTGTGGTCATTTTGTGTCTCTGTGGTAGGTTTACAGTTCCGTGAAGTCTTTTTTGTACATTTGTGGTCATTTTGTTTCTTTTTGTTGTTGCTTTGTCTCTCTTGGTAATGGTTTTGTCTCTCTTTGTAGTCATTTGTGTTTATTTGTGGTTGCTTTGCGTCATTTTGTCTCTCTTTGTGGTAGTTATGTGTCTGACCCCAAAGGCCCCTGGGCCTGTGCTCTGTGTACCCAATTAGTAATCCACCCATGGTTGGTAAGTGCAGTCAGACCAAAAAGGGAAAGTTCTACTGTATTCATGTTCCTCATAAGCACTCTTGGTTGAGACATTCTCCGGAGACTGGCTCTGGGATTTTGTTTGGATCGCACTTTTCTGGCTCAACAGTCATCCCAGTGTAGTCTATGCAGAACACACTGCGACGGCGCTCCCCCTGGCCACAAGTTCGTGAGCAGGAAGACCAAGGTCCCATCTGCCATATGGGGCATGGCAGATCCCCACAAGGCCTGATGTCTACGGGCTTCAGATCCTTGTCGCAATGGCTGGAGAGGAAGCCTGCATTGTCTCTGCATTCAACATTTCTCCTGGACCATCCAGAGCCGCAGCTCTTGGAGCACTCAGACCATTCCCCCAGGACCCAGTCCGGCACACCAAACGGATGAATCACATGCGACGAAGGTGATGAGCCCTTCTTCTCCTTGGATTTGTTAAAGGTCACATCGCGAGGGATGAAAAAGGTATACTTGACCTTGGGAGGGTTGGCGTCTCCCGCTGTGGCCAGGAGCTGGATAGTGATGGCCTCCTTCAGCTGCCTGAAGCTCTGGATCCTCTCCAACGTGGTGGAGGAGCCGCTGTACTTTAGCACAGCACCCAACACAGGAATGTCCTGCTCCACCGTGGATACAGAGAAGTTACCGTTGAGGATGTAACCGCCACCCTCTCGCTTTATAGCCAGGTAGTTTCCGTCATGTTTAATTCCTCTGTGGCTCCGCTGTTTGATGTCAATGTTAGTAGCGCCAACAGGTATTGTGACAATGTCACTGTATCCATAGCTGATGGAGAAGACAAAGATCTGGATTTAGATGGTGTACACATTGTTTTCTGGTTTTAATTTGCGTAATGTACTTATTTGCTTTCTTCTAGAAAGTTAGATGAGAAGTTTAGTAGCCTAAATGTTAAGTACAGAGCTAGAGCTGAGAGGTGATTAGCAATTTGGAGGCAGGGGAAAGCAGCAAGCCTGGCTCTCTCTCAAAAGTGAAAAAATCCACCTACTTATAAAAGCTCACTACTTATGCAACAGTTTGACATTTTGGGTAATACACTCACAGAGCCAGAGTTTTTCCCCTACTTTCAGTCTTTGTGCTATTAAAGCAAGGATTGGATACTGGTTGCATGCTTATTTCTAATGGATACGTGAAATTGTTATCAGTCTTCACATATAACTGAAGGCACCGGAGCAATTCTCCAACATTTGAAACTATTTTGTTAAACACATTATGGCTTGCGTTACAGCAAAATGCACTTCAGTTATCAGAGCTTGAACATAACATTATCCTTTTCATATGTAGAGGATGCTTCTGCAGCACTTACGTTGCTTTGTTGTGGGAGCCTGTGATCTTCCTGCAGGTGAGTCCGCTCCCTCCACACACTCCACACTTATCCACTCTCTTATTGGATCCAATCACCTGGTCGCAGCCGGCCTTCACACACTGGCCTTGGACACACACGGATGTGGTGTCGGGCCCACATGTCGTGCCGTCAGTCACCTGCATGGACACAAGTAGATCCTTTTATGACTAGTGTTAAGTAAGTGTTGACTATTGAAATACAGTGATATAGTGAAAGTGTTGTCTTTACCTGGTTTTAGGGACTGTGTACCAGACTGTTCTAGTTGTTATTTATTTTTACAAACTAAGTCATCTATTTTTAAGAATACACCAATATTCATCTCTACAATACTGTTGCACTGTTACTATTAAGGTATTTGGTTAAAAATATTGTTATATTTGATTTTGGACATATCGCCCAGTCCTAATAATGCATCTTATATATGGCTTGAAGCATCTCGACAAATGCTAAATGTTTGGGTTGTTAATTTTGAATGGAACGCATCACATGAACATAATGCAGTGGCAAAATGGCTGCGTAATGAGCTGCGGGTGTGCATCAACTGTACCTTAGATTCAAACACCTTGAACTCACTGCTGCCCCTGGCCCTGCAGAACAGCTTACATCTGTCTCTGGGAGAAACCCCAGCGTACTTTGGTATCCACTGTTTCATGTTCCCGTTGTAGTCCAGGTAGCTGAGGCTGTTGTGCTTCTCACACTGCTCCTCTCTGAAACTCTTTCCTAATGGGAAAAAGTGGACTAAAGATTAGAGCACAATACACTGACGGCAAGCGCCTGAAAATAGAATAATTGCAAACAAATGTATCAAAGAAATTAAATTTCAAATATATTGAAAAGGCCACTATTTATATTTTTGTATGAGTTGAAATGAAAATTTTGACTGTTTTGATATCTCATCAGTGCAGTACAAAATACCTCATTGCAGCCTCTCATTTGTTTTACTGCTTTTCTCCCTCTTCTGATAATAAATTTAATTTCTTTAGTTTTTTGGATTTATTGTCCGACAAAGCAACAGATTTGAAGTTGTCATCTTGTGCCGTAGTACACTGTAGCGGGCATGTTTAAGGCGTTTTGCAAACTAAACATTAAGTTAACTAAGCATTGATTAATATCTTTTAGGTTATTGTAAAATTAGTTGCTGCCCTATGCCATGACAGTACACCACCTATGATTTTAAAGAAATAATGAGCAGTGTGATAATATGTTTATCAAGAAATTCAAGTTGATTTCAGTTCACTGGGTTTGTCTGTTCAGACGCTCAATGCAGTAAAACTCACAGAGGCATGCTCTTATGGCCTAAATAAGCTAGTGTGTAATAAAGATATGGAAAAATAGTAAAAATGGGAATGGAAAAACATTGATATGTGCAATACAAGCATAAAACTGCTAAAGTGTGAAAAGTTTATTAATAGATTATTGATAACATACTTGTCAGTTTTACACTGGTTGTCTGCTGGAAAGATGTAATTTGATACTAAAAGGATCTTTTGATGGGATCCTAAACAGGAAGGCATGACACTGACACGTGCAAGATGTTATAATTAGATACCTAATTACATTATCCTGGGTTTCCATGAGTATTAGTGTTAGAAATTCTTTTCACACCATTTGTTATTTGTGTTCAGTTAAAATATAGAAGGGACATGGTCAAGAATAAGAAAGTAAACACATGGGCTGTTGCCTGCTTCGAGTATATTGTTTTTTAAACCTGCTTAATGCCGATTCTCACCGTTATTGTTGTCACACGGCTGCGTGTTGCAGGACTGGTACTGAACTCTCTGTCCCTCACAGTACTTCCCTCCGTTCTGAGGCACAGGGTCGGTGCACTCCCTATAGGAGAACTCCACCCCACCGCCACAAGTTCTGGAGCACTGCTCCCACGGTCCCCACGAGCTCCAGCCGCCGTCCACAACCACCTGCGGTAAAACACAGCGAGGAAAAGAAGGAAAAAAAGAGCAGTGAGAGTAGTTGGTTGGAGCTCTGTGCCAAAGGCAATCTCAGCTGTGTAGCCTAAACCACAGTCTGGGCTTCTGGGTTTGAGGCCGCACAGTGTGTTGGCGTGCCGCGACTTCAGGCTAAATCTGTGTTGAAGTTCGGCACGCGCCTGCTGTCTGCTTCTACCCACATTCCTGCCACATGTGTCACTCACCACTAGTGGAACCTGCCATGCTGCAGCTTTGTAAGGCAAAATTTAAAGTGTGTATCTGCGCGTGTGTGTATCTGTATCTGTGCGTGCGCATGTGTGTGTTTGCTAACGTGGGTGTCCTTCCAGAAGTTTTATGAGTTTGGACCAGGCAACATCGCAACTGCCAGCACGTCTGGGTTCATAAACAGATGTGTGATCATAACACAAGGAGAAGATATCAAGGCAACCAAGCTAAAATGAAACACTGAGAGGTATAAATGTTCTTTAAGGAAATATAAAAAGGCATCATGCAGCAGCTGGATTTAAACTCAAAGTCCAACAATGTTGTAATCAGCGCTTTTTAGCCTGCACTCGTCATTCATATATCCCTACTTAGAACTGCACACAGCTGCAGTAATGACAAAGTGTCGTACCTCCACTGAGTGAGACACTGTATTTACTTTAATTTTTATTGATGACTTCTCTTTGTAGGCTCAGCCGAGGATTCTTTCCTAAATCAGCAGAATTCCAATGGAAAGTTTGCACGAGCTGTTGATTTAAAGAATGTTAGCTGTTGGAGATTTCAATTGTATTACACAATTTTCGACTGGGGTTTGCCAGTTGTCATGGAATTTTGGATCTTCAAATTTCAGGGTTTTTTCTGAGCACTTTATTATCCCTGTAAGTTTAAAAGTGAACTTCAGAAGATATATTTTTGACCTTAGAGACAGAATTTTTCCCAAAAATCTTTTATTAAGATGTTTTAGCCGGCTACAGATACAAGAACTTCTTTGACTAGTTGTTTCAAGCGTGAAAGAATGAAACTTAACGCTTGAAATGTTTTGAAAGCTACTGTTGGTCACAGGGAAAACGGCTCAAGTTGGGCAAATCAGAGTAGGTGGAAAGGTCATTTCATTTTCTAATGCAGAACAAGCAGTGAAACGGATTAATCACACACACGTTTTCGGCATACATCAAAAACCCAGCGTGAAAAAGCAAAACAAAACATCTGTCTGTCATCAATTTGCTGAGGGAGGTTTTCTCAAAGTTGCTGACTTCTGGGTTTCATGACTACAAACTTGATCACTCTAAATGAGTAGTGCGCTTTGTAGGAAATGACTCATTCAAAACCTACGGGCAATTCTCAGCAGCAAGCATGTGCAAGCATATAAACACTGTCAGCATGGGCTATGCAATGAGAAGCCAGTCGCCACCGGTTAAATCTGTATTTCCCAGTATACAGTGTAAATTTCAAATCCGGTGTCTGGTGTGACATTTCTATGCTGGAGCACTGGTAATGATTTTAACCAGCACTGACTAGTTAACCAAAGCTCAAGGCAACCATTGCCACGGCAATTAGCAGCATGGTGGAGGCTATGGCATCATAAACATGTCAGCACTGTTTGTGTAATTACTCCTACTGCCTGTAGGGGGAGACAAAAGTCATGAACTGTAGTTTTAAAAGAGACTATAAAGCTTTTACAGAACAGCGGCTACTGTAGTCACAGGAAATGCTGAAACACTGTGTAGCAGTATTACAATAAAACGTTACACTGTCAGTTTAGCTGACTAGCTAGTTTACTGACTAGCTATCATTATCCACCAGTAGTTGTTCTATTTATTTGACTAATAGCTCATTTGACCATGGTATTTGTTTTTCGTTAAAGGTTACATAGCCTTGCTTTGATGACATGAACAGATGTTTTTCTGAATTTTTTAAGAAACAGTCTTACCAGTGGCCGCATCACTTCTTGGGTCGACATGCAAGCTCCATGGAGGCACGTCCCATTGGTGCTACATGGCGTACCATCAGCCCAGGGCAGGCTGCCATTCTTGGTGGAGCACTGCAACGTTCCGTCCTCCTGACACCACAGCTGGCTGCAGATATCACTGTCTGAGGTGTTGGGGCAATGAACAAACTCCTCTCCAAAGATCTGCTGGCACTGCTGGTCCAGACTGTACTTGGTTCCTGGTAGCTCTTTTGGTAGCGGCATGGTACTCTCTGGGACATCTAGCAGGCAGTCCCCTGTGGTTACAAGACAAAGCAACACTGTATGAGGCTGATTATAATGTGGTTTATTGAGATTATGGACTTTGTGGTACTGTGACAATTGTTAATGTGTTGCTGTTTGTGTGTGGCATGACAACAGTGGAAAAATATTCAGGGCAAGTTGTGTCCTGACTATAAAAATGAGTAATTTAGATGTAACTAATGCAGCGCAGTTTTATAGGCAGTCTCGTGTTCTGAATCTGGACATTTGACAGCTATTCTAAATCTGAATTTATTCATTGTTCCTCTAATGATTCATTATTACATTCAATAAGCGTTTTGTCTGGAGTTGTCAATGACGACCGCAGTTCGGAATGAACATTCTCAGCCACATGAGTTTTCTTTGGAGGAATTTTCCAACTGATAAAGAACATATTTTGCTGACACCAGCTGTTGCTTTTGGCTGAGGAGGTGAAGAACAGGAAGAAGTCCATTGTATGAGTCAGTGGAAAAGAAGGTTCACTGATAGGTCTAGCAAGGATACAAACAATACAAGATGCACAACACGAGATGGGGAGAGGGAGCGAATGCAGGCGAAGCAAAGAGAAAGAAACAGCAAGGGTGAGGAGAAGAGGATGTGGAAAGAGAAGATGTGGAAATCTAGGGCAAGATAAACTATCCTTATAACCCATAATTTAAGGGGAGCGACATGTTTAAGCAGGAAAGCCATAGTTAGAGTGCGAGAGGAATAACAGTATGTTTTATTCATCTCTGAATCAGCCCTAATAACAGAGCCACAGTGCTGTGGCAGTCGTCCACATTGGCAGAAGGTCTGCGCAGGGCTGCTCAGTTTCTGATTTATTCAGTGTGTAATTTTTAACACGCTGGGGCGAGAACCTGAAATACTTCCTACCATGTCCGTTGTCAAAGAACTCCGTGATGTAGCGAGCGCTGCAGGGAGACCAAGGCGCAGTCTTGTTGAGGCTGACAAACAGGGGAGCCATCAGGTAATGCCCTCCCAGATCTCCAAACATCCTCTCACAGGTCTTGGAGTCATCATGAGGCATACTCAAAACATGACCTAGAAGGCAAGGATGCAATGACAACGATGTGATACACAGGTTCACAGATGCACACAAGGATTGTTGAATTGAATGAAAAAGACTACACATAACTTTGCTATCATATAACATTTCAAAAGTTCCTACACCCACAGCAGCCCACCCATGTGACAGTAAATTTAAGCTGACCGAGCTCATGCGCAGCTGTGAAGGCAGCTTGCAGCCCGTTGTCCTCAATGACTGAGCAGCTTCGCTTGGGATCGCACATCGTCCCGACATCGGCCACACCCAAGGTGTCGCAGCTCTTCTGTCCGCAGATGTCCTGCAGCGTAAACAAACACAGAAAATGCCGAAACTGCAGCACCAAGGTCCTGACGATGGTGGCGTGAGATTCGACACCAACACTGACATTTCTTTTTTTATCTACAGTTTGCAAATGTAGGCGTCATTTCATTTTCATGCAGGCAATCTCCTACGATCATGAGCACGTATATATAAGTATCTATGTGTTTATGTATTATGTGTGTGTATGTGTATGTATTATCTTATCAAGGTGTACAAACCTCTGATACAGGGTGACTGATGCACAGCAGAGTGCAGAGAGTGAATTACAAGGGGCTTGTTTTACAGCCAGATCTGCTAATCTGCTGATTGCTGATTGCGATGTCACTGCTGTGAGCAGGTGGTGAGACCGAGAAGTTGCAGTGTGACACTCCTGTATTAGTCACATAACTTCTTTAATTAGTGCATGTATAATTCTTGATTAACTGTATATGACACATGAAAAAAGGTATGCTACGGCTGCTTTGCTAGCACGTCAGTCCCCTACAGACAACTGACGATTATTACAGGTATGTGTCACTGCTGACTGTATGTTGCCACATTTGGACATAGCTTAAACAATAATGCTAGCACATTACATTAAAATGTCATTGTTTTTCTTTTTTTAAAATATATATTCAATGAACAAAGTGGCATATGCATGTACCTACATGTATTAGGGAAACATTTCTACAGCATTGGTATATGCCATTACATTATAAATCATTTTATTCCAGCGGGGGAGTCGTGTGCACCGTTCAAACTGCAGCAAAGTGATATATGTGCTACCAATGATAAGTCAAACACAAAGCGCGTCATAATCACCGCTGGGATAAAGTATGTCAATAAGAATCGGTATGTACCGATGGAGAGTGGTATCTGCGAGTGGAACATAAGTGACATCATTTTTAAGTGCCATAGCTGAACCACAGGGACATAACAAAAACCAACAGTGACATACCACTCTGATTTGACGTAAGCCACTCGAATTAAAGCTGCATACCATGAGTCACTTTTTGATCCTGTCGTTACTGCCGAACAGCTTCGGTGTCATGGAACACTAAAAGTATCCACTGAAACCAAGAAAGTGCATACTTGCGTTGGATCCAATTCAACTATTTCATTCAAATCAGCTCAGGTTAAGTTCTTGGAATGGACAATAACTGCAGGACCGCACTATTAACTTGTAACCAAACTGTTTAACCATAACACAGTGGACAACATATCCTATCATTAATATGTGGCTTTATGAACTCTTTATTAAGTGAGATAAGGGCTATTTCCCCTGAAACACTGTGATAATTTGCTAAGAAACAGCTGGCAGAGTGGACTCTCGAATAGCTAAAGACAATGCAATCAGACATTGCATCAGATAGTAAATATAGTGTATATCGTGTATGGGCAGCCCAGTCTGTGAGTGACTGTTAGATTAATCATGTAGGACGGCAGACCATCACCATCTATTTATGTCCAGTTGTTTTTCTGCCATATTTTAAGAATTGAATCAAAAACATGTTGCTCAGTGTTTCCGTCGTAAAACAAAGCAAATAAATATGCTCAGCATGCAGCTGTCCGGAGCTGTGATGTGGGAGAATGAACAGTGTGGTGTATCGAAAATCTTTCCCTGCTTGGGAAGACGCCTGGCTGTGTAGGACGGAGACGGACGCGTCCATGGCCTCGCCTAAGCCCCAAAAAAACCACAAGGCAGAGCCCTCTGTGATTCAAAACACATCTGGACTTGGAGCTGCCATTTGAACACAGCTCAGTGTGTGTTTGTACACCTTGTTCCACAGTAGCACCATCACTCATGCATGCAGGCACACGGACACAAAGAAAGATGTATGGGTCAAAGCTGCAATATGGCATTTGCAGATAGTACAGGCAGATGTAGAAGCACACACATACAGCATAACACCGCAAAAATGCATGAGAGAATGTTTCCACTACATGCAACAGAGTGTAAGTTTTGAGTTTCACAACAGCCAGCAGCAGCAGCAGCCTTCTCTAATGACTGTGGGATACATAGCATACATTTTCAACCCCGACCCGGCCACACACTCAAGCCCTGACCATTTAAAGTGTCTTAATCATGTCAGGGTTGATTTGTGGTTGCACTAAAGTTAGCTCATCCACGAGGAACCTTCCGTCCTCTACATTTCAAAGCATATCTCCGCAGAAATGGAAAAACAAACACAAACCGGGTTTGCGTGAATGATGGTTTCCCCGATTGAAAGCCACTTCAACAAATCCAGCACAAGACTGCGAAAGCCCATATGTTCTATTCATCATTTCCCTGACCTAGGATCAGATTTACATCATAACGTCATTCAGTAGGCGGATAAATGCCAAGCCTGTCATCAAATCAAGCTGCAACCAGGGCACTTAGCTATAAAAATGTAATAACAGAGAAGTTACTTGCTTAATGTATTGTCTGCTAACACCTTGTCAGCATGCACATACCAGATGGAAGAAGGCAGCCAAATACATCAGAACAAGCCAATCACAACCCCAACCCTGAGGACTTGTGAACTTATTTCCTGCTGAAGCATCCATGAGGCATAGTTTGTTTGCTCTCTGTTGACAGTCTCCCTGCTTGGAAGCGATTATTGCTATTCCATACCCGAAAGCAAGGGTCTCTTTATCACCTGGGACCTTCACTTTGAATACAAAGGCGTGTAAATGTATTACTGTTACTGTAAGGCAGCTGTTGTGTGGTTGAGTCTGTTGTCTCTGAAACCACATTATGTATCGCAGCTGGACTGAATTCCGCCGGGGTTCAAATCGTGACTCATCCTTGTTGAGTTATGGTCTTCTGAATGGGGAACAAAATATACCCAGACGATCATAGCTGAGTGAACGGTCTATTCTAATAATACAATGTTAAGCACTCACAGCATTGTTTGAGTTGTTTCATGCACTAAACAGCCCATGCTCTGAAGAACGGCTCAACTATCATAATCTATCACATCTGCGTGCATTTTTAAAACACTGTTAGTTGTGAATTACCATACCAATACCATTGTTAAAATATTTTGTGTTAATGCTGAATAGCTGCAGTGCTCCAAAGCAAGCTGAAAATCAGGTTGATTGTATTGTATATTGTGGGCCTTCTGTCTAATGTGCCAAATGGAATTCACTGATAGGGATATCAGAAATGTATTAAAAATAGTCTGTCTTGCAACCTGAGAACGAAAAAGTCTAATATTCAATTGAAATTGGTGTTTACCAAATACACTACATGGTGCTTACAAGGTAGTGTATTTTAGTTTAGCAGAGCTGCTGGAAATGTTACAGAAATTATATTATTTCAGGCCAGGAAACCGAAAGAATGAACTCTGGGTGGTAAAACACCGTAACTAAGAGGGATACCATTTACATTACATACACAAGTTGGTGCATTGGTTAGGAAAACATTCATTAATGCAGCTCTATATTAAATTTTCCAAAATTTTTAAAAAATGAGCATTTCTTGTATCAAAAAGTTCTGAATGAAACACATTATACTGCCTCTCAACTTAAAACAAGATTTGGCGTTCCCCAAGGATCAGTTCTTGGGCCACTGTCGTTTGGCATTGAGATCAACATTCCAGCAAATTTGACAAAAAATATTTTAGCCAAAATTCCACTTACAAGCTTTTTCCAGAGATTACAACTGAATCACATGGTCTTCTACAGTGGATGAAGTTGTCATGTAGATGTCTAAACGCTATGATCACATGGTCATGTGATGAAGTAATGGCATTTGTTGGTGGTTTTAACCCCTGTGTCTGGTTAAAGTTGTTCTTTGGCATCAGATGCAAATGGTCTTTTCAAGCTTTTTCCAGTGACTTCTTGTCAATGACTTTTGACCCCATCTCAGTCAATGCAATGACCAGTTTTGATCTGGTTTCCATAGACAGCTAATGTTTGTTTTCAATGTTCATTCAGTCTCTTGTCTGGGATTCTTGTCATTTCATTTACACAATCAATGAATTGTAGATAAAAGCTCTTGGAAAAAAAAAAATAAGTGGAGTTGGAATTTTGCTACTACTGCTTCTCCTTTTGCTCAACCTATGTCAAATGGCAGTCAACACCATTATATTTAGATAATGGTATGTTTTATGGCAGAGACCTCAACAGCCATTCTGAAGCAGTGTAGGCAAGCTAAACCTAGTAGGTCTTTGGTACTAACCTCTCTGGTGAAGAGCATAGCAGTGTCATAATGCTCTGGATGCCTCTGGCTTGGTGGATTGAAGAGCTGCTGCCAGGAACAGAAGTTCCTCAGAGCCACGCCGCCGTTGCTGGAAACTTCCGGGCCAACCTCTTCGTCCTCCACCACCAACATCTTCACCAGCACCACGTTTACTGAGTTCTTTATGCTCGGGTGCTTGTAAAGCTGGGCGGCCATCGACATCAAGGTCAAAATGTAGTGCTGCAGAGGATTAGAGACAGGGTGTGACGTTAAAAAACATTAACTTCCACAAATATGGACTTGATTGATGGAGATGCGTAAAAAGCTTGGACAATGCAAACTCATACTCATGGAGAACAGGGCTAAAATGAAATGAGTGAGGGTCATGCACTGCAGGCCCACAGTTTTGCATGACAATAGGTTGGTGTTTGTGCTTGCACTGACTGCAAACTGATCGACAGTGTGTTTTTGTGACCAATATGTGGTGATATTTGAGTTCTGAAACCTGGTAACACACAATCTGTTGAGATTTTCTACACACCTTCTTAACAGAACATTCATTATTTTAAAAACCCCTTAAAATTGGTTGTCAGAGATTTGTGACAAAGTTATGTACGAACTGAACCGGACACTCTGTGGTTTAAAAATAAACTTATCAGTGCTCCCTGCCGTACAGCCTATGTAATGGCAACACACGACAATGTTTCTAAAGATTACAAACATATCTGCGGTCGGCCAATTACATCTTCTATCAGCTGATATGCTTCATTTATCAGTCTGGCTCTGGCACACACTACCTCTTGTCAGAAATGCAAATGTGCGTTTGCATTTGTGACGAATGCGAATTAACTGAGGGGCACACACATATATATTTTTAAAATCACAAAACCGCCTGCTTTTGCGTGTGTGACATGTTGCTGTCCTACTGTACCCAAGGTGCACAGATAAAACTGGCTCCTAAAATAACTCAGAGTGGCATCATCACGGCGAGAAATTTCTGTGTCCTAAAATGGAAATTCAACACAAAACTCTACATCGCTGACCCTTAAAAGCATTGACTCCCGTATAATATTTGGATTGCTGTGTAGTCATATCAGTGTTTATATCTACAGTATTTGTGCCTTGCTGGAGAGGAACAGTTCCCTCCACAAAGAAGTTAGTCTGGTGTCTCCTCCTGGCCCAATAAACTGTCTGCTGCCTTTAAAGGGGATGAGAGGAGCAGATGTGATTGGTCATTAAGGAAGTCTGACACTGCTTCTATTTCTCCCACTATTAATGCTCAGTGTTGTGTCCAGGATTATGTGTGAGCTTCTAAAATGTAAACATTAGTTGGACGGTGTCACGAGCAGTTTCAGGAAAGCAGATGATTTATTTTACATCTCAAGGCTCCCTTCCTTATCTGCGTTAAAAATTAGGTAAAACCCATTTGGCTTTAAAAACTCTGAAGCTCTGCCTCCAAATAGTTTTTGTTCACTATCCATGATTGTGTCACGGGAGGCTGGGATTTAAAGGGTTTTCCACAGCGCTGTCATGGTGTTGTGTTTTTGCGGAGAGCTGGTAAATCACCGTGAACGCGGGGGATTGTACCATGATGTGCATTGTAAAGTCTTCCATCGACTTTGCTGAAATCACTTTTTCTGGGGTGGGATGATATTCCAGCTTAAAAAGTTTTTCCACATGTGCTGTACACACACCCACAGAACCACATGTTGATTTTTTTTTTTTTTTTTTTTTTTGCCTGAAGGACTCCAAATAACTAACATCGCCCCTGCTCATAGAACAGCGGGGTGATGTATGTGAGCTTTGAAAATAAGCCTTATTTGCAATGAAAAGCCTTAATAAAAGCAGTTTATCAGCCAAACCTGAGCCCAGTGCCTGGTCGCCGTTTCTTACTTAGCTTGCTTACTGTGGGATAAGGCAGAGGCTTTGGCAGCTGAGGAGCTTGTTAAGTACAAACAGACAAGAATTTGGCTGGTCTGGATTGTGGCAGAATCACGAATTGTCCTACTTTTGTCGAAATTGTTCTTAAGTTTAGCTCCAGAATGAAACAGGGCTGACATTCATTACGCGTGTTGATTTCAGGGCTTTTGTCATATTTTATCACCATCAATTAAAAATTTTGCAATTGAAATATTTGATGTTTTATGTGAACACCGAGGAACAGTCAGTTGGTCACAAAATGAATTTATGATTCTGACTTAAGACAGATATAGATAACATATTGCGAGGCTTGTGAATCTTCCCTGGAAGATGCTCAGGCTCTGCTGCCAAATCCTGACCAAGTCCTGAGGAATGTGGTTCAGCATTGCTTGCGTTTCTGTTGCCTGACCTCTTTCTCAACCAGTGGAAAACAGGGAGCCCACCGATTTCCTCCCAAGCTCCCTCGTTGCCAAAACATGTTTTATGAAGCAGTACAGAAAAAACAAATCCCTGCCACTACATTTCTCGGCTATGAATCCTTGCAAACACGATGGGACATATAAAGGGAAAATGATGACGTCTTCGACGCTTTGTTTATCTAATCTGCCGAATTAAACTATGGTTCGTTAAGGTTGCTATCAACAGTGTGTGCGGGAAAGTATGAGTTCATCGTGTCTGACCTTTATTTCATCTCCATAGAAGTGGGTCATGGTTGAGTCTGCTACCACCAGTGTCTCTATGAACCGTGGCGCGGAAACAAAGCGTCTCCGGCGTGGTGCCCTCCGTGCGTCACTGTCGCCGTGCGTAAAACTTTCCCCATTGTGATTCTCCGCTCTGCTCTCCGCCGCCGCGTGATCGAACAGGAGGGGAGCACCGTGGCTTTTGGTGAATGTCCTCCTCTTGATGACATGCAACTGCTCTGCAGAGTCCGGCCCCAGGCCCCCACGAATTTTGGGCTCAATTAAATACTCTTTCCCCTCCGTTATAAAGGAGCCAAACATACCGGAGCACAAACTGACAGATACAACCGAGAGCTGATCGTTATCTACGTTCCCCGAGTAAAAGCAGCCCCTAAGCTGTCCTTCACTCTCCTCTGTCTGGTTCATAAAATTGTGGAGATCCGCGACAGGTTGGCCACTTGAAGCGCTGCGTAAAGCGTCAACGTCTCTGGCTTTGATGCGCTGTATGGTGAAGGAAGGCGCGATAAAGCTGGTATCTGGAATGAGATTTAGGGTCATGTCCTTGCCAAATGCGCTGAGGATAAATCTCGGCTGCTCCTCGCTTCTTTTCCAAAAACGACCGCGGATTCTTCCATTTATCCGAACAGGTACAATATCCTCTGATTCAAACGGAGTCGAAAGTGCCGCGTTCATTACGCACAGGAGTAAAAAGATCAAACACACAGTGGAACACATTTTCTGCAATGGAAATTGCACTCACGAGTGGTAAAAAAAAATGAAGAATTTGTAACAATGTATGTCCTTTATCTCTGACAAGTGGCGCGTCTTCTCCAGTCGAAGGGGTAGCTTCACAAATAAGAGATCTTCTCAAATTGAAAGTGATTTTCCAGTGCTGTAAAGCCAGTCTTGGTCAAAGTATGTCTGGTATTTTATTTCAGTCTGTCTGAGATGTCGTTTCTAATTCCCTAACCAAGCTAAGTCTTGTTGTACCACTCACCAGCACCGCTGCAGTCTGGACACATCGGGGGTATTTATACTTTTTGCTCTTCCCTGGACATGAGGGGGTTTATTTTTGATATCCTCCGTTGCTGGAAATTCTCCTCCCACTCGCACTTCATGAGATACTCGCGGATAAAACGGATCCAATGAGAATAGACCGACACTCCCCCCTTCTGAAATAGCTTGACAACCGTGCTCCTATTATTAACCCAGCGTGCTATATGGCAGCGGTAGGACATCTATACTACGCATAGCTGGAAGTCCGCTACTCGAGTTATTTCGGAGCCGTCTGTGAGTGGCAGGCCCCCACAGAGTCCGGAGCCCCCACAAGGCCGATCTGCTTTATCCCTGGACAAAAGAACACCGCTGGACAGAGAAAAGCACTGTGTGCTTGGAATTGACCGCCACCTTGTACACTGAGAAATGTTTCATCACATCAGCAGACCTACACTACAAGAGAATTTTATTCCTCCGCGCTTTTCAGCAAATAAATAAATCCACTGTATAATATGACACAAATAAACAGGCTTTTTCTTTTAAATAATCAAAGAAACTGGAATGCCCAAATGTAAAATGGCATTTAATTCTGCAGATTTGAAATGTTTTCTGTTCCAGCACCATGATGCCTGCGTAGCGAGGCATTTCACTCAAGACGCTTAAGGCTGTATTACACGGCTTCTGCTGTATTACAAGATTATAGGCACGTTCTGCCAGACACCGCGGTAATGACCGTTTGCCAGAATGCCAGCACTTTCAGCAATCAAAACGATCCCCGACGCGCAGTTGAACCCTTTCTGGGCTAGATGGCGCCAGAGTACAGCAAACACGTTCAGGCGCTCCGTTGCGGTGAGGCGCCAGCGGACCTCGGCTGCAAACAGGTGTCGCTCTTTGCCCGCATTTCATTTTAAATCTGTCTCGATACTTTTTTTTTTCTAAAACTTGAGAACATGTAGAAATAAAATTTAATTAGATGAACAAATTGTGAAATTGTGTATTTTTTGCCTTTAATTCATTAATGAAAAAAGTCAAAGAAACGCACGTAAAAAAGGAAATTATATGAGATTTGTGGATTTGTGGAGAATTTATGTTGTGATACATTACATTAGGTTTACACTTTGGGTTTATAGTGCACGTGCATTAATCTGAAATCAGTATTAATGTAAACATTCTGATTAAACTGTGTGTCGTCTTTTGTTGCTTGTATGTTTGCTCCCTGTCTGTCTGCTTCGCAGTAAGTCTGGGTGGTGGGAGGGGGATGATGCTCCAGCTCCTGTCACACATGCTGTACAGCAACAATAATATTTGGAGAGTTACAAGTGGCTGCGGTCTGCAGCACAAACCGAGACGCATGACCAATGAGCTCTCTCTTGCGCACGTACCAAGATTTGACTTGACAGTGATCATCGGCGTTACTTTAAAACTCTGCAGCTCAGAGGAGTTGGTGATCAGAGTGGAAACAGTGCAAGATGGGAATAAAGCTGGAAGGCAGCGCGGGAGATTAGTTTTCTGAGGACCCACCAGCGGGCTCTCCGTGCCATAGCGCACAACTTCTTTATTGCCTGCAAACGCACCGCAGCCGAATTACGGGGTGGACTTTACTGAGCAGGAGCAGAGATGGCTATACTCACTAGTTCATTGATTATTTTTACAAAATTCATACTTTATTTGAAACTTGCATATTGCATGGAAGTAGATTTCTGCGTACCTGTTCGCGTGGATCACCAAAAGCATGAAAACCATCTGCACCAGCTTGCAGAGCAGATCAGTGACAGACAGATTGTTTTTAGACTTAGCGCTTTTAAACAGGAATTTTACCTCCACCTCACACCGGATTCTGGTTTTCTTGCACCGGGCAGCTTGCCGCCTGAGAGCGGCTCCTCAGCATCCAACGGCTCTACAACCGCTGACCTCAGGGAATGCTTCTACTCCGGTGATGTCAACGCAGACCCGGACTCCTTCGCCGCTCTCAGCCTGTGTAAAGGTCTCCATGGGGGGTTCTCCTATAACGGCATGGAGTATTTCATCAGTCAAACTAGGACTGAAGACGCTGGAGCTGCGTCTGGATATGGAAACTCTTTCGACAAGACGCATGTCATCCGCCGGCGGATACGTTCTGCGCACTCAGGTGGCAACTTCACCAGCAGGTGTGGAGTTACACCTGACAACAGCTTCAACATTTCCCTTGAGAAATACAAGCACATGAGCGAATTGGAGGTGGATGGCTTAACTGAAACTGTGCTGAAAACCTTGGGGAGGTCCAAGAGGTTTGCCTCCATCCCCAGGTTTGTGGAGGTGCTGGTGGTGGCAGATGAATCTATGGCTAAATTTCACGGGGATGACCTGAAGCATTACCTCCTGACCCTGATGTCAGTAGCAGCCAGGCTTTACAAGCACCCCAGCATTCTCAACTCCATTAACATAGTGGTGGTGGGCTTCATGGTGATAAATGAAGCTGACAAGGGACCAAAGGTTTCCAGTAATGCTGCTCTGACTCTGCGCAACTTCTGCTCCTGGCAGAAGAAGTTGAATAAACACAGCGACAAGCACCCAGAGTACTGGGACACTGCTATACTGTTCACCAAACAGGTAAGCAGGAGAGGAGTGAGCTGCATCAAATCCAGCTGTAATGCATCACGGTGGTCGTGCAAGGGATAGGACTTAGAACTGAAATGCTGCACTCGTGCACAAGTCGTGCATGGGTGGATTGTGACACAGTGGGTCCCTGGGCCAAGATAAGTAAAAGTCCTCCCAGTCCCTCTGCACAGGAGAAAGACAGCCAGACTGAAAGAGATGCAAAATGAATTATCTGTCAGTAATATTTGCAGCTAAACCAAAACTCTCAGTGGTCCATGAACTGTTTGTTTTTGTTGTTCATCTCTTTGTGGTCATTTTGTGTCTCTCTGGACTTGTTTTTTGTCTTTTTGTTGCCCCTTTGCATTTCTTTATCTCTCACCTTCATAGTTATGTTATATCTCTCAGTGGTCCCGTTGCGTCTCTGTTTCTTTGTCCCTCTGCAGTCGTTTTAAGCCCCTTTGTGATCATTTTGCATGTTTCTGTAGTTTCATTGACTCTCCAGCAAGATTTATTAACTGTCACTTACAGATACAGGTGGCTGCGCCGTGCATGCTCGCTCACTCATTTTGTATTGAACACGTGTGTTGGTGCAGCTTGTCAGTTGCACAGCCCTGCAAGTCTCCGTCATTTAGTTCAGTGAGTCACTGGAAAAGAGCATCTGAGCCAGTACTTTCCATGAAAGACCTCACCTCTGTCTGCTTCTACTGAGTAAGAACTGGGTCACTATCTGGCTATATAAGGCACCATCACAATAATCAGAAGACGAATCCAGTTTGAATCCAAATTCCTGCTCCATTCACTGAAACTGATACAAGTTGACACCATTTAAGGCATTCAGCCTGATCACAGCTGTCAGATAACCCCATGTGGCCACCAGAGCTGTGACCACTGACTAGGAAATTCTTCACTAACTTGTCTGTGTCTCTCTCTCTCTGATATCTGGTCGTTCATGCCTGCTTTCCATTAGATCCAGTTTGGCACTGGCTGGCCATCTGATACACAGCCTCTCTCTTGCATAGCAACAAAAACACTTTAAGGTCAAAACACATTCCCTTATTTTACACCGAGAGCAATCATACGTAGGAAGGTCCAGGTCCGGTGTTGTTATCCTTGTAGGGCACAGTGAGTGCAGCTGCAGTGATGGGAAAAATCTTGTAATAGGTTATAGAGAGCAAGTGGTGTGGAATACACATGGCTGGCAGAGGCTGCTTCTGGCTTTGGTGGGCCTCATTGTAGGACTGGGTTAACAAGTTCATCATCCACTTTGTCTTCATATGTATTTTGGACACTACAAACCATGAAACGTCAGTCTGCTATTAAATAACAGCATATTTCCTGAGCAGAAATATTGAAACAGAGACAAAATCTGTCCGGCACACCTTGGGACTGAACAAAGGCAGCTGTCTTGGCTGATAACCAATGAGTCATTGCCGTTTCCAATAATTATTTTTATTGAATTATTGTTACAGTGGGAGAACATTCATAAATTATAATGTAATGTCAAATAACAAGTCTATAAGTCAACACCTAAGCTAGCAGCTTGTGGGGCTGTATATTTGGTTTGGCACAGCGGTGCTTTGAGCTAAAAGCTAATGTGTTCAACATAACAACGTTGACACGTTCACTGACGATAGACACACCATGTCAACCATCTTACTGTAGAATTTTAGCATGCTAACATTTGCTAATTAGCAGTAAATAAGGTCAGATTTCAGTTTAGGTTGATAGGAACGATTGGTTTTTGCAGGCCTTTGGTAATAAGGGGAAAATTAAAATTGTGACATGATGATTGGCACGTTTGGATGATTAAAGTGATTAGTGATATATCCTGTGACAAACATCAGGGTCTTCACTGAATGTCATGGCAATCATCCAACAGTTTTCAAGACATAGAAAAAAACCCCAAAAACAAAATATCAACTTCATGGTGGCACAAGAGCAAAGTTAAGGAAGTTATCAGGATCTATCCTCTGGGGACTATGAATGTCTGTATAGCATATCATGGCAGTCTATGTGGTAGTCTAGATTGAAGTGGTGGACTGAACAACTGGCGTTCAAGAGCCCTGCTGCTAGCTTGGCTAAAGAGATAATCCCTGAGTGATGGAACAAATGTGATTTATCATATATATCATATATGATGGGAAAGTTGGTCGGGGACTGTATGTTTCATCCAGTCAGAGATAACCAACCAGCAGAAATGGAGGTAAAACATAGAAAAAAAAAGATGTGATATTGAGAGAGTTGGCGGTAAACATGAAAAGAAAAGACTGTAGTGGAGTCGACGTGGTTTTACTTTACCCGAGGCTGTGAGCGGCAGGTGGGACTCATCTAGTCCTCCCAAAGTCTCTTTTAAGCACTTTAACTAAACACCAAAAGGAAATGGGCGTTGGTCTATCTGCTCTGACCCTCTGCTTCAATATATTTTAAGAGGAGAGCAGCAATAAGCAAACTAGAGTCCCATGTGCTTTGTATTAGCGCTCTTCACGGTGTGTTCATTCTGTAGCTCATGGCACAGCCACACAAATCGTGTTTTGAACATGGCCTGAGTCCTATCTGATCTGAACCCACCATAAGAGTAAATACAACTATCTAAACAAAGTGTGTGTGTGTGTGCGTGTGTCACCAGGATCTTTGCGGGGCCACAACCTGTGATACACTGGGGATGGCTGATGTGGGGACCATGTGTGACCCGAAGAGGAGCTGCTCTGTCATCGAGGATGATGGTTTGCCTTCAGCTTTCACGACTGCCCACGAACTCGGTGAGAAAGTTGTCCCTATGATTTATAAAATGTGACAAACATGTTCATCAGCAGCACTCACATTATGCATGTTACATTTATGCCAATGCACATTTGGCCTCAGAGAGAGATGTGCTGAGGGCAAGAGCTGCACATGCCCTTAGTTTATAATGTCAAAGTAATTCTGCAGTCAGGTCTGACAGACGTATACATGCATAATCAGCTTGGAACCTGGCCTGGCTGCAGGGCTTTGCAACTTTTGTGATGATCTATATGGCTGTGGTTCTCAGTCCAGGTCCCAGAGCACTGCTGGGTTTAAATCCTACCAGCTATATAATTGCATTTGCCTGATGTTCTGTTTGGAAATCAGGGCCTCATTAGATGGGCACAATCAAAACCAGCAGTTCTCTGGGTGGAGGGAGGGATCCGTGCATGTTCAGCATTACAGCTGCACAACATAACGTTACACACCGGCAGCTGCAAATGGCAAGTGAGTGATAACAAACTTAAGAATTAGTCACCATGAATGACTTCAACTGATAACATTACTCTAACAAATATGTTCATCTTTAATGACCCAGCTAGCTTATGGTGGTTTTTTGAAAAGGGGGAGTGTTAGCAAAGAGGAGGGATGAGTGACACTGTCTATTTTCCTCTTGAAACAGCCCTCACTCACTGCTCCTCAGGGGACAGTCTTTTCCAGGGGCACGATGTTTGTTATGTTTGAGCATGTGCTGATGTAAATGATCTGTCCTGTTGACCATGGACTGTGGCAGTTAGCATTTTTCCTGAGAGTGAGACGAGAAGATCAATATCCATCTCATTTCTGTGAACTGAGAACAGAGCAGGAACCAGGGCATGATTAGCCTAGCTTAGCATTAAGACTGTAAGTTTAGGAAAACGGCTAGCCTGCTTCATATAAAGTTAAAAAACCAGCTTCCCAGCACCTATAAGGCCGACTAATATGTGCATTGTGACTGTTTGTAGTTTTAGGAGACACGTCGTAAGGATTTCCTGGCAAACGGCAGCTACGTGTCGTAACTGTGTGCAGCTTCTCGATGTTTTGCCATCACAGTGAGGTTGCTGGGTTTGGTTCCACCACGTCAGAGACTGTATCTAATAACGTATACTGTAGCTGGAGAGGATGCAATGAAATACTGTTGAGGTGGATAAACTGCTGTTTGTCGAGAAATATCTGCAGTCCAGTTTAGTAGTTCATAGTTCATAGTTGCATGATTCCCAAAATGGTTAATGTAGCCAAATAATATAGCCAAATATATAAATGTCTCTACTTCGCTACAGCTTGGTGTATTTCTTCATTCTTAGTGTATCTGGTGTTGCATCTGGATGTAGAGATGGAGAGTGTTCAGTGTAGTTTAGACAAGTAGAGTCAATCTACTGTAGTCCTCTAGTATCTGTGATTTAGGAACTGCTGAACGCTGTTCATCCTTCTCCGAGTGGTATTAAACCGTATAAATAAGGTTTGACACAGTCCTACATCTCTCAAGTTAAGGCCAATCCTATTTGTAATACGAGGGACAGCCTTTTCTTACATTTTCAACAATCAGCGGTTGAGAGGTCTTTGAAATGGCATGTTTGAGACTACATGCACAAGTGAGGCCCCGAGAGAGGCATTGATTTTCACTGTGCTCTTATATGTTAAGTAATGTTTTTTTTTTTCTTTTGGAAAGTACTACATGTCCATATTAAGCTAATGAAATGATTTCCTTGGGAACTAAATTCCCCTGTTGGGCCTGGTTTAAAACATGGACGTATGCCATGCTCACTATTCCCATGCAGAACTGCATTCCTGTCTGCTATGACATCAGCTTCAAATCAGTCCAAGTTTGACTTTGCTTTGCCTTATACACACATGTGCATGCGACGTCTGGTGAGAAGTTTCTCCTTGTGTTAATATTTTCACATTTCGCTGTCATCACCGCAGGAGTCTCCCTGCCTTACTAGCTGCATGTTGTGTTTGTCACAGGATGATTGAAAATAGACTTACTAGACTCGAACAAAGACGTGACCTTCTGTCTCTCTCTTCCCGCCCCACCCTCTTTTCCCTCAGGCCATGTCTTCAACATGCCCCATGACAATGTGAAAGCATGTGAGGAGGTATTTGGGAAACTAAAGGACAACCACATGATGTCTCCAACTCTGATTCAGATCGACAGGAGCAGGCCCTGGTCTGTGTGCAGCGCAGCCATCATTACCGAGTTCCTGGACAGAGGTCACGGTTAGTAAACACTTCCTGTATTATGTCTCCGGGCTCTCAAAGTCCAGGCTTCACCATCAGCTGGTTGTAATCTAATTGTACCCACACGCACAAAAACCCCCCAAACCCCAGACCTTGGCTCTTTTTTGTCATGGTTTAATCTGTCATTTCAATTCGAGCGTCAAATTGGGCGCAATCACACATTTACACATGAGAAATATTATAGTACTTCTCTCATACAGTATATTTGTTTATCTTTTACCCTGACGGAACTGAACCACAAAAAGGTCGAGGTTTTCTTGAACATGGATGAAATGGTGTATTTTAGATAATGGCGAGTGTTTGTTCATGAGTCTCTTTCACAATTTGTGCGCAGTAGAATAGAATAGTCGAAGTAGTGTTACTGTTACACTCGCTTCACAATAATAAAAGCCCCTAGCTGCATGTTGTCAACAAAACCAACGTCGCATCTTAATTGACATGTCGATCAACACAAAGACTTCAATTAAAAAGCTTAAGCTGCTCTTCCAGCTCTGATAAAACTAACTTTTACACTAACTTTCCACTACTAAACAGGAAATAGACAGATTGACAGTAATTATCCGGTGAGCATGCTGGAGCATTTAGCAGCTAAGGAGTAAGATATTGCCTTTGGGAGCTGATGATGACCAAAACAGGCAGTGAAGAGGACTTGGATCTCACATCTGGCCAGAAACACGATTTCAGATGAATCTTAATGTTGCTCCTTGTCTGTAGGATCTGTAAAGAGGCAACGGTTATCTAACTTGTTAGCAACATCACAGCCACAGTATGTCCACCATGTGATTCTTATCTCATTCTGAAGTTCTTACTCTGAGTAAGGCCATAAAATATAAACGGAACAAGATAAAATGATTAATGGACACACGTGCAGTAGTTGTCATGTCACACTGAACACAATCCAAACCTAAAAGGCTTTTCTCAGAGAAACAAGTTCATGATGAAATAATCAGTACCAAATCACATTAGACCTACTGCTAACTGGCACCAGGACTCCAGATCATTGGCTCGTCAGAACACAAAAAACGGCATTGTTGATATCTGAGCAAATTTCATTGTATTTAATGTCATATAGAAAGTAAAAAAGAACAAGTAAATGCATGATTTTTAAATCAGTAAGAAAAAAAAAATCTATTGTATTACTGACAGGTATCAGATTCTGATCAGCCTCAAATAACCACAATGCATTGACGAGAAACGCAGTATGATGAAACACTCCACTGGCAGAATCGCACTTGAAACTGGAGTGCAGTAATTCCTACACATGGAGGAACCTGAACACATCTCAAGTCTATCTGAGGAGATATTTTTTTCAAGTGATGCATACACTTCCAGTTTCCATATTCAATATAACATTCATAAGTGATTTCATATTTCACTCGGCTTCTCCCTTGCAGAGGCTCTTTTATAAAAAGTCTTTTTCTGCCTGTGTATAAACTCTTGTAAGTGAGTGAAAGTGGATTCTGTGTAATAGACAAAACACACCAGTTTATTACCTCCCTCTGACCAGCCCACTTACTGTAACAAGCAAATGAGCATTTACAGTTAAACACTCTGAAGCTTATGCTACTGTGTCTTCCACATGAGTCATTTGCTTAGTCTAAACATTATCTGGTGCCTGCTCTGTCTCTCATACAGCTATTTCTGCTTTTTGTACAGACTGAGGCCAGAGTTATTGAACAAACAGTACAAATAGTTTCGAGCTCATGTATCATTTATATGTCCAAATAAATTCTGTGTTTGGTCATAATGTGCGGTTGTTTCTACCAACAACATTCATTTGACCATACCTTTAATGTAAATTTGACATGACATTGTGTAGTGTAAACTTGATATTCACATATAAAGTGTATCATGTTGCTTCCCTGACCGCACTCAGGTGCTGGACAGGTAGCATAAAGTGCAAATATTATCTGTCGTGCTGGAAACGGTTGCACGCTGCTGGTGAAAACCAGGTTCATGAGAGCACTGAGACTAAATGAAAACAGCAAAGTTGAGGGCCATGAAATCACACAATGAGCTTACAGATGCCAAAACGCTGAGGGAAACTGCAGAGCTGGTGACATTTCTCCTTTAGTTCATCAAGCAACACTTCTTATATTACAAGTAGTCATCTGCTCTCATTATAAATACAAAAATGTGACTGAGTGCAGCTGATCATCAGCAGCCAAAGGCCAAAAATATTTGAACACTTCAACAGTTTTTGTCATAAAGTCACCTGGAGTTTAATATCCTTGTGAGTGAATGCAGCTGCAGACTGATTGTTTGCAATGTTGTTGGTTTATTTCTGTAGGAGACTGTCTGCTGGACCAGCCTCAAAGGCAGCTGTCTCTCTCAGACAACCTGCCTGGTTCCAGCTACAGCCTGCACCGCCAGTGTGAACTCGCCTTCGGCCCCGGCTCCAAGCCCTGCCCATATATGCAGCCCTGCTCCAAGCTGTGGTGCACGGGAAAGGCCCGCGGCCAGCTGGTCTGCCAAACCCGACACTTTCCTTGGGCGGATGGTACGAGCTGTGGCAACGGCAAGGTTTGCTACCGAGGAGCCTGCGCTGATAAGAACAGCACCATACACATCAAGGTGAGAGACAGAAAGCACTGTCTTTTCCTCCTGCTGCACTGAGTTTAACGTTTGTTACATTTGTACCATTTTGACTGTTCTTCCTTTGTCCCAGGTGGATGGGCGGTGGGGCAAGTGGGGTGCGTTTGGAGACTGCTCCCGGAGTTGTGGTGGAGGAGTTCAGCTGGCCAAGAGAGAGTGTAACAACCCAGTGCCCGAGAATGGAGGCAAATACTGCTACGGCCTTCGCATCAAATATCGCTCCTGCAACGTCAGCCCTTGTCCTGAAACAGGTACACTAGCCTTTGTCTGAGTCTGTTCACTCAGGAAAACACACATTAAGAACTGTAATTGACCATTCCCTAAACCCTTCCCATAAACAGCAATTGTCCAATTATACTTGAGCATCTGTAAGTAGGCACATCAGGCCTGTCAAGCTACTTGTTGAAGCCCTGTTCACAGGGTTTTAGTAAGACCATTTGATATATATTAAGTTTGGAAGGTGGTGTCTTTTTTCAAACCAAAAACAAGAAAGCGTTACCTTCACACCCAAACACGACGGTTAGTCCGCACCCTAAAAACTTTTCTTTCGCAATGTTAAATGTTTAGAATACTGTTTAAAATACTGACAAGCAACAAAAATGATAAATAAGATGCAGTGTTTGCATCGAAACGGTGGAGCTAACATTAGATTAATTAGCTCGCTAGCTACAGCCAATGAGATCTGTCAGCAACAGTTGTCAGTTCATCTGGCAAAGCTGACTGTTGCCGGCTAATAATGAGAAACCGCTTTTGTCTACGTCTGTCTAAAATGAAGGACCAATTGTTTTGAAAATGACTGAGAATTTCAAACAGCACAACCTGCCACCATTATCAGTGGAAAACGCACACGTACTGTGCAAGAACAGAAAAGTTCAACATTGCTGGAGTTGCTGTCAATCTATTGTGATGATTGTTTTTCCATCTCCAGGTAAGACTTTCCGGGAGGAGCAGTGCGAGGCGTTCAATGGCTTAAACCTCAACACCAACAGACTGGGTTCCTCTGTGGTTTGGGTTCCCAAATATTCGGGCATCTCTCCCAAGGACAAATGCAAGCTCATCTGCCGCGCCAACGGGACTGGTTACTTCTATGTTCTCGCTCCAAAAGTATGTATCTGATGTTGAGAGATCGTACCTGTTTTAATCAGCTGTTCACTTTTCCAATCAGTAAAAAAAACAACACAAATTATATATATTAGCAAACCCTGTGGGTATGCTGTGCTAATAAAGTGGAGAAACTTCAATGAGTTCTGAAAAGTTCACGGCAAATGACATATTGACTGCTTTCACATTACCAGTAACACATAATTACCCCACCATCTGGAGGCTGATTTGAGGCTGATAATTGCTAGCTCTGGTGCAAATGTTGTTGCAGCCTGTACACGGTACATGGAGCGGGGCTGTCAGCTTTCATTACGCTGCTGTGAATGTAACCAAGTCCAGCCGCATTTAGATCTGTCTGAGAAGCTCAGACATGACATTGGGGGATTTTGTTAATAAAAGCTAAATGAGTGTAAACTGTTGTTCTTGTTAATGCTATTCACCGTCTTGTCATTGATCGTGAGTCTAAACGTCATGGGAGGTGTAGCTGAAGCACTCTGTTTGCAAAGGGTATTGAATATACTTGGTCTATGTTGAGTGTTATCCACCTTGCTAGAAGTAAACGCCACTTTCATCAAAAGTCAAAGCACTGAGAGGTGATATGTTCATAGCTGTAGTGGGAGCAGCTGTGGCTGCAGGATAGATGGAGTGGTGAGAAACGTGCAGGGACGGTATCACTTCACAGTTATTTATGCAACCACCGGGGAAACAAATGTGTTGTGGGGTGCAAGCCAACATTTTATTTACACTAAATGACACTGTGCTCTCCCATTGGTGTTGTTTCTGACTTCCTATTTGTGTAGCTCTCTGGTTCGTTATGTTTGTTAAGCCTGAAGAATGGAGTATGCAAAGTTGGAAGACCATTCATGTGGCAACAGTTTCCTGTCCAGCCCGGTTTCTCACATAGTATCCACCTAAACATCAGCTTCATGTGGTGTCTCAAACTCAACAGGTTGTGGATGGGACGCCCTGCTCTCCCGACACCTCAGCTGTATGTGTTCAAGGAAAATGCATCAAGGCTGGCTGCGATGGCAAGCTGGACTCTAACAGGAAGTTTGACAAGTGTGGTGTTTGTGGTGGAGACAACCAGGGCTGCAAGAAGGTCTCAGGGATGTTCACCAAACCTATGTGAGTAGTATGTCACCACATACCATGCAACACACAAAATGAAGTTGGTTGGATTTAGTTAGAATTCTTCTTCATTGCTTTTACTTTTTAAAACACAAAATGCTAAATATAGGATTTTAGCCATCCTAGTTGGATGAGGACTTGTCAGAAGATGGTGCTGATGTAAATTGGTAAACCAAGATCTAGTCTCTTCTTGAATCCCTTACATTAATGAATTACTTTAAAATGTCCAAATAATGTTTACATCCATTATCCTAAAAGCTTTTGGAGCAACACTTGAAAATACAGCATCATTAATGCTCTAAATCTCCACACTTTCCTTTCAGTCATGGCTACAACTTTGTGGTGACACTGCCAATTGGTGCATCCAATATTGACATCCGCCAGCGGGGCTACCGAGGGATGGTCAGTGATGAAAACTACTTAGCGGTAAAGAATCGGCACGGCAAGTACCTACTGAACGGCAACTACGTGGTGTCAGCTGTGGAGCGCGACCTGCTGGTGAAGGGCAGCTTACTGCGCTACAGCGGCACCTCTACATCCGTGGAGATTCTTCAGGCCATCAGACCCCTGCAGGAGCCTCTTACTGTGGAGGTGCTGTCCGTAGGGAAGATGACTCCTCCCAGGGTGCGCTACTCCTTCTACATTGCTAAGGAGAGCAAGGAAGAGAAGACTCTGCGAAAGGAGGAAAGAAGCCACACAGCGCAGAATAGTGTCTTGGCGGACAATAATAGGGTAGAAGCTAAGAAGCAGATGATGGGTAAAAGGCCAGTTAGTCACTGGGTGACAGGAAGCTGGGATTCATGCACAGTGACTTGTGGAAATGGTCTGCAGAAGAGGCTGGTGCAGTGCCAGAGCATGGAGGGCCATCCTGCAGTGGACTGTGACAGTACAGACAGGCCTGTAGCAGTGAGAGCATGTGGAGATCCATGTCCTATGTGGGACGTGGGAACCTGGTCTCACTGCTCCAAGTCCTGTGGAAGGGGTTTCAAAAGGCGGCCAGTGCGCTGCATGACAGAGAACGGTCTGAATCTACCCAGAGACCACTGCTCTGGAAGAAGGAAGCCTCAGGAACTGGACCTCTGCAACCTCAAACCATGTTAGAGCAGAAAAGATTTCTTTTCGCCAGTCAAAGTGACGATTTGACATGAACCTCAGCCCAAATCAGCATGACAATGATTCCACAGCTGCGTTGGGTGGAAATACTCTCAAATGGAGCCTGACTGTGTCTGAAGTGGCATCTGCTACACTGAAGAAAGCCAACAGGGATGGAGAAGGTCTCCCTCCATTGTTTAAAATGACAGACATCTGTTGAGGTCAGAGAAAAGAAGGAAAGCTGTCTTCTTGTACACCGTCAAACCACCTGCGGCAGGTTTGACTTGTGGTTAGTCTACCTCTACCAGAAAAGATGACACAATGCCTGAACATGTACAGAGAGTGACAGAGGAGAAAGATGCAGAGACAGCGATCACACAAACAGTTTCTCAGTGTGGTTAATGTATAGTATGAAGCTTGCCAAAGCAGGGGGGTTGAACTGTGAGGTTCAACACTCACACTGTGCGGTTGTCAGCAACATCTCACCTGTGAACTGACATGTTTCTCCTTTCAGTGACGAACTAATCAAAATGTGAAACACAGTACTGTATCATTCATGCAGGTCCACACAGTTTCTTTTTTTTAAATCGATTCAGTGTTCAGAAGAGCTGAAGCCAGCATCCAGTTACACTTCCAGTCAGAGCGTGATCATCAATATGCTTCACAAGCTTTGTATCTCCCCAAAATGAATAAAACAGTCAACACGCTTGGTACAATCTTTATGAATAATAATAATATCAAAGAATTCCTGAATTTTACTTGCGACCAAAAAGCGAAACAATATTTTTGTAAGAGTAAAATGAGTTTAGTTAGAGCTAAGATGTTAACATATTCCATATAGTGAATGTAGGACCGTTTGTATGGTACAATCATAATGCATCCGTGTGCGAAACCAAACAGACCGATGCTCGGCTGTTTGTTCATTGTTGCCAAAGACGTTCAAAAAAGCCTCGTTGCTGTGAGAGACTCCTCTCTGCTTGAACTGGACAGAAGCATGACCTGCTCAACGTGTCCGCGCTGTACATTTTTCTTTTCGCCTCAAAGTCCAGCTGAAATGAAACTGCATTGTTTTGTCTGCCACAGCACACATAGCTGCTCTGCTAATCACTTGTCCTGTGTTCTCCTTCCAGACAAAATCAGAAAACAAAGGGAAATATATGTTTTATGTGTTTTGGTTTCATGATGATACCGCCTAGTTTTCTATTCTAGGAAAACCTGACATTACATACAGTACAAGCCAAGAGGAAAAGGAGAGTTTCTGACATTTTAACGCAAGAGCCCTTTTATTTATTTGGATAATGAAATTATTACAGTAATTACATAAAAAAACCAACACTGACTATAAAAAGGGATGAATAAATGTGATTTCAGTTGGACTTTGACTGTCAGACACTCACCTCTTACAGGGTAAATGATGTAAAAGATGTAAAAATTGAAACTATTAGTTTTCTAATAAACAACAAATATTAATCTGCAACAATATTAATAATCAATGAATTGCTTTAACGAGTGGTGTACATAGACATGTTTTCCTACAAAAATATCAGATGTGGCTGCTCTTGTGAGAGCAAAATTCATCTTTTTGGTTTTTGGACTTTTTAGTCTGACAGAACAAGCACTCTGAAGACATTTTCAGACATTTTATTGATCAAATGATTACGGTTTTCAGTTTGTGTTACAAGAACGAAGTATCCAAATATCCATTTAAATTCATCGATTTTTCAAACCGCTCCTGCAGACCTTTTCTCAGTGTTCTACAGTCCTAACGGTAACAGATTAGCAATAACAATCTGACATGAATCTGTTGAATCTATTAATAGAGTTCTTTCCTAGTAAAAAACACAAAGTGCTTTGCAGTGTTTTTATTTCATTTACATTGGAGATTCACTTCTTCAGAAAAAAAAAAAAATGTCTGCCGTGTTGCTCTGGGTGACGTGCTTGTTGGTTTGTGGCATTTCCTCAGTCTTCACAAGCTTCTGTCCTTCTGCTGCTACATCACCTCCAGAAAACACATCATGCATATTTTGTGCATTTTTCCTAAGCTCGTGCATCATACCATCCTAACATTATGGATTCCCAACCATCAAGATGCTCTGCTGTCTATCCTCTTGTGGGAATTGCTGAGTAAAGCTTGCTGTGTACGCAAACAGAGAAAAAGACATTCTCTGTGAAATTAAAGGGAAATCCATCCTCAGACACGATCAACACCACAAACACCTCTTTTTTTTAATTTTCCATCAGGGCATTCCATGTTCATGTTTCATTGGAAAACTTTTACTGCATTTAAAAATAATGTATATGTAGTTAGACAGAAAATGGATCAACAGTCTCAAAAGGTATTTGGTAAATTTGGTCAAGTTTTGGTTGGACCTGAAGTACAAGGACGTCTGTCTGAACTCCTATGTTCTTATAATCTGTAACAATGAAAGACACAGAAATTCGATGAAATAGAAGAATTTCACCACCTCTGAGAATAAAACTCTCAAGATTTGCCAATTTCAACATTCATCACAAAATAACACCTGGAATGAGAAAAACATCAGAGCACAATAGAGAAATATAACGTAGAATGGGCCTCTAAAGTGGTGAACACAATGCCAACGAGTCCCTCAAAAGAAAATTCATTTCACTTTTCATTTTCACTCTGTTTTGGTTCAGAGGGACCAATCGCACCATCTAAAAGATGGTATTGTACAGATAGTGTTTTTTTTTCCTTTCACATCATGTACAGATAACGTTATTTTTTATTGTCGTCTTTTGTATTGTATACTATGTATACATTCATCTAGCTGTATAAAATAAAGTATATATAAGAATATAACCATATACTGGATCCTGATTGTTAATCTGTCTCAATCTTCAGGCTTTTCAGGTGTTATTTAGATATTTTATGTTAAGACAAGAAGGAAATATTACTTCCCCACTGTAAATCTATCCCACATCATTGGATGACGGACTGGATGGATGTCTATTGTCTTTTGAGTGTCTTCCTTTGCTCCAGCCGTATCCGTTTCAGCAGATTTCTGCTGTGCCACGCACTCTTCCATCACATGAGATGAGACAGTCTTGATACCTCAGCTCTTCTCCAACTGGAGCATGACCGCAGATGAAAACACATTCATTCATCCACTTTGGTATTCTGCTGATTCAAGCTGTGTTGTCCCAGCTGTACTGTAATAACACACCCAGCTCGGCCTGCGCTTGCCCAATAAGCCTGATCCATTGTTGGACAGACGTCTCTCAGACTTGGACACACTCACCCCAAGGATTTGACCCATATGAGGGTTTAGACGTCCATGCTAATATCAATACTTTGGGATAGAATGTGTGGATGGTTAATACTGACTTCAACAAGCAATATTCATTTATGATTTTTTTGCATTTTGGTTACATAATCACAGAGAATATATTGTTGTTCAGGTCAGTGAAGACCTCAAGTTAACATGGGACCTTTGTGCAATGCTAATGGTTGCTAAAGAAATCTAGAACATATTGCTAAATGCTATAAAAATGCATTTTATATAACATAGTGATTTTAATGTTCCTTCTAATTTGCTATTTGTGGCCTCAGAGACAGATTAGGCCTGAAACTGAAGCAGAAGAAAACAGTGACATTTCAAAACCCCTGTAAAAGGATCAAAGGACATATTACACATTGTTACGTCCCGGCCTAGGGGAAACCTTGACGCAACGTGAGAATGAGACTCCCCTTTTCCCAACTCCCAAGAACCAACAGGACTAGAGGTTACAAAAATAATTTGGATTTATTCCTTAAAACCATCTTTCAAACAACCATTCTGGCAGTTTGGGTTGAAGGGGAGAGAGGAGAGCCCACAAGAACTGGCGGAAGCCGGCCTTTATGGGGGAAGCGTGGAAGGCTGGAACCAATCAGCTCCCAGGAACCATCCACACCGTTGATCCTCCACTCTGTCAATTAACCAGACTCAGGTGCAAGCAATCAGACACAGACGCTGACATCATCCACATTACTGGAAAAGTAACAGAAATGTTGACACTTGGGAAGCCTTTCTCCAACATATTCACGAGGCAAAAACACAAGATCTGCAAATCACCCAGCCTCAGGTCATCATGGCAAATAAAATGCCCAATTCTGATAAACATCTGATTGGTAGATTACAGCACTGTGTTGCTCAGCTGGCTGGCCCTGGCGGTGCTCCCTGTGACTAGTTCCTCATATAGTGACAGTGACATCTCTCTCTACAAACTGTATTTTCAAGTACTTAGTCGGCCATAAAACAGTTTTCACCAATAATAATTCAGTCTGCACCAACATTTGACGTTACATGCCTTTAAAACTCCACAGAAGGGTTTGACAGTAAAACTTTTATTGCAATGCAGTGACGACTTTGCATACCGTCACATCATTTGACGCTGTCCAGTGGGTGCCCGGAGTGCACGCCAGATGAACCACACATACTGAAGAAGTGATAACAGTGCTATAGCCAGGCGTAGGTCAACAATGAATCAAATGATTCTGAGTTTGCATGTCCGACAGATGTCCGGAACATCTCAGTGGATGTTTTCACGTTTGGAGCATGCAAACATGTTGCTTTGTGTGGTTTCAAAGCCAGGCAGTTTCAAAGATGTATAGCAGTATAATCTTTGGCGCTGAGATGGTATCACCAGCCTTATCCTTTAATTTTGATGTTCTCTTGTGCCCTAAGTTCGACAACACTTAGTAAATATGTATCAGTACGTGTGTTTGTAGACCACTGCAGGACATGGACAGTTGTGAGGCTGAAGCAGGGACTGATTGTTTTCTTGGAACAGAGGGTCTTCACAGCAGCCAGGTGTCCTGCCCTTTTAATTGTTCAACCAAAGCAAATATCCACATGCCCTGAATTCCACGAGATCTCACCTGAAAAGCCCAAACCGCAACCCCTGAGCCAGTAAACCAGATGTGCGTTGTGTTTTGCTTTTCTAGATGATATCTGACGGAGGAAGTTTAGTCTGTCTGTCAGTGCAGCGCGTGAGGGCAGTTTGCTAAAAACACAAACACATGTGCTCGTCATGCAAAGGGCTTCCTTTAAAGCAGCACCAGTTAATTATCCAAAACTCTGGATCTCAAAGTAACAACAGAGACAAACTCTGAACTAAGTGAGATGCTACAGATTTACATAAATGAAACTGTAAAGTTAATACGTCTGCCTCTTCTCCACCCACAGAAAGTGAGGCTTTTAAAGAAAACACATACAGTCTCTGAAACACCCTTTGGTGTCGTCCGCTACAAAGCAGCGCAAACCGGCTGGGTCAGTAAATATGATCAAGGCTGTGTGTAATTTAATGAAGTCACATGTTACAACTCCTGGTTGTCCAGTAAAAGCGCAGACCTCACGTGATGGGTTAAATGACTTGCTGGAGCATCTCTGGAGGATGTCGGTGAGATGAAGTTACATTGTAGCACACTGGGTGGACTGATTGACCCGGCAGGGAGGGGATGGATGGAGATCAGTGAACCCGAGCTGGAAAAGACTGAAATGGGTGTGTAGTCACTCTTTACAAGTCTTCCTCTCTAACTGACCAAATGCATTGCTCATCAGTGTCATCCCAAACAACCCATACGACTGCAAAAACATCTCATGATCTGCCAACAGCGTGGTTGAGGTTTTATGTTGCAGCAATGAAGCCAACTTATACATACGTAATTTAATGTCACTAGGGATCTCCTAAGCAAAACAACAACAGTAGGCAGCATGTGATCATTGCCACCTTTGCCATTTAAGTGGTAATTATTCAGGAGGTTTTTAACAAGAACCAAATTATCTGCAAAACAAACAAATATGGTGATTAAGCAGATTTTAAAAAACCCAATAAAGTAGTTTTACGTTGAAAATCAGCATTTCTCCAATGTCCTTTGGCAGACACGAGACATTTGGGACAAGCTGTGAACCGAGCCGCTGCTAACATTTGCTTAAGTGCTTAAGTCAGATGGCTAAAATCATTTATCCAGCTAAAATATGTGATTTAAAAGAACCTAAATCTAAAATGCACACGGTAAAAGTCAAAGCTGCTCAAAGCTGTATAAAAAAAATTAGCCACAGAACAACAATGGTGACATGTTTGTGTTTGTTTTTATGCATCTCAAAAGCAGAAATATTGCACTGAGGTGCAGTGTCAGTTTGAAGCTTTCAGTTGCGCTCTCTGCCAGCTCATGAGGGATCGATTGCGAGCCTGTCGAATCTACCGATCGCATTTAATTTACTCGGGCAGACGCTTCTGGCCTCAGTCAGACAGACTTCCATCCAGCTTTGCCAATGTCGGCCAAACCACAACCTGCCAAGGAGAAACTGCTTAATACCATTTTACAACAATAATTCCTCTGTAAAACTTTCAATCAATCAATCAATCAAACTTTATTTGTATAGCGCTTTACAACAGCAACAACTGAACCAAAGTGCTTTCCATAGTGCATTAAAGATGTAAGAAACAAGTCAAAGTTCTATACAAAGTGAAATACAAAGACAGTCATGAGCTTACATTTGAAATCATTATGGTCACTTTGGCATAACCTCTTGCAGTTCAAAGATAAACTGAGATGTTTCAGACTGAACCAGAACATTAGTGTTATGGGCTGTAAAACCCCAAAACAATGAGCTGAAAGATGCTGAAACACACACTGAGCGCCATTACAGACTCACCTAATGACTGATGCCTTCCTTATAACACACAGTCTTTTGTTCCAGTGTTAACACATAATATCGATACATGCAAATTTTAAAAGTGGGAAATGGAGCTGGAGCTGACTTAATAATCACAATTTATGTAAAACTGATAGTTAGTGATTAAACTATCTTCTTAAAACCTAATATTCAACTAAAATTTCCCATTTTGGTGCTTTAAAGACACAAAAATATGTTTATTAAACTTGTAAAACAATAATCAAATACTTATGGCCTGTATGAGCCTTTTCCAAACCAGTGACATGACTTGAGTGAAATATTAGAAAACAAAAATTGTTGCACTATTACAAATAATAGAAAACAGCACATTTTGCTGAGGAAAGGCTGCTTGTAATTTAGCCTGACACGCTGATATTTCTGTACGCAGCCTTCGCTACACTTTAAAGACAAAGCACGGCGAAGTAACATGTGTTTATAATGATGGGCGTGGCAGGGCGGGATGAGCCATGATTCACACACTGACCAAGTTGGCTCAATTACTCCTAATAATAAAAATAATTAGAGTCTGACAGTTCCTGTTTGATCTGGACTACTTACTGTAGGCACGAGGAATGGCTTCTTGTATGACACTACATCAATAAAAGCGTTTGATTTGATTTTTGTCTGGAAATTAGATGAACTCGCTTAAGTCAGTCATTACTATTCTGTTCCACGGGCCTACACAGCTGCTCCACCCATTTCATCTCCTCACACCATCTTTAAAAACAACTAAAGAGCTGCAGTGTCTCCCTCTGTCACCAACACTGCTTGGGTCTTGAGCCAGTTTAATGGACGTGGGCTTTGCCTGTAGCATCCTGAATGGATCAATGCTCTATTGAGTGTGAGCTTTGGTCCACTGTATTTAGAAAATCGCCCTCTCTGAGCTCATCTTAAAGAGTTTAACTCACAGTGGGCCACTGCTTCTGAGAGGTGTGAAGAGAACTCTTGTCCGGAAATCACATTTTCTGCTTTACACAACAACACAGCAGTTGACACCGGCCTCTGCCAAGAGCTGAGTGGATTTTGATATACTCCCCCCCCACCCACCCAATTCTCCAACCAGAGGCCTGTCCACCTATTCAGACCCTACTCACGTGGCTAATGACCATGAAGGGTTAATGTTTTCCCAGTCCATGGGAACCGCTGAGGCTTTAAGTTGGCCTTTCTTTACATTGACTGAAGCGCAAAGTCAAAATGACCAGCGTTGCAGAATTAAATGCGTGTGGAGGGCTGTAAACAACTGGCTGTGAAGTTCATTTGCTAAGCCAAGGCGCCGGGAGATACATCAAGATCAACCGCTGACTTAACGGGGGCTCTTTGTGGGGCGAAAACACAGAATTTAAGTTAGAACTAAAATTAGCCACCGTTCGCTTTGGTATGCAGTATAAGATACAATAAGGCATCACAGAAACTGAGCCAGTTTACAAATGATTCAGATTCTACCTCTTCTGAAGCTACGCATAACAAGAAGAAAATCAAATATTTCTGGCAATCATTGTCTCATGCTGGTTGGAATCACATACATTTTAAAAATGTCCTGGTTGTTAAGGGCGTTCTGACCATGAATGGCTGCAACACTGATGTCTTTCTCACTGTTAGACCCAGTCACGTCTCTCACTCTCTTATGTTGAATGTCCAAATTGTAGATACCATTTTAGGCCACACAGTTGCTGCTAAGGCCTTTGAGAGGATACCCCCTGGTGACGAATGATTCTGTGCTTTTTCAGAAGACCTATTGCTTCTGTTAGCAACTCCCCTTTCCATGAAGCTATTCCATTACAGGCAGTGGGAGACACATTTTTCCAATCCGGGAATGGGAATTGTTTGACGCTTGGTGCTTTTAGGGGGTCAGTCCTTACATTACAATGTGTTATTCTGACAAGTGCGTTGGGAGGTGTACATGTGAACTGGCAGAGACTGTCCCATACTGTACCTGCTAAGTCTCAGGTTGAGTCCCGGCCACATATGTTTAGCTGGAATGAAGAACACATTATTAATAGAGGAAAGGTAACAGAAATGCTACTTCTATGAGTACACTTTGTTTGGTAGAGGAATGCAGCAGAGTTACAATTCAGATGCAATTTAATGCACTCTTGTTTACACACAACACCTTAGTTTTCCGAGGATACATGCAAATCCCCACTCCAGTTGCGTGGCTGGTGGAAAAACATGTTAAGGTCAGGGAGGAATCGCCATTTCAAGAGTATGTAGCTTCTGTGTCATGACATATTTCCTAATGAAACAGCATCGGCAGGTGGGACAAAAGGTCAGGAGGAACGGGAATTGTATGTTGAAAAGTGGCTCTTGACAAGAGTCATAATAAACATGGAGAGTTACAGTGACTCAGAGATGGATGATAGCCTCAGGTTCAGGAGAGGATACTCCAACATGCCATGCAGTTGCTAGCGAGCTAACCAATGACTCTTAGGTCTGTGCTGCTAAAATCTGAAAATTGATTGCTGAGTGGATGTCATGATAATAATGGTTGCGGTTGGCTGGTTCAAGCTCTCATATTCATTTTCACAATGTGATCAGATTACAAAAAAAATGACTTTTTTATGGCATGTCTTGTTAAATGGGTGCAATATATCACAGTTAAAATGGGTTAAAAAGGCATTTTTCATTTCATCTTGGCTTTACATTGTCTTGGTTTAGCTTGCCAGCATTTGCACAGTTGAGGCTGAAGGGAATGTCCTTAGTTTTGCAAATATCCCAGAGTGCATTTTAAAAGCTTGACCTCATGATAAAAGTAAAAGAGATTCTGCAGGTCACCGGCCAGATTTGAAACACAGATCACATTTTTAAACTACAAGATGTTAAATCCCCAACTTGAACCATTTTTTCAATGAAAGGGCTAATTTGAGTGGATTTGGATCAGCCAATCAGCTTCTTCAATATCCACATGACACATTGGGATTTAAGAGGTATGTGCGTTGGATCGTCTGTGACCCACATTTACCCATAATACCCTTTGATGCAAAGGTTCACTGAGATGTTTATGTGTGGCTTCACAGAGGCAAATGCAAAAGGGGTCAGAGGTCTCACAGGTTATAGTGACCGGCATTAGCTCTCAGTCATTTTGTGGTAGAACAGCCATATTAAAATGAGTTTGATGTTCCACCTCGTTGTTTCTTACAGCCTTACATGCTACAGCGGGGTTTGCAGCTGGGGCTTCAGAGTCAACATAAACCACTTTAGCTCGTTTCGCTGGCGCCTGTGTCATCATATCTAAACCCTGGCTCAGGTCAGACAGGAGTCTCTCCTCCTGAGGACAAGGGGCTGTGGTTTAAATCACTAAATCTAAAGGATCAGGGTTGTGAATCTGAGGTTAACAGTGAAGACTTCATCCGCAAGAATTTATTGGCGGTGTTGCATCCCCGTACCAATCTTGTTTTAAAGTGAAGGATTGATGGTCTTCAACTGGAGATGAGATACTGTAATATACAGTCAGACCACAGCCACATGTGTGATTTCAGCAGCGTGTGGATTTAATTATGTCTTTTTACAGGATGCAGTCAGGAGCATAACTTAGGATGTTAAATCTTCAGATTTGATGATCCTGGAAAGCTCTGAACATTAAACAGTTTACCATGGGACGGGGAGCACAAGACATGAGGTACTGACAAAAACTGAAGTCTGCAATTTTAGTTTTTCTTCAACACTGGATGAACATTGCCTTTTTTTCCTTCTAACCTCAGGGAATCTGAAGAGCTACCGTACGACATGACGAAGGTCACACTGTAGTCTTCTTCATCTAGTTCATAGGGTGAATGAGTGGTATACCAACCTAGGATCCCTGTGAATTACAACCATATCAGATGATTCTGCAACTCACGATTTATGTTCAGTGACAAAGTTCACGGTCAGTGCAGGAAGTAGTTTGCCGTTTGTACATACCAAGCTGTGTTGTGTAGTTTGTAGCCCATCTGACTTTAATACAGAGGAGTTTGTGTCCTTCTGTGACCAGAAGTCACCAGACCATGCAATTAATATACTTACAGAGCAAACTAAATCCATGGTTTTGCAGAGTTGTACATAATCAGCGTTCTTGTCTGGCAATAGGTGATGGTGGTGGACTGATGGCATCATCCTTAGAGGCTTATTAGGGTTAATGTTGTGTGAATTGGGACAAATCTTAAAGAATCCTTGATAAACCCTGCCCCATAATGCACAGGAGAGTTTATTCTTCAACAGAACAGCGCACGGCTACTGCAGAACAGCGCTGACAACGTTGAGACAGTTTGTGCCAACTGGGAACAGGAGGTGAAAAAGCTAGGACCCAAATGCGGACTCCAGAGGCTGAGCAGGTGCGGTTCAAAACTTTAATGAACACAAGAATTCATAACACAAGCTCACTGCAATTACGAGGCAGGCAATGATCAAAAACACAGAAAGGCAGGCCAACAAACAGGAAAACATACCCAACAGGGAGCAGGCAGGAATACAAGTCCGAAAACAAGTAACGTCCGAGGAAAACAAAGTATATGTTCAACAAAGATGAGGACATCACTTAAATGTTGCAGCTGCTGTACTTGAAGCTCATTTTGTAATTATTTTAGAATGTATACTGCTGGCTGACTTGTGAATCAGTAACGTTTTATTAAAAATTGATAATTATTCATTTGTTGGTTGAATTTTGCATTGTTACTCTAAATCTGAGAAATAACTAAAGTTATCCTGTGACGATAATGGCAGTAAAAAGCACTTACTTCTAAACTGTAGAGAGAAGTAGTGAAGCACAAGCAGCTCAACATTGCAGGTGTATTCAGTTACTTTCCACCACACACACACACACACACACACACACACACAGTGAATGCATTCACATTATTGTATAAAATCTAGACATTATCAGCGATCTGCCATCGTGACATTAGACATGAGGCCCTCTGTACTCTCTTCTGCTCCTTTTTTCTTTTTGCTCCCCACAATGACCAAAAAAAAAAAAAAAAACCATAATGAGGACTAAATTGGGGTATTTCCAGTGCCTACATAGATTTAAGTTGCCATGGAGACTTTGCAAAATAAGGGCCGGGCTTAGTTAACTGCTCTCCTAATGTTTCAGCAATCATCTTGGCTGTAATGAAAAGCAGCATGTTAAAAAAAACCCCAGCTCTTTACAGTCCAGTCGTCGAAGTTTTATAGTTTTCATGCATGCGGCAACAGTTTTACAAATGTGTTTTGACTCCCACAATGTTGTTAATACTGCATTTATACCAAAGGGATAAAATATCAGGATACATTTTACAAGCTCTTCCAAAACAGACCACTTTTTTCACGTAGCTGCTGCACAGATTTTGACAAAGTTGCATACCCAGAGATGCAACACTGAATCCCAGTTGGTTAGCAAAGGTCAGCTTGCAGAAACAGTGAGAGCAGCCCGATGTCCTGCTGAAGACATCAACAATGAGTGATTCACTTGCCCCACAGAGACTTTGCACATTTTAAACGCTTGCTTGCTCTCTGACAACAAAAACGCCTTTTGTTATCTGAAGGAGATGGAACCGATGGATGGCAGGAATCCGCTGAAGATGCCAATAGGCTTTGATCCCAAAGAGTGGCCTCTGCTCTGCTTTGGCTAGCATGTTCAAACTCTGAACTGGACTCAGTTTTAAAGGAGAGCAGAAAGGGAAAAGTGGGTTAGGAGGAAAGTAGGAAAAATATCAAAAGTTAAGGAGAGAAAAGAAAGGAAGCAGCAGAGCGAGAACTCTTGGACAGCTGTAATAACGCTGACTGTTATTATCCTGTAAAGGCGTGGAGTGAGACAGCATGGTTTCCATCACAACATGCTGTGTTTGCTTAACAAGTTTACACTAGAGCGGCTTGCCTCAGCCCTCGCTGATGAGCCTCTCTGAAGGGAGGCAACGTTTCAGAGGACGGTCTCACAGCGAGCCGGTCAGGCGTAGGAGAAGCAATCTGGAGGACATCTAACACACGCACTCACACAGAAAGACACTGACAGAAATAAAGTAATGAAACGTATCCTCTGCCCTTGTGTTGAACACGCTCACCAAGTCTCGCTCTCACTTACTTGCCTTTGCCGCGTCCGTGAGGTTTTCTGTTCTCACACGGCAAATCCACAGTTTTAGGTGATGATGGAGCCAAAGAGTCTTCATTTCAGACAGACAGTCATAAGGTTTCTGATAAAGGGCTGGCAGCCATCACTTTTGCTGGATGAAACTATCAGCTGCAGCTAGCCAGCTAAATAAGCTAATTAACTTTATAGTTGATGCAGACTGGTTGCGAATGTTTCCAGCTGACTGGTTTGAAAACAAAAGTCTTGTAAAACTTGCAAGAACTTGATTGGTATAAACAAAGCCGTCTATCTAAATCTGACTGTGGCATTAGAAACAATACATCCTTACCAGGTCCAAGTCCGGAGAGGATTGGCAGCGTAGACCGAGACAATCCTGCTCATCAGTATCGAAGACCTCATCGTCGAGTTTTACCGCTCTTCATCCATCTTGGCAACACCATTAGGAAATCATTTTGGGCTAACAAGCATGGCCTTCACTAAACGTCACTTTCAGTGGTGAAAAGCTGAATTCATAGGGTCACCACCACAAGTCTGATAAAAACTGCTTAACAATAGTATCCTTTATGTACTAACATCTCTTCACCATTAACATCAAAGGTGTTTAATATCAGGACTATCCTGTGTGGTCAGTCTGGTCTCAGGTAACACTGATCGTGAAACATCTCTTTAAATCCCATAAAGAGCGCAGCAGAGGTGTTAGCATCACTCTAAACTGTGAGGAAATGCTGCTAATTATTAGTCTTGATCTTTTTCTGAACATCAGCTGTAACACGAGCACACTCTCACAGGTAATCAGACAAGCTAACGACTGAGCCACAGGACAAGATTAAGCAAAAGCTAAAACAGGACTTCACACGTTTTCTTTTAGTCTTACTATCACTATATTCCGACTTTTTGGTCCAAAGATCCAAAGATTTACCAGTTTGACTTCTCTGACTGATCCAGAGCTGTTCAGCAGAGGGCTTCGTGAAATGGTCAGTTGCCTGCGCGGGGCTCTGTAACCAGCCTGTTCCATCCCATCTGTCCGCTCTGTCAGAATCACTCAACAGATGTCTCCTGTTGTTTTGACAAACCAGGTCTGAGCCTCGCTTATCTCCAGTTCAAACAATCATCTACAACTAAAACCCCCGACCATTGATTTAGGCATTGTTATTGTTGGTATCAGTCACATTCACAGTGACTTCCTGTCTTCTGCTTTGCCAAAAACTGATAACATTGTGTTTGAATGACTGGTTTTGATCTTGCAGCGGAGCGCCTGTATCTAAATCACAGGGTTGAATTGTATTACATAATGCTGTCATTTTTTCACCTGCAGGAAATGTGCACATACAGTATAGCAATGCTCATACCATAAAACTGTTGTGTGTGTGTCTGTGTGTGTGTGTCATAGCATTTTAACAACATGGTGGAGTGAGGAAAACATGCGGTCAAGCCTGCATACGCACAAGCAGTAAAAGGCCTTTTTATGACGGGTGTTCTCATGCTATCCACAGGGTCTGTTTTCAATGTGACAGCAGTGGATCAAAGACCACCATACTGAAACATATGAAACACTAGACTCTGATGCCGGTGACATGATCATCTTTGGTTTGACAAGGTATCAGGTGTCATGTTGGAAAGAGAGGGAGAAAGAAAGAGTGACGTAACCAACGCAGCGGAGGACTTTCACGCAGGCCATTAATCACTGACGTCTTCAAAGCAGGTTCATGCCACACACTGGACCGCTTAGAGAGAGCGGCATCCAAAGTAAAACCACATTCAGTAACTTCTGTAGCAGGTTGAAGCTTTCTTTGTGTTTCCAGAAGTAGGAGTTGTGATAAATTGTTGCTCAAGTTTTGAGTGAATTTTTAAATTAGTCATGTGTTTCCATTAACTACCTTTAAGCAAAGTGACATGAATTCATTACACTTTGTATTCAGCTTAACATCAGCACCTGATCCTGGTATTTTAATGCTGCTTTCCATCTTGAGATGTGCAACTGTGTTTTTAATGAATCCGTTTGTCTGTTAATTCTGCAAATCCTCTGTGGCATATCAGCCGCCCACAACTGAGCTTGAAAGGGGAGTTACATACATACAGCTGTGACAACCCAGCTCGCATCACCTCATATGGCATCGTGAGATAGGAGGTGGAGCAAGTCGTGCAAAACAAGGGACGAGTCAAAAGACAAGAATGTTTTACTTTACGCAAAGGAAGGTCGAATGCACGTCATTTGCTGAAAACACAATAAAAAAAATTCAGTCCCACCAGCTGTGGATAAGAGTCTGCAAAGGATAAGATTGCTGTTGTAACACCGCTTTCATAAAGCTTTCACCTTCAAGATTACAGAAGCAAACCAAAATGAAGTGCCAACTGGCATTAAGTTGAATAACAGGTTTGAGAAGTTGCATATTTTAAAAGCGCATAGTTGCTCATTAGCAAGCAACTGGCTGACTGGTTCGTGCTGACCTGCCCGCGGTGACACATGAGACGTGGCAGAGGTGGTGTAGCACAATTTGTTCACTTTAAGCAGGTCTTTATCCTTAATTACAGGTCAAAGTGGGGGGTTAACATCAAGTCGGCTAGCTGAGAACAGCTAGCTTGATGCAATGTTCTAGTTACTCCAAGGTTTGTCTACATATGTCTTTGTGTCCCTTTGGTGAAGTTCTGGTAAACCTACATTCAGACTGCTGAGCGCCATCACCGAGGCTAAGCTAACAGTCAATGATCATTATAAATAACTCCATACCAAGAACTGCACAGCACTCTAACAGTATATGCTTTTTTCTTCTGATTTCAACACATTGCAGAGAACGTGACATCTTGTGGACACTTCAAAGTTCTTGGACAGAAGACACACGTGTCTCAAAGCACTGCAATGAGCTTCTCTCCTGCCTCCGTGTGTGTTTGTGTCTGCTGGTTTCTCATTCTCTGTTGAGACACAACTTAACACTGTGTACGAAATAACATGCAAAATCACAAACAGATATTTTTTCGGGTGAATAATAGATGGGCAGATTTTGATATTTCATCATGTGGGGAGAAAGAAATGGGTGAATCATGGGGAGGGGCAGGTTGGCATGGGATGCATATTTCATCTTTTATCAGAATCAGATCATTTCTATCATATATATCATTTATATTGTTTGTAATAAGTCAGTAGTGTGTGTTCCTATCAGATTCATGTGCATGTGGCGAAAATGGAAAAAAGACAACTCCTGCAGATTTTGAACTGTAGTGCACACCAAACGGGCTTCTGTTCCTGTGTCCAAGTAGGGCTGAGGAGCAAAAAATGATAAAATATGACTTTTTACAAGTGTGTGTAACAAGTACTTAACACGTGTGATAATTAAGTGTAAAGAGAGCTGCACAAAACTGTCAAAAAATGTCTAACTTGCTGTATTATACATCACTAATTTCGTGGCGGCATCATTGTGGATGTTAATATGCAACCATTTAAGGTCAAATATATCTGAAAACCAAAACAGTCTATATATAACTTCAACTATGAATATGAAGACCTTCGGACATTTGTGAGACATCATGTGTAAAATGTGCTAACACTTTAGGAACATGAAGACCTTGTAATCTGTGAACTGTGTGTGGCTCCAAGCCCTGGAACCAATAACCGGGTCTTCCTTTAATGTTGGGTTTTCCTGTGCAAAGGTCCTCAACTCTTGGGAATCTATGCAGTATTTTCTTCACCGCTACACATGTGCAGTCTGCCAAACTACATCAAGTGTGTGAGAGTGTGAGCACGTGAGAAAGAGGGAGAGAGAGTGAACGAGCATCTGGATCCACTCCAGTTTTATCAACAAATTGCTGATCAAAGCTAAAATATCAAGCGGTGACTCTTACGTCAGATAGAAACATCTCATTTGGTTGGAGCCTCTATGCGCATGTGGTAAATGAAGGATGTTAGAGAAAAGCCTAGGCGCACTGGGGCAAAGCTCAACACCAAAGAAGTCTTATGGAGATTTGACATATTGCAGTGACATTCTGCAGCAGTTTACTCAAAGAGTCAGGGATTTGTGGTCAGGAATTATGGCAAGCCACAAATAACCTTTGAGGCAGCGGTGAACAGAAAGAACAAGTGGTTCTGGCTCTAAAGTAGGAGGGAACAGCCGGGGGTCCAAGTCATGGAGACCACAACGGGACTCAGGTTTCATCGGAGGGTACAGCTTCAGCCGCAGAAACACTTGAAATGATTTTCTTACATGATTCACTCTCTCACTCATTTATAGCTTGTGAACTGCTGATTGGGCTACTTCAGGCCACAGAAAGTAGGCACAGTTCAGTTTCTGAGCTGTGCAAGAAACGAGTCAGACATCTGTTTATGAGCTCTAACGGTATGATACTAGACACATGAAAAGCCTCTTTTCTAATTTTTCAGATTCCTTTCATTCATATTCTAAAAGATGGGACGTATTGGCATGCTACTGATGCCTTATGAAGGAGTGGACTCACACTCTAAAAAAATCTACATTTTAACACAGAATACACTTCATGTGGGATGGGCTAACATGGCGGACTGTGCCTGTTGTGGGACAGCACACTATTGCATAAAATGAGAGTGATTATTCAGCAAGCACTAGATGTGTCAATCAACTTGCCCAACGCTGATTCCATGAGCCTTCTCCACACAGGTCTAATTTGCTGCACAGCATCACACAATGGTTCAAACTCGTCAGTGTCCTGACTAAACCGCATTTAGAGCCAGAACAAAAGGAAACATCAAACAAGTCCATTTTTAAATGTGGCTGAGACAAAGACAGAAACCAAGAAAGCACATTTGTAAAACAGTGTCACATCATATTCCAGACACAGCAGAAAGCATCTCTCAAGACTCCCTTTTCCTCTTTTCTTATCTCTTCCCTGTATCAGCTCTGGATGATCTCAACACTGCTGCATTCGTACACTTCACACTGGCTGGAGATGTCTACTGGGCCAGTCGATGGATGGATGAAGTCATGGTTGTCAACGTGAAACTCTCCTCCTCTGTCCCTCTCAGACCTCAACGCATTCAAACAAAACACAACTGCCTGTTCTCTGAACTTTATTTGCTCTAATTGACCGTGGGAGGAGGTCACCAGCTTTCAGTGTTCTCACTAAGGGTTGTCAATGCGCCTGCTGCCCAATATTAATGTTTACTTTATAATTATATTAATATAATGTCAACTTTAACTGCTACATTCCCGCAGAGGCCTGGCATACAGAATTACCCAATCCTTTTAGTATTAAACATGGAAGCAGTCGGGGGTATGTAGGAATAGTACATATGAATGCATGTCTGTCTTCATGTGTGTGTAGGAAATCTCAGGTTACCCCTTTATCATTCTACCACCCTCTGCAATACATCACTGTCTTGGCAAATGTAGCCTCGTTCCAAATAGTTTAGTCTGACAGGACCCACTTGAACATGATAGCGTGTTTTTGTGTACCGCGCCTTACGGATATTCGTGCTAAAAGCTGCATTGTTAAAGTAAATGGAGTGCATGTTATCAGTTTGAAAGCGTTTTTCATTTTTTGGCTTAAAGTCAGAAATCCTACACATGTTTTAGATACTATTGCTCCATGAATCATGTAGTTCTATACAGATAACATTATCCATATAAACAGACATACACTAATACAGTGCTGCAGCTGCAGCCAAGAAAGACTGATATGTTTTAGATGAGTAGCTGCTGCACATTGTCATAGCTAAAACAAACCTGCATGTATGTTCTGCAAAGTTTCATCCAGTCTAAATAAGTGTTTACTGTTGCAGACTGTAGGTATTTGGCACCGGATGGGGCTTTTTCAGTTGGCTCACCCTGTCATCACTTTCGCAGTGAACATGATTCTCTCTAAGGATACGGCTCAAGACTTATTGTCCTGACAATGGATCTTTGTCTTCAGATATTTGGCGACCAGCAGGCCCCGTAACAGTCCATCTCTGGAGGCCTCATCATCGTGCTGAGGGAGTCCATGCACAATTTGACTCTTAAGCTGTCCCGTGCAATCATGAAATTAAAATCCAAGAGAGGTAATTTAGGATAAGAATTAACCCACATCCTAAGTTCACACTACATCTGACAGCCACAGCCATTGCTGTGTTATGAAGTTGTATTTCTTCTTTGCAATGGTTGTGCAACCCAAAACATTATTCAGTGATTTAGATGTAACTGAAGCCTGGCAGGATTTTCATAGTTTCTCAGGGGGCGTTATTAAGTTATGGGAGTTAACAATCGTCCTTGAATTTTAGGCTGTCCAGTCCTGATGAATCATTACCGAAAAGCATTTTGGCATCTTCAAAGGGGAAATTATACACATATATTTCTAAAAAAGCAACTGTGTTTGTATAAACTGCACTTACACACCACTAATGTGCAACGGGAAATATGTTTTGACAAAACTACAATACCTGAATTCTGTTCTTCTTCTTATTATTATTATTAACCAAACATACAGTACACATATCTGCAAAAAGATCAGTGACTACATATTCAGTTTGTTTTCTTTCCAAATGACCCTCTTGCAATACAATATTCACTTGTACAGTTGGAACAAAAGCATAATCAATATTGTACGGTTTTGTTTTGGAGCTCCCAGCACTTGGTCAAAGTAGAGGAAATATCATGTTTTATGGAGTCCACAGTCATGCTGCTCTGTGAGGCTGTATAATAGAATAGTGTTGCTTTGAGCTAAATGCTTTCAGAAGAATTTCACATGCTAACATGTTGACGCTAAACAGCTGTAATGTTAACCAGGATCCCCATCTTTTTATGTTTTAATGTGTTTATTTCAAATCTTGTGTTACTTAAGAATACACACATAGCGCTAGATAAAAAGTTAGAGCATGACCAACGTTGTATGATTCATCTATTGAGGGACGTGAACATCTTAACTGAATTTCATGGCATTGCCATCCACCAGATGTCAAGAGGTTTTAAGCAGAACCACAATGATCAAATTTCTGTTGGAGCTCAGATCAAGACATCACCAAAGTTAGCATGATTCACCCTCTGGGGACAATGCACAAGATTCATTTTTGAGATATTTCCTGCATCACGTTACCATCCATCTTTTCAAGTGACTTGACGCAAGACCTGAAAATATAAAATATTAATTAAGATTGAACCCTGACCTTGACTAAACTGCTTTTCTTGTCCAAAATTAAACACACAAGAATACAAACGGCCTACGCTGTCAGTGGTCCGTCTGCGGTACTACTGCATTCAGATTCATTTCAGAGAGTGAAGAAGCAAACAGATGAGAAGTCTGTGTGAATGGTACACATTTAAGCAAAGACGTGTCAGCAGACATTTTTCAGTGGAGTGAAATATTAATGCATATCATGAGGTTTTATGAAATTATAAGCAAACAGAGGCGGAGGACGGGAGAGGGGCATGGAGGAAAATAACTGTTTTTGGTGAATTTCCACAGAGGCAGCGTTACATGACTAATTGAACTATATGTGATGCAAATGCACTTCACATTCAGTCTGAACACAAGAGGACTGATAATAAATGTGCACGTGGAAATTCATTTCTCCTTTGTAATGTTTGTTGTGCAGTCTACATGTGTCATTAGCTAATAAGGAAATTGATGCTTGGCAGCGATTTTGTGTCTCTGTTCAAATTAATGAAAAGAACTGTAAACTCTGATACACACTATATTTTAGGGAAAGGCCCTCTGAATTACCTTTTCCACAGTTGTTAATGAGTCACAGGTGATGTTTGAATCCACCCTCCCGTCATTTTGGCCAAATATTTCTGGGAAACATGTTTGACTGCGTGTTCCGTGCGGACAATAATGCGAAGATGTAGCTTTTGAAGGATATTTTCTTGGATGGAAAAGTGCTGGGGCAAGGCCAAAAGGCAAAAAAACGTGAATATGGAAAGGCATAGTTCTGTCAGCTACAGTTTGACTGATCTCATTTGATTTTGGAAATAAATGCTAATATGTTTTTATTTTGCTGAAGCTTCCAATAGCTGACACTTTAAATTAAGAAACTGAGACAAAACACCGGTCAAGTCCCAAATGAATGTACTTTGGTTGTTATTTGAATACTCCACTGTAAGAATAAGTCAAGCAATAGAAATATAATAACTGTATAAGAAAATAAGTTCAGATACCATGAGAAGACCAATAAATATGGAGGTGGATGGTTAGGCTAGCTTGACGCGAAGATGGAAAAAGCAGAAACATTAGCCTAGCTCTGTTCAAGATTAACACAACACAACCGCTTGCTAGGAACACAAATTAATTTTTATTCTTTACATCGGTGTAAAGATCTGATGTGACACAAACATGTCAGTGACTGGGCTTTAGACGTACCGTTAGCTCCAAAAACATCAAAGTTTCATAGCTCTTCTCATTTCAGGGTTAGATCAGTTAGCGGGTGAGCATATTTCTCAAAGTGGTGAATGAGTCTGTGGTTTGCTCTCTTTTTTAAGCTGCCGTGGTTGTGTAAGAACATTTTAAAGTTTCATTTAACCACAATGCCTCTTTGAGATCAAGATCCGAGAAGACAGTTCAGTTCACAACCAAACACACACACACACAAAAATGTGTAATAAATGTGTAAATAATAAAAAATAATTCAAGTATTAGATATTTAAAGTCTGTCAGAGGCGTTTGGCAGTTTGCTACATTTTAACAGGGCCCTGTCCAACTGACCTGTGATGCTAAATCAAATTCACAATATTTTATTGGTTAAATATCAAATCTGTGTCCAAATAGCACGGCGTCTGGGTCGGGGCCCAAAGCACTGCCAATTCATGACCTCACATGGGATAAGGGAGGGATGGGAGGTTAACAAAGAATGCATTTTGTCCATTTTGCACTTAGATCAGGATTTTCTTTATGAAGTAGTGAGTAACACCACAAACTAGTCCAGCATTGGGCACTGACTCTGGAGTGATACTGTATATCAGGGTAAATGTATATCAGATCTTTTGGTGCGACTGCCAGAACAGCTAAATTTGCTTGTCATTATAGTTTACGCCCTTCACTTGTCTTTGGTTCTTCTATTCCACTGTCTGTTGCTTCCTCTCTGTTATTACACACCACAGTTGGATTTGGTTTCACACTTTCCTCACCTCACCTCTCAGTTATGAAAAGGCTTGCGTCTCTGGAACAAACTGTGGGAAACTAACTTCCCCTGGTGTCTTTCGAAAGACAAGGGAGAGGACACTGTCTGGAAACAGCTTTCACACCCATATACAGTCAGTGTTTAGCCTTCATTCATCTTTGTCCACTGATTTGACACAATTGCAAATACCTGTGCCATAACTGTCAGTTTTATGAACTACAGCATTGAGAGACAATATAAAACGTTGTGTTCCTTTGCCAAAATTTGGAAAACAAAAAAAAGAAAATAGCAGAATAGCACGGAGTGTTTCAGGGCTTTCATCCAAAGTAGCTCATTGACCCGTGAATGTATTTCTCATCTAAATGGGTGCTGCCTGCACAATCATGTGAAAATAGGTGATCTAGCCCGTGAATTATCTGAAAAACAAAACAATAAAAGGGGAATTTTAGAAGAATAGAACAGCTACGGACAAGCATTTGGAGTTCAGTTACACATTTATGCCTGCTGAACGCTTAAGCTGACACAGGTTTAGTATCTATGAAAAGATCAAGACGAGACGAAAATTAAAATAAACCACCTCTTACCCACCTCTCCACCCAGGACAAAAGCCAGGCCTGACCCATTATTTGTTCTGAGTGAAGTAAAGCCACAGAAATGCCTGTGCAAATGCCATGCTTAACATCTGGTGCAGCCTACTTACATGATATCATCCGATAGTCATCCATGTAAGTGTGACCGAGTAAATAGAACACGCTCCATTAAGAACGTGCAAGCAACCAAATGCAGTCTTGCTCATCAGCAAAGGCACAAGTTGTTTGAATTATCATGGACACGCTTCACTATTTAGTTTATTATCAGTTAGTTTTATTGTTAGACTTCCTGTTCTACTGTGCCAGATTACCTGTGTTAAATGTCCAGATTTGTAAATGGAGTCTGGCACAGTGTTATCTCTTACTGTTACGCTGAATTCACGCCATTATGAGCAGTGTTTGTTATGGATACATCGACTGTGTCACAACACTAATTCTGAGCTAGCATCTCTGTGAGGTTGTACTTAAACACAGCCATCCTGGGAGCTGCATAGGGATGTTAGAATGCTAACATGCTAACAGATAACATGGTGATTCCAAGCAGGTACAGATTTACTATGGCCAGTGTCCCTACAGTAAACCTAGTAGGGTCAAATAACAAAACAGTGTAAATACTTTTGCAAACTGTGCTGGCAAAGCTCCAAAGATCCTGGAAAACAAAAATTACAGGTGGTCGGCAGGGTCAAAACCAGTCAGTAGGTCCAATATGCAAACAAAGGCAGAAAACAAAGTCCATGAATAAAGCAAAAGTCCATGAAAACCATAAATCGAAAGCACAAGGGAACACAGGGAACTTAGGGAAACACTAGGAAATACTCTGAAAAGCAGGCACATGTGTGAAGAGGATGATAAGTGCAAGAACACAAACACTTGTAAATCTTATATCCCTTCGTCTGTTGCCATACTGATTAAGCTAACCTAGATTTCATCACAAACATATTCAGCAGCCTTACAAATCATGGCTAGGCAATGCTCGGTTTGAATTTGCAGAAACTGAATGTGCCATTCTGCCATTGCCTCCAAAGTCAAGTGCTGCATTTTACACGAATGTGCTTGGTACCAGTAGTTGCTTGTGAAAGGATCCATCAAGGCTGCTGATGTCATTGGTGGTACGGTACAAGACATTCAGCCCTGGACTTAGCCATCAAAGTGACATCAACCATACTGAATCTACAGGTCGTGTATATCTGATATTTGTCACTTTTAATGTCAATAAGACACTTTATTTTGTTGTTCTGGTCATTTGTCCAATGTGACATTACATTTCTCTAGCAACAGGTTTGTTTAATAGACCGGTTGGTTTCAGGCCCACTGTTTGCAAAGTGCATCATTAGAAGGCAGGTCAGCACAATTAATGTGAGCTATTGACATAAAAATACCCTTCGCTCCAGGGACGGACTGTTAAACCAAACTCCATTCTAAAAGCAGGTGTTTTAGGGTAGAGCCATATTTTTTTTCTCATGGACACACATGTCATTTACTCAATAACATCATTAACTAACCTATATTGGGTTTTTGCCACAGATGTTCATGTAATTGACTGGTCAGGTCCTACAGTTTTACCATTATCGCCCTCTCTGTGATGGTCTGAAGCCACACATCTCCTCTTTTACTCTTTGAATTGAATTTTTTTATTGTTTGACTCGCAAAGTGTGACACAGCAGCTTCCAGACATGGTGCCTCTAGTTTTTTCAAAACGTCATTGTCAGAATTTTTAATAAAAGCTACGTAGGCATGGACAACCATGGTTAAGACCTGTTTTTTATTTTCCAACAATCATTACTGTAATGGCTAATCCCCAACTGGTTAGTGGCAATCCATTACAGTTAATAGGCCAGCAGCCCCACTGAAGAAAAACAACACAGACACACACCACCAATCTTTATTGACTCTAGATCATTCCAGTGTTCAGATGGCCAATCCATTTACATTTCCAGACAGGAATCCCACTTTAACAACACTCGTGGCTGAGTTGGACATCCATCAGACAGCCTTCATTGACAGCTTCCAGTCTCTAATCCATCAGCTTCATTGACTGTAATGTGGAAATACCTCCACGAAGGCCACTCGGGGGTGGTTTATCAGACTCTTCTTGGGCTGTCGTGACATGAGCAATGATTCAAGGTCTGCTGGAGGAGTTGGTTAGGACACAACTTCAATACTCTAAAGTAAAGGCTGACTAATAGAATAATGTCATTACATAAATGCTTTTAATCTAATGTAGAACTTGGAAGAGTTATTCTCTTTCTTTAATGGATGGCAAATGCAGTTTGAGAAGGAGAAAGCTTTGCTACTTCAACCTGTGGCTACTTAAAGACAACTGTCATGCTTAACCAGTTGCCTTTACAGTAAAGGTGTTTGTGACGTCCAAGTAACGTTTGCGTCTGTAATTCAAAACCGTTATCCAGGACGTTTTGTTTCACCTCCCAAAACTGGCAACCAAAGGCAGAATAAAATATTAGAAAACAGAAAAAAGAATTTTATGCAAGGAATCTCAATGTGCGTGACCCAAAAGCATGAAGAAACACGTTGAGAGTAAACGGACTTAGGACTTGACCATAAAGCTCTGTACTAGTATGGCCCAGTTTAAAAGACGGGTCAACAACACAAAAATCTGTCAAATAATGACGGTAAAAACCCCGTTATGTCAACGTTGCCCCCATATCTCCACAGGTTCATTGGAGATATGCCAGAATGAAACTTGCAACAATTTTCCTTTGGGAAGTTGACACGACTGCTGCCAGAACCCAAATGCACGACTCCAAGACGGAATATCAAATATAAACGAGTTTATTGAAACAAAGTAACAAATCAAAATCACTCTTTCGAGGAACCAAAGTAATAAACTCAAAATCTCCCTGATGAGGAAAGCTGGCAGTCAGAAAAATCACAAAGTAATAAAATAAATCTAGAAGATAAATCGCAGCAAAACAAGATAGTACTTAACTAATCAAGAAGGCATGGGTATGAATTGTCACAAGTTGTCACCATAACTGATGACATGAACTGCCACAAGGCAAGGGGAAATGCAGACTTAAATACACACTAGGATGAGGGGAACAGGTGAAAACAATCAGGGTGGGGAAGACAATCAAGACTAGTGGGAAACACGAGAGGAAGGGCAAGCCACCTGCAACAAGAGGGAAGTTAGTATTTTCAAAATAAAACAGGACAAACAATAACCTTAACTAAATATGACCGACTTTACTTAACCATGACAGCAGTCTCTATCGGAACATTAGTGAGTAATGCATACCGGCGCTGTCCTGTTGAAAATTATGGGTGGTGCAATGGAGAAGTTTGGCCTTTGTTGATTTGTTGCCATGCACATCTAAATATTAGTCAAACATAAAAACCAAAGTTTATTCAAGACAAAGAAAAAGCCAATTTAATCTCCCTCTAACAGCTGCCCTCCTGTAGCAGTTGAAAGACAGAAACCAGGGGTGTGAGGATGCTTTGAGGGGCTGAGATTAAGAAGCGCGGGCGTGACAGGCGTGTTTGACTGCCTCACCTCTTCCAGCTCCATTTATCATTCTCAGATTCCATATGTAGACTGTGTTAGCTGCAGGGAGGAGAGGAGAGTAGGCTCATCGCCGACAGCCTCTGATGGATCACCTGCATGCTTCACAAGATTTCTAATTAAATCTACTTGAACAGAAAAAAGTACAGAATCCCTCTCTTTTACCTTTTCTTATCCCTACAAGCTGTAGTCTGGATCAGTGACAGGTCTGGCAAAGTTAAAGCATCTGGAGACTGTTCTGACGATAACTCCAATGTAGAATTGCCAGGCCAGAAGGAAAACATGCTTCTATTGTGAAACTATCTTCTGGCAAACTTAAGCCTCCGCAAAAAGTTGAAATCCACCCTCTGTATGAACACAAGCATTTGAATTCACTTCATCCTTTCACCCTGAAATAGAATAAATTCCCTTTAAGACCCATTTTGTCAGGATCAGGGTCTTTATAGCAGGTATCTTTCCAAATTTGCAAGTGTTCCCCACTTCGGTTGCCTTTTAAAATTACTTTTATTCAACTGAGCTGATACACATCCACTGGCTGACTCAAGATCAAGATTCAATTGTGTTGCTGTAACAAACACGATTTCCCTCAGGGGATTAATAAAGTTCTTCTAGTCTATTTTATTGTATTCTTTTTTGTTTTATGGGTTTTATGGGCATCGCTGGGGAGGTAGCTGAAGTGGCTTGCAGGCTCACGTGTGACTTTTGCATGCAAGAGCGTTTGGCGAGTGCAGACGCGCGATCATGTAATATTTTTAATGTTTTTAGCAGTAAACGAGGAAAGAGAACCATGAGTAGACTTCAACAATAAGCACTGATTGATCGAGCAGGCGGAATATTCAAACAAAAGAGGCAGAGCAGGCCCGCTAAATATGAGAAAATGCAACAAGGAGGAGGAGGGTATGATATTTCCTTCCTTGAATGAAAAAAAGCTTGACGGGGCAGTTTGAACCGTGCGTGCTTTTTCACCTCAGCACACCTGGCAAACTCCTGTTAAAGTGGGCGTGCCTGTTGAATTGCGGGTTTTGGTAAGGTACAAAAATTGGCGCCCATCTCTTCATTGCGGATGGTTTCAGACACTTTAAAGTCACATTAATGCCAGGCTCCCCGCCTCGATGGGCTGCAGTACCGTTTTGTTTCAAACTAAAACAACTTTTCTTCCAGACGAGCATTTTAGCACCATTCCAGAAATAAACTTTGTTCATACTACAACAGAGAAAATCCCATATCTCATGACCGTTGACTTACACTCTGCATGTCCATGGCATTATAAACACCAGCTGACATAGACAACAAGATCAGCAACACCTGTAAGTCACATTAGATTGACCTGTGGGCGTCAGTGCTCATAGTTACACACAGGCTGGTGTCACGTCATGACTCTTGAGAACCAATCAGCTTCATTGTTTCCTAAAGTCCCCCTTTCTACTCTTCCACAGACTATGCAACCACAAAGTTCTCAAGCTAAAAAGAAGCAGCAGCATTTCGAGAACTCAAAATGCAGCAGCGTACTGTGGACGCTCAGCGTTTATGTAGCAGAAGCTATGCATTTGAAAACAAAAACATATTAGAGTGAATATTACACATCGCTGATATTCTCTCCATGTCCCTGAAACTCAAATACCTGGCCTATGGGGCTCAGCAGAGTGAACCTAACTCTGCGGTGAACAGAGGGAACAGCTCTCTCCCCTCTATCCAGAACATCTACTGAGAGAGATATAAAAGGCCTCCAGTTTCATAAAGGACTCGGTCTCACAGAGAGTTGGATCCCGGCCTCCTGGCAAGGGAGACTTCAACATAAAGTCCAAAAGCGCCAGGTCAAGCAACAGCTTCTTCCCCCCACCAAGACAGACTGTTTCCTTGCACTCCCTGTACTCTCAGTTAACACAAAACACACACTCAACTGAGTTAAGTATCTTTATGTATGTATAAATATCTTTTTAACAGCTATATGCACTGTAAATGACTGTTTGATTGCACTCAGATGTACGGACTGTTTTATATTCCTGTCCTACTGATTTTATGTTGTACTTTCAGCTGGAGAAAAGTCCATCTTTCTGTATCACCTCATCTTAACTACAGTTGTTACAGATACACAGTGGTTGATAATACACTGGAGACATCTTTATCAGTCAAATACTGCAAAAAATGTGATTTTCTGTTGTTCCAGAAATTGGAAGTGTTTTTTTTGTTCCCTGCAGGATCTGTACAGAAGGACTCTGACCTGCTGTTTAGTCGGGACAGTGGGAAAATCACTAACCATTAAACCTCCTTCCTGTTATGCGTTCAATAAGTAATTCCACCCAGCGATGGCTCTGCATGCTTATGTCAAATCTTGAACATGTATGTCTATGAAGAACTTTGGCAAACACGCCACTGAGGTGCTGTTTAACATGACTTTTAATAGGCCTGGGTGCCAGTAGCAGACCTTTTCTCTGTAATAATGACAGAGGGGTGTTATTACTGACGATAGGATCTCTGAGTCACAAACATTAAATCACATGTGGCAGAGGAAACACACCTGCATGTTTTCAACATCACTGCAATCCTCCGGCATGCGTGTTGTGTTGATACGACACGTAACTATGGTATCAACACACCCACTTATTTACTGGGTGATCATGATAGCAGAGTTAAAACCTGGCTTTGGTGTTTGCCTCCTTGACATTGTAGATATAATGCAGGATACTCATTACGTGTTGTGTAATTCCCTTAACCTTTATATGAACACGGTTCCATTCGTTAAAAGCCGACAGACATTAAACAAACATAGGTTGAGGGCTAAGTAACAAAACACCAGGTTGGCACTGTGGTTCATGTTACAGTCTTGGCATCTCCAGCAGCTCCCTGGGATGTTCACCAGCTGTATGTGGCGAGGCAACAGTTCAAAACCCAAAAATGTTTAATTATGCAACTCAAAGTAACTCAGATTTAAGGTAACACTGCTGCACCTCTGTAATAAAGTACACAAGCGGGAACTTTATCTCTCATATGGCAAATCAAAAGTGCACTTTTGCTGATTTATTCAAATATGAGGGCACAAGTTAAGTCTGATCCTGTGGTGTGGTAGTGCATAAGTGCAAATACAGAAACAATGAGAGCTGTGGTGATTCCAGTGGGATTGTCAGCCATGTAGAGTTCTGTGGCGTTAGTTCGAGTAGCTCTATTCAGATGTGAATGCCAGTCACAGCTCTGAACTTGACACAGCTACACCAGCAACAACCTTTCCTGATCCATCATCGGGATCCGGGAACGCCTGGGGATAAGAAAGAAAGAGCGGAGCACAAACGTCAGGGTTGCTTTCATCATCATCACATGATGCCACATCTCGTGTGCAAAGTCTTCATGTGCAAAGAAACAAGTGATTCAACGTGTCACCGTAACGGAGAATAAGTATAAGGCAGCATAAACTGGAAAAACTGTCAGGGTTTTGATGTTGAGTTCTTCTTTTGTTATTTCCTGTTTTATTTTGAAAAGTGTTCCCCTTGTGTGTTACTGTGTACTTGCTTCCTGTTCTTTATTAGTTGATTGGTCGCACCTGTGTCTCGTTTTCCTGCCCTCACCTGTCTATTTAAGTTGTGCCATTGCCTTTGTTCTGCGTCGGTTCATTTGCTAGTTTAGAGTCCATGGCCCTACCTTGATTCCACGTGCTTGTTCATAGAGATTTTGGATTTTTGTTTCTTTTTGGATCTTTGGTTATTTTGGATTATTGGATTTCCATGTCATGTTGGACTGACTACCTGGATTTTGACCCTGCCTGCCTTGACCACCCCTAAGCCTAGCCCATTAAATAAACTGTTAAAGATGTTTTGCGTCCTTGTCCCTGCCTGCATCTGGGTCCTGCTCTCACCTCGTATCCAAGCCGTGACACTAACGCACAGTTATCCCTGACGCTCTCTGTGTAAATGCACTTAGTTATATTCTACCACTGTTTAATTGCCTCAGTCATGAAGTCATGCATTTTACACTAATTGAATCATTGAACAAATGGGAAATGAGGGCAGCGGTACATAACAGTAACGACGTTTGATGCAAGTCACACTCAGGGTGGGAAACATGGAAAAACTGTGACGCAAAGGGAAAAGGTGTGAAACTGGAAAGGATGCCACAACCAAACATCCATGCCGTAAATGTCACGTTTTACTGAAGTGAAACCAGAACTGGCATTTGACAACCCCACCCTTAGTCCAATATATAGATTATGTTCAGTACAAACAATAAAATGCACTATTTACTTCTGTCTGTGCAACATTTACTAAGAACTACACCACCCAGCATGCTTAAACAAAAACTAAATCTTAACACAAGATCCAATTTCTTAAAAATATGTGTGACCAACATGTATTGACATCCATCTTCAGTAGGAGCAAATGGACCCCGGACGGACGTTTATCGTAATGGCTCTTTCACTTATTTTACTGCTGTAATCAAGCATCAAGACTCTGTTCCTCTTAGGCCCACCCAGTCTTTTCTCTGTCCATGCTCCTATCTCATCATCCCTCTCCTCCTTCAAGCCCAATTTCCCCTGTCATTTTCTGGTTTATAGTGGTTGAGTCACCCCGGAAAGACATGAGGCAATTTCGCAGCGAGGTCAGAGTCCAGCTGGTGCCGGTCTTGCGGATGTCAGAAACAAAGTAACAACTTATCATTGCAAATCAAACAACGGCATTAATTTCATCACTAACAATGTTTCCACAGTAAGAGTTTATCTTTTACCAGCACTTTGCGTTTCCACCCAGTTTTTTAATTTTGCCTTTAATTCGTTTCCTTGATTTGACCCTCTGCATCCACTCACACACACTTTCCTTGTGTCACTGCTTCAACAAATAATCATTTTTTATCAATTTGTCTACAACCCATGACGTACTGTGTTGCTGATTGCCTCGGGAAAAACCAGTGGCCCTGTCACAAGTGTGTCAACCAAGAGCAGGAGAACAGAAAGGACGCAGATGCAGATTCCAGAGAAGGAGCAGGTGAAATTGACCGATTTGAATCATCAAATAACCGTAAAAAAGCTTGCTGCAGGGATGGTGAGGCAGGCAATTGGTCCAAACCAGAGAGGGCAGTCAGGTAAAGTCCAAGGAAACAACAAAATCCACCAAATGCAACAAATATAAGGACAAATGCTGGATAGTGAGGCGTAAAGTACATTGACAACATGGCACCTGAGAAAGGTGGACACAAGCTAAATACACTAAAGAGGAAAGGTTAATTAGGAACAGGTGGAACCAATTAGTGGTGTGGCAGACGAAGACACTGGAGGTAAAACATGCAAAGAGGGGACAAAATAGAACAGACAATGACAAACTGCCAAAACTATAACAAATCAACAATGTGACAAGTTTTCCTTTGTTTTGTGTTGCATGCAATATGAATATGAGTTATTAGAAAGACAATGTGACAGAAAAATCCCAATAGTTTAATTAATTGTGAGGATATAAATGGTTCTGGGTCAGTTCTGATACATGTTGGCACTTTACCACCAACAGGAAGGGTTTAGTTTCAGTATATCACAATGAATCAGTCCCCTTCTCCAATTATAACTGAGATTTACAGGGTAAAAAGGTACAAAATACAAAGTTGTTACTAGGCAGAGCTGTAAGATGAGGTTTGAAAGCGGATGAGGTTTGAATGTTAACCCAGATGATGTTGGAGGGCTGGTCTACGGTTGAGGGGCCAATACAGCAAAGATGAGATCACACATAGTTTTTAACCTGGAACAGCAAAGAGATCTAAAGCTGTTCCATGATTTCGCTGTTCAGACAAGAGAGCAGGTCACCAAGGAATGGCTGAATCTGAAGGGTGAGGTCTTGTAATCAAGACTTCTGTTTAGTCCGGGGTTAAATTTTCAAGAAGTAGGGAAGAAAAGCAGGAAGCATCCTCCATCTAGTAGTTTTGCCGTAAAGCAAGCTCGCTGATGTCTGCAGGTTTGACTCACAGGTATAAATGTGTGTCACCAACAACTCTGAAAGGTTGTGGTGAAGGATATGATTTGTCCCAAGGGCAGAATAAGCCCCAGACGTGATCCCTGAAGTATACCATGTTTGATCTCAGCTGTGTGGGAGGTAAACTCAACAACAAAGGATTAGCTACATGGGACAAAAACCAGACTTGAGCAGTTCCAGTAATACCAGCTTTGCTACAACCGAGTAATAGTAATACAGAACATTCGCCTAAGTCAGCTGTCATCAGAAAATCGTTTGTACCTCTTAGAAGAGCCAGTTCCTTGTTGTGTAACTTATAAAACCTAGGCTGAGAGTTAAAAAAACATATATATAATCGCTATAAAATCAGTCTGTTAGATTCATAAAAGGGCTTTTAAGCTGTGTCATACATATAATGTGGATTTTGTCCTCATCCAAGGTCTCTTTACGTCCTGGAGAAAGAACAGCGCCATACATGTGCAGTGTGCACAGACCTGCTTTAACCAGACTCTGCCTCCAGGGACAGAGTGGCCACCTGATCCACCTGGAGCAACATTTTACAGGGTGAGTGAGAAATGACCATTCACACTGTGTTAAATTAAGTCAATCAATTATATTGCTCCTTGTAAATCTCTAACAATTAGTGTCTGAGTGTAACTTCCTTGAAACGGAGCCCAGACGAGAACGAGCTCTTTGTGCCTGGACTTTATCCAAGCAGGCGCAGTGTGTGTGTCTCTGTGTGTGTGTGTGTGTGTGTGTAATGCCTTAATGTACTATGTTCATGTTGTTCATGGTAGTTCCATGCGATCACATGCTCACGTTGGCACGGGTGACAGCAGCTGGTAGAGATTACCTATTGTAGAGTCGAGCACTGATGTACAATCAGCGCAGGGCTCACGCCTGGCCTGTCCTGCTGGGCTAGTAAACAGCAGGGGGGAGCTTAGCAGTTGGGTTTTACAACTAACACCTGCCCCTTACGGGCCAGAGGCAGACTGCTCTACATCCAAACCATTAACCTGAAGAATGAGAGCTCGCCTGTGCTGCTGCCATGACTGAGCTCTGCATTCTTTACACATCTTGTCAGAGCAGTTCATGATCTTGTTGACGATCATTTCTACCTTGGGAGATGATGTAACGTGAAAGCCAGCCATTGTACAATGCTTTTACGTGCTGGGTTAAGGTGTGTTTAAGTGGATCATACGTTTGGTTTCATTAGTGGGTCGTGAGTTAAGTCACCTTGTTCATTTGTGTGTTTTACCTGCACGTCTTATATGTGTGCCTCATCCTGGAGATTAAAGGAACAGCAAATCGTTTTTTCATGAAGGAGTTGTCATCATGCAAAGAAAAGAAACACAGACTTCCGGTGCTTCCCTACTTTCCTCGTTACATGCACTTCTAACAAGTGGACTAGAAGTGAAACAGCCAATCAGAAATCACCTACTTCCATTTACTGATTAGTTGGCAGGCAAATCTGAGATTGCAGTGCGGACGTGTTGCAAAATTAGGAGCAGCACGTGAATAAAAGTGTAAATTTTTCTTTGCTGGGATTGAATCATTCATTCAGTTACTGTAACTGCTCTGCAAAATGCCACAAATCTCTGGGAAAGAAACAGAAACGGAAGCTTTCAGTGACGTCCTGCCCTATCTGAGAAATGAAATAAAGGGTAACACAGTGTGAACAAATGAGCCACTAAAACATTTTGAACAATTATAACGACAATAACAGGATATTTCAGGTGGATTTAAGAAGCCAGTGTGAATAAAGGTTCTTTGTATTTCTAGGTAAACGCTACAGTAGCTCCACTGTCCTTACTTGTGGGAAGTGAGCGGTGAAAAAAAAGCATAGCTTGAGGCTCAAGTCATTATCAAAGCTCACAGAACTGACAATTAGGCAGGGGGCTGAGTTGATCCCACTGACAGACCTAAACATTCCTCTTTGAGACCAGGACTTCATCTCACTGAGGCAAGGATCAAAATAACTTTGAGGAAAAAGCCAAAATGCTGCAAAGCTTCAGCCTCTCGCTGCCTATCAAAGGTGTCACAGCTGTGTACTGGCTGACTGATTGACCGACCGCTCACAATGGTTGCAAACCAGTAAAAGTCACGCGTAAAGCCACTCAGACACGCAGAGGCCCCAGTATGTCAACGACACAGCCGCGAGGAAGTTGTCACAACGTTACACTTCTGTCTGTGAAGAAAAAGTGACAATAACCCAAGAAGCACGAAGAAAACACACTTTCACACAATGCGGCCATTTTTATGTGCACAGGTACGTCAACATGTGCACTTGTTCTCTGAGAAAGAAGTCAATGACTGCAATGTACTGGAAGAGATTAACATTGCCTTTCATAATTGATTCCCAAATGTGCCCATTAGCTTTGATTGTAAAGCTGTTTGCCAGAGACATTGAACTGGCTTGTTTGCCACTCAGTATGCAATAGAGTGTTGCTTGCAATGATAAAGCATCTTTTTCTGGAATAAACGGATTCCTCATCGATTGCTTAATAGAAATACGATGTGACAGCAGAAATATTAATAATATAAGATGCTAACAGAACTCTGGGCGTTGTAGTTGTTTCAGTATAAAGAATAGAATAAGGGTAACATTGGCGAAAAAGCATGTGGAAACAGGACAATGCAATACAAAAGTGGTACAACTGCACTGACATATCTACCTGTCCACACCATCCTGATGGATATACCCTGTGTAAACAAACCCTACAATCCTTATAAAGTTAAATTAAAACATGCAATTCCAAACCACGCGAGAGAAGGGAAGTAATGACAGTCAGTTACGCACACATGCAGAAGACACAGCAGCCTTTGTCAAAGAGGAAAAGATAAACTGGAGGTACTTGGCAGCAACAAACGCTCCATACCGTGAGGGCTTTGGAGAAAGCAAGTCTATTTGTTACCTGAGTAGGAGGGTACCGTCAAACCCACAGCACAATACTTCACTTTGTCAATTTGAAAACCTGCAACTATGCTCTCCATAAATGATAGGTGAGGGTGAGGAATGATGTCCTGGAGGGACATGCAAGAGATGCTCTGTGGGCAAGGCAGGTATAATCTTTCTGCACCTTCCAGTATTGCGTATTTTGCGGTGGTGAGATTGATATGAGGTCAGCGCACTCAGGAGCAAAACTGTGGAAAACACTGACGTCAGTGGAGCTCACTGACGCCTTCCTAAGAGCCAAGAGATGAGCTGGTCACCACGAATCTTCACTGTCCTGGATCTGAAAAAATCATTTGGCAAATCCCGGGTAACGTCTCCTTGCCCTTTCCCCCCCGAGTGTCGCAAAAGTGCTCTGAGCTTCTATCAAGATGTCTTCATCAGCACTGGAATGCTGTGAAACAGTTCCATTAACACACACAATGAGGTCTGACAGCTTTGTGGGGACCAAAATGCTAAATCCCACAAGTTAAAATTGCTGTTTGAGTTGAGGGCTGGGCAACATATTGATATTATATTGATACTGTGGTATGAGAGTTGATATCAAACTAAATTTCTGTGGTCATAATATCATGTGATATGTCAAAAGCATTGTGTTTTCATGTTTGAAGGCTGCATTACAGTGACTGTTTAGCTGTTCTATTATTGGCCTTTACACATTTAATAATTATATCTACATGACGATGATTATCACAAATCTTACCATGTCAATATTTTGGGAAAGTGCCACTATTCATCTCTACAATATCGATATTGAGGCATCTGATGCCAAATATTGCAATATTTGATTTTGTCCATATGAGCCAGCCCAGTCCTATAGGTCAGGATAAAAGTGAGACTTTCACTTGCGACTGTTAGGGATTAGGTTATGGGCTGAGGAGTGCCTTATGTCATGACGGTCCACATAAAGTTAGGTTGTGTGTGTGCGCGCATGTGTGGGATTGCCATTGTCCTACCACCCCAGTAAAGATTCTCATGTGGTGAACAGACTTTGTTTATTTGGAGGTCACGCGGCGTGCACGTTGCTAGTGTGTGCACATCTATCCCCCTCACACATCCTGCCCCGATCTTTAAGCGAGGGACATTTCCAAGCCAAACAATGTGCGAGAGAAATATTAAAGTAATAAAAATTACATGTGGATGAACTGGCCTAAGTCCATTGGATTTCCATCCACACAAAACATATGACTGAAAGAACATGAATGGACATCACATCCTGTACTGTACACAATGTTCAGAGCGCAATTCCCATTTGGAAAATACAGCTGCTTTCAGAGTTTAAATCATTTGGAATTGATTATTTCAATGTAGTAAATGCGCTGTAGTTATTGTCATGTGGAAGATATTATAGAGTTGTGAGTGTAGATCCTACCCACACAGTTTCACAAGTCGTGATGATTACGTTCAATTTTGTTGTGTCAAGTACAAATATTTAGCACTTACAAATTTCACCCGCTTACCATTTCATGTTCAGGACTTTTATAGTTTTTTTTTTTCATAGCTTACATGCTATAAAAATGTCTGTTGCAGTTACTGTGACACACTGCAGAGAATGGGTCTCTTTATGTTGGGCAACAACATTAATTGCACTAAAGAGGGCGGCTGTCACTCAGTGGCCTAATCACAGGGTGAAAGTGTGATCGAGCCAGATGCTGGACGGGAATTACTGGCCTGGTGGCTGGAATGAGAGAGAATGATATAACCGCAGTTCATTTCCCATCAATACAGACAGAACAAGATTATGAAGACTTCCGTTAAGTCATTGATAGTAGCATGGAAAAAGCATTTTTCCATTGAAGGGTTCATTCGTAGACATGAGCAGTTAGTTTGCTGAGGAGCTGGATTTGTTTCACAGTGGCACCTCATTCCAAGTTGCTCTCCAGGCCTCCAGACCTAGAACCTGATCTCAAACCACGACAGAGGCCTCAGTCTGATAGCCTCAATCAGTTTCAGGCATGAATTTGTGATTTCATTTGGCATAATCTTTCAAATTGCTAAGACATAGAACCACTAAATATAGTATATATGGCTCGAACAGATGTATTCATCCTATCAAAGCTGGGTTTTGTCCTTCCAACTGAGTGGGATAGTTTATTGGGCTACGTAGACACTGTTGCTGGGGACGGGCCAGTTTATTATGTCAGCTTGAGCAGCAATATAAGCGGTGCTTGCTAACGAGCTAGGATAACAAGTGACTGGCGTGTCAGTGACAGCTGATTGGTGACAGTCTAGCTGCAACAACAACAACAAAAAAAAACTGAGTCAGTGTCTTCGACAGCACCGAATGACCGCGTCAGCCCAGTAGACGCAAGATGATGCAGTGTCCACCGGGATTTGGATTAAAAAAACAAAGGAACTCATGGAAAGTGCATAGCTTTTTCCAGCCCATACAACATTTTAGGGGAAACTAAATGTCACGGAAAACATGGAATTATGGAAATTTAATTATACAAGTCATGACAAGTGGGTCAACTCTATTTAAGATCGTGTTATACAATCAAGTGCTCCAGAACAGCTTCCAATGCTCCTGTTTCTAAGGTCAAGAACTTTGAATCTGAATGACCTGTCAATGATAATGGAAAATGTTCCATAGAAATGTAAGTCTGTTTGTTTAATGCACATTTTTTAACATTTAAATATATATATGAGTATATTTTTTAGACTAGACTACAATCCAATCTGTGTCAGTGTGTCACACTTACAAATGCATGCAATAGTTTTCAAGAAAACCAAAACCTGGAACCTGGAAGAGGACTGTGTCGCCACACACGTAATACATCAGGTGCCGTTTTGTTCACTTTCTTAGCACATGCATTACGAAACTGCACGTCTTTCACCGTCTGTCTCACTCACTACTTGTCTTTTTGTCTTGACTTTGCCTGACTCGGTTAAATTACAGAAAAACAGATACATACATGTAGTGCTGTTGCAACAGAGGAACATGTGGGAGGCTCGTGGGTTGAGGGCTGTGGATTTGCTGGTTCCATATAGTTGGGATTATTTTCCACCAACCACAGAGAACAGCCAGGCCAGTTCTGCTGTTATGTCCCATCAAATACAATGACATCACTGTTTTGTCAGTACTTTTAATGTGTGTGTGTGTGTGTGTGTGTGTGCATGCGTGCATGTGTGTGTGTGTGTGTGTGTGTGTGGAGCATGGTCAGCTGTTGGCCCGTTACGACTCCATGACTGATGGGTAGCAGAGCCATTGGCACAGACTTCCACAGCTGCACTAGATGATGCCAAGCCAGGCACTCGACATTCCTCCATAAGTCGGAGAAATGAGGTACTATGCTTGTGTAGCGCCATGCAACGCTATACAGTGTGCTACATGCACATACAGACGCTTACAGACATGTATCAACAAATTCACACATGTAAACATTCAAAGTCCAAACCACCTATAAGGTCTAAATATACCTCTACAATGCAGCTACATGTAATATCAGATTGCTGTGAATAACACGTCTGCTGTTAATTTAGACTGGAGAGATTTGGCAAATGATCAATTCAGGTTTATGGGTGTAGCCAAAAGGATTAATTTGAGCACATAAAACCCCATAAACATATATTGCAGAGTAAATATATGCCTAAGAGTAACCTGGGGTATTTACTCACCTATTCTATGAGCGAGCATGATGATTACCATTCCAAAAAGCCCCTAATATAATATCCTGCCAGCACAATGAGTCAGTGGAACAGCTATTGCATAACTCAGGCTTTGAAAGTCGACCACATACTGTATGATGTGGCATGTGTAACTCAGATTACGATCTCACATCCACCGCGTACATCTTTGAAAGTGTTTTTTTTCCCTAGCTTTAGCGGCACGCGGCCAAAAGTTGGAGGGGTTATTGACACAGGGAACGACTTGTGAAACGATCTCAGAGGAAATTTGTTTTTGTTAATCGAAATCGTGCCTGCGCTGCGAAACGGTGGACGTCTGTGATGCTGTTATTTTCTGCTCATTTGTAACTGATACCACAAACCTGATCACGCAAGTCCAAGAAAGTGTCCTTTTGGTAAAAGTAAATGTGTTGGACGAGTCTGAACCAGCGCACGTACCAACCAGTGTGCCTAGTTAAATCACGTGTGAATGCATGAGATACCTGTTGTGGGCCACTGTACAAAGAGCGCAGTTCAAACCCAGTGTTTTTACAGACTGCTGAGCTTTTCCTTATTTGGAAGTTTTGTTTCAGAAGGTTTGATTTTGTCATTTTTACATAACTTTGTTTATCTGGCTCAGCCTTTTTAAGATAAAGGGTTTCTTCAGTCTACAGAGGCTGCAGACAAAACATTCAATATAGACAAGAGCTGACTATCAGGGTTCAGCCATTCACAACATTACTTGTCATAATAGATAAGAAACAGCCTGGCTAGTGGTTCTGTGTGAGGCTGCGTGGGAGGCCTTAATGCTTATAAGGCATCATGTTTGATATTTTCACCCTCTTAGGTGTGCAGTTAGCCTATTAGCATGCTAACTTTTGATGATTAGCACTAAACACAAAGCAGCCTACACAAGGTGTAAGGTATCAGGGTGATCCCTGGAATAGGTGAGGTTTCACTTTCTGTGTTGTTGGACATGAGAAGTTGTACAATGTGATGATAAAGAAAAAAAACATCCACAGCTCAGAGAAGAAGATAAACCTGAGATCCAAACTCAGCCTGGACCTTCAATACATGACTGAAATGAGCCCTGCTGGTACCCGAAATCTGAGACCAGAACTTCTCACAAATATACTCCTTCTTCTGAGGAACAAAGGTATCCCTTATTTGACACAGACAGACTTTGTCACAAGTCAATGCAGTGTCTAATCTGCATTGTTATTAGTTATGCATTGTTTTTGTCAGGTCAGTTCCTCCATGAATAACTGGCCCACTGTGAAAATGAGAAGCTCATCGTAAAACCGGGGGGCTCCGATGAATGATTATATAGCAGGTCATCCAAAACATGTAGACAGTGGAAGGTTCGAAGGTTTATGTGACAACTAGATTTGCAGAGTCTGTTTATTAAGCAATTAAAGAGTCGATTTGGGGGTAATACATGTGATGAAACAGAAACAGTTTCTTCTTCAAGAAACCCTGCTGATATAGACTGCTGTTAATTGTTTGGCATATAAGTAGTTTTCAGTGAAATGAATGGGACTGACATCTTTAAACACTTTTCCCAAAACTCTTAATAAATCCATGCTTTTGACTTCTCGTAGGCAACCAGCAGATGATGTTATTACATTTTATAATATGAAACCAAATGTTTCACTCTTTAGCCAACGTGAAGCTCATCTTTGCCTTTTTCTCAACACGGCCCAGATGAACACAACTCAGAGTTCTCCCAAGCTCAACTTGACAGTTCAAACAGCCATAAATGAAAGCAGAATTACACACAGGCACGATCACAGCTTGCGATTCACATGTCATGCAATGTCACTGCGCTTCCATTATAAAGACTTGAATCGTGGGGAATTATGGGAAGTTCTTCCTCGTTTCATCTACCACTCACAATTAGCTTGTCAGGCAACAGCGACACAGTACTCCCTGTCTCTCTTTCTCTTTTTTCATCAAGGACCGCATCTCTTGTAAAACGTGACACACAAATTGATCACCCACAGTACATTTCGTGTAAAACAACGGGGCGCGCATCTGCTGGTGGGCAAAGGCAAGTCGACAGAGCCACAATAAGGACGAGCTAATGGCTAGCAGAGAGGCTACGTTCTCAACGTGACACTGGTTTTTGGCTGAGGTTCTATCTGAGGATCTCTGGCAGACCTGTAAGCCATGGACCAAGTCATTGTTTTGCTCTCAAGGTCCAAGTCAAGTTTTCAAATCCTAAATTTAAAAAATGTAAATTCACACCATGCTGTTTTTTTGTTTGTTTTTTCTACACCTCACATACATCATGCTAACATTGTGATGCGTTAACATGATGCGTATAAAGTTGCTATGGATAAGCACAGCTAACTGATTTTAAGTCGATGTCTTTTCACTTGCAAGGTCCCATATTCACTCTTCTTGGAGCTCCGTTTTGGCCTCCACCAAATCTAAAGAAGTCTGCAGAACACTTCACTTGTTCCCCAGCTAGCTGCTATCTTTGTCTATGTGCCGCCTGGCTCAGTCTCAGCCTCTTCCGCTATCCACAGAGGCTGTTTACCTGCATGCAACCAAAGCCTGCTCAATGGTGCCCTGCGTACAGATTTTGCATTCACATGCAGATATCTGTCTATAGGAATTAGACACTCATTGACAGCAAGGAGCAATAAATGGGGCTGGAGACCGGCGCCGCTGCTGCAGTGTCATGTGATATATCCTGCAGATGCCGCCATTCTTTTTCTGTGGCGTTTTCGGAGCCAGGTCGGCGCTGCAGCTGCTCCACATGTCACTGCGCTGAAACCTCAGGAAATGTCAGCTTCTTCTCGCCACAGTGCTCCACTTCAGTTGTTTACAGCACCACAAGTAGTGTATAAAGACTTGTTGACATGTTGCAAATACTGGGCAACTTAAGTGGACAAATAGAGAGGAAATGAAGTGTGTGTGAGTCTGAGGATGCGTCCAGGCATGCATGTGTGTATGTGTGTGTGTTTTAACTTAACGCAGATAAAGCAGAACTGTTGACTCTGTGAGCGTATTCTATTTAGCGTACACCAAAATATCTCATTTTTTACCTTCGCTCAGGCCTGAACTATTTTCCCTCATGGTCCAAACCTTTTTTGGCATAATGGCCTAATACATCAAGAACAAAGCGCCGTCGTTGCAATGAAAAATTCACAGTCCAAACCATATCTAACAATGCCCCGGGACAGACAGTAATTAATGATTGATATTTTGTTTTGGCAGAAAGGTATGCTCTTTGAGTTATGTGCCTTTTTTCTTTCTCAATAGGAGTCCCGAGGTATGCAACACAGAAAAACGGAAGGACATTTTTTGGACATGACGCATTTTTAGGGCTGTGTTTTAGCTCAGTGAGAGAGTCGACAGGCCTGAAGTAGACAAACCACTGACAGCGACAGCTCTTGCTTCTGAAATAAAGTACATTTATATACTACTGGCACCACAGACAACACATTTTAAGGATTATGTTTGATGCAAGGTGATATGAGAATGCCTTGAATTAGAGAGACTGAATGTTTTGCAGATACTAGAATTCACAGCCAATCTTTTGCAAGTATTGTTTCATACAATATCCACTCTCTACAGCTAGGTTTTGCATTTAGGCACTTGGTTAAAGAAGAATGGCTCAGTCTAAGTGGTCTCCTTAACCTTGTTTCAGCCACAGCGGGTAGATCTGCGGAATCATCTGTACGTTCTCTGCCAGGCAGGGACAGACAGACAAAGCTAGTGACTAGCTTCCGAATACAACAAAGCATGAAGCAGATGGAGAAACACATATTAGGACTCGATGGAGGCAACTGATACTGATACTGAACAGGTGGACTAACACCGCAGGGATCCAAATGGGCACATGGATGAGTGTAAACACAAAACAAAACTAAGGAAACTGAGGAATTTTTAACATATTCACACATCGATGACGCAGCATCGGGAGCAGTTTGGGGTTCAGTGTCTTGCCCAAGGACACTTTGGCCTGGAGGAGCCGGGGATCAAATCGCCATTCTTGTGATAGGTGTCTACCTCTGAGCCACAGCCGCTGCCCATTTTAAACACTGCACGACAGTACGACCGGAACTGTGCACGGTGGCACTTTGGTTTTCCATTTGGCTTTTTTTTTTTTGTGGCTCCACCAACACAACATCATTAAACCCCACATGGCCTATTTACTGAACATGACAACAAGTCCTTCCTCTGCTCCACAATAAAAGTCAAGCTGCAGCAGCAGTTTAACTTTTTAAGGGAATGGCAGCCATATTTAGATCAGGTATGATTTAAGACAGGACTTGTTAACTTTCTCTGTATTTAACCACAACTGTGATCCTTTTCTCACCAACCACAAACTTTTCCTAGAGTTAGTCATAGAGGTTTTGTAGTCTAAACCTACCCACACACGGGACACACAACCCCCAGTGTCTGGAGTAAAATCCCTGGACTTTGTAAAGCGGCCACCTCCGTGTGACGTCAACAACATTGTGTTTCATGTACTGGAAAAACAAGAAATTTACATTTTTAAAACATAGTAGGAAAAGCAAACTATTATCTGAGGTCAAGGTCTAGGATTGGCAGCAAACCTCCAGACCTTAAATCGTTTTTGATGTGACACTGAGAGCCTGTGTACATACAGCAGCAGAGTGAAAGTCGAGATGTTGTCAGCAGCCATCATTAACCCGTATCATTTGGTGCAATTAGGACCTCAAACATTTTAGCACAGTTAAAAAACTTTCCGAAGCTGTTTCTAATACAGTCTTCATTGTAGCATAGTATCATATTGTGAAAACATTGTGCTCGTTTGGGTCTCTGTCATAATCGGCCTCCTGCACTTTGTCAAATGACCTGAAACCCATAAAGAGAGTGAATTTCCTGCGCCACACAGGAAAACGCATGTGTAAATATTTGACTACCTTACTAACTACTGCTACCTTAAATCAAAGGTGAGCATTGGAGAAAGAATACCTGCAGCCCGAATCTATCCCCTGGTGCAACATTTCACCCCCTGTACATTTACGTAATGGTAGTAAAATTGTAAAAGGGGTATTGTTTGACAGAGAACTACCTTGGGTTGAAACTCGAACCTAATAAAGCTTAGCGAGAGCAAGATGTGATGTTTAGTTTTTCTTTTTCCTCTCTTCAATATTGACTCAGTTAATTCCCTGGGCCTGAGATAAAGTCCTATGTGGTATGTGCAAACAGTAGACGGCACATACTCTGTGGGGACGACGAACACTGTTTCTCTCCAGTGTATCTCGGTACCATGGCAACCCACCGTGGGGTATATGACTGCAGCCCTGGCAGAGAACAGGGCTCTGTCCGCTGACAGATACTGTCTGGCTGAGGAGATGTGGGGGATGCACTACGTGCAGGACATCACCCCCATAACACGTATGCATGCGCTCACCTGCCCACTTACTCACAGCTTCCGAGGGAAAACAACCCTGGTGCCTGGTGATGTCATAACAAGGGAAAATATTCTTTTGTGGTTTTAAGGATTTTGATCATCTCCCTCTTTTTGTCCGGTACCTCAGAGCCACCAGACTGTTGTCCAATGCATGCGGCAGGGATTGCGTTCTTACAAAAGAAGTGAGAGATCCCGGCTTGCCTTCCAGCAACAGAGGCCTACCTTTGTCTCAAAGAGCTGAATCTCAACAATGATGCGTTATGACACAACGGGCCAACAGATTCAACAAGGTTTGTCTTGTTTTGGGTCTCTTTCAGTCACATTTTGCAGGTGAACCACAAGGTGCAACACCTTCAGAGCCAAAAACCACAACTCAAATACATTGTTTCAGGTCGCATCTCTTGTGGTAGAGTTGCATCTCTCTCTCTTTCTGTAAAATCTTGGGGATAAACCAGGAGATAACTTGCAAAGAGATCTCACAATATTAAATGATTAGAAGTGCATTTTGACAGTTCAAATCAAATCCATACATGACAATGAAAATGCTGTGAATGGGTTATTCAAGCATTAACTTCAAAAACTTAACGTCACACATCAGTTTTGTCAGTTAAGCTGCGTTCCTGATCCAGACCAGTTTCAGAATGATGGCTTCGATCTTTGGTTAGAACCCTTACAGGGTTACCTGAGAGCACATCAGGTAAACAGTATATACTGAAATGCTACAACAACGCACAGCTGGGCCCACTATGGTTTGCCTAGAGGGCGAACCACTCTGTGGATGATGAGGCAACATGGGCCTCAACATGTTTAGTCTGCTGCCCGGCCTGCACTGAGAGGTCCTGTTAGGTTTCATCCTGTCATTCCTGTGTTGTATAACTGTCATGTAATGTGTCAGGACCAGTTAACCGGATCATTAACCTGCAAACTCAACCGGATACATTTGATGATTTATAACTACTCTGACGCACATACCTGCATCAGTAACATCATTTCTTCTGACAGGCTTACAGATCAGAAAGAGGAACATGAATCCAGCAAACATTTGTTTTTAATACATAAAGTAATAAAGCTTATAAAACACAAGGTTCAAACAGTGGCGCCATAATCTTTCATGAAGTGGTCACAAACTTTAAAATCGTAATAAAACCTCATTAATTATCAAAAACCTAGGAACTGATGATGAATTAGTATTCATACTTTTAACTTAACGTTACATGGTATGATGGGGCGTTAACAGTGAGCATTTTAATTTAAAATAAACTGATTGCTTAACTACAATCTGCACAAAACATAACAAGTCAGTCAACTTTAACCGTCCAAACTTAAGCATGCATCCCTTACACACTGTAGCTATTGCTATACTTTCATAGCACAGCTTACACGTCGTAAAGCTACTTAACTAAGAATGATAATGGATTGTTATTATAGCCTAAATTGCAGTAAATTCATCTTATGAGCACTCTTGCTAAAACTAACTTCACAAATTAGTAAAACTATGATATGTTACAATGGTACTCATTATAAATAACAAGAGGGAGTAATACTTTTGTGCTCTTATTGGCTGATTGATTTTAAAAACCCTTCCTTACAGACGAATTTTGCCTCCCACCAGCACCTCGCCTCAAAATAAGAGCTTCATCTTTCATAATATATTAAAATCATGATGAAATGAGTAAGCGTGCATTAAAAAACAGCAAATTTGTTGCGAAAGCTATGCTCAGCGATGCTAAAAGTCGTTTACATTTTGCAAGAAAGTACAAAGTACTGCTTGTGCATGAACCACTTTTGGTTTGGCTAAAATCACAATTTCTCACAAGTTGTTGACCTGAGGGTCTGTCTTGATATTTGGGAAAAGTAAGTCATTTATAATTTTAGTATATTCTGGAGTTAATTGGGGGGGTTTTGGATGCAGGTTGAACATCTGTAGTGAATGAAGCACAGAAAAAGTTCTTTTTTCTGGCCCGTTTCAGCGTCACACTGAGGCGTTACAGAGGTGACAAAATGGAAGAACAGGATTTGGCTTGGTGCTCACCGTGCCCTCAGATAGTCTGTTTGTATTTGTAATGGGCCCTATGAAGGAAATATATTACAGCATGTGTATGGTGAAGACGAAATGAGCTCATGGTTTCCCTTTGAAATGTGAAAAACAAAAGGTTTTTGGTTTTTTTAAACCCAAGCTGACTTCACCCATCTGGTATGTTGTTGTTTTTAATAAGGTGCACAACTTTAGAGCCCACCTTGACTCAACATATGACCGAAATCTTCTTGTCACCTGATACCCTATGAAACATTGTGTAAATGTTTTTTGGAGATGTTAACTGGAGGTCTAACATGTCCCCGGAGGAGACGATATAATGCTAATATTGTTATGTCATCGGGGACACATTAGCTCTACACATTAGATTGACAGAGAGGACAAGAACTCATTAGAACACAGTGTGAACTACATTCTGCACATGTGTAATGTTATACTGACCATTACTCATCCAACCAGCAGGTCATCAAAATGTAATATCACCCAAAATCCCTCTGTCTAAGTCATATAGTCGGGTGCTTTTGATCATAGTTGCGCTTACATTAGTTTTCATTTTCATCATTCGTGTTATCTGCTGTTACAAACTTTGATTAAGGTCCACACACGGTCAGAGTGGCAGATCAGAGAGCAATTCTCTGAGAATGAGGAACAGTTCGCTGTTACTGGTAAAATCTCATGGGCCAAAGAGGTGAAAGGAACTGCACCTCAACACCTTGTCCTGCTCTAGACACATAGTAACTGTCTGAAATGTTTCTTTAGGTGCACCAATTTATTGCTTTCAGAGTGATGGTGTTACAGAATTTTATAATCTTGAGCTTTCTTTGCTTTTTGTAAGGCACACAGATGCAAGACTTAAGAATAAAGTGTCCAATAGTCTAAAGACGCCCTAGTATTGTAGCAGTAAGGGGAGATGATGCTTTAAGCTTAATGCTAAAGGGTCTGCATGCTAAAATGTGCACAATGACGATGCTAACGTGCTGATGCTAAGCAGATACAGTGTTTATGATCTTACTTTGGTATGATAGCATGCTAGCAACATTTGCTGATTAGCACGAAGTACAAATTAGCACTCCTGGACAATCCTCCTAAACAACATCAGGTGCGTTGGTCAGTGGTTTTGTCCACCGCAGGCATTCAGAACAGCTTCACTGCTCCCTATCATTAGCTTCTCCATGTCTCTGAAACTCTTCTGGAGAAATGAACAGCATTCTTCCAAAAGATACAGTACATGAAGAAGTAATGCTGACGATGGAGGAGACTGATATCTTCTTGTAGTTCTACCTCACTGGATTGTTTTTCTTGTTCTAGAAGGACCTTGTGAGGAGGAACATATTAAGTTTTCTCTTTGTGAACAGCTGCTAATCCTGCATTCTGAGACTCATCCTGAGATTGGTCCAGACTGGTCCACCGGCTATTATTTTCTCTGCTCCAGTGAAATATCTTTTCATCTACAAGATGGATTTGTACATTCATGTTCCCCAGACAATAAATCACAATGATTGTGGTCATCCCCTCACTTTTCATCTAATGCCAATGTCCAGCAGTTTGATTTCCTATCTAACAGTTTAATCTTCTGACAGTTTAGCAGCTGGAGTGTGGATTCTTCTTTCTGTGAACTCCTGTCAGTTTCCACCTGCCATTATGTCTGAATCCAAGAAAAAAAGGGCTTTAAGGTCAACAGTTATAAATGTTTGCAGTCATTAAAGATAAAATAATCCATCAATAGCACAGCTGTAAATGTTAACTAGTTTGATCATTTATTAAATTGGTTTTAAATGTGCTTTTCCAGATGGTTAGCTGTCAGACTAATGACATAAAGAGTTCACTTAGAGGGCAAGTATATTATTCTGAAAATATATATAATGGTCAATAAATGGATTTCACACAGTTGCAACTTAAATCATTATTAGATGATAATAGATTGTATCAACAGATCAGTGGAGACAGTTCTTGTCAGTGTTTGCAGTGGCTCAACCGTTAAAACCACAGATGTAGTTATTATAATGGTGATGGGTTCAAGTTAACGGGTCATAGGTTAAAGGCTGTTATTATCTGGCAGAACCGCGTTGCGAACATGTCAAGTTCAGTTGAGAAGAACATGCAGAGTAATGCGCAGAGCACTTCGTAATCAATCACATGATGTCATGCACGAGGAAACAGAGAGAGAGAGAGAGAGAGAGGTGTCTAAATTAAGTCAGCTGTCTAAATACAAGTTAATGGTGTGGTCCATATCTCATCCACATGGTCCCGAATAAGAAACATGAACCTTTTACACCACCCTCTATTAAAAACATATCACAAATCAGATAAATGCGTACAATATCACACACACACACACATTGTTTTCAGCCTGTGTGTGTGTGTGTGTGTGTGTGTGTGTGTGTGTGTGTATTTCAAGAGACTTTCTTCAAAAGCCCTACACACAAAAGGACATGTAATTAACAAAATATTCACTCTGGGAATGAGCCATGGTGTGAAGTATTTACTTTACAATCAGCTCTGCTGAATTCCATTCACACACCCTGATCAAATAAACAACCTATATTATTTCATTACCAATCACTTGAGAGAGAACATTGTTTGGAATTATTGAGGCTTTGTCCCAGGAAACGTTGTGCGGTGCAAAGCCTCCACCCACAAAAATTAGGATTGAAATATATGTCACAGAAAGCTAAAAACATACAATAAATTAGCAGTTCAGATGGTACAGTCCACTTCTGACACTGTGGGAGTTACGCTGCTGGATGGATCGCATGTTTAATATAAGATGGTTTTTCAGAGGATATCTCGGAAACATCCAGCTTGGACTGATCATGCTTATGACTGTATTTTTCGGTGGGAACATGCACATACTCACAGTTTTGAAATAAAATAACATTTTGGGAATGTTCACCTTTAAAGGCTTATACTTGTCAAACCTTCTCACTCAACAAAGTCTACACACTGTAGCTAACAGAACAGTAACAGTTGCTTCCCTTCACTCCACCTCTTGTAATAATGTCTTTTCTCGTGGCCACGAGTCTCCAGGGACCACGGGACTAGAGCAGGTTGTTACTGGATGCTGTCCATGCCTCTCTCCCCGTGCAGCTGTGAAAACCTGCAGCAGCCTCACATCTGGCAGCATCAGCCCGCCGCTGCGACGTCACCTAGTCTGAGGTCACTGCTGCTGTCACCGGGAGTCACCCACCACCCAGCTGTCAATCACAGTCCAGGTGCAGAGGGGACAAAAACTGCAAGCGAATGTGTCTGGTGCCTGTAGAGTGGTACCGTAAATATGACTTTTGTCTTGTTGATATTCGTGGAGTTGTCTCTCAGCTCAGAGTTGTAGCATTTTTTTCATAAAGTATTCATCCAGTTCAAATTTCAGTTCGTGCCTTGTTGCACCAAGACGGCACCAGTTGGTGCAGCACCAACAACAATTCTTGCTCCTCACACGTCCTGCTTGCTGGATATGTTCACAACGACTGCTCCAACTTTAATTCAAGCTAAGGTGTGGCAACTTCGACATAGTAGAAGAGACTCAGAGGACATTGTGGACGATGCTGTACAAGGTAACACAATGATCCAGGTGTGGTAGAAGCACTGGGAGTTGTGTTCCGCTGCACGAGGTGACTACTTTGAAGGGGATGGTCGCGCATTTTACTTACTGCAGTCACGCCAATCCTGACCACAGGCTTTATGCTAACATGTTCACCTGAGGAGCTTCACAAGGTGACACATACTGGTGCATGTAACTCTCGTGTCACTGCCACCAAACTCTCAGCAAGACAAGGAAAAACCAAAGTAGCTGAATCAATTCTACTGATTTAAGTTGTACTTGTATTTAGAGTGCATTCATAACAGTTTACTGGTTCTCCATAGACATTACGTCATTAACTGGACAACTTATGTGGTGACGGAAAGAAATCAACGATATTTTGACGGATAAAAGCAGCAAGGTGTCTGAATTCCAGTTTATGATTATTAAACTGCTACACATTCAGGAAGTATCTATTATGCGTCTATTATATTGATCTATAATGGCAAAAATATCCGCAGCAACATAATTATTACACTTACATTTGACAATAATTACGAAATAAGCTATTTAGTTTAAAAGTTGAACTGAATTCACCTTCCAACTCTACACCCCTGATCACGTCTGTGTGTGTGTGTGTGTGTGTGTGTAAGTGAGTGTGTGCCATGTGTGTGCCATGTGTATTACTGAGATGGGGAGGGTGAAACAGAAATGAGTGAGAGACAGGGAGGGAGAAAGAAAATCTCCCCCTGAGGCCAGACCCACCACATTAGTTAGTAACCACACAGCATGTTGGCCAACACTAACAGCTGAAACGCCTCGCTGAGTTTAATGCTCAGTTAGACACCATCATCCAACCACCACACCCAAAGCCAAAGCAGCCCGAAAATCCCCTTTCTCTACCTCCCTCTCCAGCTTGCTCTCATTCTCGATCTGCGTGTTCCAGGTAACGCTACACTAACAGGGCACACATGGATCCAGTGCGCTTGTTTTTTGCCGCATTGTCGCCTAGCACTAACGGCATCATCCACGTTTACCCTGACAGGTCGGAGCTCTCCGGCTCTCCAAATATAGACGCAACGCTCACGCCACATTTGCACGCTTTTCTTTGCTGAAGTCAAATTACATCATAGTGTTGTTTCCAATATGTAGGCGCGCAGGACCCGAGCAAGAGCAGATGTTCTGCATTAGCATCTGTGCTAGCTAGCGCTCCCAGTGGGTGGAAGCACGCTGTCGTCGAAGATCCACATGGTTCTACGTACTCCAAGAAGTACAAGAAAATCCTCCTTCACATTCTAAAGTGCATATGGCCATGCATTTATGTATATATTATGTAACTAAGTAGATGACACATTTGATATATACTTGAATGGTAACCGCGGTGTGATCATTGTGGCGTAACGTGAGCACAGTGTAGCTTCAGGCTTATTATTTCTGTCTATACTGACTCATAAGAAATACTGACTGTACATATGCAGTTACATAATGCTTATATTCATATACGTGGCGCGCAGCTTGCCTTCTGGGCAAAACACACAGCAGGATCTCATCTCCCACCCTTGGACATTTCATTGTCATTGTGAGAAATTTCTCAGCACTTTGGCTGATGTATTGACCAGAATCGATGGTGACAATCAAGTCAAACAGAAGAGGAATGTTAATCTCATGAGAGAAATACTACAATGACCAATCAGATAATCGGATTAATAGGGGGCAGGAAAGTGCTGCCCCACATTAGCCCCTCGGTCTGAGCATGAACAAACGCACAACTGTTTGGAGACGTTATCATCAAAATCATATGCCTCCTCTATTCCTCCCCTGGCTTGTTGTCATGTGGCTTGAGCCTAAGCAAAGCATTAAACAAAGCTTCTGCAGCATGGGCCGGAGCAGGGGTCTTTCAAGCAACCTTGAAAAGCATCTCGTTTTTCAGAAACACAAATAGCCGATTAGAATATGCACTTGAGCTATGTCATGCAAGTGTTGAAATCGAGCTGCAGCACGATTGAAGCGCTAACGTCTTCCAAATGTGCTGTGACACACCGAAAGATGACATCATGAATGCATAAACCATTTTGCGCTGGAGCCCTCTGCGGTGGAAAGTCCCTCTGTTTCTGGTGAGATGTGAAAGCCATGATCACAACACTGCGTAACAATCACCTCTGACCTCGGCTACCTCTAGAGAGGCTGACCAATCACACAGGCATGTTCCCACCAACCTCTGGATCTATGCATGTGTGTGTTTTCGGCTGTCTGCTCTTCTGTGTGCTTGTGTTTTCACCAGCATATGGGTGTCTTGACGTACTTGTGTATGTGCATGTGTGTGTTTGCGTGTGTGTGTGTGTGCATTCCCACCAAGCGGTCCCAGTCTGCAACAGGTGCAGCTGATTAACTAATCCCCCTCTCTCTAAGAGGAATTTTGCAAGAGGAAAAACTCCACTCTGCTCCTCTCCCAGTGGGAACATTTGCTTTTCGTCGATTTGGCTCGGCTCCAGATAGAATAGAGAAATCTCAGCTGCTCTCTGGATCGACGCTCCTCATCCATCAGCCTCCAGAAGTCCAGGCTCAAAGCTGGACTGCATAATTGGTTTAAGTGCGGTTGTCGCTCTGCGGATATGGATGCCTTTCAATAAACCTGCACACTACGACAACATATTCCAACAGTGTTTTATGATGCTTTACTAATGTTACACACCATGATATCAGCCAAGGTTTTTGGTTATAAAGTATACCAGAAACTATATTTTGAATACGTGGCTTTTTACAGGCGGCCACTGACTTTCTGATTGGATCCAGTGTTAATCAGCATCTTACAGTAGATGATTATTACTATATAAAATCCAATTCCAGTATACATATAGTCACACTTTACAGTAAAATGCAAGATTCAGTAACATAAAGTATATGGCTAATGAAACAAACTGCTGCTTGAAGTGGTAGTTAATAATAATAAATAATTCAAATATAATTTGGTAACATTTTACAATAAGTGACATCAAATCTGAAGAGAGGAGCTAACTTCTAGTGTACCATTAGTTAATGAGTAACTTCTAACAGCATCTGAAAGAGTAGCTAATGATTAGTCAAGATTAATTAAGAAACCATGGGTAATCAAAAAAACAGTCAGGAATGACAGGAATCATTTACGACCCTAACTATTTGAAATTAAAGACTATATTGTGAATAATGAGTTCCTAGAAAACAAACTTGGGGACTCTATGTGATTCTAGGAATGATTAGGTAATTATTAGTTTGTATATATCACTTAAATGATCAATATATAATTAAACACTCTGTGTAATTCATCCTATTGAAGGCTGATGACACTGACTGGTCATTGTTTGATCTATGAGCACCTTTGTCTGAAACTTTGCACTCACGCTCACACCAATCATAAACATCTACAAGAACATCAAACACATCTGAAAAAGACCTGAACAAACCAGACAGGGCTGATTTTAGGTGTGTTGCTGGGTAACGTTGCATCACAGCCAAAGCTGAGCTAGGTTCTACGTTTTCTGGATGTCCCTGCATTTTTTGCAGCCAAGCTGCATCAACGCAATGGCCTCATTGAAACAGGATTGTTGTCAGTGGCTGCAGGCAATAAAGACACGTCGAGCGGTTTTGGTCTAAAACTGTTATGACAGACCAGAGTGACGACACTTGGAACGGACCATAACACAGTGATGAGAGGCGAGGACCTCTGAGGTGAACGTTAGTGTTGGTGGTGGTTGGATGTCAAATGAAAAGCTGTTTTATGGGTTGAGAAACCTCTCTGACGTCTAGGGATTACCCCTCTTAAAACCAAGACGAGGAATTAATCACTAAACCACAAAAGTTTGTTCTCCAAACAAGCACATTCATACTGAATGATTTTCCAGGTTATGATTCATGTGTTGTGCCAGAAATCAGTGCCAATGTAGGAAGTACTCTGTCCTTCACTGGTATGGATTGTGTGCCAATCACTAAGATTATATATAATTGGGCTTGGACAGGGAAAAGGGAATTGTGAAAACTAGGGGGTAGGACACAAATGCAATCAACTTGACGCTCAGTTGGCAGTTCAAGATGGTTTTATTAACAAAAAGAAACAAAACTTACTCGGGCAAGCAGAAGTGCAAAAACACAAATCCAAAAATGCAGGAAACACCCAGAAACATGGAGACAAAAGGCACGCACATAAGGAGACGACCTGACAAACATAAAGGGAGTGACAAACAATGTACAGATGCGGGAGGTGAGGCAAACGAGGCGCAGGTGATAGCAATCAACAAACGAGATGCTGGAGGGAGCTAGAAACGGGAACACAGAGAAACAGGAGGACAAAACTCAAACCTCCTCCGACTCAAACTCATGACATTCAGATCACACCCCCTTGTATAAAATGCTCCCATTTGATGATAAATCCCCCAAAAATCCATTCCTTATCTACTTAAAATCCATTAATGCCTCCTAATGTTATGACATGCACCCATTATTATCATTCTTTAAATTTTAGCAGCACAGAGCTAAGGTTCATTAGTTTGCTAGCTAGCTAACACACTCTTCCTTTTCTCCTGTCTTCAACAGTTCAATTTAACCTGCAGGGTAGCATCTAATTCTGAGTTTTCAGACTAAAATCCAACTATATTTTGGGCCTGGTGCGGTTAAGAATTACAAAAATGTAAGAATTAATTATTCATTATGTTGCTTTGTTACTTTATCATTGTTTTAAAGATGTTTTCTGAAGACAAGTTAAAGGTTAATGCTCACATCTGTGAGAAGAGTTTCCCTGTAACGCTTCCCGAAGTTTTTAAGGTGTTCTGAAAAACAGCCTGAAATTAGGAGCCGTTCATTTCAACATGAAAGTTCAGTGAATCTGACTGATTTGGAAGAGGGCCGAATCCCCTTTTTCATCGCTGTAATCTCTGGAGTGTTTCGAGGGAGGAATGACAGCTTTTAGCAAAATAATGTTCAGGGTCAATACCTGAGGTCAGCTGATTAGGAGGAAATGAGAGGAAACTGTTTTGGATACAGTGGCGTGTAACGTTCATTCTCTCGCGTTTGACACAGGCCGCAAATCACAGAGCAGTGCTGGCACAGCGGAGAGCAACGTAGCCTCAGCTAACAACGGAATGATGGATGTCCAAATTCCTGCAAGATATCACACTCTGTGAGGTTCCTCGAAGAAAAACAAAAGGTAAGATTATATAGAGGGAAAATTAATGACTTTGCTGATAATCCTGGCTCTGGGAATTACTAGACAAGCATGGTGCCCAAACATACAAATGGCTGTTAAATTAACCTACAGCCCTGTCATCCATCAACAGGGATGTGAGGAGAAGAGTTTCAGTGTTTCAGGACACTTTGTCTCCTCCAACTCCTTCCCTCTTCCCCTCTTCTTCTCTTGCCATATCAACGCCTCTCCCTGTTCCCTCCTCCCACTGCTTCCTCGTCCTACTTCTTCCTTGCTTGAGCTAGTGCAACTGGTGGTGAAATTATTACCTGAAACCAGCTGTGGCTCAAGAGCACTCCCTTCATGAACGGTAATATAAACATGTTCTGGTGAGCACAGAATGATAGCGATATCGTTTCCCCGCGGTGATGAGCTGTAGCGGGGTGAACAAGGAACGGATGACGCGGTTCTGTTGGCAAGATATCCGGTGTTGATATGTGTAAGATGACTGCAAAGTGATCCGATACTCTAGCTTTCCCACAAGAAAACCATCTACTGAGATTTCATTGTCATTTCATTGACTCAAACATGGCATTTCAGGTCTGCGTAATGAGGATCAGCTGTTCGCCTCGTAGGTGCACCATAAAGGACAGCAAATCATCAGCGTATCATTTTCAGTCTGATTGTAAAACCGTGATATAAACATCATGGCAGAGTCATATGGTATATGTTTTACCTGCTGGGGGCAGAAGAACAAGAGCATATGTGGCGTTCAAGTCATACAAGGAAACTTCTACGTCTTTTCTGGGGGCTTGTTTCGGAAATGCAATTGGGAAGCATTGCTTACAGACTGATCGCAAACGATCCTACATCCCGCAATCCTCCATGATAGCGTGCGGTTTAACTCATTTGTCTAGATAAAGGCAGAAATGTCAAGAGGATTTAATTTTACGTATTCAATATTTCTGTTTTAGCCTCCTTTGAGAAAGGCCTATTTCTAATAAGTCCTCGACAATCACAGGCTAAATGTCACAGCTTGACTGAGGTGAGTTGGTGGGCAAAGTGAGGCACTGTGGTGGGTTCAGGCATGTCTGTAACAGACACCGTGAAACGTTTTGGACAGCAGCAGACAGCAGAAATCGCAGCTGAAATATTGAAAACAGTGACGTTAAAAAGAGCCTGGGTGGATATCGGTGATGTGGACTAAGTGCAGGATTTGGGAACAAATTGATCATACTTTAACTTTGTTAATGGGTTCACCTGTAGTGAATGCCAGTTTGTTTTTCTAATATTGATAGACCAGGAATATGTTTACACTTCTTTCAGAGAGATTAATGAAAGAAATGCTCAATAAGCAAGAGGCTAGTCCGGAGATTGCACAAGGTTTAGAGGCAACTGCAACAACCTTTTGAGAATGATTTTGGCGGCGCCTGTGGTCATAAACAAGCACACCTGGCTAGCGAGGGATTGTTTTGGAAGCAAATTTTGCCACTTATTTATGAATACAATTTACAATTATATTTCTTTTTAAACACAGCTGCTTGCAGGATCCATAGAAATGAGGTAAGGTTTGTTGCCAGGACCACCTCTCATTTCAAAAACCAATATACAATAGAGGATAGTTCATTTCAAATAGGGAGCACAACAATCAATAAACAGATAAATCTGCCATTGCAGTGTCCGTGACAGACACACACACACAGCATTACACACCGCAACTTCACCATTAATATTGCTTTATCCTGCTTAAATAAGCTATTTACTAGTGTAGTGGTTATTTTAGGTTCTAATTTGTGGCACTCATCTCAAACTCAATTCATTGTTTTTTTCACAGTGCTGTTGCTGCACTGTCCCGCTGTCTTATCTTTTACATTATTTAGACCTGTCCCAAAACCTAGGGCAAAATGTCCACTGGTTCTAGGACCAGTTTTATCAGTTTTTACTCTACTGAAAGGATACTGAAAGTAGAGTAACCCCACAGGGTTAGAACAGGTCTTAATTGAATGTTATTAAGCCCTAAAGTAGCTGTTCTACATCAAAGCTAACACAGAGGCTGGTACTGACCGCTGACGTTCTCAGTGATGGTCTCGTTGATTTCATGGTCATTACGCTAATATCTCAGAATGACCGTGGATGTGATTTATTGATACTGAAAGGTTATAAATGTTGTTCATGTCTTCCGTGACCTCTGCGTGTGTGGCTCAGAAGTTGCCCTCGGGTCCTCCAGCCGATGTTATCTGACCGAACAAAAGAATGTGAGCTGGGTTTACAGCTGCAATTTGTGAATGAGCAAAGCCCTAAAGCTGATGGCAGTGCTCAGAGAATAAGAAGGAACAGGACCGTGAGAGTGCCAATACAGATTCAGACATTTTGACTTTTTCTTGGCATGTTATTGGAAGTCTATAGCTTGTTATTGGTGGTGTGTAGCCTCTTAAACTGCATATTCTCCACTAGCATCAGCAACAGTACTAGTTGTAATATTACCCGTGTATGTACACCTCCATATTGACACCAGATCACAAGGTGTCATGTCTTGTGATGGGAAAATCAGTGTGTTATTTTAAGGATGTAATAAGAAATACTGCAAACGGACATCGGCCCACGACCTCGCTGGGTGTGCCAGAGGAGATGGGAAAACACTCAGTGATGTATTAAACATCTGAAGTGGCTCGTATACACACCCACAGAGGCTGTATAACCTCTGTGACGCTGTAGCATATGACAAATCAACTTGTCACCGATGGCAGATATGTTGCTGACCCCTGCAGAGTGGTTCGCTGCTCACGAGCTCGAAACCAAGCAAAGCGCAGGTGCTACCGGAAGAAACATAAATCACGTCATGATTTCTGAGAAAGACATCTTCTCCTGGTGAAGACCTGCCCCAACAGTGAATTCTAAAAACAATCCACTAACTGCCAAGACGTTTCGTCCTCATTGTGTTAAAGCTGTCATGAGTAGATAGTGATAAAACTGATTTTTAGTTTAAATGAAAAGTCACACTGAAATATCAGGAGCACTGTATTGCCTAAAGTTGTATATATCTACCTGGGTCTCCTGTAAAGAAGAACCTTGAACATCATGGCTTCAACAGATGCACTCCTAAAGCTCAAGGACAAACTGGTTGTTGGATGTATGGTCCTAAAACTGTTGGAGGGTGGACAAGTCGAAGATGCATCTGACATATTTGAAACTATACACCCACTATACACAACTATTTCACTCTATACACAGCTGCTACCGGCCATAGACTGTAGATGATGATGGGTAACCCAACGTCTCCCCGAAAGCGAAGCTTATGATAAGCCCCTCTAACGCTTAATCACCAGACTAGATATGTATTGTAGATATCCGTCCAGTCAAAATGAACATTTCACATATCCATAATGACATTCTTCCAAAGACACACAAACACAAATGTGTATTGGGCTTTCAGTTTCAGATATCTCCAACTGTGTACACTGATATGTGAAATGGGAGTTAGTAGGAATTATAATGCAGATATCCACAATGGTCTTTCAGCAGTACACAGCAAGCTGTTAAACTTATATAAGATTTGCCGATATCTTGAATTTACTTTCGGCCAGTACAGTTAAAGCTGTAGATATCTTGAAATGCAATTTTTATTTTAAAACATGCTGTTATCAGTATCTAAAATGTGATTATAGATTGGAGTGTGGTGCCACTGAAGCCAAAACACCCCCTGGTTGCTGCAGTATAAATCATAAACACCACCCCTCCGTGTTAGCAGATGGGACATGGGCCGAAACATACAAGAATACATTTTTCCCAAAAATGGTTTCAGTCATTTTAGGTTGTTTTTATCCTGCTGATGTTTGTTCAAGTGTTTATTTGTCTGATTAGTCTTAATTAATTAGGATTTGGCTATGCTTCCAACACTTGACCATAGGCTAAACTATTAGACTTGACTCTCAGGTTAACTAACAGGCCAGCAATAGAGGCCATCCCCATAAGACAGCATGGAGGTGGTAACAGAGTACATAACTAGAAGACTTGATCGAACAGCAGTCTCATCGTTCGTCATGGAAAGCAGCGTCACTGCAAAACCATAATAACAATTTGTTTGCGTCCCAGGGTTTTGACTCACGTCAGAAAGCTTTGCGGCAAGAGGTCCGCACTTCAGTTTAAAGGTCATGTTTTACTGCGCCCTACTCTCCCAGAGGACGGGATGAGATCTCTCTTCATCATTTCTTGTTTAGAAAGAAGCAGATGGGCCACTTCCTGGGTGAACAAAACCCTCTGAGTAAATCATGTGGATGTGATTTATGCAAAACATCAGAGGACTGGATAGAGATTTCACAAACTCTCATTCTATTCACTAGTCACCATAATAGGTAGAGGGATGAAAACAACTGCTTCCACTCAAGTCGTGGTCCCAACTGTGGTTAGTTAGATGGATAGATAGATGGATGGATGGGGGAATGGGTGGTCTGGTCTTTCTCCAAAGGCTGCCCTTCATTATCTAATCTGCACATTTCAAATTAGGAGCACAACATGTATCTTTCATTCCCCCTTGAATGATTAGATCTCAGAGACCAGCTGAGGCCCGAAGAATGGTTAGTGTAGCCAGATTGAAATGAGAAAGTCTCTGTCGAGGGAGAAAAGGAAAGAGGACAAAGAAATAATCAATTAAAATGCAAAACAACAGGCGGAAAGACGGACGGACTAACAAAGCGCTAACCGCCTGGAATTCGACTCCTGGGTCGTGCAAATGTGTTGTTTTGCCTCTGCTGATCATCTCAGCCACTGCTGATGGAGACCTCCGACAATCCACAAAAAAATCTCAGATTGACTATTAGCTGATTGGCTTTGTAATATGTTAATTGTTAATGAGCATTAAAACGGCCTCTGTAACAAAAGCATTCATGAAGAAGGCATTCCAGTAAAGGATTATAGTTAATATCAGTTGCAGTCTTGTTAATCCTAATCAGCTTAGTGAGCATCAGCGCAAGTTCTTACTGCTGGACGGCCAAATCAACCAAATATCCACTTGTTGTGTACGATATCTGACGCAGACTATCACCATCAAGTTTTTAAAAACTTCTTATTTACTTTTAAAGACAATAATTTACACCTTTCACTACAGTGTCCAGCCTGCAACACACGCCACTTTCTGTTCTTCTTCTTCTTTTTTTGCTATCACAGCTGATTTGGCAAACTTGCTAGCAGACATAGAGGAGCATGATTTTACATTTATTCGGAGTTGCGCGTGACAAGTCTGTCGGGTAATAATTCTTTTTGCAGGTTGCAGCTGTTTCATGGGAGCATTTTCTGTGAAAAACCCCCTCTGCTGATTCTAAGACGCTGATGAGAGCCGTGGGAGTGAATCCCAACAGTAGCGTTTTATGGCAACGAGCTGAAAGCAGTGGTGTGGGGTAGTGAACTACATGTAATTAAACTACATTTTACAGTATCCTGCTGGTAAAATGACCATCATATAATGTAGTTAGATTACTTTTTTGCCATTTCTGGTATAGATAACTGCTAAAAGGTAAATATTTTTGCTGATAATTAGTCCTTTATTATTGCTAATTATTACCAAATGTTCAGAGAAGTTATTACATACTGTTAGAGGCATTAAGGCATATGTCTGATTGATTGAGTACAGACACTTTAAGTAATGCAGGCAACATTTAAATGACGCAAAACTGCAAAATGCAAATTAGCCAAAAGGTATTTTGACCAATTATGAGCTACAAGAGTGGCTTTCTCTTTGTCAATGAATTTATATAAAAGCCTTTGCCTTTGTTAAAGTCTGTAGTCTTCATCACCCTCCGCTTATGACAGGAATATCAGACACTGAGAGGCACAGATGACTGCTAACATCCACTCAATCTGCCTCATTGGACTGTGTGTAAACACTAACCTGCAGTATGTGGGGATCAGACTGTAGTCTGAGAGGTCACGCTGGGTTCAAGCCTTTGATCATTCACCAATATGAAGAGCGGTACAGTCAGCTGCCAACTAAAATAGTCTGAGGAGCTTCAGGTGGAACTACAAACAAAGAAACCCAGTGAAAACACAGTGGAAGACCACACGAGGCCAAACTACTGATGCTTTTCTGATGGCATTCCTGCTTCACTGTAACATAAACATCACATTAATTGAACTCTGTTTTTATGTTTTCAGAAGCAGTCAACTGTCAAATGAAGTTTGATACCCTAATATTATAAAAGTAGACTAATGTGTTTGTAGCAGAGCGACATATTCTCACAAATATGAACTCTTCTTCTCTGGAGGATGGTACAGTGCCAACACATGAAGTGTCCGGCACAAAACATATTTTTCTAATTATTTAAAATAAGGTATGGTTTTATTTCTCCAAACAACACAGCGGTCTTATTCTTTTTCTTGGTTTAAAAATCAAATTAAAACCATACCTGCTGTGTTAGAGTTTACCAAATTACTAGTGTCAGTCATGTTTTTCTGATTTCATCATTATATTAAGGCCTTAACTACATCTACAAGGTCCACATTTGGATCCGTAGCCTTAATTTCCCTAAAAAAAAGGTAATTTGGTCCAAAATATCAGAGATTTAGACAGTGATCAGTTGTTAACAGAGGGTTTCAGAGAGACTTTTGGATTCGCATTTCAGCAGAACAAACTGAATTCAATCGATTTAACATATTTTGATTCCTAAAGTTTCCAAAAATAAATGAATATATTCCATTTAAACTTTTGACTTTTTAGAAAATTCATATTTCAGCTGCTGCAGAGAGCCTCTATATTACATCTGTGGTATTAATAACACTAGTGATTTCAATAGTCTTTAATAATTTTAGAATGACATTTCCTAAATAAAATCCTCGTCCCCTTCTGTCACCATCTCCCACCTAAATGAAAGAGAAGGGTCACGTTTATGTCGTACTTCCTGCTATCCGCCGTTGCCAGATGCAGCTGTGAGAGAACAATACTCTATCAGTTCCTGAGAGCAGTTATGGTTTTATTTGTCCAGAATGAATATTAAAACGTCTGGAATGCTGTCGGCCCCTCTGGGCTGCAGCGGCATCAGGTCACATCACTTCACAGCCCCGAGGTCAACTGACTGTCAGTTAACCCCCCATTCACCTCCACTCTGAACCCTCCTCGACAATTAAGAGAGAGTGCTTTTTACAAATTGTACCATTAGTCCCTGGAGGTGTGTGTGTGTGTGTGTGTGTGTGTAAGAGAGAGAGGGAGAGGAATTGAGTGTGTGTGTGTGTTCCTCTATCATAGCAGATATCCCCGTGTGATGAGCAGACTGTGTTCATTAGAAGCTCACGCAGCACACACGAAGCCAAAGCACATACTTCTTTTTGCAGATCTGGAGGCGTGTTGATGTGTACCGTGCGCGTGCGCTTGTGCTGAAGTGACGGTGGTGTGTTTGCGAGCCACACGTGCACAAAGGATGAGTGTGAGGGGCGTGTCGTATCGGATCCCGTGAGTGCCTTTACATTGGCTGCATTGTTTGGAGGTCCGCGGAGCGGCGGGGACGCGTCACACGCCGTCTTCTTTTGGCAGACAACAATGTTATATTTCCTCCTCGCTTCACGAAACCAGCAACTCGTGCAACAAAGAGAACTCTGTCGACTTTATGTGGAGGCAAACGGGGAGTCATGCTGCTGTGGACAGCTGCACATTAAGCGTTAAATCCTTTACAGGCACAATAATACAAGACGACGGGGAGAAAGGCCCTGAAATCTGCTCCAGACAGAGGCAATCCATGTTGGGATGAAGGAGGCGCTGCAGTATTATTATTTAACAATAAGACGCATTTATAATTGTATTAACATCAGACAGAGTAGAAGACTGATGACAGTGGTTGTTATTTTGCTATACAGTTTGTGTTTCTTTGGAGATTTGGGGGAAACATACGCCTTATTTTGAAATGAAAAGATTATCACGACTCTCAGAGGTTAGCCTAAAGTCTAGAAGCAGGGGCGTGGCTAGAAAGGGCGTCACCAAAGTCAGTGTGGATTCAGCCTCTTGGCACCATGAATATATGCAACTCATTCGGTGAGATCCTTCAAAGAGGTGGACCAACAGTCTGACATCTCCGTCCTGAGTCACTTTACGAGCATGACATTAATCGAGCCTTTAAGGTTTTTGTATTGCTAGAGTGGAAATCTCACTATCAAACACTAAATATTGCAGGTATTTGCAGATACAGTCTGTTTAAAGTGTAATTCAGGCAGCGATATGTTCTCTCACTCATGTATCCTAATGCAAATTCATACTGTTAGTAAATCTGCACTGCCTGTAGTCTTTATTGATTGATGTAGTCGTGATGCAAAGATACGAGAGGGGTGCTCAACTTGCATCTCACTGGGAAAAAAACAGAACTGAGAGCTGCAAAAATGATTGTGCAATGAAAAAGAACCGTCATCCCTGAATCACATTCTCGTCACGTGAAAAGACCTGTTTGGATTAAAAACAGCCTAAATTAATATTTCTGTAGAAATAGCATGAAGACATATTTATTCATCATTTGGCAAATTTAACTAATGATGCACGCTGCCGGGATGTCATTGTTTCCTCATCTTGTTTTTGACCATGACCTCACTGTCTGAGTCTTAATGACAGAATCCGGCACCAGCAGCTCTGTTAAATTCACCATTTATTTCAAGGAGTTTGGTGCGGTTTGACGAACGGAGGCCGATCGCCCCTCAGTCTCACACAGCTCAGCGCAGCCCGGCAGGGAAACAATAACAAATACAGCGCGGGCCAATTATACAGGCGGGGGGAAATTAATTAGGCAGAGGAGGATTCTGGTTACGAACACAGCTGTGGAAGCTGTTGTGACTGCTCAGCGGTTTAGCTGCATTGCGACAGCGAGGCGGAGGGCTGGTTAGCGGCAAACAACCTGCTGGACTGGGAGTGAACTCCTTCCAGCTGTTGTCCTTCTCTTCACTTCCACAATGTGACTAGAGGTCATTGTTTGTTTACCTAATGTACTACCACAGAAGCTTTAACGTTCATCATATTTAAATTGGTGCATTTCATCATGAAAGCTGACAGTAAACCTCACCATCATTGGTACTGATGGGATTCAACTCCACAACCTGTCTATTGTTTTGATTGTGCCTGTGTTACAATGAAGATTGACGCGAGCATGAGCAGACATCACCCTGGGATCCTTTTCAGAGCAGTAACAGGTGGATCCCTGTTAGTTTGGGCGGGTACTGCCTCCCCGTGGCCTCTCCTCAAACAGGCTCTGCATCATCAGTTTGCCTACGCTGCCATCTAGAGGAAAGGAATTCACATGTCGCACACACACTGAAGTCCCTGCAATCAACAGGTGATACATGTGGTTTAATCACTGTGCCCAGGTCGATGCTAAGATTGAGATGGAAATTTTATAATAAGTGGTCTGGATTTTACATGTCTGATCATATTATAATCACAATACACACCTCTGCATGACTAATATGCAAAAATACAGTCCCTACAGTACAGCAGAATCTGTCTTCAGACCATCTACAGTTGTATACTGGACTTATTGTTTTTAATCTTTCTATTTTAATGTACTTTTTATAGCTGAGCCTCTTTGAATTGCTTCTGTGTTGAAAGGTTCTATGCAAACTATGTTGGCTGGACTCAGAGCCACTGGAGGGCACTGTGGTGCAGCACAGGCACACTGATCCTGTATCACTGAACCTTTGACGGCAGATATTATTTAACCGTGCATGAAAAGCCGCAGAGGTGCACGTTATTAACGCAGGTGAAGGGACTGTTATCGGCGGCATTTTGGAACTTTGGAACTTCAGATCAGGCGACGTTTGCAGCAACGGGAACAATAAAAACTGCCAGCATAATATCAGTTTTACAGCTGACAATGGGTAAGCTTCCAATGCAGTGTGCGTGCGTCAGACAGACAGAGACAGTTTTTTTATGATTCGGATTGTTTCTGAAAACCAGACCACACTCCGCTGAGCGTTTTTTCTGGCCGGCCACAATGTCCTGGGATAAATTTTGTAATGTTTATTTGTTTCAAGATGTTAAAACCATAATGAGGCTGTCAGAGGAATAACTCCAAACATCTCCTCCTGGTTTGATGGATGATTGTAATTTTTTAAAAAGCAGGTTATCAGGCCCATTGGAGAGGACAAAATATCTTCCGCGACTGTGTCTCAGGTTTTGTCCTTTAAAGGGCAGACAGCTCAAACATGTATGTCCTCAGAGCTGCAGGCCTGCGTCTGTGTGTGTGTGTGTGTCTGCATTATATTATGTAAGAAAGAAAAGAAAACAAGAGTTAGACAGGGAACGAAGGTGGAGCGGAGACCAAAGCATGTCAAACGGTGCTGGAGTGTGTGTGTGTGTGTGTGTGTGTGTGTGTGAAGGGGAGGGGGGTGATGAGAGGAGATTGCATAACCTGTCGAGGACGAAGAACATGTGGTTTCCATGTAAATCAGCCCGCGCTGCAGACTGACGCTGATGTGAAAGAAAACTTTTAATTCATTTATGGCCCTAAAAAAAAAAAACCTGTGGCTGCACGCAGTCCATCAGAGGAGGAGTGTGTGTGTGTGTGTGTGTGTCTGTGCGTGCTGCAGCAACCCCACGATCCTGACACGGCTGATTAGCTCCTTGATGTGGAACAAGATGGAAAAGACACCGCGACTTGTCTGTTAATGCTGTTACTGAGAGTTGTTATTTGATGGATTAATGTCCATGTGTTGTTTCTTCCCACGTATCATCTCTGTTTTACATTAATCTGACTGTTGACAATGCAATCCTACCTCCGGGTCCATTTAGTAGACACATCACGGATCTTCATCGGCCGACGGAGTCGTCTACTTGCCATGGATACGTCCGTGGTCAAGTTTTTTGGGAGCACCTCGAGTTTCAAAGTTGAGTGTTGTCCTTGAAAGCAGCGGCTGATAAAGGAAACTGGGCTCAGGGTCCATTTAGCTGCTGTTCTGGAGCTTTCACACGATCTGCATTAGCAAATATAACTGTATTTTAATGAATACATTAAAGGTTATTGCTCTGTTGCTGTCCAATGCAAACCATGCATCTCTGTAATCAACTGATCAGTGAGTAGATCCACAGAAAATAAGAACAGTTCTTGATTCAAGCATTAATCCCAATCAGTGTCGTTTAAAAACCGATCCGATAAATAACAAGAAAATTGAAAGATGTGCGCTTCGGCTCGGGGAACGTGTCGCTACTGCATTAGAGTTCATAGATTAAATATAAACTACTCATTTTTGATTCATGTAGTTGCAGAACTCGTTGAGCCTCTTCATTGCCTGATGTGGTTCTTAATGATGAATGAATCTGAATTACATCCTAAGATTGCAATGCAATATTGAATGGATGCATGCATTGCAGTTGGTATTGATTGCGCAAGGAGGGGTTCCCAGCCTTGCAGAATGGGGTTCTGCCCCAGAGCTCCAGACCTTCAGAGGCCTCAAGGTCGCTGTATGATGACTGATTCATTGCAAACCTGTTGAAATTTGCACTACTTGAGTACAAAGTCAACCAGGTGCTGCATTAACAGTGGATCTCATGGTCCTTGCATGTAGAGGGGCACCTGAGCTAGATCTGCAGTTTAGGACCTTTCTACAATCTCATCGTCCAAGATTCCACAACAACTGAGCAAACGTTGTCTGCTGATGAGGATCATCTGACATCAATAAAAGCTGCAGAACAGATACTAAATGGACCTTAAGGTGGGACTTTGTTGTCAGAAGCTGTTTCCAGGGTCGAGAATAAACTCTGAGGTTCCATTCATGTCCATTCAATTCCAGCAAATTTCTTCATCAGTCCTACAGGGAGGTATTCGGAATAAAGAAGCTGAACTTGGATGGGTTGTCACCATAGCAACCTGTGACTTTCCCTAGTCTATGTGAGCAGCAGCAGTAGGTAAAAGATCACTCCCTGGCCCGCCGCCCTTTCTGGGTGCAGTTGCTACAGCGACACTGTGAGTCGGTCTGATCATGCATGTGGGACGGCGGTAGCCCTGGCTTCCAACCAAACAGCGTCCCGAAACACAAAAGGCACTCAGCCACGCGAAGTCAACTCTTCCAGTGATCCAGAATTGATGCTAATCTGTCTTCATGCTTCGTCCCTGTGAGTGTCTTCAGACTGCACATGAAGGAGGAGACAGTCTTGATGTCACTCAGTGTGTGTCATCCACGATGACATGAGGCGCCTCCTGAACCACAATCACATTAAAACAGTCTGGGACTGTCATAATGAAGTTTTATTTTCATTGGACACCGCATTTAGTCTTTTAATTGTCTAATATTGTTTTGGGGAATAACTGTAATTCTTCATTTAAAGTGCAGTTATGAATCCAAAAGGCCCCCTGCTACTGAAACCACCAAACATTTCAGTTTAGAGTTAGTTTAGCGACGTACTCCCTGATGTTAAAACACGGAAAGAAGATGAATAGATGGCAGAGAGAACACTTTCTGAATTTCAATGAGGACAAACAAGCGTTTGGAACTACAAACTGTCTTAATAGATACCACTATCACTCTGTGTGTCACACCCCCGTCACAGACCCTGATCAGTAAGACACCGCTCTCTGAATAGCCTTCCAGGAATCGAGGCTCCTCCCCCGCACACAGAGGCCTTTACTGGCACCATTGCTCTTCTCGGCACTTTGTTCTCGAAACTAATATTGGCTCAAATCTAATCACTGTGAGGGCTCACGTGGGACAACAGAGTCTTAGATTATTATTTCACTCTGAAAACAAAGTGGCGGTGGGTAGGAGGTCCAGTGTGGAAACAATGTGATTAGTCCATGGATGGAAACTCAATCATTTTAACATCAAGTAAAATGTTTGTTTTCAAAGAATAAGATCAAGAGTCTACAGACAGGCCAGCAGCTCTGTAAAAGAGGTGACCATGTGATGTGGTCAAAAGGTCTGGAACAAGAGCAAGTAAGTGCTCCTTGAGCTGAGACTTTGGTGAGGAGCTTTGAAACATTAAGCTGATATGGACGTGGTGTCTTTAACTGTCACCCTGAACAACGACAACACAGTCTAAATGAACTGATGTCACTGTTTCGTCACATTTATTCAGCCTTATCCTTCAGTTCTCGACTGATCCAAAGTGTTGCTTACAGTTTTATCTGTAAATCCCATTTAAGAAGATTTCTCGGCAATGCAAAGCCGGCCTCCAACACCCCCCGACTCCCCCTTTGTTGATAGAGGAGTGGAGCTTAACAGAAACTGTTCCAAGAAACGGTTCTGATCTTTATTACGGGGTGTTTCATCCACACTGTTTTTGTTGTTGTTGGACGTGAACCACGAGTCTGCAGGCTATTGCAAATTAGTGGGGAGCTGATAGAGCATAGCGAATGTAAAAAATCCATACAAAGGGGTAAAAAAAAAATAAAAATAAAAATAAAAAAATCATAATGCATGACCCTGCAGAGGCCGAGTACATTTCTGGTGAACCTCCAGACAGTTAAAACATGCCTGGGATAAATTTAAAGTAAAATCTCATAAAAGATAACCGAGCAGCTCACCAGCTTCTTGTAAAACGTATCACCCACCCCGGGGCCAAGAAAATAATGAGTGTGAACAACAGTTGAAGATTTAATAACTCATGTTTGGGAACTTTATTGTTTTTGCAAATATGCTGAGGAACAACCGGCGAATGTTTAAAAGACTTTTACACAATTTGTGCAAGCAAATGGAGACAGATTCACAGCGGTAACATGCAACAACACAACGGCACGTGTTCTCGACTGACAGCGCGGAGAAACACCAGACACGTGATCTGATAGAGAAGGAGACGACAGGAGAGTGCAAAAGTGATGGAGAACAGCGGTGTAGCGGTGGAGCAGTGGAGCTGTACGATATCATATATTGTGTCCATGTTGTCACTATCTATAAAACTGTTCTAATTAACATTTGGCATAATTACAGAAAGTCCCAAAGACGGCACAGTGCAATTTCCTTCCATGACGTGTAGCATCGAACATCTACCACCCATTTAAAGCACATAAGCACAGCAGCTTACTGTTGCCACCGTTACAGGTTGTTTTTTTTGTTTTTTTGCGATAAAGAGAAACATATTTCATGAGATAAGATATTTCTCATGTTACTATGACATAACCCTTTAGTTATTACTACATTATTTATTTACAAGAAACCCTTCATCCACTGACATCATATCCATCATCCGGCCATATGGAAACCTTTTCATTATCACACAATATCAGCATGGCTCCCTGTAACTGGAGATGCTTTTCATTATGATTTCATGTAAGTATATTGTACTAATGTTCAGCCAGTGCCTGGAGAGTTACTGCAGCCTTGATCAGTCATGCAAGATTATCGATGCAGACATGTGACCGAATGTTTTCATGGGGTTTTGGGCACGTAAGGAAACCCCATTTAAAGTTGTATTGACATTTGTAATAATGTTATTAATTCCAACTGCAACCTTACCCGTACTGTAACCATGCACTCCGTATGTCATTTAATTTACCTTTTTAAAAATGATGTAATGTTGTTTATTCAGTATTTCTGTTTTTTGGCTGCTTTTGACAAACATGATTTCTCCTTGCCCAGACAAACCAGGCACAGCAGTGGCAGGCTTAATGACGTAACATATCTGATATCATATCTACACACTCCTTCCACCGCCAACGACAGCCCTCCGGCGCTGCTTGAGCTGGTTCGTTTCATTTAGTTCCTGTATCAGAACATGTAAACTGTGACAGACTGGTCTTAAACCTTTGGTCAGTCCAGGCTGAGATGGGTCCAGTCAGTCAATACACATGTTAATATCTCTAGCTGATGTAAGCTGGGCTGTCCTGTCATCTTTTCCCAGATGACAATGAGTTGGTGTAATGAGCATTTGACGACAAACTGATTAAGCACCGACAAGAAACATGCATCATAATAGCATGTGAAAGATCTTGTTACAGTAAGGAAATGTTCTTGTTATCGTGATATACAGAGCAAATACTTTTATATTTTATATCACGGTGGCAGCGATAAGCAGCTTTAGAAAAAAGAAATCGACAAATTTAAAAAAAAATTTGCCTGAGCATTCAGCGCAATTTGCCACAATAAAAAGAACACACGTTAACAGTTTCACCACAGCGAGCTGGAGCTGGGTGCTCATGTTCTACTAAGGCATGGTCAGCGGCTCCACTGCAGCTGCATTTCTGCAGGACAGGCAGACCAAACTTCAGCAAATCACCTTGTAAGGCAAAATCCACTATAAAAGCACTTCATTGGAGAGGACGCTCCTCTGTCAGCACTGGCACCTTCTTCAACGGCCGGAACACAGAGCCACACAGTCATAATTTAGTAAATTAAGCGAATAAATAGGTTAATAAATAGGCAGAATCACAAGTAAACACAGACAAAAGAAGAAAGGGTAGGACCACTAAAGTAGGATAAGAGTACAAAACACTGGAATGATAGTAACATTAATAATGATTTGACGGTACACAAACATTTCTCAAACTTGGCATCAAAACCACAGCGCAACTCACTTAATATGCGGATTTAGTCGAAAGAGACGTATTGGATACTTGACGTCCTTCAAATGAGTCAATACTGCATATCTTAGTCTTAATGTAACCCATTTGGAGCTGACTCGATGCTCCTTACAATAAAATACATTTTGCAACATCGAAACGTTGGCGGAACAGTTTGATTTACTCCAGATTACATCATCATTCTGCCCAGCTGCAAGTGAGGATGAACTAAACAGTATTTTAAGACAGTGTGTGTTAAGACATTAGGCTAACACACGTCTGATATGAATTATGATCTGCTCTGTAGAAAATGGATGCGTGCTTCTGGATCATTTCCAGTGAACTATAATAGTTTTCTCTTTATTTATCCAGCTGGGAAAGAAGCGTTGATTGATTGTTGCGTTACCACGACGAAGGCGATAAGATGCTAAGGCAGATTTACAAAGTGCAAAAACCTTCATCAGTATGTTTTAAAGTGGGTGCCACAGGCTACGCCACTCGAACTCTTCAAGTGGTGTCTAAGGTGACGAGAGAATGACCGATCACATGACTACATGCTCCTCAGGCAGCAAAGGCAGAGGTCTGGGATAAAGGTGACATCAACTTAATGTCATAGGTGAACAGCACTTCTGACGATCACGAGCTTTGCCTACATGGAACGGAGACATTGTCAGCGTTGTCCCTGACAACAAGCAAACGAGTTTAAGTGAAGAATTACGCTTTTGTGTAATTTTCCAACATGTTAAGCCTTCTGGTTAATCAGCCAACCATCAAAGATAACTGATCGTGGGTCTAGCGGTTCACTGGTTCACCGTTTTACAGTAACCAAGAAAAATACACCTCTCAAGTTACTGAATGAACCTGAGCCAACACCATCCCTGCATCCTTCATATACCTGTTTTTGTGGAGCCCAGTTCCTATATGATTTAGACATTAACTGCACAGATAATTCTCCACGGGACTTGTTAAAAGAACTGTGACGCATCTGTGAAGCCAGTAAAACATCTCATGGCCAACTCTTCGCCACACTGCACTCTTACTATGTATTTTTTCCTACACCTGGACACATGGAAGTTAAAAAAAAAATCACTACCAGAGACATGTGATCCCTCAGGAAGGCTCAGATTTAGGAAGTATAGCTCACATTATGTTGGAATCACATGTGAGATGCTGAAAAATGGGTCAACAGAGAATAAAAACACTGACGCTAAATCCCAATAGAGCGTTTTGAGATTTAAGTTTGAGGGGAAAGCAAATCCTGTTTTTCCAGATTAGAGCAACAGGTGGGGGTTTTCTACCCAGAAACTGCGATAGGGGATGAAGGCAGAGTGCGAAGGCCATCTGAAGTGAGTTTAGTCAAAGCCGGAAAGTTTAGCGAGCAGGAAGAAGCTGGATGTGGAGATTGGCGGAGGCTTTGCCACATGTTTAGATCCGAACATCACGTCAGACACGTTCTGAGATTAAACACAAACCAGGTGCTCTGGTGTAATCAAAGCTGCTTTGAATGGAGTTTGTGTTGAAGTGTGCACGTATAAAGGACACTATGTTAAAGAGGCCCATGTGTCAATACATCAGCACGTAAACCAAAGACAGGCCTGAGGGATCTCGGGGACAGAGCAGATTCACTCTCACCAGAAACATTCACTTACACCCTCATCGCAGGATATTAGTAGAACAGGAGCAGCCTCGCGGTTGCATTGTTTTTCAGCAAAGGATGGATGGAAAAGTATAGCTCAGTTTGCAGGTGTCCTGGGTGGAAGGGGGAGCGGGGGGTTGTCCTCATGCCAGCAGCTTCTCTGGGTTCCTGGACAGGGTCTGCAACAGGCTCCTCTGGAAGTCCTCCTCAGGCATTTCAGGAACCAGAAACTCAAGCAGAAGATCAAAGATGCAGTAGACCAGGTGTCTAAGGAGCACAGGACCACAGGTCAGCACCTTTCCTTAAGTCACTTAATGTGACTAAATCAAAGTGAGAACATTTCTGGAAGTGGTTGACCTAAAAATGTGGTAATATGAAATGTGTTTTTTCCAAACCACCACAGTGGTCTGAGATCAGATAGCAAGAACATTGGGGAGATAAAATGGGAAAGATGAAAACTAAAGAAGCAGAGCAGGGCAGTTAGGGAAACAGGGACAAGCTCGGAGTCCAGACTCTGCTTCAGGCTGGTATAAACGTATCCAGAGTGAAACAGTGCCTGCATCACCTCAATATTCTTGAGATGTCCCATCGAATAACGTAATGTTTGACCGAGTCAACTAATACTTCATATATCTGTCTATTCAGGAGGCAGAGCTGAGGCAGAACTGTTCACCCACTGACATAAATAAGGAGTTTTCAATATTTTCTTTACTCAGTGCATCGTGATGTTTGTCTGGAATCCGTGCAAGAAGCAGGCAGGTTCCAGCCATTGTTTGTTTCTACATCTGTAAACCTGTTTAGACATGTCCAGCTGTTGTATAATGAACTGTCTGCTGTTTGGTGAAGGAATTAGTCCACACTGTGGGATTCCAGGTGAGTTTCTCTACGTGTCTTGTGTGCGAATGAGCACAGGCAACTAGCAGACCCTTTGATTAGATACACCTGTTTGATAGCGCGGCACCAGCATTTCCAAACGGCACGCCATGTGGCTGCATCCAAGCACACAAAGTATGCGTGCAGACTGAAGATCATCAGTTTTAACTTCATTGAGCATGACCTGTATGCTCCGTGTAGACTGAAGTATCACTATCATGTTTAAGTATTGTGCACAACAGTGTATTGCATTATAAGCAAAAATGCATGCAGCCAATGGCAGTGCTGCAGTTGGCTGCATGCAACACAGCAGTTACAATCACACTGTAATATATTGCTGTATATTTTCAGTTTGTCAAACTGCACCAACTTCCGTTCTGTCCACTCGCCTGTTGATGTAGGGGTCTTGAAAAGAGTCCAGTGCAGTCTGCCAGCTGAGTTTGTACTTGTCTGAGCCCAACACGTCTGAGACCAAATCTACAAGACATAAAGCCACGGAGGAATTAACAGAACAGTGTATAAAGAGCTGCTGTGTGTGTGTGTGTGTGTTGTGGCACTCGTTTAGCACTGATCAAATGACGGCATTAAAGCACATATTACAATAGAGCCTAACTGACAAGACAGGATGGTACAGATTTTAAATGATATATGTATAGGCGGTATTAATCCAAAAATCAAATGATTATTCCTTATATTTGATTACTAAAGAATCTATCTGTGATAATTTAACATGTTCAAATGACATTAGGTGTGTGATGCATTGCTTGGGCTCTAATTTACACATTGTGTGCTCAACATGTGTGTACGCATACCTGGTAGGAGTCTCATCAGACAGTCCAAGGCCTGTTGTTTGGTGCTGTCCTTCTGCTGCTGACTGCGTTCAAGTCGAGGGGCCGTGGGCAGAGTCCCTCCTGGCCACACGGCCTCCTGGATGACCTGCAGGTACACCACCCAGTACCTGGTGCACGTCAGGTTGGCTACGCTCACGTCCAGCCATCTGAAATATGCAACACGCGCAACAGTGGTTTCAAGTTTATCCCTGCATCTCAGGTCTCTTGATATTTCCTCATTCCTTGATCCTCGCTTGAACCAGAAGAGTGCCATATTGAAGGACATCTCAGGTCTCTTATTTCTGCACTGAGGAGCGAGGAGGGATTTCTGAGGAGCTATAAGCGAGGAAACAAACACTTCATGCATCCTTCATGGAGGTCTTTTACTGGCTGACAAGCGCCCTTACTGACCTGATTGGACTCTGCAGCTGATCGGACTGATCTGATAATCTCAACATAGCTCCAGGGTTTTATGAATCACCAGCTGGTTAAAACCTGTGATGATTGTAGGTCCAAACAAATGGACCAAAAATCAAAGATTTCAATTTTCACAATCTGTTTTATTTGTTATTTCCTTAGTTAACCTTTATTATGGGCACAACCAAAGTCAGAGGAAATGAACTGGAACAATCCCCTCTTGAGTCCTGGTCACACAAAATGGCACAATTTTGACGGAAATTCAATTTATTTTAACAGAGTCATTATTTTGTGATGAACTGATTTGCACTAGCATAGCCGGGCCAACTTGTATGTCTATGGTTTACTTGCCAGCTAAAGTTGTTTACCCATTAGCCCTACATCACCAAGTGTCCATCAACATCAATTCATGTGAACGAGCACAGGGCGTTTTGCAGTGTGGCCACAGCGTCACATAAAAGTGCATCTCATGTCAAGGTACAATGACCTTGGCAACAGTTGGTTAACCTCCTGACTTTAAGTCAGTAAGTTTAATGTGTGGTGACCTTTTCATCATGCCTGACCTGACCAGTACTGAATGACCCTGGCCCCAGACCAGTCAATCCCTTTAAATGTAACCCGCGCCTCATTGCATTCCCACACGGATTTAAAACCCAAAGTGCAGCAGCCTGGCACAGTCTCATAGTGGAACTGATCTCAAACTCAGCTCACTTCCCTCAGGTCTTCCACTTAAGTGCTGGATTTAAGGTCTTGTGATGAGTAAGTATTTAAAAGGTTGTCTGTAGCTGGAAGACGCTGACCCTTCCGTTGTGACCTGACCTTTTTCACGCCAAGATTTACCATCTGAGGGGTGGAAACACAGCCAGACGCCATCCAGACTGGATGAGGAGGTTATTTGAGGCGCAGAGTTAAAGCTAAAAACAACATCTCAATGTAGCTCAAGTATTCAGGCATTGTACGGGTCAGGCCCATAAAGCTGGCGGAGATACTGGTAAGTTAGTTAGTTAGTAGACTAAATGAAAACAAATTAACTATATTTATATAAAATTGTTGAGTTCAAGACCATTTAAGGCCTTGAATAAGATCATTTCAGATACTGTAAGAGTTTTCCAGGACTTGCAGACACCCAAAAAATATTTTAACACCATGCAGATGCTGTTATGCAACATTGTTCAAAACCTCAGAGTTCTGTTAAAAAGAACCAGGGACCTCCCTCTGGGCCTAATGTTCTGCTTCTTTTGCTCACTTCATGTGGCCCCTAATGAAGTTATTTCATTAGCTGGTGCTGGCCAGCTACCAAACGGCTGAGCAGCACCCTGAGAAGCTGTGGATGGGTGAGTTTTGCCAGCCACAATTTTTGGTTGCCACTATTTTACATGCTCTTATCCCTTGGTATTTCATAACAGCACAAGAAAAGTCAAACCCTTAATGCTGTTGGTATTTTCAATTCAATTTCAAGTTATACAACTGCAAAGGAAAAACGTGCATAGGAGACACTCGGAACTTATTTTTTCTAAAAGGCCAACCCATTGGCTGGTGCGTATGATCCCAAACTTTCCAAACACACCAAACTGACAGGCTGAATTTTAGGATGTGAATAAAATTGTGCTCATGAGATTTAAATGAGAGCTTAAACAGTTAGTAAGGAATAATTACTCATTCCATCGTCACAGAATTATTCAGAAACCAATTTTGCAACATATTGCAACAAATTGCAATTTGATGCATTTAGCGACAAATTGTTCAGGGGCATCTCAAGAAAAACAGCATCTCAGTTTTGCTGGGTTTCTGCTTTTCATTGTCTTTTCTGTAGTGACAGGGACACAAGCACTAGACTGTCGCCTTTGCTACAACAGGACTTCTTCTTGCTATGAGTTGTGACGGTCTGGTCACTTACAGTCACCACAAGAGGACCAATGAAACAGAGAAGCTAAGATGCCATGATTGTGCTTCCCTCAACACAACAGGTGCTAAACTCACTGAACAAAGACTCTGGTGGGAATCAGGGCTAACGTTAGCAAGCCGGACCCCAAAAAATCCTGTTTTTCCCAAATGCAGAAGCAGAAGCAACATTCTAGTTTATATTTGCACAAAAAGGGAAATTTACATTTCAGGTAAACTATTAAAGGACAACAACTGGCCTGAAAAGATCATTAAAAAGGCTACAGAGGATAACAAATTAGGTTGATCTGAAAATAAGTTCCACGCACACAAACACAGATAATACTGTGATCTGTGCAAGTGTATTGTACAGTGTCCTCACCACTGAGGGCCAGCCTCATCCCCAGTAACAGGAGTGTATTTTGGTCCAGGCTGGGTAAGACTCAGCAGGTGGACAATGAAGTTTGTCTCTCCGCTAGCTCATTCCAGTCAGGGACAAGCTCACTAAATCACAGCGAGTTGCGACTGGCCACTGTAAACAGGAACATATGGACACTGAGACCTACATAGCTTAAGTACCACGGCATCATTAGGACTAATTTACAGTGTGTCAGTGATTCATTTTACTGCTACGACTGTAAATCTTTAGAATTATTAAACCTCTTGATGGGTACAGGAGAATATTGTCAATCTGTCTTTACAGGGTTAGCCATGTTTCAGTAACACATTAAGATCTAACTGCATTGTATCCTGGAACACACACATGAAGGCATCATGCTTTCAAAGTCATGTTCCTTTCATGGTTTTCTATGCATACCAGTTGTCTTGTTGCTATTCATGGAGAAATAAAGATGGAGGGCTGTCTCCAAAATCAATGCAGCCAGTCTACCTACCTACAGACATAGATCGCAACTTAATGTTATATTTACAGTCAAAAGAGGAGCTGCATGTTGAAACAGGTTAAAGCTAAGTTGCAGGACTATTACATTTAAATGAACGTTTGTACACGCTACGTATACCCAAAACCACAAGATAAAACGCTTTGTATTTCACACTGTACAGAGTTTTTATAGTATTAAGCTTTTATGACTGGTGTCTGGTGTGTCATGTCGCACTGATAGTGGAACAATTTTACGTCAACTGGCAACAACCGGTTGGCCAGAGCTGAGGAAGGAAGCAGCTGCAGCGATGGAATAGAAACTTGACAGAACCTATGGTGCAGAAAGTGTTCTCGAAAATGTGTAACTAAGTATTATACGCTGTATTTTTCCATTATATAGTCATTTTCAGTAATATAATGAAAAAGTACAACAGGCAGTTGACATTAATTAATAATGATGCCTCGAGAAAAATTAAGCATGTTTACATTTTCGAATTTCTGTGCACTGAAATTCTCTTTTCTGACAGAGAGATAAGAGCGGTATGTAAACGGAGTCTCAAACAGGGCTGAGTCACTCATTGATGGTTTGACTGTAAATTCCGCGGGTGGTTAGCGACACAGAGCGAAGAAACACTTCACTTGGCTGCATGAAAATCCCGTCTAACGCAAACATCAGTAATGATACAAAAGCAAAATTATGTGTAGCTGTGATGATTAATGGTCTACAGCTGTGCACACAGTGAGTAAACAAGCTGAAATGTGCAGTTTGACCTGTTTGAAGTGACACCTCTCTGAAAATACAGAATCTCAGGCTGCAGTGGAGCATGAATGCATAGAAACAGACAGTAGGAGATTTGTTTAATTTCAGCAGTACGGTATTTTGTGACTCTCTCCTAGCGGAGTCAGTGGTCACATTCTGATTTCTACTGACACTGCAAAAACATAAACAAAATATCCCAGCTGGAAAATGACCTTGTCTAATTGACAAATAGAGTGGAAAAAGTGACAGAGGCTGAGGAGTGAGGCTGGGCGGCTGTGTGTGCAAGGAGAGGGGGAGCCAACGTTCATTTGGACAAGTGAGTGAGACAATTAATGAGCTGCCTGTCAGCTGGCAGAAGAGGATGAAGGTTGATGAGCGGCTGCAGCCCTGATGCGATTCATTTAAAATAAACATTGCCGTTTAATGAATGTGCGTTGGCTCAGGTTATGCTCGCGTGTCTCATTTGTCCAACAGAAAGATAACAGAGCGGCCGCCTCTGAGGCTGCCTAACATCTGATGAAGCTGAAATGCTGCTACTTCACATTAATTTGACATGGAGCTGCAGGCACGTCACTCACACCCATGCCCCCCGCGTGACAGTTTATAAGGCTGTCTTTATTACAGTGACATAGTTACTATTTCATATGAAAAAACAAAACTTGTATCTAGGTTATGGTGTTAGTTTTACAAGGCTTTGCACGAAACATTATGATGGTGGTGTGATTTGGTGCGTGTGATTTGAGGAAGTTAACTCGTGTTAAATCTAATTTGTGAGCAATGTTTTTTGTCTATTTTTCTTTTTTTCCACGTCGTTCCAAACCACCTTTAAGAGACGCATGTGTAGCACTTTAGGAAATCACAGTACAATTCATGTGCTATTCAGAGCTTATAAAGCTTTGCAAGAGAATACAAGACGTAAATATACAAAAATCTGAGATAAACTAATTTCTCCTTTAGACCAGTGGTCAGGTGGAGACGGTGTGGTCAGCCACTGTCTCGAGGACCATTTCTCCATTGTATCTAGGTTGGATAATTGTTTGGTGCTGCTGCACAGTATAGCTAATATTTCCAGCAAAATCAAGCCTAAAAATTCAACACATTCATTCCTAAGTAACTTTAGCAGCGGTGCGTGTTTTGATCGGTGCTGGTGTAAGGTAGTTTACAGTAAGAACACTCTTCTGATTTACTTCACCAGTATTTTTTAAAATCCTGAACAAAACCCCGCCATCACCTCTTGGATCTTGCTCTGTAACGTCCGTACGGCTTTGGCCAACAACTCATTTTACACCGATTCATTCACGTCAAAGCCTTTGTCACGCCAAGCAAATAAAAATGAAAGCCAAATAAATTACTAATAATCAACACCATAGAAATAGCTGCTGGCCTGTCCTGTCCAGCGGCTATTAACAACTAAGGACGATCGTTTTCTATGTGGTTAAATGTGGAGACCATGAAAGTGTTTTAGGCACCGTCAACAAATAAAAATACTTCAGCAGTGTTTTCCCATAATATACGTGTCTCAGTTCGGCTTCACACTTCGGTTTAAATCAACGTGCTGACGCTCCCTGGTGTGGACTTTGGTTTAATTGAAGGGACGCAGTAGACGGACTGTACAAAATGTTCCAGACGAAAGCCTTCAGTTACGACCAGAGTAACATTAAGAAATACAAAACATTAAATCCTCTGCAAGAACACCGACTTGTCGAGCAGGAAATATTCATTATAATTACAATCATGGCTGCACCGTAAGTGGAAATTAAAACCATGCAAACATACAGTTAGCATAATCCATTTTTTTATCATATAATGTCCTGCAAACCAAATACAATGGTAGAAGGACAACGCCAATCTGGAAAACGTGAGAAATGTGCTTCATATCAGTGCAGCCTACAGTTTATTTGTTGCCAGCATTCTTCTACCTTATTTGAGAGCTGTTATTATGAATATGTATTATCATCACGTCAAATTGATTAAACAAACCACAAAACACTGTAAACAAGCCAGTAAGAAGTTGTTGCCCCAATGACAAATCAGTCTAAAAGCTTACTTCCTCACTCAGTGCTGAGGGAGAGTGGCACACCTTTCCAACATTAACTACAAAGAGACAAGAGTCTGTTGAGCTTACCAGTGCATTAGGAATAATTAACATCATCGTCAACTTCTGAACTCAACACTGTTTAAATGCACTGCCCCTCCCTCTTGAAGACTAGTGATTTGTTTTGAGGTTCAGCCCACATCTGTCCTGTCATGTCTATATGAAACCGTTACAGACATTTGGCAATAACCTGTGTGTGACTGACAAAAGCACATTTCTTCAACAGATAAATGAAAACAGCAATTCTGCGTCTGAAAAGGGCTAAAACGTGCATAAAGTAAATGTCCGTGGCTGCTGTGTGAGACTATGCTCAAGGCAACTATTTGCAGAGCTAGACTGGTACAAACATCACGGTTTGCTACACATGCAGCTGGACAATAGAGAGGAAGCGCCATGTCGCCCGTTTAACCTCACAGGGACAAACAGCATCAGTTTTCAATGGGCAGCGTGTCACTCGCTCAGACATGTTTCCCCTCAAACTACGCACAGTGCAGGTCCAGAGGGAAACGTTTCAGGATTTAAAAGATAGACTCGTGTACTCAGACCACAGTTATAAAGACAGGATGTGGAGTCAAACACAGCATATAAACACATTTTTAATGCCTGCGGTCCAAGCGAGTGCATCGTCCCTCGCATAGACCAGTCTGTCTGTTATCTTAAATTACCTCCATGTGTTTTAGCTGCAGGCAGCGTCTCCGGAGTACAGTACACTCCTACGAATAAAGAACTCAGGGCTTATTTTCCGAGTTAAACACGTGGAAACATGAGACAATAAACAGGATGAGCACATACAGCCCCCTCCGCACTGAATCTGCAATCACCGCTGCTACTATGCAAAGATTCTGATCATATTAATGCTGATGCTGCATGACAAACTTGACTCTGCATGCCAGCGGTCTGAAGATGTGCTGTAACTGCATCAGATGGGTTGTGAAAACACTGAAGTCCCTGGAAAAAGTTTACTTTCCTGAAATCTTATACGCCTTAATTTGATTTACACCACTTGATTTCCAATTTATTTTTTCAGAGTTTCCAGAGTTGCGTAATAGATCTTTGGGTGGCATGCCTTCAGGTAACACATGCGAGAGAGTTTTCCTTCGGTATCTGATACGATCTGCCCACTATAGGTAACGATGCAGTCTTTTTACACATCAAACCTAATAAACCAACTTTAAAATTCAAATACTTAGCAAATAGCAAATGAAGAGGAGCTTGACAGTTCATTCTTGACCTTGGAGACAGAAGTTGCTTAAAAAGAGATAGCAAGTGAGGTTTCTGTTAACAGTTTCCAAGGTGAAGAATGAACTGTCAGGTTTAACTATACATACCAAACCCTCAACAAGGATCAACATGGATGAAAAGTCCCAAATTAGAGGTCCATAGCAAGTAAACAAGTGCACTTTACTTAACATTGCTTTGTCAGTTGGTTCTTATTGCAACTGAAGATCTTCAGTTTCTAATTTTCTCTCAAACAGTAAAAACTTGGTTATGCAAACTTTAAAACCAATAAGCAGGTTTTAGTTTAGTAGAGCTGTAACTCATGTCAAGTCAAACATCTGGCCTCCCCACTAGGGAATACAAGACAACTTGTAACTGCTTTACAAGTTATCTTCCAGTAACACATACAAAAACAAAAGAAAAACATAAATTCATCATTATTTTATCTTCCATGTAATTCAAAGTAGTGTGTTTATAGGCAGAAGCTTTAATAAGATGTGCAGCAAATAGGAGGCGAAAGAAAATAAACACTGAAAACCTAAACTGTATCCCTGTTAAGGGTTTCTCCATTCATCTCCCACATTTTCTCCAAGTAACTCAAATTGTTTATCTTTGTGCAGTATTCATAATTAGTCTATCTTTGTGCAGTATTCATAATTAGTACTACAGTAAACTGGGCACATAAAGATCTTTTCTTCTTATAGAGCATGTACACAGAGGGCAAAGCGTGAGAAGCACCATGTTAGCAGGACAGCAGCAGCAGCCTATGTCCGCGGTGTCTAGGACGCCTTCAGGCAGAGTTTTGTTTGTTGGTAAGCCATGTTTTAAAGGGATCAGAGTCTAATTAACAACAAAAAAGAAAAAACTGACATAAAACATAAAAAAAGCAATCTCATAATGTTTGTATGTGTGTATAGTAAGGGTGAAATGCTGGCTGTTAGCTCACCTGAGTACACAGAAGGATTTATCATTATTATCTGTTCCATTCGACGCGTGTGATGGTGGACTGAAAACACAGCTGAAATGCTTTCTGTTTAGACGTGCAGTTGGATAAATTATACACAACGGACTTCGTGCCATATTCAGATTTTATCATCCTAAATGTACACAGCTTTGGTTTAGTCCACGATTTGTTAATCATGATCCAGGCACACACTGGCACATGAATTAGAATATGTCTTGCGTTAAATCATGCAGTACGTTTTGAGGCATCACCAGAATTATTAATTATCAGGGGTGAAAAGGCAGGCTGACTTTCATTGGGCAGGATGCAACCACCAGGTAGCAGCTTTCTGCTGCAGCACAGAAAGCCTCCTTCACTGTGACCTCAGTCTGGGGTGAGCACTGAACTGTGACGGCTGCGAATTTGTACTGTTTACTCCGGTTCCCATTAAGAGTTCCATTGTCAGTAAATGCTCTTACATCACAGAGAAAAACAGCGGGAGAACATGGACATCACGAAAACAGTTAACATTCCCACAGATGAGATCATTTATCAAGAGCCTGTGAGCAATAAGGAGGAATCACCAGCCATGATGTGGACACGGCGGCGAGGGCAGACGGGAGTCACGTGGAGACGAGCCGCGTACAACACGGTGACCGGAGAATTCCAGGGTAAAAGGACACCACTGAGTTTCTTCAAATGAACACATGACGACAAGCCTTGAGATAAGAGGCTGTGCAGGTTGTGAATGAGTGCATGGCTGAAAATGACACATGGAACATGGAAATGCTACTTCTGTCCCATGAAACTTGAAATCTTTATTTTCTACCGGGGTCTTCATGGCACCTTGTGGTGTGTTTGACCATTAGAAGTCTGTTTTTTTGTAAGTGGGTCTCCATATTGTTTGCTGTTCCCTCCCTTCCTCTAGTCTAAAATGGGTGGTGGTAGTGCGCCAAAGGAAAGCAGCCGTATGTCAGCAAAGATGAAAACATACGACTTCTAGCTGTCGAACAGATGTAAACAATTCAACCTAGGAAAGTCCACTGCATCTAGACCTAAAAGCTACACACTGTGTGCTCAATGTTTGTTTACAAGAAAACTCTATCAGGTACCTTTAGTTAAGAGTGAGTTTGTGACATAAGAATAGTAGCTTGATGATGTAATCTCACTAAAGCCCCGTTTGGATAGCACTGCTATTTCAGTCTCCCCCGATGGGAGTTGTACGTGACCAAAATACACCAGATATTTGGCTCTGCAATTAAAACAGAAATAGATAGAAATCAGGCACATAAGCAGTCTATAAAGGACTTAAACCACAATAAGCACACGTATTAGTAATCCAATTTATGTTTTCTGAAATAAAGTCAGCCCAAATTGGGTCATCGGTGTTAAAGGATAGCTCCCAAAAGGCTGAATCAGACAGGAGAGAGATTTACTGATTGGGTGTGCTAAAGTAACTGAGCGCTGCAACGACGACGATTAGTTCCAAACTCTGCAACGCCTCACTTGACTGTTTTCATACATATCTCCAATATCTCTGTTAAAATGAGAGCTCGTTTCATTGTTTGAGGAGAAAGTGTGTTGTGGCAAGACATAAAGTCAGTGCCTGGTGCTCACCAAGACCAGCTCGGTTCAGTTTAAGCAGTGGGGATAAAATTAGAGGTTGGTCACTATGATGAAGTGTTAATTGTCCAGTATTAACAGCCAAATCTTACTCAGAGCAGTCTTGGCTATACACAGAAGCAGGGGCTTAAAGTTACATCTGTTTATATACAACCTGCACTACGTGTAGATATAGTAGCATGAGTATTAAAGTATGTTTTTTTTCAAATATATTCTGAGAGACACTGATGACTGTACAGATATGGAACACTTGCAGTAATGGTTGGCTAACCTGCAGGGTAAATGCTGTTAATGACGTCTGCACGCTAAATGTAGGAGTTGTGGGATGGACGTAATTCAACATCAGTAAAAACCTTAAAGGCCCTAAACATATATTCCCCATCAGCTCCTTATTCAGTGTGACGTGGGCTCACAATATCATACAATTTGGCTGCAAAGTTTCTGGTAATTCATGTGATTTTTGTAACATTTGAGGTGGAGTTGTGTTACGCTGCCATCAAACTTAACACCACTCACAAGTCTTGATGAAGTAAATTACATTGATGGAGCAGAGCTTTTAGGTAACAGACTCTAAACTGGTCCAAACTTCAATGTCTGTTGTATATCTAAAAGCTTAAAATGTACCAGAGTGTAGCACAACTTCATAAAGGATAACAACATGTACACATTAGTGATTGGTGCACACCACCCCAAACAAGGAGATACACAAACAACCCTTAACTGTACAATTCGACCAATGGGCTTCACACACTTGGGGGGAAATAGCAACATAATAATGGTAAGGTGATTTTCAACATCAGCAAAGGCAATAAAAAAGACTGACCACGCTTCCACTCCCAGTGGGGTGTACACATCAGACCAGTCCTGCAGCTCATCTCCATTGAAGCCACGGTGCTGCCTTACAGTCGTCTGCCTTGCTATGTAAGGTCAGCCAACAGGCCTGTGTACGTTTGAGCATGCACACGTACGTGCCGGGCCTGGTTTTATTAGGACTGCCGTGGCGCCTCGTTCCCCGTGGCTGGTCAAAACACAGACATGTGACGTTACAGCGCTGAGCCAGAATTCAATCACATGTGGCCCACAGAGGTTTATACTGACACCAACCTGCTTCCATACGTCAGATCAGTGCAGGAACGGACACAATTAGCATGCACGACAAACACTTAGATAGATCGGTCAATGTAAACAAGACACACAAACACACACACACGCACGCACACACAGGTCAAGGTCCCTGCTTATGCTGTGCACAATAACATCCATCGAACTTAGTCTCTGCTGTCATCACCATTGAAGTCTTATGGCAATCACCGAAGAGATTACTTTTCCCTTTGGCGCATGCAACCACACACAGATTTAGACCCTGCACACACACACACACGCACAGAACACAGTGCTTTCAACCAATTAGAGCTGACAAATGCCAAGTAATTCTATATGAGAGATTGTGGTCTGGTAGAGTCTTAGACTGTAGAGCATTATTGCTACCATGAAAACCGCCACAGTTGTTTTCCAGGTCCACTCTGTGAGAGGTATTTTTCAAGCAACAGAGAAGAGCGACTAACCAATGTTCTGCCCACGGCCTGTGGGCTTAACGTGGCTTAAGTTCAACAAAACATGTAGGGTAACTCACATTCACATTGATACACAAATGTGGTTCACCTCAGGACAGGTTTGTAAAATGTGTATGTCTGCTCTTTCAGCCTGCTTAGTCAACATAATGCCTTGAAGATATCTCTGCGCTCTCTGCAGACTTTAAAAATCTATTGAAAGGATACAGCACTGGTTATGAAGAAAAAGGATAGATAGTATATTACAGCAAGGCTGATTTAATCTTGTCTAGTGGTGGTGTACCGTTGCCAACCCAAGACTGCCTGATTGATAAACACACCACTCAAACGTAAGAGCAGAGGGACCTAGCCAGCTGCTCTCTGTGGTAGTGATTACTCCAGCTTCTCTGTCGGGCCTGCCAGGAAATAGACGTTTACAGTTCAGGTAACATACTCTAATCTTATGAGGAAAATCCCCTTGAGCATTGGCCTTGAGTTTCCAAAGACACACAAGAACCAGGGGTGGAGAACAGGCAGCACTAACCCACTATCATCTCAGAGGAAGATCCTGGGGATCCAGCAAACAGCCAAACTTACCTTGGCTTGTAAGACCCACTGAATTGTAATCAGTGATATTACTGACCAGTCTTTGTGTAACAGTCGTGCTCGGAAACTTGTTTTAAAGCCACGGTGAAACTGAAATGGGAATTCTCGTTTTCTTGCGTAATATAAGCTGTGTCGATAATGCACAGTGTTATTCAGAAGACGATAGAACTGTTAAGGGGCCAAAGCTTGAGCCTCTGAGTTTCCCATGACAGTTGACTGACATTTGAGGGCTGGCATTGCTGGGACACAGACTGCCAACTTGTGGTTCATTGTGCACTACTGACTGGAGAATGTCAGACCATATATCCTACAAATGGTGATGAGACCTTTTCAGCATGTCTACATAGAGTTAGCTTTCAACTATTAATATCGAAATACACTTGTCCCTTTCAGCGTTTTGGAGGACCAATGGTGCTGTCAAGTTTGCGGTCCACTCAAAGGTGAAAGCAAGAATGCTTGAGTAGTTTGCTTTAAATCAGAGTTGAAACTAGTTAACAAACATTTCAACGCAACTACTCTGTAACTATACTTTGCGATTTGAATCATGAAACAGAATCCTCAGTCAGTGTCCAGCTTCCCTTGGATCTGAAGGGATCAAACCAATCAAATTAGCGCATCAACACAACAGTTGCAGATTTCAATCTAAATGTTGTGCAAGTTTCCTGAAAATCGGCAGAGGAAATTCAATTTTAATGTGCATTTCCATCCACTACTACACAAATTGTAGCACTAAATGTCCAGTCCGGTGCGATTAAACGGTTGCAGATGAAGGCACGACGAGATGACATCGATGAAAGAGCGTTAGTCAAGCCTCAAACACTGGAAAACCATGTAGAAAATGTGATGAAACTTTGGCATTTCTGTTTGTTTATGGATTAAAGCTAGGAACATTACAGTTTCCTCATCTACTCACGCAGATGTGATGGCTTCTACAGTCTACAGTTATGTACATCTTTTTTTTTAGTACTAGAGTTTCTGCCTTTTCAATCAGTTTTTTTTATGTGCAATTTAAAAAACGTTCAGAGTTTTTTTCAGAGTGTTTTGGAAACGCCCTATGAGGAACACTACTGTACATGCTGGTTATTGTAGTTTTTAACTAAAAGATTGCACAAATCTTAACAAACACCAGATATATTTAGTATATGCTGATATCTTTCTTTCTGTCTGATTCTTGTCACACAGACACTGTTTACTTTTAGACTCTAGCATATACGACTATAAGGCTCAGTGAGAAAGTTCAGTTAAACTCACAAGCTCATGAATATGAATCAGTTAATTAAATGAACAACTGCTGGGCTTAACTCTGACAATCAATCTGACAGAATCGATAAAAATCAAGACGACGCAGAGATGGTTTGAATACTTTTCTGGCATTCAGAAATCAGTGATGCAAGAAAGTCCGACTGCATGTAAAACATCAGCTGAGCTGGCCAACAACTATGTATGTGTTGGACTCCAGTGGGATTTATCTAAGTTTCCATTTACGGTAAACACAGACTAGTATAACCAGGTCCCGTTTGAGCTAAAATAAGCCTACAGCCAGTTTTCGGCAGACAAGATGTCATTGCACGAGTATGTCTCTGGAGATGGAAGATGAACCATAACTTCGGAGTCACATCCCAGGCCCGGGGCTCAGGTGAGCAGTGAAGACAGACACCAGAGATGTGAAGAGGCCAGGGGGTCACTTAACAGTTCATTTTGCAAACATCTCAACAGCGTTCTAGCACGTGGCACTTGTCCTACATCTGACTTTATCAGGAGTGAGACAATAAAGAGCCATATTATCTTTCATGTCCTGCCAAGCGAGGATTTTGATGTTGCTCTAACTCACTCACACTAAATATGGATAAATAGACACTGAGGTGGGCAAGCTTTAACTGATGGCACACTAGAGCTGGGGATAAGTGTGTTTCATAACCCGTGTGAGAAGTGACCTGGGTATTTGACCTATAATGTCCCCAGGAGACGATTACATAGGTCTGTAGGAATTAGAAAGCAACTGCAGACTACTATTAGCCTGTAATAGAAGAAAATATTTAGATTTTAAAAACGTCTGTAGATGTAAAAAAAGGAATAATGCCCAGCGCAAACGTGACAGTGACATGACACAGGGCAAGCATCCAATTGAAACACAGGGTGAGATATAAACCACTCAGACAGCCTGATCCCACTATGAGGAGCGTGTCCGAATTTGTCTCATCTCAGGAACAGCCTGTCCAGGGATGTCACACCTACGGAGGCTGATAGATAGCCTGCACCATTATGTAACAAGCATCTCTTCAATCCAACACTCCCTCCTATTCTTCCCACCAATACCAAATCTGTCATGTAGGGCCCACCCATCTGGCCACCGGCACACTCGCAGCCTAAGAGTGAATTCGTGCTGACAGAAGAAGCCTGGAGGTTCCAAGCGGGATCTACTGTTTATACCTCACGCCTGGCCCCAAGACCCATATGTCAAGGAACAGCACCAGAACAGAATAACAGCGGAGGACTCTGATATCACATCCTCACTGTGAAAACAACCAGTGGTGTCAGAAATCTGCACTTGGAGAGTTGGAGAGGGATCACTGTTTTGGGGCCAATCATTTAGAAAAGAAAGACATAAGTCCCTGGATTCTCCACATCACTGTCACTGAGAATCAATGGGCCTACACACAGTAACACAGCATGAGGTCTTTTGTTATGTTAAGACATGAAAAAGAATTAACTCTGACACTCGCAAAATCAGGCAGAGGTGCCAAATAAAACACTATGTCCAAAAGACTAAATTCTAAGAATAACAGCTACTAAAGACTAGCAGATTAAAATAGTATTGTCCTAAGCGTCAGACACATGACTATTCGCTCATACTGTTAATATCTCAAACTAAATATCTGCTGATACATATTCGTACATGTTGTAATTTTAGACCAGACAGCCTGAGCCATTTCATTTGAACAAGTTGGTTTTTTTTTTTTCCTCTGGTGGAGAGGGTGGAGAGCCTGCGTCAGGCTACCAGGCAAGCAACCTGTTTAAACTACGGCAGCGTGGAACTTGGTGGCCTGTGTAAGGATGACTAACAAACAGGCTAGGGTGGTTTTGGTAGCAAAAGTAAAACTAAATAAATCAAATTTGGAAATATTATATTCAATTTCTTAAGCCTGCGCTGACTGACCTATTTGCTTCTGCATGTTAGTGGAGTTAAACTGTGCATACATGCTCTGCTATACAATTCAAATTAACCTGTCCTTGTTGGAATAATATACCCTTTTACTAACATCCGTTAATGGCTAAGAATTTCTGAATTCTGAAAGCAGGGAAGTAATGAGTCAGCAGTTTACATCACCACCGCCACTCCCATTCATGTTAGTGTCTTTTATTGTCCTTCAAGTCTAAGTGTTAAGAGGAGTAAATATTTGAGTATACCACTTTGGAATTAGTCTTACATTTTTGTTACATCATGAAAGGGTTAAGGGGCCTGAATGGAATATCAACACAACAGTTGCAGATTTCGATCCAAATGCCGTGCATGTTTCCTCAAAACTGGCAGAGAAAATTCAGTTTTAATGTGCATTTCCATCCACTACAGTTATGCAAATTATAGCAGTAAATTACCAGTCCGGTGCCAGATGAAGGCACAATGAAATGATGTCAATGAAAGAGCGTCAGTCAAACCTCAAACACTGGAAAACCATGCAGAAAATGTGATGAAACTTTGGCATTTCCATTTGTTTATAGATTAAAGCTAGGAACATTACAGCTTCCTCATCTTTTCGTGCAGATTTGATGGTTTCTACAGGGAAGCTTTAATGGATGATTAAGTTGCATGCTTTATGTACGTCACAATTTACATCTGTTTCCATTATACTACTGTTTTTTTTTTTTTACTACAGTCTGAACGGAGTGTGAATGTTCACTCTTGACATTAGAAATAGTGCTCTGACTAAAATGATCTGAACTCCAGCTCCAGTTGCAACTTTTTTCTGCATCTCTTGACTGCGATTCGGTTTTATCAGCGTGTATAGTTTGCTGCAGAAATGGCTCAGCTGTGCTCACTTTCTATCTATAACAGAGCCATCTAAATGTCTACAGAGTACAGTCCATGATGAAGCTACTGAGTTACGAATGTTCTGAAGCACCGAACATGGTTTTCTGTTGCCTTAAAAACCATTTGGTTGCTTGGTAGCTATGTTATCTGGCATTGATACGACTGCGCTTGTTGACTTGGCCTAAACAATTTCATCTACATGAGCCTGAAGCAAAAACAACATATTATGAATGACTATAGTCACCTTATTAAAATTCAAGACTGTTGGTGTTGGACATAGCCTGATCCAATGCTCTGAAGTAACCCACCTGCCAATACTTCATAACCATTTGCATTAAAAGGCTGACTGCCAACTCTTAAAACTGAAAAGCAAATTATAAAGTAGCATGCAAGTGGACTCACGGTGAATAACATATACCACTTAGAAAAGCCAGAGTTATATATTTTGTTAATGTTGGAGGTGTGACCACATCTTTAGAGTTTTCTCCAAATGCCACAATGTGGTCATTGGCTAAATAGTGCAGCAGTGAGACAGAAACCACGTACCCTGAGGCCAAACAACTTGTTTTTCACCACCGGTGAAACCCAAGCAGGCCACCGTATGTCATATGAATATCCCTGGGTATTAATTAGCAGTGAGGCAGAGATGGAGAGAGCAAGAGAAAAAGACTGAGAGAGTGAGAGCGTTCTGTATGACAACTGTTGACAAGTTTTAAATCCTCCATGCACCCCTTCATCCTCACCTCCATCATCAAGCTGTCAGCGAGGACTTGTGGTACCATTTGAACTGTTTATGAAAGTATTAATATGCCGTTTTAGGGAGTAAAAATAAAGAATCATGTCATTGTGTGACAGGTGCAGCAAAAGACTGGCAGAGCGGAGGTGCCACACGGACTTTGGTGAGGTGAGACGTATTCTAAACCGGCAAGGAAGACCTTCAGACCCAGAAGCAGCAGACTCAAGGAACAGGAAAAGACTGCTGAGTATCAGCATGGCAGCACAGGTGCATCTCTGCATTCTCCAAGAAGGTGGAGGGGTAAAAATGTCAGTCCATCATCAGATATGACGTGTCCCCTGGACTCGCAGAGAGAATGTTCCACTCTTACAGCGCGTTATTCACTACAGTCGAAAAACAGCCTGCAGAGAATATCTAATCCTCTTAATGCAATCTGACTCATTACATTCATTATATGGTTTCATCACCACCACTGACCCACTTTCTCCAGGACACTATTGTAACCAATGTTGTTCAGTGTGTGTGAGTACAGTCATTTCAAAGGGCAAATTTCACTCAGGTGTAGGGCAAAGCCACCTCAACACTCTCATGCATGTATTCATGAAGCTGCCTTGACACTACACGTGTAATTGGTATTTATTTGCATTAAATCACGAGTGACGCAGTATATTTACCAGCTGGAGTTTGCATAGTTTTTTAATTTGGCAAATAGAGGAAGCATTATGTTTACAGACATATTGAACAAATAAGAACACGGAGTATCTCTACAGATACTTGTGATGTTGACGTTAAGTGGTTGCACTCTGCTACATCTACGGGACATCTAGACACTGACAACAATCTGGCTCCAGCTGGATTTTCCATCCAGACTGCTGTCTAAAAGAAAGAGACTATATTCATCTTAAACTGTCCCACTTTCCAGTCCATAAAAATCAGACATCTCCCAAACCAGAGCCTCGCCTTGGACCCCATTTATAGGAGCAGAGAGCTGGCTTTTCCAGCCAGACCTGTCACACACACACACACACACACACACACACACTTGCATGCACGCTCACATGCACACGTGCGCGCACACAGGTCCAGATTTGGCCTGTTGGGTCCTGGTTTCATCCTGACATCCACCAACGCACACTTTTCTCGATCCAGTCTCAATTCCAAATTAAATTGTGACAGACGTGCATACGCTACAGCTGCAGACTGGCATGGATAAGATTTCTGCTGCCTGCAGCTTCTCTTTCCCCTCGCCACATACACCACTCAATATAACCCATCAGTCCCACTGAAAATTATTCTAATTGAGATTTTTAAACTAATTTGTCAATCAATTTCTAAAATGAATAGTTAAACAAAACAGAAAAAACTGAATTATACTTAATATCCATTTCAAATTAAGGTCCAGTGTCTTATTTGGTATCTATTATTCACCTCTGTTACGAATGTGCTTTGCGAAACGTGAACTATACAAAACCCAGAGAGGGAGCGACATGTTTAATGAGGAGTCCTGCTTCTAGTTTCTCTTTAAAACACCTTAAAAACACCTTCAAGTCTCATATTAAGTACACAAACATGAGATATCATGGCAGTCGATCGAATCAAGACAAATCAATTTGACCACAAAATGTCATCCTCATCGTGGCAAAACATAAAAAGTCAGCTGACCACTAATGTGAATAAGATTCAGCCTCAGGGAGACAGGCAACAAGCAGCATGGCTACAAGTACTGTTTAGCGAAGCTCGCCTAAGAATGGAAACTAAGATCACCACATCTTTGTCTTTTGCATCTCTCAATTAGATGGCGTACATCCCAAAATATTTAAGGCACGGTTCTGGTAACCATCAGTAAATCCTGGCCAAAGCCCAAAGGTTGTGGCCCAGACACTTTAAAACACCCTGACATACGTTAACAATCTAAGCTATCATTAACATCGTTCAATCACTTTTTCCTTTTAGCAGAGTGTCTTTTATATAATTCTATTATTAATGTAAGCTATTGCTGCTATAGTATTATTATTATGTAAGACGTGTTCTACTTTTTTGCTTTTTAGTGTTGTTTTATTGCCTATAACGCCATTGCATTTGTTTTTAACTTGGTTTAAAACATAAAACCCGAGCACGGCTATCTTAGAAACAGAATTTCATATTCATTTCTATCAACAGCAGTTCACAGCCAGAGCACCTTGTCTCCTCTGTACAGAGAAAACGGTCGGTGAGAGGAGATACCTGCCATGCTGAGAGCTGTCACTGTAATGTTGACAGATTTCTGCTTAATATAGACGAGGCCAAACAAAAGCACAAGGCCTTTTTGAACCTAGCTGGTGGAAACTCTTAAAATAGAGGACCTGGTATCAATATTAAGAAACGATATTCTGGTACTGACACCCTAGGGAACGTGAGGTCACAGCACTAACGGCACAAACACTAGAACCTGAGAACATTGTCTGCATGTTCGGTTTACTGGCAGCGGGAGCTATACCTATCTGTGACAAATGTTTGGAGAGTTGATGTCTGGCATTCTCTTGAGGGCCAAATAGTGCAGGCATGCATGTACGCACATACGCTCGTGTATTCTACAGCAAATGTAACAGTTAAAAGACTTTATACTATTCGAAATGCGAGGGCGAGCTCTTCTTGTCAGATAGAGAGCATGGCTTTATAACAGTCTGGCACTGCAAGGCAACTGATGCCCCTGACGCTGTAAAGCACAGAGAAGTGCTAAAACCCGCGCATAAAACATCTACAGCTCTTTAACAGCCCTCCCTCTGGAATCTTCACCAGTCGGTAGACTCAGCTGCCCCTTCCTCTGTAGAAGTTTCCACCACTTCTTTGCAGCAGGAAACCTTATAAAAGCACTTTAAGAAGACAGAGTCATCCAGAGGCAGCCATTGTTAAAGGGAAAGAAAAATGATTTGCATTGCATCTTCCTGATCAGGTTGCTTAAACACTTCAAAAGTATCAGGTTATAACCAGTGACTAAGGGTGGGGAAAGTGATAAAGTTGCCATTTATAACAGCCATGATCACTTTTACCTTGAGACATGGTCGCGCAACAAGTACCAGCAAACTAGTTCTACTGACACTGTGAGGAACTCAAAGTAGAACCACTACTCCCTCACAATGAAAAGACTCTGTTAATGTAGGTTGATTTAGGCATCTGGTTAGGAAATCTGTTGGACTGCTCGCTCTGGAGGCCTTCAGGGCACATTCAAATCTGAGGAAGCCCCCTGATATACCCAAAACAAACTGGATTCATCCAGTGTGCTCTGGGAAAGCCTCTGGATCATCCAGAAGGCCGAGGCTGGTGAGACAGATATCTGGGCTACCTTATTTAGCCTGCTGCTGTCGCAACGTGGGCCCGTAAAAGCAGCAGAAATGGACAAAACTTAAAGAGCACATTCAGGTTCCCCTGAGAATAAGAGAATAAATACTTTTCTGTTTTGGCAACCAATACTGACCTTATATTCAAAAAGCAAACTGCAGACCTAACGTCAGACCATAACTCTGATGTGCTGATCTAAAAAATAGATTTTGGAGTCGCACACATATAATCACCTGGGACTTTCGGTATGCTGTCAGTATGCACATTTTGAAAGCTGCCAGACCGCCAAATACACCTAGACTCTCCTTCACAGTCTACTTACAGTTCACATACCTCCATCTGACAACAGTGGTGCTCAGTTGTGGGAACAGAATGTAAAAGGAAACTCACTGGGGCGACTGGAGAATGACTGTGGATTTATCTAGTTACAAGATATTTTGGATCTTGCAGCATGTAAACCTATTAGAAGAAACAGTCAGTGTCTGAGTTTTAGATCATTTAATTGTGAATCTATCAATTGTATTAAAAGGGTCACATTTAGTGATACTACTACTTATTTTCGTCTTAGGTTCAGAATGTGACTTTAGTTTTCTTTCCAGGTAATTGATATGTAAGCTGTCTGAAGCGGTGTTTACACTACTGCTTCCATGTACAGAGCTGTGAAATGTGAATTGGCTTCTTATGCATGAGCCACCAAAAGGTGAGAATAGTTAGTCCCATACTGGTGAGGGGCATACCACACATGATTAGCTGTCTCTCCGTGCATGTGTGTATGTAAATTAGCCTCTGAGTGACCACAGTGCAATGGCTAAAAAGGACTGAGAGTCAAAACTGCAACGTTTCTAAACCTACCTAACATTTACTGTAATCCTCATCTACTTACCAAAGTCAGGTCACAGAAGTCATACATTTCTCAGTGCATGTTGTATCGACAGATAATGCTGACTCCTCCTAGCAGAGCCTTGCCTAGAGTGCCAACAAGGAAGGTAGGTGCTGGATGCTAATCAAAGGTAGCTAAGCTAACCAAAATAAGGGTTAATTACTAATAAAGATTTCACAATTTATTTTGTTTATGCAGAGTTTGAATGACGTGTGCTTTATGGTGATTGGTTTAGAGCAGAAAAATATAATGGCTAAAGAAAAAAGGAAAAATATTACTGTACATCATTTGGATGTACTCTGATGGGCACAGCTGCCAACAAGGACTATGCTGTAGCCATGGAGGCTGAGAGGACGTTTTACTGTGCTCCCAGAACATTTTGTACCTTTAACTCATTCATTACGACATTACAATATAAAAATAGGAGCCAGGTTTAGTAATTATTACATTTTCACACTATTTACTGTCCCTACATGTTATAACATTAGCCCAACATCGTCTAAGCCTAATTAGCTGCGCACAGTCGACCAACCTTCACTATAAATTTAAAACCAACATAAAACCAGTATCAATCCATCCTTCAGTTTGTACATTTATGGCCCCTAACTGATCAAGCAGTCTATATTAAAGAGTACACACACAGAATTCAATTCAATAGTTTTCCAGCTGTTAGGGGGTATTAACTTCAGTCATTAGCTACAAGGCTTTGCAGTCTGAAACGGTGGAAGTAAATGGTTTCTGTTGGTCTAAACCGGCCATGTCCTACCCAACATTTCTATTTCTCTTCTTTTTGTTTTCAAGGAAAGCGACAGCATCAAGAATGTTTTGTTGGTACGACTACTGTAACATTGCAAAATAAAAGAATTGTCTCTTTATGACTATCTTTGATTCTACCTAATGTCTGGCATTACATACCAGCACAGATATTACCAGAGTTGCACTGTTAGCATGGCTAAACCTTTAGCTTTAAGCTTACACTTTATTGATATGTGGACTAAATTTGCCATCTTGATTTTGTCAAACCTTATTCAATTTACTTGATTTAAAGTATAATTTCTAGACCTTTTAGGGAATGTGCTTGATATATGCTTCTGTATTGCTACAGATACTGCAAGTGTATGTAGTGTCACCTGTTAATGAGGGTCCCAAAGAGCAATCTGATGGTCTTCTGAATGTTTTCAGTGCACAGCCAGCTCCACTGCTTCTTCATTAGCAGACACAGGATGCTCAGAGCCACCTCAGCCAGCGCCGTCTCAGATTCTGTGCCCACAACGTGCAAAAGACACAGAACACCAATATATTAGAAGAAAACCCTTTGATACAGGCAAAGGTCAGCTTAATCAGGTTTGTTTAGCATGAAGCAGCAGCACCTGGCAGACAAATGGCTCCACGGACACAAATGTATATCTAAAACCGAACATTATAAGTTGTTACAGATAATATACTTCTTCTGTGTAAATCTGATGAACGTGCGGGTCCCATAATAACACCAGCACACATATATTCATTAACACTGCCCTCATGTGGTTAGACCTAAAGTTGCTGGTTTTCTGAGAGCAGACGTTCTTCCACGTCCATAGGTGCTGCTGTTTTTAGTCAAGACATCAAAAATGTGACTTTATGAGATAGATAACTACAACAATGCTTACCCATACATATATTGTGCAACTGCTTTACTGTCAGCTTGCTGCAGTAACATGATTTATAAAACACCAGGTACACAAGACTGTTTTCTTCATCAGTGGCATCAGTGGCTTCTTTTCAATCCAGAATTAAATCATATTCTAACTGATGTGCATTTGACTTTTACAGGGGCAGGTGATTTCATAACCAACTTGATATCTAAGTGTGAAAATAAATAAATACCAAACATCGAAACTCAAATACCACTCCCCCTGTTTGAAATTTCCAGGAAGTAATTTCAAGGTTTGCAATTTCAAAAACACTCATATTGAGATTTTCAGGGGTTTCCAGCAACTCATCAGTGTTTCTCTTTCCTGAGATCATAAAACTGAGAGAGCTAACTGTACACAGGTCAGTCCCGTTCAAGCTTGACCGTTTATCCTTGATGGCCCAGGGTGATTTTTCATTTTGGGTTTTGGCGTCTAAATTATATCACTCAGGTACACGAGCACAGAAACTTGCAGAGATATATTTAAATGCCACAAATTCAAGTGTCAATAATTCTTAATAAGGTGTTAGCTGGATTCACTGTGCTGTAAACTCACTGATCGAAACATTAAGGCAGACTGTGAACTGTTAGTCTGGTATGTGTTATAGAGGAACACTTCAGGGTCTGGTCAGAATTAGGTGCTTCATTCACCCTTCATTCACCCTGACTGTCTGGAAAAAAAAAAAAAACAACTCCAAAAGACAATGACCAGATGCCTAACAAGGAAGAAATGCACTAAAGGGGGAATGTCTTAGTCCAATGTCAAGCAAATGGAGAGATCGTTTCCATATGATGTTAATGAGATCATCCATTTTTCCTATGGTAATGCCTTGCAAGAGAGAGAGACAGAGCAGTGGTGGCACGTGATGCAATATAGTGAATTGTGATGGACGTTCCACTTAAGAGTGAAGGACAGCTAACAGGATAAGGGCTAATAGCAGTAGACACGGGTCCCTTCATGACGTTGAATCCTACCAGAGTTTAGAGAGAAAAGATATTTAAACTGGGTGAAACCAAAAGGTCTGGAAGATCAAAAAAGGAAATGCACCCGTAAGAGTATGGACAGGTTGAAGCGCTCAACACAGTGCACTAAACTAAAGTTACACAGAAGACCTATTTGGTTAAGAGCTTATGAACAGGTTTTGGCTGCTTGTGGAAGACAGACGAGTCAGACCTGCTGGTTGTTGCTCTCTTCCCATCAACATCAGCCTCACATGTCCAATCAAAATGGCTGTACATTTGTTTTACATTGGTTTGTCCCTGCGCACCTTAAACGAGCTAACTTTTTAGACTATCAAAGTAATACATTTAACATGCATTTGGTTTTGCCGATGACAAGGAATGTGGAAATACAAAAAGATGCTTTCTTTGGTTCTGCACATTGTGACCCTGACAGCATTTTAGGGGGATTTGCACAATTAATTTCAGATTCTTCCTCCTGGGTGGAGGTTTAAAACAAAGCAGGAAAAAAAGAAAAAAAATCTTTATTTCAGCAGCTATCCCCCCAAAAACCAGTCACAGCAACACTGAACAGATGCTATCGAGGCAATGTTTTCCCTGCATTTCACTGCACTTCCTGTACTGGTTATTTATTTAATGTTGTTTTTCTCTTTTTACGTCCTGATTATTGGAAACTTGAGTATTCGGCATGGTTCATCTGTGTTGTTTGCAAAATGTGTGTCAAGATGGATACCTTGTCTTCTGGAAATCAAATGAAACCGCAGCCACAAATAAAGTAACGTTACCTGGAACGCAATGTTAAATCAAGGAAAACTCCCTGTTCGTATGCAAGAACCAAACGGGAACTGTTTCAGGAACATTCACGAGGCGTGGTGTCAGTGTCCTGGAACTCTCACTGGGATGGAGTTCCATGTTTTTATCGGATGTTTTGTCAGAACACAGAATAAGATGATCACCCACCCACCAACACAAGGAGATGAATAAAGCGCTGAACTCTGGAAACAGGTCTCAAATCAGTGAATTAAGCTTCCATCACTAACAAAGTTGACTGGAGTTGGCCAAAGCTAGGCGGAGTCTGACCCCGCCCTCAGATCCACATCGACCAATCCACATTACCATAAACACAGTTTTAATCCAAGTCAGTTAATATGGCTTTAAAGGAAGATTACAGGTTTGAACAGACTGTAACGCCAAGTCATATTCCTGTGTTTTTGTCTCTTCAGCTACAGAGCCAGAGCTTTCCCAATCATGAACCCAGCCTGTTAAATCAGATGAGTGAGTGGAATGTGGAACAAGCTGGTTTCGATCAGATAGTAAACATCCTGAGATGCTGAATGGAAAGTGGTAGACAAAACAATGAGTCGGTCCCACACAAAGGAAAACCAAGGCAGACAAGCCAGGGCGAGCCAGACAAGAAGACATAATGCTTTCAGAGATACTGATGACAGGTTGGGAGGCCAAGATTCAAATTCACTATTGGACTTTTGCTCAATTCAAATATTTGATGAAATCCACTTAAGATTATCCATCTGACTGAACTACCAGCTCTCTTTGTTTGTAATATAAGCTTATACACTTGTGCCAACACTGGTATGATAATTCCTCCACTAGTCTAGACAGAAGCCATCAGACAAAGTCCTTAAGGCAAGTCTTGCCGCTCGGCAGCCATCCTGGCAATGCCGCAGGCAGTTATTCCAGGCTGACAAGACCAGACCGTCATCTGAGTGAATGAGGAGAAAGCCATAAGTTCACCTTTTAACGGTCACCTGGACTTTACTAACTGTATGTATCGAGTTGCCAGTCAAATCTGTTAAAAACAGCTTGGTTGATGACTTTGGCCCAAAACAAGATTGGAAATGCTTTCGTTCCACAGGCTATGTTCCTACTACAAATGCACAAGTTGTCAGTGCCGCGCCATGACTCATCCCACCCAAACACTTGCATCAGCCAAATTCGTTACACTTCAGTCAATTAAACTTGGTGGAGTGGATGGATTATCACCTCGAAGTCTGCGTGCGCCCACTACATCCTGCACCCTATTTGGGTGAAATTGTCAGGAATCTCAGTTTTCCTTGTGCCAGTGCAACAGTGTGATCAGTTAGATATGTTTCTTTGATTGTCTTGTGTGGGGAACAACAACCCTCTCTGCTGTTGTGTACCTCTTTAACCAAAAGTGTGAATATTATTCCAGTTCTTACCAGGCTCCTTACTGATCTTCCCAGTCAAGCTGTCAAACAGATATCCTCCATATTCTCTGACTGCCGGACTGTTCTCCCTCTCTGGCTCAGCTCTGATGGTCAGTTTTTCTTGATCAGTGATAAAGGCTTGCAAATCCTCCAAAGACATCCCACTGAAAACCTTTCAAACAGAATGACAGTCTCTCTGTCAGCGTTATTGAAGCAGCACACGGAAGTACCGCTCATCAAAGTGCAGACTTTAAGGGAATTTACTTACTGTACTAGTTTGCTCCCAGCTGAACAAAACCGGTGGTCTGATGTCTGAGCCGTTCATGAAGGGGATGTTTTTACTGGAGAACTTCAGACGAGACCTGAGATCATGCATATAAGTTCATGTGCACACGTCAGTACACGTGCAAATCACCTCTTTTCACTCATTATTGAGCAATAATTAGACCTGCATTATATTGAAAAAGTCTAGTTTTGCATAAGAAAGATCACTTATAGGATGATAAAGTAGTAGTAGTGCTGAGGTTGTGGGGGTGGAGCAGGAGTAACTCTTTTTTGTGGAGGTCTGCTAAAATGCTAAATGAGTTAGAGGACAATTGTCAATGGCCCATGCTCCCAAGTCTAAAAGTCTCCAAGGGCTTAGGTCATGAAGTTGCCAAAGGGCCACTTCTGTAACAAATCCCTCTTTATGGACTTGTGTTTCTAGCATAAAACCTATTGAAATAAGGGTTGGTCTGGATATCTGGAGTCATACTTAGCCTTCTTGTCAGCATTTATTTTCCCTCCGTCCACCTCTCCTTCATTATCCTCTGTCGGACTTTGAGGTTCCGAACGGGGAAACGCTGTCTTCAGGGTGTCCACGATGGCATTCACCACAATCTAAACACAGGAAGACATGTACTGCAATTACAAGCTCACTGTGAACCCAATAGACGCTCAGGCATACATTTACAACCGTTATCCATTGAATCACAGTTTGATTATAGTCTGTGCATATGCTTATCACAAAGTCAAGTCTTATCCGGTTGTGCCATATTGAAATGCTCAGGATCAAACCTTGTCGATGCGTGACACAATAAAAGGCTTCTTGACAAAGGCGATTCTGGCGTCTGTATTCAGAGCAAGAAACTCCTGCATCTCTTCGCTGTTGGCGATTTCTGAGATGGTACAGAGTTGCTGTGAGAGACAACAGAATAATGGTCTTCAACCTTGGAAATCACACACAGTGAAAAATGTTAAATTGCTCCTCCAAATACTTATTTAGCGTAAGGAAATATCAATCCGCTAACCTTCAGGAAGGTCTCTAGAAGTCCTTTTCTGGCCTCTATCTTGTCACTGTCCATGTTCCCAAATGGCATGTCAGGAAATATTTTCTTTGGGCCTTTCACACCTGAAACAGAGACACGATTGTTAACTTAAAAACGCACCAACTCTGTATGTTGATCCAGAGTCCACCCTCTCTACCTTTGATGAGTTTCCGTAGTTCTGCTTTTTCTTCCAGTCGTGTTTGCAGGTTGAGGAACTCGCTGTATCGTCTGTTGACCATGTGATAGGCCACCGGGTGAACGGCTGACGGATTGTCACAACCGGACAGTACGACTTCGGCATCTTCAGAGCCTGGCTGGATGCTTCCTGCGTTCTCACAGCCCATCGCTGTCTCATACTGAAAACCAACCAAACACAGTATGAGGCTTGTAGCAGTATTCCATTTTAACACCATTTTGAATACCATATCCCTAATGTATTAACATTTGAAACAAATCCTGATATGAATAATTATTTTTTACTATTAACATTAAATTAATACATGATCGTTTATAGATTCTAATCAAATAAATCATATAAATACCAATAACTGAGTTCACTACTACACCTTCCTAAAATCACTGTTCATTAGCCTGTTTGCACCTAAATTTTGTCATTTTCATATAATAATAAATAAGATTACCAGTAATAATAAAAAGACATTTTTACACATACATTGAAAAGTGAAACTGGGACCTGTCTGGTACATCTGATTATTAGCGTCAGGTGTGTTTCATTAGAGCAGATCTGGAGACACCTGATCAGGATTATGTCATCGGTTATATCAGTGATGCAACAGCTAGTCCCAGCTGTGTCGCTTTCCTCATACGTTGCAAGCTATGGTTGCTTTGCCACCTTGTTTGGTTGCCAGAGGACACATACTGCCACAGCGTAGTTCGATTAAGCGGAGCACGTATCAGGTGAGCATTTGCACATTTTAAAAGAGAGAACAGTCAGAGGCAATTTATAAATTGTGTTCACATCTTTGAGATTGCAGAAGCGGTTCTGTGATTCAGTGGGCAAATGCAACCGAGCCAGCCAGAAAAAAGCCTTTCTGTCATTACATATGCAACAGCATTAAAGCTGACATGGAGAATTTTGCGTATGGCATGAGTGTTCCTCAGTGTTCAGTGCTGATTAGGCAAAAGGAAGAAAGTCAGCTAAGCACTTTGTGTCTGCTCCAGAATTTACATAACTTTCTCTGTGAAGAGATCAGTACTGGACTGACTGTACTCAACACTTGTTCCTCTGGAAAAAAAAAAAAAAGCTTAACAGAAGTCAGCCTTCAGTGAACCTTCCTCCTCAATAAATACAGCCAGGCAGGATGAAGACCGTGAACAATTTTGAAGCATAAGAACCATGTCAACAACAAAAGAGATGATCTAAATCATGACTCTTACTCCCAACAGGAGAAGACAGAAGCAGTATCTGGCAGCACATGTTACAGAGCACCCAACAATAACATCAAGCTAAGGGATTCCTGTGTTTTCTGGGACAACCCTGAGGCCAAGAAGATCAGAGTGCTGTCAGACAATGTTAGAGGGGCTGTCAAGTCTTCAGGGAGGCTTTCCAGGGCTGGTGGATGTATATTTCACTGCCCAGACAGTCTTGGAAAGTCCCCCCACAGAAGACATTCATGGACCATCACCTCTACAAAAATCTTTTTCAAGCAGCGGTTGAGCATTAACAACACCACTCTGGTCACAGTGCAGCTGACAGTGGAAGGGTGTGGCAGTGTTTTTACTGAGGAGCTGGACAAACTGAATTCTTGTGAATACATTACCTCTGTTCAGGCCGATTATCTAACACAGCTGAAATCATCTCTTCCCAGATAAGCAAGTGGCAAAGCAGAAATCACTGTGCACTAATTTGGTGTACACAAGCTTCTTCGGCATGATAACCTCACAGTCGCAACAAAACTACAATGTACTCCTACCTTAAGGTTATTTTTGATGAAGATAGGTATTTTAGTTCATCTGTTGTCTATAACTTTAGTGAAGGACTATGGATCAAGTGGAGCAGCTTCACAATACATAATCACGTAAACTCTGAAACTATGAGGAACTACAAGGATGATTCAGCTCAGAAGCAAGCAACTTCACCCAAAGTGATGTCAAGTGACGAGCAGCTGTGATGGCAACGGACAGAACTGTTTGGGTACCTAGTCAAATCTTCAGGGCCCTGAGGAGGTACAGTATCCCACCTCAACAAAATAATAAAGGAAAGGAGAAATAGATAAACATTATGTCGCCTACTTACTTTGATAGTGTAAAGAGTGTAGGGGTGTGAGCCGGTGCCACGGTGTTCCTTCGCTGTGATGGTGCCAGTGATGCGGAGGTTCTGGATGATGACTGGTCCATCAGGGCTGCTAAGGGGCTCAAAACTGAAGGACGGCATGGGGGAAGAGCCCTGCAATGGACTGACCTCAGTCAGCTCTACGGGGTTCACCAGCCCAACCTGGTCTACACCCAGAAGGAGCTCTCTGGCTGTGTTTACTGAAGAGGAACTGCCCTCCCTGTCCAGGTCCTGGAGGCTGCTGATACTAGGGGTCCCTTCTGCTGTCCTAACTGATGAGGGGCCACAGCCATTGAGGTTTTCCACTGGTTGTGAATTCACAAGGACTTTAGGGCAGGAGCCATCCACTGGACTGGCGCAAACATCCTCCAGGTCCACACCATAATTGTTTTCAGTAGATGTTGCACATTGTTTCTGTCTGTCATACAGGCCCTCCTCTTGCCCTATCATGACCAGGGAATCAATGGAACTGCGTTTATAGTCAGCCAAAGGCGAATCCAGGTCAGAGTCATTTTCCTGGTAAAATGGGTTTGACTTGTTTCCTCTCATGTAGTGTCTTAAAAATGGCTGAGTAGGCTCTTCTTCTTCAGTGTTGTTCTGTGAACAGTCCACTTCCTCGGCATCAATCACATCATAGGCAGTGAGCTCAGGCGTGGCCGTCTCTGTGTCATTGACCGTTTCAGTCTCAGCTTTTAGTAGCGGGACGTCATTATTCTTTTGAGGTACTTGTGTGGTCTCTTGTGTTGGAGCTAACTCTGATTGAGAAGGTGGTGGTAGTGGTGGTGATGAAATCAGGGGCTCTGTTGTAATTGGCTCCTGCGGTGCGCTAGACTGGCGGAATATTTCAATCACGAGACTGTTTAACCAGTCAGGGTCCGACAGTTTGCCGATGAGCGGGAGCAGAACGTTGCAGGTGATGAGCTCTCCGACAACGAGCCGTCCGGTGTGGGTCTCCAAGTGCGGCAAAGGCACCAAAACGTGCAGCAATAAATCTACGACTGCTCTCATGTAGTTTAATTCCACTGAGTCACTGGTCATGGCGAGATGCGGGGGGGTTAGCCTGGAGTACGCTTTCCACAGCTGCTCACTGTTACTGCTCTGCTTTGCTGTCAGAGGGGTTTGCTGCTCGCTCACCAGCTCCTTGGCTTTGATGTAGTCTTGAAGGTGACATCCAAACAGATCCAGGATCCTCTGGGTCAGCTCCTGGAATGATTTAAAAATTCACCATCAAAAAAAATGTGTTTTCAAAACTTAAATGGGAAAGTAGTTTACAAGCAACCTAGTGAGATATTTTTGGTTCAGAGCTGTCTTATAACATTTTTATTAATTTACTGATCTTTTATACAATTTCTTTGAGTTCCTTAATATTCTTTCATTTATTTTCAGGTCATAGGTTTGATTTTTCACATTTTGATGCTGGGTTACACTGAATTATGGCTCAATTTTTTTATTTTTTTTTTTAAAAATCAAATAATGAAAAATATAACTTTTACGAAGGAATGCAAGTCATAGAATTTGGAAAGAAGAGGAAGCAGTATGGGACAGGTGAGGGTTGCCTCAATACTACAGTTAAATCAATATTACAATAGCTTTTGAGTCAATCTGAATTGTGATTTCAATCAAATGGATAATAGTGCCCATGAAAAACAACTAAACCTTGAAGAATCATGAGTGCCCCTACTCTTTACATGAGCTATAGTACATATTAAGCAACTAATATAAAAAAAATGATTCCCCAACAGAAAAACTAGTTGTTTTAACCTTGTTTCTTATGATGTTTCTTATTACCTTATTCAAATCAAGAGAAAAGTTTTCATTTAAATGACATTCAAGAAATTAGGTCACTGCAGACAGCCAATCATAGCGTAGTGACACATAGGGCAGGCAAGTACATGACAACACTTCACAAAAGCTGTGTAAACCAATGTCTTGAAATCAAATTACCTTCCTGTCCACCTGTCGTGCACGCTTTTTCAACTCCATGGCCATAGAGATCATGGCCTCATGAACCTCTGTTTCAAAAGCACTCTCAGATGACACAGTGGAGTACCAGGAGGAGACAAAGTCCCTGATGATTTTCCTCACTGTGTTGTGGATCTCCTGGTCCAAGTGATGCTCATCCTCCAAAGAATGTGGCACCTGAAATTTAGAAATTACAACGTTAACATATAACATTACAACGTTAGATATAGATAGAGCTGGTCCCTCATTTCTAAAAAGCAAGCAAGGCCAATAAAATGGTAAGAACCATGCATACGTTAGAACTGTAAACCACCGTTACCTGATCCAGGGTGATAAACCTCTCCAGGTGAACCACACTGTTGGATTCCAGGACAGCCTGTGAGCCGAGCCAGCCACCGAGCACCACCAGCAGGCTGGTGAACACGCACAGCAACCAGATGTTGACCAGAAGGTGAAACAGCACCAGCCAGGCCAACACCACACCAAAGCCCAACAAGCTCCTTTGTCCCAACACCTCGGCCATTGCACTGTTAGGGGTTACTGTCTCAGGTGACACCCTCAGGTTGAGATGTGGAGATCGTGCATGCCAGGGTTACATCACACCTTAAAAAACAAAACCAGTGGCGAATAAAGTCTAGGCATAACATTCAAATCCAAAAGCATGGTAGGAGTAACCTGCAAAGAGGGGCAACAGCCAAAAATTAATATTTGTGCATGTTTCCTGGTGCTGCAATATCATCGAGGGAAGCACAGGGAACCTGGCAGCTTTGTTAAACCATATTTTCACAAGGGACCCCAAAACACACCAATATTTCCGTTTGCTTTGTTTTTGTGGTTTTATTAAAGATATAGTTATGATTATATATCATATATATAACGTGAATGCAATATCACCTAAACTTAGTGCTTTGAAACCTCGTTACTTAATTACGGTTATTAAAAGCTGTGTGTTTTGGGTTTTTTTTACCGTAAATGTGGTTAAATTCGCTCATGATAAAAAGCCCATTTTATTGGATTTAATGGCAAAGCTAAAACATATTTATGCTAGCTGCTAACATTAGTTTGTACGATGTCTCAGCAGTCAACGACTGTTTACCAGCGTCATTATCGACCCTGATAATGCCAGTGTTCATTATTATTATTTGTTAAGCTGTACTAATGACTTTTAACAACCTCCACGCCAGTGTAACGTATTTGACTAACATTAGCCCTGTAATATACCGTTATGTGCTCTGCTGAGGAGACGCGGCACCAGCCCCCTCTCATAAATTTGACACATTTACTGTTCATCTGTTGCGTGACATGTAAACTCGTGATAAACACGGTTTTGAGATATTTCTGACTCCATACACACAACAGCCAAACATACGGCATGCATATTATGCGACCTCGAGCTTTCTTTTTCAACATAATAGCTGTTTTACGATTAAGTTCACGCTACGGCGCGTTCTCCGTCTCCGCCCTCCACGTTTAATTAATGGAAGAAGACAAACGTCAGAGGTGAAAGTTGTCGAGGAATATCAATTATATGATTATTTTGTTGTGTACTACATTAATGCCGAAATAAAAAGATTATCTTAGTGAGTTGTTTCAGACCTTCTGTATTGTCCAGTCAGGTGCCATTCTTTGACAATAAGCATAGCGTCTTTAAATTGAACAATATGTTAGTCGAGTTATGAAGCGCTAAGCTAGGACCCAAAGGAGTGTCCTTAGCAAGATACAAATCTACGGAACACGTAGCGGGCACAGTGCAACAATTAAAGCTGCATTTCCCGAGCTAGCTACCTATTTAAATAAAAAGAGAAAGATATCTAACCTGCACGAGCTGTCATGGCACTCAATGGGAGGTCTCGTGAGCGTCTTGATGACAACTCTTTCGTTTGGTTTGTTTACTTCCTGTATCATGACGTATGTTGGGCTAAGAGAGCCTCGTTGCAGCTCCTGTGCACCCATGATGCTTTCGAAGCCGGACAACAGGTTTTCAGAAAAAGAAAACCAGCACGACCTAAAGTTATAACCTCGTGTCACTCCGAAGGGATAAAGATAAAATACGTTCTGTTTTGCTGGCGTGCTTTCACTACAGTTCCCATGATGCTTTGTCAGTGGCTCATGGGGCTCATGGGACATGTTGTTTCTCTAATGTTTTAGGCCACGTCTTTACAAAAAGATGACACGGTATGGTTAGATGTTGATATAGTACAACTGAGTGCGTCAGTCAGTAGTTAGTAAAACGCAGTACAGATTAGAGAGGTTTCTTTATTAATCATTCCGATATGAATTTGTTGGATAAGCGGAGGAAGATGAATGGATGGATGGATGGATTTCAAAAGCAATGAGATGCTTTGAATAATGGATAATTTTCACAATCAAACTTTGAAAACTTGTCAAAAACCTTCAGTGTTAAGGCCATGTGGACCCAAGAGCGGGGCACATATAAGATATATTTTAAAAAGAAGTTACTGAAACCATTTTTATGCCTTTGTATAATAAAAATAAAAATTAAAGCAACTGAACAATTCATTTTACAGTATGGATTTTGATGTATATAACACAGGTACTGTAACTGAATTGAAATTTGATGAAATTAAATGTTTTAATTGCTTAATTGCACCTTCGCCTTGTACTCATTGCCAGAACAAAGCCACCATCAAATGCCTTTGCTTCCACCAGTCTGTACAATTAAGATGAGGTTATATGGGGATGCTATCTTTGGGCATAGGAAGGAGTTACATTCAGTAATAAGATCATTAGCTGTTCAGTACTCCAGCAGCACATAAAATTGGCAGTGCCCTCCATAGAGCCCGCAAGAATGAACCAGAATTCATCTCCTCAACCAGCATTGTTGCAAACAAGAACAAATAAAAGGGTCCAAAGCCGGCAAATCATCACTCAATGCAGTGTGCAATTCAGGGCAATGCTCAGTGTGGTGGGATACAAACAGCTAATGCAGCCCTCCTTTCTGCTCCATCTTCTTTTCTTAGTTTGCTGAGCACAAAAGACAGTAAGGTGCATACCACCGCCTATGGTATGAGATTGCATAACATCATGTTTATTCTGTTTGTCACTGCCCATTGAATACTGTCTTTCTGCTAATGAACTCCTAATATTGGGGGCTCTGTCCTTGAAGGCATCCAATAACTAGCCGCTAAATACCAATTCTTTTCATTAGACGCAATGTTTTCTCAGTTAATTACAGTTTTTCCTCCAATTCCAGTTTCAAGGTAGCATCTTCAAATTGTTTTGTTTAACAAAACATAAATCATTTCATTTTACAATTAAAACAAGACCTACTGTACAGTCTACATCCATATTAGCAGCTTTATGAGGCCGTAGTAGACACAGTGATGCCTGAAGATACATGCAGATGCTAACAAACTAATATAATCAAAATGCTAACATACCGCCAATATCAAGTTCAATGCTGCCTTTTTAATGCATTGCCTACTGTCAGTTGATCTATATGAGGGACTTATGTTTCGATACAGTGTAACATATTTTCACCAGCACAAGTGCAGGGTATTCCTGGTACATGAGAAAATGAAAAACAGGTGTGTGTTGAACTAGGTCTCGCTGCCTCCACGAGTCTCAGCCCCAACAGCTTGTTTGGTCACACACAATGCCCTTTTATTCTACTGTCCACACACACAAGTCACTCAGCATAAATAACCAACATAACTCAAATCCAAAGGGCCAACATGACCATTTGTCCTTCGCGTGTGAGGTCCAGCACACTACTGCATTAAGAGAAAAAGTGAGATTAGTCAACGAGCGCCAGCTGTGACAATAAACTCACCTGCTCTGAGCTCTTGACACCTCTCTCTCTCTCTCCGTCCGCGTTAATTCTCTCATACATACAGGATGTCCTGGTGTGTGATATATTAAAAGGAAAGCTGAATAAATGAGTTTGGAAACTTAACAAATGATAAAAAAGATACATCCCCCACTGCTGCACTGACTTTGAATGAGGGTTTATTGTTGCAAAGGCCAGAATGCTTGAACTTTAACAATTTGGCCGGCAAGGTTGGGTCCACCTTTCCCCGTTAGAGGCCAGAGTCAATGCAAACTGCTCTGACTGATCACTTTTACCCTATGATGAAATATTTCTATCCTCCTATGATGACAATGCTTTGAATCAGTGGCACATGGTGGCCCGACTCCTTACTAAGACACTGTATATTGTTTTTTCTTTTAATTAGTTGACCTAATATATTAGTCAGAATTTTTATGTTGAACTTTATTCTAATTGATAATCTTTTAGCAATATTTCAAAATAGATAAACGATATGAACTCTTTTAGGTGGTAACTTGACACCACGTTTATGTCATAAATAATAAATCATGGTTCTTTGAACACTTGAATAATCCTCATTGAATGTCCTTGGAACAATATCCTTGAGCAACATGGTTCGCTTTACATTGGCTGCTCTTTTTCCAACACAAAAACGTCCATCATCAGCGTCCAACGTTTGCACAATATAGTTCATGTGGGTGTATGTGTGCCTGTGGTTCGAGGTGCGGAGGTGCGGCATAACGTGAAACTCGCCCAAATCTCACAGTGAAAAACACCGTGTGGTGATGGTTGCTGTGTATCAATGGAGGCAGAGTGAGATAAAGGAGACTGTTGAAACAAGCGACCTGCCAGCAATACAATGCGACCCAACAGCTGCCACCAAAGGCTGCTTTACCAGACTTATTTTTCTAGCATGCCAGCTATCATCTCAGTGGGGGGCTGATTGAGTGATTGGCGCCACATCCATTCACACCCTGGAGCAAACACAATGTAGTCTATTTTTAATGCGTATAATATAATAACGTTATTTTGTGAAAGGGGAAATTGTTTAAGGTAGAACCAGACTGATTCATATTGGGACAGAATAGACTGGACCAGCAGTAGCATGATGAATGCAGGTGCACATAAGACCTCCTAGCCTGTAGTCTGTGAAGTTACAGGCCATTAGCTATGTAAAAATCCTTGCCATACTAAACTGTAGGTAGGCTGTTGCCACATGTGGGCCACACAGATAATCCGACCTGCAGACAACTGAAAGAGGAGGAAAGAAGCCAGAATAATAAGACAAGAATTGTCAAATCCTGTCAACCCTCCGAAGTTGGAGCTTTAATGTCTTTTTGCAAAAGAATCTTGAGTTTATACCTCCAAAATCCTGCTCAATCCTCTTCATAGCCATTTAAAAGAGTTTATGTGTCAAACCTTACTGCGCAGTTACACCAAGATATTTTAGTTTTGTCATGGCTATACCCTCAGTGTTTTTCACTGTGAGATTTGGGCGATTTTGACGTTATGCATTCATGTTATAAGTAGCAAAGTTCGCTCTTCGCACACCTCATTTCCCACACTGAGAATGATATAATTTCTTTGTGTCTAAAAACTACTTGAAAAAGGAAAACACTTAACTCACATTAACTCACATTAAGTTAATTGCGTCCTGTCTCTAGCTCCATGCTGAACACTCAGATCAGACGTATTTCCCAGAATTCCAAGTGATTTCTTTGAATTTACAATAACAGATTTTGAGGCGCAAATCTGTAAGCAAACAGTTATTTGTGCTTCCGGCAGACGCAGAGTAACATTATAATTCATGATCATGTCAGTCTCTTATTAGTCTCTTTTGCTTTCCCGGAACTTCTTTTGGAAATCTACTTTGCCTTGCCTTTGCCTTTTCACTTAAAAGAGCAGTTTTGCTTTTGTCTCTATCCTTTCTTTCTTCTTCTTTTCTTCTTTTTCCCCCTCTCCTCTCACACCACTCTCATGCTATTTTCAATGGCTACATTCAGCAGACGTGACAAACTGACTTTATAGCCAAGACCTTTGTCTGATTTCTCAGGGTGATGTGAGAGCTTTACCTTACACATTATACATTAACATGGCTGACTTAACACCCAAAGCCTCATTAGTTCAGTGAACTCAGTGTTTTTACACGTGGACAAAAATGTGAAATAAAACCTGACCCTTGACCCTCAAAGGATGTTAACTTCAGCTTTGCATCACCTTTATATTGCCAGATAGTTTTGTAACCTGGGATGCAGAGTCTCACCTGAGCAACACTAAGCAGGTCAGGTAGGCGTCTCCTTCTCTGAGGCTTCTGCTGAAACAGCACCAAGACTGTTCAAATCAAGCGCTGACACAAGACAGCAGTCCACTGGAGGTCTTGATTGGACATACAGATATACTCTCTGTTCCTGTGTGTGTTTTCCTGAAGCTGTAAGTTATATGCCTTTTCTGTTTCTTTTGCCCTTTTGATTAAAATGTTTCTTCACGACGTTCAATCACCAAATGTGTCACTTCCAGTTTCCACAAAAGTAGTTATTCAGCTTTGAGTACAGAAGACTACAGTGCTGCCACTAATGTTGTCAGGAAAATGAAACTTCGTTTTACTCCGTCTTGCTTTTGCTTTCATTTACCGCAGCCTATAAGAGGCGTCTGAGGGCTGCTGTGTGTCGGACACAGAACAGTTGGCTGAGTTGGGACTTTTGCATTTTGCCAATACAGACCATACATCTTTTGAAAGTAAGTAGTAAAAACTATTCTTTCTAATAAATGCAAATGAAAGGGCGTTTATAATAGAAAAATATGAACTTGAAAAACTCTGTGTTTCGTAATGTATGTTTGATGCAAAGCAGATTTACGTTTGAACGTGGCTTTAAGTTTGACTTTTGGCATTTTTGGACACCGCTGAATGAGCGCTTTCAGGTCAGATATTGAAATGGGTGAAGATGGAGGAAATGAGGTATGCTGATGACTAGTATAACCTCACTAATCTGATTTGTTCAGTGTGGTTGACTCTCGAGCCGGTGTGGGAAAATATTTCTGGAAGACCTGAGGAGCCACACAGTCCCTCATTAAAATGACGTTGTGCGCAATTTCACACATACCGCGCTTCCAGGTTTTCCAGGCTGCTTGCGTATGGGGAGACAGCATTGAAAGTTTAGCTTTATCAGAGACTTTATCATTTCTCCTCCGTCATGCATAGGCTTACAACAACTTATGAGACATTACCTTTGATAAAGGTGAGTGGTATGATAGTCTAGCCTGAGCTGATTTCTCTCTAATGTTAGATCCTGTCTGCTAATTATATGCACAAACTAACAAAGTCTGTACCAAATTGAATGTATTTTGTCCTCAGTTTTCAGAAAAAAGACACATTTAATTCAGTGGAATAACAAACTTTTATTTGTTCATCATATACTTCCCATTTGTCTAACCCTGAACCTGAAACACACTCTTCTATAGGCTTCCTTCTCTCATAGTCTCAGTATCAACAGCAGAGGGAAGAAGTCCAGACTTTGGAGCTCCATCCTCAAGATGATCCCTCACATGGCACTGTGCAAATTCTGTAAGTATTAAATAAAACACTGTTGTTTATTTAATACTTTCAAGACTGATGCTCCTATTCTGATTTAATGAATTGTGAAATTGATATTTGACATTTTACTGAATACAACCATCACAGAAGGGAGAACGGATTATGCAACACAAGTGGATTTTTGTGAAAATTCAACCGGGATATTTCTGGGCAATTCGTCATAAACCCACATTTCTGCTTAGAGATGGGAATTGGTTATGTTTGTAAGCTCAGCAACAAAGGAAAACTGGAAGTTTGTGGTTGCTTGAGGGTTTTTTTTTTTAACTCTTAGCTGTTAAAGTGTTATTGTTAAAAATATTTCTCCTCTTCTGCATGTGACTCATGCCTTGACATCATCTCTCAAACTTCTTCCTTGCGTCAGTTCCCCTGGTTCTAGTTGGGGTTGTGGTGTTCACTGTGAGTGGGATCTTTGGAGATCCCCTGTACGACTGCCTCCAAGACACTGACTACAGCGAGCTTCTCAACATTGTGGATAAAGGTCTTCCCACCACTAGAACACCCCGCCACGTAGCAATCATCGGCGGGGGCATCGCTGGACTGACCGCTGCAAAGTTTTTAGAAGATGCCGGGCATAAGGTAAAGTCATTCACAGTGAGCAAATGAATCTTCAAATGTTACAGTGAGCAGCCATTCTCCAGGCAGGCACTGATAATATGTCAAATACACGCTGCGTATATTAAAATGTGTTTGACATGATGATTATGTGTCCACGTGGTCAACAAGGTGACCATAATAGAAGCCAGTGACCGCATTGGAGGACGTGTACAGACCTTCAGGAACAGGAGAGAAGGCTGGTACGTTGAGGTGGGCGCCATGAGGATCCCCAGCTTTCATAAGTGAGTACGGCAACGACTTGTCTGCCTCTTTTAACTGATGGGTGATGATATGACAGAGCCACGGGAGGACTTCTCATGTTATCAGTCCATCAACACCTAAGGAAAAAAACACTCAAGTACTTGATTTAGTGTCATGTTTCAGTACAATCTCAAGGTACATTTACACCTCAAAGAAAAATACTGTACTTTTTACTCCGCAGTAACTCCACTAATAGCTGTAGTTACTGGTCACTCAGTGTTTTCTTATAGTCCAGGCTTTTGATAAATAGATTCCCAACCCTTAATTACTCATTGTTATTCTGCAGACTGATAAGCACAAATGTAGTTTTCGGCACCAAATCCACTCAATCATTGTTTGACTAATTAGAAATGTGTAACTTATGAGTAACAATCCAATTATATTTTGAGTACATTTTATTTTTGATAACTAAATGAGATGTTAATGAATAGCTACTTGCGTGAAGTCAGAGTTTAAATGCAGAACTCGTACTTATTTGTGTTTTAAAGTGTGGCATTCTCGACTTAAAGGTGCTGTAGTCAATACTTTTATGTGAATAGTGCATCAAATGACTGTGTGTATTGCGAGAGGGATCAGGGATCATTGTAGGGATCACTTGTAGTGGCAAACCCGCAGAAAATGATCACCCAGCTCTGCAGTTTTAGGTTCTTTCACCTCCGCATGAGAACTGAGAGTCATTTTCAGCGATGTAAACCCACTGTCATCAGCATATGAGCTTTTATAAATTGGTGATGTTAATTTGGCAAGACATTAAACAAAGCAGCTTTTACTAAACAATAAAAATACATCCTCCACCATTGGTGTTTCCCAAAAAGAGAAATGTAATACGTCTAGCGTATGAAAGATAATCAGTGTACAGTATCTATTTGACAGGATTCTGCTGTCCTTCGCCACCAAATTACAAATTTCCTTGAACCACTTCATCCAAGACGACATCAACACCTACTACTTCGTAAACGGAGTGCTGCAGAAAACCTACACGGTGGAAAACAACCCCAGCGTGCTCAACTACAGCCTGAATGAAAGAGAGAGGGGGCGGTCAGCCGCTCAGCTCTTCAGTCAGGCTCTCTGGAAGGTCTGTACAAACATTAACAGTATAACGAGAACACGTTTGCATATTTCATCAGGACGGCTTTTCAAGTATTGTAATCTGTGCACAGGTGAGGGATGACCTGAAGGCAATGGGCTGCAGTGCCATGTTGAATAAATATGATTCCTACACAGTGAAGGTAAGGAGTAATCCACTTTGTATTAAGAGGCGTCACACAGGTCATGGTTTGAATCTGAATGGGAGAAGAGTTACTTTGTAAATCACAGCTCACATTTGACCCGGGACAGGAATATCTGGTGAAGGAGGGCAACCTGAGCCGAGGTGCCTTGAGGATGGTCGGGGACATCCTGAATGAGAACAGCCTCTTCTACACGTCGCTGATAGAGATGCTGTACATCCAGTCAGACATCAATGACAACACTGAGTAAGAAAGATTCGTGTTCATATTCATTTCATTTCTTTCTGTTCAAGCTCAGCTCTTTTTTAGGTCGAGGGTCCTGTCAGCAATCCTCCCATGTCCTCCCTTGGAATAAAATGGTGGTTTTGACCACTTGGGGGCAGTGGAAACAAGTTTATGAGCACAACACTGACTCACCTTTACGCTGACTCACGCTGCTCCTTATTCACTTTTCCGCTACAACACCCAGCAGCTGCAGAATGGCCAAAAAAACAGCTATTGTATGAATGATTTGGGAGATCAGTACTTCTTGTAATTTAAAATGTTCTGCAACCTTTAAAGGACAAACATGTAAGACTGACAGTAAGAGTTTAAAATAGGTACTAGAGTCCAAACTGAAAATATTAGGGATTTATCATCACATTACACTGTCATTTGATTAAATGCTAATATATAAAAATCCTGATTACTGCATCTTTAGTAGTGTATTGTGATTAATTATTGTGATTATCAAGGTACTTCGAAGTGACAGACGGCTTTGAACACCTCCCGAGAACTTTCTACCAAGTATTAAACGCCACCATCCTCCTCAACTCCAAGGTCAAACTAATCAACCAAACAGGCAGCAATGTGACGGTAACGTACCAAGACGGGCGCAATTCAGGCTCCCTGACCAACCTGACCGTAGACTATGCTCTGGTTACGACCACAGCGAAGGCCGCCCTCTTCATTGACTTCCAGCCCCCTCTTTCTGGGAACAAGATGGAGGCCCTGCGCTCGGTACATTACGCCAGCTCCACTAAGGTGGTGCTCAGCTTCAGTGAGCGGTTCTGGGAGAAGGAGGGCATCAAAGGAGGGAAGAGCGTCACAGACCGGCCCTCTCGCTTCATCTACTATCCTAGCCACACTTTTCCCGGTACAGCTGCAGGGGCCCTCCTGGCGTCTTACACCTGCTCTGACGATTCCACGCTCTTCCAAGGGATGAGCGAGGAGGAGCTGATGGCTGTGGTCCTGGAGGACTTGGTGAAGATCCACGGTGAGGACATCAGGCCTCTGTGTACAGGGGGGCTGGTGAAGAAGTGGGGCTTGGATCCTTACAGTTTAGGAGCCTTTGCCCTGTTCACACCCTACCAGCAGGGGCACTACGCCACAGACCTGTTCCAGAGCGAGGGACGGGTGCACTTTGCAGGGGAACACACGGCCACACCGCATGGGTGGATTGAAACTGCAATGAAGTCTGCACTCAGAGCAGCTAAAAACATTAACAGCCTGACAGTTTAGTTTGGCCTAGCCATTTTTTTTATGTGTCTGTTCCATCTTTAGCGGTTTTTGAGTAATATATTGTTCTACCATTGTATGTCTTGCTTATACTGGTCGACATTCCTGTTTTATATACATATTTATTGATTTACATGCATATCTACTGAAGGCCCAGAAGTAGCCCTTATGACCAGATCGCACAAAGATGACCATCAATCGATCATTTCAGTCATTATCTAATTGTGATCGCAATTTGCAGGGGTTTACTGTATGCAGTGTTTCAGAGGATTGCCCATGATTTTCTGTCCAATAAAGCTGAATTAGAGCTGCAAGGTAGCAAACAGTTGTGTTCTGATTAACCTGCTGATCTGTTTCATGATTCCAAGCAAGTGTTCGATTTATAAAATAGAAATAGAATAGAAATAGAAAATCAGATTTTTGCGTCCACGGTGGTGCATGCCAGTTCGTTTTGTCCAACCAACAATCCAAAACCGCAAAATATTCGATACACTAACATTTAATACAGAGAAAAGCTCACATTTGAGAATGTGCAGCCACATGTTGCTTTGAAAGTGATACAAATGCTTCTATTGAAATAGGATTTCCTTCTAAACCAGCATTTGACAGCCTGTTCCTTTCATTTCTCAATTCTTTATTTCATTTCAGTTCCTTCATTTCACTTTTAGATTGCACGAGTAAATTATTTGAATAAAGTTTTTGCTTTAAATTGTCAGGTGTTTGGGACTAAAAGGTTTTTGTCTTCAATAAGCATCATCTTCTCACATACTTCCAGCAACGATTCAACAAATGTTAAAGGCAACAGGCTCCCGTTCTGCTCTTCCCATAGTCATAAACAGGATTTCCCACAAAAGCTTCATCATGGTTCGAATGAGCTAGTCTGTATGGAGTGTGTTGTACACAATGTTGTAAATGGCTACAGGTTAAATGGCCCCTTGTCATGTTTCATATGTGTATAAATTGTCTGCAGTTCCAAAAGTAGAAACACCTCATTAACCCTCTCTAATGAGATGTATAATGGCATTAATAGAGCCATAACCAATCAGAACATCTCTTTCTGTCCCATGAATGATCCAATAACCGTTCAGATTTATCTTGTGACCCTGGGGGCGGTGATATGACTGGGTTTTACTGCTTTTGAGAGCCAGACGCCGACAGGTGGGTTTGGTATGGACAAGGATTAATTGGGTTAAATCACTGTGAATAAGGGAGGCTGGTGGTGTCTGGAGGACAGGCGGGCTGATGGGCGGAGGAGACAGAGGAGAACGGCTCATGACGGATTGCTGAACTGGGAGTGTATGGGAGGTGGTGAGCTGATGGAGCAGTCTGGCGATGAGTGGAAAGAAAGCTGGGGCTCCCGAGCTGATAATGTGACCGCAGGCAGGTGTAGAGTTAAAGCTAGGTGCCACACACACTCACACAGCCAGACAGGAGGGGAGAGACACACAAGGAAAACTTCAAATTCAAATTGCTGATAACATTTTTGTACATTTGCTCAAACAGGATTTTTAAAGCAGGGCTTTGACTACACATGGAAATGCAATCTGTATCATGTGCCCATTATTACATGCTGGCAACTGGTTATAAAGATCTCTACCTACTTCCATCTACTTGAAACATGTCAGCGTTTTGTTTCAACGCCTCTTGTAAAGAGCCTGATTCCAGGTTCTTCATAGTTTGGAGGACATAGTTTGGATGAAGAACTCAGATACTTTATTAATCCTGAGGGAAATTTAGGTTGTAATAACAAAGCAAAAGTAATAACGTGCAGAGTGCGGAGTGTATTATTTCTACAAAATATGACCCCAGTGACTGACAGGACATGACGTATTAATACATATGTAACAGCGTATTGTGTTTTTCAGTAGCTCTGGATATGGTTAGGGCCCCTACTGCAAAAACCTGTTCGTTTGAGGATCAGTATACTGATGAATATCAAAATACTGACCTCTAGTGGGGGTTTTGTGTTTGACATGAATAGATTTTTTTAAATATGTGCATAACAGATATTTGGCTGCAAGGTGCAGAGGAAGTGCATAAATACTTATTGCGTCAGATATTTGATGTCATTTGATGTCATAATATTTGAAGTTTTGTGAATAAAAAAGTACAATAAAGCTTTGAAGATTTACATCCAGTGACGTTTTCCCACTGGTATGACGCAGAAGGTGAACCCAGATCAGTCCCCCAAACCCAGGTGACTAGTTCTGGGTTCAAAGAGTTCTGGAGTTCTGTTCAGAGCACGAAAGATCACAGACAGGATGTGAATATGAACATATACTGTCATTTTACTCAAGTCACATTGCAGGACTCCTCAGTACAAACAGGTACCCCTTGCTGCCATTTGCAGCTACAACCATGCAGTTTCCCATCAAGCAGTCGAAAGTTTAAACAGCTATAAAAAAAAAACAAAACAGATCCTCTTCACATTATCTTCCAGCAACACGTTAGGAAAACATTTGATTTATGTCATTACACAGTCCCACTGGCATTAATTATTGTCCATTGTTAATGAGCGCCCTTCTGCACCATCTGCGTGAAGCGGTTGGTGATCGTCAGGGTGGTGTCGATGAAGCGCTCCACGCAGCTCTGCAGGCACGTCTCTGTCCGGTAGTCCAGCTTCGAGCCCGGACTGTCCACACACTTGTCCCAGCAGACGTCGGTGAAAGTGTGCACCTGGTAGAAAAATGAAAAGCCGATTAACTGCTGACATTCATAACTGTGGGATTTTGAAGTTGCAGGGATGGACAACAAACAAGAAATGTTATGTTATGTTAAAAGAACTGCCATTTGCTTTATAGTCATCGCTGACAGGTCCTAGAGTCTAACCAGTACTGTTTTTTCCAGAGATACAAAGCGGTTACATCATTATTCTTGCCATCACTTCAAAAATCAATACAAACATTTACATTTTAAAGTTGTTTTTTTTTTAAATCCCATGAGGTTACATCTGGCAATATTTATTTGTTGACAAAAATGTGTAACAAAAAGAAATGTTTAATAACTCTTTAGTGTAAAGAATAGTGAGCGGGATACTGCTGCTCATTAATCCGCAACTTTTGCGGAGGAGGGACTGAGAAAAGATGCAAGCTAAAGATGCGAGAGAGGGGAATTGAGGAAACAGAGATGAGACGATCGTGAGACTTCCTCTCCTCTCTACAGTCATCTGAAGTGACATCGGCTACTGATGACGACGGCACAGCTGGATCGGCGGCCAATGTGCAGATGTGGCAGCAGTATTGATTATTTCTATGCGAGATCTTTGCGACACCAGAGATGATCAAGAAACACGTCAATGAAGCGCACCAGAACTTAATTTCTTAAGTGGGTCCATGTAGCTGGCGATGTCAGCGAACCTGCCCAATCAATTACTTGAATGAGTCTTTTTTATTAATTTAGTAACAAAACGAAGCATTTCTAAAATAACATACGAGTATGGGTCATAACAAAAATGTAAAAGACAATCTTCATTGTGAGATCTTCCAGGGGAGTTTGTTGGGAAGTCTCGCCTACAGAGTGGCTCCTATCTGTACATGTGGTGCGTGCTCACTGTCACTGACTAATAGGACTGGACACAGATTAGCATGGTTAGCATACAAACCTGGGCCTGGAACTGCGCTTTCTGTTGCTCTATAGCGATCATACGCTGAAGCTCCGTCGCCTCTGCTTTCTCCGACGCACTCAAACTGTCGAAACCGTCCATTGCGTTGCTGAAGAGTTACAGAACAACTCTGTATTCCTAAGTAACAAGCTGCTGTGGGGAAACGAGGCGAGGTGACCTTCTGCTTCACCGCTACACAGTGCTACAGCCTGTGAGTTACCACCGATCTACAAATCAAGTGCTGAGCGACGCACAGCGGTGGCTCGTGCCTCTCCCATTTGTAAATCGGCGCGCAAATTATGACGTAGGAAGCGACGCTTACAAAGATTTTCACATTTAAAAGAAATAGTTGATAGTTTTGGCTTTGAAATAACATTTCACTATATTATATAATAATTTAAAATTATTAAAAGGATATACAATTCAGCATTGTACTTCCGATACTTGCTAGAACAAGTATAATATATTATATATTATATATATATAATATTGAATGTATAACTGACATAGAGCCTGCCACCAAAAGCTATAAAACATATATAACATTTTCATATATGGTGTGTATGAAACAGTATATAAAAGTAAAATATATATTTTTTTTTCTTTTCTCGGAGTTCATACAGTGTGCTGATCTTACGAATCCCCCCCAACATCTTTGCCTGCTGACGACGCAACAACTACATCCGGGTTACGGTGGTGACCTTGGTCGGTTGATCATCATGGCGGCTATCGTCAGGTTGAGTTCTGTGTGTCGCAGAGGAGTCAAACGTGAGTACCTCTGCCTATCCTCACTGTTTCTGTCCCCTTACGAACACACATGTTTTCTTTAGTGTTGACGTTTGAGGCCGAGGCGTTTTGACAGAGGGGAGGTCGAATATAAGCTGTGTACGAACCAATCACGGGTGGCTGTGGCTAGCTAGTTACTTTCAAGTTCACGACTTTGGTTAAACAACCCTCCAGTGTGATTTATGTCATGTCACTTATTATCATTAGTAATTGTTAGTGGTCTTTAAACTTGATCCTCTCAGACGTTTTGCGGGAATTCCTATCTTTTTTTTTTCTTTTTTCTTTTTTTTTTTTTTTTACCGTGATGACATCAGACTGTCCGAGCGTGACGTTATTGCTCGGACCGGAGAGACGGAACCGCACGCCAAACGCTGTTCAAAAGTTTGTGAATCATAAGTTAACACGCGTGTCGAGGAAATTCCCTGCGAGTTGAAGCTTGACTGTGAGCATATGCTGAGTTTACAGGTCTCCCTTTCTAATTCGGCATATATAATACAAACCAAAGTGTACAGCTGAACGGTCCTCAAGAGTTCATGTTAGGCCAGGACTGCTCGCCACCGCACTCCTTTGACTCTTGGTGTCAGTGGTTTCCAATTGTGAAATTGTCTGTGGGAGAAACCAGATTCACTGAACCACACTTTGTTTTGTTGTGTTTTTAACTTTTATCTGACCTTTATTATAATATTAACAAAGGCAAATGAAAACCAGATTCTATTGACAAAGTAGATAAAAGCCAGATTTTGTTGTTCACATAATCAACATGAATGCAATTGTGAGAAATTATGGGAAAAAATTGCACATTATTGTAAAATTTTAATATAACGCAATCGAGTCAGTACTATGTTAACAACATAATTTGTCTGTGCCGATGTGATGTGCTTTATAATATGTGTTTGTGTTGTGATTTATAGTGAATTCAAGGAAAACTGAATTTCATCATTTGCGCTCACATGAAAATGTAATTCTCTTTTTTTTTTTTTTCTTTTGTCTTCCTTCTTCAGCTCTGTTCTACCAAAGCAGTTTGCTGGCCAGGCCGCTGGTTGTACCACACAAACATCAGGAGCAGCCCTACATGCTGACAGCAAGGATCCATGCGTCACAGGCTCTGTATGGTCAGTGCTGCCAAGTGTACAGCTGTACCGACAGCATATTAGTCAAAGATCATTAAAACCACTGAACTTGAAAGCTCATTTAGACACTAAGAAGTGCATCCTTTGCACATTTAATGCTCTTCAAGAATAATGCAGATATTGACCATAACGCAGTTACATGGATTAAAGTAAACAACCGTTTCTGTGCAGTTGAGCAAAATTTTTTGGGGGGAAAAAAAAAAAAAGGACCCCTATAAAAACTCATACGAGGGATGATGGCAATATTGATGTACGATTACAAGAAAAATAAAAAGCTTTTAGTAATTTTTTATTACAAGTGACAACAAGTAAAAAAGCAGTTTAGTCTAAGAAAAAAAATCATAAAAACTAGTTTTGAAAGTCTGCGCAAGGTCTTTTAGAATTAACCTTTGCACAATTTGAACAATCAGCATAAAAAACATCTACGTGTCATGTGAATGTTTTTAGACCGCTGCTTCAACCGACAGACAGAATTTCTTTCCACGTGCGACTTTACCCGGCCACCGAGGTCACAAAGGCACATGTTTAAAAACACATTGCTTATGTGGAATGGTTTTCTGTAGTAAGTTTTACCTGGGACATATTTTGAGTGACACATTCATTTAAAATGGATTAGTCGGATGTAATTTCTTTAATGCTGTATATTAAAAACAAACAAACCCGAGGACAGAAAATGCAGACGTATGATCTTCTGCCGGGGTTACCAGGGTACAGTAAATATACAGAACAGGAAAACCTCAGTATATTACGATCAGCACCACACCAAAGCCTCAGGAGTGACCGCAGAGGTGAATCAACATTTCTGACACGGTTTCATCAAGGTAGCGTCACGAGCTTCACTTTTGCACACCTCTGGCTGAACTGACCCCGTTATCGCGGAATGACAGTGTAAATGAGACCTCGCTCGCCGACACAAAGACTGCCTTAGTATCGTAACCCCCCAGATTACACCAAACATTTGATACGTTTGGCAGTTTCTTATGACGTTAAGGTGTTAATTCAATCCAACCACAGGAGGGAAATATAAAAGTAAGATCTTTATTACGTTTAACGCCTTACTCCAAGTGTATTAAAGTCAGTTCCCCTTCACCTGAGCGCAGTCTTTCTGGTTTGACATGAAAGCAGGTGGCCTCGGATGTTCCACCGTGTGTTTTGTGGTCCAGATTTAGCCCCCCCCCCCCAAATGCTAGAGTGGTGGTGGTAGTTTGACACCAGGTTCATGCGAGGGCTGTTTAAATGCCTACACGTTTCAACCCACTGTGACCTACTATTCGCGTTAGTGGGTCATTTACAGAGGAGACGGAAGGGTGGAGGCCTTCTGTCTTCCTGACTCGAACCGAGAAGCCGTGATCATTCATCAGCTTTGTTGAACTAGAAAATGGGTTAAAGCATGTTTACAGTCCCCTGTCAACAGTATCAAAAACAGTTTATACCTGGTATTGAAACACTGGTATCACGTAAGGATAGGTTTATAAAGATTAACTTAGAAAACAAGATTCCTTTTTGTTGTTTTTGAGCACTGACCAAAATAAGTGGGTACTATCAAGTATCAGAGGCAGGCATCATAGTTCTCCTGCTAATGATACTGTAAGGGTAAAAACAATAGTGCCTCTTCAGTATGGCGTCACGCTCCTATGTATGAGGGCTGGGGGGGCCTCTCTAGATGTTTGTTGTCAGGGGCCCATCGCCTCCGTCCATATTTGCATCACAATCATGAGAGAAGTATCGACCTTCTCGTTGAACTCCCAGCGCGAAAATGTTCTCCGGGCTTAAAACGCCACCTCGCCAGGTGAAGAGGATCATTAATGGGTCTTCAGCTGTTTCGGGTTGCACCACGCAGAGAGTTAAATCTGCAGGTAATCTGCTGTGTCTGTTGCTCCGCAGCTGGCTCCGGCTCCAAAGCGGCCTCTCTGCACTGGACAGCGGAGCGGGTCCTGAGCATCCTGCTGCTGGCCATGGGACCCGTAGCCTACTTTAACCCCAGTCCTGTGATCGACTACTCGCTGGCCGCTGCCCTCACTCTGCACGGACACTGGTACGAAACGTCAACATGTTTTATACATACACACACGCGCAAATGTTTTCTATTCGTATCCTGAAACAGATCTTTGATCGCTCGTGATGCTTTGCTTTTTTTTTTTTTTAATTTAATGAATCACTGCAAAACTTTCAAATGACAGGGTTTCACTTCCTGTTTGGTTTTTACACAGCAGATCTATTTTCCTCCTATTTCCTTTTCAGTTTGTGGTCAGATGTTACACGTTGCTCTTTATACAGTCACTAACCAGTACATGAATCCTTCCACCATGAGGGTTCTAGTGTTTTCTTGTGTGTTGCTGTTTAAGAAAGAGGCATTGGTTCAGCTGTGGTCATTTTGACGGCTGACAGGTATTTCTAATACACCCGGCCTACTTCATCAGGCGTAGAATGAATATTAGCAACACTCATGACAGGACCTCACTTATTTTGGCAAAATCCAAAAGGTAATATGTAAATTCCCTCATCAGAAGGTCCACAGGGAGTTGTAGTCCTGTGATTTAACAGATGAGTGAACGTTCTCCAGAGGCTGGCCAAAGGTTTTTCCCAAACGTCTCCAGCCAGTACAAAGATTTAGGTTGTTCATTGACCCTTATGGGACAAAAGGCAAATGTAGCCGTCATCGGCTATTAATCCAGATTAATCCCGGCCCTGTTTGCAGACCTGAGAAGGCGGCTTTAGCTTAGCGTCACAGCGATGTGTTCTTCCGTCAGTTAAGGCGCAGACTTAACGGCATGGCAGGTGGAGGCCGCAAATCCCAGTCATGAGTAGCGATAAGTCCTGTTAAGCAACAACTTTGAGGGCAGGTGCATAACTCGTAGGGTCGAGCCATGTGCTCTTTGACCAAAACCGGGTCGACAGGTGCTCCGATGTCGTTTTGCGTCGCTGTCGGGTGAAGCGTAAGCATAGTCTGTAGCTAATGGGATTGTAAAGGACTAAGGAATGTTGGAACGGAATGCCAGCCTGCTAAACAGCATTTCAGTGAGTCATGAAGCTTTTTGAATGGAGGTGTTGGAGGTCAAAGGAAAACTTTGCTTTATTTCAGCTTATTGTAGTTCCCTGCCATCAGTTTTACTCAGTACGACAGCGCTGTCCCCAAAGTAAATGCTGTAACACAGATTGGTTCCCCCTGGGCGCTCCGGCTTCCTCCCACCACCAAAAAACGTGCATGATGGGTAAATTAGGAACTCTGAATTGACCGTGTCTATCTGAATCACCCTGGCGACCTGTCCTGGGTGCATCCTGCCTCCCGCCCAGTCACTGCTGGGATAGGCTCCAGCAGCCATGGGAAAAGCAGTTACATTGGTTTTAAAGGAAATCGTCTCTCTCGTCGCTGACTGCTCCCGTTTTTTTCCTGTGCTTGCAGGGGCATCGGGCAGGTGTTGACGGATTACGTTCACGGTGACACAAAGATCAAACTCGCCAACGCAGGTCTCTTCCTCATGTCCACGGTGACCTTCGCTGGTCTTTGCTACTTCAACTACAACGACGTGGGCATCTGCAAAGCCATTGCCCTGCTCTGGAGCAAATGAATATAACTGTGGACAGGGGGGAAACTTGGGAGGACCTAGAGACTGGGACAGGAGGGAGCACCCTTTGCCCAGCCGATTGTAAAAATTCAAGGTGTTCTATGTAAATTCTTATAAATATATCATTTTGACAATATTACAGTGATTCACAAGTGTGTAATTGTAATCACGGTGGATTAATTCAGGCTTGTCTCTCTGTTAAGTTGTCGCTCCATTCGGTCACGGTTATGATTTCGCAACTGGCATCCACTTTCTCCTCCAGTTTGCGGGAGATCAGCATCTTCTTATGTTCACTGTGGACTAAATTTAAGCTGCGCTCCCCTGCAGATTTGAAACCGAAGCAACAGTGTGTCAGGTTATTTCAAATGTCACCACCGGTTCTACAAATATGACGTATCCAGTATGCTGACGTGTACTTGTTATATTACTGGGAACATGCGTTTTCAACAAAACAGCCATGACTTCTGTTAAGCCTCGCGGGCTAGTGCTGTTTGACATCTAATTTATTTTTTTCTTGTGCGGGTCCTTTGATGTGGTGGATTTCCTAAATGTGTTTTGTGTCAGTCACAACGTGTACATACTGCCTTTTGCTCTTAACCCCATCAGGGATGAGAGGGCAGCGCTACAGATTAGAGCAGTGTCGTCACCCTCCACACTAACCCCCCCCCCCCCGTTTACAGATGAGTCACAAGGTCCACTTAATGTGTGTTTGTGTTGCCACAGCCTCATCAGGTCACTCGGCACGACCGTGATCCTGTATCACGACAGGCCGGAGGTTATGCTGCAAAACGTCTACCTTCGGTCGAGTTAGCGGCGCTGTGGTTTGTGCAGAGCAGCAAGCGGTCTGGGAGAAGTCTTATATTGGCTGCTCAGTGCAGGACGAACTCTGCTCTGCTGCTCTACCGAAGGTTCGTTAAAGGTAAAAGAGGCTAGATCTGAAGTGCATCGTACATTTAAGCCATCCAGCAATACACCTACCTACCTGTGCATCAGCACAGTGGCTAATGAAGTCTAGCACCGTACAAGCTCTTGTTTCATCTACAGCAGGGTCTGAAGTTAACAGCTGCAAAATGCCGTCCTCTGTCGATGAAAGATCGCTGAAGACAGTAACAGTGTCAGTGAGATGAATGCCTCTGAACTGAGTCACGTTGTACTTCATGTATAAATTCCAGACTCCTTCCACTGTGTGAGTGAGCAAACGGCAACTTTAAAAGACACATTTTTGAAGACATGAAAAGGTGCAGTTATTTTAACCAGTTTAAAGATTTTCTTACGTTTACAAGGACAACGCTTAATTTCAGGCACTGTTGCTAAATCTGTTGATTAACCACGGCCGGCAAATCAAACCTGTCGATGTTATCTCGTGTTCTCGGACATTTACTCAGAGCGTATAATTGGTATACACACGCAGCTCCTTGCATGCAGCTATTACTACCAGCACGTCTTATTTTGTGTACTGCTGGAATGAGCGTTACAGGTTGAGTCGATCTCTGTAAACTTCGTTCAATCTGTTGACGAGAGCTTCCAAGCTTGGTCGGTCTGTTCGCTTCCTGCAGCAATTATCAATTTGTAATATCTGTTCAAATAAATGTCATTTCAGATTATACGCACAAAATGAGATGTATTATTCCTGCCTGAGCAGAATAAAGTTGGCTTTACAGACGTCTTCTCATTTGGACATTTTATGATTTACAGTAACAAAATACAAAATGTATACAAAGAGAGATGCGACTACAAAAAGTTTGTTACAAAAAGCTTCATTAAAAAAAAAATCACAACACAAAATAGCTGCACATGAAAACATCGCATATTTGGTTTAAATTGTTCTTATCTGCAAAACATAAAGGACCACGTGTAGATTCGCCATAAAAGTTACATTTAACATTCATCTTCAGTACGTTACAGGTAAAAAAATAAAAAAATACATTGGTCTGTAATGAAAAATAAAATTATATCCAGTTAAACCCCAAACTGATGGAATACTATGGAAACTAGTTTCAACCGTGACTGTGGGTTCATTCAGATATTGTGCAATATGTGTTATTTCATCATGGCTTTTTAAATATTAAATATGTATTAAATGTGTTTCATAATATCCAATGCTACAATTAATTGCAACTAAGCTGAAGGAGCCCAGTTTCTCCGGGTGCTTCCCGTTTGTCGTTTTCCTGTAATTTTGCAACAGTAATTTTAATAATGTCAGTGTTACTGCACAAGTCTCGAGTGGGTTGATCTTGTATTGCGAGAGGGAGCATCAAAACAAAAACACCATGGACAAGCAGCACTGCAGACTGTCCATTATAACGAATGTAAGTTAAAACACACTGGCCGGCTTTGTTCCGACAACGTTTTTGAAATCAGTTATCCACTGAGATGCTAAACTCACAGCGCTCATCCACTTCATCTTGGCCTTTATGAAAAAGGACCAGTTTGCTCAGAGTTTGATTATTTTCATCGGGCTCAAATCCCAGAAACTCAGTTGGGTACAGAGAAGACTCAAGAAGCAGATAGTTTGACTTTGGGAGCGGCTTCTTGTAGAACACCGCCTTGTGCCCGCTTTCTTCAATTTGCTGCGGAAGATCCTGCAGAGAAAAAAACGTGGGGAACAAGATTTTCTCATATTGTGCATCGTTTCGTCATCATCCTTACATCATTACACGCGGCCCTCTCTTGCAAAAAGGTACCCTGCTAAGCTTCAACACATATTAACCGATTTTACTGCGCCACTGTGCCGTTTTTCTCCGGATGAGAGAAACTAGTCAGAACTTCCTCCTCAGGAGAATCTGTGGTTTCCTCAGAGAGGCTTTTTCATTTTAAACGTGCACCGTGACGTCATGTACAGGTGAATGCTGGTGTTGAAGAGTGAAATTGAACTAAATAAATGATTTGAAATTGACATTCACACTCACCATTTCCACTGGATGGATCTCATGGTTCTCGTTGCAGCACACCACCACCTTCTTGCCGCCTTTGTTGGCGTACAGCATGACCGCCCTCCCCGTCCTTCCATCAAAGGCGTTGTTATTATAAGTCTTGATGTTGAATTTGTACTCTACAAAAGGAACCGCAGGAAGACAAAACAGCAGCATGTCACAGAGTGGAGAGGGACCATTGTTTCACAAATGGAAAATGTGAGGACGGGACGTCATAGTGGACTTTAGATACAGAGCGCTTTTCTAGGCACCTGACTACTCAAAGTGCTACTCGGTGCTTTGCATACTGATATCACTCATCGTACACACTGATTGCTGAACAACCCGCTCTACCCCTGAGTCATAGCTGCACCACGGTGGGGCCTCTTTTGTGTTTTGCATCATCAGCAGGAACTTGACTTTTTCAGACCTAGAGACGCTATTTTTTGATAACAGGCTCATTTTCGGTCGCTGTAATCACTCCTCGCTTCCACACCGGCCATGAAAAGATCTTCGTCCCCGACACAAGAAATAGAGGAAGCTCATTTTGCTGGTGTTGGCCCAGCTACTGTACCTTTGCAAATGTGCAATTGTACTGTGTCTACACATTGTTTACCCCAAGGCAATCTGGCGTGCTGTCACTCGTCAAAGAAGCCGAGGAGTCACAGAAGCGTAAAGCTGGAGTGCCAGGGAACTGGGGTGCAGGTGAGGCCAGTACCCTCACAGGATTGTTTAAAAAAACCCGTTAGAGGTGTTTCGAAATGTTAAATATCGGTGAATTAAAGGTGACGTGCAGTAATACGTACATCTTACTCACGGGGTTGTACAGTTGGTATAATATTAAAAATTGGATTATCAGTGCCTCAAAAACACTTCCCAAAGTTTCAAATAAGAGATGATTTGCTAGCGTACACTGCAAGCGTATGCAAAACACCTGACACATATAAAGAATGCGACCAATGTCAATGCACACAGCTGGTATTTCATGAATGATGTCTAATGACTATCTGATGCAAAGAGGTTTCCGTGTGTTAGACCTATCTCCGCTTGTAGCTGCTATTACCCGCGCGTTACACGGCAGGAGCCAGTAACGGCTCGTCACACCGGGGTCAACGGTGGCATTTCTTAAACATCACGTACATTTTATCCCGCCAAAATAAAATCGTTACAGATTTTCAGCAGGTTACTTTATTCCTAAACAGTGATTGCGTCCGTATAGAAGGTACCATGACATCGTTATTGTAAAATCTCCTGACGTAGCGTTTTAAAGACTATTCTCCAGAAACTAGGAGGCAAGCTAAACTTTAGTACAACATTCTGCTGATTGCACTCAGCTGAGTCTTACCAGGCTGGTATTTCTGCTCTGTAGTTAGGTTTTGTAGTGCAAACTGTTCTTCGACAGTCAAAATCAGGAATTTGTTGGTCTTGCTTCGGATCAAGTTTTGAGCCGCTGGGTAGCTGGACATTCGGAAAGCGTCTTCATCCACTCTTCCATCTGATACATCGGGCACATACAAACCATACTGTTACATTTGACTATAACTGGAGGCAACGGTATTGTCAAACTGTTTACTTAATAATGAACTTTTTATATTAGATAAAACAATGTAAGCCTTACTTATTTCAACCGCTTTTGGCAGGTAGCCAGTAATTTCGGATTCATACGTTAGCGTGAGGAAAAGAGAGGCAGGAATAAGGGTTATGTTAATATTAACATACAACATATGCCAAATGCACTACACACAACACATATACAGAACACCTAATAGCAACACATAATTCAAATACTGAGTATAAATTAAGATGAAACTGCTTGTACCTTCAAAGTAGAAGGCTGTTTCACTTGTACAAAAAAACTTAACAGGGGCGCAGCCACTGGTAGCCATCAGGTAGACCTGTTAGAAGAAAACAAGGCTTATGGATTACAGTTTATATTTCACTTTATATTGTTGCCCGCCACTGTCTTTTTGGGTTTTAGCGATGGACGGTGCCAGTATTTCAAATTCTATAGATAGTATAGGTCCAAAAAAAACAAAACAAAAGGAGAACAAACATCAATTATTGCTCAACAGGTGCACGTTGGATGTGACGTTCATTGAGCACCTGTACTGACGCGTCTGCACGTTTTGCTGCAGTTTTCACTTTTCTTTGTCTCACTTCCATTTGGTTGGACACGCCCACATAAGATCAATATCCAATATTAATATTGGTAAAGATGCTGTGCAGTTGTCAAATATTACCAACCCTATTATCAAGTCCTCAAAGTCGCTTCCCCAATAAGCGTGGCCATGCTCTGCTTGGCTTGCTAAAATATCACTAAATATATGATCTCTGTCTCTTCCCCTGCTATTAATGCATCCCAATGAGCTTATACAGAGGTTAGTATAAGGGGCTGTTTACCTCTGATGAACCTCCCTAGTCAAAAAGTGACAAGAGAAAATCACTTGATTTGTGATGATGATTTGATTTGACTAAGGTGCTGGATGACTGTTTAGACACTGGTTCAAAACAAGAAACAGTATCCACATGACCCACGATCAAGGGCAATCAATAACACCCCTACTTATTCCAGTTATCTCCTATGCACCACGATTATACCCCGTGGGCATCAGGAATGCGAAACACGAGGCTGTTAAATGCTCAGTGAAAACGTTGCCATAAACCAAAGACTCGTTAATTCGTGCGTGACGCTGACAATTAACGCGACTCGTCATTCAAGCGCTGGAGTGGCGTTTAAAGGTCCGACTTACCTTTGGAGATTCGGTGCGATGGTTCGGGGTACTGTCCTCCCTCAGGCGTTTTCCCTGCTTTAAATGAAATGGCAGACAGGGAAATAAATAAATATATAAAATGATAACTTCAAATGAAGCCTCTGAAGTTTACTAATGTCGTTCAGTTTAAACACTGTCTCCGTTATACTGATTCTCTCGATGTGGTTGCGACAGTCAAGTCTCACCTTGTTGCCAGACCGGCTCAGCTCTGAGACAACTTCCACGCGCCGACTAACGTTAAGAGTCGCGGGACACGGGGGCGCGCTTCCGTCTGACATAGCCGGAAATGGAAAAAAGGGCAGTCTAACGCCGAAGATAACCGAGATCCCGTTTCATTTTCTCAAAAGTGTAAAGTGTCCCGTCGTTTCGCTTTTGTTTAGACATCAGACCATCGCGTTGGACTTTTCCAAAAGCCCCCAACTGTTTTCTGACCACAGCTGCAGAAGAAACATTTATTTAATGCTTAAATTAAGATGAATGCTTAAATCATGCCCGAGCTGATCACCTTTTAGCGGTCACACTGTTTAGTGGTCTTCCTGCCAAAACAAGAAATTCTGACAATTCGACACGTTAGCACTTTATAAATTGCTCATAATATGAAGCTAAATAAGATTAGTAACAGAACTGTCATGTAAAAACAAACCAAGAAAGTATTATAACGAAAAACTTTCTATCTGTATAGATGATTTAACAGCAACCATGTGAATTCATTTCAGAAGCTTTTGTCTTTTCAGATTTTACTGTTGAAAAACAAGCAATAACCAGGTAACAGAATATTCATTTGGGTATGACATTAAATGACCCATTTTGGTAAAACTGGGGCTTCCTACGGTGAGACCCATCACACTCTTATCTCCTGCATGTGAAGTCTCATTTTATGACTAAACGGTCACATTTTTAAAGGTTTAAATGTTTTTGCTTTTGTTTGCCTTGATTCCTTGGTTTGCTGTTGTTGTTGTTGTTGTTGTTTTTCTCACTGATCACCTGTGTACCTGTGTACTCTTATGTATGACCTGTTGCAGGACCTTTTGACCATCCTTTCCCATATGGATGATGCCAGATGGTGTATGGCTCCTTCTTTTCCCTTTACGTCCCCCCAAAGGTAGGCAAGATGTTCATTGCTTGTGAAGCTCGCGGGTGTGCTTTTGATCCCTTCCAGATCGTGGTTCGTTGTCATCAAATGAGAGACCTATGCCACTGCAGTCCCCATTTCAACCTCAAGCACCAGACATGGCACTAACAGTACAGAATGATAATGATAGTATTTAAGAAAATCCTGCATGGGATGGGCCTCAGGAAGGAGGTGAGGAGTGCAGAAGATGCCACAGATGGTGATTGGTTGCCCACTGTTTGTCCACTCATTGCGTTTTTGGCAGGGCAGGTGGTGCACTAGAGCTTCTCACCAGTTGAGTGGAAGTGGAATAACAGTTCAGCAGAAGTTAGTTTCAGTTCACTTACAGGTCCAGGGTATTTTCTATGATGACGATGATATTGTCGTAATCGCTGAAACACTTCAAAGCTGCTGGTCAGCTGAAGCCAGTTCAGGTCAGGGCTCCACTTCAGAAAACCTTTAAACCAGACATACCCAGCGTTTTGCTTGGTTATTTAATGAACAAGTTAAAATGTGAGGTTCTGCATATTTTTCATCCAATGGGGAACTCCCCTTTTATCATACATTGAAGTCACTAGGTCAAAATACAAAATACTCTGTGTGTGTGTGTGTGTGTGTGTGTGTGTGTGTGATTACCCAAACCATGTCACCTTTTCAATCATCAACAATGCATATTAAAATGAACAAGAGCACCATATTTATGACTTTACGCCCTGTTTAACTTATAGAGTGAAAATGACATATTTAAAGAATTGCTTTACCGTACAGTAAATCAGCAATTTATGTATTTATTATTTATTCATAATGCAAATCTAAGTTTTATTTTTAAGTCATTTTTCCCTTTTCCTCTCCTGTTAAGTTGGCTCGCTGGCTCTGAACATTAAGCTCTCCGCCACTAGAGGGCAAAAATAAGCTGAGAGGACGACGTGAAAATGAGTCAGACACCGTTTCCTGCGTAACCACCTTTTCACTCTTTAAACACTCACTGTGCCATGAATAAAGCATCTGCTCGCGCAAGATGGTAGGCATCAATATAACATTCTTCCAAAGGTGCTAAACCAAAACACATGCAATGACTGAAGTCCTCGCTGGCTTACTACAAAATACAAAGCTACAAACAAGCACCTCTTTGCTGTCACCGTATTGCTGTGCAGTATCAAGTGCTGACAGAAAAAGTAAACAAGGTGTTCAGAGAGATATAGGGTATATTGTTTACATTCTCCAGACTGACTGTGGCTCTCTGTAAAAGGGGAAGAACAGGATTTACAGTCTGATGAACTTTCCTGAAAAGCAGTTAAGTTCAGTAGTCCATGTGGTTCATTTTAAAAGGAGCTCGCGTGTATAATGGGCCACCTGTTATCGACCTCAGACCTGTTATCGAAGTCAGACCTTTCTGCACCAGGGGAACTCAGAACCAATCTGATTACAGCCTCTATGACTTCAGTTATACAGAGTCTTTTAAATGATTGTTTTAATTTTCTGGTTTGTTTCATTCTCCTCAGTCCCATCTGTGCTGTTTTCACCATCAGCAAGGCGGTGATTTTCTGCCTGAAAAGAAGGTCTAAGGTCTGAAAACTCACTATGCAGTACCTTTCCAGCACCAAGCAGATAAAGTCAGAGACCAGCTTGTGAACTAGTGGATTTATTTATTATTTAGAGCTACGTTTGTCCCTCAGTAGTTGGTGAAGTGCCTCCAACATGCCTCCAAATGAAAGCTGCTGTTTCTCCTGTCTGGACTGGCTGTTGTGTTAAAAGCTCTCCTTCCTTTTTGTGTTCCTGCAGCGGACTGATGGGTGGTGGCGAGGTGGGTGCGACATGATATTCAGCTGCTGCACAGTGACTTAGTGCCAGATTAGGAAAAAAGGAACTAGACCCATGGGATTAAAATAAAAGTCGATGACCTTGTAGCAGTATGAAAAATTGCTCTGTTGTAAGTTAAAGTAAGTTCACAGTGAAGACTTCCTTATCGTTAAACATTATGCCTCTAACAGTGGTTAAACTCTGTCTGACTTCAGTCATAATAGATAAAAAACCATAAAGCCAGTCATGGAAAAGTCAAGGGGTCATATTCAGTGTGATACTTACAAACCAGCACTGGTTTGTACTTATGAGAATACCTTATACATTTTCGGTCATTGCTTCAAGCTATAAATCAGCTACGTGCATCTTTTTTCATGTGGGTCACTCACGGGGTTACAAGGGAGTCTTCATGAGGCAACACGTCCTCAGGTGTGGTGTTCAGCGATCGACGGCGTTAGCATTTTTTTTTTTTTTTTTTTTTTGCGGATAGTCGACACAGCTGGAATGTTAACATTAATTATTTAATGCTTGGACACAAGTGGGGCCTCCCAGTGCATAATCACGTAAATCAGTGTCTTGCTCCTCTGTGGTGGAGATAGTGAAAACCTTACACGAATGTCATGCTGCTGCACCGGAATGGGAACAAACAGTAAATCATGTTGAATAGAGGTGATTTTCATGCATGGAGTGGAAGTCTACAAGCTATGGGAAAGTGAACAAAGCACACCATTGAGGCTTTATGCACAATTTACTCCATGTAAGCTTTATTTGTTATTAAAACATAGACTTTTTTTTTTTGTTCTGTGGCTTCTGGATCTGCCAGATGTGTCAATAGGTCTACTGTAAGCAGCTGTGATTACTGTGCAAATTGGTTTTGTCATGCTTGGTGTATATTTGCTGTGAAGTTCAAACTAGCATTCCCTGAAATTAAAACATTACACCCTACTATCAAATACTTATTGTTATTATATGCCAGCAATGCTTTCAAAATGCAAGGGGGCCGAGTAAGTTTAGTGCAACAACTGAGCAGTGCAGCATGTTAACAGTGCCCATTTCATAAGAGTCTGTATACATTCGGCATGTATACCAGTTATAAATACATTTTATAACATATTCAATAGTAGTGCAACATGCATAAACCCACAGAGATGGAAAAAACACAAAGACAATGAAAGTGCACAAAGCTACCAGCATGTACGTGAAGAGGTCCGGTGCAGACCTATTCAAACCTTAAGCGCAGCTGGAATAAAGGCATCACTCTCAGTTCATGTTAAGACATTGTTGACACAAGAAGAATGAAATGAGGAAAACTCATTGAGCCAACCAGACTATCCTGCTTAGTCACTGTGGCAAAGCAACCACGCCCCTTCATGGCCCACTTCACCATCAGACCCCCCTCACACCTCTAACACTGGTGACAGCATATAACCTATGAGACTTAAAGGCATCTTAGTCATATTGGGATAAGCCTTTGTACCCTGGAGGTGAATGGACTACACGGTGGACTGTAACACTTTTACTGAAGGATAGTGGCAGTTACACGCAGTGGCGCCACACCTAAGCCAACACTGAATTCAAAAGTCTGAGCAGGTGTATCCAAACCACACCCTGTAACGCACCAACTGAAGAAAATACTTTTTGTTTTATTCTGAAAAAAGCTACAATCATGGGTTCAAAAGTTGTGAGCCAAATGTCCCCTTGATGTCTGTGTGAGTGGATCTTTTGTGAAGCACATTGCCCAAAGCGCCCCCAACCACAGAGCTGCTATTTCTGGTGTCGAGTGTACTCAGGAAAGAGTGCCTGGGCCTTTCCTGCTATTTTCTGCTTTATTTGTCATTGCCAAAAACAAATAGTCAACAAGAGAGCCCGATAGCAACTTGTAATGATGTTAGATGATGGTGTTACTTATTACTTACATAATCACTTGTTTCACTATTGTGTACACATCATGTATTATTTCCATATTAAATATGGAACTGGAGCAAGGACGCAGTTAGCTTAGTATAAATAAAGTATTAGGTGACAGACAGTTGATCTGTTGACCCAGAATGTGTCCGGTCACAGTGCCACTTAACTTTACCGCGTCCTTGCATGCCTGTGGGAAGTCACAACGTTAAATAGCTTCATGTTCTTCTTGCACCGTGTAACTAAAACCACAAACGGTTGCCTCTACATTGTCACTTGGTACGGACTAAACAAAGGAGATGAGATCAATAAAACCAGATAAAACCAGGGAATAACCTCTGAGTAGGGAAAAGTTAGCAGGACCTTAAGACGCGAGCTAGCGAGTAATAATTCAATTAGGTGGCTCAGTGCCATACCATGCTGGGCCTTAAAAGTCTTGATTTTAAAATTCAGTTCTAACACACACACAGGGAGCTGCTATTAAAAGTCTGGGAGCTACATTTTGGACACCCTCAAGTCGTGTTCTATGCAATATGTTGCAATGTTGCCAACAGGAAGTGATAAAGGCACGCTTCATGGGTCCTAAAGGTGAACAATATGTGGAAACAGCATACCCGTTAATCGTGTGAACCAATAGAGATCCCGGGTTATCATAAACAAACAGCAAGCTGATTCTTGTCGTCGGCTCTGCGGTTTCAGTTGTATTTTCACCGGATATTCCAGTCCAGCCGTCATTCTGCAGCTCCAGTCCTCAGATACAAACGGCTCTTTGTTCGGCGTCATAATGTCCCAGATGCATCAAAGAGAGGAGAAAACTATTACGCTTGTCAAAAAGCGATTGCACAATAAAGTTGCTGCAGTCGTGTGGACAATTTGGAAATATCAGTGTCATCTTTGATACACAAATACTCAGATGAGTAATTACAGTCATTGCACTAGAAGTTATTCTGCTTTACTGAAATAATGTTACATAAGTCTGCCTGTTATGTAAATTTCCCCATTCTTATTATGAAAGCAGAAATAAATTCATCTTCAGAAGATTATTGGGGTTGACACAACACAGCTGTGACACTGCAAACTCCTTGAATTGCTTGGTTAAGGTTGGTTAAGGTGTGTGGGTTGGCTGCAGGACACATGCTGTTCTCTAATAGTGTCCAAACTCTGGCTGTCCCTCGTCTTTTCCTAAACACTGATGTCTTAAGGTAAAGAAAAGACGAAGGAAATGACAGCCACGTCGCCAAGAGAATCCAACCACACTTCCAACGCATACACGTTGCCGCTGGTATCCCCTCCACAGAGCATTACGTGATCTGACCTATCACGCCACTGTGACCAAGGCTACTACGTGAAAGAGCCTTGGCTTTTTGAAGTCCTGCAACCTGGCAGGCTGTAGCCTTCCACCCATTTCCAACCGCCTGTAGCATCTGGTTGGGCACACTAAGCCTTGGTGGCAACTTGCATCTAAGCTGTGTGTGTACATACAAAGTACATGCATGAGAACCCTGGTGGCTGTGACTTCACATTTAACCTGACCTGCCATTATAGGCTCCCTCAGGAACATCTGGATGTCCTCACAGTGTGTCTTACAAAATCCCAGAACATATGGGATGTGTATGGTGGACAGAGAAGGTTACCTGCGTAACTGGGGAACCACACTGATCTCAGACACCTACTTCAATCCATGAATATCCGCGTCAGCTGTCCCCACGTGGTCTGTCTCAGTACATATGAAATATGTAGAGTGGAAATTCCATTATGTGGGAAATTCCCTCAATGTGTTGCACAACGGCTGCACTTATTACATAGTATTTGTGATTTAAAAACAAGTCTGTTCAGTCTCGGATTCAAGTTCACTTTCAGATTCAGGATCTGAAACTCGGCTCAGTTACAAAAGTCTAAGAATTTAAATTTAGAAATAGCTAGCCTGTTGATTTTTTTCTAGGCCAGGCGGAATAACTAAATGTCAACTCCTCGTCGAGCACTTGAACTTAGGCCGAGACCCAAAAGCCAAAACCAGACTGCTGGGTAGCAGAAGCAGAGTCCTTTATTATTAGCAGAGGTATGTACACAGGTAGTCAGGTCAAAAGTAAAATCAGAAAACCGATCTGGACCAAAACTAGACGCAAGGGAAAAACACACAGGGAGAAAGTGCTGGTTGTCGATGAGGACAAGAGACGAACTGGCAAAGAAGGGAGGGGCAGGACGCAATATATGCACTACGAGTGAGGCGACAATGAGACACAGGTGCAACACATTAGGGTGGAGTCAGGTAATCCCACAGGAGGGAAACACAGGAGGGACCGGAGTGGAGGATCTGAAACGCACGAAAAACACAAACATGAAACAGTAGGGAAATGAAAACACTTAACTTCGGGACCGAGACGTGACACTACTGAGCTTTAGATATGCTTATCAAGTCACGAGCTAAGATGACCAGTTATGAAAGTGGTACTAATCTTATCATCTCGTCATCTTCACCTGATGGCAAATACGTGCATTTCCAAAAATGTCAAACTTTTACATTACCCACTGGTTTTTGTTTGTTAGATTTCTATTTGTTACCATGACAATTTCAAAAATGATTCAGTAGTACGTTAACATGCCTGCTCATCACATCAAGTCCAGGTGTACTTCAGTATTAATCAGCGCTTCACCGGGCTTTATTGTTTAAAACGGTTTGTAAATGTTTATTAACTTGAACTTGATTGGATTTTTCCAAATTTCTTGCCCACCACGGCTAATCAATACACAATAAGCAAAAAAATGAAATAAAATGAAATAAATGAGTGCCTCCTACTTTTTACTGAATCCTACTAATAACCGCTGCTGTTTTAGAACTGAAATTTAGCACTGATGCCATTCTTAATATCTGAGAGTACTGGAGTGTAAAGTTTAATATTGTTAACTAACTTAGCTGCTTTGAAAAGTTTATATTTGCACAGTTTCTCACTTTCTACAACGAAAGTGAGCGAAATAATAGTCATGGACAAACTGTGAAATTTTACGAGGCATGTCTTTGTTAAGAAAATCTAAAATGAATGTGACCGAATAAAGACGTAAATCAGGTTACGATCCTTCCAAACGGGTGGGGAGCTTTCCTTTTTCAATTTTCCTTTATTTTAAAGGTATATATTGTTATATAAATATATATGGTGCGTTACATTGTGATATAAGTGTAAGCAGAAATTTAAGTTTGACTGCTTCCACTCCTGCCTTGTGGAGGAAAGACTGCCCTACGAACCCATGCCCTTTGTTTCACCTATACGACAAATAACGTTAAACAGTGTTTAAGCATTATCATATAGATAACACAAAGTCAGAGCTGATAAAGCTCTATACGTATGCTTTCTGACCATATATAATAAAAAGTATGGCTATCCTCTCAGCCTGGGAGATGTTCTTGACTTCCTTCTATGTAAGGTAAATGAAGAGAATGGGTGCCAAACGCTTCATGCAGAAAATTGTCAAAAATTCAAGTATTTAGAAACATTTTGCAGTTCTATTTTATTTCCTGTTCTATTAAAATATATGACAGACAAATGTCAGTAAGTCAGCCTAAGAAATGTTATAATCTACATATCAAATGCCTTCCCCATGAGGTCCTGACTCCATGATTGCCGAATTATTACTATCTCTTGTATACTGGCCATTTTTGATTCTGTAGCCCGGCTGACCTGTGACCTTCGTGACAGCGATCAACCCTGCATTCCTCATGCTGTCCTTTTACTGGTCCACCCTTCAGTGCCCCCACAGAGACCATAAAACAGTTAGTGCACCTGTTTATGGGTGATATGCATTAGTGAATTGTACTGTGTGACGAGCAGATAGCTGGCGCTCATTTCGCTCGGACTCACCAAACATCGGAAAGGAAAATCCCACTTTGCAAGACGAATTTCCCAAATGATTTCATAACTCTAGAAATAGAAGTTTGCAATAACAAAAACAAAAACAGGCCAATTGTGAGTTTCTATATAAAAAATGCCCTCAAAGCTGATCATCCAAGTTCATCCGCCTTCACAATCATTACAAATATGCATGCATATTTAGCATGACATAAAGAGCATTATCATGAGGAATAAAGACTTTCCTGCAAAGAAAGATGAATGCCGTCACAGTGTTTTTGTCACTTGTCAGTAAAATCAAGTCATTATCTCTGTGAATAAGTTACCACTTGTATTATCTTGTGATCACAAAGTACTTCTGTTTTGCAGAGGCTTACACAAGCATGAAATCACTTTCTTGCCTACTTATCTGACTGTTTCACGGGGGGCGTCACAGCCAGGAGTACAGTATAAAGCTCAGTGCCATCCTTGGAGGAGCAGCAGCGCCACAGGAGGAGTGTGCAGGACTTTACCACTGCTACAGCCATGGACACCATCACAGATCAGAAGAACAGTGCTCCAGGTAAACATCTGATCCTACCAGCTATGGACAATTCAGTTTCTTAGAATATCCTTCATTTTGTATAAGAAAACGTGACACTGTAAGACAATGTTGCATCTTTTTTCTGTAGCACTCAAAAAATCCAAGTCCAAGAAGAACATCAACCGCTTCACAGATGTGCACGGTCTGCCTTGCATTGAGAAGATCGTGAGCACAGTGGAGGACACCCCTGAGCCCATCAGCACTGACATCACTGGCAACATCCCAGAATGGATCAACGGAAGCTTCTTGAGAAACGGACCCGGCAAGTTCGAGATCGGAAACCAGAAGTGAGTAGAACATGTCAAAGAGTGGATAGATCCACTGCGGCCACTGCATCGCAAATCTGACTCCTTTCTCGTGTTCCGTCCATTCTTATCAGGTTCAACCACTGGTTCGATGGGATGGCTCTCCTGCACCAGTTCAAAATATCCAATGGTCAGGTGACTTACAAAAGCCGCTTCTTGTCCAGTGACAGTTACCAAGCCAACGAGGAGCACAACCGCATCGCAATGTCAGAGTTTGGCACTGTCACCATGCCAGACCCGTGTAAGAACTTCTTCCAGCGCTTCTTGTCAAGATTTGAGTTGCCGAGTAAGTATTTATTCCAATCACATGAGCAGGAAACTGACTCTTTAAATGTAGATATTAAGATTTAATCTCTCCTTTTACACACAGTTCAGATTTCTTTAATTTATTAAGTTTGGCATCTGCCTCTCTCCCTCCAGAGCCCACAGATAATGCCAATGTGAGCTTCGTGTCCTACAAAGGCGATTATTACGTCAGCACGGAAACCAATGTCATGCACAAAGTGGACCCAGAGACACTGCAGGCAACTAAAAAGGTAACCTAATGATTTTGATCACTTTGCAGAGACATATTTGTGCACAGCAGTTCCTTTTATTGACCTGGTGCTTCACACGTGATAGCTGGGGCAAGTTGTAAAGGAGTACAATACAATGGAGAACTCGTGACTCCTATTTGTATGCTTAGTTTCCAGATAACATAGTAATATTAGGTCACAAAAACCTTTGTGCTCATGTATTTGCATGTATTAGGTGGACTGGAGCAAATTCATCGCGGTGAACGGAGCGACCGCGCACCCTCACACGGAGCCTGATGGAACAACATACAACATGGGGAATTCCTACACCACTAAAGGTACTTTACTCCAAAACACTTTGTTAACTCAATATCACAGAAGTCTGACAAGTGTATAGAACTTTACTGCTCCCTACATGTCTGATGTCTGAGAAAGAAACTCACGGTATCTTTGCTGACAGGGGCGTACTACAACATCATCCGAGTGCCGGTGACCAAGAGAACAGCTGAGGATACCCTGGAGGGAGCCACGGTGCTGTGCTCTATTCCCTCGGTGGACAAGACCAAACCATCCTACTATCACAGCTTTGGTGAGCAAAAGTTCTCACACTTAAATCAGTTAGTGCACCTACCCATTGCTTTGACTATAGATCCATTTAAATATGAATATTTTCCTTTCAGGATGCACTAATCTGATACGTTGGTTCATTTGACTCATGAATTGCCACAGCAGTCTTGCAATTAACTTAAATAAAAAAGATGTCTGCTGGAGCTCTAATGATTATTTTCATTATAGATTAATCTGCTGATTATTTATTCAATTAATCATTTAATCTCAGGAATGTTTAAAAATCATTGCATCCATGGTGACATCTAACATCTTAAAAAAAAAAAAAAGTCTTGTTTTGCCAGACCAAGAGTATGAACTGAAAAGGTACTGAGCTTATGAGGAAGAGAAGCACCAGATTCTTCCATTTAGTTCTTCTCTGTAGTGGAAACCGAATGCTGAATTCATATCTTTGACTCTAAGCTTTGACTTTGTTTCTTATAAAAGTGTCTATACATATATGGCAACTACAAGTGAATCAAAAATTTGAATAGAAACTAAATAATCCCCTCAATCCCTTTTAGCAATGTCTGAGAACTACGTGGTGTTCATTGAGCAGCCCATCAAGATGGACTTGTTGAAGATTGTGACAGGCAAGCTAACAGGGAAAAGCATCAGTGACAGCTTTTCCTGGGACCCAAAACTTAACACCATCTTCCACCTGATTCACAAGCAGACAGGAAAGGTAAGGCTCAAACGTGGACTTTGAGTTTTCTACAATGCAGCCCCTTCATGATCCTTGTAGCGTCTATTAAACAAAATCTTCTGTCCAATCGTGTGTTCCAGGTAAGCTCCGTCAAGTACCTTGCCAAGCCGCTGTCAGCCTTCCACCAGATCAACGCATACGAGGAGAACGGCTTCTTGATCGTAGATATGTGTGCTTCAGATGATGGCCAGGCAATCACCAACTACAACATCCAGAACCTGCGAAAGTCTGGAGAAGCTCTGGATGAGGTGTGTAGGTTAAGCAAAGGTCTACACCCAATAAGTTGAACTGAGGTTCCTTTTTATTCAGCTGAGCAGGAGTTGGTTTGCTTAGACTAAATATATGGTCATATGTCCCCATCAGGTGTATAACACCTTGTGCAGAGTCTTCCCGCGGCGTTTTGTTCTGCCTCTCAATGTGGACCACGATACACCTTACAACCAGAACTTGAACAACCAGTCCAACACTGCAGCCACTTCTATAAGGATTGGCAAGAACAAGGTAGGCGTCTCACGTGAACTATAAGTATCAACACCCAGCAAATTGCTATTACATCGTGTGCCTACATGAAAGAACATTTGATAACATGATAACAATCACCGATAGGACACCGTATCTTGCAAACATATGGGTTTATGATGTGATAGCCTTGTGTAGACATGTTCCTGTGAATGTGGTGGACGTTTGTTTACTATTTAAACTCATTATGCTGTAACTGAACTGCTTAGAGTTTTTAGAATTATTTAATCTTTTATAAAAATTCCCAACTGTTAGACACAAGAGCCCATTTCTGTTTAACTTTTCATGACTTTTTTTGGAGGTGGATACCTTCAGTTGGATTCTCACCACAGTTCGTTTTAGAAAATGCGCCACAGCTGCAAATGTTCCCTTCTTCTCATTACCGACAAACATTATTTGTGTGCAGGTCTTTTGTACCCATGAGGACCTCCACGGCGAGGATCTTCATCAGTATGGAGGTCTGGAGTTTCCTCAGATAAACTATGGCAAGTACAACACCCACCCCTACCGCTACTTCTACGGCTGCGGCTTCAGACATCTTGTGGGTGACACACTGATCAAGATGGACATCCAAGGGAAACACATGAAGGTGAGTTTAACTCCTTTCTTCCATCTTTCCATCTGTACAGCATGACATGACATTTTAGTGTGTAGTACTTTTAAATTAGTAGTAAGAGACGTTTAAGATTTAAAAATACAATATCAGCCAAACTTGAACTCATGAGTAACTATTGTTTTTTTCTCACAGGTGTGGGAACAACCTGGTTTTTATCCGTCTGAGCCAGTCTTCGTACCTTCGCCTAATGCCACAGAAGAGGATGATGGTGTCGTCTTGTCTGTGGTCATCACGCCAAATAAGGTCAGTCAAGAGGTCCAGTCAGTTATTTTGGACAAAGCCCTCAGATTACCAATTTACCACCATGACGCATCTTAAATTATTTATTTATTTATTTGTTTACAGGATAAGAGTACGTTCCTCCTGGTTTTGGATGCCAAAACATTTGAGGAGCTGGGCAGGGCTGTGGTGCCTGTCAACATTCCCTACGGTTTCCATGGCACATTCAACGCCACAACATAGATGTGTGAGGAATGTATCTCTGACCACACACGGGGAGATAGAAGTCATAGCAGAGGTTATATATAATGTAAATATTGTCTCATCTTATTTAGAGGTAACTGCACAGATATGAATGTATAGTTTGAAATGGAAAAAGAACAGTTCATTCGTGTTGTAGCTGTTATATGTGCTGTAGCTGAAAACATATAACACAAACTGTTGTAAATAGGTTTTTTTTCTATTCCTCTAAGCATTGTTTTCAATTTAAATGTGCGTTTTCATGTTAAGATGAACGCTGTGGGCGGCTGAAATAGAGGGCGTCTGGGGCAAAATGAAAAAAAGATTGTGCCTTTCAAATGAAGTCTCGCTGTGCTTTACACTGTGACCAGACAGTACTCATGTTCTGATTAATAAAAGACAAAAATGATAATTAAATGTGCACTTGTTTGGAGACATCTATTCCTGTTTAAATTATTTGAATGAATTTCTTGTGAATAACTTAAATACAAATCTTTGGTCTAAGAAAAACATCTGTCAAGCAGCTGTTTTATGAGCATTCATTTCTCCTGTTAGATTTAACTATTGTCATAAATAACCTGAAAGGCGTCAGTTAGCTGTAATTTTAATGCTACGCATAGCAATTTCATCCCGTAGAAACTGCATATTTCAGACACTGATATCACAGCAGAATATTCACAAAAGCAAACTCTAATTCCACAATATTATGAGCACGAGATATTTCAAAGTAATTGTTTATTCTCGGTTTGCGAAGCTCTAGCTGCTGAGTGTGGCACATCTGCATCCCCTGCTGGCCAGCTGTTTGTCTTCATACTGCATCAGTGTCATTTATGGACACTGGCTAGATAAGAAGCAGACAAAGTGTACGTAGTCGTGTGAAAAGAAACATCTTTTGTTTTTCTGTTTGCTGTGTGGGTGTGCGGGGATGGAGGAGGGCTGGCCTCTTCATGTTAGCCAACAATGACAACATCGACATCTTATGTACCTGATGGGCACTTTAATGCTTTACAAACATAAATATATATGTACATTTGTGCATACAGAACTATAGTTTGGCTGTATCTTAATGTAAGCCTAGAGTGATGAAGCAATAGGGAAACTGTTACACGTGTTGAGGTTTGAGAATAATAAAAATCCAATTCAAAATGAGTTTTGACTAAAATAAACTCTTAAGATATACAACGTAGAAACAAACACCATCTTGGATGAAGTCTTGCACTTTGTCAATGTCACATATTCACCGAGTTAATATAACGTATGAACTGCACAAGTCACATGTACAACACATAAACCGAGCTCCTCACTCCACAGTTAAATAAACAGGTCTGTGCGTCCACCTCGGTCACAGTCCGTGCAGCAGACCTAACCCTGCAGTTTGTCAGAAATCAGAGCCAGCGTCGCCCTCAGACGCTTTTTCTTCTCTTTTAGGTAAGACTCAAGGTTTAGAGCTTCCTCCATAATGCCCTCCAGCTCCTTCATCTGGGACGTATCCGCTGCGCCTCTCTCACTGCAACAGACCAGAAATACCAGTGCTGAAGCAGTGCAGCAGTGACAGCTTACCAAGAATGTGTCGATGTTAGCTTGAGTGCAAAGTGTAAGCTCAATTATTTTTGAGCAGCTACAACCAAAGGCTAAATCAAGTTACAACTGCATATTTATATAACTGACAGCGTGCTAATGTGAATATTTACGATGTTAGCATATGATGTTGGCACGCTGAGATGAGTCCTGCTTTAAGATAATGTGTATTCGAGGAATCTTGTTCAACTAAATGTTATCAAAAACACATATCTTTAATATAATATTTAAGGTTTTAAGGACGATGAATAAGTAGATTAAGCGAGTGTGGACTACAACTTGGTAAAGTCTTAACTCGTCCCTTAACTATGACTTACCTTAACTCTTGAGCAAAGTTTGAAAACAGCATGCTGATCTCTCTGCTTGCACCTGTAACAGAGAGCGAAACAACGACAGAAACCAGGCACATGAACAGAACTGCCGTTTCACATCACTTCATTATTTTAACAATGGTGTTATGGATTTAACTTTAAAACATAAAGCATTTTTTTCTGCATTATGTACCAGAAAACAACTGTTTACATATCTCTGGAATCACACTTTTCACCACGGGCCATGTATTTACAAGACAATCAAATCCTTTCCATGCGTCGTTTGTCTCTTTCACAACTCTCGCGAGCGACTTAATTGATGTGTCGCTTCATTTCGTTTGTTTTGGCGTTAGAAAAAAAAAAAAAACAGTGACAACTATGAGAAGAAATTACGTTTAAACAAAGCCCTGCACCGCCGCGTTTGTCTGTCGGCCGAAATGTGATTTTCAATTTGCAGGCGGATCGACATCACACATACCTGCAGTTGTAGCCTCAAATAAATCTGCTGACTCCGGAGTGGAGGGTTCGGAGGGAGGCTTTTTCTTTTTTGGTGGAGATTTGTCTTGATTTGCGGGGGAAGGTTCCATCTGTTGCGACAGAGAAAAGACCGGTCAAATATTATTTACTTATCCAACGATGTTGAAAGAAGTTCAAATCTCAATACAAATCCAGTAAAAAAAAGTCTGGACCATTTCCAGCACAAACACAACTTGAACCATGTTCAACTTAATTAGAGGGTCTGGCACACATTCAGCAGGCCATTTGCTCTTGACACCATTTTCTGAGCTGACACTGACTCAGGAGAATGTCACTTACTTCTTAAATAAAAATGGTCTCTTTCTGTTGAGTGAGTGAATGGACTCGCTCCGAACAGAAACGGGAGGCTACTAGAAGCTAATCGCACCTCTTTGGATGCTGTCTGTTTAGGGCCTTGTTTGTTGCTCACTGTCTTCTTGTTCACTGCTGGTGGAATCAGTTTTCCTGCTGTTGGTGTCGCTTCTTTCATTGTGACACGCTGTTACTGCAAACATGAAACAAGACGATGGGATTACTGGTAGTCTCTTAGTCTCTTCATCACAAAAGTCTGGAACATGTTAACCCTGTTACTGTCCATCCCTATCTATCTCCCCCTGTTTGGCTGTCGTACTCTCTCCATAGCCTCCATAGTAGAGACTCTGTTGTGTGACTCTGGTCTTATCTGGTTTATGATGCCTGAAGTTGGTTGACATCACCATGGATCCATTTTCTTAATATGCTGACAATCTATCCATAATTTTGCTTTCCCAATTGTCCATACTGTAATTTCTATGTTGATCACACCATCTGCTGGAGGGATCCCTGCTGTGTTGCTCATCCTGAGGTGTCTCTTCCATTTTATCCCCATTTAGAGCTGCTTTGTGAGCAGTTTGTCCTCTTCAAGGCAGGGAGTCTTACAATAGAAGGTGTCATATGTCGTACACAGAATGGGATTTATGATCTATATAGATAAAAATGACGTTACTGACTCTGACTAACATCTCAAAAACCAATTAAAATGTTACACATATTATGCTACTGGAGTTACATAATCATAAATGGTGCCATATATAATAATCCGATTTACTGACATAGCAAATATAACCATAACTCTTGTTATGTCCGTCTCATTTAGTTAGTCAACTTGTTAGTCAAATAATTTATCCTGGGTTTGACATTGGGCTAGCTAGCTAAGAAAACGGGATAAGTTAGCAGCCTGCTAACACGTTAAGTAACGTTAGTTAGCTATGCAACATTTGAGCTTTACTTACAAGACATACAAAATCTGTGTCGGTGAATTTAATATTTCAGGTGTTCATTTCAGAGTTGTTATGTTGTGAGAACGTAACAGCTGAGCCAAGTGTCGGTTATTCCGTCGCTAGAGTGCGCTCAGTGTACGTTTCCGATTAAAACAAATTAAACAACGCGCGAGCGCGGAAATAGCATATGCTGCATTCAATGCTCCTCGTAAATTCAGCGGCCCATTTCTGCGATTTAATTCAAGAGGGAGGACAAATGAGAGAGCATCGAAGCATATAAGAAAGTCACTCTTGTAACACTTGTCATTTTAAACACACTATCTATATATTTTGATTTTAGCTGACAAACTTTGAATATTTTATTTTAATGTAAAAAAAACTATATCTGCAGTAGCCTATATTTTGTATAAAAACTGAATAATGTGATACAACAGAGATACAGTCAGTCTAGCCCACTTCTTTACCTTATGGATATCAACGACCAAACCAATATTGTACTGCACACATGTAGCTGTGCTGAGTTCATGATGAGAACTCTGATGGTCTGTTAAGTAATCAGTGTTAGCAGTAGCAGAGCAAGGCCACATTCACAGGGATGGCAGGGCTTAGGCCAGCATTCATCTAATGGTTACATTCGCATAAGAACTGTTGCTGATGACCGTTAGCTGAATTATTGTAAACGCTTTGTACCTAAAACACAAGACCATATTTATTAATTTATCATGTTACAATGAGAAAATTGTGTGAAATAACAAGATGAAGTGATAAGTTGTCACAACAAGAAATGCTGTTTGGAAAAATCGCCAAGTAATAATGAGAAAATCTACGTGATAATAACATCAAACATATGCTGCTGTGGTAGATGAGACATCGCTCAGGCTACTTTTAAAGCTTCTTCACAAGCCACCAACCAATTATTCATGTCCTGATCTGTTCTCAGCACGAGCAGATCCATTCGTAGATGGGATTAAGATGTTTATTTGCACATGAAAATGTCTCTTTTAACAAGACTAACATAAACTGGCTGTCATGGACATTCAGTGTCTTCAAATCCCTTCATGTAGCCCGGGTGGATTAGATCAATGGGATTATACAAGGGGAAGATTAGAACTACACTGTGGGTAAAGTGGATGACGGATGAAGCTGCTAAGGTGGGTTTAACTACAGATCAATGCTGCTGCCTGGTGGCAGCTAAGTAGATTATTTCATAGAGAGGCAACATAAACCAGTGAGAGTAAATTTACAAGTGATTTAGGATGTAAAAAATAATAATAAAGTAAGAAACAGAAAGGTGCAGCACTTTTATATACACATCAAAATAACAGTTTTGCATTAAAAGTGCATTGAATTATCACGTTGGCTGTCATGTATACAAATTCCAAGGAACTTAACATTATGTGTTGCACATATGTACCGTAATTAAATTCATCAGAACAGAAAATAGTTCAAGTAGTTCATGTGAGGTGCCCACATTAGCATTAACAGGTTTTGCATGCTGCAATCAATCTCTCTGCGCTAACTCGCCATTAACATATCTGTTTCCTGATGCGCTGCCGACGCAAGTGATGGGACACCCGTCCCAACATCACTTGCTCTGCACAAAAGTGGTTTCAAAACTTTGCTGCAAACTAAAATGTGGCTTCAGGTGTCTGACTTCTTGTCTAGTCAGGATGATGTTTCACAGTTTCTTCCTTTCAGAATAAAAGCAGTTTATTTGTTTTTGTTCCCTGGCATAGTATTATATACAGGGGTGATGGAGGAGTGAGGTCACACAGATGGAATATAGTGCTAATGACACTTTGACATTTAAAGGTAACTGCTAACCCATATACGTCTAATATATACTCTATCTTTTTTCATTTTACACAATAGGACTGTGGATCATGTCCCACGAGTACAAGTCTTCTTGAGAAGCCAAAATGTATTAAGCTCTTTCTTTTAATCATAAATAATCCAAAGCATAAATCATTTAAATAATGTGTTAAATTTCACTGTTTTCACACAGAAAATACAATGTGACCTGCTAAATGTATAGCATTAGCAGATGGTTAAGGTAGTTGTGTTTCCAGCTGTTAGATACCATATAGCTCTGTGGGAACATGTGAAAAGCAGGCCACATGCTCTCATTAGCAGGTGTGAAACTGTTGGCGTCTGTGCGTTCTCACACTCGCGAGTCTGCTGTTAAGCTTAGCTTGGCAATGATGGCCAAGGAGGCTGAGAGAGTTTTAGCCTTATCAGTGCCACTGATGACTGGATGTAGAATTGTAAAGAAGGCAGATTATACATTTGGCTGATTGTCATCACTTGCAGCATTTAAACACAAAGTTGCTCTCGAAACTGTGTAGTGCTGAATAGCAACTCTTAAAAAATAAAATACATTCTTTTGGAAAACATAGTAAAAATGTGCAAGGTGTACTTAACTTGTTCTTTTTTTTTGCTCCTTTCTGCTGAATATTAATATCAAAAAGTACGGCTGCACAATGAGCATAACATTTCTCCTGTAACCCTCTGATTAGTACCACCTGAACTCAGTGCACATAAACAACCCCTCAGAGGGAAGTTGCACAACCTGGCTGCTTATTCATAGGCCTAAGGATCAGATCTAAATTGAGGATCTTTCCACAAAGTTTATTTTTCAGCCATAATGAAACCTCGCCCCAGGGCTTACACTCTACCTGTGGTGTTGCAACACAGACTACTTTGTTTTCCTGTGCAAATGGGAGTCCGGTCAATACCCAACTAATTCAAAGGTTTTGCAGGAAAGAATGGGATTCATGGGGGATGTTTATGAATGCGATCCCCGAAGGAAACAATCAATGAAAATAAAGTCGGCCGAATTGATCTCCAAGAAGAAACAAACGCGTCTGCGTGTGTGCTGTTGTAGAACTACAATGGCAACATGAGACAGCACTCACTGGGACGTTATCGTCGAGATGCTGCCATAAGCATTAATGACAGATAACTGCATTATTTAGCTTTGGAGTATTTAACACTCATGAAATGAGTGAATACTATATTCAAGTTCCTCTTTTACACCAAACCAAGCACTGCCTGTCAGCCCCAACTAAAAGGCTAGCATGCATGCCAGGGCAAGACCAGATACAGTCCCTCTGTGTTGTTTTCTGCTGCAAATAAATCTATGTCCCCAAAATACTGAACTATTCCTTTACCAAAAAAAAAAGTATTATTAATTAAATAAAAGAGACAAATAATCATAAAAAATAAACTGCCATGCATTTTAAGTATTTAATAATTAGGTGATTTAATATTCAAATTACGTGCCATTTTATGGTCAGCGTGCAGAGACCTGACAGACTTTCAATTACGAAGACTTAATTTCACAAAGACTAGAGACTTGCTATGATAGACCTGACCCATCTTGGAATTTGGTCACATAGCTAAATATAATGGATTTAAATTATATAAACAGTTTTCCCCCCATACTGTTTATACCTAGGTAGCGATGCATTTAACATCTCTGAGTGCACTGTATAAAGCCATGGTTGGTCTGGATAACGAGAGTGTTAAGAATTTCCTGTTTTTAACTGGTTTTCATTGTGTTTTTAATTTAATGCATTTGCATAGAGTGGTTATTCTGTTGGGTGGGGAATTCTCAGTTTTACGCATAATAAACGGCACTCATTCTGAAATGGTGTGAGAAAAGCAGGCCCGTCTATTTCTCCGTTTCATTTTCAATTCGTGTCCTTATTTACGGTTGACAGCGGGTGGGTGTTTCTCGTTAACTGCCTTTGTGTGGTGTTGGAGCACCGAGCCAGCGCAGGCTTGTTTTGAACCGAGAAGTGTCGTCCTTCCCGACATTCCCATGGCTTGTGAATGCAGCATCGGGGGGGCATCACTGCCAGTAGAAGGAGCTCTTCAGTCTTACCTAATCCAAAAGCTAAACATACACAAACATGGCGATATCACAAGCAGGCAAGATGCAGTCCTCTCTTCGGTATTCGTTATATATATTAGTCCTCTGGCTTGCTGGAATAAATTCGTCGACCCTTCGTCTTCACCCGGAGCAGCGTTACGTGCTGCCGCAAAACAGAGGATTTTTCACGATAGAAGCAAATGAGGATTTAGCGGACGGAGATGGAGGAGGCGCCGCGGCTCCAGCGCTGCCTCTGGCCGCTCGTAGTGGCGCTCGAGGCGGTCCGGACTCCGGAGCCTACCCGCAGCACCGACACCGCCGGAGCACCGGCGAATCGACCATGCCGAAGGTGTACGGCCAGGTAATGTCGTGCATCTCGGCTGTGCTGCTACTCTTTAAACCCGAATACGGTGCATCACCCCCAGGCTGCCCTTAGCTGCCGAGGATGTATTGAAGAAATTACGCAAGCCTCAGTTGTTTCTCGAGTCACATCATTCCTTGCACCTTAATGCAGGAGTAGCCCCGTTCGCGTCCACCTTTGTACGGCGAGAAAGTGACCTGTTTAACCTCGAAGCAGCAAACCCGGTGATCAGAGCAGACCGTGAGTTTTGCATCTAACCTGGCTGTGCAGCGTTGCAGCCGTCTTAACATAAGGAAGAACTAACCAGCCACTGCGTTTATTAAATTCACACCGAAGTTGCCAGAAAAAAAAACACTTAAAAACTGTGAAAGCGTTTTCGGTTTTACGCTCCCAGGTGTGAACAAGGCGAGAGACGGAAACCAAACAGTATGATCGTGCAGTAGTTAGAGGAGAGTGGTGCTAAAGCCAGGTGAGGAGCGAATGCTTTCAAAACTGTTGTTCCCCCCCCCCGTCATCCCCAGCCTCGAGATGATGTTCTGAAATGAAAATGGATTTTAGTCTTTGTGAAGCCCAGAGGAGGTCTGTTTACATGCAGAGTGGCTCAAACTTCATTCAAAACAAGGCAAATCCAAGCCTCAGATACAGAGTCTGTGCACGCCTGGTAGAGAATGACCCCAGACACTATAGACAGTCCATCAAACTGAGCTTTATCATAGTAAGATGCCAGCCTATAGTATTAAAATCAGATTTGAAGTTCCTTTTGGTGTAAACTAGGTGAAAGTTGAATATAGCAGACAACAAAACACACAGGGCACTTAAAATAGCCAGATTTTAAATGGGGTTTGGTGTGCAGGTCTCGCCGCAGATGACTGTAAACAGCATTTCGGTGCCAGCTCCAGGTCAGTAACCCCAGTCTGTCTAAAATGTGAAAGCAAATATTTTCCTCTGGATTTGTGCTTTAGCACCGTTCCTGCAGCTGCTGCCATTGTTTGTCTAGACTCTACCCTGAACTGGCCACGTTTGAATGCATTTAACTCTCCCGTACACACACTTGATTGGACAGAACTGCCTTTCTTTTTTGGGAAGTTTATGTTCGGTGTCCTGACTCTCCTCATCCCCTGCACCCTTGGTCAGTATATTGTTGTATGGTTCGCCGAGGAGCCCAGTGTTGGTTCACAGCACTGGCGTGTGGTTATTGGCAGTGGTGCAGTCATTAGTGCTGATACGGCGTTGTCATTCATTACAGAGACGTTTCATCCAGAAGTCTGACATCTCGCTCTCCGCCAGCCTCCGGGGCATTACGTCGCTATTGAACACGCTCAGACAAAAACCGGGATGGAGGATGTGTAATGAAGCGTCTCAGGACAAACTGTAGCCGTCTCAGTGAAACGAGATTGCCTGGGAAAACGTTTCACCTCCAAGCGGGGGGGGGGGGGGAGAGAGATGGAGCTGCGTCATTGTGAAACTTTCAGAGGGGCTGAACTGGTCTGGGTGCTAGTTTGTTCCATCATAAACACAACTTGGCTGCGATTGTAAAGGGGAAATGGCTTAACTGCAAACGTTAGAACGATTCGCTGCATCCCTGAACAGCTGATGACCAGTTTTAGCTTACCCAGTGTGAATGTGTGCGGGTTTTGCCGGTGTAATACGACAGTGAGCTGAACACCTTTTGAGTTCTTGGCTGCATTTCGAGTAAAACCAGTTGTATGAATGTGACAAATGTTTCATGGAAGCGTGACTCGATGTAGAGGCCGCCCATTGGCCAGACGAGGAAGGTGAAAACAGATGAAAATAACCTTTATGCAAACAGATGAGGCAGAATCAGAGAGGACTGGTCAGATGAGACGGGCGAGTAAACACAGTGTGGGTGTTAGTCATTGTATGTGTGGCTGCCTGTGGTTGACAGAGCCAGAGTGAGGTTGGTAGAGGCGAAGAAGCGAGCGCGGGGAAGTGTTTCTACCTCCCCATCATCGGTCATCAGCCTGCTGTCTCACTCTGACTGCCGCTCTCTTGTACGGTGACACCCGCAGTCCAAACACAGCAAACAGGACAAATAGCCTCCAGGGAGACAGTTCAGGATCGGGTTTCGTCGCCTGTGAAAGATGCGACCGGCGGAGGTTGTTATTAAATGCTTAGCTCGTCGAGGGTTGGTTTGTCTTGTCCCCGTCGGCTTGTGCTGGTATGACTGGATCTGTTAAGAAGCTCGAGCGGGGGTTGTAATTAGAGATAATGGCTCGGTCTGAGTAGTTTGAATGCTTTTTAAGTCATGCACACATTGGCCTCATCTTGGGGGTGGGGGTCACTGAGCTGGAGTGAGGATTGACTGCGGCTCGTATAAGACTGGGATAGTCAGGGCCAGGATTAAATAAGCCTGCCACGACTGATAGGGGCTGTGTTTGGGCCACATCGGGTCATTAGCAGACGCCCGTTGCGCTGCTGCTGCAGCTCGCCGTGTGCAGCGCGTGGCGGACATTTTGAAAATACCGCCGTGTTTCTCGTCATCGGTTCCTCGCATCAGCAGAACGAGAGTGGCGCACCCGGCGCCGTCATTCCCCATTACCATAATGCCTCACCTTCCACCTGCGATGGCACCGCCGTCTCTTTCTCTGCCATAAAATCAGAATTAATAGTTAAAATGTTGAGCCACAGAGAAACCACAGCTCCCAGGACTTAGCGCTAAAAGCTCCAGTAGGCAACAACTGAATATGCCCCTGAAGGGGCACGAGGCTCCAGGGCAGAGTGCCCCAGGCTTCAGGAGCAGCTGCCATGCCAGGATGAGAGGCTGGCACACCACACACACACACACACACACACACACACACCTCAAAAGTCATCCCCACTGTTTGTCATTATGCCTCTTCGCCGCTTGTCGATATGAGCCGTTGCAGTTTAAGAAGGCGCTGGAAATGTATCACAGCCGCATGAATTCCTGCTTTCGCCGTCGAACTGGATGCGCATGCACCTCTGCATTTGCAGAACAGCCAATAGGAACGCCCTCTTTTTTTTTTTTTTTTTTAAATACCCGGTGATTGGCTAATGTTACAGAAGTCTCATTTTATTTCAGACCACTCAAATTACAGTGTGCAGAAAGGTTATGTCTGCCCAGTGACGCCTACAATAAGCTACCCTCCAAACCTCAAGTCATTATGATTTCACCCGTATCCATGTTTATCAGTGCTGTCCACCTAACGATGCCTCCGTTAAGTGTCTCAGGAAGCCATGACAGTCAGTAAAGCTTAAAAATTAAAATACTTATATAGTTGTCGCGCTAGCTAACACACGAAAACTGGCTAAATCCGGTTGCAACAGTGGACCACTGTAGCATAACCAGCTCTGCGGGGCTTGTGATTGGTTGAAAGGGTGGCGACCTCACCACCGCTGTGAAAAGTGACAGATTATTTACTCGTTATTGCCCCGTTTATGTGTTTTACATGATTTTTTCACATGTTTATCTGTTTTGGAATTATTTATTTACTTGCTGTAGGCAACAGAATGACCGTACAGCTGATTCAGTAACTCTCTGTTGGCGTGCTTTGTAGGGATTGCTCTCGCTGAAGACAGTGCAGAGTCGTCGTCTTGTGTGAACATTGTGTAACTGACCTTTGCCCTCATCCCGGCTTAAAGTATAACGCACTTGTTTTTGTCGAATGAATACGCCTTTTTGCTCACCAGCGCCATACTCCATAATATAAAACTGGGCGCTGCAGGAGATCAGCGTCCCAATGACAAGTCAAACGGCGTTAAAGCCTCGTGTCTGCCGTTCGTTCACCAGCTGCTGTTGTTGTTCAGAGACAGTGTCACTGCTATTTCTGGTCTCCCGATGTTACAATTACCTCTCTTAATCATCAGGCGCTTGCAGTACTGCGCAGTGTAAATAAACAGTAAGAAGCCACACGGTGAGTTTGCACAAATCCGCGCTGCACGTCGCGGTACGTTGAAAGATAATTCTGTTTTTAATCATCGCAACCAGGAACATTTCATTCCAGCGACTCGGTGTCGCTAGAAAATTACTAAAACTGACCTGAGTTCATGTCTGTTTTTCTCTTATCACTATGCGTTTCTATCGGGCATCGTATAGAGCCATTCAGCTGCTAACGTGCAGTTTTAAACTCTTGGAGGTCTCGTTCGCATTTGATATTGCGGGTTTAAATAAAGTCTAAGAGAGCTGTGTCAGCCCAGGTTACCTCAGAGTTCAGTTCACATCAGGCTGCGTGCTGGCTGCTAATGCCACAGAAGCAGTGAACGCTGAGAAAGGTACGGGCGTGGGTGGGCCCGGGTGCTGGGTTAAGGATGGGCGCGTGGGACCCCATTCAGTTTTAAGCAGCCGCTGCAGACGCCGTACACGTTCAGTGAAAGAGTAATGCATTAGATCACGTTGTCGAGGTTTTTTCAATACCCAGCGTCTACGTTCTGTTTTGTTTTGAGGGTTGTTAGCGTGAGTGATCGCCGCCAGCACGGCTGAACATACAAGGAAACATCTGGAGGCAACTGAGTAAGCTGAAAACACAACTTATCACTATAAAAAGTTATGACTCATGCAACCCCAAATCTGAAGTTATAGATAATTTGAGGCCTTGAAAGGAGCTGTAGCTGCCAGTGGTCACTTTTGTCTTGTCTTAAATATATTTTTCTTGGTTTTAAGGGCAGAATGGCATACGCTGCAGTGCCGCGAGATGGGCTACGTGCTCAGATCGCAGCTTTAAAGTACACTGTTCTCAGCTGCGACGAAATAAAGTTCACGTTTGTAGACGCTACCACCTTTTATCAACAGAGTGGTCTGGACTGCGGAGGCCAGTTACGAGCTGCGAGGCAGACGAAAGCAGCCTAAAGAAACGGGTGCGCTCCCAAAATATGATTTGACACGGGGAAAATATAAAAATGGAGCACGGGAAAGCGCAGCTTATCACGAGGCTGCAACAGCTTTGCACAGGTACTGTCGTAAAATTGTCTGTCTCACAGAGGGGGCATCTTTGAAGATTAGTCGCGTGTGTTCTCAGCATGTAACCAATGCTGTTTTTACTTGAAATGCGTAGTTGCTAATGTGATACGTGTGTTCTTTCCTTCATAGACAGCATTTTGCGTCGCCCAATGCCTGTTCACGAAAAGAACATGACCACTGAGTGGTTCCTCATCGTCTTCAGCATCAACATCTCGTTAACGTTATCATCTGTGCCCTAAACTGAATCTTGAAGGAGACGGCGTTGTCTGCTGTTTGGCGCCGTGCAGGTAGCGCACGGTCGTTAGTGAAACTGCTGCCTTCTGAGAATGAGAACAGAGAGCCCGAGCCAGAGCGATGGACTTGGGTCATGATTGTCTGTAGGTTCATGTAGGAGTCATGTGGTCCAGTGTTAACATAAAGGCATTGTTTATAGCTGCTGTTATGGCAGAAGATCCAGATTAAACGGTGTCACATTAGTGGATAGAGAGGATCTTTGGGAAGCTTCTGCAACTTCAACACAAAAAACTGATCACAGATCAGCACAGGCTTGTCCGTGTGAGCGCGATGCATCTACCTGCATTGGACCGTGTGCACACTGCATTTGGGCAAATGTAAAATCCAACTGAATGACAATAGCAGTGTTTACGTCAGCATCAAACTCCCCCAGTCTGCATCCTCAAACCAACAGACCGCAGGCCACACATCTTTACCTTTAACACTTGCGTGCGCGATCCTGATTCTCGAAGCCTCCTTAAAATTCATCACCGAGTCTTACTCTTAACTCCCCGAGCTCGGTCTGGAGGCATAACAGCCGGCTGGGTGTGCGTGCGTGTGCTTTAACGCAGCACTTCAGCTCCAGTATGAAAACATCTTCATTAGTTTTTGTCTGGTTGAGTTTGTGCAGCTGCTGTCAAGACGTTTCAAGTGGAGATGTCTTGGTGTGGAGCAACTTTAGCCCACTTCTTATTCAGCTCTGAAGAACTTGGAGTATAATATTTATCATTTTCTATTGAGTGCCTCCACACAATAACAAGCCGCGCATAAGAGCCTCGTAAGCATTAATTTTCATCTGTGCAAGTGAATAACAAATACGCCTGCGCCTTCTTAATTTTAGGCCCTAGTTTGTTGTCTCAAACACCTTGTTTTCCGTCAGTAAAGGCTGAAAGCAGGCTAAATGAGGATGTCCGCTGACACGCTGAGAAGACAGTGGCTCAATTGTGCTTCGGCCCTGGTAGCCAAGGCTAACCCAGGCTAACTTACGCTGCAGACTGGAGAGCGCTCAGCGCCCGGCGAGCATGCAGCGAGCCTTCATAGCCTGCCAGTCCTGCAGAGATGATGTCATTGTTCGAGACTGGCTGCGCCGCCGATGCTCTCCTGGCCGCGGTGCCCCCACCCCCCACTCACACCCCCACCCTCTCCTCAGTTGAATAATGGAGAGCTCGGAGCTGAGGAGAGGGGAGGGTGGAGGGGCAGAGTGCAGGCTAAATGCCCAAGCGTATTGTTGCTCCGTTCCGCTCCTTGGTACTACCAGACACAGAGCCCAACTCCTCCACGCTACCAGTAGGATATCACAGTGCTAGTAGGGTGGGAAGAAAGGAGGAGAGTGCAGCAGATTGCAAAAAAAGCGGCTTTCATATCTGCCGTAAAGCCCGTGCTGCAAAAAGTCATTTTCCTGACCCTGGTGCAGAAAGCTGCGTCTCTAGATCCCAAACAGTTATGAAACGGCAGGAGAACACGCCTGACAACAAAGGCCCTTTTGCTGGCAGGTATTCTTCTTGGTTGGAGGAAGAAGAAAAATACAACGCTCAGAGGTGCAAAGACTCCAAATGAGCCGAGTTATGGAACGGCTCCAACGGCAAGCTACTCTTCCAGTGGGCTGGTGGGAAATGCGTTCGTGTGCCTACACCGACCCAGGGAGGACGAATCCGGCTTAATGCGATAGATTGCATTAGCAGCATTGTCTGGTGTTTATTTAACCGTGTTGGTGCCTTCACTTAAGATTCACTTACATCGCTAATCCTCTGACGAGGCGTTTCAGACCTGCACTCGTCCGGTCCGGATGTCTAATGCCGCAAGATGCCGCGCTCCATCTAGGCCCCGTCGTGCTTTTTACATGAACCCTCTCCCACGGCAGTTAATATGCTTTGTGAATACTAACTGCGGCAATTGAAAACGGCATTTGTTTCATCCAGAAATAATCAATATACATTGATGAGGCTTTTAACTGTTGTCCGACAGCCAGTTGAAACCCCTGCAGCTAGACAAGACCAGGGGCTCTCTATTTGGATCCAAGAGCCAATAAGGAATGCAGCCAGTTTCTCAGTTGCATGTGATGACTTGCTGGTGAAAGGAAAAAGCCTCGCTGGCCAGTTCCGCGACACAAATGACGCATGTAAGCATGTAAGGAAAACACACGCGACGGAGAGACGTTGGTTTTGACTTTGGTTTCGGTCTTGGATTTACGATGGAGAGTGTGTAGTGTCTCAGTGTTAGTTCTAGTTTCGCTTCAGGCAGTAACAACGGATGACATGTTGGGCCTTTTTTTAATCTCCCGCGCCAGCTTTCATATTTGAGTCTGCCTCTGCGTGTATGATCTGTGACATGCAGTTTGTCTTTTACCCACAATTCTATGTTGTTTTCCTCTGCTTAAGAGACGTCCCATGGTGACAGTGCACAAACACCCACGGTCAGGGCGGTTGACGCGCACACTGCAAGCCTGTGTCTCTGATCGCGCTGGTGATGGTGCAACTCAGTATTTTTACTGGGCTGTGCAGCGTTGAGGAGCAGCCGGGTAATGTTTTAACAGTGTCTTTGGGATCTGGGAAAACTAACGGTCAGATGATGAAACAATCATTTAACTTTTGTAATTGATAATATAAAACACACAGCAAAAAAAAAAAAAAACAACTAAAATGAGCAATCACTAGAAATGAAGACCCCTCACTGCCTGATAGTTAAAGGATTAAGTTCATTCAGTCGTGAAGCAATTTTCTTAGTTACTGCCCTTAATTTGAAATCTGTTCAAAGCACATGTATCTAATTTCTTGCCATTACCCCGGCGTTAATTAAAGCCCACACCTGCTTCTCCTCATCCCGCTGATAAATCATCAGAACAGATGCTCTGCGTTCAAAGCTGGTTGGCTAAGTCTTTACGGGCTCCTTTTACAGATTTCATCAGCTCGGCGTACAATCAAAGTTCTGCGCATTCTGTTGTGTGTCGGCAGAAAAGAATTGCCTTTTGCTAACCTCTAGGATGCGTCTTACAAGGACATATAGTCCTGTTTAAAGCCCATACAGCAAAGAAAAATAATTAGCTCAGGGTCTCATCAAAGGCTCTCTTGTTAATGAGCTCCTCGTTACCTGCACTTCCTGGAGTTGCTCCTCCACTAACTGGCGCTTTTATCAAATGCTTTAAAGTCCGACTTAATGACTTACATTTGACATAAGCTGCTTTGTTTGTTATTTTAAAGCTGCAGTGTGGGATTTTTGTCTCCCCCTACAGGCAGTTAGAGTAATCACACAAACACTGTCTATGCGCCATGTTTGTAGTTGCCGTAGTCTTCTTTGCAGTTATGTTTGCTCCTCACTTCTGCTCTGGTGTACCAGTCAGTGCTAGCTGATGTGAAATGCCTTGCTGCCAGCGCACCATCGCGGGAGTGTCACACCAGACACCACCAGACACTTCAGCCTCCTGTGAACTTGTTAAAAAGGACTGGAATCTAATCCCTGGATGATCATTTATTAGTGAAAGTCCCAAAATATACTTTTAACAAATAAGAATTGCTAACAGGAGAAATCATTTAATTTTAAATCATTTAATTAAAATATAAAAGCTTCAACATGATTTTAGACTGCAAAAGATTTCAGGGTCAAGTGATCTTAATAATCTCATAACATCTCCCATTATTTGTTGTTGTTATGGGATCGTGCAGAGACAGAAATTCTGCACCAGAGCTGGGCCTGAGGAGGAAGTACAGTCGAACTCGCTTTTAAGGGAATCACTTAATGGTTTCTAAAAGTCTTTGTGGCCTTTTTCCAAATTGCCCTCTTTTAAGGGACTCAGCGGGCATTAACACAGGAGCCAGTTCTGTCAATTTCAAGAAACGGGAGTGAATTGCGTCAGATTACACCTCTGTTTTGTATGTGTTTCAAACCCACAGGACCGTTTTTAGTGCTCACAAGCAACACTGTGTATGCTACTACTGCAGGAGGTGATGTTAATATTTGATTATAAGTCCGTTTACATGTGTTAGGACAGTGTATAGTTCTAATACATATGTAAAAACTGTAGATGGTGGAAGTTTTAACAAGGAAGATCAACTTAACTCAAATTACAGGGAACATAAAGGTAAAATTTAATTAACTTTTGGTTTCTGTCAAGTATTTATTTGTATTGTACAGTTGTATTAAGTAAAAGACAAGTGCGTGGCAGTGTTTATAATAGAAATCATGTTTACCCCCTCACCACAGAGGGAGTGGGGAACTATTAAGATCACGAGTGAGTTTGTCTGGCCGAGGAGTGACCCATCATGAAAAAAGCACGACTTTACCGAATCCTGTCCGCTCAGGTATGACAGGTTTGCACAAGATAGCTCTCGGCGAGACAATGCATTATGCATGCGAGCGTGATAGAGGAAGACAGAGACCGTGGAGGTACAGCGGGCTATGTTGGCCGTCTTCGATGCGCTTGACTCCACACCCCCCCCCTCCCTCCAAGCCTTCAGCTCCCCGAGTGACCACAAAGCTGTCACGGAGATTGATGGACGGGAGCAGATAAGGAACACCTCCCTGCCACTTATAGAGCCACCTCTGGACTATCCGCCATGTTGCAGTGCGGTCTGTGACTGGGGGGGGGCAAAGAAACAAAGGAAACAAAGCAGCACAAGAAATATGTTCAATAAGAACTCTCCCACGGCCGATACTATTTTCTGTTACTCTGAAGCTGCATTATTTTCATAGTAATGCATGACTCCCACGCAGCTGCTTTATCAGTGTCCTGAATGCATTTGCATAGATGGGAGGTGTCTCTTTTCAGATGCTACCCAGCTGCATCGCCTCTCGCTTGTTGCAGGAGTGAAACAATGTTGATAAAAGCGTCGTTTCCAAAGGATGTTGCTCAGTACATGACCAAACAGTGCTTCGCAACAATGTGATAATCAACCCTAACGCAATGTAGGAGGGTGCAGTTTAAAAAAAAAAAAAAAAAAAATCTGATGGCAGGCCTGTTTGTGACACCTGTGGTCACCGTGGCAACATCAAGTACAGTTTCTTAAGGTAAATAACTTTGGCAATCTTAATCCGGCGTGGGAGTGACAGACTGAGAGCAGCTATCGCATGGTTTGCCTGAAATATTTGAGGAAAGGGTGGCAGCAGCTGGAGAATGTGCAAGGCATGGGTAGGTCGCAGTTTGACAGCACACTTTGAGGCGTCGTGTTCATTCCTGAAAGAAAACCACAATGTCACTTTCTGCTGAACACACGAACAGAAAAGGACAAAAAGGGCACGGAGCCTGATGGAGAAAGCGAGGACAAGAATTACGAAGGAAATTAGATTTCTGACGCGATACCAGCACATAGCATGGAGATCGTTGGAAAGAAATGACTGAATTTTGTTAAAAATATATTAAAAGAAATAAAGTAAAAGAAGAATAATTACCCCAGTAATAAAAGAGAGGTCTTTATTTGTTCAGTGCCATAAAATTCAGCACATATTTGAAGTCAAGGAGTCCCATGACATGGACTTTCTGAAAAAGGCTATTTTCTAGTTAAATGTTTTCGAAAATTAATTGCACAAAAGCATTAAAAATGAATTTGGGAAGACTTTAATATGGTAAAGTCAGTATGAAGGAACATTGTTTTTAAAGCCTGTTCAAACAGTCATTTATTGACAGTCCCTAAGTAAACTTCTGTGGTTAAGAGGGAGGGCCGAGAGGTGAGCTGACTTCATTTCTCACGCTCGACGTCCAGTCCTGTTTACTTCTGCAAGTTAAAGTCCCATTAACTCTCAACTGATGTTTAAGCATAAAGTCATGTATTCCTTGCACTGTATGTCACCTGCACACACAATACGTCTCCCAGCCGTGACCAAAACGCTGCTCTGCACATGTTCTTTGTGGTATTTTAGACTTTATCACTTTCTTAGAAACATGATGAAAAGAAAATGATGAGTCATCCTGCACCGGGAGGCAAATGCTAACCTGGCTCTTATCATGCATGCACTTGTTTGCCTCACAAATAACAATTCATTCATTGATCTGGCGGATACGGTGAACGTACCATTCCGCACTACGGTGCTGTGCACGTATTCGGTGTCCGTGCAGCAGAGCGGTTGCTAATTAAAGGCACAGTATTCTTGGTGTAGAGAAACAAACTTTTATGTTGTTGTTGCCAGAAACCTGCAGCCAATTAGCTGGAAAACTGTGTACTTAGAGGCGTAGTTACTAAATATAAATTGCTATTTAAATACACCAGTAAAGAGTTTTATTAAAGTTAAATGCTGTCCTTGAGATTCTCATTATTTCAAGTGCCATCTTTGATTCTGTCCATTACATATAGTAATTATCTCTCTTTGTTGGAGTTCTCGTTGTTTGTTGCAGAGTCTGCCATTATTTTTTAGGATTCAGGTTACCTGCACATGCACAGTAGACTGACAGGAAACAATAAAAACATGTTACTGTGGGGAATTTAATCTCATTAGCAGGAGCTTTCCTTCCCCTGTTCACCGACAGCTCTGCTGCAGAGCTAATGCAACATTTCCCACTGCTTCTGCATCACATTAAGAGTTCAACGTGCGAAACCACAGGACGGCTCTTACTGTGATGCGGGCGCAGTCGTAATTGTCACTGGGCTAGTGAAATTAGCGACTTTCTCGTTAAAACAGCGTGCGGCGATGAATTCTCTCTCACTGTTCAGTTTGTGTAGACGCCTTGTAAACATGCGCGGATGAAGGTTGGTCTTCTGCTGCATTTATAAGATCAGCTGCTCTTGGTGTCTTCAGAGTCACCGTGACATTTTAAGTGGTGCAGTCGCACACATTGGAAAGTGCCCATAATGAGCAGTCAGCTGGAGGGATCAGTACCGTCTCACTCTTTCACTGCAGTGCATTTTAAAGCGTTCATTGTTGGGTCCCTACAGCTAAATTCTCAACTGGTGGCAGCACTGTAGCTGCAAATGCAGGAGATATATGTAATGATGTACTTGCACAGGTTCATTTTCAGTTTTAAATGGGCCACAAAAATGTTGTGAAGGAAGGAAAACTCCTGCTGCCGGCCTAATGTGCAACTGCCTTGGCATCCATGGAAGTGCTTGTAAAGTCCTGGTGTAGCTGTGCGTGTCTGTGTGCGGCAGGTCATGAAAAGGTAGATCAGTTGGGCCTAAAGGAGAGTTGCGAGACTCGTCGTTGCAAGCCAAACCACAGAGCCTGTGCTCTGCAGACTGCGAGCAGCACTTTATGGAACTTGTAACAAAGATGCTGTGTTGCAGAAGAAGATAACAGGGAGCTTTTATGGCTTGGAAATGCTCCTCATTATAATGCTGATAGTCCATGTTTAGTGGTGCTGCCTCCATTCTGGGCCACTACCTATGGGGAGACTAGCGATCGTCTATGGATGGATGGATGGAGGGTGATCTCTCATGCTGCAATTTGCTGCAACCTGGCAAATAGTTTTTTTGTTTTTTGTTTTAATCTCACAGTCATCATCATTCTCTAGAGTCAGCTGTCTCAGTCTGCGGAGCCCGCTGGCACCCTTTCGGCCCGCTCACGCAGCGGCCAATGAGGCCTAAAATGCCGAGATTTACTGCTGCAACAGCTCGGCCTGCGAGACAGGCCCTGGCTTTTACCGAAGCGGCCCTGAGGGAGGCAGACTGAGGAAGATGGAGAGGCGGAGGAGGAGGCCGATGACTAAAGCAAGAGACGGAAAAGCAAGTTGTGTATCAGCGAGGCTGGCTTCATGACAGCAGCTCATAGTCGTCCCTTTGTTGGAAGTTACATGAGGAAAAGGTTAAACTGGTGTCTTGCTGGCGACACACAGTCTAGTCCTGCAGGATGTTGGCTTTGCTCTTTTCTGGCAACGAATTCAGCGTCTTTGAGTGGGAAACATCCACACTTAGATCTTCTTACACTCGTGTATCATCAATCATCAACGCGTTTGATGCTCTCCGTGAGCCGTTCTGTGATAAAGCCTTGTCATTTTCCGAAATGACCCACCCCCTTCAACTAAAACGCAATATGTGTTGTTGCTGCATTGCTTTATAGATTTTTGAGGCCTCTGTGGGTGGTGATATTGGCGTCTCTGCCTTGTCTTTTATTTATTTCTCCTTGCTGGATGATTGTTGAGTGTTGGTGCAGAATGGAGAATCCGAACCTTGAATGTTAAACCCAACTGGCCCCGCGATACACGACGAACCGCCAGCAGCTGTTCTTATCTGCAGGAATGTTTCAGGCTGAATGCTTTATTGAACTCCGGTTCCTCACGCTAACGCGGCGGCAGCGTTTTTGGCACTGTCATCCACATCATTGTTGTGATGGCAGATGTTACAAATCAGAAGTGGGTCGAGGGTTGCGTCTGATCACAGCTGACTCGGGTGGAAGAGATATTTGTTGTTTACTCCACAGTGTGAGTGCAGAAAAGAGCCTTTGAAGCAAAAAAGAGCCCTTTCAGAAGCCTGCCCCCTCGCAGAATCATCAATAAAAGATAAGGGAAGGAGAGTAGTACAGATGGCGAGGCAGTGACAACGAAAAAGATGAAATAGCCCATTTCTTTTCATTGATCTATGCGCCCTATGGGAGGTGCACTGAGTAGGGAATTAGTATGTGCTACAGCAAGCCATCGCATTACCCACCCTGTACGTTGAAAAGTAGACGTGCCGTACACACTGTTTGATCTTGATCACTCACGGTCAAGGGGAAGGTCTGTCCATGTGCTGTGTATTCTTATTGTCAGCTAATCCCATGAAAAGACTTTAATTAATTAGCTCATTCCTCTGAGTTGTTGCTGTGAGAGTTTTTGTATTTAAATGTGAGGTAGCATTGAGTCAACATCCCGATGCTGGCTGTCATGATCTCAGTTTGTAGGCACAAGCGAGCATCATGCTGGGCATCGGGCAAAACAGTGCACCTACCCAACCTACGGACATACCTTAGCTCCCTCGCTAGCTACCTAGACTCACTTGGATGAATTGCCACAGTTCCTGATATTCTGCTGGGAACAGAGATGTCATCCAGTTTGCTATCATCAGGACATTTCACGTGCTTTGCAGCAACGTTAGCGTCGACTCGGTCAGTGCACGCTCCTGGCTGTTTAATAATGTGAGTGGGCTCCATTTCTAAGCACAGTCGGTGCTCTGTGGAAGCGGAAGAGAGGCAAGGCTCTCGGGAACACGCGCAAACCTGGCATCCTTACAGTTTTACTGGGAAAACAGGTTCCGAGTCCCAAACAGAGTCAGGCCACGGGCAACCAAAAAGGGGATTTTTAAAGATCACATTGGCACTGCTAAGAAATGAATACATGGAGCTTGCTTCACATTCTTACCTATAGCATCAGCACAGCAGTGAGCCACACCGGTGCGCTGGGTATTCCTTCATTACCGTGAGCACGCACACTGTAGTTTACTGTGACTCAGTCTAACATATACCTTCCTCGCTGACCAGGACGTCAAATGTGTATTCATCCACTGCTGTAAATAGTCCCTTTGATTACCCTTCGCTAAAGGATACAGGGGTCATCCGTATTAAAATATTAATGAGGCGTTTTCTAAAAGAAAACACGTATCTGTGACCTTATTTTTAAAGGTTAGGATCCTCAGCAGCAATGAATGGGCTTGCTGCTGGAGTGAAGAAGACAGCTGGGGAAAGTACTGCGTGATGACAAATGCCAGATTCAAGCCACACTGTGTTTTTGTCTCTGAATGTGGTCACTGTGTCAGATAAGGCGATGTTAGTCATAGAATCTTGCAGGGACAGACTCCACGGTGATACACCATCATTTGCCTGCACCGATACCGCCATCCCTGTTTGCTTTGCCATGTTCACATTTGTGCACAGAGGAGCTCCCCGCGCTCTTACTGGTGCAATCGGAACGTGTGGTGGAAGGCTAGTCTTTCTGTCAGGGGAGGGAACCCTGTAGGCCCAATTGAAAAGACATAGAACTTATAGTTTTAAGATTTAAAGTCCCAACAAGCCCCTCTTGTTGTTTAGGTGCTTTGGTGTTGGGGGTGGGGGTGGGGTATTGTACTTGGGCTGATCAGTTTATGGGCCGGAAAACCAAAACAATAAGCTGAAAGACGGTAAAATTGACTTTAGAATTGAGAGCAACTGCTTGTTGTTATTCTATGAGTGTTACCGTTCACACAGATGTTAGGGCAGTTTCTCTTACAAAAATATCTTAGCTGCAGCTTTAGCCTCGTTTCTCATTGACTTACGGGATCATAGACACAGTCTGAGTTCATTCGGCTACACAGTCTTAGTCCGTTTCGGTCGTTTTGAACCGCTCTGACAGGCTCTGCAGCTTGAGGTTGGGCAGGTCACAGCCGTGTGTTTGCATACCTTGAATTGGAGTTGCCATTACACCATAAAGGTTTATTCAGCTTCTTGGACGCTGTTGATCTGTATCTTTCTGCGTTGTTTTAGTTTAACAGCTGGGCCACTGAATAAGATAAAGCTGGCTTTAGTTTTAGGGTGAAAGAAGTGAAATGAGCCCGGCTAGGTGCCCGGGTTTAAATCGCTGCAGATTTCCCAGCTTTATGGTTGTGGTTTTACTGCGAAGACACCAGTCGCTGCTGTCTGCTGTACTCACAGATTCAAGCCATATGTTGAGCAGATGAGACGTCTAAATCTTGTGACTGTCAGGCTGATTTGTAATAGTTGTCCTTTCTAAGTGTGAAACAGTCAGAATGGTAATGAGAATGGGCGACGCCGCGCATCTTGTTTTTCTTTGTTAGTGGCTTCATTTTAACACCAAAAGGTGTTTGAGAGGATATTTATTTCTTAGCACTCACTAAAATCCAGTTTTATTACAACACTACTTTAATCCTTTCTTTTGCTATGTTTGTGTTTTGTCTTTTTTCATTGCTTTGCATTGACCTAGAAGCTTAATTTTACATTAGCCTGAAGAGAGATTCTGTGTCTGCCTGCCTTCTCCCTGTGGTGCATCCTTCATCCTTTGTTCAATCTGTTTTGTCCTGCAGGCCAACCTGAACGACTCTCATAACCAGATGGTGGTCCACTGGGCTGGAGAGAAGAGCAATGTCATTGTAGCCTTGGCCCGGGACAGCGCAGGGGCCACTGGACCCAAAACCAGTTCTGTAAGTACACCTGAACCTGTCCACGCATAAAAGACATAAGAAATCCAGAACTCTACATCAATGCCCATTTTGTTTTCTTGAAACCTCACCTACCAGTCTTTAAAATCTCTTTCCAGTTGAAGTTTAGTCACTAAATTGCCTGAATAAATCAACAGCGCGGCGGAGTGTGTATTTATTCACTCTCGTCAAACAAGTTTCTCATGTTTCTGGTGATTGTTAAGCCCTCCATCTGCTTCCCTCACACACAAACTTAGAAAAAGCCTCAAGCTTCAAGCACAGTCACTGAACATAGCACATCTCCAGCTTTCTCGTTTGACTTCTGCTTTTTGCCACTGTACAAACCATCAGCTCTCAGAGATATATCTCACTATATTCATATTTTCCTGCTAAAAGGTTTCACAAACAAAAGCCCAATGTACGTAACAGGTATCAATCAAAATGTAGCTGACCGTCCATGATAGAGATAGATAGATACTTCAGATATCCAGTAGCGTCTTACATTGTGCAAAGCGTGTATCAGCCTATATAAAAAGAGGTCATGAAATAAAGTAAAAATAAATAAAATACAATAAAATCAGATGGAGTAGAATAGAAGTAAGTAAATATACAAACATACATACACATACATCTTCACCTGTACACACGTGCAAATCGTGAGAATGTATGTGTGCAAATGTGTATACACAAATACATGTACACGTATTTATGCATGTATACATATACATACACACATGTACACTTATATATGCGTGTATACATATACATACACACGTACACTTATATACGCGTGTATACATATACATACACACATGTACACATATATATGCGTATATACATATACATACACACATGTACACATACATATACATATGGTGGGATTGTGGAGCAGTGGTTATGGGTGGTAAATGGTTGGTGGTGTCCATCATGAGCTCAGACCAGGACAGTCCTCACTGGGAGGAGGTGAAGAGCCGTATGACCCGCGGGACGTAGAGCAGGTCAGAGACAGCAGCCTGCCACTGAATGTGCTCCTCTGCATAGTGATGACATCATGCACAGGGTGATGGACATTGTCCACGATGTGCAGAAGCTTGCTGAGGGTGATTTATAAGGTAGACAACACCAACTGGACAATATCTTCAATATTTCAATTTGAGGGCAAATATCTGCTGTGACAGTGGCGAACCCATAGGATAATGTGGATAACGTGTGGTGCTGCTCTCTCTTTTTCACTCTATATAACCCCCGCAGAGTCTTAATTAGACCGTAAAGATCTAAAATTGATATTTTTTAATTATACCTTATCTCACATATGCACCCACGACTGCAGAGCCGAGTGTTTTGAAAGCGTCGACATTTTTAAATGTTTGTCTCCTGAGGGGTGTAGTCCAGGGGATACTTAAACCATTTAGTTAATTACAGATTAATGGAGTGATTGCATTTCGAAGTAGAGCAATAATATCTTGCCTCTCAGAGTATTTGTAAGTAATGGAATAAAATCTACATTAAGGCCTAAATGGTCTGAGGACAAAACCAATTCATTTTGAGTTTTTTTTTTTTTAAACAAATTGTGATTGTTTTCTGTAAATCACAACCGCAAATGTAGCTTGTTTCACATCAGTAGACAAGAAGAAGATAATAGAGGCGCCCTTTACTGAGTTCCTACAAGGATTCAAACAAGTCAGCTGAGTAAACATGGAAAGTCAACTGTTAAGCAAATTTGTCTTTCTCACATAAATTACACAACAATTATCCAACATTTCTAAATGTACGCTGTAAGTCTCATATTATTATTTGGTCATATTCAGATATCCTCAAGACATTCAAATGTGACATTATTTATCTATAACAGCTGCATAGTTGGCCAGTCATAATATATAGGTCAAACTACTAATGAGTATCATGAGACACTGTTTCTAATATTCTGTTGACAGCTCTGCACATGTCTGATGTTGAATGATGTTGATGTCTTGCAATCCTGTTGTGTGATAGGAACACTGTTGGAACATAATAACATAAGTAATGCATGCAGAAAGTATAAAGGTACCCCTGTGGACTGTCTTACCTCTAGTAGAGCTATGTAACTGCCTCTAATGAGTAGGTCCCTGTGGGTGACACATTTCCGCCAGTGATTTCACACTGTTCCAATGATCTACATGTGGCGGTAACGCAACAAGAAATGCATGTAAAAGCAGGGAAGAAGCTCAGAAACTGACAACCATAAGTTAAGCAATCCAGGGTGTAAAATGCATTAAGAAAAATTGGATTCTCAGATAGTTTATGAGAAGGATCATACATTTAACAGTGTGTCCATACAGTTGTCATGGGCCACCATGGTCTAATTGTTAATTGCTCCCTCTTCTCCCCTTTATCTCCAGGTGTATGTGTCCTATGACTACGGGACCACTTTCACGCTAGTCTCCGACAAGTTCCAGCTTTCAGAAGCCAAGACCAAGGACGGCAGCAAGCAGGTCATCTCCCAGTTCTACCACAGCCCTGCAGACAACAGGAGGGTAAGTCACAGTGTTCTCACAGACTAAGCGCTCCATTATGGTCACATGATATAAAGGTGAAGTCGTGAAAATGAGGTGAACTGTGCTAAAGAGGTGTCTGGAATGATCAGTTATCAACCAGGTATAGTGAGTAAGGTTGTGGAAGAAAAGGACAGTCTGAATCCTGAGAGATCTCCAAGTTCCCACTGGGTTCCTGGTAATGTTTCTTTCCAAGACAACTTTTGCTAAGTTACAAAGCTAAACACCTTTTGGAAATGTCTCGGGTGTTACACACTTTTTCCATTTTAGAGTGATGGTAGCCATTATGCTCCTGTAAGGGCTGTGATCCTTTTACTATACCTTGTCTTTCTCAACACACATCTATCTTGGAGATCTACCAAAGGTCTGTGGAGTTCAGACTTCCTGGATTTGGTTTGTTCCTGGGTCCACTTTTAACTCGTGGTCCGGAACCTTTCTCAGAAAGTCATCTGGAGTTGGCAACGTTTGACTAAACTCCACCACAGCTGTAGAGACATTCGAGTCAGATCAAGAGATTAGTTTTGATGTGCTATTACTTGCTGTGCTTGTAATAGCTAGCATGGATGTGGTGAAGATAATAATGGAGTCAGTTCCAAGACCCTGATGAGTCCAATATGAAGTCCAAGACAAGGAACAAAGACAGGCAATAAACTAAGACCACCTGAAGAGAGATGAAGAAATCTCAGGAACTTCAATAGAATTTTTACAAATTGAATAACTGTTGCAATCGGTGTATTGAAGGGCAGTTGAAGACTTGCATGTCACTTTGGTGGAAGCTACTCTGGAAGATCTGTTCCTCGAGACAGCTCTATCTATCAAGTTCAGAGGTCTTACGGAGCTGTTGGGACGTCATGGCTTTGGTTTTCCTTTGAACACACCCTGAGCTTCAGATCTTGCACCTTTCTGAGCAAGAGGCTGAAGCTGGCGCAGACTGATTGAGCAAGGGTTCAATACGAGGTCGATCAAAAGCAGTGCAAGCATGCTCACTTAGAACTGGGTACACTTGAAACAAAATAACTTGTGCTACATGTAGTCCAGCAAACTTTGGAGGAGCAAGCATTGCAGCTGTGAATGGCCGTGGATAGCAGATGTGGATAGCTCCCATTAAGTGGGGCCAGACAGGATGGACAGGAAGCAAATGGTTAAGCTGATATAAAAAAAAATTAAAATGTGGCCTTTTTCCTTCCAGTATACTTCATTTAAAATTTATGTTATGTGATTCCTTACTTTGTTCTATCACTTTTACATATACAGTTTTATATTTTACCAATTGCATGTTCTGTGCCAGAGCAGCAGGGAACAAAGCAGTGAACATTAAAAGCTCAGTCCCTGTCTGTGGAGGATGCGAGCAGATTCACAGGGCTGACAGAGTGTCAAGGGGTCATTTGTCTGGCTCAGGTGGGTTCACTATGAGATGGAGTACGGCAGAGGCTGGGGTGGGGTGTGGGGGGGTGTGGGTAAGAGGAGGGAGACAGAGATGAAGCGATGGAACTGGACAAATATAGGTTAGGCAGGGAGAAAGAGCAGGATCTTCTCCGGGTTCCTGCATAATACCAGAAAGCACCAGGAGTCCCATAATGAAGTGAACAGAGCTTCCCTGTGCTTGCAGGCAGACAGCAAAGCTCGGTTTTTAGTAAAGGCTGAGGTGATTATACACCTTAGCAATCTGGACTTCATCTGACAGTTATTATTAAACTAACTTGTTTAAAATGTTTATTTCTTTTCTTTGATTTTTTTATTTTTTTTGTGTTGCGTCTTGTTTCCGTTTGTGTTCAGCATCTGTTCCTCCTGAACGTGTTTCTCAGGTTTCAAACTGAACCAGATTTACACAGATACCTGACATTGTTCCGGACTAACGTGCAGGTTCTTCGTAATAGTCACAAGATACATAACCACAAGATCTGAGCTGATATAGGTCCAGTCATGAGATTTCAAAACTCATTAGATATACTCTAGTATCACAGTAATGGCGATTGTTCATGGTGAGGAGTCATTACAGAATCCAGGTCAATTCCACGACCCATTTAAGTCCAGAAGTGCCAGTGATCATACAAAGTAGCCAGTAAACAAAACTTAGGAAGAATTAATAGAGGCAAAAAAAATAAATTCTCAGGCTCTTACAATAAATTTAGCTCCTAAATACAAAGGAACTAATTAAATGATCCAATCAGTGATTTTGAGGGCAGTTTAACACCATTTGCAATTCCTTTCTGTATCGCTAGGTAACAAATGAACCAGTCCTCAGTAAAAATACAGCATCAGCAGCACAAAGCGCAGAGTTTAACAAAGAGCAGGTATAAAAATAGATCCTCTTAATTGAGCAAATTGAACATTCCTGCATAATCCAGTGCTCCTGGATTCATTTGCTTCTCGGTACATCGTCGTTATTCAGTGTACTGCACTCCTCTGAACACTTGAGCAGTCTCCGTTCTCCGGTGGGACCGAATTAGGAAAGCTCGACTGTGCATCAGCGATCTGGCACCGCTGCATTCGGGTATCACTCAAGCACCTACGGAACACTTAAGCAGACGTTGGCCGCGGTAGCTTGTGTTTCCCGCTATACTGTGCCCTGCTCACATCAAAGTGAGCTGAGGAGAGTGGGATTATCACAGCACAACTGCATAATCAGACTTTGTAATAGGGCTGGGGAATACATGTGTTGATGGAGCACTTAATCCTTATGACTAGACACTTCTGTATTTCCTTTTGAAGTAATACAGTAAATTTGTTAAACCAGCTCAGAAACGACATCATAGTTCTGTCTCCTTTGTACTTTCCTCCTGTTCTGCAGTACCTTTTTGTGGACTCCACCAATAACTACCTGTGGAACACCTTCGACTTCTGCAAGAGCGTCCAGGGCTTCTCGCTGCCCTTCAAGCCAACCGACCTGCTGCTCCACAGCAGAAGATCCAGCCTGGTGCTCGGCTACGACGGCTCTCACCCGCACAAACAGGTAAAGAGCAGCTCTGTCTGCGGGCAGCTGCTTTATCTTCACGGTGTGTAGTCCCATCGTTGTTTTGTGATCTTAACTCAAGGGTGATACCACAGGAATGTCACAGGCAAATTCAGCTTAAAACTGATTTGAATCAGTCTTTTAATGCCTTTAGGTATTTATCTAACATGTATGTCATATTTACAGGCTTCTCTATCTATCATAACCTAAACCATATATTTCTATATTTGTGTGTCTCATTTGTATGAGAGCTCAGAGATGAAACTACTGGTTAGATCTTTGCATGGAGCCTTTTTCCTTGTCTTGAGTTCGAGCACAATAGCACCAAGCGGCTCTCCAGTGTTCTCCTTGTCACATGTGTAAGAGCCAAAATGAAGGAATGAGCTTGACCTACATTTTTACGGTGCCCCCCCCCTTCTCCTCCCACCCCTCACATCGTCTCTCCCTCCTTTGCTGTAGCTGTGGAAATCAGACGACTTTGGGGAGACATGGGTGTTGATCCAAGAGCACGTGAAGACCTACTTTTGGTAAGGCAACCGCTGTCTCAGCACACAAGTACAGTAACACAATGAAGGGAGCATATACTGTATGTGAGAAATGCCCTGAACTCTGTGCTGCATTCAGTGGTACAGCGCAAGGAGGGAAAACGAAACACCACCTTCTAGAAAACACCAAGTCGGTATCGCAGAAAGTCCATCTTTTTTAGGGTTTAGGTGGTTATTACTTGCAAATGCTGATCACATAAGCTTCAGGGTGTGAAATACTGCGAAGCCACTACATAAGGTCCTGTGATGAGCTGGTTGCCAAATGCTTCACATGAGACAAGGTTATGGGACACTGGGACAAATTCACTGATGCAACTTTAAAAAAAAAATACATTTCACAGCAGAACAGTTTAATTTGTCATAGAGCCATTCATTTGCTGTCACCTATGAATTCAAATTTGTTTGACCACGGCGAACTTAAGTTCATCTCTTTGCAAAGACAGCAGCAGTTTGAATGCACGTAGAGCGGAGACACGCTCTGTTTATCTTTCGGGAGGGGACAGTGAATGAGTTTGGTATCTGAGTCACTGAACAGGACCAGACGAGAAAGCTGAAGTGGTTCATGTTTACTTTCACTTTGTCAGTTCCTTTCTGTGCGCGTGCGGGGGTGTGTGAGCTGCGAGCAGGGGCCCTACTACTTCGTGTTCAGTCTCGGGGCTATAATTGGAGGATTGCATGTTCGCCCGTCTCATGGTGGCTGATCATTGTCTGCGGCATTCGATGCATATTTTATGATCTGTGATGTCAGCTGTAACTGCGGGCATGGACAGCCGCAACTTTCTTCAAAGAACAGCCAGTTAAAATCTAACTGGTTGGATGGTCGGACTGAACACAAGGTGCTGTTTATGAATGCGTGCATTTGGGGAAGTATTAAATAAATGAACCGTCATGAGCAAGAATAAGTTGTTGAGGGGTTCTAAATGCCGGTTTTAAGTTAAATACTTACCAACCAAACAACGCACACCCTATCTCCAGATTCTTAGATATGCTAAATCCTCATTGGTGCCCTTGAGTATGTGACCTCGCCTTATTTGGAGCCCTGTCAATGCAAAAACCAGTCAGAAAGGCATTGAGGAGAAGATTAAAAACCAGAATCTCAAATGTGGAAAAAAACAAACAGAAGTATTGTATCGTAACTTTGGCAGAAATGAGCGTGTTCATGGACGTTTCCTGTAATTGAGAAAACACCTTTACACAATGGCCCAGTCAACCATGCAGCCAACCTTCACAGTGGACTGTAGAGAAGCAGCGCAGCAGCGACTAGGAACAAACTTTCCTAGCATGGGTGGCCGGGGAGATCAGGGGTGAACACACGGAGAGCCCAGCTCCTCTTTTCATTGGCGCATCACTGTGAAAAACACTTTTGAAAGCTTAACATCAATCAGTGATCCTCCACAGTGAAGCCCTGGAGTGATGGTATACATTCAGTTCAACTTGTCATCTCACACCTCCTTATGAAGGATTGACTGAAGGACTAGAGGCAGCTGTGTGTTAGGTATCTAACAAAAGCAGGTGGTATGGATGATATCATGTTTCATTACTAGGGATGTCCCTACCAAGCACATTTGGCCATCACTCCTAACTTATGTTCCCCTTTAAACTTGGTATTGGTTTCAGTATTCCATATTGGTCAGGCTCTACTTCCAACCAATACTGAGCTTATTGTGAATTCGTGCAATCAGACGGACAGGTTCATATAAGCGCTAGGCTGGTTTGCAGGTTGCTGCAGGCAGGAGGCAGCCACAGCCCAACTGACTTTGTGACGTTCCAGTCCGTCTTTTAGGAAACTGTAAGAGGTAAGACATGAGTCGGCTCAATTTGTCATGGCCCTGAAGGTGTTTATTAAATGGTTATCGGCCCATTTCCTGCCATGGCTGGTTAATGCCACATCCTGTTACCCAGGTAGCAGATGGACGTGCAGCGGGTGAGCAAAACCTGTTTTATCTCAAGACTGAGATGCTCTACGCATTTAATACTTAACACTACAGTGATGCATTTGCCTTTCTCTTAATCATATAGATTGTATTGTATTGTATTCTGTTAAAATTGTTAAAACCAAAAAGTGTGCAATGTTAAAAGTGCATTTTCTCTGTCCCCGTGGCGCTGATAATTGTGAAATTGATGAGTTAACAAATTAAGTTTGAATTACTTTTTACAGCGTGACTCATCGCAGTCAGACTTTCAGTTTGGGGGATTGATTTGTTTTACAACATAAACGGATCAGTAGCAGTTTTCCTCTGAACAACATAAAGGTTATTCCTGACTGGAATCAGAACATAGTCTGCTTTAAACCAGTTTGACAGAAGCTAATCGTGTTGGTGTATGTAGCCTTGCCTTTAAAACCTTTTTTTTTTTTTTTTTTTTTACTGCGCTGTAGCCAACAGCCAGGCAATCAAATCACTGATTGCGTATCCCTTTTCTATGCCAAACGCTTCAGCGGCCTGAGTGATTCACTTCAGTGGGTAGATTTTAGCCTCTTAAACGCAACAACGGATCGGGGAAAATGACGAGATGGCTCTGAGAATCAATCAGGCCTGGCCGACGTCTGTGAGTTGATGACCGAATATTCAGATGAGTAAACGTCTCCCACCTCCTGCGTCTGCATCCCCTCCTGTCCGAGTGGCTGCGAGATTAAGGCACTTTTAGACAGACCGCATGGAGCCGCTGGTCGCCGTCACCCCTGCTCCTCTGCGAGGCTAACACACTCACCGATAACAGGCTAATGTACACAATGTACCAGCCCACACCCACGACACATCTCGCCCAGGTCATGTTCATAAAATTGTAGGACTGATAGTTACCATATTGAATACTGTTACTGTGGAAACCGACTAAAAAAATCATTTAGCCTTGTAGCCAACACTTCATCATGACGAGAAAACAAAAGCATGATTCGATATCTTCATGTGTTTACAATTTGTACTGAATGAATAATTGATGATGTTGATGAACAGCAAATGGAACAAAAAAAAAATAATAATTTCAACACTCAGCAACTCTCAGTCACTGAAAGCTCTTAAAGTGTCAGTTGAATCTGTTCACTAAAAACAGGTCAGGCGTCAGTGAAATGTCAGTGACTCAAAGAAGCTGAAGCGTCCGTTACAGTCGAACAGCTGAAAGGAGCTGAAGTGTAAGCGTTGAAAGGAGCTGAAACGTCATTTGAAGTGAGACGGAAACCGAATAAAATCAGGTGGAATGAAGAAGTGAAATCGTCAAAGTGGATTAGTGGATGAGTTGATTTATCAGTTTAAGAGAAAGAGCTGAAAGCAGGTGAAGTGTTTGCTGATTAGTGAAATCAGTTAAAATGGCTGTTGGTGTCTCAGGGAAGAAATCAGTTGAAACGTTATTTACTGAATAAGAGCTCAAGGAGAGTGAAATATAAGTTGAAATATGAAAGATTAAAACTTTCAGTTACAGTTGGAGATCAGTGTTTCAAAGAGCCGCAGAAAACCGAAGTGTCATTCGTTTCACACCACTGAATTATCAGATGCAGTGATGAAAGCAAATGAAATATAACAAAAGAGTCATGATTAAAGCGGAATACATTTTGGTTTGAAGTGAAGCCGACATTTTTCTGTGAGAAGTTTTGTCAGCTGCTTCGAGGTTGCATTTTTCTTTAATCGCCCGAACTCATAGCTTTGACCTTACTGCCTCTCCATAAACAAATACTTCCCTCCTGTAAAAAGTCTGCGATGAGATCCGAATCATCTCTAAACACCCATCCCTCCGGTGACTCCACATTCCTGTGCCCGCTATCATTTCTCATTAATCACTGATGAAAACTAGCTGCGGCATCTCTAATGAATTCAGGAAGCTCTGCTCAAGACAGCTTGGTCAGCTAATTTGTTCGCGTGATCAGAAAGGAGAAATACACTCACACTAATATGATAGAAGCTTGATGTTTGTATCCACACGTCTGTTTCTTTTGTAAACTAATTATTGTTCACTTTTCATCTGAGCATACGCTGTATGAGTTATTCCCTCCTCATGTTTGTCTGCTCATCCTTTTCCTGTCAGACAGTGTCCGTACTCTAGGATTAGATTCAAATTGGTGAACGGTCACTCTTGGCCAGGTTTATCGTGCATCCAGGCAAACAGTCTGCGCTCAATCCAAACTTATTTCGATCTCCGAGCAGCGCAGCAATCCAAAGATTACGTGGATTCATGCCTCATCTTGGCATGCACCTTGAGGAACAGCTTATTCTTTTTGTCACTAATTAAAAGTTGATTTAATAAGCAATAAAACTCACCCTTGCTCAGTTGAATTCACTGTTTTTGGGCTTTCTCCTTACCATGGTAGGTAAGACCAATAGCTTATGGAGGGTGCTGTAAGCTAGTGTTAATAAACTCTGGCAGTCAGACTACAAAACTGATAACTGTCCTCTCAAAGAGTCCTTCATAATCCAGCCTCTCCTTCCACCGTAGCTCTGTTCATAGATTTTATCATAATTTAACCATTGGTGGTATTTAGTGGTCAGCCTGTAAGATGTGATGAAGTCTGTTAAGCATACAGCACTGCGGTGGTGCGCTGGCCAAGAGTAACTGCAAATTATCTGAGGACAAAGGCAGCACAAATAAAGATTGATCTTAAACTCTCCCCCCCGTGGCTCCATCCAATTTGGGTCTAATCCTGTTTGTTCTGGCTTTGGAAAGGGGCGCTACTGTTGTGCTGCAGATCAGTCTTAAGGCGTCGAAAGCCAAACAGACCCGAGCATGACTCTCGGCCCGCTGCTGGATGAGTTTAAAAGCAGCCAAATCTGACGCGCTTCCCCCACCCATCTCCTAATCCTCTGATCTCAGTGCTAGGAGACAGACTGAGTGGTAACAATCCTCTGTGTATACAATGAGAAGCACAATCCCCTTTTCCATATGGATTACAGACAATGATAGGAATCCCACAGGCGGTGATTTTAAATGCATTGGGAGAAACAAAGGGAACGGGTGAAGAAGATGAGGCAGAGAGGAAGAAAACATTCAAAAACCAAAGGACTAAATGTAACGAAAGGAAAAGAGCAAATACGCATTAGCAGGTTCAGGCATTTTTGTTTTATTAAACAGAACAATGGGCATGTCGGCTGTGAAGGCTGTAACTTTTCATTCAAAACACTTAATCGCTGTGTAAATGTGGAATGAAAATCAGTCTTTAATGATCTGATACTTAAAATTCAAACTTTATTACCACAGTAGGTTGAGCCTTGTTACTTTGATCTTGTGTGCCCATCGGCGCCCTAAGCAAATCAGGCTGTTGTTGCCGTCGTTACCGCGGTGCGGAGGAAACGAGGGAGCCGTGCCGCACTAAATTATCCGAGCGATAATGTGCGGAGGCATTTTGAATTCAACACCATCAGCGGCAAAATGTGGACAACGGTATGTCGAGTTCCTAAAATACAACTGCTTTGATGTCACGTTAGCACGTCACTCCAGCGAGCTGCTGTGAATGCTTCATTAACTCTGTAATATCATTGGCGGATTCTATTCACGATAATTGGATTTACCTGTTTGCCGTCCACTTTTAATCCAGTGTGACTTTGCTGAAACACTGACACCCCATTGACCGAATGGGTCCTTTGTTGGTAAATGTAAAGAACTGCATTGGCCCAGAAATGTTCACCTCAGTTATGATTTTATGGAAGCCATGACTGTTTGGTAATCACATTTATTAACAACTCCGTTGCTGCCGGAAGTTCAAAAACGGTTGCGCGTTCCCTGAAAAACATTTAGGGGAAATCCTAATCGAATGACAAACAGAACTGGCAGAAAATGAGAATCTGCCAAGAAAGGGGGGAGGACGGGTGTTGGGGGCAGAGACCGATTCAAAGGAAGGGACGGAGACAGACTGAGAATAGCCTTCCACGCACTCTTGGCCCAGACAGTGTCCATCAGTTGAACGGGGACCTTTGAGAGAATGCCACAGAGGCCGAACTGAGCCGGGACACTGCTCTCTCTGTTCAGCTCTCGAGACTCCGGAGGAAAACACACTGACTTGGAAGGCCGACGATAAGACCCAGTGAGGCTCCTTCATTCATTCCGGCTGACTGTCCGTGCCATGGGTTTCAGAACACCCTCGCTTGTACGCTCGTGGCCACAAATAGTTTGACCACGTTGTTTTTCAAGGTTGACACACAGACAGATATTTTCAGCTCGAACATGCTGATATTCTGTATTTTGTGCTGACATTTATTATCTTGAAATTTTGCCATTTTTATAGCAAAAGTGACAAAGACTCTTTGTCAGCATTTGAAAAGCATCTAACACAGCCCAGAAAGCCAGAATAACACAGTTGCTTTAGGTGCTGCATTAGCCTTCTAAGGCAGAATCCAATATATGTTTTCCAGACTGTCACCTCTGAAGATGTTGAATTAAGTTATTTATGCTGAAATGATTTTTTTAAAATAAGAGATCTGAAAGAAAACACCCTGAACAGAAAGATATGCTGGATATGGTGGTTGCACAGCAAACTGGGACCGATTGCAGGCCAAACGCATGCTGTAGACAAAGATATTTCCATCTACGCGCAGTTTGGAGTCACATTACCTTCACGTCTTGGAACTGCGGGGAACAAACGCAACACTGAGGAAATTTACGAAACCAAAGGAGGCGCATGAAGGCTCCTCACAGAAGGAACAGGGGTGCGATTCAAACCCCGAACCTCGCTGCGCGGTGACAGCGCTAACCGCTGAGCTGCCACGTGGGTCTTGGGAAATATCGCTGACATCAAATATTTTTGACAAGCTTTGACTTTAAAGCTCGATAAACGGGCCACTTCAGATCCGATGCTGCAGCCAGTTCATCAGCAGCCTGGGTCAAATCACTCTGGCCAGATGGGTTGAAGGAGCAGAGCAGCCTCGAAGGACCCATAGTGGGACTTTATTAACCCTTAGCTCTTAGTAATACTGCATTAAAAATACACAAGAGACTGTGGTGGTCGGAGCCCGACTGAGAGCTAGGGTTACACAGCTCAAGTTTGACAATAATTGAGCAGGAATGTGCGCTCGCACCTACTTTATTGGCCACTAAATGTGCAAAGTGGGAGGGGCTGCTGGATCTAGAAGTGTTCTTTCCCATGTATTGTATTCTCATCTCAGTTGTTTCTTTACATAATAGCTTCAGTTTTACCAAACTATTATATTTTGTTAATACTTTGGGCAGTGCCCATGAGCCCCTGCTGCCGTTGCTATGGAGAATGGGCTAGACAGGGGCAAGACACTCCTCTGACTCTGAGAAGGTTTTGTGGATGTGTTGGGTGGAGGGGGAACTGTTGAAATCTTTATGTAGATCCACTGGTACTCCATGAGGTAACCACTAGAAAGACTGCATTTAAAAGAAACAGGATTTTAATATAAATTTGCAAGAAATGGTTATGTTTATAGTTTTTTATTTACTCACTCTGTCTTTACCCATTTTCAGGGGCGTGGAACCCTACGACGCCCCCACCACAGTGCTGGTCCAGAGACACGAGCCCCAGGGTGTCTCCACCATACTCAGCAGCACCGACTTCTTCCAGAGCGAGCACAATCGCAGAGTGATCCTGGAGCAGGTCGACAGCTTCCAGCTCCGAGAAAAGTACATGTTCGCCACCACCACGCGGGTAAGAAGTGTGGGGCGGGGGCCGCTGTGTGACCCACGTCCCATTCTGGACGCTAAGTCACAGCTCTGACATCACAGCGCTAACTCCATAATTAAAGACCTGAAAGCGATCTTCTCATCTCACACTCTGAAAGCGAATATGCATATTTCTTGGAATGCATAAGTGGGGCACTGACTTTTGCAGGGGTGGCCCTCTGCATTAAGCTGTCATGTGATGAAAAATTGCACTTTAGAATAAATCGTTATATTATTTGGTTCCGTAACATATTCGAACGTACATGCATCCATTTGAAATATAAGTATTAGTAAGTATTTAAATGTTGAATAATAAAGCGTACCGATGACATATTTGAGACCCCTTGACTATCTGCCTTTTGAATAGCTGGCACAGCGGAACAGCGCTCACATTGACTGATGGAAGGAGCTTGATCAAGTCGGGCCCTTTTCTACTTGTCAGAGCTCTCGTAAAGGAAGAAAGAGTGGAGAGGAAAAGAGTCAAAGTCAGAAACTGCTTGGTAAAGCTTGAAAGTACTGGTTGTAAGATTTGGAAGAAATTAGAGAAGTATTTTTACTTTTTATTTACTTCCAACCCAGATTACCCCGGTGGTGTTTTCATGTAATCCTAAATTCCCGCGTGCTTCGATCGATATCATTCTACAGTAAAAGTCGTTGCTTGAGTTGGACCCAGCGCCGATGGACAGAAACGTGATGAAGCAGCTGGAAAGTAGCTGTTCCGCACTGTTCCTACTGTGCACCTGCATGCATTTTTAACAGCCTGCATTGTATTACAGCGCAGTTAAGCGATGTAGTGAGCAGTCGGTTTCCCACCTCAGCATAATGTGCTGAGTATAACAGACGTTAGATCAATATTTGGCTGGCGGTAACGTGAAGCGCTGTATGTTTGTCATTGTTAGTCTCCAGTGTTTGCGTAGCGGAAGCCTCGGTTAGGCAGCAGACAAACAGACAACGGAGCAGATGGCGAATTTGGTTTGGATCTCATCTCCTCCCTTGTTTCGCAGGACAGATTTGAGCGTCACATGTCTGCTGCGGCGTGGGCCGGCGGCAGCCTGTAGCTGCGGAGCTTCAGAAACAGTTGATTGTAAAGGGAGGTCGGCCGTGAAGGATTTTGTCTGATCTGATAATTGATATCAGATGGCTCAACATGCTAAGTTAATGCATTTAGCTGCTCTTCCGATCGGCAGAGAAAGCAAGGAATTAAATGAGCACATAAATTAAATTAAGTGTCACTGCGATGATGAAGCGGCAGTGTAAGCATACTGTGGGATTTCAGTTCCACTCATCTGTGCTTCAGCTGAAGATTGACGCTCCTCTACATTATAATTTTCAGCGCGACTCTACACTAAATATCCACTGATTTGAATGAATACATCTGCTGCAGCTCATAGCTGCTCCTTTAGCATGTAACATTTGATTGAGAAGGACAATAATCCTGTCTGTACACTCTGTAAATGTGTTGTCATCTGTCGGTGCAGATGCGTGACGCATATGGCGCAATTTACTGTGTAGACAGCCGGCGGGCAGTGCTTAGCGCTGGGCTAAGTCAGAGCAATATAGAACAGACTTAATAAATCCCAGTGGTTAATGTGGTCAAACCTAATGAGTAGCCCTCATTTCCAATTACCAGTGTGGTCCAATGAGACGCAGAGTTTAACCTCAAAGTGTTGAGAAGCCAGCGGCTGCTAAATGTGGTTTTGTTTACTGCTCAGATGCGAAGTAGGATGACGGGGAGGGACGTGTGCAGGATCTGCACCGGAGACGGTGGCCTCCTTTGAACAGGAAATGCTGCGTCGCTGCAACCTCCCTGCACCAGCTTACCCCGAGTTTATTCTGTTAGTTAACCACCTCCACGATAAAACTCCTGGATTGTTTGTGTGCAGTGCAAAATGGTATCTGTAGACCTGTCCGGTCTCCTGCTCAAACATTCGACTGAGCCTGTAGTTCTGTGCCTTGTAGCTGTAGCAGCTGAATACAAACTGACAGTCAATGCCAGCGGATGGAAACAGTTCATCAGAATCCCTCAGTGATGCTTTTTAAGTACATGGTATCAACATCTCAGTCACTTTAATGGAGATCTCCAGAGCCTTTGGAGCAGGAGAGCAACCTATCGTGTCGCGTTGAATTAGCCACCGTCAGCTCAGCGGCGAATAGAGTGGCTGGATTTTTTTCAGTGAATGCACCTTTATTTCAGATTAAACTATGTCCAAAGTCAAGGATAACGCGATCGCCCTCAATCTAGATCGCAGTTCAGACTCATTCTCTTACAGAACAGATGGAACCACTGCACCAAATCATCTCAAATCCAAAAACGTATGTAGATCGGAGAACAAAACCATCTCAAATTAGCCTGCGACCTAATACTGATCCATCTGGGGCCTGCTGACATGGAAAAGGCAGAGAGGCTTTGAGGAGAAGAGGGCAAAATAATACTGGCAACCGTAGCGATGCATGTTTGGGTGTCCTTCCTGCAGTGTTTCCTCAGAGACGCTCAGTTCTAGAACAGTTCATCAGTGCCGCTGCATGTAATGCAATGGATGTTGGTGGGAGGGGGGTTGCACAAAACATTACTGATACCCAGATGAGCTCAGGGAGGATTGAAATGACTTCACTGAAAATATGAATACATTAATAATTTAGTTCAATAATAATACGCGTCATTCTGAAATTTGACTTTCCTTTTAATGAGATGTTTTTGTTCTCAAAGTAGATTTTGATGTTTATACCTTTGCACGTTTACTCAGGTAACCTTTACAATCAGTAAATGCCCCTGCATTCAAACGTACTTATTGAGTAGAGTTCTTCTTCCATTATTTCAGTTTTTTTCTCCATAATTCACCAGAAATAGTCTTTCCGATCTTTTTCTTTTTCTTCTAGCATTAAAAGTTTCAAGATTAGGGCAAGTTTCCCTTAACATAACTTTCTTTTTTTAAGCTTTAATCGTGATGCGTCCTTGCTTTTGCTCCAAACTACAGTTGCAGTTGCTTTAAGAAATGAAACCTGAGCATGGTCCCAACGTCAGAGCCTTGGGGTTGACAGTAGCTAGCCTCCATGATAAACAGTGGCAGGAAAAAGGCAACAGGCGTAGAGGAGCTGCTTTAAGTAGATGTAAAGAATTAAAATCAAGCTCATTAGAAACAAAATGGCAATTAAGTGACAATCAACCTAACGAGTAGTTGAGTTTGTCTCTCATCCTTTAAACCACACGTGTACAGAGAGCTGAAAGGGACAACAGGATCCACTTATGGATGTTGTGTTTGACCCGTCTGTGACCTCCTTCTTCTCTGAGCCCTGTGTCTGACCCCCAGAGCTGAGCAGAGCTGATGAGACCAGTCAGACAGACCAGCGCGCCCCTCTGCGCGGCCGCTGCCTCCGGGGCTTATATAGAAATGGTCACGCAGGAAGGGGAACGGACGAGACGCAGACTGACTCGTCACAAAGCATCAGCTCTATTAGCCACTTACCGTTCGGCAAGTGGCTACTGCTAGCAGAGCTATCTATACTTTCTGCCATGCTCATTAGCTATAAAAAGAATGATTCTGCTAGTCTAGTCGCAGTTACTCACTCTCCTCTTCTGTCTTTGGCTTGCGCTAATAGGATTAGAATAATGGAATATCACAAGTGCTTTTGGCAGTGCCAAGCTGCTTAAGCTAATTAAAGAGCCAGAAATGGAGAGTTTTATCTAACAATAGGGATCCTGAGGAATGGAGTGCTAATCAGACCTTAAAGACCCCAGCCTTTGGTCCCATCAAGGAGACCCAGCAAAGATAACTGGCTTAGTATATGTAATAGGGGTGTCGATAAGGCCCGTCCCTTTTCTCCACAGTTATCTGTTAGCGATATTCCTTCTCATTTAGATCACAGATTCTCTGCGCAGAAGGTTTGGGACAGAGAGAAGAAAACAGGAAGTGGGGCTTGGAGGAGGAGCGATTCCTCCCGTTAACGTGCAGCGTACTTTGTAGTGGCTTCTGAAGCTCTCGCCCACTTGCACTTCCTCAAACAATTCTCAGTAAATACCTCAGACCCCTGACAAGCTGTGTTTGCAGGAAATTCCCAGATTCACCAGAACTTGCTTTTGCTGCACTAAAGAAAGCGTTGGGTTTATTTATTTTTATCATTCAGCCACCTCCCACCTGTCCCTTTCAGTTTGAGCAACTCAAAGCTGTCGCAGATATTCTCATTGTGTGCCTCTAGTTCTGAAATGCTCACATCAGCAGGCTTTACTGACTGAAACCCCTTTTTTTCATAATGTCATCTGTATTTTTTTAGAACTCTATCACATCTACACTACATTTATTCATTTGGCTCTCTTCAGATCAAGGAGAAGCCTTTGAGAATGCGTGCTTTTACACTCAACACCATGTTCCACCTGACTCCACCTGAAGGTTCGTTCAATTGTTGATCAGTCATTGAATTAATAATCGATCTTAAAGGTAAAGGCAGTTTAGTCGCCTCTCAGCTTCCGGGAACTGCCCCATACAGAGTTGTGCACATGAAGCTAATGGCCTGGATGTACCTGGAATGTGATCAGTTAGAAAAAAAATACCTGCATTTTCAATAAAACGTTGTTTTTATGCTCAGAAAACACAGATAGCATTCGACCGTAAAGTCTCACATTTATCCAAAAGATTAAAATCTCCCAGGACGTGGGAACGGCACCGGTTTTTCCTTTTTGGCATGGAATCTACAACCGTGCACAAGCTTTCAGGAGAAAAAACCCCCCAAAACATCTTAACTACGCATAACAGACCAAGTGTGATAATGGAAGACCACGTAGGCGACTGTTTTTCCTTCAGTTATGCTCATTTTTAAAGAATCCCACATGCATAACAGAAGACAGAAGCATTTAACATGAAGCCACCCAGCTAAGCACCTGAGATCCTCTCGAGAAAATGCAGATATGAAAGAAAAAAGATGTGTCGGCTTGATGCTGTATTACAAGCCCATCTGAATAACAGCGTTGCCTGAGGTGCACTGGGCCAGTGGGTCATGAATATGTAAGAGATGATCCCTGAGATATTCAGTAGGCTGGGATAGAGCGGAGGGAGCAGGGAGCCTCATTGCCTAAACTGTAAAGCACATAAAGGTCTGATAGGATTCAGCTGTACAGCTGCTGGGTGAAACGGGCAGAAGCCACTCTGCCTCAGAGGATTTGGCCCGTGACATTTGCAGCCTGTTTTGGCGTCAGTGCAGGTACCTTTAGTTCTAATAAAATGTCAGCCTTAAAAACAAAACAAAAAAAAACATGTGCTCTTCCTCCGGGCGAGTCGTTAACAAATGTCACCTTGTGGCTGTTTCGCCGTGTGGATGTGTGGATGTGTGGAAGTGGAGCGCTCACCGCGTGGCCTCATGGGTTCCAAGGAAATGCTAAGGATGCACTTGCGTGTTGGTGCAGGGAGGCTGATATAAATCCTGGAGAGCGTGCGCGTGATTGGGTGCCAAATATCACAGCGTGGGCGAGAAACTGGTCTTATTTATGTTTGAGCACCTGCCACTTTACCATGGAGGGAGGGGGCTGTTGAGGCACAGCTACGACCTGCAAGATGCGGGTCATGTGACGTGATGGACGGAGACAGCGGAAGGCGTCCGTTGGCTTGTTTTCGGCAGCGTTGCTTGCGAAAGAGATGTCAGTGAAGAAGCCCCTAACTCAGCTGTCTTTACAAAAATCATATAACTCTCTACAGCAATGGGTAAAACATAATTATTAACTTCCTTTATTCTTTATTACCTCTCTTTAGTTTGACAAAGCAGCAGCTTGTCACTGTGAATTCGATAAACTGATCCAAAAAACAATTTGTAAAAATGCTGATTGTAGGAAGGGGAAGCAGATAAAGCACGCCTCCTTCCAAATACGACACTACACTTAATTGATTCCCCTGTTAATTCGTTTTTTATGATTGTTTTACATGATATCTGTATTAAGATTGTAATATTCAAAAACATACTTTTGTCAGCTGTCGCATTTTTAAAGTAAAACGGCGATTCAGAGGTGTCAGTAAGGTCTGCAAGCTAACGCTGCATACGCCACGGCCAACAGCGGTCAGCTGAGCTGTGAGCCGATCTGCTCGCTAGCGGCGTTGCTAGCTCAGCCGCCCCTGTCGGTCACATGACCTTCACTTTTGCAGGTCACCCGCCAGCCGTGACCGTTGCCAGGCTTCTGCACCGGCTGCAGATTTCTGGTGGCTGATACTGAGACGCCAGCTTGGAGCGCGTTGTAACGGTTCAGACAGAAGCACGAAAGGACCTGAACGAGCATCTTGAATCTGGAGATGCTCTACATCACGGAAATCCATTTACTGTTTTACAGTCTTGTTCGGGAGGAAGCAGTAAATACTATTTATGCTGTACGTGAGGAATCCACAGGAGTAAAGTGCTGTCAGTGCCATATTTCAGTCAGATCAAGTCAGAACAACCCAGAGTGATCCTCACCATCCTGGTTGCATCACTACAGTATTGTCAACTGTGATGGACAGATGCCAGTGCTGGCATACCTTCACTGATAAAAACACCAGCGCAGCCTTGCACAGGTTGAGCTTTAGGACGGGGGTGCGCTTGTAACAAAGTTAACTCAACATGTTGCCTGAACGTGAGTTTCATTTTGGAGAACAGGAAGAAGTCGGTGTTGCCAAATGTGCCGCGAACCCGAGGATTTGCCACGAACCAAAGCACCGCCGCACACAGCTCGAGTTGTTCGACCCCGGTGAATGAATTCACAGCTTAGGGCTCCTGGAATAATCCGATGCGTTCTTTGACACTGTGGGATTTTCCCCTGCCAGACCGCTGTTCGGCCTTTGCCATGAACACGACTTCTCAGGAAGATCACGACTGTTTAAGTATCTGGTGCATATTAGCAGCACTGTTCAGTGGAAGGCGTGGAGGTGTTTAATCAAGTGTGCACATAAGAATTAGGTTGCCGAAGCCTGAAGGTCCAACATGAGTTTCACACAGAATCTACATTTCGTGGTTCATTCCCGGGATCCAGGATTGCATCAGAATGCTGTACTCTGTTCAAAGCCTATTGAAAGTGTGTCTGTTCGCCACCCGGGCTGAGTTGATCTGAAGCCCGGGAACCACATCTCATTTCAGGGATTTCAGAGTTTAGAGAGGATCAGTTGGAGAGAACATGAGCGCAGTGCGGAATGTGCGGCTCGGTTACAGCTGCCGTTGCTGTGCGATCTGCGGTTCCAGTGGAAAAATATATAATCGCCATGCCACTTACATGTGAAAATACATAGCAGACATTCTCCTGTTCATTTTTCCCCTGACTCACAAAGTAAACTGACCTGAAAAGCTTGATTAGAGTCTGAAGCAGTTGAGCAAACTCCGTGCCAAACCCACATGTTATTTCTGAGTTGCTGGGGATAGCAGTAGTTTATTATTATTGATGTGGTGGTAATGCGCACGGAATGCTTCTTGAGTCTAACAGACAACATCTCAAAAGGACTGAGATGTTGTGTTCTACCGTACCTCTGTAATCAGTGTTTCCATCCTTTCATCGCTCTCTATACATGTGTCCACCGGTCCCTCTCTCCCTCCTCATCCATTCCGTTCTCCTCGGCGCGGCCGCTGCTTTGCTTTCACGTCACACCGCACAGTCGATGTGGCCACTACACTAGATAAATCAATAGACTGAATGGAAAAGGCTGAAATGCTCTGCTGGAGACTGGGGATGCTCAGGCACTCATGGATGGACACATCCTTCCAAAGGAAACACACACACACATACACACACGGTTTTTTTAAAAAAACCAGCACCAGTGTGTTAGAATGGAAGTTGCTGACATAGCTGTGAGTCTGACTTTTAGTAACTTAAAAATACAGAAGCTGAAGGAGCGATATTCAGTTTTTCTCCGAGACTTGTTGCTGTATCAGGGTAACAGAAGCTTCAGCTTTCAGTAACATTTGAAGTCTGTTCAGCATGTTCTTGAGGCTGTTTATGCGAATGTGAGTTGTGTAGTAATTGGCACCAGAAACAGTTCTAAAGTAAACAGCACGATCAACACTGCATCGGCGTGTATTTTAATACAGTAGTGGCGCTGCATCTGGTTCTGTTATGCTTTTGATTTCGCGATCAAAAATGCCTCAGCGCTAACGAACGTCGACCCCCCCCCCCCCCCTTTCGGTGTTGTCTTGTGCGCCGAGGGAAACGTCGGCGACAATAACAGGGTCCGAAGGCAGCGAGGGCTGCTGTCACCTGCCGAGATGACAGAACTCAGCGCGGGATGCGTCTGTCGACGACGAGACGAGCTGACAGGATCCGCTCAGCGGTCCTCCGGAGTGAAACGATACAGCTGACGTTCAGGAGCCGTCAAACTGAACCACGTTATATCAATATTTTAAAAGAAATGTCTGCCATTATGGAAAATAAGCCTTAATATTAGTAATTAATGTTCAGTATTGGCTCTATATTAATCCAACTGGTTCTAATTCTAACACCCAGGACTGAACGAACAGTGGCCGTGCAGCTCAGCTCTCTGATTTCTCTGATTTCCAGCCTGACTTCTTCAATCAAATCAATCTATAGCTTTCTAAAGCCGCCCTCCTGCTGGCTTCTCACTCCTAATCTTCCTCTCTTTAACTCCCCGATGGCCCTTTTCTGTCTCCCCTCTTCATTTCTCTCACTATCTTTTTGCTTTATCTGACTCTCCCTCCAGAGGCTGTTGCTGCTAAAGCCTCGAACGGGGTGGTCCAGGCTAATCCAAACGTAAAATAATGAAGCCGCCCGGCTCTCTGTCAGTTTGAACCGAGCCAGAATGAATTTACAGCTGGAAGGGCGAGGGAGGAGACGGAAATGGAAAAGGTAGCGAGTACATAAACTGTGACAGTGTAATTAGGAGCACAGAGGAGAGCTTTAACAAGCGCAGAGGGCTGGTTTATTCACAGCGAGGGAGCCAGACACCTTTCTTTGGTTTTTAGACTGTAGACAAGAATGAAAAAGTGGAGATGAAACACGATTTAAGGTGGATAGACTGGTACAGAGGAGGAGCAGGATCCTCGTTGACGTCAGACGTGGCAAAGTCTCTTACAGGTGGGTACAAGAATAAAGAAGCTCAGAGAATTTAAGGATCTGCAGGAAAAGTGGGAGACGGGGAATGCAGGCGCAGGATCCGCGACAAGCACCGTCATCGGTCGTCGCCGGGGAGTCCGGCCGCCTCCGAAAGCAGCGCTTCTTTATTGACTTTTGCTTTGTGTTGTCCCTTTACGTTAGCAGTGATGCATTCCAGAACTGAAATGAATCAGAAGCGCTTTCTAAATCGCTGAATGCGGTGTTTTAGTTGGTGCACATGCCCGGTGATCTAGATTTTCACTCATTTTAAATAAGCACGTTTCCGAAGCCAGCGCGCTTTTTTCCTTAATATATTACACCATTTCGCTCAGACCTGGCACTGACATCTTATTTTCTTTAAGGGCTGCCCCAGTGATTTACCGTCGCGCTTAAATTACATCTTGGGACTCGCAGAACACATAAATAAAAGAATCGTTAATACCGAAACAACAGAGACCAGAGTATCCTGATTTTCCAGGCAAGGACGTGCTTGAAACAAACGTATTTGTATGAATTGTCGTCCAAGATGTGTCCAGATGGTTGCACTCAAAGGCTGGGTGAATCCCACAGAGAGGAATCAGACACGGCAGTTGTAGAAGAGTGAAACAGCAGAGCTTAAGTGAAGTTCATGCCCCACCTACTCCTACTCCTGTCCCACACACCCGATCAGTCGCTGAGTGAAGCGGGGCGTAGTTGTCTTCTTGCTAGATCCTAATGTTCGAAACATCTCAGACTTACACCCCAGTTTGTAAAATAGGCTTCAGTAATCTCTGAGTAACCAGGCTCAATATCTCAGACTTGGTAAAGCTGCTTCAGAGCAACCAACGATGCTTTACAGCTGTTTCCTCAGGTTTAGTATTAACTATGACTTGAACAACTGATGTAGGAAATCCATGAAAAACCATCAAGGCTGCGACTGACAGGAGGTGGCTTCACTGCTACAAATCAGCTCGTTTGGTTTCAGTGTTCAGCAACTAATTAAAATCCGTGTGACAAGTTTCCCCGTTTCCTGAGACCTGCAATTTCAAACTCAGCGTTCGACTCAATGACTTGTTTAAATTGCCGTTTTTGCTGTCTAAACAAACACATTCAGAGTTTTTAGAAGCACGCAGAATCCAGGAACAGCACAAAATCATGTTTATCCAGTGTTTGCCTTTCTCTACGTAGGGAATGCATCACGTCGTCGCCGTGCGCGTGTCTGGTAGGTCGTCCATTTGTCACGATTCAGGGGAAAATCGGAGGCTCTTATCCGAAAATCTTGGGCGTACCCTGAGGGTGCTGATCAGAAGATGTCTCGGTTTCTCCTTCACTCACACACACACACACACACACACACACACTGAAATAAGATATGCTCGTGTCCTCTTCTCTGTCTGGTCTGCATGCTTGTAATTCATAAAAGATCAGAGCTCAGCTCCTTCCAGCAGCCAGCCTCCTAATGTATTTGTAATGACAATGAAGACGTGCCCTTGGAGTTTCTCTCTCTCTCTCTCTCTCTCTCTCTCTCTCTCTCTCACACACACTCACACACACACACACACACAGATTTATACCCCACTGGGAGTCTTTCTGTGTCTGGACGTTTAATGTTTTCTGACTCAGCTGTCGAGCTCTGTACCGCTGGGATATTAAGACAGAAAAACACCATGAGGACAGTCCAGATAACCAAAGCCTCCTCTCCTCATCCTCACTCACTGCTCTGGGGTCAGCGCTGTGCAGCTTTACTCCACATGTGATTGAAGTGTATCTTCAAAACAATTAGAATCAGGAGAGACACGAGACTCTCGGTGTCTTCCACCAGCTAAACATCATACGAATCATTTCATATTTATTTTTGGGGAGTTTCTTTAGTTTTGTGCCATCTAACAGAAGTCATTCCTGAGTGGCAGATGAAGCCTGTTAATAAGTCAGTTTCTAGTTTGAGCCGCTGGGAAGCAATAACGCACAGCATGTCACCGATTGGCTGCCTTGTGAGATGTTCAGGGGTTTGACACAAGCGATGATAGGCGGTTGAATGAACTGTGCTGTCTCTGTGTCTCTGTCTTCTGCCTCTCCAGAAACTCTTCGGCAGCCACGAGCCGTCATCTGTTCAGCTCTGGGTCTCCTACAACCGCCAGCCAATGAAAGCTGCCCAGTTTATGACCCGACACCCAATCACAGTGAGTCTTGTTTACATGTATTGGTAAAAAAGGTTTATTTCGACCAGAGTTTTATTTTGTTCCTGTCTTGGATGAAATGTGTTTCAGAACGATAAAATTAGCATTATTTCGACTGGAGTCTGGTGGGTTGAACACAGCGTAATAGCATCTGTTTATGGTGAAACAGGTCTGCCTCTGTGTTGATCCTTTCCATGATTTTGTCAGACACATGCAATAACAATGTGACCCTCCAGCGGCAAAAACGGGCACTTTTACAGGGCGTTCGTTGACCGGGGGCAGATCCCCACAAGAAACAGGGTCCGGCTGACAATTTCAGACTTCAGATGCATGTAATGCGCGAACGCAGATCGGGGCGACCTTGTTTTTCCGCACTGGTCGCGCAAACATGTTGCCCTAACCAGTCTGCCTTTGGCGTCGTGATAAATACAACACAGCTTCTCGGCGCGCTTTGCAGAACGTGCGCGACTAGCAAATGCAAAGCGCCCGCATCACTTGCTTGCTTTCGCCTTGTGATACGGATGTAATGTGACACCAGACTAGACGACATTATTGCGTTACATGTCACTGGACCAACGGCGTGTTACCTGAAATCACACTGTAGTAAGATCATTCAAAAAGCACTGCACCTCATGCAACGGCATTTTCCAATCCAATCCTGGACCTCTTTCCCGTTTCTGCAAGGTCTACTTGTGCTAGTGTTCTGTGTCAGGACGAACTTAGAACAACGCAACAATTCCTCATTTCTACAGGTCGAATGAAGCAGCAGTCCATGAGAAAGTGTGTGTGTGTGTGTGTGTGTGTGTGAGCTTTTATTAGCTTTACAGGTCTGTCAAACCTTTAAAGAACCATTTACAAACCTGCTGCTCTGTTCCGTTTGTGGGCAGGGTCCATTCACAGCGTGCCCTCTGTCCAGAGCTGCACTGTCGCAGAAACGCAGTGTTCTGGCATGAAATCAGATACTGAAGAACAACTAATATAAGAGGAGGTCATAGAGGCTCATGGAGACAGCAGACCAGACATTTATAGCCTACAGTAGGGGATGTGTCACCATTGGGTGCGACACAAGATGATACTGGACAGAGACCTTCATGAAGACCCTGAGGCGCAGATAATCTTGCACCGGGAGCCGTGGGAATTTGTTCTTCCAACCGGTTCGTCCGCCATTATTTCAAAGATAAGAAAGACCTGCAGCACAGGCGACACTCTGTGGCTTAAAGCGTATGTAAATACGTGAGCGAGAGCAGCAGTGACAATAGGAAAGGGTAATCGAATTGAACGGCGCTGGTTGTCTCGGGTTAACCTCCCAGTTGATGCCGGCAGCCAGCTCAGCGGGAGGCTACACAAGCTGCCAGCCTAAACTATGCTGAGTGAAGTTGAAAGTTTTGCTGTTTGTGGTTTATGGAAGGAAGCAAATCCGCACATCGCCAGACAGTAGCAGATACCAGCAAGAGAAAAGCAGAAGAGTATATTTTAGCATAACTGCAGGTTTTTGTTTTGTATGCGATCAAATACTGTAAACACGCTTTCCTTTATCCAAGGTCTGACTGCTTCTCATTCCCCTTTCCACCGAGCTCGCTCGAGCGTCTGTTTGTTGATGCGGCGTACGGTCAAAAGGTGCAGAGAGGGCTAGTTAGCGAGCCTGAGTTCGGTGTTCCCAAGGTCAGAGAGGCCTTCGCGCCCAAGATTCTTTGGTCGTGGTTGTTTGTTTTGGGCCTGCTGGATAAATGAGCGCGTGGGATGAGAGCTCGCGCTGAGCTTTTACGCAAACACGCGGCTTTATAAGGCGTCAGACCCCCAGAGTTAACCCGATCAGGGTTTATGAGCCCGCATGCATTCAGCTATTGGATTATTGTCGAGCCACGCACGAGTCAGAGTCAGTGCCATCGCGTCAGCGGCTCTGCTTCGCTCCCGTCTGTTTCACTTTGTGTGCGTTACTTGAAACGAGCGAACCGCAGATGAACAGTGTGGCTCTCATTTCCGTGACACCCAGTCTTTAAACGCCACGTCTCCCCCACCCTAATCCGGCCGTAGCTCTGTGACGTAATGATGACCTCCTCTCTCCTCCTCCTCCTTCCTAACAGGAGTACTACATAGCAGACGCGTCAGAGGACCAAGTGTTTGTGTGTGTGAACCACCTGAACAACGTCACACACCTGTACATCTCAGACACACAGGGCCTGTCCTTCTCTCTGTCGCTGGAGAACGTGCTGTACTACAGTCCCGAGGGCTCCGGCAGCAACACGCTGATCAGGTACTGATCACACACACACACACAGTCATGTTTTTGTCACACGAGAGGACATATATTTCCTGGAGTCTTACCATGACGACAAACACCACTTGCACACACAGAATCATCACTCTGAAATGTAATGATTAATCAATTTTGTGAAGGCAGTTGCCCACAATATTACTGCGTAGATGGATTTTTGTTCCGACAGCATGAGTCACACGTGCGCATGTTATCCAACATTTATTAAAAACCTGGTTTGGTGGAAGTTTGGTGTGAAACTTCAGTGAAGTGCCAGCATCACTCCAAAAGCACAACAGTCTCTGTCAGGGACGCCGAATCAGCCCGTGCTGAGTCACGGCGTGCTGTGTGCTTTCATGACTTCCTCTTGCGTACTCTTCTCATCGCGTCGTCTGTCACGTCCAGCTGCCTCGCCCGGATTTTATGCAAGCGACAGACCAGCTTCATACGAATAAATGCAAAAGTGCAACAGATCAGTACGCAGTCCAAAGGTTTTACTGATGCACCAGCTGTCTCAGCCTTATACATGAGCATTACAACTTTGCTAAGTGCCAACTTGCAAAATAATTCAAGCAATTAATTATTTAATTATATTAATAAAAGTTAATTTTAATGTTTTCTAATATAAAACAAAGCATGAAAACAGTAACTTGATCATTTTTGACAACCCTAAGGTCGGAGAGGGACCCACGACCTCTGTGAAAGAAGCTCATTACGGTTTTAATGCGCTCCGCCGCAACTGGGTAACTTCTGGCTGAGGCGACGAGAGGTGCCAAAATAAATGCAGCGCAACATTTCCTCTGATTTGCAGACGACAGCAGTTCTGGGGAAAATGAATATCTGCATAAATTAGCACAAAGTGGAAATATAAGTACCTCAGAATTGTACTCGAACACAATACTTTTGTCGTTTAGCAAAATAATCCCAACACGGAGTCGGTTCGCTAACTTTTTCCAGAGAGTTCCTATGCATCGTGCGGCCGTCGTCACGGGGACGGCTCTGTTAAAGATGCGAGCTCAGCCGCCGCGTCATCCGCAGCACGCACAGCATTTTGATGATCCATTCCTCTATATGAAGTTGCAGCTGATGGAAAATGACATCTGCACAAATACTCAGGTATTACAGCGCACACTATTAGGCTGATAATGGCCCACAGATGTGAGGCTTCGGCAGCAGGAGGAAGAGTCCGTGGTGGAGGACAACTGATACAGCACCTTGGACATCTCACACTGTGTTTGAAACGTCTTGTGTCTTGTCCGCAAGCTCCTTTCACAGACTTTAAAGGAAAAGTTGGGCTGCCGGTGGTGTCTTCACGTGGTGGCGTCGGTGCCTGGCACTGTGCAGCTCACCAATGACTGGTCAAGGTCCACGTGCACGGTCTACGAATGACCATCTAAATGGAAAACATCATTGTGTAGTCTGATGTTTGCTTCGAGCACGGTAGTAGTATGACTATAACTCAGAGGCCTGATGCCAACAGGTCTGTTTCCATGACGACTGAGCAATCATCGCCTGCTGATGAAAGCTTGTGATACAGTTGAAATCTCCTGGAAAAGAATTTGGATTATTTAGCCAAATCGCTGTTTCCAAGCTCATGTGCATGCAGCTGGATCAATATCAGTAAGTTCATTTGCTGTGTTTCCCTTCGTATAAGTTATGAGTCATGCCACAACCTGTACCGGCACATCAGAATGTACCCGGTGTGTACCTGCAGGACAAATTAAGCACTATCTGCCAGGCTTGCCAGTAATTGAGCAGTTCCCCTAGCAACCTGAGGAACTGACAGGACCTTTAGTTCCCTTTACAAATGCCTGGTTACAGTGATAACACAAAGGCTTTGCACAACACACACACACACACACACACACGAGTGCTGCCTCTTTATCTAATAACCGACAATCTATTGATCCGACGCTACAGCTCCGTCTGAACTCTGAGTTCTGTATTCATTGTTTTTCTGCTCGGTCCTCTCCATAATCAGATCAGGAAGGGCCTGCGCTGTTGTGGCCGGCGCAGTCACAGGGTGTTGACTCAGGTGTTTGCCTGCCAGTGACGATTCGTTCTGTTTATTCGACACCGCGCCCTCTGTTAATGAAATCAGCCGTCGATCCCCGCGCCCCCTGTTTATGTTGACGCAAAGCCTCCCGTGCTGGTTCAAACACGCGCGTGTTGGGTGCGTGCATGCAGCGTAGTGACCTGATTTCTGGGTAATGGAGTTCGAGCTTCCTTTTTTCTTTTCTCCGCCGTGTGGAAAGTTGCCCGGTACAGCTGTAATTTCAAAATGCTGATGTATTTGGTTCCCTTGCGTTTTGCCCTCCAGTGTTCCCGAGCCAAGTGAACAGGAGCACGTACAGGGAATACCAGCCAGGTTTCAGCAAATCTCTGCGTGAAATGAATCAGAGGCCTCAACTCTTTATATAATGCTCCAATGAAAGTAAAGCATTGCTATTTCGCTATTTGGCTCCTCCTGGACCCCGATGATGATGATGATGACGATCTCTGTCTCAGGTACTTTGCCAATGAGCCTTTCGCCGACCTGCACCGCGTGGAGGGCCTGCGAGGAGTCTTCATCGCCACGCTCATCAACGGCTCGGTCAGCGAAGACAACATGCGATCCGTCATCACTTTCGACAAGGGCGGGACGTGGGAGCTGCTTCAGCCGCCTGCTGCCGACAGCCTGGGAGGAACCGTGGACTGCCAGGTAGCCCCTCAAACCCCGCGTCTTTAATCATCCCACATTGTCAGTCCCTGATGTCAGGAATTGATCCCGTGCTGTCATCCACTGGTGAACGTGATTAATTTGGCGATCTGATCACCCGATGAGGTCTGCAGCACTGAGTTTTGTTATGAGGAGCAGGAACGGCGGTTTCACTACTGCATCTACGCTGGTGCTTCACACATCCACAGATTAGTCAGCTGACAGGAAGTTTACTGCCAATTCAAAGCAGAGGTCCACTGTCCTGCGGCTGGGTTTGGTAACAGCAACATTAGAGAACGGGAATTAATAATAGTTAATTTATAATAATTAGGAATTAATAAAGTTAATAAGTTCACATTATTGATTAGTGGATCAGACTCTGTTCTTTTCCTCACTTTCAGACGAGAGCTGTATGAAAGCCTGTCCCCTGCGGCCGTTAGCCAGAACCTAATAAATGAACCAGTTATTGCGAGTAAACAAGCCGTAAACAAAGTAATATGATCTCCAATTTAGATCTGTGGTGGGACACAGCATCAGCCAAACCGTTCTTAACTAAACAGCTGATATGACTCAGAGTTACAGCCTAGCTTCAGATTTACCTCCACACACTCAGGGTTTGACTCACAGGCCCGTGCTCGTAAATTCAAGAACTAAGATGATGTTTTAGAAACGATTTTGACCTCCTAACTCCTGGTGGTGGTTTACAGCATGAAGACTTGGGTCAAGCCTCTGTCATACTGGCAGTTTTGGGGTTTCGGTCTGTATTAAATCAAAAGAATGAGCTCAGTGTGTTGTGGAAACACTATTTCTGACTTAACTTTTCTATTCTCATTCTTACTTTCAACTCTGTCGTGGTTGATCCAAGCCTCGTGATGCATCTGCAGAGTCCCGAACCCTACACAACACCACCTGATTCCCCTCTCCTGTCCTCGTCTCCCTTTTCAGCTCAGCAAGGGTTGCTCACTCCACCTGGCCCAGCGCTGGAGCCAGCTGTTCAACATCCAGCTGAGGAGGATGCCCATTTTATCCAAGGACTCTGCACCGGGACTCATCATGGCTACAGGTGGGACGACCAGCAGCGGCATCACTGACACAGGCAGTAGTTGAATGATGCGAAACACCAGGCCGCATTTCAGTGCTTTTGCATTTCCAGCCCAGCCTGAAGCGGTTTAGTCTCGCTTCCTAAACTGTGTGATGGACAGAAAGAGGAGCTTTTATGAAATGAAACATTTCAGTAATTCTGGCAGAGTGCCTGCACGAGCATCTCGCAATCAAGACTAATGAAGAGGCTCCGGGTGCCATCTGTTAGCGGATGATGTCACTGAGACAGAGCAGGAATCGCGCAAGCATGTGTTGTTTTTCAGCAGCTTCCTCTTGTTCTGATGACAGATAAGTTTGCCGCGCACAGGAAATGAGCAGTGCAGATCTACAAGCCGTGCCCTGTGAAGGCTGAGCTGCTTCTCTGTCTCAAGTAAATGCCTACTTCCTGTATTGCCCAAAACACACAGGAAATACTTTTCAAGTCTGCAGGAGGTGCGAAAAAGCTCCTTGTTTGCTCTGTCATTGCGTCGAGGTGTGTTGTTCCTCTCGAGGCCTCGGCCGGAAATCAAAGTTGAAAGTCGCAGGCGCCTGCGAGGGCCGTTTTAACATGTCGCAGGCGAGAAGTTTCTCCGCCTCGCTGCTGAGGCAGAGTTCCTGCAGTTTGCCTCTGGTGAAAAGCACGATTCGGCGATGCTCTCCAGTCTCTAGAGGACTGCTTCCTCTGCACCCAACCAGTCCCTCTAATTAAATTCTTATTAGAAAATAGGCATGGAAGGGGAGAGAGAGAGGAGGAGGAGGAGGAGGAGGAGGGAGGAAGGACTGCCAATCGACGGCGCCGTTCGCTTCGTTATCGCTCTCAAACAGATGGGCTAATTACTGCCGCAGCGCCCAGCGGGCACTCGACGGGTCAAACGTACTCGTGAGTGCTGTCTGGCGTATACATACCCACACTGCACAGACATGTTTACATACACGACGACCTGAATAAACTGCTCGCACAGATACACAGATACTCTGAGTGTGTGGTTTTTTTTCGCAGTGTGTCGCGCGATGCTGGCACCGCTCGTCATTTCAGCTCATTTCAGTCTCTCTTTACGCTAAAACGTCAAAACAGACGAAACAAGACGGACTACATGAGCGGCAGAAATCGAAAGAGCCGCGGAAACAAAGCGCTGAAGACGCTCCTCCACCGGTCCAGAAATAAAATCCCGGAAGAAACGCTGACTCACGCCCGAACGCTCGAGACTCAACAGGTTTAAAGATATTGGGTTTTGGCAGGAGAACGCGTTTGCTAGTCCAGAAATATCAGTATCGGCCTTTAAAGGGGAACTTTACATCACTCGAAAATCGTTCTCTCCAGACCTCCAGTGGTTTAACCTCCCACAGGTGTGCTGTAGGCCTGGTGACACTCTTTGGCGTAGTTACAGGTGCACGTTCCTGACCGCAGCCAATCACACCTCCCCAAGGGGAATCAGCGAACCAACAAAGTCAACCAAAGAGTCTGGTGTGGAGCATTCGTTTATGGTCTCGAGTCTCCGGCTCCTCGTGTGATGATATTTGATGAGAGTCATTAGCCCGTTTTACACGGGGAGAGGGAGAGCGTGATTCATCTCAGAGACGGTTTTACAGCCCCCGACGGAGACGCAAACAGCGCGCTCCTCGCGTTTTAATCCGCGCCTCTTGAAGTCGCTCACCCTGAGATGAGATTTGATGAACGGGATCGATGTCTGCAGATGCGAGCAGGTGTCCGTCTGCCCTTAAGTGTCAGAGGCAGAGGCTCCTCGTGTTAATCATCCGCTCCGTTAATTCCATCGCCGTCGATCGATGGAAGGAGGGCTGGGCGTTGTGGATCGATGTGCGCTGTGCGTGTGTTATTGTTATTGTGCGTGTGTGGTATTGCTCTCCATCTGCATTTGTAACGAACACAAAGCACAGCTGAGTTTTGCTGATACTGGCTCATGACCAGGAGACAGGAACAGCTGACTTTCGGTCTGGGCCACATTGCGATCAGGATGTTGCCCCTTATCTTAGCTCACCGCTTTCATTTTGCAACACTCTAAGCTGTGATGCAATGTTTTTAGTTTTTGTAGTGGGGTTTTTTTGTGTGTGTATTTCCTGTTTTGACCCAAGATGAGTTACTTTGTTTAGCGAAATACAGCTAACCCAAATCTTAGACTCAGTTCTCAACAGAAATCTTGTTGTTTTCATGGATCCCAATGCTAAATGCTCATCATGAACTCTGGCCACACTGACTGCGTGCCAGATGCCGAAGTCCAGACCAGGACGTGACGTTTGGAGGAATTTGATTTGAGGTGGCAGAGGCTGTTCGCCAGCTAACTAACAAACATTTGCTGTTCCCCTGCTGTGGGTGGATGTCATGCTATTGGTTGGCTCAGCTGTAACTTCAGTGATGGTGTCATATATGGTAACATATAAGCCCAAAGAGATCATTACTTCCACTAAGTGAATAAATTGTACTGCTACTAATAATACCTTTAATTTATAGGCACCTTTCAGAACCCTCAAGGTCACCTTACAATGCAATAATTTACATATACACAGTTAAATACAAGTAGAAAATACATGAAATGAAATGAATAAGCAGGTACTAATAAACCATTTACTTACTTGACAAATACTCTTGATGTTGGTAAATTTCACAGTCCTTCTCAAACTGTAATAGTTATCTGGTTAAACTCAGTCACTTCAGGAATTACTCATCACCTCCTGAGCCTCTGACCTCAGCTTTTATCCGTCTTACAGCCCGGCTTGTTTCCCAACAAGCCACCGGCGCAGCTGCAGACGCCCAGTCCCATTCGTTTTCTGTCAATCAAGTGAAATAAAAACCCAACAGGAAGTGCAGTTTCAGTTTCTGAATGTGTAATTTCATTATGTCCCTGTGCAAAGTGCCTGAGCAGATCATTCCTGCCTTATCATAAAACAGCATACAGTCAAAGGAAAGTATTTGTCAGTGCATATAAAGGCCACGTGCATTAAAAAGATACAGAATGCTATGGTTTGGGTTTTTGGGTCACAGATTTTCCATACGTGAAAGCAAAACCAGTGGTCACATCAAGTCTGTAATATTCAGGGAAAGCCCCTGTAATGTGTGTGTGTGTGTGTGTGTGTGTGTATAAAATGCCTTTTTGTCCTCTGGTTGCAGGATCTGTAGGCAGGAACTTGGCCAACAAGCCTAATGTGTATGTATCCAGCAGCGCCGGAGCCCGGTGGAAGGAGGTCAGTCCAAAATCTGACACAGATGACAGGGAAAACACAGCTTGTAAAACTGAATCGCGAGCGGCTCGTCCGTCAGAGAGGGTTCTCAGCGCGTCACAGTGAATTTCATTCAGGCGCCTGTGCACGTGTATATACACCGGGCATTTGCCAGAAAATGCACGTAGAAATAGCAAAATATGAGCATCAGTTGTGACTTTATGCATCATAGATATGGTAAGGTATTAACCGATTAGGGTTAGTGGTTGGTTTCTCACTTTCTCTTGTTTAACAGCTACCAAAAGAAGCCAGCAAACCAAACTCGGCAGTCATTTGTTGACGTGAACGCCTCCTGGAAATGAGTGAAACTGCCATTTAATAATTATTTCCAACTGCTGCTACTGAGACTCAAAACGTGTTGTGATTAAAGAAGCGCATGTAGAACATCAAACGCGTTGTGTTGACTCATTATCATGTACTGGAGAGAGCTCCGGGCAGCTTCACCCATTACTCTGATGTACAAACAGGCGGCGTAGCAGTTTCAGGCTCGCAAGACTTTAAAGACTAAACGTCCGACCCCAGCAACCTGTTTCAACAGGAACTGAAAGTGTGAACTGACCTTTTATGCGCATGATGTCCTGATGGCTGCTCTCCGTCTGTCCAGGCACTGGCAGGGCCTCATTTCTACACGTGGGGTGACCACGGTGGTATCCTGATGGCTATCGCACAAGGAGGCTCCGCCACACATCTCAAGTAAGTCCCCGATGACATTTTGTCCTCCTGGACGGAAGAAAAGAGCAGATTTGCCGTTCAGTCGGCTCTGCTGTAAAAAACCGCCGAGAGGCCGGGTTGTGACTGCGAGGCCCCTCCGTTTGAACTCTCCAGACAGCTTTTGGAAACGCGGGGAATGAAGCACATAAACCTGCCCCAGCGGATGGGCTCGTTAGTCAGCGGGAGCAGATTGTGCGAACGTGAGGCGGCTCGTTGTAGGAAACCCTCCCCCAGTAAACAGAGGTGTTATAAAAGCACCCTCATGCCCACAGCAGCATTAGGCTGTTTATACTCACGTCGAGGTGGCGCAGTATGTGACAGCAGCTGACCTCTTTAACATGCAGAGAGGACCCTGGTTCTGTCTTTATATAGACAAATATCAATAAAACCACCCAATTATAATGTCTGACGTGCTCATGTGTGACCCCTGTGGTAAGCACAGCTTCCTCTGTTGCTGTTAATGAAATGCTGTTGACTGCTTTATTGAAACACCAAATCTGACCTCTGATCAGTTTGTGCATTGCCGCCTCATATAGTAATTAGTTAAATACTTCCCCCATGTGCCCGTCAGGTTCAGCACCAACGAAGGCGAGACATGGACCGACTTCCAGTTCTCAGACCGGGCCGTGTACGTCTACCAGCTGCTGACCGAGCCCGGGGAGAAGAGCACCATTTTCACCATCTTCGGCTCGTACGCCGACCAGAGGCACAGCTGGCTCATCCTGCAGGTCAACACCTCCGACGTCCTGGGTAGGTCTGGCGAGCGAGAGGCAGGTTCGCCGGGAGCGAGGGCGCAGAGAGCTTGAGCTCTTAGCAACAACGGCTCACAACAGCTATTTATAAGTTTATACTTCAGCTGTGGCGCTCATCAGAGGGCTTCCTGTATGTGGATATCATCTGTTACATTAAACATGGCTTTAATGTCAGCTTTTTCCTTAAATTACATAACACACGCACACACTGTAACACACACACACACACACACACACATATATGTGTGTATGTGTGTGTATTAGTCTGTTGTCTAGGAATTAGGAATGAATTAGGGAAGCTAATGTTGCTACAGCCTGTTTTGTTCCACAAAAGACCCGCCCTACTCTGCCTCTGATTGGCTGGTGTTCAGCCCCCCCTGGCTACAGTTAAGTCATGATCAGAGCCAATCAGAGGCGGAGCAGGAACGAGTCTTTGTGGAATATGTATGTGTGTGTGTGTGTGTGTGTGGAGAAACCTGTTAGACAGCTGTAGCTAAAGAGGCCTTAAAGCCAGCTGTGTGTTGTCACTCAGACGACTGGCTGCAGATAGTTACGCTCTGAGAAGACACCGCGACTGAAGGAAGACCAGTTTACTGAGTCACTGTGTCGTCATTTGGAAAATAAATGTTGTTTAGTCTTGTAGCAGCCAGCAAGGAATGGTTAATGTGCAGAAATTAGTTGTGCAAAAAGTTAAATTTAACATTTCCAATGAAAAAATCTTAAATCTAAATCTAATGACCCCCCCGCAGCACTCTGAAGGCCCCCTCTGGGTACACATGCCCCCGTGTGAGAAACGTGGCTAGTCGCCTCACACCACGCTGGTCTGGAAACAGACAGAAATGCACGTATTCCCGGGTGTTGATGAGAGCAGTTAACCATTTAGGGCCATCAGATGAAGTGTTTCAGTCCTCTACAGCCAGAAATGGACGGGCGTTTGACAGACTGACCTCCAGGAATTGCAGCGCGCGGCTCTGAGCTCCTTATCGGTGTCAAATACACGTAGCCTTTCTCCTCCAGGTGTGCCGTGTTCCGAGGCTGACTACAAGCGCTGGTCTCCGTCGGACGAGCACGGCAACGAGTGTCTGCTGGGCAGAGAGATAACGTACAAGAGGCGAGCTCCGCACGCGACGTGTTTCAACGGGGAGGACTTCGACCGGCCCGTCACCATATCCAACTGCTCCTGCACGCGGCAGGACTACGAATGGTGAGGGGCCACGGTCGTGCAAAGAATTGCATATTGACATGTTGGTATAAACAGCTTTTTCTGGTATATATTGCCCGTCGCTCCCATCCCAACTCGCAATGAGTCTGTTCTAAGATGCGCGGCAGAAGCTAAGTGGCTGTTCGTTGTGTGTTTACTCTCCCGACCTTCCCAGTGACTACGGCTTCAAGCTGAGCGAAGACCTGTCCCTGCAGGTGTGTGTGCCTGACCCCGAGTTCTTAGGCGACCTCTACGCCCCTCCGGTGCCGTGTCCCGTCGGCACGACCTACCGCCGCAGCAAAGGGTAAGCTGCTGCTGTCCGACTCGCCGGCCGCTGAAGCGTGCAGCCAGGGATTCGTCTGTGCGCTTTATTAGCATAGCGTTGGCATCTGCAGCACCGGGGGATTCATGTTTATGAGTTTTCATGTGACACCCTCTCTCTTTCCTTTGTGTTTTAATGACTCTTTTTAGGCTTGGCCCAATATTTTCAAACGGTGGACGTCTCTAAACTCCCACAGACTCTAATTTGAGCAAATCTGGATCCACGAAACCATCGTGGCAGCTTTTTCTATTTGTATTTATAAAACTATAGTACAGTAAACCTTAAGAGCGGCGAGAATGACACCTGAGCTAACCTTCAAACCTGATACCTGGTGTTAATAATATACAGTTAGGACCTACAGTCGTCATCTTTTGTTGTTTCCAGGAATTATCGCTGCCTTAGAATTCCCCAGAACTCAGACCAACCTTTGTTCTCTTTACTCTTGCGATGGAGAGAGCTGCTCTCGGTGTCGCTAGCTGCGTTTGGTGAGAGCACCACCAAGTGTCGAAATGAAGGCAGCTCTTTCTCTTCCTGCCGCAGCTACAGGAAGGTACCAGGCGACAGCTGCAGTGGCGGAGATGTGGAGTCCAGACTGGATGGAGAGATGCTGCCCTGCCCTGTCGGAGGTAAACCCGCGCTGTGTCATCGGCCAAGAAACATAACATAAGTCTGGAAGCGTCTATGAAACACAATGAGTGGCTTTGGCTTATTGTGTGCTGCTCTCTTTTAAACTGTTACCAACAACCCTCACTGACATATCAGCTGTTAATGTCCATGCTAAGTTGCAGCTGAAGATATTTAAGACTTGTCTTATGACGAAAAACCTCAGATCACATGTTTTTTGCAGAATAACACCACAGAGTGAAGGACGCTGGGAAAGACAGAAGGGGAACTCTTGTGTCTGCTCGGCTGTTCCTGCTCTGAAAGTCCATGTGATCGACAGTTTAAATTAGAACTGCTCATAAATGTTGGAAATAAGGGTCCATCATCTTATCTTGTCAAAAGCTGACATCTGCATTGAGATTGAGAAGCCCGTGTTGAACAAACTTTAACGTTTTTAAAGGCTGATATGTTCTTATAAAAGCTTAGCTTCCTGCACAAACAACATCATGTGTTTGGGATGTCGAAGCACGTTCCCATCGCTCACGTCTACCGCGCTCTTTCAGAGAGTAACGAGTTCATCCTGTACGCCGTGAGGAACTCCATCCACCGCTACGACCTGGCCACGGGCACGGACCAGGCCCTGCCTCTGGCCGGCCTCAGGGAGGCTGTGGCTCTGGACTTTGACTACGACAAGAACTGCCTGTACTGGGCTGACATCTCACTGGACACCATCCAGGTTAGTGAAGAACTCTGCCGGGAGACAACAGAGTCAGAGAGGTCTGTTTGGTGTCCAAACACGAGTGAAGCAGGACTTGCTCAGAGACTAGACAGGAGCTTATTTTATAGACTTAAACTGAAATTGCTGCTCCCTCACTGAATGAATGAGCGTGTGTGTTTACCGAAGTTCACCTGCCTTTCTCCTCTCTCCTGCAGCGGCTGTGTCTGAATGGAAGCACGGGTCAGGAGGTTGTCGTGAGGAAAGATCTGCAGAATGTGGAGGCTCTGACCTTTGACCCCATCAGTAGACTGCTGTACTGGGTTGACGCTGGAGCGCAGAAGATTGAGGTACACGAGTGTTCAATTTATATCCATATTCCTATTAAGTATAATCCATACACTGTGGTGTTCACATGGAGAATTGTTATAGTTAAATGTCATGTTATCTGCCTCCATCAGTCAACAGCCAGAAGTCTTTCCTTTATGGGGTTTAATTGTGTTCTTACCTTACTGGTAATTAAATGTATCATGGAAATGAACTTAAAATATTACAATGACAAATAGTTTTTCATCAATCTGCATCTTTTTCATAGTTGTAAGACGATGCTTCGTTAGTATCAGAGTCGTTTGGAGTCAGATTTACAGCTTTTTTACTCTGATCTCCGCACAGATCTGTGGCGTGATTGATTGATTGATTGATTGGTTCATTTGCTTTGGCGGTCCAAACGTTCTCAGAGGTCTGTAACGGAAACTGCCCGACCTTTGAAAAGTGTCTCTGTTGTTGTGTTCGAAGGTGTCCAACCCTGACGGTGACCTGCGTCACACTCTGCTCAACTCGTCAATCCTGGAGCACCCCAGGGCTCTGGTTCTGCTTCCCGGAGAGAGGTAAACACTGACACACACGCTCATCTTGCCTGACCGTCGTTCAGGTTGCTGCGGTGAGGCCGAGCCCGACAGTATATCAGACATTAACCCTCAGAGGAGGCGGTGACCAGACGAACTGTCCGCACTTTCCCACGCTGTGGTCGCACTGGGTGCCCGAAGCTGACGCACTCACATGCACCAAAACGGGGAGCTGGTTCCCGTTTTAACAGACCTGGTTCTGCTTTAATTTACGATGATTTCTGCAGATTAACAGAGTGTTTTCCCCCTCAGCGCCTTTGTTCCTCGGAAATCGAAATTCTTCCGGTCACACCGTACCAGCTTCCTCTTTTGCCCCCGTCTGGTGTCTCTCTCTGTAGGGCAAATGTGGCTATTTTTACACCAGTTTCCGTGACATTTTGAAGGAAGGAAGCGCCTTAGACCAAGCAGCATGTGATTATCTGATATTAAACAGGCTTTGATCAAATGTTTGACGAATCTGCAGAATCTGGAGACTTCAACCTTGCGAAATGTAGACATTCTTTGCGTCTAAATAAGAAAACAGGTGAAAGCGTCCGCGTTGAGGCTCGTGAGACGCGTTTTTCCCTCATGATGACAATCGAACAATACGACAAAGTTTAAATTTACACGCTGCACGTGTCCCACAGTCTGATGTTCTGGACCGACTGGGGAGACAGAGCAGCCGGCGTCTACCGGAGCTACATGGATGGAACCAACGTGTCCTGCATTGTGTCCGAGGGCGTCCGCTGGCCCAACGGGATCACAGCGGACGACCACTGGCTGTACTGGACCGAAGCCTACAGCGACCGCATCGAGAGGGCCGACTTCTCCGGAGGCCAGAGGAGCGTTCTCATGGAGGGGCTGCCACACCCCTACGCCATTGCCGTCTTTAAGGTGGGGCTGGATGTTAAATAAATGTTCGCAGAAGATAAAGGTTGGATTAGATTTCATAATAAGCTCAGTGTCGCAAAGTTCTGATTGATAATCATTTCTCACATGCTTGTGTTGGATGCCGTTTTCAGAATGACCTGTACTGGGACGACTGGTCCAGAATGGGCATCTTCAAAGCTCCTAAAGCTGGTTCCCCGAGCAATGAGCTGATTGTTGGCAGACTTACTGGAGTCATGGACCTCAAGATCTTCTATAAGGGGAAGAACAGAGGTGAGGAACAGAGAGTGCTGTCATAACGTAATCTGATCATGAGATATTATTCTCAGTAACTGTGACTGTTTCAGTTTCGGACACTGTTCTTCGTGAGTGCGGACAGTAGGTCACAGGTGGAAATGATGCTCTGCTTAGAGAGTTTCTAAGCTGATTTAAACAAAGCTGTATCAATGGTCCAACTGAGGCCCTGATCTCCTCTCCACCAGGCCATAACGCCTGTGCCGACCAGCCATGCAGCCTGTTGTGTCTGCCTCAGCCGGGCCACCGACACACCTGCGTCTGCCCAGACGGAGCCCCGACTGTAACCGCTCCCGACGGAGAGGTGCAGTGCCAGTGTCCCGTCGGCTACCAGCTCCAAAACAACACCTGCGTCAAGACTGGTGAGACTCAAACTGCAGAATCACGATGATCCTCTGCTGCGCGATACTTTATAACGCGTCTCTGTCCAAAATGAGGCCTCATCTCTTATCTGATCTGTTACTGGATGTTTTCATTCCCCCAATCAGAGCACAGCTGTTTGCCCAACCAGTACCGCTGCTCCAACGGCCGCTGCATCAGCAGCATCTGGAAGTGCGACAGCGACAACGACTGTGGAGACATGAGTGATGAGCAGGAGTGCCGTGAGTATTCAGACACCTCAGAAGCTGTTTCTTCACGAGGAACCACGCCTGTTTGAACGCTCTGGTTTGTGTCTGTTTGCAGCCACTACGACATGTGACCCATCCAACCAGTTTCGCTGCGTGGCTTCAGGTTCTTGCATCCCCCTGGCCTTCAAGTGTGACCATGAGGATGACTGTGGAGACAACAGTGACGAGGAGCACTGTGGTAAGCACACCCAGCCGGTATAGAGAAAGTATTTCGTAACGACAGTGACAAGTAAACTCTGTGTTCACGCTTCTCAGTCAACATTTTGAGTCTATTATACAGCAAATAAGCAAAAAACCAAGAAAAGTGCATATACATAAAATTATGTGAAACGTATTTTAGCTAGTAGTTAGCCAGGAAGTCAGCTGATTGGGACTAGATCTAGTGTTTTTGCAGAGAAAAAATGTATAGAAGTGTATTTAAGAAACTCTCATATACATATTTGCAATCAATCATCTGTAAAAGGCGCGGACAGCACAGATGCACAGTTCTTTTCAACGAACGCATCAAAAGTTCACTTACCGTTGGATGATGATCCAGTGGTCACAGCAGGCTGCATCATTTGAGGTCGTTTCCCACTTTATTTATTGTAATTTGAAGGTTTGCAATGGAAAAACAATGAAAAGGCTTAGTGCACGAGTTTTTACGTAAAGTGTCTGAGCCGCAACATGTCTGGGCCCAGAACAGAGCCCTGTGGGACTCCATTGGTCATATTTAGCATTATGTATAAATATATGTATAAAAACGGTATATGCTAATTTACATGTTGTATGTGTTAGTGTCCCTTGTAATTCCATTAATCAGCGAGTTCTTGGTTTTTGTCGCGCGGATGACGGCAGCGCGGTTGAATACTGATGTCGATGCGTTCCTCAGAGTCTCACCAGTGTGGCCCGGGAGAGTTCACGTGCGCACGAGGTGTTTGTATCCGCGAAGCCTGGCGCTGCGACGGGGACAACGACTGCAGAGACTGGTCGGACGAGGCGAACTGCACAGGTGACGGCTGCGGCGCAACATCGAAATCAGCATAATTTTCACCACAGCCACAGAAATCATCACGCAAACATTCTGATTATTTCTGCAGCTTTTTTCATATTATGATGTAAAGCGTGTCTTGCTGTTACAATCGCTACATTTCAGATGAAACGGGTTTAACTGTTTTCTGTGAAGCACCTCTTTGCCCTAAACGCCTTTCAATCTCCCTTTGTTTGTCTGCAGTGGGCCACCATACATGCGAGGCCAACAGCTTCCAGTGTCACACGGGTCACTGCATACCACAGCGCTGGATGTGCGACGGTGATGACGACTGCCAGGATGACTCTGACGAGGACCCCCGGCACTGTGGTGAGTTCAGCTCGACAGTGTCACCCTGACTTGTTTTGACCACCACTTAAAAAAATGTGATAATATAATATAAATGAGAATTAGTACATATGTATTTATAGAACTTATCATGTCAGCAAAGTATGGAATCTATATCTTGTTTGCAGCTTTCTGGTAGGCACCGGTTGTCTGCTAGCAGTGATGTTTTATTCACCTCGCTCTGTGTGTTTCCAGAGGGAACGCTGTGTAACGGCTTCCTCTGCTCCAATCACACCTGCCTCCCGGCCACGGCGCACTGCAACGGCATCCAGGAGTGCTCGGACGGCGCAGACGAGCACAACTGCGGTGAGCGATCGCATTTGTTGCCACGACGCGAATGCAAGTTGCAATTGTCGGCTGAAAATGGGTTTGATTTTCTGAAAGACTCAACTCCAGAGGGTCAAAGCGCACAGTTCCTTAAACGTTTGTGTAAAGTTAATGAACGTGAACGTCACATAATGTTGCAAACTGCCTCATTTTCTCCTGTCCGTCTGTCGGCAATAAGCAGGGGAAGTGAAAATTCAACTTAAAGACATTTTATAATGTGTTGGGAATTCTTGGAAATCTGCTGTAGCCCACTTCCAGTCACGAGTACCTTCTGCCTTTTAACATAACTAAATTAAATTGACTTAAATGAAAAAGCTAATTGCTAATAAGTGAATGCATTATATATAGTATCACTGAGCCATAACCCCAGTCTGCGATCCACTGCGGACGCCTGTAGTGTGATGTTTAAACGGGTCGTTGTGCGTTGGGATGATGTCATTTTGCGCGCTTCCACCCACAGACCCCCTGTGCACTCGCTACATGGAGTTTGTCTGTAAGAACCGCGCCCAGTGCCTGTTTCATTCCCTGGTGTGTGACGGGATCAAACACTGCGAGGACGGATCTGATGAGGACGTCGAGTATGCTGGATGTGGTATGGAGCGCTCACGTGCCTCTACTTTATCGCTGTATATGACGTACAACTTCAATGTGCGCTCAGCTGCTCCGTCTTCTCTGCTCTGTCCCGCGCTCTCCTGGCTGTAATGCTGGCTCTGTACTATCAGCCTGACATCATTTCACTACATATTTAAAACTTACATTTTCTTTACTGATGTATAAACGTCTGTGTGTTTGTCTGTCAGCCACGCCGTCTGAGTTTGGCAAAGTGTGCGATGCCTACACCTTCCAGTGTGCCAACGGAGTGTGCGTGAGCCTGGAGTGGAAGTGTGACGGCATGGACGACTGTGGAGATTACTCAGATGAAGCCAACTGTGGTGAGGAGGCAGGGTTTACGTGCAAACACACACACACACACACACACACACCTCATTAGCTTACTGGGGTAGCGCTGCGTCGACGCGGCAGCAGCGTCTGATGATCTTGTGATCCGTGTGCGCTGCAGCCGCCCCCACCGAGGTCCCGGGCTGCTCCAGGTATTTCCAGTACGAGTGCAGAAACGGACGCTGTATTCCAACGTGGTGGAAGTGCGACGGCGAGAACGACTGCGGGGACTGGTCTGATGAGGCCCAGTGTACAGGTGAGCAGCTACATGTAAACACAGCCCCTCTGATGGACTGTCACACGTTGTCCCTTCCCCATCCCTGGTTCCTCCTTAATAACAATTGCACTATAGCTATGCAATATAGCAATTGTCTATATAGCTATTATATAATATAATATGTAAACTATGTGTGACTGTGTGTGAGATCCTCTTGTGCACGCCCTTTCCGTTTGTGTTCAACCCGAACCTCCGCCCCCTTGCAGGTGGCGTCACTCCTCACACTGTAGCCCCCGGCCCCTCCACTTGTGCCCCCAACCGCTTCCACTGCGGCTCCGGAGCTTGTATCATCAACACCTGGGTGTGCGACGGCTACGCTGACTGTCCCGATGGCAGCGACGAGCTCGGGTGCCCCACAGGTGCCCCCTCAGTCTCATGTTTGCCTATCCAGGGCTGTGCTCTGGAAGGATTTAAACCGAAGTTGACCAAATTCAATAAAACCAAATAAAACGCGTAGTTCTATGAATCACCACAGTAACACTCTGCGTTTGTGTAACAGCAGCTAACTCGACGCTGGCTCCAGTGCCCACCCAGGCCCCCCCTCCCCCGCCCCCGCCCGGCCGCTGCAGCCGGGGTCAGTTCCTCTGTCGCCGACCGCCCCACTGCATTCCAGACTGGCAGCGCTGTGACGGCCATTTCCACTGCCAGGACGGCTCTGATGAAGCCCAGTGCCGTGAGTCTCAGCGTGACTTGCGCTTGCGATAAGTTCGCACACTCGGAGACCCAGAAGGAGACGAAATCCTCCTGTCTTGGGCAGCTGTTCGAGATTTTTCTTTAAACAGGAAGCCTCACAAAGTAAACTGCAGCTCCTGAGAGCGAGAGAATGAAGCACCTGTTGGATAAAGGCAAAATTAACACAATGCTGATCCTGAGAGATCGGAGCAACGCATGATATGACAGTTTTATCATTTCATATAGTCCTTGTTTCAGAAATAGTGTCAGTGAGACATAATTATGTGCAGCTTTATCCAATAACGTAGCTCTGCTCTGTGTGCAGCCACTCGCGGGCCTCTGTTCTGCATTAATGGGACTCGCTGCTCTGACGGGGAGGCGTGTGTGCTGGACAGCGAGAGGTGCGATGGCTTCCTGGACTGCTCCGACCACAGCGACGAGGACAACTGCACCCGTAGGTCCCGGATAATGCTCATCATTACAGAGTGTGTTTAGACTGCATGCAGGTTGCTGTCAGCGTTCGACGGTTCAATGCTGCCACCTGCTGGCTGTAGGTGTTTATTTCAGGCCGAGCCATTCCAAACATCGTGATCCATGCAGATGATTTCCCCCTCTCTCTCTCTCAGTGGACTCTCTGGCCTATAAGGTCCAGAACCTCCAGTGGACGCCAGACTTCCAGGGCGCGATCACGCTGACCTGGTCCCGCCCCAAAAACCTCCCTCTGGACTCCTGCTACTTCCTCATATACTACAGGTGAGCTACTGCCAACCAGAGGATGTTTCAGGAGTCATGAGTCATTTCAGGAGATCACCACAGAGCAGCTCTGGACGAGGCGCTCAGCACCGTGTCTCGCCCCCTTTGACCCCGTGTCACCCATCTCACGTCTTCCTCCCCAGGCTCGTGGGCACGCAGCAGTGGACCATCATGGACACTCACAGCAACAAGACCAGCTACAAGCTGACCGTGCTGAAACCAGACACCACGTACCACGTCAAGGTGCTCACCCAGTGTCTCAGCAAGCTGCACAAGACCAACGAGGTGATCACGGTCAGGACGCCAGAGGGATGTGAGTATCACATATGGTTCATAATAATCAGTTATTGTTTTTCTCCAGTAAAATTGGCATCTGCATCAAAAATCCCATTAGTGATCACCCTGATACCCTGAGTCCTTACGATGAACGTGTGTCCGTGCTTGTCTCGCAGTGCCCGACCCGCCCAGGAACCTGCAGCTGTCGTGCGATAACGGCGAGGACGGGACGGTGGAGGTGTCCTGGAGCCCTCCCGACAAAGGCCACGGCCTCATCAGGGAGTACATTGTGAGTCGGGATTATTTGCATGACACTGAGCCACATGGGAAAAATGACCTTCTGCAGGTTCTTAGGTCGGTTTGTGAATAATTCACATTTAATCTCATCTCGTTGATGTGTTACACACAGATCTCAATCTGCATCTGTCCCGGTCTCAATCCCAAATAGTGTCTCATGGTTGTTAAATTATATAATATGTATATTTATATATAAATAAAAAAAAACCTTTAATGTGTATTTCAATGTGTGTGTGATGTCAGGTTGAGTACAGTGAGAGAGGAGGTCTTGACTGGACGTCGCAGAGGTGCACCACAACCTCGACGGAGGTGAAGGAGCTGCAGCCAGACACTCTGTACAGATTCAGGGTAAGACACACACACACACACGCTCACACACACACACACACACTTAACACCGCCGTGATGCTCACGCTGACATTGCTGTGACACTGTCTCCCAGGTGGCAGCAGTGACAAGTCGAGGTCTGGGCAACTGGACCGAGGTTAAATCCATCACCCCTAAGAAAGGTCAGTCGTTCTCCCCACAGACTCTTTAACAGACTCTGGTTCAAAAGCCTTTCGGACACTGCCACCTACTGGTGCTGTGCTGTCTTTGAAACGACGTTTGTGACTTTAACTCGTAATGTAAACGCTGCGCTCGTCCCAACGGCGACCACGTGTTGTCGCTTGCAGTGCAGCGAGGAAACGGCTAAACCAAATTACCAGCTAATTACTTTTGTATGTGGTAAACGCAGACGTTTAACAATAAAGCTCTCAAGTGGAAACAAGGAGGCAGAAATCTGGACTTTTAATGTGAAAGGCTGTCTATACAGGAAGTGCTGATGTTGCAGCATCAGACCTCGCGCCTGAATAGACAAACAGATCGCACCGAAAGTGATAAATCCTCTGAGTTTAACTCGGAGCCGCTGTTTCTCTGCCGCAGCTCTGCCTCCTCCCTCCGTGATCGCTGACAGCATCGGCACCGACTCCATGAGCCTTTCGTTCAGCTTCAACTCCCAGTACGAGGTGAGAGCTTCCTTCTAAAGCCGCGTCCTCGGCGTGTTGACTCCACGTGTTTGTGCGAACCCCTGATGGGCCCCCTGTGTTTCCTTCAGGTGAAACAGTACGTCGTGATTCTGTCCTGGCAGTTTGACACCCACGTCAAGGAGAGCAAGAACTACACGGTCAGGCAGAGGATCCTCAAAGGTACTGTCGACGTGTCCATGTGACAGACGTGTTTTAAAGAAGCGTTAGTTAATGTGAGCATCAACTGAAGGATGTGCGTTGTCTGTTACCAGCTACAAACCTGACAGCGGGGACGGTGTACGAGGTGGCTGTGTGGGCTCACACCAGCATAGGAGACAGTCCCACCGCCCTGTCCCATCATCAGACCGCCGGCGCCCAGCCAGACCGGCCCATCCTCAAGGCCCGGGCCCTCAACCAGACAGCTGTGGACTGCAGCTGGACCATCAGCGGACCCCCTGCTCAGGTACAACAGACGCCTGCTTCAAAGGTTTGATTAACAGCACATTAGAGGGAGGTCAGAGGGGACGAAACACATACAAACGCTTTGCTCTTAAAATCAGATTTCGCCTTTCATCATGAGCATCCATGAAGACTCGCTTTGTGCTACGTTGCGCCGCACGTGTTGCATGTTCCTGCTCGACCTTACACGACCTCTTTCTAGCCTTCCACCCGCTCGTCAGCATTCGCACCGATTGAGGAGGAGTCGGGTCGAACCACATTCCTCTGAGGGGTGGCTTTAAACTGCAAATGTGCCAGCATAATAACCTGGCACTGAAAAGTTAAACGCGCAAGTATCTCTAAGCAAAAAGCTGGAGCGGGATACGTGCCAGTGTGTAGAGCAGAGTGACAGGACAAGATGACTGAGAGGAAAATCACATGCAGCAGAGGTCAAAGGTCGGACACACAGCCTGCTGATCCTCTGCAGGGGCCCAGGCTCCTCTTTTGCTCCTCATCAGCACCGACGCATTGATCATGGCGCGCAGCGTTATGTGAAGCTGCGTATTTTGTTATTTTCTACTTTGCACACGGCGTCATTTCAAACCATTTTGTTTTCAAAAGATGCAAATTATTGTTTTCGACCTTTTTAAGAATCTTGCTTTTCACACGAGGTTTTGTATTTCAGTCGATTTATGCTTAAATTTCAACTGTGCAAATGTTAAATTAATAACCATTAAAGCCTCATCTGTGTGAGGTTCCTAAAAATAATTGAAAATCACAAAGATATACACGTGCAATGCACAAAATGTAAAAATATATCCCAGCTTAAATGACTTGTTATTGATCATAATGATGGTAAAAGTTTGAAATAATCATTATATTGATTTGGAACTCCCGATCATAGTGCAGCACAGTGCACAGCCTCCGATCGTGTTCCAAATGGAACTTTAAATAGACGAGCTCCCTCGCCACAAAACCTTTTACTGAGCCACTTTATTGGGTCGATGCTAAGTGGCGTTTGTGTGTGTGTGTGTGTGTGTGTGTAGGTGTACGGTGTGTTTTACGCCACCTCCTTCCTGGACCTGTACCGCAGCCCTCGTCAGGTCAGCAGCAGCTCTCTCAGCCTGACGGTCACAGTAGACAGCGATGAGCAGTACCTCTTCCTGGTGAGTCTCCTCAGCATCACACCAGCTCCCTGTATCCTCCGCGTAACGTCGCTGATCAGCTGTTAAATCTGACGAAGGGAGGTGAAAATGGGAACGGCGACATGCTCCTCACTACAGGCACACTGTGTTCAGACTAATGTTAAATAATAGTTGGAGTTTAAAAACAGCCAACAACCATATTTCAGTTCCTCTATGTAATACGATGTAAATTGATCATATTAATCTGTGGATCAAAGGAATAAAGGCTGCTACTGAGGATTACTGTTAATATTCCCCATCTGTATCTATTCTATATTGGCCTGTTAGGTTTTATCTGTTTGCTTCAGTTCATCGCTCCATGACTATCCTGAGTAATTTGCTGTGGTCTCACCTTCAGGTGCGCGCCGTCACTCCCTTCCTGGGGCCTCCCTCTGACTACGCTGTGGTGAAAATGATCCCCAACGAGAGGCTGCCGCCCAGGAACCTGCACCGCGTGCGGGCGGACAAGACGCAGGCCACGCTGAAGTGGCAGCCGCCCTATGATGCCCCGAACAAACCTCTGGTACGGGGCCCCATACATCATGATACATTATGATTAGCATCAGGAGGGTGTGTCAGGATGCCTGGGCAATCTTACTCCCAAAGAGTCAGTAAGGTTTAAAGTTAACAGGATTGAACTGGTTTGTTTGTTTGTTTGTTTGCTTACTCGCTTACTGAATGTGCTGTTTCACTCGACCCGAAACGTCCTGTGACCATCTGGGTTGTTGTTGTTTTTTTTTTTTTTGTAGACATACGCGATCCATGTGCGCGACGTGATCCGCAAGGTGGAGCGGGACTACAAGCTGACCACGCAGAACAACACCGTGGAGTACCTGCTGAAGGGCCTGGAGCCCGGCGGACGGTACAGCGTGTCCGTCCGCCTGCGCAACATGAGCAAGGAGGCCAGCTTCACTCTGAGCACAGGTGCGCGCACGGCCGTGTCCCTCCCATCTGTTCGGAGGTCACCGCGGTGCACGCGGGTGCTACCGAACAGACAGAACAGCTAAATTGATATTGGATTGAATCATGTTTTTATGTTTTTATTATAATGATGGGACATTTACAGGCAGCAGTCATACCTCTCAGTATGTTATACATGTAATAGCATGCATAACTGGCAATAACCCGTCAAGTTAGGCAGTACAGAAACAATACTGTGGATCATACACCCAGTAGCACCCTCAGCAAAATCCGAGTCACAGTCAAATTACACCAACGGTTGCTTAAAGGCAGATGTCCCCTCCCTCCGCTGCAGTTCCCCTCCCGGCTCCAGAAGCCCTGAAGATTTTGACGGAGAAAGACCACGTGTTCCTCTTCTGGAAGAGTCTGGCAGTCCGGGAGAAGGGCTTCGACGAGAGCAGGGTGAGACCCGACAGACAAACAAAGCCTAACTTTGCAAAGACGGTTAAATAGGAGTATCCGCTGCTGAGCTGTTTGCCAGTGACTCGTTGTATTTTAATTGTGTAAGTCTCATAAATAAGCGTCTTGAAGACTGAAGATCTGAAGCGCAGCAGCAGAAGCTCAGTGACTGTGGTCTAATAGCAGGTCAATAGGAGCACCTTCTGTGGTTTTGCCTCCTCCACATCCTTCACCAGCCTTCCTGTGCTGTTCGCAGGGCTACGAGGTGCACGTGTACGACAGCGCGACCAACCAGACGTCCTACCTGGGAAACACCACTGAGACTTATTTCCGCATCAGCAGCCTGCTGATGGGACACAACTACACGTTCTCCGTGCAGGCCCGCTGCCTGCTCAACGGTCAGCTGTGCGGGGAACCTGCACTCCTGCTCTATAACCAGCTGACAGCAGGTAATAAAACACACACACACACACACACACACACACACACTCAGGAACCTTTCACATTTTCATTTTAACCATTTATGTTTTGCTTCTTCTCGTTCAGGGGCCAGCGACGCCTCCCGCGGCGAGGGCCACTCAGGAGACATGGCGGCGGTCGTGGTCCCCGTCCTCTTCCTGCTGCTGCTCGGGGTGTGCGGCGGCTTGGTGGTGCTCTACCTCCGACACCGCCGACTGCAGAACAACTTCACCGCCTTCGCAAACTCCCATTACAACTCCCGCCTGGGCTCCGCCATCTTCTCCTCCGGGGACGAACTGGGTGAGAGAGATTCAAACGTTTCCGTTCCGTCGCCGCAGACGTCTCGCATTAGGCTTCGGTACCTGCCTGTGCTGCTTTGACTTGAGTGGGCGCTCGAGGGCGTGCAGTTGATGAGCGGGGAAGCCTGCAGGGGATCGCGTTGTTGTCGGTGCATTAAGTCTGGTCGCAGTGGTCGGTCAGGGTGCCTGTGGAGTGTCAAAGGTGGGGATTCTGAAAAACTCAGACCTACAGGATGGATGCACGTCATCGGCAGTACGCGGGGCGGATTACGGTCCTTCTTCGCGTTATTTATTAGAAATTTCCACATTGCTCAGTGTTGAACTCCTCCCGACAGCTCGGTTAATATTCCCACACGGATGCACCACTGTGTGAGATGCAAAAGGTGTTTGATCTCTTTACCTGTCTGTCGCCGTCAGAGAGCCAGGATGCCTCTCGTCTGTGTAACTGTGCCATTTGCTTAGTTTCATTTCATCTTCACGTTTGCATTTCATTAAGTAGATTATTATTTTTGGAACGATCTGAAAATATAACACGCGACGTATTGAATTAAATAAGCCGGCCGGTAACACGAGCGCTAGACGAAGAGACACGGCAGCGCTCGGTGAATCTTGATTCGCTGTTTCAGCTAAATGCTAACTGTTCGCACGCAGGCTTCAGTAAAGTCAGTGGTCTCTTCTGGCTGGAGAGCAGGTTGATGAGAGCTGAGTTTGTGGACTGCAAGTGACCCCTTTAAGCACTGCACATAGTCACGGTGATGCATTATTAATATCAAAGTATTGATTAGCTCCAACTCCAGCTTTAACTCCCACTGCAAAGACACTTTCTGAAACACGTCTTCTCTCCCCTCTCAAGGTGACGACGATGAAGATGCTCCAATGATCAGCGGCTTCTCAGACGATGTTCCCATGGTCATTGCGTAGCAAGACGTCCCGTCCCCCCAATTTTCCTGTTTCTCTCCCCTTCTTTCTTCTGCCCCTCCCACTCCCCTTTTCCTCCCCATCACTCCCCATCAGTGGCGCGGTACGACGGAGTGAAGAGGAAACAGGCGGATATTCAACCGCCATCCCAGATCTGTTGATGGGAGACCACCCCGACGAGCAGGAAACATGAAGAAAAAAAAAAAAAAAAACGGAAACGAGAGAAAGAGATATTTTTCAAATATACAATGCACTTTTTTTGGATGCGCAATAACTTATTTTTTATAATGTTAAATATATATATATGGGGTCAAAAAGGACTGTGAGGAAGAGGTGGACACTGAAGAAAACTGTGAAGGATTTGAGTTTGTCGTGCGCGCCGGGGGATAAGAGAGACCCTATCTGTAATGCAAACTCACTATCCATAGGAGTGGTTCATTGCTTAAAGCCAAAATAAGCATCCAGAGACTGGAATATAGAACGCAACCAACACCCACACATTAAAAACAAACTACAAATATATAGACAAAGGCTGTATACATTATGTACAAGTAGAAAACATCGGCGCAGTAATAGTTACATATTTTGGTAATAGTACAGTGCGTACTTTAGCAGCATATGTAACATTGGTGCCTAGCGTGAGGCAGTTTGAAGAGTTAACTATCTAATCTCCAGTGGAGCAACTGCTGATTATTAGGAACGCGTTAACAACGTCTCTGACGCTCAGCGCAGCCAAACAGCTCAGTGATTGGATTCACCAGTGGCACCGCGTAGTGTCCTCATACAAACACCTTTATTTTCCGCCACCAGCACACTGTCGTATGTCTGTACGTAGAGGCAACACATGTACCACGATAGGAGGTCGCCCGCGGCTTTGAGGGGTGGGGCGGAGAACCCCTCGCAGCATCGGTGAGGCCGTCGGAACTATTTGTAAATATTGGCTTTTATTATGTCCTCTCCTCGTAATGCTGCACCATATCATTCTGTAAAATGTGTACTTTTTTTTTTTTTTTTTTTTTTTTAAATCGTTCAGGACAGCAAATTATCGTCCCCAGCTTTTTACGCCATAGCTGTAGTCGTAGAGGAAGTGGGTTCTCAGGGAACTGTGTCGGAGCGGACACCAGCGCAGCACCACCACCATCAGCACCGCGGCTTTGGCAGCACTGTCCATCTACTGTCGAACAGGTACAGAAACCTTTGGGAAGGTACTGGGAGAGGCATCAGCCGTGGGTGGAATGACTGGCAGATGCAGATTTATTGCCAGTTGTCATGACGACGAAGCGTCGCGTTCAGGCTCACTGTCTGGCTTGGAAACGGTTTTAAAGGGTCGAGTTTTAAGTTTTAAGACATCTGACCGTCAGGTTGCAACCGCAGCATGTCTTTCCAGAAACAGTGTGTTATACTATACCACCATGCCACTTATATGAGTCTGGATCATGTGGTACAGCCAGTTAAAATATCCAACTGCTACTTTAAAGCACCATTTGTTCAGTTTTTCTTTTTTAAACTAACTTTATAAACAATGATTACGGCGACACAAAGCTGCAGCTCGATTGGTCAGTGCTGTGAATTTGCTCTGTTTTCGGTGTTTTAATTGTCGATTCAGAACTCAAAGATGTGGTCATATATAACAGCAGCGGACTTCTCTGCCTGAAGAGTGAGTTCACACATGTTGTTGTGACCTGGCCCCGACGGGGGAATCTGTTTCTGGAAAGACACGTTCAAAATGTAATTAAAATGATAATTTTATGTATCTTGCTCCGAGCAACACAAACGAGATACCTAATTAACCGCATGGCGAGGCGGCTTCTGGGCGTGTGACAAAACGTGATTTTAATTTTTTTTAATTTTTTTTTTTTATTTGGATGCTTCCTTTAAATGCGGTGAGGACCAAACTTCACCGCCGGTCGACGGAGCAGAGAGAAGACCCTGTGAGGATGTTGTCTCTCTGTATGTACAGAACCTTAACTGTTGCACGCCCGTAAATGTATCAGCACGCCGGCTATCTTCTAGGGGACTCATGGTCTTTGTCCTGCCGCCCCCCCACCACCACCACCACCACCACCACCACCACCACCTCCTCTCACTCTCACCTGACTCTGTATTGTAGTCCATTAACTGATGTTTTGCCTCTCGGCTTGAGCCATTTGAACTGATGGTGTTCTGCTCTCTGTTGACCTTGTTTTGTTTGTAAAGACGTCTTCATGAATGTATTTTATATCGGTACTTTAAAAGGTACTGTCCCAGCTCATTATGCTACCCTCAGCGCCTGTGAAGTTAATGCACACCCTCGGGGTTTCACCCTTCACAACAGTGAATTAGTAACCCACTCCTCCGCGGACGACCGACTTCTTGACTTCTGGCGTCCGCAGACAAACCTTAGCCGTTACAACCCAAACCCATTTTACTAATCCAGGCCAGCGAACCGTCTTGTCAGCCAGAGCCCAGATATTTCCTGCATCACATTTCTCTCATCGTCTCTTTCTCCCCCCCCCCCCGAATCATTTAAACGGTGTCTGTACTGACGTTTAAAGTTTCCTCAAGACTTTAGCTTGATCTCACGCAGCTCCTCACCCTGTCCATGATGTCCTTTGTTCTGTTTTCTTGGCCTTAAAAAAAAAATAATCCGATTTTCTGGCATTGATGCTGTTTTTTTTTTTTTTTTGCTCTATGGAGTTTCTGTTTTGCCACATAATGCCTTATTAGAACACATTGGGTTTCTATGTGATGTACTGTTTGTATGATAGAACACATGTGCACACGCATGCATCCACACACACACAGACACACACACACACACAAGGCTAAGGAGGCTGAAGAGGAGGTTACTGTCGGGGCATTTGTTTCATTTTGTCAGATCACTGCTCTTTTCTGCGTCGGCTGCCGTAAGCCAGCCACTTGCTCTGTTTTTAGTCAGGTTTTACACGTGTACAAAGTATAATTATTGGTTATTGTGTGACCGTTTGCTCCCCACTCGTCTCAGTGTCGACTCTTGTCAAATAGTTTGCTTCAAAATGTTGTCGGGCACAGAGTTTGATCACGTTGGACTTGGCCATGTTTGAAGATGTTAATGTGTTGCTTGCTTATCTCGGAGGTTGCAAGAACAACGAGATGTTTGGAGAAACAGTGTGAGGTGTTTTAAAAAAAAAAAACAAACCACTTATACTGAAATAAACTTGCTGAAAATCAAAGTTTGGCGTCCGTTTCTTTTTGTTCTGTGTGGGAATTTCACGTCAGTAACGGAGAATAAATAGGAAAAGGAAATAAGAGGATCTGTTTTCCTGCTGAGGAGAGCAAATGTAGTAATAATGTATGATTAAACCGCGAGAAGCATGTTCTCTAATGTGCAGAATACGCATGGCACCCTAGGGTTTACCCTGAGAATGACCCTGAAACATAACTGGGTATAAAGCCTAGAAATGCCCTATTTCCCCTCAATGATAAATCTCGTTTTACAGAATTTAATTAAGGAATAAAATGGAATAAAATGTATAAATATACCCAATTGAACTGCTGTAAATGTAAAATTAGAATAAATGTAATTTTTTACGTCTCCTGACTTCAAAAGATCAGCATTTAAATATTAAAATGCATTTGATCTGGAAATAATTGTGAATATAATAAATATATGACTAAAAGAACTTGTTCTTATTACGTCACATTCCATCGTACACTGTTTTGTTCACACTGTCAGTCCTGTGTTTGAGTTTAATAAAGAAAACTAATTAATACAATAATGAGTAAGTCCTTTGCAACCTATGGAGCAGCAGCTGGAGCTCTGATTGGCTAGCTGCTATGCATTGGCAGGAGTCTGGCCAATCAGCTCCTTCTGCTGAAAGACAACTAGAAAGACCCAAGCGTTTCAACACACGACAAAGTGCGAACTCTTTATTTCAAAGTTTGCAGGTGCACCCAACGGACTGATCGGCTTATTGAGTAGTTCATCGAATAATAGAATACGACCCAACGACAATTTAAATGGTAATTAAGTCACTTATTTGTGCAGAAGCGATCGGCCTCCAGCTCAGTTGTTTCTGATTCTTGCCCCTCTCATTTCTAAATTGACTTATCAGTAACTAATAATTAGCCACTGTATGAAATATGGTCAAGAGTCACTCATTAACTGATTTTTAAATAGCAGTCAGATCCTCATTTGTTTCCTGGTCACTGCACAAAACTTGTATCTCTTAACGTATTCTTATAAATGTTTCCACTGCTTTTTTTTTGCTGATTGAGGTATTTGTGATATTACAAAGTTATGTCGAGTACATTTAAATGAAATGTATACTGTAACCTCTCCTCTAAAACTGGTATTGGTCTCAAAAATCCCATTTTAATATTTACTGTGCATTGATTGGCATCATTTGGAATAAAGTCATTGAGTCTTTTGGTTCAATATTAGTGAGAATGATGTTTAGCAGATCCGATTCGATTCTGAAGCAGTAGTGAATAATGGTAAGCACACCCAGCAGACTCAGAGCATCGTTAGCATGTTAGCATCATTAATTGGAGCTGATGAAAGTGAGTCTAACGTTCACCCTCTGGTTTTGCTCTCCACCAGCTAAAGAGAAAGCCCTTCGCCTGTGTAGCTGCTAAATGCTTTGTTAAGCAAGATGCTAACTTTGTCTGTCTGCTGTTGGGTGTCAAGCTAGTAGGCGTGCATTTGGTTTTGTTGGAGCTTTTTTTTTCCTGGAAACAGAGCTGAAGAGAGCCACGAGAGCGAACCAAATCTAAGGCTGCGGGCTGCAAAACCGAAACAATGAGCTCAAAGTAACGGATGAATCTCTCTGTAGAGCGGGTGTGAAGTGCAGATTCAGGTGGTAATTCTCTCCGGTTTCATCGCTACAAGTGACCCCTGTCACATTACATGTAGTGGTTCATTTCATTGTTTGTATAAAAATATTCATTAGTCCGTTTTTATAGCTGGAAACATGACTAACAGGGGGCTGAGAGGACTATTGAACAACACAAGTGACTCAGTGATGGCTTGGATAGTTTCTGGCTCTCAAAACTAAGTTTCCAGTCCACTCTCTGTTTAAGAACAAAGACTTGTCTGTATTCATGCTTGTCATTGAAAGGACTCATACAGTATTACACGTCTTTCCAAAATATTCACATCTTACAGGCCTATCGCTAGGGATGGATGAACCTTTTAGTCATCAGAGTTCAAGTGGGTTGCTTGTGCACTCTTGAACCGTGTACCAGGAAAACTACAGATCTTTGCAGACCAAGTGGTGACTTTCTTCCAATAATTTATTAGCCTTGCTCATTTTAACTTCACACAGCTACAGTATAAACCAGATGATTCCAGGAAACAAGGGCATTTTGTCTGTGGAGATGGTTGCAGATGCGAAATACGAACTGACGGACTGAGGGTAATCTCCCATTTCCACAGGAGTAAGAGGAGAATAGTTGTGTGGTTCAAGGTCCTCAGAAATTATTATTATTATTTTTTTAAATGAGCAACAATGTGCAACAATGCATCATCTTTCATTATGATTTTTTTATATAAAAATGTTTAACCTGTAATATAACTGTGATTAGTATATACAGTATATTAAACTGGAGTAAAAAGTAGAATACTAACCTTTGACATATAACAATGGAAGCTCTTGAGATAGATACAGGCAACTCATTAGCTGCTAAACTACAATACTTAAGTGAGTTACATTGGTAATTCATTTCTACTACTGCTGTTTTGAAATGATGTTCTTAAATGAACTTTTTATATTCAGGACATGGGCCTGTGTTTAAAAGTTTATTATGTTATGTCTTATTAAAGAGATGCTGATTGGAAAATATAATTGAAACCAGGTTGAAAGTCGTCCCGATTGTTACTCTGTATGGCACCTTATCAGATCGACAGTGCTTCGCGATGAATCCAAGGAGGAGAGTGTGTGTTTGTTAAGGAGTCATTCGGAGTTTGGAGGTGGAGGTCAGGGGCCGCAGATAAACAGTCCTATCCTGTCCTGGTCAGGAAGTGAATGTTACTCAAGCACCCACACAGAGCACGGTGTTGGATAAAATCAACAAACCCCACAAATTAATCCACTCCTTCGTAGGCCAGTTCATGAAAGTCATGAGCCGTGTGTTTGTGCTGGTCATCGTTGGCTGCTGTCAGCTCACTGGGCCCCTCACTGCTGTGCCTGTGTCAAAAACAGCCACCAGGGGGCAGGAGTGACTCTGCAGCAGCTCCGTCATATCAGGTGACGTTTCATTAAAGATGCATTTCAGTCAGTCTGCTGATTCTGTGTCATTTTACTACTGTCTGAAGCTCAGGGTTTTACGGATTAAAAGACTTTATTGGAACAGTTTAACAATTTTCTACAAAGGATCCAAGCTTACGTAGAAAAATGTTGAATGGACTTCATTGTAACTGTGAATCAGCACATCTGTAGACCACCATCATATATGGGGGTTTTGTACTTAAGTGACCTGCAGAGGGTTGTGTTACATCACCAGATGTTTGACGGAGGAGAGCTGAGACCCTCAGCATTAAAGAGATGTGATAGCATCGCTCTGTTGGATTAAAATCAACCTGGAGTCACACAGCTTGGTAAACACATGCACTACATGCATATATACATGTTCGTCTCTAAGACAGAGTCAGACATACTCCATCTGTCTGTCTGTCACTATGCATTTGTGCTAGTAAAGTAATTATTTTGTGAACAACTGGGTCCATGACTGCATGCAAAACATGTGCCGGGCGTGTGTGTCTGCCGGTTGGTTGGTCAAATACTCATGGTCTCCAGAGGATGAATGCCACTGACTTTGGTGACCCCCCTGACTTTTCCTCCTATTCTTACTAAGGTCAAAATGACTTATACTGCATTTAGCTTGACTGTAGCACAAATAATCTCAATGTCTAAGTAAAACCTCTCAAATATGTTAACTTGGCTGTAGATGCTTTAACACTGCAAACATCCCCACAGTGGGACTGATAAAGGATTGTCCTTTCTCATCTCATCTCATCTCATCTCATCAAGATACAGTGACTATGTATCATACATATCCAAATGATATTGTATGACTTGCATGCTGACAACCACATTTCTAACAAATGTTTGAACATTAATGTTCCTTGTAACATCCTTATCTTCTCTGTCTTTGTCTTATAATCTCAGTTGTAGTCATGCTAAAGTCATGCTAGCCATTCTGTGAGGCCGTACTTTGGCGGGTGCTTCGTTTGAACTAAATGCTAACATCAGCATGCTATCGTGCTGATATATGTTTTGCAGGTAGGTCTATGGCTTTTAACATGCTCACCATATTGGTAATACATTTTAGCGCGCTTATTACCCAGAAACCCAGAATTAGCTGATCTGTATTTTATTAAACTGTCTTTTAAGATTTTAAGCGCATTCTACTGCTGTCCTGTGGGACGTGTTTTGATGCCTTTGATGCCATTATAACAAGACATTCGGAATATTAAACCTGAAATTGAATAAGTTACAGACAAATTAACTACTGTGGTTGGCAAATATGAGTTCAGAGTGCAGTACACACACGCTCACACACATAGACAGGCACCCCGTAAGTAACTTTAAATTGGACTCATCAGGGAACTGCTGGTTGCTTCCCTAATGCAATCGCAAGTCAAAGGTCGGAAAGGGTAAAACTGCAGCCCAAACACACACACGCATACACACCACAACAACAACAAACCACTCCTCTCACACTTTGAAGGTCAAGGGGTGGTCAAGAGGTTCCTGACTGTTTGTGATGGGCTGGGATCAAAGGTCAACAGACTAGAGGCGGACAGTGTGAGGTCAAGAACAGGTGGGAGCCTGTGAGAGAGAAACAAGAACAACAGATACGAGTCGGATCAGGGGAGATCAAAGCGGAGGGTGCTCAGCCTGACAAAGCCGGACAGTCCTCAGAGCATTGCTTTACCATCATGCTCCACTGAAGGACAATTACTATCACAGTAAAGGAGGATTACACTGGTTTGAACAGAAGCTCAGTCTGGACACGTGTTCTCCTACACTCACTGATATGGAGACCCTATGGAGTGGTAGACCTGGATCACTTCCTTCTCATAACAAAACAAACAGAGTAACATTAAGCAGCAATGGACATTGGTGTTCATTCACAAACCCCCCCCCCCAAAAAAAAAACATAGAAACATTTTCTACACCGGTCTGATAATGAGAAATCATTCAAGATTTAATAAATGTTGTTTTAAATTTTTATAAAAAAGACTTTTTTTTGTGATTCTTGAATTTTTAACATGCACTAAAACCAAAATCTTGATACAAATATGAATAAAACTGTCTATGAGGCCATTGTTGTTATTGTTAAGGATATATTTTAATATAATATTTTAACAAACTTGTCACCTGGAAATTATATCATTATCGCCACAGTAAATATATTTGGAGAGCAGCATGACGCCACCCTGAAAAACATATAATATTTTTTATAAATACCAAATTTGCACAGAAATCATTAGAATTACTTCGCAGTGTTATTGGGGGGTGTTACCAGCCTCAAATGTTCCTTTAAGACATAAATGCTCTAACGTGTTTTTTTTTTACATTTTATTGTTTTCCATAATAAATTTTACAAAGCCAGCCTAACCAGACTGGCTGTGCAATATGATCAGACAAGACTTACAGGCCTGTGCTTTGAGCAGGGACAGGGTGGTCATCCACTGGCGCAGACTAAATGACTTTTGCAGGTGATTGCCTTCAGCCTTGCTGCCTGTCATCATTTTCACCTTAACCCCATAAGGCTGATGACTTGGTCACTGACTTCGAGCTATCACAATAGATTCTCAGTTGGTATTTTCCAGACCAATATCTAGTATGGGATAGATTCATTACTCTTATCACTTTTTCAATTCAATTCATTCGCTTGATTGAATTTCAATATGTATAAATTACTCTTATTGGAAAGTACAATGAGTTTGCATTTGAAAATGCTCTTGCACTAAATGATACTTAAACTGAATGTATTTATGTGTAAATGCAAGCTTTGCAGCCTTAAACCGGTCTCCTGATGTGTTCCCTGAAGGTCCAGTGGGGATTCGCTTAGCAACAAAATGAGAGTTAAGAGAAAGGTTGTGGTGCTGTGGGTGTATGTCAGTATGTCTGTTTGCTAGATTTTAACCTTTATTTAACAAGGCAACTCGCAGTGAGATTAGAATCAGTGTTGCAAGTGAGACCTGGATAAGACGGACGCGTTACACCATAAACAAAGTTTCAGATAATGCCGAAGGGCAAAACACACCCAACTATTGTTGTCATCTACTGTAGCAAAAACACCACTAAGGTTGTATATGTGCTAGAGCGCAGCATTAAGTTAAATGCTAATGTCAGCATTCTAACAGATGTGTGTCAGGATTGCACATATTGAAATTATGACCCGTGCTTAATGAAAAGTTAGATTAAGATACATCATCTGGGGACCATGAATGTCCAAATTTCATTCCAGCCCATGTAGTAGATCATCTAACAATTCCGACCTGCTGGGGAATCATCAAACTACTTGGAATTCAACCATTGGGAAACGTGAATGTTAAGATTTTACTAGAATGTAAACTTGTTGAGATAACATGCCTAAAACGAACAATCCTCCAGTCACATATTCAGCTGACTATTAAATGGACCATTGAATACACTTACTCTTATGTACTCTTAAATGTAGGCAGTGTTTAGGTGCAGGTTGATGAATGTTAGCTATAGCTTTCAAAGGTACTTCACAAGTGCAATTGACCACAGCGATATATGTTTGTCTCTTCCAAACTCTGACTTTCTTGATGTTTAAGAACCCTCTGTCATGAGCAGTAAACAGTATTTGACAGCTGTTAAGGACTCTATATTCTATACATTATATATCAGGTAGCTTTCCTGCCTGCACCTACTTACTGTATAGCTGCATACAGAGTGGCTACATCACTCATTCATTATGAGGTTTAAGATTTTTATTATGTTTGCCAGGGTTTTTGTGATTGCAAACTCTTTATTTTACTTTTACTCACATGCTGACTGTATAATTTCAGTGTCGCGATACCACAGAGGCCACCAGCATTGTTTAATATTAGGATAATATATCTCTGACAGTATCACAGTTGGGGTGGTGCTTTGGGCTGAGCTCAGACTCTCCCTGTCTGCTTGAGGAATCACTTCTCTGACCTTGTCAGACACACAGACAGAAGCACGAGGCAGCCCCTCGGGGATCTGTGACTGCCTTTTTGCCCTTTAGAGAGATTTAGAAGACTTAAAAGTTTCTAGAGCTTTATGGGTATTGCGACATGGATATACCCCTGGAGATGAACAGAAAGCAGGTCCAACTCCTATTTTTAGATGAGAGGTTTTATTTAATCTTTTTTATTTCTTTACCTTAATTTTAAGAGACACTCTCCTGAGAGATTAAAATCACATTATACTGTCGTTATTTATTTTAAGTATAAAAAAGTGCAATTTTCTCTTTGTTTTCAACAGTTTTCTACAACTCCCACTATTCACTGCTGAGATATGACCTCTTCGTGTCATGGCACCACCCTGCTACATGCCAGCTACAACAACTGTGTGATGCATGCCTGCCATTAGGAGGATAAGGTTTCTGCTTCCAAGACCAGTTTGCAACTACAATGTTACAGGTACCATAAAATGTTGTGACTGCTTGTTTCTAATGGAAAATGCTAATGGTGTCCGTGGACCGACAATCTGACCAGCATCCCTATCACTGTGCCAAACAGGAATCTTTCCACTGTTGCCGTAACAACTAATCCAATCTAAAGTCTTTGTGGTCTGAAGAAGAATATTTGCTGGTGATGTTCTACAGTTTTTTTTTTTTATTGTCAGCAAAGTGAAAAGACCTAAACTAACAAATTGAGACAAACTGCTTCATACAATGTCCAACTGCCATAATCGCTGGTTCAGTGAGTGTGAGTTAATCCACCGCCGTTTCATCATAGTCATTTCGGTTTGTGCTTTGAGAAACATGGATTACGGTACAAACGTTATTGCTAGTCCCTGCAGTAGTTGTCGACTGATCCAGGCTGACCCACTGGCACTGCCATCCAAAAAAGGAAGAACAAAGGAGAACACCTGGTGGACACACCAAGATGTCCACACCTTAATTGGTATTTGGGGAGAGGAGACCAGCTAGAGGGAGGTGGAGCAACTGGGTAGAAATGAAAAGGTACAGGTGTACCACAAGGTTTCTGACCATCTGCCACGGATGAGGGCACAACACAGGGCCAAGCAGCGCAAGGAATAAAAGAAAACCACTCCAGCAGTATCATTACCACTTCTTCCATTGTTGTCTGTCCCACCGCTGCCTACCAACAGAGAGAATAACATGTTTTTAGTTGTGCTCGTGCGCTTCATTCCACTGTCAATTCTTGGTTTGTAAAATAGTGTGGAAACCTGAGATAGGATGTAATGGCAGCGTCACAAGGTTATTAAAAGTTCAAGGTGAGGGTCGCTCAAGGTTCTGGGTCATTAAGTTCTTGCGGTGGCCATAACTGTTTAAAGGCCTGCCTGAGCATCTGTTTGTGACACGTCTTTGTGAAAGGCAACCGTATGACGACAAAATGACCACAAACAGATGCACAATTACCACAAAGAGACACAAAACAAATGCAAAAGGATACAAACAGAGACAAAGAGACATTGTGCTTCTTTCAATTTTGATGTGGCCTTGTGTAGGTGGCCTGGGGGCCCTTATAAATTCATAATCTGGCTGTGTGTAAGGGGAATGGATTATTAAGAAGGAACAAGGTGAAGTGCAATTATTATTAAGCTTTGAGATAATTGCGGATTATGTTACTTGATATTATCTTATATTAATTTTAACCCAATGTGACGTAGTTGTCGTCCATTACACATACAGCATTTGAATGTAAATTGGCAAAGATTACACAAACGTGTGTGTTTGTGCGCGTACAGTCTTAACCCTCTCCTCATCCACCAACAATTTCATTGTCCTTGTCACTGCCCTTTCCAACAGGTACTTTTCAGTCCACTTCAAGCGCAGTCAAAGGCACCATAATAATTGTGTCTGGATGGCTATCACTGTCCTGCTGCTGTGGGGCTTTTATTGGACGAACATCCTTGTCACGGTGGCCAATAGAAGAGATTGGAGTTACATCTCTCCTAGCAACAAGCCTCACTGGCTGTGGATTGCCACTAGCTAACTTAGACCCTAAAGAGAAGTCATTTAAAAACGCTTTGTTCGTGTTGTGGTTGTTTTTCACATCGAGTTTTTCACATCGAGGTTTTTATTGTATAAATACCATTAATCTTTATTTTACACTGTCACTGAAGTTGATCAGTAAACATGTTAAACATGAATTAATGTTGCAACTTGCAGAAAATAATTTTTCAATGGGGTATTCTATTATTTATTATATATTATATATTATTTGCTGCAGGGAAAAGGGAAGATCTCAATAGGATGCATCACAAAGCACTGTTCTTGCTTTCATAGACTAGTGAGGTCACATATGCACCTCACATCTATTGGCAATAGCAAGAAAACTCTATTATCATCTTCAGTAATGGAACTCTAATTATTATTTGCAAAGATTTAGCCTAATTACAGAGCAGTCAATCTGGAATGATCTGTTGGGATACAAAGTCCACGGTGTCGAGATGCAACCAGGATATAACTGTTCTTTTTGCATGGACGCAGCACCGTTTAACATAAAGGCTAACCATGATATGACGCCGTCTGAAAGTGCGAGGCAGGAGGAAGATGCTGGAGTCCACGCCGCTGATGCAAAATTGTGGGCAAAGCTAATGGCTGTTTGCACACTTTGAACAGCTGTCCTGTAATGCCAGCTTGTCACTGCAGTGAGTCAGCAGAGGGACAGTGACTGACAATGCTAATTAGACAGTGTATTTTAGGAGAGGACGTTGTGGGTTGGGTTTGAATTAATTTGAACAAATTACATGTTGGTTTTAAACACATTAGAACTAACACTTGCTGCTTTTTGCTAGTTAGCACTGTTAAGGAGACTTAGTTAAATTAAAGTCAATGAAAACCCCTTTTATGGATTTCACCACCCTGATAAAGAGTCCTGTGACCTAAAACAATAATATTAAAGGCAAGGGTAGCTTTACTGGAAAAACAGTACATTCACAAATACTCTGTGCACTAATTGATTCATGATAACAAATAAATGAGGAATTTAATATAAGCTTCAATTTCTTTTGGATTATAATTTTTCGTGTTGAGCCTGTTGACGCGCACACGCTCACATTCACTCTCTCTCTATGTGACTTTCTTTCCCTGGTGGGTAAATAAATTGTGGCGAGCTCCCCATGCGCCCCTCACGCCATTCAGACACACGCTCTCAGTGCTCACAGGTAGCACGGGTGAGGTTTCAAATGCAAAGTGCACGTTGGTTTAACTGGATGGTCTATTATATCGGCCTTTCGCGTGATTTTCAACCTCTTTAGCAAAACACAGTTGTGAATCGTGTAGTTTCCCCCAGCTCCCCGGTATGCTTGTTCAGCCTGCAGGCACCTCATTGTGCCCCGGCCGTGTTTAGAAAAGCCCTGCATGTACAGTAGCACTTTTTAATGATGGTAAATATTCGGAGAGGGCTCTTGGCAAATGCATGCATCATTTTCACCTCTTCAACGCCCAACATTCAAGGAGAAAATTGCTTGTCCAAATACCACAAGTTTGCCTTTCCTCAGTTGCGTATGTGCATTTACTGCACCTATGTGCGACCAAATTGCCTGCCTCTCGCCTATAATATCAAGTCTACTTGCAACTGTAGCAATTTTACATACAAGAGCATGTATGACTAAACACAGTAAAATGTGTGTTGTAGCTGTTAATTTTAACGTTCCTGCTCTTACTAATATTTATTGAGTTCACAGCAAGGTTTTCATCTCGTAAACAACATAGTTACATAAACAGCCGTACTCTGATTTTTTTTTATTTTTTATGTTTACGAAAGTTGGAAAATGCAGGCACTTAAATTGCGAGGAATCAACAGTAAATGAATAAATAAGTTAAGACAGACTATAATTTAGGTGCTGTTTAAGTTACTTTACCTGATTCTACCACTTCCACGTCTTCTGCAACCGTTGCCTATATGAAACTCAAACTCATGACGTCTCCACTATCACCTTTTCTGTATGTCTTTGTAGAGAATCCAACAAGTCTTTACTTTATTATTGTAAGCTGTTGTAAAATCAGATAACGTGGCCACAGATGACATTTACTCTATAATGATAATATAATATAAGCACACGTAAAGCCTGCAAACAGACTCAGTCATGCAAATGATTTAGTGTTGACCAGACCAAGTAAAACTGTAGAAAACAAGCTGCTGAGTGCGACAAGACTGTCTCATTGCTGTTGAATTGAACTTGAACCACCACTAGGAGTCACTAAAACGAAAAACGTTTTCAAATCCAGTTCATCGGGGCTTTAATGTTTTTGTTTTGTAACAGATTTGTGATTTTTAAAGTCATTACTGATCATAGTAATAAAGCATGAAAACATTTATGGACTTCAAGACAGTGGCATTTGGTGGCATTTAGAAATGAATCAAGAATCATTAGCAGAAACACTTATCCAGGGTGGTTTCCACTTTGAAAAGTTTGATGAAGCATGATAAAATAATCAGCCTGCATTCTTTCTGCCTAATAAACACCGCAGACCATATTATGAATGAAAATAAGGACGTCGCAGAAATTAAAACACCACATAAAAACAGTAAAATGGTATAAATGCTGCTGACTTACGAATGTGTTGCCATCAGAACTAATCAAACAAGACTCTAACATGTGGTTTCATCAGGTTTTTGTCGGCACACCCTTGAAAATCCGCCAAAGAACAAAAGGCCGACAAACTTAAAGAGGGATTGTGCCTTTAAAACTCCACGTGGAGATAAAAGGGAGTGTATCTTGCTGCGTAGTTAACGACATAGGAGTGAGAGACGTAAATACATGTCAGTGCAACTTTCCTTTGACCCCACAGAGGTGTTGCATTACTGCAGGCTAGAGTGGGAACTGTGTGTCTGAAGAGACTCCCTGCAGCTTCAACCAATAACACCCCCCATGATGCTGTCAAAGGGATGGAAGGATGGAGCCATCGAGGGAGGAGTAAAACCTCCCTTATTGGCAGTGAGGAGGGGAAGACTACTGTAGCCGAAGATAGAGATGTACAGCGCAGACTCCCCAGCTGCTCGTTTGGAGGAGTGGAATATGTTTGATGTGTGTGTGTGTGTGTGTGTGTGTGTCTGTGTGTGTATGATGTCCTCCTTTAATCTCTGTCAGCATGCTAGGCCTTCTGAGGGAGTCTGGCTGTCAATATGAGCTCATGGTGGTGTCTGCCTTAGATTTGTGCCTGCGTGTGTGTATGTGTGCGCGCGTAGATATTCTCATTTCCATCTGCAGTGTGAGAATACACCCCTCCTCATACATTTCCCTATCCTCTCCTTCCCTCCGTTCTCGGAACAAGGCCCCCACTGGACATAAAGGACACATTTGTTCTCAACCTTGTGCCATGCTTCTCCGCGCCATTGTTCTGCAAGCCTACTGTTAATATCCGTTGCAAATCTGCTTACTTTCAGATTCCATCAATACGGGCGGGGTGGACAAAGAGAGGACTATATGGCTCGTTCAAGGCCCGGAGAAAGGATGCAGAACAGAGGTTGTCAGTGTGTTCCTTGACTCTGTGAGGACGCTGACAATGGCCGCAGTGTGAGGCAGCGTGGTGATTGATCAGTCTGATGTTGTGCTGTGTGGGCTGAATGTTGCAGACGGAATTAAACAAACAAAGGTTGAGAGGAAGTGGCATGATTTAGTTGATGGGATTTAGAGGGGATGAATATGAGCTGAGCGATTGTGGTGGGTCTACATGTCCTTCCTGTAATATATAAATTATTTCACACTGAGTCGTGATTAAGGTCAAGGGGGGGACAAACAGAACCACCTACAGAAGATTTCTTTCAAGAAAATCACCGTCAAATGCTAAAACACAGGGCATTTCTGTTATAGAAGTATAAGTCAAAGACAGCGTGTCTCCTGGGTGCAGAAATAATCCTGTTTGGCGATGCTGAGTTTCAAAGTTTACTTGCAAACTTAGTTTATGGGCTAGATGCACACAAATATAATAACATTTAAAAAAGATTGACCAGCATGTCAGTTATGATTTCAGTCAGCCTGCTAGTCCGGAGCAGAAACACGGCAGTCAGTGTCCTCGCCGAGCCAACAGAGGGAATTAAAAAGGACGTGTGACCGTCGGGAATTGGGGGATTTGGGAGGAAAGAAGGTCAGGAAAATATGGAAAAGCTTATGTTACTCATAAACTAGGCTATCAATTTAGTGCATTAAAATTAAGAGTTATTCAAAGTTGCACAATATCTTCTTACCATTAATACAATAAAGAGCAATGTGTAAAACATATATCTTTCCCCTCAGATACACTGTCTTTCACCTGTCCCACCACATGACCATTTGTCTACTGGCAAACTTTAACCTACTACTGCAGATGAGAGGAAGAGTAAAAACATCTCCACTGAGAAAAGTTTCCAGCGTGCTTTGCTCTTCTTTCAATGAATTAATATAATACACTGCAGTTCTGATATGAGTGACGCTATAGGTACAAGTATGTATAGTAGCCTCCTTTGGAGACTCCATTGCTGTTTTCAAAGGAACGCTTGCTTCATCATCACAGCTGAATTCATCTTCATTCATCTTCTCACAGGTCCTGCTGCCTCTCGACATGAAATTTCAATAGGATGGGCTCAAAGACACATGGTGATACAGGCTGGAATATAAAATAAAATATCAAGCTATGAATTAAAGGTTCATATGAGCTTTAATTTCAATGTTAATTGTATAGCACCTTTGCATATAGAGCAGGTCAAATTCAATCAAATTCAATCAAACTCTTTATATTAACAACACCTAACATTTCCCATAATAAGCAAGCACTTACTCAACAGTGGCATGGAAAAACTTCCTTTAAACACGAGTACACCTTGAGCAGAGCCCACCTCTGGGTGACGGGCCATCTGCCTTGACCGCTTAGGGGGAAAAGAGAGAGAGTGAGAAAGAGAGAGACAGAGACTGAGAGAGAGAAAGAGCATGCAGAGAGCACACAGCAGCACAGTGACAGATCAACTGACAATAACAGCATTCCTGATAATAATAATAGGGTTAGTATTAGTAGTAATGATACCAATAATAATAAATTGTAGCAGTGGGCATGGGCAGGACTGAGGGGGCAGTTTGTGGCCTGCGTCACAGATTCAGACTCTACAGCTCCAGAATACCCGCAGAAAGTGTGAGGGAGAGAAACGAGAAAGCACAAAAAATTGGGAGAAAGACTTCCGGTTAGTAATATACATCAGTGGGACGAGGATGAGTACAGATGCTTTCATGAGGAAGCTTAAGGTGAGTAAAACAGACATTAGAGAGAAAAATATGACAGAAGCTGTAAAACTGTGCAGTGAAAGGAGCCGAATATGCCCGATAAACTCTGATGCTTCATGTTTTTACGTCCATTCGTATGTAGTCGGCAAAAATTAGGGAAAGATGTTAAATAGTCAAGTCCAAGTCAAAGTAGGAGTACGAGCAAGAATTCCTGTGAGTCAGTACATGGAGTTATGTCATGCAGCCTATTAGAAGTGTTTTTGTGAGCTGTCACCTGCATGAGTGCATTTGCACATTGTCACAATGGTCCTCAAACCTGAAAATGAAAATCTTTGTCAGACCCGAGCTTTGTGCCGAGGGTCATCACCGGTGATGGTCTACAGCTACGACCCAGGGACCAAGCGGCATTCTTAGCAGTGGAGGAGCACAACACAAGATCTATTGCTCCGTTCTGTGGCATCCAGGGGGGAGGTCTGAAGCAAACAAACTCAACTGTGCAACAGCTCAGTCCTCTGTGTCAGTATGACTGTTGGCTGTTTGTTTCACAAACCGACTGCAATCAAAACCCAGACACAACAAGAGCTAAGACAACTTCTGTGGTTGATTCTACCTGTGAATTCATTGTCCTTCAGAAATAGCATTTCTCAACACTCGGCGCTCTGATAAACATGGGCTGATATGTGTTGATATGTATATTTACACTCATCCTACTCCTGGTACTACAAAGAATAGCTACTAATGGAATTATATTAAATTTATTTGTAGATGTTTTGGCAAAACATAAATTCTATTAATATGCAAAGATGATTTTTTTTGGAATTAGTGATTGGTCCTAATGATACCATCCCAAGACTTGCTTTTGACCATCTTGTGTTTTAAGATAAAATCACAAACAAGAAGGAATAGTGACTCTCAGTTGTTCCCAGTTACTGAACACGTAACACATGAGTCGTGTGAAGACTCTCCAGCTGATAAAGATCCCATGTGAGACGTGTCTCTGAAATGTCTGTAATGTAACTAAACCTTCATCTTCTCTTCCAGCCTGAGATCACAGCAAAGCGCATCAACAGCATCACTCTTCTCTCACCTTTTGTCAGTCCTTTGTTTTTGATCTAAATGTTCTGTGAAGACTTTAGACAGATTCGCTATCTGCGCTGGCCACTGATGCTGCCTCTGGTATACTCATAGATTTCTTTAGTTGATAAAGCTTTAATCCCTTCACATGCTTTCCCCTAATAGCAATATTGGTAAATGTGTCCTTTCTTCTGTGCACACAACACAAAGCATGCAAGAAAAAGTAGTATTCTTTAAAATGAATCGTACCTTCTCAGGTGGATAAGGGCGAAAAAAGTATTTCTTCTTGTTGCTGACAAGACTTACTGTTAATGCTAGGTTTAGACTGAGCACCACGATCTGACCCGACTTCTTATTCACCTGCATTATTCCATTAACAACTTCAAAACATCTTTGACCTTAATCTCTACCTAGACGCTTTACTGTATGAAGGACAAATGAGACACTCAGCTGTGATAGGTTGGCAATGGTAATTCTATGAAGCATATTTAATGCATGTTTTATTTGATTTAGATTTTACATTCAGATGTTCATTTGATCTTTGCCTTCTCAAGAAAACCAGACTAAGGAGAAGTTAAAGTTGATCGGTAATTTGCTGGTACTATATCAAAAACTTCGTCTTCCATCTACAAGATTTTACAGTGGAAGACAAAGAGCTCAGCTGGAAGCTGGAAGTTGGACAAATCAGAAAAGTATAGTGCTGTGATTTAGATATTTATAGCAAGAGCTCTGTGGCTATGGGCACATACTTTACATTATTATGGCGATTGTCTAGTATTTTACTGATTGCGCTGGTGAGTCACAGCAGCCACTGCAAGATGTGTACAATGAATGTGTACTGAGGTTCAATTGACAATGAATAGCATCACGGCTCTTCTCCAGCCTTTCAGTAACTTTTTGCTGTGACACCCTGGTGAACACTCATTTTGACAAACAACAAGGAGACTTGAGCCCACTGATGACTAATCCAACTGTACTTATACATTAACACACGTCTGATCCAAGTGAAGACCTTTTGAGGTTTACCAGAACAGAGCGAACAGGGAATAATTATTGTGCAGCTTCTATCCCAAACTTGCATATCGGAACACATGGCATATCTACCAAGTATGGCAGCTTTTTGTTGTGAGTTACACTTTTAACCTTTACTTTTAACCATGAGGTTTTATAGGTATTCCTCCCGCCAACCCAAAAACATGCATGATAGGTGAATTGGGAGCTCTAAATTGACCATAGGAGTGAATGTGAGTGTGCATGCGCCAGTTTGTCTCTATGTGTTGGCCCAGCGACAGATTGGCAACTGTCCTGGGTGAATCGTGCCTTCAGCCCAATGACTGCTAGGATAGGCTCCAGCACCCCTGTGACCCCGAAAGGGATAAAGTGGATATAAAAAAATGGATGGATGGTTTCATAGGTAAGCATATATATTATGAAGATGTTCCATTGGATAATTACTTTACAACAACACTTACACTTCCTTCTCAGAGTAAATATGTATGCTTTGCTTAAAGAGCAACAATGGTCAGAAACTTCTGATGGTTTGCAAGATTTCCTTTATCTGTGTCGACACAGACATGACAACAGCAAGTATTTGTTTCAGTGATTTTTATATAACAGTAATAACAGCTGCATAAATCAATTCAGGTTTGACTACTATTAACGTTGCTTTACTTACAGCCTGGTATACCTATAATTTGTGTCTGTATTGGACAATTTCACACCTCACACCTCAAACAGGAAGTAGTGTGAAGCACAGTGTTAGGGAGTGTAGGTTGAGGCGATAGATAGGTATGTAATGTTCACCCTGTAATAACAATCTTTCGCTAACCTTTCGTTGCCTTGTCCATACATTAACCATAGCTACGCTTTAGCTTCTTTTACCTCTGTTTTGGTCTCCACCTACACTTGAGGGGAATACTTTAGCAGCTAAATGGCCCATTGCAGGTCACCAGCTAGTCTCCAATGTTGTCATTGTGCAGAAAACAGCTGCCTGTTACCGCTAAAAACCTACGTGTATGAGAATGGTAGGAGTGAACCAAAATAGTTATGTCGTTGGAAAACCAAAACACTGAGCTGAAAGACACCAAGAAGCCCCGAAGAGGTGACAAAAGACAGGATCTGTACCGTCAGTGATAAGATTCAGTTGGTTCATCTGCTGCTTTCATATACCTATAGTCACATAAACAATCATTAATTAAAATATTTTTGTAGTCACTTTGACCACACTGCAGTTGCCATGTGGAGATATCTAACATTATTGACACTCGATATAAAAAAAGTAAATGAATGTTGCCCGGAGCTTTGCAGGATTGTTCAGTATGGGTGTTTTTGTGTGGTGATGTGGCTTTTATTCATATGAAATATAACATACTGGGTAACATGCTGTGTGTAGTGGTCTGACGTCACCTTGGAGTAATTTCATTTTCATTCTCTCTTGATTTCATTTGTAGCTGCCAAGGGGCAAAGCTGTCTGAAGCCCTAAATCTAACCGATTATTCTCAGTAGGAACTTTTATTCTTTTGTTCTTGCTGAAGTATGCGGTGGATGCTTTGCAGGGTAGTGTGACCTGGCACTGCTGCTCTAGAACAATGGATTCATCCGTATGAGCTCTCATTGTGTCTCTTGTCTGTGTAATGAGGGAAGTTCTCCCCAGTGATGAACCCTCATCCATTTAATTTTAGACACTCTCGGTGCCCGCTGCCCCGCCTCGCTGACAATCTCCTGTGGTTAATGAAAACATAACAGACTGTTTAGCTGGTCCGGGCAAGATCCCCATCATCTCCCAGTCATACCAGCCAAATCTACTGCCGGCCCACCCCCTTTGCTCTCACCCAAACTGTCCCCTCTGTCCCCCGCCTCGCTGTCTCCCCTTTGCTTCATTTACAAAGCTCCCCTGTCACCCCCCTGGCCCTCCACATGCCTGAATGTCAGCCAAACCTATTCTGCTCTCTCTCCGCTTGTATATCCTCTGGGCTTCTTCTATCTCCCCCATCACTCCTCAGCCTCCATTCACTTGTCCTCCACTTTCTCACCCCTCCTCAGGCTCTCTCATCCCACAAAATTCTGCCCCCATCCAAGCCACAATTTGTCCACAATTTGTGCCCCTCCAACCTAAGACTCAGCTACTTTTGCCCTAATGCCTCCCCCTTCCCCTACATGTCAATTTCTGGCTCTGCTCGTCTCTGTTTTCCCTTTCCTTCATCCTCTCACCATCACTCTCTCTCCGCCCTTATCTCATTGCACCCCCACTTTCCTGCTCTTCTGTTTGCCGATTCAGTGGCTCGGTCCATTTTCCCCGACAGCCCAGTCTGGGGAGGCTGCCTAGTCCCTCTGAATGCAGCCTGGGAGACATGAAGCCCTGCCAGCTTCCGATGTCATTACTGGAACACAACACGGTCAGACAGGCAGACGCGAACGCACACACCAACATGCAATGCACATTTCTGCACACACACACGCACAAACAAAAGCAGGAAAAGCACATAAGCCAGCACACGAATGCACACACGTGGATGTAGTGATAGAGGAACCCACCAGAACACAATTTACCCATTTTTGCATTGGCAGGAATAGTTCACTCTCCAACTGTATTTAAGAGCTCATAGACTCAATTACAAACCACCTGGCAAGCAAGTTTCATTAAGACCGGAAATTTAAACATATTACAACTTTGGTTCATTGTTATGGGTTGAAAATGTAATATCTGTGTTTAAGATTGTGAACATCGGGTTACATTTTGTGGAAAATCTGCTTTACAGCTCAAAGGGAGATTGCTTTTTGGATGAATCAAGAACTGTTCTTTGTTTTGGCAGACTTAAAACAATGGTCTTGAGGATTTACATAAACTGCTGCACTGCAGTGAGTACCTGCAGGTACACGACAGGTTGTCCAAAAAAGGTTTTGTGTTTGTTGAATTTTAGTATTAGGGGTCATGGAAACGTTTTCCAGGTACGCAAATAAAAATTGTTGTTTTCCGGCACGAAGCAAGAATTGGGAGTGCTATTCTTTAGCAAATCAAAAATAAAAACTTTCACTTTTTAGAAAATGTAGATGTTGGAAAGAGTAAAAAGGAAAACATATTTCTTCTGATGTAAGTGAAGTGAAGCAGCGTGTGGTCTTGTTAATGTCTGGTCACTGTTAGCACCAACAGTAGTTTCAAATATTGGTTAAAGGTAGCACATTTCAGAAATAAACACCAATCTGTTGTGAAAATGTAAATAATCTTTGTTAGTATTGTGTTTTTTCCTCGATGTTACATGCACCTCTCTCTACCTCTACCCCTCCTCATGCTCTTTTGTTCTCACACATTTTGGCAAGACTTTCTCGGAAGAGTCTCCGCAGACACATCATGCTTGAGTTGATGTGATTAGTTTTAAGGCTTATAGGATATAGATGAAAGGATACAGACGGAAGCCTTCTGTTGGCTTTTCCCACTGACAGTTGAATAGGCACTCTGTGGCTTTGAGAGTACCCCACACTTAATTTGGTGTGGCAGGCTTAGATAGCATATGACTTAAGATGGCCACCTCGCAGAGAGGTTCAGAGATACAGTGATCAGTGTTAGACAAAGATTAGCCACTGAACTCAGCCACTGTTGACTGAAAAAGCTTCTCTTCTATTAGGTAATAATTAAATAGCTAGGGAGACTAAAATCACCTGTGGAGTACCTCAGGGCTCAACTCTTGGTATACTGATTTTCTCAGTGCACAACAAACATGCACTACAAACTATAAACCTATGCTAATGCAATAAATAATGTCAGACATTCTTACTGGCCTATACTTAAATCTCATTTCAACTGCATCACTTAAAGTTCTGAAAATGCAAGTAAATGGACCTTTTATCATGAATCTCTTTGTCAAAACTGTTGTACTGTTTCAAATGTATAGAATGAACTCATTTTAAACAAAAACAGATGAACATTCTGACACAAAACACCAACTTAACGGACTTTCTCTGAAATGAACAGTTAAAAAACATGATTTAAATAAAAATGTGGACTGCAAATGAATTCTACAATAGATACCCATAAAAACAAAACGTTACCTTGAGCCGCCATGTAAGGGATCGTTACGTGTGAAAAACAGTTTTGACTTAAATGTATTAGCACAAGTCCAACAAGGATGAAGAATATGTTCCGCTGATCCAGTGCTGCAGCTGTTAGGGGAGATCTGGTTCAAGGTTCAAGGTGCTGTATTCTCAATTCTGTTATATATAGAAGACATACTGAGGATTGAAATTGCGTTTCTCTCATGCCCACAGTGCCATAAACTGTCTGTATGATAAACTGTCATAAGCTGTAAACAATGTATAATGACATTATTGGTTAGGAATGAACTCAGTGAGTAAGTAAGCTATTTTCTGTGTGAATTTATAATCTGAAGTGATCTCAAATCTCACAGGTAGACTTTTGTTATATGTAAAATCAAAAGAAATCATGCTCCTTTTGAGGCCACATATTTTTTTAAAATTCAGATTTGTAATTTAAGTTGTGAGAAAAGTGAAAAACTCCCTGCTCTTTAGTGCTAATTACTGTTTTTTCTTTCCCCCACGTGGGTGTATTAGCATGTTTCTATCTGCAACTTGAGGATTGTCCTTGGGTGTCCTCCATCTTCTGTCAGTCTCTTAGTTTGCTTGGAAACGCTGCATTGTGCCACCAATTAAATCACAAATATCACTAATTAGAATGGAAACTATGCTGTGTAATGTGAGGAACTGTGAAGTAAAAAACACTTATTGTAAATTGGCCATGCCAGCTAGTTAAGCCAAAAACAAGTGGTCCGTCTGGTCTTCTGATTGGCTAAAGCAATTAAAAGAGAACATATATGGTAGATACATACATAGAGCAGCGGTGTCATGGCAGAAATTAGCTGCTGAAAACAGCAGTCCAGTATTGCTCTCTACTGACGCTACAATTAACAGCCAATACCCATGCTAAGGGTCAGTGCAGGCATAGTGGCACAGTGGGCATGGAAAGTAAGGTTTTGTAGTTCAAGGTAGCGAATAAGTACATAGCATGCCAGACCTCAATGCTGGAAAAGTGACTGCAACTGTAACTTTATAAATTATTTCAGTTGCTCATCCCTTACTATACCTATATTACTATACCATATTTTAATATATATGGTTGCCATGTGCATATATTGTTGAAAGGCAAGAATGTTGATAGCAGAAGTAGCAGTTTTTCAGAATTCGTCATCTTTAAAGTTGTTGCCTGGTGGTTTCTGGTTTGAAACAAGTGACAGCAAGTGACACTGACATTTCATCACCTTGTGAAATTGTTATATACAATATCAGTCATGTTTGTGTCCAGCTGATACGTGTAAAGTCAAATATTCATTTTCCACAACCTCTTGAGGAAATATCTGGCTCTTTAGTAGTAAGTTGCTAACTGTCTTGACTGATTAAAACATCTGCATGATGTGGCTGAAACTGGGATTAACGAGAGCTGTTTAACCAAACAAAAGAAGTAAAAGGTGAGATAAAAGATGCAAAAAAACCCCTGTAAAGCTGAGAGGGGTAGTGGGGTGGTAATTCTCTCTGAGTTCGTTACTACAATTGACATCTTATACATTACACATTGATAAGGTGCAGCATAAAAAATGGTAAGATCACCCAGTTAATGTGTTCAAACCAAAAGATAAGTCATTTACCTCGGTTTGAATCTATGAACTGTTTTGTATTGGTTTTTAATTTACAGCATGCAGTCATCTGAGACAAAGAGTCAGTAATGTAACTACATCGAGCTGTGGGTGGGAGAAGAGCAACAGGATAAAAAGGGGCAGGATGAGAGAGAGAGAGAGAGAGAGAGGAGGAGTGCAACATCAAGGGAGAGAGAGGGGTGAGAGAGGTAGACATTTAGGTAGCAGTGGAGTCAAGCTGCCGTCTGGCCTAATGTACCCGCAGTGTGATTGGCTGGGTTTGCTGGCCTGCATACCTGATACCGGGCTCTGCTATAATCGTCCTTTTCCTGTAGCTGGGCTCGGACAACGCTCCTTTCTCCTTTTATCTCGCCCAGCTCTGCTCCCTGCTCAGATCAGGTTGCTAAAAGAAAAACGCCGCCCGCCACCAACTCTCCATTTCTTTGCCCCCTTTGCAGTCCCTCTCTCTCTTTCTCACACTGCTGCCGCAGACCTCCTTTTCCTTCGCCCATACGATTCTGTCTCTGTTGTGATGGCAAGAACCTGTTCTCATTCAGTGAAAATGCTCCTGTGTTTCCACACTGGAAGCAGACACAAAATGGCTGCTGTGGGATAATAAAACAAGGGGTTGAGACCCACTTGTTGCTGTTAATTTAGCTACTTAATAATGAGATGATTGTTAATGATTGTTATTTTGAACATAAACAGGTGCAAAAAGACTTTTTTCTAGGGACTCAGGTGACATGACATGTTGATTTGAGTTTGACAGGTATTGATATTAAATACTGGATGGTGATACTTTGTATAAAGCTGCTATATAATATGTTCATTTTATTGATAATTATAAATTCATTCATTTGGAATCAGTGTTTGGTTCATGATGTTTTGCAGAGTGGGACATCTTTGAAAAAACACATTCAAATATTCTTTTGTTTTTAATAGCTGTGCTAGTCAATATTTTCAAATTAAAATGGATTATTACCTCCCATATGTGGGTCAGATTAACAATGATTTTACACAATTAAGCAGTTTTGTTGTTCCGCCCGCTTCATGTTTAATTATTGTTGTTTTAAAACCTCCTTTCAACATCTTTCCAACCCAGATTCCAGCTCTGCAAGGCTAAAAAGTCATTCTATGCCACCTGCCCAGCACCAAACGGCACACCAAGTTAGCAGCTAGCAGCTAAACATGGTGGAGCATTTAACAGCTGAAGCAGACATGTATCTCCCCTAGGAGCTGGTTGAAATCAAATCAGAGCTAACAGGAGAACTAATATTGAACTTAAATTCATTGGACAATCATAAACACTATTCTAATGCTCTTTTTCTGCTGGCTGTTTGAAAAGACTACAATATGCTAACGCTTTCAGATTAGGAAAAGATTTCAGCCATGGTTAATTCATGGTTAGAACACGTATCACACAGGTATGACACGTTTCACTCGTTGTGGCAGGCCAATAAAATGTATACATGAGTGCACAGTTCAGTGTTATCTCAGTTCAGTTGCAGACTGAAAAACTGGTCTCACTTTCTCAACTTTACAAAGAGGAGTCTCAGTATTATCTACAGAAATCACATCTGGGGTACCACAGGGCTCAATTCCCGGTTCACTGTTTTTGTTTTTTTTCCAGATCCCAGGCATTAAACATAAACGATAAACCTTTGAAAATTTGCAATTGCTGCACTGAAACAGCAGGTTTAGGGCAACTAAAGTCATTGTCATGGTTAAGGGAATATCGCAATGATGATAAAAATAAATAGCTCTAAGCAGAGGGGATGTAAACAATGTGCTGTGCATAAGTAGATTATTTTTACATTTTGTCCTCAAGAGGTTTTGTGCAGTAATTCCAGTGAACTTTGACCTTTGCTTTTGACAGGGGGTCATCCGAACAGTCATCATTTGCATGGCCACAAGGGGGCACTCTGGAAATGTAAACATAGGTGTTTGAACTTAATTATCAAAGTTGTTGAGGATTGTCTTCTGCATTTGGTGTTCTGTCCTATCCTGTCTTATCTAGTGTTGTCCTACATTGTCCTGTCCTGTCCTGCCTCCCTCTGTGTTGAGGCAGAGGAGACACAGAGTGTTGCAGGGCCAGGTGTTGCTGTGTGTGGATTCTCAGTGTCACTGTGCACAGTGGGAGGACAAAGACAGTATTGAGGAGGCAGGCATGGAGCAGGGAGCAGCACAGGATACTCTTACAGACCGGCCAGTGTTTGTGCCAAGTCCTCCCTTCATACACACAACAGACACTGTGTTCAGTTTCTCCCCACTCCCAGCTTTGTCCTGTCTAGCTCTCTTTCTCTCCCTCCAATTCCCTCTACCTCCTCTCCTCGTTTTTTTTTTTTTGTTTTTTTTTTTGTTTAGAGCAGGTTGGCTTGCATTGGAGTCGGCATCTAGGGTGTAGATGAGAGACCCAGATAGCAGAAGGTCTAAGAACAGACTTGGGCATTTGAGACTGTTCTCTTGACCTACAGGACACAAAGAGGAGGAGGGTGGATCGAACTTGAAAGAAAGTCGCGCTCACTTCAAACTGCATGACAAAAGGTAACATGAAAGAGACAAGAAACATGACTTAGTGTTGTATTTTATTTTTGAGGTAATTACTTTTTCTCTCACCGTGGCCTCAAGATGGAGGTCATACTTTTTGGCACTTTTTAAAAAAAAATGGCTTCTGTTTAGACATCCATGAAAAGCTCAGATCTTGTTGCATACAGCGCTGCAGGTATCATATTTGCGCTGATAGCATAAGGGAGGCATCAGACACCTGAATACTCAAGATGCCAAAGAAAAGAAGTGACAGTACAATTGAAAAAGGCCATTTTAAACAAAGGCCCTGAAAGCACGAGGAAGCTTTCTGCTGTCATGGTTACAGATTCCTTGGAAACTCTGGCACTTTGCCATGACAAACTTAATTGGTTGAATTAGCCCGATAATCAGGCTGAATAGCCATTTTGTTACCACTCCATCATTCAGGCTGACACTGCCCCCGTTTTTTTGCAGTTTGCTGTGTTTCTTCTTTCCCCATCACTGGTCACTGGTGAATGTGATATCCAACCTCTTCAACGTCATGATCAGTTGTGATCATTTGGAGGCACAGCGCATCCCCCCTGCCTTGCTCTAGCATCAGCCTTCAGATTACCCTAAACTCAAGCTTATCGTCACAACAGGGAAAATGACTAAAGACAATCCCAGCGCTCTAAGAAGCCCAGTCTCGCAAGGAATTCCGCCCATTTTGCTCTCTACATCCAGCGCCAAAGTTCAGCGCACGTGCAAAATGTAGTTTGCCCTCAACATTTTTAGGCAAATGCTCGTCGTCTTTTTAACTATATCAGTTATCTCTCCCTCACCTTTACCTGGTCCTGTGAGGAAAGTGAGAATTTCAAAAATGCTTGCACAAAGATGTTGGCATTGACCAGAATTGCCCTGGTTTGCATAATAATACCAAATTGGCATATTAACCTTGTGAAAACACTGAATGGGAAAAAAAGGCTCTTCAGAGTGAGATAAACTGCAAATATGCAATGATAAAGTCACATCTTTGGTCACTAAACCTAAAAATAAAGTGCAACGGTCTAAGATCAAGTAAAATAAGAAATTCTGCTGCACTGCAACAGCAATTTCAGTTGATTCAGGTGGACAGTATTGAGAGTATGTAGACTTCCAAAAGCTTTTTACAGTACAGCATGTCAACAGGTCGGAACAATGGTCTTAAAATGACAGTCTGTCCTGGCTGTGTATGATAAAGAACAGGTATTTTCCAGTGACGTGTCAAATCAGGCATGCTTGCAGTAAGGGTACAGTCAATGGATACGTGAATGAAGCGTTATTCCACTCCCAGAGCTGACATCTCCTTGCTGTTAAATTGAAGCACTGCAGTTCCCTCTATAGTTGCATATTAAACATTAACTGCATATATTGTCTCTGCAGTATACTAATGAAGTAAAGGATAAAAGCATCAGGAGAACTCACGAGGTCAGTATTCACTTATCCTAACCCGAACCCAATTATGAAAAACCAAGTGATGAACACTGGACTTATATAAGTTTATTTCTAATGCAGTTTAAATTGTTTTGAATATGTTTCTAGAAAGGTTTGTTCACAAAATGAATGCTCTCAATGCCGACTGCTCCATTGAATCAATCAGAATATTTGATTATGAAATAATGATGAAACAAGTTCATTTGAGTTAGAAAAGAAAAAAGGAAAATGACTTGCAAACGAGATTTTAGCAGACTGAAACGACGTTTGAGGTGTCCAGAATCATCTAGTTCTGCCTGACAAAGCCTGATAACATCACAGACCTCGGTCCCACCTACAAATGCTCTGATTGGCTCAGTTGTTTTCTCCACTCGGGGACGAGCTGCTGACAGGGGTGACACCAGACCCTCTGAATCGCTAGAGCAAATTTAAAAAGTGGGCGGGTGATTCAGGGCTCTGGAATGAGGCCACGGTTACATTTCAAATAAAGCATTTGTGCAGTGAAATGAATCCCCTCTGCACTGCTCTGCACATGCCACTTGAGCTCTGCTGCATGACCGGCCACTCAACCTGTCGAACAAGTCAGGCTAAAATGATGTCAGTTAGGTAGTGCGCACTGCATCGTGCAGGACACCTGCCCTGACAGTGCTGAACCATGCATAGAAATAAATAATACGCCCTTCTGATACGAAGTCATGAACTAATGTAGATATTAAGACCGTGTGTGTGTGCGTTTGTGCGTGCGTCTTCCTGTCTGTCTCTGAGGGGTGCGATCTGGCTTTTGGATGAAAACAGAGAAAGATGACACTGATGTGATAATGAGATCCTCGCCCCGTGGCTCCTACAGAAGAAAAAAAACAAACAAACGTCCTGGCCTTCACAAACTGCGGTGTCATCAGAAAACCGACAGCGGGACTTAGTCTGCTCACTTTATATCTGTAAATACAGCATTTAATTAGTTCCATCAGGCTGTCTGCAACACCTGCATGTCTCACACATTACCCATCCCCCATCGATCCTTCACTCATGTCTGTGTTTTGTTTTGTTTTTTTACTTCAGTCTTGAAGAAAGTGAAAAGAAACACCGTGATGCCGTTGCCTTGGAGCATGAGGATGCTGGCAGTGCAATGTAAGAAATGTTGCAAGATGAGCTTTTAGCTCACAGTGAGGATGGTGGATGGGGTCATGAACCTAATACGTGATATATTATCAGACTTACAATAACATGTTTAAGCTTTATTGTAACTTATTGTGACAGCATGACTGTACAGCATATGGATCTATCTCTGGTACTCATGAAGCTAGCTATGGGATTTATTGAGAAAGTCATTCAGTAAAGTTACTTGGGCTTTCCTTTAATTTGCAATATTAATGTTACTTTCAAATAGCCAAGCCATATTAAGCAATAAGCAGTTTTATATGACTTTTATATTTGGGAAAATCCAAAAGTTTCCAGCATCCTCTATAGCAGAATATGATAGATATGAAAACAGAAAAACCCATTAGCAAAACTGAAATTGAACTTTAATTTAAAAAAAAAGCAAAACTCCCCTTATCTTAGCTATTTACTAAGATAATAATAAGATAAGTGCCATACCTTATTACAAGACAGAAAGGCCAGATTCTCTTTCTATTGTACCACACATTCATTGTCACATTAGCAGATGTAGACCCCGGACATAATGTGTGCATTTTGTCACATGTAATAAATCTTATAAGGTTATTTGGAAGAAAAAAATAGAATTAGCTGTAACCTCTTTTGTTCCTCCAAAACACTGATTTGACAGTATCAAAAATGGCATCAACAATAGCAATCAAAATGCAAACCACAGTTTCCTCTAAAAATATAATTTGGACGTGTTTAACATTAATAATAGTTTTTTTAAAAAGTTGAAAAAATTACACCGCCACAGAAATAAATGGTCTAAAAATAAAACCAGTAATTATATTTAATCTGTATTGGCAAACTGTAAAAGTTTCAACCTCTAATGTGCCTGAATCCCTGAATACACTGAAACAGTGCAGAGGAGAAGCTCTGTTCATACAACAGTAGATCAGAGCTCATAGTCGCCCTGCAAATCTGCTTTATGAAGTGATAAAATCCAAATCTGCGTAAAGCTTTTATGGCAGGGCTTGGCACCCGTTGGCAGAGCATCAGAACATCCTGTGTGGCACCTTCATGTGGGAGGCAGATCACCTGTAGGAAACTTGTACGGCATGATAAATCGGTCTTTTCTGGATGTGAATTCCATTTGCACTGATTTTATTTATATAAATGGTGGACAAAAGGAGACACTGTGCGTTCCTCTATACTGATTCGTACGCACCCGCAGACACAGTCAAGTGTGAGTTACAGTATCTGGAGAATGAATGGTTCCGCTGTAGCTGAATAGATGTTGCTCGCAGCAAATATCACAGACAATGAGTTTGTGTGAATAAAGGCGGATTTGGGTGGAAACGAGTGAAGAGACGCAGTCTCGGTGTGGAATGATTATGTATATGCGTGCGTGCACGCACACGCATAGACGAGCGTGCGTTGTTCTATATGTTCATCTGCATTTGTGTCTGTGGTCCATGCACGTGTACTCAAGTGAGTGTCAGTGTGTGTGTGTGTGTGTGTGTCTAAGATAATTAACCGTCCACAGAAGCGTGTCATTCCTCTATTGTGTGTCAGAGGGGACCGCGGGGGTCTTGAGGAGGAGCGGAAATGCTGATTTAGTCTCACATTAGTCCGTGGGCGCGCTTTTCCTTTTGATTAGACCAGCATCCTCCTTGGGTGTTAGGTGGCTCCATTTAGAAACCCTCCCAAATGTTACCTTCCTACCACCTGCCTGGCAAGCTTAGAGACCCCCCTTCCACACACACACACACACACACACACACACAATCAACCTCAACCTGCTATATCCACCACCCATTAACTCTACCACCAGCAGACTGCTGGCCAGCCGGCTCGATGCGCGGTGGCCTTTTCCAGAGGAATTCTTAGGGTGGGTTTTTTTCTTGTAGATATTCCACGCCGCTTTGCGCCCTCAGATTTCACGCTGCAACATTAACACGAGCTGACACACTGGATTAAAGGCAGACAGCTGGAATGCCCGGGCCCTTTGTGCAGCGTGGACCTCAGCCAAGAGCCTTCTCTCTGAGGCCAAGAGAGACCTGGGAAAGAGAGCCCTCCTTGGAAATAAACACAAGATTGGCCAAGAGGGTGGAATGTACCTGACGGAGTAAATCCTTCACTGGCCAAGCTCGATCTGGCCTAGGTTGTCTGGGTCCAGACAGGTGAACTTGAAAAAGGTCTTGAGGGTCAAGTCAAGTCAAAACTCTGGAGGAAATAGGCTGTTCTGAGGCTTCACCTGTTAAGGCTGCATCCTAATTTAACTACAGCTCAACCAAACTGTAGGTGATCAGCTTTCAGAGGTGTACAGTCATAATCAGGACAGTGAGCTAACACATAAAAAAGTCATTCATTCATGTTTAAGTTTAAAAATCAGTAAGGCAAGGAAATTCAAGGAAATTCGTAACTATGGTGACATACTTGCAGGGCTGCATAGCCAACCGCAACAGCTCTGCCAATTAGCAAGCAACTTACAGCCTGGTTAAAAACCACACATTAAAGATTGTTTATTCAAGAGATACGGGTTACCGCTAGCAAGGTCGCGTCTTCTATTTTGCACAGTGCAAATGCAACACTTTCACTTCTGTGAGCAGATCCACTTGTTGCAGCGATTTGTCATTTGTCAAATTTGCGGTGTTTTGGTTTGATCGGGCTTTTGTCCATTTTATTCAGCCTTCTTCCTACAAATTCATCATTTTTAGGAGGAAGAATTTGTATTTTCTCTTTCAGGATTACATAGTCTTGCTTTAAATCTGTCACATGTAAAGCCACTGGATCCTAATAAAATGAAATATCATTATATTGTTCAAGGTTATTCGAGAAACCTCAACATAATTTCAAAATACGACGGCTGTTCTCTCTAACGTTTTACTATTTAAGCACTGTCTCTAATCCAGCCTGCAAATGAGATTCACCCAAATGGGTGTTTAAAAGTGAGAAATAAGAGAAAGAGAGAGAGAGGGAGGAAGTGGGAGAGCGACACCGGCTTGTTGAAGGTCTCCATGGTAACCGAGCAGTCTAGTCACGCCTCATTATGGCGAGCCGAGTGTTTGTATTGGCCGGCCAGTTCCGGAATGTATTCTCCCCATGCTAATAGCCTTCAGATGCCATCGGCTCATTGCACTCAGCAATGTCACCCAGCTCGCCCAGACACACACACACGCACACAACCACACACATGGACATGCACAAACACACAGAGGCGGGGAGAACAGAGAACTGGCAGTTTTATGGCTTCAAATATTTCCCCCCGGAGATCTGTCTAAATAGATAACATAATCATTCCTAAACTACTGCTGGCTGGCACAACTGGCTATATTCACTCCACTAAGCTCTCCCCTGTTTCGGTTGTATGTGTGCGTATGTGTGTGTGTGTGTGTGTGTGGTGTGTGTGCTCATGTGCTCTCATGCATGTTGCATACTGTGTTTTCTTGTATACGCCACTTTTATCACTCGATGCCCCTGACTAGAGTTCTTTTTTCCTATTTATGCAAAATATTTTTCCTTTCAATCAGATTTCATAGAATATTTCATTGCATTGCTGGCAACATACTGCACATACCTACATGTCACACACTAAAATCAAACATTAGTCAGTGAATCCCTACTTTATATTTCATTCTTTAGGTTGCTATGAGATGTTAATAATGGAGGTAAAGCTTGGTTCATCAACTAGACTCTAGTCAGTATATAAGATGAAAATAGCTGCTTCATAAAACATGATAACACATTGTAACATAGCTATAGGCACATATATGGGGACATTTATATAATAAATATATATGTGTTTTTTTTCTCAAAAATTCCAACTTCTATTAAACATGTGTGACCTTTATGTACATAGTAATTAATAATTATTGACTACATAATCTTACATGAAATCATACACTCATATTTGATATATACATATATCAAATATTGAATTATTATATGTATGAATGCAATTTTCATTGATGTACTCACATGAGTTGTGGCTGAAGGTGAAGAAATCGAGTCAGAGGGCCTTGAGTTAAGCCCCCCCCCCCATCCAATGTCAAGATTCAACTTTGAAACTCAATATCCAAGAAATTTTATTTGCAATTATACATTATCAAAAACGAATGCAGCTATGTTATACAGTGTTGCCAACACATTCATATTAAATGTTAATTCACAGTTATGGATGCTTGTGGAAGATGTTGTTATGAAAGGCAGGGAGACAAACTGACACTCTGCTGCCAGTGAGAAATACTTATCCACAGAGGGAAACATGACTGATTTACTTGTGTTTACAGGTGTTTGGGAGTACATGTTGTTGAACAGTTATTTCATTATCAATCTGTTCATTATTGTTTGATAATGCCAAACGTCTAAAGCCTAAAAATATTCACTTTACATTGACATAAACAGAGAAAAACAGCAATCAGTTACATTCAGCTGGATCTAAGTGGTTGCTGATGCTATATTAATAACTCAAATGATTAATTAATTAATTATGACCAATATTTTTTCAGCACTGTTTCATGCCTTACTTTTGCCTTGTGGCTAATCGTTTGTTGCGTCACCATGAAAAGATGAGAGGGCCGTGTGTGAGAAACTGATGCCGTGCGCAGTGATGCTCGACTCGATGCTCCTTTGGGACTTCACAGGGATTTAGTTTTCCCTGGCAACTCCAAAGTCCGGCCCGGGCTCACTAATCTGCGCAGTGTAGGGCTACTTCACTTAAGGAAATATCAGTGAGCCTTCATGCAAAAGAAGATAGCGCCGGCTCGGCTCAGCGTGGCAGCGAAGTGAAGAGGGTGGAGGCGTACGGAGGGAGAGAGGTGGGATGAGAGGTGGGGAGGTGAGCGCAAATAAAGGAATAAAGGAGAGAGCGGGGAAAGGGCTGCAGAGAGAGAGATAGGAAAAAGAGAGGTGAAACTAGAATGAGGAAATGTATGAATGGCAGGAGTGAAGAAAAGAGTGGGGTTTTTTAAGTTATTAAGGGGCCAAAGCAGGGAGAGCCACAGTTGGCGGGGGGCTGAGGGAGGGCTTGGCGCTAGCAGACAGTATTACTGAGCGTCTGGGCTGCTATACAACACAACATCATAATTGGGCATCAATTTAACTTCACTGAGCTGTATGATTGATTAAAATAAGCCGAACGATTAAATATAATGTATTGAGCTGCATTAGCTTCTTTGAAAGAGCTGTGAAATGAGCGTAATTAAAAAGATGGAGACGTTATGTTTTGTACAGTATTCATATTGTGCCAGAAGACGAAGTGCCATCTTAGCCAGCCTGTCCATTAGAGAGCCTTCAGGCTATTCTGTACCTGCTGAGCGCTCATTTTGATGCATTTTAATGGACAAGGGGGCACTTTTTATGAAAAAAAGCTAAAAAAAAAAAAAAAAAAAAAAAAAAAAAGAATACAGTGCTTGCTTTTGGACTCCACAGTGAGAATAGCTCACTGATTGAACAACTGGAATTCTTCACACTGGGTGCAATCAGTCCAAACACTCCCCTCTCCAGGATGTCCACTTTTGATGTTTGATGTTTACAGTCTCTGCTGCAGCTTTTCTAAAATACTTCCACCTTTTTGGATTTTTGAAAATGTGGTATTTCCTGCTGTAGTCATTCATTTTTCTGGCCTCTTGGTGGCAGCAAAACAAACTGTGAACAATGCCGCCATACTTTCGCTTGATACAGTTGTGGCTAATTTGTTAGTAGCATTGGCTTTTATCTGCACCCAGCAGACTCATTAGGATTAATTTTGTTTAGTCTGTGTTCACCCGGTGAATATTAATATTCAATACTGATATTCAATATACTCCAATATTCACTCTCCTTTCAGCTCTGTTTTTGGCTTTAGCTGCTAAACTTCACCATATGTTCATCAGCTAGTTGACAACAGCTTCTGGAAACAGGTTGATGGCAGCAGTGAGGGTGAACTAAAACAGTAAAGCTAGTGTAAAACTGAAACAAACTGAACTGGACTAAAGTGTCACACTGAGCTACATTGTGCTAATTGTTTTATGCATTTTCATAATCATAACTTTTGTGTTAAATGTGGGCTAACTGTGGGCTAAACGTGTACCCGTGAAGGTCTGAGTCCTTACTGTGGTGGCTCTGATTCCGGTCTGGGCCCTTTTGCTGCACATCATCTCTTCTCTTTCAGATTGATTAGAAAGGACAAAATTACATAGTTGCACATCTAATCTAAGCAACAAATGAATGACTGCATCAAATACTAGATTAACTGCCGTTCACCAATTCATTTTGAATGTCAGGCGACCAAAGCAGCAGGGCGGCTTAGGGACTGGAGTACTGGATAAGAAATCACATCACAGGGCATATCACCTTTGGTCTTGTGGAGAGCGATCTTTCCTTATACTTTTCCAAATGTGCTGAGTTTGTCTCTACTAGATTTATGATCATTATCGCCATCTTTGACTGGTCGAGTAACCTCTACGTCCACATGTCCGCTGTGTCACCTTTCATGCTTTCTGATTGCAGCTGTTGTCCCCGGGTTTTCCGAGGTTGCACTTTTCCCTGTAATCATTGTGTGTTCCCGCTGGTGTGGAGTGTAAATAAACCGTATGAGGCAGCAGTAAATATACTGTACATGAATTTGTATGTGGTAACTCGTTAAACTGTGTTTCTATATCGGGGAAGTTTAACGACAGTGAAAATACAGCACTTTCCTATGGCAGCTGGCCTGGGTAGTAATTTGGTCCAGAATACCACAAGCCCTGGATTGTTAGTCACTTGGAATAAGTGAAACCAGTTGACCTAGCAACATAATTTAATCAAGGCGCATATTTTGCCACAAGCTTTTTCTATCAAGCCGATTAAATGAACAAACATCTAACACGCTATCAGTGGCAAATTATTTAACAGTTTTTTATTTATCATGTTGAATATACAATGTGGCAGATAAAATGTGTATGTGAAAATGCACATACATTGAATCTTAGTTAAGTGTTTGTTTCAGGCATGGAGAGGCAATCGCATACCCCCCCCGCCCTGTCGATGATATTCATCACAAGGGACGACATAATGAATTGTTTACACACATATTACACACACACACACACCTCCCACTCCATCTTCACTCACATGAGTTAATTTCCCACAGGGCAGAAACACACACATGCCAAAACTGGCAGGAGCTACAGGTAGATTGTAGTGTGAGAGCCTGTTGCTAGGCAGACCGCTCAGCCTCCATGTGAACGACACAAAGCTGGTGATTAAAAGCCATTTACACCCAGCAACTGAGAGGGCTTACACTGATACCCGTCTGTTAAAGACACACGCCAAGTTTAGATTTTGGGCTTGACGTCGATAATAGTTGATCATTTCTACTAATATAGGCTGTGATGTTTGGAGGAATTTAATTTAAGATTAAAAAGTGGGGGAGTCATAACAAACATGGAGATTAGAAATGACTCTGAACTGAATGATAGCATAACAGTTCACGCAGACACACCATGCTATTGCTAGCTAGCCAGCTAACAAATCTTAGCTCTGCACCAATAGCCAATAGAAGCTGAAGACTTGTTGGTGGGTGGATGTTATGAGATTTGGTTAAACTTTACATAATCACATGCCATATTTTGTTTAATAATGATGATTGTTAAGTATTATCATTAAGTAAGTATCAAAAGTACAAGTACTTAGAATACAGGTACTGTTTTTTCTTATTATATATCAGAAATTATGTATTGTTATATTATAACTATATAATATCATTTTAGATTTATATATTATATTATTAGATTGCTGTTGCCAATGTACTAATTTGTATAAATATGTAACTGTAACTGGTCAATGCTGAGGTGATTCTGTTTGATGTATTCTTTGGTAGTTTACTCTGTAACAATCCTTCATATGGAAATCTTTCACTTAAACTTAATCTGCAAAGTAACTTCAAACTTAGCTTGTCAAAAAAACTGTAGTGGGGTATAAAACACAATATTTCCCTCTGAAATGCGCTGGAGTAGAAATAGAAAATGCATGGAATGGAAAATTTCAGGCAAAATAAAAAGCAATTAGGTCCAATAATGTGGTAAATGTGGTACTTATGGTATTCACATTTTACCACCGTTTCATGGGCAGACACAAGAGTAATATCAAACATCTCATTCCCTCCTAGAAAATAAAACATGAGATAAACATGTTTCTCAAAAGAGATAAGCGGAGTACCCTGAGAGATTGTGGCATGTCAATATGGAAAGACCACCACCATGATGAATCCAGAAATCACAATAACTAACTCTGAGAGGCCAAACTTGAAAGAACTGATCTTCTCAACATCCATTAGCTTCTCCTTGTTCAAAAGCTGAACATGAATGAAGCTGCATACCACCATTCAGTCCCGCTAAGGCAGCATGTGGAGAGCTCCGCCACCAGCATATCGAGCTCCTGAAAAGCCCGCTGAACAGTAATCTCTGGACTCAAGGAACATCACACCTGACTGCTACTAGCCTTACTTACCTTCACCTAGCTTTATGTGCATAAGTACATCTGCACTGTAATGTTCCCACAGAGAAAGTCCCTTTTCATCAACATGTGCTTGTGACATCACAGGCTGTAAATGAATGGTCCTGGACCTTGTGAACGACATTTTGTATCATGATCATATATCTTGACACAAATGAGGAGCTTCTAGATCACTCACAATCACTGCCAAGGTCACAGCAGGAGGCAGACAACAGTTTTTGTTATAGGAAACCTGCCAAATGGGTTGGAAAAACCTCATATCAAGTGGTTTTAATGGGCCAAAAAGATTAACTCTGTTGAAACGAGAAGAGCTGGTGAAAAAGTACTAGCGATATCTCAAGAAAATTGAATCGAACGCAACTGGACTTGGTTATATGTATATATTCAATTTCCTTGAGATAACTATGACCTGGATGAATGAGAATATCCACAGGCTTAGTACTAGTGATCCGAAACTCTTTGTATTCCACTGTCACAATACCAGAGCAGGTTGTGGACCGCCGTTGCCGTGTTAATCAGTTGACTGACCACGTAAAACTACCCAAGGTTTTCATTTCACCCCAATAAATTGTCAAATTACTACACTGGCTTGGTGGAAACATTACATAAATGAGCTATGATTGACGTCCAAAGAAGGTCAAGCAATTTGCTCAGTCGGGTAGATGCTCTTTGGAGCTGATAAGATGCAGCACCATAAAGTTCTCGTACAGGCAGTTTGCGGTATCAATCCTCAGTATTGTTTAGCTGTTTATCTTGAAGTCAAGATGAAAAATGCCTTTTTAACCATATTAGATGATATACTTTTTCACATTGTACATGCATATATCTATCTTGCATGCATATATCTTTTATATATCTTTCTATTCTTGGATTTAAAAAAAGGTTTTCTACCCATGAAATAAAATCCATAATGTGTGTTTACATAAGCTTGTGCCAATTAATCTAACCCTATCCATATTATGACATTCACTTTTCAACATTTAAATCAAATCGCTCCAAATGTTATGTCCTGCCTGTCCTGTTTTGATCTGAAACACTTGGGGATACAGACGCTACAAGCTCAACCAATTCCAGGTTCACCTGGACTTTATTGCTACATTCTCAAATGCAAAAGGGGAATGATGAACAAATCTTAGCAAATAAGAACGGACAAATGTATGCATACATATACTGTGTATCTTTAGGTATGAAACAATGTGAAAATCCTTGTAGGAGCAGATGTAGTAGAGCGTGGTAGACGAGTGGCTGTTTGGATAAAGTCTCTGCGGGTTTCCTTAGTGTCTGTAGTGACTGATAAGTGCCCTGTGATTGTACTTATCTCCTTGTGGGTGGGTTGAAAAGGCACATTTAGTCGGGCAGGCGAGATAAAAAAAAAAAAAAGGCTACAAAACACCTACGGCAAAGACTGTTTATGTAGTTCCACACAATTGGATATAAATAGTCTGTAATATGAGGCCTTTTATGGTTTGGTTGTGGCGGAATTGCCCTGCTCGTGGCATAGCATGACACACGCACGCGCTCAACACACACACACACACACACATACACACGCGGCGATTGTATCAGGCAGCGTGGTTCATCCGAGCATTAAACAACCCCAGCACCTCTCTGCAAGTAAAACAAACAGTGTCTGCAACCAAGCGCAGACGTCTGCAGCATGTCATATGGCGGCGGGCTGCACTCGTCTGCTGCAGGGACCGGCTTGCACGTGGGCGGCCAGAGATTCTCTGCTCAAACTGTTATCAACACAACTCTGGCACAAACTTCAAGGACAGATCTACAGATCTACAGACTGAAGGATGAGAAGACGCAGAGGGAAATGATGATCATGAGAGCTCAAATAAAACGCTGTAATTCAAATTTTAAATGGATTAAAGCTGAGACACAGACTATATCATGCATCATATTTTCTGTATACTGAAGAGGGATGAAGCACAGGAGCACGTTCTTCGTACTTTTAACATAATTTATGCTATTTGCCTAGTCTGAGCTTCAAAACTAAACCCTTTTTAATGCAATGTGTGATTCTTTGCCCAGCAGAAGTCTACTCCAACAGCTTTATTGGTTTAGAGATGTAAACTTCAGGACTTTGTTTTCCATATTTCTGTTTTGATGTCCAGCAATTATATCAAATCTATGAGCTTTCAGCAGTTTCTAAACCGGTCTATTTAGTCCATTATTTTGTATGCGTCATGCGAAATACGCACATGTGCACATGTTTGTACATGCAGCTAAGAACTCTAATCTGCTAGTCTCCAAATGTGTTTTTACATTACATGAAGTGTTCAGTTTATTTTTAGCGTGAGGTGACACCACACTCTCTTACATGAGCACACAAATTGGGTACATCACACTTGGGCTGATAATATTATATATAGCGAACTGGAGACAAGGCAAAGAAATATATTAAAACTGATATGATGACGCTTTCTGTTTTAATTCAAATCCATGTAAATGATACAATATTTCGATTCCCCTTTTCCCTCTAGACAGTAACTTTACTGATCCTTTACAATTACATTTTTGCATTCATAACTGTGCCTGTTGATGCCATATGTTACATATTCTGATAAATATAATAAATTAAATAAAAATCATAAAGTTCATAAAATAGCTTCATGTGCATTTTGATTATTTTAAATAATGTGTGCTTACATATGTGCTATTATTCAGCTGTGGTTTAGGTGCAAAGGGCAGTAAGTAGTATGTATGTAGCAGGAAAATGTGTTGCTAGCTAATGGATTAATGCATGGAATCAGCAAGTGCTTGAAATCAAATTCATAACAAAACCTATTATATAAAGTAAATATATAATAAGCTTTTCTATGCCCTTTGGAGAGCCAATCATCTTGTGTCTTACCTATGATACCCTATTGGCAGGTTGAAATCATTTGCCTGTGCCTTCCGAAACTAATACAATACAGAACGCTATGTCTAAGGTTTGGTAGGTTTAGGCAATATGATCAAGAAGCACTAGAAATAAGATGGTATTACACAAATATTCTCTCTCACAGCTATTAAAGTACTTAAACGTGGTTGGGAGTCACTGTGCTAGATTGTCACTTCTTTTCTGTTTAATGACAAACCCAAAAGTCACATTGTCAAAAACAGGTTAGAACAAGCAGTTTTGACAGATTGGCGATTGGATATGAGAAACTGCAATTGATAGCTGTGCCTCCGGAACAGTCATTAAAATGGGGGAATTATTGAATAGATTTTAATAATATTCTAAAATTAATAGAAACACTGCTGCAATGCACTGCAACCACAGGAAATTGCTTGAGGAAAAGAAGTAACAACTCTTCCGATGGCAGATAGAATCTGCATTATAGGCAGTCAAACATTTCCCCTATGAATAATTATAGTGTCACAGAGAATAATATGGTCATTAGTCATTAATTAGAAGAAATTCAAGCTAATTCTTAAAGGAAAACTTGTCATGGCTCGGCAATGATGATGAACAGGCAGTGCAGCCCTTTCAGACGGGAGATAATTAGTTTGATGCCTCAGCTCTGCACATGAACGACCTGGAGTTTTCAGACAAAATCCCAGTGACAAGATTTAGTTATTTCACGTATCATGTTTGATTCTTGTAGTTTAGATATTTGTAGATTCATCCGTCTGTTAAAAAAAAAGAAAAAGAAAAAGAAAAAAGCCACCTGGTTGAGAGGGCGCGATTTTCAACGGGCCCCGTTCATTCATACTGTAGCAGCCTGCGATTGTGTGACTGCGCCGCGTTTCATCTGAGCGCCTGCATGACAGCCTGAATGCGGCCCTCCCTCAAAGATATAATAGGGTTTTATTTGCTCCTTGAGAACCGGTGAGGAAGCCCAAAATGCAGCTGCAGGGCCACAGGAGTGCCAGCCACCCCCCCCGAAAAAAAAGAAAAACCTCCAAATGAAGAGCCCAGACTGAAATGTATGAAAGAGAAAGATGTGTGTGTGTGTGTGTGTTTGAATGTGTGCTGGGAGAACAAAATGTACAAACAGATATAGAAAAATGAGCATAAACTGCCAGCGAGGATACTTTCTCACTTTACTTTTTAATGGCTCCCAGTTGAGTTTTTGACATCTAGTTGCACTGGGAGCAGTTTTTCCATGAATGGGTCCCTTTCTTTGTTCGTCTCGTGCGCGAGGACGCAAATGCACAAGATAATGTGGATGATCCGCGTTTCACACTGTTTTACTGATCCCCAGGTGGTGGCACGGCAACAGAAGACAGCAATGTGACAGCAGAGCCAGGGAAGGAAAGAATCAGGTCAAGTGTTTTATGTAATAAGGAAGGAAACGGATTCATCATGTTTGTCAGTGTTTAATAATTCACACTTTGAGTTTTGTGGTGCAACACTGACGATAAAATTAACATATAATTTCAAATGTGAGACGGCTGCAACTCATCAGATTAGCTCTCGGACTCAGTGTCACATCAGGGAATTAGCTCATCATAATAACTTTGTAATTAATGACTTCTGACTTCAACTTAATAAAAGGAAGCTTTCCATGACAGACCCGACTTTCTTTTTAACCACGAGGTAATGAGACATGAGGATGTCACAGGCTTCCTTTGCAATTTTTGTCACATGTTAATTCGCATTCTTTCAGAAACCCACAGACTTAGAAGATGTTAAAAGAAGTTTGGTTAATTTTCACTGTTTGGATGATGATATTACACCAGTTCTCCCACCGGAGGAGGTGACAGAGTGAGTAAAATAACACAAACATAGAGCCTGTGAGGTGTGTACTCAAGTGAGCACCTGTAATGGCTGATAAAGATTTCACCAGCTTGAGGATCTTGTATTGTGCCAGTGTAAGTAGAATATAAATAATAAAATAAATAATTGAGTAAAAAGAAGCGTTACATGGTATGCACAAGGTCTCTGTTGGAGGTCTTTGTTGTATAGGAATGAACATATTAAAATATATATTTATTGAAGGCCCGAGGCGCTTTGAAGACAAAAGCAAAATGAATAACCTCATTAAAAAGGGATTATTAAATGAGGAGACAATCGCCGAAGTTTTCAAAAATGGTTTCCTAAAATGTGCAAACATGTAACTTAGCAGTCTTAAATTAACAAAATGTACTTTACTGACATGATGATTGTACAAAAATCAACACACAGTAAGCAGGTAAAGTCGGTCTCATCCACTCTGTGGGACAGGGTGGAGTTTGAGGTGGGTGGGGGGGCGCGGGGTGTGGCGGGGGCGGCGAGCTGGAAGAGCAGGGGAACGTTCAAATCCCACGAACAGCAGGGCTGAGTTGAAGTGAGAGACCCCTCGCTGGCTGCTGTGAATGGAGGGCTGCATACCTTGCTGACTGCCGTTTGTGCAGCAGCCCGTACAAGAAGAAAGAGCAGGGTAAAGGAGTCTCAGGAAGGGGCGAGACAGGGAGAGAGACACTAGGAGAGAGAGAGGGAGAAAGTGAGAGAGCACGAAAGAGGAGGGGGTGGGTGAGTGGAGGGGAAAAAAAAGTGTGTTCTTGATCTTGGCTGATAGCATCTGTAATTTCCTCCTCCAGTGTTCCTCTATATGTATCAGGCTCTGGCTTATTACTGGCTGACCCTGACTCGCCTCTGATCTGGCTGTTGTGATCCAGATTGTGAAAATAAGAGAGAGAGAGAGAGAGAGAGAGAAAGCGAGGGAGAGAGAGAAAGCGAGGGAGAGAGAGAAAGAGCGAGAGGTCTTTGTAAAGAGCTCTCAGTGTGTGCTACGGAAGATCATACAGCTGCTCTCCAACAACCAACATGTCCTCTTCAGCACTCATGGAGCCACCAGCTGGTCCTCCATGACAAATTATGGATAAAGTTGATAAATAATATTAATGATATAGCACTTTTCTAAACCACTATTACAAAGTACTTCACAGACCGGGATGATTGAAATGCAGCGGGATCAGAATCAAACACAAAGTCACAGTCAACAGATAAAAGCAACATGAAAGTACAGATAAACTAATTGAGAATGAGCCACAGGGTCAAAATGAATCTTGACAGATGATAGGATGAGTTCCTCAGGCAGCATCATGGTTGCTGTCCACTGAATGCACCGTGTTTGTTTAAATGAATGTGTAAATGGTGTCATCAGTGTAAGCATCATATAACTTGCTCTTTTCCACAGAAGAACTTAAAGGAAGATTCCCCTGTTTCCAGACTTGAGACTTACTCTTTTTTGTTTATCAGATTTAGGAATGGAGATTCTAGAAAGTGTAGTATAGGCCTTTGAGATCTCAAAGTCAATAATAGTACCCCTGGACATCAAATTAGACACAGTGTTATACACATACAGGCACATATCAGCTTGCAGTTATTTTCAGGGTTACAGTGATATAACAGATTACTGCTAAAAAAAAAAAAATACATAACTTGTACTGTACTCTTCTTTTACACCCAGCTTCAAGGGGGTCAGTCTGTAAAAAGTGAAAAAATATAGATATATATTCATTGACTTTTCAAGATAGCTCAACAAATACTTGAACAAACAAACGTAACACTAAATAAATAATGTGCGCATGAGTGCGTACACTTCAAGATGTCATTTAACTGCACTCTCCCTTGACAGGACAAAACATCAAAACGTTTTGAAAGAGAAAATAAAAAAAAAAAAACCCACATGAAATAATATGAATCCTCGAGGAGCCTTCAACACCGCGTGTTCGGACCAAATGAGATGTTAATTGGAAAGGCTGCGCAACTCCAAAGAAAGTGAATGGAAAGACGTGAACAGATATGCAATACAAATATGCCCACATCTCTTGGCTTTATGATGTTTCTTCATAGTGTACAGACTCAGGCACTCTGTCACAGAGATGGACAGTGTGTATCTTGTTAGCTATCCCTCAGCCAGTAGGTGATTTGAGGGTCGATGAGGGGGGACGCCATCTCTCTTGTTAGCAAAATGACCAAAATGATTCCCCTAAATTTCTCCTGAGGTACACTTTTCAGTGGACTGTGGTCCTGGTCCAAACCCAGATGCGTCTTACCCAGACCTGGAGCTTTAACCGATATATTATTGAGAAATACATAGAACGTTTATATTTCAGCTTTAGCCTTTTAAGCCTTTACAGCATTAGTTTAATAGATCAGAAAACTCCTAAACAACTCCACGTTATAAATCATCTTACCTGATGCTTTATGAGTAAAGTCAGTGACTGACACACACACACACACACAGAAGTGAAATAAGTGAGTCAAGTGAAAGTAGAGAAAGTGAAAGTGGATGGTGAGAACAGAATCAAGAATGAACCGACCCTTCCGCTTTCATTTTAACCACAGTTTGAAAACCAAAGCACCTCTACAGGACAAAGCACAGAGCACACACTGAGCAAAACATACCCACTCAAATCTGAACTGAGGGCACAGAAATTAAATATTTCACGTGGCATTGAATTAAGGCATAAGCTAGATATTGTGATGTTCCAGTCCACCGCTTGAGAAAGTTTTCTCTAACTTGGACCTTGAATTTATTTTTTTTGTGAATCCCCACCTTCCATCCTTTGCAAAATGACCCATAACAAAATTCTCTTTACTTTCTGTTCCTTAATAACAAGACTTCTTATGAATTTGGTCTTTTTTGCACTTTCTTAGCTTCGGCATAAACACTTAGACTTGGCCTCGTGAAAGCCATGTGTGTGCTGCCTCTGTCTGTACTATAGAGCTCCTATGTCCCCTGCAGCCATAAGCAGCTCCTGTATGGTCGTATAGTTTCAGTTCCACCAAATCCTCCCCTCAGACAATGCTGCTCCGCTTCGCTAACGTATTGTTCAGCCTGTGGGAACCAGCTTCCTATACTAAGAAACTGAGGAGGGAGAGAGAGAGAGAGCAAACGTCTGCTCGTTCTCCCACTTTCCACAGACATAATAGCATTCTTAGAGTGAGAGAGCAATGAAAGACAGTGGGAGAAAGTTGCGCACTCTTCACACTTCAGTGGTCCTAACCCCCTTCCCCTCCCTCCTCCTCTGCCTCCTCTTCTTCTTCCTCCCCCTACCTTTTTCCTTCCCCTCCAGCACACACACTTTTCTTCTTAGGGGTTCCTTTGGAAATTGGACAAGGGAGAGGGCAAGATCAAAGGAGACCAATTCCCACACACAGCATTCCCAGCCTCTGCTCTGTACATTTAGACACACATACACACACACTCGCACTAGCACACGCATACAGACACAAACTTTCCTTCATTTCCAACATCTATCTTTTGTGATGTTGACGACATTGTACAACTGTTGTACTGTAATGGAAAGTTACTTCCACATCTTTGAATACTGCTTCTGTCTCAAAGCAGGAATTGGACAAACAGTGCTATAATGACCCTGGAGTTGCAACTTTTTAATGGCTCCACTTGAAAAGATCTATAGTAACATGGCCTGTAGTAGCAGTATTGCATCTATGCCCTGTCATGGTGCAGATGTCTAGACACAGCGTAAGGAAGAGCACTATTGCTGTGGTTGACAGCAATGCCCAGCAGCATGATATGGTGGATGACCAGTGTAGTGTGGGCCTCCACTCCTGGCTGGATACAGTGAGGATCAGCCAGTTGTCTGTGCAGGTCGGTAGTTCCCATACCCCTCTCCTTAAGTGATGCCAGTGCAGTCTCCAACTCTTTGGAGAATATGTGAGGAGCCAGGGAATACCTGGACATACAGTACTTACATCTTTGGGAGTCTACTGTGAAATGTAGTTAGGTCAATGACTTATGAGGATTTTCAACAGACTAATTTTAAAATACTCAATATAATCAGTTGCAATTGTTTAAACATTGATAATGTCATGTTCTCCTCTATATAATGTGTTTAAAAACAAGTTATTTGCATTTCCTTTGAGTTTGACTTTAATAGCAATTTAAATAGAGCAATAAACAATTAATTTTATACATAAATTACATTTAAATATGATTTCACGGAAGCTTTACAGAATGTTCTTGAACACAAACATTTAAAAAACTAACTTTTAAATAAAAATCTGAGAGTCTGAGGACCACATGTCATTCACGTGTGGTGGAGTTCTATGAGGAAGTCAAGAAGCTCCTCAGCTGCAGGTGCCAGGTGTAAATGAGATTTACCATGAGATCTTGAAGGCTCTGGACATTGTTGGGCTGTTCTTGGTGACATGCCTCTTGTATAGTTAGCCAACACTTTCATTTTTTATGGGGACTAGGCATGGTGTTCCACCTTGGTTATAATACTGGCCCACATTGGGGTAGGACATTGGATTAGCAGTCTGGAGCAGTGATAGCTGGGTAACCAGAGGGACATTAATACCTAAGTGAAGTGATGTGGTCCTCTTAGTGTTGTAGGTCATCCAGCCAAGTTGAACTAACATGGTTAGCAATAGCTAATAGCTATAACATCCAGCGGGAGGATGCATCCACAAATCCGGCCCTGGTCTGATTTGCAATGGGGCTGAGGAAAAGGATTGGCCTAGGACTGTTTGCACTGGTGGAGAGCCTGTTGCTAGGTCTGTCGCCAGGGCAGCAGGGATTGACAAGGCTGCTATGGACTCTGTTGCTGCTGTTGATGCTGCAGGTGGAGGTGAGAGGCCAGCTATTGTAACCTCTTTGTACTACTACTTTGTAGCCTCCAAATGCAGAGGTAGGAAACAAAACATGAATGTGATAGCCACATTTTTACTGCACCTTCTCTTTTCTTCTTCTTCTTCTTTATCCCCTGCCTCTCAGCTACTTTTTTCCCCACTTTTTGGAACAATCAATCTTGCTGCAAAAGACATTTTTTCTATCCTCTTGTTAAGAAGAGTATGCAAAGACTACCACTTATTTCTGTAGTAGCTTCTCCTCTTTAAACCCCTTAGCAATGGGAAAAAAACAAAGAAAACAAAACTGGAGATAATGGAAGACCAGGCCTAAACCTTTGGCATGTGTTTTTCCTGGAGCAACCAGGACAGTGCCCTGGTGACCGCAAATTTTATGCTTTCTGTCAAACAGTGCACTTTCTACACTTTTTATCCCCCTCCAGAGCAGCAGAGCATCAGATGTGATGAGGAGCTAAATCTGGCCTCACACCTTCTGAGACACCATATGCTACCTTGCTGCTTACTTCAGTCACTGTGTGGCACCTCTGCTTGTTAAAGTCCTCCCACTGGTTTTCAGCGGAATGAGATGTGGACTGCAGATATGGAATTAACGCTATATTGGATTTGAAGGCTAATGTGATTTCTGGCCATGATAACATATATATATAAAGTTCAGCCAGGAAACTGGTACTTAAGTGTCCCTTTGCTAGAGGTCAACGTACAAATTAATGCCACAGCTTGTCCATGCCTCAGTCTGACTGCTTCAGCATCACATCTGCTTTGGCTGCTTGAATTTTTGGACAAAATATCAAAAACTCTTAAGTCTCAAAAACGATTGCTGCAAAAAAATGCAAACATGATCAAGATCAGCTCAGTTGTCAGTTCCTTGGTGTACTATAGGCAGAAAATGTAACGCATCAGATCACCAATCATTCCGCCTGCAGCCTTCACAATGGTGAAGGTTATCATAGTCTCTGAATCACATCTGATTGAACAGCATTAGCCTCTGGTAGGATGGGGTACATCACTGAATGTTGCATTGCAGCTGCTGCAACAAGAACCCTCTTCCTTGTTGCTGTCAAACTTTTTTTTATGGAACATGCTCATTTCAATACTTTTTGAGGGTATCTTGGATGCTTATGACATCATTAGGTCTTTGTCAAAGTTGGACTTAGACTTAATGCAAGAGGTTACAAGCAGCACCATCATAGAAGCTTACATCAAATGAATGCTTAGAATCATGTTTAGAATGAACCCTAGATGGATTTATCTCTTGTTTATCCATATACTACTATAATTAAAGTACATTCTTTATGTACAAATAACTGTTCAATTGGAGTCAATACTCTGGTTACTTCCACTATGTCTTGTCTCATTACTGAAAAGAATACTGTTTTATCCATTGTGATACAAAGCTGGGTTGCAGCAAGCAAAGGACTTGCAGTGGAAATTGCTTTGTTAACTTCCTTAAGAGCTGACAAGTCCACACTGGTTTTTCCACTTGCTTTGGCTAATTAGGTTACTGTGTAGGAATTATGTAAGGCGACCAAACATTAGGAATTAAAATTAATAATTAACATATTCCTTAAGGCTGGGCCATGTGGACCAAAAATCATATTTCACTGTTTTTTTGGATGAATGGTGATACAAGATTAACTTGGTATGGTTGTAAGTCAAAGGCACATGTGAGATGTCAAATAGGTAAAACATAAATTGAAAAAAATTGGTTTCCTTCCCTGTTTGAAAACACACAGCTGCACAGTATATCTGCATGTAAGTAAAAAATACATAAAAACAAATATTATATTATATAAAAATAAGGCTGTCTCTGAGAATGATCCTTCAGTTATTGCAGAGAACATTTGATAGTGATATTTAAACTCTAACAAGTTGGTGACAGCGATGAAAAACTTCCTTTAAACAGACTTAAACCTGTAGAGGACCTGTGGCAAGAGAGAGAGAGCATACAGTAGTACAATACAAGTTAGCAGTGACTAATGAAGCAGTATGTGTTGAGCAGGAACTAGGGGGCGCTAGGTGGCTTGTAATCACCGGTCCAGTCTCCTCCTCTTAACCCAGAATGGCAGCTTGGTAGCTGATGGGTTTGCCTTAGGGTATTTCGAAAATTAACAAACAAGTCATGATGTCCCATTGTGGCACTTCTATAGCCCCCAGAGCACTTCGGGGATATTCAAATCAGCCATGGTGGCGCTGTTACAATTAGAAATAATGATTTACTTTGCTCATTCCAATCATTTTGTTCTGTTTACTTCAACAATTTGTGTTCTAACTGAGTTTGTGGTTTAGGCTGTTATGCTGTTGTATTGTATGTCAGTTCAGAACAAAACTAAGCCTATACAAGTGCTGTTCCAAGGTTAATATCTCAGCTGCCAGACATTTAGTCATCACTTCCCGATTGTTTCTTCGTCTTTTGTGGTCTTTTAGTATGTTTCGTTGCAAGAAAGGAACGCACTGTGTTTATTGCGCCTGAGCTGACAAGGGGGCCTTCAGTCACGTCAGTTTAGGTTCCACTGATTTTGTCGGTGATAATGGTGATACGCTACAGTCACTTCAGATTGAAGATCTGTTTGTGTGTATATGTACTGAATGCCTCATAGCTAAACTGTGACCATCAAAATGCAGAAATGATGAACAATGGAGCAATAATCTGATGCCTATATATTGTCATTTTGCTGCAGTTAAATATTTTTAATAAGTGTAGGGATCTAATTCACAATGCCTTATTTTCCAATTGCACACCTATTCTCATTGTTTTTTTGTTTTGCATTTTGCATTTAAATAGTTTATATGCTTGTTGTTATTCCTCCCAAAGTCATATGAGAAGTAGTCATATTAACAAGCATTTCAGTGTTTCCTCAACCCCTTCTTGGCTTCCAGCCTATATCTTAATAAGTAGAACTCTTATTAAATACTTGCACGATGATCATGATAAACCGCCATTTTGGTCTGTGGGTGATGATTCAACACTTACGCAAAGAGGAGACAAGACAAGACAAGGAGCTGAGGTTTGACTCAAAACTTTATTCCTTTATTCTTTGCATGTTACAGTGATGGAATTCACTGCATCCTTTCATCACTATATTAAATCTCAAGATCGCTATTCAGCGGTCTACTTCACGTAACAGCTGTTCATTTTTTCCTACCCCACCACATGCCAAGTGTCCCCAAGGTCCATTCATCACCTCAACAAAATAAATGAATAACTGTAACGTGTCAACCTTTTCAGTTTTGATTTAAAGGGTTGGTAGAACTGACTTCAATAGCATTTGCTGCAAAATCGGTTAACTAAGGCCTGAGCTCAAAAATCTCCTAAACTTGCTTATATCCAAGTTTTTGTCGAGGAGTGATTAATGGCTCACAAGGCACTTTGTCATTTAAATAAATTACTATATCTTAGTACTTCTAAGGTACCCCTGTTTTTACATCGTTCTTCGAAACAGCATTTTTCTTTAACCTTTGCGCTCAATTATACTGATAAATGGTACATGATCTTATTCAAGATGCATTCATCCCACATTGTCAAATTAAGATTAAGACATCAAGATTTCCTTTACGTGTGCCACGAAGGGGGAATCTGCAGAGTTGACAGCAGCAAGAAGCAAGACAGGAGAGACATAAAGCAACAATAAAGCAACAATAAAGAATATATACAGGATAGTTGTATTGCACTTGAGTGTCATTCAGACTGCACAATCAACTGATACAGTCAATTCCACATTAGTGCAAATACTAATGTTATTTTAAAATCCTCAGGCACCTCAAACAGATGGACAAGGTATCCCTTTTAATCAGATCCTTTCAACCAGAAAGTCTTGCTAGCATGTGGTTGCAGTTTGTTACTCATCAAAACTACTTGACTAGGTTTAGGCAAATAGGTCATCATTGACTTTTTGTTTCACACAGGAGACAAAGAGCTGTCTTCGGGGTGATGCTATGCTTTTATCGATCCATCAATCCCAAACGCCTTCATACAAAAACTTTGTCGCTCTTTGCACTGTGTCTCTTAACTTCCTCTGGGCGTTTAATATTAAATCTACACTGAAGTTGGTTGAAACCCATTGTGCACCTCATACACATGCTAAATTGTCAGGCTATAACATTATCTAATATACTTCATAATTATTTTTGCATGAAAACCCATGTTCCCCAAGCCAATTTTAGCTGTTTGTCTTGGAGCTGTGGTTCCCCACTTCATTTTTCTTGTGCATGGACGTGCAATACAATTTTTCTACCAATAGTAGCAACCGATTCCACTACAGGTGGTGTTAACAGAGATGTGCTATGACACACTGCTGTGTAACCCAGAAGGGGGGCAAGAAGAGTGCAAAATGGTGAACGTGGATACAAACAAAACTCCATAGGGCACCTTTAAGTCCATCATCAGCCACAGAGCTGCTGACTGTGCTCCAGATATAGTCATTTATTGCCCCCACAATTATAACTGGATATTTTTATCCCATTATGCCATATTTTTCTCTTATTACCAGGTACCGATTCTTTTAGTTTGTCTAAAAAAATTTGGTTGAAACAAATTTACTACATTTTGTTTGGAGTCCAAAGAAAATAGCTGTAATGCCAGGAAGGATCTGGCTCTATATAGGATTTTGCCCTTACTTAACATACCTCTGGCTTACCATCTATCACTGGATAATTAGATAATTCAACTTCAAATATTTGGCCTTATGATTACTTTACATTCTGTTTGATAAAGTGTTACATACTTATGAACAGAGCTGGGCAATATATCAATAAAATATCAATATCATGATGTGGGACTAGATGTTGTTATAACTTTTGCATATTGTAATGCTGTGATATAGAATAAGCATTCTCTCTCCCTGGCTTTGAAGGCCTCATTATAGTAAAGTAATTTGATTTTCTAAACTTACCAGACTGTTCTTCATTGTGTGAATATTGTGAAACCAAATAACATCCCTGCAATATTTTTGCAATATAGATATCAAGGTGGTTGATCAAAAATATTGTGATGTTTGATTCTGTCCATACCACCCAAATGTGCTTACTAGAGTGAGTAAGTTGTAAAAGATAATGAAATCACAACACAGTGATGGGAGACAAACCTCGTGTGTGTGTGTGTGTGCGTGTGTGTGTGTGCATGTCTGTGTGTGTGAGAGCGATGGGCAGATGAAGACAGGATTCTATTTTCAGAGCAGTTAACAGCTCTCCGTAGACATGTGACACATACACACACATACTGTCAGAAGCATGAAATCACAATGTCACACTTCATGTTAAATAAGTAAAATTCATGCTAGCTGCAACAGCGATTCAAGAATAGAATCCAGAACTCCAGAGCATTGTCTGAGTAAAGGCTTCACATCGGTTTCCAGGGATTTTGCAGCAGAAAGACATTCCTTTTCCTTCAGTCTTGACGTACAGACTGCATATGACCCATGGTTTCTAATTATCCACTGACGTGCAGGCACTCTATACAATCCATCAATCTAGGTGATCTCATATGACAAGTAGACCAATGCATGTTTTAATAGTCTGCCATTTTAAAATTATAAATTAGTCTCTGAAAGACTAAAACTGCCATCACTTATGCTGATCATATAAATTTGCTCCATCATTGTAACAATGTGTGTACATTATGCAGTCTTCTCTGCAGCTACAAGATGTACACATATTGAATTTAATGGCACTGGTCTCATTCAGTTCAAAAGGGCTTATTCCCTTTGGAACATAACTAAGTCAACAAATGTCAATGCTGTATGCCCTTTACATTATAACATATCTTCTGTGCAAATTTTGCAATTAGTAGAACAAAGAATGAAAAATGGAAATGGTTCATCCTCTGGGGAGCATAATTATGGTTAATGTTTTCTGCAATTCTCCTTGTGAAACCTCTTTTTTTCTTTGTATATTCTGATGGTGGTACTAGAGGAAATGACATGGGGTCACCAGAAACATCAGGATTTAACTTCTGAGGACCATGAATAGCCACAGCCAGCCAAACTGAATTCAGTTGAGATCAGTGAAGGAATAAAACAATATAAATGTTATTATCTGGCTGTGGGAGCTCAAGTGATTCCCAGGCTAAATGTGCAACCAATTTCTTTATATACTACTAATTTACAACAGCATATAAGTTTAAATAGAAATGTAATGCAATGCCATCTGCATAGCAGCTTTTAGCAAAATATGATTTTTATGATGATATGAATATTTACTTAATGTTTCTGCAAGATTGTATAATATCGATTTGAACTCATCTAAAAATTGTCAAAATTGTCTACAGTTTATCTCATTTGATTTTCCGACAATATCTGTTTGTAACAGCTACGATATGATTAAAAAGTTTGACTTTAAGCTCAAACTATTCAAGCTACTTGTTTAAATTGGGGGAAAGAAAGAACTTTACCCAAAACAATGAAAGAGTTAACACAGCTCAAAGCACGACAAAGGAAATGAAATTTGTCTAAAATGGTTGAAATCTGGCCCGTATTTTATATGATATTGATTTTTGTTCATTTATGTTAGATTATTGTGATGTATTCATTCAATTTTGATGATTTGATTGCACATATGAGTGTGAGTATTACCTTGCAATTAAAGGATATTGTTATGGAGTGGTGCTGTAGTTTAAAAGAATTTGGGAACCACTGTGGTGTCAGTTATTTTCTCTATTTAGTGTTTGACATTTTGTTGCTGCAGTTTATATCTGCAACCTGCTGTACATTCAGCCCTGCTGCCCCTGTCAGTATCATGCCAAAACAATATCATGCCTACACACACACACATTTAAATGTAAGTACAAATGTAAGTGTATTGTTCTCTGTCATTTTAATTAGCACAAGTCAAACCATAACCGCAAAGTTTTGCAAAGCAGATGAACCCTAAAATCAACTCTGCACCTAAATCTTCACGCTAATCCAGACTAAAACTCCATAATCTATCATGAAAAGTGATCATTAAAGGTCTCCTGCTAAGCATAGATGAATCAGGGCTGCGTATTACCAAGGATTGACTCTAAGTGCATTTCTAATCCATAATGATGGCTATCACTCATGCCGACATCTGCTCTTTGTGGTGATCAGGAATAAATACAGGAAGTGAAAACAGCGCTCGCCTTAATGGTGTGATAGGATAAAACAAAGCTTTTGTTCAACCATGTAGATCTTACGCAACCAGAGCTGAACTTGTGCTTGACACTGGAACACAGAAAACAAGAATTAGCGTAGAAAAACAGGTAAAAGTTTGCAAGGGATGTGAGAACAGCTGCTTCAGTTGCCTTCTTTGCCTTTGAACTTCCCACTTGCACTGCCGGAAATCAGTGCCAATTATGCAATAAGCTGAAAAGATGCGGTACGTTTTACAAAACAACAGAGTACATCAAACGCACCGTGCTTTTATCATTCACAGAGGTTACAAAGTATCTGTGTTAGCCAGGGGAAATGGTGTTAACGCACAGGAAGAGCCATCTCAGCTGTCTAGACACACTGACAAACAGAAAACCCCAAGCTATGGTGGGCTAGCTAGAGGAAGTCATTTGGAAGAAACATGGCTCCCCAGTATAAATAGCCTGTACAGGGCATGTGTACTGACAGATTAAACCATCTTTGAAGTCTGCCATACATCAGTTGAAAACTCCCTTCCCCTGCTCTTTAAGCTAATAAGCTTAAATCTTCCTGCAGCCAAAGCTGCTCTTCCATGAAAAAAAAAAGGACGAAGAAGAGGAAAAAAAAAAACCTTTTAATCCCGGCTTTGATGATACATTATGTGCTGCTGGAAAGAACACTCAAAGTTCCCCCTGAAACTTAAAAGTGACATGGACCCTATCAGGCTGTTCTGGATGGAGGAACCAGCAGAAGGAGTGTCCACATGACAATAGCATTGGCAGCTGGAGGGTTGGGGGGTTGGGGAAATGGGGTGTACAGAGGGGTGGGAGTGGGGGGCATTTTTCCATTCTCCGTTCACCATATAATCACTTGTATTTCAACCCAGCCCCATTCCTCAGATATGACGGCGGCAAACAACACGCAGACACAAGCATAAACTCAACGTGACCCTGCTTTCTGCATGTGTAGCACTCGGCGGCTCAGCAAGTGTAGATTAAGCTTTGAGGAGAAGCAGCGTGGGGGCTGAGGTAGTACGGAGAGAGGAGGGAAGGGAAGGGGAGAGAGAGAGACGACGAGCAAGAGATAAAAAAAATAGGGAAGGAGGGTGTGAGATGGGAAAAAAGCAAGATCACAGAGGGAGGAGAAGAGAGCTGAGAAAGGGTGAGAAAGGAGAGCAGGAGAGAGTGGAGGGAGGTAAGGGGGGAGGCCACAGAGTTCAGATTTGACTGTCATTTTCCAGCAGAGAGAGAGAGACAGAAAGAGAGGGAGAAAACAGAGTAGCGCAAAGATCTGCTTTCTGGTTTCTATGGCAACAGCAGGCTATTATCCTCAACTGTCATTTATTATGAAGGGATCTGACTGCAGCGAGGGAGGAAGAGAGAGAGAGGGAGAGAGCGAGAGAGAGGATGGACAGAGAGGTCAGGTCTCCTAGAAGAACGGAGGTAAAATCCAACAAATGGCTGCCCCTCCTCGAATCACATGACAGCATCAGGATTAGTATAATACAAGCCAGTTACTTCCATTTCGAGCCAGCATATTGTTTCAGTATCTTTAAAGTGGAATTTGGTCATCATTGCTGGGATTCCTCTTCCATGTCGGGATGAAAAAGCACCATTTGAATGCAAAGTTAAATTAAATTGAATGAAAGATGGTGTTTGTGCATTTTAAAGCTTTCCCCTCCACAATGAATGTCTGCTTAACATTACTGCCATTCATTTTAAAGCAGTATGTCACTTCTTCACAGTGTTGGGAGAAGAAAGCAAATGTGTTACTTATTTAAAACTGGAGATATCAAAGTGTGAATATCCCTTTTTAAAAAAAAAAAAAAAACAGGAATAAGTCCTGCATTCAAAAGTAAAAGCAACAGATTATTAGCACCAAAAGAAAAAAAGGAGTCCTCATGCAAAATGTTTTACCTGTTATGGCATAAATATAAAAACGCAGTGCATGCTTAATGATGCTGCAGGTGGTCAAGTTTTGTTCAGACTGTTGGGAAAGATGTTCTATTTCAAGTCCTTATATTTTCTGTACTATTATATTATATTATTATACATTTGATCAAAAATTAAAAAAAAGTTTTGCAAATAAAACTTTAATAACCAATAATGTCAAAAGTAACAAGTAGAGGTGGCTGCAAATTAAAAGTAGTCGTGGAGTAAAATGTACAATTCACAATAATGTTTTTAGTGCCATAAAAGTAACATTCACTCTCTGTCATGGAGTCATGTACAGTTTGAGCGGAAATAAGGTAAGGACTTTCATGATGTTGGGGAATTCACTTATTTTGGTTTTTTAGAGATCAAGCCCCAAAATACATTGAATCCTACATTTCCCATAATGCAACCACATAGGGCCTGCAGTTAAACACCCACTTCTTTCTCACAATACACCTTCAGTTTTTTTTTTTTAACACACACAGTTGTTTGGTTTTCCACTCATGTCATGGCAAATGAGCTCCCAGACGCTTGCTTCCAACTGGTTATCAGTCACGGAGAGCATCACGTCCTCTTTTGTGCTTAATTTACGGTTGTACCATAAAGCAATTTCAACTACAGATTGACTAGAAGAAGCTCTTATGCATTGCATTTCTCAGTTTTGTTCTGAATCTTTCAACTCAGCCAATGAGGTTTGCTCAGTTTTGAAGTTATCATATGCAACCATTGCTTCATGAAGCTGAGGGTCATATTATCTTTGAACAGGGACATCTTCCCCAACATATCGGATACACTAGCAATTGTTACCACACGACCAGAGTTCCACAGTTAGCTCACACAACTGACATAACAACTGACACTGAGTAAGCCAGTGAGTGGACCTTGAGTAAAGTTTCCTAAACAAAGATTGCCAATGGTTAATTAATGGTTGATTAATGGAAGGAAACAGCTGCCTGCAAGGTAACACGCACTAAAAATCATCCAAGTATAGTAGGCCTTGGAGGAAAGGAAAGCTTAAAACTTAAATCTGATTCTAAGATGTCTATATCAGAGATATAACTGAACCTTTTTGGAATCCAATATAGTCCAAGATTTACCATAATGTGAGTTGATGCGATGAAAGGAAGAATAATTAAGACCCAAACCTGCTCCCATGCCTTTATGAATGAATGGAATTTTCACATGCAGCACATTTCTGCATATGTATACAGTCTAACTGAGTGAGTCTGCATACAGTAGCGCAGACAAACTGTTGCTGTGACCAAGGTGGAAATGATTATGGAACAGGAAGCGGCTATTCCAATTTGAAATGGATAGTCTTGCCCTTGTAGAGTACATGGAAAATATCACTCCCTCACTTAAACGGCTCCCGCTGCACTCATAGTTCAGCCCGAACAAAATAAACGCACGCATATGCACGGGCACACGTGTGTATGTGAAGAATTGCTATGTGTCGTTTTCAGCTTGCTGCATGTTGCGAGAAAAGAAAAAGAGTTTGAGAGCTGCGTTGGGAGAGAAAAAAGGGAAATGAGGAGAGAAAGGGTGGGGGCGGTGGACGAGAAATAAGATATGAAGAGGTGGGTGGTATTTGGGTTGAGATGGAAATATCTCTCTCTTGTTTTCCTCTTCCCTCTCCTGTCTTGTATATCTCTCTGTCTCCCACAACGTCTCCCCTCGGGCGGCTCCTAGCAGTGTTTCGGGAGGCCGGCCCAGTCAGAGATCCGTGTGGCCCTCTCCGGAGCCCCACTCAGCTCTGGTGGGATTGGGCCTTCATGCCATGCGCTACCTCGAGGTCAGTGGGTTTGTTCTGGCAGGGGCGGCCGCAGTTTCATTACAGTTTCATTACAGCGGGAACTGGCTGAAATGAACGCAGTTAAATAGCAGTATATGTGAAAATAGGCCACCTGTTGAATTCGTGCATATTCGGCAATTTCAGCAATATTCCGTTCAGGTGTCCACACCTATTGCGAGAAACAAGGATAGGTCTTTCTTTCTTTCATCAAACAGCAAACATAATAACACAATCAATAAGTAGACCATTAGCTACCTTTATAAGCTATTGCTAATAGTCAGCTTTTGCATTTACAGCTGTTTACATTTCTCAAAGAAATGTGGTGAGTCCTGCATCAAACATTATCCCTTTATTCACCACTGACCTTCAGGGGGGTCGACAGATGCCGATGTTAACTTTCGTTGCCAAACTTGTCCGCTGTGGCGGTTTGAATACGGTTCCTCATACTGTCATGATGGACTGAGGTCGGTTACTCATTTAGCCGCTATGCACTTCAAAGTCCTCACCTCATGCGGCGATAGAGCACCCTTTGCTCTTGACATTCCTCTTGGATCACTCCTTGGAAGTGCTATTACTCGACTTTGTAAAGAGCCATGTCGGACGCACCCTGGATGTCCTCCGCATCTCCTCCACTGTCTCAGAGCAGTAACCCTTCGGCTTGAATTTCATTTTGGGAAAGAGGATGAAGTCGCAATAAGCTAAATCCAGTGAGTAGAGTGGGTGAGGAGCAATGATTGTGTTGGTACAGCCGAGAAAATCTTGCGTTTTCAGTGTGCACCTGCATGATGCCAAGATGAAGGACCCAAGCACCATCAGGATATTTGTGGAATATTACCTACCCCCCGGAGCTGCACTGTTTAGATGCCCCAGAACAGTGCAGCTCACCATTGACAGTCTGACCATTTGGGAAAAATTCAGAGCATGCACCCCCGGGATGGTTGAATAAAACATCGAGCACGCTCCTAACTCCATACGCAGCATTCCGTCTTTGACACTGCGAGGTCTTCCACTGTAAAAACTGCTGTTTGGTCTTTGTGGCGTAGCCGTAGAAGCAACCATCCTCACTGGTGATGATCCTTGTCTTGATGCTTGGGCTTTACACATATTTTGATGTTTTGCTCTCTGCTGAAGTTTGAAGTCCTTGATGGATGTGCATGAATGCCCCGATCAAGGCAATATCATTTAAATCAATTACCTTTAAAAATGCTGCAGTGGTATTAAACTGGTCTGATATGACCGATTGCTCTGAGTAGCAAAAGTTAACATGTACAAAATATGTACAATTTAAAAACAAATGAACTCAAAACATTAAAAAAAAACTGAATTAACATATTAATTGCACATTAAAACTCTGATTGTGTTGTTTTAATAATTAAATTAGTCCATTGACTGAATGGTTTTGTGGAAGAGAGCACTGTTTTTGTAATTGTTCTATTTCAAAATTCAGCCTAAAATGACCTTTATATTCAATTCAATTCAATTCAATTCAATTTTATTTATATAGCGCCAATTCACAACAAAAAGTCATCTCAGGGCACTTTACAAACAGAGCAGGTCTAGACCACACTCATTACTGTTAGTTACACCCAACAGTTCCATATGACATATGAATGGAAGTAAGTGTCAGACCGGGCCCAGATGTGTGCTTGTGTGTGTGTGTGTGTGTGTGTGTGTGTGTGTGTGTGTGTGAGTGAGACATGTTTGTCGGAGAGTTATGTCACCGTTGACCACCAGCTGCAGCACGGTGACTGACAGAACAGATGTAGTGGATCATACGATCAAAAAAAATGTATTACCCATTCTGTCAGTATACCATATGTTTCTAAACGGGTGGATATGCTTTACCTCTGTGCATTGTTTAAACTGACTAATAAATACATGAAAGCTTTGATGGAAACGTACAGAATGACAATGTTAAGCGAGCCCAAGGTTCTTTAACAGCCAAGACTACAACTGAAAATGCAACAAATCAACTACATAATGGGCGGGCACTTCAATGCCAGGCTATTCTCGAAAGAGACTATAATATTTATCATGAATTATTTGTTATTCTTTTTATGTTTTTTTGTGTTTTATTATATTGTTTTGGCACGCACCATGCCGTGCACTTTCAAATTTTACTTCCATAACCACAGTGAATGAAAATTTAGTCCAGTTTTCACAAGCAAATTAAATTGCAGTACAAACCAATTGCATTTTAAGTTCATGTTTAAACAATACAAATGGCACGTTTAACATTTTATTGCAGATTAATGAATAAGATATTTAGTAAAAAGCTTATTGCTTCCAATCATAATGCATCCACAGCCTTAATGATGTCATTCAGATGCTTTTCATCTTTCATGAATTCTAATTTAACAGGCCATATTTATGTCACATTGGAATAATTTTCCTCACATTATTATGTGTGACACTGGGTTGTGAGGGTATGAAAATACCTGCCTGATTTTGACATTAAAGTACTGATTACAAATCTTTTGTTTATATGAAAATACTTCCAGTGATTTTTCAGTTTTTCTAATAAATATAAGTTTAATACCCTGGTGGTCAAGGTGCCTGATACTCACCACGAGATGATGAAACAGACTCACAAATATCAAAATTTATCTCTTACGTAAGTCTAATGTCTGGATCCTGGAGAGAAAAATGGCATCAAACAGTTTGCATGTATGATACATCAAATGTCAAAATCATATTTAAAAATGCTGGCAATGAACACTTTTCAGATGCTTCATATTAATGTTTTATTGCTAATATTCCAAATATGTAATCTGATGGCCTTAGATCTGCTTGGTAAATATATTTACTTCATGCTTGAATAAATGTTTTAGCAGAAACAGTTTCAAAAATGTATATTTAAAAGGAGGCAAAATGGCAACAGATTATTTTATAAATATATTAGATTCTAAAAACTAAATAAATAATGCATCAAGTAATACACTGTGTGTAGAACGGATGTTTGGGCCTTGCATATTAGAAGCTGAGCTATGCAAAATGACAGTGAAAACCACCAAGCCTTATTTAATTTAGTGCAATGAGCTCTTAGACAAAGATTATAGAATGTAGACCACAATAATGACCTAATAATTACAAAGATTATGTTCCTTCAGCAGACAATGAATTATGCAATAAATGGTACAAACAAGCCTGTTTCTCTTTTCTGAGCAAATAAAAAGTTTGAGCCCAATTTGAAATTTAATGCAAGAGAAATCACTTGATCTAATCTCACACAATCATACAGTTTAGCTGGAGCAAGAGGTTTATAAATAATTCAATGTGGAGATTTAGGGCATAATTAAGAATTTAACAATGTAAAATTAAACTTAGGTGGAATTAAGACTTGAGCTGAGCTGGAAATCAAACAGAGGAAGAGCAAAGTTAAGGCAGATGTCCTGGAAAACATAAAGTCTTTGACAGTCTTCATAAAATTGCCAACAGCCATAAGATGGACATTGTCTTGTCCTGCGTCTGTATGGCAATACAATTTAATAAAAACGGAAAAACATTTCACTTTTTCTGTTGAAAGCCGAACAAAACGATTCGCTCCCTGCTATGATCCTCAGTTCGTGTCATCTGTTCACATCTAACGTCATCATCAGATGGTCGTGGAGCTGAGCTCAGAAAATCAAACAATTAAGTGGGATGAACTGCTATGTAAAGAAAAGTATCCTTGAGGGTTTGAGAGGGTACGACCAGAACAAATGAATGTTTTTTGTCTGCGAAGCCTTAAGGAAACACCATTCATTCAAAGACAAGAAGATGGGGGAATTCATTTACTCAGTGAAAAAAAAAGTTTAGAAATTAATATGAACTTGTGATTATGATTCTGTGCATTTTGTCTTAGATATTGGATGTTGATATAAATCTAATAAAAGGTCAATGGAGTAAAAAGTCAGTCTGTAATCAAAGAAAAGTTTGAAACTGACATGGAGGTTAGAAAGTTTTTTAAAAAGAGTGTTTTAGCCAGAACCTTGAGGCAGTGCGACAAAGTGACCAAGAAACTTAGACAGACGCAACTGCTGTGAGCAAGAGGAGGACAGATTCTTTGCCGATTAATAATATACCTTAATTTAGAATATGTAAAGGAAAGTTTGAGAATGCAGCCTTGAGGGTCTGAGAGGGTGAGACCAAGAAATGTTGTTAAGAATTAATAACAAGAAAAGAACAAAAATAAAAAAACAATGATGATTAAAAAAAAGAAGATTTTTTTTTATGTGAAGCCTTTAAAAAGAACGTCTGTTTTCAAGGCACCAAGACGAGTTTTGTTGTTTGCATCCAGGCCTATTTTGAAGCATTAGGGTGCTTCAAAATAAAAGCATGAAATATCCATAACTATGAAAAAGAAAAAGGGCACAACAATGTTCTGGAGACACTGCCAAGTAAAAAGATATAGGCTTAAAACAATGGGGCCTTTGCTACCACAATATAGAGGCTGGTTTGGGATATTTTAAAGTTTGATGCTCCAACTTCTGAAACCATTTAGACTATTCTGTCATTTAAACAACAGAAGCAAAAGATAAAGAAATGACACTGACATACTACCTTTATTTTTTAACCTCCCATGGAGTTCCCTCCCTACACAAAGCTCTTAATATGATTGTTTTGTCTGATATCACACAAATATGCCACTATCTTTTTCACATTTCACATTTTCGTTGAGAGCTTTTTTTTTACCAGGAGAGACCTTTTCGATCATTTTTTGGTTGTTGTCTAAACGAGGTGTACTGAAAATGTGTGAGTTGAAGATGAAAAAAAAAAAAAAAAGAAGTCAGCATCAGCCCTAAAAAGCACGCCGATTGCAGCTCGTTCACAGCAGAGGTCCTTCAAATGGGTTGTGTAATTTCAAAGAGGAATTGCAAGTGAAAAAATAAAAGCATATTTAATGCGCAAACAATAAAACAAATATAACTGTAATCTTCTTTATATCCCCTATCAGTTACTTTCAATCATTTTTTCCTCACCCGCCTGTCCCAACCTCCCTGCTTCACTCTGTCTCTCCCTCTTTCCCTCTCTGAGCCCTGTCCTCAGATGGCTTTTGGCCTACTTTCGGCTGCAGAGAGTTCCAGTGTGTGTGAGCCAAATCTCAGCATGGATTTACAGGCAGAGCGAGCGAGAGATGGAGGGATAGAGGGAGCGAGAGACAGCGAATGAGTGAAAAAAAAAAAAAATCATGTCATACGAGATAGAGATTCAGCTTTGTGCTGTCGCTATACTCTCTGTGCCTCTGCATCTTTGTTTCAACAATTGTGGTTAACATTTTTTACAGATTTGATCATCCAGGCAGCATTTTGTGCAGAGATTGCATGTTATAACAATCCTAATTATCTTGGTCAAATAACAATAACCGTAAACATCAGAAATACATTTCGATGAGATGTATATGTGGATTTGATAATTCCTCTTAAAGCAGCTTTTGGTGTGAAACCTTTCAGAATTCAGCCTCATAACTTCCAGATGGGACTAAATCACAAAATACAGTTTGACATCCTTAAAATGTGTGTTATTGCAACTAATTTCTAAACAATGCATGAATGCACCATGATAAAACTGTAAATAAGAATTGATTTCCGCTGTGCCGTTTGTTGTCTATAATCAGGGGGCTCCATGGTGACCACACATCGAGGCAACTCACAAGATAACTGTTAATGAAGTCATGTTGAGGTGAGAGGGTTGGGAAATCAAAGTGTTGAAACAAAGTGTCAAACCTGTCAAAATATACCGTGTGTGCACTTCCAGCTTATTCCACTTTTATTCTGACATAATAAACAGGCAAAGTCTGCACCATTACATATACTCTCATGTGTCGTTTCACCTTTTTCTATTTTGAAATCAACATGATTTAAATCTATGGTGACAATCTCATTTATTCTTGTTGGTTTTTGTAAAGAAAGGTACAGATTTGACATATGTTGACCTGTTAATGAACTTACCTGGTAACTGTCAGAAAATAGAATCCAAAATATTTTATTTTCTTCAATACTGAAGAAAGGTTTTAACATAGAAGAAACTATTAATGGTTCATAAATAGGGCTTTAAACATCTTTCAATGCATACAGAATGAAAATACCAATGTCTATCTCTTAGGCTTTATTTAAAAACTGGAAAGAATCTACTAAGGCAGCAATAAAACAGGACACATTCGTATTCACAGTTTACAGTTTTATTTTGCATGGAAACGTTTAAAAAAGAAAAATGCCAGGAGTTAAAGAATTTGCACGTCAAATATTACAAAATGTTCAAATCAGCACTTCTGAAACACATAAAATTTAGTTATCGTTTTCAAAAAAAGTTAGTGCCTGGCTCTAATGCTGTGGTTTGCGGATTACCGCAGTCTTACTTGTTTTGTATTAATTTGTCTAAATCCCCTAAACCTTACACAGAAAAGACAATATTAGTTCCAGTGTGAGTTTTAGTTGGTATGGTTCGCAAATATGGTAGTGCTTGTGTGAAAATCTCACAGCTGTGTATCAAAATCCACTCCTCTTTGGTGCAGATCTCCTCATCCAGCCATAATGTTGTTAATAGCCAAATGTAGATGGCATGATGCTCTGTAGAGAACAGCTCTGATGGAATGATATAAGATATCAGCGTCAGCTCTTTGCATTGTAGCTTCTCACTTTCAATTATATGCTCCTATAACGGTTTTAAAAGGAAGAGCTATCGGTTTCTTTTACAGTGGCCCTAATTGTCTTTAGTACGAATGTAAGATATATGTTCTAAGGAAGGAAAGGATATGACTTGCTTTTCACTCTGCAAATTCTCACTTTATGACAGTTACCACCACTATTAACTCTTTTGCTGTATCAGTCTTTATGACTCTGGCCAGTTAAAAACCAAAAGCCGGTTATAACAAGTCCAGGCAAGAGCTGCAGCGGTGTTCAGAGTAATTCTTGGAAATGTGGTGAATCACTGAGGTAGAAGAGGCAGGTTGAGGTTGAATGGACACCACAAAACGTTGACACTTCATCGTCAAGCAACTTGTGGAATGAATGCCATGGATTGATAGTCTCCATCATGTGAGAGTGGAATTTTCCTCTGAATAGTGGCAATAGAGGCCAACTCGCTCATGAGAGGGCAATGGCCCCAAAAATGTTAGCACAGAGCTATATTGCTCAGAATAATATAAATACGAATTAGCTTCAAGAATGCTATCTGTAATATAATACAAATATGCTTCATGGGATTTGTATGATGCAATGTAACACTCTGCAACACTATGCAATTATGTTAGCATGAGTCAGCATTTTCCAGAAGAGTGCACACTAAAATGTCGCTTCCATTAAGCTAAATACATAGAACTGTTTATGTGGATAAGATGCTTACTATCACTTAAAATACTTTGTGCTAAAGTGTTAGCATCAATCTTAGCATTAGTTAGCACAGAGCAAGCTCAAGTGCTGCTATGATTTCATTTAGCACAATGTATGCTTAGGTGTTAGCATGAATGGTACATTCCCATAGCACTGACTCTTCGCATGGCTCATACTAGCAATGAAAATATGCTAAAGGAAGCCGTTTATTACAAAGCATAATGTGTGCAACGTTGAGAATTAGCATAAACCCTGAAATCACTTAACAGCTAATAAGTGATGGGACCAACTGACTTCCAGTCACAGTTACACCCAGCATATCAAATAAAAGCATATATAATATGCTATGCATGATAAAAAAAAAAGCAAAGAATGTCGATACAATACAATCGGAGCATATTTTTAAATAAATATTTTATTTGCATATAATAATTTTGCATTACAAGTGAAACACAATATTCAGTTTTAAGCACTGGAGCCAAAATTCATCCAAAAAATATCACTTTAACCAGAAGTAAAGATGTGTGTGTGCGTTTGTGTGTTTGTCCACCCGGCCAGCTATATGTCTGTATCATGTGCGCCACACAAAAGTGCATATGCATTTGTATGGGCAGGTGAAGCTTGCTCCAGTGCGGCTGTCATATCCGTCTCATGTTCGTGGACCATTCCTCGACATGTCCTGACCTGGTCTAATAAGCTGCAAGAGAGACAGAAAGACAAAGCTATTTACCAGCTTTCTCAGAATGCACAACACATACAGCATGTAGTACAGTGCATTAGCAGCACACCACAGTACTACTGAAGTCTGCATATCCTGTTGAAATGAGTGTAAACACATGAAGAGCGATAAAAGCTGACAATGCTGACACATAAAATATTTATGGATATATACTTAAAATAAATACGAATATTTGCATTACTAATTAAATATTTACTATATTTGTATAGGTTTAATTATCATGACAAGCAATCATTAATAATGTATTATTGTGGTAATGTAACCTATTTTACAAACAGCCATACATAAATGCATAAATCTATCTTCAGATCACATGGACCAATTACTGCAAACACAGTGACTACAGAGAACCTGCTTGTCAACCATCTTTATTAATGCCTTTATTTCACTCTCCGATGTATTTGTGGTCAGCAAAGGGAATGTTGTAATATGTCCTGGCAGCTCTGCAGGAACAAAAATCACGCCAAAGAAGTAATCTTGTTGAAACAGATTCAAGACTTTAAAAAGGTATAAAAATACCTCCGAAGATAAAACATAAAGCATGCCAGATGACATGCCTGTTCAGAAAAATCCCATAACTCATTCAGGGCTTCTATTAATAAGCATGACAGTTGAAAGAATTGACAATCATGTGAAATGACAGCATCAAGGCTTTATTTAGACACAACTGTAAGACGTCTCTATTTCAATACCAGGCCTCTGAGGAGAATACTGGACTTACTGTACTACTTCCACAATATTGCTATTTTTATTCCAAGGAAAAAAAAACTTTATCATATATTATGTTACTAATAATACAATATCATGTCATTATCCTTACAAGGCAAATTATGCCAATTCAAAACATAAGTAAATGTTGGAGAAAGTTACTGTTTCAATTCCAAGTCTCTCCCGTTATATAAATCACATTGTTTAGATGTTGTTCTACCTTATTCGTAGCATTTAGATTCAATTCCAATATTCTTTATATAGAGTTAGATTTGCAAATCACATCAGCTTTGGTAATGATCTGTGGTAAGCTTCAATTGTTTTGTTTTAATACAGAGTTTTTTCATAATCTGATGTAATTTAATAACAGGAAATGCATAAAAACAAAAATAACGTCCCCTAAGTTAACAAAGAAATAATGTAATATACTTCCACTGAGTCTCATCACAAATCAGTCAGTGTCACTGGGCTGAACTATGCATCGCAACGCCACAACTGGACAACAATACACCGTCAAAACTAATGAATGGAAATTTATTTGGTCTTTGAATTTCACGACATTAACAATGTGCAGCACATTAAAATGTCACATGTGGAAAAGGTGGGCCGGCTCATAAAACACAGCAACAGATGGGAGACGTGTGTCTTAAGCTGAGGGGGAAAGGATGCTGAAATAAAAGGTTCTGTGCAGAATCTGGAATATGATGAGGTTTAAGTGTCCTGTTGCACAGCAGAGTATGTAGGAGTAAGAAATGAACAAAGTATATGTAATATTCTAGTTTCTTTTCCTTTAAAGATACTATGCATCTGCTTTGACACTTTAATTTAGCTTTAGTGTTAATTGCAGTATTTTCTCTGTGAATTGTTTTGTTCATAAGATATCATTAAACAGCTCTATAATAGTAATAGAATAATTAGTAAAGCAGCAGAGTCCATAAGAGTGTCTTTAAATGTCTTGTTTTCTGTGCAACTGAACCACATAATATTTACTATCATGTGTGAAACAGAGCGTCCCTCTTATCAAAAGCTGGAAAATGAAGGTTTTTGCTTAAAGAAGAAAATGAAAGAGATTCATTGTTTTAAAATAGTGTCAAATTAACGATCATTCTTTATTATTGTTCATTAATGATCAACTGATTAATCGACTAATCGTTCCATGTCTGAATATGAGTCAAATCTGACAGAAAAAAATATCATTTCTATCCTGTCACAAGGATTCTCGTGCACTTTTATGAGATCAGGGATGTAGATGACTTCAGAAACAGTCAAAGCCTCGCATTCTGTGAGATTCGATGGTGTCACAATATCTTGTCCTGATCCAGCTGCTGCACGTCGAGCGCGTCATTATCAAACAGATTTCAGATATAGTCCTTCAAAAAAAAAAAAAAAAAAACAACGCTGCCAGCTCGGCTGAAAGAAAGAAAGAGAAACCAACTTGAAGGCCCCAAAATTAAATCTCTCTGTGCAGACACGCAATAGCTGATCACATCTGCACAGTTTCCTGGTATCAAGGCTGTTTGAGGCAGAAAAAGATCCAAAACGTTAACTGCAGCCAAAATGCTTAAGCTCTTTTTCCTTCAATCTGCTGAAAAAAAACAAAACGTTTTTGCAGCTTTTGGTTGACGACAAAGGAGGTTAAAATGTTATTCATCTGAGAGTTTCCAGCCTGTCTTTAAATCCAGCATGACCTGGGCAAGTAGCACTGGCACTGAAGAGGAGACGGGCTCAGCCTCTGCCCCATCAGTACCTGGGTTTCTATTAGGTAGAGACAAAGGGGACAGTTTTAAATGCATGTGTGTGTGTGTGATTGAGTGTGTGTGTGACTGCTGACACATTGTTGGTGACATTAGTCTCTCTCCGTTAATGAGGTTAGTGTGTAGTCTGGTTAATCTGTTGGTGTGATGTGGCTGCGCACAATCCCCAAGCTCCTTTAAACTGGCTTTAGCCTGAGTCAGGGAGGACACACACACACACATGCGCGCACACACCACAGAGGCAGACAAATCACGCTGAAAACCCACTCATCCACCCAACCAGCACATTAAAAAAAAAGCCAGATTGCAGACAAAACAGCATATACAGTTTGGCAGCTGATACACAGACTAGTGGAAAAAAGCACAACACAAACAATGACACTGGGATCTGCCCCGAATCCTAAATCTCTTAAAGTCGGCCAAGATACAGTACAGAGAAGCGTCTCAGCAGTTTTCAGCTCGGTGGCAAATAAATACGCCCCAGGTGTGCGATTCCAGAAATGACCTCCGCGGCTTTCTGGTGCCATAAATGATGGGCATTAGCCCGGTAGACTCTGACGCCATCTTGTTTCATCGACAGACTGGAAGAGAGGGGGTAGTAGACTCCTCCGCAGGTGGGAAGAACTGTTAAACGCACACAGACGCACGCACTAACGGGCATTACAGACATGCTGACAGATAAGTGTAGGGAAGCGCACACTCGCACATGCACATGACCAGCTCTGATTATTGATGAGTGTGCTTCTCCCGCCTGCAGCTGAGCCGAGGTTGTGTGTTGAAGGGAGTGGCAGAAAAAAAAAAACCAAACTGCAGAATGGTGACTGTAAACTCAGCACGGAGAGAAACCACCCCTGCTGCCACAAAGAAACGTCTAGGCTTCTCGCCAGCCGTCTGTCACCTCATTCGGCACTTTTAACTCCAGCATTATGATTGACTCACCAGATCCGGCGTTTTGTTTTGAAATCTTGATCCGGTCGTGCTGACTCTGAACCGTTTTCCTATGGCAGGCGCTTTGGGCGTTACCCTGCAGCATCCATCAACAAACCTCCCTTCCACCTGAACTACTGCACCCTGAGCTCCCCACTGACCAGATTTATGTCGATGCTTCAGCGGTCACTGCACCTCCAGTCCACCTTAACAAAGGTCCACCTTAAAAGCGATTACATCAATCAACAGCTGTTGGCATTTTGAATCAGCGGATACGGGAATAGCCCATATTTTAAGCCAAAAAAACCCTGCACTCAAACTACTGTCAGAGACCAAAAGTGAAAGTGGAAACCAGACCAGTAAAGACAGCAGAGCAACTGGTACAAGATCTCAGTAAGGCAGGTGTCAGTACAGGTTTGCCTGACACACCTGACACTGCTGAGTGAAGGTTACCAAAGAGTCAGTATGCGGTCAAAGCATAAGATTAAAATTTTCCAGCATATTATTCATTAAATCTGTCTGAAATGATATAATTCAGATCAGAGAATTCAGCTCGCGGGGCTTCGCGGATAGAAACGCGACACCTCCACCGTGCTGGAAATAGACGACAATGATCGGTCCTTATCCCCTTTGTGAAAAATTCAATCAACACTTGGGCGATGAAGCAGCTTATCTAGGCGGGTATATGCCCACCAGTCGCTCTGTCTGTCTGTCTGTCTGTCTGTCTGTCTATCCTCCATGTCTGCCTCAGCCATGGGGACACGGTGTACAGACAGTGTGCGGAGCAGTCGAACAATGGAAACAAGCCTGCAGCCCTTTCAAGCTCACCAGCTAGACTTGCCGACTGCTCCAGGTTAGCGTTTGTTCACTGGGCTGAGCAAATAAAAACCCCCCGAATTTAACGGGAAAAGAAGCTGAAAAAAGGAGGACACAGGGTCTGACAGAGGCGTTACATAAGAGAACAGCTAAAGCAGCAGATTATCATGGCAGGGGGTTCAAGAAGTTATAATCCATATTAGTTCATTAACAACAGGACGAAAGCATATCCGGGAATCCACGCAGTCGCGCTTGACACGTCGAGATAGCATGAAGCATCTCTTGCGACATCACATCCAGCTGTTGTCACTTGAATAAATGTTGCAGGAGAAAATGATAAATATACCTTTCAAGGTCAAGAGTAAAGCAAACTGCTCGTGGTGTCAAACAAAGAGGCATTTATTGATCCGAAATAAATGAAATGTGATGTCAGATCTTAGTCTCACACAAGGGCATAAATGCAATCTTTGAATTCAAACCTTTCTGAATAACGTACACAAAATTTAACCACACTAAATAACGTAAGATATTCCCAAACCTAATAACCAGTTTTTTTTTTATTTTGCCTCTATGTTGGGCTTTGCAGCAGACATTAGCACAATAATGTCAGACAATCTACAAGTGCGCGAGGGTTTAGCATCTATTCAAATGAAGGGGAGCATCCATGAAGATGAGCTATCACCAATATTCGCTGCGCCCCATTAAAAGCAGATATTAACTACTTGATTGTGAGTGGGCCTAAGTCAAATATCGATGAATCATGCTGTCAAATAGCTGCTACTTTGAAAAAAAAAAAAGAGGCTGCAAATGGCTCTCAGGAGAGCGATGAAGGACAACGATACAGTAAAATAACCCCTAAACAACCAGTTGCAAGAAAAAAGAACCTCATGGCTTAAACGAAAATGGACGTGTACTTTGAAAGAGGCGCCGCGTGCTCGCCCGCTACTATATTAACAGAATTATTATTCAGAGGAAGAATGGACTCCTGCTGCGTTGCGACAACCGTGTGCAGCCACTCTGGTTGCAGCTAGGCATGAAGATCAAATCAACAGTTGGCGTGATATTCGAAGCACTTCACGTATGAATCCGCGGAGGTGGCGATGGCGTCGTCTGGCGGCAAAGGCAGCGCCAAAACTACTCGAGTGAGCATCGCTAGCCGCACTGTGGCTGTCTTCTTACAACCACCTTGCGCACTGCGTTAGCATGGTGGTGAGCTTTGCTGTGGCGAAAGGTTCACTGGGGAACAAGCACATAATGTACAGAGCTGTCATGGTCGCTCTCAACGACCTCTGTGCTGCTCTCAGAAGTCATAAAGATACACACACACTGCATGGGCTGCTGGAGAAGCAGAACTATCACCCTGAACAGATGCTTCTTTGCTGCCAGTATCCACTGCTGGACGACCCCGAGGAGCTAATGCTATCACAGTAGCACATGAAAATATCTCATACACCTGAAAGTGATGCTAACTTTCAGGTGCTGAGCTATTCTTGCCAACACTGGAAGCAACACCTTTTCGTTTTGCTAAGCTCATGGCTCAGGATGCTAATAAGCACCGACATTAAATTAGCATTTCACGTCAAGCCAGTTTACAAGAACGCCCGGTGCAGATTTGGATGCTACTGGATTGCTAAATAATTAGCTTAGCTGCTCGTAACTGTGGGCGTTCAGTAATTTCCAGGGAATGTTATCCCTCTGAGGTGAGAACTGCGCTTAAACAACATTAGTATGACACTGAAACTATCTTCTATTGAGGATAAAAGGCGTTGCGTTTGTCTTGGCTGATGTGGTTGCATCAAATGTTATGTTAGCAAGGGGCGATGGTGCTTTTATTGCGAGCGCTGCATGCAGTATGAATGTTAAAGTTTTGACATTTCTAACTGACTGGTATTTAAATATTGAATTTAGGAAAGCGCCAAAGGCAAATAATTAGCGTAGCCCTCGTGCCAGTGGCCAATACTGATGCAATCAGGCCTCTGTTGGATTAGGATGATCGCTTCCTGTCATATCCATGTAAATGCCTCAGCTCGTCCTGCCTTAACTTTGTCACATGACCCTTAAACAGCACATGCCACTACACCCCCGTCCTCGAACGCTCAGAGTACCGGCCCGTCCACAGCATCGGCTCGATCCGTTTCATAACTATGCGATGCTGCACACGCGGCTTTTAACAGACCAGAAAACAGATAAGCCCAGGTGACGTGCGACATTCAGCAGGGTGTGAGCTATACTGAAAAGTGTGACACGGCTGAGTGTGCGGTGAGCATACCAGCTCTGCGCCACAGTCTGATCGCCATTGTTTGAGGCGGGAACGTACGGGAGATGGTGCTGGCTGTGCATCCCTCTCAGCTCCCGAGAGCCTAACCCGTGGACATGAAAGTACAACGTCACAAGTTAGGGTCTCAGGGACGGAGAGAGATACATCTTCACGTGGACTCTTCTACCTCCTCCTCCTCCTCCTCCACCACTCCTACATAGCTGCTTTCAGCCCTCAGGATTTGAACTCTTTCTTTGTTTGCTATTAAGACGTCAAACGAAATCTCGCATGTTCCTAAACGAGAGCGCTCCCTCGTCCTGAACTCATCTTTGAGTCAAATATGAGGACTCAGATCTGAGCATCTCTTGCACACCAAACCCAGGCTCTGCATCTCTGTAACCGACATGCATCTGCGCATCAAACACACACTCCTATATTACATGCATTAATTGAGCATGCTCATTGCAACCTCCACTGCCCCCACATGTATCCGTGAACATACAACAAGTGCAAGCCTCAGCCAGACACAACATTGGCCAGCCTCCCCCAACTCTCTCTCTCTCTCGCTCTCTCTCTTTCTCCCTCGCCCCCCCCCCCCCTCCCGCTGAACAATACAGCACTTTGAAAAATGCCTCCTGCCATCAGGTACAGAGCCCGCTGCTGTACAGTCTGCCTAAAGATCTCCCGCCGTCTCATGGAAAATCAAAATCAGCCGATGATTGCCGATGATTGCTGCGGACGTACGAGACAAAAGCCCTGCGTGGATGCATCGATTACAGCATCGAAGTCTGAGGCTCGGACCGCACAGCGTCAAACAATCCCTCTGACATGATGACTTGCATGCTCATCTGACTGTCACGTCTTTCACTGTTAATAAAATCACTCAGTGCGGGCTTAATCACTACTCGCGCAAATCCCTGTTCAGACTGCGTAGAAAAAAAACAAGCCTGATGACAAAGCTCCACGGCTCCTTCATGCCACCATGGTGGTCTAAGCAAAACAGATGGGGAATAGAGGGGAGAGTATAGAGGAAGAGTATTCGTTGGTATCGACTCACCCTCCCTTCCGGATCCAGGATGCCCCCTTGATCCGGCGCTTCTTCCTAGCTCGCTTCCTGCTCAGGAGGGGGGAAGGAAAAAAGGGAGACAGAGAGAAAGAAGCTCAGATTTAAACTTGCAGCATCGGCAACAAGATTCCAGTGATTTTCAGAGGGAGAAGGGGGTTTTTTTCGTCACAAAAGAGCAAGGCGAGGAAGAGGTCTGTCCGTCTAGGGAGCTGCTCGAAGTCAGGCGAAATAAATGGGAAGAGAACGACGGACGGAGACAAGAAAGAGAGGCATGAGGATGGGTGGTAGGACCAAGCCGGAATGAACCATGTGCACAGTCTCTCTCCCTCTATCTCTTTGCTCTCTTTCACACACACATACACACAGACACACACACACACACACGCGCGCGCAGCAGGTAAGAACAGTCCGGGGAGGAGGAAGTCCTTGAGAGTCGGTGAGACGATTCCCTCTTCCCAAAATAGAAAACGCTAAAAGGAAGTGATAATTTAGACAGAACAGGTAGACTGCGAGGAAAGTGAGCGAGAGGCAGCGAGCAGGCGGGCGAAAGGACACGCAGAGGACGAAAACAGAAAGAAGAGAGAGAGAAGAAGAGAGAGAAGTAAAATAAAAAGACCGAGCATCGAGCCACAGAATCAGTGCTTGCAGCCAGGGCCACAATGCCAGTGAAGCATGTATGCTGCCTCACACCGAAGGAGAGAGGGGGTGGGGTGCGGAGGGGGGGAGGGGGGTGTACGTGCGCGCGCGCACACACGCACGCACGCACACACACACGCACGCGTTGCATACACAAAACAGTGACACACTCATTTGCCTCTCGTCAGACCCGAGCCTCTACTTACTTTTTTTTTTTTTTACCCAAACCTGCGGGTCCAAGGCAGGTTGGTGAGGGGAAAAAAGGCGCGCGCACACACACACACACACACACACACACGCTCTCTCTCTCTCTGTCTCGCTCTCTCCCTCACACACACACACACACACACACCACACATACACAAATCCAAGTTAAAGGACAAAACCAATGCGCCTGCTGATCTCTTGTCTCGCTCCGCTTTCTCTCTTCCTCGCCCTTTTCCCTTGCATTGTTTTCTCTCTCTTTCAATCACATGCAGAGCTGGAAAGGAGGGAAGACAGGAAAAAACCATAACCCCCCCCCCCACCCCCACCCCCTCTCCCCAATATTAGTACTCCACCTCTTTCTCTCAATCTTTCTTTTACACTGTCTTTTCACCCCTTTGACTCTTTTTTCCTTCTCGTGGTGATCGGCAGGAGAAAAAAACATTTTGGGGAAAAAAAAGGAAAAAGGAGAGAGAAATATCATCCATTAATTTGCCTCACAGCTGTAATCGCTTACAGCCAGAGGCCCACTTTTCCTCCGTATCAGACGAGAGAGGTGAGGGGGGGTGGGCGGGTGGGGAGGTGGAAGGGGGGGAGGTTGGAGGAGGGAGGGAGGTAGGTAGAGAGAAAGTAGTCCTCCTTTCGTTGTTTTTTCCACCTTGCCGTTGTCCGTTTTCCACCCATAAAACAAATCCTCTGTTCTCTTCTGCATGCACGCGAAAAACAAAAATCCACTTTTCCAGCCTTTGCACTCTCTTTCTCGTTTCTTTCTTTTCTCTCATTCGGGGTCTCACACGAGCCGACATCATTCACACTGTCCCTTCAGAAAAGGAAGGAGAGACACCGAGAGAGGGAGAGAGAGAGGGAGAGAGAAAGAGTGTGAGAGAGAAGGGACCATAGAAACATTGCTACATGATGTGCTTTGGCTTATAGAGGCTACATTTAATCTCCACTGGCTCCCCCAGGCTTTGGTATGGAGAGAGAGAGAGAGAGAGAGAGTGAGTGAGAGAGGGAGGGAGGAAGGAGAGAAAGAGGAAAGATGATGGGGGAGGGACAGATGGAGCAGAGAAGGAGAGCGGCGACGTACAACCGACTGCAGGCTCAAATCAGCGACGGGGCCCGGAGAGACTGGGAAGGGGGAAAAAAAAGAAAAATCCCTGAGACCACACTGCCCTCTTGCTTTTCTTCTGCTCTCTCCCTCCCTGACTGACTGATCGACCGACTGTGTCTGCACCCCGGCTAATCTCCAATCCTCTTTGACTGCTGTCTGGCAGACGGCGCATTGTGCCGTTTCTCTATCTCTATACAGCTGCAGTTGCTGGAGAAAACCGTGCATCTGGATCAACAGCATACTCGCGCGCGCGCGCGCCCCCCCCCCCCCCCAACGAAAAACACTGACGTTACCAGTTTTAAAATCTCCCTGTTGACACACACAAACACACACACACACACACACACACACACAAACACACACACAGAGCACAGCTATTCTCATTTATCACCTGCTTTGTGTCCAGATAGAGCCAGTCTTCGGCGAGGTGCTAATATTAGCACGCTTTGACGGAGAGAGCCTGCAGCAGACAGACAAAGGCTCACACACGTCTGCACACACACATACACGTGCGTACTGAGGCATGTAAGCGCACGCGCATGCACGCACACTGTAGGCAGGTAGGTGCGGAAATACACCGGCTACGCACAAAGCCAGAAAATACTTGCGGAGAGAGTTTGCATGGTTATGAAATACAAATACTTTGATTAATTCTAGTGCCTCACAGCGCATGCTAAACTTTGCATCCAGGTAAATGACAGATCATCCGCTGATTTACCGAACCCATTTCACTCTCTTCAAGTATTCGTTATGTGCTGGTAATGGCCAAGAATCAGCCCCAGTGAGCCAAGTAGTACATCAAGAGAGACCCAGATCTGTCATGCTAGCCCACGCATCCGAGAAAACAGCAGCAGGACTGCAAATAAGCACGCAGCACCGGGCCTGCAGAGCCTGAGAGGTAGAAAACAAACATACAGCGTGGATGCTGTGTGTGTGTGTGTGTGGGTGCATTCGTGTGTGTGTGTGCGCACACCAGCAGGCCAGGGTGACATGCGGGACGCACTTGCTTGACGGCTGAAGAAGTGGCGCTGTTGGCCAGAGTGATTGATTGGCAGCTGTCACATCTGATTGATGGGATGAAGGGGACAGGTTTTGCAGAGGTCATGGGGGTCATCGCTATGGCAACAGTGATGATGAAAACAAAGGCTGCGATAGAGACTCTGTATATAGATTCTGTATAGAGCTAGACTGATCATGACTCTAAACCTTTCTTGTCTTTTTTTTGCGTGACACTGTTAATATTGTGATTTTTAAAAAAATCTAATTTGAAGATGAAAATCTGAAATTGCTGACTTTGAAATAATAAAGGACAGCCAGAACAAGATTCACAAGCGCAGATAAGGTGCAGGGAAGGGCCACTTAAAACAAACAATAAGATCACCCCAGTATAATATTAAATACACAAGTAGTTTAAAAAAAAAAGAGGAAAATAAGGACGGAATAAAGGAGAAGACAGACCACATAAACCCCCCAAAGCTGCATGCTCTCACTTTCTGCTCTGGTTTGGATTAATGCATCAGGCTGCAGTCACTCACTTGCACACGAGAGACATGTGCATGCATGCTCAGCCACCAAACCGCCACACAAGCACGCAGCCCACTTTAGAATAGCCTCATGTGCCATAAAATCACGTATTTCCCATTTTCCGTCATTTGCCAAGTCACCAAATCTGAGCCTCCAACAGCTGGACACTTCACAGTGGTAGCCAACAGGGGGCAGTCTTTTGCTCCTCTACCTATTACCTCAGCTTTACACACACAAACGTACGTTGTGGTCGACTGGCAGGCAGGCGACTGCCACATATTCTCAGTGTATACCATGCGAGGGCCAACACACACATGCTGCTGCTGCTGCTGCACGGGGAGCGTACGAGGCTGTAAATCCAGGCCAGCTTCATTTCCGCACGAGAGCCAGGAGATTCACAGCAAAATCAGGAATTTGCATATTACATTTTAATATAATGAAGAGTATAGAAGCAGATCTTCTCTTTGGGAGCAAAACGTCAGCTGGTGTGAGAGGACAGATGTAAAAGGAAGAGACCGAGCATCAGTACTATCTGTTATTGATTTTGGTCGAGTTTCAGTTGAAGTATAACTGCTTTTGTTGAATTTGGACGTCTGACATAAGCACAGAGGAGGATAATGAAGAGAGGGTTTCAGCAGTGACTCAAATAAACCATGTTTAAAAAGTCAAGCCAGTGCCTCGCTGTAGTATTTTCTGTGTGTTGCTGTAATTGTTCATTTTCAGTAGATTTCCTTTTCCTCCTTGAGTGTCACAATATTTCACATGTCAGATATTTTGACAGCGGTAGTTTCCACGCCGTCTGCGTCCGCTGATTGGAAATATTATGACAGTAATTGTTCACGGTGACAACTGATTTTGCTGCCTGCGAAGGGCCTGGGATGCTGTCGTCTGAGGCTCGTGTTCAAATTTCAAACTCTTTTTTTTCCCCTTCAGTGTCTGATATCTCTTACAACCACGATCCGTCACCGCACAGACAACGAGACTGTGAAGCAGCCGGACTTCCTCCGCTCAGCCATCAGCGTTAATGAGGTTACCACTGAGCCAATAATAAAATGTCACCTCAGAAATGAACTGATGTTTCAAACACACCGAGCCTGGTTTAAAAGCTCGCACGTGTCAGTCCCGTCAGCTGCGCGACAACGCAGCGCTTCTGATCTCCACCTGCCTGCTGCACACCGACCAACCCACCTGACTTCACATCAACCTAAGCAGAGGGTACTGCTCACACACAAACACTAAATAAAGAGACACACACACACACATATGTGGATTTTGGCCTTTCAGATATCAGCTGATATCAAGTCACTACATCACAACGATATAACAATATTTTCATTAGTGCTGAAACATTAAGTGCGGTTATTGATTAGTTCACTATCAGTAATAATTCCTTAATCGTGAAAGTTTTTCATTTTTAGTTTAAAATACCCACATTTTCTAGGATCCAGCTTTTCAAATGTTAATACGTGACTTTTCTTTGTTTGAAATTTAACAGTAACCTTTGGATTTTAGGCAGATCTGGAAACAGAACAGGCTATCTAAGGACGTCACTTTGGATTTTGGGAAAACATGATTGGAAGTCGTCCCCATTTTCTGACATTTGATGGAAACCGTCGGCAGATTAGAACAAACACTAATAGAAAAATTACAATTTTTAATCTGGACGAGAATAACGATCTGAGGGAAAAACTGAAGTCATTTCTGTTAAAAAAAATCTATTTTTTCTAACGTTCGTGTATTAACTCCTAAATATCAGCTTCAGATTCCAGGCTTTCAAGAAACCCCCGAGCTCGACGGATAATGCACAAACACACACATTTCATGGACTAACACACTGGCGTCACAGAGCCAAAAGTGGAAACCAGAGCTTTTTCTCCCCTCCTGCTCCATCAGCAAACAGCCTGGATTGTTATTGACCATGTGGAGCGTACAGTGTCCCGCTTTAGCCGGCTGCTTGATTCTTTTCTGCGTGCGTGCATTCGTGTGTGTTTGTGTGTGTGTGACTGTTACAGTAATAACATTGGATTGTATTGATCCAGCTGTGCAGAGTGCCATGCGTACCTCAGGGAAAGCTAGGAGGTTGTACAGTTATCTCCCGGGGTGTAATTCTCAACTATACAACCTACTACCTCAACCTGGGAGCAAGCAGACCTGGACACCAGGGCTTCATGGCTCAGGGGGGTGTGGGGATAAAAACAGAGGGAGGCTGGAAACACTTAAACCAGAAAAAGAAGCCACTCAAAGTTCAAAAAAAAAAGTATTTACTTTAAAATTTTATGTTAACTGGATGCGCTCTGTTTATTAGATTCTTTTATCCCATGTCAAAGTGATTATAACATTTTAAGAGCTGCTCTAGCAATGCAACTGTGTATCTTAGATACAGTCTCTATACACAAAGCAGATAAACATGTCAGACTCCAAAGCTTCTCCAAACTCTTTACGTCACTGACCCCAAAACACACAAACGAACGCCAACCTCCCCCCGAAACATTGATCACATTTCCTACCTTCGAGAAAAAGGCTCGCAGTTGCTCTTTTTAAACTGCTAACATGTGGGAGGTAATGGTCGTTTGTGAGAAAACAAGCTTTACAACTGTCATTCGAATGCATTCTCTAATTGGGCCAGCGTCTACTTCATTAACACTAGAAAGGCCAAGCTGCAGCTAATTGACTGCTGACTGAAATAGCTGACTCCTTGTGGGTTTTCCACAAGCTAGCATTCGAAACGTACACAAAGAAATGGTAGTGCTGATTCTATCTTCCCTATTAATTGACTCTTTGTTGGCCTTGTCTTAACCCCTCAAAGGCCAGTCGCTTTTGCAGGAGATGAACTGAACTGTGTGGAAGGTGTCAAAACCCCTGGAAGATCCAACATTTCCAAACTTCGGGGTTGGTTAGGAGATATCTGAGATAAGGATTTGTTTTTTTACAAGTTATGCAGTGTTTTTACAAGGTTCAGAAAACTACAGGTTTTGAATTTGAAGACTAAACTTTGAAACCAACGTCAAACACGGTCTGATCCCAAGATAGAAGAGGCTTTCTATGCCAGGAGCATCAGAATAAAGCAGGTCTGCTGCTGTCCGTGACAGGGAAATGGTTAATAAAGTTGGTGAGAGCTGCCCCCGCTGTGTTTTGCTGATGCTGCTCGGGTCGGTGGAGCTGCACAGACGCAGACCTGTAGATACAAGCTTGTGGTGTCAGTTAACACAAGTTCGGATCTACGGGTTCGGGGCCGTGAGCAGATGACTTCATCCATCCGTCAGCGTGTCAAAACGGGAAAAAGTGAAGCAGTAGAACCTTTAACACTCAAAATAACGTGCCTTTCGAGAATCATGACAGCAAATTAGTGCAAAGATAGTTTCTATCAATTTAACTTCATGCACAAATGTTAACAACACATGTATCTGGAAATTAGATGCAAATAATTGGCCCAAGAAATAATAAAATCTCTGGTTCTATCTAGGATTAGCATAATTCACAATTCTTCTGTTTCAAAGGAAAGGCAAGACAATGCAAACCCAGAATAAATCGAATTACAGATTATCAATCGGTGCCATTTAAGCATAAAGGATGTAATCTTGAAAAAACAGAATTGCCAGCTGTGACTAAATATGATTCACAAAATAACATTTCTGGGTGGTCATACCTCATTCAACACAGTCTTCCCTCACACAAGTACCAGAAGACTCTCTATACTCTTCACACTGCAATAACTCAACTCCTGGTCTCGCTCTGATCCCACAATGCACTGCGACATTTCTGCCCGAGTCCACATTGAACTCCGAATTGTAACTTTATCGTTTGCTTACAGGTTATTATTATGCCAACACTTGCATATCGCTCTGTTTCCTCACCGCGAGAGAGTCGCTTCAGTGAGTGATAGGCGGAAAAATTCAAGTGGCATTTTAAGAGGCATGTGGTCGAGCTCAAATGAGACGCGAGTAATACAAAATGTTCAAAATAAATTGCAGGAAAATTGCTCTCGCAAAACTCGGAGCCGGAGTTTCGTTCCATTAATACCTGCGGACATTTAACAGGACTTTGTGACGACATAAAGGCGCCTGGCTACACAGCGCATAACGCCAATATCCTGAAACAACGTGGTCACTTGATTTTCACGCTCAGTTTGAATTCAATTAAAACTTAAATCATATTAAAGAGTTTAATCCAAGAAGTTGTCAGCGTGAAGAGTGACAGCGTGGATGTGATTTATTATGATCAGCTTTCTTAAAAAATATAAATAAGATTCAAAATTCTCTCAAGTGCATTAATCTGATTTTACAAAAATGACAATTCTGCAAACTTTTCGATATTAAACCGATGTCAAAATTCACGTTACATTAAAAGCTTCTCACTAAAGGTAAAAGCTGCGACCCTGGCTCACATTTGGGACGAATAGAAAGTTCAAATGAGTGTTTCAGCACATTCCTGTCTATTGTGAATGGAGTTGTCGCTCTGCAGCACAAACAACAAAATAAAACTTGTAAAAAACTCGGAGATGAAAAAGAGAGCGAGTGGTCCAATTTCAACTTTCAGACTCCATCTGAAGTTCCCTTTCTCCTTCTCTTCCTTGTGCCTGAATTTAAATGAGACGTCTGACTTTGAAGCTGTTGCCAAGTTGCTTAAAGTATGTCAGTGGGTCTTTGCCAGCGAGCTGAAAGACACCTTGAGATTGGCCGAACAAAGAGGTCAGCGGGGTCCACAGCGCCCTGCTGGCCAACGCCGCCACCGCTGCACCAGCATGTGTGTATGTTTGTGTGTGTGTGTGTGTGTGTGTGTGAGGACGACTCAGAAAGCATGACAAAACTAAGACCAGCTAAAGGCCACCACCTGCATTGTTCGGCAATGAACAGCACCAGCGGGCAAACCCGGCGGCGCTACCCGCCCTGCTCGCCCAAATCTACCCAGCAACAGAGGTGGCGTGTGTGTACATGCGTGTGTGTGTGTGTGTGTGGATGAAGGGGGGGGGGGGGTTCAACAGAGGTGAAGAAGTGAGAGGTGAGGAAGTGGCGTGTCGTTAGCACTTTATAATATCACAGCAGTGTAAACAGATAGCCCCCCGGTTAGCCAACAGGTAGCATTCAGTCTAGGCCCCTTTCACCGCAGCTAACGTACAGTAAACATCACAGAAAAAACTCCACTACGGGACAAAAACATCAACCGCACGCGTGAATTTTAAGAGCCACACAGCAAAGAGAAGAAGTGGAAAAAGCTCGGAGCACATTGGTAGCATGATGACTTACCGAGTTTGCCTTTATGTTTAGTTTCCAAATGTTTCTTTTCTCTACTCTCTCTCTCTCTGCAGGGCCTACGGTGCTTGGCAGAAGGTATAGGCAGTCATGTCCACTGTGGCCCATCAAAAAAAAAAAAAAAACCCCAGCTCAAACATGCAACTACAGTAACAAAACCACCCCGAAAGGGAGCTCGGGGAGAGGGTGGGAAAGAGTGAGACAAAAGAAAAAAGCAAAGGGAAGAGGGAGAGAAACTGGTGGGGGGAAGAGAAGGAGGGGAAAAAAGTAAACGATAACAGAAAAACAGACTCGTTTTTTTTTTTTTTTTTTGGTGTTTTTACAATTTCGGTTTACCGCGCGCTAGTAATAATAAGTATAAATAAGTGAGAGGTAATCTTTCAGCCTGTAAAACCTCTGCAATCTACAAGCTGCCTCCCTGCACTACGAGCAAATGACAAGCAACATCTGTTTGTAAGACAGCCAAAATCCCAGCCTTTTAAAAAAAAAAAAAAAAAAAAAAAAAAAACACGGAGAAAATTGGCTTGATTTTTCTCTCTTTTTCAGTCTTGAAACTGCAAACTCTCCTTGTCTGTTTGACTCCCTCACTCGCTCAGCTGAATAAGGCAAAACAGAAAAGAGAAAGGGGAGTGTGGAAATTCGGCGCAGGGAAAATGCAGCCATGAAGCCATCCTCCTGTCACCCCTGAACCTCTCCCCTTCTCCTCTCCCTTTTTTCCCCTCCTCCTCCCTGCACACTCCTTCTTCCTCTTCTTCTTCTTCTCCTTCTTCCTCCTCTCACCCCTCCCAAAGCGCAGGAGGGACAGTCCAGTCGAGGTATAGCTACTTCTTACTCAGTCCTCCTCTTCCCAAAACGCCCCACTACTCCGACACATAAACACTTGGACACACACACTTGAATCCTCGTCTCCCAGAGCGACCCACACAGCCAGAAGCAGACTGACTGGCTCGCACGTACACACTCATGGATGCACTGACAAAAGTGCATATACAGAAATACATGCGTGCTCGCACACACACACACACGCATTTCTTGGAAAGCTTCCATGCACCAAAAACAAATACCAATCTTTAGTTAGCCTCAGCTGCGAATAGAAAAGAAGGAGTCATTTCGGGACTTGGCTCTGGTTTACCGAGGCACAGATACAGACCATTTCTCCATATGCCTGCCTTTCACAGCTCGGGAGCAGCTCCAGATTTGACTGTATCATAATACTGCGAAAAACGTCCTCTGTCACTGATATCTTTTGATAACATCCAGCTCCAGTAATAGGACCGTGAGAGTGGCCGACATTCGGCAAAACCAGAAATGCTGGACTTGTTTGTCGTGTTTTGAGTCTCGGAATTAATAGGTAGGGTCGTGCAGTTCTCCGAATGCAAGTGACAGGACACGAGCTCCGTTCCATTACAGGACATAAGTGGGTGCCAAGTGAATCAATACAGCACAGACAGACAGCTTCAATTTAAATTGCAGGAGCAAAGATACACATACTCCACAGAGGTGCTGCAAGTTTATCATGTTTTCCCAAATTAAATTCAGATGGAAGGTAGATCTAGCCTTCTTAAATTTAAAGTTGAAAGTACCGAACAAGTATTATACTTTTTAAGTATAATAAGTATAATAATACTCCTTACTGCAGTGAATGTGCGCTAACATCCACAGAAAGCTGGGATCTCTGAAATGATCTGTTTTCCTCCCTCATCTCGCTGGTATTCTTTGGTACAAGGCGTCACAGACTAGCTGGTTTGGTAAACACGGGCATGCTGCATGCTGACATCACATCGCAGGAATTCTGGGTATTCAAGTGTCAGGAATAGGTCGCCCAAAAATAAAATCCATCTACTCATCTGGATAATTATGGATCCTGTTGCATTTATGGGAAGAGACCAAAGGCTCTTTTTTTAACCGAACCAAACCTTTAACAAAGCCCAGCCATATCTGATTGTTTCATATGACTTAATGTTTAAACCGAACTGCCAAATCGCAAACAAGTTAGGCGGGCCCATCACAGAACTTCCCCATGACACTCGGCATACCAGCCCCAATTTAACCCTCTCGTTTATCATTAGTCCATTGGAGTTACCCGGGATTGCTTTTCCCTATAATATAAATCCTCAAAAACCTTTGCAAATAATGAAAAATGTTTGTCCTCACCTCTTTGTGTATTCAAATCACTAAAAATCCTTGTGTCAGGTGCATCGTCGAATAGAAAAATGTTATATTATTATTAGCAAAATTCAGGAAACTTTTTAAAGAAAAAGGTGCCCAAGGAGCACAGCTGTCGCATTTAGATGATATAGCTTGAGCAGGTAATATTTAATCAGGACATGACCAAGAAGGTCCATATAAGCTTCATTAAAAAAGTTAAAATTGAATCACTGCAGTAGACTTCTTAAATGGGTATAATCTTTGATTATTGTGAGAGGCACCGACTTCTGGGCTTAATTAAAGTCAATAGGCGATTGCTCCGTACATGTGTGAAGCGTGATTATGATATATGTGCTATACGCGAACACACAAGACACTCTGTTGTTTCCACCGAACGTGAGACCCTTAGTAAACTTTGCCCCAAACAACTTGCGACCTTTACCAAACCATGCAACAAATGATTGACGTGTCCTGGAGGGCTGCAGGCGGGTCAGAAGATGAAGCCCTGTTTGACCAGTCTGTTTTTTTTTGTTCTGTTCCATTCCATCCTTCATTGGCCTTAACATCCTGACTCCACCACAACCTCTAGCAACACAGATAACTAGCATAAAGTTTCCTTCAGGGGCTAAAAAACAAATAAATGCCTTCAACTCAAAGTAGATCCACAATAATCTCGTTGTAATGAAATTTTACTGTGTCAAGCCTTTAGCCAGAGTTGGGATTCATAAGACGTGTTTGCTCCAGTCCTTGTAATCCTTTCAAATTGCTTCTCATACAGAAATGAAAGTTCTATGGTGCCATTTCATAGATCATGGATTATGGGTTCTGCCTCATGATGAACCCAGACTTGAGTTTTACTATCTTGGACCGTAACCATGACTGTTTGGTCTGACTGTAGCAGCTCTCGGCAGGCTGACTACACGTTTCTTTGAATGCGTTGAAACATTATAGAATGATCCTCCTTGTCCTCCCACTTAAGGGCTCCAAGATTAATCCTCGTCCAACTTCTAATTTAAGCAGCTCCTCATGAACTAAACTTCATGCAAATGAGGACTCTGTACTGTAAGTGTGCTGTTTTACATTTATGTTGAAGTTTACTGGCACTTTCTTTCATGCAGCGTGAGCGGCTTGTCTTTAGTGTCTTCAGGCGTAGAATATCACCCCTTTCCAAAATTCAGTGTCTGTACCCTTTCCATCTTCTCTCCTCTCTTCTCTCTCTTCTCCCCCCGTCTGATATTCTGCTCACGCACAACTGCGGCAGCCCTCCTCCAATCGCTGGCATTAATCCACACCTCAGACCCCCCAGACACACTGTCTGCTCTCCCACAATGCACCTCAGCTCCAAAACTTTCCCAGACACATTTGGCCTTCTCTCTATCGCTTACCTCTCCCTCCCACTTCAGCCCCCTTTTCTTTCACTCAGTCTCCCCATGGCTCTTCATCGTCCAGTTTCATTTGCTCTGCCTCTTTCTTTCTCAAACTCTCTAAATTTCCCCTTTCTTTCCCCCTATTCAGCCACGGCCCGTCTGACAAAAGTATCTCCTAATCTTCCCCAGAGTCCATTTGACATAAAATGGCGGCAAAGCAACCGACCAACACTGGTCGTTCCTTGAACACCGCAGAGCAGAGCTACAGTCTGCCTCAGTTGTTTTTTTGAAGTTTTAGATCTGAGTCTCAAATATTTTCTCGGACCTCCCTGTAGACCAACAGTACTGTCCCAGATCCCATTTACCAAGAGCACAAAACCCAAGCCTCTAATTCCGATAATTAGAAAATAGCTTATAGAAATCTATTTCTACAACTGATTCTTGTTTATTCTCCTGAATTTCGCACAAATCACCTATTTACCTCATTTTAACTGGGTACAGGTGGTTGAACATAGATATGACATGGAGATATTTCCAATGTAGCTGCAACAGTTAGATTTTGAATTGGTTTTCACGACGTACAACACCAACAGTCACTGTCTCCTAAATTTCGTTTGTCATTTTGCGCAGACTTTTGACAAAGATCCCTTCATGCATCACAGTAGACCTGAGGGTCTTTGTGTGAAGTGAACAGTAAGAAATCCTTTTTGGAGGAAGACGATGACGCAGGTCAAGGTAACGTGGCAACCACAAAAAATATCAGCTGCAATACACTAAAATGTCGTTCAGCACATTTAAATTTTGTGAGACACTGAATGTCCAGGGCTGCCCGGAGCTGAAAAAGACGCATAAGCCAGAGCCCCGAACTTAAGTATTGCAAGGAATCTTCTAGCACTAGAAACAGATCACTCCCATATCTAATAAAGCAGGATCACAGAGGTAAGTCATAGGAGCACCTGCTGAGGACCACCACAGAATGAACTTATCAATTGTTTTCCTAATCTTGTTGGGATGCCAAGCTCCTTAACATTCCTGTACTGCACTGTCACTAATTTATTGCATGGTCACTAATTTATTCTTTGGCAATCGACTCCGAAGAAAGAAAAGACCGTCTGCAAAGGCCACTAATCAGCATTAGTTGGCTTGGACTGGTAGTCTCCCCTCTGACAGTGTTTTCCTCATAGGGGTTTTAACATTTATCTGTGATCTTGTTTGGCTCCAGTCTTGGGAATCTTTCTGTTGTGCTGGGAAAAGACAAAGCTAAGAGGATTGAATTCGGAGCTACAGGCAGACATGATGGGAAGTGCAGATAGAAACTGGAATGAGTCGGTCCTCGTGGTAGATAAAGATTCACCCAAAACGCAGCTAATAACGAATAGCATTGTTTTTTTTTTTGGGAGATCTGATTATGAGGGAACTTCTACCTCCTTCCCACCCACATAGACTCTGCATTCAGTTCATTAGAACTTGACCAGTTTCAGAGCTAAAAACAAAACTTCTTAGACGGGTGGAAAAAGCAGTCTAGCGTCTCTAGGACTAATGTCCACCTTGGATGGTTCTGCACCTCAGAACCTCTGGGGTGTGCCAGGGTTTGGTGCCAGTGCATTCAGCATGAAGTTGTGTGACCAAAATGCATCAAGGGCAGAAAGTAACGGCATGTGGATGACGCCATAGCTCGGTTTAGGCAACTAAAAAGTAATGATCCTGTGAAGACCACAAACCTCTTTCCCCTGAGACGCTCTACATGTCTGTCCACCTCTCCAACCTCCACACCCTTGCTCTTCTTCTTCTTTCCTCACAAAGTTCGCACCACAGTACTTTCATCGAACATTGACTTTTGATGCACACTACGAGCACGGCGACTCCTTTGCCAAAATGAACAAACCAACGTGAAGGCACTGAAACACTGCATGCAAAACACATTCAATTATAGTCTGATATAATGTAATGCAATAAAATCAGCACCGAATCACATTGGAGGTAAATGATGATTTCATGACATTTGTGTTTGCCACAAAGTCATTACTGGCCTCGTACATATCAACAAACTGATTCATCGGTCTAACCCCGCCGCCCAGCCTTTTGTTTGCCTTTCTCGCTGTCCTTTTGTTTCCTTCATCATACCAAACGCTCCTGTCCTCCTCCCTCCCCCCTTCCTCACAATCCCTCTTGCCTTCCTCGCCTTTCTTCCTCCTCTCTCCATCTCTCTGCCCGCCCCGCCACCCAGCCCCTCCGCCCCTCCCTCCCCCCTCTGTGTTTGTGTCCTCATCTGACCCTGCTTGGCCTGAATCGCTGTCGGTGCCCATTTGGATCGGGCACAGCTGGTGCTGCCGCTGAAAGCCGAGTGCCATTACCGCCGCTACAACTGTCTGTCCTGTCTGCCTGTCTGTCTGAGAGACACATCTTCATAATGATAACGGCGCTATTTCTCAGATTTTTTATGGTTTCAGTCCACGAATTTTACTTACTCCTGCACGTTCTTTATTCTCTGTGTTGTATTGCTTTTTATTTTCCTGCCGTAATGACCCAATCTCTGGAGGGGAAATCATTTATGTCTCTCTCTTATTTGCTCTGCCATTCAAGAAATATGAAGAAATCACAAAATAAACACATCACAAGATATATGAATAACAAACCTAAACGTGTCAGCCATTTCAGAGAAAGACGGCAAAGCGTGGATGGGAGGAAGGGGGCATTTGTGCTCCTCTCAGTCCAATCAGATGTCACGGGTCGATAAAGACCAGGAAGTGGAGAGTGTGTGTTTGCAGCTGATTGGACGGCGTTGTAGCAATAGCTCACTTTGTGCCAGTTGCAGATAAGCTTTGTGAAAGCAAAGGAGCAAAATCAAAGCCTGCTGTGCAGAGCAGAGAGCCGGAAAGAAGCTCCGATAACACTTTTTGAAGCAGTGCTCATAAGTGCACGATAAGAACAATAAGTACTAATTGTTATAATACGATCTAAAATGTTTAATGGGGCACGTTTAAAGTCAATGAGATTTTTGTACATAGATACATGTGATTATATTGTAAAACATTAATCTGTGCTCCTAATGAGATTATAATGTTTGAATACTGCAATTCTCAAAGGAAGTAGTACATTTACTATAAAGAGACTGACCTGAAGCCTCACCAGTCCACCTTTCTCTAACATTAAGTCTCAGAAGGAATTCATCATCATTGGCAGGGATTTCAGGTTTTTGTACATAAAGCATGTAAAGTTTTGCAAAGAATAATCAATCTCTTTTATATTACGGCCACCAAGAATCCTTCTGAGTGGCCGACAGGTGGGTTTACATGCAGTAACTGGACTGCAGAACAACTGTTCTGCAGGCCAGAAGGCGTGCATGTTAGTCAGCTGTTTTAAAATTAATAAGCTAGTATCAAACCAAAGACAGAACAGCAGAGAACCAAATAAAGACTTTGCAGCAAGACTTCTTTGTGTAACCAGTAATTAAATAAATCAGATTCATTTTCCGTTGCCATAAAAACCAAATGTTCAAGTGTGTCTGATAATTGTGTTAATCTGGAAGACCATGTTAAGAAATCCAAACCATCCAGTTTAAGTCAAGGAACATAAACCTTGCCGGTATCCCTGATGTAACATCTAACACGGTTCCTGTAATGAGACCAAATTCAATTTAATATCAGAAGTTTTTCATTTCTTTGAAGACACATCAACGTGCAATTCACTCCACGCTGCAAAAAGTTGAAGCTTGGGTGGATGTCAGGATTTTATAAATTGAAGCCGTTTTGTGTTTTTGTTTAAAGGGAGAACGTTCAGATCAGATTGATATTAGAATAAAAAGAAATTGTTTTTGTTGTTTGTTTGCGGTATGTGCTGTTATAAAGGTGCAGAATACGAGCAGGGATGTGATCTAAGAGGTTTAAAAATGCAATTTTGATTTTATTATCTCCTGGCTGTACGAAGCTGAATCAGGTGCCTCTCAGTTTGACAGCTATTCACTGATTGATTTGAAATATTTAATTGTCCACAAAGACTGATGTTTACTCATTATCAGTGTCAAACGGATGGACTGAGCGGTTTTTGATGAGGCGTTTTAGTGAACGAGGAGCACTGAATTCGGTTTTGAACTGAGAGACTGATAAAGCATTTTACTGTACATAAGAGATTGACAGAAATGCCAAGGTCACCAAAGGATGAAAAGCTAAATGGGGTCCATTGACAAAGATCTACAAAAGAAATCTTATCGCTGAAACATGTCTAAACAGATTCAAGTGTTTCCATTAGACTATGAATGCAGTGGGGAACAGAAGAAAAGTCTTTTCATTTATAGAGCTGTGCAAAAACTCCAGTGAAATACATTGGAGGGAGGGTGAATCACCCTGTTTGTTGAATGGTTCGGGAAGGTCTGGGATGTATTATTATAAACAAATTATTTTCACCAAAAAAAAAAAAAAAAAGGACAAAAGTCATTAAAACGTCCTCACAGGTGTTAGAGATTACAGCATTTTGCATAGGTTAACGAAGGTAGCCAACACTAACTGGGTGATAGTTGGCATTTAATTAGGGGGCAATATGATACAATGACATACACCATGAAACAGCAAACTACTGAAATAAGTCTAATATCTTTTTATTTTCAGGCCCCAGAGCTGAAGCCTTTTGTTATTAAAATTGCAGCGAGAACAGTAGATCCAACTTTTTTTTTTTTTTTTGTAATCACACTCATTAAATTCCATCTACATAATATCTGAACTGCAAACTGATTTCTCACAGCAACAGATGGGTTTTTTTCATGCTTTTGTTGCGTTTCTTTGTTAGACTGTGATTGGCCAGCAAAATCTCCAGCCTGTGGACAAATCTGCCTGTGAGCAGAGTCATGCAGACCGCTTTTTGAGGCAGACAGCTGCATGTAACCAATCACATTCCTGGCAGAAATTTCACCACTGCCCAATCAGACACGAGGACTTTAAATTAACTTTGGAAGCAATTGAAGCTCGAAGTCTTCTGGGCGGCAGTTAAATTGACTGTGATCCTGTGAATGTAGTGTAACACAATGCATGCTACAGTATAAAATGGACGCTGCAGTGCCATCCCTGCAGGTCACAGTCTGGCCCTGCCCCTGAATCCCTGCTCTCCCTTTCCTGCAGCAGCTGGATTTCATTCACCTCCACAGTTATAACCAAGCCACATTTTCCAGTTAATGACAGAAGCATACAAAATCTTTGTTTAAATCAAATCAAATTGCTTGCTCACAAAATTTTTTTTTTTTCTTTTAGTAAATGTTAAAATTAATCTGGCTGCAAAAACACGTGAATAAAGATTGATTCATGGCTCATTTCTTAATGTCAGATCAGCAAAAACCTTACATAAAGAAATGAACAGCAAATCAGCAAACACAAGCAAAAACTCTTGGTTGCAATTAAAATTAAAATAGTACTCATATCCAGTCTCCTTCAACACGAATATTTTACTATTTTGGAAATGTATATTCAGCAGTAGCCCAGCTGATGACACCTGTAATTTGTTGCCAACAGACATAACAATAACATCTTGTGTTGTGCAATTGTCAGTATTGTGGAGTTAACCAGGGTGCAATGTCTGTTTAGTCCAAGCAACAAAATGTCAGGCTGAATAAACTCAATACACCCATGCTGTTGAGAAAAGTTATCAATTAAATAGGAAAAACAAGTCCGATATAAAATAACATGTATATTTTATATACTTCTGCACACCTGATGTCATTTGTGTGCATGTGAGTTATGGCTCATGACCTCAAAAGATATGTATTCTTTCTGCTGCAGCCACCCCCTGGATTTATTATATATTATATTTCTTTTCTGACATTAATCTTGATTTACCCTTTATTGTTATATCTTTGCTTCTTGCAGCTAATCATTTTATACAGCACATTAATAAGCTTTCCACAGAGCAATGTATGCAATGCAACACCTTGTGTCGGAAATGACACTTTTAACGTTGGCCGCTCGTTAAGCTGGTGGCAGTTATTTAAGGTCCTGCATGTATAGTATTTTCATAGTAAGACCAATTAGACAAGTATATGCTAATTGCTGTAATTGTCATTAACAGCAGTTTCTGAAGGCAAAGGCAATCAAAATGTTGTTGTTGCTAATTTAGCCTCAGTGTGCCAACTCAGACTGTTTAATTAGACTTTATAAAGCATCTTGATTGCGCATTCACTACAAGGCTTTGTGTGATACAGTAGGTGAACCGCTCTCGGTGGAGTGGAGTGGGTTATTGTCATTGTACGTTACCCTGAAAGTGAATGGATCGTTTAGGTTGCCTACTGATGTAAAGTTCATTTAAAAGGTAAGAAAGTATAAGTGAGTGTTGATCACCTCTTTGATCAGTAAGTGATGATATGATGCGGGCTGCAGGAGAGTGCACTGGTTGTCATGGCAATAGCTCTTTTTGGTCTGCCGTCTTTCTATAGCCCTATCAGATAAAGTCAAGTACGCCTTCATTGACACTTCTTGTCAGCTTCTAGAGCTTCAGCTCTAAATGTGTTTAGGTGAATAGAAACTATTAATTATTTAAAAGTGTTGTTATAATATTTTTTTTTTCTTTTAAATACAATATAATGATACTGGAATCATTTGTTTTTTGCCTCTTTCTTTCCAAAGTGGCAGAGGCTTGATGTTTCACCTGCGACATTTAGCTTTTATTATGGCTATTATACTTTATGAACTATCAACCTCAGCATGTGGTATTCATCTATTCCAACTATTTTCCAACTAATCAATTCATAATTTGTCATAGCCTGCCTGAATTAAATGTGACGTATCGATGAGATTACATGCAGGCCTGCATTATACGGTAAATCATGCTTGTGCTTTTAATGGTGTCCAGAAACACTGTTGCGCAAATGGGTACAATGCTTTCACGCAGCAGAGAGCTGCGAAATATGTGTCAAACCCAAACAGCAGTCCTTGCAAAGGAATAGCCCGCAGGTCAGGAGTGCCACCAAATGTGAACATTCTCAGGTGCCTGAGCTAAAAAGTAGAATAAATGGAGGAAACGACCTAAACTGTTTGCGATGGCGCTTTTGTTCCCCATTATGGCACAGCACGGGAGCGTAGCCTGTCGAAAACGCACACATTCTGGCTGTACGAACGCTATCATTGCTCCCCGCTCACCATGTTCGCTGGATTTGGCAGTGGCAAAATGAAAACCAAGCTAAAGGATTGCCTCTTTGACACAGTGGAGGAGGTCCAGAGGACACCCAGTGCACATCACAGATGGTGCTTTACGAGGTTACATAACAGTATTTCCACGGAGCAGTCCAAGTCTGGCAAGAGCAACGAAACAGGGTATCACTGCACAAGGTTACTACTTTGAGGGGGATGGTGGCCAAATTTAAATCGGGGGCAGTTTGTACTTATTAAAAGAGCAGTCTGAGGACCATTTAATGGCAGATTGGTTTTATTAAAATGCCAGAGAAATAAGGAAAATATTCCTCTATATAGCTAAATATTTTTTACATTATAGGCAACAAACAAAGTTATAGTTAAGGCAAAACTATACTCTGCCTTATCCGTAGTTATCCTTGGTCATTTTACCTTAGTAAAGCTCTCTGTACAGCCAAATATATAAACTTGAATTCAAGATGTTTACTTGATTTTGAAATTTAGGTACCATTGGCAGCTGTAGTGGTGAGTTTTTGTACAAAAACAAGGGGAAAAGATAAAAGCAATTAGTTATAACCATAACCTGACCTGTTTCCTTTGGAGGATTCTGGGGTACTTACCCTGCCCCCTTTAACTGCTGTCGTCCTCCTCCTCTCCTTCCTTTCCGTCATTTTCATTTGCTAGTCCCCCATGAAGGACAGCCACTGTGAGCTGACAACCTGGCTGCCTGCCATTCATTACTCTGCCAGTCGATTTTACTGCACCCCCCCCCCAGCACACACACACACACACACGCCCAGCACACCAATACCCATCATCCATTTGTCAGACACTGTCTGGGTACTGCGACTGCTGCTGCTGCTGCTGCAAAGTGGTTGGATGAATACGAGAGAGAAAATCGATGCTTTTGTTCAATCTTGTTTTAAGATGAAATTCATTATTTCTCGGCCCAAAAAGAGTTCAAAACCTGTTGAACCCCCCCAGATTATCATAGCAGTTTAAATGCATCTGACAGTAGAAATTGAAAAATACCACCAACAATCAGTTGCACCGCGTGCATCAGAAAGTACAATGTGACATTTGCGCGACAAGCTTGCTGACAAAAATTCCAGAGGGCCGGCAGCAAGGGAGTCTGGCATTGGCCGGAGAGAGAGTGAAAGAAAATGTCTGATTCTCAAATAGGAGAGATCGAGATTATTTCAAAGCCAGAAATGAGTATCCCACAAAATAAGGCAATCCTTGCATGCAGTTGTCCCACAAAATGATCGAGATGAATGCCTTGGAGGTCTTTCCACTGTGGAAGACGGTGACCCCTGTTTTGCGGGTATGATGCTGGATGTCTGGGGCAATCCCTGCCAGTTTCCATGGCTTCTCAGAACTGTACTTTAAAATTTAGTAGACACTAGGTTCCCTGCTGCAAGGTTTGCCAAAGCTGATGGAACCAAGCTGAGTTTGTCTATCAGCAAGGAGGAGTTGTGAATGGTGCTGGGGCTATCAGAAGAGTGGCCAAAGGCCTTTTTCCTTCCTTCCCTGTCATCGTCACTCTAACAATAGTAAAGGCATGTTAGGTTCATGGCATAGTTTCATTTAGTTCACGTCCTCTGACTGTACTGCAGTAATGTTGAGGCTGTAGATGGGGTTTAGGTCAGAGAAAGCTGCAACACGGTGACCTCATGTGTCACTTAAAAGCTTGGGGTGGCAAAAGTCTTGGGCACATGGACTGCGTTAGCACCTCAGAGTGCACCTGTTGTTTGTTTTCAAATAGACGCACTGGTACGGTGAACAAAAGGGCTGCCTGATGTGGAATGCAGATCATGAGGTGGGATGAGGACTCATTATCAGCCAGCCACATTAGCTGTCACACGGCTCTGCAACATCTGCGCCAATCACAATGTAAAATGAAAGGAAAGCCTAGAGGTCTTCTTAAGAAAATGCAAAGTTGAAAAAACAAGTTTTACTGAAGTACCAACTTCCTTTGAGTCGTAGTGCGAGAAGGTGTGGTGTGCCTCTTCTTCTACCTTTGAACAAACCATATTGGGCACCAAAATACACTCAAAGCCAGGTGGAGTTCAAAAAAGTGCCAAACTACTAGAATGACGCTTGTGCTAGGTGAAGTACCCTCAGTAAAATAGAGACCTAAATAGCGGGACTTCTTACCACGTGTCATCAGACCACGTCTCACTGCAAACGTGTTTATAGCTGCTCAAAGCGGACACACTGAAAAGCCAGTGTCATGGAGAGAGGGGAACACGATATTCATACAAATGGGGAAAACAGCACGCGCATTTGGACAGGGCCCGTGGAGTAGCTGTGCGCTGAATGAAAATGAAGCCTCAGCGAGAAGTTCAACCCTTTCAAAGTCCGTCACCTCTGCACACCTGGCCCATCCTGGCTCAGAGAGGCTGATAGTTGGACTGTCTGCTTGGAAAAGTTACAAAAACAGTGGAAACGCAGCTCAGTTCCAGCATCAGAAAGATTCGGATAATGGGGCTTTGGATGATCTAACAAGCACTTTGTTCCTGACCCTTTAAATTATTCTTACTGCTTCATAGGTAGCAGTGTATCCAGTGCATTTACTGAATCAGCAGCAGCTAACAACGCAGAAGTTTCTAACTTGCTGATTTTGCAAAAGTAATTTTTTATCTCAAAGCTATTTCTTTAACATGAACTTTTGCCAAAAAAAAAAAAATATCAAGACTGTTTTATAAATTAATCTGTAAAAAAAAAAAAAAAAAAAAAAGTGTGTGCATCTGCATGAGTTTGATAAACTACTGCTATTTTATCATGCCGGTAACCCACCATGTTCAAAACTGTATTGGCAGTTTATATTCATTTAACTTCAAACTGACCTCGTTATACTAATACCATCACATTTTCTAATTACGTCTGTTTTTATTGACAGAAACAGAGGCTCAAAGAAAACCCAAAGGTGGGAGAATGTGACAAAGTAAAATGTCGCTCAGCGTCTGTGCTGCAGTCTAAACAATTTGCATTATGCGGCAGAGCAGAACATGATTTTTGGTGGAAAATTTCTGGCACGCCACAAACACCTCTCCAGGTGAAGATATTATCACTGAAGTTGTTAAATCACAATTTCGGTGTTAATGGTGCATTATTAATTGTAAACGCCCTCGTAATGAGCGCAGCCGCTGTGAATGGCCTCCTTGGTGTATCTAAATCAGGTCTGCTTTAATCAAACTGTGATGCAGCTCAATACGGTGGGAGATTTGAGTCAAGTCTTGCCAGAAAGCTCTGCCTGTATGTTTGAAAGGCAGGGAGCCACGGGATGCGCTAGGAGGCTGTCATTACAGCAAATGGGTGGCCTTTGCTAAACACAACAAAGGAGAAGGAGAGAAAAAAAACCAAAACACATGGATGACTACTTATTAAGTAATGAACTTCGCATGCTGTACGCTTGTTCAGAAACACATGCAGAGATGCTGCAACTGCATGCCCCGGTGGAAGAGGGATATAAAAACAGATTTAAGTTACGTGTTCTGTGTAGAATTTTGACTCATCAAGATGTTTTAATGTCATATATCTAATTAGGTATTTTGTTATTAATAATGAAATACATTATTTGTCTAATAAAACCTCTGAAATCTTGCATTTACAATGATGATTTCAAGGACTTACACATGGCTATAATTCTAGGAAACCTTTGAGGCAGTTCAGGGTTGCAACATCGTTCAGCACACATAAACGTATGATTTAATCCTGGTTTTACTTCCCCAATAAATCTTTGCAGCCTCTAATAAACATACACTAGTGTTAGTGCAAAACTCATAGTGTGCATTACAATATAACTATATGCATAGGTTGTGTGAGGACACAGTGTAATTTATGCTGCTGGATCTTGAGTGGAGACAGGCAGCCGGAGGATGCCTGGCCCAGAGAAGAAACATGCCAGGAATTTTAGAAGATGGCTCAGCAGTAGCAGCTCCAGATGTAGGCAGAGTGGGAGGCTGCATTACTTATAGAAAAAGGAGTATAGGGAGCTTAAAGGAAAGGAGGGATGCGGGGATGCCTCCTGGTCTGAATGGAACAAAAGACAGAAATGGAGAGAAAGGGAGAAAGGGATTGAAAGAGAAGGGCAAACTGCGACAGACAGAGGGAATAGTGAAAGAGGCATTGGAGACTATGAGAGAGGAGAAGGTGGGCAAGGACAAGAGAAAGGGAAGGAACAGTGCATGTAGGCAATAATGCAAAGACAGAGAGTCTCGCTGGGAATGGCTTTTGATGGCTTACAGCAATAGTTCATGATGATGTATATGCTGTATAACTGAATATATTTCTGCCAATTAATGGCAGGAAATGCTTTTTTTTAAAAGAAATAATCTAGGTTTTGATTATTGTGAGATCTTGCAATAAGACGCGATAATAACAGGTACAACCGTGAAAGAGCATGAGCAGTCAGACAATAATATAGCTTGTAAACAAACAAATTATGACCAAGGCTGTTTGATCATATTTGTTTGGTATATAAAACAAAGTGCGACGGGGAAATTATCATCCCATCTACCTGTTGTAAACACCAACGGCAGATTCTTTGTTCAACTTCGTCCTTTCAGACTTTCAGACGATATACAACCTCCCGCTTTCTTCGGTGCAATGAGGGATTATCAGCAACATCACAAGTGTGCCCGCTCTTGGTTCATCTCCAAATGTGGAGGTGTAGATTATTTGGCAAAACGTCGGTTTGTTTACAACCTGTCTGATCTTCTGACGGTTCCAATTTCTCACCTCATAACCTGACATGCCAGATGGTTTGTTCCACAGAACCTTCTTGGAAAAGGGCACGCACTTAAAAAAAAAAAAAATACTTGGCAGGTGATTGGCTGAACCATTTATCACTGTCTATCAAGAGCTAACCTCAACTAATCAGATCAAACAACTGTTGGACACTTCCCTAAGCCAGTTGGGAGAAGAGCAAAAACATCTTTTCCATCAAAAAACCTTTCATTGGTGTTCTTTACTTTTCTTTCAGTGACGAAGTGCTCTCCAGTTCTGTTGCTATAGCAGCATCAATGCTAAGTTGCAGCTAGCTGCTATTGTTGTCTTTAACCAAATACTCGCTGCCAGTGGTTCCTCATAGGACGATGATCCAAACCACACGCATAACTTGAAGTTTGGCAAGATGGATTCTTGGCTTGTACGATCTAGCGAATCCAGCTGCCTTCCAAAGTAAGCGTTCTCAGATTTCAGCAAGCAAGGTTACATCCGTCTGCATCCACCTTTCAGTGTCAGTACAGCAAGAAGTGTAACCTTTATATAGCAATGGTGGGGAGTGGATGGGTAGAGGACGATCATGTAAGAAAGCAACAGACCACAGTTTGTGTACAATAAATATAATCTTTTCAAACCTTAACCACTCCTTAGCCACAGTTTATTTGCCAAAACCACATTCAGCCCGAAACATCACTATGTTTTAAATGTGAATTTCACAAATTTTGCCTATTGACATGCAAAAAAAAAAAAAAAAAGAAATCTAGATATGCATAACTGTGCAATTTCGGTGCTCTTATTTGGCAAAGGAGTTGATGTGCCAAGTATAATGTTATCAGGAGCAATTCAACTGATGGCCAGACCCACAAAAAAATAAAACAAATTGCGATAAATGCTGTTTTCCTTCAATGCATGGAAGCCAAAACTTTTCCCCTTGAAATACCATCACCGAAACTAAACGAGTAGCAATGCAGCAAAAGCAAACGCATACTGTCTTGCATTGTTCAGACACAAAGCGGTGTAAGGATCCTAACTTATCTTACTAGACTGACCTTCACAAAGTGTCATTCTTCCAGCCGAGATGATGAAAAAAAATAATATTTCAAGTACCATTTTTACAAATTTAACAGCATAAACTAGTGATTGACTTTAAAGTTCCTTTGCTGTAAACATTTGGTGAACCAAATCCAACCTTATTTTGTCAAACTTGGCCTGCAGGTCCAATTTTTTGGCACTGCTTTAATGCTTTTGTGAAACTACAGAAATACATTTGGTGCTAGCTACAAAGACTTAAGTATATTCTTGCACACTGGCTTTAACGTGGCAGACAAGATGAGGTTTCCCTTGAAATGTTCTCAAACCCACAACAGCAACATATTTCGCAATTGAATTTATTCGTAATAAGCATTTTCATCTAATCAATCAAATACCTTGTTCTTCTATATGTGTGCCCTGCCATTTTCTCTACAGGCAAACATGCAGTAAAATGAGAGGTTTGCAGAGCTAACCTCTTTACCCAGGCTACTTTTGCTTTAGTATTCCACCTGCATACAGCTGGATGACCAGAACTGAACAACATGGGCTCTTGGTGCTGATTGCTAAGATATGTGTAAGCCTGGAAATATGTTTAAACAATCGATCAATTCAAATGAACAGACATAATGCATCACCTTGATCCTACAGACAAATAGTAATCATTTCTTTAAGACTTCTGTTACAAATAAAACCGCATCACACCTGTCCTTTCCAAATTAGAGAACTCTGACCGGATGATACACACTTTTTCATAAAAACTTGGTATCAGTTTCATAATAGAAATCCAATTTATCACAGGAGAGCATTCTACAGCTGTACTTGTTCTCCAACTGTGAATCATTTATCATGCAAAGTACTTGAGTTCTCTGGTGCATTTGGCCATATGGGAACATTGTGATGCACTTTATTTCATAGACAGATGATAAGGGGTGAGGAAAAAAGGCAGAGACAGGAAGGAGGAGGGGGAGCAGCGCTGTCTATGACTTCCACCAGCTCTTTAAGCCCTCGAGAAGAACAATGATTTCTTCCCCTGAATCTCCTGCAGCACTCCAGCACAGACAGATACTGAGAAGGTTTGGCAAGAAAAAGATGGGATGGAGGAAGAATACCCCCAAACATTACTGAAAGCACTCACTTCCATAGAAAGCACCAGCTGTCCATTCAGTGAACAGCATTTGAGAACCATTGGCTGTCACCTACATGATGGCAAAGGTTAACACAACATTGTTGAAAAGTAGCCTATGATGTATGTGAATAAAAAAAGGCTTGCTGTGAGAGACTAGCTCCTGACATATAAACTGGTTGGCTGAAGTTATAACTAATATTCGCCAGTTGCAAATCAAATCATTTCAAGCCATCCCATATCAGCTGGGCCCTAAAGAAACCATTCAAAGTGATAAATCTGGCATCGGAAGAAGGAATACATACTGTGTTGTCTCTGTATTTACTTATTGCAGACTACTGGTATCATGTTGTATATGAGGTATTATCATCTTCAGATGGGCCTATGGCTGAAAAGCTGTACCAAAAGCAGGGTAGCAGTGGCATGTCTGCAGTATTATTGAGGTAAGCTGATGCATCAGATCAGCAGGGCATGCTGGTTGTTTTCTTCGGCAGGGTTCATGAGGCTTCGCGTCGTGAACTGAAATCTATGGGAATGCACTGTCCAAGGGAATGGCCCGATGGCCTGTTTGTTATGGCATTTTGGTTCTTCATCATGGCACAGAGCATTGAAAACGCACTAGGTTTTTGGCTGCTGCTTTGACACGGTGGAGGAGGTCCAGAGGACATCCAGCACACATCACAGATGGTGCTTTACAAGGTTACATAATGGGACTTCCAGGGAGCGATCCAAGTATGGCTGCAGTGGTGGGAAAAGCGCATTGCTGCACATTGTGACTACTTGAAAGGGGCTAGTGGCCAACTTAAAATCAGGGATGGCATTTGCTTGTTATAGATGATATAGGTGTGAGAATCTTTTAACAGCCCCTCATATGAACCCTTTAGATACAGGTATGTAAATTTTTTTAACTTGTGTAAATTTTGTTACAGAAAGCAAAAAAAAAACATTTGCTGTGAAATATATTGGTGTCACGACAAAGTTTTACAGAGAATAAACTGAAATTGGCAGACAATACACAAAGAAAAAGTCTATTTTCAGTATTATTGGCCATTATACGGGTAATCTGTGATTTTTTTCCTCCTGGCAAATAAATAACAATAAAGAGCAGAACAACATCCTATCCCCAAAATCTGAGTCAGCAAAGACTCACCTAATTTGAAACAAAATAAGTTATGTTGGCAGTAGTTTATTGGCGGATGTTTCTGACAAGCCCTCAGGACTAAATGAGTCTTTCACCCCTTTACACAACAAGCTAGACAAACTTTTTTGTAACTGCAGTCAAAAATTGTTATAAAAGTAATTCATTCATAGAAATACTTGTGGAAATGTGAAAAGAACCCGCGACTGTGGAAATGGAAATGGAAAGTAAACAATGGTCCCCTGAGTCAAAGTCACACTCTTCCTTGACCTATCCATCCACCCATACCTCTTCCCCCAAGGGTTTCATAGCACTATAACAATGTTACACTATGACGCCTATGTTCCTGACGAGATACACCTCCCATAGCCACTACAGGTGTTTAGTTAAAACAGATGTTTGAATAAATGACAAATGCTTTTATTTGCTTTGAATGACAGCCTTGAAGTCCTCCTGGTAAAAGTGACACCAGAAAAATTGAGAGTGAATTTCTAAAATGTCACCTGAACAGGATTGAGGCCAAACTCATATTCTAACCCAATCTGCCGCTACGATTTATTAGCATTCAGATTTTGGAGCAATTCATCTTTCCAGACTACTACTTTGCAATGTGGCAGTTACCTTCAGTATTTTGTAATATCAGTGTCGGCAGTCCAGTAATAGTCTTGTGCAGTGCAAGGACAAAGTTGCAGTGATGAGTCGGCGTATTTGCCTTTGACAACAGGTCCATGATTTAGAACAAGTTTCATCTAGTTCCCACAAAATAAAACTGGGTGATTTTAGTGTTTCAGTTACCACTCATTGAAATTGAAAAGGACATGAGTGAGTTTGCTTCTGAATTCAACTTTTCATTTACAGGATAAAGAAGGTTTCATTCCTTCTTTCAGATGTTACAGAGAGTTGTAGCTTGTAAATTAAAAGCCACAAGTAAAGCTTGAAACATGAATGAGAAGAAGTGCTCACATGTAGACAATCTACAAACTTGCAAATAAAACCTGCAAATTGTATTCTTCAGTGATATATATATATATATATATATATATATATATATATTTCTTCTACTACTTTCTTTCTTTCCTAGCCTCCATCCAGCCATTGTGTGGAAGGCTTAATGTTTAAATGGGAGTAATGCCGGATCCTTATTGCTCCCCAAGCGGGTGTGGACTCTTAATGTGCCCCCTTCCCCACCGTACACAGCTCCAGTGCTTTCTCCGAGGGAATGCCATTGGCATGAGGCGAGAAATCTTTGTACTGTACAGCACCTTTGGGCCACACACGCATACGCGCACACAACCACACACGAGGTCATGTGCAGCGGTGCTTTGGGTGTATTGTGAACATTTTCTACCTCTTCAGAGCAGATTAAAAGGGAGAAGTTCAAGCCTCAGGCGTTTCACACCAATGATAAATGAATGGTCTGGGCCAGTTTCAGAGACACATAGACATCGATGACGACTTTTATCTAATAAACTTTAGATTGAAGTTCACCGACTGCACAAAGTTTTTTAGTCCCGAATTATCTTGGACTATCTGGGACAAATGTGCTACTAAGTCAGCTCAAACTGACACTTCTCAAACTAAAAAAAATGACTGAATGAGCTTCAGCCTGGAGCCACTGAGCTCTAGTCACTGTAGTTAAAATTGTCCGCCTTGTGGAGGAATTTAACATTTACAAGAAAGCTTTACTACATTAATTTGCTAATGGGTGAAGCAACAACAGATAAAAAAAAAAATTCCAAGCAGCTACTGCTGTCTCTTTAAACTGTACCCTATAATTACTTGCTCTACACCATTGTTAGCAAACCACAGATTGCACCAGTTTCCACTTTTTTTTTCAGCTATCAGCAGGTGATATCAACTGTAAGTTAAAAGTGGGCTTGTCTTTCATGCTTGTTTCAGACATATCCTGGGATAGGAGGTTTAATTTTTAAGGCTCAAATATTTTTGTCTACCTCACATCACACCAGTCTTACAAACCTCCGTGAAAACCAACCTCTGATTGGGAAAAATGTGTGGGTGGTTCAGTTGAAGTAAGAAAGCCATTGATTTTCGCATGTTTGTATGGGCCAGTATTCAAAATCAATGAATACTGTACTTTCAAGGTTGAACGCCTACATGCTGGTGGATCATGTGCGAGCTGTCAAGGTGGACTTGCCACAAGTGTCACATCCACATCAAAAGGCAACAGAGACTGAGATAAAAAGCAGCCAGAGAGATTTACAGCCATTCAATATAGTGAAGGTAATTACCTTACCTTTTGTGTATCTCCTCACAAGTCCTACGGCTTCAACGGCTGAGGCTTCCATCATCGCGCTGTGAACAGAAACAATCCCAGTTAGAGCATCCAAAAAGAGTCAACACGACAAACCCATGTTTTCGACGTGGAACAAGCTTTCTTTCATATCTCTATCCATTTCAAAATCCATTAACTCAATCACATCAAGTGATACACACATGGAAGGAAAAATAAGAGTGAGCTGACACCTAAGAGGAAGCGAAAGATGTTTTGGGTGGTCAAGAAAGGGAAAATGATGACCATAGTTCCTTGGATTAAAGCTCCTTTCAGCTCTATAGAAGTACTTGACTTTTAATCGCTGTGCAGAGCTCCAGCTCCCTATTCACTGTTGGCTCAATCCATTCTCAACAGGTTCAACAGACCTTCAGTCACTCTTTCATTAAAGCTTGTTCAGCTGCCACCCATAATGACACCAGAGGAACTCTTCATTGCTTTAAGTACCAAACAGGATCTGCTCTTCTTTCTACAGATACTGTGGGTCAGGCAGTCAGATCTATTATTAAGAATTTAATTCACTAACGCAGAGCCCGTTAAAAATGTGGCTGTGTGGAATGGGCTGATTGCTTGGTCTCCAGCATTGGTGGTTGCAGCTTTCTCAATACTGCTGAGCTCCAGAGCTGGAGAGCCCATGCAGCTTCAGATCCACGGTTTTAGCATGCAGATGTGTGAGTTCAAGAGCAACTTTTAATTTCAGATGAATACCTTCACAAATTGTTTTTTGTCTTTTTAAAACTTAAAACTAACAGCAGAGTAGTGCAGTCGTCTTGTGTATTATATCAAAATACACAATTAAACAATTTGGCAAAGACAAACTTCATTAATATTTGCACAAGATGTGAACTGAAATATGACTCCAGAAATAACAGTCTAATAAATGAAAACTTTAGCACTATGTCATTAATATTGATTGATCCGTGCTAAAGCTAGCCAGCGCCCCCAAGTTATAGCTGGTCCCCTGGACGAATGATGAATGAATGATATATATTAAAGGCAGCGAGCCGATGAACGCATAGTAGCATCAAGATAACAACTGCATTGGATTATCACAAAAAGAGTGAGAGAGTTAAACAGAACATTGCTGTTTCTAAATGTAGCGAGGACTCTGCTTTTCTATAATTGCTCTGCTGAAGTGTTGGAGTTTTTTATTATGGTACTGACAGCAGAGTTTCTAAATGCATAACTGTGAAATCGATCAAAGTAGATACAGTGTTGTGTAATGCTGTCAAAATGTTTTCCAATTCCAATAGGTTTTTATGTGTCGCTTAGTTTCATAGTTGCACTTAAAAATAAAGATATTATCAAACTATTTTAATTTATAGGTTTGTGATGTGACGTAAGGTGATTAGCAATTAGCAATTAGCAACAGCAAACTCCCTGATTGAGCCACAAACATAAATTAGGGAATGAGCACAAGCTGAAAGGGACATGATGATTCAAAAGCCATTTGCTGTGTCACAAAGTGCTGCATGAAAATGATTTCATTGGTGGAGTTGGTTAGTCATAGTGTAAAAACAGCAAATGCACAGATAGCTCGGGGCATCTGTTCTCTCTGCCACGTAACCCACGATCTCAAAACATCTACATGATGTCAGTATTATTGTTAGCAAAGCTAGCTCAGCTGACTCGCTTGGTTAGCTAAATTATGGCAACAGACACAAACAGCACACCTTGATCGAGTTGTCTGAGATGCTAGAGCTATGACCTCATTGGTAGTAACAAATGCAGCAAACATTATTTATGATATTATTTATGGCTACAAAACATTACCCTGAGTTTTTATCATACTAAGCTAGAGAGCAAGACACTTCCAATCATTTGTCAGATGTTGCCACCCTGTTACTAATATCCCGTCTGTCCACACTAATTGAGATTGAAATCCCTCCATTATCCGTTTCCCGTTGCTAATCCCGATCAGCATCAAATTACAGCGTAAACCTCTAACTTTCCAATCCAGAAATCTTTGACTGCGCCTTGCCTATTATTTCTGCACATAGGGACACTTAAACCAGCATGGGTCTTTGCAAAGGCAACACGTATGATGAATAGCAAATGCAAGCCTTTGTAAAACGTAGTGCTTGCAGTGCTCTAGGTAATGTATAGCCTCGGCATTCACTGAAAATGTCACAAGTGGCTGGCTATACTACAATACTGGATACGATTAGATAAGGCACAATACATGCACTCACATACACACACACACAAAATTAAAAGGCTAATGCAAAGGTGCACTGAATAATGGAGTAGGAAGAGGATTGCAATTTGCTGTGAATATCAGTCTAATATCGAGCTGCTAAAGGACTAAAAATGGTGTTTGTGTGCCCAAGGTTACCGACTGCCACTTTGTGCTTCACAACTGACCCTTGAGTGACACTTCAAACCATTCAACGGCAATAATAACAGTGGATCCATAAAGCAGTGACCATTATATTAAAGCAGATAGAATGAGGACAAGTCACAGTACGAATCCCGCATATTGGAAATCAAAAGAGCAACAGCAATATTTTTAGCTGTGATGGAAAAAAAAGCGCCATTTTCTGGGTAAGTATAACAGGAAACAAACAATCCTTTTAAGCCTCTGTGAAACCTTTCATCTATTTTATATTACCACAGGCCTAAATGAACTTTGCTGACTTTGTATTCTTTAAGAAAAAAACCTAAGTGGAGGTCATCAGTGGCCTGCTTTCTCTGGTCCTCTGTCTCTTTAAAGACAATGACCTGACCAGCAGGGCAGCTTGGCTGGAGATGAGAAAGTAGTTATTTCCAGCGCCCTCCTCATTTATTTGTGTACGTGTTTTAAGAGACTTAAAGCAGCAGGCTGGATGCCTGGGTGCCATGCTGATAAAGCAAGAAAGGGACTCTGTGCACTTTACCCAGGGCCCCAGAGTGAGTCGCGGGGCAGCTTGGGGGGGCTCGGACAGGGGATCAGGGCTCTAAGCCAGTCGGATACACTCGGGTGGATAACATGTCTTTAATGCTACTGATGGACTGCCCAACTGGCGCCCCGGCTGGCTGGCACCATGCCCAGCGTTCTTCCACTGGCTGAGCGGCTGTATAGCTTGGATGACTGTTGTGAGACGGACAAGGAAAGTCAGGGGTGACAGACAGACAGACAGACTGCAGACAGACAGAGAGTGGCAACCTCAAACACGCAGGACACACAGAGGCCAAAGGCAAAGACAGACAAACAGATGGGGAGACTGACTGAAGGACAAAGCGGGTGGAATGTAGCACAAACAGAGCACATAGCTCCACCTCAAATCATGCACACTATAAGCTGATATATGAGGTTAATTAATGCATCACAGAGGCAGCCTGTAGCATCAAACTAGTCCTTTAAGGCTGGGCGTGATCTTCTTTGGAAGACAGTAAAATAAGGCATCACACAGCATTTTGACTTTACCTAGTGCAGTTTCTCGTGTGAGGCCAACTGACAAGATCTCCCGATACTGACGCTGAAGCATTCTCGTCACTTCCTTATCTGTCACAGCACATCCATCTTTTTTTTGTTTAGCAGTTCGTCGCCCGCAACAAACAAGATAGAATACAGTTTCCTGATATCCATTTGATATATCCCGTGAAAGACCAATCTGTTAGATGAGCCTGGCAATTCTGAGGAAAAGCTACAATATCACTCTCCTGGCAGATTTCATGCTGAATGTGCTCAAACAGCCTTGAGCTGCAGTCTGAAATAACAAAGCCAGAGAAAAATTGGAGGGAAAATGCAGAATTTCAGAGGCTGGAATGCCGTGTATCAGTTGACTCACATTAAGTGAAAACTGAACCACTAAGGTTTACTGCAGCAATGTCAAACATTTCAGCTCTATATCCAGCAGCGATATAGCACGACTTCGTCACGGTACAATACCTATATTAATTAGTCTGCCTGTACTTGTTTGCCTGATTTTAGTCACACGGTATCTTTACTTAATTGGACAGAATCAAGGCTTTAATAATGTAGGGCCATAGGAGTCAAGCTCATTTTAGTTCATGGGATACACACACAGCCCAGTCAGATCTCCACCACCATATATAATGACCAGCAAATAACAACACCTCCTTCTCTGTTAGTGTAAAGAAATACTTACATTTGATGAAGTGCCAGTTTATTTAAAAAAAAGGATGATGAACGGCCTCAGATGTCTAAAGAAATTTTCAGAATTTGTCAGAATTAGCGGCGTATTTCTGAAAACATTACTTTAAAAAACAAACCAAAAAAAACCCCCCTACTTTTCTGCATTTTCACACTTTGCCAAAGTCATGGATCAGCTTGGGCCCACAGGCCGTCTGTCTGACACCTCTGATTTAGTGCAATACGGAACGGAGAGCTGAAGTCGAGTAGAAACTTCCCACCAGTCGTAGATTCGAAAAATTCATTTGAAAAGTGAAAATTGGAGAACTGAGACGTGTGATGATACACTGCGCGCAAGTTAAACTTCATCAGGGCTGTAGGTTTTTGCATGCTAACAAATTATTATTTTTAATCTTGAACAAATTCTTAGCAGTCTTAGCAGATCATTCATCTTTTAACAATGGTCCCAGGGTGTCGTATCCATCAGTGGCTCCAAAGGTAAAATTGGTTCGTGACATTGGACTTTTTTAAATAATTAAAAACTTAAACCTTTAACTTATGTTTGTTTTTTGTTTTTTTTACTTATGAGATGCTTGATACATTCCTGCATCACACCTTAAAAAACAAACAAACTTAAAGCTATAGCGCGAGACCTTTGTCTCCCCCTTCTGGCCCTGCTCCTTGTTGTTGTAGTTTAATCCGAACCAATGCATCACCAGTGCACCCGCACGGGAATGTCACAACAGACGCCGGGCTTAAAAACTGTGTGCACTGTGAAATACACCAAAATCCATCTCGTTAGTGAGACTGGAAGCCAGACAGCCACGATAATGAGCTAAAAGAGGCTAAAAGTCCCTGTGGTTTGGAGGTTAACTGCACAGTCATGTGATTGTTCTTGTGTATTAATAACAACACAAAAAAAAGCAATCTCACAAACCGGGGTGTATTTGATATATATAGTTTCATGTATTATGTGAATAATCTTTCAGTCGTATTTAGATACAGTGGGTCTGGATATTACGGTCAGATTTATTTATCTGTGCAATCCTAGAGAGATTATTGTAAACAAAGCGAAGGAATCTTGTTCCTTGGTCTTGGTGGTGGTTTCCTCCATGGGCAGGGACACGCTCCAATAACGCGCTTCTACCCCAAAATGTAAACAAAGCATAGTTAGGAGATCTGAATGGATTCAAACTGATGATACCTGCTGCCACAAATACCAGGACGCAGCCTCATTTGAAATTATTTACTTACGGCCGACCAATCGGCAGGAAGCTTTATTTAAAATGGGAAGAATAAATATACTGTGTACAGTTAGCTCTAACAGGATGGACTGTTTACATTTGGAGGGCTCTTAAGGAAATCAAGCTGTGTTTAGATTATCAGACGTTTCAACTGCTGCGGGTTATTTAATAAATAAACAGCTGAAGCTCAGGGTCTTAGATTCTGTTATGTGTTTGGTTCAACATCATTTGAGTGGTCTGATCAGGCGTTTACCATATATTATTATAAACCCTCATCTCGAGAGTGTGCTTACTCGATAGAAACGCAAGCTCGATCCGTGCTGTTTGTGCGAAAGTGCAGCAAGTCTGGACTGAAGTGAAAAGCGCGGCCCGCAGCCAGAGTCTGACAAAGCAATACCGTAGTTACTGAATAAGAATGATATACAGAGCTGACGATGGCTTTTTGTTAAATAAAAAAAATAAAAAATGATGTGGTGCAGTCACTGTGTGTCCCTCATGACAGTATATGACAATATATAAAGGATATCTGAGAGTTTTAATGCCTAAAGAATATATTTTTACAGTTTTTCTGACAAAGCAAAAATGACAGAACATTAAATTCACCTATGTCCAACATTTATTAGCATATAAAAAAAAAAATGTGGCGTATTAATTTTGTAGAAAAATGTCACGACTCGGGCTCAAAACCGAACGTTCAGCCCGTCCATCTCGGTTTACTGCATTTGCCACGGTGTCTTCTTGAACACGGCCGCCGAGGGGGGTTCCAAAGTTGGACACTGCTGAACTGCGCGCACACTGTGTTGTGTAGCATAGATGTCGCAGTTACGGACGCGTTAAATTTCACGCCACTGCTATTTTTTCCCCCATTTGCCACGATATTTACCAAGGCTCGAGACAGAAATATGACCCTGATCCGCTGCTAAATTTCTTTTGATAAAGCTACGGATGTCAAAGTCACTGAGTTAGAATCGACCTGATTTTTGAATAATCTATACAAGCGTTTTGATTAAAGCACTTGAAATTCTTATCACGAGAGTAATGCTGTAAAACATGGGAACAACAACGCGCTACTCTCCAAGTATTATTAGCTGTTTTTGTTCAGTTTAGATCACAATGTACTGGAGCTGCTGGCGCAAGGCCACTGAGGTAAACACAAAGGTAACACCGCGTGAAAGATAACTTGTTGCTGCTGCTCTTATGTCTTCTTTTATGGTACTGAATGAAGAGCTCTTGTGAGGTAACTTTATGGGTTGTTTTTTTTTTTTTTTATCCGCTGCAATGTTATTTATTTCTCCTGTAACTATGAAGTGTCACCTTTACCTATGAGTCATCTATGTTTTCGCTCTCTTTCTCGCTGTTTGGACTAGTTTTTCAGACTCTGTGCGTCCAGTAAAACGGATCTTACGCCCGATTTCCTCAAACATTGCATTACAGATGCAGATTCTTTCTGTCCCAGTGGTAACTCTGTGGTCATAAAATCATATACAACCCCACTCCCTTTTCCTAGATTTTAAGAATTTTGACATTAAAACATATTAACAAAAAAAAAGGACTTTGACACATTGAGGCCACATTTTTCCTCCTGTTTCTTAACCCCAGTCAGCTTTGGTTCCATTTAACTATGTCCGTGATCATTCTCTAACCAATCGGCATTTTTATTTTAAACATAATGAGGAAATCTCCTTAGTTTCATGAAAAAGCAGTATCAACCCAAAATATGCCAAAACCTACACACTAAATATTTTTAATGCTTGAACCTGATCAAACCACAGCTGTGCAATGTTCAGTTGTCAAAGGAAACCATGTCGCGCTGCTTATATGGGCATCGGATAATGAAATGTTTCCACGACTCATATAAACAGGGGATTTGTTGGTTCAGCGATTTTCAGCAAATTTAGGTTGAAGCTACTTGGTAGTTGCTGGGGTCATGGTTGGATTCTGTCAGTCTCAATGAAAGGGGCCTTGGAAAAAGGACACATATACGTCCCCTGAGCTTGATAAACTCATTGTACATCTGGCTGGACCCCAATTGGCACTGCGCTTACATGCTTTATGTTATAATATGGTATATGCTAAGTGCTTGCTAGCTTTGCAATGGTCACTATTTATTGGAAGACCCACACGGGCTTAAAGGAATAAGCGGGATAGCTACCAGTCGCTGTTATTGTTCCCGACATGGGGTCACGGTGTGTGTAGTCGGGGCCAGTGGGCCTGTCGGCTGGTCGGTTGGGACAGCTGAGAGGTGGCCTCAGAGCTGTGGGAGTAGGCCGCCCCAGATGGCCGTCCTATACAGCCCAGGGATTCAATACCTTTCTTTTCCCCCCTCACAGACCAGATGGAGACCATTACAGTGGCCTGAAAGACCTGAGAGAGGGAGAGAGAGAGAGAGAGAGAGGTGGGCTACGGGGTGGTGGGGGTGTCTCGCCTTTCCAAAATCTCTAATTACCACAATTGTTGAAATCTTTTCAGGCTGCTTTTTTCTTGCTTTTCTGATACAAAAAGCTCCCTCTCAACATGCACTGCAAGCCCTCCCGAGAATTCCTATAAGAGCCCAGACTGTTTCACCAAGACAGAAAGACAGAGAGGGAGCGAAAAGGGAGAAACGCCGAGAAGGAAAAGAGAGGGGAGAAAAAAGCACATTAAAGATATGCAAATCCAACTGTCTGGGGTGAGGAGCATTAACCAGCGTTAGTAGGATAGCTGCCTCTATTTTTAGTGTTTGCGTGTGTGTGTGTGTGAGTGCACGCGTGAGTGTGTGCGTCTGCCTCTCTCTGCCGAGGTGTGTGATGACTTCCTTAAGCCCGGGCTTTCATGTTCTAGTGAGACAGTCTGGGCGTCGAGATATGTCGGCAGAAATATTCCGCCTAATTGAGACACTTCACAAATGAAGCTGTCAAGCCCGGGCTTCAAACAGAATACACAACAGCAGTTGAAAGAGAATTTCTAGGACGGCAGTGTGAAGGAGTTTCTTTTTTTTTTTTTTTTTTTTTTTTTCCCCCCTCTAAACAAGTACAGTGCGTTAAATGATTACAGGTTGGTTTCAGGACAGTCATCACAGTTGCCAAGGATGTTTAAAAACCTTACGGAGAGTCAAAAATAGCAGCCACGCCAATCACATCTTGAAGTTGCATAAAATAAGTCAAGGGGGGGGGGGGGCATTTAACTCATTTACTTCGTACACATGGTTTTTGACATTACCCAAGGCCAATGTCAGAGCCATCCAAAGGAGAGGGCTTTCAGGTGATGTAATGCAGCGTCTGGCAGCCATGTTGGCCTTTCTTCGTTCCTGGAAGCAGCACGGTTGTTTCCAAATGCACAACACGGCCATGTCAACATTCAGAGCCCAGAAGATGCAACTTTTTAGATACGAGTGAACTGGCACACTTACTTTGTTCTCCCCGTGCCTTCGAACTGAGGCAGGACACGTTTTGAGCCGCACTGCTTCTAAAGAAACCGCCACAACTCTCGCCGCCACTCTTATTGAGACATGTGAAGTGACTCACACAAGATACTCTTAAGAAAAGTTCTGTTTCAAGGATTTTTAATATGACAAATGCTACAAATGTCATTTTGAATTCAGTTTTCTTACTTAATTTCTGAAAATCACAGTTTCTATTCAAGATCTCTATTGAGCTTTTGCCTAGAAGCCAAATGAGTCTCTTGCTTCAACAAAAGTTAAGCTATTCATTCCAAAATAAAAAAAACACACCTTTGCTCACTGACTGCACTATCTGCAGATAGAACAGAGAGTGAGACAAGAGGAACTGGGAACAAAAGTCCCTGACTGTATGATATTGCAGTTGATGGCAAGCACCTTAAACCCAAGGCTGACGTGGAGCCCCGGAGTTCACTCAGTTTCTATGCCTTCGCAGAGACTGAATTGGCAACACTAATGCTATCCACCTTTGAAAACGCGGCGATTGTAAAGATCTGATGGGCTGAAGAAGCCGCCGCGCTGAAGGTGCGTGTTAAGCGTCCACCGTCGTTTTGCTGGCTACTTTACATATCTGCAGCAGCGTTGTCATTCGCCAGCAGCTTGGGTAGTTTTGCGCATACTGAGCTACAGGTGGTTGCCATCGCACAACACAATCTATCTGCCCTCTCTACTCCTCTGCAAAAAGCAGTCTCTCAGTGAAAACAGCGCGTAATACTTCATACACGTCAGTTCATCGAAAACACACTTTGCGCCTTTTATGAAATTCCGTCAAAGTCTCCTCTGCATATTTGAGTCTGGACAGATATGGATGTAAACGACAACTCGTCAATGCATACAACTGTGATGTGGTAATTCTAGCTTCTTTACAGCACACTCTATCATTTCCAAACAATGTGGCCTCCTACTGCGGTGTCTGAGGTGTCAGTGATGAATGTACCTTCCACGGTCACTGCAGTGCCCCTGCTTCAGTTCAGGGCACCGGCTTCTCTCTGTTCTCTCACGTTTCGTGTCTTCGTCTACAATATCTTTCTTGTTTGTTGTTACCGTAAACTCCCCTGACAATTAATTATTAGATTAAACAGAGATTTAGTTAGTTAGTCAATCAGCATTTGATTAGCAATTATTAAAGTCATTTCATTACAATGTTTTATTGGGGCCGTATTCCGTGGCTGTTGCTCGTTTGCTCATGTCTGAAAGGAGAAATCACCATCAAAGTCAAGGAGAAATCCAAGTGGTTGGAAACTCCATTCCTCCAATAACGCCCGATCTATTATAACACATCAGCACAGTCGTATAATAAAGTTTTTATCATTCAACATATGGAGGGCAGATGAGCGGAAATGAACTGACAAGAACGGTCTGAGAGCGAAGCTGCTCTCAGACATGTTTCTTATGTGAGAAACTTGTAAATGTTGACATGATTTGATCCATCTGGCTTCATGTAGCACGTTAGGTTACCATGACACCGTTCGCTCTATCATACTAGCCCCTCAGTTTGAAAACGGGTCACCGTCACAGCTGTAGCTGGTTTTATTTTCTTCACCGCTTCTTGGAAAGACTAAGGAATGTGATTAACCTGGATTAGGGGTTTCCTAAATGACTGGAGCTAAAAGTGCTTTTTACAGGTGATTCAATTAGTCTACAATCAGCAGGAGCCAGCATCCACTAAGATCATCAATTTAACTGAGTGGAGAATCAGAGTCTATAAAGACCACGGCCTATGATTTACATCACGTCCTGTATGTGCCATATAGGTAAAATGAATCACAGCGGAGCTTTTAAAGCTAACGCAATCACGCTGCACTCGTGGTGTCCTCTGAACAAATGTGGCCGTAAAACGAAAACTGAAAATCCCCCACCCGGCACTGGAGTATCCAGGTACGACATCAAAGGGATGATTGACTGATTTGAAGCAAGGGGGTCAGTTTACGCGTCATGAGCGGTGCATGAGTAGTACACAAGCAGCACTCAGCCTGTGAAAAGAGTTGTTTAATGTCTTCCGCGGCTCTGGAAGTGCTTTTTAAAGTCAGAGAAAATAACCTTGATGATATGATAGTCATGTTACCACGGTGACAGTATGTCAATTTTGGCTTCAGACGCCTTTTACAATAAGCCTGTGATAAAAAAACAAAACTGTGGAGTGTGAAGTTTTAAGACAGGGAGGGTCTAATAAAAGATGCTATCATGATGCAGTGTAGAAGCTGTGGGTTTTGGGGTGTGGCTCTATATGGGACTAGAAGGAAAGTACCCTGATTCCATTACTTTCATTTTGAACGTTTAAATAGAAATGCTTTCATAAGCAGCTTCATCAAAGTGCAATGCTAAATCGCCGGAGGGCGGTCCAAACATGGAGAAGGCAGGTTGGCATCTCCAATAACACACTTAATATGCCAGGTGCACTGAAAGGACTAACTTAGGAAGTTGAACCATCTAGTGAGATGAATAAAAACGATTATCCAGGTGGGGAGATTTAGTTTCCCTGCAGGGTGTGGAAGAACAGTTTAATTGCACATTGTTTCCTCACCATCAGCATTACATCAACTTGTTGTGCCGTATTGTATTTTTAAAATGCATAGCTAATGCACAGCAGCAGTGGAGCAATGCACACTGATTTCAAAAGAAGCCTCCTTCTCCTCGATCGCTGATGGCTGCAGCAGAGCTTGGGGGCTGCTGCGATGGAGGCGCATAGCTGCGTGGAAAGTGGATCAGTAAAACAATATGCGAGACTCTGCTCTGAAACTTTCATCATGAACTCTAATACTTTACTGTGTTTGTCAGTGCAGTCTTTGTTTAGACAAGAAGAGCCGAGCCCTGAGAACAGCAGGCTACTGAGGGCCTGCCGCAGAGTGTGATACCAATGGCTACGGATAGCATATGGCACTGGGAACTGGATACAACACAAACAAACACAGGACACAGGGATGGGCAGGCACAGATGATGGGATTACATGGGCTATATACTGTGTGCGTGTGTGTGCATATTCTTGATGCTGCGCAGTTGTACGCCTATGTGCGTGCACTATGGAGCTGAGCGTGTGTAGCTTATAGTTTTCAGCACCAAATGTCAGTATTTCGATGATGCTGAGAGTCTGTGCCGAGTGCTACAAACACTGGATGTTTCCAGACGACCCGACCGCAAGAACACATTCCACGGCAGTGTCGCTAATTCACAGCATATAGATGTGGATGGGGTCAAGTAAAATATTAATGAGGGGGACTGTAACAGACACATCAGCCTGTGGCTTGCGACACTTGACTGCAACTGTTAGCATCAAATTTCTAATGCACAATAAAGTGTCCAGACACGATGCACGATTCCGAAGCAAAGGAACGCCATGAAATCCTGCTTGGCTGACTTGTTTATAACAGCATTTAAGTATATGAGCACATCTCGCAGGCTTTTATCTAGTGTGCCTGTGTGGGATAATTAAAGTTGTATTGTAGAGAACTGAACCACCTTGCAGAGGGAATGCTTTGACAAGAGGGCCCCCGTTGTATTTCTCTTATGCGCACGGCGACGCAACGCAAAGTTCTGCCGAGGGCTTCGGTCTTGACCGCAGTTTGACACCGGTCGTGGTAACGCGCCGACAAATGCAGCGATAAATAAAAAATAAAAAAATAAAAAATGAGAAGCTGGCAGACGTAAACGCAACAAATACACTGGATAAGCAGTGCATTCTGAAGGAAGAACATTCAATGTGTTTGTTAGACCTTGAGGATTCACATAATGCGGTTTGGTCAGAAAACACTGTTTGTTTACAAGGAAACTCCTCTGGGCACTGGGTAGTTTATACCACCAGTGTTGTCATGGTGACATACATGTGGTATATAATTTTACGGTAGGAGACGCTGGAAGGATTTTTCCCTAGTGTAAATTTGCAGTTTTCTAAAAACAGTTATATTAAATATTCTGTTGATTAAACCGTTTCCACTGTTCCTGAGTGGAACGGGCCTTGGTCTTAGCTGCTTTTACCAGTGAGAAGAAGCTGTGCAGAGCTGTACGGTAGCCATGATTTGTTGTTGCGGTGTGGAACAAATGACCACGCTTAGCTAGTTGCATAATCAAGTCATTTAATTTTACCAAAACGCACCCTAGGAGGGCTTTTTCGTTCTTTTCTGCTGACCATGCATTACATGTCAATCCAAGCCTCCGCAGCGCTCCAACATCATCAATGAAGAAAATGATTGGAATGACTTCGCTTCAGTTGAGATAACTTGGGATTGTGACTCCACAGGCTGTTTAGCTGGCACACGTTTTTCATGTTCATGGTATGAAAACTGTAGAATGACAACAGTGCTGCTGCATTGCATGTAGATTTATTACTGTCTTTCTGCGCTGAATCCATATTTCCAATAAACTGTCAGCTCGTAACAATCCTTTCTTCTGAATTGGAATCAAATTGGAAATGCTGTCTTCACGACATCCCTGGTATAGCTGTTTAAAGGAGCTGTCAGGAGAAGGATTAGCATTCGCTGCAGCAGAAGTCTGGTGGATCGTAGCCAGAGGAGGGAAAGGCGAGTGGGGTCTGACAAAAAGCAGGAGGCCTAAAGTCAGCCGGGCCCGGGGCGAAAGCTGCAATCCACAGGGACACAGACACACTGAACTCAAGCTCAAGTCTCTTCTGATAAACAATGAGCGAGAGAACACACATGTGGGCAGCACACACGAGCATACGTGAAAATACGTGCAGCACACATTGAGTTTGTGGAGGAGACATTAAAGCCACGGGCCTGTTGTACAAAAGGATCCTTTGTTCTATTACTGCAACACACACACACACACACACACTGTGCAATATACACACAGAAAAATGTATACACACACCAAAAAACCATGAGTGCTCCATGCATACCAGGCAGAGCAGAGAGAGTCTGCAGGTTCAAGGCTGTCGGGGACTGTTGAAGTCTGAAAGTTGCATCTATCTCATACATCTGTGTTGTATCAATGGAGTACAGCTCCACAGCATATCATCCTGTACATGCAGCTAGTGTTTCATGTTAGAGTGTGTGTGTGTACACTGAGATAGAGACACTGTGAGTACATGCTGTATGTGTGTCGGGTCACCTTACAGCAGGTTCTGTCAGGAGTTGAAGATGAACTATTGGGAGAGAAATGTCTCTCTGTGTCAGTATATCAGTCTGGCAGCTTCACCCCCCCCCTCGCCAACCTGCTGCCTTACATCTCTCACATGCACTCCATTCTACAGCTGACGTCTGCAGCTGATGTCTCCACGAGCGCGGAGACATCACAGGGAAATGCAGGGATGTACAGTGATTTACAAAATGCAAACACAGGCCCTCCGCCCCATCTTCCCCTTTGTTATAGAGTTACATGTAAGATGAAAATGTAAATTTAGCAGTACACAATTAAACATTTAAAAAAAAACGCCCCCCACCCCCACCCCACTGATTCAATTGGTGTCGTCTGTGAGCCATGAGATTTTACTCCGCGAGAGTGCAATTTGCAGGAAAATCAGCGAAATTGCTTTCCAGCACAAAAACCAGGAGGCGAATGCTGTCGGGGCACGAGCTAAAAGACCCCATGAAGTTTCATGTAACGTGTGTATCACCTTAAATATTCATTACCTGACGAACCACAATCAAAACGCTTTCTTGGGTCTGAGGTTTAATAGTTTAGCTAATCTGCTTCCATGAGACCGTCCTGATACTTTATTTCGTTCCGCCTTCCTTCGCCGACACATTCCTCCCACTGGCATAATTTTCAGTCAACACTGAGAATAAGTCAATGCCGTGGTCGTGATTGCCACGAGCAACAGCGCTGTTGTGCTACAATATGACGATTTTCTTCTTGAATGCATCTAGTTTTCTTGCACATGCACAGTAATGACATTTCAAAGAAACCCCTTATTTATAACTCGGCCTGCAAATCGCGGATTAGTTCAGTTTCTCCGACCGGGGAAACAGCCTGTCGGTGAGTACAGCATCAGGAACCAAGCTGAAACAATCTGACACCTGTTACCATCAGATTCTGATGCCAGCAGCCTCCAAACGTAGCAAACAAATCAGCACAAATCAGAATCAAAGGATCAGCATCCTTCAGTAGGCCAATGGATAATCCATCCAAGACTGCCATCGGTTTTCAGATCAACATTCTTTGTCATTTATTTGTCCTTTCTATCGCCACGGCTAGGTCAAAACTTCCTTGATCAACACGTTAGGTTGTAACGTATCTGCTCAACCCCTGAGCTTCACTGCTGAGCCACCAAAAGTTTCAAGCAACACATTTCTAGATGTACCAGGCAGACGGCCGTAAAATATACCCAGCCTTAGCGTTCTGGAGTAAAACATATTTTGTTTTTCTGTGACCCAATGTCTCATTTTACATTTCCAGCCAGAAATGGAAGAATTGTTGTTGCCAAACACATTTGTTATGAAGGTAATAATGAATATTTCAGCCACTGGGGCAACTTCACACGCTTTTGAAAACCATACATCACCCAAAGTACAGCAGATATTTTAGACATGAGGTGGCGGTAACAGGGAACTTTCTTCATCCACATTGGAGGCAACAAGCAAATGCGTAGCCTATATGAGGAAAGCCTAGAATGTGAGGAGACGGGGAGGGGATCTTGAGGAAGAGGTGGTACCGGGTCGAGGCACATACCTAATTGAATAGATGAGATAAAAGGCAGATACAGCTCAGTAAGTGATTTGAGGCCTACGAGGGCAAACAGAGCAGAAATGACTCTGACTTTGAATGATTAAAACCTTCTACATGAGTGCAATCACATGACGCTAAAGCTCTTCTGCGAGTGTTAGATCAAGACACTAATAACAAGTCGGCTAATAGTATTCTTCTTTGACAGTGTTCATCATTTCATGTTCTTTCATAAAAGGGTTAGATCATCAGTTTAGAAGTTAGAAAAAAAAGCTATTTGCCGCATTTTTAAATTGGTGACCTTCATCGTTTCCAAAACTGTTAAACGAACCGCTTTGCCTTCTCTGAAGTATTAGGTGCCAGTTATTCAGTGTTACCCAAAACCCGTCCCCCGAACGCCGACTCATGGCTTAGCGAAACCTAGCTTTGCAGACAAGCTGACGCTCATCTCACGCAACGCTCAGCGAGAGAGAGATGGCGTTTCAACACGCTGCGTGCATCTCTCAGCAAAAACTTTTTATATATCTCCCATGTCCTGTTTGCACTTCAAATTAAATGTCCTGCGGTGCTTTTTGTATATATATATTTTATGTTGTTGTCAGAAAACCCTTTTAAGGTTGCATAAACTGCTAGTTCCAGGATCGTGTTGTGGAAAAGTCAGTGACGTTACAGCAGCTCCACACACTGGAGTTCCCCCCAATTAAAGTGATTTTTGAGTTGGCGGTAATCACGGGAGAAACCACGAGCAGGTTCCAATTGTTTTATGTTAATAACTTTATAAGAACTTTGGGCAAGGGGCAGTATTTTATGTGTCTAGTTTGTTCCATTACATTATGTTTCATCGAAGGAAATAAATCAAATCCTAATATTGATAAATTATGTAAAATGATACAAGGCATAATTCCAGACACAATTCCTGATTCCTTTCTCACAACCACGTCTGTATTCTGACTGCAATGATTCATTTTATACTTTCATGAAACGAAAAGAAAGTCCGTAGGTACCTGCCGCTGTTAAGTCGAGGTCTTTTGTCGTTACAGCGTACTAATGTCGCATGTTTCAGAGGTTGTGTGCCTGTCACTTGATAAGGTGTCTCATTCTCTCCCGACGAGGTACTAAATCTATGAGAATGTCATTCATCTGGCTTTTAATAGACTTTTGTTGTCAAAGCTTCGCAGCCTCTCTCACTAATAAGGAGAAAACATTTTAAAACGATCCATACGGACGCAGACCAGTGACAGTATATGGTGTCTATGCACGGCTGCAAATAAACCGTATATACACAAGCAATGTCAGCACTTTATAAAGAGACACATATCAAATCATTGGAGCTTTTATGCCCTGCTGGAGTATCAAAATAACGTATACACAGCTGGGAGCTATTACTAATAATACAGATGGGATAACGCATCCACGAGTGTGAGTTGCTGACAATCACAGAAAGAACATTTACAACAAGAGTGTGAGGTAACGCCTGTCTGACAGTCTGTCTGACTCTGTCTGGTCCTGTGTCTCTCTCTTCTGCTGCTTGCCCCACCCCACTCACACACTATGTCTCTTTGCTTTTTTTTTTTTTTTTTTTTTAAATTAAAAAAAAAAAAAAAAGACGAAAACCTTTTAATATGCTCGTATGCGTGTTTGTGAATTTAGGAAAAAGAAAATAGCCTAACGCTGCCCCGCAAACTCAAACACGCACACACGTTTCAGATAAACAGAAATCTGGGCTCTTAGTCTGCGATTACCTTATTTGACACTTAGTAGACGGCATTTGCTTGCATGCATTCGCGCCCGCCCACACAAACACGCAGGCGGCAAACCCATATGCATCAAACCAAAGGTGCGCACACACATGCATTCACACTCTAACACGCACGCCTGCGCGCTCGTCGACTCTGCATCCACCCTCGTCAGCCAGCTCCAGTGTCTGAGACGCAAGGAAGACGGTGAAGGTCAAGCAGACAGACAGAGACAGGCCATTAAAATTAAGCAGTTGGATCTAATTATTATTGGGTGATTAGCATTTTATTGCTGTCGACGGGTACTCATTTAGTTTAAACTGTCCTGGCAATCGTAATGTGTTTATATGCAGCCTCTGATGTTCAAGTTAAACCATTTTTGAAACTATTTCAGCAATAGCTCATTAATATACGTCCTATACTTCCATGCTTACCTATGCTATCTCCATTCGTAATGCACAGACTCAGACAGTTTTTAATCTAAGGCAAGGAAGTGAGGAAGCATATTCCCCCAAAATCACACTAACAACTTTGTTTTCTTATTGTTTACTATTCCCCTCTTTTATTTTCATTCATTTATATCTGGTGCTCTTTTTTTCAGCCGCACTGATATGATGTGATCAGAGTGATGAACCCAAACTCATCCAAACTCTGCACGATCGCTTTGGCATCGTATTTGCTCTTTGTTTTGCGGGAAGTAAACTGCCTACTCCTTGCTAGCACCGAACTTCAGACAAACAAAATTAGGGAGACTGGAGGAGCACATTCCACTCGGAGAGCCAGGTATTTTTCTCAGGAGCTGCTTTAAGACCAAAAACCGAGCAAAAAAAAGAGAGTAAACGTGGGACGTGCGTTCCGCCAGGTGACGGGGAACACAGCCTCATCATCGGCCGGTTGTGCAAATTATTGTTGCTTAATGATTCTACTTCAAACTGTGTCTAACGGTTTAGCAGCAAATCAATCCGAGGTTTGGTGAATCCCTTTCACGCGCTCTCACTGCACCGAGGCAATACGATCAATGCTTCAGCTCTTGACAAATACAGCGCGTCTCCTCGGCTCGCGCTCATCAGCGCAGAATCCACTTTCCTCCACAGTTCTGCATGAAAAGTTTGCTTCTTAACTTCTCAAGTTATTAGATTTGACTAGCTCATTTTTCATCTTGACAGCTTCATTAAAGCACCCTGAAAAAGCTCAAAATGTTTGTGTGCGCGTGTTGGCGCGCGAGCGCGAATGCAGTCTCTTCACCCGTTTCCCTCAAGTCTGCTCGTCCCTGACGATATTTCAAAAGCTGTTTTTTTTCGAGATTCTTTCTTCCCATCTCTCGCTTTAAATATGTCCCTCCTTCACAGCCATTGTCCCTCTCTTCTCCATCATCCATCTCACCGTGCTTCATTACCCTTCACTCTTCCATCATTTTCCCTACATCCCTAGCCCCCCTTCCCTCAGCCTCCATCTTATCACTCTTTCTTCTACTCCTCCTCCACGATACTTTCTCTGCTGTTCGCACCAGACGAAAACGCATGCACGCACACACAAACACACACACACAAACACTTGTCTGCTGGCTGCCCGTTTGTCTCCAGCCTCTCCAAACCTTTCCCTGCTTTGGCATTGGCTGACTGGAGCATCTGCTGTATTGGTATTGGCTGGTTCCAGCAGGTAAGGCATAGCTGTGCCACTTAATCAATGCCCTGCAGTGGGGGAAGCATGTGCCAGACACACAGTGCAGCAGCAGCAGCAGCAGCAGCCGTCAGCATTGGCAGCTCTCCATGAAGCTGAGCATGGGGATGGCATGACCTTCAGACGGCCGGGACCAGCAGGAGAAAGACACAGGCGCACACACACACACACACACACATATACACACAAATACAAGCTGTGCATATTTTCCTTGCAAATCACGCTCTTTCCCAAAATGTCCGCAGGCCACGCCCAAGAACTCCACCTTTCCTCTGCAGAGGCGAACGCTCAACTTCTCAAAATGGGAGAACAACTGTGAGCGTGGCGAGCAGGCATGGCGGTGCCTCCTGAAGGTCAAGGAGAGGCTCAGATGGCACACGCACAGACGCAGACTGCAGCGGCTGCCAGATGCATGGAGCACAAGCGCGACTCACTCCATTAAAAAGAAAAACGTCATTGTTACGATGATGATAATGAACTGACATATGATAAAACATCCTGGTGGTCACGCACTAAAAACAATGGGAAGTTAGCCATTAGCCTGCTCACTGACGCAGTCAACAGCTGGAGTTGTTGCATCAGCTGTGACACGAGAGGCAGCTCATGAACGACATTAAGGGGCTTTAAACCCCTTGGCGCCAACGAAGCTTGCTTCGATTTTAACTCGATCTTGATCTTCACCAAGGACGTCACTGTTTCCACTTTCAGATCAAGTCCAAAATTTCAGACTGAGGAAGGCCCCCTGGAAGGAGTCCGGGGCAACCGTGCGGTCAGTGATGTGAGTTGCTGCACTACAGTGGAGCTCTATGGCACAGAGGAATAAGATTTATCAGATTCACACGCAAAACACTTACAATCCTTGCTGGTTTGGTGATTTGCTTATGAGAAGAGGAATATGGAATACCACCGGCCATCTGTGGCTGAGGTTTATACATGCATGCTTCTTCATTTGAAGATTTAGTCCAAAGGAATTGAAGCGCAATCTGAAATTCAGGCAACAATTTGAGGTTAAATCGGCAATACTTGATTAAAGTTGGAGGCAGCCGTAACGTACGCGTGTGATTAAGAGCCGCGGCTTCCTCGGCTCTGATTCCAGTCCTATACCTACACAGGTTTTCAGCGTGTGTTCGACCATTCCAGCATCTCTTCATCATCTAAATGTTTGCTGGGTTGCGGCCAGTTGGCAAGCAGTCCCAGATCCATTCATGCATTTCATTCAGGGAAGATAAAAATACACCCTCAACTGTACACAAACTCATTTTCACCCCCTCTCCATTGCTCCCTCTCTGCCCCTGCTCCTCCTGTCTCAAACACTCCTCCCACTTCTTGTCCTCCTCGCTAACCCCCGACCTCCCCTTGCTCTCTCGCCCTCCTCTCCTCTCCCCTCTCACGAGCCTCGTGCAGAGACGGCAGGCCCCCCACGTCGCGGGCCTATTAACAGGCCCCGCTTCGCCGTAATGATGCCTCTCCTTATGTCTGTGCAGCTGCCGCAGTGCTGAATAGGGAGGATAAATGTGGGATCCTCAACATCCGCATCATTGTTTCACTGCCACTCTCTGCTGTCATGTGTGGTAGACAGAGGAGGGAACCGCTCCAGGCGGATTGATCTGTCCCCATGTAATCCATTTGAAATTGTTGATTAATGGCTCGGACCGACACATCAGCATACCGTTTGAATTTTTTAAGCAGATATGAGCTCATCCTTGACATGCGGTTTACAATATTGCAATATTTTTATAATTATTTGTGGTTTTCAACGATGCGGTGGAGATTTCAGGAGCTCCTTGCACTAAAATTGCTATTTTGTCACATTTTATGACAAGAACGCACTTTCTGAGGCATAACTCAGGATTCAAAATTCAGGATTTCCTTTCCGGAGTACAAACTGTCATTGCAACGGGGTGGAAAAAGGTATTTAGATCCATTACTGATGTAAAAGTACTAACACTGCACAGTGAAAACACTCTCTCTGTCGCGAAGTGCATTCAAAACCCTATTAAAGTAAAAGTATTATAAGGAAGTTATACTTAAAGTATGCTAAGGTAAAGCTGAATGCAATGGGAATACTCAGGTAATATTATATTATATAGTACCTCAAAAATTGTACTTGGATACAGTAACTAAGGATATGTACTTAGTTACATTCCACTACTACACACCATCAATAAAAAAACATAATAAAACAATCAAAAGATCATAAAACTGGACTCCAGAGAGCTATAATTCGAAAAGATAAGCCTCTGGCTCTTAATTAAATCAGTGTGATGGATTTTATGTAATCACACAGCCCCAAAAAATCCCATAATTCTTCTGACTCGTAGGAATAGTGAAAAGGAGCCAGCGACAAAACAGGTGGAACTGTGATTGTTATACAGGAATAAAGAAGAACAGAAGAACAGAAAGAAGAAATGCTGGTGTCGGACCAATGTCGGCTCTCTTCCCACCCAAACGAGTCTGAGAAGCGCTTTCACTACAAAAACAAACACACCACATGTGTTTATGCACGTTTGTATCCGTGTGTACATTATGTTCCATGGGACGACAGACAGCTGCTGCGGGGTCCATCAGTCAGCTGCTGTATTTATAGACTTGACGACCACAGAATGCTAACAGCTGCATCACGCAGAGAAAGAGAAAGTGAGACGGAGAGGACGCAGGAACCTGGCGCTTCCCGCGCTCATCCAGTCTTCTATGACCGTAGAACCTTCGAAATCCTGTGCAAACTATACGTGTGAGCGCAGGATTTCAAGCAACGTCTTACTGGCACATCAAAGGCTGAGACAGCAGGGGAGAGTTACGGTACATGTCCACTGCAGCACTGGGGAGGATAAAGTGTCGGCTGCAAAGAAATCACTTTATAAAAAAAAAAAAGCCTGGAGTGATGTACGCTGGTGGCCAATGTTCCTGAATGGAGCTTTTATTGTGAAATAGACTTCTAGCCCATGAATGCTTCTTTCAACCATGGGCATGTTGGAAGAGCAGCAACAATGAATGGATGCGCAGTTTGTGAAAAATTAAACAATAAAGTATGAATATTGCTCCTGAGTGCGCAAAACTAAGCGCTCTATGTGAGCGAACATCAGCTGCCAGTACATATAACCAAGTGTAAGGTGTTTGATTCTGAGTAGATGTAACTGCCAGACTGTGCAGCATTTCAAGTCTTCATGCATATTGTGTTATCATTACCTTATAATAATAATGTTCTCAAAAATACATGAAAAACCAACATACCGCAACCATTCTGTTCTCCCAAAACCTCAAACTGATGAAAAGTGATGACAGTATACGGCGCATCAGCACTCACAGATTACTTCCAGGCGTCCTCTGCAGGTTCCAGTCTTAAGTCCTGACAGCTCCTGTTGAGAGGAAGAGATCAGACAGGTTAATATCTGCATAATCCCGGACATCGTAACTGAGGTAGCTGGGAGGAACATTCTGATGGTTTCTACTCGAACGGATGAATTTCAACCATTAGCTGCCACCCCGACCTGCCGGGTGACAACGGTGAACACCGCTTCTGTGCGTCTAATGAGTAAAAAAGAACAAAAGGTGGTGAGTTTTAATATCAACTGTCTCGCTTTCTTTGGCTGTCCTTGCAGATGTACCTGCTTTGAATTACAGTAGCTACTGGCCTAATGCTATAACCACACTGGAACTGCTAGACTTGTCTCACAGGTGCAATTAATAATGTTAAAGTCCAGAGTATGTAGAGAGCGTGTAGCTTCCATATGTGAAACAGAGACGGCAGATGGCACGTAACGTCATGAGGAAATTAGAGATAGTATTAAAAAGTGTGATGTGACGACAAACAGTGAGAGAAGACAGAGGTTGGCCTCCCCAACAAATCACCAGCGTAGCATGTTGGTAGCTAGCTAACTAACGCATCTTAGCTCTGTGCCGGTAAAACCTGAAGATAGATTGATGGGTGGTATTGTGATATTATCATTATTACAGCAACTGGTAGGTTCAAGCTCAGGTTTTACAGAAGATTACATGATCCCATTTGTTTTGTGTTGTTTAAGGTACCCATAGATGTGATGGAAAAGAGCTCAAAATGCATTTTTCATTTCATCTCGACTTTATCATGGCTCTGTCTCACTGAGTTGTGACTGAGCATTGCAGGATGCTCGTCGGGGATCCCTTCAGTGGATGCTGCCATGGCTGGATTACCAACCAGCCAAAATGGCCAACTGCTCCAGGATCTCAGAATTTCTAAGCTCCACTGTGAAAGTAGTAGAATACTACAATTTCATGATACAGGCTTTGATGAGGTCCCAGTTTGACGGAGCTTAAGTTTGGTCAAACTTTGTTTTAAGTGCTTTGTAATTTATATGTTTCTCTATTAACATTTTAATCAAATCAATAAGGATGTAGAATTGTTTGGGGACCCACTAACTGCTTGTTCGGACCAGGCCAAGATTCAACTGGTGCAAAGTTTGATGACCTTTTCACTCGTTGGGCGGAAGAACGTGACTAGTTGTAAAGATTACATTTCAATCTGACTTGAGATCTGATCATAACACAAGCAAGGCAGGTGTGTTGGATGAGTCTGGCCAATGCAAATGTGCTCCAAAATTCTTTTACCTTATTTAGTCCCTACCCAGCAAACGAAATGATTGCTCATACCAGGTGTAAAAGGGATAAAAATGTCTGAAGCAAGACGAAGTGAGGACACGGTGACTGAATGTTTGGGATCTGGACCAAACTGATCATTACCGTGATCAGGTATCAGCCAGATGTGATATCTTTATCTTTATTAATTTAGCATTTCGGCTATAATTTATCAAAAAGCTAATCTAGTTTTTGGTACATCACCAATCACTGGATGGATCAGGAATGGATACAGGAAGATACCTTTGGATGAGGATTTGGAGAAAGCAACTTCAGTACAGCCCTACAAGTTAGACTTTCATAAGGAAGACGAAGCCGGGGTTAAATATTCAGCATATCCTCCGAAAAAGTGAACAAACCCTTGAAGGGAAATAACACTTTAATTATCTAAAGGTTACAGGTAGAGCTAAGTGGGCCCAAATCCCCATATTACCTATAAGTTAAGCAATAAAGGTAAATGAGAACCATTACATACATTAACATATGGCGTCAAGGTGCCCTTCAGCTGGGCTCCGAGCCCCCAGCTGCTCCTGCCAAACTGCTGCAAACTGCGGTTCTACCGGGAACCGCCAGTGTGAACATGTGCGAGTGTGGAGTAGGATGATGGGCGGAAGACGGCCGGGCTATTCATTAGATTTACTAAATAAAGGCTGTAAAAAGACAAATATTGTTCCTACTCATCTTCTCAGAGCCCCGGGGCTGCTAACACTGAGCGGATATTTCATTTAAGACGGAGCTACTTTGTGTGCAGTCGTTGATGATTCGCCGCACCGCGGGCACGGCGGTGGTGCTAATTGATTCCTAATCACAGACTTCTCCTCTGTGGAGGACACAGCCTTTCAAACGATCGCTGTGCCTTGTTTACCGTGTGTACAAGAACCGTAATGAGGCTGATTACAACCATGTTGCTGCGACCGACCGACGACTGCAGCACAAAGACGGAGGAAGCCGACGAGAAAACCGCCGCTCGGGATTTTTAGCCGGATACCATCCCGGTGTATCCCATTAAAATATGATCCATCCCGTTGCGCGCGCTCTGTCTACTCGGCTTAATTGCCGTACGATTAAAAGTTGGCTTTGAGGTGCTTTAAGGTCGGCGGAGACAAAGAGGCAGAGAGACGGGGAGAGGTAGAAAGAGGGGGGGGGGGTTCATTCTGAGTTTGAGCTCAGCTGTGATGTAACTGTGGACGATGGCTGTGCCGCAGTCAATTTAGGAGGCGATATCCTCAAATGGCCTCACCCCCCCACCCACCTCTTCCTCTCTCCTTACCTCCCTCCTTCTCTCTCCTCTCCCTCTTTTTTCCTTCCTCTGCTCATGCTGGTGTCATTTATCTCTTCCCCACCCTATCTATTCTTGTTTTTTTGCAACGAAAATCTCAAACTACCCTCGTTCAAACTCTAATGTTATCTTCTCTCCTCTTCTTCCCCTTCTCTTCCCCCTCTCTTGCTGTCAGCTCGTCCGTGCATCACTGCCCCTGCTCTCCTCCTGCCCAGCATCCCTCCTCTCCTCTCAGGCTGCAGCACTAGCCTACACACATACACACTTGGAGAATAATATCTCCCGCTAAATTCACTTCAATAGGACTCTGGCGGCGTGAAACGCGTTAGCACATTGCAAACTGTCCACCCCCACAGTAAAGCTGCTCATTGGATAACCTTACTGCTTTTAATAACAGTATATCCCCCAGACGTATTTAGCTCTACTATATGTTTATGGCCCCTCCACACATCTCAACCTCTCCCTGCACCATTCTCATCACCGCTCGCCTTTCCAGTTCTCCTCCTCCCTCCTCGTTTGCTTTCTTGCTTCTATTCCTCTGCCTACCTCTCCTTCTGCTCGCCTGTCGATTCAGGTTTTTGTGTGTTTACGCTGTGACAATATCGCCGATGCAGAAAAGGACAAGAGTTGAGCAATTACCACTTTGGACATTTAAATATTGAATGTGTTGAATCGGAGCATTTTATCCCATAAGAGCATGTCAGATGTTGCGTGACGATTTAATGTTTCCCCACGGTTTCATGCATGTGTACGCAAAAATTTGGGCACCCCTTGACGGACAGCATATTTTGGTGATTTTGCCGTTGAAAAGCTACAAGCACAGTCTCCGTAAGATATGGAAAAGGGACAATATTACCGGCAAACATTAATGCATAGTAACTTCTTATTTCGTAAATGAAACAAAACCATAAAAACAAATAAATGCAAAACTGCGGCGCGTGCAAAAGTTTGGGCACCCTACGCACTCAGTGCTTGGTGAGACCCCGCCCTCGGCAGTTATCACAGCTTGTGAATGCTTTTTGTAGCCAATTTAAAGTCTCTCAGTTCTCGTATTTGGGATTTTCTGCCATTCTTCCTTACAAAAGAGCTCTAGTTCTGCAGTGTGCTTGGAGCGTCTTGCACGTACAGCTCTTTTAAAAAGGTCCACACAGATGAGGGCCATTCCAAAACCTTCAGCTTACGTCTCTTGAGGTAGTCCACGGTGGATTTCGAAGTATGTTTTTGGGCCATTATACTGTAATAGGATCCATCCTGTTTTAAACTTTTGGGTTTTGTTTTGTTTTTTTTACAGACGGTCTGATGTTTGTTTCTAGAATTTGCTGCTATTTAGTGGAATCCATTCTTCCCTCTGCCCATGCAGTGTTTCCTGTGCCACTGGCTGCAACACAACCCCAACGCGTGACGGATCCACCCCCATGCTTAACAGCTTGCAAAGTTCTCTCTTCGTGTAATGCTGCTTCTTTTTCTCTCCAAACATACCTTTGCTGATTGTGGCCAAATAGCTCTATTTGAACATCATCGGTCCGCAGCACTTGTTTCCAAAAGCACGTCAGGCTTCTGTAGATGTTCCAGTGCATACTTTAGATTTTACGACGAGGATGCAGGTAAGGTTTTCTCCTACAGACTCTTCCATGATGGTCTTCTTTGTGCAAGTATCACTGCACAGTGGAATGGTGCACCAACACTCCTGAGTAAATCTTCCTGCAGGTTTTTTTGGGGGGGGGGTTTGATTTGCCATTGTGACCAGATTATGAGCACTTCTCTCCAAGAGCTTTCTTGGTCTTCCAGATCTCATCTTAACCTCCACAGTTCATCTCAACTGCCGTCTCTTCATTATACTTCACACTGTGGAAACTGCAAGCTGAAAACGCTTCGCTGTCTTCTCGTCGCCTCCTGCTGCACTGTGCACATCAACAACTTTCATTTTCAGAGCTGCTCAGAGGAACCTGTGGTTGCGAGTGTTTGCACAACAATTGAAGAGTCAGAGTATTTAACAGCTTTGAAATTGGCATCAGCTGGCACCTCCTAATGACTATTGTTGACATGCCTGTCAGGCTGATTAAGATCTGAGCCTGTAAAAACTTGCACAAATAATCGGAGACTTGGGAACACTTCGGGGGCCCAGACTTTTGCATACGCCACAACAATGTTTTTATATTTTTTGTTCACTTTCTGCAATAAAAAGTAACTATGCATGAATGTTTGCTGGTAATATTTTCCTTTTTTCTCCATCCTACAGAGACTGTGGTTACATCTTTTCATTTAAAAAATCACCAAAATATGCTATTTGTCAAGGGGAGCCCACATTTTTTGCATACAACTGTATGTGTGTGTGTGTGTGTGTGTGTGTGTGCCCATTCTCCTCTCCTCTCCTCTCCTCTCCTCTCCTCTCTCTCTGACTGATGGAGGGTGGGGTAATCTGCACTGGTTGCCATGACACCAGACAGCCCTTGCTTGGCGAAGGCACGTAGCTTCCTCTCTGCTCTATTTCCCCGGAGCCCTCCACTCAGGAGTGTGTGTGCATCTGTGTCTGTGTGTGCCTATGAATCTGGGAGAGTCATATATGATGCACATGATGCACAAAGCTAAGTGGAAAAAGAGAGCATGGAGCGAGAATATTTACTGTCTCCGCACGTTGAACCGAGGGGGAAATAAAGCAAACAGCAGTATCTTATGGCAAAGAAGGGATTTCAGTGCAAATACCGTATAGATACACGTCTACAAACACACTGAAGGCTGGAAATCCTACAATTGCAATAATGAAAATTTTAAATCCTCATGAAAGTAAAACATTCTGGTGAATTATAGTGAACCCCGGCGTGCTCGGACACCCCGAGACGCACTCAAGGACCCCAGGATTTCCCGCAGCAGAGATTCACCGCATATGCCTACCACAAATCTTCTTTTACGAACCGGGTCGTTTCCCTTCTTAAGCATTTATCATTTTAATTCAACCTCGCTGTTCAGACAACCGAAAACCCAAACTGTCAAGGGCAGCTGGGACGTGTGGGCTCCCGACGTCTTCAGTCAGCATCCAGCCTCTTGAATCACCTCACATAAAAAAGTCGGTATCGGTCAAGCTTCGGAACAAGAGGCATTTGTTAGAGAGTTCTTTCTTAATGGTTAGACTCTGCAGACATTGTCTTGAAGGACGTAAATTACTGAAACACTCACACCTGTAGACGGCTAAAACGTACTTTCATGCTTCACGAGTTAGGTATATGCACATGTCTGTCCTTATGTCGCAGTCTCATTTAATACAAGAGATTTAATTCCTGCAGCAAATAGCTGCTCCCAGACCTGATGCAATTACTTTTCTTAGTCTCAAAAGGCAATCACGGTGTTTTGAACCACTCTCCTCACAGCTCTTGGAATCCTAATAAAAGTGTCCATGCCAGCTCCTATCCATCTATCTATCTCCAGACTCCAGCCTAGATGAATAATTTAGCAGGCTATATTTCCAGCCATCTGCTTCCCTCTCTCACTCACTCACTCACTCACTTACTCTCTCACTTGCTCTCCCTCCATCGTTCTTCTTTTCCCTCCTCACTGAAGTCTCTCTGTTTGTCTTCTGCTCGCCTTCTTATGTGTGCAATCAGCGGCGGGATTACGTGCAAAATCCCAATTAGGAAATGTGCAAAACGCGGTTGTTCAAAGTCATCGCCTTCGCTTCTTGTCGCCATTGTTTTGACTGCAAGAGAAATAATAATAATAATGTAATTCAGTTATACATTCGCAGGAACAAAATTCTAGTCATTCAGGGTCAAAGCAATATACATTTCATGGCGGTTTGCAGTGTGAGGGGATTTAAGAAGCCAGCTGTTTTATCACAAAAGTCACTCCACATCCACCGATGCTAACTGACGCTCTTTGCCGGACAACAGCAGGATGTAGCACTGACTCCCTAATGATCCCTGAAGCCATTCTGTGGTTAACAGAAGCCAGAGGAAGCCTTGAGAATGCATATACATCCTGGATCAAATCATTAGCTGTGATCAACATCTACAACAGTGCCTGTCAGAGCCCAGCAGAGGTCAGCCAAGTTCCTCTTTCCTGTCAGCATAATGAGCAAGCAACCACATGTTCCTCCACCAGCATCGTTTTCATTATCCGCGTGCAACAATTACGCCACCGGAGTAACTGACGATGCTCGCAGCTACAGTGCACAGATGACAATATAAGGGAAAATGAATATGTGATTATATATGTATATACAGCGACTTGGTGATTACACGCCGTCTGGGATTAATGTAAGCAAATAAAAGCAGCCGGGGCGAACGCAGGGATGGTCTCGATTCGCTGAGAATGCAGGAAGGAAGAGTCGCCAGCCCAGCAGTCAGACAGACAGACAGACAGGCAGGCAGGCAGGCAGGGAAAAGCTCCAGCAAAGGTTAATTTTAATGGAGGGAAGCTTGCAAGAGAGATTTAAGCTTGACTGTTGATGCAGACGGTGATGAGGAAGAGGTGTGGGGGGGGGGGGTAGAAAGGTTTAAAACCCGACAACACTGACTCAGTGAATTAGATTTGTGTTCATTTCTCTAACCTCAAAAATAGAGAAAGGAGATGTTTTTGTGCGGTTTGGGGGTTGTGTTCTCAGCGCTTGTTGTTCTACAAGGAATATAATTCCATCCGAGGTCGATTCCTCGCAGTCCACTGATCAATAATGCAGCCTATCGATCATGATTGATCCCCGCAGTACAAAATGATTTTTACATGAAAACACTATACACAAAATACCACATTCACTGCCACTGGACGCTCAAATGTGCAAGGGAAATAGATTTTATCGTTTTATAACCATCTTTTTAGATGTTTTTGGCACATTTGAGGTCTTTGATCTTACCCCATCCATAGATATGAAGAATAACGAGTAGCCATTTTTCCAATATCCACAAATGCCTTCCGTCTCTTCATATTTATGCACACTGAAAGCCATCATGTGCACAGACAGGAGCCAGTTTTGCTCAGTAATCCACCACTGCAATAACAGGTAAACTGTACCCAGCATCCACTGGTATCACCCGAGACGCAGGGTTTGCTCTGACTTAGTGTTTGTGTTATATTTTATATTAATGCTGGGTTACTTGCTAAGTATGATATGGCTGTGAGCTGTGATCATCTATTCTAGTTCCTCTTAGAATCACCGTTTGTTACTGCTTGTTAATGATACGTCAATTTGCTCTTCTAACTTGATTTGTACCACTAAGTAGAAACTTCAGACAGTTTGAAGATAAGACCTGAGCTTGTTGAGGTCAAGTATGAATCAAAAGCAGCAGTTTGGGCTGCTTTAAAAAAAGATTAAACCAACAGTTAGATGAAAAATATCACTAAAATGGGTCAAAACACACTATTGGTACTCTGTAAAGGTAACGGACATATAGGGGACCCAACTTTAGTGCAATTATTCGTGTAATAACTTTATTCTAAAATTCAAGTGAATCTGTTGTTATATACATATATATATATACATATATCCATTACCTACATTTTTAATTGTAAAAAGAAATTTGTGGAAATATAATCCAACAGACTCCAGCGATACATTTCCAGTGTAGTTCCCGAATTAACCCACTCCGGCTTGCCTCTGCAGGGTCAAATACTCTAACTCTGCTTCTCTCACTTTGACGAACATCCTGTCCTGTAGACTGAAGTGAGGATACGCATGGTTGCAACTCTTATTTTTTTGGAAATCTTACAGTATTTGACTGTTTTTGTTTTTGTTTTGCTGCGGCCCTCTCTTTGAGTTTGCCGAGGTGGTTAAAATCCAGAAGGTGAGCTGTGTTTTATTTTGATGCACTTGCATTCAGGGGTTGATAATAGTGTCCTTAACTCAACTACAAGTTGAAGTTACTTGTACCTGAGTGTTTCTATTTCATGCACTACTTTGAGAGATACAGCACCAAACAGCAATTTATAATCTAGTTAAAAATAACCCTACCTCGACGAGCTATATTAGATCAAAATACTGTATTCATGTAGTACATCAGTAATAATAATAATCTCTATATAATGCTTTGCAGTAAAAGAGGTCATTCTGCTACAGATGAATACTTTTAATACTTAAAATGACATATTATTGCAGACAATTTTATTTTTGAATAAAGGACTTTTGCATGTACCAGTTTTATTTTGCTGCCCTTACTAAGTTAAATACCTGAATGCTTGTTCTCAGATTGCTTGCACCGAAGCTCAAAATGTCTGAGTGTGTGTGTGTGCTCTTGAAGTTTGAAAGAAGCAAATTAATATAAAGATGTAAAACTGACCATAAACGCGTGAATTTGCACTAATGCTTTGGAGCGTGAGCGGATTTAGTTTGTATGCTAAAAATGGCGAGCCGTGACCTCAAAGAGCCCCCTCACGCACGCACACACACTCACACACACGCTCTCTCCTCTGATCTATCTATATTCATGCTATCTGTGCTTATCTGCTGGCTGGCTGCTGACCCTGCTGGTCAGGTTAGCTGGCAGCCTGACAGACTGGCTGACTGGCTATAAAACTGGCCGGCTGATTTGCCGGCTGGGACGCGTCTGCCCTCGTGTAGCCCCTGCAGCACTAGCAGCATCTATTACAAATACACAAACAGTCTCTGGTTCCCCCAGACATTCGCATTCAGCGCGACCTGCAGTGACCGGCTGCATGTATTTATAATCTGCTCTATCCTGCGGCAATTAAACCCCCTGAACCTCGACACGTTGAAAACACCACAGTCAGGGAAAAACTGCAAGCAGCACATGTCTGCTCTGGCCATCTTGTCACCTCGGTAATCAAACCGACGAGCAGCCAGATGCACTTGTAACCCTTTGCTTTCTGTTCCCTCAGACACCTCGCAGCGCAGAGACACTAAAGCCTCTGGCTCTTGGTATCCTGTTTCTAGGAACCGCAGTCCACTGTGGGCTGAGGTGGGGGCTGGGGGTGGGGGCAAAGTAAGAGGAGAGTAAAGTGGGGCGGGAGGGTGGGCTCGGTGTGCAGAGGTGGGCTGTGCATGCGTGAGGCTTTGCACACAATGGCGTCGCAGCAAGGTGTGTGTGTGTGTGTGTGTGTGTGTGTGTGTGTTTTGCACACAGGAAACGTGAGTGCATTTGGCGCGTTCGCATGCAGAATACGGCGACAGTACACTGTCATGCATTGTACCTGGTGGTTTCCCTTCTGCTGCAGGTTCTCAGTCTAAATCATGTCAGTGTGGTTTCTGATGTGCCAATCAAGTCAGTGGAGTGAACCAGACATAAAGAGGAAGATGGAAAAGAGACACAATTCACGGCTACGCTGTGAAATGACTGCAAGGTAAACGACACAAGTGGGAATGGGGAGAGCAAGAAAGAGGTGTGGAGAGGAAGTACAGAGAAAGGGGAGAAAGGAGAGAACAAGGGGAGAGAAGGAGGGGGTGGTGTGGGACAAGGACAGGAGAGAAAAAGGGGGTAAGAGAAAAAGGAGGAGGAGGAGGAAGAAGAGGAGGAGAGGCGAGACAAGGAGAAGGAGCGAGGCTCGGCGGGGAAAAATAGAGAGAGTGAAGTGAAGGGGCTCTGGAGGGGGAGGTAAGGGGGAGACGGGGAGGGGAGGAGGGGGCTGCTGCTGCTGATGCTGGAGCACAGCGCGGCCAGGCTGAACCGAGTGAACTGCAGTGGAGGTCAGGGAGTCCAACATTCCTCTGGAACACTGTGTTTACACTGCGTAGCAGAGAGGGGGGAGGGGGGAGGCCGAGGGGTGGGGGGGTGGGATAAGGGGGGACGACGCGCAGGAAGAAAATCATCCTCCGAGACACTTCAGGGATTGTGCGAGGTGTGTGTGAGGGAGGGAGAGAGAGAGCGTTGTGTGTGTGTGCGTCGCTTATCCCTTGTAGCGTTTCTAAAGCACCGAAGTAACCTGATTCCAAACTCCCTTCCTGCCCCTGCACCCCCCACCCCCCACCTCCTCACCCCACCTCCTCCATCTGACGCTACTTTAAATCAACTTTAAACTTCATCTACCATGGATTTGTGAGAGTACGGCCTGCCGAATGAAATCAAAGGATTAGGAGCTGAAATTTGAGTGTCATGGCTACTCCTGGGCGGACTCCCACCCGGCATTAATAATGTATGTTATTACAAACTTTTTAAAATAGAAAAGAGAGATATTAACTCTAAAAATTATTTTTTTTAGGGTATTTGGTGTCTGGAGCTTTTCAAATGAAAGCAAAGAGAGAATTCTTATTATTATTTTTTTGTTTCCTGATTAAAACCGACAATTATACTCAGATTTCAGTCAAATATTATTTAGTAAAACGTTAAAAAGGGGACACAAATTTTGATGGAATTAAGTACATTAAGAATATGTGACAATTATGATGCTGTGATTTAAACACAAAGAATCAGTGTCATACCAGGTAACGTGCAATGCAGGGCTTTAAAGTCGATGCTTTCTTAATTGTTTAAAAAGCTGCAGACAACTTTTTTCCGGATTGCTCCTAATTGGATTTTCTGTCAATTATAATTTGGCGAGGAGGTTTCTAAAGATTTAAATTACTATATTGTATTTGCATTTAAAATGCTGGGGAAAGCATTTTTGTTTCTTTTCAAAACAAGAATGTTTGGCAAAAAACTTTTTGCAACAATGTAATTAAAAATTATACACAAAGGATTTCTAAGACAATAAATTAATAGGGAAATGTGAGTACTTTATTACTTAGAACAAAAACAAATTATATATTCATTTTCAGCTTTTTCTTTGCTGGAAACATTAGTAAATGTATCTCCAACAGCTGCTAAATTACAAAAAACAAAAACAAAAACAACCGTAAGAGATGTTGCATTTTTAAAAAATCAGCCGCAGCAACAAAAGTTCGGTCTGATCAAACGGCGGCGAACCGGCGAGCGGTCACAGCGGAGGCTCTGAGCCCCTGCAATCATCTCCCCACTATGCTCCTGCACATCCTCTCATAGTCACTACACAAAGACGTTTCCTTTCCCCATCTGCTGGTGCAAGAGAAACTACACCACAGGCGGCGATCGCATGCAGCCTGCTGTCGGACTCACTCCTACACACTCACAAATCCCTCAAAAGACACATCATCGATATATCTTTCACGTTGTATTCACATTATAGGCTATAGACAATTATTTCTTGCCTGTTATTTCTTGGCGAATGTAACGTTTATGGAAAAAAAAATCGACATGTCAGTCCAAAAATTGCTTTATGAAGCTTCATTGTGCACTTTCACAAAGATTTAACTGGCTTAAACACAAAAAAAATAGTAGATCAAAGTGGTTACACCGCCATCCGGCTGCCCGCCAGTTTAATGCTCCAGAAACCAAATTTTCCTCAGACACATCCATATGAGATTAAGAAACCGCTAAACACAGAGGAGGTTTTTTCCATTTGTATGCCACGATGTGCCGGCCAGTTATTTTCCAGACTACTCTGATACACATATTACCATTTAAATCAGATTTCATTCGCACTATTCAGACTTCAGTAAATATTTAGTGTTTACTGTGCCATTGAGGAATGCTATCACCGCTGGCATCAGTCAGAATGATGGTTTTAGCTAATCAAAGCAGTAGTGAGGAGCAGGTTCGGGCTGTCTGGGCTCCGGACTGAATAATCAATTTGTTCCTCAGACTGCTGTATTAATAGCAACACTTGTCGTGAAAAAGAGCAAAATGCATAAGCAGCAACAGCAGACTTAAAGTTTAGGATGTGAGACTCTTAAACTTGATTCAAATCAGAGTCCTTTGGCCTCTAATCCACGAGCTGTATCCCAATCCTGACACAGCAGGCATTTTATATCTGCATATCATCTGTATGGTACCAGCTTCAGCTTCATTATGCAGTGAATCATTCAAACAGGGAGCAGATCAGCTGCAGACGACACTGTCAACTGGCTTGCAGTCCCCAGTCAAACTGGGGGAGAGGCTGAGCCACGGCTCTGAGAGCTGACTGTCATTTGGACAACAGGCTGACGGACATTTGAGCAGGATTTCCAAAACTTTTTCAGAACTGGAAAGGCACTGCACAATGCACACTGACAGCAAGTGAGGACGCTTTGGGACTCCCTGTCAGTAAAAGGAGCGCAGGACTTCTGCTGTGGTTTCATATTTAGGATTTCCTCATTTTCACAAGACATATCTACAAGCGCTGGGTTTTGGAAGGCAGATTCTGATATTTCAAGAAGCAATTTGAGACTTTTTGGGGGAAAAAAAAACCAAAATAAAGATATTAAATTTGAGGAATTAATCGTTGATCCAAAATGCGCACTCATCGCGAATACAAGCAGGGAAAGACTGTTAAAGGATAGTTTTTGAAAAAGGAAAAAATAAAAGTTGTGGACTTTTTTCAAAGTTCGACAGAGGCGTTATTATGAAAAGTTCAAGATCTGAAAACGTCTGGAGTGGGTGGTATTATAGAGTAAAATATCCAGGGATGGAAGAATGATTCAGTCTGCTAAAGAAAAGCAACAACACAATAATCTGAAATCCTTCATCCAACACCGTGCTTTGATCAAAAAGGGCTTTTGAGGAAATGTTTGTGTCTGACAGAAAATATGGCCTCTGTGACTCTTAGTAACGCGACATTAAAAAGATTTATACCGAATTTACTCTGATTTCATCTTCAGCAATGCGTTGAATTCTAGGAAAAATGTCAATTGAAATGTGAAAAGTGTGGTGATGAGACGAAGGAGGAGATTTCAGGAAGAGACTGAGTTGCCTCAAAGTTGCACTCCTCACCGAGGGCACCAGTACTCTCCCCTGGGTATTAACCAGCACCGAAGGGGAGGAGACAGTGCGAACGCCATCGAAGCCGGCATATAGCCACGCCTGCCAAACGGGTGAACAGCTTCAAGCCAGACATCTGTCGCATTTCCCTTTTTCTACATTCCCATCCCTCGCTCCGGAAAAAGACGGAGGCCCGGGGAAAAGGTGGACAGAGAAGGAAATCGGAGACAGAGGAGATGGGCGAGGTAGGCGTCGGATCAGAGCGAGCCTGAAACAACAATGGATAGCCACAGCTTTGACAATGCCTTCCCAACCCTGGATAATTCGCCACCCCTGGCCATCTCCTCCTTCTCCACCACTCCCCCTCCGAGAGCCAAGACCTTTGCTCTCTCCATGACAGGCAGCATTCTTTGTCTGGGTCCGCCAGACCCCTGGTCAACCCAGACAAAAGGCAAGACAAGAGAGGACTGAGAGAATGACAGGATGACAGAGGGGACGGTGGAGGGGGTGATAAAGCGAGGGGATAGATGAACGAAAGGGGTAAGATCGGGCAAAACCGCGGCTCACCTTTTGTCCGGCTACACTCTCCCTCTCCCTGTCTTTGTACGTGTCTATGTCATTAATTTTCCAAATTACTGCACGGTAATCCAGCAAAAAGGGTTTTTTTGGCTTTCAAGGGAGGGACGCGAGCAGCCTACAGCGTGCCAATTATTCATTTTGCATTTTTTGTCATTCGGGTCGACTTTTCGCCACAACTTCCGAGTGTTTTTCATTCCCCCTTTTCTCAGTGTTGTTCACGCAACCGGGCGCCGGGTCCAGTTCGGGTCCTGGTTGCGTCATTAAGAACAACAGGAGAGGAGAGGAGAGGAGAGCTCAGGTGATGTTTGTTGTTTCTAGTACTCTTCGGTCTGCTTTACCAATCGTAGTTACATCATCAAAAAGTTTCACTGCTCCCTCCTATGACACTGTCTTTCACATAAAACAGTATACTTTTGGTGTGCTCATCAAGTGCCGAGTATGATTATGGCCAAGAGCGTGTTCGCTTTAGCACGCATGGTTCTTCGAAATTTAAAGCAACTCAAAGAATCACAAACTTTTCAATATCATGGCATAAAACATACAGATGGGTTTGAGAGTAGTAGCTCTTAATAAAACCGCATGTACTTTTGGTAATGTGATTGGTTTTCCAATTGCCAATTTAAGGGTTCCTGAAGAACGTGTAGTTGTACCATCCCGCCCGCCACAAATACATATTCTGCCATTAAATGATACTTCATTTTAAAAATAATGAACACATTGACACAACACTTGAAGGTTTCTGCGCTTCTTTAAGTATCCCGCAAAGTGGTCTGGAACAGTTTCAGAGTGAATTTGAAGTTGATAGTCTCTTTAATCCTGAAACCGGGCCACGCCGCTATGTGTTTTGCTTCATAAAAAACATGTGTCTTAATGTATGCAAAAGTCATTCACAATAAGACATTTTGCACCGACAGTATCTTTATATGTTATGAAAGAGATAATGCATCGTCTTTTGGTGATAGTATTCATGTCCCCTTCAGAAAACACTCTGGAGAAAATTTGGTTTTGGGAAAGTCGGAACATTTGGTAGCTAAAAACGTGCTTTTATTACAGACATACGGTAAACGCTCATATTTATATTCAGAATATATGCTATACAAGTCAAAATTGAATTACAATCACAAGTAGTTTAGCTTACCAGTGCATCTTACTACCATTAGCTACGCTCTTTCTTACAAATCGCATCGAGGCTTTGAGCTATTCATGACGCGAATAGCGTTATTGTCTGCAGGCCAATCGAAATGCTCCTTTCAGTAAAAATAGGTGCACACCAAAAATAATAATATGGCATATGATTAAACACATGACTACGACCCGCGCTGACTCCGCAAGTGTTGAGTTTGCAGTGAAGCGAACCCGGGCGGCGCTATTCGCATTCACGGTATCGAATCTCACTGAGAGCAAAAACAGCAGCAGGTCTCACTGCTAGATGCTTCAGAAGCTAACACGTGAAGCTACTCAAGGCCAAGCTGCCATTATGTTATCGAAAAGTAAGCGAGACACGAGTGCAGAACTGCAGCCATGAGTCCTGACATCTTACCACTTGACTTGACTTACGTGCATTCCACATGCAGACTCCAGCTTAACTTGTGACTTGAATCAAATGGGAAGAACTGACCCGACTGAGACTGAGCCAAAAAGCGATTTCAGACTTCTGAAAAATGCACATGGTGCTTCGCCTTCAGCCTAACTGTTAAATGTTTTGAATAATTAATAACATAACCTAATGCACATGTTCAGATGCAGCTGACGGCGTGAGAATTAAGCAAATTAAACTCCAAATTGAGATTAAAGGAATTAGCCTTTCATTATAAAATGATTTAGTCTTTTTCATGTAATTGAGTAGTTTAATAGTTACCCTCTTCATATCCGCCGCATATTGGCTATTTCTCTCCCGTGAGCTGTAAATGATTCTTAAAGAACTACACTTTTTATTTATGCGTTGGCGCCTTGCTTAGGCTCATTAAAGAGCTTTCATTTTTGTGAAATATTTGGTGCAATGTTATTCTATATGTTTCAATATCAGCAAATATTTTCACAAAGAGCCTATTATTTAAGCCACATCTTGTTTTCAACGAGACGTAAGAGGCGGGCAGCTGCCTACAGGGGGAAGAGAGCTGTGATCCGTGTGAGCCCAACAGCTGAAAAGGCCGTTTGAAATGAGCGGAGAGCGCACGTCACCTCTGCATTGCGAAGCATGCATCTTATGAGTTGCAACAGTGCGCTCTGGCTTTTAATACTAAACCAAACTTGAATTTCTAGGTTCAGACGGGTGAGTGGAGATGTGTCCAGGTCATACGCAGGAGCAGGAGCACTAGGACTCATAGTAATTTTGTTTTTGAGCATCCCCATTAAACCATTTAACATATTCACATATTTCTTGATTCTTATTTAATGGGATATTAAAATCATCTTTTATATTTTTAAAAAAGTACATTTGACATGATTGTAGCCATTGTAGCCAATCGTAAATCATAAAACATCACTTGTGTGTATCTCAGATGCCACCTAACTGAACGTCATTAGTCTGAGTCTCCCAAACTGTTGCATCACCTCGTCTGGTAAAGAGCAAATCATATTACTGTGAGCTGAGCTGAGACGGTGTGCTTTCACCTGTTCATTAACTCTTCTCAAATCAGTCAGCACTATGTTATAGGACATGGGAAATGAGAGGGCAGACGCGAGGGGTTCACAGGGTAATGGTATCCTCTACTTGCGCACACTTACACAAACACAGTGCTGTGTCACCTCTAGTACAATTACCGACGGAAGACACCCCCCTCCCTCCCTTCCTTTGAGTCTGTTCCAGCCCTGGTGCCTCATGGTGGGGCTATAACTCATGTTACAGAAGTCGCCACAGTATACTGCACCTTGTGCCGGGGCGCATACGTAGAGCGGCGCAGCGCAGTGTTTTTTAACGGCTGAGCAGAGAGAGGAAGCCGAGAGGAAGTGTGTGCGAAGCAGGCAGAGGGATTAAGAGGGTATGACGTTTTCCACTTGAAGGCGGTAAAAATAAATAGGAGATGGCAGCCAAGGAGAAAATGTGGAGCGACGTGACATAATGAACCCAGTGAACCCTCGTGGAAACGGCTGTTTCCAGTATATGATCCGGATGGTGAAGGCAGGGCAGCTGTTTACATTCCTGTTGTCAAAAAGCTGTATTTAATGCTGAACAAAGGGTACTCTGCACGCAGTATAGTTGGTTTAAAACCTGCAGCCATGCTGTATATCAAGATGCAGAATATGAGACAGAGTGATGCAGTCAAGACTAAGTTGTGTGAAAGAGGAAAAATGGAGAGGAGAGAGAGAAAATGAGTTGTCTGGCGCCCAGAGGAACTGGGGAGCTCGATGCTTCTAAAGCCTTCACTTCAGGCCAGTATGTTTTATTTATGCTTTTCTGTTCTCTCTGCCAAGCTGGCTGGCTTGGCTGGCTGCCCGGCTGGCTGAATCATGAACTTACCAGGCGAACAGATGAAACGCTAATTGACCGTCGGATGACCCGATGGTTAGCGGACGATTCTACTGACTTGACTGCGTGATGAGATGCATAAAGAAGGAATTGTTGTAGGACCACCTGTCTGCCCCGCACTGACTCACAGTAGAGGAAAAGGCGTTTGTTTGCCTCTCGTGCTGTCAATCATACAGAAACTGGAGGTTAGCAAACAGCTATTTTTTTATTGAGCTTTGCATCAGTGTCAGGATATTATATTTATATAATATTATATTCGCACCAAGCTCACAGTGATTACTTTCATGCACACTATACACTCATAATTACAGTAAAAGAGCTCTTGGGATTGGAGGCTTTTCAGCCTTTGTGGGGCTATACTAATCTTTTGTCGATGTTCCCTGTTGCATCACTTCTTTAATAGGAAAAACTATGGTTTGTAATAACTAGAGTTATATTTTTGCTTGGGCCAATAGCTCTCACAAATAAGCACACAGTTTTCACTGCAAAATGCGTTACAAGATCTGGGGAACAATCAAACCTTTCAAAATGAGTCCAGCGGACGGCAAGCTAAAGCAGTTCAGCAGTCGGACAGATTGGCGTAACAATGCATCGTAGTTATCACTATTGATTTATCAAAAACAAATGTAAACAGATGAGTTATTACATATCTGGCTGTATATCACTGAATCTAGTTTAGCAATATTTATGTGTTTCACCGTAGTTGGCAAGTGTGTATATATACAATGCACAGACAAAGTATAGTTTGTATGTGCTGTCCACACATTCAACGGACATTGACTGCACTCATCCAATCTGTTTTGCAGGGTTGCAGACGCAGCTGCAGAGAATGGTTGTATTCCATTGACTTGCAGGAGAACTAAGTTTCAGACTCAGTCTGGTTCCGCGAACGCCTCTAAACTTGCTATGCCTTGGAACTTGGAGCTAAAAATAAAGCTTAAATCGGTAAATAAGGAAGATATCATCCCGGGCGTAATCGGACAATAAGCACGATCAAGGTTATCTGCTGCTGTTGCATCTCTGCAGTGGAACTTGGGCCGCAGAATACCTTCAGCTACTTTAAATGCAGATTGATTCGCCTCCACAAAAAGCGATCGTGGACTGACGGGGAACCCGTTTTTAGGTTGCTCACAGTGAGAAGTAATACTTTTCACTGTTCTGCACTGTATTCCCCATCGCTTACTCTTTAGTTCAAAATAGCATATATCACTGTCAATGTTTCATCTTTTGTTTACACGGATTCTTCATTTTACACTGTCTTGACTTGCACGTCTTGTTTTTCTCGTTTGACTCCATCCATCGCTTCTGTTGTTTGACTCTGCATGTCAGTTTTGTTGCATTATATGCATTACACGAATCAGCCTAACTGTTCAGACGTCAGTGCGTGGTTAAGAGCTGTAAGGATTCAAAAACAGTAGCCTATAGCGTTTTAATCCCAAAAAGACTATACCAGCAATTATTTTAACACAGAGCCTATGCACGTCCACAGTTAGTAGCTGTCCTTTGGTCAGTCTTTCCTCACGTACAGCTTCTGCAAACAGGCCCAATGTTGTGCTGTAGTGCACTGACTTAAGCCTGAGAAAACCACTGAGATGACCATGAACGCCGATTCCATAGTGTTGACCCGCTTATCTGAAAAGGAAATAATCAATACTGTAAGATAAAAGCACAGAGACCAGCTGCAGGTGTTGGAAACATGTCACGCTCTTGTCTCAGGCCCGTGTGTAGCTGTGCACAACTGAACTCTGCATTTAGAAAAAGGAAACACACACACATTAAAGATATATATATATATATATATATATATATATATAGGTATATATATATAGCATATATCTCTCTCAGTGTAGGTGTAGCCTGCAAAAAACTTTCCTTCTGCACATTTGCTGCATGAGAATGATCTCTACGATCAAAGTGCAACATCCTGAGTAAAGGGTCACTTACTTTGCTAAATCACAAGTAACATTCAAACAGCATGGATTCTAGTATCTAATTTTAACAAAGTGAAACCTAAGAATCTGAAAAATATATTTCCTAAAAAGCTAAATAGTTAACTCATAACATAAGCATTGGTGATACAAGACAAAAGTGACAATGGGTCGTCTACTTGATGCTAAAGTAGTGGAAAATAGTGGGAAAACATAATCTTAATGAAATCTGTATCTAAAACCTCAATCTGCATTTCAGGCTGGGTACTTATTTCACACATTTGGTGAGACTGTATTTGTAAGCCTATATTGAATTACGCCCCCCCACCCCATCTCACCCACCACCTGCATCCAACCTCTCCAATAACCTCCTGCTGTCTGCCACGCCCTCCTAAAGCCTTCTCCCTCTATTCTGCCATTATGTACAAAGTCCGGGTGGAGCCCCAGCCTCCGGGATCTAAGCTCCAGGCAAGCCCCTCACATCACAGCATGGCTGCCCCACATTCCTCTCACTTATCTGGGGTAGCTGAGCACAGATGGCCCCCTGAGAGAGGTGCAGATATCAAGTTGGCAGGGAGGCTGTGGGGAGGTCTGCTGGCCGCCAAAATAATTACCTGTCACGCGGGGCGATAGTTTGTGGTGAGAAGCAGTCATTTTTACACCAAGAAATAAAGTAGTCTTGGGGATAGTCTTCTTATCCACCCTCTCTAGCTCTGCTTTAATTTACTGCACTCTCATTCGCCTATCTTCCATCATTGCACTTCCTCTTGCTGCGTTGGCCTCTCACATTTCTCCGCAATTCATTACCAGCTGTCAATCATCTGTCCAGCTAGGCAGGCTTACACACGAAACACTCCAAGCAACTACAGGCAAGAAGTATGATGAACAAGAAGCAAAATAGGACACAGAATTACCAGGTAAATGCTTCCAGCCCCGCGTGTAAAATGAAACCTCACACCTCCTTTTCCACCTCTGGAAAAGAACTTCAGACCTAGACTTTATGGTAACCCACATTTGTTTCAGTTAGTGTTATCCACCTCTGATGCCATGATGCTGTTAGATAAACTTAACCCATAACAACTGATATACACATATGCACAAGTTACAATCCGAAGAGATGATCCATGATAGCAAGATTAGATTTCATTTGCTAATCTTGGTGTAGGAAGGAAGGAGCACATGATTGATGTTGGCTATCTAGAACAACACCTGACCGCCTCAAACATTAGTCTTGATTTAATGACTGCAAAGTCTTTTTTTTTCGACTAAATAATTAAAATGTGACTCAAACTTAGGCTGGATTGTTCTCTAAAGTTTAAAACTAAATCAAAGTTAGAAGCCAACTTTTGCTTAGAATTTTGGATAATAGTTTTTTTTTCTGTTTCTGTTCAGAGTAAAACATGACAAAAGACAACATATCTTCTGTTTTGCTACAAGAATTGGAAATATTAATGACTGGCACAAAGTAAAACTCTTGGTGTCAAACTCCTAAATCCTATAATTCAAAAATCAAAGCAAGTGTTCTTAGGACAAAATGTCACAAATCAAAAGCAGCCTTCCTGGGCCGTCAAACATAAGTCCTGCTGACTGATGGACTGGGGGATGGAGGGTGGGGAGAGAACATTCATTCCGGCTCACATGCACCCCTCACATGCCTCGTGACAAAATAAACATTATCTGTGGTACTTGGCCCCGCGCCAGCATTCAAGGAGAAACGGCCAGCGAACAGAATAAATAATTTCATCTGTCTCCATCAGCCCCACGCCACGCCACGGCTTTGGGCCTGTCTTACATGTCAGTGAAACTTTTACCACCTCACCTCAGATGATGACAGCACATTTACTACAAGGTGCGATTTGACCGTAGACTGTTTCACCCACTGATTGGGGGTGCTGCCATCTTGTGTTGAAGACATCATTTTGAGCCACCTAACACTGCTCGGTACCGGTATCGTGCTCCCACCCATACACTCACCCAACTCAATCGCACTTGATAGCGCACACAAGCTGTTAATCATGATGCTACCCCCCTTTGTATGGCATCAAATGACAAATTAAAACCAAACTATACATAAGCGTGATATAGAATTCAAAATGCTTGGCAAAACGTTATTTGACGTGTACAAGTTGGGGCGGGGCTTATGACTTATACTGCAGCCAGCCACCAGGGGGCCTTCCAGATGTTTTGGGTTCGCTGTCGTGTCGTTCGTCAGTATACAAATTTTTTGGGGTTGGATATGGAGGCTCATGCTAACTGGCTAGTTTTTTTTTTTTTAAAACAGACAAAACAAATTAACTTTAATTTGCTTCTGGGTTCAGAACTGCAAACTGTAAATCAAATGTTCTTTTTTCTTAGATTTTTCGTCTTAGCATCTTCGTAATTATGATTGTGTTTTTTTTGATCAAAAGTACAAGCTGTTTGCTCAAAGCAACACTAATTCATGTTCAAATATAACTGTAACAAGTGATCAGATGATTGCAATGTCCGTTGTGTCTTCTGAGGTGATGAAACCACAAACAATTATCAGCCAGCTCTACAGCTCTTTTCAGTTCTACGGCGCTTTTTAGCATCTTTTACAGCCCACAACTCCGCTGTGTTGGTTCACTGTCGCCACTTTCATTCAACGGCTAGCTATTGAACACAGGGGAGCATTTAGCAACCGAAGACACAAATATTTCCCTTGGCGGAGAGCAAAAACATATCTAAAAGCTTATAGAGCCGTAATATGCAGCTGTTTATATCTTGTTGCACTGATAAACATTATAACATCATAAAGATGAGTGTTTTCTTCCAGCATGAGCATGAAATATCCCCAAAACAGCAGATTTCAAACAGCCATGTAGATCAAACCAGGTGCAGCTGGCTGGGCAGCAGCTCAGACCTCGGCGTTACCCATGAGATCTAGCCTTGGGCCTCCCCAGCCTACACAGTCCTCCACCCACACCACCTCTGGGATTCAGGGTAGTTTAATCATATTTAACAATACTGCTGGTTTACTTTCCTTTCCGCCAGGAGCCAAATGTGACCGCCCTGTAATTGCTTCCATACCCCACCCCCACCCCCCCTGCACTGTACAAGTGTAAATACGTTAGAATGGCAGGTAGTTCAGGCTCCTCCTATAGAAAAACACAGGCTCCTACTGTAAACAGGATTTTTTTGTCTGAACCCCGTGCCCCCTCCACACGCCCTCCCCAACACCTAATATGTAACGTGTGTGTATGTGTGTGTGTCTCTGAGGAATGCTTTGAGAGGCTTGATGGATTCTACCCACACCATAACTCCCTTTACTAAGAAATAAACAAATATGATTGAATTATGATGCAAGGCGCCTATGAATTTTCCAACACACTTTGGTTTTGTGTCTTTTTTTTTTTTATCAGTCTGAGGGCACGTTGCTGCTCTCTCTGGGGCCTTCAACAACATTAGTTTGGCTGGAAATAGTCGTCTGCTGTTTCCCAGAATTACCGCCGTGGGTGGATGTTGAAAGCAGTTTGAAAAATAGCACCTTTCATTTCTTTGTCTTTCCTGAAACAGGACCCTGAACAGGAAAAGGTGGCACAGTTAAGTGGAGGAACGGCTTCTGAAATTTGTACACCTCAGTCAGTGCTTGGAACGCTTACTGCAGATAGCAAAGCAGTGAAATTTTGTTGTCATATATTCTGATTTCCTGCGCAGGTGCATTTATATTTCATTAAAACCCAGATTCCTGTACGGCTCCGCATGTCGGAAACACAAGGTGTTTTTTTATTGAGCGAATGTTTGTGTTGCAAAAACATCTTTTATAAATGTGACAAATCCGGCTCTGACTCATGCGCATAAGAGGCCCCAAGGACATAAATATATGTTTTTTGAAGGCGGATAGCAAAGGGCTGAACTCACATCTCTGACGAGTAAATGCTCTCACTGCTACTCAAGGTTACACACACAGAATGGAGTCTATTCATAAAAAAAAAAAAAGCACCACTACCTTAACAAGGTCATTCCCAAAACTACCTTTGAGTCATTTACCCGCAACCTTCAGTACTCCTGATTACTCCTGCGTAATTACTTTGCTTGAGATTTGTGGCGTGACATGTAATTTGTCTCTTTCAGGCACGAGGGAAAGTTCTCATGATACACTTTGCGGTAAACGCGTTCTGACTGACAGCTCACAAGCACTCTTTGGTTGAAAACAGTAAAACAGTTCATGACACGGTCTGTAGATTGGCAAACTTAAGGCTTCTGTGTCCGCCAGGGGGCCCTCAAGAGCACTTCAAATCAAGAGAACTTCGAAGGTTTTGAGTGTTTTTCGGATATAATTTATTGAGGGTAATCATACATAAATCGAATATTATGCACAATTTGATGCACAATGTTGGTGTCGAGACAATCAACATCTCTCTGACTCAAGGGAACCCCCGTGTCAGTCATGTCAGTGGATGGATTTGATTGGCAACTGTCCAATCAATCATTATGCTGCAAAAAAATGTGATATTTGCTGAGACAAATAATTAGGAATTCGTTAAAGACAACATTAAACAAAACAGATAAAGTTTCCTCATTTTATAAGGGAGTCTGGGGTCGAGCTCCGCTGGGAAGGAAAGTTTCTTTGCAGTTGTTCTCCTGTTTAGGTCGTGTTCCTGCTTCGTTTTAAGTATGGTTATTCCCTCATCGTTGGTGTTGTTGTTCTCATAAAATATAATGTTTTATATCATTATAAATATTGTTAAACTACATAAAGAGTTTATAGTTCTATTTCACAGTCCTCCAGACAAAGGCCCCCAAAGAAAACTTGCCCAGGGCCTCTAGTGTCGGGCCAACAAGCATCACGAACCAAATGCTGTTGCGCTGAGGTAAGCTACAAACCTCACATAAAACTGAAAAATGAAATGACCCAAATAAATATGAGCAAGTCTTCCAGAGAACATGACAGGCACTTTGTCTGTGTTTTTGTGGTCCATTCTTTTTTTTTTTTTAATATTACTCAATGATCCTTCAGGTGGCGTCAAAGAACTAGAGGCAGCTCAAAACTCCAAATACATCTGTTTGTCAGTAGAGACAAGGACTTCTTTTCCCAAAAGGTCTAAGTCCATGGAACCTGCAGTGAGGCTTGTTTTACCTTGCCTTCAGGTGCTGTTTACGCTCACACAGGGTGCTTATTAGTCTGCTCTTCAGTGAGCACAGTAGACCTTAGATTTGGCATGTTTACATCCAGGGCCATAGAACAAAGTAGTGTGAAAAGTACTGTATGTTGCTAGGCGGAAACGTAAGGGCTTTAAGGTCGACATGGGTGGGTTTTGAGTCCTGTTTTGTGCGACTATTCAAGTCGTTTGTGTCTTTTTTTTGTTTTCTCCATCCTACTGGCCTCAGAATTGGCTTTAGGGTCGGCAGTGTAGGTAGGTTCGTCCACCTCCGTTCACCAAGAGTGAAATATACTGAGTAATAGACAAATTGCCATGAAACTTACACCCATGACTGACGTTGGAATCATACTGACTTTGGTGATCTGTGGCTTTTTCTGACAAAAACATCATGAGGTTGACACTTTTTCGCTTTTGGTGAAATGTTCTGGCAACTATTGGATGTACTTTGGCGATCCCTTAAAGGCCCTGGGCATTTGTACAGATGTTTCCAATTGTCTGCTTAATTACAACCCTGTCAGGTTGACCCAGATGGAGCTTGTACTGGCAATTACATGATGTCACACAAGCCTATGGGCCAAAAAGAAAGATAAGAAGGTAAATTGGCCTGCCCTTACAGGTGCAACTAAACTAATAGAAGTGAGAGGGAGCTGTCAATCAAACATAGTTTGTGCATGCCCACAAAGCCCAGAGAAGAGGTCACGGGAGCTCAGGCAACATAAGTGAGAACACCTGGATGGACAGACCGTGAATAAGTTGGGGTTTTAAAAGTATCGTGAAAAATTCTGTAGCCTGTTCTCATGTAATAACATCACTGCCAGCATAGATCCACTCCGCTCAACCTTGTTTCAAACCATGATCCTTCACTTCACTTAACCAAGTATTTATTTTTCATAACAATGATATTTCCCTACTCTTAAACAAAACATAGTTGCGACATCCAGATCTCGTTTCCGCAGAACTGTCCAATAACAATGTTCTCGTCTGGCAGTTGAGTTGTTTTCAAATGACTCATGTAGTTTTGATATTGGTTCAGATTCCCAAAAAAATCCACTTTACTTTACTTAAGATTAATTAAAGTTTATTGTGTTTTGGGAACTCAATTAAAGATATGAAGCACTGGTATCTTCCAGTTAAAAACATTTATGGTACTCCTTCCAATCAAAGCATTACAGCTAGCTCAACACAGCATAGTTCCCTATAGCCCTGGTTCAGCCTCGGTTTAACCACAGCCAACATCCTCTAACACCCAGGAGCTCTGGCTAAACAGGGATCTGTGCCTTGCACCCTGTGCTGAGGCCAGTCCGGTCTAGCACAGTCCAGCCCAAGGCCAGACTCACTGGGGAATTTCAGATGAATTCAATTTCACCTCTGGCCTCTGTTGCGGCAGCTTGAGCCTTGCCTACACAAAAGGCCAAGTTTCACATTGAACGTGAGAACCCCCTCATCTCCTGACCCCTATTACCATATGAATGGACCAGAAAATGGAACTGGGAGCAAAGAGGGAGACACAGGACTGTCTGAGTCCAAGCAAAATGGCTCATTTTATAGAGCGCTTGGTTTACCTTTTCCAACTCATCAAAAGCGGGAATTTTTCTCTTGTGTGTTTCTAAGCTAGACATACATGTGGGGATGTCACCCAAAGGCTCATTTGGAGGGGATCATTGTACTGAACCTGAGACCTTACGGGGAAGACTCAGCCATCTGATCATCCATGGCCACAAGCTCATATGAACATCAACAGTTCTAGATCAAATACAGAACAAACTCTAATCCAAAGATCAGATCCTTTCTGTCCCGTTAAATGGCCTCTGACTCCTCATATCAACTCAGTGCTTCCGTCTCTTTAACTGGAGCTGTAGCTCTGTCAGTATTTATCAGTGCTCTTTGTGCTGACCCTCGGCAATGCTTCTCTCTTCAACCTTCATGTGCTCCCGCTAGCATGAAACGCTAAAATAAGAAAGCCACAGCAAGAATGCCTGCAATTACATAGGGCAAAACGTTTCGGAGCGCCGTCCAAACCAGACTGTGGAAACGATTCAATTCAAAATTAGACACGATTGAAGTGTATGATTTGCCATTTTGAGCCAAATGAAGTATCTGTCTGCTCAGGTGCATCAGCTTGATAATAGGTCCAATCATGATCTAATAATGAACAAAAGGGGTGGATAGGAGATGGCCCGTCGCACACGTAACAAGACAATATTACTCTGAATAGTTGTAAATGTGGGCATTTTTTGAACATATTTTCTTGATAAGAGTCAACTATGAGCATTTCAACATTTCTCATTTTTACAGTATCTTTTATTATGAATTATTATTGTTGTTGTTAAGGTAGGATAAGGATGAGTTGAGAGTTGTTTGGTTAGCATATCCTGATTAGTTGGGTTGTTCGATCACAAACAAATGTGATTAAACTGCATCCACAATGTGTTAAATCATTATTAAATAAGAAGCTTTGATTGTTACTTATTAAGTTTTGATTTAATGCTTTGAAGCCAGGTTTTTAGGAGCTTTAAAGCCAAAATATTATAATAATTAATATAATATAATGTTCTTCTGCCAATATTTATGGAATTTCCTTTTGTTTTTCACATGAAATGGTCCAATTAAAAGCTGCAGTGAACACTGGCAGAAAATATAAATAATGTAACAGCTTTAGTAAAAATATTTGGTGTCGGCCTTCCAAAAATTCCTATTAGTCATTTCTAATAAACACTTTTTTAAAGCAGTTGTCTGTTATTTATAGCATTCAGCTTTAATCCAGCCAGAACAGTTAGTTACTGACAGTATCAGTGTTGTCCTCCTTTAACCCCGCAGCACAGATGGGGGAAAGATGAGAGGTGAAAATGAAGGCAGGGTAGGGGGAGTGCAGGTGGTGGTGGTGGGGTTTAAGGCAAAGGAGCAGTAAGAAGAGAAAGAACCAGCCTGTGAGGAGCTGCAGCCACGCCCAAGAAGAACTGAGCACACTCTCTAACCTCATTGCTGCTCAACAGAGGCAGGCTCACAGTTACAACGAGTGCAGTGAAGCAAAAAAGGAATAGCCTGTACACTACACATAGAGATAAAGTAAAGCGAAACTGCTGTCCCCTGTCTAGAGGTTTTACCAAAAATTATGGGGTTTTAAATGGTGGCGGCAAAAAAAAAAAAAAAATTAAAGCCAGAAAAATCTCATAAAAATTTGGCATCAATGTTAAGTGATCTTAAAAAAATCCTAAGTGATAAAAGTAATGCTGAATAGAAATAATACGGACCAAGCAAGTGACACAATGCAAACAATGTATAGACTCACTGATTTTCAATATAAGACTGAGCTCTGAGCAGCATGTTCAAGTCATTATAGGTACAACATGCGCTGCTGGTCTTTGTCCTTGAGTGCGAGGCCACAGGTGAAGTGTGGCGGCTGGCGAGGGACACTTGATCTATAACTGAGATAAGAGACAGACAGCGATAGGAAAAGCACCACCTACACTGTGAGCACACCATATGTTGCTATTATCTCTGATCTGCAAAACAGGAGTATCGACTGTTCTCCTGTTCTCTTTTATTTAGTCTGTCGAGCATCAGACTACCCCGGCTGAGTCCGGTTAAGCTTGGACACTTTGAATTTCTTTCAAAAAAAAAAGCTAAAACACTTCAGGTTGAATAATAAACGCAGGCGTGTGGCTGAGTTTTTACGCCGCTTCACGTTTTACAAAACTGCCCCTGCGCCTCTCCTTTGAGGCCTGAAATGAATATCTTTCAACACGAATCAATCCATAAACAGGGAGCGGCAGCAGGAGGATGGGGCAACAGATTTTCACTTTCACTTCACGCACATCCCATGAACCACACATTCTCATATCACAAAAAATAAAAGACCCTTTTTTCGTAACAAGGCCAGAACTTTCTGTTTTTGCGAAATAGTGGCGAAATCGTTGCCACGCCTAGTTCAGTGTGTGCATTAGGTGTTGGGGTGAGGTCTGACGTCTCGGTCTGCAGTTCACTAACTTTATTTTGGTAAATTAATACCTGATTCAGTCACCTTTCATACGCACATTGGCAAAAATACTCATACAAACAAAATCATTCGTGCTTTGTTTACATATGTGCTAAATTCATAGTAGGGAGCAGTGATTCTGGGAAGTTTGGGTTACACACAATGTTTTTATGAAGAAAGATTCAGAATAAAAGGTTTTAAAAGGATTTGTTAATAAGCGGATTTGAATATATGAATATGCTCAGCAGCCGACACTGAAAGTAACTTTCCTCTGTTTCGTTTCGCATGAGGCAAAGTCATTTAGGCAAGTGATCAGAGGCAGAGCTAGTGGCGAGACAGAGCCCTGCCTCTACCCCTCCCTCCTCCTCCACCTGCATCAGAGCCCGTGGTCATTATTGCCCTCCAGACTGCTTTTATCATCTCAATAAATCTCTGCTGGCTCAGACACGGCGTAATGAGGAGACCTGCAAGGCTGTCAACCTGCGACTCTCACCCCCGCCAGGAGAGAACGGAGGGGTACGAAACAAGGTGGAGAGAGGCTGGAAAGAAGGCAGAGAGCTGCTTCCCTGTCTGTTAAAAAGAGAGAAAAGAGTTAAAAAAGGGAGAGGGCAGGAGTCGGTTATACGCACGCCCACCACCATCACATACACCATGCAGGCTCAGTATGAGGTGGCGCTTTCAGACATTATATTCTGCTTAGAGGCTCAGGTCTGGTGAAGGAAGAGTCACAGCGGTGAGCTTGACGAGCCTCATCTTTCAAATAAAAGCTTTAAGCACTTAGAGGAACAGTCTGTCATTTTCATATAGCTGTCCGTTCGTCGCCTCTCTGTCACTGATGTCACCTGAGGCAACCTGTAGCAGGTTCAGGTTGCCTCAGCAGAGCGTTATTTACATTTGCGGGTCAAAGGCCTTTCCCAGCATAAAATCCTCCGGTGTACAGGAAGCGGTGTGTGCTACATTTCTGCTTTGTTTGCAAGAAACAGAACAAGAACTGAGCTTTTTGTTTGAGCAACCGCCATAACTGAACAAAGACCTGAAGTGAGGTGACACCTAGAAAAGAAAAAGGGGAAACACCAATCTCTGAGAAGCGCAGTACATTCGCTCAACATTACTTGGAAGTTTTACTCAGCTTTTCCGTGTTATTTTGATTGTGGACTGAGACACGTGGAAGGTTTCTATCAATACGTTCAAAGGAACTTAACTGCAGTATAGTGCAACCATGAATGCAGCAATGTGAGGGTATTCTTTGCACTAATATGAGAGAAAAATTTGGTCAAAAATTTGTGCAATTACTTGTAAAGACAAGTAATAGCACAGCTACAAGTCTGGTAAGTTCAGAAAATCACATAATTTTACTATAAACTGGCCTCTAAAACCAGGTATTACAAATGTTAAGACAATATCAACATCACAATATCAATATCATATTGATGTATTGCTCAATCCTAACTGGGTCCCATAAATCCAACATGATTCAATTGGCAGTCACATGACAACATCAGCAAACAACCCCACAACTGCCACTATAATTGAAATGAAATTGCTGACCTCTGATTGGCGCGCGAGAGTATGTGACATCACCCTTATTTTGACAAAGCTCTGCCTACCTGAGAGCAGTGAGAACATACCAAAAAAAAAAGCAAAAATTTCTCAAAAGAAAGAAACAAAATTTCTTAGAAATGCATGTTTTATGTTTTTTGAAGAAGCCCATTAGTCACAATGAGACAGTCAATAATAATATTATTCCTTTGTTAGCATAGGTTACCCTTAGTTAAGTTACTGCTGGGCTATTATTATGAGTATTAGTACAGTTACATACTGTACGGTTGCTATCTTATTGCACACACTTTGCATTTACACTGCAGACTTGAAGTAAAAAGGAAGAAAACTGTAAAACTGAAAACTAAAAATGATTCAATTTTTAATTTTTTTTTCTCTCATTTATTTGAAATTTAATTTAATTTTAATTTTTTCTTTACGACCAACTAGTTGCTGCCTACCTTGTTTAAATGTCCTGCATTAAATCTGTCAGCACCGCTAACATTAACAAAGATTCTGCAGTCATTTACAGCCCCTCTTAAATGTCTTTTACTGCCTTTTATATACAAATAGTGAGCATATTGTGACTATACAAAGCATGCTTAATGAGTCGTACGCTGTGTCCAGGCCTTTCGGTGTAGTCAGACAAAGATAAGATGCTGGGACAACAGGCAGGGTGGAGGGGGGGTTGAGGGGGCCCAGTTCTGCCCTCGGCCCAAACTACATTTGTGCTGGCCCTGTTCATAGGAACGCTGAGGCCTCAATGTATTCCTCTTTGCTTTTACTCCTATTATCTGTTGCCCATTTCACATAATCATGACTGCTGTAAAAATAAAAACATATTCCAAAGAGTGACGTAGTAGGCTGATTACAATCTGTGCCCCCCAAAAACCTGCCAACCTGCCAAAATCTCTACAACTGTCCTCCAATACTGCGAACATGTCTTTTTTTTTTGTTTCTAGGAACTGCGTGTACACAGCAGCTGGCTGGTACAACTGCTCGGGGGAAAAGTAACAAACAGCACTAGAGAGATAGACCAGGGTTGACCTCAGTGACAGTGTCATCGTGCGTCTGTGTGTGTGTGTGTCTGTGTGTGCACGAGAGATCTAGAGAGAGGGCGACAGAGTGTGTAAGCCAGCTGAACTCCTCTACCTCTCCACTCTGAGTGCCGCTTCTGATGTCAGAAAGAACAACCTTACGTCGCTGCTGACGCCCGTGCAGCCGGTAAACCAAACACACTCTCTGACAGCTGATACATAGTATGGACTCTGACCCTTTCCCGAACCTCACAACAACAGTCCCGTCATCCAGCGTCAGCGCGGCGCTTCCTCCGGTCCGGTCGGATGCCCTCCCACACTGTCAGGAGCAGTCTCCAAACCGCCCACTCTCGCTTATGTAAGGGGATAATCCTGTGCAGTCATTAAAATGATGCACGGCACTGGAGGTGCAGAGGCACATAACCATTTGATGCCTACGGTGACATCAGTGCATTAATGTTTGATAATCAGAATACCTCCTTGAAGATTATACCTCCATACTTGGATGAAAAATCTCAACTTAGCCCCCCACAACCTGGAAAAATGCAGGAGAACATTTGAAGAGTTGCAGCTCCTCTGACACTTTAATGACCCCTGCTTCGCCAGACTCCCTGGCTCTTTCTCAGACATCTCAATCACCTTCCCCTCTGGTGAAAGAAAAAAAAAAAATTCATTTCACATGAACGCTCGCTGTGTGGCTCCTCCAACAGAAACAAAAAGGCAGCCTCTCCATCATCCGGCAAACCATAAGCTTCCCTTTATCTTCCCTCCCTCATTAAACTCTGAATAACTCAGCAGAGAGGCAGAGAGAGGAGAGAGAAAAGTGATTGAATTCGGCCGGACGAATAAAAGCCCCTTGAGGTTGCCATTTTGAATGTGTGCCATGTTGAGCAGGCTGGATCCAGAGATCACCGAGACAACGGAGCAGGGAAGAATAGTCTATAGACGGAGCTCCAGGCCAGCTGACCCACTGTAGATAATGTACCATGGATGTCATGTCATTGTATTGAGAGGCTGGAGTCATGATGATGACCCATCGCAACCTCGTAGGGAGGCGGGCAGAGGCAGAGGAAAGAGCTCTGAAAGAGAGGTCAGAGGCAAATCGTGGCACCAGACTTGATATCTCTATTCAAAAAGCTGCACTGGCAACCTGGTCGTACTGAATGCAGCCCAATTATTTCAATACACCAGCAATCCTGGGAAGGGGAAGACCGTAGAAAGGGGACACAAGAAAAGAAAAATGGGTTTGACATTCAGGCAGGCGGGCTGAGGGAGGTAACAAGTTCACGGCCCTTTCAGAGAACATGGCCGCCTGCTGTGTGATGGATCACGGAGCCTCAGATGGGCCATCACGGGTGGGACCCAGGGTGGAACGCATGGGAACCCAGTCTCCCAGGAAGAAGGGAGTCACCCTGTCGGTTAAATAAATGAACTCCCAGCGGTTCTGATGTAAGCAGCTCCAACAGCTTTCCCCATACAGAGCAACAATACTGCTGCCGAGACATTAAAAGATCCTCTGACAACACCTCTCACTACATCTCATGCATTTATATTTTAAATGTAAATGTCAGAACAAGGAAATCACAAATGAATGCAATTACAGACACTTGAAAAAAAAGTAGAGACATCACGAGAGAAGATCCTTCAACTAACAAGGGGAGAACCCGAGTGCACGTCCATCAGGTCGTGGGGTTTTAGGAGAGACAGTTTCAGATATTCTGACGTTTGTCTCCAGCATGAGTCCAGCTTCAAATACGATGCGTCCCCCAGAGCCACAGAGGACGTCAGCGTCGAAATGAAAAATTCCACTATTCACGATTGCAGAAGTCTAACTTTGATGCGCTGTGATGTGCTTCGGTTAGCTGGAAACTACATGAAAGAAATACATTTAAAAGCCCCAGCTCCAAAATAGTACACGTTGTTCAGCTGCTACAACAAAGATCGTAAACGCACGTGAAATAAAGAGGTTTTTGTCAATCAACCGCGATACTACACATGCTGACACTACATCCACTGGATGTTTTTAACCAATCTTTAAAATTAGCATTCCAGGAAGAAGTGTTATTTTTTGTGATGTGCAAGGACTGACACCAGACTGACACCAGACTGACACCTCTATCACTGACGAAACATTTCTGAGAAAAGATTGTGAGCTTGTTATGAATTACAGTGTATTACAAACACTTAACTTAGTTTTCTAAAGCTAGCAGGGAAAAAAAAATTGCTACAAGTTTGTTATAATCCCTGAGAAAGTTATCAGAATTAAAGGGAAGGAATTTTACTAAAAGTTTAATACTTTAAATGGTCATAATGAGCAATAAACCATCGGCCGGACTTCTTGAATCTGACATGAATCACAAAAAAAACAGCTTTCTCACCAGGGAGACCTTAAGAATAGCAGTAAAGGGTTTTTCCTGACAGTGCGAACACTGGCAGTGAAATCAAGTCTCATCTATGTTTAAAATATTAATTGCATTAATGTGAAAATAGTTCTGTGAGCATAAATGCAAACGAAACAGGGGACACTGATGGGAGGGCTACCATTGCTACCATTACAAGCTTTAGATGGATGGAGCAGAGGGGTTCAGCCACAGTATGTGTGGTATGCCAGGGATGACGACAACAGCCACAGCTACTGTAAACACACTGAAGCATTGCTTATCGCTGAGGAGGAGGCAGGAATGTGATGCTGACATACGTGAATCATTTCTCCGCAGTTTATTGTAAAAAAAAAAAAAAAAAAAGTGCAAATTCCTGTTTGGCCCACGTGCATTTTGAAAATATTATACTTTAAATCACGAATAGGCCATTTGGTAGTGAATTAATTGTAATATTTAAAGCAAAATATTTATTATTTATTATAATAAAAGTGAGGATGTGATGTTTTCTTTGTCTTATATGACAAATAAGTATTGGGTTGTTAACCAGATACATGCAGTGTGAATATACTGCACACCACACTGGGCTCTGGGAAATTATAATACATACAAAACATTTGAAAGAGTAAATAAGTATTTAATAAATTCAGAAAATAACAAGCAGATTTATCAAAATGTAAAAAAGAGCCCAGTTAAGCCAACATTACCAAAGCGAAACAGTACTATTACAAAGTAAAGCCATTATCATTATTATTATTTCTGTAAATAGAAATGTCCCTCATCTCCCCTATAGTGTGTCTTCTACAGTCTTGGAGTAATGAACCTGTCAACAACAAGTCTCCTGGGAGGCCACTGCTGACACCTCGTTGTCAGTGGCAAAGCATGCTGGGATAGGTAATGGGACAGGCCCTTGGGGGGGGGCGGACGGAGGACGGCCCCAGACAGGTGAGCCGTCTGACAGCTCTCATATGAAATAAAGAGTCATCAATAAAAAAACCTCTCTGACTCTGTTGACTTTAGATCACAAACTGGTCTCTGCTGCTGTAGAAACCACTCTGATTTGATGTTATTACTGTTGATCCAACGATATTGGATTTGGCGAATTTAAGGCAAGGCTTAGATGGCATCAATGGAAAGACAATAAATGAAAAATTAAAAATAGCGCGAACAGCATGAGTCTGGAAATAGGAGGATGTTGGTTTGTATGGCACTGAAGGGCGGGGGAAACTCTTTGTTAAAATCAGAAATTAAAATTAAACCCTGAGCAACCCTACCTGGCACACTGACAAACTTTCATCACATCACCGAGTGAGACGCCTCATTCAGTCTGCACCCCATTTGGCGGCACGCACACGCCAGAAAGACTCTTCTGTCACGAGCACATTCAAAACTCCCTTCACAAAACTTGAAAATGAATCCCGTCTTTGTACCGCCGCCGCAATCCCCTCCCTCCCCACGTGAGTGAGAACAAGCACCCATCCTACGGCACATCTCCGCGATTTCTCCCTTATTGTAACCACGTGGCCGCATTTGGCGAGTTTGTCGTCCCTCAACACGTGTACGCATGTGAACATCTGAACTGATCAACTAAACAGCTCCCGTGTGTAGCGCCGAGGGGAGCAGCTGCAGTTTCAGTACTTTCACTCCGCTGTGGGTGACACCGGTCGGATGGTGACGGATGCTGACAGTCTGTGCTGACAGTCTGTCATTCAGTCTGTCAGCCAGTCTTGTTACACAACCCCTCACCAGTGCAACCACTAGTTTTTAAATTCAAAGTGCGAGCAGACGTAAAAGCGCTGTAGGCGCAATGTACACAAAGTAGACGGGAGTTTGGAAGCAGAAAAAGCAGATAAAGGAAAATAGTGAGCAGTTGTTTGGTCTTTCCTGGGCACTGACCTGGACAGCATAGCAAACACAGCGCCGGTCAGCCTCTCATCTTGCTTCTCTTCTCAGATTTCACACTCCAGCTCCTTCCTCACTGCCTTTTGAAGTTGGTCCCTTCGCTATTTCTGAGGTAAAAGTCGTTGCCAGAGGAATGAATGAGGGAGAGGAAGAGGGAGATGTGGGGGTGAAGTCTTTCTTGCATTCTCTTCTTCTTCTTCTTCTTCTTATTTTCTTTACTTCCCCTTGTTCTATTTTGCACTAGCTGAAATCAGCACCTCCTCTTGCTCTTCCATAGCAAAAAATCTCTCCACACACTCACTACAGGGAGAGTAGGGGAAAAATAACATTGCGAGAGGTTGAGGGAGAGAGAGAGAGAGAGAGTAAGAGACAGTCAGAGAGGGAGAGAGAGAGAGAGAGCAGCAACAAAAGTCTCAGTCACCTCGTCTCTCTCCTGTTCAAATTTAGAGGCTGGATCGCAGGCTGCAAGGCGAACTCTACTGGGCATGCCCACAACCGAGAGGCACTTTGTAATGAACACTCACTTCCTCTCCTTTTCTTGCCTTCCCCCTCCTCCCTCGCAGCTCTTTCGCTCCCTCCCCTCCGCTCCCCTCCCTCTCCCTCTCCCTATAGCTCTCAGTTCAGCAGGGATCAGGAATGCTGCTCGGACCAAAGTCCACTTGGCTCCAAGAAGCGAGCCCCATTTTGCCCCCCCCCAAAAAAAAAAAAAAAAACAATCTTGCACTTTAAACAGAAAAAGCAGAGCGTGAAGAGGGAAAAAATGACGCAATTTTGAAAATATTCAAAAAAAAAATCTTTGCTGAGAAACATATTTTCAATCAGAAACGTACTCTAACTGCCAAAAATGCCTATTATTGAAGGCTTGCTGCATATTTCCAATCCTGGTAATTCAATCATGTGCATATTAGATGGCTGTCTAGACTTCAGTGATGTAATATCTAATCCAAAACTAATGGACATGTCGCTCAAAATGGCAAGGCAATCAAACACAGTCAATTCTGATAATGAAATGTGCTCATGTGGACAATTTCCTGCATCACTTCTGCTTGAGCGAGATAAAAATATTATCTGGACCTATGTGGCATCCTATTTAAAGTCCGCCCGGGCTGGGGAAGTGCTGCGTCTTATTTCTGATTCCACTGAGACACAAAGTGGTATTAATAAGACTGAAGCTGATACATCTGACAGGTATGTTTGTGGAATGTTCTGCGTTGAAAGCAGGAGTCTTTGTAGCGGCGATGTGTGACGTATTTCTTTAGCGAGTCAGCCTCGTGCCTGTGCTATCTCAGGCTCCCCACGCTGACCCAGATTCTTGCCAGCAAACTATCAGGACACTATGTATCAAAACCAGGCTATGGAATGAGGACAGCGAGTTCAGAGAGCGACAGACAGAGGGAGAGGAAGAGAGACAGGCAGAGAAAGTTCCCCTGGCATCTGTATTGTACCACTTGGGGAAAGGAACACATCATCATCATAAACACCATCTGAAGTGACAGGGGGCAATTCAAACATAAAAGAAACTGTATGGGAACAACATAAAGCCAGTCTTTTCAGGGCTTGATGGAAAAATTTAAACATAATCACAAATATAATTCTGTGACCAGAGCTGCTGCTCAGACCTGGGGCTTTGCAGATCCTCTCTGTTGGGACAACAATGTAATCCCGTAGATGTCTTGAGCGCAGGGTAATCCATCTGGACCATCTGAAGTGTGGAGATAAGGGCCAGGTGGAGGAGGAGGAGGAGGTCCAGACGGCTGCAGGCTTGACCCCGAAAGGTCAGAGGCCATGGGAAACAGCGGGTCAATATGAAGATGAGAGGTCAATGTCACGGCTGGGTAAGCCAGAGCCGCATGAGTCCTGGTCGAAGGCGGTTGATAGAGTGATGAGTGGCAAACGTGTAAAGGGATCAAAATTAAAAGCTACAAAGTCAAACAAAGGAAGAGAGGGGCCAGTCGAGCTTGAAGGAGTCAGAGTGGAGCTTCACGCACAGATACATTGTCAGTGTTGATTTAACTGTGCAGGTGTACGCAGAAGGAGTGCCACGTCCGTGGAATTTACTAAACAGGATTTAAAGGTTCAACATAATGAAAAGAAGTAGCTTCTACAACGCGTCGCTCAACCACAGCTAAAGGCAAAGGGCTTTGTATTCTGTCTCCGTGGACATTCACATATACATATACTTAAACATGCACTTAACTAAATGTCTTACAAAGAGAATTTAAGCAAGCAAACAGGCTTCAGGACGCCGTTGGTGCTACTTTGCTTTAAGCATACTGGAGCATTTATGCTCGATGTATGTCGGTGTCTGTGGATCTATCTGTGGTTGCGAATGCTAGCAACACAAGTGAGATTTCACTCATTTCAGTGTTGTATGGCCCTGTGCTGATTTAACTTCTTGATACTAGTTAGTTCCAATGAATAAACCATGTCTGACCAAACCATGTCTGAGGTCCTCATGGGTCCAATCAAGAAGAAGAAGAACCAAGACTTGACCCAGCAACATAGTCAGGCTTGGTCTACACTATGGCAGTCTATACATCAGGACAGGTGGGGTCTCACTGTGTTTACATGAGTCTCGCGTATAGGTATCAACGTGTGAATTACAGCTGTGAATTACAAATGGATCCAAGCAAACATGCTATCACTTTCAACGTGATGTGATAAAGCATAATCTAAATTTAAGCATTTTTGTCCCAATAATATTCTACAATTAATTGGTGGCGCGTCGTGCTACTGTCAGACTCATCCGATTGATATGGGAAGTGAATGATACCAATATCAGTTTCTAGTGGTGGGGAGGTACTCTCAGACTCTTCTAATTCCATCCCAGAACAGCCACCCGGCCCTATGAGTGAAAAAACAAGCTCTTCTCTTAACTAGCAGTAACAACAAAGCATGGCCCCTTTGTCTACACTTGTCAAAAATACTGTGTAGAATAATTTCTGATAAGACAGTAACATGGTGGCTCTGAAGCCTCCTGTCAAGAACAAAACAGACAAATTGGCCTTAGCGTGTCAGAACCATCTGAGCCTACGGTCGCAGACCACACTGGCCTGCTCCTCTTAGCTCAATACTGACTCATTAGCCCTCTCACCCTGGGTCTCCAAGGACCTGTGACCCCAGCTATTGTCTGGCTTGAGCCTATCCCGACGAGAGTCCCAGCGCCGAACAAAGCCCTGTCATTAACTCGGCTGCCCCCTCGGCCACAACCTGCAGACCCCGCAGCCTGTCTGGGATGAAATGGAGTGGGTCAGACAAACACAACGTACCGTTCATCAACCTTAACCCCCCCTGACGACCGCCGGTCCACCGCCCCCACCATCTGAAGAGGGCATGGAGTGACAAGCTATTTACGGGCAATAGAGGAACAGTGTCCATCCACCTGCTCCTGTGCAAACACAGATGTGTGAAGCGTATTGGTGAACTGCGGCGAGCCAAAACTAAGTGCATAGTGACGCGGGATGGAAAGCAATAATGGTGGCAAGTCAGTTGTTTGTTCTTGTGCTCTCAGTCAATAAACCAATAACAAGTAGATAAAGAACGCGCAGGCATGTTGAACTTGCTAAGCAGTGTGCCGCCTGTATTCAGGAATGATGCTGCCTTGCACTGATCTTACAAATGAAACATAAAAAATGAATTGCATATAAAATGTGAAGAATTTCTAATAGATAGAAAAATATAAAGTTAAAATTATATATATATATATATATATATATATATATATATATATATATATATATATATATATATATATATATATATATATATATATATATATATATATATATATATATATATATATATATATATATATATATATATATATATATATATATATATATATATATATATATATATATATATATATATATATATATATATATATATATATATATATATATATATATATATATATATATATATATATATATATATATATATATATATATATATATATATATATATATATATATATATATATATATATATATATATATATATATATATATATATATATATATATATATATATATATATATATATATATATATATATATATATATATATATATATATATATATATATATATATATATATATATATATATATATATATATATATATATATATATATATATATATATATATATATATATATATATATATATATATATATATATATATATATATATATATATATATATATATATATATATATATATATATATATATATATATATATATATATATAAAGGGTTGGAGCACCATTAGCAACGTCCGAACGCAGTCTGTTTTGTTTTAACACTATAGTGGCTTCTCTTTGCATGTAACTAGACATGCGTTAAAGGTTCAGCAGCAGAGTCCAGACAGGACCTCAGTCAGACTACTGGAGGTAAAACACCTTGTCGGCTTTGAAACAAGGCTAAAACTGCAGAATGTGAGAGCCACTGATAGGAAAGGTGAGACACTGTGCTTTTGTGCTTTGCAGTGGCTGTTTAACAGCCTGTGCAGCAGTAAACCCAACCCACACATGGAGCTCAGCACTCCCCATTGACAACACTCACTGCAGTCAGCATATCAGTAAACTCTCATGCTAAGTCAGTGGTCCTCAAACTTAAGGATGCAGAATTCACTTTGGGGGGTTTGTGGTTGATCACAGGGAAACATGAAGTGAAACTACATTAACTAAAATGTGATATGTGGAGAAAACAATATGGTTTGTTGATGCTATTGTGCTTTTTTATCTATTAATTTCACAAAAATTCACCTTTTATCTTTTTTATTACTTTTACTGTCATGTTAATTACTGGTACAAATTCAGGGTGGAGGTAGTATGCAAACTTTGCGATTCAGCTATTAGAAAACGCACGTGCTTACATGCACTAACATTTATGCATGGCCATTCCCGCTATTGGCCATATAAAAGCTTGGACAACACCACACGCTGTTACCAGAGTCTCTGCCCCAGTCGCCATTACTCCATTATATCATTATATAACAACTATTTTGTTCTGATGTCTATTAAGACTATCGTAAGTATTGTACCTTCAATTACAAAAAGATAGAACAGCATAAACGCTGGCTAATTCTTGTTTTGAATCCCAGGAAACCCTTTATGTCACCCAGCATCATTCATCTGTTTCATCTCTTTCATTCAGAAGTATTTCATCTACGTATGAGTTCAGAGCTGTGCTTGATTACAACAAACATAGCAACAGACTGTGGCGACAAGTTGAATTTCCTTCCTTAGGCCAGTCTGTACCACAGGTTCATCCCTGTGCTCAGGTAAAGCATCATATAGATTTTAAATTTCAATAACTCTAAGCAAGACATTTAACACATTTCTTCAATTTTTGGGCCTCTTCGCTTAAAAACATCCAGTGGGCTGCTCTGTTTTGTCTGTATCCATTAGCTCCTCAAGTTCAATTCAACAGTGCAAAAGACCGGAGGACAGACACCATTGGAATGTTCTGTAGTCAGCCTGGCACATAGTTCACAGTGCTGCAGCTACGGTTTTAACGAAAACTAGAAAACAGTATCTGACTCCCGATCCATACCTCATCAGACTGAAGTGCTACTGACACTTATAAAAAAAGGAAAGCACCTTAGTTCAGAAGGAGTCAACAGGCTGTGGAGCCTTTTTCCCATCAAGGCCCCCTTTAATTTGGAATAGCTTTTTCAGACATCAGAAGTGTGACTCTGGGGCCTTCTACATCCAACCAACTCATCTTTTTCACCCTTGGCTTATTAACTTTAGTCTTTGATTACTCCAAGCTTTGAAAGCCTGTTACCATTATCTTCTTCCAATTTCTTGGCAGGCCTAATACTGATAGCTGGTGTTTCACCTGGAGAAGGAAATCCATAAAGCTCTAAGAAACCGTTTTACCTCTTTTTGCCCTGTTTATGCACGGCCAACGGAGCACAGCCATAGCCCATCTTCCATTTCCTCTCTCTCACCCGATTCTCTCCCGCTATTTGTTGGGCGATTTCTAGATATTGAGCTTTGTGAATAAAGCTGACTCAGACCAGTTTAAAGTAAAGATTTGAAGACCAGTAAGCACTCCTGGCATCAAGGTTGTTTTGTCTAACCAATAAAACCAAAACTCAAGCAACGACTACCACATGGGATTGAGAGACGCTTCAAATTCCTCACAATTGAAACCCAATTTTGGCATTTTTACTTGAATAGTGACTTAAGGTATTAATTTAGTATCAAAATTAGTTTCATTTCAACTAGCTAACTGATTGATTAACAAATTGTTAGCCTTAGCAGCTGCAGGTGGAGTTGTTGCAGTATTTATATAACCTGGCTTTGTTTAACCTATGTCTTCCAGCTTACTTAACATTATACCTCTTGTTAAAACTGCTTGTAAAGTGTTGCTTTAGTCTAACAACAGATACCGTTTCACTGAAAGGTACACGATAAGTAATGGCGGCCATGACCTACCTGCTCAACGCAGGCCAAGCGCAGCAGGAGCTCCTGAAGCCTTCAAGAAGACTGCAGCTCTGATCAGCACCAATTAATAATTAGCGTTGGGCGAGAGTAGGCCGGATCCTGCAGCACAGCGCAAATTGAGGGAATAGATTTCCAAGACAAAACCCGCACCTCAATTGATCCGACCTTGAGAAAAATAAATACATTGTCATCGATGACGCTCTTTGTTAATGGTTATAAAAGCGAAGAGAGTGATTCACATCCACACGGCCAACATCAATCGGCGCGCTATTAAGAGACACTCCTGTCATTACGCGCGGAATGTTATCAATCGGACGTTTTTGACTCAACAACGCCGCAGTCACAAAATGAAGGAGTACAACTGATGTTATTTCACGTTGGGCATGAGGATTAAAGTTCAACAGCTGATTGGTATGGACATATTCCTGAAAATTATGATGCGGTCAAAGAACTTTTGATCATTAAGGCCATTTACCTGCGCCCCAGACTATTGCACCGTCCACAAGGTAATATTGGGTTTCCCAAAGTATTGTTGGGAGGCCCACCTCTTTATTGGGAAAAGGCAACACGATGATTATTCACATGTCTTCAAGACTATTGAGCTGCCAGGACAAGGCGCAGAGTCGACTGTTTGAAAGTTATAGCTGCTTTCACGCAGTGAAAAGGAAGGAGGGGCTCGGCTGTCTCCAGGGGCCCCGTCACCGATAATTAGCGATCAATCACGAATTAGTTTAAAAGCTCGAAAAGAACACCGAGAGCACTATTAGATTGCAAAGATTCACTGCTCTCCAATAATTGCTTTGGATTTTTACAGAGAACCAGGTTCCTCCTGTGTTATTTGTCGCGACGTGTTATCGCTCCAATCAGGAGGTTCCCACCGAGACCTTACCAAAATTAATTTTATAATGCCTCTATTAATCTTTGCTTTTATTAAACATCACTTTTAATCAGCAGTTATAATTTTCATTTACTGGGCCAGCAAATGAATTATTCCCTCAGCTAGGATCATAGATTTGACAACTTAATCAGAGCCTGTACCTATAACGAACAGGACAGAATAGACCAGAGCGCCTGGCTTGACCCACCAAAATCAAAGCACCATGACATCAAACTAACATATCAAACTAATATGATCATAAGGACTCCAACATACTGTTTGGATGCCCATCTCAAGCAACAACAAAAATTTAAAAAAGTTAGCCGGTGGCTTTACGCAGAAGGGAACGTTTCTCCCACTGGAGGGCAGCAGGGGGGATCTGTTAAGTTAATCAACTGAGGGTAGCTGTAGAGTCATGCAAGGAGAAACATATTGTTTCTAGCAGATTTAACCCTTTGGTAAATGTTGGGGTAAATGTACAGACTGCATGAATGTACTGCTGTAAAAGTGCAGAACTTAAAACATGGAAAAATTAATATATAAATGTTGGTGAGAGTTTGTTTTGTTGCTTTCTGATTAAAAAATACATTTGCTGTAAAATTATATAAAACAAACAGAAAGAAACGTGTTACTTTGGGTTTTTGCCTCCTGAGGTTTGCAGACTTTTATTTAAAGGCCTTGATTACCTCTGAGGTAGCTACACACAGGTGATTTTAATTCTAGTGTTGTTCGTCCCTTGTCTGTACTTTCCTTCCTCTTGACCCCTCATTCCTACTCCACCCCCTTTTTTTCCAGAGACGTCCTGTAAGTCAGTCTCCCATTGTCCTTCGCACCGCCTTTGCTTTCTCATCATGCCATCTTTTATTCTTGAACTTTAAAAAAGGTGAAATGAGGTCACACTGGACTTTCCAAGAACACCTTGAGAGAGATGCACCAAAGTCTGCATCTAGGTTCACGCAGTGATCTGTGCATACTAAGCGTTGTTTTTTGACTTGCTGAAGACCAGGACTGAATGAAAATGAGCTCAAGTGAGGCTGACTGCAGCACAGATTGACAAAAACGCCTCTTCACTGGTGCTCCAAGATTTCAGATAGTTACGACTGTTTTAATTCAAAATATTAAGGTGTGTTTTTCTAAGCTTATTTCTATAGATGAATCAACTGTGGTCAATCGCAGTAGTGACAAACCACAGACTCTTATCAGCCAAAATAAACTTGCTTGCTAAAAAATTTGGTCTCATCAACTCTGATAGTTTCTAAAATATTAAGGTTATGTCTACAGACTGTTCTGTTTCTGCCAAAAAATCTTTTAATTCAACTTCTTTATATTGACTTTATTTCTTCCCCAAAAATCAAATAAAACAAATAAAATTTATTCTGATCGGCACTTTACCAACACAAACATTGTTTTATTTGAAGTCCTGGTTCCTGGAGTCCAGAGGCAGTGAAACCAGGTTTCACTGTCCACTAGACAGACAGGTGTATTTAGATTTAAAGGAGCATGTCATGTGCTCTCTGCACACTCACTCCATTCGTGATAGTCTTAGGTTCTTTGGCCTCACCCATGAACACAATTCAATGTTTGACTCATTTGATTTTTATTGTTTGAGAGTCAAGAGATTAGACAACCTCTGGACACTATTAGGTGTCCCTGTTCAGGGTTCTGCAGGTGCTGACCGGAGGATTTGGTCGGGGTATGAGCTAGCACTCAGCCCGGTGTGTGCTCCCCGGATAGCACTGCCTCGGCTAATTCTGCATACGCCTTCGCCCGGGGAGGCTCCATCTCCCAGCCCAGCAGGGATGACTGACGCCATGTGTTCTGGTTTGGTTGTTGATTTTGGTTGAAATAAATTAATTATTTTTGGTTGCTACAGCACTTGTCTTCCCCAGTTTGTTACAGTTGTTGAGCCAGGCTGTAATAAGTGGGGGCTCGTCCGGTCCTTAATGATCTTTGTGGAGCACTGGTGATTATGTGGCAGGATGTGCAAGAACTGATTGTGTCTCACCTGTGTTGTTGGAGTGCACCATCTGGTTGGTTGGGGGGACATGAGTGTGGCAAGCTGGTTGTTTTGTTGTTGTACGTTGTGCTAAGCAGCTGTTTTGGGAGATGGATGATTTGTCTTGGATTGCTAGGCGGCGTTATTTGGTGTCTTTTGGGGTTCTGGCCTTTGTCAGCCCTGGAGCAACCTTTGTAAATTGTTGCTGTTCTGTCCCTAGGCTAAAGAGCCGCCTCCTTTGGAATTCACGGGGGTTACAGAGGGTGAGACTGTGGTTGTGGAGCAGTTGTCTCGGGGGCACATCCGCAGCTGCAGAGGGGGGGGTCGCCATTTTTGTGGTTGCCTTACCGAGTTGACGGGCTACAGTGCTTAATTACCCACCACAAGTAACACCTGAAGACTAGGGAGGAGCTTAGTTAGACTTTGGACCGGCAGTTAGGGGGACAGGTTACGGTGACCTGGTGGATTTTGGCGCTGTGGCTGTATGAATTCAGGTGTTGTAGGGTTGTATCCTGTGTTCTGTTGTGGGTGGACTAGCTCTATGAACCATGGCTAGTGGAGGACTTTTGGAGATCTCTTCGAGGAGTCATTGACTGCTTTTTCAAGGAGCAGTTGATAAAGGTGGCAGAGTTGCTTCAGCTGATGTGGGTGATAAAAGGATGAAGGAGAACATTAAAACTATTATTAGAGCCAATTTGTTTGAACAAGGTGTGGTCAGACCTAAGATGCGTGTGGTTGGTCCAGGTTTAAAAATTTTTGATGCAGCTGATCCAACGAGGCTGGGTTTAACCTTTTGAACAGAGAAAAGAACTGCTCCCAGGCCACAGAAAGGAAAGACTGGCCATTGAGAAGTTGGGCAAGGAGGCCTAAATTAAAAGATTCTGAGATGGAAGAACAAAAGCTAAATTCAAGTCTTTCTGGAAGTATAAGATCTACTTGATCTTTTTTGATGTGGCCAGTAATCTCCGCTTGGTTCTCATTTCAGAGCGTGACCCAGACACTTTTTTTTTTCACTGTTTGAACGGGGTAGCTGAGAGCAGAGGACAGATTCAGATTGCGCCCTTACTTTTGCAATGTGTGTTTGACAGGAAAGCTCAGAAGCCTACTCCTGCTCTGACAGTGACTGAAAGTAGAAGTATATTCAACAGCTAAGCCAGAAGCTTACCGGCAGAAGTTTAGGTCCTGGGAGAAGGCTGGTAGGCAGACACATATGGAGTTTGCCAGGGAGTTAACCACTCACTTTTAACCGGTGGTGTACTTCGCTGGGGGTTCATACTTATGAAGCTTTGTGTGAATTGGTAGTTTTGGAGCAGTTCAAGAATTCAATTCCCAGCCATGTTGCTGTATATATTGTTGAACATACAGTGAAAACTGCGACAGAGGCTGCTAAACTAGCTGATGAATTTGTGCTAACACACAGGGTTGATCGTGGGTTCTATGCTGGAGAAGCTGGATATCGAGCTGATTGTGTTAAGTCTCACACAGCCGTTATATGGAACGAGGGCGCAGGTCCTCGCCATAGTAAACCAGACAAAACCTCACACCGCTTGCAGTTTGATCCAAAACAAGGAGGTACCACTGTAAAGGAGGGACACTGGAAAGCTGAATGTCCTCTTAAGTCTGATGCTAACAGTGATTGAAGGATACACAGGTCAAGACAATTGCATTTTGTGCTCCGGTCAGAAATTGTAGTCCTACCATTTCTCCAGATGTTGTCTTCCTGTGTTTTTCCTGGTGAACACTTGAAAACTAAAATTGAATGGCAACCCTTACATTCTGATTTCTTCAGAATTTGCTCTTGATGGCCACGTGTCTTAGGAGACTGGGGTTAAGGTACCAGTGAAAATTCTGAGAGATATCAGTTTTAACCTTATTCATTGTAAGTTCTGCACTTCCTTTTTCTAGAGAACAGACACTGGAAAAATGCATTTTACGCGGGTATGGATTTAAACGCTTTGCTCTGTTCCTTGTGCATAAAGTCAAATTTGGTTGTGGTTTGGTTCAGGGTGAGGTAGAAATGGGTAAGGTCTCATTTCTGGGCTTTTGCTAACTAAGGGGCTGACATCATTCTGGGAAATGACCTGGCTGGTGGTCGTGTGTGGGCTGAGGGTTCACCGCCACCTGTAGTTACATTTTTCCCTTCTGTTGAAGTACCTGATGAGAGTGCGTGGAGTTCTCCTGATGTTTTCACTGCTTGTGCAGTTACCCGGGCAATGCGCCATAGAGAAGCCGAAACTGAAGATGGGGGAGGTAACAACACCAAAGAGAGTGGGACGTTCTTTGTGACTGTTCCTGACTCTTTTGTCTATTTCCCGCAGTAATCTGGTAGAGCAACGGACTGATCCTACTCTTAGTGGGTTGTTTGAAAAAGCGATTTCAAATGTTGATGGGAAGAGTGCTGCTAATGGCGGCTTGTTGGTGATGACTTGTTGGTGAGGAATGGGTGCCGAATGACAACTCTGTGGGGGAGTCCTGTTTTCCAGGTTGTGGTTCCATTTAAATTTCGGAAGTTGAGGACTTCACATGATCAATCGCATTTAGGGTCCGAAGACATACAACTATCTTCTCAAATATTTTTTTTAGCCTAGGATGAAGAGGGACGTGTCGAGTTACATCAAGACATGTCACACTTGTCAGGTGACAGGAAGTTTAACTGTGACCATTAAACCACCTCCTCTGTTTCCTATTCCAGCAATTGCCCAGCCGTTTGAGCATCTTATAATTGATTGTGTTGGTCCCTTGCCTCGTTCAAAGTCTGGGAGTAATTATTTGCTCACGGCATGTGTCAGCACACGCTATCCAGCTGCATATCCATTGCGTGCCATTACTGCAAAGTCTGTGGTTAGAGCACTGACTCAGTTCATTTCAGTATTTGTCATTCCTAAGGTCATTCAAAGTGATCAGGGCTCCAACTTTTCATCACACCTGTTTGCTCAAGTTTTGAAGCAACTCCGGGTGAAGCATAACAAGGTCTCTGCATATCATGCTCAGAGTCGAGGGGCGTTGGAGAGGTTTCACCAAACCCTTAAGTCTCTGTTGCGGGGATACTGTGCTGAATTAAATCAGGACTGGGAAGAAGGGCTGCTGTTAGCTGCCAGGGAAGTGGTACAAGAAAGTACTGGTTTTAGTCCCAATGATCTGGTATTTGGACATACAGTCCGTGGGCTGCTTTCTTTGTTGCATGACCCAGTGCACAGTCTGAACCTCCCAAAAATCTGATAGATTATGTAAATGGTTTTCGGCATCGTTTATATGTCGCTGGGGAGAGGGCAATGCAAAAGTTGGCCTCTTCACAGTTAAAGATGAAGTACCTGTATGACCGTATACTGAAGTTCGCTAGTTCAGACCAGGTGACCAGGTTCTGGGCTATATTGCTACTTGTTACTTCCCCATTTCAGGCAAGATTTCATGGTCCTTTTACAGTGTTGCGTAAGGTTTCAGAGCAAAATTACCTGTTGGCGACACCAGAGCGTAAAAGGAAACACTCAACTTTGCCATATTAATCTACTTTAACCACCTGAGAGGACATCACCATCTCCTGAACCAGGAGAAAAGCCCCAACCAGAGATTAATCCTGTGTTAGCCGTAGAGTCAGTAGGAACCCAGTTGTCAGGTAACTCATCTGTGCACGAGAATGATGGGGTGGTCCCACCTGATGAGAGTAGATTGCGGGGCCGGTTAAAGAACTCTGAAACCCTGGGTGACTTAAAATCTCTGTTTGGACATTTATCTGAGGAACAGTGTAGTGAGTTGACTGGTCTTGTGCATGACCATCTGTGTTTGTTTAATGACGTTCCGACTAGAACTCATTTAGAAAGAAGACATTGACGTGGGTGATGCGCATTTATCTGTCAGCCGCCTATAGAGTGTCACAGGATAAACGCAAAGTAATGGAACAAGAAATCAAGTACATGCTTGACAATAACGTAGCAGAACCTTCATCTTCTGGCTGGGCCTCTCCGTGTTTGCTTGTGGATAAGGCAGATAAAAGTCCCAGGTTTTGCACAGATTACCGTAAGGTAAATGCAGTAACAAAAACCCGATGCTTATCCCTCGCCACGTATGGAGGATTGTGTGGACCAGGTTGGTTCAGCTAAGTTTGTCAGTAAGTTTGATTTACTTAAAGGGTATAGCTCCTTGTCTAGACCGTCTGTTCATGCTGCAGGTGGCCGCCAGTGATGTAGGTGCTGTACTGTTACAGGCTGATAAGAATGGTGTTGAGCATCCGGTGAGTTTCTTCTAAGAAGTTTAACACTTATCAGTTGAACTACTCGGTCATAGAGAAAGAAACTCTTGCACTTGTGTGGGCTTTACAGCATTTTGATGTACATGTTGACCCCAGTGTTCCTCTGGTCTTCACAGACCATAATCCCATCACATTTCTCCATTCCTTGTGTTGTCCAAACCGCAGACTGATGCGTTGGTTTTTGTTTTTGCAGTCATACTGTTTGGACATCCGCCACACTAAAGGCTCGGTTAATGTGGTGGCTGATGCTTTGTCGAGATCGCCTTGATTTGAAATGGTGCTCACTTTTCTGGTTACCTGTCTGGGGCTAGCTGCCACTGTCACTCTTAAATTTGCTTCTCCAGGCGCCAGAGGTTGCTGGGTTGCAGGCAGAGGTTGGTTGTTATAAGGTTGTTCCAGAATTGGTGAGTATAGCAAATTCAGGACAAAATTGGTGAAAGCTAGGATGTTTGCATACGTTTATTTAAAGAAGAGAAAATTTATTATTTTTTCAGTAGTGCCATCTGGGCTGCCCAATGGGAACCCCTCTTTTAATGGGGGGGGGTGTGACGACCCCTCCTGGACACTAGGTGTCCCTGTTCAGGGTTCTTCTGCAGGTGCTGGAATGGAGGGTCGCTGGGGGGGTATGAGCACACCTGGGCCCGTGTGCTCCCGGATATATAATTCTCGTTTACTCCTGCATACGCCTCCGGGAGGCTCCATCTCCCAGCCTCCAGCAGGGACACTGACGCTTTTCATGTCTTCTGGTTTGTGGTTGGTTCTTGGTTGAAATAAATTATTTTTGCTGTTACAGCACTTGTCTTCCCCCAATTTGTTACAGTTGTTGGAGCCAGGCTGTAACAGTATGCAATGTGGGGGTAAAAGACTCATTGTATTAGAATGTGGAATTGTAACTTAAGGATATAAATAATTTCTGCAACACTGCAGGTGTTTCTTTCTACAACACTTCCTTATTACGCCGCGGTATTACCGTTAATAAACATTTAATGTTGCTCAATGTGTATGTCATGGTTTGTTAGTACATGATTGCATAATGTATGAGCACGCAGAATGCTGTTTTTGGTTGTTGGTACTGGTTCTGTGCATTGATTGGTTGGGTTAGTATGATGTGTGGAGGACAGCTATAAAAGTTACTTTCAGTGAAACCAAAAATCAAAAGCACAATGACATCAAACTAACATATCAAACTAATATGATCATATGACTCCAACATACCATTTGGATGCCCATCTCTTGTCAGGATCAGTTGTCAAGTGTCTGTTAGGGTTTCTTTTCAGTTCATTTCCCTTTTTGTCTTGTCACTTCCTGTTTTATTTTGAAGTCTGTGTCTTACCCCTGTCTTCCTGTCAAGATTCCCGCTTATGTGATTGGATTTGTAACTGCCATTATTTCTAGAGACTTTCAGGCAAATTTTTCATTCTGCCACGCCAGGCAGAGAGGCAGCCAAGGCTCTTGTGAACATTAAACAGGGCAGAAGGTCTGTCATGGACTATGCCATAGAATTCTGGACTTTGGCCGCTGATAGTGGGTGGAATCAGCCGTCGTTAGTTGATGCTTTTTATAATGGACTCTCAGAGCGTTTAACACAGGGGTGTCAAACTCAATCTCACAGGCCAAAACTCAAAGCACAATTTAAAAGTCAAGGGTCGAACAGGATAAACATTTATTGAACAGACCAAAACTAAATGTTTTTAACATAAACATGAATCCAAACAGACAGGATACAATATTATTCCAAAATAAAACTTTCCTGGGTTTTGCAAACTTCTACAGGAAGTTCATAAAGGTCTTGCCCTATGGCCGCCTCCATGCACTAACCCTTAAGAATTTCTTCTAGTGGCTCCATCTGCAGACGCCACCTTCCAGCCTGAAGACTTCCTTTGCCTTAGCTCCTGTCCTCACCTTGCCAAATCCTGATGGAGTGTCTATAGTCGAGGTTGATGCCTCCGGCTGAACAGAGCAGTCCTTTCAGAGGTCGGGTATGATGGTAAAGTTCACTTGTGCCTTCCTTGTCTTGCGTAAATCCGCCAGCAGAGAGGAACTATGCGGTGGGGGACCAGGAGTTGCTGGCAGTTAAAGTGGTGCTGGAAGAATGGAGGCACTGGTTGGAGGGGGCAGCCCACCCGGTCCTCATCTGGACAGATCACAAGAACTTAGAATATATCAAGAGCGCCCTCGGCAAGCAAGGTGGGCTTTCTTTTTCTCGAGATCCAATGTTATGCTTTTGTGGATCCAAGAACACAAAAACCAGACTCCTGTCACGATTGTTCTCCTCTGAAGAACCTACTGTTATGATTTTCCATAGTGCCCCCAGAGAGGATTCTGGGAGCTTTCTAATTTGGAGTATTGAGTCTATGTGTTACAGGCTAACAAGACCATCCCCAGATTCTTGTTTGTGCCCCAGAATTGCGGAGTGAGGTAATCCAGTGGGGACACTTCTGCTATCGTGCCACCCTGGAATAAGACGCACTTTATTTAGAATCACAGAAAGATTCTGTGGCCTGGAGATTAAAACAGGATGTCTCTGAGTTTGTGTCTGTTTAAAATGTTCCAGCCCAACAGAAGACTCAAATGCTCCCCCCAGCTGGACTCCCTCCAACCCTACCTGTTCCTCATCGCCCCTGGTCGACATCTCAGTGGATTTTGTCACCGGTTTGCCTGAATCACAAGGTAATACTGCAGTTCTCACCATAGTTGACCGTTTTTCCAAAATGGCAAAATTTATCCCATTACCAAAACTCCCATCAGCCAAAGAGACTGCTGAAATCCTTACCACCAGTGTGTTCAAAGACTTTGGATTTCCCCGGACTATCCTGTCCGACCGGGGGCCACAGTTTGTTGCCCAGTTCTAGAGGGCATTTTGTGAGCTCATCGTGCTAAACCTAACCTCACCTCAAGGTAACAATTCCCAAAGAATGTTGCATGGAGCGATGAACTCCGGACTCGGAAACTGGACTGCATTTGACTGCTCAGAACCCATCCTCCTGGTCAAAAGCTCTCACATGGGTTGAATATGCTCATAGTCAGTTAGTTGGTCAGGCGTCTGTTGTTAGGGTTTTCAGTTCAGCTCTGTCTTTGTCTTGGTCACTTCCTGTTTTATTTTGAAGTCTGTGTCTTACCCCTGTCTTCCTGTCAAGTTTCCCGCTTGTGTGATTGGATTCCCCACCCTAATGTGTCTCACCTGTGTCTTACTGTCTTCCTCATGTATTTAAGCTGTGCTCCCCATTCCTCCTGTGCCAGATTGTCTTTGTTGTGATTTTGTGAGCTTTCCAGCATTTATTCCTTCTCTGAGTGTTCCCTGTGTGTGTGACCCTGTTTTTGTATTCTTGGATTTTGGTGTTTTGCTCTGCCGGATTTTTGTACCTCTGCCTGACTAGTCTGAATTACCTGGTTTTGACCCTGCTTGTAATAAACGACCACTGAGCCTGCCAACCCCTGACTCCTACACTGTGTGCCTGACCTGTACCCTGGACATCTCTACAACAAAATTAAAAAAAGAAATGGTGGCTTTCATTTATATGAACTTTTCTCCCACTGGAGGGCAGCAGGAGGGATCTGTTAACACTGACTTCCTCTAAAGTTAATCAACTGAGGGTAGCTGTAGAGTCACAAGGAGAAAACATATTGTTCCTAGCAGATTTAAACCTTTTGGTAAAATGTCGGGTAAATGTACAGACTGCATGAATGTACTGTAAAAGTGCAGAACTTAAGACATGGAAAAAAATTAATATATAAATGTTGGCAGGTTTGTTTTGTTGCTTTCTGATTAAAATACATTTTGTTGTAAAATTATATAAAACAAACAAAGACATGTTATCAGGGTTTTTTGCCTCCTGAGGTTTGCAGACTTTATTTAAAGGCCTTGATTACCTCTGAGGTATTAAGCACACAGGTGATTTTAATTCTAGTGTCTGATTGAAGCTCTTATCAGGACTGTGATGTGCCGCACCATGTTTTACTGACATCTCTCTCTGCAGGCCTGTTTTGTTTTTTTTGTTTTTTTAAATAATAATTTTAGCAGTTTTATTACTAAATGGACTGTTATGTCAGTTATGTCAAATAATTCCTCGCATAGCAAACTGTAAACCTTGTTAAGAAGCTTGATGACAAGTAACAGAAAAAACATTAGTGTCACTGTGCAGGATTGTGGATGCAATTGAGGGTTTTAATTAATGTTTAGACTGGCATCTGTGAAACAGCATTTCTTGCTTTATGATTAGGATCGCATAAATAAAGCGAGCTCTACTCATCCTGTCATGGCAGGGTTCCATTCCATTCTGCTTCTCTGCTCCTGACTCTCACCTGCCCACCAGGTATAGGAACATGCTTCAGCCATGCTTAACACCCATGACTCCTCCTGCAATAATTACCCAGACTCAAGGGCATTTTCCTCCTTAGTCCATCTTTGCAAATTTCCACCTCACTTCTTTCTTTACTACCGCTTTATTCTTCTTACCTCTTCTTCCTTGTTCAGATTTCTTCCATATTTTCCTTTTCCTTCTTGGACCCCTCATTCCTACTCCACTCCCCTTTCTTTTTTCCAACGCCCCTGTGTTTTCCCATTGTCCTCTTCTCTACTGTCTTTGCTTTTCTCATCACGCCCATCTTTATTCTTGAACTCTTAAACAGGTGAAAGGAGGTCACACTGACTTTCCAAGGAACACTTTGAGAGAAAGAGTGCACCAAAGTCCGTGATTCAGGTTCCATGTAGTGATTCAGGCATACTAAGCGTGTTTTTTTGACTTGTTGAAGACCAGACTGAATGAAAATGAGCTCAAGTGAGGCTGACTGCAGCACAGATTTAATAAAACACCTTCACTGCGTCTAAGATTTCAGATAGTTAATGAATTTGTGCGACTCAAAATATTAAGTGTGTGTTTTTCTAAGTTTATGCTCTATAGATGAATCAATCCGTGCAAATAATCGTGAAAGACAAACCCACAAACACTTATCAGCCAAAAATAAACTTGCTTGCTAAAAATTTGGTCTCATCAACTTGATAGTTTCTAAAAAATATTGCTAAGGTGTCACAGACTGTTCTGTTCTGCCAAAAAATCTTAAATTCAACTTTATATTGACTTTATTTTCCCTAAAAATCAAATAAAAAACAGATGAAATTTATTCCTGATCGGCACTTTTACCAACACAAACATTGTTTTATTTGAAGTCCTGGTTCCTTATGCAGGAGTGCAGTGAAACCAGGTTTCACTGTCCACTAGACAAACAGGTGTATTTAGATTTAAAGGAGCATGTCATGTGATTCCCACACTACCTCATCTCGTGACAGTCTTGTGGTTCTTTATTCTCACTCTATGAACACAATTCACCGTTTGACTCGTTTGATTGTATTGCCTGAGATAGTCTTTCTGATGCATTGTGGGGTAAAAAGACTCCATTGTATTAGAATGTGGAATTGTAACTTAAGGATATAAATACCCCCTGCAACACTGCAGGTGTTTTCACAACACTTCTTTCTTATTACGTATATCAAGTAATAAACATTAATGTTGCTCAATGTGTAATGCTGTGGTTTGTTAGTACATGATGCTAATGTATGAGCACGCAGAATGCTGTTTTTGGTTGTTGGTAATGGTTCTGTGCATTGATTGGTTGGGTTAGTATGATGTGTGGAGGAGGACAGCTATAAAAGTTACTTTCAGTGAAACCAAAATCAAAAAGCACAATGACGCCAACCAACATATCAAACTAATATGATCATATGACTCCAACATACTGTTTGGATGCCCATCTCTGCCAAGAAAATTTAAAAAACAAATGGTGGCTTCATTTATATGAACTTTTCTCCCACTGGAGGGCAGCAGGGGGGATCTGTTAACACTGACTTCCTCTAAAGTTAATCAACCGAGGGTAGCTGTAGAGTCATGCAAGGAGAAAAACATATTGTTCCTAGCAGATTTAAACCTTTTGGTAAATGTCGGGGTAAATGTATAGACTGCATGAATGTACTGTAAAAGTGCAGAACTTAAGACATGGAAAAAATTAATATATAAATGTTGGCAGGTTTATGTTGCTTTCGATTAAAATACATTTTGTTGTAAAATTATATAAACAAACAGAGAAAAACGTGTTACCGTGGGTTACTGGCTGTGGGTTTTTACCTGGAGGTTTGCAGACTTTTATTTAAAGGCCTTGATTACCTCCTTGAGGTAGCTACTTATTGCAGGTGATTTTAATTCTAGTGTCTGATTGAAGCTCTTATCAGGACTGTGGATGTGTGCCGACCGTGTTTTACTGACATCTCTCTGCAGGCCTGTTTTTTTTTGGGGGTTTTTTTTTTTTTTAAATACACTTTTAGCAGTTTTATTACTAAATGGACTGTTATGTCAGTTATGTCAAATAATTCCTGCATAGCAAACTGTAAACCTGAGCAGAAGTTTGATGACAAGCAACAGAAAACATTAGTGTCACTGTGCAGGATTGTGGAAGCACTGAGGGGTTTTAATTAATGTTTTAGACTGGCATCTGTGAAACAGCATTCCTTGTTTTTATGATTAGATCGTGCATAAATAAAGCGAAAGCCTACTCATCCTGTCATGGCAGGAAGTTCCATTCCATTCTGCTTCTCTGCTCTGACTCCTCACCTGCCCACCAGGTGCATAGGAACATGCTTCAGCCATGCTTAACACCCATGACTCCTAAATAATTACCCAGACTCTCAAGGGCATTTTTCCTTAGTCCATCTTTGCAAATTTCAATCTTACTTCTTTCTTTTGCTACCTGCTTTATTCTTTCACTTTCTTTCCCTTGTTCTTTATTTTCCATATTTTCCCTTTTCTTCCTCTTGACCCTCATTCCTACTCCACTTTTTTTTTTCCAGACGCCCCAGGTTTTTCCCATTGTCCTTCTCTACCGCCTTTGCTTTCATCACGATCTTTTATTCTTGAACTTAAATAGTGTGAAAGTGAGGCTCACACTGGACTTCTTCCAAGAACACCTTGAGAGAGATGCACCAAAGTTTGCATCTAGGTTCAATGCAGTGATTCAGGCATACTAAGCGTGTTTTTTGACTTGCTGAAGACCAGACTGAATGAAAATGAGCCTAGGTGTCAAGATTTCAGATAGTTATCGATCAAAGGACTAAAATATTATGTGTGTTTTTCTAAGTTTGTGTTCTATAGATGAACCAACTGTGCGTGTCAATCGCAGTGACAAACCCACAGACGCTTATCAGCCAAAAAATAAACTTGCTTGCTAAAAAATTTGGTCTCATCAACTTGATAGTTTCTAAAAATATTAAGGTTATGTCTACAGACTGTTCTGTTCTGCCACAAAAATCTTAATTCAACTTTATATTGACTTTATTTTCCCCTAAAATCAAATAAAAACAGATGAAATTTATTCTGATCGGCACTTTACCAACACAAAAATTGTTTTATTTGAAGTCCTGGTTCCTGGAGTGCAGAGGCAGTGAAACCAGTTTTCACTGTCCACTAGACAGACAGGTGTATTTAGATTTAAAGGAGCATGTCATATGATCTCACCTCACTCACCTCATTTCTCCGTATTAGTCTTGTGGTTCTTTGGCCTCACCCATGAATACAATTCAATGGTTGACTCATTTGATTGTATTGCTCTGAGATAGTCTTTTGTATGCATTGTGGGGTAAAAAGACTCCATTGTATTAGAACGTGGAATTGTAACTTAAGGATATAAATACTCCCTGCGACACTTCCTCTTATGACGTGTATTACCGTTAATAAACATTTAATGTTGCTCAATGTGTACGTCGTGGTTGGTTGTTGGTAATGGTTCTGTGCATTGATTGGTTGGGTTAGTATGATGTGTGGAGGAGGACAGCTATAAAAGTTACAGACCAGGAGCCCGTCAAAAAGGAAGAGTCTCCTATTCAAAACCCAACCGCTCCTGCACTCAAACTGTTCAGAGGTGAGAAGGAATAGCTGGAGAAGGTATGAATTTAAGAGATATTTTCTTTTTCTTTGACATGAGTTGGTGTGAGCTCGGTTAAAAATCAAGGATTAAGCACAGTAAAATGCACTTTACTTCTTTCCAGTTTGCAGACTGCATGCATTTGCAACATCATGAAGCTGCTGTAAACAATAAAGGCAACTTAGCATTGCGTCTTTATACCTGTTAGCAGTAAAAGTCAAAGACAGTAAATGGAACTCGAGACATGTAGACGGTGTCTTGAGCTGTTGAGATGTTTTCTATTCGATAATCTTCTATTAGAGGTTAAATTCAGTTAAGTTAGCCAGAGATGATAGCACAGAATCTTCTGTGAACCCATCAAACATTTTTACTGGCTTTTTGTAAATTATTTGATGATGATGTTTCTTGATTTATATTTGTGTTCGGGGTCGGTGAAGGTAACCTTCCAGGTCCAGAATGAAGCCAACTGCTCTGGTCTCAGCAGTCGTGCTGCTGCTGCTGCTGGTTTCTGGGATTTCTAGTAAGAGCAATTTCTTTCGGTGTTACTGAAAATAAAAAAAGAAATGCAGGGGAACAAAATGAGATTTAATGTTTTTTTGTGTGTGTTTTAATCCTTGAAGGGGCGCACAAGGTCAAAACCCACCCACGGGCACATGACGGGCACAAGAATCCACCCAGCACAGGTCGCCAGTCTTGGACAACAAATGGTGTTTTTCTACTTCATATTTTATCTTCTGCTCTAACTCTGACTGTTGTTTTCAGACTACAGCCAGGCTAACTTTACTGTCCTGGTGACAAACTCTGTGACACCCACTCCTGACAAGAATTACCGCACCTACGTGGTTTACAGAGGAATCTTACTGGGTGGACTGACGAGGCTGCAGAACTCCAACAGCGACTTTAAGTAAGATAATGACTTGTACGGTCTTTTATTTAATTATAACATGCAACTTAAAACTTAATTTAACTTCAACTTTTGCTTTACTTCTTTACAAAGTCACACTTGAGACACTCAGTTTGTATCATTCTCCAGCACAAGGGTGACATATCTTGGGCGTCGCCTCAAGCTTTCCGTTGATTGTGAGATCACTGGTCTTGCATAAGCATTCATTCCAGTTGAGCAACATTGTGTCAAAATGAAGTCAAGTTAATTGTTTTTCCTGTATTCTGGGTCAGTCAGAAACCATTTCACATCTTTAGCTGATACGAAGTGACAACTCCCTCATTGTTTTCCATAGTAGCCTCAGATCATTGGGTGTTTTTTGTTCTGTTTTTATTTATTTTACTTTTTGTACATGTATTCATTTTTTTATGCCTTCTGTTTTTTTCTCAGTTTCATAATGCATTTTGTAAAGCCTTTGTATCTAAGCCATCTCCTGTCCTGTCTGCAGCTTCACCTACACCGAGGATCCAAACTATGGCCCGTTCCTGGAGAGCGTGAACGGTCTGGCTGGAAGTACAACGGAGCAAACCTACTGGGAGCTGCTGGTCAAGACAGTCAACAACCGAATCATAATACCTGATGTTGGTGAGTCAAGCAAGAGGACTTTTATCTGAAACAGTCAAAAACCTTGTTCTTAGTCTCACCATAAATCAACATAATATTCTGTGGGTCTTGTTTGCAGGTATCGGATGTTACATCCCAAATGCAAATGAGCAAATCATTCTGAAATACACCAAGTACTGATGAATCAGCCGCCGCTGGACATTAAAATGCATTAAGTGTATCACTGTATATTTCAACGATTGATATTTGACTAAGAAGTGTTGCTTTTGTTTTGTTTTTTGAGAATTAACAACTGAGCACATCACTTGTCAAGTGGACGCATTGAAATTAACATAAAGATGAAATAAAAATCTTGCTTACAGCACCGATTGATGTTTGCAAAGTTTCATTTTTCATTCTACTTTTTAGTTAAAATGAGCATCTGATTGTTGAAAAGGCCTTTCTTCATTTTCATCTGAAGTTTTATACACCGGTGCAATATGAATTTTGTTTTTGCCGTTTTTCTTGTTTAGCTTTAGACACAGAATAATAAAACCATGCTTGATTTGGCACAAAGTGGTTCATCCTTCAGATTTCAGAAAGTACAATACAAATATGGAATATGAAAGGTTTGGATTCAGAGAGCAAGACAAGAACTTTTCTCCTGCTATTGGTTTTGAAATCTTTCATGCTGTGCTCCTCACGGACTGGGACATTCCTGATTTGTCCATACGTAAAACACAGGCGTCACCAAGAGTCACCAAAGGGCTATAAATTAAAGATGGAATTGTAAGCTGGTACACTTTTCCCTGATTGAAGGCACTATTAAACGAGACTACATTATACTGTACTATACTGTAAGTGAGTCAAAGGTCTGGCCCACCTGTCTCTGCAAGCTATTGCCTCATCTTGCTGAAGATGTGCACAGTGAAGGAAGCAGCAGAGTAAAATCTACAATCAACCAAAGTCAAGAGCAAGAGTGGAGGTCTACAGCCAGCCTAGCAGCAATTAAAACAGATGTTAGCCGTGCCATGCTTTGAGCTAAATGCTAATGCAAATGTGCTCACAAGTTGCAAACATTTACATGGCCGTACTGCTAGCATCGCTTCAGTGTACAGATTGTGATGCACGGAAACTCCTAAATGATACATCATTTACAGAAATTCAGTGTTCAAGTGCAGTGCATCGGAATTAATGTGATTGTTACACTTACATGGCTTGAAGCAATATCTGACTTATTGTAATCAGAATAGGCCAAGTTCCTTGCCAGTTTGGTAGTCAGTGTAGAGGTGACCATTAGAGTACATCTTACTATCTCTGTAGAAAACAGAGAATTAAAACAGCATATTCAGTGATTTATTACTGGAAAATGTGCTCAGAGAGCGCTTTTACATAGGTGTCAGCATTCACATACTGATGACAAATGCTTATCGGAAAGGAAACTAACATTTAAACTCATTCACACACCAACGGAACAGTGATTCAGAGCAGGACACTTTGGCTTGCAGCCTTGAGGAGCCAAGTATCAAATCCTCTGATACTAGGTGGAGGACTCACTCTATCTCTGAGCAATAGTCTGCTTTTACGCTGATATATATCTTGAGACTGACCTGTCAATGCTGCCTTATTGGTGGATCATGCTGCATCACTGCTTTCATGCATTAGCTTTTATAATGAACAGATCTCTGAGTTCTACATTGTTGACACAACACACGCTAAAAATACATTTTAGGCGCAACCAAAAAATGTATTCAATTAATTCAAAATGTCCTTTTTATCGCATTTATGCAGCTTACAGGTCTCTAAAATATAAATTCTATGTCCAGGCATGTTAAGTGACTAGAAGGGGAAGGAGACTAGACATTTAATTTAGTTAGTTAAACTTAATTAGTACCTATTACAACCCCTTAATATAGTTATTAAGCTTAATTTAGTTAATTAAGTGGTTGTAATAGCTACTTTTAATTACTTTTCAGAGAGCAGTAGAGACATACTTGTCATTCCTTGACAAATGTCATTTTTTTTATTTTATGAATGCACATCCTGGTTTAGGCGGAAAACAAAACGCATGCTCTGACGAAAGTTGTACGTATTTACATTTACATTAATGTGGCTCTTTGTTTGGCTGTTTGGCGTTTTCCTGTTCTGCAGCATTCTTAGAGGATACAGACAGGACAACACATGATAAAATACCGAGAATATCAGAGACAGTACACGACGTGCACCCGGATGTATGACTATAAAAGATGGGATTCCAATCCATTGTGTAGTTTGTAGCAGTTAAAATGATCACTTAGATTCTTGCGAATTATCATTTTGCACCACAAGTGATAGGGTTTCCATGAACTATATTTACATCAAGCAATAACCAAAGAAATTGACAAATAGGTATAAGGCAATGATCTGTGCAACAAACATGTTGCAATGTCCTTTGAATGCTTGCCACGCTCTTGTTGTTAATTCTAGGTAATGTTATTCTGCTTACAGAATGCAGCTAGACTACGTAGAAAAGTTGCAAAAGTGTTGCTGACATGCAAAAAGTGTCGAGTGCATGGTCTAAAGTATGGTCTAAACTTTTGCTTTTTTGAACTGCAGCAAAGTAGTTGTCAGCACTATTATTACAAAAGTCTAAAAATTCACTGAGTGAGTGAGTATTGGTTAGTTATGCATTACTACAGATTCAATAAGCATGGGTGCAGCTAACTCAGGCTATCACTTATCTCTCATTTGCCTTCTTATTACATGGGACCCATTTTAGTCTCACTGACAGTATAAAATTAATCGGGACAGGATGATCTGCTTCCCAGAAACAACAGTCCATTAAGTAAAAACACCCAGTGGGGCCCATATCATAAAGGCCTGTGCCTATACTCACAGAACCTGGACTTAGAGAACATAACTAAGGTCCTGTTTACACTAATATTGACTTTGCGATCTAAGGCTACCGCTAGTGGCACAAGGGAAATGCAGGATATGGTCCATGCACCACTGGATTCATCTTCTACCCCCAGGCATACTGTCCTAGCAAGCACTTATTTAATTAAAAAAAAAATTCTCTCAACTTCAGCACCACCTGTCGACACCTTGGTCCTACTGGAATTAAAACATTTCCTAGCACTTGTCCACGTTGCTCCAACTAGATCTTTGCTTGTGTTTGTACCTACTCTATATGTACGGCGCTTTGGATAAAAGCATAGGCCAAATGACATTGTAGAATTGTAGAAGCACAAACACACCCACTTCACCAGAAATGAGTAACCAGTTCAATACTTCACTTTGCAATAATCACATTGTCTGTCAAGTTATCTGATCATCAGACATCAGTAGTATCTGATATTCTGGTACCTGAACTGGCAAACAGCATAAAACCCCCTAACACAGATCTGGAAACACCAAGAGGTGTGAGAGTGAGCACACAGTTAAAGCATTCCAGAATACTCAGAGGATGGAAAAACAAGAAATCCCATAAACAGAAACAAATGTTTTATCATCATCATCATCATTTATAAATAAATTTGAGCACTTCATCAGACATCATCACACATTTGCAGGGTCCAAAACACTGTTGCAAAGCACCAGCAGCAAAGAAAACTAAACAAGATATGAGTTCACATATTTTTACCATTAACAAAACACTTTTAGTTAACAATAAAGGTAATCTTTTGATTATTAACTGAAACAATTCATAAAAACAACCTTTGGACACCTCACTTCACTGATATCTTTGATTCCCAGTACATGGGAACCAATGATCTAATCACTCTCTGTCCTGGGGCATGTACATGCATGCCAATTTGAAACGTTTCCAATCAGGATGTGTAACTGTTCCTTATTGTCTCAATTGGTCATTGTTCATTGTACATACGATCCTTTGAATATGAGAGGAATTTAAAATGTAAGATGATTCAGCTGGATGTGTGATGATTGGTTGTTACTGGTTGTTAGACAGCTATAAATGTATCTGACCAGACGTTCTTCCAACACGACCAGGCGCTACTCAAACAAGTAGAACTTCAACTGCTCTTGGATCCTTAAAGGTCAGTCAGAGGTGAGAGTGAGGAGGTGAAAGGTTGTAGCCAATGATTTTTTAGCATTACTATTAAGGAATTTGATTGTTTGAGGTGGTACTGTAGACCTTTGAGATGCCCATTTTGCAACTTTTTGCTTTGGTAAAAAGCAAAAGAGACTGAGGGCAGGATGCAGTTTTCAGCTGCAGGAATAGACTCCCACACTGAAAAATGAAACCTAGCAAAAAGCTTATATGGTATTTTATGCCTCACTGTCCAGCAGTCAGAATGAAGACGCCTGCTCTCCTATCTTCAGCCCTGCTACTGGTGCTCCTGCTTCCTGAGGCTCCAGCCACAAGTAAACTTCATAAAAACAATACAATTCAAGTTTTTATTGCCAAATTCAATTATATCGTTGCAGTTATGGAATATCGTTCGTCCTCGCCTCATTTTCTCGTCTCACTTCTTTCAGGCTCTGGTGGAACTCCCATTAGTATTCTGGTGACAAACTCTTTAACAAACTCTCCCAATCAGACCTACAGCACTTACGTTGTTTTCAGAGGAATACTACTGGGTGGAATGAGGAGGCTGCAGGACTCCAATACTGGTTTTAAGTAAGATCATGACATCAGCTGTTTCTTTCCTTTAAGACAATTCACTAGCATAAAGTAATAATAAAGTGATTTTTTAATATAAATGAACATTATTTTCTTCACTTTTGCTCAAGTTGTAATCATACACCTACAGGGGGCAGCAAATTTCTTCTGTTTTTCTTCTTTTGCGTGTTTGGACGTTCCGCTAAGCCTCTCTTTAATTGCCAGTTAACTTGCAGAAACATGATTTTAGTACACAAAGTACACAAAAAAAATACAAAAACACAAAAATATAAATAAAGATTTAGATTTGTCTAGAACAGCTTATCCCATTGCAGTCTGAACAAGGCAAAATGTGGCAAAAGACAAAAAAAGACTAAATTAAAACTTAACTTGTGAGCAAAAAGTAGAGTCCAAGCTTATTGTCCTTTAATTCAAACTCCCACACTGCTGAAAAAAGGCAGAATTCACTATCAAATAACATTAAATTGTGAGTGTGATGTGAAAGTGTATTTGCCGATCCACCGAGAAAAGATTGTTTGGAAAGGGTGCATGTCCTTCACAAAGTCACCTCCTGTCATCCCTGCAGCTTCACCTACACCGAGGATCCAAACTATGGCCCGTTCCTGGAGAGCGTGAACGGTCTGGCTGGAAGTCAAAATGAGCGAACCTACTGGGAGCTGCTGGTCAAGACAACCAACAACAAAATCATAAGACCTGATGTTGGTGAGTTTACAAAGGGAACACCTTTGTATCTGTCTATTTATTATAACCATCTACTATATTTAACTATTTACCTTGGTGCAAATCAAATTATAATCTGGTTTTCTCTTAATTTTGTTTGCAGGTATTGGATGTTACATTCCGAATGCAAATGATGAAATCATCTTGAAGTACAACAGGTATTAAAGGGTCAATGGCCACTGGACATCAAGCTGGGATTAGTATTATCAATCAACAAAACAACAAAAATCGTTTCCTGTTCGTTATTCAGTGAGAAATAATATCTTGGCACATGGTACTAAATGTGCTGAATGCACCACGAATAAAGAAACGGACTTTGTAATTTGTCTTGAACTTTTTATGATCATCTCATTGAAATCAGATACGATCTGAAATTTCCGGCTTGGCATCCTGATACTTCCTTGTGGAGTATCTTTCTTCCTGTTTCTCAGGCTGTAGGATTACATACTACTGTTACGCACTTAAAATCAGCTTGAAATTAAAAAATAAAGTACATTTACAGCTTCATGTCTGTGTTGAGCAAGTGGACCTGTTTTCATTCTATTTTATGGTAAAATTGTACAATAAATTATCATGCAATTGTCCAGACAAGACCTATCACTGCTGCTAAAGCTGCATCTCCTTAGATCCCAGAGCTTTCAATCACACTTAGAAGTTCCTATTAGTCATCAGTCTGGTTTGATGTTCAAATGACACAGGCGTTCTTTTATCACACAACCAGTTACTTTTTTTTCTCATTTGAATGTTGCATCTTGACTTTATATTGTGTCAGGAAGCCTTACTTTTTGAAAGAAACCTCTCTGGTCTTAAGAAGTGCCCCTCCTGAGGTACAAGAAGTGTGTTACACAATGAGGAAGATGGAAAACGTTCCAGGACAAAGTGTCAAAGTTGCAAATCCTACCTCCTGCTCACCTCCAGTTATTAGAACCAGAAAGAATGTTGTTCGACGGGGCAAATGTGTTTGGCACCACAGAGTTTGGCAGAGCTTCGGTAAGATATTCAGTAAGTATCTGTAACGCTGAAACAACACATCTTTCCTCAGATGTGAATGAAGTAGACTGAACCAAATTTATGTTCACCAATGTTTGGAGCTAAAAGATTTTGATAACTGAAGCAGAAGACAATAAAAAGTTAATGGCAACACAGGAGTTCCTACGTGACAAACAAAATAAAGACAAGCTTAAAGCAGCACCAGATGACTCCATGGGTCTCGGTGTACCTAAAAGAATACCATGACAGTGTCAGAGGCAACACTGTAGCATCAAGAACTGAACACATGCCCGAATCAGCAGCCACTAAAAGGTCATTGATGACCTTAAGATGGGCTGTCCAGATATTACAGCTATATATCTGTGTGGCAGCAGTCTTTTCAAGAATCTCAGAAATGAAAGGCAGTTTAGAAATCAGACACAAATTATGGTTTAGGGTAAAATTAAGTCAAGGTTCCTGTAGGATTGGATGGACTTGGTTGGAGAGTGAGAGTGAGGCGATGAATGAATCCAAACACAATCCATTGCTGCACTTAAAAACTTGGTTGAAATGATGTCAACAGGGTCGGAGCATCTCCTCAAGTTAAAAAGGGTTTTCATTAATTCAGGCAAAGAAGCAGATTAAATAGCTCAAAGAATCCCCACAGTGGTGATCAACATCTAAAGGTGGAATAAAAACTTCTCACAGTCTGCATCACACTCAGCAGAAGAACAAGATGCAGCAGGGTTAACTACTGTGGCAGATCAACAAAGACGAAACCAGGGTCCTTAAAAGCAATAAAAGTCTTTCATCAGTACGAAATTGATTTGAAGACCTAGTTTCTTCCATGTTCGGCTGTTCTCTTTACAGCTTGCTACAATGTCTGTTAAGTAGGAAAACATTTTTTCCAAGAGAAGTGCTATTAGAGATATCTAATAAGAGGTATGACTCTAGGAGATTGGTTCAATGCTATAAAGGCTCTCTGTGCATCTTTATTGTCTGTCACTGCTTCACTTATTAAAAGGAAAAGTACAAAAACTAAAATTGCAAAATCAAAAGAATAAAATACTGTTGAGACTTATTCACACTTCACAAACCTTTATTTGTTTAAGGATGTGTTAACCAGAGGGCACACATCCCCCACTAAAGGGAGTCATTACATCATCATTTGGCTTGAATATCCAAAACCACTGGCGTGACCCAGTGAAGCTTTCAGATATTATGGGATTCTCTTTGTCTAAGTCAGGTTATTATATATCACATGAAATGGCCTTTGCAGCATTTTCATATTATCAAAAAAGATCATATTTTGTTTCTTACCATTAGTGCTATCCAGCCACCCAGACCCCAAAAGCATATTGAAAATCATACATTCAAAGCACAAAAACACTGGTTGTTTCCTTGTCCAAGGTGTTGCCAGCTGTTCATTTACTCCCTTTGCAAACCAGTAAAACCAACACATGGAAGAGTGCTTTATTCAGTCCACATAAAACACACACACGCAGCTTTTTGAACAGTTCACTTCTGAAATATGCTGTCACACAGTCGATTCAAGCACTGGCTCTCATCTCGGGGTGATTGCTGCTGGATCTTCACCATTTTGTAAATCTCAGAATGATTTGCTCATTTGCACTGGGAATGTAACATCCAATACCTGCAAACAAGATCCATATAGTGCATATATTACAATCTTATTTACTGTAGAATCACAACAAGAAGCACTGACAGCAGCGTTCATAGTAGACTTACCAACATCGGGTCTTGTGATTGTGTTGTCCTGAGTCTTGACCAGCAGCTCCCAGTATGTGCGCTCTTTATCATTTCCAGCCACACCGTTCACACTCTCCAGGTAGACGCCATAATTTGGATTTTCCATGTAGGTGAACCTGCAAGACCAAGAAGAATACTTGAGGTCTATCGAGTAAGAGTGTTGGAAAAATACTGATATCCTTCATGCTCACATGCTAACCTTCACCATATACCTAATTACTGCTAATATAACCTTGTTGATTATAATGTGCTTAGCCCAAAGGTGGTGCGTGTGTGTGTGTGCGTGTGCATCTCTAACAGCAGATAACACATATCGAAACTAATGATTACACAGCCACTTCCCACCCACTAGCTGTTTGCAAAAATATGATAAACAAATACATGTCACTGCCCTGCAGACGTAGGGCGGGACTGAGTTACTTCTCTACATAATCTGTGTGAAAGCTTTGTATTACTGAACAAGTGCATGACCCTTACTGTCTGTACTCTGTTCCCTTGCTGCAAGTAAAAATAAAGGAACTGCTTTACCAATCAGTCTGTGTCCCGGAGGGTGATTAAATAATTTTTCTAACAAAGAGGATGCAATGAATAGCAGAGTGTCCTCTGCAAACTGAAACACACACACATCCATAGGTCCAAGGTGAAGAACCAACCAAACAAACAAAAAATCTGGTGTTCCTAATGGTCGAGCTGGTTAATAGAAACTAACTTCACTAACTCTTATTCAAATTTCTATTGAACCAGTAAACAGTAACATCACATTACACATCAGGTTGAGAAGCAGTGTTTAACTGCACTCTCTGGTTAGGCTGATAAAGTCTGCTGCACCTGGATAGCCGTTATTGTTTATGGGCGATGGTTGGGTATATGGATTTATCCTTTTACCTTCCTGTGGATAGGTGTCACAGTTAAGAGCTTTCTACAGTTTATTTGTTTAAGTGCTTTTTGCGGGAGGAGCAGCTTCTTGAAGGTTGTGAGGGGCTCTGCAGATCGAATGGAGTAACTCATTCCACCATTGGGGGGGTGACAGAAGAGTCTAAGGCTTTAAAAATCTCTGACTCACCAAGTTAAAAGAGTTTCATATCAATAAAATATATTTTCAAGTCGCAGACATGTAGGTGAGAACTGATGCTATGATCTTACTTAAAGTTTGCATTTGAGGCCATGAGTCTCTTCAGTCCGCCCAGAAGGATTCCTCTGTAAACCATACGAATTCTGAAGGTCCCAGATGTGGTGCCCAGTAAGCTGTTCTCCACCACCACTTGAATTTCAATTGATTTAGTTGCTGAATTATGGATGAGAACAAACAGAGAGAGAGACACACACAGATATTTAGTAATGATGAAAATCAGGTGAAAGAAAGTTTGATGAATTATTCTGAAGCTTACTCTCAGTCAGAGTCCCAGGAAGCACCAGCAGCAGCAGAGCTGCAGAGAGCAGAGCAGGCACCGTCATCATGGCTGTTGGACAGGAGACTTAAGCCTGACGGTAAGCTCACACTCACTGTGTTTTATTCCTTTCATCACTGTTTACATATCGGAGCAGAGTGGCTGATCTGAGCTTTAAAAAGCTGATAAAGTGTTCTTTGAAGGGGGCTCTAATGTCACCTTGAGGTTATGTATTGACATAATATTTGCACTGTTAAACATTGCAGCCTAACTACATTGCCATTATATTGTGTTTTAAGGCTCATGCCAGCATGAAATGGCTTAGATTTAAAGCGGTGGTGACTGGTGAACAGAGTGGCAGTAATAAGGTCCAAAATGACTTTTCACCTGGAGGCAGATGGAAACCACGGGCCTGTTGCACATAATACCTTAAGTTTTCTTAATCGAGGATCTAAGCAACTTAACACTTAAATCTTAGTTTTTAATTACCAGAGGAACTTATGGGCGTTGCACATAATCTGTAGGTTTTCTTAATTAAAGAAAAACATTGAAATGTAAGGCACTTGAGGAGATTTTAAAGTGGTGGCAGAGGAGAAGATTTCAAAAAACAAATTGGCAAAGAATATGCCTTCATATTATATGAGATGGCACAAACACTCAATCTGATCTGCAAATAATAGTAAACATAAAACAAAGCCTTTGGGAACAGATTTAAAATGGTGTCTGGTGAAGAGGTCAGGGTGGCTAAATGGTTCACCAAAGCTGGTTTCCTGCTGTTACGTTCCGGTCTAGGGGAAACCTTGACATAACATGTAAATGAGACTCCCCTCTTCCCAAATCCCAAGAACCACCAGGAATAGAGGTTACAAACATCACTGGATTTATTTCAAAAAACAGCTTTCAAAGAAAGAACCATGCTGACAGGTCTGGGTAAAAATGGAGAGAAGAGCTGGAGGAAGCCGGCCTTTAAGTGGCAAGCTTGGAGGCTGGAACCAATCAGCTCCCAGGGTCAATCTGCGTACTTGATCCTCCACTCAGTCAATTAACAAGACTCACCTGCAACTCATCAGACACTCACAGACAGAGAGAGAGAGAGAGAGAGTGAGAGAGAGAAAGATCCACACATGCACATGATACATACATGCTTTCACAGAATGGTCAAAATATGACCCAGGGGTCGTAACACCTGCCTACAGTGCTGTACGTTCGATACCGGTGCATGAAAACGATGATCACAGAACATTTAAATTGTGGGAATCACTTCCATACATTATCAGAACCAGTAGGTCCAGCTTATCCGGCACAATCTAGATTTTGCATTCACAACTTCACAGTCTGTTCTCCATATTATTTGGCACATCCTTTAATGTAGACGGTCACCAACTCTCTTGTCTTGTTAACGAGGGGATTTGCCAGCAGGGGTCTCTGTTAATCTTCAGGATGTTTCACTATAAACGGCACATTTGATGGTCGAGGCTTTTGTAATGCAATGTGTGGCACCGCAGTTCTCTGTAAAGCTACAGTACTAGTCCATATAATAGATATGTTACAAACATGCAACAGTTTCATGCTGTACCGAATCTTTTAATCTATGTCTTTGCAGACATGAAATATAAAGGGGCTCGTTTCTTATCAATATACCTTTGTTATGTTACTGCTTGACTGTAATATCTAATGGATAGAAGAGGTAAACATTTCCTTATGAGCCAAAAACGCTATTAAATATCTGATTCAAGTGGGCTGCAGATTAGTAAAATATGTGTTAAACAAAGTTAAACACCCCAAGGCCAGACCTGTGATACGCAGAGCGCACCATCACTGATAATGTGCTTCACACTGGTGTTACGTGCTGAAGAATGTGCAAGTCACCAAATCATGTGACCGGTTTGCTGGATTTACATGTATGTGTTCATCTTTTCTAACAGCCAAAGAGCTGGTGTCAAGGAACAGAATGCTTAAATGCTGAGCTGCCGCACTATCAAGTTGTCAAATAAGATGAATGTACAGATGGAGAGATGGCAAGGAGTCAGAAAGTGAGACATCCACTCTGCTAAATATTTCTGGCAGTAGAGTGACAGAGTAGACAGAGTAGAGCGATCCAGCTCAACCCAGATATGGGCTCTATTGCCCTCTAGTGGTCTCTTTCACTCAAGCCCCGGACACTCACAGCTCACTCATCTGGCAGGGCAATCGGCTCATAGAGTCATGATGCTGCGGCATGAGCACAACAAGGACATTTTCTTCTAGAGGAGATGTTCTTGTTCATAAAACAAAACAGAATATCAGCAAAGCATAGGGCAGAGCAGAAAATTAGCTGCAGAGGAGATGGATTACGGGTGTGAAAAAGAAAAATGACAGTGGGATGTGGAGATTTTTTTAAAAACGTCCTCTGGATTAAAGTGATCTGCAGAGCTTTATTCTTCAGAACTGTGCTTCTGTGCAAAGAACTCAGGTTGAGAGGTTTGATCAGACACCAGCTGCACCAGAGTTTCATGGAACCATCCCTTTCAGACAGACAGGGGATCAGTTTGAGTCCTAAAATCAGTTGGGGAGTCTGTGACTTATCATCACCTAATGGATGGCGGTGTATGATGGAATATAATGCTCACTGCTCATTAAATACTGGATAGTTTTATTTATTTATTTACCGTTGCTTCAGAATCGAAGACATCCCTAAAGGAGTAGCCCATTATCATACACTGATGGTGTAGCAGTCGGGGGTTCCCACAGGTTGGCAGTTTTACAGGGCATTGTGTACAGGACTGTTTACTTCATTTAGCATTTTGTAATAGTTATAGGAACAGAACATAGCATGTTAACTGGTGAGTTTCACACAGGTTAGTCTTCACATGGTAATGCTTGAGAAGACAGCGTATATGAAAGTGTGATTCCTGCAATGCTGAACTGTTATTATGGTTATAACAGAAGGGTAGTGAACAATAATTAAATTCTCAAAAAGGGAGAAAATATTAACTGAAAATCCAATAATGCAGCATCCAAATGTCATAAAGTGCGTCGGCCTCCCGAATAACATTATTACTCTGAGCATTGATGGGCTCTCTGTACCGTATGAGTGCCAACATTGCAAGCTGCAACACCTCAAAATGAAATGAAAGCAGTTCTGGCTGAAACTCTTTGATCAAAAAGACTGAAGCCACACAGTTTTGGTGTCGGTGTGCTCCTCCTCTAATCGCTTGTGCCAGGATGCACTGAACTGAGGTGAGTGGCAAATAAAAGCGAAAGCCACCTTCCCAAAAGGAAAGCATTCAGAATGTGAACGTGAAGGATGCTCTTGAACTTGTTATTGCCTCCAGACCACAGCAGCAGACTGACCTTCACTGTCCTGTCAGAGCAATAGCCCAAACTTCCACCACAGACTTGGAGCGATGTGTGGTGTGTGGCGCGTCGGGATGTCCGTGGAAACACAAAAGCTGCAAATATATACAGCACAGACGTCTAGCTAACAGCTGAAATGCGCACAGGAAGAATGAAATAAAGTTTTAATCACTGTAGTTTACAAGACAAGGTTTAATCAACTCAAGGGACGAGAGGTAGGTGGCAGACTTTGGTAGGACTACAGTATCCACAAATGAGATGGTCACCTTCTGCGCTCAGGAACTGGAACTTTGTAGTTTAAACCATCCCCAAAAGGTGCCATTTATCATTAACAAGCTTAGAAGACTGCAAAAGTTGTTTTTACTGTTCTCTAAATCACAATGTATTCAAACATATGAAGTTTTACTTGTAGCGTGCATTTATTTGCACATTTCAAGGGCTACCACCTCTGACTTTCAGAAGAAAGTGTTTTCACTGAATACTAACTTCTTGCTAAGTAAACAGACTTGTTCAGAATGTCCATTCGTAAACATGGCTTTCTCTTCCAGCCAGTTTAAATCCCCATTGATTGCAGACGTGTGTGGCAACCAGTCTGAAGTGCCTCATCATCCCAGTTTGACACCAGGTGTGCTCACTGGAGAATTCCTCTCCTCAGACAGACAGCCAGAGATGGATGAGCGACAAGGAGTGGGGGGGAGACAAGGTGGAGGGGGCTGCAGGGGGTGGCAACAGAGAGAATAGTGTCTATGTGTACAATGTGAGGTGCCGTGAACGTGTGTCTGGACATGTCAGGCTTACGTTTGGCGTAGATTCAGTCTGCGAGATATGCGGCGCTTGTTGACGAGTTTTGACTTGTTGCCATGTTTGTCACATCCCTAAAGACTCTCAGGAATTCCACTGTGGCTCCAACTTCCACAGGATGTGTCAGATCAGCCTGAACATGAAACATACATGGAAACGTGAACACGTGCGAGCTCCTTGTTGTTTCTAAAATGGCAATAGTTGATACTTAGTTGATAGTTTAAAGATCATTTCAGTGATCAGTGCTGAATATAAATAAAGTTTGAATTACTTTTGAATGGAAGAAGCATTTTAGGCTCCTTAACACCAGACAGGACATTGTATCATTTCAATTTAATTGAAAGTCATAAATTAAATAAATACATAATATTTGATCAGAAAAAGCAAAACCTTAATGCACAGTCAATTCGTCAACTTATTCCAGAGCTTTCAGTCACGTCTCATGGTTTTCCACACAAAGCAACACCACATCACAGTAGTAGTAGAATAAGAAGTGGAACTACTTTTTTGAATTCAGTGAATTTTCACTGAAACATTAACATTTTCATTTCACTAAATGAAATTCCTGCAACAAATTGGATTAAGTGTATTTCGGCATGTGAAATACAGATATTAGAAATGCATTCAGATGCTGATTCAGATGCATCTGACCACATATGCATCTGATTTAACATTAGTGAACTTTGCACACTTGGGAATGAGAATTGGTGGGAAATAAGTCTTCAGACTTAACAGGTTATAGAAATGTGGGTTACGTAAACATAAGCCCACACCTGTCACCCATGATGAAGATTAATAAGGGCAGAAATCCACATTTCTACGAATCAGAGGGCTCATCCCCCACTTCCCCGTGACCCTTCGCTGACAGCAGGGTCTGTACAGTAGTTAGGCGTCCTTCCTTCACTCACCCCACCCCCACCCACACCCATACCCAAACCCCTCCTCTGTCCTGATCCGCCCTCTCCGCTCTGCTCTGCTCCGCTCCGGCGTGCAGTGATGCTGTAGATGCGGCAGACTGGAACAGACTCTGCTTGGTCCTGAATGCAGCAGCCGGGGAGGATAACAACATCCTGACAGTCACCGCGGAGGACAGCGACACTTCACCTGACAGCAGTCAACGTAAGCTCTTCCTTCAGTTCTCCTTGTTTCTCATATTAGGTCCTGACAGGTATTACTTTTTATCATATGACTCATCTTTCTCTGGAGTGGATGTGTCACCGTCCAGGTTGTCCCCTCCACTCCTACAACTCTGTCTGATTCTGTGTTCCGTGGGTTTACGCAGTCCTTTAAACAAGCTTTCAAAGCGGAAGCTGCTTGTGGCATACACTGAATTATGATTTATTCTGTTCAGGATAAGAGCATCATGAGACGAAATGGATTAGAAAGCACCTCAGATGCTGTTTTACATCGTGTGCAGTCTGTTGTTTGTCAAATGTTGCTTCATACCCTCGCTCACACCGTGTTTAATGCGTGTCGTATTAACTTTAAATGAATTATCAGTATTATCTCTGAGGAATTGCTCGATCCATGATGGGAAGAAAACACTTGTATAATTGTGTTTACCCAAGCGAATAACACCAAAACATCTCGCGCATTCATTTCTGTCACTTTGTTTTATTGAATGGAGTGACAGGCCGAGAGTTACTGACGCTCAGCTGATTTGAGACTAAAAAAAAACGAAGCTGTGATGTGTTCAACAGACCCAGAAAAATGATATTATGTTTATTTATTTGTGTGGTGCAAACCGTCTTAAACTCAATTTACCAATGTTTTACACTAAAATCATAGTGAAATTCATACAAATAACATCGCATGGCCCTTACAGAATGAAGGGCCAACCTAAAACAACCATATTTTCCTATTATTTGCCCTGTTCTGATCACTGACATAATACTCTTAGCTCTTGTGTTATTTATGCATTTATTGCTGATACAATGTTAATCAGCTGAGATCTATAGGTTCGAACCCTAATTAAAACTAGAAATGGGCAGAATTTCTAAAGAAACGTGCTTTCGCTTTAAAATAAAATGACTATAAAATAGCTTTAACAGTTGAAGTTGCAGACGAAGCGGGCGGTTGAAACAGAAATTTGCGCCGAAAGGCCGAAACAAGTTGAAGTTTCGGTTTGTGTTGCACAGAGTGCATCTGAAATACTACAAGCGATGAAAGGAGTTGAAGATTTAGTTCAAGTTGAAGCACTGAAAGGAGCTGAAAAGCCCTCACTTGAGTGTGCCAGGAAATCCTAAAAGTCTGGCTGGCATATGGTTATAGCTGAGATTAACTAAATAGTATACGGATTAGGCTCCAACATATATATATATAAAAAATCTATTTGTTCCTATTTATTTTGTTTTTTTACATTAAAGTTATACTTACACTCATATACTATGAGTATAAAAGGATAGAGAGACTAAGAAAACACATTACAATACTAGCAAAAGCTATTCTTTGCCTTGTTTGGTGCTGGTGGTTAAGTCTTCATCTTTCAACACTCTGGACCTTCGCACCGTTCTATACCTCTCCACTTCAACTTCTGTCTCATGAGTCAAAAGTGCTGCTGTAGCTTATGGAGCCCAGTCAGAGCTGTTCAAGCCCTCACTAGGAATGTACATGAGCTTTTAGATTCCCCCCACCACCACCCCCGTCAAAGCCTCTCCTGTGAATTAGCTCTCATTCTTACAAAGTCATGGGAGACCAGCACTGTTAACCTACTTCCCTGGGTCTGATCTTAATATCCTTATGTTCAGTCTTCTCACGTTATGTAAGAACAGTCGGTCTTACTGTGTGGCTGCCGCTCACTGGACGAACAATCGGACAGTATTTGAGGTTCAAAGAGGCTGCTGCAGTCTCCTCCGTGCGTGCTGTTGCGTTAACTAAACGTGAGCACTGAGCTGACACCACGGCGCTAATTCTTGCAGCGCGTACAGTACTCAGACAAGACTCACAGCAGTTCAGCATGTTTAGAGGTGCTCATTACCTCTGCCTTCCTCCTATGGAGAACACACACTGTCATTTACTGTATGTACGGTCGTGTGGAGGGAGCACTACAGCCATGTTGTTTGTGAATGTAGGAAGCTAATTTAAGTCTTATTCTAAAATAAAAAGAAGCATCTCAAAGTGGATACGATGCCTGCTACATAATGATTATGTCAGTGAGTTATGTCAGTCATACTACTTTAATAGCCCTGGAGGGGAAATGTAGTTTGCAGCCACAAAGCATTAAACACATGACTGCAAATGCCAACATATAAAACAATACAAGAGCCTATATTGGTTGTTGCTGTATGGTTGGTATTGCACAGATCGGTAGCAGTGTGTTAGCTACAGCAAGAGGTGACCAGGACCGCACTGACAGGCGCCTTTTCCACTTCTCTCAGCGTCAACCCATCTCGTCACTTTTTCAGGACACTCATTGCCAGTTCTCACTAAATAAATGTTTTTCAAAGCTCCAATACAAAAGTTTTAAACAGAGCCACTGCAGCTACAAGTTTAAAAGACGTGAGTGTGGAGACTGGAGGCCTCTGGTATTATTCTGTACGAGCCCAGTAATATAAAATGACTCACTGGGGTGATGCAGTGGTGCACCTCTAGTGAGCACTATTGTCACTCAGTTGGTTGGAGTTTGCACATTTTCCCAGTGCCTGCATGAGATTTAACCAATAAGTCCAAAGATATTCAAGTCAGGTTTATTAGTGACTCTTAATTTCCTATAGATGTAAATAGGAATGCTTGTTAGTTTCTGTGTGTGAGCCTTGTGATTGACCAAATCTGGACATATATAACCTTAAACCGTAAGGTGTTTCAAAGCTTAAACACAGTCATCTTAAAACAATTTGATTTAAGTTACTTCATAGATTCTTGACTTCAATATGAATGTAAAATAAATAAATAATGTCTTTATCGGGCTTTCTTCTTCATTCTCTTTGAAGATGATGCATTTCACACAGACACACGGGAATAAATGTGCTTCTGACGTATCCTAAAAATAGCATTATTGCGCATTTTTTCCCAGCTTAACTGTGAATGTTACCATTCAAAATGTCGTGCATTCAGTGAGTAATTGTTTGTTTGGTATATTTTTGATTTTTAGACCCGTTTTGTTGCATAAGTATGGTCAGAGTGTAATTAATCATCTCTCTTCATCTCTGTTGAAGATGATTTCGTGTGAATATACTAGGGAAATGTGGCAAAAACACATGACAGCTTTGCACGAAAGTACCCAGAATTAAAAGGCATCAAACTCCTAATGATGGCCAGTGTATCCTGAGAGTTATACTGTAATAACCTGAACCTGCCATGTCAGTTTGTGGTTTCCTTCATTTCCCAGAATGACTCAGAAACATCCAAGAGAATAAAGTCTCATTCTGTGTATGACACTGGCGCCAAAAGCTGGGTGAACTTTTACTTTGAACATAAAAACGTGGTCCACAGCTGCATGACTTCTCATGAAAGAGGGTTTTATCAGCCTCTCATAGTAGCTTCACACTCTACACTTTGGCCTGTGTTGTGACCTCGGTTTCCCAGGGTTTACAGCTCTGTGTAAGACCATCCTAGCCCAGACTCGACATAATTTCAGAATTTGTCTGCTCAGTTTATGGCCGTGAAAAATACTGGACGAGTGTGGATGGAGCAACAAAACAAATACATTGGGGACACACATTGGGGCTCACTTTATATAGAGTTAGATGAAAAGATCAATACAATTTTTATATCCAGGCTATATCTCAAGTGTTATATGATATTCTAATGCTAAGCTAATGCTAATACTAAGATAAGCTAATCACCTGCTGGCTAGTTTCATATTTAGCACTCAGGCTTAAGAGTGGCATTGAATTTTGATCTAACTCCTGCTAATAAAGCAAATAATTTCCCATTATATCAAAGTATTTGTTTAATTTTAGCCCTGGACTAAGGTGCTAACCTCCTGAATCTGGAATACAGAGTTCAGATTAGACCAAGGCTTAGAGATGAAACGTGTGAACAGCCTACATGATAGTGGGTGTTTGCTCAATTGCCTGTGTCAGGCAGAAGCATCAAGTGCTTTAAACCATAATCATACACCAGGGTACGTGGCTTTTAATCTTGTTTTTCATAAAGACCTATGGCACCCAAAATCTGTAGATTAACCTTTATTCTGAGTTCATTCCAGTTCCTCCAGGAAATTGGCATGATTTTGTATCCTCACTTTGATGTCTCCATTTAGCTGGGTGAATCAGACCACTATTTGATTTTAATGGGTCTTTAATCCAGCTGTATTTGGGCATCAAGTCTCAGAGTCGGATGCAGGTGTAACAGTGGTACTGTAGATAATCTGAAGCGGTATGATCCCAGGTCACTGAGTTCTTTGCCTCTCCTCTATCCCCTCTCTTGACCTTCCCTCTTGACCAGAACAGTGCAGTCCTATCCAGGTTGACTCGTGACATGTTGGCATACGTAACCGGGTTCTCCATTTCCCTGCCTCCTTATCAGACACCCAGAAAAGACTTTTCTTTGGCTTCGCTCTCCCTGCTGTCAGTGAAATGTGTCTACGTGGAGGTGTGATCCGGGGGGCAAGTGAAGGACCAGTCAATTCCCATACATTAGCTTGGCTTGGTGCTTGGTGGTGTACCTGAGTCTGCAGATTTTTTCCCAAGCTGGTAACTCCAACCCCGTCCGGCCCCGAGCAGATCAAGGGTAGAAAAGAAAGTTGATTTTAATCCCCAAGGGGATTAAGAACCCCATGAGTGATTAAATGAGACTTCTGTCTCAAAAAGGACAAATTACTGTACCACCTCAGACTTGGGAACCGTTTTTACAGTGGTCTCCGCAGAACAAAGTAGATTAGACGTATCTCCATTTCGATGATCATTAATCACCTCACGATCACAGGGGAGATTGCATATTTCTACTTCTTAGAGTCCTGCCAGGACAATGGAAATGGATTTTGTCTGACGTTGGTCATACCTTCTATCTTTTCCCAGGAAACGTATAGAAATTTCCATTGAGGCGGGACTAATAATGAGCTATCACTAGCAGTGGTGGTCAGTACAACCTATCATCAGTGGCACTGACAAGATAGGTTGAATACCTCTAAATATGATGAAACTTACTGAAGCCACCAATAGAATCAAGGTCTCGTAACTGATGGCTGCTGAGTTAGTAAGCTTATAAAGCATGGATAGTTGGGTTGCAGCTACAGCGTGATAACACTCATTAAAATGTATTACGTATTACATAATCTGAACTCTGTCAGACCAAAAAAGGGCTAGGACACATATAGGACAGTATGTACAGGCAAAACCTCAACTTTAGAATTTATGATATTTATTACTAAGACATAGGACACCACAATGACACAACATAGAACTATAGCAAACAATTAAAGCACATGAATGTAAGGCTGCGATGCATAGAGAAATTATGTGTTACTTAAATGAGGACCAGTGTGTACCAGATTAAGCAGTAAGAAGTTTTAGTTTATGGAGTTACAGACAATAAGGAAAAGTAATAGCTGGCCAGTCAAATGAAAATTCATTGTTCATCATTGAAGGACTTTTTGGGACAATCAAGTAGACCCTCCATCCAGGCTTTGAATCCTAGTGTCTGAACTGAAGAGAGCATCCAAGAGACTAACTGAGTCAGAGGTGAGCTTCACCTCATTATCAATTAATTACTAGATGTAGGTCTAATTATATTGATCATAGCTGCAGATACGAAATGTTTATACTGACTATATCTACAAAATGTTCAATGTATTTCATTTGATGTTATTCTTCTTGCAAGTATAGTATGATTAATCATTGATATTATGGTAATTTTGTCATTCATTTTGTTGAAGAACACAGAGCAGCTGGTCAAGCTTTGGGAAATCTTGCTTAAATATTGAAAATGTCTATGATGACTTGATGTAGTAGACTCGATGCAGATTCTTGTGTTTGCTGTTGCTGTGTTTTGCACATGTCTATCAGCTTCTGATACCAAAAAATGAACAACTTGTGAATTAAATCCAGGAACCAACTAAGCGAATTGTAATTCATATGAGACATGGTTGATCTGTTCACACCTATGAGAGGCCTGTCTACTAATGTCTTTATCATAAGTGATATTGAGCTGCCTGTACTTACCAGGCAATATGGTTTCCACTCAGGCACACATGCTCTCTCGCTTTCTATCTCTCACACAGCCTACTGAGACATGCTGTTGCTCACCACTGTCTCTGCATCATCAGCAGTATGCAGACGCTCTGCTGCCAAATAGCACTCTGTCTCTTTATCTGTGTATCTGTCTATTGACAGTGAGGCACCCTCGATGCTCAGAAACAGAACTGTTTATGAGAAAATACATTAAAAAGTTGTGTTAACCTATGCTAGGAACGTATGGGGAATGAACAAAACTGCTGACTTGCTCTGTGACATGTGGTCTTTACATTAATATCGCATTCACAGATGGCTGCCACTGGATCTGTCTTTGTTGATAACAGGATGGCTGCAGCAACATGGTGAATTCTTAATTGTATAGTTACATTTATCTTAATATACCTGCTTTAACCTATACAAATGCCAAAGACATCGTGCAGGATGAAGTCTTTGAACATAAAATACTGCAAAACAAAACAAAGGGACAAAAAAAATTAAGAAAGTGCAATATGCCTCACTTAAGTCACCTGTTCATCTAACCACAAAGATACAATATCAAGAGGTGTCTGTACTCTAGGTTTTTATGTTGTAGACTTCAGTCAGTGCCCAGATGCAAAGGATATGTTACAAAGTGCAATACGTCTCTGACAGTGTTAACTTATCCACTTACTCTCAGTTACAGTACTGTGGAACAAGAGTCTACAGCCAGGTTAGCAGTGATGTGAAGCTATACTCAGGCACAGTGCTGCTTTAAGGTAAATGCTAAAGTTAGCATGTTTACAGTGATAATCTTGGATATAGCAGGTTGTTGTTAAGCAAGTAATTGTTACAGAGGCAAAAGGCAAAAAGCAAAAGGTTGATTACAAGGTTAGCTTGCAAACCTTTTCTAATTAGTGCTAATCACAAATTACACCTGGGACTGATGGTGATTTCATTATGCTTGCAAGTCTTTGGCCATGCACCAAAGTATTGGAGCAATTGAAATTTTGACCTGATGATGATTCTAGATGATTCCTGTGGGGAAAACAAATGCATGAGCCAAATATCAGTTGACAGTTGTTGCGGTATTTTATTCAAAACCAAAACCACAAGGCGGCTCACCAAAGAGGATCACAGAAGTTATGTGGATACATCATCTGCTACGTTTTGTGACAGTGCATCCTGTAGATGTGGTGATATTTCACCAGATGAAATGTCAGGGGATCACAATAGTCAGTGCAAACTTTCAAAATGATCCATCCAGTTGTTGGTGTGTTTGCTGATTCATTATGGATAAGGGGGGCCTACTGATACTGAGAGGCCACTAGCTTGGCCAAAAATGAATTAATTCCATTTTAGCTCACTGGTCCTGGATGTAATCAGTGAGGTGAACTTTATTAAATTCAACCAGTCATTGCTTCATTTAAAATGAAATAAACAGCGAAACTGCATCACTGTTCTAACACTTCAGGTACACCTACATCTATGCTAAACGTTAAATTGCATTTCTCACTCTTCTCCTTTTACCCTCAGCAACTTTCCCCTTTGGCAAAACTAAATCACATCATCATTATGTGGTTTATTTGTGTTTTCTTTAGCATTCTTTCTGCAGTGTCACACACTGTCTATACATGTCCACAGTATAGAAATGTAAAGGCACCTTACTCCAGTTAAATCTGGGATTAACAGCATGTAGCGAGCTTTTCAGGGCAGCCAAGTTCTTGTATTTGAACAAATTACCTCACTACAAACTGAACAGTATAATAAGATACATAATGTCTGTGTCTACGATATGTGTATGTGAGCATGTTTGAGCTCTGTGTGTATAGAGGTTGTGTGCCTTTGGTACTATGGTTAATGTCATCACCTCTAAAGCAGCTGCTTTTGAAAAACAATCCATACCTCTTTGTTTTGGCCTTCATTCCACACCAACACTAGATTATCCAGCCATGAAAATTTGATGATGTATCTTTGTTTCTTCTGGCAGGTCCCCCACTGGATATTTTTGGTGACCTTGCATCATTTTCAAAAGTGGTTCCACTTCATGATAATATCAAACAAGTAGCAGAAAGTATTTGTCTTCTCTTTGTCTTCCTCTTATTCTTTTTGTTCTTCTTCAGTTTTTTCATACGTTTATGCTGACTCAAATGTATGTAATGTTTAAACTGTTTAAAACTTTAATTAAATAAGCTCCAAATGCTAAGATATCAAATCTCCAGTTGCAGGTGCCAAATTAGATAGGTAAGCAGATATTGAAGGATGTTTCTCAATTATGATTGTATGACCATACCTCTACTACCTTATATTCTTCTCTTTCCTTTCCCTCTTCCCTACCCTTCCTCTCACAGACAGAGAGCTGGTATGGACAATAAGGCGTTGGAACCTGACTCTGTGAGTATCCCCATGGAGGAGGCCATAATGTGTAATGGAAGCAGCCAGCCTCAGCCTCAGCAGCAGCAGGACGCATCCCTGTTGACCCACCTGAAGAAAGTTGAGAACCAGATCACTGAAGCACAGCGTTTCTCCCACCTACCCAAACGCTCAGCCGTGGACCTGGAGTTCATTGACCTTTCCTACACAATCCAGGAGGGACCATGCTGGAGGCGGAGAGGTAACAAAACATTTATCCATTCTTCATATATTGCTTATGAAGTCATCAGGTCTACTTTAATCAGAGATTAAAGATTATAGGCTTCATTCAGGCAATGTACCTTCTGATTGTTAGTATTGTTGCCAAGCCAAAAAAAATGACCTCATGTAGACACACAAAAAAAGTGCACACCAAGCTTTCTTAAGTCTTCGAGATCTGCTTGAAGAATGACCAGCATTCTTCCAAAAAGCAAGTATAAGGAACAAAAGCACAAGACCTAGAAGGCCTCCTTGAGGAACACCTTATTTGTTGTCAAATGTCTATGACATAAATTCGTCTAAGCCAATAAAACAATAACATTCTGGCAAACATGAACAAAATCACTCCAGCACTTTACTAGAAAGACCCACAACTTTGTCAAGCAGATTGATTGAAATGTGCATCAATCGTATCAAATGCAGTGCTCCAAACGAAATTTCAGTGCTATGATTAGTTCAATAGAGACTTTAATATATCTAAGTTTAAAGGAAGATTTTAGGTCAGCAAAGTCATGTCCAGATTAGATGGAAATGGGTTCATAAGAGTGTCTAGCTGGAGAGCAGAGGACTGTTTGTTTTTATAAAAGATCTTTGAGAAATGCGCATTTCTTTTTTTTTTTTTTTGCTGACAGCATCAGATTCTCACATGAAACATTTGAGCCCTCAGCATGGACATGTTATTTACTTTTCCTCCTCTGTCTCACAGCCCTGCCCTTTTAAGCTGACAAATAGCAGCAGTTCTTCGATGCAATTTGTGGACTGTTTGTCATTTTTAATGCTTGGAGGAACAGCAGCGTAAAAGCATTTCCTTGATCATCAACTGAGCAAGCATTATGGAGGAAAAGTATACATTACATCTGAAAACCTAGTCTTTGCATTGTCCTTGAGGTTTGGCTTTACAATGACGGCTGATCTGTAGACTCCTATGATAATGGCAGGTGTGGAATAATCCAAAACCATATACTTTGCATTGTTTCTGAGGTGCCTTAACAGTGTTATACATTATATTGAATAGTAAATGTGAAAAAATCCCCATTATTGTAGTTACAACAGCAACTGAAAATGTGTTACTCATGAAAAAAGTTAAATAGGAACCAACAGTTAAGTTAAGTTAAGTTAAGTTAAGGATTGAGGTAATAATTAAGGTTAGTTCTTGCAGAGCCCACTCTTTCTGCAGGTTTGTAATGCTGTTGCATTTTCAGCAGATAAATCAATTTATTAAGGGACTCCCTAAAAACTCGGTATTGCACCTAGATGGATGCATTGGCAGGTCATTTATGCAGGCTGCATATTTATTTAGATATGTTGTTCATAACATGTTCGTCATATAGTTTCAGTGTAAAAGTGCTCCATGAGTAATTTAAAGGGTTTCTTTGGAGGCTGTAATACAGTTCATGAAAAGATGGAAATTTACTGGAAGTGACCCACTTCAATCTGACATCATTTTGCCAAGTTGCAAGCCTAAAAGGGGTCAACCTGTGTGCTTTTTGTCTGAATTGCTACTTTAAAACGTAAGTGTTGCTTTGGTGTAATACAGTCATAAATGATAATGTTATTCTGTGCGTGATGTTTTGGCCTGTTCACAGTCAGTACAGTTGTGTTATGAGCCAGTGGCAGCTTTTAGGAAGAACGTGCATCTGGTAAAGTGGCCCAGAACAAGAGGTGGTAACTTGAGGTACACAGTTCACCTCCATGTGGCCTTGCAGTAGCTCTTTCCTCTTCAAGTGGCAGGCAGAGTGAGAAAAATACTGTTACTGGACATATTCCTCTGTCTCATCCTCATGCTGAGATACCACCAAACTAAACCAGTAGCACATGACTGAGGCTTCCCGCAGTAACTGCTGAGCTGATTCTTATAGTTACAGTTGCATAACCCTGATCTTTATTGATCTCTCTTGCCGGGATCATTTCCCCACCTAGAGACAGGGGGAAGTGAGGAGGGAGCAGGGCTGATTGCTTCTGACACGCTGTCCTCCTCAGGATCCATCAGTGTCCATGGATTTCACACAGTTGATCAATGGACACTGTACACTGGAGTCATAGATAATTACCACAGGTAACATACAAATGCAATCGCAGTGCATATACTTCCATTGTGTGTATTTTAATCAATACAAATCATTTTCTTCTTTAACCTTTTGTGGTGAAGATAATGATCCACAGCTCAGGATATTTGCAATTATGTATTCTGTGCAGAGAAAATAAAGCATACTCAATGGACATCTTTAATTAGCAGACCTAGCACTTTTAATATACATTTATATGTTGTTTGAATGTCATATCATTTTTTAAAAATATGATAATAATAATGGTAATAACTGCATGCCATTTCTTCATCTCTAGTTAAGCAATGACATCAATGTACAATCATACACACATTATGAGTATTATCAGTTCATCCCTTTAGACACACTTTAAATAGCATAAATAGTTCAGTAACCACATGTCATTTCAAGTATGTTGTCTTTGAGGTCTCTTAATGAGCCTTTAACCAGGAAGTAACGTAATGAATATTACAGCCATGCTGACAGTGGTGCTGTCAGTTACAACTGAGGGTAGCTGCCAAACACTGCTCAGTCAGTAGCGATAATGACTCATTAGCATCAATGCAGTCGGTGACTTTGTTGTTAAAATTGTCCGTGCGTGGTTTGATTACTCGTTATTGCACTTATTGTAATTGGATAAAAGCCTCAGCAAAATTATTGTAATGTAATGTAATCGCTCTGCAACCTCACCAGTGTTACTGTACCAGACTTAAATATAAAGTTTGTCCTGGTGGTCATATGCTGAGCCTAGAGGAGAAGCTCTAGTGTCAGCCTTGGAAGCATGAAGATGCATACCATTGCGAATTCACACATTTTTGTCTAAAATGACTTTTTCTGCCTGATAGTAGTTGTTTCTTCCTTCCTAAAGAGCAAAGGAACCTGCTTGGAAACATTAGCATTCAGGATTTCTAGTGGGTTAGACCATGCAGACTAGCCTCTAGTCCCTGTCTGTGAGTCTGATATTGAGTGTCTACTGTGTGCATGTGAATACAAGCTCTGAGGTTTCCAGTAAGTGCTGCATTGTCTGAGACAGTTAGGTCATCAATAATGTAGCTGACTAGATGAGCCAAAGGACAGAGGAGAGGAGAGGAGAGGAGGTTTTCAGAGTAACTTTATTGAACCATTGCAAGGAAGAAAGAGCATTTGTAAAAACAAAGAACAAAACCTGAAAACCAAATAATGAAATGTGTTTCAGAAATCAGCCCCTATGGGCACACACACATACACACACACACACACACACACACACAAATACACACACCAAACTCACACAGCTTAAGCTGCAACAGTCCATATGTGACTGAAGTCATGCATATTGTTCGTCCCCATTTGGGCCTTCTGCAGGTCAAGCGGCTCCACACTGCTGGCACTCTGAGACGGGTTCCTTCATGTCAGCCAGATGGCCAACTTGGCAGAACAAGATGAAAAAAAGTCACCAATGTGTGTGTTGAATCTCCTCATAACAGTATTTTGGGCCAAAAACAAACAAACTAGAAGAAAATCCTCTCTGTGTCCCTGAAACCACCTTTTTAAAAGCTCATACAGGGCTAACAGCTGAGATGCTGAATGAATAAGCGTACCAGTGTTTTAATCTGACAAAAGCTACTCTGAGACTTGTCCCAGTGTGAAAAATGCGCAGGACCGCAGCTGACCTCCTCCTTCCTGCCAGTCCCCCACAGCTAGGGTGACAGACCAAGAGTGGAATCTGAAATTACACTCTTTACTTCACACAAGGTATAGTTTTCTGGCACCACAGATTTCCTCATTCACTGTGTTGTTCAGCAACAAGAGGTGATGTTGCTGTTCTATCTCAGGACTTCTATACATGTTGATCAAATGGCCTAGTTTGTTGCAGCCAAAGCTCTCTGAAATTGGCAACTGCCTGGCAGATGATATCAACTGAATCGAGAAGATTCCTTATTTGACAATCTAAAAATCTGTCTGAATGTCCAGCTCAGTAGTTTAGCAACTTTAAGCTGTATCTTCAGAGCAAGAGTTGAGAGGATGAACTCACTGGTAACCAGAACTTTTCCACTATATGACAGCAGCGACCATTTCCACATAGACAACACACACTTTCTCTGTAATTCTCTCCCGGTTCTTTGAAAGCTATTTGTCAGGCCCACATTCCCAACTAATGTCCACACACAGACTGAGCACTGCCTGATCCCATGTCCAGTGATGAGATCTTTTCATAAGGGTAGAGGGTATCCTGAAAATGTTATGCAAAAATATTAACATCGTCTGCATACACAGAAACATTAGGAAGATTATCAAGATTGAAAGACCAAGACATTGACAGACCACTGAGCTGTCCTCTCAGCCTGGACAGCAAGGATTCAGTAGCTAAGCTAAACACTGTCGTTGACCTGCAATAGGACAATTCATTTCTATGAGAGGAGAGAAGAAGAGAGGGGAAGTGAGGTCAGGGATGGTTTAAGCGTGCTCCAGGAGACATAAATATAAATTCCTGTCAGGCTTCAAGAAACAACAAGTAGATACTAACAGAAACTGTGTATGAATGATGAATGGGTTTCACTTTTTATTGATGGGCTTCTCAGTTCGAGTCAAGTTTTTACGTCATGTGTTTGAACATGTTTGAAGTTTCTTTTCAGTCAGTGTGGATCTTAAAGAAAAACTGTTGCACTGTGTGAATGAAGTATTTCACAGTGGTAACTTCTATGAGGTTAAAAAGGGTTCTGACTCCTTTTATAGATCAATTTAGGGAAGTGAGTCAGATATGCATGTTTCAGCATTATACTTTATCCATTTGTGAGATTTTTTAAAGGTTTGTTTTTCTTAGTAAATCAATTTTAATATTGATCTCTTGTCATGTGGCCCAAATAACATTTTCTGGTTTAATAAACCTTGTGTGAAATTCCAAAAAAAAAAAAAAAAAAAAGATGAGGAGCAGCATTAACATACCATGGCCTCAGTGCAAAGTTATTTCTTGGAAATGTGACAAATTAAAATTTAGTAACTCTCACAAGTCTACACAGATTCAGCAATTATGTTTTTAATATCTAGTAGTAGGAGCCAACCAGAACATCGCTGCAAGCCAACTAAAGAAACTGTGGAGCTTGTAGCTATATAGCGTATGAAAACATAATAAGCATGTATGGGAATACAGGTATTCATATGTTCATAATTAGTAAGCAATAAAGATGATAAAATGTTCCAATCCTAACAGATCTTATTTCTTGTTTTTGGCATTTCTTTGCAAGACATACAAATCTTATTCAAATTAGGAGGAACAATATCATAAAGGAAAACTGAGAATGAAGAAGCAGCTAGATTAAAACGGAGATGTTTTGAAACATCTCAAACAAACCTCAGTGTTAGTTCTATTGATTGACCATCCATTATCTTATTCGTGGTGACAGAAGCTTATTGTACCATGCCTAACATGAGCAGAAACAGGTGTAAAGTCAAAATTGTGTTCGACGCTGGGACGCTGAAATCGCTCGCATGCTGAGCTGCTGCAGTCTAAATCTAGTTAGTGTAGTGCAGCATAGCGTTGATTCTTCTCCCCTCCAAAGTTGTCTAGACAGTCTTGTAGACAACCAATGCCGGTGAGTGCTCGCTGTGTTCCTGAAGCTCATCCTATAACTTTTTTCCTGTTTGACTGAGAGGAGATGGCGTTGCTCTCTTACATTGCTAATATTTTAGTCACTGAAAGTGAAGATTTTTCACATGTTCTTCATTACATTCATATAATAGGCTTCCAGGAGAGCAGATCTGATGTACTATAACAGCATGGAGTTGTATTTGATGTGCAAATTTTGTATTTTACAAGCCAGTTACTGTGTTTGGGTCACCCAGATGGTGCAGTAGAAAAGGCCCTCACCCAAATATCAGACGCTCTGCCCTGCTGAACTTAATCAGCAGTGTGGGTGGGTACGTGGGAAGCAACTTTGTGTTTTGAGTAGTGTTATTAATAGTGTTTTATTAAGTATTATCTTCATAAATGTTTCAGGCGCTAAATCCCAATTAGCTGCCACCATCTGCAGCTTTGGAACAACCTGCTTGAGAAATCAGGCTGACAAGGTCACCTTCTCCTTTAAAGTGACTTTTTCTGTAAGGCCTTTTATATCCTTTTGATCATTTTGTTAATGTTAATTTTTGTTATCGTGTTTGTTCCTTCATTTTGTTCCTTTTTTTTAATCATTCCAATGACCAGATCCACTTATTTTACATTTTAATGGCCATTGTTTTTATTAACAGTCTCATTATGATTACTTTAATTGTAGCATTCATGATGAAGCTGTGGGACTTGTTACTACCATCAGTGCTCTTTATGTTGCTCCCAGGTTTCAAAGCCTTACTGAAGTGCCTGTCTGGGAGGTTCTGCAGTCGAGAGCTGATAGGAATCATGGGGCCTTCGGGAGCTGGAAAATCCACCTTAATGAACATTCTGGCTGGATACAGGTGACACTGCCAAAATTCCTTCCCATTTTACAGTTAGAGTAAAGGCTTTGCAACCCTCTTCTCAATATAATGAGATAAAGTAGCGTTTGACCATTTAGAAAAGCCATTTGTGGATTAAAAGTACTTTGCAGTGCAAATAGATGAAATTAGCCATCATCTCAGACATCTATGGCAAAGTTACTGCATTGCAGAAATTAAGGCTTTACATAACTGGTGTGTTAAAAAAAAATTATTTATGTATTCTGTGTTTAGTCTACTCCTTCCACTATAATCTATCCACCCTGTTAAACTTTAAGCATATCCTTTGTCGTGCCCAGGGAAACAGGAATGAAGGGTCAGATCCTAGTAAATGGGAAACCCAGGGACCTGCGGACATTCAGGAAAATGTCTTGTTACATCATGCAGGAAGACATGCTGCTGCCACACCTCACCACACGAGAGGCCATGATGGTGAGCTGTTACAGTTAAGGAAAAAGACTTCTCTAAGGGAAACTCATCTGTTTAAGTGTGCCTTTATTTAGATCCTCTGTTATTCACGGTATAATTTCTAAATTGTGTCTGAGCTTGTTGTGTAATATGCTGCAGGGATGTGCTTCTGCCTCCAGGCTGTCTCTTAGAGTTTTCAAATACCTGTTGCATTGCAAAACTATGACACACCATTTCCACCTTGCCACAGGTCTCAGCCAACTTAAAGCTGGATGAAACTATGGATGTGAAGAAAAAACTGGTGAGCTAAACAAACGATATCTACTATCTTAACGTACCATGGTATTACTATAATAGGGTTGCTAGGAAACTCTAGCTGACATGTTGACCATACAAACAAAAAGCTTACTTCAGTGACATTTATATTTTTATGTGTGTCCATGTTTTCTGTTGACACATCCCTGTATTTGTAATGTGCTCCAAATAACCATAATATATAAGGGTTGTTAATTGCTATCAGTGACTTAGTAAGTTTGTCATCAAGCATTAACACACTGATAGCTTACAAAATTAATAGCGTTAATTGTGTTTTTAACACAGCGTGCTTTTAGGAACACACTTAACGGCCGTTTTATGGTAATGTCTGCATCACTTGTAAGCCATAAAAGTGGTTCACGTGTCAGCTGAGTTATTCCTCACCTTTTCTCTCTCTTTGCCTTTCTCCGTCCAGGTGAATGAGATTCTGACCGCACTAGGGCTCCTTGACTGCGCCCACACTCGAACCAGCTCGCTGTCGGGTGGTCAGTGTAAACGGCTGGCCATCGCCCTCGAACTGGTCAACAATCCCCCTGTCATGTTCTTTGATGAGCCCACCAGGTGAGCCATACAGACAGCGATGTGCTGATACATGTAAACTCTTAGAACGTTTGAAATTTAAATCTACTTACAACAGATTTTGCCAAGTTCATTAGTTGATTTAGAAATGATCAATGTGAACGCGGACAGTTTAAATATTAAATTGGAATTGCGTTGCTCCAGAAAAGTCAAACTTGGGTGCAGGTAGTTTCTGTTTTTCAAGCAACACCTCCAGCTGTATATTCATAATGCATCTTTTCGCAGCTGGACATATGGTGCTGGGATGACTCTTCAAACCCTAACAATTAAATTCGTAATTACAGTGGTACCATCTGGCAAATAAGGATGGTTGGACGCTCAGGGACTCTCTGACAAATCAAATCTTACAGAGAAGAATGAATAAAATGAATCTTGGGCCGCGGCTTCATTGGTTCGGCCGTCATTTCTATGGGTTACGGTAACATTGTATTTAGCAAAGTGTTTGGTCACATTAGCCAAACGTCAGCAGGTGGCAGGGGTTCCTAAAGAGAAGCCAGATGGGGCAAGAAAATGAGATTTCAAACAAAACCCCAGGTAGGTTCATCTTATTTGGAAGAGAAATTACATTTATACCAGTTTGCTTTATGAAAAATTTTATAAATAATCTGTCTAAACTTCTGGCTTCTACAACCTGACTGATCATCTGAATGACAAATATCTTACACTGAAGTTATGATTAGTAAAAATGTCCCAGATCTAAGCGTTTCACTCGGTGAATACAATGTGAGCATTATTGATAGAAGGTTTAGCCAAACCTTTAATGATCAGGGATGTAATTGTACATAATATTATACATTTTTACACAATGTTAAATCAAAGGAGAATATCAGCCTGATGTGTGACTTCAGTGACCAGCAAGTTCCCTCAGCTGATGAGACCCATAATGTCCACTTACTGTAGATATAACTAATGATTACCCTAACAGGACAACATTAATCAATAGATGGGGCTCATTGTTATAATAGCTTGGTTCTTATTGGGCCCATTTATGTGTTCTCCTCAAATGACTTCCCAGCTGCTCATTTGTTTCGTCCCTCCTGTACGTCCTTCTCCTCAGCGGCTTGGACAGTGCGTCATGCTACCAGGTGGTCTCACTAATGCGCTCTCTGGCGCTGGGAGGACGGACCATCATCTGCACCATCCACCAACCGAGTGCCAAACTGTTTGAGATGTTTGACAAGGTACAAATCCGTCAGTAAATAGTTGCGCGCCATTAGTGTAACAATGTATAGAGACAGTGGTTGTTAAAAGAAAACAAAATACACTTTAACTCAGTTAGACGCTTTTTTAATGTTCACTTACCTTGATTTATATATGGTCTCTCCACAGCTTTACATTCTCAGTCAGGGACAGTGTATCTACAAAGGCACAGTCCCTTACCTCATCCCCTACCTAAAGACTCTGGGCCTTTATTGTCCTACCTACCACAACCCTGCAGACTTCAGTACGTCAACTTGGCATTTATTAATGTATTTGCTGCTCTTTGATGAGAATGAGCTGACACATTTCTAATTCCTGTGTCTGTCTGTCTTACTGCTTTTGCCCCTGCTTCAGTTATCGAAGTGGCATCTGGGGAGTATGGAGACTTGAACCCTGTGCTGTTTGAAGCCGTCCAAGGTGGAATGTGTGCATTACAGGAGAAGAAGAACCAATGTGATAACAATGGCCCATCGGTCTGCGCGACAAACAAGTGTCCGATGGTGCGTAATGCTCCTGCACTGCTGTCAAGGCTGTATTATCAACTGATCAGCACTCCTGGGGCCTCAGACCTTTAGAGCTTAAATCATGCACAAACTCTATAATAATAGTATTTTTGGAAATATGCTTTTTCCCAAGAGCCAGATATCAGGATCCATAGGACTCTCACATCTGTACTCCAACCAGTATACTTAGCTCATCTTGGCTCAGAGACTACAAAAACAGCTATCTAGGCTCTTTCCAAAGGCCACAAAGCCCACCTAACATCGCCTCACTAATTAACTAATTAACAGTTGATACCTTATTTGTTTAATTTGTACAAAATCCAAAGTGCATTAGGGACTCATTGTTGTTTCAGAGTGGGTAATGTGTCTGACTATTTCATGGAAAAATCCAGTCACTTCCCAGCATCTCATTGTGCTTGTGAAGCTGGAGGACAACTAGTGGAGACTTCAGGAAGTGGCTGTTCCTGGCACAGACTCAGAAGGTGTGACAACGATAGCTGTGGACTCTATTAAAGAAAATACAAACAACAATGTAAATCATTTTATTTTTAGAATCTGGTCGAGTTTTGTTTACCAGTTCAACACTGAAGCGTTGTGATTTTGCTATCACTCTAAATCGTGCCTGAACAGCGTCTCCTCCAGAGCAGCAGCAGCTGAGGTTTGTGGGTATTGTTTATTGCAGTTTTAAGATCCATCCAATGTGCCACTCTTACAGAAAAACAGCTGGGTTTTAAGCAGAAGTTTAAAGAGTCATAGCATAAAGGTACACTTGGTGAATCATCCAGGACAGCTAAGATTACCGTTACTTTAAACTCTGTACAGGTGCTGGTAGGTGGATTTCGTTCAGAATCAGGCTAGTTATTTCCCCTTGTTTTCAGTGTTTGTGCTAAGCTAAGCTAATGGCCTTGAAAATACCCAAATTAACATCATAACTGTCACATAGCAGACATACAACTATCATGTTCCTCATAGTGCTTTTTCAGGTGCTGGAAAACTGTTTGTTTTCTGGGGCAAAACAGGTTGAAGGGAGGACATACTTCATATTTGCCACAGGGCAAAACAGTCTGATGATCTTGCACTGGCAGAAGAATGCTGTATTGTTGTGCTGTTGGATATAATTATGGACACATTCGTCACTGATAAGAGTTCCATTTGTTTCAGGATGGCGGACACATAGAGAGCCATACTTTCGCCACAAGCACACTAACACAGTTCTGTATCCTCTTCAAGAGGACCTTCATAACTATATGTCGAGACCAGGTGGGTGACATTAAAAAGGAAAAGTACTCGTCTGTCAGATCGGGTCATCTTAAAATATAGTTACATTACCAAAACCAGTCATCTGAGTCTGAAACTGGACATTTATTTTTTTCTGTTCTCAGGTTTTGACCCACCTCAGACTGATGTCCCACATCGCCATAGGTGTGTTGATAGGTCTGCTCTATCTGAACATCGGTAATGATGCCAGCAAGGTCTTCAACAACACCGGGTTCCTCTTCTTCTCTATGCTCTTCCTCATGTTTGGGGCACTCATGCCAACCGTTCTAACCTGTGAGTCTGTGGGGAGGGGAATTCACATATATTTCCATTCTTCTTTTTGTTGATACTCTTGTTCCAATTATCTCAGTGAACTGATACTGACAGATGTATATGAATGTTTTTTTTCTGCACCATCTGTTAGTTCCTCTGGAGATGTCTGTGTTCCTGCGGGAGCATCTTAACTACTGGTACAGCCTGAAAGCCTACTACCTGGCCAAGACCATGGCGGATATCCCATTCCAGGTGAGCTGGCAGCGTGATTGGCTCATTTACGATTGGAGAGCTGACAAACTTGAAACGCACAGCAAATACAATAACATAGCACACCACTGCACTCTAGTGTCAGTTGACTGCACTGCCTGGTCGCCTCCACGAAATCCACCCTGGAGCTGACGCTTTTACCGTAATTATACTAACATGACATTCTATTGCATGTCATGTATTGAGGTCTTGTGCCGACATCATGAAGTGAATTTTATACTTTTTATATGAGTTATGTGTGTGATCTTTATAGGACTATTAGAGAAAGATACAGTAAATCTTGTCGTTGCTAACCATAAAGGAACAGTTAACCCCACAGTTAGCCATTTCAATCATGAAATGAAAATGTATTATCTCACAAAGTGAGTGTTGAAGCATTCTGGGGTGCTTTGTGGATAAGGGTACTAAAAGCTTTGTCATATTGTTTATTTATTGTGCTTTGAAAATATAAAAAAAACAAGGTAAAAGAAAAAAATATCAAAAATAATGTTTAAAAAAATGTTTGAAATGCAGCCAATGACATGAGAACTTCGTCACAGTTGGTGCACACTCATCACCTGGTTTAGGACTTTAGGAGTTAGCATGAAGGGGGAGATTGTATTGTTTTTAGGGTAACAGGCTGTTGGACAAGTGGGCTTTAGGTCCAACAGGGGATAACATGGTAACACGTATCGATGCATTCACTGACGATCCCGTTCACCGTCCACCGTTCCTTCTCTAAATTAAGGTTAATGAAGGTGTTATTTTAGGTCATCTGCCCCATCATGTACTGCAGCATAGTGTACTGGATGACAGAGCAGCCTCCGGAGGCCAGCCGCTACTTACTCTTCATAGCCTTATCCACCTGCACTGCGTTGGTAGCCCAGTCCCTAGGCTTGCTGGTCGGGGCCGCCTCCACCTCACTACAGGTATGGCAGGTTTGCATTATTAAATATAGTATTTCTTGGCTCATGTTAAACATATAAGACATAATGTGTTCTCTGCATCCATGTACAGGTGGCCACATTTGTTGGACCTGTCACAGCGATCCCAGTCCTGCTTTTCTCTGGATTCTTTGTGAACTTTGACACAATCCCCAAGTATCTGCAGTGGAGCTCTTATGTGTCTTACGTCAGGTGTGTAACAGTAGGAGCTATTTCTCTGATTGGTTTCAGACATAGTTTACTTAGCGATTGGTAATTATTGCCAGTGCTTGTCTCTCTGCCACAGGTATGGCTTTGAAGGGGTGATCCTGTCCATCTATGGGATGAACCGCTCAGAGCTGGAGTGTCCGGGGAAAGTGTGTAAGTTCCAACAGCCTGAAGAGGTTCTGCAGTTACTGGATGTGGAAGATGCAAAGCTCTACATCGATTTCATTGTCCTGGGCGTTTTCTTCATCATCCTGCGGCTGGCCACCTACCTTGTTCTTCGCTACAAGGTTAAGTCTGAGCGATAGGTTTCACTTCTCCTCCTTCAAATCTCAAGGCCCTTCCTAATGTCATTCCAGACCTGCTCTCCTTTCTGTGCACAGAAAACAACCTCTGTCATGTGGGAATTCGTTTCATTTCATTTTTTGCATTGCTGCTAAACAGACGGAACACAAATTCTGGTCTGTTCTACTGCCGACTACTGCGGAGGGCGGTGACTGACGATGCAGAACAGTGAACAGCCATCTAATAAATCAGCATGTACCTGTTTTACCTCAGATACCAGGACTTAACTCACGCACACAAAGCGAGGACAGCGGGGGAAGGGGACACAGAGACTGAGCCACATTAAGCAGCCTATACTGTATGTTTCATATCCCTGCAAAGCAGAAATGTTTGGAGAACAAGGCGGGTGTGATAAACTTATTAGAGTGGACATGCATGTTTATTCTACACCGCGTGCTGCCATTCTGTCAGAGTTGAAGTGACGGGACTTTGGTCCACAAAACTGCCCCATTGAGAAAATCCAATACAAACAAGAGTGTTTACATTGCTCTGTTAGCCAAAAGAACCTGCGGTTGCACTGGAGAATAAGTGTAATGTAATGTGCCTAAAATAGTGAACAGTGGGTGAAAGCAGTTTGCTTGAGCTATTTTTTTTATTATTATTATTATTATTATTATTATTATTATTATTATTTTTGTTGTCATTTAACTGAACTTGGGTGATAGACTGGAGGCCCAGAACATATACTTCCTGTGTATGAAAATCAAATCATTCTAGCTAAATAGCTTTTTTTAACATGTTGATAGTTGTAAATTAAGCTTTATCATGATTGTCTACCGAAATTTGGTATTTTTTGTACTTCCACAATGTAATCGAAAATCTTTGAAATCTTAGTTAAGATTGTTCAGCCTTAATCATTTTATACCGTACTGTATTATCTTTAGTATTATATACATATGCAATTATATAAATGTATTTAAGCAAGATAGATGAATTACTGTATTATTATTCTTTTGTGTCCACACTACATCCAGTGATGTCACAAGGACACAACATGCTCATGCAGTCATGTTTGGTGCTATTGCTCTCTGACGTTTTTATGTTTTATTTGAATTACATAAAATATATATGCATCTGGGCTGCACATTGCAAGGATACTGAGCACTTGGAGAACAACCAAAGAAAAAATAATTGTAACTGGAAGTATGGTCACATTTTTATGCATAATGTATTGACGATCTTTCTGTTGTTTTTGTTGGAGCTGTTGGGGAGGTATATCATGACAACTTGTACGTTCATTCATTCTGTTTTGAAACATATTTTCAGAACTTATTGCTCAAATGTACTGTACAGCTACGTAAAGTGTCTGATATTCCAATAAACTCAAATCTAACTAGTTCATTAAGTATCTTTCTCTAGTTTATTACTTTTCATTTAAAATACTACACTGTCTCCACAAAGTGGTATCCAGGAAGAATCAGAACCCCCAAAAACATAAAAGACAAGTGGTTCTACTTTATTTCCAGAGATCTTTCAGTCCATGAGGAGATCTCTCATGACGATTTCTATCTGCAATCCCATTTTTTCATCCATAAAGCTACAAATCCTATAACCAGAAATGACCAGTAAATTAAATTAAGGTAAGTAAATTAAGGTATTGTAGATTTGATCTAAACTCTCTGCCTGAGTTCTTGCCGATTCATTTAAATAACCATACAAAAGTCATAAATATACTTATTTACATCTTTACACCATTGATGAAAAACTAGACGTGTAAACCTGTGTTGTAGGTTTTCAGTTCAGCCAGCAGAGGGAGACCGTGTGTCAATGTAACATGGACGCTAGTAGCAATTAGCGTAGAAGAAGAAAAGTAACGTAACGAACGCCACCGCGTACAGTGGACTACTGTCGTAATGTGTGTCCGTGAGGTTTTAAAGATGTGGGGCACCTGCTGACAACTTTCACTACACCTCGCAACTACAGTAAGCTTGACCTTTCAGCTTGTTTGGTGCTGATACTGTCGGGACTGCTAACTAGTGAGCTAGTATGCTACATTTCATCTACGCCATGTTTAGCTGGTCAACTGTAAACCACTTACGTTTTGCTAGCGTGAGCCAATAAACGCATATGTAACCTAGCCTTCAGGTTACAGGTCACCTAAAGATAAACGAAGGAGACGCACCAATGTCTGGGGCATGTTAATATAACGTCAGTTGAGACCACTTATTATTATATGCAACATATTATCTTAAGTAAGTTGTTCATATATTGAAGGTGACATTTATTAGTTTCTATCACAATAATATTTAGTTGGGCAACCTTTAGCTTTGATCACGGGACACGTTCGCCGTGACATCCTTTCTATAAGTTGTGCAATCACAAATTATATTTATTCTGCACAGAGTTGCATTCATTGTTCGCCTTAATCTTGTATTAATGATGGGGGAGTCTGCTTTAGGACATCACCGAGACGCTCAATGGGGTTAAGGTCTGGACTCTGTGGTGGCCGATTCATGTGTTTATCATTACGTGTCTGATGAATCCCGGCACTGTCATCCTGGAATTTTGTGTTTCCAATCAGGGAAGAAGAAATCCGATGGTAGCGAAACCCTGTCATTCAGTATATTCAAGTTATTAGCTGATTTTTGGGCACGTTGCTGCACCTGACTAAGTGAAGCAACCCCTGATCATACCACTACCCCTACATGCTTGTACTGGGCACTAGGCATGATGGGTGCATCCTGGGTAAACACTGATATGCCCATTACTCTGGATCAGGGTAAATCTGGACTCATCAGGCCACATGACCTGTTTTCATTGCTCCAATGTTTATACTCCCTAGCAAATTGAAGCCTTTTTCCTGATTATCCTCATTGATCAGTGGTTTTCTTGAGGCTACATGGCTGTTTAGTCCCAGTCCCTTGAGTTCTCTTCAGATGATACTGGTCGGGGTTTGATAGAGTGGTTGTCACTTACCTGAATGTGCTGTTGATTTGCATTTTTATCCACAGCAGTTTAACCAAAGGAGGAGGGAATGCCGCCTTTAGTTGGAGTTGAGTTGATCCAGACACCGCTGCAGCTCTATCGGTACCTCCTCAGATGCTGCAAGCAGTTACCAACCGCAGCAATGCAGCAGCATTATCGACATGCCATAAGACAGGTATGGTTGTCGCGCACACTGACGATATTGACAGGCAATATTAATGCATTTTCACAGATGCTCTGTTCTCCGTCCACACCACACATTGTGGTTGTTGCAGGCATAAAGTACTTCCGTATTGACCCTGACCAAGATAGTTATCAGAGGTCTAGAGTTGTGGCTGCCACAGGCACTGATTCTGCGGGGGCTCTGGTGCGCGAGCACTGTTTCTGAGCATGCACGTATGCCGCCATACATACCACTGACCTCATTTTAAGATACGCCTACGCCTACGCCTTGGTTATTTCGCTGTCAGTACCCTGCTTCAAGTCCTAACCACAATCACAGTGTCAGTGTAGATGATCTTCTTATGCCTGTTAATTCAGCCTGTAGTAGCATCCTCACATCGGGCACGGTGGTGTCAGATTGGTGTTGGATTGTGCACTTGATATGATTGATGTTGGCCTTTTACTAAATTAATGTAGTGGCATCTATTATTACTTTCACATTTCAGGGTGCATCCTCAGTTAAATCAATCATATCTGTTAGCTTCTGAAAATGACTGGAGCTGTCTGTGTGCGTGCGACTTTGTTGTCGCTGTTAATTCCCTAATGAACATAAACTGAGCACCCACTTGCAGAAACATAATACGGCACATGTGGTGGCTGCTGTTACTTCTCTCAGCCGATATGAGTAAAAGGTTACTCAAACACCTGCGGGACTGGTGCTATGTGCACTAATGTGAAATGGCCATGTCATGTTAAGGACCTCAAACTTCAGCAAAGGGCAAATATGAGACAAACCCAAGTTTCATTTGGAGGATCTTTACTGGCTACAACCCAGAGACCAAAGAGCAGCCTGCGCAGTGGGAAAGACCATGACATGTTGTGTTAAATGTGTCAGGAGGAACCAACACACAACCACCCAACACACACACCCATGTTCACTTCCCAGAATACAGTGTTGCAGGATGCCTTACCTGTAACTGTGACAGGCAATAGATGGTTTATAGATCCATGATGAAACCGTGACTGAGAGAAGCATCGGCCTCCTATTTCAGCACCAGAGAGAGTACCATGAGTTTATCAGTACGCAGCGCAGTCAGCTGACATTTCAGAGCCGTCGTCATGGTTATTGATTGTAAACCACTTAATACTTAGTCAGATAAAGGATCAATAACTCAGGCAGACTCATTTTCAATGAAACGCTTTGAATTTCTCTGAATTTTGGCCCCTTAGCCAACATTATGGCCTTTCTTTCACAACTATGCCAACTGTCATCGTATTGTGTTTTTTGTATATTACCAAGATAATTACGAAAGTGACAACAACCACTATCGTGTCATTATTAAACCTATCAGGTGTGGAGTTTCAGTTCCTTTGCTCTTGGTTTCCAGGGTTACAACAGTCACTCAGATGAAGACGACCCAGAGAGGATACAAATGATAATCCAAAGAGCCATCGCAGATGCAGAGTGGATTCTTAATAAAGTAAGAACGAAGGCCTTTTGAATATCAAGCTAATGTACAAATGAATACCGTGCAGTTTTGAATTCTCTTTTTGACTTTCAGTATGCCAAGAAGAAGTGAGGGTCATGAAGCTTGATCGTGCTGTACCTGACATGAGCCATAGTTGTGGATGTACTGGTTCTGTGTTACATGGTCTCGTTGTTAGCTGTTGAGATCAAAGATGTCAAAGACTGTTAGGACCGTACCATATGAAATCACTACTCTATCCACAAGAATGTTAAAAGGTGTAAATACTGTTCTTTGACAGAAATGGGTTCATATGTGTCAGGGTTTTTTAAAATAAATTATTTCACAGTAAATAAAGCTTAGTTGTTTTACTTGCGTTGTATCATTGACCTGCAGACAATTGTAGACATGAACTGACACTGATATTTTTCAAGATCGGATCACTTCAGGTGTTCAAGTTCTGTAGAGTCCTGAGCTGAACCCCATTACAGAGGAGTTACACGTTTCCTTTACAGTTCTAAAGCCTCAGCCCAGAGAACTGTGTAATACACTGATATTTAATTGGGTTCACAAAATTAAGGTTAATTCAAGGTTATTAGATTCATAGATATATTTTATCATTTTGTCAAACACTTTCCTAGCTCCCAAATATACTTTGATGCAATAAATTAATTGGTGTGAGTAGCAAGTGTCTAACTCATAAACCCTATGTAGCTAAAGAAGGTGCTGTGATATGATTTCAGCCCTAGAGCAGCTAGCAGGTCAGATGTAAACTCCTTACAATGTTCAGACAAGTGCACATTTAATTCTCTGATGGCCAGACAAACCTCTGCTGAGGAAGATCATAGGATGTGATTGAAAGCACCAAAACAGCAACTAACTCAGTCTTGTGTTTTATCTCCTGAGCAGTTAAAATGGCATTGAAACAATCATTTATAAATTGTGTTGATGCAGCTGATCTGAGCTCTGCGAAACCCTTACATGGAGACAAAGACGGTTTCCAGTCCCTGAACTGTGAAACATTTCATTACCTATGAAGTCAAAACCTCCGGGTATCAAGCAGTATGTATTGAAAAAACTTGCTCACCCACCAATTTAACATCCCGACAGCAAAAAGACAAAGACTGTATTGTGCAACATAATACAATATTTATTCAAGTATAACCCTTTGTCATCTAAAGGAATACATATTAGACAATGACTCACATAACAGGAGGAAGAAAAGTATTTGGAAAAAGAAGGGAAGAATGTATTCCTCATGTAATGTGCCCACAGATTGGTTGTACCAGAAGAATGGAATAAAATCAGTCATTACAGGTTTTGTCTTCCTAAACTAAAACGTATTTACAGATGCATGCACATGCAGTATTTCAATTGATACAAAAAGTAGTAAAACTAGATATACAGAGTAAATCTTCAGTATAAATAGTATAAATAATATTCCTTTGTATAAATAGCTCCATCTTCTTAAATGTTGGTCTGAGATGTTGAACTTCACGTTCAGAACATATTCAAGCTTACAACACTGTAAATCATCACGCCCGCTTACCGTGGTGCGAACAGCTACGCTAGGCAGCTGGTTTTGCTTCACACACACAAGCACGTCAGAGACGGGGTGTAATGAGGAGGTGTAGATGTTTTAGGATCAAGTTGGAGCTTTGGGATTGCTTCAGAAAAAGAGTTGCAGCGAAGTTATTCTCTTGAAGGGGCATCGCCCAGAGAAAGCGGGACAGGCACTCTGGAAACGCGGACATTTTCTTGACGTTCTCACTTCTGCAGGATAAACTGGTCGATGAACTCGTTCTGCTCCGACTCCACTTTGGACAAGGCCTCGTATTCGATGCGGTATCTGAAAAAGGGGAACATGATGATTAACTCAACAAATTAATGAAATAGTGACTCGTGTGAAATGTCAATGCCTTGTACATCAAGATATCTCGATACAGTAAACACTGTTGTGTCCTTATATATCCACATAATAAGGAGGTACTTTGATATTTATCATAAATACATGACACGTGTGATGTTGTATCATATTTCTCATTAATTTACTGTTCAAAACTTTATTTTGTACATCAGATAGTATTATCTTAATTCATTTAACATGACTCACGAGTTACACCATGACACATTTAAGCATGACCAACTTCTTCATTCTTGTCCAGCTGGTAAAAACAATAATACATTTTTCATTTAAATGTATTTTTACGTGTTTACACATTTCATTGTTCCTACAACTATCCTACTTCCCCTGTGAGCTGCCACGTTTATCTAACCAAAGCTGTGCTCTATTTGAGTTGGACTTAGTACAGTTAATCAAGGTAACAAGATGTGCCATTCATTCAACTGAACTTTAGTCTAGCCTTTAATTGTGCTGATTTACATCAGGACAGGAAACCGAGACCTATCTGGCACAAACCACCACTGCGTTGGTTGGGTTACTGGACACTGGACCCCCACCCCCACCCCCACACACATGGTTTACCTCTCAAGCTGCATCTTCTTCTCAGCTATGAGAGCCTGAAGCTGCTGCTGTTGAGCTTCCCTTTGCTTTGCCACCGACTTCAGCAGGTTTCTAGCTCCAATTGCCTGAAGGAGAAGAACATGTGATTATTACTGTAACAGCTTGCTGCTCTCATGTTCAAACAGGAGCACACTTTATACAATATACTTGAGACCTGGGTTTGATTTGCGGTAGGGCACTGGGGTGACACAGCCTCCTGCGGTCTATATTTACCCCTTAAATATATCTAAATTAACGCTGAACTCGCTGCTGTTCAGCTCAGTAAATAGTAAATAGAAGGCAGTAGTTGCCTCCTATCCTGCAAAGAGATTTACAGAGATTAGTAAAACAAGAGTGACACGCTGCAGATGACTCCTCCACAGGAAAACAGACGAAGAGGAAGACAGAAATCCAGCATCAAAGCAAACTGCCTCCTCCGTCTGCAGTGCACTGCAGCCTACTTACTTTTATGCTGATGCAATTGCAGTTAGAGATTCATTAAATTCATTCATTCAATACTCAAGTTAATTCATTTATTCAATGAACCCTTTGTTTTGTTCTGTATAATCACGTTCCTAAATTGTCAACATTAGGAAAAGACAAGTTGTGAGTCAAAATACTGCTCTAGTTTATTGATTAAATACTACAAAATTGATTAAAATGTAACTTTAAGTTAAAGTTAAAGTTTGTAGTTATTCTATTACTGTTACTTTAATAGTTGCAAGTAAAGGCCACAAGCATTCATGACTTATTTTCATGAATGAAAACGTTTCAAAAACATCCCCCACTCAGATTTTTTCACAAATGGCTCCTTGCTTTGAGACAAGGTGGGTTCAAGGACAGTTCAACGACATACAGGTGGAGGATTACAGGTTCTTCTGCGATGACCAAAGACAAGCAGTTTCAAATGCTTCAAAACATACCTTCATCTTTTCTGTCTCCGCTTCTTTTGCTAATTCATCCACCAGCTCGATTAGACCTCCCACTATCTTCTGAAACTGGCCAATTTCTGCAAAGGACAACACATATTTGTACATCCTGTAGGACCTTGTTAATGTTGATGGGCTAATCTGGGCACAGCTAAATGGATAAGACAAACTAGTCAGTGCTTACTGTCCACAAAGTCTTTACACTCTTCTTTGAGCTCGGAGGTCTTCTGGCTGACATCAGGCTCGAGCACCCGTAGCTTGTTGAGGTCATCAAAATAAAAGCCTGCCTCGGCTAATGGGTCTTTAGCCATGGCCACCGGCCCTGTCATAAAGGAGACATGAAGCATGAGGGATGGAAATACAATTTAGAAATAACTCGGACTTGAAGGCTCTTTAGTGAGATACATTTAGCAGAAACAAGACAAGAAATATCTATTCTATCGGTTTACGCGGAAGTCAACAGGCTCTATAGCTGGACAGCGTACTGCTGACAACACTGGATTGCTATCAGACCATCACACAGAGACACCATCTATTTCGCTCGTCTGTATCTCTAGCCAGCTGTCTGCCACGTTAACGTATGACGTCCCGTTGATGAAAAATAAACACTTCACTGAACTATGACCTTCAGTGACAGACTTCCATATGGCAAGTCGAGCCAGCGTCCCCGTGCACCTTCATGTAAAGTGTACTAGTTTGTTAGAAACATAGTTCCGTCTATAACAGACCAGTTAACGCCAGGCTTCTCCTGGAGTTATCGGTTTGATATCATTGTTAGCTTACGATACATCGCCTGTGCAAACTAGTCACTTAAGGCTAATTTCACAACATTAATAATGCAGATAAGGTTGGTTTGAAAGGGTGGAAACAATATCGTTTAGCTAAAACGGTTCATTTACTTTCCGGTGTGTTCCCTGTGGAAAAACCCTGTCTATGACCTACCCTACAATTACTTGAATTAACTCAGCTAACCTTAGTTAGCTACGTTTCGCTAGCCTGGTGACATGAGCTTACTGGACAACAACTTCAAACATACGCAACCTTCGCTGAGGCTAGTTAAGTTTTTTAGACAGTTGACGCGCTATTAACAGTTTCCAGCTACTTTCGGAAGAGAAACGACGTTTTTTTACCTGTTTAAACCGCTATCACCGTTGGCGCAGACTGCTCTGTGGTGTTGTAGTGCTATGTGGCATAGCAAGTAAACCATCAGCCAAAGCTCCGCCTCTTCCCGCTGCCAGGGTAACCAAATGCTCAGGCTCGCGCGTGTGTGGTTGACGTTTGTCTTTACAGGATTTATTTCTTGGCTGTGTGTTGTGTTCTGATCTATAATCAACCTTAATCGAGCCACGCGCCAAACGAAAAAAAAGTATATTGGGAGTAAGATTATTTTGACGTGATGTACATAGTGTAACTTTTGTATATCAAACTGTATGTAGTGTAATGTAGTCAAATATTCGAGCTTCAGAGATAATGTTCAGGCTGTACTTTGGATTTCATTAACTTTAAGCATGAAAAGATTATCATTAATCCATGCACAAATTATGTGTCAGACAATGACAATGAAATACAAACTTAAAAATATCAAGGAATAAGTCAAATGAGTGACTTATTAAAGTTAACACTAAGAAATATACTACTGCAGCCCTTATTGAGAGATTCTAAATAAAAAAAAAATCTTGACTTTTTAAAACAAAGCTATAAGATTAGATGATTTTATATTTTTTATTCATTAACTGGGGGGGGGGGTTCTTGAGGGTTTCTAGCTTTACCCCGGCAGATCCAGCTATGTGACTCCATAGATTCATCCCATTTATAAGGCCCAACAGCAGTCCAGCAGGAATTAAAAAACACTACTGACCCAACAGCCTTCCAGTGGAGAATGAGTACTGCACTTTCCCACTTTGAGGCACCTAAACATTTTCCCCTAGAGGACCAAATATCGGCTGTAAGCTAAATTATACAAATATTTTAAATATGCATTTATTTATTTGTTTTTACTTGGTTAGTTAGTTAGTTGCTAAATTCAAAATCTCTTATTTATTCCTAAAGAATATTGTTGAATGCACAAATCCCACGATCTTTATCAAAATCACTTAATTTTTAAAGTTATTGGTAATCTCATCGTCCAGTTTCTGAAATTAAATGTGACTGTAACCCACGTGTATGTGCCATACCTCCTGTACATACAGGGGGTGGACAATAACTGTTTGGACAAGGGATGATGTAATGCGCGTTACTGACTGTGGAGGGCAGCATTATGCTTTGCAACGTACAGCTTGTTGTAAAATCATTCGGAGAAGAAGAGGATGAAGCTAGTATAACTTTACATACTTTTTACAACTCAAATCTTTGATACCGTCGTGGATTTCTGTTTCACGGCCTTAAAGGGAAGGTAAAATTGTCAAACGGTGTGCGTTTATCTGACATCACAGTAAGACATCACGGAGAGATCGGTAAGTTAACGTCAAACTTCGTAAACTGATGCCCAGTTACGTGTTGTTCACTGGTGGATGTAGCTAGGGACAACAATTTTACGTACTCCATTGAAAAATCTGGCAATTTAATGGCACTTTTCTTAAGTAGAGCATACACTTTGGGGGAAATTAAGTTTACGGATGTCGTTTTTGGTTGTAACGTATTCGTCGCGTGTCCATTATATAAAAACCCAAACACATTATACATATATACTGAAACTGAACAGGATTGAAAGGTGTGTCACGCATTCGTGCTCAAAGTTTGGTCGTCGTTTTCTACATTAGCTAACATTAGCAAAACACACCCACGGCAGGAAGTAGCTGTAGCGGTAATGCTAACACACTGACGCAAAGCGAATATGTCCTGGCAATGTTCATTTATCTCAGTAAAGCAACGTTATGGTGGAGTATGGGCCAGACGAATTAACCGGAAGACGATAGATATTTTCACTCAGCATAGTGGCGTTATTAAGCTTCAGAGCTCTTACCTACAAACAAGAAAATATTAAAATTAGCAACATTTTAAAGGGAATTCAGTCTACGTATCTATACACGAAAGCTCAAAACATCATATGTCCCTTTAACAGTTAATTACATAATTCTTAAACTAAAATAGAGGTTAATTTAGCAAATAGCAGCGAGTTCTCTTGCTATTGCTCATGTGTTAAGTTAAGCTAGCTATTGTTAGAGGGTCAGGTGACAGTTCTAACACAAGGTAGCTAAGTAACTTCAACCAACTAGCAGGCAGCTGCTTGAAGTTTAGTATGTTCATTTGCTAGCATCGCTCCACATCAGACACCATATTTAATGTGGTAACTACTTAAAGCTGATGGATATAGCAGTGTTCTGGTAGACTGAGCTAGCTTTTATAAAGGAGGACCGTATCCATTGACATGTGCCCCCTCCCTGCCCCTGTAGTTTCCTGCCCAGCCACATTCCACTTAAAGGGAAGGGGAACTGAGGAAAAGATAACAGTGGGGTAGGTGGCTTCCACTCTGTATTGTGTTACATGCCTTGAACCAGTGGGCATCCTGCTTTACCAGTTCAACAGTCTTTTTAAACACTGGCCCTTCTTATGTTGCTCCATAGAGAAATTTTAGCTCCTGCTCAGATTTCTGTGTTTTGCCAGGAATGATCTGGAGCAGTGAGAGGTTGTGGCGGCCTCATCAGTAGCTGTCACCACGGCGGGGGATCTCCGGACCTCCGTATGCAGGGTGGTCATCTACCTCCAAAGGGACATGTCCGGGGACAGCTGCCTGCCCCAACATCACACCCAGTCCGACTGCACATCCCAATGCCCCTCTCTGGCCTGTCCCAAGACCAAGACCTGCAGTTATCGGGGAGCTGTGGGACTGGGCAACAAGTATGTCAGACTCAATGTTGGCGGGAACCTGTTTTACACCACACTACAAGTGCTGACCAGGCAGAACTCAATGCTGAAAGCCATGTTCAGTGGAAAGAAAGAGGTGTTCACTGATAAAGAAGGTAAGGGCATTGTAGGTGTCTGTTGTAAACCATGACTGTTGATCATCATGAAAGCTATGAATAAATGAGCTAATCTTACTGAAATAAAGATTCCAGGTTTGTTGTTGTTTTGGACACATGTTATATTTTCAGTATTGTGCACCAGTGGCTTAGACGTACATGTTGCTAACATGGTCTACTGTTTCCATTTAGGTTGGATCCTGATCGACCGCAGTGGGAAACACTTTGGCAGCATCCTGTGCTACCTGCGTGATGGCACCGTCACCTTGCCCAAAGGTCGTCAGGCCGTCCAGGAGCTGCTGGCTGAAGCAAAGTATTACCTCGTCCAGGGCCTAGTGGAACTTTGTCAAAACACCCTGCAGGTCAGTCACAATACCAGTATGATACCATCTACAATGGCTAATTCAGGCAATTATATTGGTTGTTTTACTTATGATACTTGATCAGCACCAGGGTCATGCAGCAGCTCATGCATTTTACAGGAAAACATCAATTTAGTTTAATCACACCTGAGTTTTTAAAAGACACTGTCTGTGATCTTACATCATAAATAGACAGTGTGATATACAAAAATTTCAGTCTTTAAGCTATTGTTAGTGTGTTTTGTTAGATTATTAGTGACATAATGAAATAAACTCAATGTAGGCAATAGAAATAGGCCTTAAAGGTCAGTGACAAAGATTGGTCCAAACCTAGGGTGGACATGTGTGCAGCGTTTCAAAAGTAATCAGGGGTGAGAACATCATCAGTGAGTTGTGTTTGTATTTCAGTAAAGGATGACCCTGTGTTTACTGCTGCGCAGCTATTTCACATTTGAATAGATATTGGACAGGGGACCCTGATCTGCTGTGTGCCCCCTGGTCTGTTCTGTTTTTAGTCCTGCATCTAGCCACATGAGATCAGTTTCTTGTCCTTTGTCTCATTTTCTCCCTTTTATTTTGTTCCATTTCGAGCTCATGGAGAAGCTCATTACATAACTTGATTCGAATGCCAACATCGGGAAGAAAAACTCCCCGTCTGAGTTGGGCCGCTTGTGACAGCCAGTGTTTGCTTTGTGCCTTTATAAACAACGCACATATGCTGTAACAGTCTGAGGGCTTGTCTTTGACTAATCAGTGATGTAAAGCGTTAAACTCTCCACTGTAATGGTTGCAACTGAAAACACTGTGTATCCAAAAGCAGGGTTCTGGGGAGTAGCAAGAACTATGCAAATACTGCGGTTCTGTTTCCTGTCATTGCATCAGGTAAAGTTACTGAGTTCAATACAGTTTTGCCAGCATGTGTCAAAATGTTGTTTTGTAATGGATAAATAATTTGTCAACCAGGAGAAATTTAACTAGTAGAGATTCCCCAGAGAAATCTATCCACCCTCTGGTTCTTTAAATTCTTTAATTGGGGACATTATTAATATCACATGTCAGTGACAGCTAGATTTATAAGGATGTTGCTTCAGGATGTTAAAGCATTTTAAATCATGACATTCCCAGCCATGCTAGCGGTGTGTCTGTAGGGATGGCTGCATCTGTTGGGTGATTGGTCAGTTGGTCCACCACCTTGGTTTAAACTAGAATTTCTAACAACTGTAGGATGGACTAGTATAAAATGTTGTGTCATGTTTCCTTTCCTTATGTCCTTTTCCCTCATTCTCACCGGCAGGTCAACGGTTTCACTTATCAGATGAAATATCCACAAGATGGAACATTTTAGAATTTCAGGACGACTTGTCCGCATAAATTCGATCGCCTTGACTTTTCATTTAGAGCAAGTAGAGCGGGTGGTTTACGATCACGACTAAGGACATTCCCATCAGTATTTCCATCAGCCTTAGCTGTTGATGAGCTAAAGTTTGCATGCCAAAGTAAGACTGAACGGTATATCTGCTGCACATCGACGTGTCTGCGTGCTGATGTTGCCTTCAGGGCAAGGCTTGATTTTAACAGTTATTTCATTTTTGATTCATTGTGAATGCACTTTATCCTAATTTGTACAATTTTATAGACAGTTCTGTATGCTCCTCGCTGTTTACCGCCTTTGTCAGTATGTGAGAATTCCTTCAGCCTCTAGTTGTCAGCGCTTCACTATGACTGTTCGCTGCAGTAGTGAGTTCTGTCCAGCTTCATGACAGAGACGCTGAAGTGCACAGATTTGATTAGCTCCGGACCGTAGTGTATATTTATACCTCCGGGCCGTGGCAGCAACACAGTTTGCTGCACCATCTGTGCAAGACAAGTGCCAGTAGGTTTGCATCATCCTGACAAGCTCCCAGGAATGTCTGTTAGGCTGCCAGGGTTTACCCTTCCTTTGGTTTCCAGGGGGACAGATTGCTAGGCAGCAAGACGTTGAATTCTAAGCTCACAGGCTGTTATTCATTCATCACCATGTCCTGTAGTTTATGAATGAACAACACACAACTGCCGCCCTTTTGAGGTGAACTACAGACTCTGTGTACGCAGCATGCAGAGCAAACATAACATGACATGGTCTTGTCAGGACCAAGGCTTTTTCACAGATTTTTAGGGAATCCATTGGAAGAATTACTGGCTTTTGCCTGGAAAAAGGTAGAAATCTTTGATTAATTGATAGAAATTGGCTATACATGTAATTAACTAACTGCAAAAAGCAAAATAAGTCATGCATTACCCAGATCCAGGTCTTACGAACCTTGTCTCAAAGCTCCAAGGGATGTAATGATGCTTGTTACTCTGCCATGTTCCAAACAAGAATAATGCCGCCATTACATTTGCAGCAAAACTGGCCCAATTGTTTTATTGTAACAGCCCGTATAAAAATATTATAAATCAGTTTTCATTAACATAGACTGGTCAGTCAGCCTGAGACAATGACACAAACTGCCGAGAAGTTTCTCATATTTACACTGATTGGGGCAACCAGTCCCTATAAACGATTATCGGAACTCCCCAGTCACGTACTATACACTGAATATTCCTGATTTGAACTTCTGCCCGATCGATCTGTTCATAGTCTCACTCACATGTGACTTTTCCCCTTTTTCTAACCCCCCCAGTGTGTGTTGCTTTGTGATTGACAGGGCAATAAAGAGCAACCCCTCTGTGTAATACCTGTGGTCACCTCCAGTAAGGAAGAGGAGAGGCTCATCCAGTCTTCAGCCAAGGTAAAGGCAGACCACGGCTGGAATTTCTTCATTTATTCCTTATGAATATTGAATTGAATTTTTTTTTTTTTTAAGCCTGCTCCCGTGCTGTTTTACAACCATAAAAATATCATCAACAATGCTGTAGTGATTAATCCCCCTTTTAAGGGATTAGTTTGTAGATAATTAAAAGACAAAACGGTGTTAGTCATATTCTTTAATCTTATTGAGCAGTTATTCAGAAATACAGAAAAAAAACCAAAAACATTTGCTTATTTTTTCATGTGAAGGTACTAAGAGATTCATAGCAGGATGTCTTTTCTGCTCTCTTGTCATAGTATCCATGCACAATGGATGGTTATTAAAGCAAATGAACAATACTGAATCAGTCTCTTTCCCTCCGTTAGCCCGTGGTGAAGTTGGTCTACAACAGAAGCAATAACAAGTACTCCTACACCAGGTAAGAGAGCCTTCCTCCGGAGGCCGTGATGCTTCCATCATTACAAAGATAATTGATTTATTGTTTCTTCGGCCGTGAGGGAAGCACAGATTTTTTTTTTTTTTTTCCCGAGCTGATAAAGTAATGAGCTACAGGCCACAGAGCTGAGTACATGATGAAGCACCTCTGCTCCACGTCGGTTTTTCATTTGTCTCGACAGTAACTCTGACGACAACCTGTTGAAGAACATCGAGCTGTTCGACAGGCTGTCCCTCAGCTTCAACGGCCGCGTCCTCTTCATCAAAGATGTGATCGGTGACGAGATCTGCTGCTGGTCCTTTTACGGCCAGGGTCGCAAGCTGGCCGAGGTCTGCTGCACCTCCATCGTCTACGCCACGGAGAAGAAGCAGACCAAGGTGAGGACGAGTTGAGCCGGACCGTCGATGCACCTCGTATCATCTTCTTCCTCATCTTCCTCTTCTTTAAGGAAGTCTGCCTTGCTATGCATTAAAATGAGAGCAAGTTTGCACATTGATTCACTCCAATACCAAACTTCCTCTTGTAACATTGTGAGTTGATGGCCTCGTTGATGGTGCAGCAGCAAAATGCGTCCTTCCTCAGGTGGAGTTTCCAGAAGCTCGCATCTACGAAGAGACCCTGAACACCTTGCTGTACGAGACAATGCCGCTGCCCGACAACTCCCTGCTGGAGGCCACGCGGCGGAGCTACACCAACTGCGGCTCCCACAGCGAGGAAGAGGAGGGGCCCGGGGGAGCCGAGCTTCGCGAGCGCGTCCGTCGGATCCACGTCAAGAGGTACAGCACGTATGACGACCGGCCGCTGGGACACTGAGGCTGAAACCACAAGCCGCCGGACCGATTTCAGCATTTCACATCGATGATGGACACTCAGACATGAAATCTGCTGATCTGTTGTTCTATCATACTTTCTTTACCACTATCTAAGAAATGCACATTGTGGCCTTAATGTAATTCCATCTGACTTTTTTTTTTTTTTTTTTTTTACTCTAGATAGTTGTGTTTTTGTCTGCTCTGTTCATCATAATTTATGAATATTATTCAGAGCAGCTACTTCAAATATCCAGAGAACTGTAGGTTTCTTTTTATTATTAAAATTATTATTATGTAGATTAGCAGTGGAGGAAAAATCACTAATATGCACTATTTCTTAGAAGAAATATTGTTACGATCATAGCACTTCGATTTCAGATCAGCTGGAGAGCACGTTTCATATTTATAGATTGTATTTTTTCATATCCACATTTACAACAGCCCGTTGTTTACCAAAGATGAACCTGTTTTTCCACAACTAGTGTGCCTCTGACTTGTTTTAATGCAGTTTACCATGATGCCTTTTTTTCCAGTTATGAAGATAAAAGTTATTATTCCATGAATTTTGTCTTTGTTCGTGTTTTTAGTACGCACTGTGCAATGCCACCAATTACCAATATGGCTGCCACTACAGGAAATGATTGACTTTTCTATGTGTTTGTGCAACAAATACAACTATCTAACAAATAACTTTATCAAAGCATATTTTTCAATTGAATATTCTTATATAACTTTGCAGTGACACCAGTATATATGCATTGAAATTCTTTCTGCCTTATATACTAGAGAAAAAGCAGCTTTGACATACTTGTATTATACAGATTGAGAACTTGCATGCTGTCTTCATTGGCAGATGCACTTTGGATGAACGACTGCAGTCAGTGTTAACCATAAATGTGCAGTTTTAATGTGAAGTAGCAGCAGCAGGACGTGTTTGGCTTGCATTAGCAGAGGCCATCATTCAGACCATACATGGTCTTATAATAGAGTTTGATTTCATTAACATTAGTAGTTAGCAAATGCTAACTCTGACTACAGCCAGATGACAACAAGCATGTGCATTCTGAGACCGCAACACAGGCCGCTATTCATTAGTTTTTGTGATTCGACAAACATCGAGAAACAAAACAAAGCACCCGACTATGATTTATCAAATATTTTAATAAGATCAATATCTCTTCTCCTCTTCTCGGCTCTGGGACCGTCCGCCTGTCACCTTTTGTACGTGGCAGTGGGAAGGAAAAGGGCAAGGCAAAAATATAAGCAGCAGGACTGTGGGTTAAATTGCCAACTCCCTGCGCCGAGCTGTCAGTCAGACTGCTCTCTTGCTTTGCAGCCTGAGTTCAACATCTCGAACAACAGCTTGCCACTTCCAGCTTTTGGGTGGTGAGGACTGACCGCTTTTATCTGCCTTTTGAACAGCCATTCTGTGCCTTGGAGCCTGTGCTGCCTGGGCTCTGTCAGTCAAAAGGACTTATACGTTTAAAATGTGCCAACCTAGGTTCATGAATCTTCTAGGGGAGAGCTCTTTATCACAAAGCAGCTGCATATAAATGTGTTTTCAGATTTCCTGCCTGACCTGTTTTCTTATGTTAATAGAATCAGTCTCACTTGCGTGTGCGCTTTATCTCTGTAGGCTTTGACTGCGTTTACATGCATTGAATGTGTTTTTCTTGCTGCAGTATTTTGATTTCTGAGATAAAATGTAAAGGATGCACCTGGTTTCCTTTTATCAAGGTTAAGGGATGAGCAGTCGCCCAATATTTATTATTATTTTCTAAATTCATCCGGGTCTTCTTGGCTCTTTACAGTAACCTGTATCTAGAAACGGGATTAGAGTTAGCCAACTGTAGTCTTCGGGCTTTTTGATATCCCTTATAACCAGGTTAGATCACCATGGTTACCAGCAGTATGTTGCAGAGCAGGTTTTGTGTGTAAACAGACCCCTGCTAATCAATCATCTTTCTGGACAGTTGGAGTAATCTGGATAATTCTGTCAGACATGTGAAATGTTGAATGTTTGTTCACTCAGGCATTAAAGCTAGGCTTGTAAGGCTTAAGGAGATAGCCTCGAACGTATTAGTCTAGAATTCTGTCTCCGTAGCTCAGAGGAACATTAGCAACTTGTGTGAATACAAACTCTTTCTAGACTCATGGAGTGACATGTCATCGCCTCTTATCACGTCTTAACCACCACTTGATCTTTAGAGATTTGGTTGTTGCAAATTGCAGCCACAATAGCGCACTCATAGCTGGATGGTTAACCACTCATTACCAGGGTTACTGTAAATTAAAGAGAGTGAATTGAACTGTCTTGTAGATGCCCGCCACTTATCACTTGCACAACATTGTGATATAAGTTTAGTCTTCATTGCAAAGATTAGGTTTAGTGTTTGGCTGAAGTTTCTGATAGAAAAAGAATGTATTTTTCGCCCTTTTATTGCATTTCTTAGACGGACAGATGAAGAGGCAGACGGGAAACAGGGAGAAAGAGACAGGTATGACATGTGATATATCTCACTGTCTGGAACTGAAACCATTAAGACCATGCAGCCACATGGCACGTACCATTCAGCTATCGGGGCGGTCTTTAATTTGTCATTTAATTTTGAGAAAAATGATCATTTAGGTAGATCTCACAGAAAACTCTCTTGTTTAAGACTCTGTCTCAAAAGTGGGGAAAACCAAAATAAGTTGGTGAGTGTTGAGTGGTTCCCAACCCTTTGACTTAACATTACATATTTGAAACCCCTAATACTGGGTCGTATAGGAGTCCTATCAGATGTCAATAACTGCTAAATGTTAGAGCTAAATGTTTATTTTCATGCAGAAAATCTTTTTATTCTACTTTCCCATGCTGCCTTTACTCCATCAATCTCTCACTATGAGTGATGGGGTCCTCCACTAGCGCAGTATTTCCCAGCAGTTTTGTTCTCAGGGCCTTTAAAGTGTCACACGTCACACTCATACAAGTGAATCTGCAGGGTCGTTGGGGAAGGCTTTGCTGCCAGCATGGCTTTGGACGGCTGCAGGTGCACCCTCAGCCCACATGGAGGCACAAGCAGGAGGTTTAATGACAGGGACTCCAACAACAGAGGGGGTTACTCTATGTTGCCCTGACGTCATTTATTTTGCATCAGGCCAACCTGGCATGAGCGCAGAGAATGGTCAACATGCGCTTCAGAAAGCACTATTTTTAGAATCCTTCAGGATGGGCTGCAGTCTCTTCGTGTCTGTGTGCCTCTCTCTCTCGCTCTCTGTGTGTGTGTGTGTGTGTGTGTGTGTGTGTGTGTGTGTGTGTGGTGCTATTGTGTGAATGAAGTCATTACATTGGCTGCATTTTAATGAGCTCATCAAATGCATTGCGTGTCTCCTCCACTGGAGTCCCATATCTGTTCATTGAAAAGCTGTCAGCTCCAGATATGAACCTGACATTAGGCATCACGACCAACAACCAACTACAAAAACCCAAACGTCTCAGAAACAGTTGCCAGCATTTCACACCTTTCACGAGAGAACAGCTCCTGTGAGGTTAACTCTTTCCTGCCTGGGAAGCGGGGAAGAAAGGAAGATGCTATAAATAACTTGGAGGCTCTACAGGTTGGTGTGTTGGATGCTGGGAGGCTGCAGGTTGGGGCGGGGCTGGATGCTGGGAGGCTCTGTGAGCGCCAGTGATTTGTTCTCTCTAACCCCCCCCCTCCTCCATTGATCAGTATAGTGGGGAAGGCGGATCCTCTGACGTCGCCGTCAAGCTGCTCGGCTGCGTCAGAGTCCAGCTGAGCGAAGGAAGAAGGAAACAAGGAATAAAAAGGAACGAGGTCCTGAAAGGCCGGGGAGAGCGGACGGACTGTGGCAAGTGAGACAGACCTGTGTCGTGCACACCGCGGACGGACGGACCGGACCGGACCGGACGGGGCAGACAGACAGACATGGAGGGCACCACAGAGGAAGACCACAAAGAGAAATTATTATGGAACGTCAAACGGGAGGTAGGCGCCGTTGTTTGACGGCCCGCTGAGCGTCACGTTTACATTTTTACTGTATTATTCCCCGTCGTTATTCACTCAAAGAGCATGACGGCATTAACATTTAGCCGGTTTTTCGCGGGTTTATTATTAGCATGTTGGGTTGCACTTAGTTCCACTCAACGTGATAACGCAAGTTTACCAAACTGCTAACTGAATAAATGGACCCACCTGAACTGTAGCCACCTGCTTGAAATATTTAGTATTTGGCTCACACTTCCTTATATGATTCGGGTTAAAATAAATACATGTAAAATAAATAACCTAACTGAATAATGCTGCATTTTTGTTTTGGAGTTAGAATTTTCCCATGATAAAAACAAAAGTTTACATTTTTAATTGTATTTTACGTCCTCGCCTATGCATGCTGGCTGCGGCATTTGCACAATATCCAAATAAATGTATGATAAAACTACAATTTTTAACTAAAATAAGCATCCATTCATAAGATATCCCTGCAGGCAGAACTCCTTGGTTAAAGCCGCTGCCTGAAGTGTCACTGCAAGGCTATATATATATATATATATATATATATATATGTGTGTGATATATAGTCTTTCCCGTGCAGGTTGTATTGCTGCCTGTCTTCTAACATCCACAGCTCAAACAGCGCTCCAGGCTTTTTGTTCCTGGTGATGAACGTCTCACAGCTCTCCAGCGAGGCATAAATCATTACTCCTTTAACCTCTCTACCCACTCCCATTGTAATCCTCAGCGCCGCCTTTATCGAAAGCCACAACTAGACAGATTTCCCTGCACGGAAATGTCAGCGTAAATCAAAGGCAGCTGATTGTGAGACTGAATGTGGCAAGGTGTGGCTCACTGACTATACCTCGGTCAGAGTGAGTGTAAAATGTGAGCGTGCAGTTTCCATCATTATCACGTCGAGGAAAGGTCAGGCTAAAAATATCAAGACAGGGAAAAAAGCAGACTTTTTGATAATGAGCGTCCTCTCGCTGTATCATTGGGTAAAAGTGATGCTGTGTGAGGTGCAAAGCACCACATCTCCCCAGTGATACCTCATTAGTTCTCACTCAGTGTATCACTTCAGCCACATAGTTAGCTGAATGCAGTCAGTATTCCATGTTTGGTGATGAATGACGTTATTTGCACTCGTTGACCTGTAGGGTTTAATGAACTGATACCAGCGCAGCTGATGTAGAAAGTCGACAAAACACATTTCTAACCCACGTATTTACTACCCAAATAGTGAGTTTTAATGTTCTCGTGCATCAGTGATACACTGATGATGCTGTATCCTCTGTCCCTTTATGTGCAGTTTATGTGTGTTTGAAGCGGGTCTTCTTCTTTGCTCTTCAAACAATTTTGCCGTTTTGCCACGGATGCACCTGCAGCCCGAACTCCTCTCCCCGATGCTTGAAAAATTCTCACGAAGTACACATTACACTTTTTTTTTTTTTTTTTTTTTCCAGAGCTGATAAATGCTGCTCATTGGCAGGCAACCTATTGGCAGCAATCTGATTTAACATTTTATAGAGTGGTTGTCAACCCTACTTAAGTCTAATCAGTGACAAGCGCGGGTCAAGACAGAGTCGAGATTGAAGTCAAGTCGTAGTCAAGGCAGAGCGCAAAAACACAATTGCTGCCCATTTAGTATTATTTTATACCATGTTACTTTACAATATACTTTTTTTCTTACTGTTGTTTGTTGTGAGAGTCAGTTGTGTCAGTTTAATTCCCCCAGTGCAGTCCTTTGGATTTACAAAAGGTTGGAAGGTGAAAGCAACAGGAAACAATGAAACTTGCGGAAATGTTGCATTTTTAGCCAAGTCCAAGTTAAAGCACTCCCAGGACTGAGACGAGTGCAAATCCAAACACCCACAAGGCCGAGACAAGTCAGTTGCACAGAGGAAACGACCAGAAACAAGGCAGAAGCAAGTTGGAGCTAACGCTCGCCTGAAGTCGAGCCAATACCCAGTCAAAAGAGTGCGACAAGACCACGGGAAATTACCCGCAATTAATCAAGTCTGAGATAAGTGTGTTAAGACATGTCAGGTCTGAGTTCATACTCGCTTGGCACTCAGTCAAGACTGAGTCCAAGAGACAAGTCAGGGAAAAATCAGAGTTGTAAGTAGTAAGATCAAACCACTCACACCACTCGAACTAAAACAAGTCCAAGTCACAAAACCCTGACTGAGACATGACAGCAACAAGTCTGAAAATGAATAAAGCAGCTATGAAGATACTGAATGTCTTCTAGCTGTGCAGCAATAAGCAGAAGTCCAAGAACTTGTTATTGGTCACCTGGCTGTCTTATAGAGCTTTCTAAATCTGGTCTTATCTTCTAAATAAAATGTCCACTCATGTCTGTCATGTTTAGATCCAGCACTGTATTTGTACAGTCTGCAGAATGCATACTTCACTGCGTGGATTCAGTTTTAATATCCAGGCTAAATATTTTTCTGTCCTCCGCCAGTCACTCCGCAGTCACCCACAGGTTTGAGTCTTAAATAATTGAATCATCACAACGTCTGCAAGGACGAAAATAGCTCCAGTTCTCAGGATGCCTGCAGGCGGTGGGGATCTGTGTCTCCTAAACGCAGACCATCAGGGAAATAAGGAGGAACGTTGCATACTTGGGTCACTGGGCCATTTGTGGCTGCGTGGTGACGCTCTCAGCTGCATCTTTAAGCACACCTCCGGTCATTTTGCTCCAGGAGCATAAATTCTTAATGCTTCCTAGCTGTTAACATTTAAAGGAAATAACTTTCCGCGTCAGTCGGATTTTCTGTAAGGTCTCAACAGCTTTGGATTTGACTTTTAGATTATTGAACTGACATTAGCTGTCGGGTGTGATTCTTGTTTAGTTCACGTTCTCTGTATTCCTGTTGCTCCAAATCTTCAGACACGCGATAACATCAAAGTTGGAGCTTTGTCCAAGGTCGCCCTATTGATCAGTCTGCTTGGTGTCGCATAAGGTACAGTGTGGATTTGTAACTTGGTAGTCATGGGCAGATTTTATCCAAGGAAGTGTTACCTTGATACCATGCCATTTTCTGCTCGGTCTGGCCTTCGATGAGCTCGGATTGCAGTCTTTGGTGACACTGAAATATGACTACTTTTTTGTACCTTAGATAAGCCTAAAACCAGTCTAGCTGATTGGGTTTTAAGCTGAGATCACTTTCCCCCAACATGAAGGAATTGCTGCTGCTTCAGAGCCTTATTGATCTGTTGTTTTGCAAATGTTGCATGTTGTCCAAAAATGCAACATGTTGCTGTAGTCTCTGTGCATACGCTGTCTAAAAATCAATGATGTTATTGGCCAGTGTTCATCCATGAGATGCTAGTCGATGCCTTCTGGCATTTTGAAGCCTTGCAAACTGGGCTGCAAGAGACAGGTTTGAACAAAGCCCACTAGCTTCAGGTTTAAAGCTCCCTGTCTCTTTAAGCGCCACTCAGCTATCTCAGTATTGCTTGGCAACTGAAAGCTTTAGCAGCTCCCTAAGAAGTTAAATTGCATCAGTTGGCGATTAATATCACAGCAGTGAGGCGGCCCTGTCAGGCAGTCTCTTTTCACTGAAACAAAAAGTGTGTTTCTGCATTCACCTGCTACCTCCGGGATCCTTTTGTTTTTGTGGTACGCACAGATGTGCTCTAGTTACAAGGCAGCAGCAATCCACGCAAACATGAGGGTTTATATTAATGTGGATGAGAGGTGTAACTTCAACGCACAAGAAATGCTACAGCTGTAACAGGTGTTTCATTGAAAACCATGCAACAGTGTCTCACGTGTTACTCAGAATCAATTCACTCCCGACAAAGAATAGTGTGGCCGCCAGTCACAGCAATGTCTCCAAAAGAAGGATCCAAAAGAATTAGGAGATTAGGAAGTAAAATTATGCAACACATTCTCATTTTTTTTATTGATTTGAACATAGTCTGGGCCTCCTGTCACTATGTTCTGTTCTGTCATACCTTCAATCCAGGTTATATAACAAAAATTACACTCATTTAGCAATGTGAATTTCTGTATCTCGGTAATTTTGACTTTAATGCAACACAATTGGGTTGACAGTCATTCACAAGAGGGCGTAAAAGAACCCTCCGCAGAATTTGCTGTGTTTTTGTGAGGAGAATGAGGTGTCATATGCCCCAAAGCCCTGTGACAAATGGGATAATGACAGATGATTGAGAGAGTGCTGGGACCACTGTGATCCTGGTGTCAGAGCGACAGTATGTAAAAACTGACAGGATGGAATCCAAATGACAGCTCGTGATGTTTGGAAATCACTGCACCGATTATTGACAATGACTGTAGAGACAAAGTTGGAAGAAAATAAGTGAGCGAAGATGAAGAGTATGACGTGAAAATGTAGTGAGTTTGTTTTTATAGCACTTGTTTTTATCATAAATCTCCATGCAATGACTCCAAACGAATAGTTAAGTAGTCCATCCACAGGATCATACTGTTTTCCAGTGGCATAGCGTAATCATGGCGATGCATCAGATCAACTGTGGCTGAAGTCTATTCTCCAGAGCTACTGTTTTCCCATTAAAATGCAGCTCTGAATATCTTGGCAGACATCCTTTTTACCCCCAAAAGCAGTTTTTGTACACAGCTACAGTTCTGGTTAAACCAGAGTCACCATGTGGGTGCAATGCTCACTGTGAAGAAAACTAAATTCTAATAAAGATAATAAAAAATCAAAACCTCGTTTCAGTCTTGTTCACCAGTCATTGTCAACTAACTAAACCATTTTAACCATTTTAATCTTTGGGTGTTTGTTAATTGGCACCAGCAGCAGCAGTACAGCAGAGGTTTGTGGGAATGTCTTGTGTTTTGTTTTTTGGTTGGTTTTTTTTAGTATTTGATGAATGAAAATTTTGATTATGCTGAATGAAAAGCCAGAGAATAACTGAAGTTTTTACAGTCACTCTTGTAGGAAACGTCAGCTCGTCCATCCTGTAAACGTTGAGCTGCTGCACAAAAGAAAACTGATGGTGGCACAAGATGAAACATCAGAGGATCACTGAGGTCCTCTAAGGATCTGTGATGTCTGTTGGACATTCCACCCCATTGTTTTGTTACTTGAACACAGAGAAGCTTATGGCGACCATACCATGGTTTGCACTTGGTTGCATACTTGCAAGAAGTTCAGACCAATGGGGGCGTAAAGCCGTAATGATTGTCAGATTGTTTGTTTCAGAAACTTTAATGATCTTAGAAGATCGGACAGACAGTTCATTTAAGCATACTGGTGCATAGTTGGTATTGAGCCTAAATAATGGATCCGACTAAAAGCTGCAACTTTTGTTAATAATGCCTACTTAATTCTGTTATACCCACACTCAAAAATACTTGGCCCTGTTATTCGAGGAGTTTAAATGTAAGAGTCTGCACTGGTTGTTCTTCAGACACCTGAAGGCAACCATTTTACAGCTGCTTTGAGAACGAGATTGTGGACTTGAAGCTCAGTAAATCTATTTTGGTCCAGTCAACATCAATACTCTGACCGGGCTGTTGGAAGCTGCCGCCATAGGCTTCCATTTTTCTAATACCATTTCCTTTGTTTACTACAGCGAGGTGCCTTGGTTGCCATATTGCAACTCACAGCTAAACAGCATTAAGTTGCCTCCTCCCTGAAGAAATATTCTATCATTATGCAGCAAAGGGTTCCCGAACTTCTCCCTCAGACTGACACCTCCTGCAGGACGGAATCATTCTTCTTGCCACAATCTTATTTCACGATTTCATGACTGCAGCTCTAAGAGCCATGCTTACTGAACTACATTGATATCCACTTGATATTTTCTGCTCTGAGGTTAAATGTTAATTTCTACTCATTTTTCCTGACGGGAAAAGTGGAGAAATTGATTCGACGCAGCATATGGCAATTTTAAGGGGGAAATGATTGCAGGTTTTCAGGATCTGTAGACGTTAGAAGTTCCATTTTTTTGTGCGTTAAAGCAGCAACAGGTCGACAGTGTGTACAGAAGAAGTAAAAACATTGATTCCACTAACTTGTCCTGCTGTCAGCACCTCTGCAGCCCTCCTCCTCATCCACCAACCCTACTAGGGCATGAATAATTACCTCATTAATGGCTGTGTCTCCGTTGTGCCCGAACAATAGCTGATTAGGACAGGACCATACTATATTGCTGCTCCCCAGACTGAGGGGGAAGCAGGGGATAGCATCACAGCACAAAGAGACAGAAACACAATATCCTGTGTTGTATATTTGGATTTTTTTTTTTGTCAATTAGGTCTAAAAAGATGAGTTGAATAGCTGTGTTTAAGTGGAAATTCAAAACATAGTTCCAGCTTCTCATTTGAGAGTTGAGTGCTGCTTTTCATTCAAGTTGATTTAATTAATCCTCATTAATCTTCAATGTTTGGGCATTTAGTCAGGAGATCTGACATTACCTATTAGGATATCTGCAACTATATTTCAAGCAATTAATTGAAAAAAACCCCAACTGATTAATTAATTAAACAGCTATTCTATTAATCACATCTGCTTAACATGACTAATAATCTTTTTACAAATCAATCAGTCAATGTGCATTTTGCACCATTTCAGACAGCCACTGGGTTCCGTTCATTTCCTGAAGTAGGAAAATAAATTGGTAAAATAAATTAGTGCTGACACCTGCTGCAGTTGTGACATCCATCGCGGTGAACATCCAGTCTGCACTAATGTCCATTAGTGTTACTGCAGTAACCCAGGCCTAATGTCGATTCCAAGGGGTTTTCACACTAGAAATAAGTAGATATCACTAGTTGCATGGAATGGTAGTGAAAAACAGTGAAGAATGCATTGGAAAAAGTTAAGAAAACATCATTTGAAGTTGAAGAGCTAAAGTTTCCAAACAGTCCTGGTCCATTTAAGGTTTTATTGGCACCAGATACGTCATGATTATGTTTCATTTAATTGTACGGAGGCAGACGATATATGCTTGATTAAGATTTCCCTGGACTTGTTAGGCTTTTCGCTCCTGCTAGGGCTAAAATCCTGTCTTTGTCATTTTGCAGGAAGACATTTTGACATGTCACAGTTGGAAACGCTTGATTAAAAAAAAAATAAAAAAATATTGATTGTTGAATTCCAATTAGCTGCTTCAGTTTTAGGGTCCATTAGAGCCCTCGTTCATGTTTTTACATTGGATTCGATGTTTTCAGCAGTGACGAGACAAAACGTCTGTTGTGAAAAATGGCCACAGTGTTCGTGTTGATGTCACATAATCCCATTTACAGCTCTGCCCACCTTCAACAGGGGTCTAATCAGCAATAACTGAAAACACCTGTGTGGCTGTGCAGGGCCCTTAATGAGGCAAACTTGAAAACAAAGAAGTGCAACCCAAAATTAAAAAAATGTGCCACAGCAGTGAATGTTTCTGTATTTTTAGTTTAGTTTCTTGATAAAGGAGTACATGCGCCATGCTTTAAGAAATGCCAAGATGCAATGTGTCAGCAGGCTTTAATTTTAGAGGTTTTAGTGTTGTAATATTTCTTTATTAGTTCAAAATGTTTGCTTTTTTTATTCTGTTTTGTGCATCTCAAACCAAACAGGCTACTGCGTTTTTATTTGAACTAGCTCAGATTAAATTACTCACCTCAGGCAAACTCAATTTTCTACCATGATTGTAATCTCCCATAATCCTTAATTGTCAGTGCTTGACTGGCTGAATGACAAATGGTCTGACTTAGTGAACAGTCTGTTGCATATTCTCTGTATTTGCCACATTTGCTGTTTTTTCTTTTCCTTGGAGATTGTACATCCTATTAGCGTCAGGAAAACTGTCCTCCTTTGTGGTCACAAGGAACTCCCTGTTGATGTCCTGCTGTTTGCCCCAGTCATGAACACGAGATGAAGGGAAAAGCAAATTTGTCCTTATGTAACTGACAGTTGGCTAATGAGCTCTTCTCTCTGTTCCTCCCAGAAACCATTAGCTTCAGGATTCTCAGAAGTGTTACAAAGTTAGTCAGCTCCACTCAGCCGTTTGACGGATACCAACTATATCTTGTTATTTTAGTGTCATCCCTGGAACTAGATGCTTTGTTTGCTGCAGGATAAATTGTTAATGAAAGTCCACTTTTAGTAAAAGTAAACAAAGGCAAGGATGTGTATGTGTTTTGGCTGCCAGCACGGTTTTCCCTGCTTGAATTCTCAATTAGTGCATCAGCTCATTGTGTGACGTACTAAAAGCTGTACACATATTAATGCGCGCGACAACACGCGTGCACACATTTGAAAGTAAGAGCAGAGGTTGGAGTTTCAGTGATCCGGGGCTCAAGTATCATTTGAGCTAAAACTCAGCGTAAGGTACTGGCTTGACCATCGGGGGATAACAAACTTTTTGCTTGGACAAAGATTCCTGAGACAAATGGGACAAAAACCATTACGGACAAAGGCATCTGAAATCTCCTCACTCCAACCATAACTGAAGCTTACCACCCAGCTAATGCAACGCCAGCGTTTAACCCTTAAAAGACTCTAATCGGTCAAATAAGCATTTGGTTCCAATTGGCATGCAACAGTGGCCTTTATTTGTTTCCACTAAGTTTTGTTAGATTTTCATCTCCAGAATAGGTCAACCATCTAAAAGTGTTAAAGCTACAGTCTGCTTTATTAGACGTTGCAACAAGATATCCTGATGATAGCACTTTGCATCTAAGTAAATACATTATCTGAAGTATCTGATGCATATAAACTAAACTAATAAATGCATATTGTAATGTCAATTCCCCTTAATATACTTAATCAAGCACTGAGGAGCATTCCAAACTCCATTCCTAATGTAATCCCTGACAGCCAGCACTAATTAAACTGGTTCATCCCCAAACACAGTCAATTCAATTCCGCAGTCACTCACACCCAGGTGAAGGTATCGACCCCTCTGACCACCGCTGTGTGTCACTTTGGCCTGATTCATTGGGTAGATTTATAGCTGTAGGTAAATATATGGATCTATTTGCACATCTCTGTGCAGGATGTGGTCAGTCAGAGGTCCTGTATGAGATTCCGAATGAAAAGCAGGAGTCCTCCGGAGAATTCACTCTGACCTGTGAGTGACACTTGTCGGGGAGTTGTTTAGAATAGGATCAGGTTATATAGATGGGATTGGGATGTCTGACCTTCAAATTTTTCTTTTTTTTTTGTTTTGTTTTTTATGCATCCAAAGGTGCCTTTTGTTGTGTTTAAGTGTCTGGAATGTTGAGCCAGGAATGGTAAAAAGCCAGTTTGACAAGATCTATGGGCTAATGGCACACATCCAACTGGACAATAAGTTCCACAAGGCGACATAGTTTCCATTTTCAAGCTGATTTATAAGATAGAATGATCAATATATTTTGTAATTTTTTGTTTTGTTTCATACATAAATGTGCTCTTTGAGAAATAAATTAGATTCATATCTGACACCCTATACAAACCTAAAATGGTTCATTGAGTTCTATTCTTGCCAGTCCTCAGACAGACCCCAGAAAACCATTTAAATGCCCTTGTCACTGCTTACATCATTCATCCTCTGGCTGATGTATTTTTAAGGTGAGGGGGTTTTTTTTGTTATCAAAGTAAATTTTCACTATTGTGACCCTAACTGTATTTCTGGCACAGAATATGGCTGATTTAACCTTTTTAAACTTAAAGCTTTAACTGGTCCAAAGCTGGTTAAAAGTTAAACCAGTCTTTTAGCAGGTTCAGCTTGTGTCAAGTAATCAAGAATTAGTTGCCACCATAATCATTTGAGCGAGTGGACGAGGACAGTTGTTGGCTCTGACGTGATCAGTTCACATTAAATATTCTTCTGTTTTGTCAATGATATTGCAAAATCATATTCTCCATCAGTTCTTTCAGTCACGCACACATCAATCCCTACCCTCATGTAATCTGTCCATAAATGGATGAAATGTGTGATTTAGCCCTCCCCTCCCACCAAACTTTAATTAACAAACTTAAACAAATTAAAAAACTTCAACCTAAACTTCAGCTTTGTGATGAGGATGATGACGCCCCATCCCTCTCTGACAGACATGACAGTTCTACAACCTCCTACATCTCTATAATACAAGGAAAAGTTTGAACTGAGTGATACCGTAGTTAGAGCTTTATTATCACACAACAGAGCAATTAAATTCGTCCTGTTTATCAATTAGTCCCAAACAAGGCAGAGGTGTCAGACAGGTCCCGGATTAATTACTGACGACAATTAATTCTACGGAGAGAGAAGGAACTTAGACAAGCGAACATCAGACTGACTCAGTGTTATTGAACTCACTCAGGCTCTCCAGAGACACAATAGATAGCAGCAGAAAGACTCATTTGAATGTTTCCGGGATGCCACGATATTAATTGGAAGTCAGTGGTGCGGATGTTTGGGCGAGACTGTCAGAGCTGTTATTAGTAGCTGCCACAAAGTTAAGAGGAGACTGCACGAGTCTTTTATTTTAATGTGTTGCAACACAAATAGCTTTACTTACTGATAACCAGGTACAAGAGTTGTGTTGTTGGCTGTAAGCAGTAGCAGTGATAACACTGGCCTTCTCAATTAAATATATCCACATTGTTGAGCAATGTACTAAGACATATTACTCAAAAAATGCTTGGTAAAAGAAAAATAAAATTGAAAAGGTTGTTTTAAAAGTGTGAGAACCTGTTGCTGATGCTAGGGTTGAAGGGGTAAAATACAATGTCAATTGAGTCAGCATCAGTTTGGACTACGGTTTGAAATCAAGATTTCTATTTTTCTTTTCTTTTTTTTTCAAAAACAAAAATATGATAGTGTGACAAAAGAAGCGAGCTAACTCCTTTTGCCATTGCCAGAGCTTGCTAGCATCTCTAGGCTGTATTAGATGTTACATGCGTAACACCTAACGCCTAAGTCTCAGACTGAGCCATTGACTTTTAAGTGGCATTGTGGGTAATTTAAGCATTAGGTTTCAGAGCAAGTACAAAATATGTAGATGAATAATCTGAAGCTAGTTCCACAGTTGGAATAATCAGAGCTGCAGGGTGGAAGCTCCATTTGTGAAAACAAACCACCTTAAGAACATGACTGCATTTGGTCGATTTTCCATCTTTGCTGCACCACTCAGTCATAATCATAAGGAATTAATGGTTGCATGCTTCTATGTAGGGATGTGGTGTATTTTAAGAAGGAATTATTACACACAGGAAGAATAGAGTAAATACCAATACCAATTTTATTATTAATTAACTGTTCCTAGTTTAAAATCAATGAACCCCTTTTCCTCTTGCTGTAAGGCCCTTTAGATAGAAAATTCATCACTATGTTGTCCAACACCCTCAAACTGTGGAGAGCACTGAACACTTTATCGTTTAGGAACACATTTGCTGTGGGCTTGGCAGTGCATGTTTTTCAACATTTTATGGCCGTCTTTGGTTCAGAGTGCTAATTGCTGTGGTGTTTGTGGGGTGTTTTCCCCAGTAATCACTTGTCAGTTAAGTAGTGTGGGCAACACTGCGATGTCTCTTTGAATTTTCTGTCAGTGCAGTCTGAGTTTTTGCATATCAGCACACGAAAGGAGCAATAAGAACGTTTATTTGTCTGAAAACAATAGAAATTATTACTGGGGTGAATTCACGAGTTGTCTTCCTATGATCTTGAAACTAAGGATGATGACAGTGATTCTAGACACACTAACCAATTCTGTCCCTCTTGTGCGTTTGTGTTCAGGTAAAGCAGATTATGGAGGAAGCAGTGACTAAGAAGTTTGTCCACGAAGACAGCAGCCACATCATTGCTCTGTGCAGTAAGTGCGCTCAGCTCTTTTTCTCTGGACACGCACGCATTGTCTCCTTCTCTTCCTCTCTCCGTCTTGCACACACACACTTGTTGAACTCCTCAGCAGGTGACTGGGTGCTGCTTCTTCGTCAAGGACACTGCTTGACGTCACCGTGCCTCTGACTATGCTGCTGCATCAATGGAAAGTTAATAATCACAGTGGAGCTAATGGAAACCAATTTCAGAGACAGGCTGTACAAAACCCAGGCTTTCTAAGCCCTAGACACGTCTACACATGTGCTTATGTGTGTGTGTGTGTGTGTGTGTGTTTGCGTGTTTGTGTGTGTGAGTGTTTGCCAAAGATAGAGGGGTTGCCCCTCCTGACCGGATGGTGTGAGTCACAGCTTCCACGCTGATCAGAGTGCTGACTGTAGCCTCAAAACAGCCAAATGACCGATGACACGGTAGAAGCTCCTTGTCTGTTTGATATGGTTAACCAACACACACGCACAACTGCATGAGAATTCCAAGAAACCCAAGATATCTCAAGTAAATACTATTTTTGTGTTTTGCAAGGTGTGGATCAGATGTGGTGATTGTGAGAAGCCAACTCTGCCTGCTTTCCATTTATTAATATGATAAACAGGAAACATCTGAGCTTTCACACATACTAATTGCTGCATTTAAGGATAAAGTCCCTTTATCTGCAGCCCAGTGGCCACCTTATGATATGTTACTGTAATCAGTCTTGTATATGATGAGTAAGACAGATAATTGTGTAATACAGAGCATCTCTGTCTGCACATATCTGTTGTTGAGCTTTTAGTCACCTTGACACTATTGATTTCCTCTTCTTCACCCTCTTCTTCTTCTTATTAGTCTACATTAAGCTTTATTTGCACAGGATTACTATTGACTGGGGAGTACCAGTGGTTTTGTAGAGAGCATTGGAAATGAGCCCGCTCTGCATCGTGTAGTGTTGGGTGACATGCTGATATAAACCGTGAGACAATATGAACTGCCAGAGAGTTTGGATTTACGGAATTGTTGATAAACTACTTTTCTTTTAATTCACTGGATTAGGCAGAATCTCATCTTCCCATCTGGTCAGTTGATCTATCGCATTTTGTTTCTACGCTTTGTTCCCAAGATATTGAAAGTATCATTATAAGCAAACTACAGACTTCATTCATATCAACTATTAATAATTTCTAAGTATGTGAATCGGCAATATGTTAGATTGAAGCATCCAGTGTATCTTCTCATCTATAATAATTTTAAAGCTGTCGGTGGAACATGGTATGGTATTGTAGGGTATGTAATGTTATGGTATGGTATGGTACAGTCTGGTATGGTATGGTATGGTCCAGTATTGTATGGTATGATACTATTTATTGCTCACTCTCTGCTGGGTTCAGCAGCTGATGACTCAAACTCAATGATTTCCTTTAGTGGCTGTTTCACAGTAAAAGCTTTACACTGGAGAATCAGTGAGATGCTTTTATCATGAAAAGTTTGTAAGACATGCAACATGTTTACAACTGAGTGCCGCTCATGTACAATCTATTATCAATTAACTTTGATCGCTGTATGCTACTGAACTTTAAGTCTTTGGTAGATGGTATGATCCAAAGTGATACCATACAGTATGGTCTGTGTATTTATATATTCAAATGGTCTGTGTTGCAGACATTGTGTGACATCAGATGTGTGAGTGTTTCACTTTGCTAAACGCACGACCTTACACTGTTTAGTTTGAGCCTGTCAGTTTCATTTAACTGTTTAAATGTGTTTCACAGAGGTCGGAGGGTCAATTTGTTATAAGCTTCATGATGTTCCCACATAATACTACTCCTGATCCCTTCTTGCTTCCGCTCCAAGGTCAAAATATTCTAGCACATATTGTTCAGCTGAAAAAAATGTGACAATCACTGAAACTAGACCATTTTAAATAATGCTGAAATTCGAAGATTACAAAAGCCAGTCCTTTCCTTCCTCATGTACAGGCAGGACCATGTAAATTGAATTGACCCCCCTGGGCCTCTGTGATTTGATGCAACAAAAGAGTGACTGTCGTGAGAGCAGAGTTCATTATCCGTCATCATCAGTGGATCAAACACCTCTCTCCAGAACAGCTAGAACCACATCAGCCCCTGTCTGTGTTCGGGAAAAGTGGCCTCCTAATAGCTGAACTGGGAACAGGGCGGCGCGGAAATGAAACTGTCACTCTTCGTTTTAATAACAGCTGTTGGATATGACATCCAGAGGTGGGCTCTCTCACTCTTCTTGACGTTGCGAGAGAGCTGAGGCTGTACGACACTATGTACAGCATGTCAGCTCAACGCTGTTTGTCATGCCTCTGCTGTTGTGTTAACATGTGAGACTCAAAATAAAACTTGATTGATCCCTGTGGAAGCAGGTGGGTGATTGGGGAATGAAGCCAGCTAGGAAGAGAGGGGCAGGACGCACACAAAGACACATGCCTTTGAGGAACGGGAGGGCCGAAAGAGAGGGTTACTTGGTTGAAAAGATCCATTTTTTGATAGCCTGAGGTTGTTGTTTTTAGATTTTCTGCAGACTTTGGGATGGATGTGTGGTTATGTATCAATGGAGCCAAATCTCTGATGCTTGAGTCTGTTTTCTTGAAGTTTTTCTCTGATAAGCAGATAGACCCTGTGATATCTCATGTCATTATTACTGTATTTAACTTTTTTACTTTTTTTTTTATGTGGCAGTCTGCTCAATGTCCCTCTAGGTACATGTAGTTAATGTTTGTTTGATTCAATAGTTTCTTCTGACTTGGGGAGGCAGTTTGTGTTGCATACAAGGCACCTCAACCATGAAACCCTGCAAGAAACCATAAGCTGGGCAAACAAATAAGAAAATGGTGGAGATGCGATGGAGCCTCGCTTTCATATTAGAGGTTGTATTGCTAGTGGTCATAAGTGCAATAATTAGGGTTTCTTCGATTTTTGATGCTGATATAAATTTTAGAGGGGGAGAAATTTAAAGATTACCAGTAGATGAAGCTGATATAGTGGATTGTTGAGATGGAATGAAAATAAATGCTCTTTCTGTGGATTTTGCACTGACATGCAGTGAGATCATTGTATTACTACAGGCATCTTTTTCTGCAATATGCATCAGAATAAAGAGGACTGGCATATCCATATGCATGTATTAGCTTACATATACAGCTGTTATTCCAAAACTATCAAAGCCTATCAGAAAATCGGCGGTCTGTTTCTGCTGTTCCTGTGGAATCACAGACCAGTGATTTGCTGTAACTGACATAAGTCAAAGTATCGTGCTTTGTCACACAGTCACCAAGAGGACTAGAGTTAGAGTTTGTTTTGCAAACCACTCCGCGATGCCGCCTGTGGGCATTTGTTCATTGTCACCTCAAACATCATAATCTGCACTCAAACCCTAGCTTTATGTCGAAGATCACCGCTGCATATGAGGCCGAACAGCAGTCTGAGCAGTGGAAAAATCATGCTGGGGCTTTTCTCGGGCATTCATCCCCCATGGTCAGACTTTCAATGAAAACATCACTGCAGTTGTGAGGAAGAAGCACAGACAACCATAATCTAGATTCTAGATTATGCTCTGGATATCTTCTAGATTCTAGAAGATATCCAGAGTGCGTTACTTCCAGAGAGCTATCCAAATGAAGCAAGAGCTTACAGAATGAATTGCTGTACATGGTTACTACTTTGAGGTGGATGGTGGCCAAATTTATATAAGGCAAGTTTTTTCTTTGTTATCAAAGGTTTGATGGCATATGTGGAATTTCAGGTTAAATGGAATGTCTTTAATAAAATAACCAAACTATTTTGAAGATCTTTTCAATCAAAGGAGCAGTTTTACCTGGATGAACATGATTGGAGCATGAGTCGCAAGTTACTGTGCTGCAGGTGTTTCTTTGCTTTCTAACTGTCAGCATGCCTCCTCTGTTCCATAATGTATAAAGGGGAATTCCCAGCCGTCCCTTTGGGACCGTGGTGCTGGTCTTGTTCCATGAGCCTGGAGAGCAGAGGAGCGGTTTTGAATTGTCTGAGGGTCTGATCTACAGCATTGTATTCAGCTCACATTCTCAGATATTAAAATGGAATATCAACTCATGAATGGTGGTTAACGGGTTAGCACATCTCTCACAGCAAGAAGTTCCTGGGTTTAATTCCCAACCATGTGTTGAGTTTGCATGTTCTCTGTGTGCCTGTGTGGGTTCCTTTTGGGGACTCTGGCTTCCTCCCACCACCTGAAAAAACCCACTTTGGTTTTACTTATATTGAGCTTCAGGTGGTTGTTGTTGCACCATGTGACAAAAGTCTATCGGTCCTCTGTACCACTGTAAAAATAGTTTCTAAATAAAGACTGGTCTCTTGACTCATACGCATCAATACAGTAATAACTTCTATTTGCCCTTAAAATTCATTCAATACCTTCTATTAAATTCCTTCAAAGCATCAAATGAGTCTGGACAGAAACTGCAACTTAACTGGATGGTGGATGCATACAAACCAAAGACCTTTATTCTAGTTTATATCAAAAATCGATACATCAGTATCATAAATCTAATGACTTCACAATGGTCCACATCCCCAGACCGTGGAACCTTTTCCAATTTTCTAGATTTCTAATTATAGCAATTAAAGTGGACATTTCAGTTTTCCATCTGATGTTTGTATTAGATTACTATCATGAGACAAATAGCTGTGAGTCACTGTGTATCTTGTAGGATGGCCACATGACCCCCCTCAAGGAAATTACAATGCAGCCCTCTTGAACCTACATTGTGTACTTTGCTCATATGTGCAAATTGGACAGTGTGTTAATGTGTGCATTTTGGGGGGGGGGGGCAGAGAGAGCCCTTGCAATTCACTTGATATGTAACCCCTGTGATCTGGAAAATCACGTATGTCCACGCTCAGTAGATGGACAGCCTCCGGTTTGGTGGTTAGATTTTAAAGGTTAACAGGTCACTGTCAGAAGAATATAAGAGTGGCACTACACAAAAAGCTGAGTATATTTCTGCTGAAACTCTAAGGATGTCACAATTTCTTCTTCTTCTCAAACTTGGACATTTCCTCTTATTTAAATATTGTGGCACTGAATGGTGCAAATTAGAGCCTGACAGATATGGGATATTTAAAAGGGAAATATTCAAATGATTGCCAACACTGTTGCTGATATAGTGAATTATTGAGCTGCAAAGTAAATATACCAATTCTATGGGGATTATGTACCTATAGTGCACCAGAAATAATTCCAATATGTCCACATTATTGAGATTTTATAAGGTTGGTCGGAATGATTTAGCAGTTTGACTCAATCGAAGTACTCTGGACGACTGCACTCACATCAAAATGAATCTTTTAGTTCCTTTTCTGCTTCATTAAGTAGAATTCATGAAGCCCTTTTATTTTCAGTTAAACATATCTGTCATTATACAGTACAGCTGCATCTACAGTCTATATTTGCAGATGTAGACACAGCACCGTTATTTAAGTTTTTCAGCCAGATCGTCAGAGTGGAGATTGTTACTTACATGTCATGCAAATCTCCTAATCTTGAGCATAGCAACTTATTTTTTCATGTACCGACGAAACCTTTATTGTGCTTGTGAAAAATATCAGTACAAAAACATTAAAGCAAACTCTTTGATTTATTTATTCCTACCTGGATATGTACTTTTATTCAGACCAGTGCAGGAGTCTAATGTCTGAGATCTAACTAAGGTACTGATACAGGACCAGATGTGAAAGATAGAGAACGCACACATCTTATGAGCAGCTGTGACTAATGGATATTTGATTCAATCTGCATTAAAATTACATTTTTATATGCCATTTTTCATGTGTAGTTTTATCCAATCTTGTCTTATCTTGGATTTTTATTAAGCTAGCCTTCTAAATGCCTCATACAGTGCGTTGTTGACCAACCCCATGTTAATGTGACCACATGTGATCAGACCATAATCCTTCTCATCTGTCCTGCACTGAGAGCCTGCAGGCTAACCCAGCTATGACGTCACTGTAATGCAGGCTAATCATCTGCCTCTTGAGCTCAGTGACTCTTGGGAAAGGTGCAAGGTAAAAAGTCAGATGCTAATGATAATCAGTGATGTCAGTGCAGGGATGAGTCACTGCCGGCCCACTCTTCCTGAGTATCCCTCCTAATACCTGTTCATTGTGCGACGTCTGCTAATGAAGGCCAAATTAATTCCAGTATTTCATTATCCAGTAGATATCACTTGTGTATGCTCTCTCATTTGTCCTAAGTATAGGATTAACTAAATTAATTAATTAAATGAAAGAAAACTTTCATATTTTTTATGTTTGCAGCAAGTAAAAACGAGAGGTTTGATGCAAAGACTATTTCCATGTACCATTTTACTTGTCAACATGAGCAAATTATTATTTTTGCCTTGTTCATTCAACATCAGCACCAATAGTATAGTTTAAAATTGTTTTATAAGGCTAGAGAAACACATACATGGTGTCTGTCTAACTATTGTAATTATTAAAATAAATACGTTTCTATGAAAAAAGGCAGAAAATGACGTCTTGTTTCTTACTAGACTGATTGGTTTGTCAATGCATTTGTGGTTGTATCACAGCAGAATTGTGATACTTCACAGAAAATCACATTGGAGTGAATTTAAAACCTGACACAAATCAGATTAGAAATCTGACGTACGTGTCTTGTTTTTCCGAGCCTGCATGCAAATGTGGGTGCAGAGACTGGTTGTGACGCTCCTTAAGCTGCTAGATAACAGATGAAAAAAAAGGCAGAAGACGATCAATATGCATAGCCTTCACAGAGTGAATGTCCATTTGCTGAACTTATCAGGGACCAGATTAATGCCATCTTCTGACCACATGTACTGAAAGCTGCTTTCTTTCCTTCCTGTATGACTGGAGAAAAAAACTCAACATAACTTCACTGTCAGTCCAGTTGTCAGTGTAGAAGCTATTTGCACACGTCAGTTATTCATGAGTAGTAGAGAGTAGAGTTTGCATGCTTCCAGCATTCGTCTGAAACGCTGTGGTGGTTCCAGTCACATGGACGTTTTGATAGCCTTTAATCTACCCAAGTTGCATGAATAGCTAAGCGCAAAGGGGATACAGCACAAAAGCAACTACATGGGTTGCAGTATATGGTAAAGCTGTGTGTCGGTGTATGACAGTAAGGCAAAGAACACTTAATTCACAGTATATTGCACTGTTCTAGTGTTTCACAAAGTGCATGTGCAAGTCGATTAAAAAACTTTATGGGGTCTCTTTTGGCTCTTGTGGTGCTTGCTCCTCCTGCCTCTCTGCAAGACCTGCTGTTTATTATATACAACATCTCAACTTAAAAAAGAGCTCTTCTCACCAAGTTGCATTTTTTTTCCTTTAACTTCATTTAAGAACAACAAGCCATTTATCTGGAATGACCATGGACATTTCAGTGGGAGCTGGTGGCAACCCCGGTATTTACTGAGTTATAGATAGGAACCTGCAGGATGTTTGTTGGCCAGTCTCTCTGCGTGGTTGGAGTTAACTGTTGTATAACTGTATCTATGTGTAGGAGTCCAAAACTTCTCCACAACATTTAAACTGATCACATAACTCGCCCTCATTAGCCTCGCAGATGGGGGATTCAAGTTGTGTAATGTGTGTGATTCCTCTTTCGTGTATTAGTTGTCATGTTATCAGGCATGTTATCTTGCTTTTTGGTGTGAGATAAAAATACTGGCTAAAGAACATATTGGTGCCAAAAACAGCCCTGAACTCTGTGTCTGTTGTATTAATAGAATACCCCAAAGTACTGCCATTTAAGATCTACTGGCTCCATTTTTTTTCTTCATGTCAACTTCAATGTTCAACTCGTCTTGCTGAAAACAGAAATACTCATGCAGAAGAAGATTTTTTCCCATCATCTGCTGAACGTGCCCACACATTTCTGCAGAGGAACATTGCCCCTAAAATCAATTAACTGTGCTGTCTTTAATTAAACGACTAATAGATCTATTAATTTGTCATCAGCTCATAGCGTTACGGTGGGCTGATGAGGAAGTCTGGTGGTATTGAATCAGACTTCTACCAGCCTCCACCTTAAGAGTGGAGGCCGAAATGAGGGACTAAATCGAATAAAAGAGAAACAGCTGCTATATCTCTTTTCAACAAGCAGAAAACCAGTGTTTTCTATGTGAATATTTGACATTTTCTCCCACCATAACACATTTTTGATTTGAGATGTTTTTGTGCTGCATGCAGACTCCCACGTTATTTCTGGGGATACACCAATCAGAAAGGTAGTCGGCCAAAACGAATAAACGTAACATGAATAAACCTGGTTCGTGAACATTTGTGCCATCGGACCTGTTGGTTGTATCGATGTTGTTTTCGATGTTGAGATGTATCTTTTGTTTTTGTGTGCGGCAAATAGATTAAAATCAATATTCTATTCGTGTGAAGTCATCCGACAACAAAATCTGAAATGAATGTCAAAAGAGGACAAATATCACACGTTTGCCGAACGTCTTTAGACTAACAGTGCAGCAGAGAGAACTGATTTGTTGCAGTTTTGGTATTTTGGCCTGAAAAACTGAAACTTTCAACGCATAAATGAGGCTTTTAGATGTAACAGCATTAGTGTGGCCTTACCTTATGGCCTCGCTCTCTTAGTTCTGAATGAGTTTTCTGCGAGTGTTGCAGAGACAGACAACCTCTGCATGAGGATGATCAAGGCAGGAGCCTCTTGTTTCTATTTGCAGTTTTTCTCCAATAAAAATGTAATGTATTCATTTCTTTTTACTTAAACAGTCTAATTTTTTGAAAAAAAAAACAAACAACGTGTGCGCAGCTGTTAGATCCTTTGGAGACTAAGACTTTGCACTTCCACTCAGCAGGAACGAGGGACATGAAAGCAGATGAAAAAAGAGGTGATAATTGATCTCAGTGATAGGGGGTTAGAAGAAGGGCATGATTTGATTAACTGAGAAAGTATGGAGGAGTAGAGCAGAGGAAAAGGAAAGATTGGTGAGTAAGAGAGGAAGGGATGGCCTGAAGCAGCTAATGGGCTCATTAGGAAACTCGCGGTCATGTAATGACCTGCCACAGAACGGACATTTAGGCCTCGACGCAGCACAGACAGATGAACTGACAGAAATAGAAATAAGAAAGGGGAAGAGATGGCAGAAGTAATCGAGACGAAAGATGAGAGAGATAAATTTAACCACCGAAAACAGAGAAGGGGGCGGGAGTCCACTTTGTCCCATTTTGTTTTCAGTTAGATTTAGTTGATCAGAAATGTCAAACTAAGTCCAAGGGTTTGGGGGTTTTTGCTATTTTAAACCCTATTTCCCTACATTTTTGTGTGTAGGCGACTGAATGTGACAATGTTTTTTAGAATTAACCCACTATTTAGTGAGAACGCTGCAGCCAACTACCACAGACACGGGCTGTCCTCAGGATCATTGCATCTGTCCATCACTGCATCAAGTACGTCTGCTTAAACAGCTAGTTTTTGCCACTCAGTTAGGTTTTTCCGATATCAAAGAGAGAAAACAAAGGAAACAAGATCTTAAGTAGGTAACAACCTCAAGTGCTGGTAACAGATGAAAGCCGTAGGGGCGATCCAGACCGCACACCAGAGCTGCGGCAGAGTCGTGACTGGAGAAACCTTGTTCTACGCGCCCCTTGTAGTTTGGCTCACATCACAGTGTAACTGTGAATACTTGCCAACGTACTGAAGCCAGGCGCATGCACTCGCTCAAACTCTAGACAGTGTTTTACTCTGTCAGGGTAGCTTTATGACTGAAGGCTTTCAAACCTGATGCCAATTCTTATTAACTAGTCTCATGACAGTTGATCTGTCAACTCAGGATTTTAGGGCATATTACTGATGATGAATAACTAATCATATTAAAAAGGGCAGGTCCTAAGCAGCATGTAACATGATGTAACATATGATGAAAGTACTCTGTACGGAAATTAAATAGATCATAAACACAGCGTTAATGTGTTATCATTAATATTAATAGTTGCCAATGACAGGGATGGGGATGCGGAAGCCCAGGCCTGAGAAGATACATTACCTAGCGTAAGACACATTAGTCTCACGGCATTGCTTCACCCAGTGCCTATTGCTCACCCCCTGCAGACTTGAAAGGTGGCTGTAAAACTTTTTTTTAGTCTTCTCCTTCCCACAGAGAACAGCGGCTTGGTATTCACGGTGTGAAAAATTCATCAAAACGTCCATGAAAACTTCTCAAAGCACTCTTGCAGCATAATCCCGTTCTCCACCGTCCACCCTTAAGCCCACTATGTTCCAAACTAAATACACCTCTTGTGTCACAATCCACATGCAAGACCTTGTTGAGTTCACAAGGAGGCATTTGGATAGATTGTGGCTAGTTGTAGCAGCCTGCCTTTTTTCTACCAATTTTCCAAATGTCAGATGTCTTTTTCAATAGTTATCCCACATGGTAACATCATAAACTCAATAACCACGTGAAACATGCTAAGAACCACACATTTTGTTGTTGTGATTATCAAGTGAATCTATAGATTTTTATTCAGCACCAGAGATGACATCCTTGTGAAGTATCGTGGTCAAATCTGAGGTGTCGCTCAGTGGGCGTGTGGTATAGACTTTGTCATCGAAGCCCCGTGAAAGTGGCAGAGTCTAGTCAAATTGAAAACAAAACTAAAAGTTGCAGCTTTGCATTTTTTCATGTCAAACAATGATTAACCTCTCCGAACAGTGAAGGGGAGGAAAAGAAGAGATCTATGGCTTTAGGCCATCAGCAGAGAAGATGAGGATGGTAAACCAACCAATCAATACAAGTCTGTGGTAAGCTTTTCATCACAGTTTACTTAATGATGTTACTGAGTAGATGACGTGCTGATTGTGTCTGCAGATCGAAGCAGCAGAGAACTGCTGAGGGCGTAGGTAGAGATCTCCGCTCTTGATGAGAGCTTATCAATTCACAATATTTATTGTGAATGAGGCCGAGTGTTGAAGCCTGGTGCCACCTGCTGAACTAAAGAGAGATTTAAAAGGAAAGGCTGTGATGCCACAGGGTACTGTCAGAAACAGCTAAAGTTCCTGCAAATATCCTTTGATGTAACTGAAGTGACAGCCAGGAGAGAACCAAGTGCACCCACAGATCACTCTTGCCGCTTGGGTGTCATGGTTGTAATATAACAATAACATGTACCATTAGATAAAAAAGACCAGGAAGAAAGGGAATCTGTACTATCTACACTCCTTTTGTATAATATAGTCTATGTACATTGGCTTTGGGCACAAAATACATAATCAACACAACACACAGACTAACACACGCATATACACAGCTACAGTTTTGATTTCAGACATCAGAGACTTCCTGATTTATTCATCTGTATGGGTGAACGTTGCAATAAAGTACTTTAATCCACTCAGCTGTGTGTCGGCTGAGTGCGGCAGCTTCATCTGTTGGCCATATTTGGTGAGTAAGCCTAATTACAACAACTAGAACACAGCATGCAGCTTTCATTGTCACCTCATGCAGTAGCTTTGCCTCACATCAAACCTGTGATTGAAATGACCCGTGACTTATGGCTTTTGGAGATTAAAAGTTGATTTATCTGCTACTCAGCAGCAAGAAAAATGGGTACGGTTAAAGATGAATTGAGGTGTCTCACAGCCTAAGGAAAGAAGCTGCTCCGTTGTCTGGTGGTAAAGCAGTGAATGCTTCTCTAACACTTGCCAGACAGCAGCAGGTGCAGGCTGTGGTTCACTCCACTCCAAAGCTTTTCAGGGGAAACTGGATTGTTACGATTCATTTTCTACTACTGCAAAGATTTAGACCTGTTTAGTCAGCATTTGGTCAATTTACCCGTAACTATTTGGTTCCTTGAGTGCACTGAGCTGCTAAAGAAACAAACTGATTCTGTAATCCTTTAAACCCCAGTCCTGTAGTGGGTTAGACTGACTCATGCACTCTTACAGCCCTTGCTATGTATAAATTTGAATGTCATTTACCGATGAAAGATGAATTTTGTCATCAGTCATTTAATAAGAATCATACAGAAATACGGAGAATGTATTCATCCTTTTAGGAAGAGCTGAGCCTTATCTCCAATTCAGTTTTCTTATGACTGCTCAATTCATTTTTAATATCATATTCAATATATTTTTGCAAGCCCATAAATATAGCGATAAAGACTCATTCTTTAAAACTCATCGCGCATACCACTAGCATGCTTAGGACAATTTTGAAATCACACTGGACAGCTGACAGAGTCTGAATTTCATACTGCGTGCAAAGAAAACTAATGCAAATGTCCTAAAAATGGTGAATGTTTCTGTGTTTAACATATCTAACATGAACTGTTGCACAAGGATTAGTCTTTGCAAATAAATGTTTTCGTGTTTCTGAAGAGTCCTGTACCAATAAACCAACCCGCTGGACCTGAATGAAAGCTCTGAGATAACAAAACAGAAGATGGTTTCCCATTTACTATTTACATGTGTTCAGTTCTGTCTCCCTGTGTCTCCGTCTTCACACTTTCCCTCGGAGTTAATTGAGAATGACAGGAATCGGAAGTCATGAGAGACCGTAGTGAAGCGTCAGGTGTTCCACTGATTAGAACCGGTCTCCACGGCAACCCCGCCACCCCCAGATAACTGTTTGTACCTTGTGACAGAAAATACAACTCACAGGAAAATGGGCAAATATAGACCCATGCACACACTCGTAGTCGCATCTATGAAGCTTGAGTCTCGCCTCTGCTTGTGGTCTTTGTGATGTTCATTTGAGGAGACGTTTCATCTCCTGTGGCACTGGCAAACGAGCGGATGGGGCTGTGATATAACTCTGCACTGCAAAACATCTGCCGTTAACAGTGAGTTTTACAGCCTTGAGTGATAATAACACTGGAATACTTCTTTTCTTTTCACCGTTATGAAACCATCCAATGTTTTTGCTACATTCAGTCAAGATCTCCTTCCATATGGTCCACTGCAGGTTGAACTGACCTGCTGCCAGTCACACACACACACACACACACACTGCTGCTGTCAAAAACCCAGTGATGCGCTGATGCTTTCACACATCTGATACATCCTTTTGTTACTTTTTACATCTTCTTACTGAAACTAAACACTACAGGGCTTGTCAAACACACACATTATCAAGCAGAGGTCAACTGTAAAATGTATGGTCTTCAAGCGTTAGTGTAAATCAGAGGCCTTCCAGTCTGAAGGCCAATTTTCATCTGCTTTTAAGATCAAGCTTGGTCTGTGTTATTGTCAGAAAACATAGCTTACAACTCAGCGGCCTCCCTTGTTTGCAGATAAAAGCAACGTGAATCACAACATCATTTACTTGCAGCATTAACAACTTGACATTTAGAGCCATGAATAAGCAGAGCAAATACACAACGTTCCTGGTGTGTGAAAATGACAGATGCTTTCTTTCTGTTAGTGAGACACTGGTTTATGTAATTGGTCGCTGTCATTTTGAAGGAGGACCTGAATTATTGAAATTATACTTGCATGTTTTATGTTAAGAGAGAGTTCGGGAGGATAACAGGAATACTTGCTCTTGCTATGTGTTTGTCAGGTCCCTTTTTCTGCCAGCTGAGGGAAAATTGGCCAGTGATGAGTGTGGCACATCATTTTCTGTGCATTACCTTTTACATGAGACTGCGTTAGTCATGTATGGATTGAGATTATGGTTGAAAGAATTTCTCCATTTCCAGTGCTATAACCTAAGTGAAGCAATATTTTTGTTTTTAGTTTTCTGGTTGTTGATACAGTCGTCCATTCTTTGTTAATAAAATGAATCATCAGCAACCCATAAGGTGACATATCAACCATGGTTCCATCACCTACAATTCTATGATGTCATTTGGCAGACGCTTATTATCCATAGCGACGTACATATAGAATAGGCACAACACAAGCAAAGATCTAGTAGGAAAAGCAATGTGGACAAATGCTAAGAAATGTCCAGTAGGACCAAGGTGTCTGAGCACAGAGACCCGGAGGAGGGGGTTCAGGTAACCGGGACCAGTTTTGGTTATGGTTTTGTAAGCAAGTGTCAGTGATTTGAGTTTGAGCCGAGCAGTGACTGGGAGCCAGTGGAGGGACCTGAACAGAGGGGTGAAATGGACTTTTTTGGGTTGGTTGAAGACCAGACTAGCTGCCGCATTCTGGATCATCTGCAGGGGTTTGAGTGTACATAAGGGGAGGCTGGCAAGTAGGGAGTTGCAGCAGTCAATGCTGGAGATAATAAGGACCTCCACCAGGAGTTGTGCTGTATGCTCAGACAGGTAGGGTCTGATCGTTCTGATGTTGTATAGAGAAAAAAAACATGACCGAGCAACTGAAGCCACGTGAGCCTTGAAACTAGGGTCATCGTCGATCACGACGCCCAGGTTTGGGGCCGATTTTGTAGGCATTAGAGGAGTTGATCCACGTTGGTTGTTGATCACCTATGCCTTCTGTATGCTTTTAAGATATTCCTTGAAGCTAACTTTGCCTTGTCTTGTTGGTCCATTCATAAGAATTAATATTATGGTAATCATGTTGGCATATTATATTATTACAAATAAAACACATCTTAGTGTTATTAGCCTTTATAAGCAGAGGTTGCTGATAGAGGCTGCTTTTTAATTGGCTTGAACATGTCATAACGACAGATGCTAGTTAATGCTGGTCAAAGCTGCTTAGGCTTGTACATAGGACTAAATTAGCAAACACAGAAAGCTACAAGCTGGTTTTCCCTGTAACTGATAAACATTCACATAAAATTCGACATTGATAAAAACATTGATCTTTTGATTTTTTTTTTAACAAAGGCTCTGGGGTTGTGTAGTTTCCTCTGTCTGACACAAAAACATGTCCGCTTTATATTTGAACAAATCAGAGAGCTGTTCTTGTAATGGATTTATTCCATATTGTGACCGACAGTCATTTGGTGTACCTGTTCTGTTTCATGACATTATATTTCTGCAGCAACAAACTCATATTGACTCTGAAGCTTTTCAATTAGGTTTGAGTGGGTGTATGGGTGAGTTCCAACCTTGAATGTGTTATGAGAAATGGATACCATGTACCAAGATGGCGGCCAGTCATTTAAGTGAAAGTTACTCATCCAGCGAAAGCGCCAGAAAAAGTTCCCTTGCTTGGTTTGCTTTCTTTTCTTATTGGTTGTCTGGCTGCCGCAACTCCTGTTGACAGTCTGAGATAACATGTCATGGTGGCTTCTCTAAGAATTAAAGAAGTTAAATTAACGAAAATTAAGTTTTAAGTTTGGTTCTAAATGTTCTAAATTTAAAAATTAATAACCTACATTGTCTGCAACTTTACAGCATAGCAATAAAGTTGTTCTTGGTTTATGATAACTATGGGCACAATTAGCAATGTTTGATGGTGATGAGCCAGAGAGGGATGTTGTTCGAGCAACTCCTTGTGGATGATGGGTACCTGTAAAGTGGGAGCACCATTTAGCATCCTGGAGGAACGTTGTCTCATTGCACTATGTACCGCAAGTACTTGTTGTAATGACAATAAAGCTCCTTGACGTTGACCTTGAAACAACAGTGTGGATTCTCATGACTCAGAGACTTGAATTTAGGCTTGAAGTGACAAAATCACAAAAGACTTGCAGGATGATTTGGACAGTAAGGCTCAGGACTTAACTGATGAATCGGTTTCTGGCAGTGGATATAACAAGTCAACCCCGGCAGCAGCTAATCACTGCAGAAACACCAGCTCACGTTTCCATTTAAGAATTAAGTCAATGACTCATTTAATGTTCTTCACTTGTAAATCATTAAGTCACTGAGATATTTAATCTTAAATACCTTCTACTTCATATCAATCAATGTTGATGTATTGTATTATAAATCAGGTTCTGTTGAACTTAAGTCATCTCTTAAGCATAAAATTCCCAGCCAGGGTACAAAAAAATGAAGATCATAATCCTTAGTAGTAGATCTGAAACATGAGGTATCAGGTAAATCCTAGAAGAATACATTAAAATCTTGAAGAAAAAGGTTTGCATGCTAGAACATTATGCTTGGGCCAATTACTGTCCTTTCATCAGCTTGAATCTCTCATTTCCAACCATTGGCAGCATTATGGTTTGTTGCTGCGTTGTTTGTCTAAGAGCCAGACTGCCTGTTCCAGGAGATGGGTTTTTAATTGCCGATGTTTGAGAAGTGGTTGCACTCTGTGTGCTTGCACATGGCGATATGATAAATTGAGTTAGTAGTATTTGCCGTCTTTGTTGGCTGTCTCATTCTTTTATCCTTTTTTCCTAATTAGTGGAACGCGACACAAAAAGGTGACAAATTGACAGACTTAGGTCTAACAAAGTAAACAGACCATAACACAAAACAATAAGACAAAAAGTGGACGTTATTAATTGAATTTAGTACAGATTTTAGCTGTGTTTGTTAGTGGAGGAACTATGTATTGCACAAACATTTGAGTTGGAATTAAATCATTTTTATGGCAAAACCACTTTGGCTGTTAATAAAGGCTAATTTACCGGGGTGCAGTAACAGTAAGTGATTCGTAGAGTGTATGAAGACAAAACAGTTTACAGTCAACAAGTAGCAGTATATGATTCTGTGTGTTGCAAAGCAGTACTGAGTTTATTAAGAGTGCACATCGAGTTTTTATTTTTTTTCAAAATTCTGCCTAATGTTTTAACCAATGCCTCGTACGCAGATTAGAATCTACAGTTGTTCCACCATCACTTCATATGCAGGCTTTTGCTGTTTCTGCTAGCGTTGTTGTTGCCTACAATCCAGTTGATTTTACGATATTCTTCATTACAAAGGTTCATTTCCTACTGCATATTTAAACATAGATCTGTCTGTCTGCACTCTGTCCTTTTTTCTTCTTTTTTCACCTCTTGCCTTCTTTTCGTGACTTTCTCTGCACTCCCACAGTTGATTTACACGCCTTTCAGACTTTTTATTCTCTTAGCTAAGCCTGTAAGCAATACTTAGGCTTAGCAGTTAACGACGGCCGAGTTACACAGGAATTGCGTAGCATTTATCTCTAAATTTCTTCAAAGGGCACGACGGGCACTTCAAAACAGGGCCTGGCACACTGGCAGCTGGGTAGTCAGTTTAACTCAGGACATTACACCCACACCCCGGGCATCCATGGGCCTGGCTGCTGACCGTGATACTCTAGGAAAAAAGCTTTTGACGTTTCTGTTGGTTAGTTGTAGAGTCCAATGGTCCAAGAATTGAATAAAATAAGAAATTGAATACAAATACAAATATATTTTTCCTATTGTTGGATAATTTGCCATCTTTTAAAATCTGCCTCTGCTTGCTATAGAATAAAGTATTGTGCATAACATCGGCTGCATTGCTAGTGTCTGCAGAGATGCCACATTTATCTCGCAAACAGCCTTAAGATGTGTAAAGATACTCGATTTAACAAAAGGTACTTTAGCATCCATGCCTTTAGATTTTAACTAGTTGGTTATTAGCTTTGTGCCATGGGTAACTGTAAGGCTCATATTTATTACAGTCTTAATGAAGAACACTCACAATATCAGCGCTCCCCGGCATTTTATTGATTTGCAGGCTTGAAAAGCAGATTTAATCAGGTTTATGTGTTATAGTGTAATAATGGTTTAAGGGATTTGTTCCAGCACCAAAAACAATCAACTGAGAGATTTTCCTTGATTTCACTCTTGAAAAGATTGCAGAAGGCATGCAGAGCCAAGAGGATTATTATTTTTGTGTCTCAGAAGTTGAAAACCACTAACTAAAACAGATAAATTCAGGAACAGGGTTGGAAGATATCATCATAATGTCTCAGAACAACAGTGCTACTAACTCACCCTCCCCCCTTATGGTCCTGTCCTCCAATGTCCACTTTCACTGGTCTGAGGTCAGCACCGCACACAGTGTGATTAAATATTGATTCAGTCGGTCCACCCATCACCTCCTCAACTGCTCATCAAATATATAAGAGGAGGAGTGCTAAAGTAAAAAAACAATGCTGAGGTTTATTTCCTGTCGCTGATGGCACTTCAGGGGCTGAAACAACTACCCAACCTTCGCCCTCTGCCAAAGGAAATCAATGGCTGAGCACCGTGGATCATGTATTGGAGAACTTTATCTCGCTGTCACAGTGTCAGCCATAAACGGACACACACATACACAAACACACTAATGCCCACTGTGACACAAAATGTCAGTTTGTGCACCACACCATATGAGGAGATAGACTAGCTCTGGGGCAACAAGCAGTTAAAGGACAATACCCAGAGTTTAGCATGTTTTAGCCAATTAACTAGAAATGCAGTGTGCTTAACCGCACTGCCTAAAGCACGCTGAAAGTCTTAACATTGATTTCCTATCCACGGACAGCAAATGCTTTCCCCTCTTTCCACTACAGTATGACAGTCAATCTCTGTGGAAAACATTCTTCCCAGCTGTGATGTCACCCTTTCTACAAGCATGGACATTATCATGCATTTTGTACTTTCACTCTCAGATCAACTGAAACAACCTGTTAATTACATACTGGTGACCTGTTAGCTAGATAGCTAGTGGCATATAGCAGTTCTAACAAGTAATATAACCTACTTGCAAATACTATTAATTTTAATGTTTTCTTTAATACCACATTCATCATTAGGCTTGACAAGAGCCAAGTAGATACATTTAAAATACAAATGCACGAAATCAGTCAGTTATCCTTTGTTAATAAGACCCGTCTTAACTGCAATTTGAACATCGTAGTATACTGAATTGAAACAAAACCCGTAGCTGCTCGCAGAAAGAAATCAAAAGCTAACAGCATGCAATGGGAAGTGGGTAGTAGTAACTCAAACTATCCTTCATTTTGGTTTTTGTGACTCTGTAACTGGTAAAAAGTCATGGATGAATGCAGTTGAACAAAAGGCTCTCACAAGCGTAGTAACACTGACGTGCCTATCTGTGTATTCATACATGTGACAATGTATGACAATGACAAAGATCAGACATTTAAATGGAGTGTCGAGGTGTTCAGTTCAGTGTCCTCTGTACTGTCAAGAAAATAGTCTGTTCCACTCGGTCTCCCCTCTCATCTCGTCAGTGTTCAGTCACGCTCTCTGCCCAGCAAAGCACCAATTGAGCACAGACAGCATTTCCCGGAACAGAGCACAGATGACATACTCTAGGCAGAACACCTCATTCAGCGGGTGAACAGCGATTTCTTTCATGTGTGACTATTATTCCTTTCCAAAAATAAAAAATAAAAAAAATAAAATGTTAACTTATATGATAATGCCCCAATTCATATTATAATTCATGCGTTTTCTTTGGCTGCACTGCGGCAAAGGGAAGTGAAGGAGACGTTAAACCATTGGTCAGTCGAGTGGTGGAGTATCCCCATTGGCTGTTGCTCTTTTAAAATGAATATGAATAAACATTACTTATGTACCGTAGAACCCAAATATATTATGGTAGGTGCAGCCTTAACAGTAGCAGCATATGAAGTGAAACACCACTCACTAGAAATGCTGCTGTGTAACTATGACAGTATATATCAGCCAAAAAACTTCATGGGCAAATTGCTTTTTACAATCACGTTGATGTCATTAATCACACAGTATCTCTGCTTGCACAAACAATATTGTGGTAAAAACCATGTTTTAAGTGTGTGCAGAATCCAAATCCGTAACTGTTACGCCCGAGAGTACAACTCCTATCATTGCCTTTCCTGGTCTGTTTTCAATGGACTTTGTAATTAATAGGGATGGCAGAGCTGAAGTGCCAGGACGAAGCATGGCTCGCCACAAGGAGGTATAATATTCATTGCATAGTTGGTGTAACATAGCATATACATAGCAAATATACATAGCAATAACATTGCAAAAGTGCCTTACAATCCATTGGTGCAGACAGGTGGCAATGAAACACTGCAGCACCTGTTATTCAAGAACAAATGGCACTGGAGAAAAGACAGTATAGTAATAAGCATGTTACTAGAATAGATGCATCTCTAAACACTTTAATATCCAGAAATTCCCAATATAGACACTTCCACTAACTGTCAGTGCAACAATTTAGCCGCAGGGTTGAGCCATGTACTAGGTTTCAATGTAGTTACTCCTGGATCCTTGTTCTTCTTGTGCATCCAGCCTTCCAGCTAAGACTTAGGTTTTATTGAGAGCCATGGTGCTAGGCAGACTGATACCACGAGTCCTGACCGCCTGGTGAGATGCAGCAGGCATTGGGGAGGGGGCCTGAAGGCCCAGAGAGAGGGAGGGGTTGTGAGAACCGATACCTGCTCTCACCTCTCCCTCGCTGGTTTTAATCCATCCATCCCCCTCTCCTCTTTTCTTCCTCGCTGCTGGCAGGCGGTTGCAACCTCTCTCACTCCCACGCAAACAACACGGACTTTCGACTTTCTACAGTGGGTGGAAGCACTAAAGGAAACACCACATGAGAAAGGATAAGACGTTGAAGTAGCTAAAAAAAAAATAATTAGATATATTTCTGAGAATTTGAAGGAGGTCTAGCAGCCACCGAGCGTATAGATATCACTGGAGTCTGGGTGGTTGAGTCACAGTTTCAGAAATGCTGCTAGCATATGTCAAACGGAGACAGACAGCATGGGCAAAGAGCAGTGATGGGCACAGATTGACAGATGCTCAACAAACTAGACCCCATCACCTTTACAAAGCTGGTATTTATGACAGGGAGGACACTCATAAACCACTTGCATAAACCTGTCAGAGGCAATGCGCACAGTGGCATAACCTGCTGTCAGGAGCTCATATTCCAAAGGTGATACGTTTTTGGTGGCTTGCAGTGGCAACAGTGGCGTACTACAAACATTCTCCACGCCCACTAAAACGGCGTCTCAGTCATCATTTAGCTGTTTTCACGTAGCCTCACTGCAGTCGTGCAGTACTGTTTATGATCAGTGACACAGTGATAAACAATAGTGATATCCGCAAAATTAGATAGAGGGTGGTTGGAGAGATTAAATTCAGTGTAATTAAGGACATTTTACCCATTTATGGTGGAGAAAAGAAAGGCAGCTGAGTTCAGAGATAAAACGGCTTCCATTCAGAGGCAACTGTTTAATATCTGCATGGAAATTTTGATATCTGTCATTTTTCAATTCATTTAACACCCTCTTTTAGCCTGAGCACACACCTTTCCCATAATAAAGGCTGCATTGTCACCCAGAGCGTTGCACCACTGCACCAACGGTTAACCCACTGATATATCTAGTGCCTCTCACAGCTCTGTCAGATCATTACCCCAGCGTCCCTCTTTCCCCCTGTCCACACCTTGCGTTTCAGGGGCATTTTCTTTTTTCTTTCAACATTTGTGCCGGTAGTTGATGGATGACACTGTAGATAGTATAAAACGTGGTGAGAAAGCAAAGGGGAGGTTGACATTTAACTAAGGCCCCAACCAGTGATTGCACAGGGTTATGTGTTATGCATCAGCTGGGCTGTGGGGATGCCCTGCCATATCAGTGGCAATCATAGACCATATTAAAAAAATAAAAATAAAAATGGATGGCTCCACCGTGACATCACCCTTTGGTTTCTGAAGACAAATTGTGAATCTCGGTGCGTAACGTATCCAAACGCCACCATCTTGGCAGCAGGTGGCACTGAGGCGGAACCGAATGATGCATGGTTACTGAAACACGCCAGACAGATTTGAAATCCAGATTCTGAGTTCTACTTACAAAGCTTAGATTGGTTTGTTGTTTCTGTACAAAACACCAGACATATTTGAATCACTGGAGAAAAGAAGTATGTGTTTTCTTCCAGGCTGTAGACTGGAACTATGATAAATTAATAGTATTTTTGTAAATTTTTTATAAAATATGTAAATGGATGGCATGGAACGGATGAAATATAATACATAATACATAAAGTGAGGTCCAGCTTTGCTGTCCTATAGCAGTTGTTGAAGGCCGACACTGGCAAGTTAGTAAAGTTTTGTTGTTTTCTGCAAGAACTGGTGTGAAAATGATTGTACTGCGACAACCTGAGCGCAGCTGCTTCCGTGAGCAGCAGCGTGACGTCAAACAGTCCCCACCATCAGATCTCCAACATCACAAACACTCCATTCAGGAGGCGGCGTGGCAGCAGCTCCGGCTGAATATCAAATGTCGTCAGAAGAAACTTGATATTCAAGTATTGTCGGGTGTTTTTGTTGCACCGCGCTCCCCGGTGTGAAGACACACGCAAACAGACCCAGCAGCCACCCTCCAGCTCCAGTGTAAAATCAGCCCCTACTCTTCCTGACAATCACCATGATTAGTGCTCCTCTCCACTTATAATGAGCACATCTGTCTTCTGACAGGGAAAGCATTGATTCTCTGTAATGTGACATGATGCCAGTTAAGTGAAGGACTGCTCTGAAAAATGCCAGCCCGCTGCTGCTGTGGCACCACTGGAAGCTATTCATGGTGGATATGAAGTGGAGAATCATCCGACAGCTGATAGATTAGAGTACCGTCGGTGCGTCTATTAATATTTACTCTCAGCCAGGCTTAATAAAGTGAATTCAGACATCACAGTTAAACTTTGTTATGTACATGATGGTCTGTCCCTACATAAATGATAGGACGCTACATTTTAAACATAAACTTTTCCTAATAAGATCCTAAATAAAGAGTTTGTATATTTGAAAAATCTTTCTTACCAGTCTGAGGATGACAAGTTAGAAAATGAAAAAGATCTGGCGGTGAGTTTGAAGGAAGTGGGCACACCAGACCTCTGTGGCTCACACATCCCTGCTCGAGGCGAGCGAATCAATTTCCTGAAGAGCAAACAACAAAAGTTTGTTACTCAGTTTTGATATTAAACACTATTAAATGCTAAGGTTTTGTCAACATAATCCATCAGGTCTTTGAATCTACACTGTGCCCTAAAGAGCAACCATAGTTAAAAAGAAAAGGGGGTATTTCACATTATATCACATTCATATTAACTGATTGAGAAAACTATTATCAAATGATTAGTCATGATGTATAATCCGTTTATTAAAGGAGCCTTTTTGGAAAATTGCATCAGCCCTTGCCAAGTGCAGCATTAAAGCCTGCTGTAGGGTTTCTTTATCTTTCATCCAAAACCACTTATAGAACATAAGCAGCACTCGCACTGTTCATCACTTCACAGCCTGGACTTTGACTGTGTTTCCCTAACAAACAGTAATAATTGAAACGCACTGTGTGAAAACAAGAAAAGAGAAAGCGCGGACAGGGAGAGGAGGTGTTGGAAGTCACAAGGTGAACAGAGGAAGCGTGAGAGAGTGGAGGAAGAGGTGTAAAGATAAGGTGTGAATCACGAGGCGATAATGTGGAAACACACACACACATACTGGAGTGCGTCTGTGTATGTGTGTATGTGAGAGATTACAGGCCTGAAGATGAGATGACTGGGGATCTCTCCTGTGGAAACAGAGCATATCCATTAAAAACGGCTGTGTGTGTGTATGCGTGTGTGTGAAAGATGAAAGGAAAAATGAAACGGTGAAAGAGTGAATGGGCAAATCTGTAAGAGATATAAGTGAAGTTTATCAGTCAGTGTATCTGACTTGACCGCTCTAAATGAGTTATTGAGCCCAGCGAATACACCGTCCCTGAACTTTGTAAATCCTGCTTTCATCCTGGGCATCAGCGCAGGTATCGCTGCACGCCCACTCTCTGCAAACATCTCCTTTCCTTTTCCTCCATTTTACATCCTGCTTGACTTATTTTCACTGTGACTCACCTCAGTTATAATTACATTTTACTAAGCCTTGCCCTGAACCTACCAATCCCTCTTATATCCGCTGCATCATGCAACAAGGACTCGAGGACTGCAGTCTTAGTCATAGCAGACGCTGCATCTCTCGCTCTGAAAAGCTTCTACCACAGGTCCTACTCAAGCAGCCAAGGTTGCAACTCCGCAAGGTGCAGGAAGGCCATGCTAAATTGGGCCTGCTACGGCACACAGGCACTGCCACAACTGTTCATTTCCAATGGCAACCAAAAGCAGATGCAGATTGGTCGTCATGCCAACCCGCCTGACCCTTTGACCATCTCTGTTCCCTCCCTCCCACCTTTTTCTTTCCAACATCCTCCCATCCCACGCAAAGGGAACAGAAAAGGCGTGAGAGGCAGAAACCACGAGAGACCGAGTCAATTTACACTAAATCTACCCGAGCCGACTCAGAAGACCCTGATCCCTCTCGCAGGTTTGCCAGCACACACACTCCATCCAGTCCTGCCTGAAGTGGATACTGGGGAGTGCTGCCACCGTCTGCCACTGTCAACATTCCCGTTGATTCCTTTGTCTTTCTGGGACAATCTGATCTTAACAAAGCAAATAGCGGCTTTAAACATATCTTAACATCATTCCACCCGTGCTGTCTTGGCTTGGTGTGCATTTCTTTGTGCTTGATGTGGGAGAAAGAAATACCACACCAGCTTCCCACAAGAAGGATTTTCAGCTATCATCCTTGATGATGAATAGATACCTCTGGCTACAGGATGCTGTCCTCCTTTACGGCTGTCACTAATGTGAAACACTGATGCATGTTAATGACTCAGGTAAGACTGGTAATTAAAGCTGCACTGATAATTTACGAAAGAAATCGCAAAGAGGGAGCTGCAGAAATAAAGAGCGACCCAGCCCTCCATAATTCAAATGCCTCAATTTTGCCTGTTTGTCTAAACAGATTTCACGTGTCAGGTGTGATCACTGATGGGAAATCTGCACCCAGAGGAAGAAATGTAATAAGATACCGGCACTGAGCACAGGCTCTATTGAGCAAGTTAAATCCTTTGCATGTATTGCATCACAAATATGAGTCTGCTCTCCTTGGCTGATTGATTTCACCTCACAGGATTTCAGGGTATGAAATTCACAGCTCCCTATTTTCCTCCCACTTGAAGAGTTGCCTGGAGAAGCTTTAGTTTTAGCCCCGTCATCTCGTGCTATAATACCACGCAGGCAGGATTCATGATTCCATTCGTCTCTTATATACAGGATTGAAAAGATTCTGCATTTTTTTAACAGAACACAGTCATGAATAATCAGAAATAGGGAAATGGTATTAAATTGAACATCAATTCAGAAAGCGTTAAACTGGCAGTCAGCTCCTAACTCTCTAGAAGGAGAGTTTAGTTGGTTTGTTTGATTTGATAAGATATATTTTATTTACTTGATGCCAAAAAATCAAATGTTTCAAGTTAAGCTGTCATTAACTTGTTGACAGTAATCATGTATTAATGAATCTGAAATTCACTGATTACCTTAATGGCTTTTTCGACCGCTCACAGTTCAGAAGGCTGCTTTCTTCAACTAATGACTTTATCTATCTATCTATATATATATATATATATATATATATAATTATATATATATATATATTTTCTTTATGTTAGCAAAGCTTTTTTATATCAAGGAACACTAGAGGTAGGACCCAAATGCAGACACTGGACTCCGAACGAAATCCAAAAACATAAATCCAAAACACCACAAGGAAAATGCAGGGAACAATGGGCAACAGTCAAACCATGCAGACAAGAGGCAAACCTAAGTCAACAATCCAACAGCAGATAAAGAGATGGAAAAACATGAGATAGACGAGGGAGGGGAGGCGACCGAGGCAAAGGGGAGAGCAATCAATAAATGAGACACTGGTGAAAATGACACGGGAGTGACCAGGAAACAAGCACTGGTCCAAACGGTCAAAAGCAGAGCTCAAACTCAAACTGTGACATTTTACATGTAATATACCACACAGTTTAGATAATGGTGCCTATAGGGAACGCATCTGCCTATACCAATGTGATACCAATATGTTCCAGATTGTCATAGATTTACAACATTCAGATTGCACTTTGAATTTGTTGCTTCTGTTTGCCCACAATTATTTCACTGTGTAATATGTCAGTGTTTTGTTTTTAACTTCTTCTACTGCCCCCGAGTGGCCAAAAAGTGTTCCATTAATAGCTTAAAGCACACCTACTGTATGTAACCTTCGCCCGAGGGAAGCCACTGATGACGATTATAGTGAAAAATTGTGATTAAAAATATTGTGTAATAGTGAAACATTATGAAAACTGAGCAATGTTAGTTAAACAGCAATATTTATGTAAAGTTTGCTAGTTTTTGCCACTCGCAGTAGATAAAAAGTGTGTTAAACTGAACAAAGAAGTATTTAATTCACTCGTGAAACACGTTTTTAATTTGTAAGAATAAGCTTTGGAAAGTAAAATATTCTTATTTTCAGTTAAACAACAGCTGAACAACAGCAGTCTCAAGTTTTGCTCGCCTCATACCAGAACTTCAGGACTGTACTCAGTGATTTGTATTTGAGATACTTTAACTGTCACAAACACTTTGTGCAACAGATTGTGGAAATTGCTGCATAGACACTGCTCTGTCACCTGTTTGGCAGCAGACTTTGTGATTTCCTTGTGGGAGTTGGGCACCTCGAGGAGAAAGTGGGAGGAAAAGAGCGAGTGTTTCCCATCTTCTCTGTTAAAATCAATATCATCTCTGTTGTTTTTCATCTCTCCTCCGTGTTATTTTTTTTTTTCCCTTTGCAGTCTCCTCCATCTGTCTCAGGACTCTCTTGCCGTTCTTCCACCACTGTCCCTTCCTGTGTCTCTTTTTCTATTTCTGTCTGCACCTGGTCCAGGAACGGCAGCATGACTCATAAAGCCAGGCAGGTAGAGACACTCATAAATGTATAAAAATAGTCCGGAACACATTTTTTTTAGACAATGAGCCATAAAAAAACATGAAGGATTTATATTTTAATATTTCTCAACCAAAGATCTATTATGAGCACATAACATGAGAGTTTGCCTCATGTGCAATGAATTTTAAAGAATTTTACTACATGATATAATGTTTAATATTTGTGGTTAGTAGCATAGATTTATGTTGAACTTTTGAGAAATATATTAAAATATATAAAAATATATTAAAATCATAAGGACATATAATGTCTAAGATTATCTAGCTGCAGGGGCTGAGGGTCCGCCCGAACTCTCTCTGCAAATGAAAGCTATCCGCGTTTAGCTGCTCTAAGCCTAAATCAAACTGTTTCTCAACTCAAAGAGATTTTGCAGTTCAATGGGGAGATTCAGTACAGTAATCACTTCCAGAAATATTTTCTTAAAGGCTTTGAAAAGATCGCCCTCTTTTCAAAGCTTCCGTGGCTCTGAGGTCTTCACTCAGAGCTGTGTGTAGGGGTGCGTAGAGTACGTTATGTTGTGGGCTATTAAAAGCTAACTCTGAGAATGGATTACTCCCTGTGTTAACTAGTTATCACAAGAATGAGAAGGATTTACAGCCAGAAAACAATCAGAGTTTGAGCTACGTAGCTGCTAGATGTTTATTTTATCACTGTTGATGGATTTTAGGGTTCATTTTTCCTTTAAGGCATGGAGGTATGAGAGCTACAAATCCACCACGAGACGATCCACCACCTTTTATTGACTCATTTAACATAGAAACAAATGTTTTGATAAGGACGTGCAGACACCTTTGAACACCCATGTACATCACTTGCACACACTCACACACACGCACACCCTTTGATATGCATTTGAACAGTAATGCAGAATTATGTCACATACACTGTGGAGACACAGCCATCCACCTTGTGTGGCTGTCAACTTGTAGAGCCTGATGTTACCGGGATTATTAAAGTCATCAATCATAGCTCACACACAAATGCAGCTGTGTATTCTTATCGTGTTGACGTTGTGATCAACAAAAGAGATTCTGTCTCATCTCTTTTGTTGATATCAGGTGATGTATGTGAGCCGCTTGACTGCTCGCAGAAGTACAGAGATGTGTCCTTCATGCCTCTCTAATCTGTACCAGCTGATTCTAAGTTTAATCATTTGAGTTCGAGTGGAAAGTCAACACTAACACAAGTTACTTTCACATTATATGCCCCACTTTTATCAGTTACACCCTCTGTGCAGGTGCAGCATTTAAGTAATATGGGAGAAAAAGACACTAAGCTGAACACAAAACTGATTTGTGATGAAAAGTAAAAGCTCAAAAATATACTGCGGCATTTAAGAAAGTGTTTTTTTCTCTCGTTTTTGTGCTTTGAAGTCCATGTTACTATAAAAACACTGTTGAAGTCAGCATCTTAGCAGGTAGATGACTCTGTTCCATCATGCTGTGCAGGCAACAGTTCTCAGTTAGAGTTAATGTATCGCCAAAATGCATTTTCTGCCGTTAAATGGTCCAAATAGTCGTTGCTGCAACGAGGAATATTCACTTTCTCCATTTGGTTTTCTTGACTAATCATGGAAAGTCAACAAACTGCTAAGGGCCTACTGGCATGGTAAATGAGACTCAGACCCCAGGAAGCAGACACGGTCTCAAAAAAGTGTATCAGCATAATGTGAACAGCCAAAAATGCAGACACAAACTAAAAAAGATGGCAAAAGGCAACATACACAAAAGAGCAAAGTACAACATACACAAAAAAAAACAGAATAAGAAGAAAACTCAGGTGCAGGTACAGCGAAAAACAACCCGAAAAAATAGTCGACACCACCTCCGGGTATGTGGACCAGAGCAAATGGTGACAGGATGACCAACAAGTAGGTGGGACCGCCCCTGGAAGAACAGCGCCTCCCTTGATCTCCGGCTCACATGCCCCCCTGGAAACACACAGGAAACGGTGTCACCCATGACACCATGACACTACTGCCTAACACAAAATGTAGAAGTTAAAAGTATAGTTTGCATGGTGCAGTAGCCTGTTCAAGGCAAGCAGTAGTAGGCAAGAATGGCAAGCTGATAGGGTGGCACAGTGGTTTGGTGGTTAGCACTATGCCTCCCAGTGAGAAGGTCCCAGGTTTGATTACCAACCAGGCCCCTTCTGTGTTGAGATTGCATGTTCTATCCATGTCTGCATGTTCGCTCTGGGCACTCCAGCTTCCTCCCACCAACCAGAAACATGCATGAAAGGTGAACTGGGAAATCTAAATTGACCATAGTGTGATTAACTTTGATTAAGTCTGTTTATAAGTGTCAGCCCAGCAACAGGCTGGCGACCTGTCCTGGGTGTACCCTGCGTCCCGCCCAATGACTGCTGGGATAGGCTCAACCTCGAAAAGGATATACAAAAACCATTGTCTTGGTAATTTTTCTGTTCATGACAACTGTACTTGAATTTTAATCAATGTAAGTGCCATTAAGGCATAAAATTAGGCATATTTAACGGTTTGGCCACTTGGAGGGAGAGGTAAGGGACCTCAGAGGTCACTGCATTGGAGCCAGCCGCAAGGAACCTCAGAACATTCTTAGGAAACCAGTGGGTGAGGTCACAGTGGCTGTGCGCTGTTGTTATAGAGTACATGCAAGCACGTTAGAAGCATTTACATGGATATCTTTTGCATCTCCCACACTACATAAAAACTCAGCTACTTAATAAACTTAATTCTAAGCTCCCCTCGCTTTGGATTCACACATTTGGTTACTGGAAGAATGCTGAAAATGCCAAGTAACCAGACGGTGGGCTGTTTTGTTGACGTCCCTCCAGTATCAGGCGGATGCAAAGTAGCAAAAAAAAAAAAAAAATAAAATCTTCATTTATTCCACCCGAGTCAGGTTTCTCACTTTAAAGCCAACACAAAGCATTTAGAATCACAACCAGCACAAATTTTTAAACAACACACGCCGCGTTGGTTGCCGGAAGCGAGTTTTTGCATTACAGCCTTTCATGCAGTTTTGACTTTACTGCTGCACAGCAAAGTATTTTCATTTCTGAGCATTCTCTTCTGCTTATTTACATCTCAGTACCTCACTAAAGTAATAATGTAAAGACCTGGGAAGCCGCTGATCACTGATTTTGTCTTGAAGCTGCTCAGTACGATAGACGCATAAGCTCCAATACTTTGATTACAATCATTGATTTATTGTTGCCTCCTCTGTGGTTACGACAAAATGTTAAGTACACAAAGCTTCCATGTTTGCAGTCAAGACTGTGAATAATTAATCTACTAAGTTATGTTTTAATGCTGTGCTCCATGTTGATATATGCTGTTTTGTCATATTGCCTTATGTTATGGCTGTCATATGCATTAATTAAAGAAAGAGGTTTTTATATAATGGAATCATAAAACAGCTGTGCTTCCGCCTCCCATTACAATCTAAACAGAAGGCTCTGCTTGTCACTGCTGCCCATTGCAGAACCTGTCTCTTAGTCTTAGCTGTCGGTGCCAGAACATGTGTTGAGGTTAAAATCAGATGATTTGTGTCCTGTCACCTCTTGCCCAGTTTTCCTGTGCATGTACAGTAAGTGTAGCCATTTTTTATTCCATTTGAGCAGATTCTTCAGAGTCGATTTCAGGGAGAGGTCAGAGCAGAGGCATATCCAGTGATGCATGAGGAAAAAAAAACAGACTTTGTAGTAGATACAGGGATAAGACTGGAGCTGGACAACTGAGATAGGGTTAGAGTAAGCAGTCTGAGGCGCTGACAGCAGCCGACTCACAGGAAACCTGAGATAGAGTTTGGCAGGCAGGCAGGCAGATCCAGGCAGGAAGGGAAACAAGTGGTGCTGCCTGATTAGCTTAGTCTTCATTAGACCTGCTAATGATCTCAATGGAGACAGCTCCAGATCCAACTGCCACTACCTCTAAGACGCTTGGGTTTATGTTTGCTGTCAGCACAAATGCACAATTATGCAAATTGTGCAAAAACATAGAAAGTACAGAGGATCATTTTTAGCGAATGTTGATTGGGAAGAGGGCATATGCACTACAAATATGAATGTCGTGGAGTAGGAGTGTATCCCTCTGTCATAACTAAGTACTATTTAACTATGACAAATAGGAATCTCAAAACCATTGACACGTTACGGAACATGCGGGGGCTCTCGAACGGAAGTAACGTCTGCTTGACATCCCTCATTACACATGTCTTGAACTTCACAAGTAAAAAGCTTAAAGAGTAGTCTATGCACAAGAGCTAGTGTGTGTTTGAGTGATGACATGATGATGTAGAAACGTTTGTATGATTCTTGATTTTAACAGCCCAAGGAATGATTCCTTGAAACGTTTGCAATTAAATTTTAGTCTTATAGCACCAAACCTCAACAGAAGATATCTTAGAGCGCTTAACACAACATACAGTGGTGCAATGTGTAATCACAGATCCAGACTCTACAGCTCAGCAGACAGAAATACCTGCAGAAAGCAACAAGAAGATGGAGAAGAGAGAGCCAATACAAGACTGCAGGAGAGAGAATATGTGGAGTTTTGGTAATGTGCGTCAGTGGGAACAGAACATGGACAGATGGAGAGGCAGAGGAAGAAAGAAGAGCCAAGTGCATTATGGCAAGACCAAGTGGTGGTTCAGGGCTCACCTGAGCCAGGTCGAACCATAAGCTTTATTAACGAGGAACGTTTTGAGCCCACTCTTAAATATGGAGACGGTATCCCCCCTGATGAACCCAGACTGGGAGCTGGTTTCCCAGGAGAGGAGCTCGGTTGGTAGCATAGAGCGCTGACTGTACTTGCCTTTTTGTTTATGAGCAGAGATGGTCAAAGACTGTACAGCGAATGTTCATTCATTTAGATTATTATGAGTTTAATGGTACGCAAAAACCGATGCTGCCTAAGCATTTAGTGAGCTGTATATCATCGGGATCAGCCTAATGTGCCACACAAAAATCAGCACGTTTTACATTGTGTGTGTGCCGTGTGTGTGTGTGCAGTGCTGGGTTGAACTGCCCCTGCACTCCCGTGGTCTCAGGTCTGTAGAAATTAAAGCATTTATTTATGCGTTTTTTTCCTCAGTCCTGATATGAAAGCAATTATACTCATAACAGAAAGGATCTGATGATTCATCAGAGCCATAGACACCCAAAACATGAATTAGCAGGCTGGTCGTGAGGGAAAGCAGCAGAATGAGAGGAGCGGGGTGCGGTCTCTCCCATGGGTGAGCTGCTTGCGTCCTTTGCTCGATTTTGTGTTTCCACAGAAACAAACCATTGATGTTCTCTCCAACACTATTACACGCTCTGTGCAGACCTCCACTTCAGCTCAAACTTCACAGCTGCTAATCCTCACTATCCCATCTGTATTATTGGATACCAGTGAATACTCCGTAGGTGAACATGTTAATCTGCCAGACGAAAGCCTCTGTGAATACGCTGTACAGAGAGCTTTCCCAGCTAAGAACCTCAAGCCCCTCAGCGCTTCCTCTTAGACGCTGAAAGCACCAATAAAAGCAGACTATTATGCCCATAAAACACGAGTTTTTTCCCAGCATCACAGAGAGTTATGTTGTTGTTGGTCATTATATTCCACTGTAATATCCACTAGATTCACCTCACAGAGGAAAAACACAAGCTGACGACCACAAAAACTCGGAGTGGATATGAATTCGTCGTGCAGATGGGTTCTTTCTCTATAATTAATGACGATATTCTCTGTGCTGTGTTTATGTAGAGACCCATTTGCATAAACGCAGTACATTTTCAGAAACCCTTTATTTAATTTTTGTTTACCAGTAAGTCGGGATATTATTAAAACTTATTAAACCGAGAGCCACATACGTCGAAATGAGCACGAGGCAAATTCCGTGTTTGTGTTTGAATAATTGTGTCACAGTGTTGCTTTCACCATCAGCCCTAAGAAGCTCATTATGGCTCAGCATTAATGCAGCAATTACAGAGGGAGGGAGGGAGATGACTAATGGATGGGTCACAGCCAGAAAGAGACTATTTACCTCCATTTCTCCTTTATTTCTGCATATGATTCAACTCATTTCTCTGCACCACCTCTGTGTTTCTGTTACATCTCATATACTAATGCTCTGTTACCATATATCAGCGCAGTTTCTGCAGTACTGGATGTAAACAACCAAGAAGTAAATGGATATAGGCAATTTTGTAACCATTTTAAAACAATCTGCAGTTTTAGGTCATGTTCTTATTTTAAATTACAGATACATATTCAGCTTATTCATATAAACAATGAACAAGCCATCCATGCTGGCACTAAAACCCCCGGCCTGTCCTTAAGTCGCTCCGTTTGGGAACCACTGAACCAAGAAACCCAGCTGCAGCTGCTGGCACAAGAACGACGAATGCAGAAAATTTTCCAATTCCAAAAAGAGAAATTATCCTTCGATCGTAATATGATTTATGCTATAGGCCTATAAATATGTGCTGGATTATTAAAAGAGTTTATTCTGTAAAATATGAAATATTATTATTGGTCTAAAGGACAAAAAACCTTGACGTACTGAGGGATTACTCAGGAACTATTCAGTATCACCTGTCACTACTTTATCACTTCACACATATTCATGAACTTTGGAATACCTAATGATTTAATGAAAATAGGATCCCAGTCTGTTCTCCAGTAACACTTTATCTCCTATACAGTGCTTCATTAGGAATTATTAGGGACGTGCTCATTAACAGGTCATTAGTCATCAAGTTTGTTCCTGATTCGTTTCGCATTTGAACTTATAATTAACTAATAATTAGCTAGTCTATAAAATTTGAATAGGAGTTCTTTATTCGTTTCTCATTTGTTACTTGTAACTAATCACGTCCTTTACTGAGAGTGTTACTGCAGGACATGAGCGTGAGGGCTCAACATTTTGGAAATACACTTGTACCGAATAAGAAATCTAAGATGACCTTCCATCCACTGATCAATCTGTGCCCTGCTCATATTTAAATGAAAACCACGTATTTGGGTTATCGCGTAAGCAAGCAACGTAGACAACTCTCTGCAGAACTGTTACCGTACTGATATTCACAAGAATGTTTCAGCATAGAATATAAGAATATAAGCTACCAGGTGCTGAACAGTTTCTTTAATTTGATTGTGAGCTGCTCCAACATTGAAGTGAGGATTCAACTGAACTGCCAAGTTATTTCGACTAAAGGAACCGTCGGGTTTGATTTCCCGGAAAGATTTCTGATGAAGCGATCGCAAGTCACGGTGTCTGAATCATCAGAGCAGCCACCATCAGATCAAGATCTCTGCTGATGTCTTAGGAAATATACGGCTCAAATTCCATTGAGATGCATTAGACCTACGTTACAGTTTTCAATTTTAAACAGAGTTCAGTTCTCTGTAGAATGATCCTCCATGTTGTGCACATATGTAAGTGTGTATTTCCCTTTTTTTAGGAATATCATATATCTATAAATATATATCTCTACATCACAGTCTTTTTCCTGCACATCCCTTGAATAAAGCAGATTTCCTCATAGTGCCACTCATTAGTCTGACAGTACCATTACGAAGCTGAACAGAAATTGTTGGCAAACAACAGTTCGTCTACTTTTCTTGCAGATCTCTATCACTCCGTTTCTGCTGCAGAGAGCCAATTTAGCCCGCAGCAGTCATTAAAGTTGATATTATCCTCTCTTTATTGGTAATGAACGGACAACACAAGTACCTGCAGTGTAAAGGGTCCACTCAGAGCGCAGCTGCATACAGATTACTGCCTCCGACCCTTTAAATATTTAAAGGTGTGCTGTAGGTGGCCAGCAATCGTATCTCACTTCTGAAAACGACATTTCAGGTGACTTTGTTGCTTGTGATTTAATAATCAGCCATCATCTCTCCCCTAGAACAAGAGATATGGCGGGAAGTGTTCACTAATGTCATTATCTCCACACACAAGTCCATTAGCAAAACTCCTGAAAGCCTGGAGGTGGGATGAAGAGACGAGTCCCTGCAACATGTTGACAGTCGTGTACATACAGAGGACGCTGTATGTGCCACATTCACTTCTTTCTGTTTTGCATAGTCTTGTATTCAGCTCATTTGCACATAAACTGCACATTTCACACTGCACACACACTGTCTGTCTACTGATTAACAAACCAAACATGTTTCAGACGTGTGGTTCAAGGGGACGTGTAGCAAGTGACTTCACAGATTGCCATGGCGCAGGCTGTAGATGTTTCTATTTTAAGAAAAATCTACGGACAAGTTTCCATGTTGAGCGTGCGTGACCACAGAAGGTGAACCTGTTTTTGATTTTGGACACTTTACAAGCTTTCTTTCAGCGCCACTCTTGCCAAAATGAAAAGTTTTCCCAAAAAACAGCTTGTAGTCTTAACAAGAGCAACACTAAGTGCATTATGAATTTAGAGTCATCTGAATGGGAACCAACAAACCATGAAAACTGCCTGCTAGATGGACGTAATGTATTGATCACAATCAATTTGCATGTATCACCAACCCCTAGCTTATTTCTGCCCATGCATAAGCCCAGAGGAACAGCTGTGTGTGTTTAGGTGATATTGGCCCCACTTAGTTTTGCAGGATTATGTGACGCACACCTGCCCAAAGAGACCCATACGTGATTCTTGTTGAGGGTACTGCTTGAAGAGCCATACCAGCAAAGTGACAGTGAATGTTTCTTATTTTGTTCTATTGTCCTCCATCTGCTCATGTTTGATTTGTTAATACTACACCCTTCTCCATTCCTTTCCCCAGCTGTGCTATCTTATTAATATTAACACTCACAAAGCCTGTCCTCTCTGTCTTTCCAGCTGCCATTGAAGCCTGTCTGGGTCACATGCTGAAGAGACGGGCAGCTGGTTTTCTCCGCAGCGACAAGATCGCTGCCCTCTTCACCAAAGTCGGCAAAGTGTACGACACGGCCGGCGAGGTTTGCCGCAAAGTGCAAGAGCAACTCCAGCAGCAGGCCGATCTCACCAGGTCAGTGGCGGAGTTCTTCCTCTTCCCTCTCCTCGTATCCATACAGCTGTATTCACGCAGCGCAGCAGTGAGTGAGCGCTCGCTAAGTGCCGTTTAAGAGACAAATTTTGATTTTCACATTTAAGTTTCCGTTCATCGTTTTTTGATTGGAGTGTTCTCACAAGGGACCACACCTGACACCGCAGTCAGAATTTAATTTGTGCAAATTGAGTGAATCTGCCGTCTTAATTAGAGAGGAAGAGACACTCTTCTCCATTACAGCCCACTTTCTGGTAGAGGATAATAAGACTCCTTGTGTGGCTTTAATTATGCACCGGAACATCAACTAATTAACATAGGCGACGATTTTTTTTGGGGGGAGATAATTTTTTTTTTTTTACATAAAGGGTGGACACAATAACAGGAATCCCCTGTAATATGTCTAACTACGGAAGGAAATAGTACCACCACCTGTAATTTTGTGTAAATCCATTGAAAACATATTGAATTATCTCTAAGAATGAAAGTTAAGAGTTTTGAAATGTGAGGACCCGACATTATCTCACAATCAACGTGTAAAACACACACACACACACACACAAACATCTTTCCTGTCCAGTCCAAAAGATTAGTTACTTCCAGTTTCACAAGGACTCACCACTCTCGCTACATGAATGAAAGAATGGGAGGTTTTTGAAAGGGAGCGTTCACTGGTGTGCGAGTCCTTGTGAAACAGATAGGACGTGACGTTATCTCCCGACTGGATGCCTCAGCACTTGTTTCTTTTTATTTGTTTGTTTCACGCGGGGGAGCTGCGTCAGTGTGCAGCAGCAAAAACTTACAGCATGTTCAGCCGCACTGTCTGAGCTGTTAGCCAACTTTCAGCAATCCAGCAGCGAATAAACATCTCGATACATGGAAAATAATCAGCTGGATTTCTAAAATCCCTCAACAATTTCAATATTTTAATTCTTCCGGGCTTGTTGCAACAATATTGGAGAGAAACCTGTTTAAGACTGCTAACACCTTCACCCTCACACTGCTTTAACAGCATTTCCTGCCAGTTTGAAGCCTTTATATACATAGATTTATGCAGGCATTATCAATTTGTGTCGTTTCTTGTGCACCAGGTCATTGTCTCCATTACTCCATCACCAGCAGACACAATCTCTGGTCAGCTGAGTGTTTACTAAAGCTGAGCAATCTGTGTATACACTGTGATAAGCCTCAGGCCTGTTTCTAGGTGTGTGTGTTTGTGTCTGCACTCGTGTGTGTAGGGAGTGGGGGGTAATACTTTTGTACGTGTTTGCATATGTATTTCTGCGTGTATGTGTGTACACACTGAGTATGATAAACTGCTTTATCTGCAGGCACTTAGGTACTAGCCGAGCTGTTTGCAAACCCATTAATTGTCCATTAGTCTGAGCCACATGGCTACCACATGTCTCTCCAGCGCTGCATGCAGAGCATGTCTCTCCAGCGCTGCATGCAGAGTTTTTCCAAATAGAGGCGAGAAAGCTGCGAGCAGCGAACACACACACACATACATGTATACCTCCATGTCTCCATAAATGATGCGCAAACAATAAAACAGACAAAATGTGGAGCGAGACGTCGTCGCAACATGGCTGCATCTTGTGATGTAAATCAGCAGGGTTAAATGTGTTTGGGTCTGCCGGGCGCTCGGCTCTCCGTCTTCATATCAGCCGCCGTCTCTCGTTCATCTGTCACATCTCATTGGCCTTTATTTCTCCAGACAGGCTGCACACAACATTAAAGCTTATTATTGTGTATGGATCTGGTTTGCACAAGTCAGACCCTTTCATCAGAATGCATACATGCATTCATGCACACTCACAGAGGCATGTTTCCACCCCACAACAAACCCCCCACTCTCTCTCTCTCTCTCTCTCTCTCTCTCTCTCTCTCTCTCTCTCTCTCTCTCTCTGTCATCCCACCTCAGGGCTCCATCTCACATGTACCCAGGTTGCCATGGCAACATGGTTTGCGCCACTGGTGGCGAAAGAGACAGAGAGCATGATGGGAAACATTAGAGACAGAGAGCGAGAGTATTAGCAGACATCAGCAGAGGAATAAAGAGTTACAGCGGTGAAGTGAATGGTAATTACAGCAAAACATGACTGGATCGTCTGGATCTGTGCGTGTGTGCATCTGGTGAAGAGGCTGTATTTTAGTTTCTGTTTGCCACAGGGTGCCAGCGGACATCCTGCCAAGGCTCCTTGTCTCTTTGTGATGTATTCCTTTATAACTTTCCTTCTCTAACTCCCCGTTTTAATCTTTTTTCTCACCCAAAGAGATGGTGAGAAAGTGATGAATTACAAACGCACCACCCTCTTTTCCACCCCTCATCCCTCTCCTCTTCCTGACGCGAGGGGGGAAAGAGCAGAACTAGCATATCATCTGCATTCATTTCCTATCCTGTCGTGGTAGCAGTAGGCCCGCTGTGCCAACATTAAAGTAAAATTACACTTTATTACATCTGGGGTCTTATTTTCATAGTTACATATTCACTGAAGTAATGGTTGAGATCTCTGATGTAGAGAAGTCCAGTGGGGCAAGACAACATGAATGGTCACGTGGTCAGATAACTAGACAGCTCACCAGAGAATGAAGGCAAATAGTAAAAAGATCAGCAAACTGTTGTTAGCATCCAACGTGGAATATGTCGTGCTCTTCATAGAACCTGCTTTAGGTACTAGTTCAACAATATTTGCTATGTGAGGAAGTATTACAGTCCTCCTGCAAACTACTCTGTCTATGGGTCTGACATGTCTCATACAGTAAATGTTAGAATTTATACATTTTGATCGGAATCGATTACTGAAAATGACATAAATGATCAGTCAATAAACCAAAAAGGGAATCAGCTGCATCTTTGGGTTTGGACAAAACAATACACGTTCCGCTGGTAATTAGAACAGACACGCTTGTGATTTTCATAATATAATTTTTATATTTTATAAACAAAACAGTTTTTCAATTGATTAGGAAAATTGTTGGTTCGTAGCAGCCCTTGAAGAAATTACCATTCACATTCGCCATGAGCTGCTTCCTCTCCGGACTGACAGTCTGAACACAGCTGAGAGTCTTCTGCCACAGCACATTCACACATCTAAAAAAAATTGAAAAAAATGATAATGCAAGTGTAACACTGAAATTGGAAAGCGGCGCATTATGAAGGCTCGCTTAAACGGGGTTCTAAAAATCTGATTAGCACAAAAATTTGCATTAATATTCATGAATGTTAAATTGTCTTGCTTGCTTTGCACCTTGCTCCATTCTTTATTTAGTAGGTTTCTCGCAGCCGTTGTTTCCTCCAAAGGATAATTCTCACACACTGATCACATTCGAATCACAGTGATAATTACTGCTTTGACTCAGCTAAACAGGAATGAAAACATTTTTTAAACAGTGGCGGGTAGGTTCACGAGCCTCATTGTATTTTCCCTTCGCAGTTTCACTCATTTTCATGGACGCCGGTGTTACGTGTTTCCTCCGGTATTGGAAAACTGCAAGGTTAGCAAACATTAGCTTAATGAGGCCTCAGCGGTCCCTCAAGAGTTTCCCAGCTGTTTACAGATCGACTTCCTGGTTCAGCTTTGACCCACTGGGCATCATTTTGTGTGCGTTCACTTTCAGTTTTACCCTCAAATGAAGCGTTTTACATACTCTGGGTCAATTTTCACCCTGCTTACAACCCGTCTGATCAGCTGACTGACTGCTCGTTTCTGTCCACAGTGGACTGGCTTCTTCGTTGCAGTTCTTTCGTGCTTGCAGTTTTGTGATGAGCGTGCTATCACGTCTAATGGATATCATTTCCAACACTACAAAATAAGTAAATAAATTAATGATCCGAGCTGTAATAAACAGGTTTTTATTCCATTTTACACGACAGGTCGATGCCAATGTAGTAAAGCGGACACAGCGCATTCACAGCTGGTCACAGGCCACGTCACATTTTGTTTAAAAAGCTAATAGCTGATGTATCTGTTGTGTCATCTCTAGTTGCTTACTGGCTTGACCTAATTTGTTTCTTTAGCAGCACAAATACAGCCCCACTGTGAGCACTACCCATCAACCACTTCTGCCCTTTACCTGCGCCCTTTGGCTGCAGAATGAAAAGAATAAATCCATGTACAAATTAAAATAGATAAAGCAAAAGCAAAATTTAAAGCAACAACTTACCTTAAACTGAGTATTTGAAGTGTTTCGGCTCTGAATGAACTAGTTCTTTTTGAGCATCCTCAACCCGTCTTTGTTTACAGTACAACACTCAAACACACGCACATCAAATCCGTTTTACTTGAACTGCACATCCACCGCCAAACCTTCAAACCTTCCGGACAGTAAATGACAGTGGGTCCCTTCACACGAGATGTAACAGTCATCAAGCCCGGTCACAGAACTGAAATCATGCAAATCCAGTGGCCTAATAGATCACCCTGACATATTCCTTTTCACATTCATATTCATTTGTCAGCTCCAAATGCAATCTGTTTGTAATCACTGTAATCAATGCAGTTAGCTACATGTTGACATTTGTTGACATTTTGAAATTGTAAAGACCAATGACAGAGCGCCGCATGGCGGAGGAGAGACAGCGCCCTGCAGGGAGGGATGTCTCCATAGAGGAGATGTACACATTTGATCAAACCTTCTGTAGTTACAGGGAGATTAGACACTGTTCACGTCTGTAAACACATGCTCAGAGGCAATGCATCATTACTGAATGCACCATTTCGTCCAGTGTGCTGGTTTGTGAAGGATGCATGCACAATGGTGTGATGTTATATACACATTTATCTTTGTTTTATAAAACTTTAATGACAAATCCCAAATTGAAATGCTGGTTCAAAGAAGCCACATTTATCTTTTTATGTCCAAGTCTAGTTTTCATTCTGTTGTCACATTAATGTGTTCATTCAGCTAAAAGCTTTCGTGTCTTATGGTTGTAGGCTCCAGTTCCATTAACCTCAGATTATCTATAAAGCATCAGCTCCGGTCCTAAATTCTGCAGATTATCCTCAGAATCTCTCTCAAAATGCTGTAAAACCATTAAAGAAGAACACATGTATTTACATTCCACCTCATAAAGCATGTGCAGATTTTGTTTAAAACATGAAATGCTTATTTCTAGGGAAACCGTCTGCGTCCGTGCACGCAAGTCACTTGTTTTATGCTGTTATCTGGCGCTTCAGGACGAATGACTTCGTTATTTGACAGAGTTCACTTTCTCATGATAATTTACCTCGTTGTTTCGCAAAAAGCAAAAGACTGATTTCTACAGATAACAATACAATTTATCATGAGAAGATGGCTTCATAAGAGTCATATGCATGCATGCAAAACAGGAAACAATCGTATTTTTTTTGTGATTATCTTGTTACATCAAGATAAGAAAGCTCGTGTTCTCAAGATATGAAATTAATTTTATCAGGAAAATCTAGAAAAGACCATTCTCAGCTTTATGCTTTACCACCGCCTGCTGTTCCACTGTACCATACAGTAGTGTTAAACTGCTGGCGGGACTGTGTATCACATTGTGTTGCTAACACATAAAAACACAAACAGAGGTTTTAAAAACTCACAAGGTACCTTTTAACCACCAAAATAAGGCCATTCATTGTAAAACTATGCCTGCAGAAATACAACATTCAAATGTCATAAAGTCTAGAAAGACACAAAATGATATGGTGTGAGGGCATTCAGGTTAGACTATTATAAAAAAGTGAAATAATCTGTTGGGCCCTGGCACCCAATTTCTTTAACAATGCCCACGCCGCTCATGCAAAGCACGGTCACACCACAAAAGCAGCAAACGGGACGGACTCGTTGTGACCGGTGCAATTACAGCAATGTCGTTGTGGAAAAACAGGGACCCTCACGCGTGCACGCGTGCGTGTTATGTGCTGTGTGTAAGCAGTGCACCCAAGTTCTATTAGTTAGTAACCTTTTTCTCCGGCGGTGGCACCGACACTGCATCATTTGCATGTTTGTGTAAGAAGGAGAAAAGCCTGTTTGCTGCAAGACAAAGAGCCACAACTTACCCGTTTAAGTCCCAGACCCGGAATGACAGTTTTGAGATTTCCTGTTTTTATCTTAGATGTGGTTATCAAAAAACATGTGTGGATTTCTGACTTTTTACACTTCATTCCTGTTACCATGTCCGTTTTATTGTGAATTTGACCCCTCCATCTCTAAAGAAAGTGTTTAGTGATGCACCTAGACAACAACCAGGGTTGATCGCTCAACTCTGTTATCACGTGATAACGATCGTACAGGCATTAGATTATCCTTGATGCTGCTCCTTCGAATGTTACTGTAATGTTACTGGTGTAAGCCTGTCCAGTCAGCAACTACAGTGTTGTAAGGTGCATGGATGCTGCTCTTCAGGCTGCACGTGGCAACAATGGAGATATCCGTTGACCTATTTTAAGACAGAAACAGTTTCCCTAGGTGTGCTGAGGGGAAAAAAAGGCAAGAAATTAAATTTGAATTCTGAAGACGTCACTTATGATGGCTTACTACAGAAGATGGTATTATACATTAATGCTGCTTCATAAACAATGAACAGGCTTCCAGAGTCTCCGGTTTACAACCCCATCCCAGCCTGTGATTGACCCAGGTAAATATTTACCGTAGTAATCGTGAACTCTTTATAACCTCCCTACCCCACCGCAGTGTCAGACAACCAAACTCAAAGCACATTTGTATCACCATGGCAACAGGGAGGGGTTACAACCAGTAGCGTAGCTCCGTTTGGAGCCTTGTTATGTAGCTCTGAGGATATACGGTTTGTTTTAAATGCCCACCTCATTCATCAATAGGCTGAATGAACGACAGACTGCTGATGCTGTTCTCAAAAGGTCGCCAACGCATCTGTGTTGCCTTAAAGTCCAGCTTCACAGTTCATTCTTGACTTTGGAAGGCAAGCGATCTGCTCACTGACAGAGTGTGGAGCTTTTTTAATGTGTCATACAGCGGGCATGACATCCTGAAGTCTGCTGGATAAAGGAAAGCCTGAGCATAACCAGCTCAGTGACAACTACCAGCTGACAAGCTGTGTAGTTGCTTACTGGCTTAACCTAATTTGTTTCTTTAGCAAAACAAACACAGCCCCACTGTGAGCACTACCCATCAACCACTTCTGCCCTTTACCTGTGCCCTTTGGCTGCAGAATGAAAAGAATAAATCCATATACAAATTAAAATAGATAAGTAAAAACACAAACAGTAACATTTAGAGGACTGTAGGTTACCCTTATGTGTTTCAAGCATGGATACAATAGAAAGCAGAGATTGTTTGGTCAATAAAAGGTTTTTAATTTAAGATCAAAAGTACCACACTCACTAAAATCAAAGCAGTTTATTCTTGTAGGAGCATCAGTCTGTTAGGCCTATGCTACAGTCACTTGACTGTAAGATTATAAGAGAACTTGTTTACACAGTCGATACTTGACCTGGCAAAGACACAAGAGTTGAGGCCGGGAGGTCCCCAGAACAGGGGAGTTGCGTCATTTCTGAAGTGAAGTGATGTAAATGAGAGGAGAAAGAACACAGCGACGCACTCCAGATTTTATTTAAAAAGGGAAGACCCTGTCTCATTCTGTTTTATCTCTGACATCATCCTTATGCCACCTCCCCTGGAGTACTGTCACTGCACACGCACACATGCAAACACGCACATACCCTCTTCTACAAAATGAAAGGAGGCGACTGCAAAAATCGTGACTTAGCCAAAACCCCCTCTCTCACAACCACACACACACACACACACACACTCTTGCTGGGGGATTGCTAACATCGTGACTGTTGCAGCCCCCCCCTAAGCACAGACAAGCAAACACACACTCATTAGCCTGTTGAAGTGGGTGTGTGTGAGTGCTTTTGTCTGATTTCTGCAGAGATCAAACTCCGTCTGGGATGAAAGTGCTCCTCTCTTCAGCCTGACATTGTGCATCTGCCTCCATATTCATGAAGTGCTTCAGCTGGATGATTACTAACATAAAATGGCATCTCTCGCCAGACGCAGCACAGATTTATTGGAAACCAATCACCGATCAGCTGTTCAGAACAATAGTGACTTGTAATGAACTCCGCAGTATGCGTCAGCTCATTACGCTGTTGAATGCCTCCTGGAAATTTGAGTTGGTGTTTGTTTTGGGAAAAACAGTCTCCAGCTGCATTGGGTTGACTATTAATCTCATTATCCTCTTAACTGTAGTCATGTTTGCTTGTTGTTGGACTATTTTAGACTATAATGGACATCTCACAATAAACATGACCACTAAATTACCTCTTCCATCTATATATTATATTAATTAAGGAACATTTTCTGCACAATATGCAACTTTATGCAACAAGATGTAAAATAACTGTTTTCGCAAGTTCACTGTGTAAGAAACTACAGTAACTAAAGTAACTGTAAAGTAAAGTTACTTCAGACAGACAGCAAGGTGGACTTTAGACAGTCACTGGGCTCATTCCACTGTAAGGACGTCTTGAGCAGAACTGATTCATCTTTTCTTTACCATAATGTGATTAGTGTTGCCTTTGTATAGCAAAGCTGCGCAGTTACACTTGGCAAGAGCAAATTTGAATTGACTTTAGTGAAGCAATTTAAATGTGACTGACAACAGTAGTGATTGGCTTTAACAAAATGTAATGTACACACCTGACGGGAGGATTCGGAGCTCACTGCGGGACCTATTATGTATCTGTGCCCGCTGCATGAACGGAGCCAAATGTGGAAACGGCCACGAACACAACTCGACTCTGGGACTTTTGTTTCCGACCAGAAACTGAACCTTCTGCTGATTAAATGCAATTTTGGAAACGAGCACCATTCTGGTAAAAGCGTGTATTACATCAAACACCACATGGTGTGTCCAGGAGGGCACTGATGTTTATTTTACTCATTTAACCATTTACTCTTGTCTAAAACAGTGTATTGATATCTGATTTATGTTGATTGTTAAATATTCATATTAAGATCAAAAGCCCTATGTCCTATGGAGCTCCTGGCTATCGCGGTTGTTGATAGCATTGTGCTTTGTGCTTTCAGAAGAACCCAGAGTGTAGGCCACGAGCCTCTGAGGAGACAGGGCTCCTCCACCACCAGCCGCCCCCCTCAGCCCCTCTCTGCCCAGGCCATCAAACACATCTGGGTCCGGACGGCTCTTTTTGAGAAAGTTCTGGACAAGATCGTGCAGTACATCGTGGACAACTCCAGGTGATTTGTTTCTTCTTTGCTCTTCTGGTGTTGCACAGCAGTGACTCACAGCACTCCAGTCCAGGCTTTGTTGCAGCTGAATGATGAACAGTCCCTTGAATTACCTATTTAGTGCTCCATTCTCCTCCCGTGTTCGCTCTCGGGTTGCTTTGTTCTGTGCTCCGTCTGGCTAACAACCGCTGTGTGCTTCAGCAAGCTGTTCACACACGATGTGTCAGCCAGAGTGAAATGATCCACCACCACTTCACTGATCAAAGCCACAAACATGAAGGGGACTGATGGGATTCACACACATACAGTATTGCAATGTGAATCACTATTTAAATGGAGAACAGTCCAACATAAAACCTGAGCAGTAGCGTAGTGAAGTTGCTGTTCCTGATTATAATCAGGGCAAATATAGAAATCTTGACTTGTTGTTCAGAAGACTGCGGTGTGGTTCACCTAATCTGATCCAGGCATTCATGGGAAATGTCAAGTTGTGTGTCAGTCCCCCTGAAATAAAGAGCAAGTGTTCTGCAGCCGCGCAGCAGGAAACCTGTCACAGATCCTCATTTCTGAACAAACGGAGGCCTCCATGCACCTGCTGCCTCGATCATGAAGCAAGTTTAACAAAGTCTGGCTCTCACTGGCTTCACCGAGCCTGGCGCTGGCGATCATGGACAAATAATAATACGAAGCAGCTTGTCAACAAGCTTTCCCGCTGAAAGCATGTTCACATGAAAGAGGCAGAATTCTGAGTCACATGCAGCAACATACAGGGACTCAGAGTGTCATGAATTATATAAAGGTCTGTGACAGCTGAACATGTAAATGTCCCTGCAAGCTGATTGGTTGATCCAACTTCTTTCAGGAGGCGGGTTCAAATCAAGGAGGGAAAAAACAAATAAAAAGGGTGGAATTAAAGGTTTTAATAAAAGAGTCACTCAGACATCGAAGAGTGTCAGGTGTGCAGCCAGGAGACACCTGTTTCTACCTTAAAGCTACAAATATGTGTGAGATGACTCCCTTAGGCATTTTTGGATATTGATGCCATTTCCAAGAAGTCAGCTGGTTCATAGTGACTCTGGGAAAATAAATGAATAATCAATAGATATTTCTCTTCTATAATGACACTTTGGATTTCATCACACAATACCAAAAATATATTTAAAAATGAAAAGAAACAGTTTACTTTATATTTAATATATTTGATAGTCGCAGAAGTGCCTCATATTATCCAGGGCTGCATTAATAGATTAAAGTGTAGATGCATCAGCAGAAGTCCTGTCAGGACAGAAACAAACAGCTCATTTGCAGCTGCGATCGTCATTATTTAGGCTGTTAGTGTGGTCTCTGCTGTTTGTTTGACATCTAACTGGGAGTGCAGCCGTGCCCTGGGTTACCATGGCGAAAAAGCTAACCGGCTTTGTGGTACCAAAAATCAGAGTTAGGCCCAGTGATAGCTGGATACTAATCTCACTTTGTGATACGGGTCCTAGCACGCATTGCAGCCATTAGTTTAAAAGAAGGGATGCTGATGTCAAACAGAGCGTCAATCATCCGGAGCCACGTATATCCTCATTTAACCATCTTTGCTTGAAGGAAAACAACGGTGGCCTCATCTCTGGAGGTTGCCGACAGGCTTTCTGGGAAATCAAGTGTGTGTAGATGATGAGATACTTTCCTTTAAGTTATGCACTTTATAGAACAGGAAGACTTCTTATTAGAAACAGATGACATTTAATACGGTTTTCCTTTGATTCATTTATTTCTGTGTGTTTGTCTTTGCAGTAAATACTATGAGAGGGAAGCTCTGATGCATGACTCAGTGTTTGGGCCCATCTTGGCAGCTCTACTGGGTGAGTATATGACTGTGCTTTAACTGCCTGCATTCCCCAAATTATCAGAGGCCGGTCACAAAACGTACCAGACCACAGACTCTAGAACAAATGTTCCTGTTTTTGTGTGAAATAAGCCATTAGGTGGACAAATTAGACAGCGTTTCCAGGAATTGCTATCGTAAAAATGACCACAAATTCGACCAAATTCTCAAAACTGCGAGTGTGTTACTTAGAGCCGGCTCTACTGACAGCGTGGCAGCAGGAGCTGAAGGCACTCTGCAGGCAGGAGACAGAGGCGGCGAGCGCAGACACAAAGTTAAATAAGCAGAGAAACAGAAACACACTGGCAGTCAGGCAGGAACACAAAACAAACAGCTTAGCAGGTAAACCAGAGAAGACACGTCCAACAGTGTGACAACTGGCTGGGAGAAGAAAAGTCCTGTATCCACACCGACTAATGAGGTGAAGATGAGGCAGATAGCAGCTAAGGAGGCCTGATGAGCCAATCAGCAACATGTGTGCAGAGCGCGTGTACTGTCTATAAGGTGCAGAGCAGGGAAACACACTGAGGACACCTGGTGGACAAGTTAGGACTCGCTGGGACTGAAACATACAGTACTGTGTTTAAAGTGCATGATATAACTACTGCTAATACTGAGCCTCGTACACTAATGCTTGCAGCCCATGTAGGCAGGCAAAAGGTGTATGTTCGGTCACGTTAGAACAATCTGATGCGACAGAGAAACCCTATACTTCAAATCTCAAACTTGAAAATAATGCATGGCAAACAGCAAGTGAAGTCGTTCCCAAATATGTGTTGCAGTTTTGTTTCTCAGTGAACTACCTACCTAACAAGATGTAATTTCAGCTTCTCGCAGTTAGGATTCCTTTATTGTTCATTGTTCGGGAGGCGTTTACTGGATGAAGAGTTATCAGCAGAGGTCTCTTCTTCTCCAAAACAAACAGACCAGGTCATTATTATTAATAAAATCCCTAAAGAAAGTAGCTCCACATTAAAAATCTGTGTTTTCTCTGTTAACATAAGATCCACGTGTCCGGTTACTAAAATCCATCATCTGATTAAATAACATTACATGTTACATTAACGTAAGCCTCATTACACTAACAGACATTTCAGGGACTTACCTCTGTTGTTTCATTCACATTGCCTTCCCTCTCTACTTAAATTCAGACACTTGAATCATTCTTGTAGATTTAAATATCCTAATTCCTCTATTATTGTAAATATTTCAATTCTTTATTTATCTTTGACTAGCAGTACTTGTTTTTCACTGTCTCGTTTCACTGTTTCTGTCTGTTGTTGTTGCTGTTGAGCACCAAATGCCAAGACAATTTCCTTGTATGTGCGAACATAGGTGGCAAAAACCTGATTTGGATTCTTGTGGTTCAGAAGCACAACAGTGACGTATGTGCGACACAAAACAGGAAAGATGAGCCAGAGGGAGGGAGGACTGATACATTTACACATAAAACAGAGAAATTCAGCCCAGTGATCTGCCAAGTGATTAGTCAAGATTCAAACCTGTGAGGCTTACATGTTAATCTGACCGATATCTATGACAACTTAACGTATAGGAGCTGTGCCTGAACCGCAGCTAAATTTATGATTGTTGCACCAAAACACACCAATTAGCAACTGTCACACGAGCAAAAGGGGAGAGTGGAAGTAAATATCAACCATAACATAAAAAAAGTTGCAGCTGCATGTAAAACGTGGTCTACGCTGTGTTCTCAGTGGGGCCCTGTGCTCTGGAGTACACCAAACTGAAGACGTCAGATCATTTCTGGACAGACCCCTCAGCCAATGAGCTGGTTCAGCGCCACCGCATCCACGGCGCCCACCGGGGCCAGGAAACCTCAGCCGGCCGCCGGCCTGCTCTGGGGGTGAGTGTTGGGGCTGTTCTAGATCAGCTGCTTTAGGCAGTGGTGGGTCGGAGGGATCACTGACGATATGTGGGATTGGAGTAAAAGTGTTATATAAAATGCCTTTTCTTCTCTAGATACGGAAGAGGCAGTCCAGCGGCAGCATGTCAGAGGACAGGTTTGCTGCATCAGCGAGGGAGTATGTGGAGTCACTTCACCAAAACTCCAGAACACACCTTCTCTACGGCAAAAACAACGTCCTGGTGCAGCCGGTACGTACACACTCACTTTGTGACCAGCTCTTCTATCCAATACCTTCTATACTGTTTCTCTGTAACCGTCTGCTGCAGCTAAACAATTGGCTTTCATGTTCATTTCCTCCAGAATCCTGCAGAACCAGGACCTCACCTCTGTCTTGCTCCTTATATCAATATGATTTTGTCTGTATTTCATCAAAAAACAGTCAAAATCAATACCAACACAGGTTCTGATCCTGTATTTCTTTTACAACACTGTGTGGTTGGACACTAGAGGGTCTTTAATGGTAGTATTGGGCCTCATATAGCCAATGCTGATCCATCCCATACTTCCTTTTTCTCTAATTCTGACATTGCAGCTTGACTCTGGACATACATACCTCCAAAACAAACTATTTGCATAATTACCCTAATCAATATAATGTATAATATAACAGAACTACGCAGATAATCATTCATTTTATTGAGATTTGAGTCTATACATGTTAAGTGCAGTTTTTCATTAGTTCCTCAAATAAAACTCCATTCCCCTACACCGTATTAGCATCCATCATGGAGCGTTGCGATCAAATGAGACATCATATCAGTGCTGCAGCTACACTGTTTGCCTCCAGCTCCCGGCCCTCCATCTGAACTTTGTGTATAGTAAATTCTTGGCACAACACTTTTGATGGAAAACCAGATGAAACGGGTCTCGATGCGATGCTGCGAAAGGCCCCGCAGCTGCCGTTGCCCTCACATGAAGGCACAAATCCAACTTAGAGGTCTACGTACATGCGGCGAAAGCAGGGCAGTTCAGCTGGTGTGCAGAGAAATTGCTAATGATGGTTATTTTCATCTGTTATTTGTTACACTCGCACACACACTATTTTGTATGTGTGACCTCTGAAATGAAAGCTGTCTCTCTCATGCCTGTAATGTGTTCAGCGCTGCCAAGTAGCTCCGACGTGTTAGACCCTGGGAATGTATAATAAACACATATTTGCCTCCCACAATGCTCAGCCTCTGACAGAGCAATGCTAACACACATGGCTGAGTGCTCAGACAGATAATGCCATGCATGTTAAATAGTACGGTATACGATTCTACCCTGAACAGGACAGAACCAGTGTCTCTAATAACTCAGTCTCAGGGTTATGTAGCAGGTTTTTAATGTTAAACTCTTGGCTGTTGGTGTGAATATGTTTTCCAAACTTAAACTTTGAATGTTGTTTGTTTAGTCACAAAGAGTGGTACTTAAAGAAGTGTTTCAAGATTTTCAGAAGTGTCCTTGTTTGCTTTTTCTGTTAAAAGTGCATAAAGGGTAGAATTTAATACAATAGAAAGGCAAATGTGCCTGGAAAGACAATCATCAGTTTTCATATCAAGACCAATCAGTGCTGCTAAACTACTCCAAGACACGAGAGTGGTATTGATTTTCTCATCTGTTTCTCAGAAAGCAAGTTAATGTGCTTTTAGGCTAAACTCCATATCTCACTGCTGTTTTGCTAAAAAAGATTTGATCAAGGGTGCAGCCTCAACTTATCCCGGGCTCCAAACTTTAAGCTTTGATTCATGTCCTGCATTTTTCTTTCTTTCCTCTCCCACCGCAGAAGAAGGACATGGAGGTGCTGCGTGGCTACTTGTCCCTCCACCAGGCTGGGGATAACCTCACGCTGAAGTGGACGCCCAATCAGCTCATTAATGGCACACTGGGAGACTGCGACCTGGAGAAGAGGTAACCAAAACACACCCGCTGTAAAACTCCATATTATATAGAAGCGATCTAACGATTCCTTGTTTAATTGAACATTTAATCTAACAATGACTTGAGATGCATGCGCCCCCTCTGAAACTTCCTGTTACACACTGACTGACTCCACTAATCCAAAGCATTTCCCTGTCTGTCAGTATCTACTGGGACTATGCGCTGACGGTCCCTCTGCGCCAGATTGTCTGCATCCACTGTCACCAACGCCGTGAGTATACTCCGACTTTCCCGCAGAGCATCCTCATTCTGAGATCTTTGCACGCACGGTCATATCACGCTGCACCCATCACCTTCTAATAACAGTTTTCTGCTATAAAGGGACTGATGTCATATATGTAAAACTTGGATTGCTCTTTCTGAGAAAGTGTAAACTTGCCGTTAATGATCAGTGCAGGTCATTAGTGTATCTTCCTGTGTGCATGCACGCTTCAATTTATCTTTTTATTATTTAACATAAATAGAACAAATGACTTAAGTGAGTCAAAAAATATATAACAGGATCTGTTCTATTCCTATTTTACTTTGTTTTCCAGCTGACTGTGGTGGAACGCTGGTTTTAGTCAGTCAGGACGGGATCCAGCGGCCACCTCTCCACTTCCCCCCTGGTGGTCACCTGTTGGCCTTCCTCTCCTGTCTGGAAACAGGCCTTTTACCACGGGGTCAGCTAGAGCCGCCCCTCTGGTCCCAGAAAGGCAAGGTGTGTAACCTTGTTGGAGCTCTGTTTATTTTTAAATTAAAGGTAACATTTGTAGGAATCAAGGATGTATGTGTGTATCCTTAGAGTAGTAACATGTCTGTACCGGAATTATGCAAACATGCTCATATTATCTTTAAGTCCAGAGGCTGCACCACCAAGATGACCAACCTATATTATCTAACCTATGTTATCCTAGCATTTGATTAGCTAAAAGAGAGGAGGGGCTTACATCATGTGCAAATGTGATATTGAAATATAAATAATTATTCAGTTTGCTGAGAACAATGAATGTTTGGGGCTGAGTATATGTCAAGTGTATGCAAAAATGCATTTTTTAAGATCCTCTATTTCTCTATTGCCTGCACTGCACAGCACACCAAATTATTGTGTCCATGCACATTGCAGAGAGAGATTTTGGCAGAGAATCGTTCATGAATTCCAAAAATATTAAGCCCTCCGCTAGTGCTTCATGCTCCGATTAAAAAATATATTCTTTGATTTTGAAACGTTAGCCTTAGGGCTTTTGTCCATATAGTGTTGTTTCGCTTTTACGCTGCAGAAGCGCTTGATCACAGAGCTCCCCAGCGCCCTGCCAGAGAAAAACACTGTATTAGCAGAACCCCTTATGTTGTTATTTACTCCTTCTGGGTAATTGCATGGTGAGATCAATGAATTATAGTTGATGAAAAATGTTCGCCTGGCCAGTGTCGATACTGCGTTTGAGATTTACACAAATTCATCGCGATAACGATAATCCAAAATAAAAATACATGGTGAATCATCTGAATGAGCAGCTTTCCACATGAATCTCTTCTGCCTTTACTTTAAATCAGAGCTGAATTGACACTAAATGGTACAGACGCACAGTTTAACCTGGATACTTGAGGACAATATTTAGAGATTGTGCAAAATAACATTGCAGAAAACCACATTGAGCTAAATGACACAGGGGTGGCACTGTGTTTACCAGAAATACAAGTCATAAAAATCACTTTCTTTACATTTCAATACATTTGTGCATGTTCTGCAGGGAAAAGTGTTTCCTAAGCTGAGGAAGAGGAGCAGCACTGCCAGACTCATTGACCAGGATAGAAACGGTGAGGAGCAGACAGCTGCTGACTACGTGTTTCGCATCGTCTACCCCGGATACCGCTACGACGCCAGTAAGTAACACTTTTATATTTGTCATGCACACTGGTACAAAGTATCCCTAAGGCTGTAGCAGCTGCACCCAACTAAAATCCTCCTTCTATGGTTAACACTCATCTCTGTGAAGGCTTATGCCTTTTTAAAATAAGTACTGTATATCTGCTTTAATTTTGTCTTCGCATGATGTGATTACAAAGTACGGGTGTAGTGTGGTGTCTCTCCCACGATGCTCATCCCGAGGTCTGTAGGGTGGCACTGTTCTAACTGTGTTCTCTGTTGTCCCACTGGTGCAAGCAGTCACCATAAACTACCACCACACCACGGGCAGCCGCGCTCCGTCGCTGGACGATGACGAGGAAGAGGAAGATAGGCTCCATGCTATGATCTCAATGATCTGCTCGCGGAACCTCACAGACCCTAATGTCATGAAAGGTTTTTATCACCTTAACACACCCACCCAACCCCACCACCCCTTCCCACTCCTGAGACCTCAACCCTGGCTTCAGACGTCCCTCCCGCCTCCTACCCCGTCATGCCCCCTCAGGCCCTCCTCCCTTCCCCCTCCTAACCTTACCTCCCCGAGCTTCGTCTGCCTGTGCGTGTGTGTGCTGCCTGAGGCCGAGCCCAACAGTGTGGAGTAGGCTGGGGTTGGCTGTGCTAACAAGGACATGGGGAGGTTCAGGCTGATCGAAACAAAACCTTTTTTCATGACACTACAATGCATTTCACATTGCAAAGAAGAAGAAATTCTAACAGCAGTAAAACAACCCAATATATATTCATAACACATTAAATCTGAGAGCTAGCACAGTAGATATAAAAGAGCTCAACGGTCCCTGATATGATTGACAGCCTCTACCTAACTTTTAACTTTGCAACAACAGGTCTGATTCAGAAATCGGCAAGATTTTGCAAAAACATAGCACAGGTGACTCCCCTTCAAACACCTGTTAATGCAGATACTACACAGAGGAAAATGTAGGGAACAGCGTTTGTGTTGGAAACTGCTGGGAGATCAATGTCGTCTATTGTCTCTCTTGTCCACTAATTAATATTGAATGAATCAAAATGTGGGATTAAAGTTGGCAACAGTTGAGATTTAGCACTGATTTAGCAATGAGTAGCTAAACAATGATAAGTTAGGCCCTTTAAGCTACTTGTTTCAGTTCTTTAGGAGAACTTGTTTCCATTCTCAGCTCAAGGCAGCAGACAAAGCCTCCAGATAGCTGGAAAGAAAACCTGAGCATGTCGCCGTCAAATGTTTTTATCAGGAGTTTGTTCAAACTGAATATTAGAAAGGAAAGCTTATGTTTTATGTCTACTGTTATACAAGTAATACGGTAAAAGGACCTGTCCTCTGTTTGTTCCTTTGACCAAAGAATTAGCCTATAAAATGAAATACGTGTGATCTATATAGATCTGTATGGAGCAACCTTTGTAGCCACCTGCACTTGTATTTGTATTGCTTTGTGTCAGGGGTAAAGCAAGTTCACAACACGTGTCTTCCACAGCTCTGTAAGTAACACCACATCCACAAAAGATTCATACTGTTCTCTGTGTCATAGCATTAAGGTAACTTAAATGTAGCAGCAGGCTCCAGTCTCCAGAGTGTCAGAGCGTCAGTGGAGGACAGGAAGAAGAGGCGCACAAGCAACGCAGCAGAAACAAATAGCATTTCAGCAGGCAGCCAAATCAGTCTTTTAATTCAGGATTATCTCATGAGCCAAATAAAAGGCATTTCATAGCGTTTATTAAACAATTGAATGCATTTTCAGGTTTTATGGAAGGTGAAATAGAAATATATTGCCTCTGTATTTGCCCTTTTTCTGTCCCAGTAATGACAGGTATAAGTTAACAGTCCCTGGATATTGTAAGATGGCACGAATGGAAAATGGAGGATTTGTCACAGATATTGTCAGACATCCACTAAATACCACAGCCGTCGCCGAGAGACAACCCACCCACCCCCCTTCCCCCACACGCCCCTCCTGCTTAATTTCGCTCTGTCTTTCTGTCGCCTCTCTTTCCTCCCACCGCTCAGCGACACAGTTTAATCCACTTGCTTGGCAGGGATCCTTACGCAAGCCTGTGAAACACACACTGGAAACACACGCTGTCAAATGAACGGACCTGTTTCGTAGCGAGCGCTTGCCAAACGCGGTGACCGGACACGTCTGTCACCTGGTTTCATCGCTGGTACACAGATTCGAAACTTCTCCCAGGTCTCCTCGTCTAGGTCCGGGCCTTTCTGGCTGCTTTGCATTGTGGGACTTGCAGTGCCGACTGCCTTACAGATATGAGAGGGTATAGCTTTTGAAGCATGCCTCAGCACTGTTGGGTTTACACTATCGTGGCCAAGAACCGCTTTGATAATTTGCTTCGTTATTTTGCACTCCTTTGATTTGACTTAATTCTGTTTCCTTCTTTTTGTCCTTTCATTTCTCACTTGCAACATGCTTGACAATTATTGCATGGGAGATATGCACCTGTTTCATTGTTTTTTAAAGAACGACTATGTGTTTCTACGTATTTGTGATGGAAAATCCTTTCTCACAGTCTCCTCTGTTCTTTTTGAGTTCTCTCTCTCTCTCTCCTCTCTGACTTCCTCAGTTGTTTCTCCTCTGTTTGTGCAGTCGTTTGCTGCGATGCTGTTCACTGTAATTCTTCACTAACCCCGCCACCCCCCTCCCCGTCCCCTCGCCCCCTCCTCCACCCCTCTCATTACGGTCCTGTGGGGTTCCGCAGTAGTAGAGACGTGGAGTCCTTGTGTGAGCAGGGTTGCAATACTGATCCCAAAAACAGTTGTTGATCCCGTCTAGTCCCAAAGTAAAGAGGGGGGAGGCCAAATGTCGGTCTCGCTCCAGCATTTTTTCTGTTCGCTTTTTTTGTTCTTAATATTATTTGTTTTTTGGGGTTATTGAACAACCAAAACGCAGCTTCATATTTATGACAGGTCATCAGCTCCAACCTGAAGAATTAAGGTGAAGAGCATTTATTTAATGTTGAAGTTTTTATGAGTTCTTTTCCTCCCCTTTGTGTACCCTTTTACTGGTGTCCATTTGTTTTTGTCGTTTATGAGATGATTTCTGTCGATGTCTCTTGTCTTGTTCTGGCTTTATGCATCCTGCATGGCCTGAGCGTCAGCCTCGTTCCTGCCTCTTCCTCTTCTATCAACTCCCTCACTTCCTCTCTTGTCCTCCTCTTCTTCCTCCTCTCTCCTGTTTGTCTGGAGCGCCCCTGAGCTCTGCTGTCTCCTCTGCCTCCCCTCTGAATGAACTGAACCAGCATGGCTTCCCTGCATCCTCTCTGCCTGTCTCTCCCACAGCACCGTTCCTGCTTCCTAAACCGTTCCTCCTCCACTTTTGGTTTCTTCTCTGCGCCTGTTTTTCCAACTCTCACATGTAACATGATTGTGAAACTTTCATCCATCTACTCATCTCTTGATGTCATGAACAACAAAGAAAAATACATGGAAAGATGTATTTATGGTTGAGCTGAGGGACCTATGTCATAATATGTAAGGCATAGAACGTAGCGGATTTAAAGGCACTGTCACTTTGAACTAACAGAGCATAGAACAGCAGCGTTCATTTTGTGTCAGAGCGCTGAGACCTCTCTCTGTCTTCTCACTTTCTCTTTCGCTTCGGTTTAGACCACGGGGAGATGATGGAGATGCAGGGTTTCGGAGGCAGCCCGTCGTCGTGGCAACAGGCCGAAGCAACCACTCATGAGTCGCTGTGCCAGTCCTGCTCCACGGCCGGTAGCAACTTGTCGTTCGACTACCCGGCTGGCTGTACCTGCATCCACGACCCGTCAGACATTCACACGTATGGCCTTAAAATGAGATGTTACGATCCTGAATCTTCTTTTAAAGAATCCAAGCAGCTGCTGTCAATCAATCAAATACAACCACAGTTTTAAGACAGCAATTGGGACTTTTTATTAGAATTTAAAAGTTTCTAAGATTTCATGGCGGCAGCATATATAAAAACACAGTAATGCTGGACATTTGTTCATTAAAAAATATGAAAATATTTAAAAAAGAAAGCTTTATAAGTCAGATAATGGCTTTGCAATAATGCTTACTTCTGTTATCCCCACCAGGATTCCACTAAAGATGCTCTGCCAGAACATGAAGAGACAGATAGTCTCCAGAGCCTTTTATGGTTGTAAGTACATTACTTTACCTCTGAATAGCATTCGTATCATTTCCAGCTGTTGAATATTCGACTTACAGTTAAACTTGTCATACAACACGTGACACCGTACTCCTTTCACGCATGAAGTAAAACACCAGTTGCTGTCTTCAGTTTCAGTCAGTCTAGTGCGTGGGGATGTTTTTATGTAGCCACATTTAACATAATGCGAGTTAGCTAACAAATGCTAAAATATGCTTCTTCTATTTGCGCTAATGAGACTGTTCCAGGTCTCTGGTGAGTTATTTATGTGCAACACAGCAGACCTCAACCGGCAACATCTGAACCGCAGCTCCCAGCGTGTTTGCTTTAAGTTAATGTTCCACATGCAGCCTTTGGAGGAGAGTAACACCATCACGCCGCTGTCTGCCACAGCCGATTGCAACATTGATTTCAAAGTGCTTTAAAAACGAGTGCGGGGATCAATACTGCTGCAGGATGAAGCAGGAAGTTTGTAAACTGTAATGAAATATCTGTCTGAATACGTCAAGCACGCAATAAGACTCGGGGTAATAAACTGCAGGGTAATATAATTCACTTACAGCATTATGATTTGTTTTCAAAGGAGACTTATTTTTAATTACAGCATCAGTCTGCAGAGCTTACTGTATTACCAGTGGTTGGTTCGTCAGTTTATTGACCTCAGCATAACAAAATAAGAATAAAAAAATCAAACTTTAGTTATTAAATCAAAGCAGGATCATATACTATGTCTAATACGGATAGACAGTAATGTCGGCACATGAGTAAAAGAGCTGAACAGCATGTTAAGGTTTCACCAGTTTCACAACTAAAGTGTGATTTGGGCCAATGCAAAAGAATATTTGACTGGACTTTACAGCTGCATAGTCTCAGCTGTGTGCGTCTGTCCGTGTCTCACCTGTCCATCAGGGCTGGCCTACTGTCGACACCTGTCCACCGTGCGGACTCACCTGTCAGCTCTGGTCAACCACAACATCGTCCCACCAGACAGACCGTGCGAGGCGTCCGGGGGCCTCAGTAAAGAGGTGTGGAGCAAGTACCAGAAGGACTGCAAGGTGGGTGCAGGGCAGTAAACTGAGAGAGAGAGAGAGAGAGAGATGAAATATAGATGCGTGATTGACCTCTGCCAGCGAGCAGCAGGAAATACAACAACATAACAAGAGTCTTAATCTTCTTCCTGCACCGTCTGACACCTCTCCACCTCAGAAATCAAGGCAGATTGCCGGGTCACTGATGAGTCACTGGTATTGATCAAGCCCCCGTAGATAAATCAGAGTCGTCCTGTGCTGTGCTAGGACTTATTTACAGGAATATTTTGTCAAGTGAGATAAGCTGAGCCGTGAGGAATGTTCCCTGAGAGGATTACGAAGAGCAAAGCTTTGAAATATTAGGCTAAATTATATCATAGGGCCATTTTTATAGCATATATTGAATTTTAAACAGACAGGAAAGAAGCACCTGCTGGAGCATAACTGCTCCCCTCCAGTCTAGAAACTGCAGTCATAATAAATTGAATAGTATTCCATTAAAATGTACTATTCTTTATATTTCAGGGCTTCCTCCACGGTTGTATGTCTGTCTATTTATATAGAAAGTGTATGTAAATTCTTTAAGGAAGCAGCAATCTGAGGAACTTTGCATAGTCATAACCTGCACAGCAAAGGCCTATTTAAGTCCATCTCAGAAATTCACTAAATTGCCCATCATATTGGTGATCAGTGAGTGTCAGCTGCGTGTTGTCTTTGTTAGATATGCAGATATACAGTAAGTTCTTCCCATTGGAAATTATACCTTAGTTGCTGTGACTCGTTGACTTGTGCAGGACTTGAATTTCTCTTTTCTCCATGACATAGAACTCAGCTGTACACACTGTTGCCCTGGGTAACTGATGTTTCTTTATTAACGTGAGCAGTTTTATTTGTATAGTGCCAAATCACAACAAAGTTTATCTCAGGGCACTTTACATATAGAGCAGGTCGAGACCCAAACCCTTTATTATTAATTACACCCAACAGTTTCCACCATGAGCAAGCACCTGGCAACAGCGGATAGGAAAATCTTCCCTTTAAGAGGCAGAAACCCACATACTGTAGTTCATCTGGACTCCCACGTGCACCCTGCTGCTGCCCCAAATACTATAAAGTGTGGATAAATCCACCGCTGAGAACGTGCCAAAGAAATACATTATTCCCTCTTGTTTGAGAGACACTGCTAAAAATGACATTGGCTAGCTTTACAGTAAATGTATTTCTCACCCATTTTTAGGAAATGGATCATGAATTGTAACTTTTTTAAGATTTACATCTTCAGTAAAAAGCAGAATTAACAAAATATAATGAGAAACGCCTTATCCCCGAAGTATTTTAAAGCTTTGTTCCCTGTGCTGCTACTGCAATTCATGCTTCTCTGTTTGGCCAGAGGTGGAGGAAGTATTCTGATCCCATTCTTAAGTAAAAGTATAAAAAAAACAAAAAAACAACAACAGTATTTCAAATAAAGATACAAACGTATTGTTGTTGATTTCTTATATTAAAAGATCAAATGTTTTTTAAGAAAACCTGGAAAAAATCTGGAACGCCACTAATAACTAACGCTTCCCGTGGAGCATAAAATAAAGATTCCTTTTGAAATCATTTGAAATTGCATTGTAATTGAAATAAAATGTAGTATAAAGCACCCTGACGCACCGTGAGCCCTCCCAACTGTACGGACGCTATTACTCTGTGTTATTCTTCCCTGTTGCTGCTTTTGATTCCCAGAGTTCATTAAACACCAATTCACACTCTTAATTGTATTTAAACTTCATACTTCATAACTTTTTCTAACTCGTGCGTTTCATTTACTTCTGATATTTCTATTCTGTCGTCCTCTCATATATATATACATACAGAATATCCGCCTTTGCTTTCTATTAATTGTAAGTCAGGGACCGTGTACCGCTCCTGCAGTCTCCACCCATCTCCACTCTCTAATGAAAATGTAATGAGTTTCAGTGAAATGAAGTGTCATTACAGAGTGCAGCGTGATACCATCGTAGCTATTACAGCAGCCACTGTAATCATTCATCATCCCCAACAAAGCCATCATTACTAATTCACACTCTATTCATTTCTGTGTCCTTTATCTTCTGCACTCATCTATGTCTTCCTCTGTACAGATCGCAATCGCTCTTTCTCTCCCTCCATTATTGATGCACTTCCTCTTCCTCTCACCACTCACACCAGGCTTCTTCTTCCTGTCATCTTTCTTCTTCTTTTGGTTTATATCCCTATTAACCTTTCTGTGTGTGTGTCTGTGTGTGTGTAGAACTACAAGGAGCTGGAGCTGCTACGGCTGGTGTATTATGGCGGAGTGCAGCACGACATCAGGAAGGAGGTCTGGCCTTTCCTGCTGGGACACTACAAGTTCGGCATGGGCAAAAAGGACATGAGCCAGGTACAGCACAGACACACACACGAACACACACACACACACACACACACACACACATACACATACACACACTCATCGATTGTCTCTTAATTTGAAAAGAAATGTGCGATTGTTTAATTTTTTTGTTTTAACCTGTTTAGATCGATGCAAAGATCAGCGAGCGCTACCAGCAGGTGATGCGGGAGTGGAAGGCCTGCGAGGTGATCGTCAAGCAGAGGGAGAAGGAGATGCAGTCGGCCATCTTTGCCAAGCTCTCCTCGGGCAGCAGCATCGACAGCCACGTCCTACGACTCGTTCACAGAGACTCCACGCTCAGCAACGAGGTGAAGAAACCCAACAAAACGCCGCATCCATGCCACGAACGTCCGGTTCCTCCCAGTTAGAGGATGTTTCTTACAATGTAATGATCCTGAGTCAGAATAATAGAATTAATGTAAGACACACATCCTTTCAGCAATGGGAGCATGGCCAATAACCAACCAATTACTCTTGGTACAACCTCTCATTTCAGCAGTTTTGTGCATTAAAATCTGTTCTGAGTTCAGCTCAGCCTATGAAAAACAGTTAACCTGCATGATAACCCTGATGATGTCATCAGGGTTATCATGCAGGTCTTCCTGTGTGCAGAAATAATCAGAACGTTTGAGCAGTAGCTGAGTGGAGCATGGTGGCAGACGACAACAAGCTGAGGCTTTCAGTGGTGACATCAAGAATAGTACATCGCTGCCCTCACTGTTGCTTCTCTATCACTTCTAAAGTTCCATCCTTCTTCAGGTGTTTATGTCGGTGGATGAGCCGGATGCGGGGAGCCAGGAGACCCCCAGTGGAGAGGACAGTACCCCCACCATGACCACCCTGGTTCCCCCTGCAGCCCTCCCGCCAGAGGAGCGCCCTCTGGTGGAGTTTGACTCCCCCGACTCGGGTCTCCCCTCCTCCAGAAACTACTCTGTGACCTCTGCTCATTCCCAGATCCTGTCCAGCATAGACGACGGTCAGAGTACGGAGGAGGAAGGGGGGGGCGGGGAGGAGGGAAGGACTCCGGGTGTGCTGGGGGGGCGTCAGGACTCTCTGACTGAGGACAGGCTGTGCAGTCAGCTGGACAAACTGGTGACCAATGGAGCGGCTGCAGAGGGGATATCGCCCTCACTCTCCTCATATACGGTATGTGCAGCATGTTGAAGCTTCTCTCTACATAGTCATTAAGGCTGTCTGAGCAAGTCTGCAACAAGCAAGCCACATTTATATATACAGCACCACTGAGACAAGACAAGGCAAGACATGAATTTAAAGAGTTTTATAAAATATATTAAGAACAAGAAATTAGGAAAACATCAACATTTTAAACTTTTAAACTAGAATAAAAAACAAGAATAAGGCAAATAAATAGTAACATTAAAGAGAAATCTCATGTAAAAGGCCTTCAAATGAAAAAGCTGCACATTAAAAGGAAGGTATGTATCTGATCTCTTGGGAAGACATGTAGTAAATAGTAAAACACATCAAAGCAACTTGCCAGTGTTAACAGCAGTGTTATCTCTGCGCAGATCGAGCTGCTGGACACGGTCGCCCTCAACCTCCACAGGATAGACAAAGACGTGCAGCGCTGCGACCGCAACTATTATTACTTCACCACAGCCAACCTGGAGAAACTACGCAACATCATGTGCAGGTGTGCGGAAGAAGTATTCAGATTCAAACGTGTGCAAGGTTTCTAGTTACAAACACACAGATAATTATCGCCCAGCTCTGCAGTCCCCTCAACGCCGCGCAGCTTTCAGCCCACTGACTGGATCTGACAGCCCGCAACTTTACCGTCCTGATTCACTCTACCTGCTCTCATCATTATCACTTTCAGCAGGGAGCCGCTTCCAACAAAAATGCTTTGGTGAACCCAAGAGGCAGCGAGAGGTAGCGGCCAGCTGCGGAACATTTAGCAGCTACAGATCCAGATATTTCTCTCAGCGGCTGATGTAGCGCCCAACCAAGTTAAAAGAGAATGAATATTGGACTTACATGTACCAGATGGCAAGTTTATACGTGATGTAATAATCACCAAAGTAATAAAGTAGCATGATTGCACAGCTATCAGTAGAACCGTACTAGTAGACGTATTTAGACTTTTAAATTGGCCTTCAGTACACTGCTGAAGTAAATATACTGAGGTTGATTCAAGCACAGGAAGACACAGTGCACAGTGCAACACAAACACAGAATCAGTTCGGTGTGAATGTGATCCTTTCTCTGTCTTTCCCCCTCGTTTGTCTCCATCTTGCCCGCAGTTATGTGTGGGAGCATCTAGAGATGGGCTACGTTCAGGGCATGTGCGACCTGCTCGCTCCGCTCATGGTCATCCTGGATGATGGTGAGGAGGAAACATCCTTACAGAACTGAAGCAAATATTGTTAAAACATTGTTATACAAACATCAAAAATAACTGTATTCGGGTCAGCCTTAGGTCAACAGTAGATTTTTTGCTTAATTCACTTTACTGTGACATCGGACTGTCCCTGAAAACCCTGCATATGCAGTATCTGACAGACACGGACAATAAATGTATCATTGCCTGAAATTAAATTTGGAAAAAATCCGTTTTTTCCCCAAATAATTTATTGACGTGAATGTTTTGATAGAGACAAAGCAGCAGTTTGTGCGCTGTCCTGCCAACATGACTTTTTCTTTGTGTGTGTGTGTGTGTGTGTGTGTGTCAGAGTGCCTGGCATACAGCTGTTTCACTCAGCTAATGAAGAGGATGAGTCAGAACTTCCCTAATGGTGGAGCCATGGACACACACTTTGCCAACATGAGGTCACTGATCCAGGTGATGGATAACTCTTACTGTGTGTGTGTGTGTGTGTGTGCGCGCGCATGTGTCAGCGCCCATCTGTGTATGCGAGCGAGAGAGAGAGACAGTGTGTGTGTCACTTCCACTAAAAGCCGCTGACGTGCTCTCCTCTGATGTCAGATCCTGGACTCGGAGCTGTTTGAACTGATGCAGCAGAACGGAGATTACACCCACTTCTACTTCTGTTACCGCTGGTTCCTGCTGGACTTCAAGAGAGGTGAACAACACATCCTTCACTCTCACCCACCTCTATTCTCTAAATCACTGATTTCTCTTTGTCCAAGCTGCATTAAGTCATTTCGAATACTAGGGTGGGGGGCAAAGACCTCAGCTCACAGTCCCGCAGTTAGCAGTGTTCATAGAGGAAGCTGGCAGGTGTCCTTGTTGTTCTGCAGTAGACACTCCTTCTGATGTAAACCTTCGGCATGCCTTGCAGTACAGGTGCAGATCATTAGTGGCAGAAAATAAGTGATTAGCAGCAAAACTGTCTGCAAAAGATGGAAAAGTACACAAAAATGAGTATAAAGGGACGGATTAACTGGATCCGTCTCATAGCCTGGAGTCAATGGAGGTGAAACCATGGCAACGCGGTGTCCTAAAGCCTTCAAGAGGGACAGTACGTGCTGTACCAAGTGGCCCTGATGTTATAGATTCAACACCTTTGTGACATGTCTCTTAATGTTTCTCCTTCTCTCAGCTGACCTGTGACCAGTCTTTCTATGGATGGCTTTAAGGGTTAAAAGTGTAAATCAAACATTGATGTTGTCGATCAATGAGGGTGAGTGGAACTCACTGTTATTTGTGGCAGTGACCACGGCAGAATCAAAGCTACATGTTTCAGCTTTTCACAAACACTGATCAAAGCTAGTTAAGAGGGGGGGGGCTTAAGGGCTTAAAAGCCTGAGACGCAGCAAACCGACATGAAAGAGCTAGCAGCAACAAAGGTCGGTTGTTCTGACACTTCACCTGTGTCCGGGCCAGGGAGCTGCACTTGAGCACGCTGCAAAGACAGACTCGGTCCAACTAATGCCAGCATCACAGGAGGCAAACTGGGCCACGGGCACTCAGTGACAGCCTGACCTGCGTCCCAGGCTTTAAAAATGCTGACAGTGAAAATGTGCTTTGTCCTGGTTTCATCTGTGTGTGTGTGTGTGTGTGTGTGTGTGTGTGTGTGTGTGCGTGCAGAGCTCCTGTACGAGGACGTGTTCGCCGTGTGGGAGGTGATCTGGGTGGCTCCCAGGATCTCCTCGCAGCACTTCGTCCTCTTCCTGGCCTTGGCCCTGGTCACAGTTTACCGCGAGATCATCATGGACAACAACATGGACTTCACTGACATTATCAAGTTCTTCAATGGTAAGGGACACATGTGCATCCAGTGGGGTGGTTAATGCAGGTTCTGTGGACTGTTGTGGTTACCGTCAGTGGAATTTTACAGTAAAACGTTTGAGAAGATGTAAAACTATAAAATATAAAACTTCACTTAAAATGTTGGTTAACAAACCATCTTCTCAGTAGCAGCAGGATAAACTAAGTAACGGTTAAACCCCAGTCGCCGCCTGCTGTGACTGTGAGTGGGTGGAACTGAGTCGTGGGTAGTTGGAACCCATGACTACAATGAATGGATAAACAGTTAAGACGGTTGAATAATTGCCTTTAAGTACAATTACTGCTCTCTGATGAACGTTAGAAAACTACAATAGGCTGAATAAGAAATCAGAATTATTTATTAGAATAATATAACTTTCTTTATGTAGCACCTTTTTTAAAAACACAATTACAGGGTATTTTACAATAAAACAAATATCAAAAGCAAAGGAAATCCAGGGATAAGACGTGACGAGGTTGCAGTCTTTAGATGTTTGACCCGTTGATACCAGAATCATTCAGTAGTCTTGATGACATCATGCATGATTCTTAATCGGCAGATAAAAAGGAGCGACCTGATCTCGGTGAAACATCTCAGACAAAACGCGGCCGCGCCCCTGAAGTCACCTGAAGTGTGTTAAATGCAGTGCATGGGCATTATCACTTCAGCTGCCTCTCTAACCGAGTGTCTGATCCACAGAGATGGCCGAGCGTCATGACGTCCAACACATCTTGAAGATCGCACGCGAGCTGGTGCACAAAGTCCAGTCTCTGATGGACAACAAGTGACTATAGAGGAGGAGGAGGAGTGTTCACCCCCACAGGCCACTCAGCTCTTCCTCTCATCCCTCAGAGAGACAGAGTGGTTCCAGGCCTCCCCCTATCCAGAGCAGGTCCTGGAAGCCCGGGTCCACCTCTCTGCCCAGACGAAGGCCCTGGGAGCGGGGCAGGAGCACTGCCGGGGCGGCCTGGCTCTGGAGCTCAACCTCAACCTGTTTACATTTACCTTCACATGGAATGCCCATGGTGTCTGTTAAGACATGTGGATTTGTCTGCATGCTTGTGAGTTTGATCACACTGTGAACGCATTCTTGAGTTTCCCCAGTCCTCCAGAGCTTGTGTGCGTGCATGAAAACACACACACACACACACACGCATACCCACACACACACACACTCCAAAACAACATTGGCTCTATCAGTACTCCAGTTTTCTAGAGTGTCACCCTTTTCCTGACTCTAAACCAGAGCATGTTGGACGCCTGTCAGGAAGACTGAAGTGTTTGCTCCTCCGTGCGGCGCCGGCGGAGGACGCCAGAGTGTGGGAGTGCAGGATTTCCATACATCATTGTCAGTGGAGCCGAAGACTTAGCCACGAAGAAGTTTTCATTAGTGACCAAATGGACTGTGCCAACTACCTTTTCATGAGTGTTTTCTACAACAAGCATGTGTGTTTCTATGTCCCCCACACCTCCCAACCCACCTCCCCTATTTTCTTTTTGTCCAAGAGTTCATTATCACACAAATGTTGCCTTTATCAGTAACAGCCCAAGGTACTTAGTTGCACTTTTTGTGAGGGTTTCCTTAACGGCGCCTGTGAAGGCCTCGCCGGAGTCGGTTCGGGGGGCCGGAGGCGCCACAAGAGGCCAAACTTGTTGAGAGACTGCGGAGGAAGAGAGAGTGAATTGCAGCCAGTTTTCCTGAGCATGTTGGTCGCTGGTTGAAGCATGTTTAATCCTCGCTCCAAGTCAGAAGGAACAGAGCACAACAGCGAAAACAAAAGCACACAGGCCTTCCTCCTTATTTTAATATAAAACTCAGCCGTCTCTGTTTTGTAGCACCGTGGTTCCAGTTCAGCGCCGCATGTTTCCACAGTGGACACCGGGCTTATGTCATCTGATGACGGGAGGAGAAACTGACACGAGATGTTAGGCTTTTAAGGCGGATTCTGATCTTTTTTATAATACATATCTTAGAATATGACTGTTTATAGGCAAAAAGTATTAAAATGAAGGGGTAAGTATTATTAAACTTTTAGATCATTTTAGATTTTAGATCATACAAATTAAGCCTTTCACGGCCGGTCAAACTGGTCGGGTTGCACCGTGGGGGGACTCTGAACTCCTGATCTCAGTGTTTCTAAAGCTCTGGCTGCGGCCCTGTTTCTGCCAGCTCAGCTGAAGTTAGAGGACTGAGCTGTGACCGAAGAACACAGTATTCTAGATTTGAGGCTGTCAAGAGAAGTAGACGAGACAGGCGGAGAAAGCGGGAAGAAATGAAAGAAACATGACTGAGAAAACCCTTCAAGAAAGTGTCAGGTTCAGCGTCTAAAGGTTAAAGCTGGCATTTCTCTACTTTGTTAGTACTGTCAACAAATCCCATGAGAAGACCCAAATCCATCCAGCTTCCCAGACCGAGGTAATTTACCAAAACAGCTGCGTGCCATGTAGTTTAAAACATGCAAACAAGTATTCGTCTTAAAATGATATTTATTTTAATTTTCTTGGATTCTACTTTTTTTGTTAGATAATTAAAGGTTTTAAAGAGCAATTAAAGGTAGATCACACAGCGATTCGATTACTGCTCTCCGATCTCGGGGTAAATTGAGTTTATCACTTCACTGCAGGGGCGGGGAAGGAGTGTCTGCAGCGTGCAGGCATCGCGGGATGTTGCTGCAATGAGTTCGTTATTTCTGGATGTTTAGTTGCAACTTGAGGGTGATCTACTCACAAAGCTTCATTGTTTTAGCCCCGCTGTTCAGACGCAGGCTGAAGGTTCGCTCATCTCATTCAGCCATTTGATCATCTTGAACCTAAAGGAGTTTTGTATGTTAACGTGTCTCACTGATGTGTTTTTAATGGTGGGACATCATTGGAGCTCTGTGGTCTGCACATGGGGTTAGTTGATAACAAGTGTTGCTAGCCTTCTCCTTTAAACGAATCCACGTTTCCCTTCGGAACTGGAGTCAGACGTGCTCACTGATCCAAAGGCACCACGGAAACTGCCGGGAAAAGTGGTTGCAATTGCCCATGAGCCTGATTCTCCTGCTGCCAAAAGTCCAGCCTGCGGAAATAAAAACACGCTGGGACTGGGTTGGTCTAAGTAACAGGACTGTGGTCCCAGGATTTAAACAAAAACGAGAAGAAATGCCCGAGGAGAAGCTGCTTTCGATGCCAAACTTTCTCCAGTGTTCAGCGAGTCAGTGTTACGTCGGTTTTGGCTTCACAGTTACAGCACAGCGTACGTTCATGTTTGTATCTGAAGGGACACTGTTTCCAATCCCCCGCATCAGTGTGACCCTTTATCTCCACCCTCCTCGCCTCCTTAAAATGTCCAACACGGCTGCATATGATTGGTCATCCAGCACGGACCTGCACCTGTGATTCAAGTGCCAAGAGTCTTCCCCAGATCCTGAAGTGTACTGTAGTCACCCGGCTCTCTGATTCGCTAGTTTGATCCCAGGAACGGGCAGTGGTGTGGATGTACCTCGCTACGGCCTCTCCCCCTCCCCGACCCTGCTGCCATGGCAATGGAGGAGGGTTGGCGGGGGGACTCCAGGGCCTATAGCAGAGCTTTTTCTTCCAATCAGGACATTGTGTACCAAAGCCTTGAAACAGCCCCCTCTGTGGCATGACGACAATGTGCAATTTCATACTGCATCTTGAAGACTGACTGTTTACTATGTGTGTAAAATATTTTTGAAAATGGTGACCTTGGATTCTTTAACTACTGTGCAATTTCTGTCGTTTGAGAAAACCCATCAAAGTCTATATTGCTGTAAATAAAAACCGAAAGCCCAATATTTCTATGAAGACAGTCAGAACATATATAACTTATTTTGAGATCTATTTTTTATGTTGGTTTTAGCAGCACTAGTCGGAGGTGTAAACTGTGCAGAAATGCCGAATGTGTGCAGACTATGTTACACGTTGACTGTTAAGTGTTCTTTCTCAATGTTGTGCACTGACTTCGAGATTTCAAATTTCTATTTATTTAGAGAGCCAATGATTGCATTGCTGAATATGTATTGGTAAGGATGTATCATTTGCCTTGAATGTAATGTATTATTAAATAAGAGGTTGTTCATGAGTGGGCTGCTCTCTTTCCTTTTAACAGTTGACGCTGCAGAGAAGATGTGCTCCGACTTTTAATAAGTAGTATATCTCTTTTCTGTTTACAGCTGTTCTTCTAAAGGATGTGATGAGTCTGCTTGAATTCATGCCTCAGAGGATTGTGCGTAACAAGCAGGGAGTTGCCTCAGCTCCCTTCCCCTCAGCTTTAGCATTCTTCAGCTCATTGCTTTGGTTTTACAGTTGCCTGTTCAGGTTCAAGTCTCACGGCTCTCATCAGCATCATTTCCAGTAGCTGCTGGCCCTACATTCATCAGGTGGATGCGATCACGGCTCCAAATGAACACCTGTGGTCTGCTAAATGCGCAGGCTCACGATAGAACCTATGCTGAAGTGACAGGGTTGCACTGCCCCCAAGTGGCCAAACGAAACGAAGGCCTGCCAGATGAAGCGTAGAGGAAAGCTGTCGGAGAGCAACAGTATTCACGGAATTCCAGCCAACGTGCAGATGTCTCACAGTCCACAGTTCGGAGACTGTAAATGTGCGTCAGGCTGTGGGTATTTGTGGAGTTTGGGAGGTTGTGTTTGTTGTGTCATGGCAAATGTTTGTGTTATTTACAAAAATCAGAACATCCTCAACTCTGACACATTCAATTCCACCATTTTTTGAAAACTGTCTCTTGTGGTTCCTCCATTTTTTATTGTGACGTGATACTAATTCACCATAACATACTTGACACATTGAGAACCTTTGTATACGTAATGTGTGCAGCAGTATAAGACAGTGGACCCTTAGATGCAACATCCATGAGCTTCAGAAGAGGAGAGGAGGGTGACGTTTGTCTTTTTTCACATTTAGCTGGAGAACCCCGTTTAGTTCACACGCAAATGGGAAATTAAACAACAGCCAGTCACAGAGGGAGGTAACCAGTGCGTGATTCGCTCAGGGAGCATCACAGATTTGTTATCAGAGTTCTAACCAGTTCGTTGGACTCAAAGCATAAAGCTTTAGGTTGTTTGAAATGAAATGTGGTTTTGCTTTAACGGGGCAGAGAGATGCAGAGTCCCGCAAACTTACCACTGTTTGCAGAATGTGACGTGAACTGCTGCGAACGCCTGTTTCACGTCATCGTGTTCTTGTTTTTACCAACACAGAGATGTTGATTTACGTCACAGAAATGTGTCTTTAGACCGAGTTTAAATCCTTCATGACTGTGACACTCTGGTGACGTTTGTTTTAGGTTTTTCGAGGCCTTACTCTTCACTGCAGGGGTTTCACTCAGGGAGCATCAAGCAATAGACGGAAGTAGATTTTCATACTTTTCAGGGTCCATGCTGTGATGTTCCCTGCGGCTGTAACATGGGTGGAAGTTTTGTTTCCAACAACTTAAGTATAGTGTGTTATTTATAGTGAATATATAGTGTTGGCTAAAATCATACCTCCATAGTAAAATATAGTAAAAACAGGGTAAAATATGATTACTGATCAAGTGCTGTGACTGTATAATGTTCACATATTAGATTTAAAATATGTTTCCACACGTTATTCTTTCCTTCACCCTCTATCTGTGCTCATTCTGGGTCCAACGGTGTCGGTTTGAAAAGGAAAGGAGACTGACTACAGGTTTTAAAAAAGCATTGTTTATCACGGTCGATACTTCAAACTGATCAGTACCCATGACATTGCACAATACAAAGGCATGAAAAAAAAAAAATCTGAACATTAAAATAGGTATTGCATCTTCCAAAAGCTAATTTCTCATTCATAAATACTTGCGATTTCAGTTCACTGCAGTTTCTTACAACAGAATCACAGAGTTGGTTTTTCTCTAAATAGCCAGAAATCATTTCTAAAAATCGATGAGCGTGATGTGACACGAAAAATAACAATCAGCAGACATTCTGTTGGTGTGAAGTATTAGTATATATATATTTTTTTTTTGTACAGTACAACATCGAAGGCCAAGAGTTCTCCGTAGACAAGGAGGAGTAGCAGCCTACAGGAGGAGGCGCCGATTCTGGTGAGGAGACTGTTCTGTGGCGGTCACGTGACCTCTTGAGAGGGCCGACGCAGCTGGTGAGATGGGTGAGACGATAACCATGATTTTCCGTTCCACCGCACCGCGTCCTGGTCCGATCAGAGCACAGGTGGTTTAGTTTTCCTACAGCGACTCGGACGATACATTTCATCATTTCACTCGACGACCTTCAGTGACACAGAAATCATTTCCTCCGAGCCCAAAACATGCGTTGTCAGATTGCAGATTGCTCCAAGTCTGTCGCCAACTAACCGTTCTACGACTGAAGGATTTATTAAAAACCATGTGACATGTCCTTATTCCCTGTCATGAGAAAAATCTATACATCCCTCATGCCTGCGTGTTAAATAGAAGTAAACTGAGGGCTTTGTTAAAATGTTTGTTGTCAGATCTGATATTAATATCCGCGTCAGAGCCTCACTGATAGTGAACTGTACCATGCCAGCAGACAGCAGAAATACATTTTGACGACTACTGGGTTACCTCATTTGCAAATGTCTTATAAAATCATTTTTACTCAACAAAGTTTATCTGACAGTTGTAGTTACACTTTGCAGTTTTCATTTTAGACTCTAGACATAAAATGTATAGATTGTATGTCGATTTTAAATGTTGGACTTGGACTGAATATATTTTCCCCCCTGGCATTACTTCAGTAAATAATCAGAATACTTTTTTTAACTGTTACCTTGTAAATATCCAAACATCTGATGTGCTCAAAATGTGTTTTCGGGAAGCTTTAGCTCATGCATTTCACATTTCTTACATATCTACATTAAGCATTAAACTGCTGACACAACGATGTGTTTCAATGACGCTGTAAGACGGAAGGCAGCCACAGTTAAATGTTTAGGAAAGCAGGCAGGACTAGATGTGTCCCTGAATGTGTCAAACATGTAACATACCTGTGTGATGTGATGGCACTCCCTCTGCTCCTAACTGGGGTTGGGTCTCTCTGCAGACTTTTGAATCTGTGTGGGGTGGGGGGTGGGGGGCAAAGGGCAGAACAGAGACAAGCAGCTGTTACAGTACGTGCTCTCAGGATGAGAGGTCAGATCAGCAGATCTGTGGCAGAGTAAGGAAACGCCAGAGGATGCGAGGAGCCACCAAGAGGATGGTGAGCTGCCTCACTGACTTTCACTTACTTGTTTTGTTTCCCTGTTTATTCAGTGAACAATGAGGCGGACTGCATAAGACATTATTAGCAAACAGGAAGCAGGCACACTCTTTAAGTGCATTACTACAACATTTACAAACTTGATGTAGGTTTGTCTAGCTACCAGAAGAGGGCAGAAGTGCTCTTTAGCCAACGTGAGGCTCGTAAACACAGAGACAGCAGGACAATACAAAGAAACTGACAGACACAGTAACCTCTGAGGACCAGAAACATGAAGACAATCATGAAGCGGAGGCCGGAAAAACAACAAAAGGCTGCATTCTACGGCGAGAAACTCAAGTCGAAAAACAAGAGATGAGTAACTGTGAGCAGATGGAAGTCTGTGACGAGGTCTGCCACCGAGCTGCAGATGGTTTAACTCAAATCAGATGCTGACAAAAAAAAAGATAAATAAATAAATAAATTTAAAAAAAGCTGAATTTGGAAAAACAAAGGAAAAGCTCAACAACAGGCAGAAATGTTACTGTACCTGTGATTGTTCTTTTAGGAAATCTGGTAGCTGAAATTCACCTTTAAAGACCTGGAAAAACAAAGGACCAGGTTTAGAGCTGCAAAGTTCACTGAATCGGCATGAATTCATCAGCTGCATCACCACAGTGAAGGTTTACTGGCTCATCGGATCACTTACAGACAGACTACTCATCAAATCACTCGAGAAGTTGGATTTAGGAGCGTCATTGCACGTGTGTTAAAGCGAGATCGCGACCGCTTGAAAGTCTGAGAGATGAGCTCCACCACCTTAGGTCTGTGTTGTGACATCATGCACGGCGAGCATTTTTTTTTTTTTTTTTTTCCTGGAGGCTTCTGGTCGCATGCCAGCAATTTCACGGTCTGCTCCTGATGCCACATAGTTTCCTCCCCGGGGGTTGGGGCTGACATGGGGACTCGACCGGCTCTAACTCTCTCGCTTGGCCTCATGTACGCAGTCAGCACACGCGTGGACTTCTCCGCAATATTCCTAATGTGCGTTGCTCCCACAGATACGAGCACAGGAAGTCACCTCCGTCGCGCTGAAAGGAAAACACGGGAGCACAAGGTCGCTCTGTCGAAGAATGTGGAGGGAAGCTTGTGAGGTAAAGACACGAGCCACTTTGATGTCTTCTGGAGTTCTGAAGAGCTCCTCTCATTAGCTATCGCTTTAATAGTATGAAACAGTGTAGTGATGTTTAAATTAAAATCAGGTTTGAGCTGAATTGTAGGATTAATTATGGGGGTTATGGTCCATAAACAGCTTTTTAAACTACATAATAAAAGAGCAATGTAACTTGGTGTTACTTTCAAGGCGAGGCGGCGCATCATTGGCTAGCGATGTCATTTAGTTACAGGCTACGATATTAAAACTTCGTTAAACAACTTGATGTCAAAAGGAAAGTTTTAATCAGGTAGATATTCCTCTATCAGGGCCAAATTATATCAATTGAAATCAATAAATCAATTATGTGTCTGAATTACACCTTTAATTTGTTATAACAGCCGCTGACTGTTTGAAAGCACGAACAGTTAACTAAACTGTGTGTCTTGAGTGTCTGTTTGTATTGTAAGCATGTGAACAAAGACGTTGGAGTGGTCAGCTACGGTTAAACTTCTCGTCTCTGAAACGTCTTCATCCTGGTACTACAGTGTACTTTAGTTTACCATAAATAGGTAATTGTCTGATTTACATAAGGGGAGTGATGCTTTTCAGACCTAAAAAGGCAAAACAAGTCAGATGCTTTGAGCACAACCTGGATGTTGTTTTTGGCCTCACCCTCCATGCTCCCTTCATCTTGAGGTTGATGTCTATCTCCAAATGCTACCTGGTGTGAGTCTGCTGACATTTACAAAGCAGATCTGAACAGAATGGAGGAAAAGTCTTCATGCGGTTTCTCGCTGCTTTTGCACTGCCGCTGCCGTTTTGGCTTCCCCTGCTCGTCGCCGCCGACCTCAGCCGTGCCTGAAACGTCCCCGACATCAGAAAAACAACCGCAGGCAAACGGATTTAGGCAGAGCAGAAGGGGAAAGACAGAATTCGGATGCACCGATCGTTTTAATCTCACAAGGTTGCACGGCTCAGTGGTAAATGCTCATTTTGAATTGGTTTCCATCTTAGAACCAATAGACAGTACTGAGTCACTCTAATCAGGTAATCAATGAATACCTTTTGTTTAAGCCTGTGCAGGACCTCCACACAGTGGGAGGACGGGGTCAAAAGTCCTGCCCCCCCCCCCCCCCCGAGCTTCAGTGATTAAAACTTGCCCAAAACACAGAACTCATTCCTTAATCCCCTTGCGTGCCTTCATGCATGCTTGCGTGTTTGCCTGGAGCCAACGCGGGGCCAGAAACTGAACGTAATCTCAAATCATTTCCAACACCAGAGACAGAGAGGCGAGCGCATGTTTCTGATTTCCTCCTGGGTGCCATTTTGCAGCTTTCCTCTGCGAACGGAGGCTCCGGGCCAGGCTGCTCCCGGCCGGTCCAAACCTTCTGCTCTGACAGAAAAAGGGCGAGCGTGCACAAGCGGAGCAGAATGCCCTGCAGTTGTGCGCTAGGTCACACACTTGGGGTAATAAATCAAAGCGGTGTATGATCAGGAAATGTACAGAGGAGGCTGAGATGTCTGCATTGCATGCTACAGATCAATCTGTCCTTCAGAGAGGAGACAGACGGAGACGAAGGGCTGCCTCTGGAAAAGTCCAGACTTCATGTCTGCATGTTTGGATCTCTGCAGTAACATGAGGCCAGCCTGCTCTTGTCCAGCAGACTCTGACCTCCTAAGGATCTGTTAAAAGGCTCATGAAAGGAGAAACAGTCGTGCACTGGAGGGTTTACAGACTCTTCTAGCGAGTCGGATTAAATAAGCAGATAGACTGTCAGCGCGATCAAAAGGACGTCAGGCCTCCAACACATGGCTCAGTCCCTGATCAGCTGAGCGGCTGAAGAAACCGAACTGCCTTCCTGCCATCCTCCCGGGGTAAAACATAGCAAGCTGACCCCGTTTTTAAACACAGTCTTATCTCTAAGCGCTGAGTTGGTTTCTAATTACAGCTACAGGAAGTCAGCGCTTCAACTGCATGTTTTTAGTATTTAATTAGCGCCTCCATGACACATTGAGCTCGAAACTCCGCACAGCAGCCCACATTTGACAATACAAGTCAAATAGAGCGTGCGTGTGCTAACGTGAGCCTGAACCAACCAGTATCGAAACGCACCAACAATGACGTCCACCCATCAATCAATTTTTCGGCCGAAGCTCACTGGATGGCGAGCTAGCATCTGCTTGTCTACGGCCGTTCGCCACATCACAAGGCTTGAGGTGACAAGCGCCAACCCTTGAGGCTGTCACCCAGCTCTCGATCACTGTCACTAATTCATGTTTGTTATGACTAGCCCACTTTGCAAGCTTCACACTCTTGGAATGCACTTTCAGTTTAATTATTTTTGTTATCTAGTAATTGAGCCTAAAAGTTCATTATTGACTTAGCAAAAAGATGGTGTTTTGCTTTTGTAAACCAACTAACTATCTTGGAACGTCTCATTTTTGTTTATTCATTCCCTAACTTTTGTTTAATTTGTGTTTTTAATTTCCATTCCATTTCCTACACTTCTTCATTTTAACCCTAAAAGACCTAAAACTCCAAACTGCATCAGTTTTTAATAAACACACATAATAAAGTGAGGCATGTTGGCTGCAACAAACACAGAGCGTGTTCCAATCCCCAACCTCAACCGCTCAATGAAAGGATTAAACATTCACAAGACAGATGCGTGAGGGAACAGACACCCTGAAAACCTGCCACAGCACGCTGCCGCAGAGCCCAGCCGGGGGAGTGGCTAGCACAGTCGGGTCAGCCAAGGTGCCTGCTGATACAAACAGCAGGTCAGTCCAGCGTGGCGGTGCCAAACTAAACCCTGCAGTGGTTCAGCCGCAGCATTACAGCTGGAGCTCCCTGTGACTAAGCCCTGGTCCCGGGGGGTTAAACGTGGTAACAGCCCAGCGCGTTTGAAAAGCTGCCAGTGTCGAGCCGCCCTCTCTGGGTGGAAACCTTCAGGGTATATCCTTACCTCAAACAAAATGCTTCTATCTGAACTGCACAATGGAACTCCTCAGGAGACTGGGTGTGTGTATACACTCTGTTGTTTGTGTTAGTAGGTGGTCCCACTACCAAGTCTTCACCAAGCTTAAAAAATGATTTTGATGGTACAAAGTTATTATATTGCACCACATCCTAAACATTAGTGTCATGATTACTTTTTTCTTTTACTTTCCAACTGTCTTGTGGGAGTTTTTGCGAGGAGAGATAAAACAGATGAAACAGAACCAAAACATTTAAACTTCTGAACTTCTCCACAAAGAGGAGCCCTCTACGAAAAGACAAATGTTTGCTTCTACACCTTCAGAGTATTGTTGCTGTTCGGAGTTGCTGCTACCAGTATTGATAGTTTCAATACCTTCATCCTGTATTAACAACTGGATTCACAACACAAAGGCTTTGGTGATTGAAATGTAGCCATCTGTAGACCAATATCATCAAACTTTATGGTGACTTTATGGTAACAACATAATGAATTGCAGTCCAACAGCCTTTCCTCTAGTGTAGCGCTGTGAAAATATAAAAGGTGCCTTCATGAGAACATCAAACCTTACTTTAAAACCTTCTCTAAAACCAAAACAAACAGCCAGTTTTAAAGTTGCATAAGTTGACCAGGATCCCCTGATTCCACCAGGTTTCTGACGCTGCTAGATGATCCAAAAGGATCCAACAGGATCCAAAAAAGCACTTTGTTTCAAGCGTACTGGGTCCTTAATCCTGCTCAGTGCCACTACTGAAAAACTGTTTGACCCCAGCCTCGTGTGACTCAAACAAATCCAACAAAAAAAGAAAGCCTGAGTAGATCTGGCAAACACTAACTCAGTTCAACCCTTGATCTGAGGTAAAGTATTAAGACACATCAATCAATAAACACTTCATGTGAGGTCCTCATTAATAAATCTTTCAGCCACTTTCCATGTTCGTCCATCCGATGGTTTCACGAATACGAGTCTCCGTTGAGGTCTAAGAGCCAAAGAGCGCCACGATGGCCGAGCGCTGACGAATCAATATGATATGATTAGCCTGCACATCATTAACTGTCCTCACATCAATATGAAGGAAAAGGTCCAGCCACAGAACCAAAGCACAACACGCTGGACGAGGATCTCCGCAGACGTTTGTTCCTCATCTCTGCACTAACTCATCTTATTATTGTTAGCGTGGAGAAACTGAGAACTTATCGATCCCGATATCCATTTCTCACGCGGGATCGGCACAACTGCAAAGCCACTTAAAAGCTATTGATTGCGGCTTCGAGAGCCAGGCCCGACGAGCCTCATTTACAGCACGCTGGAATGACCTCTGCCGACCAGCGGTTAGAGGTGAGGCAGTGACAAGCAGAAGTCCAGGTGTTGTAGTGGATATCTTAGTGCCAGATACATAAGGATGCCTTGATACAGGTGTGGGTATCAGTTTAACAGCCCAACTCTAACCCTGCCCCCACCTAAGACCATACTGCTTTACAACATCCATAAGTCCCTGGTAACTCACAAGGCTAATGCAACCTATTGGTGGTCTGTCCCCTTCCCTCTTACCACTGAGCATTAAGTATCTCCTTGCCACACATCACACCAATGGATGGAGACTTTTAGTTCAGTCTGGATATAGAAAATGTCCAACTAAGACATTTGTGAATATAGACCCAAAGTGTCACATTTAAAGCTGACGATGGTAACTTACCGTACAGGTATTTTTGTTTAGCTGTGGTGTAAATAATTCTGTGATTTGGGCAAGGACTGTACTGGGGTATTTGTGGAGTAAACTTTTAGAATTCTAGGTGTCATTGAAATTCAATTTAGAAATAAAAACTATTAGATATTTACCACAGCTTTCTACGACACAGTGGCCCAAACAAATCTAGCATGCAGTGTTGTTCAGAACATCCATGCACAACCCAGCTTCCTCTTTTCCTTCACTTATCTGCAAATGATACCCTGAAAGTTCTCAGAAGGTATGCGTCAACTCGGTTAAGTGTTGTGACCACAGGGTAGGCAATGTTTAGAAAGATTACCTTTAAAGACAAGCCTTCACTCAGTGGGAAAAAAAACTACAAAGCACGACAGAGATAAGGCTGCTCTCACCAGGTCAAGCCTTAATCATGCACATCACCACCTCAAGAAAAAAAAAAAGGAATCCACTGTGTTCTACGGCAGCTCCCAAACTATTTCTCTGCTCAGCGGCTAGATCCAGGGCTGCAGATTCTGTGGTGAAATCAGGGCTGAAGAGAGGAGAGAGACAGAGGGTAAATATTTGGATGGGGCTGGGTGAAAATTCAAGACAGCAGAGAGAGCATTTCCACATGTGGCTTTATCACACGGTTTAGTTGAGGGCTGGTTGCCAGATGTCTTATGCAATGCAACACTGAATTCGGAGAGGGTGGCCTTGTATTTGGAACGATCAGATCCCCCGTATTCTGAGAAGAATCCTCTTCCTGAATGATGCTTTGAGCTTGAGTCATTTTGAGAAGCGGATTTGAAATACCATGAATGAACCCTGTTTTTAGAAACAGCGCATCCCTTGAACTTGAATGACCCTATACCAAAAAAAAAAAAAAAAAAAGAGCACGAAAATGCAGAAGGTCTAAGAGGGTGGTGCTGAGTTAGCAGGATGAATTGAATTCAAACTCGATTCAAATCATTTCGGGGCTAAGGTGGCTAACGTTAGCTTAATAAAACCAAATGAAGCACTGCTGTGTAATTGCATCAGTACGAACTTTATGGCTCTTCTCTGCTACTGTACCACTGCGTTTCAGCACCATTAGCATGTTGTTGCCGAGTTACACAGACAACTTTACCACACGGCATTGTGTTGATCTGCCTTTAAGCTCAAATGGCCCAAAAAAAAGTAATGAATGAAATAAAATTTAGCAAGGCAGTTATAAATCTGGGTATTTGCACAAAGCCAGAAAGCATTATGTGACAACTTTTGAAACTAGACTTTTGAAACTAGCTTTCAATACTTAATGCTACACTAAAAATTCGGTGGAACTAAAAAACTTCAGCCTAGAGGTCAATGATCCTCTCTTATTAAACAACAGAAGAATGCGGGCTTAAAAGCAGCTTACAGATTCTGAGAATGTTGTCCTTAAGCATTCCAACATGTATAAGCAAACTGGCCACAATGCCTGGTAGGAGATCCTCCTCTGTATGCAGGAACTCCTGCCCAGGAGGGAGGGGGGAGGACAAGCAAACAATAATATAAACCCCACAGCTGGGTTTGATCCTGGGGAATCACACTAATAACCTGCAGATGTACACAGCATAAATCTGGGCAAATGAGCTTCAACATACACGTTGTCATGTTGTCACGACACATAATGGCGTCGTGTGAGGAGCGGAGCCGGAGGGAGAACCAGCACGCAGAGAGATGGAGAGGAACTGCGTCCAAAATATGTCAACTGGACCACAGGCACATTTGAAAAGCATTAACATGCACAACATGCTGATAACACTGGTGGAACAGCATGAGGGCTTCATATCTGACCAGCACGCTGACATATGGCAGCCTTGATGGAAAACTGACTCAGCTTTAAAGCCAAAGTCCAAAATTTTGGCTTTGTGCTTATCTTACAATGAGATGTTGGGGTTTGAGGAGTGGTTGACTTTAATGCTATTGATCAGCACCAGCTGCCCGTAATGACTGCAAGCATCATTTCAAAAGTCACGGGGTTAGAAGCATAAAGCTCCACGTGCATCCGAAACATCAGATCACCAACAAAAAGACAAACACATGCATTCTATTCAAAGATGTGCATTCACATGACTCAGCAGTGGTCTGTTTTTCAACAGCAGATGTATGGAACATCTCCTCATTGATGCTCGCTAAAGCTTGTGACAATCAAGTTAACGTAAAACAACTCTGAAGTTGCTGGAAAAACACGTTTTAGACGAAGGTAGCCCCCTTCTTTCAGTCTTTGTGCACAGCCAGGCTAAACACGAGGATACCATCTTGTCAGAATAATCCCTTGCCAACTCGTCTGATACTTCTGCAGAGGTTAGAACCTTGTCACCACTCAAGCAGTCTTGTAAATCCACTGAGATTTGAACGCAAGAGGAAAATCCCCGTTGAACAAAGAAACTTTAGCTATTAAAAAACATGACTCATAGTTTTCATGTTTGAACATTAGAGTGGCGTCATGCAGACCATTGTTTGCTATTCAACAGTCAATAATCAAACATTTACGTATTCACATCTGTATTTCCAAAGATACTGCAGGATGTTACAGAAACTGCATTAAAAATGACATTATACTTGATAACAAGATACTTCAACTCCTGTAATACATCATTAACAAATTAATAAGAAGAAGAATATGTCTTTTTAAATTACGCTTTAAATCACTGTGGATGATAAACTCAATCACTATAAAAACAAGCTACTCCTACTTCGAGGAGTAATCCTTATAGAGAGCACAGGAAGATATATATTTGCAACTGTGCAACCTTGTCTGCAGTTTCCATCTCTGTTTGTGGTCAGACATACTTTTCCAGTGAATACCCCAACGAAAAAAAAAGGTTTCCTCTCCCCTCACATCTTACTCTGCAAATGTTTTCCATTTGAGTCATATACCAGTTCTGAAAACATGAGGAACTGCACCAAGTTCACTCTTTCTTTACGTCCTGGCCCCCCATTTTTGTTCCCCTAAAACAAACGGAAAAGCAATTCAGACGCTTCAGAAAAGTATATATTGGCTCAGACTCCAAACTGGGTTAAAGACAATCCCATCAAGAGCTATTGGAATGGCTCTCGACTTTTCCACAGAGAGAAAAATCAAACCGCACAGCCCGCTGAGCAACATCTAGCACGAAACCATCATTTTGTTTCCTCACAGTCAAACTGACATTATCCAAATTACTTTATACAGTAAACACAAGAAATCAAGGCCAAACTAACAAACACCTATTCTTATTTACAGTCATTCTATTATAACCTGCTCTTCCTTACAATAGCTGTATTCAGTTACCTCCCACCTCTCACATTTAACAGTCTGCCCTGGATATTTGTATTTCACTGAGTGTGCAGATCCTTGCCCCATGGATATTGTGTTGCTGCGGTGATGTACAACACAAGTCGCTGCTTTTTGCAATCGGGGAGACACTTCCCGCTGGAATGAGAGATGGCAGGAAATAGAGTTTTGCTGAAACAACACTTCCACATGATAAATAAAAAGGGTGAGAGAGAGTCACAAACAGCACGTGCACGCCTATGAGACTGCCGCCTTCGGTTACTTGTGACTTGCGCCATGAAGACACTGATGTAATCCAGGTGGGGCAGAGTAATGCTAGCTTTAAGAAGAACACCGACCTGCTCATTAGTGCAACAGTAGTTTGTTTTCTCCATCATTCTGTTTGTGTGTGTGTGAGAGAGAGAGTGACTGCATAGGAGTTAATGGCAGTCTGTGAAAATGGAAAGCAAGGTTAACAATCTACCTATTTTCTTAATCTAGTCAAAGCATGACAACAATATACTTTTGAGTATCAAAGTTTAAGATACATAATGAAGCACTTTATACTATGTGGCCACAACTAAAAATTAACTTTGGGTATTACCGTGCTGCTATAGCTGCCTCTACTCTGCAGGTTTCAGGCTTTCCACCAGATGTTGGAAACCCTCTTCAGGGATTTTCTCCCATTCAGCCACAAGGGCATCAGCGAGGTCCAACACTGATTTGGGGCAATTAGGTTCAGTTTGCAGTATGCGGCTCATCCCAAAGCTGTCGGATGGGGTTGAGGTAAGGACACTGTCTGAGCTATGGAAGTTACTCAACATGCAACTGGGAAATTTCTTCTTTACGGACACATACAGACTACAAGAAGCCAGATAAATCTTCTGGCCTGATACATTGGTTGATATTGCCTTTTGAGATATATAACGGTGACAGAGTTTATGTCATTCGAGAATTTGTTTGAGGTGGTGAAGATTGACTTTATTTGCGCATGGGGCAGCCACATAAACAAAGAACACCTCAACTTTAGGGTCAACGTTTATATTTACAAAGACTCCGGTAGAATTATCATGAGAAAACCACATTACTGGTCTCAGGTATACTCATATTATTTCTTGGAAATGTAGGAACTAAGAATAAGTATTTTGGGGTGGACAATAATAAGCACTATGGCTGAACAGATGAGATGTTTTAGGAAAATACCCAGATACCTGGAAAGAGTTCCAGGCTTTGTGCTTGGGAGCAACAAATCAGCCAGAAATGTTTGGACAGCAGTCCAACAGGGGAGAGGTCAAACTTGGAAAACACGCGACCAGTCAATGGACAGACATTCTTCACCACTAAATGGCTGATCCAACCATAAACAACACTTTCACAACTCAGCATTTCACAATTTTTCAACATTGTTTCATCTCAATGATGACTACAACATGAATCTAATACTGTAGAGTTTCAGAGAATTTCAAACTAACGGAAACAACAGCTGCTGTTTTTCTACATCCTTAGCTAATGTCTCCTTGGGTGGTGTACAATGTAAGATCATCTTCTTCATGGCACTCTTGATGATTTACAGTCATTTACCACTGTCTCAGATTATTGCTATCAGGAGTTATTGATGTTAGAATCTCTTTTACTGCTTAATGAATTTGGGCACCTAAGCACCAGGAGGACCTTGAAACCTCGCCTCCACAGACCTTGAGAGATTGTCGCCTAGCTCAGAAATCCACTACACAACACAAAGAGAGGGGCTGCAGAGCATGTCAACTGATAGCTCCGCTTGAGCAAAAGGATTTAATAAAACATATTCTGCTCCAAAAATAGCAAATGCCTTCCCAAGATATGAGAGGGCTTTGACATCTGGCAAGGACATCACCTTCTGAAGCAAAGCGGACCACGCTCATTCATACACACAAAGTTTACGTAATGTTAAGAGTGGTCGGCCATTAATCGAAATGGCAGTAGTCAATCTCTGGAGATATGACAAAAATGTATGTGCATGGGGGAAAAAAAAATCAATGTCACGCTGACATTTAGAAATGCAAAGTGAAAATGTCCCCTGCTGCTGTAATCCAGGACATCCCACGTTGTCTTATCAAACACAATGCAGCGGACCGGACGTGGCCTTTGTCTGGCTGAGATCTCAGCTTTTAAAGGGACACTTCAGTGATTTATGAAACTACTTTCTGAAGTCGGAGGACTACACCACCACAGTCTCTAACAAATTTGTAGTCTCCAAGCCCGAGATGAGATAACTTTTATGGCATCACTATGACCTCACCAGGGTGAGTCACAAAAGACGTTTTCCAACTGTTTTGAGATGCTCAGTAGTTTGGGGTATAGTTCCTGTGGGGCCCTATTACACAATAGTCAGACAAACTAAAAAGTCGCATTGCTTCACACTACTCAGTTGACACCCAGATCACAACCAGTAATAACAGATCTAGCAGGAAGAACATTGCAAGTTGTTTCTTTTCAACCCAGAATTATATTGTTATTACTGTGGTCTGTGCTGAATGCGTTGATCCAACTTTTGAAACAGGTACCACCTCAGTACAGCATGCAAAATCGTGGTGTGATGCGCACAGTGTTTAGGGGTGACTGAATAATAGTCTGTGTTTTGGAGAATGGACAGCAAGTATATGCCGTCTTTTGTCAATGATCTGAAATTTGAAATAACAGCAGTATGGCCTCTTTAAGGGGATTGCATTTTGGCAAATGCGGTTGTTTTCTTTTGATAAAAAGGTATATACCACTCAGATATGTGTCCGCGACAAATAAGGATACAGCCAGCTGCGAGTTGGCAGAGTTCACTAAATAAATATGTCTATTCTGTTTATTCTGTAATATGTTAATATGTATGTTTTTAAAAGGGGGTGATTATGCTGGACCTGGCCAGTGACTTCAACAACAGCCTTTGTCTTTATGCTAAGCTAAGCTAACCAACTGCTGGCTATAGCTTCATAACTGGAAACCGATATACAGCTTCTCCTCCATTTCTCAACTAAGAAACTCCCAACCAAGAGGGTGACCAAGTGTTTCTCCCAAAATGTTTAATGATGCATTTAAATTAGGTAATTACAAAGCTGACTGCCATCAAAATAGATGGTTCAGGGTCCAAGTGGTTACAAACTCCAAAGAGGTGCTGGCTGAAAGAAGAAAAAGTACTTACCCTTCTAGTATTGTCCAGAACTTTGGGGTCAGGTCGACCATAGTTAGGGGGATTGGCATGAGGATCATAGCCTAGTCTGGACAGCATGGGGGCGATGACAGCCATGTCCCTCACGACGTCGGCTGGGATCTTCCCCACCCACTTGGACAAGGCCTCTACATTGACAGGCTTGATGACCTGGTCTGTTGACCTCTCCACCCTAATGACAGAACAAAAAAAATGTTTGTTTCAGTTGTGATCTGAGGTAGATAAAAAGACTTCATCAGTTTCAAGTTTTTAGCGTTTGTTGAAGCACATGCAGAAACCAAAGAACTCGGGTTTTCATTCCAAATGGGTCTCTCTACAACCAAGTAGTTACATCCTTTTTAAATGCTGTATTTCTTGCTGTAAATCCATATGAAATCCATCAGTTAATGAATTTTGGTTTACATAACCAATTAACCAGCCACACTTTTAAAGTTATCTCATGCAAGTAAAATGTTATGGTTGAATTTATTGTAGTTAGCATTACTTCATTACTGCACACACAGTTCCCTTTGGCCTTGTTCTTACAAACAAGTTTAAAAGTTGCTGTTTAAAAACCACCTGTCACTGTAGAGATTATCAGAATAGTCAGAGAATTCCCAGTTAGCCCCGCTTGTCCCAAAATGACCCAGTTCCCAACAGATCAGATCAGTTCTGTTCACTCTAACTAAGTTGTTGTTATTGGACCATAAGACAGTAAAACAATGGCCTCTGGCCTTTTTATCCCAGTGAGTCCTGGTTAAATATGCAAAATATGTAACCTCTCATTGTATCAGTTCATTCCTCTGTCAACATGCATCACAATCTATGCTCAGCCTGTCTCAAACTCGACATATGGAATGAATATAGTTTCTCTGTTTAGTTATTCAGTTATTTCATAGACTGTGTCAAAGAGGTAACATGGCCAAGAACTGCAAAGTCATCAAGTTTTCCAACAAAGAATCAAAGTGACTTTATTTATACTGCTGCACAGTCTATTTTCTGAATAAAATCAGGCACAATTGTTAGTTTGAAGAGGAATTCAGGCTTCACGGTAAATTATTAATTGTCTGCAATTAAAGATTCAACAAGCAAGGGGATTGGAGCATCTGGACTGCGGCTTTTGTTTTCTGGAATGGCCAAAGTTTACCACCACCGACCAACATGAGGGGCCTGATGTCAAATCTATGCTGATGTAGATGACTGCACTCCTTACAATTAGCACCCAACAAAGCAATGGACACACAGGCAGATGAATTATTGCAAAAAGGGCCAATATAGCTTTTATTTAAACCGTGTTAAGATCTGGTATTCTACATCAGTCTAATCAACATAAACTTAAATGCACATCTTCCACAATTTTCTTAATGACTTTTATGACAAACGTGACCCACTCCTACAAGAAGTCGTGTCACTATTGTTTAAAACTTGAGGTAAAGCATTAATGCAGTGTATTCTTGATCCGTTGTGGTTTAACCTTTGCAACAATGGTTGGTTTACCAAAACTGTTAAATACAGATAAATTTATAAAGGCATCTCCTACTTTTCAACCAGACTATGCGTAGGCAGCACAAGAAATTGTGTGCCAAATACAGAACAAGGATGAAATTCTGAGTTATAATATAATAATAAATAATACAAGGCCAGTCAACATAAAATGTGATATAAGAAATCCAAAATGATGTGAAGAACATTTTATCCTTGCTGAGATAAAAGCCTCCTTGAGTGTACCAAAACAAAAAAGCCCCTTCTGTTCCCCTGGCTGCTGTTAGAGACGTCTCAGGTCAGCGTCTTTCCACACGCACACTTCTTTTCACCGTCTACAGTCCAGCTTCTATATCCCTATGTTTCCTGTCTGACTCTGTACCTCAATATGGCAATTCACTTCCCTCTAATCCATTTACTTTGCAATTGAATCTTTACACTGTTCGAGTATAGTCTCCTGCATGATTAATAGAGTGAGCTGGTTTTGTCATCTCAGGAGATCGGTGGAGATGGTTTCTGAGAGACGGGCCATGATCCAAATATCCACTCTGCAACAAATGGGTAGGGAATCACTTTAGGTAACTCCATCAAGACCCAAGAGGCTGCTAAGTGTTGATGTGGAACATAAACTGATAAAGACAAAGACTGAGTGTAGCGAACACAGCTAAGCTTCACCATCATGTTGGATGCAGACAATCTTATTGACAGAGTAAAGAAAGATCTACTCAAGACGCATACACACACACACACTTATTTTCCTATAAATACAACCTATATAAAATATAAACATGTGAGATTTGAAAATAGAATAGACATTTTTTTCCAAAGTGGCCACATGCCTGATGTGGCCTCATGTCCGTACTAAATAAGATAAGTGTAGCAAGAGATTCAAGCAGACTACGACTTCATCATGATAGTTTGCTTGCGAGTTGACAATGTGTGATGTACCAGTTTTACCAAAAGCAAAGTCCTCAGATGGAAATACCATAAAGTTATTTCATTATTTAGGTGAATATGTACTAAACATTAATCGGGATATTATTTACTATCTGCATATGTTGCAGACTAGATCAAATATTAAAAATCCCTCCTCACGCTTTTGTAACACAGACTTTAAGTCTTCTTGCCATATAGATACAAATAGATAAAATGAAAAAGAGCCTATGCTCCAAAGATTGTACTACGTGACAAACTAAACAGGGACCAACTAATGGAAAAACGGTACACAGCGAAACTCCACAGGGAGATAGATTACATTAGTGAAATACTTTCCTTCACCCAGTTTTGATATTGAATAATTAAATAACTGTCATTCAGAAATGGTCTTAAATTCATTCATAACAACTGTATAGTTGCCCACTTGTGGTAATGATTAAACCGCTGGTAAGTCAAGTGTGTGGTCTGACAACATGAGAGGCTTGACTCACAATGCTAAATGCTGCAATTGAGAGCTCCACATGCTACTACGTATTGTGCTATCTGAGCTAACATTAGCAAAAAACCCCAGACACGTGGGGTCTTCATTCAGAGCTTTTTAAGGTGTTAAAATAAAAAAGTGAGGAATATGTTTCAAAACTGGAATACACAACAGTGACCTTCTCATTAAACTATTTATGTCGTTGCAAACCTGATAGGATATCAATAATCAAATTTATAATTAAACTGAAAATGTTACATTGCACTTATTGTGCAATGTTTGTGATTGATTGCTCAGCTCCAACAGTGTTTGACTTGCATGTTACACTCCTTCATATACTCAACAGCACAATAAAATGAGGGTGACTATGCTTGGATATAAATATCCCATCTGTTTGTTTCCTGTCATCAGTCTACAATCATTTGCACCCACACTGTTGAAAAAGAGACACACAAACACACTCATCTTCCTGGCTTTAAATGCGATGTGACAAAAAACCTTTCCGTCCGTCACATGACCACTTCCCTTCAGGCTGATGCTCTTAATGGCCTCCAGCTTGTCAATTATTCATTGCTGGGCCTCCTTTACCCAAGGTGGTGTTCTGTATCACCAACGGCTGATAACAGAATCGGATAGAGACACTGAGATCCCAAATAGGATGGAGAGTTAGGGAGGAGAGATGGAATGGCTCCCTGTCCTGGGATAAGTAATGGAGCAAGCTGCTCAGCGTAGCAGGACCTTCACTAAATCAAGGCCAAGTAATTGATGTTAATGCTAAGACAAGGTCCCGCTCTGGGGCCTGGTTGCCCACTGATTGAGATTTTCATGTAGATAGAGACCTGAAGCTACGGGATTGTGGAGAGGTAAGAGTGCTGGTGGGTGTAGAGGGCAAGAGGCATTTTCTGGTGTCATGGGGGTTGACTTTAATGCACTGTGGGCAAAGCACTTGAGAGGAGGTGGGGCAAAATGTTTATGCTGGTAAAAGGTAGTTGCGCTGCCCCGAAGGCTACTTGTGGCTGGCCTCCTCCTGACATCAAATTGTATCAGGCCCCATTTAGATGAGAGGTATGATGGTAGACCAAAGCCTGTAGCAGTCGTGTTGACTGTGTACTGAATAGGAGCTACTATAGAGGGCTTACAGAGTAAAAACCTGTCAGGCTACGTTTTAATCCACACATAAAGTAGAAATACTTCTTTGCACAAGGTTCTGACAAGCCTGACATTCAAGAAAAATATACTTTAAAATCACCAAAGTTTGTCCAAATGTGTTATTTTCTGTTCATGGGCCCATTTCAACAGTTTTGCAACATGCAAGCCAGGGCTTGCAATTGTTGATGATCATCAATGACAGTGATTTATTCTCATGTTCATTTTGACATGTGTACACATTAATATTTTGCAAAGGTTTGAAGGGTTTTCAGTAGCACAGTCTCAGCATAGCTGTATCTTTTGCAATATGACTCTGTTTAATTGACATTATATAGTTTGTGACTATATATATCTCAAGTGTTTGAAATTGACTGACACTAAACATTACATTACATTACATTCATGATTATGTGGCATAAATTTGCTGTACCATAACCTGATGGTATGGCCGAAGTGGTATGGAACAACTCTCCCAGTTTTGGTCTTGTAATCCCTGTTTACCTGAAAGAATTTTGGACATTGGTCTCTAGTTGCGTCTTTTAACAGCAGACTGTTATATACAGACACGCAGGACAAAGCAGTGTCTCCATGCTTATCTTCAGCTCAGCTCGGAGGGCCCTGGTTGAGGTCTGCATTCATGAATATTTGATTAGAATCAATTTGTGGAGGGGTGTCATGTGCACTAAACGACCACAGATCTGGATCTGGATCTCAAAGAGCTCTCATCGCCCTCTCTCTGCGCAGACTTTGAGTACATTTGTGCCCTCATGTTTGTTTTTCTTTTTCAAGAGCTGTAGCATTCTATAATTGTGCTAGGAAAACAGTTAAACATAAAATCCTTGTTTTAATCAAACATGACCTCTGAAGAGGATCCGCACATGTCTGGACCCTACTGATGACGAAAGAGTGTTTCGAGAGTCAAGGACATTGTGGCCTTTCTGAGATTCAAGGGCCCTTATCATTGAGTCGTCACGGTCCAGTGTTATAGTTGTATGGCTCGAGAGCACTAGAGAGTCTACATGGTCTCTCGGCCTGAACCACAACACACCTGACAGGATCTTAAGATGAGCTTGAATTTACGATTTGAGAAGTTTATTTTGCTTCAAAACTGTTATATTCACAGTTATCTAAGCCAACACCAATCCATTAACATATGCCTGGATCAGCCATCATTACTGATACTTTGGATAGGCTGGGGACATGTAATGATTTTTGCAGTACACAACAGTGCATTTTGCAGATGGACTGGGTAAACTCAGTGTGCTACTCTTCAGACTTGCCAGCTTCTCTGCAGATGATCTATTGTTCGAACATTCAGCACAATAGACAAGTCAATACTAATCACTTACATGTGTCTCCTATCAAGTAAAGAAGGATAAATGTGTCTACTGCTCAGTAAACAAAAGAAAATAAGATCTGTAATGTGATTAGATATTGAACAAAAGTAAGATATATCCGTTTTTAACAATATCAAATGAGCAGGAATGAAGTGACCACCAGAAACAAAGACTGAACTCAAGTTGCAGCGGCAGGTTTCTCTAAGCATCAATCAAAAGTTGACCCATTGGAGGGGTGTATTTCCTGTCAGATCCAGCAGATGCAGATCAGTACAACTTGCCATAAAACTGAGCAGAATTTTGCTGAAGTTTAAATATTCAAACATTTACAACTACTTGGGCTAAACAACAGACACAAAGAATGAACTGATCTCAAATACGGTGATGAAAAGGGATGAAATCATAAAGCAAAAGGAAATGCGCATATTCAGTTTGATATCAATATCTGCACTCCATTGTGTTACCTAATTTTGGTGGTAGGAGAAGTGCTGCCTTGTCTGACTTGTTCTATGGTACCTTTTCATTCCCATGACCTCATCTAAAACCACAAAAGTAGTGACAATGGTTTACAGGTCAGATGTCAGTATATAAACTCAAAAATAATCTCCAAAGGTCAGCAACTTCCTAGTTGCAAAATTACTGGTTAATCAGCAACTTTAAGAATCTGGAATTTCACTTCTTTATCTAGTCTGGATTCTAGGCTTAAGAAGGCCGTCCTTAAACAACAACAACAACAAGTTCAAGCTCATGTGTCAGCAAATATCAGCATTGCTGATGAGTCCTTGGGAGAGAGTACCAGTGCTTTGGAGACGGGCTAGAAAAATAACATTCCTCTATGAGGGTGAACAGCTTATAATTGCAGCTGTACACTGAGGTATTTTTCGCTTACTTCATCTAATACCCGCTGACTGGTTGCTTGGTGCTTTAGTGAAAATGCAGTAACGGACTTGGGCCTACTACTACTGCTGCTACTACAGCACCATCAGTGGTAGGCAAATTATGTCCACTGACTAAATCCTGGCCTGCATTAAAATAATAAGTGGTCCCCTTCTTCTATACAAGTTTAAATTTAATATAAAGTTTGAAATACAAATGCAATGTTCATTTACATTCAAATGAATGTCATCAGCTTATATCGCATAAAGAGAAGCAAGGCTGCTGTGCTTCCTTCTAAAAGTGAGATGTCCTGCCTGCTTGTCCTGTTGAGTCACAATGCAGCAGCTGTATATAGTCAAAAAGTCATTTTATATGAAGAATAAGACAAATAAACAATATAAATTATCCATATATATATAAAATGTGTATTTTAACAGAGATTTAGCCTGTTTTACCACAACAAACGTGGTCTAAACATAAGGACGAAGCAGTGAGACTGTGATGCTGATATTTTTAACAGTGTCTCTACAGAAGTGTAGCTTGAGCAACGCATTAGCGAGGTAGCGGCAGCAGCTTCAGCGTTTCATTGCCATCTACACACAATGCAGACAGCCACGCCACTGAGTGAAGGTCATCAATATCAGACAGCACAGAACATACTGTCAAGTATGTGTGTGCATTCTGGTAAAATTAGCAAAAATGGCTGCTGTAATTCTGTGAGCCTTCATTTATTAAAGAGAAGCATGACATCTGCCCTCAGATGAAATAGTTACGTTTTATAAATCAAAGTTTTTCTGAATTGAAATATGATTGTAAGGTTTTACTCTAAACATGTAAAACACTGACGCACAACTAAAGTGAACTGTTGACCGCTGCTCTACATTATCATCACAGCTGCCTTTTTGTTGCTTCTCTTAGTCAAACAGATTAGAGCCATGGAATGCAAGAAGGAAAACAGAGGGAAAGATAAATGAAATATGTAGCCAATTACAAATTTCTAAACAGAGGAAGGAAGTCTACCTCACTTTTTTATTACAGTGGAAATGAGACCTTCTTCATAAAGAAGTGCAGTAAAGGCAAAAAAACATTTAGAGGAAAAAGTGCTCATTGAATGCAAAGCTTTTTTTTTTTTTTAAATAAAAACCATGAGTGTTCTCATATGCAGACAATAACAAAATGTGGTCCAAATGTCTCCAGAGGATATGGAGTGTGTTCTGGTGCTACGTGGCAGGAAGAGGGTGGTAGCGGGGGGGGGGCAGACAGAGGAGAGGAATGAGATTGCACTGCTTCAGCGTTTCCTCGACGACTTCCAGGGGCCAACCTCCCAAATCACTGAAACCAAAACAACCCTGACACCAGGCAGGGCCATTAGGAAAACCTGCTTACAGTACAGTAGTGTAGACATTATCTTATGTGTTTAAAGACACTAATGAGTAGGTTCCTTGCTGTGCGCAGCAGTAGGATGTTTAATTTAGAAAAGAAATGTAATGATGGAAAGTTTGGAGGCATTGTGAAAACATGGAAGGGATGTATTTCAAGGCCAGAAGTGTGTGTTTATTTTCAAGGCCTGCAGGAACTGAGATTAAACTGAAAGTGATACCTATGACTTGACATTCTGCTACCTTCATGTCATTTTTCTCTAGGTTAGTAGTCATATTTCTCTCCATGCCAAGCAGTCTAAAGCTAAGCAGACAGGGGCATGTCCAAGCTCATTTCTACTGCACTGGGAATGTGATCTATGGCACGCCCAGCTAGCCATGAGCAACTTGTGTGAATGACTGAAATCAGAACTTCTAACAACAGCAAAAACTTGTTTAACCAAAGTTATACCAGCAATGAGCCAGATCATGAATCTGCAGCTGTTGAGGAGGCATCTACTGGGAATGAAGCCTCTGTAGAAATAGCAGCTCTTTATCAAGATTATCATGGATACATTGTTACGAGAAAGATGGCAGACACCATCCTAACACTGCATTCCAGATGGGTTAAGCGTCAAAATGTCCAGGAACCTCTAGCAAACCCAGAAAAATTCAAAATGAGTCACAGCATGACATAGATGGGTGGTGATTCAGTGTGTCCTTACTAGAATTAACCACTTTAGAGTCCTTGAAGGAAAGCTACAGTGGTACAGAAAGAAGGCCAATGAACCCCGTTTTACAAGGCGTTGCACTTAACCCTAATTAAACAAAGACAAAACAACTACAGGACACTGGACAAGGGAGGGAACTGCTTTAAGATAAAATCTATTCTTGCAAGTTTCTATATTGTAATTACACTGAAATTAAAGTGTTCTGTCTGAATGTAACAGCATGGGAAAGTCTTTTCCAGACCTACAAACAGGATGGATCAAAGACAAACTGGCAATAGCCACATTATGTTTCACTCTAGCTACAATTACAGCGCAAACAATGAAACACAAAAGTTCAACTCAGGCTTGGGTGTGGGCCTAGGAACAAAAAAGGGAGATGTTGTCCAAGCTGTCAACTTTACTTACTTGGAGAGAGAGACTCCTCCAGCTTTCCCAATGAGCTCCTCATGGTGGAGGACAGCATCATTCCAAGGAATGTCAAGGAATTTGAGCAGCGTCCTCATCCATTTCTCCGGATGAAGGACCAACTGTTCATAGTGCACAGGTAAGCATTTGTCTGCTGCCTCCAGGCACTGAGTGTACATGGTCTCTATGGCCCGATTCCACTTGGTCAGGCAGTCCCGGTAGCTGCCCAGGTCAAAGCCGGCAATGGTCACCTTCCGTGAGATCATGGAGTGGACTGAAGCCCGGCCATCACGAATCATAAGTACAAACTTGGCACGGGGAAAAATCTTGGCCAGGTAGGAAAGCGACTTCAACGCAAAAGGGTCCTTGTTGCAGAGAAAGTTGGCCGGCTCTCCATGTTTGACAATTATTTCCAGCAGGAAGGCCTGCATGGCGGCGTCCAGCACCTCATCTGTCACACCGGCCTCATCCAGGCGCATCTTCTCCCGGCCGGAGCGACTCCACATCTGCTTCATGGCCAAGATACGTGGGATGACACGGGTCTCTTCACCACAGCGCACCTCGGGGTGGGCATCAAGCATGGCTCGCATTAGCGTGGTCCCACTGCGGGGCACTCCGCCGATAAAGATGAGTGGCATGTCTTTGTTGTAAACAAAAGGCGTGCTGAGATTCTGGCCTGTCCGTAGGGTTGTCCGCATGCTGCCCCCCAGCGCTGACAGAGGCAGGATCCCACCCGGCTGGCTGCGCTCCTCAATACGATGGTGGCACTCCATGGCATGGCGTCCCAGGTAGAAGACTGTGACCGAGCTGATAACCAGACAGGCCACCAGCAAGTTCTGTTTCAGCTTGCCAATCATGTTGCAGGCCACAGAAGGGAGAAGACAATATCACCACGGGGGCAATTAGGGGGAGGGCTGGGAAAAGGAACTGAAGGGTAATTAAGGTTCCCACCCTTCACGGTTGTTTGCTGGGAACCGGGCATGGATCGAGCTCCCTGGTGCACAGTAGGTGTCGAGTCCCCAGCTCCATGAGGCCTGGATTGTGGCACAAAAAACAAAAGGCACCATTAGTTCTGATAACACACCAGAGGAAGATTTATTGAGCAAACATGACAACAAAACCTAATCAAAAGCACCATTTTATTTCAAAGATTTTAAAATATAAATATAGCAGAAGTCAGACAGCAAGAGAAACTAAAAGAAATCTGTCAATCTGAAGAGTGACGGCATTGTCTTCATTTGACAGGCCCTTTGATCTGTGGCCAACATTACTGCGCAAGAGAGCTGTTGAATCACTAAGTTCACAGCAAATGGCTTCAAACACAATTATGACAACCAGGAAAATGAATTTAATTCTATCTTTAACATGTTTTATAAGAGATAGTTTAAAGAATTCAATGTCCACTGAAAGACGAAATGAGAAGACGCTGATAAGAGACTGAAAATGTATAAAAATCAAAGCACCTAACTCACGATATCTCTATTTTTTAATCTTACTAGACCAGAATTTTGACTATCTGGTAGTGTGTCATCTGGAAAAATTTGCTTTCATCCTCTAATTTTTACACAGACCTGCACACAAACTCATTCTACAGAAAGGGCAATGTGTACTAGTACACAACGTGCAGGCTCACACACTTTCCGCAGATAAATCCTGTACCTCACGGTGGCTGACAGGTTTGCTGTTGGGAGTAAAAGCTGCAGGCTGGCTTTATGCTTATTTGTTGGAGGGTTTTCTCTGTGGTGTTCTGCAGCCACAGTCACCTTCCTGAACAAATGGCCCTCTTTGAAGGGGAGGAGGTGAAGGATGAGAGCAAGCCTCAGCAGGCCAGTGCAGGGCAGAGCTTGCAAACCACTAATTCAGGCTGATGTAGCTTTTTTTTTTTCTTTTTAGGCTAGGCTGACCTAGTTTACAAGTAGTGTAAAAAGGTAAAGGGTAAAAGTCATCTGCAACTTTGTTACCTTTGACCTTTAGCAACCAGCGTGACAGAAATGATCTCCAAGAATCAGATACTGACGACATCCCTCTCATTCTCAACAGATATGAAGTTCAGTTCCTCCCTTTGTACACGTGAGCACGTACATGACAAAGACTAAAGACAGGGGAAATGCCTGTCTTTATAACTGTTGTACTGTGAACACATATTGATTTTTAAATGTGCAGTGTTAATCACTTTGACTCTGGCACAATAAGGCATTCATATTTTAACATGCATGCTCAGGTGGAACAAAAAAAATTGATGAGTGATGTAAAAATATAGAGACAATGATGCCGGCACAGGTGTTCACGCCATTCACGAGCAGAGTAGTAGCTTTGATTGATGTAAATGGACACGCTCTGCAGTGGCTAAGCTGCAGCAGAGGTATAACACCAAGTCTGTGCCCTCTGTATTTCAGCCCTGACACACTTAGGCAAAAGAGTTAAATCCTCATGTCAGCATGTTGACATGCTGACAGTCGAAATGCTAACACAGTGATGTTGAGCAGGTATCTGTTTTACAGCGTTCGCTATCTTAGTTTAGTGTGTTAGCAAATTTGTATTGTCAAAGTACAGCTGAGGCCAAGAGAAATGCCATTAGTTTGGTCACAAATCAATGAACTTGACTAATTATGGTGGTGACAGATGTTGAGTAATCATTAAGGTATAAGTGTTTTTACCACATCTGATGGCAATACATCCAAAAGGAAGGACAATTTATGCGGCACAGAAAAATAAAAAATATTTTCAAAGTCATTGAGATTCACCATTTAGGAATATCGTGCATGTCTATACAAAATTTTAGCAAAATCCATCAGTTGTAGAGATATTTCAGTCCAGACCAATGATGCCATTTTGCTTTTAGCCAAAGTAAAAGCAACACATAGAGTATTTTATCATTAGCACAGTGTAATTCAGAAATCATGATTCCAGTGTCACTGTTATTTTTAAATTGAACTTGAGGTAATTTAAACACCATCAAATCTTAACTTCTTGAACAGAATTTAAGAAAAAATAGTTGAAAACAATAAGGCTGGCCTGAGGCCGTTCTTTCTAGTGTTGATTAGTTGAAACTAGGTTCAGTTAGTCAGTTTCCTCCAGGTGCTCCAGTTTCCTCAAACCCCAAAATATATGCACTATTTGGTATTAGAAGTATTCAAACCATTTCTCTTGAGGCCCTAAGCTCTGAACTGAAAAGTAAAACTCTTTTTAAAAGCTGTGCGTATGTATGGTTTTTCCAAATATGAATAACTATAGAAGTGAGAGCATATACACAAACCACCAAATCAGATAAGGCACGACTGTTGTGCAGTGTTATGCGCACTGTGGTTACTTGCAGCACCTTTAATTTGTCACATGATCTAGAAATCATCACTGGTATCGCTATCTCAGTCATTATAATGAAACTTCAGAGGGATTTTCACTGATTAATTCATAGCGCTCAGAGTAAAACACTTTACAAATGTGCCTCAGACTTGAGGATAACATTAAAATATCACTGCTGAGGAAGTAATGGCTCAATTGTAAATATAAAAATAATGAAACTCAAAGGATTTTTTTGTGCATTAACTGAAATTTTACAGATTGACGTAGATTAAAAATACAATAACATTATCTGGTAAACAGGCAAAAAAAAAACAAACTTATACAATGTCTTATCTCTAATTTTAAGTGCCAATATGGCTGCTCTCTGTTATGACTAAACAGAAAAAGGCAATCTTATGCTCACAAAGACTAATAAAGTACACTGCTTTACTTTTATGGTCTAAGAACTGTGGTCTGACCAATATTTGCCTATCAGACACATCGCATGTATTTTATTGGTGTTAACGTTCCTAACGTGCAACGATATGTAAACAGCTTTTTCCGGTGCGCTGCAGCAAATATGCTTGTGGTAATATATTAATGTCACTACAAAGCTGAAGTAGAGGTAGAAGCATTTTTTAATAAATTCACGACATGTGTCAACGTATCAGGATTTCTTCCCCTTTAAAATCAGTATTAGTCTCATAAATCCTGTATCTCTTGGGCTCTATGAAGAATTAAATGTTAAAGCCACACAACTGTAACAAGGTGGTCCAGTCACCTTATTTGCTCTGCTGTCTGTTTACACAAGTTCCACATCCTCATGAGCCTGATGGCTAACAGGCTCTGTCAGCATTGTTCTGCCACAGCAGGGCCTCTGACATCAGTATGTGACAGGCTGCTGTTCATCACAGCAGAGCAATGAACCCAGTGAAGCTGAAGCCCCCTTCACTTCACAGTACCTGAGATACTTGGATGCATCTTAGTCTGGACAGAGCACAACACAATGACGCAAGACGCTGTTATGTTCTTTGTTCTAACTCATTAAGATTTAACTGGCAACTTTGTTCCTCCCCAGTAAAAACAGAACTGCTGAGTGGAATTTAATGTCCTGGGAGTATGAGTAAGTTTGAAGATACGTGGAGATCCCAAGGTCCTCATGTACAGCTATGTTTAGAAATGCTTTTTCAGAGTACGTGTTTTTCAGACGTCAACTGCTGACGAAGGCAGAAATCAACATTTTCCATCTGTGCCCAGCCCTGACAAAACCACACGCACTGACTGAAAAAACAAAATTTGAAGGCGGGAGTACGAAAAAAATGGAAATGAAGAAGACATTGCTGACTAATTCTGAAAACATGTGAAGACTGCAGGTTTGGATGGTGACGGTACCACAGAAATTCAAGGAGAGGATTTGCTAAATATTGCGACGCCACTGCATCCATCATCAGCTCTATTATGGTTAGCAATACGAGAATTCCATTGTCTAATTATTATTCAAGAGGTTGTTTCCACCTCAGGAGGAATGCTTACAGAACCACTGATGGATTCCACTAGTTTGATTTAAATATAAAAAGATTTTGAAGATATTAGCATTTGACAGGTCAAATCCAAAGATACCCGTATTGATCTGCGTAATCTTTAGAATCTTTTCTGGCATTTATACTTGGTATTAAGAATCATAATACAATCAGAACAATAAAGTGCAGAATACATACAGTATTTAAGGGATTCTAGATGTCTTATATTATCCTATTATCCCCATAGATTTTGCCTGATTCCACCTCCAGGCTCAGTTTTACAAGGTTCAAGCAAATCACCTGGAGAAACAGGTCATGTAATCCTCAACATACCAATGCGAATAGCATGTATAATCTTCTGTGAGAGAAAGCGACTGTATTTCAGTACATTCAGCCATGTCGTGGCAGATCAGGGTAGTCCAATGCATGACTCTACCATCTGTTTCCCCTCTGACATCATCTTGCCAACTTCTTCTCAGTGGGTTACTTGCGCCTCATGAGCCAAGTGGCTGTTGTTGCTTTTAAGCAAACATCCTCGGCCGTTAACTGGTAGTTATACAAGTGAGGAGCATTTCACAACAAAACATTACAGCTAATTCCTTGCATTAGCCTCCCCGTGAGAGGGAGCTCAAGCAAGACTAAGCTGTAGATAAATGCTTCAAATGTTCCCTGCACTGTAACAGTAGGAATGTAGAAAATGTGTAAATAGAGTACAAAAGATCCTACAGTACGGCATCTGACAATGTTTTTTCTTTCTTTTCCTGTCGTCGGGCTTTGTCTTTTCCTCCAGCCCACCCACGCAATCTCACATCTCTGTGTCTTCTCCTTGGTGATTCAGCGTTACAGGGAGGGGGAAGTCACAAAGCATGCAAGGCTGCCAACACCTTTAGTTTATTAGTGGGAGTACACGAGGGGCCTGCTGGTTCCCCAAGGCTGCCGCAACTGTCTTTAAAGGCAAAGTCCACCTTCTGATTCACTTTGGCGGATAGATCTTATGAGTCTGGGCGGGTGAGTGCACTCCAGGTATGTCTCATTGAGATTTAACGTTGTGTTTTCAAGGAAGACCTTACAGCAGCTGCACAGAAAGATGTAAACAGAGAAACAACCCAAAAAGCTAAATAACTGATAAGATACAGTCATCTACAACAGTAGAAGCTGTTCTATTATTTGAATTAACCCATTTAATCATCATATAAAATCAATATGCGTCTAAAATATTGGGATATTTGATTTTGTATAGTTTAAGACGCTTGATAGATTATTTTAAATCAATTCAAAAGAATCGGTTTTTTTTAGTACCCGGCCCCACTGCAACGTTAGAATAAATAATAAATGTGCTGTTATTTAATTAAACTGGCGTCACGCTGTCAATTTGGATTTGTCTGGACAACAAGTGTACTAAACAGTCGACTGAAAGGTACATGACATTACAACTGGAGTTTAGGATTTTTGGCCTAAATCGGTTGATATACCTGTCAAAATTATGGAAGGAGAGGATGATGATCTGAGATGGAGTGAAGGGTTATGAATGCCTGACTGATAACAAACTGCAGTTGAGATTCAGAGCAGTGTCGTGTTACACCTTGCACCGGGGCTGAAATGTGTTTGTGTTAAATTAATTGAGGCCCATCTCTCCTGTTACTGATATTGTATCCTCCTCGCAGGATATTTTTCCCATTGATCTGTTAGGGGAAGCAGCGGAGGCTGAGGCTGCTCTCCATGGAGCAACGGTGAAACCAAACCACATCAGCACTTAATAACAAAGGCAACTTTGCACCTCACGGTGGCCTGGAAAGAGGGGTCTGTGATAGTGATTGGGAGCAGAAAACAACAGCAGGAAACCAGGATTTACAAAGGTGCCTCTCATTTCTCAACTGTTTGACTGAAATGAAATGGGCAATAAGAACGCCAGCCTGTTTAAAAGGTTTCTTTGATTAAATGCTCTAGTGATTAATGGATGAAAGATCACTCTGTCTGTCAAAGGCAGGGGGAAACCAGCAGCTGCAAGCAACCTGTCAGAAAGTGTCAGTTTGGTGCCTCTGTCACCTCTCATGTAGACTAAGTCGACTGAAAATAAACCAAATGTAGGGGGTTGAGCTAGGGTTTCTCAAAAACATAGAAATAACTCGCCTCACTATGTTTAGCCCTTCGTTCTTCCCGTTTTCTGTCATGAGCAACCCAAAGTTTCTTCTAAACCTACTGCTGTAACCAAATACAGGCTGCAGTCTATGAAGAGTTATTAGAGTTAGTATTAGAGTAACTCTTTTGTAAATTCTATTCCACTTTACTGCCATTTAATTAAAAATGACAGAATTACACACAAAATGATCTGCCCTTTCTTCTTTTTTATTGTTTGTCTTCCTTTCTTTAGATGATGTTTTGTTTGATGTTGACTAAATCCCAAAGATTTTAGTTCACAATCATATAAAACAAAGAAAAGCAGCAAGTCTAACACTGCAGAAGAATCATTTTCTTCTATTTTGCTTGGCTGAGATTATTAATCAATCAACAAATTAGTTGTGGATCCATCTATCCCTTCAGTTTTAATTTAGTTTTGCACAAGTCACAAAATGTTATTTTATCAAGTGCCCTGTCTGCATATGAAGGCTCTCATCGTCAGTCCTCCAACATTCAAAACAAGCACTATGACCAAACACAGCCATCTGCAGCACACACTGAATATCATTTCCGTTTCCAGCTATAGATTACGTGTGATGCCAGAAAGGCATGAGGAAAGGAAGACAGGAAGAAAATGCAATCTTGTACATAAAGCACTTTTGCAAAGATACACTATCAGTTAAGTGAAGCTGCAGACAGACTTTTGAGAAGACAAACTGATCAACAAAATCATTGCTGATTTACGCTCTGAAAGTGCCTACAAGTAAAATGCAACATTTGCAACTCAGCTTCTGAACAGAACTGTTAAATCGCTGAGTCGTTTTACATGTTGAGCTTCAATGAATCGTATACATTAGGCAGCCATCACTAAGCCTGCTCTGACTCATTTTTTTAATGCAAAGCCCTTCATGGGTTCCTGTAAATTGTCCTAGTTCAAAACTAAAAACATGAGCGCTGAAAAGCTGGCTGTTTGTGATGTTTTAAGTACTGATTGCCAGTAGCTTCCACCCAAACACATGCAGAATGCTACCCCTATCCACAACCAAAATGGCTATACAATTTGTAATAATAATAGAATGCTAAAGGAAAGCTTGTCATCACAGAGGCCATGTTTGTGCAGCCCTGGTCTCCAACTGTCATCCTCTTGCTGACAAATGATGCCGCTTTTATTAAGTTTCCAATCAGATCTGTGATCTGGCACATTCCTGCAGGATCAATCAGCAAGACTGTGGCCATTACCCTGTCCACAACCTCTGCCCCTCAGGCTCTGTCGTAAATCACACGCTATGAACAAACCCAATCAACCTCCAGCAAGACTGTATGACTGGGAGAAGAGCTGTTTCTCTCTTCAGGCCAGAGAGACTCATTCTAGTTGGAGTTAGGTTTCGAAGTGGCGTGTGCAAACTAATCCAACGATGTGTCGGTCTGCTCCTAATACATGGCTACTGTTCCTCCAGGCATTATCTACAGGGATTACAGGGCAAATAAACTAGGGACGGGGGCAAACACAGTCATCTGCCTCCCCCCATTATTTGCACAAACCTTGAATCAACCTTGGGTTCCAAGGGGATTTCATTTGCTTATGCACCTGTCACGCTGTTTATGACGCGCAAGGACATTGTGTTCATAGTGGACGGTGAGCGGTTAAAATTACAAGGCCCAGCCTCCTAGCAACATTCATCTCGTTTACTGTTTGTTTAATCCGCTCGTCTGCAGCAATGGAAAATATTTGAATCGTATCATTTTAAAGGTTTGAGCCAAATTGATGGGGTGTTTTGAATGTAATGTTGGCCTTGCATCCCCTTTTTCAAACAAAAAATTACAGACACCCATGAAATCACAAACAATGTTCCTTATCCTTTGCTTTGAGATACAATATCCGTGACACAGGTCCAACAACACAGGGCGTGGTGGATTTGCTGTAGTCTCACTCGACATTGTTCAGAGCCAGGCTTACAGGCTGCCCCGTTTGACAAGAAAGGAGCAGGAGTGGGTCCCTGGGCTCATTTTTGCAAATGCTGACCTTTCAACTGTTAGCTGCATAGTTTCAAGTCTTGCCTCTGACAAGAGCCTCTCAGTTGTGCCCGGCTGATTATGCACAACTAAAGTCATGAGTCTCCATGTCTCAGAGGAGCAGGGTGCTGATATTAGACTTACATAAAAACCTATAAATTATGAACACAAAAGTACTGATATCTGGACATCAGACTTACAAAGACTAATGGGAACTGTACAAGTGCTGTACATGGTTAACTAATTAAAATGTATATGTACCATATTATAAAAAAGTCACAATATCTTTGTTGGTAGTACTTGACATTACTAGATGCTAGGAAAAAGCTGAAGACTGGACAAACTGCACACACGTCGCACACGTTTTAGTCTGTGACAGTTAGGAAGGAGCAAATTCTGATGATGCAGTTAATCTAACAGACAGCGTACAGAACCCACAGACCCACTAGTTGGAAATTCACTGAAATTCAAGTAGTAGACAACCCCGCAACCCCCGCGAGAACGCCAACTGTCGCATGTTCTGGTACCAGAGCACACATGGATGCCAGCCAGCATACAGTGAGAATTGCCTAGAAAAAGACAAAAAAGGAGTTTGGGTGATGTTCTGGATGGAGAGGAGCGTAAGCCTATACGTCATCCTTCACAGATGACTGGAGGTGAGTAAAGCTAACTTTACTTTAAGCTGTTTCTCTGAACTTGCAGGAGTCAGGTGCTTGGTGCTTTCACAAAATATTTAAAAATTGTGATTTTTGATAAATATCTATCAGTAATGACGACATAACGAGTAAGTGGGTAAAGGCAAATAACAGAAAATGACTTTACTGCAATGCAGCCTTGAAAACCAGGAAAAGGCAACACCACAGTGTGTTATTACAATAACAAAAACAGGATCATATCTAGTTTCATATCACAATAGATAAATAAATAAAGATAATTAGATATAAACAGAGAAGAGTGTTGCAAGTCACTCTGGGTTACACAGGCTGACCAAGCCCCTGACACACACACCTCCCAAACCGCAACGGCACATTGTGGGGCCCTACGCAGCAAAACAAGTTGCGTGGTTGATCTCACTTCCTGTCAGAAAACTCGTTTTGAAACTGAATACTGGAACTGTTTGACATTACACTCGAAATCTGAGCAGGTATAAAAGATAACAGACGTGAACGACACCTGTGCACATTTGTTTATATGTAAATGGAAAAGCATGAGCCAGTCTTTAAAAAAAAACCAACAGCTATCATCTTGATCTGGTTTAGCAGGTTTTAAACCAGCTGTGAATATATTCATGGTTGTGTACCCTGCGACAGTGTTACGTGTCAAAACAGCACAGAATTGTCAAACCAGCGGATGATCTTACTTTTTTGTTAGACACTTTTTTTCCATCCTCTTCAACCTATGCAACGCCGTACTTTCAGGTTTTATCTCTGACTTTGCATTTCTCATTTCTGCCTGATCATCTCAGGAGCAAGGCTATCTCGAGAAAACTATGAGTGCAACTACGAGAGGTGCATGCATTCTCAATGCATACTTATCATTACTAGTCTTCAATACCAGTTTGTATGTGGAAAGGGGCAAGGAAGCGCAGTCTCCAGCAGGATGACAACGTTTTCTGTAGAAAGCTGCAAGCAGAAACAGAGTAGGCCGGCCTTTAAGCCTGTTCTGAGCTAACTAGTCATCAGAATCTATAATGAGAAGATTCTTATGGAGGTTCGTGATGGAAAAACACCATACTAAGACACTTTATGTTGGTCTGTCCTCCCATTTGCTACCCATTTGTAGATCAATGTCCATGCAATCTCCCAGAGCATTTAAAGCCAGAGAAGACTATGGCGTTTGTGCTTGATTTTCTTTTTCACCTGACAATGTCGCAACCACCCAGCTTCTGCTGTCATGAATCAGGTGATGTCTCCCTCCACAACTTCAAAAGCTACTTACGTTAAATAAGGTCACTACGTCTGACAGTTAACACAGGAAGTAGTTAAGTGTCAAACCACAACAGTCCGGCCTGCATGCATCTAGATATGCTAGTGGCTCAGTGCATTAGGCGCAATCAATTTCAATATACCCTGTTGAAGCAATGCGACACTCAGGTAAATCAACTTCATTTCTGCAATGAAGCTGACAACACAGCAGATGTATACTCACTACCATAATGCAGGGGTTATAAACAGTGAATGACAACAAGGGAGTAAATGTGCCAGTGACAGTGAGTGTGTGTGTGTGTGTTCTGAAGGGGGGGGGGGGTCAACTAGTATGGATACAAATTATTTATGCAGTGAGACACAATCTGAGCTGTCAGGACTGTCAGTGTAGGAGTGTTGCTCTGGAGACTGTTTTTATTTGGGTTCATCTAGCGCCACACAAATGGTTTGCATGTTTTTAGCTGACAGTACTTCCAACGAATCCTACATACTTCACTGCTGATTATATTTATATCACCCTGACTGTTTCCCAGTTGTCTGGAGAGGCAGCGGTTTCTATGATTTCTACTATGCCACCTGTAGCACTGGCTACTGGCTTCCTGAGATGTGAAACTTGATTGAGATAATCACAGTAATCATGGTGAACATTTGTTTGTGCTCCTGTTAAATATGTTATCATTGCATGGTACTGCAGTGATGAGTGCAGATCTTTTTACAACACTGGGATGATACTATATTCACCCTGGTGGATTACCTAAATCATGCAAGCGTCCGACTATTCTGCAGGGAAATTAATGCCAACCTGTTGCTGCATGGGGTGCATGAAAAACATTCTAAATATGATGCTTCAGTATACAAAAAAATAGTAAATAGTCAATAGATTTCTGAGTCAAACCACATTTGTAAGATCAGAGTATTTTATGATTTCAGGAGTGGGGGCAGGGACAAATATTAAGCAGTCATGATTTGACTTTATGCTGCACATGGCATGAGTCTGTGCGCAGCAGGGCACAGTGAAAGAGGAGTTTGTTACCTCACTGAGAAGTTGGAAGTGTGCAGCCTGCAGCTCTTCATCTAACACCTCGCTGTGACTGCTCCTTGTTCCATTATTCAAACTGAGGATGTCTTGTTGTCTTGTTTTCTAGACGCTTTTCAGCTTAACAGTAGCAGTCGGTGCCAAGCTCACATTGCAATTCTTTTAACTAGTTCATAATAAAAGTCAGCTGGTGTTTTACTGCAGTGCTGCTGCTGTAGCTGCAGTGGTAGGAAATTTCCAGTTTGCATTAGCAGTAGCTTGATGCAGCATTTTTTGTACACTCTATGCATATGATTTGACAAGCTATTCCTCATTTGTGACCGCAATCAAATTTAAAAAGGTCATGATTATAATATTACAGTAAAAGCCAAAAAATAAGCATATCCTGTTATTGCTGTGCACAAGCTCTAGTCACAAACTGTCTCTAGTTGCCTGAGGTTTATGCAGTTTTATGATGTTTCTGTGTTTCATTATGTTGGTCATATTTCACCTTCCACAGAAAATTAGCAATCTGTGAGTTTCTGGTGAAACAGCTAAGACATTACTTGACTTGTACATCTGTGCTGTACCGATGATCTATTCACCTTTAGTGTCGTTTTGTAAGTATATGAAAGCATTGGTGACAAGCCACAGAGAGGTTGTTGCTTTCCTGTTCTTTGTAAATTGCATATATTTGCATTTGGTTGTGTAGATCTAAATCAGGCCTAGTGTGTGACTTGAAGACATCCCAAACGTCCTTAGCATGCAGTTATACTACATCTTTACCACAAGAAACACAGTAACTTAATTACTTTCTCACTGAGATCCAGCAAGCCACCCAAACCAATTAGTGTGTGGTAACCAAACTCAGACCTCAACTGTTTCTCAACACTTCTCACAAACAGGCGTGTTTTCTTGTTTTCACATACATGTGATTTTCTTGCTGCTAACCTTGAGCTTGTTAGCAAAAACTCAGAGATGCAGCGAAGACTGTGAAAGGCAGTAAAGAAACCAAAAAAATTTGTCATGTCAGCTGTAAACTTTGTGGCCACAGACAGTGACATGAGCGCAATTGAAGGTTCTGTCCTCGCTCACAATCAGTCAACAAACTGTGATCCGTCAATCAAATGTTTCATGGTGAGAACAAGCTGTGCAGGAGATCTACTGACGTCTCTGGCCATCAGCACTTCTATTCTAGGAGGTTTGATGAATGTGGGCCCCCACATCAGTAAGTCCTTGAGCAGCAAGCGCCCTTTGGAAGAACTTCATAAATATGGGCACTGCTCTGCAGTTGAAACCCTGGCTGGGCTCAGTGGTCAGACAGCTGCTTGACTGAATGTAATAATTGTGATGCAGCAGTGGGTGTTCTTTTCAGACAAGGAAATGAGAGTATAAGTGAGCTGGAGTCCAACGGATCCAGCTCTGCAGCTGTGGAAGCCGACCCACTGAGGGGAGCCAGCACTGAGAAATACCCTGAATTCAACTGGACTTGGGTCTTTTTCCCTCCCAGACCACCTGCACACAGCAGATGTGCTCCTGGCTACCAAGACAGTAGTAGCCTATGCCCCTTGCTGGTCATTGGAAAATGTTTTTATTCATTGTAACCCTGCAGGTTACAATTGCATCTTTTAGTTTTTGAATCCACTAAACACATGCTCTGCCACACGAGCCGGGTATTTCCTATATTTTCATGCCAGTCTGGCATCTTCAGTAAGCAATGGAGTGGAATATGAGGCTATCTGTGGTGATAATCATTTCACTCAGCAGCCTGGGACACAGCCGTGTTAAACAACAACAACAACGCTGCTTCAGTGTGGAGATGATGGAAAAGTTGAATGCGAATATTGAGGTTTTGCCTTTAACTGAGACCACATCTCTGGGGCCCATAACAGGATAAAGTGCAGGATTTGTTAGGCGTCTGACAGAATCTGGCAAAGACATTAGCACTGTTTGCTGTGTGTGTGTGTGTGTGTAGCTGAAACATGTCACCAATACATTCTTATCTTAAAACACGGTGAGGGCTGCTGTGTATGAGCTTATCAACTGCAGCAGAATCGTTTCTTCCCTTGCTGTACTCACAGGCCAAAACACTTAACATGTATAACCCCAATACGTTCCATTATCTATTGCCGTTAAACGTAACCTCAAACCAAACTCTATTAGAAATATGTTATTACAATTAAATCATATCCCTTTCGTCAGCGAGGGAGCACAGTTCATACAGTTTAAGGTCCTGTCAATGTTATGGTCTTTTGGTTAATTCGGCATATGTATCTAAAACAATAAAGCTATATATGTACATCAAATCTTAACTTTACATTGCGTTTAAGTGGTCATTTACAGCACCCAGCGTTTTCTATGTTGGATACATAAGGCCAGCATGAATAACCGCGAAACCGTGTTTTAAGTTGAATTTTAATTGTAATAGGCACTGCCTGGCGGTCCGGTCGTATGTCGAGAGGAAGAGTTGCATGTTAAGATACGTAGAATGTCTTCAAGGTGTGTAACCGGACTACGTTTGTCTTGAATCAAGGCAGATTTGAGACACTGTCCGACACGACGTTCCCCCGAGGGCGGCACGTATCGGTGCTATCTGTCAACATAAACCCCCGGCTAAATGTATTTATTTGACATTGTATGTGATTCTCTCGGCCGGGATCATTTCTCTGCTCCTGGTAGCTAACATGCCTAACACCAGCAATTATGTAACGGCATTTAAAAGGCAGAGTGGCTGGGTTGAGGCTAAGAAAACGATTACGGTTATTCAAAAGCCCCTGCCAAAATGTGCGTTTAATTGTCGCAGCTCCTCCTGAGCTAAAGGGAAGGAGAGGAGAGGGACATTACAACACCACAGCGCCCAAAAACCTACCTAATGCTGCGGATACGGCGCAGGAGACCCGGGTTTGTCGGTCAAAAAACCTTCGCTGAATCCAGTGCCAATGTCCGGACAGTCCTGCCGGCCTCTGGAGTCACTTTCTGGTCATTTTCTGTGTACACAGACCGTGTCAGTTGCACGGTGGACAGGCTTGTTGCGCTGTTAGACTGGAGGTGAGCTCAACCAGACTGCTACAAGCGGACTGCTCTACTGGTGTTGTAAGACTAGCTGTGATTGGTCTACAATTCAGAGAGGGGTTGTGTGTCAGAGCTGCTGATTGGTCCGTATGATGCAGGGCGGAACTACAGCAGATTTAAAAGCACAGAACACTTGGTGACTTATCTTATGATAATCAATAAAGCAATGCCCAAATGAATTTAATCACTTTTTATATAGTAATTTAAAAATATTTAAAATACATCAGGACCAACGCAAATGTAAATTTAGACAAATGTCCACTCAAAGTGCCTACAACCATTTTACAGAAGAAATTGCATAACATTTTGTAAGTTAAGGAACTGGTGCTAGAGGATATTTTTGGCTTGCTTTTACCAGTAGGCTACATGTTATATGTGTCCAGGATATAAAAAAGAAATTTAGTCCTTTTACCTCCTTGGTATTTAGAATTATTAATCTTTAGACTTTATGTTTGCTTGCTTTTTGTGCTAGCTCTCTAAAATACAAGAAATACTTTGGACACCAAGAGCCTCCACCTTACTTCCCTGATTGAATGGCTGTAGTAGCATGACAGGAATAGAATCATATGAGTTTTGCATGTCGCCTCAGCTGTTTTCCTCCACAGAGATAGCAAAGCCGCAAAACAAGTGCAGCTTTGCTATCAGTAAGTCATGAATAATGTTATGTCGTTGCATGCAGTAGTGCACAGGGCCCAGGGTCTGGGCCTGAATGAACTCCTCTATCCCTCCCACTGCAAAATGCAGCATCACTCTGCTACTTCCAGTACAGATAATAATACATCAGAAATGACAAGGCAAACACTATCAAGAGGGCTTTTGCTATTTTGTAATATGAAATGTATACAGTAAATGTCTTTTATACCCCATGTAATTACAAAAAAACATAAATCCATTGTAGAATAGATTAACATTGACGTTGATGTCACTATCAATTCACATTGGATGGTGAAACAGCTTTGTCCTGTAGGGGAGACACAAGCCCTCAGCAAGCACACATCTTTGCCTGAAGGTCAGACAAAGACTGAGGCTGTTGGACTAAAAGCACGACAGGCCCCAGAGGGTAAGGAAAGGCAGATCAAGCCACTCAACAAGATAAAGATTGCTTTTCTGTTTCAGAAATATTTCTCATGGCAGTGGAAGCTTTGAAGGCAGCGACCAAGAAAATATGGGCAGTGATCAATGATGCCATTATTGTGGATGCTCTGGTTTCAGTCACAGTGAACGGTCAGCAGAGACCAGCACTCAGCATCTCCTCAGAGTTCAAAAGTGCACGTTAACTGATATGAGCAGACACAGGGAAAAGTGGGGGCAAATATTACGGTTCTAACGCTATCAGATTTTTAAAGGCTTATACTTATATCTGTCTGTAATAAAGTTGCAGAAAATCAGCAAGTTTAAGGCACACTGTTCTTGATTCCCAAGATTGACAAGCACTTAGTGTTTTCCTCCTTATTAATTTACTAGTTTAATCCTTAGGGGACTCTTAATTTTCACTTCCACCCTTAAATTGTTGGATTTACAACCACTTTCATGTATGAAACAATTAAAAACAAGAGAACAGTGAAATGGGACTTGCAGTCATGGTCAAGCAGAAACCTCCATCATATCAGATGACTGGATATCTGATATTTATTTAAATAATTAAACATATATTGATCTATCCAGTCCAGATATCTGTTGGTCAATAGACAATTGGCACCTTTAGGCCACTAAATAGGATTCACAGTGTCATACAGTGTTGATTATAACAACATTGAGTGGTTTTATCTGACAATATGGTTTGGCCAACACTTATATCTCCCAAGGGACTCATTTACTGCAGAGCAGTAACAATGTACAGTGTGAAAAGAACTGCTGACTGCGGGCCCTTGAGATGTGGGCAGCACAGCAACACCATTACACCACCACTGGTTTCTTCTCCTGAATCTGAGACTCCCCTAATTCCACGTGGTATAACCCATCATCCATTGCAGGGCTATAGAAGTAGATGAGGGGAAAAATAGCATGTTGCCACAATGCATTCCCTGTAGACTTTTACTCAAGGGTCTGCCGGAGTGTGAGAACGGATAGGAGTCACGAGAAAATAGGAGGAAATGTGTGATGTCCAACAATGCCCATCTCCTCTGGGAGGAGGTGCAAAGGTCAAGGTGCTGAGGTAAAAAGATCACTTATAGTACAGAAACGTGAACAGTGTCAGCCACATAGTTCGTAGTCTGGCCTACAATGGGTATGGATAAATGCTAAGTAATCTAAATATTTTATCGCTGCACATACTGCAAATATTTTTCACGTGTTGCTGATGTGTAGCTTGGGAAAAAAAAGAGTTCGTGTGGCCAGTCTAATTGAAAATGGATGAAAATGGAAAAATACAGTGATAGGAAACCCCAGGCAGTTTTGTGACATTAGTTTGATGTTCCACACAGTTAAATGGTAAAGTGTATATTTTATAGGGACACAGAAATTGTGTGTGGTATGATTAGTGTAGCACATCACAAAAATGGATGCATGAAGCACTGTCAAATACAAATTTATTTAGATCCTTCAAGTTTGCCACAGTCAACGTTTCTGTCTGACACATCAGTCTAAGAGGGACATGGTAGGGTGTAGTATTCAGTTTCTTAACCTTAGCGGAGGATCACATTGCATATTCATTGCTCGCATTCCAGGCTTCTCTTGGTAGAATGAATAAATGAAGTTCACTTATTATTTATTTTTCAATCAGTTGCACCACAGTTGCAGCTGAGCCAGTAACTCAAACATGCAAGTGCAGTTCCTCAATCACGAACAACATAACCCTTAAGTCTTCTTGGACTGTTAAGTTTAAGTTGAGAGTTAAGTGCCTCTTCAACACTTCTATATCATAGTTTTAGCTTTGAAAGTATTGGTAAAGTCAGCATTGTGTTGTGCCAAAGTGTAATATCAGCACAATAAAAGCCTTTTTTCTTTCCATCTGGAACAGATCAGGATCTAATGACTCATTTTTATTTCCTTCAGATGGGGAGCTCATCTGTTTTTAAAGCAATGTCTTGCAAAATGTTTTATATCATCCGCTTCTCTTCTGTCTGTGTGCACAGTTCTGAAAAGTCAAACAAAAATAATGGAGATAGTTCAAAATGCTGCTGACCGGCTAATGTGATAACAAAGTTAACTGGACTAGACTAACAGCTACGCAAACCAGTTTATGACTGTTAATACTAAATGTTATTATCAGCAAGCTAACAAGTTAAATATAAATGAGTCTTGTCTAGTCCAGTAACATTAGCTAATTAGCACCAAACAGTACAGCTGATGCTAACTGGGATGTCAGACGTTTTGCAGGGCATCACTTTAAACTTTAGTTCAAGCAGTTTTGTTATGAACATGAACAATGCACATTACGAGTTGCAGTATTAGCATAGATTAGATAAATAAAAAATAGTAAACTGACTATAACAAAAGTCCATAGCCAGCTCACTCTCCACCAAAAAAACAGAAGAACGAGGTCAAACAGTAAAAGAGGCCCCCACACGTGAAGAAGCCCTTGATCCTCTGATAGCTCCGGTATCCGTGGTATCACTGTGTCTATGTGATCTCCAGTTGCTCACTTGTAACCTGCACAGACACAGGTGAACCAGAGTTCAAGCACAAGTTCAGATCTCCTCAGGGTGTCATTTAAAAAGAATAGTCAGTCTCCAGATATCTATTTCATAGTATATATCACTGTTTGAATTATAATAACATGTACAAATCCATATCAGAGAGATTTATATAGTAGACATTGAATCACCAAAATCTTCATTAAAAAAAACCCCCAATAGTTAATTTCCATAGCAGCAGTGAGGATGACAATGCTAAGAGACAGGAATGCAGGGATCTGTATTACTCCAAAAATAACATCCTGCTATGTGCTAATGTTGCTGCAAAGTTAGGCAATAGAAACTGTAAGGGCAATGTCACCTACGCTGGCTAATCAAATATGTGGAAAAGCACATTCCTGGCGGATTGTTTTATAATAGGCGCTATATATTTTACCAGCAGATCACTGCGATGAAAAATAAAATGGGTCTGTTCCTTAAATGCAGCTTCCTTGGTTGTATTTCATTTTCTCATTTGTAATTAAAGCAACATGCCCTCACCAAGCCATCGGTTTTGGGTTAGGATGAGATTTGTGTCCCAAAGGGACGCATCTGGATTTGTTATGTTTTGCCTCATAATTATCTTATTTACTCTGGATTTCTCTCAAACTTAATCACTCAGTGACTTTTTTTTGGCTGCGTTAAATTGTTGAATAAAAAAAAACTTTATAACTCCATTATGGAGCTGCTCCCTGTTATTAGGGCCTGGCTAAAGTGTCAGGTGGGTGAAGACAACATAGACGGCTGCTTAATGAAGCTGTTCCAAGCCAGTTAGCTCTGTTAACCATGCAGGTAAAGGTCCAGTTAGCTGACTCAGTCCGGGCTGGGAGCTCAAAGCTCTAGGGGACAGTTGGTGTTCCTATTCTTTCTAAGCGCTGGAACTCAATTCGTTTTCTAATGCACCACATATATATTTACATACTGAAATTAACATCATTAACATGCGATGACTAGTTCACTAATGGCTTGAACTAACAACTATGAGTCAACAAGGAAGATCGTGTCAGAGCCAGCCTGAAACTCAGGGCTTACCTCTGGTGTTGCAGTCTTAAACCCTATCATACTCCTTTTATACATGTCACTCATTTCAGTAGTTGACTCTGTGGTATTCTTAAGACAATTTGTTTATAACAATGTTCTTGTATCTAAGTTGGAAAATGCTGAGAACCTTTTCTCTAACTTAACCTTTAATCTCTGAGGTTTAAAGGATCACTAAAGCCCTGAGGTATGCAGAGTGCTATATGTTAGTATTCTTGATGCAAGTGATAGCGTGTGTTTTCCTGTTCGGCACCGTAACAGACACAGCGGTGAAAAGGTTTGTTCGTATTTGCACCTGAGTGTCAGGTTTAGTGGAGAGCAGCATTTCCTTTGATACTGATCATGATCATAAATCATCTAAAAGCAGCATGGCACATTAGGAGAACCAGAGAGATATGAGCTCTGAATGGGGCAACAGTGAAGATAGGACAGCTATAAAGGGAATAGTTTGTTAGGACTGGGGGAACCCCCTAATACAGTTACCAAAACTACCTCGATGTTGTTGCTATGGGAACTGGGAAGCCATAAGATTTCGTTTTGGATGGAAATCAAGAGCGTGGTGACGTAACTTCCTAGAAGTTGCTTCAGCTGAGGAGCTCCATTAAAAATGCATCTATCCATCCAAGCTAAACAGTAGATATTGCAATGACCACATGGTTGTGTTTACTGTTCTGACCAGTTTGGAATTAGTAGGTGCCACACTTAACTTCTTCCTGTAATGCTTAACAGATGTCATATTTCTATTATAGTTTCACTTCTTGAATTTTGAAAGTTCCTGAGTTGGGCACACATTTTGCTTAATATGTTGCACAATTTTTCTGCCATACATTACAGGGCCTAAGGTTTGATTCGTTTGGCGTGAATCAGATGGCAACAATGTAAGAAAAAAAAAAAGGAACGAAAGAAAGGCCACATACAGTCTGAGCTGTTTGACCGAAGTTGCATGTCTAAAGTTGTGCCTCTTTCCTGCAGAGCCCCTGAGGCTTTTCTGTCCCAATTAGCAGCAGTGCATCTGTGCTGATTAGTCAACAGCTTTTCAACCCCTGCCAGCAAAGGAAGCCAAAAAAACGGGAGAAGGAGCTCTTGGCCTAGATTCTGAACTATTCAAAGTCTAACAAGGTGAAGTGGCACGCATTAAATACAAAGAAGAAAGCAGTCTGTGTCGCCAAGCTGCTTGCCTTCCAAGGGACGACGGAGGAAGACGAAGAGATTCAGTCTGCACTACTTCTTCTTTATTTCAGCCGCAAGGCAAAAAGGCTGAACTTCAACCAGTCAACCAAGTCAACCAGTAAATATTACTCTGGTAGAAGAACTGTCACTTTGTTCAAGTTTTACTCTGCCCAAAGAACATAATAACATTTAAAGATTCAATGACATACATGTGCCTAGAGTGTGGAGCTAGCTGTTTTTAGATATGATAACCTAGCTTACCATTATGACACAAATTAGGGGAAACGCCTGACTTCCAAACTCTGCAGCACCTGCACCATCACACTCACTTCACGGCTTACTGCGACACTTGAATAGAGCAGGATGGGGTTTTTTTCTCTATGACAAATGAAAGTGTGAACTCTGTGAACCGGGCCTGTAAGCATTTACTTTTTAGTTAAAAGTTCTGGCACATTACTCACTCTAAAACTTGGAATTCTTGTTCGGACAATTCTTTACAAACAGAAGTCTGAAATGTTTGGTCTTGCAGGGGTTTATTTCTTGGCCGGGCATAATTTCCTTTTTTACTTTGGACACAGTCCCGCTTCCAGCCTTTTTGCCGAAGTTAAATGCCTGCTAGCGCTGGCTTCTTGTTTATGTGCAAATGTATAAATGTAGAGCGCTTTACTTTTAGTTTAACAATGCTTTACTGCTCCACTGTCCTACAGCTGGACATTTTTGATACATTCATAATAAATAAGATTACCTTTTAACGGCATATAACTAATAAAATGTAAATATAAAATGTGTTTAAGTTTTGTGTGTTTAGACTGAAATGACTGCTATGAAGTAAGCAACTCAAACACACAGGCAGTCTTAACTCTAGTTATTTCCACTGGACATGGTTAGAATTTGCCAGTCGCCCAGTATGCCTCATGATCCCCTTTAATGATAATCACACAATTAATACAAATCTCTGTTGGAGCTAAGACTGTTACCTCTAGTTGCCATGTGTTGTAAAAAAAAAATAAAAAATAAAAATGTGTATCTGTCTGTGGGACCATCAGACACACACACTTACACCCACACACACAGACACACACACACACAGACGTCCACACATAGACTGAATTAGCAGGCTGTGCTGGCGGGTTAAGTGCCAAGCTTGTGAGTCTGGTCAGGTTTTATCCCACAGTAAGCTGATGGTGAGGGGTCTGTCTGTTGTTTGGGCAGATGGTAAAAGGGGGAGTGAGGGAGGGTGGGGTGCAACGGGAGTGTGAGACCACAGTATAAGACTTGGATGAGTGATAAATAATGACTTAGTATTATCCCTAAGCCAGCAGTATCCCAGTTATTAAATCCATACATCTCATACGCATTACATAAAAGTAATAGCTTAGTCACAATTAAAAGAAACAGGGACCAGCTTTTTTTGTAGTTGTAGCAGTTTGTAAAATAAATAATAGTGAAAAATCTAAGTATTAGTTTTTACAGCTTACCTGGTGAAATACGTTGCGGACATTCATGTGGCATTAATGGCCATTTGAGAAAACCTTCTAATTAAAAGTGCATTGAAACACAAAAGCAAATCTTCATAACTAACTAATTAACTCATAGAGACTGATGCTTTAAACACAACATTAAAACATAAAAAAGATTTACCAAACAGCACTACACAGTAAGACTCTATAATATGATGATGTAGGCTAGCGCTAACAGGGCTGCAATGACATGTTAATGCGTCAAAAAACGTTGTAGGCAAAGTAACATTTTTAGCTGACAGCTGAGGACAAAACACCTGCGGGTGACAACACTAATTAGAGTGATGTCAAACAGCCCTTCGTGATGCAATATGAATAAGTAAAATTATAAAACTCTATGGGTATTGACGCATTCGATCACAGCAGCACCATCTCCGTTATAGCGCCTGAACCGTCATGCCCAGTTTAAACCACTCTGCAGGATCTTTGATGGACACGCTCACATCATCACCGTGCAAGGTCAGTTTCAATCACTACAGAGTTCAATTAAGTCCATATACAAAGCAGCAGAGGTGCTATTTGATCCTGCACTGCATAGCATGTCTTCTTAATGAATGCCTGCGTAAACACCAGAGAGTCAGTCTTTCTAGCATCGCTTGTTAAGTTGATGTTGTTAGCAGGGCTTCTAGCCTTCTCTCAGCAATACTGGCCATCACTGTAGAGAGCACCCTAATGCTTCTTCTCATTAGCCTGTCAGCTCAGGGTAGTGATACTCCTTTCACTGGCAATGACTGCGATAAGAGCACAATTCTCTCTAATGTGTCTGTCACACATTAACCCTACGTCACACAGAAGCTTTTCTGTCTCCATCTTGGGCACTGAGCCTCTGTGCACTTCCAGAAAGCTTTTAAACTTCCGAAGCTGCTGGCGGCACAACAAACATTAGGGTTTGCCCAACCCTTTGCAGATGGAGGCTGTGTCCTTGTTCTTCTTTAGCCACTTTACAGCAGTTCTTTTGGTATTGTGGTAAGGTATAAAACTGCTTGGCTTTAAACTTTTCCAAGTCTAAAAAGGAAACACTTTTAGCCTATCAATTATAGCACAAGTAAAATATAACAGTCCTGCAGACTTTAGGCACAGTAGGGCCGATACAGCAGTAGGAAGACTGAAGTGAAGTTGTTAAGTTGCTAGGTGGGCCTATGAAACATTTGTGTACTCATATGATTTTACATCCTTTGCTTTTTGTCCTAAGCAAACAGAAAAAGTCAGATTTAAGATGTCAAGTTTAAGGACGTTGTTTTATATCGCACTTGTTCTCTTTTAAAACCTAATGCCTACGTTACCCACAATGCCACAGCCACTGAACTCAGCTGGAAATCCAGATCCTAGCAGAAGTTAGATGAAGACTTAAGTCATTAGCAACTAGCAGAGATGAGAAGCGGGCTGGTAAATGCTCTTCTCTCTAACTCAGCACCTCTAGATTTTCATCCTTGTAGTCTTCAGCCCCAGCTGACGCTGACTCACATGATATCACCTCATCAGACTTCACACGGCTCCCTCTGGAGATATTAAAGGCTTTGTATAACTTTTTCACATATACAGCAACACCTACAGACACACTTTGATTGTAAATTAGGTGGAGCTGCTAAACAATGCTCAAAAATACGTCTGGAGTGTGGGATGGAGAGGGCTGATTTAGCATAAAAACCTTCAAAGATGCATTAACCTTTTTCCTTTTACAGACACTCGACGGTAGTCAGGTAGCACAGAGCAGCTTTCCTCCGGTTTTGCCTTGAGATGGCACAGCTTTTTATTGAACAACCGCAACCTGCACTTTTACACATATAGCGCTAACCTGTAGTTCACACTCTCTCGTTACCTTTACCACACATGCTGCACGTTCATACTAAATGAGAAACTTGAAACCTGAAACTAGCACTTTCATAACAAATAGGTACATTCCACATTTTCACAAAGAGGTTTCATTTTCAGTGTGGAGCAAGAAACAACTAACTGTCAAACTTACTCACAACTTTGGAAGTTAACATTGAGGTTTTGGAAATTAAGTCTTGGAAGATTAGAGATTTTTATGTCCTTACCTCAAAATCCAACATGTGGGGCTGTTGTACTTACACCATAAGTACCAAGTCCAGTAATAATGGGTTCCCAAATCCAGGTTCAAGGTTCCATTGCTTCAAGTTGAATATTTGCGTATCTCAAACTGTGACATGACCCTATGTATAGTATTCATACACCTTGTTATTGGACTTTCAAATCTCATACATACAAATTAGATGTAAAATATGAGAACTGTTTTCAGATAGGTTAAGAGCAGTGCTTCTGATTTGGTGCTACACCAATGTCACCCCTCATTTTCCAGGAACCATTAGGCTGCATGGGAACAGATTCACAAGGTAAAACCAAACCAAACTGCAGGATAAGTTGTTATAGTTCTCCAACAGATCTAATAATATACTCGTTTCGGTGCCTGACAAAGCTGAATATCATGTACGGTACAATATGACAGAATAAACAGAATATGGAATGATTTCAAAAGTTGTACATGGTTTTTGAAATGTTCTGTTAACATATATTAATAAATAAGACCTTTCAAGCAATAGCCTTATCTTATTTTGGCATTTGGTTTGAAGAATCTAAAAACGTAAATGATCCAGAAGGTGATTTTGAAAGATGACGTTTAGTAAAACGTATTTTACTTGGGTATGTAATTATAATATCTTCTTACACTGTTGTGGTAGGAATGTTTTGACCTACAGTTACCCTTGGCTGAGCAGTAAGCACTCCCGGAAGCAGGAAATTAATGTGATTGATGGAGATTTTTAATTTATTATCTGAGTAAAACTGAACTGGCCAGCCAATGCCAGAAAATGATATCATAATGATGCACATGTTGATATTCAGAGAACTGGCCAATCACCGCTGAGCCAATATTTCCTGTTTCTGTCAGGGCACACACGCAAATAGCACAAATACGTAAGCTATGACACAGGAGGAAAAAAATAACATTAGCGAGCACAAACAACTTTAAAATTAGATCTGTAACGGACAGTAAGATGGCAGTTTGAACTCTAGGATAAAACATATGAAATAAGTTTTCTGTAAATGTGTGTAAGACAACAAATGACCGGGAAAAACAACAAATTCATCTTAATTCTTTGAAATTATCGTTCAGCTAATCTGCTTTGGCCGTAACCTTTAACAAAACTTAAAAGTTAAAGTTAACTGTGGCTCAAATGGCTATACTTAATGTGATGTGATACTTAGGGAAAAACTTGTCTTCCTCATCTCTGCAGAGCATTTCTGCATCTTACAGCTCTTTGTTTTGGTTCAGTGGCCTGCAACTAAATTCACTCTCACTGCTCTCATGAGCATCATTTTCAGCCACAGCAGGCATCTGTTCTCAGTGAAAAAAGCTCTGACATGCCCACTAAGCACTACTTGCCTGGCATCAAACAGCAGGCACACAAACCAAACAACAACTGAGCACGCTGTAGACAAACGCTAAATGGAAGTCAGCTCGGATCACAGCTACGCTATACCTTTCTTTTCGCAGTTTGTCGGCTTTGAGCAGGTGTCATCGATGCACGGCGGACATGTTCTGCTTAACAAACATACCAATAATGTGTCTGATGTGAACAACGTGAGCCAGCTCATGTCTAAGAGTAGTTTTCTTTTTCTTTTTTTTATTAATTATTATGTGCAATGACGGACAAACATAATACCAGCCTCCCCACCTGCTTTTCACCTGATAGTATGATTTCACCTGATGGTCAGAAATATTATTCTTATTTTGTTTATTCACCTGAACAGCATTAAAATCAGTTTGCACTAAAAAAAAATTTTATTGTACCAGAAAAGGTTTTCTAACACCCAGTATGCATGTATTGTATTGCATTCGATCTAAGGCAATTTTATTGATTTATTTATTTAGTTTTATTAAATAAAACTGCGGGCCCATTGGATGGTATTTAACATGCAGTTCATGATGTGCAAACAGACAACCATTTGCTCACAAATTCAACTCTTGAAATTTATAAGATGATAATATGTCTGTCTTGTCTTTCATCAACGATTGAAGAAGATGATGAAATAATAAACTAGGTCATAAAACTTGTCATCTAAAGATCTAATAGTGGCCTGCCATAATAGAGAACAAAGGGTTTGCTTATTATCATGATTATGAATCATTTGCTGCCTGAATCGGCTTTCTTATGTACCGACAAAGACATGATAGAGCTGCATTTGCATTTCAACAACAGCAAGGTTCCTGTAAACCAGCAAAATCTTTGCTGTGCCTCACCGTCTACCCTCAGCTTTAAGCACGCGGTTACATCATGAAAGTAACAGTCTTATCGTCTTCTCGTGGAAGATGTTTTGAAGAGCTGGTACAAAGCTGTAAGAGATTTGTCATTGCCGAGGCTTAGAATAGTAGAATAGTGCATTGTGGTATGAATAATTGGTCATTGTGTCCAGTTCTCCTGCTCTGTGATCAATCATGGTTTGTATAGAAGGAATTGGTGTAATAGGGACATTATGGAACCATTCACAATATCAGGAAGCTTGCTGTCATATCCTTGAACTGTGACTATAGCACACCACTAACAAAGTCCTCAATCAGCCTGCGTAGACACAAGCCAGTCATTGATCTGTTGTCATTTCAGTTATGCTGCAAGCCAGTAAGTCATATTTATGTTTACTTCTTTTGCCTCATTTATGACGTGCCCGTATGATTAGTTACGTGTTAAAATTTTAAAATGTTACAGTAATGGCTAATGGCTGGTGGGAGTGATGGAGCACATTGGTGAATCGAGCCAGTTGTGCACTCCATTAAAACATCGCTCATCTTTTCCATGTCTTGGGCCTCTCTCCACAGAGAGGTGAATTAATGGCCATAATGGCCAGGGTGGAGTCTGCTGCACCAGAATTTATGTCCTGCATGTTGACCCAGGCAGCAAACTCTTACAGCATTTTCGCATTATGCAAAAAGCGCGGCAGCAACTTTCCTAGAATCCTTTTTCTGCAAATAAGCAAGCAATGGGCGAGCTGGACCTAATGCATTTATAGTTTAATTGACCCTGACACTTTATTGTATTTCCTTCCCACTTTGCTAATGCCCCAGGGAGCTCTGGTCCTGGCTGGTGCCTCATTGGCGAAACCTGAGCTCAATCAAGACGATAGACTCCTCCAATAAGACCTCCTGATTGTGCCGTGTCAGAGATTCTGCCTCCAAGTCGACGTTCTGAGTGGGGCAGACATCGTCAGAGAGTCGAATATGTCGTCCAGACGCGCTCATTAGGTTTGACAGGGCCACCACTAATCACGTCTTCGGTTGACGCTGCAGTAACTGATAGCCAGGCCAATGGAAGTGGTGATTTTACCGCTGCTGGGACATTTTCCTCAGTGGTCCATTGATATTGCATGTCCAGACTTAATCACTGTTCTCTGTACAAACGCCTGCAGACAACCAACTAGATAGTGTAGATATTAATATTCCACAGAGGCGTGTACTGACCTTACGCTCAATTACATCCAAGGTGACTTAAGATTTTTTTACATCTTTTCAAGTCACCCTGTGATTTGTGCCTGTTCTGGTCATGATGACAGAGTCTGAGATGTAATGTAGTATCTGTTTTGTGCTCTGGCATCCCGACAAAATACTTGCAATACTTGTGAATGTTACACTATTTTCATGCCAGCGAACTGTCAATCTTTAGTTTGGTTTTCTCAAGTTTGTGGCAAAAGCTGAATGTTCCAACTATTTATGCATCGCTCTCAGTGATCTATCAGCTCTTCGCAAACCAGTTCCAACGTGTTCTTAATGCTGTCTCGCAGTAACACCAAAAACAAGCCAACTCAATGTGAGGATGAATTAATTAATCAGTCTTTTTGTCTCGAAATACCCATTGGCAACAGCAAAACTAGAGGTATGGTATCCTTGGTTGGGAATCTGTGGTGTGACAAATACTGTCCCCACAAGTCTTTTTCATATATACAACACTGACTAAAGGAGCAGCTTTTCAATAGTGAATACAATTTTATTGATTATCATATTTAACCCAGAATCAAAGTTTGGGCCCGGTTATACTCACCACTCTGTTTCTCCTTCTTTTAATTTTTTTTAAAATTCTTATGTATTATAATAATTATACATGATAATTATGTATAATTATAATATTATTTATTTTAATGCATCATGTTGAATTGCATTTCAGCCCCAAAGACTTTTATTGTGGAAAACAAGAAAATCATAAAATATTGTTTAACTGATCTTAGCAGCAATAATCAAACTCAAAAGGGAAACAATAAGTGATCAAAGTGGTGTTGGTATGGTATGGTGTTGCTTTGGTGTCATGATTGACATGATGGAAATGTACATTATAATAAATAAAGTGATCAGAGCAGATAATATGGAGAAGGTTTTGAGTTTGCTGGGGGCCTCTTTAAATGTAAACCTGGTTCATTCTGCCACTCAGGTAAATACAAACCACTATGGACAATCTTTGGTAGCTCACCGCCAAAAGCTGTCACCACATCGTCCTCGGCAAACCTTCCCCTCAACCTCCATCAGTGCCCAGAAAGCTCCAGTTCCCACCAGTCGTGCAGGATGCACATTGACACAGCTCAACCAACTCACCAAAGCGTGCTGACTCCTGTGGTTTCCTACTTCCTCTTTATTTGCAAAGTGAATTTTAGGAAAACTGAAATGAGAAGCAAAATACTACCAGAAGTTGCTGAGGAGTGAGTCAGATATTCTGTGACGATGACCCAACCCCTGCAGAATGTGAATATTTCTACAGCCCTGCCCCGCAGCAAAGCATACTAGGCTGGTGCACAAGAGGCAGCATGTTGAAATATAACTTCTGCCATGATGTGCTGCAGTTTGTACAATATTCTGCATGCAGAACTTGTAAATCCACAATAACTGTTGGTGAGATAGAAACAGAAGAATGTGATGAGTGGTGTGGGGAGACATTTTAGCTCTCCACTCATCTGAACTTCAGCTGAACTCCTACTGAGAAGGAGAAAAAGCGAGGGATTACAAACGGTGCAGAGGCTTTATTGACTGTCATAACTGTTGCCCGACAGGAAACAAGTGAGGCGAAAAGACAGACAGAGAGCGGGCGAAATATGACAACAGCATGATTCAGTGCAGTGAGAGTGCAGCACGGGCCTCAGGACTCAGAAATCAACCCTCTGCAGACTCACAAACATCTAGAGTACGGTAAACAAAGAAATTAATAAAGTGTGTAATGTGGCTGTGTGAGTCACTGCCTGTGGGTGTGCAGTGATAGCAGATGACAAGCAGCTTGAGGTACAAAAATAACTCCCGTACTGCCACGTTTATTCAGACAAGCAGGAAGCAGGAATATTCAAAGCTGTCTCTAAACCCCAGTCGGTATAACTCACATCGCTCTGCCCACTCAGTTACCACTAAAGCGAGTTTGCCTCACATCGCAGGTCAAAAATGCACATTTTCCTTTATGTTAACTATAACAAGAATCCTCCCAAACCTTTAATAAGTGTTAAAGATGCCAAACCTTGGTTTGTCCTAACGAATACATGTATGTAGCAACAGTAGATGAGACAGCATGTAGGACGTTTTGCAGTTCTATTGTGGATATGATTGTGTTTTACCTACTTTTCCTTTAACATACTGGTAGGCTATTGATGGAGGGCATGTGTATGTGTCTTATTGAGATGAAGATATAGAATTATATAAAAGTATTATCCATGCTACAACACCTTTCTAGTTGTTTTATTACCCATAAAAAGCACATGAATGAACACTGGCCAGGTGATTGTGTTCTCATCTCCAGGACAGTACATATGGCATGCACCTGACTGTATTGTTTGCATTACGGGGTGACCAGACATCCTGGTTTTCAGCCGAACACACAGTGTCCTTATTCATCTCCGAGATGTTCTGCATACGTCCTGATTCCAGCTGTCATTCTCCGAAAATACAAGCAGTAGTATTTTTAAATGTATCCCACACAGCCCAACCCACACATGACACAACCGCCGACTCTCCGGCATAGAAATCCTAACAGAATTATGGGCTTGTAAATCCGTCACTCTTACCTTGTTGTGCTGGTTGCCATGACAGCGAGGCAGCCGTAAGCGCAGCCTCGCCGTCATCACCTCAGCATACAGCAGTTGTTCCAGTCAGTTACCAAGCAGAGTAACATCAGTCATGCCTCAGAGACTATAGTTTTAATGAAAAATCAAATGTACCTCTTCCTCCACAGGAACTATTTAGCTGCTGTTGCGCATCTATTTCTGTAAAACATGAATGCAAAAACACACAAATCATAAGCAGACAGGAAGTGTCGTTTACAATTTGGTTATAATGGGTGAATTAACCTGCTACTGAGCCCATGGGCAAAAAATCTCTGTCTGCCCCCCACTAACCCTCTGATTCTTGCACTCAGTGAGCAGTTTCTAATGATTTGTGATCAACCATTCTATAATCCTGGTTTCGGTGTGTGGGTTACTGGATTCAACCCACACCTGAAATAACAGAACGTCTAATTCAAGACTTTGGTGGCTCCCCTCCAAGACTGAGCCATTTAGACTACAAGCCTACAATCTGTGAAGCAGCACCCTGCACAGCTAACAGTCTGCTTAGTTAGCTAATATGGTCACAATGCCACTGCTATTGTATTGATGCTTAGCAGGAAATGTTAGCTTGCTATAATTTGTTAAGCATAAGTTTGAGCTGAGGCTAGTGGATATAATATTAATCATGTCTTAAACAAAACTGAAATGTTCTCACTAACTGGAGAGTCAGAGGACCAAAGTTATTAGAATTCATCAACGTATACGCCTGACAACAAGAGCAATCCTCTGGAGATCATGCACATTTGTACTAAACAGTATAAGTTCCTACTGTGTTCTGGATTAGCCTGGACTACATTTGTGAACAGATCAATCGGCCAAATTTAGTCTTGAATATATATTTCATCAGACTTGTGGTAGATGTAAGGGGAAGTAAACGTATCTACAGATGAACAAGCAAATTGAGAAACAATCTCAACAGTGCACGCTATGTTGCCACTCCGCTTATATTTATTATTGAAAACAGCCAGTTCCATGTGCTGGTGAACATCATAAGATCTGCTTGACTGTTGAAATAGTTGCCAAGCTCATGAAAGGACCTTAAATCTTAAATAAAGACGTTCTAAACTGACATAAACTGACTAAAGTCTGAAAATATTAAACAGATGAAGATAAGGAGGTAGGTGGCATTAGCTCTTGCTATGCCCGCTTGTAATGCTATAGAAAAAGAAGCTGGCTGGGTTCTCCTACCCCTGAGGGACTGTAAATAGGTTTCAGTAAATAGAAAATGACATATATTTACAGTCATACCATCTGATATCAGAGCTGATTGAAACATGGAAAATTCCTGCCCCAGGAAAATCGTGGATGTCACGCTGATTGCCAAGCAACCCTAATCTCAGCAGATCGATGCACTAATGAGTACAGATGACTAACAGAGGCACCATTCGTTTACATAGCTTGTAATGACTTACAGACTTGACAGATGGTAAACAGTGGTGAACTTCCAAACCGATCAATATTCCGGGCTGAAATGCATGTCCTGGACACACTTTAAACATTTCAGTTTCTGATTTCGTGGGGACTTGAAAAACAATCTGAAAGCACGACCGGCAATATACACACAGCAAATGTTCAAATTGGTACCCTGTTCTAAACAGATCATGTGGGGTTTGTTCTAACTTGGCCATCTGGGCAACATCACATTGTTTAGGTTGATTACCTTAAGCAGACAATTTCATTACATGAAAATCAAGGGTAGTGTTCCATTACAGGGACATTTTCTAACTAACCTCTAATTCTAACCTTGCCTTTTTTTTGTGCTAAGATCTGAAAAGATGAACTGCTGAGATTTATGCTGCAGTACAGTGGAAGTGAATGGCATTGTGTGTGCGCGTGGTCACAAAGCATCAAATAAATGACATTTGAAAGACTTGGTGATGTTTCCTCCCAGAAGCCATGTCCCATTATTCTTGTTGAGTCGTTCAAATGTCACTTTCTGTAGTGTACGATGGCTATTTTTGAGGAAATAAACACAGCTTTGATGCTTATGCTATTCCTTATTTCATGAATTTTAGGAGGAAACAACTCTACATAGCACACAGTTTACTTTAATGTTTCATATCTTTGCCAAAGAAATAGACAGTCTGATTCTGCTTCACTGTAACCCAATCTGACATAGCACTCAGAATAGAGGAAAGAACCAGAGAGCACTACAGCATTGTACAAATAATTCCAGATGTTATTTGATTTGTGTAGTACTCTAATGATACTATTACCCTACGATGAATCAGTTGTTAATCACGCTGTCGGGGCTTGTTTCATGGAACATCGGGCTGCGGATGAAGTCACATTTACATCAGAAGGTCACGGTGACATCAGCGTGGGGGTGTTTATTTTAGATAGCAGCAACCTGTCCAGAACACTAATCCATAAGGATTACTGCAAACTGTTTCACGGGCAACTCTGTGCGTCAGTAAATAGCCTGGTCACTTTACAGCACCAGTAAAAGGCTGTGAGTTTGATTCTTAGGCCTCTCTCCATGGCGTTTCCATCTGAACCTGCACACTAACTCAGGATTCCACCTACAGTCAAGTTATTCATGGGTATTAATGTGTTTGTTAGTAATGTGTTTGACTATTGACGTGTTGCACAAGTCTCCCTGATTTCCACCCAATGCATTATGGGATAAGCTCCTGTCTCATGACCCAGGGCGAGAGTAAATTTGGTGTAAGCAAGAATTAAAACAGTCCACCTTAAAAAAATTCGAGAAACACAAAGTTCTCGCTAAATTCAGACTTGTGGTAAAACCCACAATGACAATGAGTAAAGGTTTTATCTTCTGCAGTTTCTCTATTGGCCACTAGCTCGCTCCAAGAACACTGACATGAACTGAAAAACAAACCAACTAACCAAACCCCCCCAAAATACAAAGCAATGAGTTTTTAACGGGATGAAATGGTGTAAATAATCATTATTTTACTCATTTTCAGCAACAGCTGCCTATCCAGCCTCAGCACCATCAAGGTTCCTGTGGACCTGGACCTGGACCTGGGATTTCATGTACCTGGTCACTGACACAAAATTCAAATTTCAAAATCCTACGTAATGAACTTGAGGGTAAAATCAGGACAATGGCTGTGTCCCTTTTTCCATAGTCTGCCAGTTTGTATCATGCCTGTTTTTATGTCATGTGCTTCAACTATTTATCCATCTACCCAGCACGTCTGAGCAGCACGCGTGGTTTGATGCAGGTTGTCAGGTACAGCTGGTGAGTGCAGGTTGTCGCACATTGTCCCGCTGCACTTTGTACTTCGTTCTCACCGAGAAATAGCAACGCAGCATAAATCCCCATGCATTGCAGACACAAAATTAATCTTCTCACTGCACCCCTGGAAAGAGAAGGAAATAATGAATTTTCCCCAAATTCTGAATGATTCCTTTAACATGGCAATACTGTAACCAGGCACGGTCTGCTGACCAGACTTTTGTTAGTTTTGTCTCTCTATGGTATGTCTAACAGCTGTCACTGTTGGAAATACTACAGAAGGGTTATGGCATGACATAAATATCATATTCTGTCTGCTAAGTGTAACTCAATTGTAGCTGTTTGAAGGTAGATTTGAAAAGGACACATTAACACAAGTATAAAATCTAAAAGTCAGTCACTTGTGTATATTTGCTTACATGCTTTAGCAATAACTTAGATTAAGAAATTAACCATAACCATAAGCTTTTTAATATATATGACATAAATCAAAAGACCAAATTTTGGGAGTTGGTCATTCATGTACCAACCAGGAGTGAAATGCTGTTCTGTGCCCGTGTGCTTCTGTGGTGATACGAAACAACAATAGCCACATATATGGTGTATGTCTGGCAGCCTTTTCTCTGAATAGTCTAGACACCAGAAGTATCACAGCCGCTCCTGAGCCACATGTGCTTCTGTGAACAAGCCTCTCCAGCAGTGAGGAAGGGAGGGAGGGGTGAGGACTCGTGGGTGAGATGAAAGAGATAGCACACAGACATGCAATCCCCAGATATTGCTACACACACACTGAAACGCACATTTAGGTTATTATAAAGTAAAATTCTAACTTTTGTTTAAAACCAATATATACAAAAAGCACCTAATAAACAACAGGGAGGAAAATGCAGATGAGTGATGTAATTGTGAGGTCACTGGAAGGAGTCACAGCTCCAAAAACAGAGTCAAATAACTTTCCAGTATTATTGCCGAGGCAAAAGTCACATTCTAAGCAGCATCGGCATGAACCAAAACAGCTGCTGGATGATTAACGGTGTAAACTTTCCAGCAGCAACTCACATGCAACCCAAACAGAGTAAAAATATGTTGTCGTGACAAGTTTGATCAACAGCGTGGACTTCAGCATGAATGAGATTTTCCAGAAATCATGAAAGGGGTTAATAAGTCCTGAACTCCTACGGCGATAAAACAACAGTGGGCAGAAAGCAAGGGAGTGTTCCAGGAAGAACTGAGAAGGATAAATACAGGAGAAACTCCAATCACAGCTTAGAACAAAAAACACTATTGTTATCACTCGTTCCTGCAGGATTTCAGTATTTACTGTCCTCAGCAGGGAGAGGGATTTCCACTCAGTTCTGAAGCCAGGACTGACTGTGGGATTGTCTACGCCTACGGTAGATATTCATCATGTCTGGACAAGCATCAGTGAGAGACCGCTGAGAAACAGAAAAGAGGTCGCGGTTTAAACTCTCCATGCTGGGTGGGTGCACACGTTTGAAGTATGGAACATACTGCAGACTTCAGAAAGGCATTTAAAGCCACTATGCACACAGTTTCATCTGTTGTGGTATCGCCAGTAGAACTCTCACAATGAGTTGTTGCTTTAACCTTGATAATCAGACCGAACTGCGATTTTATGCCGCTTCGTTCATTCAGACCTGCTTTGTGCTCATGTGAGTTGATGAATTGTCTACTAACCGATCAGAAACGAGTGGTGCATCCGCATCCTTTTCAGCTGACACGGACGCTGCTGTAGCAGTCGCGGAGAGCCTGGTCACTTCCTTTTCTGCAACCGAAGTATAAAAAGTATATAGCCTAAGATTTTTATTTATAGTGAATATAAATGAACTGCATATCACTCAGAAAAAACAAGGAAATAGAATCTTATAGCCAAATAAAAATATACAAAAAGTAGAATATTTCAGCCGTACTTGGCCACTTTATCTTCGGTCTTACCAAAGAACGTTTACAACTCACGTCAGCAGCTGGTTAGTCATCGTAAACACTGTTCAAACCTACTATGTATTTATTATTCAGTTCAAATAAAGATCCCTAAGATTTCCCTAAGAAGTGTCCATTAAGATGACTTTTCCAATGTTACAAATTGATTTTTTTAGATGAGGTCTTTACCCAGTGTTGCTTCAACTTCCTGTTGTGTTTTCGACCCCCACACTATAAAAATGAGAAGGCTATTCAATGCATTTTTAGCTTTTGCGATCTATCAAGATCCAAACTTTTTAAGACCTAAAACTGGTCATACCTGATTATGTGTAACTCTCTAACCTGTCCACATCTCTAAGGGTTTTTTTCCACTAGATTACAAAATGCTTTGGTTCCCCTTTTATGCATCTTCATTTATCATACTAAACATATTTTCAACCTATTCACCAGCATGCAAGAGCGCATCTTGGACTCAGTCTAACATTGTTACCTAAGAACAAGCAGAACCAAATAACTTGGAAGCGAGCTTGTGTTGAATTTGTTGGAGAAACTAATCCAGAATGTTTGTTGTCTAGATGCTGCTCACCTTCTGTAGAGTTTCTTCATGGTGTGGGTGAGACAGCTATTTTGAAACTTCTAACCTTGGGCCATCAGCATAAGCACTTGCGTTGGCCCATTTCTGCAATCAGCAACAATTCTGAGAAGTGCTTCTGAGAGAAGCTGCAGTCGCAATCTCCTGTCTTACAAGTGTTTCACCACCAGTCCTACTGATTACCAAAGATGTTTGCGTGGTTTTACCTAAAAATACCATTTTACACATCAGAGCAGCAAATGCTTCAAATGACTTCCTCATTTAAAAAACATGTTTAATGTTTGAAAACTGTAAAAGCTGGTCAACAACAGTGGGACCCAGAGGTACAACAGATTCACAACAGCCAGAAAACTGGTCTTTACCACCAACTTCCCTCCACCTACTGAAGATGATTTAGTGTCATAAGCCATGCTGAAAATTGCATAGATCAGAGGTTTTAAAAATATATATTGTTATCTAAGGAGGACACGCAGACGATGCAGGAGCTGTCTTCAAACTCTCAGATGATGTACATCAGTTGAGATCATGCAGAGTGTCAGACAGGCAACGCGTTTTATTGACATATCAGCTTAAAAAAAGATCAAAACTGAGGTTGTCCACCCGTCGCTGGAGCTTCTAAGGCTGAGACAAGCTGCGAACCTGGACCTGGGACTGTATCAACCACCCTGCAACACCTGCAAGAGTCAGGCCTCATTGTAGCAACACAGCTATGCAGCAGCACTCTGAGTTGTTCTCTCAGTTTTAAACCAAAGTAAACTTAATGTCTTGTAAAATCACCTTCCAGCTTCATCTTACCGTGTGCTATGCTCATGAGATCATATTATAAATTCGCTCTCACAGTTTAAACCTTGGACGCGTGAACTGAATGGTTTGGTAAATGTGCCACTAGGTGGAAAAGATGAATGAGTGTCCCGTTGTTATCTTAAGCATTTTTGTTCTGGTTTAATCAAAGTATAGGATGTGTCACTGATGCTCCATTCTAAATCCATCCAAAATATTGAATCTATACAGCAAAAACAGCATTGTAACTGTTTTTACAGTGACGTAAGTATGATGATAGGACAGGCCGCACATACTGTGATATTGTCTCTTCACAGCAGGCAGCAAAATGATGTGTTCTTTTCCCTTTCGCAGCTTCAGCCAACGGCAACAAATAGTTTGTATTTTTTCCCAAGCTTCTCTGTTTCCTTTTTGCATTGCATTGTGGGAAATCTGCATCAACAGTACACTCAAAAAAAAAAAAAAAAAAAAAAAAATCAGCTGTGTTTAGAATGCACGCTGTCTGGGTTGAGTATACTTCGTTTAGGACGCAGCTTTCAGGTTTCCTTCTTTATGTTAAATGAAAACACTCAGCCATTAATAAATACAGCTGGAGAGATATTTTCAGTACTTAGCCAGATGAGGCATCCCTTCCCACTGATGCCTTACAAAGTGAATGAAAGAACGTAAATATGATCAATGTGGATTGTCCAGTCATCTTATGCGCAACTCACCTGCGTGTTACAGGTGTTAAACGGTTTTCAATCTTGCTTCAAGGTGTCTTCTTGCAGTTAGGACCTAAAAGTTAAAGTGAAAGCAGAGCGTTGAGATTTTAGAACTTTTATTGTGGTTTGCAGTTACACGTAAAGCTGGTTTCATCACAATCCCGCAGCAACTATGCTGGGTCTTTGCATGCTGATCCAGGTTTTAAGTTAACCTGTAGTGGCATTCCACTCCAATGACGGCACTCTGGCTCCGTATGATGGGAGTACTGGTAGACACTTTGGGGTTGTAGACCAGTGCGAAGGCATAAATGAAGGAACTCTCTGTCATCTAAGGAAAAGAAACCAACTTATTAAATTCTGACATTTCTGAACTAGAAGTTTAATCTGTGCATTGTGTCAGTAAAAACCTCATACCACAAGAGTACTGCCGCAGTTGTGCAGCTCATAATCAAAGATCAGCACATGAGACAAGCTGTCGATCTCAGTGGCTGAACAACCACCAAGTGTTATTTCCTCAGGCTTTATCAGTTTGCCGAGCCCCAGGAGGTCCTGACTCACTTCCACCTGGATCCTACTTTCCCCGCACCTCGCAGCAACGCGGTTGGTTGTCTCTGGATGGTGCAGTTCAAACTTGACAGGGGGCTTGTTCACGGGATCCACTGGATCTTTTGGGTACTTCCAGGAGAGTGGTTCGACGGCTGGCTGGAGGTGCTTTGCCTCCAGCCTGCCAGCTTGTTGAGCGGACTCCCTGGAGTGCTCTCTCTCATTTCCTGCTGCTGGCTCAGCTTGCACCTCTGTGGGCATCTGCGCTTTGACCCCCCGGGAGGTTGACACTCCCATACCGAGGAAACAAGCATCACTAAGCCGGACACATGCAAGCACAAAGCCAAACACAATAAGCCGCCTGGTCCCCATTGTTGCGAGCAGACAATTTTCAATGCAGCTTTCTTAAGCATGACCACTGAGGCAGACAAAGGAAGTGACTCCTCCCTCTGCCTAATTAGCTGGATCTCCCTCCTGTGTGGATGTGGATCTCACAGCTGCGCGTCCCTCCCTAATTGGTCAGTCCATGAATCCACAGGTGCTGCAGACAGTGCAGTTTCAAAAGGTGATTTGGAGGAACCCAGATGGAAGGCTGGATTATAGAGATCATTCAGAGAGAGACCCTTATTTATTTAGTAAAAACTCTCGCACGCCCATTGTGTTTTCCAGAAACATCTGTATGCAGGTGCAAACTGTGTTTAAAAACTGTGGCTCATTAAAAGCCATAAAAAATTGTGAAGAAGTAGAAAATATTATATCATATAATTATATTGTATACATTTTAAATATACTAAAATCAATTATATAGATGTTAGTTGTTAATATCGTTTGAGCTTAAATATCAATAATAGTAATAATATTTATCAATAACAGGATCTTCTGTCTGTAAGTAGTGGGTGCTCTGTTCCTCACCACAGCAAAGACAGAAGGGTTCAGAGAGAGAACAACCGGTAAACTTAAGTTAGATAACCGACATTAAGCCTCATTAAGATGATGTCCACTGATGCGTTGTTGGTTCTGAGGAATTTATCGTTTCATTTTGCCAGTGCGCTGCGTGCTCCATCGCCCCGCCGTGTCTCTGTTCACGCCGTGCAGAGCATAAGGCAGGCTGCTCTCTTCGTTTCTACATTTATCTTTGCAAATCGCACGTTTGTGTAGGATGCCTGAAATAACACCACATCTCAAGGTCGGGAGTAAGGGGGGGGGGGTTACCATAGCAACAGCACCTAAGTAATGAAAAAAACGCCTGTCAATCACTGGTTGCAGGATGCTGCATTTTACTGGAGGGTGAGATGTATTATGTAAAGGTGGTCAATAGAGTCAATACTTTGTTTTCATAACAGTTTCATAAATCTCTATTTTACCGTGAGATAGATCACCTGTTTTACACACAGTTAGATTGCTGTTACAGCATAAGTGATATCTGCGGTCGACATTTTAGGTGTAAATGAGCCACTATAAGATTATTAAATGGCATAAAGAACATCCTTTCATTACCTAATGGAATTATAGAGTTGTCGCCTATTCACGTCCGTTCACTTTGCAGACAAAACACACATTTCTTTTCATTTAAACCTCATTATTTAATTAATCATTATGTCAACTTAAATAATTTATTCTAATATTTCACAATTTATTGACTGTAAAATATAGTCATAGCCATAACATTATTTAAATTACCAAGAACACTAATTATAATTGTTCTCTTAATAACGGTTTATGCTACATATCATTCATTTAAAGCTGTGTGCATGATTTTTTTTACATTTTTCATAAAAATGTGGATAACTGTGCAAATTTAAACTTTAGATGTTTTAACATGAAATAACATATCTCTTTACCAATTGGAGTCCATGGGAAAATGCTGTAAACACGTAAATACGTTATCTCCTCCTGCATGATATCATCCATTGTTACCACCAAAATATTGACTTCAGCACCTTAATTTGACTTAATTTGTGTCTGACAGTTTTCACGCTACCAAAACAATGCACGAGTCAGGTCATGCATGCTTCCAAAAGGTGGGGTTGTCACTTTGTTACTCATAACTGTTGTAATTCTAACCTGTAGACATCGATTGCAAATGTTCAGCATTGCACACTGACCAGCTGCACAAGGCTAATATGAATATATGTTTAGTTTACTGAGTGTACCACAACGGGTTTAAAACTAAATAGGTTCCAGTTAAAATCAATACGTTAAGGGGGGTTTTTGCTGATTTCCTTCCAAAAATGAAGCCAGTCCTCATCAATAGTTCCAGCAATTACACACATTTTCTTCTTGTAATGCTTTTCTTAATGGCTTAATAAATATTGACCATTTTAGAGGTCAGCCGTACACTTGGGAGTGGGGGAAGGGACCACAGCATCATTCCGCCATTACATCTGCCGAACAGCTGCATTACAATGTGTATCCCACATTTCACACCACCGCCCGCGGGCTTGCCATGCCTGTCCCTGAATCAGCTATTGAGCCATTGATGGACAGAGGCTATCAGGGTCAACGGGGCAACAAGAAACTAGACAGCAGAAGCCATTCCAGTCAGGGACCAAGCTAAATCAGGGCCTCTCCATTTCCAACCACATCTCATGGTATTATAAACACATGTGAAGCATGTTCCCAGTGAATAATGGAGCTTGTGGGTTCTTGTGCACTCTGCTTTGACCAAGAAGTTGACATTCTCTAAACACAAAACTGATGACATGTCGCGTATAATACAGCACCGTTTAAGCAAAAATCAGACAGCAGGTAAACATGCTGCAGAATGAGTTCCGAGCTGGCTGAAGGTTGACCCGAATGTGCACACACATTCACACGTTCCCAGCGTAAATGCATTCAAACATATGTTCACTTTCGCGCTTGTTCTTGAATCGATGCCAAGATTTCAAACTTTGATCTTCAAAGGTGTTCCCTTCCAAAATCAAAATGATGCATTATTCATAAACCGTTAGCAAGAAGACAGGAGTGAGATGAGACAGAAGACATGATAAATACTGTATCTCACATGTAGTACCTTAAAGCCAAATGCCTAGTAGAATGAAATATGTGTGGGAGAGGGGGGATATCCTTCTTTCCAAAGCAGCAGTGTGACGGAGGATCAGTGTGTGTAAGGCCCACTGCCAGCGGAGTTCAGTCAGGCAGCTGCTGGGCTGAAGGATCTTTGGCAGACTGTAGTTTATGCACAGAGGACAAATGAGGGCAAATCTCTGCAAAAGTAAACTCAACCGTCCAGCAGCAACAAAGCCCTGAAACTACAGTGCAGTCCACCGAAGTATCTCCTGCAGCGCATGAGTCATCCTCACATGGAACATATCACAACAGGAGGTCAGAGAGTTAGAGAGCTGTCAAACCAGCTATTCTGAGCACCCCAATCAAAGTGCATTTGTAAACACACAACGTAGCTCCTCCACATGTACTCAGATAATTGTAATAGTGTGTACACCATTGCATGCAAACAGGGCAGCCCAAGACAATCAGAGTGTCTCATTCTAGGATGACTAAATCTTGTTCTCGTCTTATTCCAAGATGAATAATCTTATCAGCAACCATTTAAATTAGAAACACACTTTGAAGCTGACTGGTCTGGAGTTTTATTAAAGTATAGGTATTCAGTTTATTTCACGTCAACCAGATAAGAACCGGCTCTGAAAAGCACAAGCCACGCTCTGATGGTGTGTACGATAAAGGAACAGGTGCTAGTTAGTGTTACAACCCTCTGTTGGAGCTCCTTGACGAACAATTCCCATGAAACATTGCAAACTTTCCAACAACGGTTGATTTCTTTTTGTCTGACACTGTGAAATTTGGTCAGGATGAATTGTAGTAGCTGATCCTCAGAGGGGTTTGACACTCCTCAAATCCTCAGATGATATTGATAATGTTTTTTAACAATGCTTTTTATTGTATTTTAATGCCAGCAGTCCATTTTTAGACCAGCTGTCCCACCTTTAAAACATTCAGTATCTAATTTCAGGACTTAAGTCTAGACCAAACGCAAAAGAGCATCAATACACTTTCTATTTTTAGCTCTAGTGGGACGTGAAACTGTATCTCCAGGTAGGAAAATGCAGTCACAGTATGAGGTTGTGCATTTTGCTGTGACATCCTGAAAAAAAAAAAAAAAAAACCAGCACTTTCTCACTACAATAAACAACAACAACATGTATACACCATGCAGACTGTGTCAACAGATAAGGTGACAGTAAAGACACAGGTATGGAAACAGCAGCAACATGATGCAGGTTGAATGCTGGAAGATGAGATACAGCAGTCAAAGTGTGTCAGCTGCACTTCGTTTCAGCTAGGACCAAAAACACAGTGCATCTATCCTGGCTTGTGTCAAAGGAGCAGGCTCGTAATGGTTGTTTATTGGTGAACGCCAGAACATACGTCAGCACCGTTGTTAAAACCAGTGGCAGCCATTCAGTTGCCACTGGTTTGACATCCACTTTCCCGCAGCAGCACTCATCATGTGAAGATGCTTCCAGGAAAGCGAGAGCGACTCCAGAGGCCCGCGCGCTCTCCAGACCTCAACACAGCAGAGCGAGGTGAACAGCAGGCAGTGCTGGGAGAGGAGTTCAGACCCTTTACTTAAGTAAAAACACCACTACGTTAATGTAAAACACTCAGCTAGAATTAAACCTCCTGTATTTGAAATGCTATTAAAGTTAAAGTACAAAAGCATTATGTCAGAATCTAATTAAAACATTAAAAACTTAAGTAAACTGCAGTGACGTGTTTCCTGTGACTGATGATTAACAGTGACATCATTATATTGTATGCATAAGCAGCCTTAGTGGGGATGGCTTTAATCGCTTCAAGTACAGTTAGGTAGTTTACTCCAACTGATCCCAACTTAAGTGTCATCCCCTGCAAAAGGTCAAGTGACAAAGTGGCAATCACCAACAAGAGGTACACAGAATGTGCATGTGGCCCCAATCTGTGCAGCACCAAAGTGGTGCAATGGAGTTTGCATGAGGACCTGAATCTTTGGCAACACACCTGATGCTGCTCTGCAAGCACTGGGTAGCTCCTACCCAAGAGCGTGCATTAAACGGACACTCGGTGATGTTGTAACCTTTTCCTGATGTTCAACCACCTGTAGGAATCATCAGTACTGACAGAGCTGATGTGCCCGCAGCTACGGAGGCTCGTAATTGACACAAATAAAGTGCCACTCACGCTAGCTAGTCAATTTGAGCAGGTAAAATGGGGTAATAATGTGTCCATGCAAGTCGGTGTTATGACAAAACAGATTTGCCAGTAGGTTCTTAGCCTAAGGCAAAGGATTTTCAGTCCTCAGAGTTGAAATGTTGTGCAGCGCTGATGCTAATCGGGTTATTTGTCAGCCAGTGATCATCAAACCATCAACTTCTTCCTGATTTATCACAGTCATCCTGTGGTACCATCCTGTGGGCAGTATGAATCTTTATTAATTGGACCGTTCAGTGATTGAACAGTTCATTGTTTTCCTGTGGAAGCTATGGACTGCAAAAGTCCATGTGGGGTCAACAACCTAACTCTGCGGTGGTTATGCAACACTTTTTTTAGGGCCTCCAGGAACGCCGTACAGCTGAAATGAGCCTGTTAGCGCTGAAAAAGGGTGCTGAGATGGCAGCTGTTTCCTGTTGCTGGTTTACAAGCTGAATGCCTGGATATCCACAGACCTATTAAGTGATAAAGCTGTCAGTTAAGAGCTTAGCAGAGCATCTCAGAGGAGCAGGGAGAGCCTGATGCTAATGGGGTGCTCGCCTAAATGACTCAAACGGGATTGAGTGCACTTTGTCAAAGGACAGTTTGCACGAACTGGATTCCATTGTATTTGTCATTATGTCTTACAGCTTTTATTTGTGATGCTACAGTCTGTGCATTAAGCTCTACACTTTTGTATTGGACTGTGCAGGATGAAACACTGCGTCTTCTCTTATTTTCAAAGTCATTTCATCATTCACGTAGTTTACTAATGATGGGAATTGCTTGTTTTTCATATTTACATTTGCAGCTTATTAGCAGAGTCAATAAATACTCACTGTGTTGTCTGGCTTCCTCACCTATCTGAGAACTTAGTCTCCAACATTCTACTGTAGCTCTCTGCTCCCACCTGGTGGGAAAACACAATACGATCACTTTATATAGCTTGGCCAGAGGCAAATGACTCTACTGATGTATTGTAGTTTGTTTGTGTTCTCAGGTGTCACTATAAGAATTCTTTTAGGATGAGACATGATGAAGTCTCATGATCTGTGCATGTTATTTATTTAGTGGATTTAGTAACTTTCTGATTTAGAGGTTCTGTCTCTGAGTTTTTATAAATGAGTTTTACAGGGATGTGTTGTTGTCGCCACAGTATAATGGGATAAATCTCACAGTGCTTCCTGCTTCATTAGCAGTTAAGGAAATGGTTTCTCACCGTCAGTCTTTATTAGCATAACTGGGGTTTTTTTTAATAGTTCTCATTAAAGCTATGAATCAGGACAAATAAATGAACCCAGTTACATTCCAGCCAAACAAGTTTAAATCTCTCTGTATTTCAAAGTACACTGAGTTTTTAAATCTGGTGTCTGGTATGACATCCCCACGCTGACACAATGGTAGCGATCGGTTCAACAGAGCTGTTGGGGGGGAGCAGCTGCAGCTATGGAGCTGGCAACTATGGAAAACCATTTAAACATTAAATTGAACCCCACAATCTGTAATTACATTTTAAATGTATTGGCATTTTACCTAGCAAAAGAAATTGTATTTCAAGATGTCTATAATTTTTTTTTTTTTACTAGTCAAAACTAAAGTGAAGATATTGTCAAATCCTTAAAATGTATATGCATATAGTATAGTATAGTATGGTATAGTATAGTATAGTTATTTCAGATATCTGAAATATAGCATTTTAATGCAAAATAAAATTGTGGATATCCGAAACAGAAAATTGTATACACATCAATGCCAAAAGTAATATCATTTGCCCTGAGAATGATGTTGTGGATATCTGTAATGACAATTATGAATGTAAGATTATATCTGACATGTTCATTTGGCTCGGAGGAGTTGAAAATCGCACATATCTGCAACCTAAATCCATATTCGTCAAGACAAATGATACTTAATGTTGCTTGAAGAAAGATGACGTTAAAATATGAGAACTCTAAATGGTGCTAGATAAAAACAGAAGACGATATATGAACAAACAATTTATTTAGGATCAACACTAGCAGTTACAAACGTGTTTTATTTGTTGAATGTAAGATGTCTGTGGGTTTCTCAGACCATCACCAAATTTGTATTTATACTGACATTTCCTCAAAAAGTATATATCAAAGGAGCAGTGTGCAGGGCAAAGTGGCATTTAGTAGTGTCGAGGTGGAACAGTGCAACCACTTTAATGCCACGCCTGTGGACGTTCCTTCAGGTGCTAGAAGAAATGCAAACAAAATAGCAAAATATGAAGTTTTTCTGTTCTGGGCTGCCGTAGAAACATGGTGGACACCATGGAAGTAGGTCATTGCATTTGTAGAACCAAAAACATCTCATTCTAAGTTAACATAAACCTAGCTATTCTTATTTTCAGGTGACAAGAGACTGATGAAAGCACAATTATAAATAATATATTCCTTTTCTGCCAATAGATCCTGCTAAATCACTGCATCTTTAACGTCCAACGATGAAGAATGTAGGACAGCACTCTGGTGTTTTTGGTTAGTGTTTAACCTTGTTTGTCCGACCACTTGGGGGTACAAAATAGACACACAAATAAAAGTTAGATGGATCGGTTATCATACATATCATCTTATTTTTATCGTAAAATATCTGAATACAAAAGAGGATTTAAAGTGTGTTCAGATGTGCTCTCAACATGGAAATCATTGCAGCAGGCCATTTGGTTTTTGATTTTACAAAAAGAAGTTGCAGTGTCTCTAGTAATAAAAGCCCCTCCAGAACCAGCAGGTACAGTTGAGGCCTGAAGCTATGAGTAGGATGATCAGCAGGGTGATGAACAAGCCTGCGCCAATGATGGTTGCAACGATGGCCCACACCAATGTCCTCTTGGACATGTCGATCAAAGGTGACGTGAGGGCCATCCGCGCCCTGCGTGCACGCCTGCGGTCCTGTGGAGGGTACCGGGCCAGGTTGACGCTCTCCATGCCCAGTGAGCGGACCAGGCACGCCCTCTGGTGGCTCAGCTGGTCAAAGGTGTGTTTACCATGGTAGCGGCCTGTACCACTCTGACCTGGAGGGGTCAAAAACAAGTCTGCAGTCGAGTTTTTTGAAAGTGAAAACTGCTCTTTAAAGTTATTCCAGGACAGCTGTGTATGTTAACTGTGTGAACACTTTCTGATGAGCAGTACTGATCAGTCCTGCAAGCAGTTGGTGCATTTGCAGAGCACTACAAGCCCAAATACTGGGTAGTGCATGAAGTTTGTTATAATAAAATATAGCCTCAAGGCTGCACTAATCAGTTATCACCAGAACTGCAGTTCCCCACAGCTCCATGGAGCTTTTCAGTGTCTTTCAGCTCGTTGTTTTGGTTGGACAGCCTGCTGCTTCATTGTTCTTATCAGTGTATATTTACCACAATAACTTTACATGGCATTTGACCCCAAAGTGGCCAAAGAAAAGTCATAATAACCCTACAAGCTGGTGGCATGGTAATTGTGTATCCTCTCAGTTCCTGTTTTGTCCGCACCCAAGTGGCCAAAAGATGATTAATGCAGCTTTAAATAACGATTCTTCAACAGCTGGAAGAGACAAGAAATGCAAATTTGGGTGCATCTCCGGTGGTTACGTAAAATTCAAACATGGTGTTGATTGCCTGATCAAAACAGAACCTGTAACTCATCATCCATCGCTGCTTCACCTTAAAAGTCATTAACTTTCATTAATTTATTAGTTCCTATTGTCTAATGATACCATGACTCAGTCTTGCCTGTAGCCAGTATCGTTTTTTTGCCAATCGTCTGAATCAACATTAACAAGACAGAGACAAAGTGGGTCCTCATGCAAGTACGTACAACCTTTGATCTTTTGTGTGTGTGTGGTAAATGGAGGGTTCAGTTCCATTGAGCTACAACCAATTGATATGGATTAATGTGTCAACTGTGTATTACAGGGATGGTGAACGTCTGCTTCTCTTGCTGGATAAATGATGGACCAATGGATTTCTCTCCAGCACTCAGGTCCTCCTGTCTTCCTTTAGTGTCACTGTATTCGACCTGGAATGCACCACTTTGACTGACAATAATGCACCGTGAGTCTTACCAACACCACCGAATGGGAGTGAGTTGAGTGCGTAGTGCATCATGACATCATTGACCGTCACTCCCCCACTTGTGGTCTCCTCTATCATCCTTTTTATTGCCTTAGAGAGAAAACACGTGTTTTTCATATACTATAGATGTGCTGATGTTAAGCATGACACACAATTTTATTCCTAAATGAGTCGGTTAAATTATCATCATCATTCAGATCTCCCTCAAAACAACTTCCCTCCATCCAACCCGTCCATGAACTCAAAGCATTTGATTGTGTATGTGAGCCTTTTAAATGTTATGCAGAGAGAAAAATCATTAATCCAAAGGTTCAAAGGTTTAGCTCTAATGATGGCTAAGGGCTAGTGCTGCTGAAGTAATACCAATAAATTATTATACAAATCTCTGGGCACGCAGGGATTTCTTTGAGGATGGTGTGGGAAATTGTGTTAATTATTTATGTTAATTATTCCCAAATGCGTTCATACTTTCAAGATGAACAGAGATTAAAACATGTTTTACATCAGTCTTAATATTTCCTCTCACCTTCTTATCCGAGCAGAAGATGTAGAGGGCAAGAGGTTTCTCCCTCTCGTTGATGAAGCGGATGGCATCATCCATGTCACTGACAGTCACGATGGGCAGCAGGGGGCCAAAGATCTCCTCCTGCATCAGCCTGGAGTGAGGGGGCACGTCCTTCAGCACTGTTGGGGCTGCATGTACAACAATCCACGTTCATTAAGCAGAAATACAGATATCAACACAAAACTTCACGCCACGTCAGTGAATCTTCCTACCGATGTAGCGCTGGGAGGCGTCACTCTGTCCTCCAACCACAGGAGTGTAGCCCTCCATCAGGGCCATGACTCTGCTGAAGTGACGCTGGTTGACAATTCTTCCGTAATCTGGTGAGCATTTAGGATCAGCGCCATAAAATTCCTGGGATGGATGAAAAGGTCACAGTGAGCCTCCAAACTGCGCAGCTTAATACACATTAAGATGTTAGCTCGGAGACGTTTGTAGGACGGTACCAGCAGAGTTTGTCGGATGCATTCCACCACTCTGCCCTGGATGCAGGGTTCGCACAGGATGTAGTCTGGGGCGATGCACGTCTGGCCGCAGTTGATAAATTTTCCCCATGTGATACGACTGCGCACAGACCAGATGTTTCAGTGTGTTAAGGCTTAGAGGAAGTGACATTCATTTGCACCTTTATGCATTTGTGGCTGTACAACAGATTAGATTCAGGTCCTGCCAGTCATTTGTATGTCTTATCCTCTTTCACCACAAATGTGTATACACCGGGTCCAACCCTATTCCAAACCACCCTGTCAGTCTTACAATTACAGTTACACCATCTAGGCAGAAGCACATCACTGTTTGTGTTTTGCTGCACTTCAAAATATAACTTGCAGAGACATGAAATGCTGTTATCTTGTAGATAAAGTAGATGATTCTGTTCAGTATGCTCCACAGATCACTACAGTCATCATGTAGCCATTCTTAGCATTAAGCATGAGGAGCCATACAGTCTATTCAGCTCTGTGTTTGACTGACTATAACAAGCTACTCTGTTGAGTTGCGTGTTACCGGCAGGCGATTCTGATGTCACAGTTCTTGTCAATGTAGCAGGGGCTTTTCCCTCCCAGCTCCAGGGTCACTGGGGTGAGGTGGCGAGCGGCAGCCTCCATCACCAGTTTGCCCACTGTGCTGCTGCCCGTGTAGAAGACGTGATCGAACCTGAGCCTCAGCAGCTCCTGGGTCTCTGGCACTCCACCTGTCACTACCGGGTACAGATCCTGGAAAGAGAAAAACAGCAAAGATTCAATACAGAAATATCCACTGCACAAGGTGAGCGACCATAAATAGTATTATCTGATAATGGCTGACATGTTCCTGACACATTTAAGATGAGAAAAATGGGATGAATGAGTAACTAATGAAGGGACAGTGGCCACTTGGCCCTGGAGTCAAACATATCTGTGATGTAATGTAATGCACTGGCAGGAGGCTTTGATGTTACAGCAGTTGGGAACATTATTCCTTCAACAATAGCAGCTGGTGTTCAGACCTTGTCCAGATAGCGAGGCAGCAGAGCCCGGAGGAGGAGGGACGAGTACTCGCTGAGCTCAGACGGCTTCACCACAGCTGCGTTGCCTGCAGAGAGAGAACACGGGTTTCTGTGAATGGAATGAGATCAGCGAGTGACGGAGAGCAGGCGAGTAGGAGGACGAGAATGCTGAAGGTTTGGGATGTTATCAAACTGAGGTTCACACCAGGATACTTCTCCCTCCTATGCTGCAAAATACAAGTTTGACCAACATGCATATTTAAAGCCATTAAGTAATAATTTTATTGGATGGACATGATTCATATCTCAATATTTATTCACAATCTCACTACATCAGTAGGGTTATACTCTGGTCAGTAAGGACAAGTTAGAAATCAAAGCTGGTAACCAACAATCAGGCCAAACTGATTAAAGCAGCAACTTAGAGCAAAAGAATTAAGTGATATTGTTTTAATGCTTAAAGTTACAATAAACTAGATGATAGTTGCTAATAGATACAAGTTATACTGTAAAAAAAAAGAAATAAAACATAATTTAACCACAATTTATTCTATATTCCTAGAACCTAATAATCTGTAAACAGACCACACTAGAGTTAATGTTTTAAAAAGAATTTAGTTCTTAAAAATCTTTATAATTAATTAATTAAATCTTTTAATTTCCATTTTTTAATTCTTATAATTCTAAAACTATATTTCAGGTGTGACTAATACATAACTTCTGCCTAAGCCTGCCTAAACTGATCTCCTTTTAAGCTATCGGGGGGGCAGCGCAACAAGCCGTGAGCACAACTTTGACGTAATATTGAAGCTGTAGTGTCAAACTCTCACAAATAAATGAGTGCCACAGCTCACACAATGCTTACGAAGTGATGGGACGGAGCTGAGCAGCAGGTGCTATAGTCACTTGATCTGTTGCTGATGGGGCTGCTTAAAATTTGGAAACCCATTCTCCACACTGAGATCTTTTATACACGGTATTCTCTGCCTGCGTGGTCCAATAATTCACTGAAGCTCTCAGACGCTACAGAGTGAAATGTATGAGCCATTTGTGCAGCATTTCATCAAACAGATGTGTTCTGTATGCCATTTAAATCTTTGTATGCACATGACCGCTTTAACTTTAACTTGCAACTTGTAACATGTTTGAAACTTCGGGATCTCCACTAGAATTCAAAGCCCTACCCGCTCATGGACCACCCACACCGGTGTTTTCACTTTTCTGAGGCCTCTGTTCAGAACTGTGTGGGTGTGTACAGACTGTAGCTGGATGATTTCTCACTCACACTCCGTTTAATTACTGCAGGAAAACTGAGATGGGAACTGGGGATACATCATTGAAATCTCATTTTTGGAAACTGTAAGACCCCATAACATGCCAAAAGGTTGGTTCAGCTCTTTCCACTACTGTAACCACAAAAGGCAAAGTGTATAGCATTAAATTCAAACCTTAATTTATACATGGAATAATAAGTTTCACTGTGGCCACAAAGATGTAATAAAATTTAAGACACATTGACTGTTTTTGCTTATTTTTTGGTATGATGGACACAAAAGAGAAGTGACAGAAGCAATCTACACCTAATCATTTGTGTACAGTGTTGCACATGTCACCATGTAGCAATCAAACGTTTATCATGTTTGTTAGTGCGTGGACTTTGGCGACTTCACATAATCTTGCATAGCTCCACCCATTTTCAGCCTGAGCAGAGGTCAAATCAACAGGGATTAAAAACACATGTGGATTGCCGAGATGCATCACTGTAAGTGAGATTGCACGACTTATTTTAGTGCAAGGGGGGAAAGAAAGTCTCCCTACCGGCAGCGATGGCTCCAACCAGGGGCAGGAGGGTGAGGGCCCAGGGGTAGTTCCAGGCTCCGATTATGAGCACCACTCCAAGGGGCTCCGGCTGGATGTAAACCTCATCTGATATGGTGAGGAGGTTCTTCTCGACCGGCCGTGGAGCTGCCCACTCTGCCAGCTTCTCTGTAGCCAGCTTGATCTCGTTCTCAATGCCAATCAGCTCCAAGAGCGGCGTGTCGTACTGGCTCTGTAGGAAACCCGGCACATCACTCACAACATATAATACGCACATACGGTACATGTTGCGTGCAGCAGTGTGTGGTGTCCCCACTCACCCTGTTGATGTCCTGTTTGAGTGCAGTACAGATCTCGGTCTCTTTCTCGGTGATCATCCTCTGCAGCGCGTGAAGTTGCTGCAGTCTGAACTCCACAGGCCGGGTCCTGCCGCTCAGGAAGGCCTCTCTGGCCCGCTGCAGCGCCTGCCTCTCCATTCAGACAGCTTGAGGACAGCAAAGAGCTACTGGAACTGTGGACACACGTGAAAAGGGCACCAGGCTTGGGACATACAGTAGATCAATCAAAAGGTCCTGGTGTGACTTCAGTTTTAGGTACAATACAAGGTGAGGCCCTGAGCAATGACAGGAGGTCACCACATTTAACAAGCTATGAGGTCAGACAACAAGTCACTTATATAAAATAATATAAATAACAATAATAATAATAATAATTCAGTCTCATTATTTGTGATGACAAAAGATAATACAACTAAAATACCAGCCTCTGACTCATTTTAACCAGTTAAACATTATAGTTTTGCTGCAAAAAGCGACTTTATACAAAAGATATATAACCCAGATTCTGAACTTTGCTGATAAACTTAAAAATATTATAATAAGACATTTCCCTCTTTGATTTGATGCATATGTCGATGTAAATTTAAAAAAAAACAAAGGCTACAACAGATTTATCGTTTTTTATGATCAAAACGCTCAAACCCATGAAATTAAATAATTAAATTGAGTCTTATTTCCAAAGTTAGCGCCATAACAAATATGAAATCGTCCGTGTAATCAATTAGCTTATTGGGAGAAGTCATATTTTAAATAATGGTGATTTTGTTTAATAAGCTGCAAAAGTTTCTGGAGGCATTTCATTTCAGTTAGCTTAGTTTTCCTAAGTTTTGCATTAAATTATGTCTTACTGGATTTTTTTAAAGCCTATGTTTTTGTTTTACAGCGCGGTTAAGGTCGCGGCTGATCGAGGATCATTTGATCGCAGTCATAGTTTAATAATCCATATGGAAAATGTGAAAAAGATGAAAGTGTAGACTTACATTGGCTCAGATCAAATACGCATCCAGTGGATAATATTAAAAAGATGTCAGTTCAGTAATCCGCCCGCGATCTGATCTGAAAGCGGTTCAGATGTCCGACACTCCGCGTCCACACCGACTGACTGACGGAGTCTCATTGTACGCCGTTCAAAAGTGAGCCTGCTCCAGGATCAGTTTACAGCTCGCTGTAACCAACAGCGAGCGCCTCCAACATAGAGACCCTTGATGACATCAGACACCCCCCCACCTTCACACACTCTCTCTCTCACACACACACAAGACACTCATTCAAACTATGCTGTGTGTTTTAACTGAATAATTACAGCTTATAGCTCGACCTTACCTACTCGTGTTTCTTCTTTTACAGCCTTTAGTTGAGCTAATGTTTTACTAGTATTGTCATCATGAAGGTCAATGTATGTTAATAACAGTATATCAGACATAGCAGCCGTGTTGTAAATTATAATAACCTTGAGATCTTGTTAATAATAGGCTACCGTTTTTTTTATCAGAATCATAAATCGGTTTCGCTCAGGGGTGAAAAACAATGGACAGTAAACAGCAAAACAATGACTTTGTTGATGTTTAATTGCAGAACCATTAAAGGGAGGCATGATATTCACAGTAATGTAATGTGATTAGCGTCTGCGTCGATTTTCATTGCGTGGTGAAATGAATCACTGCATCGCTGCACCGTTCATAACTTTCCATATCTCAATTTATGGAGGTTACATTAAAATATTAAAATATCTAATCTAATTTGATCTAAAAATGACATAAAACAATAAAAACTACAATAGCAGCCGTGGGGTGTGAAACAAGAAATGGGAAAAAGAAATTGTTAAACACATACTTAAATGTCTACATGAATGAGAAATGATATGGACTGGGAAACGATAGGAGGGCTGTATGTCAGGAGTCGGGGGCGTGCACCTGCGCGCGCTTCAGCCTCATCGCAGGAATCTCTGCAAGAAACGTGACACACAAACCCAGCGTAAAGGGACAGATCTGTGTTTGAAATGCAGAGATAACAGATAGTTTAGCTGTTCGCAGAACCACAACAAGTGTGGATGTCAACAAAGGTGGTGGGGTGGACCAAAACAAAAGGGGCCATTTAGCGGAGGAGAGCGAGGCATGCTGGGTAATTAAAGGGAGGGTAGATGAGGGGGCATTGTGCGGTTAGAGTTCCTGGACAACACCACACATTGTCTGCTGGAGACAAAGCCATTGTTGTGTGAGGGTCCAGGCCTGCAGCACCGTGGGTATGTGTGGGGCGGGGGGACTCATATCTGGTTATCTTGGGAAACCGTATTTATCATTATTTAAAAGTCAAAACACAAACACCCCACTGTTAAAACACACACCTCTATTCACAAACAAGTCCTGATTCCACCTTTGTAATGGAAAGCACAGCTGCTGTGTAAAACATAAATGCGTCCTGCTGTTAAGATCAATGCGTTCCCTTCAGTCCGGATTAATACTGAAGAGACGCTTTAATTTCAGGCATGGGTGAGTTAATGCAACAACACAGTGTCAATTATTAACAAAGAATTAAGAGTTATGAGTTAACAGCATCATGTCCTGTAAGACAAGTCATTAGTGACACCTAATGGTTGTCGTGCAACACGTGGCTCGTGCCTTTAAGGTCTAAATCTGTTGTGGTGTAAGGGGCTGGACACATGCTGTAGGTAGTGTTCATGGTCAGTTGAAATATTAGGTTCTGCATTATATTTCTGCTTCTGAAAACAGGACATGGTTACACATATCATTTATTATGACATGTGAATGCGCAGTTGCGCAGGAAAGCTGCCTTGTGGGTTTTCCAGGCCACGATTACTCCTGAGGCTGTTCAGCTGCTGCACTTCCAAGATCAGCCTCCTATTCAAAATAAAAAAATTCTGACAAACGTGTTTCTGTGGACAAAGTTCTTCTCATGCTGTCGAGAAAAGATCAATATTTTCTATATGATCAGTTCTTCATTTTGTAGTTTGAACTGACTTATTGGCTTGACCTTGTTCTCGGGCAGTTATTGTGAGACACCTCCTCATCTTCACGCGTGTACCTCGCATCTTCTTGCATATAAGCAGGTTCAAAAACAACAGACCCTCCTCTCACCGTGCCCTTTTCAGTCGAGCTTGACGTGTAAGAAGCTGAATTTAGGCTATAAGCGAGCCAGAGAGTCAACAAATAGAGAATGCGGTGTCCCATAATTAATAAATAACGGATACATTTTGGGTTCAAATGTAAACTGCTGTGAAACTGCTTCCAAACTGAACACGAATAAAAGAACTCAGATGAGAACTTCACCTAAAGTTTGTCTCTAATCTGATTTTTACCAATTAAATTATTTTTCCATAGGTATCTGTGGTCAGTTTGTCCTGACTGGTGAATTTTGCTTCATTTACCTGCACCACAAAGGCTGCCAAGCCAGCCAGCATGGTGAGCAGTGCCATGCGCCGCAGCCTGCACACGTTGACCTGCTTGAGCAGGAAGAACCGAGCCCAGCCCAGCTTCTTGGCGGTGTGAGGGGGGTAGCGCATGCTGTTGACTCCCTCCATCTTCAGCTGCTTGATCAGACAGCTGCGCAGGTGGCTGAGCTGGTCAAAGCTGTGCCGGCCGTGGTAACAGCCCATACCGCTGTTACCTGAGCAAGAGGTGGGAGGATAAGTCAGCTGTAAATGTATTTCAGATGTATGCCTCTGAATAGAAAAGAAGGAATAAGTGCAGTTTGGTGTAGCTGTTACACACTCACCAACTCCTCCGAAGGGCAGCGCGCTAACAGTGAAGTGTACCAGGCAGTCATTGGCCAGCAGAGCGCCACTGGACGTCTCAGCGATCACCTTTTTGATCAGCTGTTCAAACAGAAAGAGAGGCAGGGCAAGGCAATCAAACTTACAGCTGTGGGTACAACTTTACTGTCGTTACAGGATGTTAAACATCACGGCTGCGAAAATATCTCAGTGTCAACCTGCAAAGAGCAACTAAAGTGTCTGCTGGTGTTGTGTTTACCTTGTTGTCCTGGGAAAAGACGTACACGACCAGAGGTTTCTCTCTCTCGTTAATGAACTGGATGGCCTCGTCGACGCCGCTCACTGTGATGATGGGCAGCAAAGGCCCGAAGATCTCCTCCTTCATCACTTTGGACTCCGCCGTCACGTCCTTCAGCACAGTAGGGCCTGCAAGGACACGGTGAGAAGAGGGTCTGTTGAGTGGTCAGACGACTAGAAAGCATGGCTAAAACCAGCATTTTCTGCAATTTCCACATGAAACGTTACTTAAATGAATAATCCGTGTTTAAAAGTATATTTTTCTGTTGAGTAATTGTTGACTGAAGAAATGAATAAATAATGCTTTTTAGTGACAAGTCAAACACACTGCATACCTATGTAGCACTGGGATTCATCACTGTCCCCGCCCACAGCGACCGTGCTCCCCTCCATGAGAGCCATGACCCTCTTAAAATGCCGCTGGTTAATGATGCGTCCGTAGTCCTCAAAGGTTTTTGGATTGTCTGTGTAAAACTCCTGCAGTGAGAAGTGAAGGTTTAAAATGATTTATGTTTCATTAAATGGTGAAATTCAAACTTAAGGAAGGGGTTTCCTTCATGTGGTGGAGCAATACATATCAATGGAAGTTAAAAAACTCAGATAAATACATTATTGTCTTGTTTCTAGTAAATTAATAATAATAATATGATAATATTGTGCTGTTAATACTTACTAATACGCTGAGGAAATTGCATTTGGGGACATACAACTACATATCAGTTACATGCAAAGCTTCTGTTACAGTAAGCTGCTGTTCTCAAACATGTCATGGAGCACCAAGGAACTTGATACACATTATCACAGAGCAGCATTTTGTCCTGGAAAGCCCTCCCCTGTCCACTTATGATCTTAAGTATAACTGACATCTTAATGTGAGACCAACCTTGATGCACTTGTTGATCTCTTCCACCACTCGGCCCTGGATGGAGGGTTCACACAGGACGTAGTCTGGAGCGATGCACGTCTGGCCGCAGTTGACAAACTTTCCCCACGTGATGCGACTGCGCCGGGAGAAAACAATAATGCAAAACGTTAAAGATTCATTTTTATGTTGCATTTGTGCCCAAGTCTCCGGAGCACAGCAGCATTTTGTGCTACGTTTTTACAGTCCCGACTCACCGACACGCTACCGTGATGTCGCAGTTCTTGTCGATGTAGCACGGGCTCTTCCCGCCCAGCTCCAAGGTCACAGGGGTGAGGTGGCGAGCTGCCGCCTCCATCACCAGTTTGCCCACTGTGCTGTTTCCTGTGTAGAAAATGTGGTCAAATCGCTGCTTCAGCAGCTCCTGGGTCTCTGGTACGCCACCTGTCACCACTGGATACAGATCCTACAGGAGGGAAATGTAGTCATTAAAACGCCCTGTACGTTGAATCTAAATGAAGATAAATGTAAAAGGAGTTTGGGACTGAACAAAGCGGGAGGCTTACTTTGTCTAAATACTGAGGGAGAAGTTCCTCCATGACCTTTGCAGAGTGAGAGCTGACCTCGGATGGTTTTACTACTGCAGCATTACCTGAATGTAGAATGAGATACACGATCATTAGTCACATTCATAACAAAAGAAAAAGAATAAAGAAACAACCAAAGCTTCCGTATCCAATCTGTGATAGTCATTACTGCGTGATTTTAAAAGTTTTTGGTTTATCCTTTATCAAATTATCAGCTGACAGCTGATTTCCAACATTTTAAATCATTTTTTGAGAGTGAGACAGTGGGTGGACCCCAACGCAGACCTCAAGGACGGAGCTGGTGCGGTTCAATAACTTTAATGAAGCAAAAATACCTAATGAAGGCTTACTGCATGATCAGGCAGGCAAGGGTAAATGATAAATAAGGTAGTCAAAAAGGCAAATATCTGAAAAAACACAAGGAAATCTAAGAATAAAGGCAGAAACAATGAGCATCGGCGAGCTAGCATGCAAATTAGGAGGAGAAGGAAGGCCGAGTGTAGTGTTTTATACCAGCAGCGATGGCTCCAACCAGCGGCTGGAGGGTGACGGCCCACGGGTAGTTCCAGGCCCCGATGATGAGCACGACTCCCAGAGGCTCCGGCTGCACGTAGACCTCATCGGATATGGTAAGCAGGTTCTTCTCTACCGGCCGAGGAGCCGCCCACTCTGCCAGCTTCTCTACAGCCAGCTTGATCTCTCCCTCCAGTCCCAGCGTCTCAAACAGCTCAGTCCCATGTTCACTCTGAGAGAAGGAGGAGGGACAAAATCTGGCGCTCGTCTCCACGTTCTTTTGTTTTTTCATTTCTCGTTTGTTAATTCATGTTCATCGATATGTTCAGCAGATCAGGTCATAGCCTCAGAGTCTAGTCATCATCCGCAGTACCATGCCATTCAAAAACTTTTCACCTATTTAATTTAGCCTGAAAACTATAGAGATGTCATTTTAAACAATGTTATTTGGCTCCATCGTGTTGTTGTATTGACCTAGACGCAGGCCAGGTTATGGAGATCTGGAGCAACGTGGCTGTATCCATTTACACCACCGCTGTACAAACAATGGAAGGAAACTGGTTGAGCAAGTTTAGAAAGAAATAAAACCACAAACTAAGAGCAGCATAAACAGACATTTCACTTTGTTTTCCAATCCAATTGTTAACTGAGTTCTAACCTGTTTGCTATGAGTTGTGTTAATAACTGTGTTCCTGATGAGCGTAACACCAATCATGGCTCTACCAGGCTATCAGGACATAATCTAAGGCAGTGAATGTTGGATAAAAGTTGGAATATTTGTTTTGCAATATGCTCCTGTCAAGTGACTTGTGCACGATCCAGACTCTCCAGGGAATGTGTCCAGAGTCTTGACCATCACAAATGTTGATCAAATGATCAACATGTTCCTGGTCTGCCTGGCCTACCTTGCCCAGGTCCCTTTTGACAGCATCTGCGATGTCCTTCCGTCTCTCTGTGATGAAGCGGAGCAGGTTATTCAGCTGATGGATCCTGTACTCCAGTGGTTTGGTTTTCCCCGACTGGAAGGACTTCCTGGCTCGTTGTACAACCAGTTGTTCTCGAGACATCTAACAGAGAAAATGAACAACAACAAAAAAATGGGCCAGCTGTAACTTCCTGGGTGATTTAATGGATTTCTATACACATATATAGTTAATCTGCCTACTATAGGCACATTTTAGACAGTTACTGAGCGCCATATATTTCTATCTGTGTGTTTGTGTGTGCATAAATATACATATATAGAGAGAGACAGAGAGAATAAAGAAAGAATACAACTACTTTATGAAATACTTACAGTTATGACAGAGTTATGCGCAGTTCATTAACGTGAACTCAGAGAGTTCAGCTGATCTGTGGATGACATTAACAACATGTAATAAGACATTCTGATTACGCATGTCTGAAGCAATCAAACACTAAAATGATGCATTTGTCAAAGGGTAAAGTCGTGCATAATCTACGTTCCTGTACAGTTTCCGTTACCCACCGCTAACTGTAACGTTACTGTAACGGAATGACAGTACTCCTAGTAAATACAAGTTAGAGTAAATACAAGGGCTTTAATGTTACAGCTACACATCTATCCTGGAAGTCCGGCTGTATAGTCCGGCTGCTAATAGCATTGCAAAGTGTTAGCTAGCTGTAGCAAATATAGTAAGAAATATAGCATAAACTATTAATATCTATATATGCGAGAGCCGCAGGGCAGCGACAACAAATGTAACTTTTACCTTTCCTCGCCTTTCTCTTTCTTTAACCAGTCGTATTATCCACTGTAACCACTAGTAGCTAACTAGTTACAAAGTTGAGCCGTTGCACGGTTAGCTAACCTTTTGCCATCGGCGATTGGTCACTTCGCCTGTCAATCAAGGAAATAACCAATCAGCTATAAAACCCAGCCAGCCTTCACTTCCATAACAATAACAACAACAATGTATAGCCTCAGGCTGAGGTTTAATGGCACGCTTGTCTATTGTCCCAGGGTTGAAGAGCTTGTTTGAACAGACATTCCCTTCGCTCTAAATCGAACGATCTTTGGTGTCGCATCTGCGGCATTAGCGATCATTAACTAAATGTTTTCTGGAACATTATTAGATAAATAGGTGTGATTGTGAAAATATCATCCAGCTCCCTTGTATTGATGATGCGGTGACTTCAAATTGATGATGCGAAATTCTATTTGGCCTTAATAACATTAATCTAAAAATGAGAAGGTAAACATTGAAACACCTGCATTGGAAGAAGTTTAATTGACACCAAAATAAATAGTACTGGTACTGAAAAAAGTTCCACTTACACATATAATAATTACTTTTTTTCAGTGTTATTGCTTTCAGTCACCAACTTTAGAGTGTATGGGTTTTTGATGAGGCAGCAAGGATGGTGGTTTTATTGCAAGCTGAATATTAAAGCAGGGTGGAGAACAGAGACAAGTTAACACTGTCAGATTGAATATTTTTTGGTGGATAAGTGTGAACTTTACCTTTAATTTAAGCTCATGTCAACTAATTCAAATGGAGATAATAGGAATTAAATTGATTTGATGTTATGTCTACAAAGCTCAAAGGGGCTCACAAAGAAATGTTGGTGGGGTGAAAGTTGGTGTGATAGACAGTGTGGATGAAACACACTAAAAACGAGCGGAAGGTCAGAACCAGCAATGACCAGGACACCCGATAAAACTCAACAGCAATCAAAGAAGAGACCAGTAGAATCAAATTCACTAGGTTTATGAATAAGCGATAGTTGATAGATGCAACCTGCAAACAACAGCAGGAAAAGATACTCAGAATGTTTTCACCTAAGGAAAGGATGATGATATGATCATGGTTGAAATCCATGGAAGAATGATATAGTTGAGAATGGTAATGGTAAAGTCCCATTGAGTATGTTGATAGAACATGTTAAAAATGAGGTTCAGGGAGACAAAGTAACTGATGCCAAAAGGTTGAAGAGGGATAGCGCACTGAAAGAAACCATGTCAGTGGCAAATGGGTTCCATGAGCTATAGCATGAACATTCCCAAATCATCAAGGTGTTTCGTATTGCTAAAGAACAGGGTACACAGTGCAGCAGTGTGAAGGAATGCTTAAGTGCACAATGTGTGGAGGCCAACATTAGCATGGAAAACTTGAAGAAGATGCATGTCAAATGCACAGTACTGTGTTTGCAGGCTGTTTTGCACAGAGAGAAGGAGGAGGTAATGAACAAAGTTTAACCCTTTAAAGGGCACTCATTGAAATCCATGTAGAAATATGTTTAGAGATTTTGCTGATGGTCAGATGGGCTTACATGTTGCTAAAATAAGTGCTAACTGCTGGTAACTGTAGTTACTGTTAGCTAGCTAGCTAATAGCAGTCTTATCTGCTGACTCCACCTGGGTGACGGTAACCACGTCCAGCAAGCAAAACCACCTTAGTGCTGAATTATCCAAAGTGGCCTCTGTCATTGCCAGATGCTGATTGGTCAAACGCAGTAGTGATTAATAACTGGAAGCAGTCAGTAGGGAAGAGTCAACTAATGGGACTGCAAGACAGACGGTTGGGGGGGTGTGGAAGACACATTCAGCACTTTTGGCGCTCTGTTAAAGCTAATCAATAGTCTCTGTTTTTACAGGAAACATGTAAATATGCAATAAAGCACTCTGCCTTCGGTTCCATGGGAATTTTAATAGAGTCTGTATCTTACCAATGAAAACTTCTCTGCCTTTCTTCCTGTAAGTGGACTAAACACATGTGCGGTGCAGACGTTCATGCAAACTTGACCCAAAGACCAACTTTCACTGCCTTATACGTTGGTTTGCCAGTTTGTCTGCACTAAGGTCCATCTAACTTTGTGTAGTCTACTTGGAATTTACCCAGAAGCAAATGTCATTACTTTGCAGCATGGACTGCTCTTGGACTTGGGCTTTGAACTCCTGCAGGTCAGGAAGATGAATGCTCTCTTCTGGGAAAATGACATGCCTTGTAGATAAACATGGACAAGGGACACTGGAGCATGCAGTACTCTGGGAAGGTTGACATGGAAGACCGTGTTTCATGGAGCCTTAATACAGAAGAAAGTCACACTTTTAAATGATTTAAATGTTGATGTGTTTTTCAATCCTTCGAGCAGTCAAGTTTAATTTTCTATGGTTTCAAATGGGTATAAGGTAACGCAATACAAAATAAACAAAACATTACCATTCAAGATATTGTTTAACTTTAAGTCACGTGGAAAGTTCATCTGGGAACTCGGCTTAAACAAAGGTTGGAAAAAATAAAACGCTGAAAGACATCTTCATTTTTGCTCATTTTAATAACAAAGACTGTATTTGTGTTCCATAAAGAACAAAGAGAGACACCCCTTGGTGAGAGACACAAGTATAACATTAACATTTCTCTTTGAAAAGAAATCGGTGCTTGGAAAGTGTTGCATTTTCAGGGTCGTGACTGACAGCGGGGGTTCTTCAAAATGCATTCAGATCAAGCTGGAGAGGCGCAAAACAACAGGGTACATACATTCAAGATTCTAGAGGTTCTATGGGGTAAAATGCAGACTTGGTACCCATGCTTTATCTAAAACAGTCCATCTTCTTCAGTCCATGGACTAAATGGTACAGAACACAGATTCAGGTGGGTTGCCATCAGTTTTACTTGTCCCTCTTCACTCTGTGTGCAGTAAAAGGCTTTGTGTGGTTCAGAGTACTTACGACAAGGACGAGGGAAAACTGAAACCCAGATATGTCTAGGAAAAAGAACAGTACATCAGAGAAACAGGCCCAGGGACAGCTGGATGCCTGTGAATGCATTTATACATTGTTGTTTTTTGTTTTTTTTTTTTACACAGAAAAAGTATTTATTCACACCTGTACAGAGGAGTAGGCCTACGTCTGCTTTCACGAGAAGGCACCTCCTTTTCCATCAATAACTGTATACTACTGGCCTTAATGCACACCTGGCAAGTGCACGTGTGTATATATACACTCATACATACATACAGTACATACACTGTTGGGAGCACAGCAGACGACTTGAGGGGAGGCAGAGGGACTGAGTGGATGCTAGGCAGTGCAGGTTGTGAGAAATATAGGCGTTGTAAAATTTTGTAAAAGGAGTGTGAAATCTGAAGACTTCAAGCTCATTGTAGAAAATTTTATAAGACCCACTGAACAAATATGTGTTTCTTGACCTCAACAATGAACAGTCCTGGTAGAAAGAGTTCTCTGGAAAGTTTTGGAGCTGCCACGAGTTTTATTTTATTCTTTGGCACACCCCTGTTGTGCCAAAATAGGTTTCCCTAACAAACCCTTGGCAGACATGAATAAAATGTATCAAATTCATCTATGTACATATAAAGATTTGTGCTCTTTTACTGACAGGCAGGGCATCTGATGGTGTCATCGATGCCTCCAAAACACAAACCGTGATCTTGCACTCTCACACACACACACACACACACACACTCCCCTCCCAAAAAGAGAGGAAAAGAATCATCACATGCACCACATACAAATATGTACAAGTTTGCAAACATCAAGTTTTGTTAAAAAAATTAGCTACAGATACTGACGGAACATAAAAAGCTGTAGTATTTTAGTAAAATGAAACTTATTAAGGTAACTTATCAAGTAATATAGCCGTTCAGTTTCACAACTAACCCAATCAGGGTTTAATCTGGACGCCCGATTGGTTGTCGCTGTGGTGACAGTAGGATGGCCTGCCACCACTGCAGAGGCTCTCGAGTTCTGCTCTCCCTCTGAATATCTGAGCCTGTACACCTAACGCCCGAGAACGTGAGCGGAGCGAGGCACTGTCGCCCGAAAATTCACCCTAACCTCTCCTCGCTGTGAGCACCATGATCAACAAGATACATTCCCATAAAACTGGAAACCGAGGGAAATCATGCGACGAGTGTCAGTCAGAGGTTTTTACCTGCAAGTGCAAAACAATATAGATAAAAGTCCATGAGAGCGACCCGGCTCTCTAGTTTTCTAGGATTTATCAAACCTTTCATACATTGTGTCAGTTATATGTTTATGAACGACTGCATCTGTGAATAAATTAAACCTGCTGACAGGAGAAAAGTGGAACTGTAGCCAGTTTGTCTCGGCTGTCTGGAGTTTCCCCGGTTGTGCTGCCTTATGGGAAACGTATGCATCATGCAGACTTGCTGATTATGTATACAGATCAGGTGACTTTTGATTCTTACCCCGCCTTCACATTTCTACCTTCAGAACATGTACGAATACACGTCCCCTGTCAATCCATGGTAAAGTGCTTGAGCTAACAACACAAGTAAAACATAAAAACGAAGCAATTACAAATCTAGACGCTCCTTTGCTCACATGGCTGTTTGCTAGTTTCTGTAACAGGGGCTCGTGTTTTCATGTAAAAGACGATATCGTTTGAGAGTCGGATCTGTTACAGTGGATCGGCCGTAAGCCTTTTGCTAATTTCTTCCGTTTCCTTCCGCTCCAATACTTGAGGTTTTCAAGATAGGCAGGAGACTCAAACATCCATGTTTTTCTGAACCAATAAATAAGAACAATAACAACTTAAACACAGAGTAAATAACTACTGATATCACATAGTAAGCAGGATATAAAAGAAATGAACTGTTTCATGGGGAGCTCGAGTCTCTTGAGGCCCACACAGTCTCGTAGCCCCGTCCATCCGCTTTTTCTTCTGGTTTAAAAAAAAAAGAAAAGAAAATGATATCCTAATGGACATTAGTTTACACACACGTCGATCAGGTGGTTTTTTTCACCATTATAGAGCAAGAGAGAATAATGCACTTGAGAGTGCATGTATCATGTCCGCATCCGGTGTCAGCCTTTTGTTTCTGGATCCGTTGTCATCTTTGGTTGGAAGTTTGTGCATCAGTCGCTCGTCACAGTTCAGTCCGTGATGCAGCCGGTGAAAGTGAGTGATGATACGTACAGATGAGGCCTATCAAATGAAAAGTGCTTGAACTGCTACGGGAGGGAACAGCGGCTTTGTGAGGATGGCAGGTCAACAGTCTTAGGACGTGGTCCCTCTGTGTGCGTGCGTTTATATGAGGACTGCTACTCGTACAGCGTGACAGTGCAGTAGCAGAGGGCTGAGATCCTGCGTTCCACACTGGCCTTATCTGTAGGGAATATATAGAGAACAAGTATAGATAACATATTATTAGACGCTGTTAAAGCAAACGCTAAAGCAAAATACAGTTATGAAACAGATACAGGTCCGCTGGAGACAATGGGCCTCATGCAATAACATTTCATTTGTTTTTGTCCCAAACCTCTCCTGGAACACATTTTCCCGTGAAGTATAATCATTCGGGTGTTTCGAATCAGACTCAAGAACTCTTAACTGGACAAAAGTTTTGTGTCTGCTCTTGAGGAAGTGTGTGTTTGCAAGGTTTTGAACGGTGGAATAAATAACATGCGCAAAGCACTAACAGCTACATGTTCTGCTCTGTTTTTACCACGGCGATGTTTCACTCACACCAGCAGCACCCAGGCGCACACAAATGACTTTGACAGTGCAGAGCTTCCTGTTGTGAGAAATCAGTAGACAACACCGAAACGCAGCGTGGTGTGGTGCTGAAGGACCCGAAAGATAAAACGCCTTGTTGTATGGAATGGTACAGTGTAATGAGTGATGGTTTGACACAAACTTGACCCTCCAAAACACCCAAAGGCACCCAAATGTCAAACAAGTGCTTTGCCCATATTTGAAAATATTTACACGGAAAAATAGTGAATGTTCTTGCATGAGGCCCGATGTCTCAGACTGTGAGTGTGTGCGCTTGCCTCACAGTTTGTACTTACATTTGACCACGTTCTCAATGTCTGTGGGGTCCTGCAGGATCTTGGACAGGCCGTCCAGAAGCATGGCGGCCTTGCTGTAGCGATAGGCGATGTCCTCCGTCTGCTTGAACATCTCATCGAGAGCCGCTGACTGGACCTGGCACGCAGAGCATCACATTAGGGAGCGAGCAGTATGCTGTACACTGTGGCTGCATTTGCACACAATCTGAAAAACGTCGGACTGAAGTCTTCTGCGTCTTCAAGTTTCAGTCATGTGCATCTGGGACTTACCATCTCCACAGCATGATTGTAGATGAGCTTCTCCGCAGTGACGCTGTTGATCTCGTCCACAAAGCGCTGCTTGTCAGAGAAGAAGTGGTTGAGTTTGTCGGTCAGCCTCCGGCAAAGGGAGATGCAGCTTTTGTAGCGCTCGTTCAGATTCTTCACCACTGAGAGAAGAGGAGGTGATGGGTTAATATTGTTAGAGGTACGTTAGTATTTAAAGTCAGATATTCATCTCTCTGTTAAGTAAATAGAGAGTAATTAAAGAGTAAATAGACACAGGTGAATTTATATAAATACATTTCCTCACCCACAGTTTCCAGTTTAATGCAATGGTTATAGTTTAACCCAAGTAATGGGAGACAACAACTGAGGTGTCCTTACCCTGTTTAACGGCAGATGAAGGATTGAGCTTGGCCGATTTAATCTGAGCCTTGGCCAAATGGAGGGAGGAAGCCAGGAGCTGAGCTGCCTTCATGTAAAGCACCAACTGCTCCACCTGCCTGTAGAGGGCAGCACAACCATAGTGTGTAAGGCAGTTGGAAAAGCTTCAGCACTGCAGCATCACCACCAAACAAAGGGCCTCCCAAAAACTGGATCCTTTTCAACAGTGTGAGTCTAGACTTCATTATTCATTTATTTCTCACCCCCACTCTTTGCTCAGCTGGCTTATCTGGTCCACAACCACACTCTCCTGGGGAGGGTAGAGGGAGGCGGCTGACACGCCAAGCTCCGTCCCTCCTGCTCGGACAGCAGCCATCTCCAGGACGCAGTCAGTGAACGAAAGCATCATCCGTAGGTGCATCAGGGTGTCTGTGTGCTCACGCTGTACAAAGAATTACAGAGACTGATTGTAAAAAAAACACAGAAGATTCAATTTCCCTGATGAGAATAGATGAGACACAGACACAGAAAGGTACGTCACGCTCACTCACCTCCATGAGGGTCTCCTCAGGTAGCTCAGGGGCTTCAAATGTGATGAATCCCTCCAAGCTGGGAGGGGAAGTCCCATAAGGAACATAGCGCAGGCTACTTGGTGCCCCCTCACCACCAGGGATCATCTGTCCACCTACAAAACCTCCTGGAGGGGAGGAGCCCATGGCCATGCCTGGAGGAGATCCGACATAGATCCGACCGCTGGTGGAGCAGAGGGAACCTGCTGAACTGTTGGAGCCCACTGAGACAAGGAAGAGGAGAGGAGAGCGGGGGATCGTGAGATAAATACTACTGACAAATCACTTCATCTGGAACACCTGACTGCATAGTAGCTCAGCTCAGGTGAAGGGTTCTCACCTGAGGTGGTGCGTGGTCGTGTGCCGAGGTGACTGCAGGTAGGAGGAGTGCTGCTGTTGGGCGGCGAACCCACAGTGAAAAGGACAGTACGGGGACTGGCTGACCCACCCTGAACCACCCCGCTGGGACCTGCGGGGGCTGTGGGAAGAAGGGGTGCACTTGTTCACGTCTCTGTCATACACTGTTTGACACTCTGATACGTTTATGCTGATCTTTTTATATAAAAGATTAAAGGCATTAGTAATTCTACAGTTTAGCTAAATGACTGACCTAAAACAACCTGTGATAAACCCATTATGTCCCATACCTGTGTCCATGGGTCTCTCTGTGTTCAAACTGTCAGTGCTGCCCTGATAAGGCTGTCCACCCAGAGTGATTCTGATTGGCTGCTCAGACAGACGACCTGTACTAACAGACCTGCAGGGAAATCGAGGATAACACAGTGTCAAACAGGAGACAAAGCAACGTCAGAGGTGGTGGAGTGGGGTCGGGTCAAAGTAACACAGAGTGAATTGACATTACATCATTCTTACCAAGTTTAAAATTCCCTTTTTTATATATATTTAAAGAGGAAAGTGGCCCATGAAGGTCACCTCTGCTGCCTAAAATCTAAAGCTTTAAAACAAAAACTAATGCTCCATTTAAACTCAGCAAAATAACCCTTACGAGAAACGTAATTGGTTATCACTCGACAACTGTACGACTGCTCAATTCTACAAATAATACTGCATATTAAAAAAAGTAGTTTCACGTCCATGTTATTTAAAATGAAATCATAATGACTAGACTAGTGTTTCTTTGAATGCGACCTACCTGCCAAAGGTCCTGCTGGCCTCCGGGGCAGCCGGGCGTCCGGTGAGGTACGGGCTGCAGTGGTGGGCGCAGATATCTCGGGCGTCTGCCAACATCTTGGTGGGCACGGGGCTGTCAGCCAGCGCCATCAAGTTACATGACGCCTGCGTTTTGGGGATTTTGAACGGTGCCGAAATAGTCTGAATGGAATGAAATGAAACAGGGGGAAACTTTAAAAAAATGATCTTTAAGTTGATTTTGCATTGATCATCTGTGCACTGAGTAATACTTACGCTCACCTTAGTTGGGGAGCCAATGATGGTGGGCAGTGGGGACTTCTGCAACCAGTCGGACGTGCGCGGGGAAGAGCCCAGGAGCTTTGTGGGGGAGGAGCCGAGGTTGGCAGGTCGGCCAAGCTGAGGGGAGTGGCTGCAGGAGGACGAGGAGGGCTGCACAGGGTCGGACAGTTGTTTGTGGAGTTTCTGCCTGGTTTGGTAGACCTCGGTGAGGGTAGGAGCACTCTGGAGCCGAGCCCCAAGGAGCTGAGAGGATGGGACGGGGGAACCTAGGCACGTTAGAGGGAGAGGATAAGAACGAGCAGGGGATGGTGCTTCCAGTCACAAGTTTTTGCTTTGGTCCGTCACATAGTTTCTGCTCTACTAGTAAAAGTGAAATTGCCCTGAGCCGTTTCAAAGTCTCTGCACTGGTCATAAAATCTGCTTGTTTGTATCACTTTCCATACAGGAGACAAAGTACTGTTCTGTGTCTGGCTGGGGCCTCAGACAGTGCGCTGTAGCTTCCCTCATTTAAAAAGAATGGTCACCATGACAGCAAACCTCTTGACACAAACAGTGAAGAAGTCGCAATATGTCTGCAGTGTTAATATAACAGCGGCATCAGAGGCCTTTAAAAAGACCCTGACTCACGGTGACTAATGCCCCTCGACAATAATAAAGTCACAGAGACTCAAAAACAACAGCTCCTAACTGCAGCTGATGTTAACGCTGTTTGTTTTAACTGGGGTTCTACACAAACTTGTGTCAGCGTTCAGTCAAATTTCACTGCTTTGCATTCATACGAAATACAGTGTGTACGTAACATCTTTACTTTGCACAGTAAAGATGTTAACCCACTGACTAGGTTACATGGAAGGCAGCTTTGCCCGTGAACTGACCTCCTGAGGAGCTGCGACTGCGAGGCTCGTGGCTCTGCAGATGACAGCAGCAGTGACCCAGCTGCTCAGGGATGGTGCCAACTGCGAACACAAACAGTTATTTTCATGGCGAGTTTCTGGTTTAATGCAGGTCAGGAAGGTGTTAATAAAAAAAAAAAGAGTCATGTCTGGACATGTCCTTACCTAGAGGCGAGGGGGAGTAGGGCCGGGAGCTGCCAGTGGAGAGACGCCTGCCAACCGTCTGAGGAACGTCTGCTGAGCTGGGGGACCCCGAGCCCACCTTGGGAAACCCCATAGGACTAGTGTTTGAGCGCCTTACAGTGCCGGACCTAGTAGACACAAAAAGGCATAGTATTTCATAACATTAAACCACTCCAAAGAATTAAGTAACAAATAAACAAACATAATTCTTGGCTTCGCAGAGGATTCAGTTATTCGACCACTTTCTCTCCCCAGTTTTGCCAGTTAGTAAATACTTGTTTGGCTGCTGAGACAACCTTTCGCTGCTGCAAGAGCTGTGCAAGACCTCAACACAGTTCTGAGTCACAAAGAGTCAAAGCTTGTGTGGGAGCAGCTTGTGTGCCGTGTAGATTGCTCATCTAAACTCTATCCCACAAAACACTTGCAGTTGCAGAGGGTGAGCAATGTCTAAATGTAAAGTAATGTCAAAATTCTAAGCAAAAATGATGAGCTCGTGTTAAGGGCTCAGCAAAAATGACCCTACTTCCTTTTTCTGGTTTCGAACCCCATCTTGGCATCTGGTGGTATTTTGAAACAAAGCAGAGATCCATATTAAGAGATGCCTCTGAAAAGAGACGCAGTGTCAGAGCTCTAGTCCTCCCTGAACAGACTGAACATCGTTGGGTTGAGTGGTGAGAGGGACGCTGCCTGTCCTCCAGGATCTAACTCTGCTGGAAGCACACACATCACTTTAACAAGCTGCTACTGCTGCTAAAGAAACAGTCAGTAAATCCAAACCCTCAGCACAGGAAAATGACAAAGAGTAAGAACCACCAGATGAACACGAGCCCACACAGAAGCAAACACCACAAAACTTTCAGATAATAAATGAAAAGCTATCTGATGCAAGCTGATTAGCTAACAGTACCTCGCCTGTTCTCTATTGTCAGACTGCAGACTGGTAATAGGAGCAATAAAACTAATCTTCCTGTGGAACAAGGTGCAACGCTTCTTTCTTCCCGTGCCCTCCCATCTGCTTTGTCTTCACATAAAGCCGCCAACAAACCCTCCCGCCAACAGGTTGGGAGGCCGCACACTTAAGCAGGCACTTAGCTGATGTAATTTCAATGAAACTTAATGGCTGATGAAATAACAGCCTGGGTTTTCAATGCCTAACCTGGAAACTCACTCCCATGCAGTGAGTAAGACATTAGTCACAAGTTGACATCGACAAACAGGTGCCCATTTCCAGGTGTTTGATTATTAATCACTCCAATAAAAAAACACAAATAATGCAGAGGTAAGTAAGAACCATCCAACGCCAGGGATACTTCCTTCACCCTCAGACCCAGAAGACCCAGTTCTTACCTGGGGGAGCTGTACAGTGTGGTGGTTGGGCTGCTGGAGAGGTTCTGCTTGATGCGCTGGTAGTTTCGGATCTGGGTGGGAACAGGGATGGGGGTTGTCTCAGCCCGCGGGGACACCATCGGTGTCTGTCCCGAGTTGGGCTGTGGCTGCCTGGAGGGAAAAATCGAGGAGGCAAAGGCGGTTAGCCAGTCCGGTCGAGGCTGCTGCTGCTTCCATATCTGCAGGACATCTTCAGGGGTGTCAACACCCATAACAACTTAAATCTCAAAAAGTCTTCTGCTTGTGTATTAAGTAGAACATTAGGCAGGGCAGATCTAAAATGTTCTGTATGTTCCTATAGCCTTGAGTTCTTTGTTTACTTCGGTCGGTGTGGACGAAGGTTGAGGAACTTAAGTTTAGCCTGACTGAACATGAGGGCAGAGACAGGGAATGGAAAAAAAAAAGGGGGGCCGGGCTTCCATGTAAACACAGAGGCTGCACCAATCAGCTCCGAGCTCATTCTGCTGGGGGAAGGGCTACAGGCAGGGCCGGCCAATAGCACGTGCCAGGCAGGTCCTCTGTGTTCAGCAGACACAGGAGGGGAAGTGCAAAGAGACACAGCTCATTTGCATGCTTTTGTTATTCTAGAAGAGACAAAATGTTCTTGAACGTTAAGTCATGACCGAATCACCCACTGACGGCCTCCGTTTACATATAGAATGTAAAAAAAAAAAAGGAAAGGGGGGGGGGGTGGCCGTTGGAGAGCGGCACCAGTTGGAAACCAGTATTATGTAATGATGTGAAGCCTGGGAGGGTCTACAAAGCAGAGGGGACACGTGAGGCAAGGACTAGTCCAGACAAAGAACCAGAGAGCAGTTGCTTTGTTGGATTCCTGCATTTCTGAGATATAAACGGGAACACGTGCAGTCCTTCTCCACACACTTAACACCGGCCGAGAAGACATCTGATACAGTAAACCATGATGGAGGCTTTCCATTTTTCTCCAGGCTGCTAAAAGCTTTATTGATCCCGGCCGAGGCTTTATATGGGGAGGAATGCTGCACGCTGTTGTCCTCTTGTTAAAAACGGAGAAAGAGAATTTGTAGGTCAGTGAACAGCTGCTTTCTAAAGAGTGGAAGGAGGAGAGAGACTGAATCTCAAAGTCAGTTGCCTCTCCGCTGACCTGGTTTTTACCAAGCGGCCCAGGAGAGGGGGATGGGATTGAATAACTCCAGGCTCTGTCTTTTTTTATAATTTGTCACTTCAGTTTCTCCTCATTCATCTCCCCCATCTGATAACATCACCTCTATTTTCCTCATTTTGATCTCTGGCTTTCTTTACAATGATCATCTCTCTCCAGATATCCTGCACGCTTCTCCATCTCCCCCAAGCCCATACTCTGTTCCTGCCCCCTCGCTATCTTCTTCCTTGACTCCAATCAATTTAGGACACACAGGGCGCAGAGGATAAACAAGGCTGTGATTTAGGAGCTCTTTCAGAGTGTGGCTGCTGATGCTAAATTGTAAGGGACAGCTCGTGTAATGAAGAAAAAATTGGTTCCTCCTGTGTCACTGTTTAACTAATTTATGTAAGCAGTGAAGAGTTATTGCTATAGAGAAAGCCATTAAAAGGACAGCAGAGGGAGGGAGTAAGGCTGGCATCGTGGACGGTTAAAGGAGGATGAGACAGAGCGGCAACAAAGACAAAACAGAGTGAGTGGCACAGAAAAGGGAACAGAGAGGGGAGAGGACAGTTTGGCTTGAGGCTGGTTACAAATGCAAACAGGGAGATAGAAGAAGTGTTCAGGTTATTGACAAGGGGGGAGGGAGAAAGAACAGGAACAGAGTGACAGACAGCGGCTGGATCTCTGCATATTTCAGGGGACAAAATATTTGTATTCAGCGCTTAAATTTTACCCCAGGTGTGAAACCGTCAAAAGGAGGACAGCGACATTCTTCCCATAACTATTTAGAGTCCTGAGACTATATGCTGTTCTGCAGTAGGTATGATAATGATTGCACTTAAAGAGTGTATGCAAAAATATACATGAGGTCCCCTACCGAGTTCCTGTGTCTGTATTGTCTGTGCCATAAAGCTCTACTGTTTTCCATAAAAACACATCAATGAGCACCGCTGTTGCGCTGGATGACCTGGGCGTTCCTTCATTACCATGAACACACACACACACACACACACACACACACACACACACACACACACTGTGTTTATTGTGACTCAATCCCACGTGCACAGTCCTACTCGAGAAACACCCAACGAGCATTATTCCACTTCTAAAAGTGTTCCCCAGCAAAATGCACTACTGCCTTCTGTATGAGTAACGTGCCAAACGCTACAATGGCCAGCTGCTTTAGGGAGTCACTGAGCCTTTTTCAAAATATAAACAATGTATTTATCCTGTAAAGTATAGTATAGTATAAAGTATAGAGCCACTGGGCTTAAGGCTGAAAGACACAGATAAGTTAGAAAGTATTGAAGTAACGTCATTAGTTTTTATCTTTCTTACTTTTATCTGAAACTGAATTTAAGACCAACTGAATCAGAGAAGCTTCTGTGATCAGATCTAGTTAGTAAGTAGAACCTGGACTGTGGATGTGTGTGGAGAATAGTTAGATAACTAACCGCAATTAAAACCTACAAGGTCAGTAATCGCCGCCTTATTAAAACAATATGCAGAACATGTGAGGATGTTTTGATCTTTTAATACACAGCTGAGGCGCAGTAACAGTCACAGTGAGTTATTGTGGGCAAGTTTTGGCAAGTGTGCGAGTCTATTCTTATCCCACGGCCCTCGGTGGGTCAGGTGCTTTATTTAGCACAGCACCACCTTGTTGTTTGGCTCAGCGTCTGATTCATAACTCGGTAATCACGCAGATTCCGAGGAGAAGCAGAAGAATTCACTCATGACAAATGGACAGTGAGCGTGAGTGTGATATCTGGTGGGAAGTTGAGAGGAGGGTGTTTTGCTGGTGGTCAGAGAGCCAGAAATAGTGAAACAAGGGAACGCAAAAGAAGCCTCGCTGACATGAAAACACATGAAGAATAGATGACGCGACCTTACACAAATACATGTGAACTCGAGGCTGTGTGTGAAATGGGATCTGACTCACGCCGTCGTGTCACACTTCCATTGCATAGTCCGTCTATTTTTTTACTCTGACTCTTGTCAACATCCAGTTCATACTCCACGAACTGTGTCTGATGAGCAAGGCTGGGCTGCATTTCAAATATAATACAGAATCTGCAGCACACACGGAGGCTCGAAGGCTTTAGAATGGCTTTACACGTCGTAGTGTTATACACGAACAAAATAAAAAAAAAGCAAAGATGGCAACATTTGCCTCATTTGACATAATATGTTCATTGATGAGCCTTAGAGGTGTTGTTTGGCAGATTTTGTTTGGACAGAACAATGCCAACTGTTTCCACTTTTTATGCTAAGCTAAGCTAACAGCTATCGCTTAGCAAGAAAGCTAATACGCTCATTCCCCGAATTGTCCAAACATGCCTTTAGTTCTTTGGGTGGAAACACTTAACAGGGCTCCTGTTGAGATTTAATTTCTCTTACCAAAACCTAATTCCTTGATTGTAGTTTTATAACTTTTACGTGAGATGACACAGGTGTCACTTTTGCACAATATCCATTCGATCTGTTTGCATTTCAGCTTTCTTTACCAATTAAAAACTGTTTTTAGATGGGTTCAGTTGCAGCCCAACCTAGGGCCAGGGTGAACTTATGAGCTTCACTAAGAGCAGACATGCTCTGCGTTGATTGTGCACCAATTTTGCCTCAGATATGACCCTGCCAAAGGTACGCAGAGGGCTGATTTCTTAAATAACTTGTTCTGCAGTGACCAATTTATTACTAATAATACTGGCTGGAAGATACATCTGTCAATGTCTAATTAACAACTCTTTTCTGAGGCTCAAAGGAGGCTTTTAGTTCTTCATTATCTTATAGATTGTCTTTCAAAGACTTGAGAGCCAGACAAAAACAAAAAAAACCAAACGAATGATATTTCTGAAAATGTTCTATTAAAGACTCTGATCAGCAGTATCATATTTACCCTCCACACATGAGGAACTCGCTTGACGGCCGGCGACCCACTCCCATTGGTTGGTCATCTGAGGAGAGGGAAAGAAGAAAAGTAAGAATGATGAAAGCGCAACAGGCTTTAATGATGCACAAATCAGCTGTAATTAGGTGATCAAATGCCACTCAAAACGCGAGCCGACCCTCCCAGTCCTCCCGCACTTTGTTCTTTGTTTGGAGGAGTAACAGATGTCTGCGTTTGCGTGTGTGTTTGTGTTGCAACAGGTGCGGAGCAAGAGGGTTCATTTTACCAGTGAGGAGGATAAGTGTGCGTGCCTCCTGTTCGAGGACTCGCGTCTAAAATTACAGTGTGAAATGGTTAGCAGCTGTCTAATTTACTGGCTGTGGATTTGGTGACATGTGCTACTGGAGTGTGTGTGTGTGTGTGTGTGTGTGTGTGTGTGTTTGCTGCAGGTGTCATGTGCAGGTAGCGAATGGTGACTTCACTATATGTGTATTGTAGCCATGCTGTGTCAGAACAGATGTCCACGTGGTTATTACTGTTTCCATAGCTCACATGTAATACATGCTGATTGTACTGTATACAACGGTTATCTATTAAATACAATATGAGGATTAATTGAACTATGGACTATTAACCACCCTCCCATTCCTTTTATGTTATCACTCCACATGTTCTTCTCCGTACAGACAGACATTACCAACCCTGGTTGCTAAGGTAAAAGATTTCATACAAAAGCCTCCTCTGAAAAGGCTAACTACTTTAGGTTCTTCATTGATTGGATTACACAGCTGCTTCCAGACTGCCTGACATTCAGTGTATAAACCTATTTATGACTGTACGGTCTGCAGTATGCTGAAGCCATGTTTAGAATGACACAGACACAGAGAACTTCAATACGTTGTCAAAGACTTGCATTACATGCTTTACTCAAATCACAGAAAGCAACAAGGTAACACGACCCTAAGAAATAAAGAGCTTCTTCGACCGTCTCAAGCAAAGCTAAGCTAACATCAATGTTACTTAAAGTCAATAAATGAACTTTCATTTAATATAATATCCCACCTTACCTATATTTTATATAAAGGAAGATGAACTAATAGGCAGGCCAAATAACCACCCTTTCAAATAATCAGCTGAGTTGCACCTGAGTGAATTGGGAGAGAATACAGGTCTTCATGTGTATGTACAGTAAGGGGTTGTGCACTCACAGCTGTCAGCAGAGATGTGAGGCACCAGGACAAAGTCGTCGGTGTCACATGATGAGTTCTTGCTGCTGGTGCTTCCTGCAGACTCTTTGGACAGCTGCAGGAAGTTGGGCGGACCGAGCGGAGGAGATGACAGACCATCTTCTGCTAGCGTCTGCATGTCCGGGAGAGACTGCGCGTTCACAGACGGGAGAGGGGAGAGAGGATTAAGTTGTAGTGTGCCTCCTGAATGATGCAATTAAGGCTTCCAGGCAGGGCAGCGCTGACTGTCAAACTAATGTAATCACACTGCTACAGAGCGCACTGACATCCTGGGAAACTGACTTGCCATGCATTCCCACTGCTGCTCTGAGATGAGATGTGCAACTGCGAAAGGACATTGCTATAACTAGCAGGGCACTTATTAGTATCAGCAGTACTAAAACTAGTATTTACAATGATAGAATATAGGTAAAAGGTAATACTGGCATTGGTAATTCGCAATAGAATGAAAATATACAGCTTTATGAAAGGTCTTTTTATTTTGCATTTTTATGACACTGTTTAACTTTTCAGGCACTGTTTGTGCTGGAGGAAGCAAACAGACACAATAGGATCACAACAGGGAAGCATGGTTAATATTTTATTACCTTTGGTACAGTGTAAGTGTAATCCCCGAATGAATGAGGATTTATAAAGTAATATCAAACTCACAGGAGGGGAGTTGTAGCGGATGCATGGGGAGCTGCCACAGGAGCTGTCCGTCACCGCATTGGAGGTGGTGGGGACCGGCACTGGACACGCTGTGGGGAATAAATACACAGTTAATGATGTTTTTGAGTTGGATGATGTGAACAGTCAGTTGTCTTGCTTGGGAATGTGACCTTGGTGCTTACATTTTTTAATGGTGGATGACGGCTCCAGGAACGGATGGCTGAAAAATGTGTCTGCAGAGAGAGAGAGAGAGGTTGGACAGACACATCGGATTAGAGTTTTTAAACAAACATCAAGACCTTAAATGATTCAAAAATAAACACTGCATTGACAATTGAATGTTTAAAGACGTTACTATTATGTCACCACTCACCAAAGTCCATCCTGTCTTTCTGATTCCTCTGCAGCAGCCCAAGCAAAAGGTCGCTAAGTTGTGGGGATGTCTCCCTTGGGATGCTGGGAAATGAGAGCGTGGTAAGATTAATACCATGTTTCTCATAGGCTACCTGCAGACTATGAAAAACATTGATCTTACAAGTTGATTACATGTCACACTGTTCAAGTTCAATCCGAACCAAATAAGTGTTGATCGCAATCTGTGTCAGACTGTCTGTAGCGCCAAGATGGATATCAAAAGTAGATTAGCAGTCTGCATCCATGCTAGTGGCTCTCTAAGGCTGTACAAGACATAGTGTGCAAATCCATTCAGAAGCTGTTGAGATACTTTATTCTGTATATTAAGTTTAAGCTCAATCACACCTTGAAAAACGCTTTAAACAAAACAAAAGAGGATCTGTGGCTTACATAGGTTGTAGATTCTTGTTCTTCTCATAGAACATTCTCAGGTCTTGGGGACTATTGGCCTGAAAACGTTAATGCAGAAATTAGATACAGAGACATGAGCATCTACAAGCACTTTTGTTGCTGGTTTGTTGTTTACGATATTAACCTGAAACGGTGGCTTGCCGACCAGACATTGGTAGATCACTGTCCCGATGCTCCACAGGTCGGCCTTGGCATCGTAGTTCTGGGACATGATGACCTCTGGGGCCTGAGGGAGGAAAGGTCAAAAGTAAAGATCCAGAGCAGGGAGAGTTATGCAACATACTGCTGAGAACGCTGACAGGTCATTTTAAAACGACCAACCTCAGCTGCAACTCTAGACACGCGCAAAAACATATGCAGTAAAACACACTGACCATGTACATGGGTGACCCACATAATGTGGCTGCCATCATGTTGCTCTGGAGGTACCGTGCAAAGCCAAAGTCAGCTGCAGGACAGAAGCATGAAACAAACCATTCAGTACACATGTGTTATTATTACTAGCGACACAAACGACTATTGTTGGACCCTGAAGGATGCCTGCGAGGAAAACACTGGGAACAGTAACGCATGCATAAAACAGGCATGCATTTAAAACAGAGCTAAGCCAGTGATGGAAAGCACCATTAATGTTGTCAGAAATGCATTCGTTACTATACTCTATCACCAAAATAGGATGTTTTCAGTGTGGACAGCATAGTAGCTATTTGTTTGTCGGTCAAGGTTATCTACAGTTAATGGTAAATAACATGATCTCTTCCATGCCTAGTCAACTTTTTGCCTCTGATTCTGTCAAAATGCAAATCAGTGCAAGTCATATTGTTTCACTTCAAATATACTGTAACTATACATCTGGATTCATCAGATGCGCTATATTGCTTTTATTTTAGCCCCCTGACAGAGCTACTGCAGGTCAAACGTGGATATAGAGTTCATATGGGTCGTTTCGAGACACTAGATACATAAGCATACATAGACATTAGTATGTCCCCAGTATATGAAAACGTAACAGAAAATAAAAGTGCAGAAAATTTACAGAAAACCTGTAGCACGGAGAAGAGGCCACCATGGACTAATTCTCAAATCATTTCAGACCAATAAAGGACTTTTTCTGATCCGACTCTCTCACCTATTTTGATGCGAATTCCACTGATGTTGGACTTCTTGCGGCCCGCGTACGACAACAAGATGTTTTGGGGCTTCAGGTCACGGTGGATGATTCCTTTGCTGTTGAGGATGCGCATGGCGGCAGCTATTTGCTGGAGGAAAACTCTCAGTGTGTCTTCTCTCAGCGTCCCCTTAGCTATAGAAGAGATAAAGACATTTACAACCAAGGTGGGAAATGAGAACGATGCCACATTCATCGATGTTGCGTCGGGTCTCTTATCCCCTCAAGTCGTGGAAAACAGATGGTATAGGAGCCGGTTTTGTTCATTCCGTACATGACACGGCACAACACTGACACAGTTTTTGTCATGAACCCTGAATGTAAACAACTCGCAATGGAGCAGATGTAAAGTAACCGGTGTCTGTTTACCTGGAAACTCCACAGGGCACCTTTAAGCAAATCAACTCATTAAGACAGATGTCTTAAGACTGACCAACTGTTCTCATTCAGGCGCTTCCTGCTGCCTAATAAAGCACATTAATGACTAGTTTCCTTGGTCTACGCTCACGTGATGCAGTGTCAAGGCTTGAATAAAACTCAAAACACGCATTAAGTTATAACATCACCTTACAGTTAAGCTGCTGTTACATCCACAAAAAGTGCTTCTCAGTCTCACTTGATTTAAGCTAACAATTAGCATATTATAGTAATAATCCTAGAGTAAATAGTGTAAATTAAGGCAGCGAAGGTCCTTTTCCCTGGTGGTAGTGAAATAAGTTTAATCCGATGTGAGACTAAGAGGATTCCTCTCTCTCTCTCTCTCTTACTCCTTTTCTCTCTTTATCAAACCATTGTGATTACAGTGTGTAGGCATAGATCAAACCAGTAAGCTTATCAGCATTAATCTAGGATTTGGGGGGTTCGTTGCTCTCTGCCCACCACAATGGACCAATTTCTAACATGGAAACATTGTGTAAGTAGTAGAGCCATTCACTAGTGACATCCTCTTATATAACGGGATTGTTTGCTAGGCATTATTCACAGTCCTCCACAGTCAAAATGAGTAACAAGACCATGATGGGTACACTGGAACAACATCTATGGCCCCACAGGTTTGCTCTGACTGTGAGACTCCTGGATCACCCTGTCCCCAATGGGTCTGACCATGACCCATTCTGTAAACTGCAAATGTGGACATGCGGGGCAGGTACATTATGCAAAAATACAGTGATAAGGGAGCTGTTCCAGTCACACAATCAGTGTTTTAATGGAACAGAGGTGTAAACACCTGTGGTTATCTAACAAATGTATTGGCAAACTGCCATTCATTTGGGAGGGAGATTCCAGAGGGCAAGCAACTGTAACAATACACTGTAAGTGCTCAGCTGTATTTGACTGCCTTTGAACACTCAGCATCTACAACATCATCATCAGATGTGGTGAGAACATCATTCCGACACTCGCATGCTATGAAAGGAGACTAGGTAACACAACTGGAAGCTTTAAGGAGGATCGCTCACTTCAACATGAATGATGTGCACTGAAAAACAAGGCTATTTTGACAGTATGTGATTAGCTGCTTTAGGTGAAATAGCTTATTCAAGTCACCACTTGTGATGTGGCTAAAAGCACTGACAGGAATCAGTAACTCTAAGATTTTTGAATCCAACTGTATCTCCAAGGTCAATAATTAACTTTCAAGCTGAACTATGAAGTAATATAGATGCAATATCACTACCTTCTATTGAAGGTAGTGATGTGATTTGTTGCCCAGATAGCAAGTACTTATGAAATACACCTTTCTTGGCAACGTGTTTTATGCTAAATCAGTGTTTTGTATTATGTCTTTCATAAAGAACTGCTTACAAGTGTCTGAGCAGCTGCCACTCCCAAGATTACAAGGGATATGGATTTAATAACCTTGTGTGTAATCTACATTGCAAAAACATAAATATGAAACCTGACATTCTGGTTGTCTGACTTGCAAATTTAAACCCTAACTGTCAGAAGAAGACATCCTATCCCCGTGATGTCACTGACAACATAAAGATGGCTACAGCTCAGTGGTAATATAAAACCGGTGGTTGGGACAGTGCGATATGGGAGCCATCACTGAGAGTGACTTTGTCTTTTTTGTCTTATTTGCTCTACCATGCTGCCTCCGCGGTGGGAACACAGAACTTCCAAACATCATTCTTACTGCCCATTATGTGTCATTTCAGCTTAAGGTTACTTGTTACTCGACGACCAGAAATGCTGACCTTTGTCATAAACGATCATGATGGCATAAACACTGTGCTGACCAGCCCTGAACTACAGAAGGAATCCTTTGTACAAAGCTGTAGCGGTTCCCACACACACATCACCAGCATGGAAAACATGAAGACAGACAAACAGTCAGTCACGCACACAACACGCGGCCTTCAACATCCCCACGATACAGACTTGCATTATTCTACAAACTACCCATCACACATAGATAATAAATGCACTATCACATGCACACATTCCCACACCTACACTCATAATAGCTGCAGTCACGTGGCTTTTCCTCCCCTGCAGCATTAGTAACTTTGTTTTGATGAACAGTCTGTGTGTGTGTGTGTGTGTGTGTGTCTGTGCGGCAGACAGATTAGTGCAATGCTTACCTTGCAGATAGTCGGCAAGATCACCCCCATTACAGTACTGCGTGTGGGGAGACAAATAGTAACAGTCAGCAACAACTAAATTCAGGTTCAACAGTGCCAAGCTGAGAAACACATTCTGATATTCTAAATCTGCATCTGCGTGTTCGCTCTAATCCTAGCCCACATAACGGGAGGCTCATCAATTAATCTGCCGAACAACAGTAGCTTTAGCTGTGTTCCTCTGCAGTTCGTTCACAAGAAGGACAACAATGACAGACGGATGAGGTTGGCTTGGTACATTCAAAAAACAGTGAACAGCTGATTGATTAAGCAAAGACAAACACCGAATTAAGGTGTAGTCCACTTTCTGGCCGCTGTGTATTGAGGTACTGGTTGTCAGTTCAGACTTCACACTGAAATCACACACTGAAAATAGCAGAAAGAATTTTTCCTGCTACTTTATGTTGGCAGATGCTGCGCTAAGTGTTCCAAGACAAACATCTTCCTTCCCTTCGAACGTTGCTTCGAGAAGTCAGCTGTGTTTTTTTACCCTCCAGACTGACTGTCCAAAGGGCTCAGTATTCTTTTCCTTTGGATTACACCTGATTCAGTGTGCTCATCTCTTCAGAGCATTTGATACCTCCACCAATGTTTGAGTAAGACAAGCTTTTTCCTGCTAAGCAAAACAGAAGGCACCGGCATTGATTTAGTCGGAGTGATTTTTGTGCTTCAAAGTGCAGCAGGGGCATGACCCTCACAATACGGCTTAAACCATTTGATGGCAGAAAATTGAAAACACGACTACAGAAAGCCATCTAAAGCAACCAACTCCCTGTCTTGTCTTACACACGTGTTAGCTATGCATACAATAACATTTAAAAAAGCAACACAGACACCCCATAATTCACATAGCCCAAGCCACATGACTATTAATGGCGCATACTGTACAGCTATCTACGGACAGAGCAAAACAAGATCTGAAGCGAAGGTTTTCGGGGAACATCATTCCTAGAAAACAGAAGGGTCTATTTTCAGTGAGTAACTTGAGGTCCAGTCATGGTTTGTTTTCTACTCTGTAGCCAGCTGAGGGTTGCGAAATCAGGGGAGAACGTTGGGAGGCTACGGAGGATGAGGTTGTCAGCAAGCTATGAGAGGAAACCTAGACACAGTGTGAAAGAAAACATGAGGAGAAAAGACTAGGGAGAAGACTGATGGGATGGGGGGATGATAGCAGTGAAGCCTACCAAAAGGAAAGTCCTTTGTTTGGTAATGAATATATTCCTAATAACGTATCATTAAGTAACAAAATAAGCACATGGAAAACAACAGTTCCTACCATGAGTCACGACACGAGACAAAAGTTCTGACTCATGAAATATCCAGTTATGTTTCTATACTTACCTCCATGACCAGGAAAACAGAGTTGGGTGTTTCCTGGAAGAGAGGAGAGACGGAATCAGTTACAGGAGCCATTTATCCTGAAGTAGCTGTCAGCTAAACCAGGCGGCCATAAGAAAACAACCACAGGAAAAATCAAAGTACACACTAGCACTTGGTATTTTTGACAACCATGCTATCTCCGAACATGTGTTTTTGCACAGTGTAAATGCTAGCTGATGCTTGACACTGGTTATAGTTTTATACGTTATATACGTTGCACAGCCACAAGTACAGAAACATTAACCCCCAATCAAAACAATAGATATCAAACACGCATGAGGGAACTTTGGTTTCAGGGTTGTGCGGAGGAGCTACGGGTGGTCAACATAGAGAAAATCAATTTGAAATCGGTTTTGCAGGTAATCAAGATGTAAAGTTGCCTGTAACGTTTTAGGAAATAATCTTTAGGTAAAGACTGAGATTTCAAATATCACATTTTCACATTTAAAATATCACATTAACGTCATCAGTGAGGGTGTTTGCTTACAACGTAAATGAAAGTTTACACTAGTTGTAGCATCTAACCATTTATTTCACCAGTCTTCAACATTCAGTGCCATTTATACCCAAATAGTTAATGTGATCAAAACACAGGTAATGTAGCTGAGTTCAGAAAGAGTTCCTGTTCCTGAAAAAGTTCCTGGAGTGCAAATGAGCTAACTATCTCTTTACCTCTCATACTCTGACTTATTTAGCGGAAGTTGGATTGTTACAAATTCAATACATTTCTAGCTAACAAAATACAGAAACTCAGTAGGGAGCATTTATCACAGTCTACAAACCATTTTACATACAAGGGACCCTGGTCTGACCACTAGCCACAGCACTGCGCCATCAAGCAAGTCAGCCGAAGCATGACCAGGGGCTAATGGGCTTGTTTGTTTGGTTGGTAAGAAGCTCAGTCTTTTCCAATCCTGCACAGTGTTTTCTTTAACAGGGGCAGGTGGTAGTGGGGGATGGGCCACCAGTATCCATACTGACTGTATGTGTGTGAGAATATGTGTGTGTGCGTTGTGGGGGTCGGGGGGCTAGAGGGGATTACATAATGAGGATGTATTCTGCAGCACAATCAAAGGGTGAGGGGGATGGGAGCGAAGTGTCAGGAGGCAGAGGCACCACGGGGGCCAGAGGAACGAGGGTAACTGATACGTCACTGTCCCATCACAAAACACACAGACGTAGATGCAAGTGATTGCTGGTCGTCGTCACCTAAGAACATTCTTACACAATCACCAACTGGAGTGTCCACTGGCCAGTGTCAGAGAAAAGTGATAAACAAATAGCAGAGGCAGAGTACTTCTGAGAAAAGCTGCTGCCTGCACAAACACTTATTTTATTGTGTGTGTGTGTGTGTGTGTTTTTTTACTTTCACATGTTGTCTCTGGCAGCTGCAGTTGCCTCAGTTTGGTTTGTTGCCTAATTGCTGAGAAGTGAGATGAATTTCAAGAGGCAGGTGGTGACAGCAGCACATAGGGCTGCCTTTGTTTGTGAGGACTTAGAGGAAGCAGCAGCTCACAGTTATGAACGTGTCAGCCGCTCAAACTGTTTACAAGTACAAATGTTTTGTAGTGGGCACTGTTCACACATTGGCTGCATCTGAAATAAAAATCAGCGGACTTTGGACATTGATGGCTGGCTGCCAAAAGAGGGCTGGGCTCTAAAACGTTCTGTTCCAGCAAAAAAAAAAAATTCTCAAACAACTATGATATAAATAGCCCCCCCCCTCCGCTCCCATCATCATAACCTTGTCACACTGTTTAGAAGCCGTTTCGCAAGCAAACCAAATCTGCAGGCTGGACGGAAGGATGAAAGGATTTTGTTATCCCCAGATATGAAAACTGACAACACAATACGCAGGCACGGAAGACGCGGTGGCATAAACAAAACAAAAAAAAATACACCGGACTGCCAAGAGGCAACGTAAGCCAAATCAACACTGTGTCTGGTTAGTCCTTCAGTTATTGCGTCACAAGCCAGCTCCAGGAGTGCGAGGTTATGTAACAATATGGGGGATGGGATATAGCCAAACTGGAGAGGGTGGAGGTGGGGAGGGGAGTCTGAGAGCATGCTTGTGTTTGCATACGGGAGGGGGGGGGGTCCCATCAGAGAATGGTGTTGGTCCATAGTTTGATAGCTAACCCTCAACTTACACTACAAAATCAGTATTAATAAGTATCCTGTTGAAGCTTTCAAATCAAGAAGCAGGTTCCTTGAATGATGAGCAATGTCAGCTGAGTCTGGTGCAGAGGATTAATTGTGGACACAACTACTGTACACAGCAAATGAGCCCTGATACCCGTCCCAAGAGACTGACTTTACATTGGCCGTCCTAGTCCATTTATAGCAATTTCAGAGCCTCCTTCCTTCTCTTAAGGTCTACGCCTAAAACACCCTCCATAGCGGTTACGCGTTTGTGAAGAGCTTTTGTCACGCAAGCGACCAGCGTAATCCTGGGGATTCCGAGTAAACTGGTGTCACCTGGGACTAAAGTCTGTGCTTTGACATAACAGCAGCGCACAATGACAGATGACTGTGTCAGCGGCAGCAGAAGGAAAACACTAATTACGTGGTGAGGACAAAAGGTCAGGATTGCTTTGTGGGGTAAAGAAGGGAGGGGTGTTTATTAGTTTGCAGGTGTACAATTTGTTACTACACAGATATGCTGTGTTTGGCCATACACAGTGTACACACTGGGCTGATTCTTTCATACGGTGAAATACATTTCTCAAAAATTGCAGTGGTTAGGCGATGTAATGAGGTATATTTAGACATTAAGACAAAAGTTTAACGTTTCAGTCAGTCCCCAAGAAACATCTGTTATGCAAGTGAGACACATGTCTACTGAGGATCATGTGAGTGGCTTTCCACATGCATAAGTGCTGATCAAACATGCAACATACTAAGCACATGTTCAAATCAGATGACTGTGTCTGCGTGCTTGTGTGTGTGTGTGTGAGTGAGAGAGAGAGAGCGAGAGAGAACTAGTGCCTCGGTGAGGAGCAACAGTTTTTTTTCCCCCTCTGAGCTTCTGTCCCAGCCAGTTAAATGTCTAGAAAGCAAAGTTGTGTAAAAGAATGTGGACGGAGGCCAGGGAGGTTCATACTGCAGGTTTTCTAGGAAAAGAAAAATCCCCGCGCTAAGTATCCATGAACAAATACTGCCCTTTTCTCTTTTCAGCACCCTCCATGTCAGCCCTCAATACCTTGTGTAATTAGGACACAAAAACACACACACACACACACACACTGACAGCGGGGCTGGGGGCCCCTCTCCAGCTGGAACACAATGTTCCATAGGAGCAACATCAGCTCCTGCAAAGCTTTGCTAAAGGGAACCGCCAAACACCTTCTACTCTGTTTACATAGACATCAGTTTCTTTATTTCTTCATTTCTGTTTGTGTCAATATCAGAACCCTTGCCAATGCTTATTCGCCTACAACATGCCACCTCACCAAAAAAATTATTGGTAGGTTTGCATGTTATTTTATATGGTAATTCAAAACTATAACTCTGCTGGTTGTTAATGTTCTTTGTTGATCTTAAAAACAGTAGTTTGACGAAATAATCTTATCTAGTCAAGGTACATCCACTCTGGAGCTTTTAACGGCATCACTGTCTTACTCAGTGGAACATGTGGTTGAAAGATCAAGATCTAATAGTACCAATTCAAAAGTGAAGAACTATCCCTCATGCTCTCCGTTTGATTATATTAACTTACTTACATTACCCACCTATTCTGTAACAAGTAAAGGCCAGTTGAGTTTGCTTAGTTGTCCAAGATATGTATCCGTGAAAAGTTAGCATACTTCATCTACTTACATTCCAAATTAAATACTGAGCTGATACTGAATGTAATGGACAGTTACATCATGATAACCTGCCTGTGTGGTTGGGCACCCATATTGACAATAATAATGATAATTTAAGGGCACAAACTCTGGCCACCTCAAATAAATGTATGGTTAATCAATTTTCATTGCAAAAATCAAAACAAACACACCTCTTGTATTCTGTGTTGCCACTTCACAAAAATCCAAACAACAAAGCTGTGGTGTGAAGCGCGACTGTAAGAGACGGGAGCCACGGGGTCCTGACAAAGGACAACTTATAATTAAACCCATCTAACTCACGCTGCTGCAGCCTGCTTAGCATTAACTGCTCCTTGAAGGAGGATGGGGAGCCGCTCAGCTGTGTGTTTAAGACTGTCATTAAAAGCAGCAAACGAGCAGAGCTCCTCCAAACTAAAGCAAGAATAAAGAGCTGCAACCTGTCACGGCTACACATACTCCCACATTAGGCCCCGCAGTCTTTTGTTAATGCACAGCTATTCTGAGAGGCAGGCAGGTAACATGTACCTTTTACCCACTCACACAGAAGTGATTAGGGTTTACTGCATTCACAAAAGCTGGCAGAGGTAGCATAAATATATGTACATGTGTAAAGCAACACTAACAGCATTACATTACATGTCCTGATCGGTTTGTATTACATCTAACTCCAATTTTAAGTCATTGTTTTGACAAACTGCAGAGCTGAGAAGTCCCGGGAAAGAAACTGTGATTGTTTGCTTTTGTGCATTCAGCAAAGAACAGAAGAAGTGCTGAGGTAGTACTATGGGGTGTTAATGTATTATGTCACGATGTGATGTTGACGGAATGAACACCTCCATTGTGAAACTAATTCAAACATACAAAAGGACCTAAGCAGTTCCACTCAGTGTTTATTTAGTGCTCGGAACAATACAGCGCAGTATAGCCTATATGGTGCTGGTATACACAGTGTGAACAGAAGCATAGTGAGCTGCGGTTTGAGTGTGAGAGGGCCTCTAGGGGGGAATAAGTCAATATATTTCAGGATTGGATTGAAGGATAAACCACGCAGTAAACTAGAGCTGGAAAACACTTGCATCGGCTTGATATAACTTGAATATTTATATTTAAAGATATATTTCATACATTTTTTTTAACTGTAATAATTCTGCTGTGAAAATTCAGTGCTTGTTTGGGTTGAACTCCTCCTGCATATTGCCATCTGTCAAATGCTGGCAGGCGTCCACCTACAACTGATACTACAGCCACACTAGCAGCTCTGAGAGTCTGTCTGACCACAGTGTTGGTTTGAAGCGAACGCCTGTATCAGTATACCAACGTGCTCATGGTGACTCACTTATAACGTTTACAAAGTTCGCCATCATTGTTTCGTGTGTTAGCATGCTGACATTTGCCAATTGGCACAAAGACACCTGAGGCTGATCGTGACACGAGATGAAAAGTCAGAGGATCACCAAAGTCACTGCATTACATCCCGTGGGCAACATGATTATCTCCACCAAATTTCATGGCAGCCAATCCATCCAGTACACGGTGGGATTCAATTTATTTCAAGCGTGAACTTCATGGTGTGTGTCATCTGAAATTAAAACCTGCAAAGCTCCAAAGCCCTTTTGGTTAACACCATCTAGACCCAGCTGAAATTATGGTACTTAGTCATGCAAGAAACCAATAAGACCCCTCGCTCATTGCAAAGTTTCCCCTATGGACATCATCACATGCTGTAGACATCGCCATCGAGTGTTTAAATCAGAGTCCACCGCACACAGTCTTGGAATTAGCTCCATTTCGTCAGCCCTGACTTCTTCCTGTGTGTCAGTACATGCAGCTCTGAACCACAGATAACCCACTGCACTGGCAGCATCATGCTTATCAAAAGGTCAAATGCTTTGATGTCACGACGCACCTACTGACTCAAAGACTTGCCCTTTCCCAGCAGCCATCAACCGTCAGCAGGCCTATCAGTACCCACCTGTGCTGTAGACAACCATGAGGTCAGAGGGCTGGGTTTATAGGTCATTACAATCAGACGGTAAATAGATGACCCGTATCCTGTTGGCAAAGGCTAGAACATCAGCAGACTTCTGGTACATTTGGGTCAAAATCTCAGCCTGTTTGCAGGTGTCAGGTGCTCTTTCAAACACATCTTAACAAACATGCCCTTTTCAGCCCAGATGTTTCTATCAATTGTCCGAATGAGATTGTTTCAGGCCCGTCAAAATATTGGAAATGCTTTAATGGACAGCCATTTGACAGGGCCAGGAAAATAAAAGTCAAAAAGTACAAGTTTAGAAAAAGACAATAACAACTAAAAATCTATGTTTTTCAATCAAATCCAGGGACAAGACAGACAGACAAGATGAGACAGTTGCACAAACCAACTCGGGTTACATTTCCTACTCTGTTGGGTAAGCCCAGACATAAAGCACGTGGTTCTAACAGCAACAGCAGCTGACGGTGCTGGGAAGAAGCCAACAGTGGATGCAAGGAGAAGTGACGCTAAACGGCAACATGGGGGAAACAAGAAAATGGAAACTGTGAGCAAAATAGACAAACCGAGCAACAAATTGAAATAATGCGGAATGAAAAGTGGCAGCTGCAAGTTGGTGTTGGTTACCAAAGTGCTGCACCACACCAGACTCTCTTGATAGTAACCTCAATAGGAAATGCACACTATTACATTGGCTACCAACATACAGGCCAATACTGCAGGGTAAGAAAAACAGAAAAGCCAGCTGGTATGAAGAAAAGACAGTGAGACGCTGCGTAACGCTCTAGCTTTGCTTGACCGGTCTAGCGGATGCTACAGGCAACAGGGGCAGAGGTGACAGAGAGCAGGCAAACAAAATGAAGAAATGAAGAAAGGAAGCACGAGAACATCCGAACTCAAACCACACATTTGACAAAGTGGGTTATGAGGGACTGTCAGTGCATCAAAACAAACTGCAGCAGTATCTCAGTGCCTGTCAGCCCACTGTGTTCCTTCTCTTTAAGGCTGTGGGATGAGCCGAGTACAGTGGAAGACTCAGCTGTTGAATCAACTATATTTCTGCTTCTTGGGTAATTTTCCCCTGATATAAGGTCAGTTTTTCAGAGAACTAAATATGAATAAGCAGCAGATTTGAGGTACAGGATAAACATTGTGCGTAATAAACACCCTATAAGCCAAATGCAAAACAAGTGCAAATATTACAGCTACAGATTATCACATATTTATCTTTATTTATCTGTCAATGGCATATCTTTATACATTAAAGGAAAACTGCTAATTAACTACTAATTAGATGATTAGGAAAAGAGCTGAGCTGGCTGTCTTGCCCCATAGCTAACTGGCTGCAGCCTGAAACTGAATGGAGAAACATGAGTGGTACTGTATCAGCAGTCTCATAGATCTCTCTGCAAAAAAAGCCTTTTTCCCAAAATACAGAATGTTCTTTAAATGATCCATTTTGGCAGGACGATACAAACTATCTGAACACCCACTTAAGTCACCTTCTAGTACCATGCCATTAAGCATGTTCATCATTACTTGCACCAACTAGCTATGTCCTAGATAAAAATAACATTCAAAAAAATGCATAGGCTCAGTCATATTTGAGTTGACTGAACTTTTATGAATCCATATAACTTATGATGGCAAAAAATGTCTGAAATGCATTTCTTAAAGGTTGTGATTCCTCTTTTTTCCACTTTCAATTGCAGTCATAACAAACAGTTATTGTGCTGAACATGAAGAATCAGTCGAGACCATCTTAAAATCACACTGTATGTATGGACTGTATGTGTCATTAGGTCTCTTCCCTGAACTACTTATTCTACAGTTTCCGGCATGTTGACTAAGCTCCTCAGCCATCTGCTCCTGGGAGAGTTATTACATCAGAAGGACTGATGGAGGGCTGAGGACATGGGTGGAGGAGTGGAAGGGTGGATGGACTGAGGGAGGCTTACACAAACACAGGAAGTACCATTCGTATGTGGGAAGTGCTTCATCATCGCTTCAACTGTTGGTGCATCACTCCCCTGTATCCTCTAGTATCTTCTTGTTGTAAGTACACATACATAGAAGAGGTTTTTACAGATATTCAGGACTTACAGGGGAGACATCAGATATTTCTTTGTTAAACTGTGTTCACGCAGTAAGAAACATAATTAAAAAGTCAGTATAACCCAAATAATTAACTGCTGATTTCTGCTATTAAAATGTCTTTGCTCTCGACGAGCTTCATTTGAGAAACTACAAATACAAACATCTGCTCGAGCGATGTGGCTGCAAACCACTGCGTAAAAGGCAATCACAGCCTCTCACAACACCCACCATCAGTCAGCAAAGAGCAACCCCTCTCTCTAACAACATCACTGCTGATGTACTACAATGGTAAAAACAACAGGACCAGGGATAAATGCTTGAGAGGAAGCTTTAAAACACACAGTCTAAAACTCTGCCTCCAGAAATAAGAATCGATTAGCTACACACATTTTCTATCAACCATGATCTGAGGGTGGCTGTACCGGTAACATGTGGTATGGGACACTCCTTAATGCCGAGCTCCCAGCCAAAGGACAATGGGGATTTGAGCTGTGTTTGGACTCCTTTAACGCATGAACACAGGCCCTCAGATGGCCACCAGCCAGTGTGGTGTAAATGTGACAGTGTGGCCTTTCAGACTCAGAACGATGCACTCTTCTCCACTGAATCATACTTCTTTACAGAGGCTTCGCAGTTTGGCCAAAAACATTAAAAGCGGTTTGTCTGGGTGTTGCACCCTTGTAAAATCTATTTTTAGAAATGCATCAAATTGCAGTTTTACTTCCAGCGCCCTGCGAACCAAGTGCGCAAGAGTCATGGTAAAGCACTTTTGATAGGTGCCTGTGTTGATCAGCTACAATATTTTCGTGGATCACTAGTCACATGAACACACTCAGCACTGTATTATATGTTGTACAATAACAGGAAATATCCTAAAGCCTCAACAACTCATTTCAGTCTCACTGCAGCAAACCTATCTTATTCAGCAAGGACAAGGAAACAATACAACATGAAAGCAACTACAAGAGCTTGAATGCTCATTTGTATTTGGGCAATCAAATACATGTACTACACACATTTATTAGTAATAACCACATCCCTATGAAAGTTTTAATTACTTTCTCACTTCTCTAATCACTACATGTGGTGGTGGTGGTGAATGCTATGCAGTAACTATACTTCATTACTTTATGGTAATATTGGCAAACTGCTGGAACATAAGTCACCTCAACTAAACGAGTGAAGCAGAAGATATCAGGTGTTATCTATATTGATCACGATGACAGCTCCCAGCTCCCTAACTCTGCAGTTAATTGAAGGACCAGCCAATAGTAACATTGATCCTCTTGACATCCTTAGGAGATTTGTGGACATAGATTCATTTGAGCTGATTCAGGTCTTAGTAACACCTGCTCCATAGATAATAGAACAGACAAGGTCTTAGACATACCTTGGGTGTCTGCCACAAAAAGACCCACACAGCAAATAGCACTAAATATTGAAATGGCATTAAGGACTAAATGTTACTGAATATCTCATTTTAAAAAAACTCACCTGGACATCGTAAAGTGCCACAATGTTTTCATGCTGCAGCTCCTGAATTAAAACAGAACAGAAAAAAAAACAAAAACAGGTGCATTAGCGTTAGCAAAGCTTGTTTTGTGTCAAAGTTGGCCACTCACACAAGGTCAGTGTCAGATCATTCTTTAAGTAACAGTGAAGAGATAAGTGACAGGCAATTAAGCGCCATGCTCACCTTCAAGATTTTGATTTCCTTGCCAAGGAGGATCTGGGACTTGGACAGGTTCTTCTTATTAATGCTCTTGATGGCCACCTCCCAATCGGTCTTCTGCAGAGCACAGAGAGCAGGATGGAGACGAGAGAAAGGTTTAAAACCCAGCTGACAAATGAATCCCTTTCTCATGCTTGACATTCCACCAGAGTATGCCCCAAGATGTCTTTAGCAGGAGACAGCTCATGTGTACACTCTTTAAACAGTTGCTGGTCTCTGTGTGAAATAGAACATTTGTCAGCTAATGATTCATTTAATAAACTGCAGTGGCACTTGAATTGTTTTGAAACAATATGGCAACCAATTGCATTTTAACACACAATATACACGCAGTGGACACTTTATTTTGGTCCTCTTGTCTAATGTGATCCAACACAACAGCTATGTCTTGAAGAATTCATGATAGAGCTGCTGTATTAAATCACATTAGATTGTGCAAATGTATCTAATCAAGCGGCTAGTGTGTGTATATGAATGTATGTGTGTATATGCGTGTGCTGGAAGCTAACCCTCTGATCTAAATTACATTGTCGGCATCGCTGTGTGAGAGCCGGCTGGAGGGGTGGAGGAAATTTTATCCGTCCCAATAACGCCAGGTCACTGAGGTTTCTGACAGTGAGGCCGGCCTATTGCTCTGAATGACACGCTGAATGACACGCTGAATGACGAGGCACTCAGATGACAGCTAGACGGGTGCCAGTCTACTTACACTAACGGCTAAGTGAGAGGAGAGGGACCTATTTTTTCCCTGGGCTGAGATAATGTTTCCAGATGAGCTCCTGGAGCAGGTATAAAAAGACTTTTGGAGATCACGTGAGCTCAAAGGCTCTCAGGACATGTGCTACACACGCAAACACCCAACTAAGGACACAGGAATAAGCCCAGCAGGGACTGGTCCTACGCCCTTGAGGAAAAGCACACAGATGTATAGGCCAACAGGAAGCTAAGGAAGGACTTCTATGAATAAAAAGGCATGCCTTCCCAAATGAATCTAGGTTAAAAGGAGATGTTCTTGTTCTGCCGGAGCACTCTGCGCCTAGCCTGGCATAGAATCCAGCACACGACTGAGACCGCCATGTGAGTGACATGAGTCTGTGTGTCAGATACACAGCCAACTGAGCTGCATCCATCCCCAGCTCACTGACAGCCTGCCCAGCCAAGTGTGACTGAGCCGCCGACACTACACCCATACAAAAAAAAAAAAAAAAAGTGACCCTGCTGGCCCATCATGTAATGCTGAAGTGTGTGGAGGTGTGGGATTGGAGGAGAGACGTTCCATCAAACTAAACTAATGACTCAGCAGCGCACCATGTAATGGACAGTCAAGCAGTGCAGAGTAAGCAGTTCTCCCAAGCTCGGAGTCATGCTGCAACGACAGAGACACGTTTCATTTTCCAAAATAATGCATGATCTCATTTGTGAATCACAGCCGATTATAGAGGCGTGAGCAACAGGGAGATTAGCATCAGCAACACTGCAACCAGCCAGTGGCCGAAGGTGATACAACAGACTGTTAGTAGAGGACCGTGACACCAAGGGAGGCAAGAATATACTTTTTTTTCAAATCTAAGAAATTAAAGAAACTGACATTTTAATCTTTGTAGAACTGTGGTGTGTGCCATTCAAACACAGAGAGACCTTAAAAGCTAACTGATTGAACTTTTGGGTAAAGTGATCATTTGTGAAAAGATCTGATATATGTGGGAAGATAAACGTGAAGAGTTTGATCAAATTTGTCACTCTGCCATCTCTTACCTGAAAAGAAACCATACTCTGATCTGACACGTGCTAGTGCATTTACCAAATGCCTGATATACAGTGAGTGGCATTCAAATTGGTTGGAGGGGAGACTTAAACATCAGCAAAATGAAAATAATAACAACAAAATTAATAAACATATATATATATATATATATATATAAATAATAAAATATTCTGTTTCTCATCTTAGAAAATAAACATGTTTTGATCTGTCTTTGCTCTGAGAAACTGCAATGAGAGATTTGTCTGAATGAATTCATCAGTCAAAAATATAGTTTGCAGCTCATTGTTTGATTAGTCATACTGAATACATTTCAGGCCCACGTAGGAAAATGAGATAGACCATGTTCACACTGTCTGCTGTGCCATGTTGCAACTTGTCCGTCTGAACTGTAAAGTGTTTTGCAGAGTTGCAGAGGGTCGCGCTGTTGCAACAATTCAGGAAAAACAGTTTTTCGGGTATAAATGTAATTAGATTTAAACTCATAATTTAATCTTATAGAACTGTGATTGTTTTTCAGAATAGTTGTTTAATATTTGTACTGTTGAATTTGACAAAGTCAAAAAAACAATTGTGAACGTAATTAGGTGCATTGCCCTGCCTTATGGCTGATGAGCCTTTGCACAATGTCTTGATGTTACAGTGTAACAGGAGCTCATATGTAACATCTAACGCTGCCTAAGCAATGAGGCAATCCATCATTACTGTTGCATGCAGGTGGCTTTGACCTTCCTGTTCCTCTGAGGTGGAAATAATCCTATAAATAGGCTAAATGACATAGAGATGATAGGACTTACACAGTAAATACATTGATCACACGCCAGGGTAGTTTTAACACGACATGGAGGCATGTGAGCAGTGGACGGATGTGATCACACATGTACAGCTCCCAGTGATGACCGGGTGATTGTCTGCAGGCCTACATTCAGCTCAGTTTCCAGGCTGTTTGATAGTTATCGATTCAAATGAAGGAACAGAGGCTGCTCTGCCGGGCTGCTGCAGGGAGTGTGGGGATGCTCCAATGTGGCTTTCATTGAGGAATTTAGTACCCATATGATTTAAACCTGTAGCAACGGTGGCAACATGATGTCATGTCTTGCATGTCTGTCACACATACACAAACAAACCCACTATTCCTGTGTCTGTCTGTGACAGAAAACCACATCCGGTCAAATGTAAAGCTTTAAGCCAATTTCTGAACATTACATCAACAATCTAATAGGTTTCAGCGCCTTAATATGAATGAACCTTGTGCATCTCTTACATAAGGAAGGGCTTGCATCCTTAAAAAGGCAAAGGAAAAACACTGCACCCCATCCTCCCTCCTGCCTCAGTACGTCAGCAAGTCATTCACTGCTGCCTGACTCATCCATTTCATGAATGAACCAAACGGCATAAATACACCTATCCAACTATGTGGCTGATGAAATAACTCTGAAATCACCTGCCGGTGCATGACTGTACAGTTCATCAGACTGAATCTGTTGTGCCCTAATAAAAACGGTGCAATATTACCACCCAAAAAAGGTGACAGCCCACATATTCAGCTGCAGAACTGCATGCTGCACTGCCACTGAGTGACCCAGATTTTCAAACGAAGCTGCCTACTTGCCCCCCTCTCTTTCCTGCAAGAGACTAGGGAGAGGAGGGGATGAAACATGCAGGCAAGCTCTTTATTTACCTTCCTGTGTCTTCCTTTGAACACCACGGCAAAGGCTCCATGTCCAACCAGGTCTTTTCTGCTGTATTCAAAATCTCCCACAGTCTCCATTGCGATGGGCTGATGGTCCAGCTGATGCTGCCCACTGATGGATAGCCTTGAATGTTGCTCTCCTATTCAGAAAATAATCCTGGAGCAAATGATCCACTCAGTCCCGGTGATGCTGCTTCTTGCACTGCGGATTTATTTCATGACTGGCTATTCCGATGTGCCTTATTGCAATAAATAAGATATGCCGTCAGGACATGGTGAACTCATATGCCCTTTAAGTAGGTTGAGATGTTTGTAAATTCACACAGAACAGACGGCTTTGAGCATGACTAGCAACAATCCTGAGCTAAACTGTATCAGTGCCAGCTGTCAGTCTTTGACCCAGTTGGATAGCTGCAATCCAGCTTTGCATTACTCTCCAAGGAGGCTCACCAACACACTGTGTCCCCAGTCACCTAACCTATTCAGAGGGGCAGACTACATGATGCCAACCCTGATGAACATGACCATGCAAAGATTGAGAGCAGCTGCAGACACCAAGCTATCTGTTAGCCTGACAGTGACATAACCCTGTGGCTACACCTCGCGTCATAGCTGCTGTCCATAGTAGCTCTCTGCAAACATGCTAACAATAATATGGAAATAACGCTACCTTGTTTGGTGATACTGAATAAATTAACCTGCCTCCGTCTAAAACATACACGGTCTAGCAACCTAGAAAAGCAGCCAACATCAGCGAGCTAGTCCACAGTCAGTGTTAGCATAAAAATCTTAAGGATGCAACACAAATGTCAACACAGGACTGTTGTTCATCTGAAGGCGTTAGTCCTTATTAAGTGTCTTCTTCGACAAAACGCCCGAGTCCACACGAAACATTTCGCTCCTCTTGATAAACACTGACGTTTCTCCCGTGAACATTAATTTCATCCGTGTGACATAAAAGAACACTTCGTGTCTTCCTTCGTCGTCAAGTCTGACAGGACAGCTAACGTTAGCACAGGGAGCAACTACCGCCTTCAATTAAATTTACTCCCACGTAACTGTACGTTAACTAGCAAACATATACTGTACTGTATTTTAATCACAGTACAGCGCTGTCACGTCAAAACAGACGTCTGGCTCTCTCGCTCCGCCGTTGACTTAAACAATGCTGAAAAGGAGAGCCATGTCCCTGCTTTATATCTTATCCTTCCGCGGAGCTAGCTTTAGACCTTCCCCTCCGCTGCAAGGGTTAGTCCGTCTACTGGGGGCTTTCAGGACGCTTTATTGTGATTGGTCGAGAGGAGCCCAGTCCCGGAACACGCGAAGCAGGCTCACATGCACACCCTGAATGACATGCACACAGACAGGGTCTTAATAGACACGCTCAGGAGTGGAAACTTATTATTTTATGACGGTCCATCAGCCCCGTGACACGGCCCACTATAATCTGTCCCATTATGCGGAATGACCAGTACACCACAGGAGGACGGCATGAAATAGTCGGTTTTTGTTTGTGTAAAGACAACTTGACAATCTGAATAATTGAAAGATGAGCACCAAGTGTATTCTTGGTATGCCCAGAACCTGAGGTTCAAGGGCTACAGTACAGAAATCATTGAAACTAAGTTGGTGTGACTTTGGCTACACATTACATAAGAGCATCTCAGTGCTGTGAGTTTTATAATGTAGCCTATATTTCAGAGGTGTACAACTGTATTGTTTTCTTGTGCAACAAAGAGAATTGAGATGAAACAGGAGAACCATGCTATCTGTGTATTCATATTTTCCAGTTTCAGTATACATAAGCATGGAGGTATATGACAGTGTATACCCTCTGTTTAGATTTGACACCCTCTGGTGGCTGAAAACAAAACTAATACTACACCTTTGTAATATTGCAAAAGTACAATGTGCTGCTTGAGAATGAGCTTAAGGATATAAGTAGTGCCACACCATCCCCAGTTGCACAGGTGGTTGAAATAATGTGTGTTGCTTGTCCAGACTGCAGACAAAGTCGAATGAGCAGCCACCGGGGTGATAATGATTAATTGACAATCCTGGTTGCGGATTGATTTGATTGAACACATGATATTTAACAGGTGTACTATCAAATTATGATCTCTAATATCACAAATTTGCATTTTCCCATCATATACACTGCCATTACATTCCTGCATTTTTTTCTCATTTTGCAATGTTGTCAGAGAATATGTATACATATATATGACATATGTTGCCATGGAAATAAAGTTTTGATTGGGGAAAAATGCATGTGTAAGCTAATTTCAACCATAGCAGCCACCAAATGCTGAATTTATTAGAGGGGTCGAGAATCACAAGTTAGTCTCTGACTGTTTCTCTAAACTAGAACTGGAAGATTATCTGGTATTGTGTTATCCACTTTATACATTGGTAGGAAACCACAAACAAGTGTTGATCTCAGCTGGAACTATTTTGCATGTTGTTCCCCTCTCTCTTTCGCATTTCCTATCTGTACTGCCATAGTCGTGATTCAGTATGTGCAAAGAAAAAAATGTAAAGGTAGATATTTAATTTGACGTACGTAGACAAGACATTAGTCTGCAGATACGTAAGAGCAAGCACGTACGTGACCTGATGAAGTGGGGCTGCTGGTTAAGATGTAGCATGTTAGTTCATCTTTTCAGCACTCCAATAAAATGATGTGTAAAGTGCATCTGGATGTTTTGCACTATTGAGCCTGTTGCATTGTACAGAAAGCTTTTTTTAAAAAAATATAAAGCAATTCACAAAGAATTATTGTAGAACTGGTGTATTGGATTGTATTAAATTGCACCAATTACTGGTACCTCAGTGCGTTAAATTGTATATTGAGATGAGGCAACAGTGTAATAATTAAGTGCAAATTATAAACCACATAGGCTGATAAAAGAAAACTGTCGGAGGCCCTGCAGTGGTGTGCGTAATTTCATTTTATCACACAGCTTGTCTTTTTTACACAGCTTTGCCTTCTACTGGTAGTAGAGTAGTGAACCACTGTTGTCCTGTGTCCTCCACCAAGTTCATTTATTTAGACTCGACTTAAAATCTTTATTTTTATTATTATTATCATTATCATTATCATTTTCCAGGAAGTGGGGGTCAAATTAAAGAAGATAATGAGTTGCATTATGGGAAATGGTGACTAAAGGTTAGGCCATCTTAGCCTCCGCTCTTTTTATGTCTCTCAGTGTTTTTGACTTTATAAGAGTGACTTACCGGTGGACATCTTTAATTATGCACTACAGTGCTTTCCACTGCACTGCAGATTCCATGCTGTGCCACACTGTTATGCAGTTTGTGTGGGCAACTCCTACATTTCATCTACAGAAGCGTGGGGAAAGCCCTTCCATCATCAGAGTAGATGCTGTTGTGTACAGAGGATCTGTCTTAAGAGACAATTCGGAGCTGTTTGTTGAGGTGAACAGTATGTTACTTTGTTTTGCTGACATTTAGGAACAGCGTGTTGTCAGAACGCTGAGCCACAAGTTGCACGCCCTTCTCCTCTCTATGACTCATCTGTGACGGATCAGTCGAAATACCACCATTAGCAGGCTGTGTAATGGCTTTGTTGCTGTGCTTAGCTATGTAGTCATGAAAGAACAGATAGCACAGAAGAGGGTGGCGCTCCATACTGATGGCGGCTCCATCAGCTCCTGACTGTGGAGAGAGTAGAATGTTGCAGAATGTACTGTGCAGTCCCTCTTAAAATTAGCATTTGAGATTTGTGGTTAATCTACATTATGTCAACAACACAATCACAAACAATAACACACTCAATATTAAATACAGTATAAAATATTAGCACTTAAAGTAATATGTTGCCCATTACTTCATTGATGATGTTGTGGCTTTACTCTGGAAGCCCATCGCCAATAAACTGACACAGGAAGGTAAAACAGCTGTGGTCAATCAGCAGGTTGCTCAATGGTACTATTTGATGATTTGGTGTGTAACTACACTGACCAATATACTGTACTTTTAAAGTTACTATGCATTCTATATATTACTGGGATTGCGCAAATTCCCTGTTTTTAGTCTTGCTTGTTGTGTGTATTAATGACACTTGCTCCCTCAAGTGTCAGTGCAATTCTGTATTTTGATATTTGTTGAATCAAACTTATTTCTTTTCAAATTGTAACCAAAAATTAATGGTAACCTACTGATGAGCAATTATGAGTTTGAAAGTCCCCCCCCCCCCATACTCCATATGCTATACAGAAAATTAAAACAAATCAGTTCCATATTATAAATTAATATAATCCACTAGTCCTCACTGAACAAATCATTTTATAGCTTTTAAAAATACATTTACAATATTCTGTGCTTTGAAACTATGCAGATTTCATTTGCATTGAATTAATGATAATTCCATTATTATAAATAATTGTTCTATAGTCTGTTGATGATGTGCATGTGTATGTGTGAGTATATACACCTGTTAGCCATCTCATTCTGCCCCCCCTGCAGACAGTACCACCAAAATCAAATGCAGCCAATATGAATATTATTACTAAAAATTCATTTTTTAAAAAAATCAAACATATTCAAATGTTGGCATCATTGAGTGCATTAACATGCACTCCTGTTTCCTATAGTTGTGAACAGTATTGTAGAGCATCCTGGTCGTGTCCTGTATATATAACCATCCTACCCTGATTTTAGAAACCTGGATATGCTACCTGGAGTATTCCAGTACATAACAGGTGTGGAAGAAATTAATTCCAATAGGTCCAAATTCAGTGGCTGGTTCAGATGAGCTTTATTCACTGCGCAGCGGAGACAGAAGTTCGCAACAGGGTTGTGAGATTTTCTCTGACCAGAGCATGATCCTGGTCAGTGTTATATACTGACAGAGTTTGGCCGCTACAAAGGTCTGGGGCATTTCTATAGATGACAGCTATAGAGACAGATCACACCTCAATGTTGATTAGACTGGCATGTTAATGTGGAAGGAGTAAGGGAAGGTACAATGGGAGACAGGATGTCTACAGTAGAGAGTAAATCAGGATGTGTAGTGAAGTCTCCAGCTGGGTTAGTCTGGAGTCTAACAATAGTTTGCTCATTATCAATATGCTAAATGTTCTGTTCGTAGTGAGCTGTTATTATAACAAAAGGTTTGTTTGGGCTTGTGATTGAATCTACTCTTACATATGTGAGGGGTAGCCATTTGGTCAGGATGTGACAACACAACGACAGTGTTACAGAGAAGAAGCGTAAAACTAAGTAAAATAAAATTTTTTTTCTCTTCTGCACAGGACACTGCAGCATCCTGGTTCCTGAACACACAGAACACTGAGAGGTAAGAGAGATGAAGACACAACCAGAACCGTGGATACTGTTAATATCATGTACACGTGGATATGGATATTTCATGGTTCACGTAAACATCATATCCCAAAAATGATCCAAAACAGGATAAGGCTCAACTTCAGGATACTCATGCACATGTGAACACGCTCATTTTGACCTAGTTACAAGAAATGAAAGTCATTTCCTGTCGCTGCTCAGTTTCTCTGTTTACTTACACAAATATATATATATATATGTGTGTGTGTGTGTGTGTGTGTGTGTGTGTGTGAAAAGACAGAAAACAAGTTCAGCAAATAAGTGTTTATTTTTAAAAACATTTACAACAGTAAAAGTGCTCTTTCTGGCTGGTTTGACGATGGCAGTTATCTTCAAATAACAGTGTTCTGCAGTCTGACTCACAGCCTCTCAGATATACAATATGTTTATCAGATACATTGGAGCCAGAAGAAAATTACCTTCTAAAATCAGAGTGAATTAGACAGCTGGGGTCTGGATATGAGTCACTTCTTCTTCTTCTTAGCTGAAGCGTCTTCACACTTGGAGGTGGAGTTGTACGTGGAAGACAGCAGCATGGTAAAGAGCAGGAGCAAAGGCACCAGCAGGTACGGACCATATATGGAGACAAGCAGCCACCGCTCCTGCGGGGTCTGGGGACCAGGGTGGGGTTCCGTAGGAAACTGAGAGAAAAGGATGTGACCTAGGATCGGCAGCAGTGTGGTGGCTACGTGTGTCGAATATAGAATGGCAGGAGTCCTGATCCACTTACAGCCGCCTGAAAGACATGAGACAAACTGATCGATCAGGCTTAAGGACACACAGCGTTACTTATTTGAAATACCTTTAACAATAACTCCTGCCTGCAAAGTCTGTGGAGTATCCCAAATAACAGGCGGGCAATTCCTAAGACAGAACTCGTCGTTGAATTATTTTAAATAAAGTTTTTCAACACTTTAGACACCACAAACAAAACAAAACCAAATTCATTAAGACTATGAGGAGCAAATGACAGAAGCCTGTTAAAATGCTGATGTTGACCAGGCTATATACTGTGGCAACCTGTTTTAATTATTATTAATTATTATTATTATGTTATGTTATTACATTCTAGAAATCTATAATAGCATTTCTCATAGTCGAAAATGTTGTTCCACCAGTCAGGAAGGTAATTAATAATATTTATATTTAAATTCTTACTACTAGATATCTACATCTGCACTAGATATTCTAAAATTATACATAGCTGTGTTCATTTTAACATTTAATCACTAGACTGTGTTGCCAATATCAATCATTGAATTCTTCCTAGTAACACAAACAGTTCAGAAATCTACAATGACGCTTACATTGTACCAGAACATTGTGACTTATCCAAATGCCATTATGAAGTGCCCACAATTATATTTACACCCGTAAATATCCAACTTTTCACTGTTTAGGAATAAAAATGTTTATCTGTTTGGATACTTGCATTTTAGATATTGGGTGTGATTTTATATTTTGGATATCTGAAATTGAAGTCATGATCTGTAACAGCTGCACTGTAGATGTCTGAAATGGATTTCTGAATTTTTCCTTGTCAGAAATCTATTCCTAATTCTTTATCAAAAATGCAGTTGTGCATATTACATATAATATAATAAATTATATATGCTAAAATAAACACATGCATATATATTTTTTTTTAATCACATCATTTGTCCTAGAAAAAAAATTATGTTGTAGGTATGTGAAATGATAATAAGTAACAGGAGGAAAATCTTTATGGATTTCTGAAAAGTCCAAATGTTTAGGAAGAATTGAATTACAGATAATATATATTCAGACCACTGATTAAAAGGTAAAACATTAAATATACTCTGCCCAACCTGAATCTTAGTTTTCACCCCCATGCCCTCACAAATGTACTGGTTTTCTTGTGTTACGCCAGCAAAAATCCACGAGAGGGCAGGTTTGAGCTGGATTCTGCCCCGGAGTCCAGCAGTCTTACGCTACACCAAACTCCACCAGAAAAACTGTTAATTTAATACGGGCTCGTTTAACGGTGGAAGTAGGTCAACAAAATAACATTGCATGACCTCCCCAGCATATCAAACCGCTTTCAGTCAACACACTTATGTGCAATCATTTCTTCACTTATTACTTCACAAGCACGAAAGTAAGCCAAAAAACAGTTATGAAACAATGTGGTATTTAAAGTGGATATATTATATAACTAGAGTGTAAAACCTATGCCGAATTCAATTATGTGGCATAAATTATAATAAAACAAACATTACTTAATTTTATATGCGCGTTTCTGTGTAAAGGACCGACGCAGCGTTAAATAGACAGGTTTTTAAGGACAGGCACGAAACTATCTGCCTAAGTGTCTGCACAAGTTTGTGATAACTTACCTTTTAAGAAAGCATAAGCTGCGATGGGAAAGAAGGGCATTTGAAACAAGGCCTCGCAGTAAATGAACGACTTGAACCACACTGGAGGGTTCATCATCATAGGGTCTTTGTACTCCTTTGCATACCACTTCAGAACATCTCTCAGCTGGGGGACATAAATATGAATCGCGTGAACTGTCTGAATAAAACGTAAGATTTCACACACTTTAGGTTTGCTCCTGCTTTCACCTGATACTGACACTTACCTGCTGAGGAAACACATGTCCGGGTAGCAGAGCTTGTAAGTCAAAAAATAAAGTGATTGGAATATGAGAGGCAAAGTACAAGAAAAAGATAATTTCTAATACACGGATTGACATTTTTTATTTTCCAGTGCAGACGGCAGACAGGAAAGCAGGAAGCGACAAAGTTCGCCTGGCAGCGAGTTGTAGAAACGCGTGGTCCCAGGATGGATCCCATTGGCTGGCAGAGGGAGATGGGGGCGTTCCTGCTGGCATCACTCATCCCACTTGGACGTGTGACTTTAGGTGCTGCTCGAAAATCTCGGAATTGTTAACGCAAATAGTTTTGTTACAAATATTAGAAGAGACTCTACAGAGCGCAATGGAATAAACAGATGGACACACATGAAATCGATGTTTTATTTAAGTTATCAAACATATATATTTTCAACTGATTTTAATATACATATTTTTATGTTTTGTAAATATGTTTCTAATTTGTGTGCACTGTCCTTTCTGGCTTTTTCATGCTATTGTGGCACTGAACTTTCCCCAGTGTGGGATCAATAAAAAAAATCTTTAAATCATTAATCTTTAATATAAAGAATCAAAAAAAATAAAGAAAAACAATGTCAAAGAGGAAATATAAAACATGGCTCATTTACTAATTTACAGTAGCACAAAAGAACATATTACTATATCATTTTTAGCATGCATGTAACTACTTATCAAGTTGCAGCTAAATATTGCCTAAAAAGTTGTATATTGTTTTAAATACACATAACCTTCGATATGTGCTGCTAAACTGTATCGTCCCAGGTGATGCTGGCTGCACGTAGACATTTAGCTTCATTATATTCGGCATCTTCTGCTACCAAATGCTGCGGACTCTCAACATCCACATAATCCTGCGTAAAAAAAAAAAAAAAGACAAAAAAAACATATCTATAACAACAGGAACGTTATCCCAAAAAAAGCCAAATACAAGCACATGGCAATAAATTGAACCAAAAGCAGAGAATACAATGCAATACACATAATCAAGGATAAGAGTAGTTTGGCTCCATAGAGGTTACATGATGTTTGTTTTGTTAATGTTGCACACATTGTATCATTGAAAGGACAGAAAAGATGAAGAATCAATTTCATAACCCCTAAAGTATCAACAGATAATCACGTAAAACATTTAGAAGGGGGCTCAGCAGGTCGTGGCTTACCGCATCATTTTCAATGATGGCCTCCAGCATTCGGACAAGGTCTGTGAATGAGGGTCTCAGAGTGTAAGGCTCCTGCCAACAGTCATGAATGATGTGGAGCCTGTGGGGGTTTTTAAACAATCAAAGTGTGTGTCTTAGAAAATGCAGCTGCACATTGCTCAAATGGGTATCACTGATTATACCTGTTTTTAGCAATCCTTATAGCTATAACTATCCTTCAGCTATTCTTATCCTGCTTTACAAACATGCATTTGTTTAGGTAAATGTTAATTTCAACTGTTTCCGGGCAGAACTTCACCAGTCCTTGTTCTCCCAATAGTGCTCTTTCTCTGATTTGGCTTTTCTGCGCTTACTCATTAATTGTTGAGGTGAGGAATTTTTGAAATCTTTTTTGACATTTTTCTTCTTTTTCAACTGTCAGTTGAGAATAAATAGCAGATTCATATCTTGGCAACATAATGACCAACAGACACGTGTCTCTGATGTCAGACATTAGCTTCTACATTGCAGCATTCACCTTGTTGATTACTAACTGCTACTTCATATCCTGTCCAAGAAAAACACCGGGTTATCATTGTACTTCATTCCTATTACCTTCTGGTAATACCCTTTTCTCATTTTTATCAAGTTGTTTGGAATTCTCGGTCACATAATGATTTTAAAAATACATATTCTCATGTATATAGGTGTATGTATATTTCCACTTACATCTCTGGTCTGCAGCCTTCGGGGTTCTTGTTCTTGTGACCAATGCAGATATGGTACACCACTGCCTCTGATGTCTCCAGGTCTGGATATGGCAGTGTACCTGAATATGTAATCATTTTCAGGGCAGATGTTACATTTGAAAAATTTCCAAGTAAGACAAATCTACCTAATGTTTTACTTTTTTTTTAATTAAAAAAATCAGTATCAATCTATATTTTTTATTCTGACACATTTCCTCCTGGTAAATGACACTGTTTTAGTGTCTTAGTCAATATGATCCTGCCTTTAAATAAAGAGCATGTATGTTTACAACAAAGGGACGCACTGGCTCATGTCTAACCTCATACACATGACAAGTCTGTCATGACCTGAGTCACCAACTCACCAAATGTCTGCATCTCCCACAGCACAATGCCAAATGCCCACACGTCTCCTTTGAAGCTGTAATAGTTGTTCTTGAAGTACTCAGGTGGGTACCAGCGCAGTGGCACACGCTGCTGCACAAGTGAACAGGCAGTGGAAAATGTGACCTTTGAAAAGTTAACCTCTCACCGCAGACCAAAAAAATTAAAGATTTTAATATTTAAAATCAATTGAAAACATCAGTAGACAATGTCATTAGTAACTGTAATATATTGTCATAACCAATAATTGGTACAACACTGTAGAGTAGATTTTTGGGCTACTGTCTGTCTGTCTTTAAACCAGGGCAACATCTCTCTGAAACTGTTGTTTCCTGTTGCAGAGGATGTTGCTAAACTCATCTCGAACTCATACGCTCATACACACACAAACACACACACACACACACACACACACACACACACACACACACACACAGCAGAAGAAATCAACTGAGTCAGTATCTAAAGATGTGTGTTACATGCTAGTTCAAAACATTTTCAATTAGCTGCATGTGGACATATGGCCACAGGCCGGTCTGCAGCATACTACAAAGCCTAATCAGCTGCGTCCGTCTTACAACTGAGACACTTACTCCCCTCTGCCTTTGCTGAAGATCCCATCATCAAACCCTCCAGGTTATAGGCCCACTTCTAGGTCTTAGACCACCAACCAGCTCAACTGTTCCCTGGATTCACCATGGATCTTCTTCCTACTCTATCCAGGATTTTGACTAAAAGTCTCCTAATGTTTGACTTAAAATTGCACATGATCCTTATGATCAATTATCTATACTAATAAGGTTTTCTAAATAAAGATGATTGAAGTTCAATACCAACAGTACCCATGTCTGTAATAACAACAGAATTTCCTGTGTGTTTGTATGTGTGTGTTGATAGTGCCTTACCTTTGGGTTTCTCCAGCGGCTGCTGCGACGGGTCGTCATGCGTGTTAAATCACGTGCCAGGCCAAACTCCGCCACCTTCACCTCCCAGGGAAACTTACTGACCATGATGTTCCTCAGAGCCAAATCACAGTGCACAATCTGCAGATTGCAGAAGAACACTGCTCAGTACGCGTCTAGTGTTTGTGGGATCAACGTATTAATATGTGTGGTCAGTGGGGATAACTTGTTTTTACCATTTTGGAACGCAGGTGCTGCATGGCCAGAGCGATGTGGTAGGAGGCGATGGTGAGGAGGCTCTGAAGCTCAGGGTCTGCACTCAGGTGGACTCTGTGGGTCTGCAGGAAGGTCCTCAGAGTGCCGAAGCTCACATACTCCATGATCAGAATGTAAGGTTCTGCTCAAATGAAAACATTAGAGAGAAGATGGAGGACGGACCGGTGCATATCTAAGATTTCACCGATCTTTATTCCAGACCAGGACGATGGTGTTAAAACAGAGAAATAACAGTATATGTATAATGTCTCTCACCTGCAGTGGTGTTCCAGTCCAGCAACTGGAGGATGTTCTTGTGGTGCACCAGTTTCCTCATGATGGAAACCTCAGTGTCCACATGTTTGGTACGGACGCCTGAAGACAATACAAAGGCAAAGCATTGCTCTGCAACTAGGCTTAAGAAAATGTCTGAATTTAAAACGACTTAAAAGTTAAATAACATCCAACACTCCTTTATTCCAGATACACCTCACTGTGAACAGAAATGTCAGCGTGGTCATTTAGTGGGTCATAACGATAGAATGTTAAATTACAAAATAGACTCATTGGTACATGGCTATGTGTGGTGGTATGTAGCCACATGTCTCTGAAGACAGAGTAATCTTTGATTTCGAAACTACTCACCACTGAAATAACAGTCATGCTATGAAATTACAGTGGCTTCTATATTGAATGTTGATGCCAAGTTAATACAATGACGTGTGAACTTTGTGGCAATACTGAGGACAGCTCTTCGGCCTAATTTGGTTTGAAGGTACATTTTATGTAGACACATCTAAAAACAGGGTTTAGGTGTGAAAACAAAGCCACAGCACTGAATGTAGAAGAGCGTTTGTCCTACGTCATACGTTCTTACCAGAGCACCGAATTGAAAGTAGAAGCATTTTCATTGACTCTACAATTTATTTTTAAATTCAGCTTTAAAGTAATGTTAAAACATTTTGTATGTATCTGTTGTTAATGAATAAAAAAAATATAGAAGAACGAAAAGTACCAAAAAGTGTGTGTGTGGCCACTTGGACCATTCCAGTGTAGCATTTCCATTCATTTGCAATATAGTCTAAGGAAGTATGTCACACCAAGTACTCAAAATCTATTCACGCCTCACCAACTATTTTCTTGTGTGTCTGTTTGCTAAATTGAGGTTCTCCGTGACCTTTATCATAATGACTGATTGATAATTTTGATCTCATGGGCGGCTTTGCCTCTAAGGGTTGTAGATCTGCATCGCAACGGAAGCATGTACCTTCCTTGCTGATCTTGCATGTGAACATGCAGTGGCCTTTGCACGTTCCTCTGGTCATCCTGGCCTGGTAGAAGACGCCCTCCTTCCCTGCTTTGATCAGCTGCAGCAGGTTCAAGTCTGACTTGGTAAAACGAGGATCCTTGAACAAACGGCATAAGAGGTGTCGTTGAAGCATCAGAGCAGGGCAGAACAGCGAACGGGTTAGGTCAGGAGACAGAGAGGACATGAAGACAGTGGTGGATAGGTGGTACCTGCTGCAGGCCTTTCCACAACCTCCTAGAGGAGGACCTGATGGTGCTACATTGCTGGAGGGGAGTTCGGGGAGGTTCCTCCTCCTCCTCCACCTCCAAGGCTAGGATTGGCCTCGCAGGCGTGATGGGAGCTTCCAGGTGTGGAACACTATCCAACAACTTGCTCCGCTGCAGATCTTGAATGGTCCTGACCAGAGCACGATATCTGAAAGAAACAGGAGTGGTCATGAGTGTAAAACACAATACAAGGTGCAATGCTTAAGAAAGAAAGATTCCAGCAAAAGTTCAAGGTGGCTGCGTCGGGAGGGTGTTGTTCTCAGGAAAACACATAAATATGAAAAGTTGACTGTTTGACAAGAAATAAAATAAAGACTAGGATCCATGTTAGCAGGTCTGTGAGGTTGTAGCACAGTGGGAGTTTGAGCTAAATATTAATATTAACATACTAACGTGTTGATGTTTCACAGGGTCTCTTACCACCTGCTAATATATGCTATCTATAGCCAAACTGCATGCACAGCTGAGGGAGGAGGGAGTGTGATGCAAATTTAAACTTTGTCCTGCTAATTCATCCTGATATAGACTGTGCCCCGTCTGTATACATCCAATAAGAGTCGAGACCCTCCATTCAAAAAACATTCAACCTGCTGAGGGTCATACAGTGGATATAAAAAGTCTCCACACACTTGTAAATGTATTATCAGCCTTGTTTCATCTTTAATACTGTCATAAAACAAACTAAAGTCCAGAGAAGAAGAACAAATAGTTAATTAAAGTTCAGAGTTTACAACCACATTTCAAATCCCAGCAGGCAAACATCATACACCTGCCATCAATTAAGCTGATTCAGATTTAAGTCACCTGCTGCTGAACGTTTGGCGTTGCATTGTATTGGGAGGGCCAATGGGTCCACAGAGAGTTGCCAAAGAAACTGAGATCAAAAAGTACAAACACTCAGGAGAAGGATCTAAAAAAATATGGCCGGACCACGGAGCTCTGTCAAAAACCACCATTAAGAAGCGGAGAACACGTGTCGCCCAGAGACATCGCAAAGATGAGGAAAACATAAAGATCTACAAACTTAAAAAAGACTTTGTCCATCAGTCATTTTTCAAAAGAGACCTTTTCACAAACATTAGTTACTGTAATAAATGTAAAATGTGCTTCCACAAAGGATTGGTAGGGCATGTCTACAGACTTTTTCAACGAGGTTATTTTTATATTTAAAATGTTTCTCATAATTATTAATTTGCTCTAATTGATCACATTAAAGAAGGAGTCAGGCTGCCATTCATGTTGTTGTTTCCACCTTTACATTTCAAAAACCCCAAATTTAAGTAGGGTAGGTGGACTGTTTGTATAAAATCTAAGAGAATATCACCGTTTTCCACCCGAGTGGAAAGGACACTTCACTGGAATTATTATTAATCTGGCTACAGCTGCGCTGTTTCCTCTATGACACGGTTAGTCTGCTGTGAAAATGGTCAGTTTGGATGAAAAAATTTTTTTTCTCTTAACTGAAAACAAGTAGAGTTCATTAAATAAACCATTTCAGGTACCACTTCATCTTCTCTTACTTTTTGAAGCATATGACCCCCAGCAGTAGGAACACGAGGACGGTGAAGCAGAGGACCCCTATGGGGATGTAGGTTTGCAGGCAACCTGAAAGAGCCAACAGAATCAAAACAGTCAGATCCAACATGCCCTCACAATGTTTCAGTAAACACAGCTGCATGTATTTTGGACCTGTGAAGCCTCAGAACTCACATGGACAGTTATCCGTGTTGTTGGCATTGGAAAACATCGTGTAAGATCTTCAACAAGGGCACCTTAAGTTATGGTCAGAGATCATCGCGTCAGTCTGAAGGGTGAAATCATAGCGTTTGGGACTACATCGGAAAAAGAGGAACTGAGCAGGAAGGATATTGATGATGTTTCGACACAAATCAAACATGTGGTGCTCTTTTAAATGATTGTTAATAATACATTCTAACGCACGTAAGGAGTTTAGTGTAAGAACAGACTTATGCCTGTTTCATCCTGTCAAGCTTGAAGCCCAAAACAATGAGAATGCACACAGGAAGAGATGCACTATGCTCACAGATTCACGTCAAATCAGAAATAAAAACAGCCCAACCTTCCCATAAATCCACTCCTCAGTGATATAATTATTAAACTTAAATGAGAGGGCTTTGTATCTTCTATGTACAAAACACTCCGAGAAGTTACATGTCCGTGTGACGAGCCATCACGATATCAGTAGTCTCAAGAGTTTGAGAAATGTTGCGATCTGAAATTATATTTATCAGATTATTCATTTTTAACCCACAGATTTGATGTGAGCTTTGCCTCATAGCCATTCGTTCGCTATATATGACTGTTGATGAGGGAACTTGTCTACAGATGATGTGGGTCGGCGCAGACGTGAGGTATTTTTTGGATTATGATGTAATATCTGATGGATACATTATATCAGAGATAACCTTTACCTTTAGGTTTGACAATGGCCAAAAGAATTATTAAGTTATAGTATTGTAACTGGAGGTTATAATGGTGGTTATGATGGTGTTAAAACAGAGAAATTTATTTTTTTTTTTCCCTTGAATATCTGTGTTTTTGTTTTCTAGTTATCTTACCAACAGGCCATCTAAAGTAGGGAACCGGTGGAGCGGGATCCTTTAAGACTGGAGGGCAAATCAGAGCCCTTTGTCTAGTCGTTGACCGATTTGGATAAACAAGTACGTGGTGCCAGTAAAATGATTGATTGTTACAGATTCATGTAGAGGCTGATAATTTGCTGTAAAACTAACAATCTAACCTCCACTAGTGAAAGAAAAGGTCACTAAAATAAAACAAAAGGGCCTTACCTGTGTTTTCTGACGAGCGGCAGGTTGAGAACGCCCATCCTTCACTGCCTGATCTGAAACCAGCTGGAGCACTTACTTCGCTGTTTAAAGCCGCTGCAACCCCTCAAGATCTCAACCGTGTTTTGTGGAAACCTCCAGCTCGTCTGCGCAGTCACCAGCGCGAGCTCTCATTGTGTCTCAACCACAACATAAGCGGAGGAAATGAACAGGAGCAGCAGGTGGTTTGAGATGCATGACACTCTTTCACACTTTAAATTATGTTAAGTATGAATTCACTAAAGCCTAAACTATGGTCATATCTCACTTAACTTGAGTGGTCAATGGCTGAAGGCTAAAATCTAAACTATATTTAAGTTTTCAGTGTTAATTTTACATAATTCATTACTGGATTATTCTTACTTATCCATTATAATGAGCAAACAAGTCTAATTTAACTGCTTTGCATATCATGCTGTTGTGTAATTTATGGTACTACATAAAAATCTAATTTATATACTCAATACAATCTTTTTTTATATCTTACACAGTCTCTGGATGGACTCTGTAGCTCAGAGTTTAGCATGGCAGTTGTCTCTAAGCAACACTAATTAGCCATAGGAAACCTCTGAGGCCGAGGGCCTGAAATGTGACACAGACATGAAGAGGAAGAGCTCCTTCACAGGGCGCATAGTCTAGAAATATCTGTGTTTCAGTTGCAGTGTTATTTCGGGGAAGTTTCTGCAGAGACCCTGCATGTGGTTACTTCTTCCATCCATCTGCAGACACCCTTACCGCACCGACAATAACTTTTACAACAAGGGAGGAGGATTATGAGCCAAACTGTTTTAGACCAGACTCAGACTACATGCTGTCAGTATAGCGACATAGAATAGAATAGTACTTTATTAATCCTTTGCAGGAAATGACGGTATTACAGCAGCCACAAGTAGAAATAATACAGTACAAAATAACTTTAAAAGAGAAAAGATAAGTTAGGCTAAAGGAGGTATAAATAGAAAAGCAAGGGGTTACAAACAATCAGTGCAAGATCAGTGAACATTGTGCAATGTGGAGCTTATAAAGTGCAATGTGCAACCCTTTAATTATTATTGCTGTGTGTTATGAAGTCTAATGGCAGTTGGCAGGAAAGACTTCCTGCTCCTTTCTGTCTTGCACCTTGGCGGTATCAGTCTGTGACTGAAGGTGCTCCGCCGAAACACCTCCAGATCATGCAATGGGTGTGAGGCATTGCTCAGGATGCAGGCCAGTTTCCTGAGCATCCTCACCTTGGCCACTTGCTGTACAGAGTCCAGCTCAGTCCAGATGGTGGCGCTCTCTTCTGCAGAAAGCAAGTGTCAGTGTTGTATTGGAAGTCTGATGTGTAGATTGTGAAGAGGACCAAGATAAATCATTTCAGAACTCTTTCCACCTTTAATCAGATTCAGGTCTGGGCTCTGGCTGGGCCATTCCAAAACTTTAATCTTCTGGTGAAGCCATTCTGTTGATTTGGATGTATGCTTTGGGTTGATGAAGTTCCTCTTCATCTTCATCTTCAGCTTTCTGGCAGAAGCCTGAAGGTTTCGACTGGTATTTGGAACCGTTAATTCCCTCCACCTTGTCTAAGGCTTCAGTTCCAGTTGAAGAGAAACAGCCCCAAAGCATGATGCTGCCACCACCATGCTTCACTGCGGGTATGGTGCTCTTTTGGTGATGCGCAGTGTTGTTTTTGCGCCAATCATACCTTTTGGAATTACGGCCAAAGAGTTCGACCTTGGTTTCATCAGACCACAACACATTTTCCCCACATGCTTTTGGGAGACTTCAAATGTGTTTTTGCAAAATGTAGCCGGGCTTGGATGTTTTTCTTTGTAAGAAAAGGTGGGAGATTGTTGTCACATGTACTACACGGCCGGTACTTGCCAGAAGCTCCTGCAGCTTCCTTAATGTTGCTATAGGCCTCTTCTTCTTTTGTACCCTTCACCTGACTGACACCTTTTCACAATGAGATCCCTCTGATGCTTTGGAAGTTCTCTGCGGACCATGGCTTCTGCTGCAAGACGCGACTATGAAAATGTCAGGAAACGCCTACTAGAACAGCTGAACTTTATTTGGGGTTAATTTTGGGGTTAGTTTTTTTATTTTTAACCCCCCGGCCCCCAAAAGATTTCAGTTTGTTTTTCAGCTGAGTTGTACAGGTTTTGGGTCACATTAAAAGTGGAAAAAGTGTAGGTGTGTAGACTTTTTATGACAAAGTGATATATTGGTAGGTAAATTTCAGAATATTTCAACATAGATTTGATTATCCCATGTGGTTTTTTTTTTTTTTTTTGGTGTCCATATGTTAACTGGGGACAACAGAGGAAACAGGCTACAGTGTAGTCCAATAACTATACTTGTTTTCACCATAGGTGGACTGAGATTGTTTGTAATCATCATGAAGTAGAGAAGAATTATCGTTCTGAAAGCTTGTGGAAGTTGTGGAAGTTGCTCTGTTGCAGCGAGAGTTTGTTGTTTCGGAGGACAGAGATTGCAGTGTTCTCTTAAAGGATTCAAATCTGTGGTTTGTTGTTGCACATTTTCCACAACTAAATGTCACACAGTCCTGTAGCTATCACGCTGTAGTTGTGGCTAGATGCTAACAGTCTGTCACACTGTAACCACTGTCGGGTTGCTGTGTTTACATGGGAAACAGGGTCCAGACTGAAAAGTACCAAAGATCCCTTTTATGCTTTTTAGCATAGTAACATCTGCAAAGTAGCAGATTAGTTTGCATGCAATTAGTCACAAAACAACTGCAGCCTTACACATAAGGGTATACAAAAGGAGAGTTACTGTGAAATATTACGTTATAATGTACCTAGTGGATATGATTTCATCTGAATGTAGGAGGACTCAATATTTAGGTGAATCGCGCCCACGTCCAGTGACGGCTTCTTCTTGAACATCTAAAAGTTTGAAAATGAAAGTATCGCAGTTGACCGACTTCCATTCCAAGAACCACACCACCAGCTGCCCAGCATACAAATAAAAACACATTTCAGCCTGGTGTCTTCATTTCCTCTGCAGAATTTAATTTGTTGCTTGGGTATTTTGTTACAGATCAACGGTATCACTCCATATACAACTACAAGTACAGTATTTTGTACAGTTCATATTCAAATACATAGTTTTCATTGGCTTATTTACAAAACACATTTTTTTTATGTACAGGTTTTCATGTCAGTGCAATGTCACTTTCTTTCAACAAACACTTTACAAAAAAAAAAGTTCTTTAAATTAACAACTCTGGTTCAGATCCGACAGAAATGAACTTAAATAATAAGAGGCTACAGACACTGACAGACAGCTCAGTAGTAGATTGCACTGCCTGCCGAACTACTCTTCTGAAAGGGGGCGGGGCTTCTTGTGAGGGGGCGGGGCTTACGATATCACCCCTGTGATTCACAGGTTTCGCTTTTTGCCCAATTTCAGCATCAAAATTCTTCAGGCAGAAAACCTTTGTTCCTGGGTTACGAAAATTGTGCTGGAATTAACCCCCCCCCCCCGACTTTAAATCGTGTTACAGTTCAAGCTACAGGTGCGGTAAGCTTAGCATCACGCGAGTAGCCGTTCGAGGGAACATTCACGAAACCGAAAAAGACGTCAACAGCTATTGCACCGTTAAATGAAGCAAACATTACAAAACTGGGTTCTCGAGAGACAGATCCTTTGGAAATGTTTTCCCTTTGAGCCGCGTGATGACATCTCGGACGCGGATACAAACTGGACATCATCTACAGTTCGGTGCAAAGGCAGGAGGGTGGAGGACACAAGAAAAAAAAAAAAAAAGAGCTGAGCAAGCAAACATAAATAGCACTCATCTGTACATTTCCATTTGTTCAACAAATGTACTCTGCAAATGAAAACAAACTCTCATTCAGTGACAAATATCTCTCCCAATACATCCATAATGACGCCGTCTCCTCATAAATACAGCAGCTAAAAAGGGGCGAGCACAGAGATTCATCTCCTGTGATCTAGAAGACAAAGTGTGTTTGCGTGTGTGTGTGTGTGTTGGGGTGATGGGGGTGTCTGCTGACCGCCTGCTGTCTGTTCACAGTGATTAAACCGAGGCCCCAGCGCGTTGGGAGCTCCGCACGTGCTGCTACACGCCAGACGCAAAGCTCTGCCCGCTGGGTTCCACGCGGCAACACGTGGGCTCGCTCATTTCAAACTAACCCTCAACAGTCACATCAAGTAGCCAAACCGTCAGATCAAACGAGGAGCAGAATTTAAAACGGACACGAAATCGATATTTCATATGATAATCAAAATGCTGGGTCCAGTGACGAAGTGAAGCTTTTAAAGCTCTAACAACAGTCCAGACACGTACTGCAGGTCTCAGCACGACAGTAGACGGAAAGCTGATATCGGATGTCGGAGGGTCCATGATGGAGACAGAAGATTCAGTAACGCTACGTTCTACGAGTCTGAAGTTCATTAAAATCCTTTTTTTCCATTGCTTTTCCCCCAAACACAACCACAATTTAAAACAAAAATTGAGCCAAATGTTTATGAATTACGGATTTAACATTGGAAACTTTATCCTCCGTACATTTTTTTAAATGTGTGCTCCTGTATTACCAAATTTGGCGAGAAGTGAAATGGCGTGAGCTAATTGGACGTGCACCAATCAACACCGCGAGCCCTGTGATTGGTGCCAAATTTTAATAATACTTTGAGAAAATCTGGTCTGTGGGAACCACCAGGGCCAGACTGAACCACTGGGGGAGGGGGGGTACATTTAGTTATTTAGGCATATGCACAACATACGTGAAATACTAAAAGCACAAAAATGAGATTTTGACACAAGGCCGCCAAATTGTAGTGGGATTTCTGGAAATACAAATGGTGACATTAATGGTGCATGTTAAATTATTATTTATTAAATTATCTTTGGGTCCCATGAGAATCTGGGACACCCAGGGATCTATGCACTCCCGGACCCGGCTGGTTATCCAGCTTGGAGACCCATAAAAAAACAAGCGTTACTGAAACTGCAGCAGGGCGCCATGTTGAAAATCAAATCATGCATGTGAGCCCCTCTTTTCCTGTTTGTTGAAATGTGTTACGAGCAACCTAAAGAGACCAGCGTCACATCCCTGGGTGGGCCAGGTCTCAAACATTCAGTGAAAGTTCACTCTGCTCGTCGAGCTGGTGTTAGAGGGAAACTCCGCTGATTTTACACGTCCAAATCCGTTTCCAGTCTACTGCTGCTTGTGCGAAAACAGTTGGGCCTTTTAATGGGAGCTGTGCTTTAAGTGACCGTCAAGTTATGACAGGAAAGATGAAAAAGTGAAGTTTGTTTCCAACCGTCCGTTGTGTGTCTGACTGTTTTAAAAGAGGGTCAGGGGAGTTAAATCAGTGGAGTTACGCTTTCACTAATATATCATTAAAATGACAATATAAAAAAAATGTTTTGCAGCTACAATAAAGTGATCCGTAATGTCCCAAACTACTTCCGGCTTCTCATCCCGTTGTGGAGGCTGCGATCGTTAGTAATTCAGATGAGTTGAAATCTCTACAAATGAGAATTGCAGCAGGTGAAAGGTGCGACAGTGCCGTGAAGATAAGCTTGACACCTCTAGGTACATAAATATCCGTTCCTGACCTGAAGTGGCTCCTGAAGCCCGCCTTAAGGGGAAAAAAAAAAGAAAAGAAAAAAAGAAATCACAACAATAAAATAAATCTTTTATAAAACAACGCATTCGAACAATCAAAAAAAAAAAAAAAAAATCAAAACATATACTGTATATTAATCTTTAAGCGTCTCGCCTTTGAAATCATGGCACCGGTCCTAAACAAACCAAGACTCACACCGAAGCTTTTAGAGTTTCTGAGAAGTTTACGGGCACACACAGGTCAACATCGCACAAACTCAACACTGACATTTGGCAGCTGTGGGATGAAACACAGTTGTGGCAACAAAAGCCTAATTTCATGTCCACGTCATGACCTGTGTGAGTGTCCTACAAGGAGGAGTAAGGGGGGGGGGGCTTCTTTTTTTTTTTTTTTTTTTTTTAAAGTGGGAGGGGGTTTCCTGAAACGTGTACCATGACTCCTACGCCAGAAGGAAGCATTTTAATTATTATTATTAATACTGTCACAGATTTTTAGGGTACAGTTGGCTGACAGACTGCGTGAAGCGATGAGGTAGCATATGACTTCTCTAGTGACGCTATCGCTAATAAAAATCTTTTCACAACCGTTTTTCTTAAAAGCTTGTCGCAGCGGCTCACGTGCTAGATACCCAATTTCAACGGCATGTCGGCCCGCGGCAGCAACTGTGACACAGGTCCTTTAGCTCAGGGGCTCCGCTAACACTTGGCATTTAAAACTCAATCCGTGTCCAATCATTGGCATTTACACCCGGGCCTCCGGTCACATGACAACTCCGGGTGTGAATGTTTTTTGTTTTTTTTTGTTTTTTCCCCCGATTCTGGCATCACAAGTGATAGACGCACAATAACAAAAGCAACATCACTGCATGACTTGGCCATACCGGCATACATTCGGAGATGCGTTAGTATGCAAGTATATGTTACGTGTATGTTATGGCAAGGGTTGTTCACGTGAGGGGAGGAGGAGGGGTGAGGAGGAAGGGTGGAGGGGAGGGGGTTGTTCTGTCAGGCTCAGCAAAGTGCACCAGTTTTAGTGCTTTCACCCCGGCTTCATTGTTGTCCTGGCAAACCTTTGCACTAATCCATGTTTGTGATCAAGTGTAGAAAGTGCTGCGGCGCGAGACAGAGACCGCGCTTCCGACTCGAGTCATCTGCAGTTTGTGAGACTTCTTCCGAGTGATCCGAACGTGCGGCGCGTCCCGCTTGGAGCCGCAGGTCGCAGCGCTGGCTGATGGAAGACGAGGTGCCATCACTGGAGGACACAGTATTTCTTGTAGTCGGACTCAAAGTCCTCGTCCATGCTACTGGTGTCGGCCATCTTTTTGCCATCGATCTTTGGCAGGAACTGGGAGTAGTCGACGCCCTGCTGCTCGTAGAAGAGGATGTAGGCCGAGTCGGTGTCGATCTCCTCCGAGTGCACTTCCTGGAGAGGAAAACAAAGCCCAGAGGTGATTTGATTGACACTGCGAATAACAACACGTTGATAAACCTGTTACGTTATGTGGAGACGATACACAATGACTTTCATTTATATCAAACTGTATAGATTTGTTTTCACTCTGACAAATGTCCTTTCCAGGTGGGACCAGCCAAAGCGACCTTGCTAGTTAACCATAGCTTTGTGTGTTGAATGAAAACTCTCCCTCTGTATCCTCGGTTACGACTTAGCGCTACACAAATGAGGTTAAAGGTCCTGGGCAAAATGTCATCAGCTGATTACGCTGTAATAAAAGACTGATTTAATTCTAAGTCACCCCTGCTTGTGTGAGGAATTTGAGGAGGATGCCAATATTGCCTCATGTACACCAACATAAAACCTAATTATCGTCGAGTTCTCCTGTTCGTGCTGCTCCAGACTTCTCAAAACCCTTCGAGGTGGAGGTGGCAAACGCGCGACGCGGGCACGGGGGCCGCTCTCCTGCAAGATGACGACCGCGGACCGAGCCGTCCCCTTTTGCCTCTTCTCGCGCAGGTTCACCGAGCATCAAACGAAGTACTCGACAACTGAGAAGGAAACCTTTGCAATGCTGCAGCGATCTGACATATACGTGGGAACGGCCGTGCTACCTGCGGAGGCTTACGCTGACCACAACGCTCTTGTTTTGCTCCGCTGTATGTATAACAGCAATAGAAAAGGAAGTGAAAATGTTGTGGCCGGTGCCCTTTTCACAAGTGCAGCTATTTTGCGAACAAACTGGTTGTTTGTTCTTGTGGGGGGGTGGGGTCACCTCTAAGGGGGGATGTTTGTGGATGCTTCCTGGTTTGTGTTGTGCTGCTCCTCTCCATAGACCAGTTCCCATTTCTCCCCCTCGTGGTTTTCGACCTCGTGGCCACTTCGTCAGTTGCCAAACCTTCAGATGTTGCTCTGTGTTCTGGTAACGTCTGTTGATTCTGTTCATCCCCAGAGGAGCTTGTAGGGGAGAGCTGCCATTTTTGTTCATAGCTGTGTTTTCTCCTGCTTTTTCATTGATTAGGAAGTCAGACACAGGTTTGTGATTCCTCTGTGTTCAGCCTAGGTTACCTGCTTTCCTTTCTTTTCAGTATAGGGTGTTTTGTTTGTTATTTTGGCCTTGGCTCTCCCTGATGTTGTTAAAGGCTCTAGAGTTGATAAATGATCGAAAACAAAATGAAGATTTCTACCTGGGTTTCCTTAGTCTTGGACACTAACACTCACCCTGTTTTCTGGCAGTGAAGGCAACACCGACCACTTACTTTAAACAAACCAACACTGTTAAACCCATTGATAACAGCTTCGCTCCTGAATTCGGGGTTTGTAAAGATGCTTTAAACGCATCAGGACCTGCCACGTGTAGCTGGAGTCACGATTTTGAAAATCAGTGTTATGTTACCCTGTTATTTTATTCTTCAATGTGCGAACAGAAATGGTGTATGGGTGTGTGATAAGGCAGGTATCTTTTGCAATAATCAGAGCGGAGTAATGACAAGTAAGCTGTTAAAGGGGGAAACAGGGTACTAGGTATCTCACCTTACAGCTGCTGTCATTGTAACAGTACCATTTCTCATTGGGGTTTTTGGCATACGTCACATAGTGGCCTCCTCCCATGATTCCTGAATGGCACTGGGGAGATAAAGCAGGAAAACAGCTTAGACTTGTTTCACAGCGGTAAAAGGTCTGCTGAGAGGGAATCAAACGGATTTGTAAGTGTGACATCGATGTGTGGTGCTCACTGATATTGCATAGAGGTTGTAGATGGCGTCCAGACACATGTTGTCTCTGTGCTGTAGCAGGGAATGGTCAGGGTCCATGTTGCTCTCTGTGCTGCAGTCCGAGCTCAGCCCGTTGCTGTCGCCGTTCACCAGCACCACGTCGCAGTGGCTGCTGGACGCTTCCGTGTTGCATGACGACTCTGACGCAATAGCTTCTCCCGATCCGGATAGGCCCGACGCTCCCGCTGTGCTCCCCTCCGTGTCTGCCTGTGGTGCACCGTCCCGTGGCTCAGCTTCAGGATTGGCAGCTCCATCCAGGTTCTCCTTGCTGTTGGAGAGGCGGTGTCTGCTGCCCAGCTGAGGCAGGCGTAGCCTTCCTGGCCTGCGGCCTCCGCTGCCGGTCTTTGGGCTGCCGGAGGGGCTGCTGGTCCGGCTGAGAGAAGGCGCTGACTTCCTGCTAGAGGCAGGGGAGGCTGCAGGGAAACCACAGAGTTGAATACACTTCCTGTGCAGCTAGGCCATTAGCTGCTCTGCTCAATTACACTTCCACCCATTTAGTTTCACATGATGTCAAGTGCTTATTCATTGAACACATGATGGAAAAAAAGCAGAAAACGCATATGCCTCTCTAAAAATGTGGTCAAAGTCTCAGTGCACGAGTGACTGCATATCTAAATAGCTTAAATGGACAACTGGTACCTTTGGGAAGGTTGCAGAAACCGGCAGGGGCAGAGATAGAGGAGAGGTTGTCTTCTCCAACCCTCAGCAGATCCTCGCTCTCACTGCGGGAGTGGTGGCAGAGCTGCTCCAGGTCTCTGGGAGCCAAAAAGGCGCTGGGGTCAAAATTCTCCCGCGGGAACTTGACGATCTTCTGGGATTTGATCCAGCGGCCGTTCACGAACTGGAAGCGCTTCAGGTGGACAATCTGAAGACGAGAACACGCATCACCCACTGTGTCTTTCAAACTTCTGAGCTCTACATAAAAGTGTACGTGCTCAGCGCTGACACAGATGTAGAAGTGTGCTACTGACCAGAACGGGCGGCAGCCTCCACAGGTCCAGCTTCTTAGTGGCCAGGCGGTGCGTCTTGCATTTGGAGCAGTAGTAGAGCTCGTCCTCACCTAGCTCTTCTTCGCTGGTGAAGGCCTTCAGACAGCTGTCCAAGCTGATGGGCTCGGCTTGGGCCCGACGGGACTGCTCCACACTGCAGTGCTCCTCCACAATCTGCGGGGGAGATCGCAGCGGTCGCGATGCTGAACGGGCGAGGCTGCATTCGCGCTAAGCAAGTTTACTTATCTCACTTCGCTAAAAGTGAAAATGTACGCCACGCATCCGAGTTAACCGCAGTGATAAAGTAACCCTGGCAACTCGATGTCGGTTCGATGCAGTACAGTCAGACCAAGTTCTCTTACTTCTTACAAACAAATCATTCAGATCATCTGGCAAAGGCTCTGTGTGTGTGAGTGTGTTTGCGCGTGTACGTTTCATACCCTCTCCTGGGAAGTCTGGTAGCGGAGATGCAAGGCTGTGGGGTCCCAGTCCACAGCTATATAAGCATTTCCAACAGAAGCTCTGTCCTCCGTGCACTCTATTGTACAGCCCCGGCAGAACCTGGAAACACAAACACACAGAGGCGCAAGCTCAGGCAAGACAGAACCTTAAATCAGAAAACAAACAAACAAGCTGTGATCCATGTTTAATTCATTACTCTTTGCTTTTCTTCTTATCGAACAATTACATTTACAGCTGTTTTGACGCACATGTTTACCTTACACATGCACTCACATGATCAACCCTTACCTGTACCAGGGACACCAGGCACACGAGTTGCCATCTTTACCCACAACCCGTAAAGTGAAGGGATACTGGTAGCCCATGCTGTCATCGCTGCAGGTTGAAAGAAGAAAAGGGACGTCTGAGAATCGCGCACATCGTCAGGGTGGTGAGGATCAGTTCTCAATATGCTCATAGTGCTGCGTGCACCTAGAGGGGATCACGCTCGGCAAAACACAGCTGCACGGGGTGGGCCGAGCTTTCGTAGCTGAAACTGATTGGCCCTGATCTCCTAATGTGGATCAGCTCAGGCTGTTCCTAATCTTCTTCAATAATATTACATAACATTAAGTTACCAGACTTTGTCCCCTTTAGAATACGCTGTCTCTGTGTCGACTGTTCAATAAAGCAATATCTAATGTTTGTTTGTAGCACAAAGTACCGAGATCTATGCTCAGTACAAAAACAAACACTGGGTGATTGAAGAAGTCAGCCTACCAGTCCTGGGCGTGGTTGCTGGCCTCCTGCGGGGGCAGTGGGCTGGCCAGCCGGGACACTTGGATCCAGACGGCGTCGTACAGATCCTTCTTACTGGTGTGGACGGTGCAGGGAACTATGAGCGGCATGCCGAACAGACTGGGCCGGTTCTTCTGTGACGACAGGAAGTACAGTTCCGTGCGCATCTGAAAGCCAGGACAAAAAAAAAACGTGCGAGTTGTATTAGAAGGTATGAGAGTGTTACGCCTAAATAAGCTGACAAATTACTGAAAAATACACACACACACACATATATATGCATGTTTATGTGCGTGTATTTGCATGCTGTATTTGTATTCTCACCATCTTTCTGTGCATGGCGATGATGTATCCAATGAAGGGGCTCTCCTGCACTGGTGTGATGACGTGTCCGTTGGCCACCCCGTTGACCATGGGTGGCTCGGAGTTGCAGGGCACCACGGTGCTGGGTCCACCGTTGGGGATGAGGATGGGCTTGTTGCCCAGGTTGCCATTAACGGTGGAGCCATTGGCTATTGGGGTGATATCTAATGAAGGTGGATAGAGAAGAAATGACAAAATGGATTTACTCTTCATTCAGACAGGCCCATGCTGGCGAGAGAACCAAGACAAGGTGTAGGTAAACAGGCGTACCTGTGAGCGTGGGTGAGCTCAGTGATGTCGGCGAACCTGGCACTGGGATCTCAAACGCACACAGGAAGCCGTTAACGGACAGCCGGACCTTCTGGTTGTCCTGAGGAAAGTTCTACAACACAAACAACACGGGCATCACCCTGTAGCCCTTCGCAGTAAGACCACGACAGACAGCAGAGCATGGGTAAAGGAGCAACTGGCACGATGAAGCACTGAAGGTTAAAACGGATCATGAACGTGTGTCTTAAGGCTCTGTGCATGTGTCTGTTATAAACATCTTATAGCTCCTCTTTTGACTTATTTGCACTCGCTGATAATGATTTTATAGGCAGGTTAAAAGAAATAAAGCATAGAATTTGGCTCTTTAGTTCATATTTGACATTCAGCAACGATATAAACACTTGACATAGAGGTTGACATAGAAGGGCAGACAGATCTAGGAATAAAGTGGAAACGACTAGAAGACACCTAAACTCGGAGGAGAAGAGGAGATGATGCTCGCCTTTCCAGCGTACATGTAGCTGGAAACAATTTTCTTTTGTTTACTCACCTTGCTTTGTCACAGTAATGTAAGCAGTGGCCTTAAGGTCAGTTAAAACGGAGCTGCTTGGTCTGATATAATACCACAGTGTGAATATAAAGCAGTTTTTTTCAGATATTGAATTATTACACATGTTCCGTTTAGTGAACTAAAACTATACACGCTGCCTCAACAAATAGAAAAGATACAACAGCAGCAATTAGATCAATGATATTTGGACTAATCCAATCAGCTCCGGTTCTTGGGCAGCTAACCCGCAGTGACTGAGGCCCAGACCTAAAATTTAATTGGGTGTTAAATATTATATACCAAGACAGCGTATTAGGAGGTAAGAAATCAAAAATTACAAAGCCAGGAGACGGCCAAGAAAAAAAAAAAAGATTTTGGGAGATCATAGTCACAAACTGACAAGAAAAAAACATGGGAAAATATTGGGTTTTTTGTCATTTTGCAAGCCAGAGGCGACCTCATCCCATAAGGGATACATGCCGCGCGTTTTGCCTGCAGTGAATGTAATCCATTGATTCGCGATCAGATCTTCAACTGAGAAAATACTTGTTATTTGGGGCCACAGTCACCTCACCGAAAAAAAGCACAACCTTGCAAAGTGAAGCAGTGACTGATTCAGAGATATTTACAACTTTTTACTTTCTTAAAAAGCCTAGTGACAAATCTAGTTAAGATATTATATGATATTATATAATTATAATATACAGAATCTAAAGATCTGACTTAAATATGCTTCCTCTAAGAGAGTTTAAGAGTTTTTAAAGTTGTTTTTTTTAATTACTAAATTTCCCATTCAAAAATGCATGACACGATAGCATGTTAGCACCATGTTAGTTCTCTGTGTTAGCAGCTACACTTTGACGGGGCCCTGCAGTGTGATCAGTGCGACGGTGTCGGTACCTTGATGTTGGAGCTGTGGACCTCAGCCAGGAGGATCTGCTCAGGCTTCAGACTGCACAGCTCACTCAGCTGCTTCTTCAGCCCCGTGTACTTCTCGTCCATATTCAACCTCAGGCCGTAGCGCACAGGTGTGGAGCCGTCCAGCTTAATGACTAGGAACACACCACGGTGTTAAGCACGATTCAGATTGCGCTGTTAAGACGGAATCATTATCAGAATCTTTCCTCCAGCCTCCTCACCAGTGATCTCTAAATGCATGGAGCTGTCCATGGGCAGGGGCAGAGACAGGAAGTTGAAGGGGTCAAAGCGAGCGCTGATGTGTCCGCACGTCTTACACTTCACCTGGGACTTGAGCTGACCGTGGAACAGATCCACCACGATGGAGCGGTTCCTACGCAGGTGGTTCTCCCACGCCTAGAGGGTAGAGATTGGACACACACACGGTGGTGAATTCACTCACAGACACACACACACACCCACATCACTAATCCTCCCCTCAGGACATACAGAAAACAAACAGAACATCAATACAGCAACATTACCGATTTTGGGGAGAGCTTAGCTGACACACTGTCTGGTATCGACTGCTCTTTTCTCCTCAGCCTCTGACTCTCAGAATGGAGACCAGACGATGTGACAGCCGCTTACCTCCTCTGAGGAGGGCAGGGCTCAGTCCTCAGCTGATATTGTACCATAAATGGACCAGAGAAGCCTGATTCTCATAAAAAACAAAACTGTAAAGTTGTGGCCTTGGACAACTAGCTCTTAGGACTTCCTATTTGCAGACTTACAGATCACCATCACTGGATTACTCAAATACTGAAGAAAACGTGACTTATATAAATCATGTATTCGTGTTCCGATTAGGCTGAGTATGTCCCAGAGATTGAAAACCTTACACACTACTCATTTCACTTGGAGACAGTGGCATTTGATCGAAAACTATGGTTTCTGACCTCAGAGGCCACCTCCCAGTCGGGCCGGCCATCGCTGTCCTTCAGCTCCACATATGGTTTCTCATGGACTCTGTTTAGATCTTCATGGAGACCATCCAGCAGGAAGGCTAGCAGCTCCTGGGAGTCCTGCTGCTGGAAGCCATTGAAGCGAGGGGCGTACTTTGCTATTGTCCACTAGAGAGGAAGAAGCGACATCATAAACTTAAAGGTATTTTTTCTGAAAGCGCTCCCGCTGTGTTACGTTTAGATACAGCAAAAACACAAAAATAGAAATTCAGCGTGGAGAAAGGTGCAGAGACGTGGATCGGAACTGCTTACTCTGAGTTTGAGTGGAGCCACGTTCTTCTGCGTCCCACTCCACAGCTCTATCACCAGGTCCCCATAACACTTAGCCATGTGACCTCGCATCCCAATGGGGTTCGTCCTGGAAAGAACATGAGCCAGTTAGAACCAGAACTTCAGACAATGCCAAGATTTGTATCAAAGCAATGCACTGGAACAGCACCTGTTAAGCTCATAGAGGTGTCTCCCTGAGATGAAGTAGTCTGTGAGGGGCTTGGTGTTGCTCACACACTGGATACTCGAGTTCATGAAGCAGGTGTTGCCGAGGTTACTGAGGCCAGTAGCTCCTTTCTCTGTAGGAACTGGGATGGAGCACAAGGACAAACTGGTCAGATTTAAACACTTAACCGCTAGCATAAATCTACACGGCAACACCATTTACATCTACCCGTCGCTTATGTCTGCAAGAGATTGTCAGTGTGTACCAAAAACATTTTAGTATAAACCCTGGTTTTGATCTGTTTGCATTTGCCTGATTAAAGTCACTGCATTATACTTTCACAAATGCAGCCCCTCTTGTAGCATTCCAACCAAGAGAAACCTTTAACTTCTAAGCAAGGCTCTTATTGGAAAACTCATTGATTTGAAAGGTTCCCAGAAGACACAAATGTCGCTACTGCCATCTTGTGAACCTTGTATGTCACTACAATGTGGACTGTGGTGAAGACATAAACACACATACACCCACACTGTCTGAGAAGTAACACTTCAGATGAGTAATCCAGAACAATGAACATGCATAACCATGAGACTGGTACTGGTACAAGACTGGTACTATAATTGTTCTTCACTATGATCCATTGAAACTGGATTTTGTTGGGGACTTTTAATCCTTGATCATCAAACCTGGCGTCTTCCAGCTTACCTTTGTGTCTGTCCATCTTACTGCTGTTGGCAATGAAAGACATTTCCTCAGGCCAGCTCATGTCTTTGTTCCTGACTGTGGGGGAAGAGAGAGAGTTTTCTGTGAATACGCCATTCTCATCACACCTTCATGGGTCTGAGGTGAGTTTCGCTAATTCTAGAGAGACACGTTATCGTCAAAGGGAAGTGTTTCGTACCTTCAATAACCAGCTGCTGCTCATCCTGGATCTTCAGGCTTTCTAGCGTGTGATCTTCATCGTCCAGGAGGGTGAGGTAGTTCTGTGGGACAAAGAGAGGAAAACATGCTAAAACTCATTTAATTCTAATTTATTAGGTTTAGACTGACTGAATAAAACTAGTAAATCATACTTGTAGTTGTTAGTTAATGGCTGGGTCACCTACAAGGTGCAAAATAAGCAGCTTGGCCCCTAATAACCCCCATTTCCTTCAACATTTGATATGAAATGTGTATTATTTTTCTGTGCTGGCTTGTTGTGTGTCAAAGTAATTTGAATAATCACTAATCAATGATGGAATATGCATCATATAAGCAGAAGATTGAAATTGAAAATGATAATTGAAATCTGATAAAGTTGTTTTGGTGGTCTCTGTTCCCAAGTTCACACATGACACGAGTTTGTCTGCTTTGCCCAGGTGACATTATCTATTTATTTACCGCTGACAAGAACGTCTTCAGTCTATTAAATTGATCCCAAATACAATGTTTTGGACTCTGCTAGCTGATTCATTTTTTAACCTTTTTCTGAAAGGTATTGTGATGTTTTTGCATAAAATAAATTGATTGCGGCTCCACAAACAGCATTAAACCCTGCAGAGCAAAGCAGACGGCAGTCCCCGGGTCGCCGCTCGCCCACGGGGACCAAAAGCCCCAAGTTCACAGCTTGTCGGTCAATTTTAGGTTAATTTGATTAATTGTACCACAAAAGCACTTTATCAGATGACTTCTACAACGTACATTACTGTCTCTAGCCGAGGGACCCTCAGTCAAATTTAGGTTTTCCACCTCAATTATCAGGTTTATTTTGTGCTAACATGGTTCATAATTCAAAATAAACCTACAACATAGAGAAATCATGTTGTAATCATGGTGCTTGTCCCTGGATCTCCACAATCCAACTGTGTGCAGATCATTTTTCTTCTGAATCCCAGACTGACGCTGTTATCCAAATAAATTTTACCACCTTCATCCTTTTGTATCACATCCTGTCTGGCAAGCATCTGAACAGTTAGAGGGTACCCCCGTGAACGCATACCTCACTGTTGTAGAGCCAGAGCCTCATGTCCTCCTCCTTGATGCGGAGTCTCTGCGACAGGTAGAGGTGGATGTCCTTGATGGTGCCCATGCGGCTGAAGCAGCCTGTGTAGGCCAAAACCCTCTTCAGAGGAGCGTTGGGTGATGGCACGTTACCTGCTGAAGCACACCAGGAGGACAGGAACATCCACAAACTGATAAAACAGACGATTTGAACACACGTAGTCCATCTTATTTTAAATTCGGTCAGCGCGTTCTTTGGCTTTTTTCTTATTTGGATGATTTGAAAGTCCTTGTGCGTTTTACAGCTCAAGTGACATTTCTTCTGTCAGCTCACAGATGCAAACAGCTGATCAATAACCAACAACAGCATTCTGGTCATTCTGGTGACTGAGGATTAGCTGTAAGGAAGCAGCAAGAAAAGGGTTTGTTTGTTTTTTTCAATCAATGCAGTCTTGATTGGTCAATCAACTTAGTGGATTTAGTGGACTAAGATTGGATTAATCAAATGCAAACCAATCAATATTAGTTTATTAACAAAACTAGTGATTTTAATATCTGATTTCAAATGTTATTTTTCTTTCTATCCGCACAGCTTTGCTATTCGACTGTACCGCGAAATGAACCGTCCTCTGCACACGCTCTAGTGCTCCACCGCTGCCTCATTACGGGGAATATGATGCATAATTAGATCCATTTGAGATATCTGGCCACATGCCTGACAGAGGGGTTTAATGACAAGCCGCTGCTCAGAGGATGAGTCAGTGAGATGGAGGCCACAGCTTCACCGGGGGACTCAGGTCTGCACCGTGGCTTGAAACGCGATATGCTGAGTTGATTTGGACCAGTGCTCTCATGCTGAGTGCTAATGCCCCAACCTGATTACAATGAAGCAACTGCCCGTGCTTTGTCATCTGCTTTCTTTTTGCAACGAGACATTTCCAGTTTCTACTTGTCCATTATATCAATTTAGAAATAATGCAAAGGGACTATAAACACTGGAGGGAATGAACCTTCAATTATTGGGTGAGTAAGACAGTCTATATATAGAGTTCTTATTGTGAGTACATTAGATACAAAGTGACTGAGGTGAAAGTGACATCAAATGCCTGGATCTGCGACAGCCTGCAGTTTTCAAGCTAAATAAAATAAGGCGACAGGAGGGGAAAACTAATTAGGATGCATGATTCAAGCATGCAGGTGTCTGCACTTGCTAAATTGATATCGGCTAACTGCTCTGTAACGCCGCCATAACTGCTGCATGTGTTTTACTGAAGAGCTGGCAGTGTTTACTGACGCGGCGGGTGATTTACTCTGCAGCCAGGAGCTGGATCAACTGAGAATCTGCCATCATTAAACACATTTTGAAGATTTCCGAAAGTCCTCTTTGACTTCGCTACGCACAAGCAAACTTGACTAACGACCAGCGCACAGCAGGCTGTTAAGGCAATGGAGGTATTCAGACTAGCCAGCTTGCTGCTGACTGCAGAATGGGACCGAACAAGCAGTCAGAAGCTAAGAAAACTCTGCAATCATACATGAGACTGATACATGAGTTTTCTTCTGAATGCTGTGTATCTGTTGTCCTTTAATGTTGGGCCCTATGAAATACTTAATTCACCTAAATGTTGATTAAATACGTATGTTTCACTTTGAGATAACAGCGGCTGCCTATTTAATCTGATACAATCTTAATCTGATGTTTTTTTTACAAACTATTTGTTTTGAATACTTGAGGTCCTGGTATGAAATATTACTCCATTATTGTAATTATACTACTTCTAGATGAATTATGCCCAGATCAGCCCCGTTTCTGCATCAGTATGACACAGCGCACTAAAAATGTGAGTGTAGAGCAGTAGAACAGCTACTGTATACTAATATTTGAATAGCAAAGTCTGTGAAGATTGAAAAGGTTTGAACGATTCAACTTCCCACTCCAGAGCACTAGATCAGTCCACTCCAGGAGGATTAAAAGGGGAGGGGGGTTGCGGGGGGCTCAATGAAGCATTTTGTCGACGGCTTGTTCTGGTCTTGCTGCAGGCTTACGTTACCTCTTGGTTGGGGTAAATACGGTGGGAACATTCGCAGGCTGGTCATACCCATATTGACCCAGATATTGGACTGGGGGGAGCGCGTGGCCGGCTGCTGGCGCAGGAAGAGGAGGTAGCGGGGGAAGAGCTCCAGCTCTGCTTGGCCTGTCTTGCTGTCCAGGATAACCTGTAGGTGTGGAGGGACAAGCTTCAACTCTCTGCAAGCTGCATTTCATTATTTTCCAGGAAGGAAACCTTGGAGAGCACTGATCAATCCGGACAATAAATTATTGCCTTTAAGTTAGTTCTGGTTCACTTATGGTGCATGTGTTACCACGGTTACCAAAAAATGCTGCATTATTTAGGATTGGTTAACAGATCCCTAACTCTACTAATCCATGAGCTTAAGTTGCACCAAAGTTTAACTGGAGCTGGAGCTGACATGCACCGTTCAAGGAGCCTCTGTGCAGTGGTTTAGTCTGCTCCACATTTAAGTTGACATTTAGCTTAAAATGACCAATAAATGGTTGTGAAAGAAAAAAGGTCTCCTGTGCACCACTCCGATTACGCAAAGATTATATCAAACATCATATATCATTCATTTCTCTGGCATTCATCTACATTAATCATCCTTACCCTTGTTGTTTGCTACATTAGTGTAAGCTGCGGCTATTGTTCATAGTTCATATGAACAAATGGTTCGGGCTTCCTTCACTCCCCCCAGAGTTATGCAAACACTGGCACAGCTTTACAGAAGAAAGGGATTGTGTATTTAAATGAACCATCAAATAATATCCATATAAATGGCATTGTAGCTCTGCTCTTTGGAGTATACTGTGATCCGAGTGTTGTCCAGTGCTGCATCACAGCGGTGGTACGGTTCATTTGATGTTAAGTGCCTGCACTGCTGTCACTCACCGGTCGCGGCAGGCTCAGGTTGGCACCGTACCAGTGGTAGAGTGCCCGCCACACCGGCTCTGGCACCGTCTCAAAGTCTCTACCAGGCGCCAGCTGCAAGGAGCGCTTCAGCCTGCCACCCTCCATGGTTAACGTAGGGGCCTGCAGGGGCACAGCACAGACATCAGCATTTAAATATGTGCACAGAAGACACTATCTGCCTGCTTGAATTACAGATAATAGACAGAGACAGCGTCCTAATGCTACACACAGGCTGGCAGCCTGCTATCATTACGACAAATTGAAGAGATAAGACAAAGGAAGAAGGAAGCACCATCTGGTCCCTGACAGCCTTTGCCAGCGTGGAAGAAGAGCAAAGAAAAAAAATCTATCTTTCTAACGCACTGTTGTCTTGTTCTATATGTGCTAAAGATCACAAATTCGGTGAAGATAAACAAGCTGTGAAATTTGCATTTATTGTCCTTCAAAGGTTCGGATCACATCTGTCTTTTGAACGCACGGCTTTGTGGAACAGCCATTCGATTCCCTTGAACAGACGAGCTTGGTTTAGAAAGCACATCCAGAGGGAATGTACTGATACTGGAGTCTTCTCGGGGTCTGAGGAGCTTGACTGTTCTCCGATGTCAAACATATGGCGAGGCGAAGCCATGAATATGCTACACGATCGCCCTCCTGGCTGTTTTTTTGTGATGTAACCGCTTGGAATCGAAATTGAAAAGTCTTTTGGTTGGCAAGTAATTGCCAACACGCGCGCGCACACACAGAGCTCTAAACAAAACAGAAAAAGACTTGTTCTCAGACTGAGAAGCTGCAGCTCGTTACACCCATCCTATTATAATTCATCTTGCGTTTGGTGTTAAAAGTCATAGTAAGCTCTCGCTCATGTTTCTCAAACATGCTCTTTTTCTCAAATGATATTAACTTTGTCAAATTTCTAAAGCTACAGTTTGGTAAATAAACTTCTCTGTCAAGAAACTCAATGCCACTTTCATGTCTGTTATGATTTGGGGCTATACAAATTCATCTGAATGTGTGCGAGCTGTAAAGCTGGAGTCAGGCCGTGGCTAGCTTAGCTTAGCTTAGCATGAAGACCGGATGCGAGAGGTGGAGCTCAGGTTTAGGTTTGTAATGTCTGTAAAGTCCCTAAACTTCAGGTTATAAGTACAGAACAGTCCGTTTAATGTTTATAATTCTCATACTCATACAAGATTTGAAAATCACATGCTGATGATGTGCAGCTCTTCCATCTGAACTGCATCCAATTCCAATTTCAGCGCAATGGCACTGCAGTGTAAACCAGCTTACTGGATTCGAAACACAGCCTGGGAACTGCTGCAAACCTGGGGTTTTAGATGTTTTTCAATGTGTAGAGCTGTAAATAAATTGGACAGTCTCATTCTTATTGTACTTTCATACAATCAGCGCATGTAATTCAACTGACTCGCTGCTCATAAATTAAGTAAACCTTGCCTTCATGGGGTCGGTGTTGACCAGAGGCTGGTTATCGATGGCTCCAGGTCTTTGTGCTGCCAGCTGGGAGGGGAGGTGTCCGTTGGCTCCAGAAAAACACTGATTGTTGTTGTCCGACACGTTGTGCTGACGGGCAAAACAGCCCTCTGTGGCAGAGGGAGCTACCTGGGGGCTCAGGGCTGCTGGGGCAGAATGGAGAGGGGAGGGGTGGGATGAGAGGAGGCAACCAGGCCACACACACACGCACACAGACGGAGGGAAAACAACAAACAAACAAACAGGAAGTGCTCAGATTTACTACACTGTCAAATTAGGATGTTTTATTCTAGTGAATTCAGTAAAAACCTGAATAGTTCACTAATATAAAGTAAAACCAAGATATTGTACATTGTATATTGTAATATTCTATTTGCATCGTAACTTGCAACTAATCAGTGGTAATCATTAATCAATAATCTGATCCATGCATAATTCTTGATCACCCTAAATGCAATTTGGTTTATGTGACAGATCTCTTTCATATACATTATTATGCTGCAAATCATACACTGACAGCTGCTAGTCAACAAACAGCAGAGTCCTAGAAAAACAGAAAGTAAAAGCTGGTGATTGATATCGAGACTCGATACTGGAAATTCCAAATTGCCAGTTGCTAATAAAGGTTGGCAATTAGGAGGATGTGGTCTGTTCACAAAAGGTATTTCCCTTGGACGGCCAACGCTGAAAGGTAACGGTTCACAAGTTCCTGTAATCGACTGAATATCCTGGTAAAGAGTCACTCTGCAGCCATGCTCAGAAGAAAAAGATTCAATTAGACACCTCACAAAGACTGCAGCATAATAAACATCTCGACTGATTCTGTCAGTCACGCTGTGCTAATCGACGCGCTGCTCAGATTTTCTGCTTTCATTTAGGCAAAAACCAGAGCAAACCAGTGAACACTGCTGATACGTCTCATTAAATATACGCCAGCGGCTGTCTAAGTAGTTGTGGTCTTCTGAATGTGTATGATATCTACTATTATGTGAAGGGTGTTGACTGACCGGTTTCTGTAGCCTCTGAGGCGCTGGACACAGCATCAGGGGACCTCTCCTCGGTGGGGCTGACCAGGCTGAAGGTTCCTAGCCCTCCCAGTCTGTCTGGTGAGGTGGGCTCCACGACGGCCGTGGCCGCTGGAGCTCGCAGTGAGCCGAGGATGGACGGCTGCTCCACCACGATGCCCTTGTGCTCCTGGACAGGAAGATAACAGCAGGGACTGCCCTGTCATCGTTTAAAGCGATATCTGAGATTAACGTGGTGTTTGATTCTGTATCAGGCACTGTCTCTGTCCCAGTGCGACTTAACTGTGCATGAGAGGTGGATGAATGACATGCAACAAGTCTCTTTAAATGGGACACACAATTTTAATATTATATACTGGTACATCTAAATCTTTAAACATGAGCTATGTATGTACCCAAATAATGTATAAAAGTTATATTAATGTTCTGTGTGAGTACAGAAAATGATTCTTCTTAAATCTGTGCAAAATGATGTGAGACCTTGTGGGAGAAATACAAAAGTAAGTAGTAAAGTTGCTTAAGAATCGCCCCGAATGCCCGTTTCAAGAGGCTGTGTGTATCTGTATTCACACGTTTTCGTTTTCTTTAAACTGACTTACGTATTTAACGTAGTCCTTCCACTGCTGCCACCACAGCATGGAGATGAGGAACCAGTTCTGACCCTGCTGCAGCCCATGTCTGCTCTCCCTCTCCAACCAACCACTACACACACACAGACAGAAATATATTAACAATGTACATCCAACAGATATTTCTCAATGTTCTAGACAATGACGTGACTGATAAACAGAAGAGATATGTACCGAATGATTTGTCCTTCCTCTTCAGGAGTACCAGGCCTGAGCCCCAGGACTATGTGGCAGACCTGGACCAAGATAAAAGCACAAAGACGTACAAAAAAATGTGGAAAATGATCATTCATAATAATTTTAGCATCAGTGTTGTAAAACTAAAGTATGTGGGTGTACTGACCTGGAAAAGCAGGTTTAAGAACTCATTGGCCAAAGCGCTCTTCACACTCCAGATCTGGTAGTCCTCCAGGGTCAGGTGACCCAGCTGGCAAAGAGTCAAGAAGCACAAGAGGTCAGCATACTCAGATTCACCGTTCTGAAAATAAACACTGCCTTGAGACCTTGAGAAGAGAAGGAAGAGAATCTGTTAATCTGCCGTGGTATTGTGAGTGAAAACAGCTCAGAGGTAAGACAAGAAGGCAGGCGACGAGAAGGCTGCTGCAGCTGTGCTGGGCAGCTACCAGCGACAGTGTGTCAGACTGAAGCTGGGGTCGTGAGAAAGGTGGAGCTGACCTTCAATGAATCAAGGTGATGAAATCAAATTACATTATGGAACAGAAATCAAAGGATTACCTTCCCGACAGTTACATCAATAAATGATTCTGTCGTCAAGAGTCGCCTCTCACCTTGGTTGTGTCGTGCATCTTCAGAATGCCCTCCACTATGTCTGACACGCTACTGTGCAGCTCCTGCAAGGCGGCAGAACACATTAGGATAAAGTAACGCCAGGCAGGCTGAGAAACATCACAACAGCACTGGGTGCAAAAACGCAAATAGTAAGATTCTGGGGATCATCATCGATATCGGCCCGTTTGCAAAACCATACAAAGTCAAGACATTTAATGTCTGGGAAAGGGTCAACAAAAGACTGTAAAAGTTGCGGACACCCGTTTTTCACAGGTAAACAGGTTGATTTACCTGCAAGGAAGAAGCTAGGATGGAACTAGTTTCAGAACTTGCGTGTGCAAATAGCTGAACAGTTGAAAAACACTTCTCAGTCTGCACCTTCCTCAGGTTTGTTTGACACGATTCCAGAAATTAAGGTGTTTTTGTTGCTGTTTGCTTTTGACAAGGTTATTTACTACAATAAGAAAAGCGACGCGACTCCAGGCAACCATTGTTTTCATGATATATTTTCTTTTCTGTCAGTAACATAATTCAAATTTTGTGCTGTCGGAATTCTATAAAATGGATTTATAAAGAAATATTGCCAAATTTGGGCTCAAGAAACTGTGTTTATTTGTTCTATTCACCATTAAACGTAGGACAGACATTTCAACAGAAACCTTTCTCGACAGAGTGAGTTGTCTGTATGGAGACCTAAACCTATGTTTACTGAACATTTGTGGAAACTCAAGCTATAGCCGTCAACAGTTCCAACAATTAGCCCCCTCCCAAAACCATACATTGTGGCACTGTGGCAACTGTAGCTTGTGAAATTATACCATATATATAAAATAGAGACAGTAAACAATAAGCGACATATAAACAAAAAAAGTGAACGTGACCTTCAATACGCACTTTTTAGCACGCAGGAGTTATGAGGTTTCAAGCGGGTGAAATAATAAAAGAGGGAACGATCGAAGGCTGTAGAGTTAGTTTATATGTGTGTGTGTGTGTGTGTGTGTGTGTGTGTGTGTGGCTTTGTACTTACAGGGAGTGTGTCTGTGCGATTGTCCTTCCACACCTCCAGCAAGGCCACCACCATTTCATGGAGTTCATCTCGAGACAGCACCCCATCGCGGTCCACATCAAACACTTTGAAGCAAACTGGCAGTGGGAAAGAGAGATGGACAAATGTGGTTATCAAGCACAACACGGGTTTGTATTGCCAAGAAACCAAACACCGCACTGTTCGGGCTTTATAAGGAATGACTGTGCATGAATGACCTACAGGAGCAATCAGCACTTTCAAAAAAACAGTTTAACTCTCTTAAAATTACATTTAAAGTTTAGATAACAGCTACAAAGAAGAACCAGACTGCCCCTCTTATGATAAAACAGCTTTGTATGATATCTGAGGCCTCTGGGATTTATTTATCTGTGATGATTTCAAACCACAGCATGGCTTACATTTCTGCCTTTCAGCAATGGGCCCCCTGCAGCACGCAGACAGTCCGCAAGAGATCTCTTTAAAGTCGATGTGATTGTCCCGATTCTCATCGAAGGCGTGAAACAAGCCTGGAAACAACATTAGAGGCAGAGACATGTATGCAAACGGCGAGTCTTTGAAGAGGGGTGCGTTCACTGACGAGGGGCTTGACTTTAAAAGCATCAAGAACTGGATTTGATGATTAATGTGGATAAAACGGTTTATCCACATGACACCCCAATGAGACAAAAATACAAGCACATACTGTCTTACCTTCACTCAGTGAGGCATGGATGGGAGGAGAGACCAACGGGACAAAGGTTTCCAAGTCAAAACGGCCGGTTCTGGACTGGGCTTTCAGTAGCCAGTAGCGCTTCTCCAAGTCTATAATGTCAGACTCCTCCACTGCGAGACATAAAACAGAGGAAGTGTTCAGAGAGATGAGTTCAGATCATCAAATGTTGTTATCTTGCGAGGCTGCCGGATTCCTAAGGTCGGGAATCCACCTTGCCAGGCTTCAAGTCAGGTGTTTGTGGCCGAACTGCGGTGTAGACCAAGGAACTATGGGAGGAACCGAGGAGCTATGAGCGTAGTTTAGTTGGGGCAATGGGAAGAAGTGTTTGTTCTCAGCGGTTCCTGAGATGGTTCTGCATATCAAAACATCTGCAGTGCCAGGTTAAAAGCTTTGTAATGTAAGAACAAATGAAAGCTAAATTGCTGGAATCATTACTTTACCTTTAAGCTATGTTTGAGCTTTAGGTTTGTGCTGCACGGGAATGTGACAATCAAAACTGTTACTTAACATTCTCTGATAATATACCTGGTGCAATGCTAGATGTTTTGGCAATTACCATATAAGGTGTGGCACATGATGTAGGAAGAGGTGAGTAGAAGCACCTACAGCAAACGCACAGTGACCAGTCTGTAGACTTCAGTAGAACAGCATATATCTGAACAATATCTATCAAATTTAATGCAAGCTACAGATCTAAGGATAGCTGTATACTGTACAGACGGTAAAGTGTCACGATCTGAGTTTGAGTTCTGTTGTTTTGACAATTTCCTGTTATGTTTTGTACAGTTTTGTCCTCCTGTGTCTCCGTGTTCCTGTTTCCAGCTCCCTCCTGCATCTCGTTTCTTTATTGCTATCACCTGTGCCTCGTTCAGCTCACCTCCCCTGTCTATACATTGTTTGTCACTCCCCTCGTCTTTGTCAGCTCGTCCCCATACGTGCGAGCCTTTTGTCTCCACGTTTCCTGCATTTTTGGATCTGTGTTTTTGGTTTCTTTGGATTGTTTGGACTGCATTTCTGCTTGCCCGAGTACGTTTTGTTCCTTTTTGTTACTAAAAACCATTTTGAACTGCCAACTGAGCATCGAGTTGACTGCATTTGGGTCCTACCCCCCGAGTTTTCCCAATTCCATTTTCCCTGTTTGGCAATAAACATAACATTAAGAGAAGCTTATAATTCACGCTGGCTGCAGTGCGGTGTTAAATGTCTACTGTAATATTGTAGATCTGTAGCACTATAAAATACATAAAAATAGAGAACGGTATGAACAACAGTTTGCAGTATAATGAATGAATAAATACAGTATACACTGGATACTACACTGTATATACAGTTTAATGAATAATATATATGAATATCCTGCCAGCCTGTGCTCTCTAACTAACCAGAGTGTGGTGAGGGGTGGGAAGATGTCATTCACGAGAAGCAACGGCTTGGTCAGCATTCTCTCTACAGTCGATCACGGTCAGATCTTATCCAGCTCGGAACATATTTCTAAAATTTGACCAAAGCTAACTGTGGTCGAGCGCAGGTTTCCATCAGCAACCTTTCTACGGATGTATTTAAGAGGATGGAGCAAACTTGCATGATTCATGGAGCATTTCATTGCTGATTTCCTCTCAATATGGTATTCATCGTTTTTTTTAATGGATCAGTTTGACTTCATCAATATATCCTGTGGCGTTTTTAGAGCTGCAGTGGTTAGCCAATTAATCACTTGATGATCCCTAATAGTTTTGGTAGTTGGACTTCTGATTGGACAAAAGAAATCGTTGCCGTTAGCGTGAACACGTTAAATGAAGTAACCTATTTAAACTGTTGTTAGCTGGACCACATATGTGTTATGAAAAGGCGAGGAGCAGAGTAAACGTGATGACACTCACGATACCAAAGCAAACCGATTGGCTGAATTGTATTTAAGTCGACTGGTAACGAAGTGATACGGATGAGACCAATATAGCATATGTACCTCTGCCAGGGTCAATGAACCAGCCTCCCCATTTCAACATGCTAATCCAAAGCTTTAGGTAATAGGATTCAGCAGCTAGCCGGCTAGCCTTTGGCATGGAGCCGATACATATGACAGGTGTCAAAACACAGACGCGTAAATCAAACGGCAGTCAGTTCCTGGCAGAAATGGGATGGTGGCTTCCCAGTCAGACTATTAAAACAACCTTCCTGAAAGCTTGTTTTTAGCAGCTATGGGTCACAGTTTCCAGTAAGATGGGATGACGGCTGTGGTTAACAGTGGGCGAAGTGGCACCCTGGAGAATGGATGGTCTGAGAGGGGTGGACAGGTTCTGATGCCACGCGGTCCAGAGGTAAACATCAGGACAGTTGACCTTGACCTGACTGGGGAAGCACTCAGTCACCTTTTAACTGCCCCTGGCTTAGATGTTTTAACTTAAACAGACTAAAAGCGAACACTGAAATCAATGATTTAGACTGTGAAAGGGACTATAGGGAGATGGCATGGATGAAATAATGTGAAACTGATAAATTATTGAGGGTTATGGACTAAGGCAGGGAGTGAGCACTAGGGACTCCTGACTACCCTTCTGTCTCAAAGCTCACTTGGACATTGCTAACTCAACAAAAACCAGGAAGAACACTTCCCATGCAATAATCATGAAACAAGCACACGCTCACCTACACACTGTGGTCCTAAACAACAGAGCTAAGGCTGAAACAGACGTATCAGTAAATGGTATCAGGCATCGACACTGTGGTTTGTTGAATGCATCGATGATTATTCCTGCTATACAACATGGAAAACATGCACTTGTGCTCATCATGCCGAACATTCCTCATGACAGCTGTGCTACCGTCTGACTGCTAATCTATAAAACTCATTACCCTGGCTATGGATTTCCTCCTGCACATCTCTCAGCCATCTCAGGTTCACTCCCTCCTTCTACACACAGCAGCGTAGTGCTCGGGGGTTACGTCAGTGACACTCTTTGTTGGATTTCAAATCTCCGTAATTATGTCAGGCTCTAAAATACTCAGCGTTTGGCAGCCTATTCTGCCAAAAGCTAAAGGATTAGTGTTAAATGAGACTAAACATTCATTCCTGCCACCTTTAAGATAAAAACCAACATCAGAATCTGTTTGACTCTCCAGACACAACTCTGTAAACAAACAGTGTTTTCTTGAAAAGTACAAAATGCCTGACAAGCGGGGCTGGGTATCCACTTAAAATATAAATACCACTGCCCACATGATATGTTGCTGATGCAAAAGCATTTCTCTAATGCTGCCTCAAGACAAGCAGCCATCCAAGAGTTTAGGAATTAAAATGCAATTGATGATGCTTTCGGTACTTGACGGGATCCTAGGTTGTACGAATGCATCTAGGCTTTATCCAGAGATGTTTTGAGGGTTGGCACCCAGCTTTATTCGCAAGTCTAACAATGAAAAATCTTAATTCTTATGTATTTCTCTTTAAACCAAGGATTAATCTAATCAGATGAAGCAGCCTTCTTTATCAGTGCTAATAAGGTGACAAACAAAAACCTCAAAGAAACAGTTCCAACGATGGCTCTACCAAAGGTGCTCATCGCAAGATATCTGACATTAAAGAACAGTTCTGACCACATATGACTCAATCTATTGCATCTGTCTCTATGGCAGGTGCCTTGTCTGGACTCATACCTACCTAGAGGTGCAACTCTCTCCGAGTGGCAGCAGAGATACCATACCATTATCCAGGGAACATCCTTGAAGAAGTGCCGCCACGGCCAGCATGTACCATAGCAAACTGCCCTGCGGTGACCGCTCACAGACACTACGGCATCGTGTCCCGGGGGCTGTTATTATCGCAGATTTCTACTCTAATGATTTTGTGATAATGTCAGAGGCTAGCAGGTTCGCAGAGGATACGCCGTGCTAAGCTTTGCCATGAGCCAAGCTTTACGTTCTCGTTCTGGAAAGAGTCATGAACCGGGAGTGTGTCAGTCACTCTCTCTCTCGCCAACACACACACACACACACGCACACACACGCACGCACACAAACAAACACACATACAGAGCCACAAAGTTAAGAGGATAAGCTGGGAGCAGGCAGATTAAAGGCAGCGTCCAGGTTCTCTTGATAAGACAGGTTCTTTCCAGCCTTCTGTCCTTAATTGGCAAAATAAAGCCAGGCTAAATTTACCTGGCCTGCAACTTTAAAGAATTATATCATTGTATATATGTAATTTTTTTTTTTTCATTTTCCACATACTGTCTTATGTGACACATGAATTTTATTGAATCATTCAATTAAAGTCTCATGAAGTTGTAAAGGTCAGTACAGTACATCACAACACATCCTACCTGTTGGACTTGCCTGTCAAACCAAAAGACACAATTCATAAATATAATTTTAAATTGAATTACTGAAAACTAGAATGCTAAGCTAGCAGCTGCCTAATGTGGCATCTAAACACATTACTGCTGGGGCTGGGTATTTTGCAAATCAGGTATTTGATATTTTGCTGTTTCTATACCAAAGTTTTGGTACAGAGGTGTGATTTTTTTCTTCTTTTCCTTTTTCTGGGATTTTTCTCTCGTAATATTCATTTTTCATGTCTCAGTTCGGGTATGTGGAGTAATAAAAGTGCTTTAGTCCCCTGGCTATAAAATCTGTCTACCTGACCGACTGAAGTCACTTTGAATAAGGTAGCGTTGGCTCAGGGATTAATGCGGGACTGAAAGACAGATGGGAATGAAAGCATTTTCTGATGAAACCGACAAAAATGTGGATGTGTCATTTCTTTAGCGTTGCCTGCTCATGGTGTGTGTCTTAAACAGACTAGAGTAGGCTAGGCCAGGCTGGGCTGTTCTGGGGAGCTCAGGCTAACACATAATACAACACAACAATCATCAATGTCAGAAAAAATAAAAATAGTTATTGGTTATAGTTATAGTTGGTATAATACCAGGTTTAAAACCTAATGTGCTAAAGCCCTTTTGTACTGCGCAACACCACTGAATTCCATAAAATAAGAACTGACTTCAGAACAGCTTTAAACAGGTTGTAAGGCACTGTCCATCAACTTCACCTTAGGTCCATATTTACCTCATCACCTCCAATAAGGAGGGTAATTTTATGCCATGGTTGGAATTACTGACACTGCAGTCAAACACTGTACACTGACATGAAATTCAGTTTCTCCACCAACAGGAAGGTTAATAAAAAGGGGGAGGGGAAACAATGCATAATTGCATTTGTACACGTTTTGCATCACTTGCTGTAATCTCATTTCCTGTAGTAATTTTAATAGAACAAAGAACCCACCTTGGAAAAATGAGCCTGTTGAGCAGCTGCATACCATCCAGCACACACTGATCACTGACTTTAGCAGTTATTTAAAGGTGCAGTGTAAAGGAGTTGAGGGGATCCATTCATAGAAATATAATATTCAGAATTACATGTTAATATATGTTTGCTGGTGTGTAATCACTGGTGACTATGAATGATTTTGATCTGCTTATCTTAGATTGAGGCCTTAGTATTCACATATGACCTGCTCTAATGGAGTCAGCTGTGTTGCACCATCATGTTCAAACAGTAGCCCAGAATGGACAAACGAGACACTGGCTATAGAGAGAGCCTTTTTGCCTTGTTGCAGTTCTTGTGGCTGCTGCGGGTCCTGCTTCTCTTGGATGGTGAGGGTGCGCAGAGGGGCGTTCGGTTTCAGGTTTTAATCTGCAACATCACCACTAGATGCCACTAACTCCTACACACTGCTCCTTTAAGTCAACCATGGTAGTCGAAGCCGTGAGTACTTCCAACAAAAGAAAAGTGGTTGTGGCAGTGACCAAGCTAGTGATCATTAGCTTGTGCAGCCTGTATGGTGCAGCAGAGGGACCTTGGTGAAGGACAGATGGAATAATGAAACAGGAAAACTGAGTGAAAGGAGGAGAATGAATGAATCAGGGTGATGAGTTGAGCCTGTCAGTCATTTCCCAGGGCACTCACTGTCACTGATTGTGGGAATAAAACACAAAATAATACAGTGATGCAGTGCAGTGACTTTATCCATTCTTTAACAGCTGTTGTGAACCATCGGGTTGCATTTCCTGAGACATCTGCACTCTACAAGGAGGCAGAAGGGGGAGGGAAGGTGCAGCTTGGGAACTACATCACAAAGACATCGCGGAAAGAACACACACACACACACACACACACACACACACACACACACACACACACACACACACACACACACACAGACACGTGCACATGCTGCAGTATATATGCAGGCCCCTGATAAATCCAAATGTAAATATTTTTAAATCCTAGTTTATTGCCTGTATTTAATCTGCCGTTTGCTCTAACTGCAAGCTCAACAGTTTGCCCATTATTTAACAGTTGCCTTGATCGTTACGGCCACAGGTCCATTTCCACAGCACTAAATGTACCAGTGCAACAGCAGTGATGTCATCGCTCACTCAGTCACAACTCCGCTGCTCGTCGTTTGTCTTTTTAAACAGATACGGTCTTTTCTGTTTTCGGTTCCACTCAGCAGTTGTTTTAATTGGTGTTGTGCTACTGTCACTGAAACTCCACACTTCCTGCACAAGTGTTTCAAATTAAAGCCTTCCAGCAGCTCCGAGGGCGTGCACCCTCCCTTTCCTGCAAGGCGTTTTATGAGCGCTGTCTGCAAAGAATGTTGAGTTTTATTTGACAGTAGCAAAAAACACAAATATAAAATACGGTACAGAAGTGGCGACTTGAAATAATGAGCGAACGCTAACTTGTGCCAATCAGAGATACCCAAGACTGGCGAGTATGTAATTTTATATTCCTATGTCAACATACAGTATATATGCAAACACACTGATTGAGTCTTTACGTGACTTACAGTGTGTGACGCCAGCCAGGGTCTGGTAGAAGGTGGGCGTGTCGCTGTCATCGGTGAGCGTGACACACACTCCTCCAGACAGAAGCCATCTGGACAAAGTGAACGCCTCCTTGTTCTGTAGCAGCCAGTTCCTGAAGCGCTCATAGTTCACCTTGTCACCCTGCCACAACACGCACACAGTCAAAACCAGAAGACGGTCAGCATCTATCACGTGCGTGTAAATGCTGTGAGCAATGCGAGGGACTTCATAAACTGAACATTATATGAATTATTCTTGGTTTTTTAGTAATAAACCTACAACTTTGAATTTTTGGCCACTAGGGGTCTCTAAATCAAAACAATAATAACAGACAATGTTTGTTGATGTTTTGAAGTAGCATGGGATTATGGGAGCTGCCACACTGGTGACATACTCAAAAAAGGGGATATGAAGCCTTGGATAAAATAAAACCAAAACCGTACTGTTACTTTGATTAAAATGATGTGTTGTTGTTATAATATTTAGGATACTGTGAAGCCGCAACTCAACAAAATATGTAACATCTTGACATTTGTAGACGTTTTAATGCACAAATGGTACAAATCTCTTTAAATCGGGACCTACAGCGTTTGTAGAAGGCTACAGTCATCATAAAGAAGACTTTCATGATATGCAAGACAGATTTAATACTAAGCTTTACATAAAAAGAGACTAGGTATCAAAATGATTGTGACTGAGGGCAAAACCCCCTGATCAGGAAATCCCTGACATTACTGTTGGCTGTGCACTCACACACTGTGGATTTTACTCCATTGGGTTGTATTTTCCATACTTTTTTTTTTTATTTTTTGTGGTGGATTGTGATTTGAAAGGTGCTTTTGTATGCTAATAACCAGTACAATAACTTGCTGTCACGCCAAACTTTGTATTATCTCTCTAGCTCAACGTGCAATAACTCCCAACAATAGCTGGTTTATGAGCCTGCGACAAACGCTTCTGCAAAGAGGAAAACAAACTCAGTGATACGAGCCAGGGCCAGAGCGTGGGTGAGCTGCAAAGTTATTGTTATGAAGTGAAATGAGACATTAGACTAGTTCTGTTGCAAACGTGTGTATCCATGTGGCGACAGACAGACAGTGGTGTTTGCTGACCTCACTGAAGCACTTCTTGAGGGAGGCTGGGACTTCTCCATCCAGGACCTGCAGAACTGCTTCTATATCTTCCCTCGCAGCGTATCCTCCCAGATCGCTGGCAAACAGGCTGAAGAGGTCTGTGGGAGCATACACGCAAAAAACACACACACGCACGCAGACAAGACACGCAGAGAGTCAGGAGGGAGTTCAGCTTTATCGCAGGAAGCCAGGCGGCTTTCATGCGACTGCAGCGGGGACGATAGAAGCTACAATGTCAGTGCCGTCCTGATGGATTAGACTGCCTGCAACACATCACCAACAACTATCAGAATAAGAATGAGCAAGAGGCAGAGAGGCAGAGACAGACAGAGTGAGAGACGGAGAGGCTGAAGGAAGAGCAGGCAAGATATGTGCACATGAAAAACACTTTAATACCATCATGCTTAGGAAACAATATAACAGAATAAGTGATTGTCACACTACATCTTTATGTTCATGTCGATATAAATACTGAAGTTATGTCTAATTTTAAATATAATAAGGTCCACGTTTATTCTCCTACAACAAGGTCTAAGTCAGACAAACAGATACAGCCCATTCCGATGTTACTTGCCAGGCTGTATATAGGCAATACACTGGCAATACGCTATGAATCTCAATGCAGGGGATACAAATTAACAAAGCGCCAGACTCTAAGCAAGAGGATGTAATTTACTAAGCATCATGGTATACACACAACCATAAGCATATTTTGCTTTCTTACACCATCATAACAGTGGGATCTGCATGTGTTTTCATCACGGCGCGCATTTCATCTAACGTAGCACTACATTTTGTGCACTGAAAGCTAAAGACTTAAGTAAAACCGATACAGTGTTTGACTTTGCGTTTGTGAATTGATAGAGTATCACAAAAAAATCATTTTGGGCATCTGGAGTTCTGGAACGAGGCCTGGGTTTCTTTTTTGTACATGGTAAATGTCTGATGACTGACAGTCTGGCGGAGTTTGGAGAAAGCTGGAGCTTTCCTGTTGACTCATCAGCACATAAGTAAATGTTTTATGTCTAGTCTTGATTGATAAGAAATTAAAACATGTAGATTATGAAAAACCTATTTAAAGATAAAGACGTGAGTGAAACTTCACGTTTCACATCATGATTTGATGTGAAACACGTGATTTCTCAGAAGCAAAATGAAGTTAAAGACGTGAAGCTCTATGTCATTAGATTATCCAAAAGACTGAGGAATCAAAACCTTCAAAGGAATTTTAAAGTGAGGGAACTACTGGCTTTTAAACAATTGTTTAACATCAATCTACAGACAGGAAGGTACATTTAACTGTATTGAAGTGAAGGGAGAAAATATTTAGATTCTCATGATGCAACTCTGGAAATTTCCGCGGAGGATGAAAGCTTACGCTGCATGAAATGGGATTTACCTGCTGCTGCTGGAATAATTTGATAATTAGCGTGCTTCCATATTCATCACGTGGAATTAAAACTAAGACTCAAACCGTCTGCTCCCAGTGGAACAGATGAACAATGAATGAAACGGCAGTGCAGTAAAGAGTGCAGGCCTTTCCTCTGTTGGAGCACCTCATGCCTTGAGGCTAAGTGTCTGTTTGTTATTCATACACTTTTAACACGGGATCAAGTGTTTGAAGTGCGGTCTTTTAAGTACATGCTCAGATATGAAACATTGGAAATTACATTTGAGAACTTCGCTTAACATTTTAAAACTAGCTTAGAGACACCAGCCAGGGTATGCACACCTATGCCCAGGGTTGACCTGCTGGAGGTTTCCTGAAAAACACCAGCACCACCACTCCTGGATCTAATCCCAGAGTGTCTAGATAAGGAAACGTGTTGAGAAGATGAGGAAGGAGGCTCTCATGATCCTTGTATTGTCTAACTGTGCTCATGACAAAATAAAATGTACAAACTGCAATGTCTGCGATGATCACGTTTGATTCTGAAACATGGATGTCTGATGACATCGTGGTGAGTTTAGATGGATTTACATTCCTATGTTTTGACCAGGACACAAAGAAAGCAGGACATCAACAGGGGGCAAGCTTCACATGGCTGTAAATGATGAGTTAGAAGCCAAATTTACAGTTGATGTGAGACCGAGTTCAAGTTCATACAATTGACTGTTGGCTGTGTGTGTCTTGCTGATGTCCCTGGCACTGACACCACTCTCACAGATGGAGGCAGGGTCACCACGACTGATCCAATGGAAGAATGGACAGTGACCAACACCAGCTGCACCCCTGACAGTAGGAGAGTGTAGAAGAGCAGAGGGTCTCCTCCATGCTCTTTAAGATACACCCAAGGAGGGCTACTGGCTCGGGGTTTGGAATAAGTGTCTGGCTCAGCTGGCGGCAGCACAGCTTTTCCAGCTGTTCCTCAACGGGAAACATCTACAATCCCAGTTCCTAAAAGATCATGCCAAAGCCATGACAGATTCTGCACCTCGTCTCACCAAAGTCATATGCCAGGGTTTTAATCATGGACAAACGCCGAAGAATACAGGTCAACACACATCTCCTTTTACGATTTTTTTTTAAAGACCCAAATATCCATCAGCATTGTTTTTATGTTTTTTGTGGGTGTCTAATCTATGACAAGTTTCTATCGTCATGTCAGCGGTTTCTAAACCTTGAATTCAGGATCTCCATGTCAGCTCAGACAGGCATTATAGAACCTGGCTCAAAAGAACCAAAAACTGTGCACAAAGAACAACATTAAGGAGAAGTAGCTCTAAATACAAAGTGGGGCAGACTCATAATTAAATTGTTTGGCTTTAATACAAAGCTTCTGCTGTTACGAGCCACTTTTCAGTCATTTTTATGGTTGTTGTGTTTCCCTCAGAAGTCGACAAAGAGCCTAAAATTTCTCTGATGCAACACAAAACCAATTACTGTCACTTGCTATTTAAACATCAAAGTTTCAAATGACTTAAGAGTAACGAGAGCTTGTATTGTGATTGTAAAAACCTTAAATTTAGTGGTTCATGGCGGTATGGTCATCAGATCTTAAGATGCCGTAAGCAGTTCTTTTGGTGGTGACTTGTTCGGATGTGTTTCTTCAGATAAGTGAATTTGTTGAAGTTATTTTCATTCCTCTCGTATTGGTGTTGTCTGGACACATCAATACACTGACAGATAGAACAACACAAAACCAGAAGAGGAGCATCAACACAGATTCTCTGAGAAACAACTTACATTTGGCCTTCTCCTCATCACGTCCTCGAGTCAGAAGGACCAGACCCACGATCAGATTGTTGAAGTGCAGCCCTTTGGACGACCCTCCAAATGAGGTGTAGATCACCTAAAAAAACCACAAAACAACAGGACAGTGTGAGAGAAAAAATGGACAACTTGCGATCATCTTGTGTTGACGCTGTCTCCAAACCAAACGCGTCAGCAGAAGTCATTCGTTTGCAGAGATGACAACAGCTGAGCAACGGGCCTGTCGTTTAAAAAACAGATTTGACCAAAGTCATCAGCTGTTACCAGTGAGTCTGATCACAGCGTTTTGTCAGCTCCGTGCCAATGTAACTGTGTTTCACAGACAATAAAACAAGTTGATGCAACATCATTTACACCTGGGAAAGCAAATCTCCAATAAAACAGCCATGCAATAAAATCAACCTTTGTGCAGAAGTTTAACTAATGTGAACTCAGTAATGTGCTGATTATGAAAGGCTCTGTACGAGGACATGTCTCATGCCCCAAACATAATTTACACTTCAGTGGCAGGGCAGCGGGCTCACCGGCAGATGAGTTATGAAACAGGGTATCGCATTCCAGGATGACTGTGTTTGTGGGTACACACGCTTGTACAAAAATTATGTTTTGGTCTGAGCATAATCTCTTCTCAACCCACGCACCAAGAAGCGTTTGCCCATTTGCAACCTTCTTTATAAGCGGCTAAAATAAGGGACGGGGAATTTCGTTTAAAAAGAGATAAAGAAAGACGAAAGGGAGAACGAAACGGAGAGAGAAGTGCACAAAACAGTGGGCGAGGAAAAAAAAAACCCTTTTCCTCATTTGGTCTTTGTTTCATTGTGGTGGTTTAATACATTAAAAATAGCGACAGATCAAACACTTAGGAACACTCAGGACAGTGGGAACACCAAGATTTCTTATCTGATCAGATGTTGCAGGTGGTATGTATCTTAGACAATAGCACCCACAATGCTCTGAACGTCTGTTTACTGAACACACATCTCTAACACGGGGAAACCAGTCTTGTCTGTTATAGACTGGTGTAAGAAAGTGTGTAAGTATATTAAGACGTAGCTGATCTGTTAGGCCTTGAGGCAGAAGAGGGGTATGTTTGCATAGCTCATCGACTGTGGCGGCTACTTGCTACTCTGCAGGGGAAAATTTGGATTTTCTGACGCTTAACGAGTGACAACATGTTAGAAAAAAATGTATTTCATCTTTTTTTTAAGATACATATGATGTAATGTTCTTGCACTGTCCCCAGTTCTACCCTTATTTTGAAAAAGAAAATGGTATGCACACCTATGAGGTGCTGCAACTTCATGCTAAGCTATTCTGTAAGGTCACTTATACTTCCACTTAATGGAATTAAGTGGACTATTGGGTTGAGGTAGTCAGACCCAGTGTTCCCCCAATGTTAGGAGTGGTCTTTCACACTCAAACATTTCATTGCATCATTCCTTGTTGCAGCCTTTGTTGAAATCTAATAATGTCTAAATAATTAATTTTTGACAGATTAAACTACAAGAGGAGATTAATGTATCTGTTCCTAAAAACTGGCCTTAGAATCATAATGAAGGGTGCACTGGCTCCGATGTGTCACACTGCAAGAGTGAAGTCATACAATACAGAGAAAATCTATATTCATATTCACTGCCATCAGAAAATTCACATCAGGTCTCTCTTGTCGGGTCGAAGTCCACGCAGGAGGTGCTGTTGTTGAGCATGATAGAGCAGATTACATCGCAGTCTATGCAAATGCATCAAGCCGTCTTGTATGTAAAGTCTGTGTGCTGCGGCGAGGTGACTCTGTAGTTGCCGAGCTATTGAAGCATGTCCGTGTCAGTAGGTCACGCACACACACACACGCACGCACGCACACACACAAAGCAGAGGAGCTTCGCTTGCGGTTAAAGCGAAGGGAAGTCAAAGTGTGTCACGCTACGCAAAAGCTCTCACTCTGCTGACAAACTTCCCCATCGTGCTGCAGGCTCACCTCGTAGAGCTGTGGCAGAGTAGCCATCGGATCATCCCACTCAGATGCAAAAAGGAGCATTTTATGCTCATTTGTGCTAGACTTTACATCAGCAGTGGAGACCACAGACTACGACATCACTCGTAACATCCAGCCACCAATTCTTTCAATATATTTCTTTATTAACAGACGAACATCAAGCAGTGGTCAACCATGTAGAGAAACAACTTTAAAATCAGACATAAATATGCATTTGGGGAATTCCAATAATGCTTTGTAATCGCCAACTGGGAAAACTGATCAACGATGCAAGACACGAGATGAGTCAATATTCAGTGTCGTCGCATGGTAACTGACCTTTAACATGTTGGCTCCTTGGAATTACTTCAGAAAGCACAGGCCCAAAGAAGTGGGCACAATGACGCCCAGGAGAATGCCACTGTATGTAAATTGAAAAACTGCTTTAACAAACCAAAACCATATGTTATTTTTTAGCATTTCAGAGAATTTGGCTCAAGAATCAATGAACAATACTGCACAAAAAAACATAACTGGGGCACCCCTGACTCAAAGAATACTCATTGCTCAAGCTAAGTCCTCATTATAGATATTAATTAAGTGATCAAAATGTAACAATATGGATTAAACAGTGCATTAAATTAGAGATTGGACAGTTTAACAAAGATTTTCATGTAAGCCATGTAGAATTACAGACATCATGATACAGTGTGATGTTTTTTTTTTTTTAAAGAAATAAACATGATGACTATTTATAATGTTTAAAAAATGAAATATTGAGTCATATAAAATTTGCAATGCCCAGTGTGACACTCCAAAAGAGTAGATTAAAAAAAGCATGCAAAACAGGTGTGAGGTGGTGGCAAAGATCGGGGGAACTCCTCAGAACGTAAACAAAAATCAAATGAGTCATCATGGAAAGTTCCATTTCGTTTGTAAAGCGTGAGTAAATAATGCCTGGCGATGTCATCAGCGGACAACAGCCTTTACGACTAATTTAAAACTGAAAGGCCGAGCTGGGTCCAAGGAGTTTGACGTGGACAGGCCTCACATCTGTGAGTGAGAGCCCCTGCTGCCTCATTATGCCTCTTCTCTGCAACTTTGAAGATGTGCGGCATCTTAAACTGAGCGTAAATCATTTTTTGGATGTTCCTTTGCTGCTTGATTCTTACGAGCCACATTCACCTAGCGCAGGATGACATGTTCGAGAAAACAAAATTTAGATTGCCTCCTGTTTAGTGTACAGAGCCACGCTTTCTGACAGTCTTGCTTGACGGTGTGTTTACTTCCCTGGCGGAATTGCAGCACGACATCCGTCACAAAGTCTGAAAAGAGTGGCGTTGACGATTCATGATTTTTATAATGAATCATACTACTGTGTAGATCACACTAGTTCAGAGCAGGAACAATGTTTAACAGGCATTATCATTTTATCTTACTATGTATTTTTAAGTATTTCTACACTGAGTGAGGTAACCATCCTGAAACTTCTGGGGAAACCCCTGACATGAGTCATGTACTGCTAACAGTCTGTCCCCATGGCCAGTGCTCTGACGACATTAATGGGTATCACTGCAACTGATTAATAACTGACTCGAATTATGACGTCGCCTCAAAGGATCAATTGTATTCTTTTGTGTTTGCATGAAATTACATAAAGGGTCATGTTGTCCTCAAGTTGAAAAAAGGTCAGTGGTGCCTTAAACACTAACTTAAAGTGGCTTAATCCTGCTTTACCCAATGCTCTGCCTTACCCAATGGCCTCGGCGTTTCTGTATTTAATATTAAATGGGGCAAACTAAAGGACAAGACAACAATATGTCCTGCCTATATAACCCAGAGGTAGGCCACATCAGTACCGTGCTCCAACAAAAACACATTTTTTATATCAAAACTGTTTGATCAGCAGTTGCCGACATACATGAAGCTGACTGCGTGTCGTACTTGAGGGCGGAGGTGACAGCGGGGTGACTGGAGGTGTGAGAAAATATTGCGCGAGGTACACTTGGGTGTCGGGACATTGTGTTTTGGTTTTTAAAAATACGAACTGCAACGAGTTAAATGTCAATTTGGTGACTCAGATTACACAAACGGATATGCAGATCAAGTTGTGTTAAAGAGAGGGTAAAAAGGTTGGGGGTTGGTATTTATATTTTAACAATTTCCCTTAAATCAGATTTAGAAAATATTGGAATATATCATCTTGGTTAGAGTATCACAGTAAATCATAATGTATTGGTAGAGTCACAGGTACAATCACATTCTTGCAAATACAAAGTCCTAAATGAGACTGATATTTTCTGCAGCTCAAGGTCATGAATGGAAATGTGCGTTTGTAGTTAAACCTAGGTTAGTCTATATTATATATGTAAATGGAGTAAATATAAGTAAACATTTACTCCGGTTCCAGGAGCATCTTCCTTTTCAGATTCACCCAGCGTCGGCAGCCGGAGGACGGTCAGCTCACGTTCGAGCCCTCGCTCTTAACCACAGTGGTTTCAATTGGGCGCAATCAATAAGTTGCTGTTCGAATCACATAAACCAGTGTTGCTGTATTAAACAAAACTTTAATTTGTCACCCATCTGCAGCCTGAAGCCAGGCGAGGTAGTTTGGGTTTTGCAGTTGTGTCTTCAGAGCTCCATTTTTTTATTTTTTAAAACTGTGCATGTTTTGTTAATCTTGTAAAATGTAACGTAAGAGACGCAGAGACGCCTGGACTGGTGAACTTCAGCATGAGCTGCTGTCTCTGACGCGATGCCGACTGGGATTTTCTTCAAACATTTGCAACAAAGTGATGTTATGCAATCTGCAATTAGGCTTGGTGGCATTTCTGTAAATCTCAGCTCACGATGTTCCATCTTTGTTGACAATGTATGAGTGTTTACTTTGTAACGTTGTTTAGCAAATATCCCGCTAAGTGTTGCCAAAGGAGTTTTGAAGAGGATCTACTTGCGGACACTGTTCCTGTTTACCGATGTATTTCCTCAGTGGTGGGAACTCTGGCAATTCAGGCAACTCCTAATAGCAACTCTGCCTTAGGTTGACGTGAAACCTCACTGATAATCAGTTGCATCAGTTCTGTTGATTGGCAGTGGACACCTTTTGATCCGCTGTTGCATTAATTTAAGACAAATCACAAGTACAATAATGCTACACAATCACTTGAGACACAGGCTAATTTCAGCCAGTACATTAGAGCGTTCTGTACGCTCTCTGTTGAGGATCACGGAATCTGTATATAATCATCGATAGAAGATTGTGTTTGAACACAAGAGAGATTTGATTTAATGAGCTGCTGAGATTTCTGCACATTAAAACCAACGTGTCTGTTTCTCGACCGACTGATCAGGCCCAGCCTTTCTTTGAACTGTCAGAACATGCAGCAGCCATGGTTCTGTTTGAAGAGACCAGCAGTAACCTTAGATCTGGACCGCTGTCACTGCAGTAACTGCTGCCATGGTGACAAAAAAAAGAAGAAGGAGGAGAGATGCTGAGAGAAAGAAGAGAGAAGACACGCGTTGTAGTGTTCAATGGATGGTAAACGGAGTGCATTTATAGAATGCTTTCGGGCCTTAACGGAACAAAGTGCCTTCACTCAGCTGCTCATACACCCGCACGGACGATGCACTCTAAAGTCAAACGTATGTGCTGTCAATGTATCCTGATGAAATGAGTGCTGTAAGCTGCCCTGCTTGCATCGCTGTCTGCGGCCACAATGAACCACTGTGTAGTGCGTTCGATGGGTGGCGGAAGAAACCAACGTGCCAATACAAGGTCCCCCATTATTAGACTTTTATGAAATATAACACTTACCCATGAGGGGACAAAAAACCTGCAGAAACGGTTTAATAGTCTTTCTTTTCCAGAGACGTGGTTTGCAAAGCCCCAGCCGAAGGTGAGTTGTAGTCCGAGACTGCTGTGTATGATATGACAAGGCTGTTCATATATTCACCTGCCAAAGGTAGGAAGTTCCTCTGAGCTCACCAGCTGTGACGTCATAACTAGTCTGGAGCCAATCATGGTCAAGTGTGATGTGGAAACTTACTCAATAGTCATCTTGTGACCAGCTGTTGTTGTGACACTGTTAAAAGGGATATCATTTGCATATTCATATAATCTGGCTTTTTCAGCAAGTCTATAATCTGTAGATAAGCAAATGCACATAGTATGATAATGGTCAATTGCGATTTGATGCGACTGTCATTGAAATATTCTAGTAACTGGAAACTGTTGCATCGCTGCAACCCTAAACACAATTTCAATGCATGCATTTTATGGAACAGTTTATTAGGCCCTAGATTCAGTCCACGGCTCCCATCATACTCCCCTTCTCCATAACTGAGGGTGTATTGGTTTACACTTAAGATTGATCCCTGTCTAATGTTTGCCTGCATCATGCTCTTTAAAACAGGAAACACCCAACACTAAGGAAGTTAGGATGCCTTTTCATTGGACCTTTATGACCGTTAGTGATATGCAGATCTGGACTTTGTGCTGGGTCAGGCTGTAAGAGGAACTGCAGTTAAAAGGGAGCTATAATGAGTCCGTGTTCGGGTCATTAAGGATCCACCGACAGTACCTGTACCTGGATACCTTCTCTGGATGTATTAGAAGACAAAATGGTCTGTGACAGCATCTGGTTATCACCTTATCACTGAAGCCTCCGCTAAGAACCCCTTTCTGTAATGCTATCCAGGCAAATATTGATCCTTATATGCCACAAAACAGTCAACATAAGTGCCATAGTCTTTTCCAAGTTGTCTTAAGCTAAGGTTTGAATGGATACATTCTAGTAGCATAGATTATATCTTTTGAATGTAAAAGTTAGCTCCTTTTCCACATTTAGGATTTTCTTCATTCAGATTCAGGGGCCAAGTTTGTGAAATGACTTTTTAAGGCGGCACAGATCATCAAAATGAATCAAACTTGAAACTGTACTGGCAGATATACCGCTGCTGATGCAAGTCAACGTGACTATCAACAGATCATTTTCTTTGTACTCCAGCACGAGCACTGAAAACGTAGTCCTGCATTTAAAAAGGAGAGATGGCACCACAATCAGTGCATTCACGAGAGGAACATAGTGCCAGATACAGTCTCTCACTTCCTCTTTTTCTGTAGAGTGTACTTGGAAGTAGACCACTCTCAGCAAAAGGAAGGGTAGAGCGAGGGTTGACTGGCCACTAGTTAACTGACTGCTGGCTGTTCATGTACTTGGGTGGCCTGCCCGAGTGAGATGCCAGTGTGGGAAACGCTACAGTGTGATGTCACCGTGGCTTACCTCTGCAACTTTATGGGGAACTCCATCTCCGAGCACTTCCCTGTAGAAGCACTGCTGGGTCATGTAATATGTGAGGCCGCTGGTTCTCTTGAAGGCATCTTTCAGCCGCTTCAATTCCACATCCGTGACTAAAGGGAGGAAGGTGTAAAAGGAGAAAGCGATTACGAGCGAACTTGCTTTGTTTCTTAATTAAAAACCAACAGAGAGTAAAGCAAAAAATAAAAAAAACGTGGCGTCATGACAGTCAAGTTTCAACACTTTGTGCATTCATTTCCAAACCAGCTTTTCGAAAGATTTTGTTGCTGTTTTCTTATGTAATTTACTCTGCAAACTATGTTACATTGCACGTTATTAAGAAAAGGGGAAAAGCATTTTGGTTAGTGTGCTTTGGGTCCAACAACCTAAAGCTAGTCCGACAGAATGCTGCCTCAAATTTGCTGATATGTTAAAAGGGTATAAGTACAATGACAGTGTAACCGTTTGGGCAAACAGGTCTGGCACACATTCACATCTTAGATTTATATGTGTTTCACACCCACAACTAACAGCCTCTGCTAAGCTACAGCCTGCTGGAGGTTTACAACAAACCAAAGCCTTGTACTGAGCAATTTCCACGCCATCAGCGCCTCAGCGCTACTGTGGTGACGGCTGACTAATGAGTGAGACGGGGCTGTCCACACCGCAGCCAGATGATCAACAAGTCCCCAGAATTCCATTAATTCCCCGCAGGGTCTGACACTCAGCCGATACACGAACAATCAAAAAGCAATCATGAATAATAATGGATGGTCACGATACGTCAAGCTGTAGCAGCTGACCAATCAGCTGAGAACAGTCGATCATATTTCAGTCAGAGACAAACACGTCGGAGAGGTGACTATTTTTGGCAAGCAATTATTCAGTTAGATGAGGCAGTGAAGGCTCCGTCCTCAGAGGGAACACTTAAGGCATCTGAGGAACAAAAAAGGAATCAGCTTAAGTTCTCCTTTTATTGTGATGTTGAAGGTAGCTGCGGCAGCAAACACCGGAGCACAACAGCACCAGCAGGTAGCATTGAAAAGTGTCAGCTTACAACAGGCTCCTTTGAGGTGAGCCAGGCCTGCGTGGAATCCATCGGCCGCAATCGGCTGCGCAACGGACCCACTTGGATTGGATCGAGCCTGACCCGCTCTGACGCCATGCAAACGCCAACAACAAACAATTTCAAGGAGCGGTTTCAAAGCCCAGGGCACGATTAGAAACTCCTGATCAAAGAGCTGACTGGTTTGAATCAACACGACATTTTCTAAAACTCTTTACTATTGGTTTGATTCGACTGATTTTGAGTACATTTGTTAGATTATACACTGCGAAAGTGAACATTAACGATTGTAATAGTAATGGTACAGCACAATACTGCATAAACATGACTGGATGTCATACGTCGTACATCAGGAGGTAGCTGATGAATAATGATGATCAACAACTGATGCCAACATGATGTCAGGGCTCTACCTTAAGTAATTCTATGCTACAGAACTATGTTGCCTTGCACTTTAAATTAAATTTGTGAGTTATTTTAGCATTTTGCATTTATCTGCAAGTTATTATACTACTCACCTATTGTCTACACTGCTATTTTAACGCTTCACTTACCCATGCTTTTGTTTAAGCAATGGACTGATGACTAATTGTTAGAAGAGAAGTGACCTCAACTCAATGGAACTTAAATCTCTTTTAACTCATTGTTTCTGGGGGGTTTTCAGAACCCGCACACCATCTGTCCAAGTTACAAACATCAAGCAGACTAAGCTGGAGACTGGCCGGTGAACATAAAGGAGCATTTAGAGGCTAAAGACAATATTTTCTTTCGAGTTAGTGGACACAAATGAAAGGTAAAAAGAAGAGGGTGACCATTACACTCAGTGCTCAATGTCCCGGGTGTCCCGTTGCCCCCTGGGGAACAAATATAGCGCCTATGACACAATAATATGGTGTCTGGGAAAGTTCTGAAACAGCTGAGAAATGTAACATTACAGATGAAACTATTGTGTTATTAAGCCCTGTGGTCAACAATGGTCTTCTTCCATCCAACACACCGCTCATTACCCATTTAAAGCATCAAGAGCTAGTTAGGTTTAATTGTGAAACTCTCTAGAAGTCATGTGGCCTGAGGTGTCATATTGTTGTTACTAACATTATTATTATTTTGTGTGATGGAGACATGAGATATAGGGTAGCGGCAGATGTATCGATCTGCAGGGAGCGGGGCTTGTTCAGGACCGGGGGGGGGCCCAGATGCTTAAAACCTTGCGGGTGCGATGCAAAAACCGCACTGACGCTTTTCTTCACCATTCATTGTGAAACTGGCACTTGGCATTTGGCCTGATTCGGTTCGCCATGCGTGGCTGCGCCCACTCTGGCACTCAGACCTGTCAATGAGAATAACTGCATAAGAAGAAGTGCAACTGACTGGCGTTGCAAAGGCGAGAACAGCAGCCACTACACTCTTATTTATAGCTCCCATACCAGCAATTCCTCGCATGGACATGTAAATCATTAACACAGTAATGTGTCAGTCATCATTACTCAACTGAAGGATGATCAATGGTTTAATTTACAGCACTTGTATAGAAACACAAACCGTTTTAGAAATCAAAATAAGTGGGAAGAGCTAGAAAAACTGATTTATAAGCTTATGCGCTATCGATTGAGATCTTACCAGACTGCGAAACAATAATCAGTAAATGATGTGGTTAAAACAGAGAAGCTGTTCAACAATGTTACTATAAGGTTGTATTATTGTAATATTTCATCATCGTAATCATTCACTTGAATCTACATCCTGGAAACCACATGTGGAGGTCATATGTGGTGAGCAAACTCCTTCTGTAAATACTAGTTTAACTGAAAGACTGCATATGGTTACAGAAACAAAATTAATATATGCTCACGCTGTTCTTGGTAGCGCAATTTCAAATGAAAGCTAATGTAGTTCTTTGACTACTAAAAGCGAAACTTCCAGTATGGCTTCGAGTAAGCTATGCTATATACATCTCAGACCAGTTCCTGTAATGGCCAAAAAGACATCAAACTGATATCCATCTTTTGACTTTGGCAAATAATGTTGTACTGTCCCTTTAACTCATCAAAACTACGTAAAATATAAAGTAATGTTGCGCAGTGTTAGGGCTGTTTTAGAAAAATGTTTGTCCAACATAATATATTAAAACACACCCATGTGTGGGTGCATACACACATACAAAGAGTTCAGAGTCTTCCTGCATGATGACTCGCGTAAGTACAGAACTGTGACTATCAGCAGCATCGGCCACGCAGCGCTTCATGCAACACACATCCCCATTGTCCTCCGTTCCACTCTGGTAAAGGCGCGCAGTGCGTGTGCAACACTAGGACGGAGTCCCAATGGCAACAATTACCCTGCTTGCTCTGCTGCTGCATTGAAACTCGTTCGGCGATATTGTCGCTACGTCCAGATCAAACGCTGATGGAGCTTTCCAGATACAGCTGCAAACACATGCAGCGAGCTGTTTGTTCCAGCTGGACCATCAGCAGCTCACGACCAGAACAGACGTGGAGACAGTAGTACCAAAACCACTGTAACTTGATAAATGATCAGTCCATTTACTAAAATTCATATAAATAACAATTTTGACCAGTTATTGTCAAATTGTTAGTCTGTAAGACTGACATCAGACAATAGATTTGCTGCCTTGTAGACAGACTTTAGCCTTGTGTACCATTTCATTTGGACTGCATGGTACGGCGAACAGGGTGAAGGTTTGGGATTGCTCAGCTAGCGAGCAACAATCCTTTCAACTCCGTTACAGCTCCTCTCCTCGGAGTGCAGCAATGCAACATGTGACACCTCGGCGCAACGCCTACAGTTTGCTGTGTCGCCTGCAGTGAGACTCAGCTCATTATCATTGCTTCCACCTCTGTTCTCTCTCTAATCTCTGACCTGAAGTCAAGCGTTCGGTAAACAAAACGAAATGCGATATCTGTACAATGTCACGATGAAAGGTATGTAACTGTGCTGTAGGTACTGTGCTGCTCCTTCAACGGAAACACATCTGATCGCACCCAAACGTCAACTCTTTGTAAATCTAGCTCCACTCATTCCATTGTCATTTCGTGCACTCTTGAGTGATAAGAGCATCATTGGCGATAAACTGATCAGCAGCTAATCGTGAACACTGCAGGAGGTCCCACTGTAAGACTTGTTTATCTGATACTAAAGCTGTTGACACCACTGGTCAGCCTGCCCCCCCTTGGATAGCTGACTCCAGTAAAAGGTGCTATTAACCAATACTCAAATCAACCAATCAAAGACATGAGTGGCATATTTCTCTGGCCTGATCAATAATAAGAAGCATAAGCATTGGCCTTTTATTCTGAAACATGTTTGTAACGTGGTTAGATTAGTTAAAAGTGGTTCTTAACTTTTTATTCACACTAGCCTGTAGAGGGCAATAGTGTCCTAATGGCCTAGGGTTTCAACCTGAAGTATAACCAACTAGTAGTAGACATGCACACCTATCCCACACACACACACACACACTCACAGAGCAATGTGCAGGCATGTTGGATGGTAAAACATTACAATATTCTACTTCTTACAACAAAGTCATGAATTACAATGGCGAACATTAAAGACATAAAACTATTAGAGTAAGAATACACACGCACGCTTTGCTCGGTCAGTTTCTAAAAAGTACATTCTGATTGACCCGATGACCTTTTTTCCCTCCACGGTAACCACAGAGTTCAGTTGCGGGAGCTACTACTCTTACAGGGACAGGACATGGTTTCAGCGCTGTCAGCTGTCTTTCGCCATGCAAAGCAGCCGGCCTCAAAGAACATGAATCTTCCTTTTCCATTCAAATATTACAAATACACGAGTTGCGCTTAAATCCAGCAAACTAACCTCCTGCTGTTCATTTTCTCTCAGTGCAAGCGGCAGAAGTGCACGAGCCGAAACGTGAAAATGCAGTGCTGCAGTTACATGGGCGATATTCGCAGAAGTATTTCAGTGATTTCCTGGAGTCCTGGAGTTTCTGCTGGTTGCCTGGCAACCTCAAAGTGACAACAAGAGTCCAGGAAGTCATTGCACTCAGCAAGGAAGTAGTGCCACATGTAACCATGCACCTTATTATGTAGTTTAATACCACAGATTTAAGCGAACAAAAACATAAACTGTTCATAGTTACTTAGTGACTGTTTTATTAATTTGGTAGCACATCAGGAACATGTCTAAGACTCTTAGGACAGTGCAAATGTCTATTTTGTAACCCTTTGACCTGCAGTACTTGCTTGAAATATCTCTTTTATGGTTTCATGTTATTTTTATTGTTATGTACACACACCGGCAAATTCCTTGTTTCTGAAAACGTCCTGGGCATTAAACTCGATTGTGATTCGATCTGACGTGCTGGCGAGGACAGGTTCCGCAGAGCGGTCAGTCCTGTTGACTGACCAGGCGTAAGAGCCCACCCACGGTGTAAAAAACAAACAACGCGTTCCCAGAGTCCTATGAATCAGTTATCACGATGCAGCGTTTGTACCACTTCCTTTGATTCTCCATGGCTTCCTTGGAGGTCAGTCATAGAAACTCCCCTCTTTGAAAGCTCAACATCTACACTCCTTTGCTTTCGTCTCTGCTGCGATGGAGAACAGTTATGTACTTATTTAACACTTGTATAAATATAAAAGGGTATATTGTTCTCATGGATACAGGGAGAGAATTAAATTAGAGGGAATGACTTTTCTATGAGAAGCTGGCTCCCTGGGAGAAAAACTCATAAAAAACAAATGAGAAAGGTCAAAAGAAAGTTTCTAGCACTAGGCAAAACAGAGGCCGACTGACGCGGACCAGCTTGCTGCCAAGGATACGCTGTTTCCCTGTGTCTTAGTCATCATGCTGGACATAAACAGTAGCGTGAAATTGCTCAAACTGTGTAATGTTAGAAAGCATCGCTGACATGTGAGCCAAGTAACTTGTGAAGCATTGCGCGTGAGGCGTTTAGGAGCCGTCTGAAATTACAATAATCAGCTGCTACTGCTCATTAATCGTAATAGAGGTGCAAGTTTGAACTAATTGTGACTGATTTGAAGTCGTGTCACTCAGCACTACGGCTGAAGCACAAATACTTTGGTATTTAAAAAGCAGATGTAGCTGATGTGGATTACAAGGTGTTTTGCATAAACGGTGCTACTTACAGCCAAAGGGGATGATTTCATAAAGAAATAATTTGAATTTGGGAGCATTTATATTCACTTTGGGATGGTTCAAATTGTTTTCTGGATTCTAATGAAAAAAAGTCTGGCGCCCTGTGCCCAAAGATGAACCTCTGGTGCCCAATATGCCACGATGTGTCCCAGAACAGCAGGCTATGCACCTTCTCACAGCAGGGCGCTGCTAAGACCTTACCAAATATGCATTCTGAGTAGAACACATCTCTGAGCGGGCGGTGTAAGCCATCCAATTGGACTGCAGAACTGATTAGTGTCGAAGTGCTGAATCACAGGCTTTAGCGACCCTGCGGGCAGCCAATCACACGCGTGGATCAGCGGACTGCGCAAGCTCCGGCAACAGCGAATAGAGCACCCTTGTGTGTCATGTAAGGTAGGGGATGACTGTGTTCGCCAAACAACAAGCATAAAATCTTGTTTAGAGACACTGCAGAGCCAAATCAGCAGCCTGTCTCTCCTTTTCCCACTCTCTTTTTCCTCTCATGTCTGCAGGAAAAATAAAGATTTACATCACAAAAGCACACATTGGTCTGTGCTAAACCGTAGTTATGGTGTAGCTTGCGGAGCAGGCTTTACCAACTGCAAAGCGTTTGTTTCACGGTGAGGGTTTGTCTTTTAAACGATGTCACGATGATACTCGTCTTCTGTGCGTGCACTGAAGAGTATTAGCTGAAAGAATTCATCAATTATTGACGGAGCTGACATGTTTAATTCTATTCTATTCACAAAAACACCTCAGTTCCAGCTTCTCAGTTTTAAGGACTTCGTGTTTGACTCCGGCGATCATAAAGTGAATTTCTTAGGGGTTTCGGGCTGCTGGTCAAACAATTTCAAGCAATTTTGGGGGTGGGGATTAGAAGAGACACGTGAGGGATCCTGGATGGCAGTTTCCAATAAACAATCGTACCCGTCGTTGCACCTTCTTCAGCCACAATCTACGCATTTTGTCTCCACTGAAACTCAATTAGAACACAACATTGTGGTGTGCATTCTAGAAATTAGTATCGTATTTGATTTTCAGGGTAGCGCATTAAACAAATCTGCTCGCTGGCACTGCGGACTGGTTTCCATTCATGCAGCCGATTTATCTCCACCTGCGATATCTCATATAGCTCACTTTATCTCAAGCTGGTTGCTTTGTTTGATATTAGTCCTTTTGATTGGGCCTGTGGGAAAGTTCCAGACATGCGGGGAGACTGTGCAGCTTTTCACACCGACAGACCTTTTCCTAGAATCGATCAACAGTCTACACACCTCTGATAAAATAGCGAAGCACAGTATGTTTGGAAATATCAGTTGATTCGATGATGATGAGCGGGTCGACCCTAGTTTATCCACGTGGAAGTCACGTTGTAGACGTTAATCATGTGGCTGTGGCGGCTTACTGATCATGCATCTGAGCTTGTGCAAGTATCATAAATACCCAGGAGCCCAGTGCCGAGGGTGAGGGACTCGTTATCTAAACCGTGCTGCACCTTCACTCCAGTGAACCCTACGCTTCACTCAATATCCACAGTGACACCGTGGTTAATGGACGGCCTGCTGACACTTCGGCCGGAGCAGGCCGTCCATCAGCGGGTGGACAGGCCAAGCAGCCAGTCAGCCGGTCTATTTACAGCTCACTACTCTTCTCCATTTAACGTCCGGTGGTGACTGTGGTTGAAGTGCATATGCTTCAAATTGAATTTAAACCAAATAAAAGCATATTTTTCTATATTGAGAGAAGCCAGAGGGGAAAAAACGTGTTATTTATGAACACGTTATCATCTTTGCTGTAATGCCATCTTAAAATCCATTCAACAGGCAAGACACTGGAGCAGTACTTGAGCTGTTGAGAGTATTGGATTAACAGCATTTGCAAGTCATCAGCGTCTTCCTTGTTTCGTGGAGCTTCAGATTGAGAATATAATGTCAGCAACCATTGAGCAATGGTTACCAACCATGTCTGCAACTCACTTCATCTGAATTTGACTGTATTGTCACTTTTCACTTTGTTTTATTTGGGTCATTCACGAATTCCCGACTTGCCAAGAGTCTTGGTTTCCTATTGATTATAATGACATCACGATCTGCGGTTTAATAAAGTGTGGGCAATAGATGAATATGATTTGATATTGTGACAAGATAGTAGCTGCCGTCTGAGATTTGGGGTTTTAAAATGCTTATCTGTGGCGTAAGTGTTGCTGATGGTTTCCTGGAAACAGTAAAGGGGTGTGATTTTTTGAACTTACCAGACTGCTTTACTTAGTGACTTAGTCATTATATTCACTTTCCTGATGATTATTTATCCATTTAAATCACCAATAGTCTTCTGTTTAATATTGATATTGATGTTTAATCAAAAATATTCAAATATTTTCAATTGAACATATAGCCAGCCAAAGTTTCTGTTAGGGAGAATCCATTGCAGGGTGGTATTATCTTGAGCTCTCTGGTCGTAATGTCCATTGACACTAATAACAACTTGAATTGCTTTAAAACATGGTAAAAGTGTACCAGCAGTGAGAGGGTTATCCCTGCTGCAGAATCAAATCAGAACGGAGCAGCGAAGTGACCTTGGACAGGACAAGGTCACAAGGCTTCGGGCTGATTTACGGTCAGCTGCTCAACGCACTTCGACAGAAATGAAAGAGACACACGTCATTCTCAGCTCCAGTAGTGAAGTGAAATCTGCACGAACGTATCTTCATTGACTGTGAGCTCGCCTGTTCGACACCAGGGACATTCCCTTCACTTGCTGTGGTGGGCGGGGAAATGAAAATCAATGAATCAAACATAGACCCCCTGATTTCAGTAAAACTATTTTGGCTCAGTAGATTTCCGCTGTCAGTCGGCCTCAGAAGGCAGTTGCTGGCCAGATGCTGCCCTCTCAGCTCCCCAGGAGCTGCTGCTGACAGACGGCTGCCTCTGGGCACAGAACACGGACACTCGGAGACACTTGGAGACACTCGGAGACACTCGGTGACTTATTTTGGTTTGGAATATGATGAATAAGGTAAATTAGCCTACTGTTAAATAAATAATAAATATTCTAAATCTACATGCCTTGGTAATCTCCAAGCCTGCCTAACAATTGTTTTTTATATTTGACTGGAGCTTGTTCAGGACATTAAAATCTTGCGGGACACACGGATGCAAACCGTGCTCACATCCGCTGAGACTTGTGTTGCAACATCCAGCATTTGGCTTGGAAACCATTGACCTCTACCGTACAGTGTTTACCATACAGTATCACCATTATGGAAATGCACAGTGACTAAACTGAACTCCCTCCACGTACCCGTCCTTGATGAGGACACCACCGAATTGTGAGACGATTCAATTAGTGCTGAGTGCGTTGCGCCGTACTGATCTTATGAAAAGCAATATTGATCTGTGATTATTCATTCAAGTCATTTATGGACATATATGCCAAACACTCGTTATCTGTCTTACACTGGTGTTAAATTTGGGCCGACGCATGACAGCTCAACTGCAACACAAGCCAAGCGAGACAAAAACATATGAAGACGCTGCTACTAAAAACAAACGGCGACAAAGAAAACGTCTAGTTTGTGAATAAGTGAGAATAAGTGTTCTGTTATACTACGGAGGCAACTTGATGACAAAATTGAACTAGCAGATAATAGCAAAATTGTCACAATTACATGGACAAACGGGGACGGAAAACAAAGCAGTCCACATAATGGAGAACACTTTGCGTATTGTTGATGCTGTGATGCAATGGGTGTATTCTTGGACAGTGGGCTGCATTAACTGCAATGGTTACCATTCAGTGCAGGGCAAACAATGGGTCTGATTTCTGCAACTGCCCCAACACACTTCACACACTCGCACACCCACACAGAAACACAGGGATGACTAAGATCGTAACTTACAATACATATTGATGCATACACAGCACTGCCTCCTTAGCAATTCCCTATCTCATACTATAAACACACTCCTGCATTTCAAGCACACGCACACCATCACAGCAGGTTTTTCAGTGTCGGACAACTCTAAATTATCGTGGCAGCAAAGTGGCAAGCAGAAAAGCCTCCTGCTGTGACTCAATGTTTGCTGTCCTATGAAATAAGCCGGGCCCGGCCAACCTGCTGCTACCAGCGAGACTGGAAACATCCCGGCAGGGAGCACCGAGGCGTCTGGAGCAGCATGCAAATACTGAACCTCACATGAGCTCCGGTGACCTTTTAGGCATGGCGAACTGTCAACAGAAACACCTGCAGGAAGGAGCATTCGCTGCCGTTTTTAAAAAGCGCATTCCACCTGCGGGCATGGCACCACGCATTCGGCATGAGGCTGCTGTTTAATAGGATTGAAAAGAGAAACAATATCTTTTTTTTATTTTAGACACAGTTATTAATTGTTTTAACAAATCCACATAATTGTACAACAATTCCCTTTTGTTTTCTGCTTCGGCCTGTAAAACCCAGTGACAGTAATATCTGAGGAAAATAAATTATAATCCAAAACTAATAATTATAGCAGAGTCTGGATGAGGCGCTCTGAAGAGGAAGAAGGAGAAGATGAGAAATGGAACAGGAGGAACACATACAAGTCTAAATACATGAGAATCCGTCAGCAAACCAGCCCGAATCATAAATATGTACAATATATTTGAAATCATATGTCTGTAATCCACACAGCAGAATGACTCAGTAGCCATTTTGCCTCACCAAAGGCTGGAAACTCACAAACCTCCACACAAAGGGCAAGTGATGATCTCGTTGAACTACCTCCAAAGTGAGAAACCAAAAACCAGGGCTGCGTGCATTTGTAAACTGTTCGGTTGGGAGTGACTGGTCAGTGTAATTGCTGTTGTGCACAGGAAATGTTAAAATATTAAAAAAAAAAAAAAAAAAAAATACTATTACAATTACAATATGTGTGAAAAATATGGTAATGATTCAGTATTTTAATTAAACTCAGTAACTGGTTGAGTACTTATTAAATAAGAGATGTCAGTTGCAAAGGTCCGCCTTGACATTACTATTGATTTAGACTATTATTTGTTCATTTTGCTTTGTAAAACTGCAGCATACGGGCAAGTAACATGTTCAGCTTGCCTGCAACCACATGTTAAGTTAAGATTGACAAAGCCATTCATACGTACTCATTGATTGATGATTAATATGTGAGGAATGGGATGTGTCATGTTCTGAAAACACTTGGGATGTGTCTAAAACCATAGAGTTTTATGGAGGTCTATCAACTTGGCCAGGAATTTGGAGCCTGCAGTACAGATACACCCAGTAAAAAGGAAGCCTTTGTCTATGAAGGCAAAATTAAATTGTTCAGCCTCCTAAAATCGTATCCTAAGATGCTGTGAGGAGAGTCACATCGATGGGAGGCCTCAAAGACACTTCCCTTACAATGGTTCACCTGGTAGACGAAGTGTCCACCAGCACATATGCGGATCATTTCGATGAGTCGTTGAGAGTTGATTCTCTCACCAACACTAAAACCGACGCGCATTCTGACTCAGACTCTACAGCTCTCAAGACGGACTTAAAGAGAGAGAGGCATCTTCTTTCTGTCTGTGAAAAAAAGATTAATCAACTGAGAGTTCCAGTGGTGAAGATGCAGACACTGAGACCTCCTGCGGTGAAGATAATATGAACGAGTCATCAGGGACTTCAGTGATGGAGGTTCGCTCGTTACAAGTTCCAGCGGTGGAGATGATACAGTGCCAGCCACTAGTGGCTCTTAGGATGGAAACTCATATGTCCCAGCTTTAAGTTAATCAACTCCTGGTTTCAGTGAAGAAGATTCACTCCCTGAAAGTTCAAATGATGGACTCCCAGAAGGTGAGATTTTCATCTTCTCAACAGGATCTTCAGCAGCCACTGACTTTTATGGTGGCGTCAGAGGAACTATTGCTCCCACTGAAGAAGAGTGGGCTGCTGCTCCTACGTCCAATCATGACAAGAAGTTACTGATTGTGAGCCAATTGCCTGTAACACTAATGAAGACAGAGTTCAGCTGCTGCAGGGGCAACTGACAGAGCTACAGCCTCCATATCTTCAAATGACAGAGATGCGGGTGCCACTGATGTGGAATATGTCAAGAGAAACGTGAAGAATCTGTTTCGGTAGACCTAGAAATTCTTCTCCAGAACAGAGACAAGAGTGATCTTCTTCTTTAAAACATCAAATAACATTAAACATTAAAACAGTAAAAACGTCAAAAATAAATATTGTATTCATTCTTCTACAGAGTATTTAGAAGAAATTAAGAATGCTTGTGATGCCAATTATTGATTACAACATTTACAGCACGAAAAGCACTTATCTGCTTTTGAAGGTTTGCAGTCACACCTTAAGAGAACAACTGTAATTTGACATTCAGATGTTCTTAAAGGCTCTTCACTAAGCCTTGTGTTTCTAAGTGACATTGCACAACGCTTGAGTGCAATATGCCTTTAAAAGTATAAAGTATAATCCTGCATCATGAGGGACATACAAACTCAACAAGCAGGCGCAATCAAACCTTTTACGGAATTCTCAAAACGAAAATGACTTACTGGAACATTTAACGAACAGAGCTATTGGTTACGTAGGTTTTAAGGTCGGCGCTTGTCCTATCATGACGTGTCAATATGTCTCCCGTGTACAAAAATGACCACTTGGATTTGACTAGAAATAAAAAAGTAGGGACAATCTTGGCCTATTTCAATAAATCAGTATAAAAAACCAAACTGAATGCCAATTTTGTGTTTACTTTGCTCTATCTTGTTTTGTCCACTGGCTACCTGTTTCACCTTTGTGTCGCAAGGCTGTTCCCCTTTACAACAGCCTTCCTTGCTCACTGCCGTAACAGACGTCATCCACAAGTTAAAGCAAAGCAAAGCTGAAAATGAAGCTACCACTGAACCAACAATAAGAAGGAAAAGTAATGGGAGACCAAGGCTAGATATGGGGGCTTCAAACATGATGTGAGCATATGATAAAGTAACTGAGAGAGAAAGAAACAATACCGCTGAATACAGCAAGTTAACACCGGTGACGGTAGATCAAATGACAATGAACGAATAATCTTGGAAAACCAGCCCATTTCTACTGAAAGACAATGTTTTTTTAGCGTTGTTTGCAGAACCTCATGCATGGCTTTATTGTTATGGCACTGAATATCTGAGGCTGTCATACCGAGGGGTTACAATAAGGTTTGTGGCAACCAAGAGGATATACTTTACTGAAGAAAGCAAACAAAGACTGATGAAGGAAAGTGGTTGCAGGTTATAGTTGTTCCATTGCCAAGTGAACTCAAGTGTGCACTAAATAGATTCATGTTATTTTTGGCAAATGGGACTTGTTGTATGGCATTGGACTCGGCCTTTTAATAGCATCTACAGAGCACTTTTAATGAGATTATAATATAGAAAATAGCTTTAATGCAGCCACTTAGAAAATTGTTGCCACAGTTCAGTATTCTCCATTTTAGATGAGGCCGCACCGCTCTGCAAGGCTTAGTGCACGGCATTTTTGCGCAGGGAGAACAGCAGAACAGACAACACACACCCTCGCAGTGTATCTGTGTTAATACTAAAGGCTTAAGAGTATGTGCTATCGATGTAAACTAAATGCAGGAAGTCTACAACCAAAATGATTGAGTAACTTTCAGCTTAAGGAGCATGTCTCAACCGCCTTTCGAGCTGAGAAGTAAAAAGATAAATTAATGTTTTCCGGTAATTTCTAAATCTAGAAAAGTACATACATTTGTGTTGCAGCCACGCCAAGAACCTGAACCACAGAGCTTGTGTCAAGGTTTCAATATATGAGTCAAATGCCAGATGCAAACATCGCATATATGGAGGTTTGTGCCATCAATAAACTGTATCCTAGACAGTCCTGCTATCTATGGCCAACCTAAAAATACACTACTGTGGAACACCAATCTACCATACAAATTTGCAACAATCCAAATAGCAGCTTGTCCATGTTTCCATAGCAAACATCCCACTGGAAGCTTTTGTGGCAGCAGTAGACAAATCTACATCCACAATCCAGGGAGCACAAATGAAGAATGCAAAGCAGCGGTCTATCACCTAGGCTGATAACGCCCGCTGACGTCGACCAGAACTGCAAGGCCGCGCAGTTCTCAGGTGACTGTTAAGCTGTGTGTCAGAGTAGTTACAGTGATGATCATGGTTGCTGTGCTACTTAAATACGTGCTGGTCAACCACAAAGGTTTAGGTGGTCTGTGCAAGGAGTCCCAGGCACAGAATCTATGAAGAACAACCTGATTCACAGGAACACAGTGTACACATGCTGTTTCAAGAACATGTATGTTTCCTTATATATCTCCCCCTGACCCGCCTTTACAAACGGATATGCACCTTCAACTGTGGCATGTCGCACGCAAAAAGGTTACTGTAGTCTGTAGTGAGGGATGTTACAGTTATCATGCTTCACAAAAGGTAAGATCTTCATTTTGAATCAAGATCTCCAAGAGGACGTTTGCAAAATGGGTGGTGACACTGTCAGGCGTTACAACATAATGCAATACGGTACAACAGCTCTGCAGTGTATGGCTTCATAAGAACCATCAAGGTGAGTCAACACTTCTGGCAAGGACAGACGAGAGTTCTGTTTATTGAACATTATCAGGCATTATCTATTGCAGGTACATATAGTCAGCTGCTGCTTCTGAAAGTATTCTTTCTCCACTGTAAATTGCTATTTAAAAAGGAGATTATGTTAAACATTAACCTTGATGTTTCTCAACACTGAATCACTCCAGGCTTCTGGATCATTTCACAATAGCACGAGGTTATAAATGCTTCATCTTCCTTCCCGGCCAATCATTTCCTCTATCAATTTGGTGCAGCGAAAGACACTGTGACCATCATCAGCTGCCTAGAGCTGAAAGGTTAAAACATCAAGCATGTCAGAACTTTTCCATTCCTTTGGGAACAAACGCTGCACCAGAACGGATCCCAAATTGAAAACCGGACTTGTTTAAATTGCCGATGTTAATTATCAAGGCTGGCATAGCTCGAACTTCTTATAAGGAACCAAGCTGATTCAGCATTTGGACTTTAGATATCTTTTGAAGTTATGCATGCAGTCTTGAGCCTTTGACTTCTTAACAAATGAATTTTATTACACACGCTAATTTTATATATCAATCATCAACGGGGGTGGTTTCTTGTCTATTCCAGCGAATATTCAATCATTGTTTAACATACGCTTCCTGTTTTGGCTAATTACAATAAGGCTCTGACCAATATGGGAAGTTTGACACAGATACTGGTTTTAAAGAGCATAGATTCATAATTGCGTGTATGGTGGTTAATATAGTGATTTTATTTATTTTTTTAGGTGGAATGGAAAAACCCTTTTGTGCAGCGGTTTTACAACAATGTGGCTAAGCTACTTTCTTTAAAGTAGTAAACTTTAAAGAAAATACATTTCAGGTTTAATATTCTCTATTTAACGTGGTTCTATAATATTGACTTTACATCTGTTAAATCTCCACTCGAACTGGTGACTTTGCTCATCTTTAATTTGGCACATTCATGGAAGAGGCGAAAGTCCTTCTATACCTGTACAGGTTTATAAACTTCAGGAATGTATTTTAAACCACTGCAGCAATGTGGTGACTTGACTGAGCAGGTTTTATCTGATTCAAATTGGGAATATTTCCTACACATTTCAACTCTTCATTGTAATTGACTGCGTCACCTTATAATATACAGACTTATGCTACAGTGATTCAAGTTTGTTCTATTTTACTGAGTCTAAGGTGCACACTTATACCTCCCCTAAAACAACAAATATCTATCTATACTCTGGACGTATGGTAGCAATCAGACAATTTTGCATTAGCAGCTGTAAACAGAGTGAACAAAGAATGCACAATCAAGCCTGCAAAATTAGGCTTTAGGGAAGTCTGAATGATCCTGGGTTAGCTACGTGAACACATCAAAGCCAGACCTTTCCAACATGATGCTCCCTGACCATTATCCTACACTGTCCTACTAGGGTGAGCTTACATGAAAACTGACCCCATAATTGCTGCAGTCAAGCCTGCTGTGGGAATTAGGAGGGCTGCCATGTGACTGGTCAGATAAGGCTGGATGGCTGGATAATTCCACCGCCTGTGTGTGCGTTTGTGTGTGGTCACATGTGACCATCAGAGTGGGAATGGCAATCAGCTTGAGGAATGTTCAAACCGCCACACAAGTAACTGATACTGAAAAGAAACCATTTAGGCAACAGATGCAACAATAAATCATCTTTACTTCAAATATTGTTTTTATGTGAAAATAATAACCAGGCTTCTGGCTGAAAATGACCTACACTTCAGTGAAATACCATGATCATTTTGATTAATGTGAATACAAAAGGACAGGTTAGTCTGATTGTAGGACAGTGGTGCAGATCTGAAACTGCCCAGGATGAAAGTGTAACAACGTTCAAAGCATGGAATCCAAACTGTCAAAGTTCAGCTGCTGCCAACCCAGGGAGTAAAGTGCAACAAGACGTCCATCGGGGATAACATCTCCGATGCACTTCCTGGTAAATGCTCACCCACACCTAAGAGAAAGTGCACCAACACTCGGACTGCATCATCTTTGCCCAGCTTTGTCTAGATTTATTCCTGTGTTTAACATGATCTGACAGCAAAATGCATTTATAAAAGGCACCTTTCAGTTTCTGAGGTGAAATAACAGTCCTATGAGACCATCTTTGACGTTTATCTGAGATGATCAACGTTATTAAGAAAAATCCTAACTCTAAATGCAGCGACAGCAAAGTGAGACACAGCTGTTTGTTGTTCCGCCAAATGCCCCGACTACACAGCTAACGTTAGCTAACTTGTGTGTACAGTTAAGCAGGAGCAACTTGACAGCCCTCTAGCAATAACACTGACGTTAAGCGTTAGCCCACATCACATGGCTAGACCTGAAATACGCTAGATGACGAGTAAAACTAACAGTCTAGAGGCATTTTCCACTGGGAACTTAACTAGCTGTAATAGCGACTCTGCTAACTAACTGCCAAGCTACATTAGTAGACAAGTAAGCTAATAGCAACGCAGACATCAACGTTTCTCAACGTTAGCTGGCTAAGATGATAAGAGTTGAGTTAGGTGGCACACTGGAGTATCAGGCAAAAGTTATCACACATTCTGGACTGACTGTTTTGGCAAATAACGTTACTGTCAAGTCAGTCCATCCCTCCTCGTTAGCCAACACTAGCCCAACAAGCAAAGCTTTCGTGGCTATGGCAAGAACGTCACGCCAAGCTCAGTCCAAGAAGCTGTCAATTTAACGCGACTGTGCTTGTAAGTGAAGGCAGGCGCCTCATAAAATACCAGCCAGCACCATTTCAACATCGCCATTAATAGCTACTCAATTCGGCTTCAATGGAATCCATGCAACGACGTTTAAACAATATTTACAAAAGATTTATTTACTGACAAACGCGTCCCGCTGCAGCCCAACGTAGTGTAGTTTAGGGGGGGAGGCGACTGCGGAAAAAACAGGCTAAGCTATTGTTAAACTTAACATATAATTAAAATCTGTCACGCTTCCCGACATTTTTCTATGCCGAATTGAATAATGGAGCTTAGCAGTTCCGTAGGGGCTTTAAGATATATTTTTACAGACGTCTACCTCATCAAATCACCAAGGCGACTTAAACCGCTAGATTTTAACGGATGGTCAGGACCCCCTTTTCATATGTACGGGACTAGCCAAAAGGCTGACAGTTAGCTAAGCTAGCGCAACAGAGGTGGATTTACCCCTTTGCTTTTCGGCTTACCTCTCTTGACGGCCTCGTCATACGACAGGAATCCTATCCTCGACTCTTTGGCCCCCATGCTCCCCTCATTTCATTGCGATGTGAGGAAATGAACGTTATGAACGGAGTTGATCGGAATTGTTGCTCGCCTTATCCGTTTATTGTGAAATGGGTTCCTGGTGGTGTGTGTATGTGGTGAACGAGTGAATGTTTTCAGCGACGCCTCCATTCTGTCACATGATCAGACTCTACAGGTCAGTTGATCAGATCCTTCAAACACAACAGAAGATGAGGGCGGCAACGTTTCAATTCGACTCAGTCAACTTTATAAACCCTTCTCCTTCTGTTCTTGTACATTTCTAAAATGCTTTATGACTCATTATGCGCAGTCATACTACGTTCCTGATGCGTGTGCACGTGTGCGAGCATCCAGCGTGTAGATTGAAAATAAGTACGAGTAGCGCCACCTTGTGGTCACTTTGTGGAACGACGCCAGTTTACGTCCACCAGGGCGTCCTCGCGTGGCACGTAAAGCGGCGATCGAGCACTACCTCGAACTGCATTATATTTTGAATTTCTAACTTTACAGTAGATTAAATTGTACTTTAATTCGTTTGCATCTAACAAGCATTTCATTTCCGGTGTATATTGGGCATACACGAATGACAACTTAAATATGTTTGCAACTGTTTGTTCACTATTTCTGATATTTTCTTCCACCAAAATTAATCTCTGAATATTAAAAACATTTACATAGGACCCCCTTTTACATGATTCCGAATACTCCTTAATCGAGGTGTTGTTAAATTTCCAGATTTTGAGACGGAGTTTGGCGAGACGCTCTGTGCGTACGACAGCTTTGTCGGCGTCTTACGTGACCTACTTGATAAAAAAAAACAAAAAAAAACACGAAAGCGCCCACGGCACGCCACATTTACTGCCGCAACAGCTGACTTGATCTGCGCGTTTACAACACACATGGTTACGATCGCGAATCACAGTCGAAGATTTTAGTACAAGTGCAGTGCGCTTGTTCTGTTAGCTAGAGAGGTCGGCTTAAAAGACAGGTTGCATCATCCTTGTTTCCGGGATGAAGCTCTGCTGCCTCACTCAGAACTGACCGGAGATGGGACTTTGTGTTTTGTTGTACTGGCCGAATATTATAGGTGAGAAACACTCGTCTGGATTTGAAGGGATTGTATTTTGTATTTGTTTTATGTTTAGACATGGAGTTAGAGGCCAAACCGCGAACTGCGCAACTTTTCCATTACCATAAACATACACCAGGCACACTAAGCTGTAGCTAATATCCAACTTATTAATTATTGGAGATGGGGGGGTCACTAAACAATAACAATATGCACAACATTCATATCTAAACTGACTTTACAGAAGGCTAACAGTAAGAGGTACCACATGGCTGTCACTGAATCAAATAGTTAATTCACTCAGCTGTCCTAACGCGTTTGTGTATGCATTTGTGTCTTTCAGGATACATCAGGATCGGCCTTGTGTTCGCTGCATGGGCTGCCTATGAGACACCAGCGGTCTTTGTCTCCCTGTACTCAGTCTCTATCGCACTTGATGGTAAAGTTATATGCTTTCCTTGTTTGACCTGTGAGGACGGATTTATTTTTTTTCCCCCAGACATGCTGATAGTATTGAAATGCTGCTGGTGACAGATGCACCAACTTAATACTGGTTTATCTGAGAGACAACAGGCAACCAAAGTCCTGCTGAACATGTCTCCACTGCAACAAATTAGTGTAACTAACGATATGAATGCTTGCTATTTATTAATGCTATTAATTACACCCGAGACCTTTTCACAGACATGCAGTAGGAAAAGATAAAAAGATGGATGAATTCCATTTTGATGCTTCAGCGTCAGAGAGCTGGTTTTCTTTGTACTGGCTCATTGTCACACTGCCATGGCATTTTCCTGCTATAATAACCAGGTTTTGCATTTCCACGTGTAACCGTTAACAATTATGGCTGCATTCCCTATAGCTTTAGCAGTTTCAGGACTTAACCCAGTGGCAGACTTAATTAAGGCAAGTAAATGGAACAAGCCATTTCAAGTGCCATCAATAAGACCTGTGCTTAATCTGCTTTTACATGTGAAAAATACATATATGCTACTGTTTGTAATAAATCAAGGTGCATCCAATCATATCACCAGATTTCAAATTAAAGGCACTGTTACTGATAAAATACTGATAATGACGAATGACCTGTAATTTCACCCTGGGGGATTAATAAAGGATTATCTTATCTTTATAATGGTGTTGCACAAACGCGCCGCTAAAACACAGAATGGTGTGTAGGTAGTGTTTCTCAGGACACGAGTACACTCTCTCCGATCGTGGTGATGTTTTCTGTGCAGGAGTGGACGGCTGGCTGGCAAGGAGGCTGGGCCAGAGCTCTGCGTTCGGGGCCTGGCTGGACGTAGTGGTGGACAACCTGGGCAGAGGCATGCTGTGGAGCCTGCTGTTTGAGGTGTGACGGCTACAGACCATTCACAACGCATGCAGTATTGCACACGTTCAGAGATTTTAGATTTACAGCAGGCTGTTTTAGCAAAGGATGAGAATTGGTTTAGAATCTTTGAAAAATGATTCAAATGATGATCATTGATTATCAACAAAACTATACCCTTTAAGACCTTGCTTTGACAAAGGTTAACACATTTGTAAACTCAGTCTGTCCCCGACTTGTGAGTGAATGAGCGATGAAGTTACTCCGTTGGTTGGTCAAGTGTCATAGCTTCCCCATTGGCTGTCGATCTTTCAAAATGAGCGCCTGAGGAGGCTTTTAAGCTTTCTTTATGTTCTCGCTGGCCTGTGTAGATGGGACAGAGGCATTTATGCTCAATGTGTGTTGCAATCGTCCTTTAACAAAGCAATCTGCGAAGAAGCAAGAAGTCCTCAAGGGTTACCAGAAGAATCGTAATTAACTGTAAATTAAAATCCTTCATCATCATACCCTATCTTCTTAATACAATACAATGTAGAAAAGGAAGTCAGGTATTTAAACAGCAAATGTATTCTAATGAATGGCGTTTGAACATCATGTGAAATTGCTTCATTTCAGTTCAGCTTGCAAAATAATTCTCACCCAGATGCAGTTTTGTTATGCTATCAATAAATGTGTCAGTGCATGGCAAAGTCAATTTACGACTTACGGTGTATTAATCAGCCAATCAGAAAAAGGGGCAAAGTGTCTTTTGGGACACTGGAGTAGCTTTGCACAAGTCTTCAATAGGGTTGCAACAGCATGCCAGTTTTACAGTATTCCATGATATGATTAGTTTGAGATCATCATTGCAGTGACAGCATCCATGAACAGTATTTCAGCTTTTAACATCTTGTGTTACATACTGGATGTGATTTTGAAAGACGTAGGAATTATCTTTTAAATGATATTCACTGTTTTTCGTCTGATGTCTTCTGTATGTTGTTTTATAGTGGGGTTGGCTGGTGTCTGCTTTGGAGTGGTGTGTATTTGTGTGTAACCACAACGCCAGAGGTGACCAATGGAAGAACAGCTTCGCCGCCAGTCCTGGATTCATACGAGCCATCATGGCCAACGGTAATCAGCAGCTTGCAGACTGTGCAGCTCCAGATAAAACTCAAGTTCCATGAGTTCATGCGCGCTTTGTGTCTTCTGGTGCCGTTAGGGTTTCGGACACCTCTTGGCACATGGGTGGTGAGCGGGCTGCACTGCCTCCCGCTGTGGCTGTATGGCTGTCAGTGGGGTTTACTGGCCCACTGGCTGTACCTGCCTACCTGGCTACAGTCTGCGGGGACTCTGCTGCTGGCTGCAGGCCGCCTGCTGGCTCTGTCAGCGGAGGTAGAAATAACCATATCCATCACGCTGACAAAAGTTGTAATAATTGCTGATCATAGGTTATGTTTGTTCTTATAAACATCACGACATCCCTGTTTGTCCCTGCAGATATGGTGCATATGGACACACGTTGAATACCTGACCAATGATGAGGAGCCGCAAGAGAAAAGGAACTGAAAGCCACTTAGCAGAGTCCACTTCTGCAGTCCCATCCGCCCTGGAATAATGCTGAGATAATTCCGCCGCCTTTATATGAACAAAGGTCACATTTTCAGTTTCAGGTCACGTTTGGTTTTATCCAAAGCTGGAAAAAGAAATCTGCTATTACTGTAAGAGAATGAGGTAAAATTAGCTTCATTTTGACTTTTTGCTCTAAGAGTGTGCATTTATTACAGGCATAACCTACCATATCAGATGTATCTGGACCTTCAGATTACCATATGTGGCTGTTGAAGAGGTCACAGGGAGCAGGGAAGTCACCTGACAGCAACATTTTCTTTTTAAACAAGTGAATATGGTTGATTTTGTTAACGGCTGCTGAGCTGAACCTGTGTCCCATCTTAAACCTGTTACCGACTGTGTTGGAACAGACATCGGGCATATCGTTGAACTGTTACAAAGAATATTATTCAAGTTCTTTATAGGGAATCCAGCTGCAATCCTTGATTTTATTGTGAAACAACAGTTTCCATGGTGATAAGACAATTTGTAATCGCTGCCATTCGCTTTATGAATGGAAGCAACCAAAGGGAAAGGCTTTTGTACACATGGATCCCAGTGATAGTGAACAGGAAGCCTGTTTATAAAGCTTTTATCTGCAAGGGATTCAGCTCTGTGTGAGAATGCAGTAAAACTAAACTAAACCATTTATCATGCAGATGCGTGCAGATTCAGCATTAATACCAAAAACAAGGCTGTGTATCGGGCTTAGTTACAAGACTTTAATATGATGTCAGTCATATTGAATTGATGTTAAATACTTTGAAACATGACTTAAGCGGAATTGGTTGCATGAACTGTTTGACTTTGAAAGATCTTTTTGTATTTGCTGATGTGTCGACTGCGTTAAAAGGCCTGAGCTGTAGCTTTATTTGCTTTCGTGCGTGGTGTTTATCAAGAGCATACATATTTTTATACAATAAAGTGATAAAATGACATCTGTTCTGTATTTAAAGCATTCAACACGCCCATACCATTTGGCCATGAGATTTGATACCCGGCACTGTCAATATCGAGCACAGTACGTGCCGTTTCCACACCTTCCTTCACATTTTGCTTTTGATGGCTGCGTAATTTCTATTTCTAAAGAGCTGTAAAGAACACTTGTGAACAACTTTAGTATTAGACCAGCAAAGAAAACCCTAATGAAGGCCACAAACCGAGTTGTGTTGGTATTACAATTTGTTTTATACACTAAAAAAAAAGTTATTAGGGCTTAGACCTCTTAAGACTTTATTCCTGTCTCTGTACAACTTGTAAGCAGATGAAGTTGGCCCTGAAACCCCTGTTCTGTTTTTATGATCTATACTATTTACTATATTTTTAACAAATAATCTGAATCTGCAAAGTAACTTAATTCCTCAAGTAACTGTAGTGGCAGAAGCAGATAATGGATGTTCAAAGCTGATTGTGTCTGAATTTTCTTTTCTGGAACAGAAAGAATGCATTTGGGAATTTTATTATGGGAAAATTTGATTGACACTTTTGTGATTGTGGCGACCATGATGCTCTCTTGGCGTTTTGAACATTTCCCAAGAAAGTTCCAGACGGGATTTATGCAGGAGGGATAATAGCGAGAGTCCCAGGAAGTGTGGTCCTTGTCCAGCTGAAAAACAGTCCAGTGTAAAACCAAGATCCGCTTCTCAAGGAAGGAAACCGAGAGGCTTTGTGAGATGAAATGCATTTACTGGTTAGTACATTTGTTTGGGCATGTTTCATAAATTGTCGTTTTTAAACACGTGAACACAAGAGAGAGATACATGTGGCGGTCGTGATCAATGATATAAGTTTTAATGTTTTTGCAGCTAACAGTGAAGCAGTAACAGGACAACAGTGAAACATCCCCTCATCACGTTTGTTGTCAATCATCTGAACTCTCAGAGAGGAACCGGGATGTTGGAGAGATCACAGCTTTATTGAACATCTTTGTCCGCATTTCCTAGCGAGCCTGCGCCCTTTGACCCTCCACCCCCTCCGGCAATGAAACTATGGTATTCCCTTTCAGGTATCAGTAGATCACAATGACCAGAACTGTCAAGTCAAACCTTATTTTGTACATTCCATCAGACAGCTGTTTTTTAGGGTTATTGTTTATACTGTCCAACCAGAGAATGTGTCATCATGGCAAGATAACGGCAGTTCAGTTGAAATCTGGACAGGAAGTAGTTCACATCAAAACGAAAAAGAGCCTTTTCTCAAATCGGTAAAAGATGCTGAAATCGCTTGTCAGTGGCTCCAAAAACAGGCAGCGTCAGCTTTTAGTCAATGCAAGCGGTGTAGCTGAGGGAGAGAACCAAATAAATCCATGATATCTTACAGTGTAGGAGCACCTCAGCATGTATTTTTAAATACAAATGTATTTTTAAATGCAAATATTTACTTTGTAAAACAAGAAGATATGTAACGACCATCTGCCGACCCCTCTGTGATGTACTGCTTTCTGCAATTTTGTCAGTATAGAGCTGGGATTGTAACATTCATATCCATGTCTGCCCTGGGAAAGTGTTTTCTGTCCCTCAGAGAGAGGGAGATGCCGGGGGGTGGGCGCCTGTTGAAGCCGCAGCACCGAGAGTGTAGCTGAGCGTCCTTGTAAGGGGGCTAAGGCTGGACCTCCTCAGCTAGAGCCACTCAAATCACTGCTAGAGAGGGAGACGTCCGACAGCACTGAAGCGACAGCAAGGCAAAGCTCGTTTTCTTCATTCACGTGAAAAAACAAAAACAAAACAACAGCGGGGTTCTTATCGAAGGCATCCGTTTTCCTGCAACGATTCAGATATTAATGCCTAAATTCATTCAAGAGCCGGACCCAGTTTTTAGATTTTCCATCAGTGACAAATTCCACAGCAAGTTATTTTCCCCACAGAGCTACGGCACGAACGGCACGCGTGTCTCCGTTCACCCTCGACCACACGGCTGCGACTTTGACACGCGGCGCTAATTTAAAGGGTCAGTTCATTCAAATTACGACAAACGGTTTCTCACTTACCTCTGATGAAAGTTACACTTGCGGACAGTTTGGTTTGACTGAAGCAGAAACAAAAAGAGATAGCAACCTCTGACATTTCTGTTCATAAAAAAAAAGGAACCGACAACATTTTCTTCAAAGTTTACCCATAACTCATCTGGACTGCTTTTTTTTTAGTCAGTTTAGAACTTGAAATGATTCAACCAAAACGATCTGCAAGTCCCGATACAACAACAACTGCGGTCTGGACCCAACGAGGGGCAGACAGCTGATTCTAAAGGTAGGGTGTAAGACAAAAACAACAAATCTGCTTCACAGACATATTCATCTTTTGAAACACTGAATGGTTTTACCTGTCTGAGTAGATACAATCTGACAAATTGACCAGGCCATGTACATTGGCCGATAACAGCTCATGACAAATACTGCATTGGTGTTTTTATGCTAATCAGTCACAAGATTTGTGAGCAGAGAAATGCCAACGATGTGTTTGAAGTCATTTAAAGTGTTGCCATTGCACAGACTGTCCAGCAGGGGGCGGTTGATTTGAACCCTGCCTAGTGTTAAGTCCATATCTTGCTCTCAGTTATGTAAGTAAGTGTGTTTGTATAATTGCCATCGATAGTGACATCAGCCAGACACCAGTCACAAGCACATAGAGCTTGGTACCACTACACTAGAGGTCAGTGAGGTGATTTTGAAATTTGAGTGATCTGTTCCTTCAACGGTTCTGCATGTAGCCCCTCAGCTGTAAGTGAAGCATCAGACTGCTGGGAAAGATTTGGCTGAGATCATCCAAGACACAAAAAAAAAAAAAAAAAAGTCATCCGAGTTGTTTTCCCACTGCTTCATTGTGATTCAAAAGCTGTGCGAGCGAACAAGAGTTCACCTCTGTAGTGAAACAACTGATCGGAATGGAGTCTGATGGAAAATCGTGTAAAAACATCTCCTGAAAAACCAAAACGCTGAACTTTGCTTTCACGGGATATCTGACAGGAAGGAGTGGAGAGGAAGAGCAAGATGCACAGGTAAACAGGCTGGCAACACATACACACACACACTCACACACACACAAATATACAATATTGGTCCCCATTGAAGTGCCCTTAAGGGTTTAATAGTTTATTAAGCACTTAGAAGTATGGGTCCGTCTACAGACAGATAACTGCAAGCTGGTGTAAGGCTGGTAATCATCAGTGGAGCACTTGGGCACCCAGAGTTCTGTTCATATTGACTGATCTGTTTATACTGGCTAACACACTCACGCGCTCACGCTCACATGTGAAGCCACACCCTAAGATTAACGACAAAAGGGAGGCTTAAACACCTCTGTGCATGTAGCATCTTCCTCTTTTCACCCCGACCATGTCCCTTGTTTTAAAGAAACGGTGATGAGCTGTGTCTTTAGAATTCGTGGCTCGCTCAGTAAGAAAAGCATAAACAAAGGGCTACATGAACATACACGTTTGCATATAAATTATTGGCATTTTAATTATTCTAGGTCAGTACTAAGCTGGAAAAAAAGATCAAATAAATTGAAAACAAGACCGCCGAAGCCTGTTTGTGTAAAACAATATACCCACTGCTTCAACACATTCCACTGTTTGTAATCTCTCTCCACCACGCAGTTCAAAAAGGAGTTTTCTTAGGGTCCGCTTTCGTTTCTTTTCAAAGAAAAAAAACAAGACAAGAAGCCTTCAACTGAAACTTAGGTGTACAATCTGCTGTATCACTTCACTGTACAAGTGTCAAAAATATCCAACATCTTCCATTTTCTCTGCTCTTCCAAGTGATGATGTCGACGATCGTGGGTTTGAAATTTCACGGATGCGAGTGTGGGGTCCAGATACTGCCGCGTACGTAGCCCTGGAGAACATGGTTTTGATCTGCGACGAGTCTCGTGGCGTGCAGAGCTACACTTGTACAAATACAAAAGCAAAAAAAAAAAAAAAAAAAAAAAGTCCTCCGATTCCAAACTGAACAGAAAAAGGCGAGCGAGACAAGAGAAGAGGAGAGGTCATCTGTCGTCCTTACAGGACATTTGAGGTTGTTTTTTTTTTCTTTTTTAGATCCCCTGCCCCCCCCCTCAGTCGTGTTTCCTCTTTCTCTTGGAGAAATGCAACAGTCTGCTCTGTGGGGTGAAGCTGCATCCAGTCTAGAGTTGCATCTCGGTGGTTTGTGTGGGTGTCAATGAGGTTTGATAACGGTGTATTCTCTACTTTTTTCTTTTTCTTTTTTATTCCACGACTAAGTGTGTGTATGTCTGTGTGTGTACTGGCAGCTGCGCTGACTATGAAGCCAGCCTACTTGCCGGTGATGCTTGAATTTACTGCGTGTTACTAATTAACTGTGTGCAACTGAAGCACCACATTTGGGCTCATTGTGTGTCCTCACCAGGCTAAAGCCCATGGTCTTTGATTTCTCTCTTCCCTCATAAAATCAGCCGAGACAGGGACGTGTGGGGCCTAGGCTCTGAGCCAATAGGAAAGCCTGTACCACCTCCTGGGTCTGCTGGGGTGTAGTGTTGACGTCCTCCAAAGCGTCTGCCACGGCAAACTGCCGGTCCCTCAGCTGGTTCCAGTTGGACAGTACGTTGTGGTATTCAAACACCTTCTCGTAGTTTCCCACTGAGTTGTAAAGTTTGATCAGGCCCCGGTAGTCGTACTCCAGCCCGCTGTAACCCTCTCCAAACAGCTTCTTACCTGTGAGGACATCAGAAGTGTGACATTAGAAGCCATTGCTAACCAGTGAGCTAAGTAGCTAGCAGATTTGACATGTGTAGACCATGTATGGTATCGCAGAAAAAGTCAAGATATAGTCAAAGAAGGAGAGAGCTCTGAGTGTTTGAGCATAATTATATGTCATTCACAGCTGTTACCGACAATATAGCAAAGTTGTAATCTATATAACCTCTATAATCTGCAAGTTAGGCATTTAGGGCACAGCTGAAATCAATTGTTGAAACTTTTTTTAAGAAAATTGCTCTTTAATCGAAATCAGGGTAAAAGTTTAAAATAATTAGGATTCCGATTTGAGGCTACATCGGCTAGCCCTACCCCGAAGCCTGGCGCGCCCTACCCTCGGGCTGCAGCGGCACCTTAAAGAGGACGAGTCGCAGCGAGAGGGGCTGGACCCCCTCTCTTGCTAGTTTGAGTTGGTGGGAGGTGCTTAGTAAAATAAAACAAGGTTTTTGCACTGAGTATTTTAAAATCATACGTGTCGGCTCCTGTGGCTTTACCTGACCCAAAACATTTCATTGCTTAAAGGTGGCAAATGTGAAAATGTGTTGCTTTTCTTCGTCATACATCACAGTAAATTCAATTTGGGCTCTAAAAATTGACTGTGGATATTTTCCTTGTGTTTTGATGTTTATAAAATGAAGCAAATTTATCTGATAATGATGAAAATAACCATTTGATGCAACCCTAAATTAAATTAAACTTGGCTGGCTGCAAATGGCTAACAAAAGCCCCACAAACGGCTATTAAACTTTGGACAGATATTGAGCATTAGAGGTCAGTTTCAACGAGAGAGAGAGAGAGAAACATATTAAATCAGTGTGACTAAGCTTTGGCTCAAAACTCGGTTCAGCTTTGGAGCAGCATTCCTGGGAGCCAACAGAAAAACTATTTTTTCTGAACTCCATGAGAAAAGGGAGTGACCAGGGCAGTATGACAAAGACCAGAGGGATGTCCAGATGTGTTTAAGATCAACCTAGGCTTTCTGTCAACTGGCATGTGTCCATTTAACTAGGGTCAATCGCCATGGTAACCTTTGCTGAATGACTAAACTGCTCTGAAGCAGGTTCAGTCCATGAATGAACACTGGTGCCGGTCTGAAATTTAATATTATTTTTATATATCAAATAAGTCTACTTACTTTACTTTTAGCTGTTCTTTTTATTACCATAAATAGCTTTTAAGAATACTGTCTTTTAATAAGACATAAAATCAGAACAGGATTAGAATATAGTTGGATTTCGTGTATGACTACATGCTGTTTCTAGAGCAGCAAAGTCATCGTACAATAAGATCTCAAAGGTAGCTAAGCTAAAAGCAAAAATGCAATGGCAGTTTTGTTTTTCATGTAATCTAAAGCAAATAATAGGTTATGCATAAATTCTTCTTTTGAATTAGTGTCTCAAATAAATGGTGTGAGAGGGAATGAATAGATGACTTTTGATGGTAATGTGTCTGTGGACAGAGCATTTTCACCCATGAACATATAACCAGCCTGCTCTTCTTCTGGGATGGACAAAAGTCCTACATTTACAATAAAGTTCTTAAAGGTAGATCTGGCTCTTTCTTTTTGAAAAGATAAAAAAAAATGTAAACGCAGCATGAGCAACCCCTCCGTCCCGTCCCTGGACTGACCAATAGCGATGGAGCGCAGGTATAGCCTCTCTGCGTCTTCATACTGGTTCATGTCGTAGTTGTAGAGGGAGGCCAGGTGACCCACGGACAGAGCCACCTCATAGTCCTCGTGACCTAGAAGCTGCTCCTTGATCTGGATGGCTTTGATGTGCATCTCCTCTGCCTCCTGGTAACCCGTAAAACCAGACACACAAAGACAGAGATACGGATCAAACATCGAGATACGGATCAACAGTGACAGTGACATAGCAGCAGTGTAGCTGCCGTCAGAGTGGACATACAACGGTGTGCTGATTGGCAAAGAGCGGGAATCCAGAACAAGAACAGACAGACAGACAGATCTATCCACCTTGAACTTCCTCATGGATTGGTAGAGTCGTCCGAGGTTGCCGTAGTGTTTGGCTGTCTGGACGTTGAACTCTCCGAAGGCCTTCTTAGCTAGCTGCAGCGAGGAGAGGTGAAGGTCATGAGCCTCTTGAAGAAGGCGTTCTTCTGTCTCCTTATTGTGGCAGTCGATGGCGATTTCCTCCAGAATCAGAGCTGAGCGGGTGATGAAAGAACATGTTAGGCCTGCGCCCAGGATTTAACAGTGGAGCCACAGAACCACGTCGTGTTTTGGCACCAAATGTAAAACTCAGGGTGGATTTTATCAGTGTGCATACAACAGGAATGTTTTCCAGTCAAATGAGGCTGTTTATTTAGTAAAATAACTCTTTTGTTGAAGTGAACTGAAGAATGTGAACAATCCATCTCCAGTAAGCAACTGCTAACAGAACGCACATCAGAAAGGAAACATCTTCAGTTCGTGACTCACGGCCACTTCAGAGCTGATTTCTCATTGGCTATGCAACCTCTAAATATGACCTTTAACATCTATAACTAGCTCCTTTGTAATTTGTGCAAATGTTCCTTTTGGGTGCCATAAAGAAACCGTAAAGCAGCCACCGCTCTGAAGAGAAACTTGAATGTGTTACAATAAAATTCAGCAGCAAATCAGCAGCATGGCCATTGTTCTTGCATTCAGATAGCATGCCTGCCTGCTACGGATCATTTTACCCTACACACAGTGGGCAAAAGCCCAGCATCTCTAGGAAACTTGCCTTACCTTTGACTCTCTTGGAGGAGGCCAGCAGCAGATGGTCCTCAGGCAGAATGTGAGTTATGATGTCTATGGCACGTTCTGCATGGAATCTGGGGGACAAACAGAGCAGCTGACCCAAACATATCATGTAACTCAGAGTTGGCTCGGAACTGTATTCTAGTCAGGATAAACACTTCCAAGAAAGTCAAGTGTTTCCCTTGAAGACAGTTGTTTTGAAGCTTATATCAGGGTTACAGAGGTCAGGGAATTACCCAATTTTTAAATCAGGCCCTTTATATAAAGTAAAGGCTGAAACAGAGTAAAGTGGGAAACGCACTCTCCACTCCGCCATCTGGGCAGCATCTATATGTGTTGAAAATAATAAATGCTTTTTAATGTATGAAATGGCACACATCCAAAGCAGGCAACTGTGTTACATAAACACCAGTACAGTAAGGAACAGAACAGACCGTCGCAGCATGAGTCATGATCTTGTGCTTCGTCTATAAGGGAGCTCATGTCTAATGTAATTATCTGGACAGTCTATGAGTAGTTGTGAGCCTGTAAGATTCATTGTACTCACAGAGCGTTGTCAAATTTCCCAGAGCTGTACTGATGCACATATGAGGAGTAGGCCAGGTCTTCATGGGCTGTGGCGACGTGGATGTTCTTCCCCCCGAATACTGACTGTCGGATATCCAACGCTGTCTGGAATGTGCACGGAAAGAAAGGGCCTTTGTTTGCATACACATAACACATACATAACATTTGTGATGTAAGTGTGGAAATAATCACACTACTTACCTGGTAAATAGCAACCGATTGGCATATGTTGTCTACATTTAATAAGTAAAATCCATAATCTAGAAGCGTGTCGGAGTACTTGGGATGCTTGTGTCCAAAATGCTCTCTGTAAGACAGAAAAAACACAGAATCAGAATTCACGCTAACGAAGGGAATAAAAATAACGAAGAGTCCTTATAAGACACAGCGGGCTACCTTGCTAGAAACACTGCATGTTTGATCAGCTGCTCCGCTTTTCTGAACTCTCTCTTCACCACGCAGGCCTGCGGCAGAAAGACGAGTCAAACCACACACTCACACACCGATGTCTGCACACAAGCTTTGCACGCCGGCTGCAACAGACTGCTGCTCTGTAGATACAGCCTCTGAAGACGCTCAATAACTCAATCAAACGTCATAATAGAAATGAGCATGGTTTACCTTGGAGGCTTGCCGAAGGACATCAACCACTACTTTAACAGGCAGCCCTGGAGTAATTTCCTTCATAGCCTCTATACACCACCTGTATGCCTGGAAAATAAAAAAAGACCAATGGTTCAGAGTCAAATATGTCTCTATAGTAAATAACAACTGGGCAATGCTGTAAAGCATGCTCAGAATTAAGAACAAATATGAAGGCATACGCTTTTATTATCTATGGATATGATATCATTGTCACATACCTCATCGTAGTGGCTTTTGGCGAAGAGCAAGGCACAAAGCTCGCCGTACAGCGCTGCCTTGTTGGCCTGGTGGCCATGTTTGGCTAGTTTGTCCATGTAAGACTGAGCGAGCTTGAAGGTCTCCTCCCCCAGGTGGTACTTACAGTTGCCATTGCGGACATGAAGCAGCCTGCGGAGGCAAGACGGGGATGAGCTCGGATGTGTCCACCGCTTTATTAACTGGTGGCTTTGTTTAAATTCACTTTGCATTGTCTTTTTATATTTTCATCACGTAATGTTGTCTGCACGTTTAATGGTTCATTGTTTTTACAAAATGTGCTATACATATAAAGCTGCCTCACTCCACTGAGTGCATGCTTCTCTCATTCAGTCATTATTTAAAACCAAGGTGGCAATGAAGCACCGACACACTTCAACCAAGAACATGAATAAATTTGGTTTGTTAATTATCACAACTGTCACTGCGCAGTGTACTTTCACTGTTTAATAGCTAAGTTTTGCTATTTCTAGCACAGTATTAGAACAAGCTGTGACTCGTGAATCTCATCTTGTCAGTATGACGAATTACTGATCTCAATTAGAGGCTGTGTATGCAGAGTCTGATGTTTACTGAGATCCACCGACTGGAGAAACAAAACATGTCAATAAAGACAGAGTGAACTTTTGCTGAATAGAAGCTACATAATATGATACAATATATAATATGAGCACAGCAAGTCAGATTAACCAGGTAAAATCCTTCCAGTTAAGGTTTGTGTGTGTGTGTGTGTGTGTGTGTATATATAAAAAAAACAAAAACAAAAACCCATTGATTGAGCGTCCACAGGTTTTGAGACTGACCTGACACAGCATTCCACAGCCCGGAAGCAGTGGAGGACCTCGCTGTGGAGGGTGCACAGCTGCAGGCACGACAGAAACACTTTCTCCGCATCTCCATACCAGCCCGCATCGGACAAGAAGCCGCCTAGTATCGAAAAAGCATCAGATCAGTCCAGCTGTCAGAAAGTCAGCGGGGGGAGGGGTATAAAGCATATTTTCAGAATGCTCTATTCTAAATAAACCTGCAGGGCAAATTAAGTGTGGGAGCAACACATCTCACACTGTCCTAACTCATCACTAGTGTGCAAGTACACAATGAACTAGAAGTATGGTTAAATTACCAATGACATTTTCCATAACGTCCAAAGGTAGTATAGAACCTGAGTTGAACCTGAGTTATTCTAGGGCTTGGCCTAGAATAACCTGCTTGGATAAGACCACGGGCCTATCTTTGATATCATCATCAATTACACACCAAGTAGTGGCAGTCTGTACAGATGTGGAGGTAGAACGCTGAATAATGTCTGTTGCCCACAGTGAGCAATGCAGTTCTTGCTTGATGTGGACCGGAGCAATGCCATTCAGGTGAGGGTTTTATGAAATACATGACGTTTTACATGTCATGTCCATGAACGTGAGTCACTGCAGTAAGGAAAGACTGACTGCATCATTCTGGTAATGATCTGGCTCATGTCTGACATCTGATGTATTTTGGGCTGCATCAAAGCAAAGCAGCACTGGCTCTATTAAAGTATACCAATGACTTGCTGAGTGAGTGAGTGATATTGGTTTTTGCGTTTTAAGTAGCAACAGACAGTCCTCAAACGCACCCTCGTGATGCTTTTAAGCTTTGCTTCACTCTTGGTGGCTTCCGCAGAAGGGACAGAGACTTTTTTAAGCTCGCCGCGTGAACTGTTGCAGCATTCTCTGAGGTTCCAGGGAGCGTACAAACAAAACATTTTCTAATGAAGCAAGACGTTCACGAGCACCGCCACAAGAGCACCGCTGACCAAACACGGCTGATATTTGTCATTAACTGAAGCATTTAAAAACTCATTGGACAGCATGTTTTAGATTCTTTACACATATTAATTCAAAAAGCTTCACACAAGTGGTGCAATGGCATCATTTTTAGTGCACGCGTCCTCATGTTATGGGCATTATGTAGAAAATAACCAGGCTTTACAGCAAGGTGTGGGCAGTCCTTATTAACAGTCCAGCCATAAAAAGCACTAAGCATGTTTTGAGCTAGTCTTGTTCATCAGTTAAATCTTTGATAACTTCAGTGCACACTCCACTTATTCATCCATTCTTTTTCACAGACTACTTCAGTGTTTGCATCAAACTCTCTGCTCCCCATCCCACAACTCACCCAGCACAAAGCCGAACTGGATGGCCTTCTCTTTGACGTGGGCGTCAGACTCTGCGATGTAAGAGCAGCGGCGGCTGAAGGAGTTTGCCAGAACTGAGGCCACTTTCACACCGTGGTCCATTAGGGCCTGAAAGCAGTGGTGCAAGAGGTGTCTGCAGTGGGGGGAGACACAGGAACAGACGACATCAGTGAGAGGCATTACTGGGTATTGATTAATATGTTGTTTGTTACATTTACCCTTACTTAAAAAAAAAAAAGATACCATTGGTACTATCAGCCGTCACAAACACCTCATGCTAATCGGTGAATGACAAGGCTGAAGACTAGTGCTATTGTACTCTCACTAACTCTAGATGATGACATAATAGAGAAAACATCAATAATGCACCTTAACCTAGAGGGTGCTATATTGTGCACAGGGTATTGACCAAGCTCTTTAGTTAGTTTAGTTGAAATAGTCTAATTTAATTTAAGCAAGTCCTTTTCCTACTCTGATGTTTCACCAGCACCAGTGTGCGACATTAAACTTAAAATGGTTGTTTTAAATTAATGGAACTGAGAAGGAGAAGACACTGGGGCTTCTCGTGTCCCAGCAGAAGGAGAAGAAATAAAAAGCAAACCAAACACGCTGGTCACCGGAGACGATGCCTTAATAGTTTAGAGAAATATAGCTTATTCAGAATGGCTCGAAACAGTAAACACTGGGAAGTCCAGTTCTGCACAATTCTGCTTCAACTAACAATCATCTTGATTGTTTTGGAGAAATCAGATTTTCATCTCCTCAATGAAACATTCTGTGTGTAAAATGTCTAATTACATATGAAAAACGGCAACTGTAATTTCCAAAGTGACTTTGGTTTTTGTCAGTCCAAACTCAAAGACCACTTTGATTCGATTTCATTTCACACAAGTCAAGGAAATAAGGACACAATCAAATTCATTTTAGAAGATGGAACCAGGATATGTTTGCCATTGCGTCTCAAGAGCTATCCGACAGTGATTATTTGATTATTAAAACAGTTGCAAATAGGTGTACCATATACAAGACAAGTATTGTTTCATCATTCAGTAAGAGTGGTAAGGTTTTGCTATGGTCCATACATGAAAACAATATCAGACCATTTACACTATTTAATATATGCAGCTTTTAGCATACATAGCATAAACTGCTCTGATAACCATCCTTTTAAAAAGGGACCACAGTTTCCAGTACCGTTTTGTAAGACGACTGATGGTCAGATTAGATGGTGCGAGGTTTCGGGTACAGCTTTGTCCTTTTGTGTTCTTACCTTTTGTCTGAAGCCCGCAGTACTTTAGCAAACACCTCCAGCTCACAGAACTCTCCTCCCAGCTGGCAGAGCCGGCCCTGCTGGTAAAGCTGAGAGAGACACAGAGGTGGAGGGATAAAGTGAGCAGACGCTCACTGACAATACAGATGTAAACACATCCATAAGGAGTGTCTGAAGGTAATAACTGTTTGATAAATGAGGTGCAACAGCAGACAGAATGTCTCATCTGTACCTACAATGGTAGCGCCTCTGTCCCATTTACTTGTTTCTATTACGAGTGTGTTTCAAGAGATGCTTTGAAATTGCTGTCTGCTGTTCAGGAGTTGAAACAAAACAAATTTGCTGATGTCTAGCCTGTCATCAAAATGCACTGAGCTGGAAGTTGTTATATTCAGTGGCTCTCGATGGTGGGGTCTATGGGGGGACACTGCCAGCCTGAACTGTAGTTATTATGTTAGAAATAGATTGTGTGAGAAATAGGGTACTTTGGGCTAAGCCACAGACAAACTCAATATAAACACATTTTTCTAGTGCTGAAAAAGGCTTTCTAGTGATTTTTTAGCAAAGGGAGACATGCATGTCACAGCATCATGCTGGAAAAGGGCGAGAATTAGCATATATACCCAGGAGTTGTGCTGCAGACACAATAGTGACTGCTGATTGTAACTGAAGCTGAAAATACCTGTGATTACTGCAGGGCCATTTGATGCATGCAGATTACACCATTTCACATTGATGACAAAAGGCAAATGTTAGCGGATGAAAGGAACTAAATTAACTTAAGCTCTGTGCTTAATGTTGGCAGTAGTTTGAGGGATGGGTGTTGTGACGGCATTGTGATGGTTGGTTTAAGCAGGTCGTAAGCCCTTTTTATCCTTTATGGTTTCTGAAGACAGCAATTCAAAGTGCGTAGCCCAGTTTTGGACTTAAAATCATGACATTTACATTTACAAAATGTTTTATCTTAAAAAAAAAGAGCCCAGTTCACAACCATGATAACACAGACAACAAAACCAATTCTCAGTTTAGCTCAGTCAAGACCAGAATTCCAGATTATTCCTCCTTCTGACACAACGGCTACAGAAGTGGCTTTTGTTTCACCGTGGACCATGAATCGTATGTCATGCATTTGTTGAATGTCTGATGGCTCACCACTAACACTTTGGACCCAATTCATCTTGTCAATAAAAACAATGCTTGTCATTATTCTACATACAAACATCTAGTTTCTTAGTCATGGAAAAAAAAGGGTGCTGATGAGCACCTTCCACCACAGTTTTCAGGAACAAATCACTTGTTCATGCTTTTGTAAGCATGTCATACTTTGGTACAGGACGCAACCATGACTGCATTTGGATATAGGGATACAAATAAATGTAGTTTTTGTATGTTTGGCTTATATTAATATATATAGGCACACGGAAAGATCAAGGACGCAATCTAAAAACAATTAAATCACATTATTTATCTTATCTGGAATCTTACTGGTTGGTAATTATTTAATGTAGCCCAATGTAATTCTGTGTAACTATGTGTGGACAGTTATGGGGCTGCAGCTGTAGCCTCAGTTATTTTAGAAAAGTGACCATCGGTTAATTTGTGACAGACTTGTCACACTGAGGGATTAAGTGAATGTGAAACATGACTGAGTCATCACATGAAGCCTCTCTGTATGAAAGGGGTCTCAGCAAAGGTGATTCACTCTTTCGATCTACCTCCAAAACGCATATTCTCAACGTCTCATTTCACTCCAAGTGGAAGCTCTTCATGAACTTCTTCACACTGGTCTAGCTTTTGTTCCCGGTTATCAGTCTTGAACAAAAACAAACCAAAGAAAAGATACTGAATATTGTGTATCAGGGTCCCCATTATCTGTTGCCTAGGAAACAACTACTCTTCGTGTGGTAGTAGGGTTCATATATCACAGAAAGAAGAGAGCAGGATGATTTAATTAACACCATTTACAAATCCTGAATGCACAAAATCAGAGGTTCGTGGTAAATTTTGATAAAGAAATCAGCAAAGTCAACCATTGCTAGCATTTACGACACCATACGAATGCCAGAATTTTATGGACGTGCATTATGAAAAAGTGATCATTACTTTTCTGATAACAATATGTCATATTTTTATTTATTCTCGGGAGACCACATCAGTGCTTTGGCAGGGCACGTAACGACTGTCATCACATACTTTTGATTTTTAGATTTACTTTCCATCCCTGCCTAAGAGATTTTTTTAATTAACAATCAAAAAAGAGCTTCCTTGTTTCTGTGGTTGCTGCAAAACTCCAACGTTGATGAATAGTACCATGCCAGTGCAGTATAATGGCATGTAGATGGTTTGATGTCACCTAGTTTACTTCAAGTCCAATCGGTCCCACATCACATCACCTCTATCTCACAAACTCTATTTGACAATGACTGACTTTATGTCAATAAAGTGTCAAGTTAGAAAACTTACTAGAGCCTTCAGGCTAGATACATGTTTAATACACTGTGACTTTTCTAACTATATATATTTATAACGATATCTATGGTTTTTCAATATTATGTCACAACATAGCATTTAAGCAACCATGTAAGGAATTTCTGAGGCAAACGTCTGACTCTACATTGATCATAACATATGCAGAAATCTTAACTGAGCATTGAAAAATTAAAATGTGAAGCCATAAAGGAGTGCATATTGGTGTCTGGTCAAGGAGGACTCTTTATCCAACCGCAGCAGCCAGTGTACATCATAAATAAGACTTAATTCAGTGAGCTGATCCTTGTATATATGACCTTATATAGGCAGGAGTAGTCACCCTTGGGTTGTGTGTTACTGCTTATGGCTCAAAAGCAGGACTGTTTTCAACGTGGACTTTAATTGAATGTCATAGGGAACAAAAATAGTTGTTTTCAAATTTGCAATGTTTTAACATAGGCTACTGCTGTTTACAGTTGGCTGTGTATGACAGCTGACTGCTTAAAAACGCTCATATCTGTTGTAACAAGTACGTTTGCCTATACAGGAAAAGGTTACTTGCCTGTATGAGATCAAAATATGTTGTTGACAACAGAAAACCTCCAAAGCAGTTTACATGACAACAATGACACAATTCATTTACAGTAACTGATGTAATTAGCTACATGAGCAATTCTGTTCGTGGCTTTTTATTCAACAAGCGTTCATTGTACGTATATCAAAGATCAGTTACGTTGAATTTTAAGACAGTGTAAGACACTGTAAGTTGACGGTGAGTTAGCTAGAGCCGAAAAGAGCAGTCTTTGGTCTCCAAGACGTATCGTAACATTATCGTAATTTAGCTAACGTTAACGTTAGCAGCAATGTTAGCAGCTGATGACATGAACCCTACAGTCTAGAGACAGCCAGATATAAGCCTCTTGAGTGTTTAATCTTACCTTATAATAGACATCGAACTGTATATTTTCTGGGAGCGAGCGTATGTCCCTTCTTGATCGGCTGTAATTGTCCACCACAGCCGAGATAGCGGTGTTGTACAGTGTTTCTGGGATCCATTCGAGCTCCACAGCAGCCATGTTGTTTTCCCTCTCCAAAAAACCCCAGCAGCTACAGCCCTCCCCAACTCTCCCTACATTCGCTACCTTACTGCGATTAAAGCACTTCCACCGCGAGTCCTCATATAACATTCACTTCAAGGTGAGGCTACAAATAATGTTACCGTCGCTAAGTTACCGCTGCAACTCTAAAACCGCTGTTTCATTTCCATTTTTCTCCTTCATCTCCAATTATTCGTCGACCCTACAGCAGTTCCGTGCCCCCGTCCCGACGCAAACATTCGCTGGCGCTGACGCAGTGACGTAATTGTGCAGTCGATGCAAAAAAAAAAAAAACAAAACGAAGAAATTTCACGTTTTGTTCGCCTAATCTGGGAATTATGTTAATATTTGTTTATTCTCGTTGATTCTCTCGCAGTTGTTATTAATGTTTCTCTTACATAATAATGTCATGGAGCCACCTAAAACACCAAAAACCTAGCTGACAGATTAAATGTACATATACAAGGAGGAATCGGACAATACAAAATAAACACACTGTAATTTCTCCTTGGTGACTTCATGAATTTTACCCTTGGTTTCCCGAAATCAGGCTTTTATGTTTATGTGACAAGCACTAAGAACTCCTTGACTTATTTTCTGTGAATGCAAATATTCAAATGAAGTCAAATCAAAACCATTGTTTCACAAATAAAAGGAATGTCCCTTTCCAAATACGCACATTAGGAAAACCAATAATTTAATAGGCCTAAAATTAAAATTTACAATATAAATAATATAATAATAACATAATATATACAATTATGATTATAGCCATAAACTGAAAACGTGTACATATGTATAAAGTATGTTGAAGTTAAAAATTATGCTAGTCTTAGATTTATATTCGTTCTATGATTTTGTCTATTGATTATTAAGTAGAACTCTTAGATGTAACATTATATACATATATACTGTTTTATCAGGCAATTATTCTTTTATTTATTATTCAGAGAAAAAAACACAATGAATAAACAGCATTCCTTCAAACCATTTTTTAAGAAATGTCTCAAAGGAATGTCTTGTGTAGTACCTACTTATTAAGCTACTGGTATGGGTACACCTGTTCATCAATATTGCTTCTTTCAAATGCAGACTGTACTGTCTGGAGAACCAAAACTGCCAAAATCAAAAATTACCTTATCAATTAATATACTATTAAATGCAACAAAATGATAGGATTAAAGTGCTGAATGTCAGCTTTAACTCGGGTGTTTGCAAAATTATATACACTGGTCCCCAATTTAAAAAATATTAAATGTTTTGGTGACAAATCCTTAACTGTCAATGATGTCAATGATGAAACTGTAAATCACATTTCCCGGTGCTTTCTGCTTGTTTTGTCTTCATTTGGTAATGTAAAACTCCTTAGTTGCCTTTGTCACACACAGAAACATGATATCTAGTAAAACTGAGAATGCATCAGATCATTGGACAGAGTTTTGCTTTCAAAGAAAGCAATGCTTCTAAACACACACCCTAATAAAAAAAAGACATTTTTTTCAATCTTTCACTTAACATTCTTCTGATTTTCTTCTGATAATTCAACATCTATGGCCTTCTCTACAGGCTTGCACTTCTTTGGTTCTCATGCTAAGGGATTACAGACTCAATGCAAATGCTACATCAAGAAGTAATCCTAAACATCCCTTGTAAAGCTCTACGACGTAATATTAAAGCTGGAAGTTAATGTTTTTCTCTCGTAGTCATTGTTTCATTTCAAACCAAAAGTTTTAAAGTGCAGAGATAAAACAAGTTAAATGAAACACCGTTTTTCATATTTTATATTGCTGTATACAAACATTCTTATTGATTCCACATCTCCTTCGAAGTCGCTACATGTGGTTGGTAACCAACCACTAGAGGGCAAACAGCATACTTGGCGTTGCCACGTTCACGCCTAGAAGAAGACAGATTTTGACGTCAACACGTTGGAGCATGCCTACTACGCTCGCACATAAACAAAGGCAGGACGCTGCTTTACAAATAACGTTACTCTTCTGTGATTTTATATGCTAACATCACCGAAAAATTGGAGAGTGACTTATTTCCGGGGCCATGGAGAACGCATTATTGATGCGAGTTAGTGTTTTTACCGACCAAGGAGGCAGGAAATACATGGAAGATGTGACCGAGGTCATAGTAGAGCCCGAGCCGGGAGAAGATGAGCCGACGTCGGACGAGCAGGATGATAGCCTTGGGGGGGACTGCACAGTCCGTTCGCTTCCTAGAGACACGCATCCAGACCGGACTGATGAATCCGCGAGGTCCCCTCACGCTTCAATTGTAACATGTGAAACCTTACAAACGGTGGTCGACAATATATCAGTGGAAACATCTCTACAGGGAAGTCGGAGCCCGCAGCAAGCTCAGCCGAGCACCGCAAGTCGTTCCCGCCGTTCCGTGGCGTTCTTCGCTGTGTTTGACGGACACGGGGGTCGCGAGGCTGCGCAGTTTGCACGAGACTATTTGTGGGAGTTCATGAAGAAGCAGCGGGGATTCTGGTCAGACTGCGACCGGGAGGTCTGCTCAGCTATACGTAAAGGATTTGTTGCCTGCCATCACGCTATGTGGAAAAAGCTCCGTAAGTTTACCAACACGATTCCAAGTTATGACACATCGTCAGGTTACGGTCATAGCTGTCCGTAGGTACTGCTGTACCCCATGTCTGCTCCTCCACTGACTGAGTTGCATGAACGTCACATCGAATCACTGAACTAGACTGTGGCCTGCATACACCCTAAAAGTTTTGACTTACTATGAGCCTTAGCGCATTGCTAGCCAAAATAAAGTCACAATTACCAGAAGCTTCTGTGGACGCAGGGACGTCAAGTCATGCTCTCTTGACTTTATAGCCATGTAAATTGTAAAAAGCCCATCCTAAATGAATTGGCGTTATTTCAGTTTGCTGTGTCATTTCAAAATGATTTGCGGGGCTAACAGTTTTGGCAACCAAAGCCATCGCAGCTAGCAGAGTTAGCAGTAACGTTAGCCACCGGCTTCATTCCAAACAAAGCCTGTCACATCTGACACAGACTGCCGGTCAACAATTTAGAAGTAATTAATGAAATTATTTTCTGTATTTGTAGTCAGTACGTATTTTATTTGTTGTACTCTACATGTGTAGTCTTTAATCTCAATGTAATTTATTTGGCTATTGGCCCTAACAAAATCTATTGAATAGCGAACTAGCCGGTTTGTGTTGCGCAAACAAGCATGTGTCTGCCTGGATATGCCTGGGCATGTTAACCGTGTTACTGTTGGCATAAACACACGGTGTCTATGAAGTGCATGACTAACTTATATTTCATCGTATATACCGCAGTTCTTAGGTTTACAGTTTGACAGGTAAATGCAAAGTATTTTGGGATTGTAATAACACAGTGGAATGGACAAGAAGAAGTTTAAAAGCACTTAATTGCAATATATTGTTAAATATATGCATTTTCTCTCTTTCATCTTGTCAGCCGAATGGCCAAAGACACTAACAGGCCTTCCCAGCACATCAGGCACCACTGCCAGTGTCGTGGTCATCCGGGGAAACCGCATGTATGTGGCTCATGTTGGGGACTCTGCAGTGGTTTTAGGGGTCCAGGATGACCCCACAGTCCCATTTATCAGAGCTGTGGAAGTCACACAAGACCACAAACCTGAACTACCAAGAGAGAGGGAACGTATTGAAGGTCTAGGAGGGAGGTAAGGTCCAACCCATCTGTCACCCTACCTCTTCATTCTATTAAAAAATATAGAATATATTCTGATATTGCACACTTAGTGACTTTGAAAAATTGAGTATTTTTGCTGACCAGCTAGTACATATCAAACTGTGTTGTAACAGACTGATTCTTAACAATCAGCACGGCCACTGCCCACTATCGATGGCAAGGAAGTGATTGTAAACAAGAAGAATGTGTTTTACACAATAGCAAATCAAAGTGTTATCTGCCTCAAAGGATAGGGTTCTTTATGTCAACTGATGAGATGTTTTGTTAGTGATTGACTCCTGGGAGGCAACAACAACAACAACTTTTTATGCTTACATGACAGGGTAAACTCCACACCATTCAAGGAGATTCATAATTAAGTGGTAATGGCACTGCAAAGGAACCTGTATGTGCAGTTATTTAAGTGTTACTGCATATCATATCACAATGAAAAACTAAGTATAAGTGCTGCTTTAAAATCGTGTCACGCAAACATTGGGCCTGTTAAGCAACATTAGGCAAAGTGGACATGGCATGGGTATGTGATTTCCACTTTATGTATGGGAGGAAGAATGCAACATGTGATCTTTGACGAAATTACTTTTGTATCGTCTACCACATCAGGGTTTTCCTTGAATTTTTCTGAGGTTAAGGTGGCGAAGACTGTAGAATGTGCATAACATGCTTGCATGCAGTGTGCACCAAGTGGGGGAAAAAATACTTAATGCTTACCAACTTGAGGGCAGACAAAGAAGAAGGGACAATGAAGGATAGAAGGTCATAGATACTGATGGAAAAGACATAATAATGAAGGTTAAGAGCTTTCTGATTTAGATAGGGGCAGGCGGATCATATGGCCTGAAAGCCAATGGGTGAAAAAGCTAAATTTTGATGAACGTATTAATATAAAACAATCATTCAATCAGTCATTTATTTACTGTCCCTAAATGAAACAACTGTGGTTAAGAGTGAAGGCTTGAGTCCACTGGCTGGCAAAACTGGATGAAACTGACTAAGAATATCTGACTGCATCTTAACTTAAATTAATTCTTGTTTCTTGAAAACTCAAATTTACACTTTATATATCAGTGAATTTCTGCTTTCTATTATATATCTAATGTGTTAAAAAGTTCAGTTGAAGTTTGATATCCACTCCTATTACCCTCTGATGATTGTATTTAAAATGCATTTAAAATGTTGATTTTAAATGCTTTTACAATTTTTTTTTTCTGCGTCTTGTATAACATCAGTACGTTGATTACCACAATCTTACAGAAATTGTGAATGTATCATTCCCTCAACTACTAAACATGCGAATATCAAACATAATATGTGAACCTTTGGTATTAGCAGTTGCTGATAAAAGGCACAAACGTTATGGCATATTTAAAAAGAAAACTTTGTGTATTTGTCAGAACTGTCAACAGTGTGGCTGATAATACAGAGGCAGCCAACATTTGTACTCAGTTGTACCAGAATGAGATATTGTGGAAATATACATATTTCTTTGCAACTTTCAGTGCTGGGATAGTGGAAATTCTCATTTTTAATTTATATTTCTAAGTGCTCCTCAATTCTATCGCCTTTATTGAATTATGATGTTTAGTGGAACAATGGTTTTGCGTTGTCTTTATTAGTGTGTTAGTGAAATTTTAGTATGAATGCCATCAAAAAGTGTCTAAAGATGGTCTTTCTGGAAACTGTCCTTCTCTTTTCTCCCCTTCTCTATTTGCAAACAGTGTAATCAAGAAATCTGGAGTGAACCGGGTGGTCTGGAAGAGACCAAGGCTCAGTCACAACGGCCCAGTCCGCCGGAGCACTGTCATTGACCAGATACCATTCTTGGCTGTAGCCCGGGCTCTAGGTAGGAAGACTAACAATTACAATTATCTCATAGGAATAATTTTGCTGAGAAAAAGCCCCTTTTACTGACTTTAAATCCATTTGCATTCATAACAAATCTTAGAGCTTTCTGCCGTCCAGTTGATCAGACACAAGTTTTTAAGTTTTTTAAAAAAAAGTGGATCCCTTCAACCACTCATCATGGACTGTTTGTTTTAAGTGGCACCTTCAGGGAAGTTTCTCTTCTATTCAACAGGCGATTTGTGGAGCTACGACTTCTACAGTGGAGAGTTTGTGGTTTCTCCCGAGCCAGACACTAGCGTGGTGATCCTTGACCCCAGAAAACACCGTTACATCATCCTGGGCAGTGACGGTCTGTGGAACATGGTACCACCTCAAGAGGCAATCTCCATGTGTCAGAACAATGATGAAGCAATGGTGAGTGGGGCACTACATCAGAAAAGACTTGTTTCTGCAAATGACAGGTTCATTAAGGTCATTGTTAACGTTTTTTTTAAATCTGCATGAACTGCAACCTGTTGTAGACTAAAGGTTTAATAAGCAAACATGATCAAAAGGCCATATGATGACACTTGAGTAATCTAACAGCATAAAGTTGTATCGGATCATGTCAGTATCATATAACATTCCCATGCTGCAGGCACCATGTGGAGTATCAAGCGCACGGCAGCTGGTAAGCCACGCTCTGCTGCGCTGGCGCCAGCGTATGTTGCGCGCTGACAACACCAGCGCCATCGTAATTGCTCTTCAGGAACCTGGGACCTCCCAGGACACACTACACCATGAAGAAGTGCTGCTGGACTTAGCCAAGGTGTCCCAGTGTCCTCCTACCTCCATATCCCGTGCAGACACTCCTCTCCTTCAGGTGAGAACAGGATGTCAACAAACACCATTCTTTAGAAATTGTTGTGAAAAAGAATTTGTTTTGCGCCCAAATATTCCTAAGTAATGAACAACAGTTTGGGATATTGAAGCATTTTCGAGGACAGTGAACAAAATCTTTTCTCTCTTAGGTTTGTGCATGGTACCATTTTCTAAAACAACCATGGGTGAAACATTTAGACACAGGACTCTTACACAGGTGTTACCTGATATATCATTTTACTGCAGTCCTCAGACGCCTTATTTGACTAGGTTACATATGTCAACCATTATAAAGGATAGAGAGGCAGTAATGAAGATTGAAAAATTGAGATAACTGGCCAGATATTTTATTGATGTTGGAGTCAAATGTTTGTCTTCACTGTTTACGCAATCTGTTCTCCTGCAGCGCCCTCCAGAAGAAGACTCTCCCTCTGCCATGTGTGAGCTCCTGCCTGCCTTGGAGCGACGGGATGGACTATCGGGAAGCAACAGCCTATACCACATGAATCTGTCTCACCCATTCAGTCTGACTCCACTGTGTCCAAACGGTAGTGCTGAGTTGCCCAGTCAGTCCAGTCCCACTGACAGGACAGTTGGCAGCAGGACACCCAACAGCAAGAGAACTATTAATGGGCCATCATCACCATCCCCGGGCCAGTCAGCCAAAAAAGCCAGGCGCAGAACTGCCGACAGGCCGCCTTTAGTCCAACACAATGCAGAGAAGAAACAGAAGGAGTCCACTAATGTCTCACCCATTCTCCAGCAGCACAACAAGACCACAGTGTGTGTATGTTGAGACACACACAGACTCATCAACCCGTTGCCTCTCACTGTCAACCTGGTCTCCAGTGGTGTTTCTATTCCTTACGTTTTGTTTACGGTTCGGTTGAAACAAGCCTCACTGTCGGGGGTTGTGGATTAGAACCAACTTCTTGGGCAGCACCAATACAGTACTCGTTTTAAAATTTAGGGGTTTTTGAAGGGTGGTCATTTTCATAAGACATTGTGTGTCTTGGTTAAAAAAAAAAAGTCCTTCCTGAAATGCTGACTCTTGTCTTCTACAGAATCAGTTTTTTAATTCATGTCTTACTTCAGCTCTTTCTGGTAACAGTCGTAAGAAACAAGTATAACTAATGATGCTGGTGTAAATATAATGCATTTTATAGGCGAGTATTGAAAAGTAAGTCAAGCACCATTTACAACAAATATATATTTTTATACATTCTTTTATTGTACTATGATAAAACATGACAATTTCGATGAGCTCTACTATAGCTTTCTCCTCCTCACTCTCTTCATATATCAGTGTGTGCATACCCTGTGTTTAAACATATTTATGTATTTTATTCTCATTATTTACTTCATCACTGGAGATTTGTCTTGAATATAAACTGAAGGTGCTGCTACAGTCACAAACCATAAGCTACTGCAATGTGTATATTGATATATAAATATATGTAGGTATTTGTAGCATTTTATTCTTTGATAGTATGTATTTGCCATAACACACCTGCCCTGATGAGGTATCAAGTGATAGTGTTTTTCATTTTTAATTGCACAATCCATCTTAAGGGATAGATCCACTCATCTTACATCTTACATGGTTGTAATTTGTAATGAAGCTTTACAGTTAGGTTTTTGGGGGGGGGGGGGTTTGACTTTCCTGAGCCTGCTCCACCACGATTTTCTATACTTCCAAGAATGCCTTTCAGCAGCCCTCTGCAGCCCTGAAGCTTTTGCAGAGGTAGCTGTGTCTGTCTTCACAATGATAGACTTCTCCCTCTTTGTTTCTTAAACGGCCAGTAGGCTCTCAAATGAAGACTTCCTTTGGTTCTGCGGGACCAACACAGAAGTTGATGTTTACAATCAACGCTAATGATTATTTCCTGCTGCCCAACTACCATTACAGCTGCACTGGATGTATCAGTGATGTCATGTTTATGCTCGGCCATACGTCTGTGAGAATAAGAAAGCTCCATCGTAAGCATGTTGGTCCCTACAGACGGGACTGTCTTGCATCACCAGTTCATCTAGCTTTATGACAATAACTGTTCTTTTGGTTACGTTGAGGCAGATTGAGAGGATTTTTAAAAAAACATTCTCATTATCCAAGCCATTGTCCCTCCATGCTGCAGCTGCAGTTGTATTGTTACTGATGAATGCACAAGGCTAATTTGTGAGTAAATACACTCTGCATGGACTTTATAAAAGAATATTTTTGCACTATTATGGTGACCTTAATTATCTTTAAGAAGGGATTTCTTTTCCTGAAAACGAAAATGATGCAGCCATGAATTAATGACAATATTGGAATCAAACATTAAATCACGGAAAATAAAATTTGATTTCAACCTTAACAAGCAAAGGGGAAATTTTTGTTAATTTGTGTAGAGTTCGCAGAACGTGAACATGCTCCTTTTTGCTTTGATGGTTTAATTACACAACAGACTGTATGATTCAGATGAGAAATATGAACTGCAGGAGAATAATGACAATTACACAGATAAGACAGGTGGCTCAATCTTTGTGAAACATTGTTATATAATGATGTATTTTCATTAAGCTAAGTGCAATTTATGCCAGAAATTTGTAGCATTATGGATTGGTTAAAAAATATTATGTTATATTGATTGACAATGTTGGAGGAATGACAATGTTTATGTTCGACACGTCCTCGCAAATACAGTCTGTTACTTGGTCTTGGATCCCTGTATGATTTTTATATACTGTTTTGGAGTAGTCTACTCATTTACTCGGTTGAATAATGAAATACCTGATTCAGATGGCTGTGCGAGCAGCTTAAATGCATGTGTACAGTGTAAATGTGAAAACCACTTATCTTGAAATGAACCTATTTAAATAAAAACTCTCTGAAGTAAAGTAATTACTATGCTTTGCCAGTAGATAGTGACTTATTTTTAATGAATGCCTTCTGCTTACTTTGGCACCAACAATGGTCCTGTGCTAAGGGCATATCTTTACATTTCTGTTTGTTGTCTGAACACAAAATTGCACTTTGAGCACACAAAAAAATTTGTAGTTTTTTTCCTGCCCTCTCACTTGACACCCCACTGAGAAATAAAATATTTTCTATCTCACCCTGGCACCTTACAAAAACGTGTTCTATGTCCCTCCTTTTGCTTTAGTGTATTTTTCATAACAGAAGCCATCCATGCATTTGGTATTCTCGCATTCATCACGTGTCTCCTCATTTTGTTTTCTCCTTAATCCTGCTTCTGACAATTTTACAGTCTCAATGCATATTTGTATTATTTTTTTTTATCAAATTACTATGAACTTACAGGGTTATCCTGTTTCTTGGAAGTGTTTATATTATCTGATTTAACTATTTTTTATAATCACTGTCCCATTGCTATGTTCGTAGGAGAGAACATAGATATAATAATACGAAAGCTTTTTTTTTTCTAACTGAGTTTCTTGTCAGATCAAGATGCTGGCAGGAAACAATGGATATAGGTCCTACAATACATACAATTAAGCCTGGTCCCAAATCGGATGTTTAATAGCTTAACTTCCGGTATTTTTGGATGAGGGGAGCCAACATCGTTGCAACCGGCAGTTCGCATGAAGCTTGCGAAATAAAAGCATAACAATTGCTACCTCTCAAGTTTTGTAACATAACATTACTACTAAAACGTGAAGTTTGAGGACTATGTTTATCCAAAGCAGTTTAGAAAGGAATTACAGCAAATGTTCACTTTACCCCCGTGATGTTTGACATTCATTTTATTTTGAAAACACTTTGAGGAAGCTCTCGCGTGCGCCGTCAATTTGGCGAGCCTCCTTCGGAAATGTGATTTTTAAGAGCGGGAAGAATCATGGAGAGAGTACTGGGAACGTAAACGTCGCGTGTGCGCCAAGTTAGTTACTTACTGTAAGACCAGTGTCGCCAGTTTAACCAAGAATATGGATACAGCAATGACTCAAAGCGACGGTGGACGAATTAGTTTTAGGCCTTGCTAGATACTCAGTAACACCTAACAAGCGACTGTCTCCTAGGTCTCAGGTAGGTGCTAACTTTAGATCATACGCAGGCAGGAAATAAGTCAAGTGTCAGTTACGTTAGCTCTATGTTACAACGCGTTAGCTTGTACAGAGTTACAGTAATTAACTTGGACATCACGTATATTACACTTAACAAGAAAGTACGTTTTCTGAGTAATATATAGCTAATACTAGTCATGTTTCATCATACATTGAAGAAGAAGAAGGAAGAAACAGGGGGACATGGCTACATCCTCAGTGGAGTACACCATTGGAGGGGTGAAGATCCACTTCCCCTGTAAGGCGTACCCATCCCAGCTGGCCATGATGAATTCAGTGAGTGACATCTCCATCACTTGATTACCTAACCAGTTGGGTTGACAACTATATCACATATAATACAAAGGGATTTAGTTACCTATTAAGGCCACAAACAAATTAGTAATTTTTTGGTATAGTAATATTGTGATGTGGCATATGTGTTGTCTTTTCCTGGTTTCAAAGGCTTAATTTCAGTTAAGTGATGTGATTTTATAGACCAGTGTTCTTGCTGGTCTATAATGTGCCTTTACCCACTTTGTCATTTTATCAAAAAATGATAAAGATTATAAATCAAAAATCTTATTGTGTAAATATTTTGTTTATGCTTAATACTTAAGCTTCTTCCCTTGAATACCCAGCTGGCGGTGGGCAGGTAGCAGGTATACCCTGCTGTCACAGAGCAGAATAATATAGACACACAACACGACAAACACCAACTGGCAATTTAAAAACAGCACTTCACCCAATCTGAATATCTTTTGGACATGTGAAAGAGTGCTGCACCGACATGAGTAGAACATGTAACCTTCTCACAATTTTAACTTGTCTGCAGATCATAAAGGGGCTAAACAATCAGCAGCACTGTTTGCTGGAGAGTCCTACAGGAAGTGGGAAGAGCTTGGCCTTGTTGTGTTCGGCGCTGGGCTGGCAGCGGGCTCAGTTTGGTAAGGGCACTCTGTCTGAGGCAAAAGAAAAACAGAGAACAAAAGTGTGAAGGTGTAGGCCTACTGGTATCATCAAAAACAGTGAAAAGCTCTGGTGCACAGATTAATTAGATCAGATGTGTGTCTTACACAGGCAGTGTCACTGTGATGATTTCTATATATACATATGATTATTTAAATTTTCTTTCTCACTATTTTCTCTGTTAATATTCTCAGATGTTGATGAAGCCTACCCTTTGTACTGCCTGAGAGTCAGTTTCGCTAGTAAGTTTTGATTTTTAATGCGTGATTACAGGTAAACAGCAAGAGGGGGGAAGCCACGAGGATGACAAGAGCCAGTCAGGTAAAAACTGTGGAGACTGTAAGAGGTCAAATGACACCACCTGCTGCCAGTGTGTGTGCCACAGCAGAGCCAACAAGACCACCGTCACAACAGCAGCTAAACCTGCTGTTGTGGACCTCACTGAGTCACCCTGCAAGGACATGGGACAGCCTCCACCTCCAGCAGCTGAACATAGTAGGTATCGTGGCACAGTGGTATTCAAGTCAAATGATGATGCATGTTTTTTGTGTTATTAAGCAGCTGATCTTAGTCCTGGACCTCAGGGAACATATCTCTGCTTTACTTTTTTACCTATTCCCCCAGTTTCCTAAAGTAGCATCCATTATTGCAGTGGTTCACACCTTTTTTTCTCAGCACTTAAAATGTTTTGATATTTTGTGTTTGCGTTGACTAACTGATCTGTTTCCTGTTGTGTAAGTGCTTGAAGACACTGTCCTATCATGACCCCATTTACAGAGATAAGATTTAGCTGAGTGTTAGCCAGCACTTCCACATTTCCACACTTGATTAGTGTCACTGTACATAATCCAAAAATGTTTGTTTGTTTGTTGCACTGTTGTGTTTCATCGCCAATACCAGAAGAGCCAGAGCCCAAGAAAAAGTCTCTAGCCTCTCGTCTCTCTGAGAAGTTCCAGGCTTCCCTTCGCACAGACTGCGAGCAAGATGATGACTTCCAGCTGGATAGGAAACGCATTCGCACTGCTGAGCACAAGGTAGTCATTGATGCTTTGTATGAACTCTTATACACTTATATATATTGTTTTGGCCTCCTGACATACAGAAAGGAACACAGATATCTGCAGTAGTTGGATGAGATAGCTGTATTATTGCTAGAAGCAAGAATCTAATGGTACCTCATAGAGCATTGCTGTCAAAATGTGTTTCGAATCATAACAAAGTTATGAGACGCAGGTGAATTGATATGCAATACAAAATTACTGCCAGATGTTCATATACAACATATGTCTGCATAAATGAAAAAGAAAAGAAAAACCAGTACCAGTGTCTTGGTAACGTTTCTGACAGTTTTATTAGCAATACTTTACGCATCACAGTGTATTCTTTTTCTAAAGGCTTTAAACGTTGTTTCCTAAGACAAAAGGCAAATGTCGAAGCAGTGAAACTGCAATGTGTTTATTAATTTTTTTAATTTTTATAAAACTTTAACGTGTAGTGATAGTAAGCAAACTGTCTTATTATTTATTACTTTTGGCTATTATTGGTTCTGTTGAAATGTTAAGTATTGTGCCGCTTACTCAAGTTTTGTTTATGTGTTTGCTCCTCAGAGCCGTAAAAGGCAGCGTCTGGAGCAGGGAGTGATCTTCATAGATGATGACCTGGAGCTGGAAAATCAGCCGTCAGGTCCTCAGAGTTGGGGAACAGAGCCAGACAGTCAGGCAGCTGGGCAGTCCTCGTCATGCTCTGTGAGTACACGCCAGACAAAGGTGCTGATTTACACCTGTAATATGTTGTTCATACAGTTGGATAGATAAGTTCCACATTTATACACATAACAGGACAGCACACATGTAAATAATCAAATGGATGATAGCTGAAGTCCATCTATCTGCTTATCAGAGTGTAGGTAACATCGTCAGTGTTGAAATACCAAGATGTCATGGTTCTCTATATACAGATGAGTAAAAATAAAAATAACTTAACACTGATGTTATTTTAAAAAAGGACTATTTTAAAATTACAACATTTTCTAAGTTAATGTATTTAAATATACTTGTTGCATATGTACAATATGGCAAGTGGTCAGTTTAGGAATACACAGGTGATTGACATATGACTAATTTGCTCAGTGTCACGTCCTGCCTCAAACAGTTGGCTCATAACACTGAAGGGTTCCTGCCACAGCCAGGAAAAAGAAGGGTAAAGGTTAAAAGGTCAAAAATAGTGGTAGTAAAACCATCTTTCACAAATTTGCAATTAATAGGCTGCAGACTGGAAACCGTGAACTCTATACAACATTGTTTCACCTGCCAATTGCTGCTATACCGTTTCCCTCCACAAGATGGCTGTAGTGCACTTCAACTGTGATTTTCCATTTGATGTGCCATGAACACCTTGAACATGATTTTATGTTAATGAATTTGTCCATTTTTTGTGTCAAGCACTCAGTGCATGTAGTTTCTCCGATGTAAAGAATTTTGAGCTGCATCTCTTACATAAAAAATGCTCTTCAAATTAATATAATTATTCAAAAAACAAAAATATACAGTTACATTTTGTTTTATTCAACATCAGAAATAGAATAGAATATGTTAACAACGGTAAAAACAAAATTAATATTGTTAATTTTGTGGCAACATTGGGTCATTGGCGCAGACTGGAGATAAAACATTTACACTATGTCTCCATGTGTATCTGTACCTTTTCAGTGCCCACAGTTTGATTTGTCAAAGCGAGTAAAGGTGTAAGTAAAGGTAAAGGTGTTAAATTATGCTGACTCAGTTCTGTGTCTCAGTAAACCGTTCCTATGAAACAGCATGCACAGCGTCACGAGACAAACTTATTGTTATTAGTTATTGTAAAGGTGTGAATCACTTAATCTTCTGGTTTCACTGTGTCAGCACTGACCTCGGCATCACCACTGGGTGGCAGTGTAGTCCACTAAATGGACTAACGGCTAAAGTTTCAAACATGTAGCGGCTTAAAATGAGACAGATTTGAACATAGCATGTAATTCATGTTTTTACAAAAATGTGTGTTTTTCTGTGTTTGTTGGTTTGTGTCTTATTTGAATTAAAAACAAGGTACATGCATGTAGGTTAAAACAAACAGTTTATGATGCTTTATCACCATAACTATCCAGGTCAAGGGTGTGTGTGTGTGTGTGTGTGTGGGGGGGGGGTCTTTGTCCCCAAGATTACAAACATGAGTTGTTTTTGTACCCACACAGCAGTGGGATGTAATTTGATGTCACTTAAAGTATGTGAGTAACCAGAAAAGGATTAATTTGGGCTTTTTAAGACTGACTTTCCTCTCCCACTTGTGGAATGATTTAACACAATGTATTAAAAAAACAAAAGGAGGTAGACTCGGAGCAGTTTGGAGGAACTTATATCAACTTCTTTCAGTCCCAAGAGCACACAGTTATGGAAATATTTGTGCAAGTGTTATATATGATGATATGATAGTAGAAAAGTGGGAGCTGGTGGAGATTTGGCAATACTGTGACATGAGACAAACTGAGAGTGACAAGAAAACATTAAGTAGAACAAATTACACTTTTGCTCAAATGAAGGTATTAATTGGAAGACAACATCAAATCTGACAGAGTACAGGATGGTATTTCTGCCATGATATGAATTTCCTTACCCCATGGTTACAGATTCGGGCGATGCAGCCCACCTCTACTTTGTGCCTTGTGCCCTTTTTCATTTCTGGTTGTCATTGGAAAGAGAAATTCTTGCATTCATGAGCAATGAGACCATCGTATGTTAAATACCCTATCACCTGACAAATTATGAAGTTGTAACAGTAAAAGTATCAAGTGATGGAAATACTCACATAATGCCGACTGATCTGAAAATATGATCGTTATTTATTTTTTGCTGAACCACTAATTAGTGAGTTGACTAGTCGGCTTGGTTTTAGCGATCTGAAGCTAATAAACTGACATGAGGGAGTTTTTTTAAAGCAACACTGTGGTAGTATCAGGATGAAATTCTGCAGAGTAATAAAGTAAAAGTAACATTTTGTTAATTAAATGAATAATTTAGTGGCCCAAAACATTTAGGATGAATCCTTTTCTGCTCTCAGTAGTTTTTGGTCTTAATATAAGAAACTTTTGTGAACCCGTTGCTGCATTCAGACCCAGCCACAGCAGGTGCAACACGATTTCCTAAAGCTATCTATCTGCTGTTTCTGGTGAATAAGCCGTGTTCATGACTAACCGGTTAGCAATAATCATTAGACATGCTGAGCTATAGAACGCGCTTGCACAGCTCACGGGAACGGTTGAACTCTCAAAACTGCGTCTTAACTTGCCACAGGTGTGTGGCTTGGATTTAGAGCTGTGGCTGGTGGGAGGTGGAAAAAGAGGAGGAGGGAAAGTGAAGTCGAAAAAGCGCGTCCATCTCTGGTTTCCCTGCAGCTACATGACCCGGGCTCTTTTGTCCCGCTAGCGCTGACTGACGGCCTGAATGGGGCCCTTTGAAGCAAGCTCCAGTTTTAATTAAGAGGGTTTGCCTCGCCTGGGCCGCTGATCTGTGAAAGCCACGGGGATAAATATTGAATGGGGTTCACCCGCTGGTTACTGCGCCCGAGGGATAAACAGGTGCTTTGGAGGGCAGATATTTGCCAGGGCCCCTACCTGCGCAGTTTGGTCATATGGGGAGAAGAGGGTGTTCGGTGTCATGTCTTCTGAGGTATTGGCTATTGAAGCCCCCCCCTTATTGGAATGAATTCCAAGCCCTTCGAAAGCTGTGGAATGAGGAGCAAATTGGCGTCCAGTGAGAGGCGCCAGTGATACCTAAGTGATCCACTGCCTGGGGCCCCTCGGTGCCCTCTGACTGGCCCCCTGGAGTGTGAGATTTCCATCTCTCAGGTGTTGGCAGGGAGCATAGCAACAGAAGCCTACCTGTGAATATTCTGAGGTGTTCAGTAACACCACTGACCTCTGTTCTGTCAATTCAAGAAAGCTTTAGCCGCTGCATACGCTTACACCTTGGCAGTGTGGGTGTACCAAGGAAACTTGGTATACCTGTACCAGGTAAACTTATTAAACATGAAGAAACTTGATATGCCTGAAGAAACCTATTAAATCTAAAGAAATTAACTCTACCGGTACTATACAGTTCACCTGTAAATGCTGCGTTAATAAGAATGCAGTTCCCTCATGTAACATCTTGTTTGACTCACAAAGTGAGGGCATTGCTTGCGGCACCCAAGGAGCAACACCAGTGGAATTGTTCTGTGCTGAAAGAACCGGTATGTTCTTGTTGCGAGCAGAGCTGGCGTCCCATTTGCCCCTTTTGCCAGTTATCTACATTCCTTTCTAGGGGGTGTCTGCTCTGGGCTGTGGGGCCAGGCTTGAAACCTTGTTGTCCTGGCATCTCGGGAGGCAGGCGCGTAAAAGGATACTCTTGTGTCAGCTGTTTCCTGCTGCAGCATTTGACAAGGGCCTCTATTCATCAGAAAGCCCTTCTACACTGCCCCAGCCCACCCCTCCTCCCCCCACCTGCCAATGAATAAGTAATTATTGGCCATCTTGGGCCAGGATATTTGGATGGCTCTGTTTAATGTGGCAGCAGCGTAAGGTGATCGGGCTCAGGGCCCAGGCTGTGGAGCGTAACTGTTCCAGAGGAGAAAGGTAACTTGAACTGGTGTTGGGGCCCTGCAGCACCTCTGTTTATTTTTCACATGGGCTCAGGGCTCGTTATCCCTCTTAACTCTAAGAGATGGCTCTTTAAGGGCTCCCTTTGGCCTACACTCCATCACACATTGTAATATTTGATGGGCCAACATGCTTGGACAATCTGAGCCGCAAGGTAACCCGAGCTACTCGTCCGTCATCAGAAATGCAACTTTCTGATCGTCATCATAAGGTGTGGTTGTGTCGATGATGGGCTAACCGTACTCTTGTATGTTATCTATAATTATGAGCATCACTCATTCAGATTTAGAGACCATAAGAGCATATGTAAGTGTCAGTAATTTAAAGTGAGACCATATAACTGTAACAAGTGGGATTTAGAATGGTCTGGTATATTTTAAAAGCTAGTACAATAATAACAATAATGAAATAATGGAAATGAGAGCTGGTGTAATATTATATTATTATTATTATTATTGCATGAACAATGTAGAGTTAACAATGAAAAGTTTGCTAACATTAGCAAATGGATGGCTAGTTGTCATAGCAAACAAGAAAAAGCAATAGCAATTAACCTAATGGGGCTATAAAACCAGGTGGCCTCAACCTGTTAACACCTTAAATGAGACGCTGTTGTGAAGTTTTTGTTAAACACATTTAAGACATTTGAAAGAAATGAAATCTGAAACGCTCCTGTAGCTCATCAATTTCCCAGAATTTCTGCATTAAGGGTGTTGGTGGCCTGTCTTCTAATGCAACAAGTAAAAAACTACTTTCAACACTCACTTCTGTCTGCAGCTCCTAGAATAAGTTGATAAAGTTAATAAATCATTGGAGAAACTCATTTAGTCTTCCAATGCCTTGGATTTTAACTGTTACCAAATGAATGTCCTTGTGACATATGAGTAGCAGCAAGCCAGTGACTGCCAAGTGGATACACATTTGACGTTTCATTTTGATCTTTACATGTTTTTTAAACATATATAGTAATCAGCATGGTTTGGCTCGTACCCTTTTGATATTTGAGTTCCCTGAAACAGATCAGACAAAATCAGTTTGAACAGAATTTCATTGTTTTTATGTCTCTGTGCATCTAAAAGTGTGTTAAATTAAAGACATTTATAGTAATTTAAGGCTTGTTTTAATAAAAGCTGCTAACTGTTACCTGCGGGTTCAAGTTCCTCTAGGGTTAGTGAAAAATAAATTGTTGAACTAGTGAGAGCATGTGCTCCTAAATGCATTTTCAAACTCGAATTTTCACCTAGATATTTTTTTCATTCTGTATTTAAAATTGACAAACAAATTTAATCAAATAAAATGTAAATGTAATGTAATAATCCCTCATTATATGATAGTATTTGTTTGAAAAATCTTTTTACATTGCTGCTACAACTACATCTACTGCTGCTACAGCTGATGATGCTGAAACTGATACCTTTTTAATTACATTATTTCAAATAATAATAATATATTTCTAATACTGTATTCGTGGAGCTGTGATTGGATGGTGAACATAAGCAAGTGAATGGTCAAAGAGAACACCACTTAAAAGAGCTCAGCATATGAGCAGGATCAGTTTCATAAGCATTGCCGGCTACACTTTACCTGTGAGGGAGGAAAGAAAGAATTCACCACGTCACTGGACGGTCAATTATGGAGCGGCTAGATTTTCTCAGCCGCCACAATGGTGGCCGATCATCTTTCAGACTCAAAAGGTCACCTGGTGCAGAGTGACAGGACATTTTATGTATGGATACAAATTCTTTATGCTTCTCCATGTGTTTTTCAAAAGAGTATACAAGACCGTTCGTCAGAGAGCCCATTCAGGTAGTGGATAATAGCGACGAGTCGGTCGCTGATGAGTTGGAGGTTTATTTGTGTACCTCACATGATGACATGTGACACGTATACATAATGGTATGTGGTTCAGTAGTGACTGATTGATCATTTATTTGAAACTTTTGAAATACATTGATAGAAATTAACACATAAAGATTAAAGATAGTAATTTATTTATGTGACTATAAATAAATAAGTACCATTCTTGTTTAGGTCTCAGAGATAGACGACCAGCCAACCATTTCATTAATTAAACCATGCACCATGCACACATTGCCACCTTAGTTTGAAGAGGTAGGGTCACTAGTATCAGATGCATGTCTATAGATTTAAAGGCATACGTGCAACAAGCACAAATAGGTAGATATTGATTGTATAGCTTTGTCATTTCCAAATACATCATGCAAAAAGACTGGATGTACTGGGTTATATATTGGAGTGGGTGTTGGTATTAATGAATCACATGACTGGTCTCGTATTCGAAACAGTAATGTAACAAAAACACTTTAACACTACAATATGCACATAGTAGTGCCATGCTGCCACAGAATTTAAAATGTTGCAACGTCAAATCAAATCAACATCAGTGTTACAATTTCTGCCTTCAGATGGCTCTAAGGTTGTAATTTAATTTAATAAAACAGACTTAGTTCTGAGATGTTCAGTCACAGGCAACAATCTATAACCCAATTTCCAATGGCTACTTTTTTAGCTCCATTTCATATCAAGTTTATTTTTATTGGTTATCGAGGAATGGAATTTAAAGGGTTCAGAACAACTGCGAGGGACTGTATTTTAGACATAGAAGTTACTGTTGTTCATATTGTGCCATTAAATAAACAGCAAGATCAGGAACTTAACTGAGCAGTGACAGTATTTGTTTCTTTTTCTCTATCCAGTTCCCTGAACCCTGCACCCAGTGCCCGTGTGCTTCAGCAAAAGACGGTGTGAAAGACAAAGATGGAAAAAAGAAGATTCCAAAGATCTTCTTTGGCACCCGCACACATAAGCAGATAACTCAGATTGCCCACGAGTTAAAGCGCACCGTGTACTCCAGTGTGCCCATGACCATCTTATCCAGCAGAGATCACACCTGTGTCAACCCGGAGGTGGCACCTCACTTCAACCGCAATGAACGCTGCAAGGACCTTCTGGAGGCCAAAAATGTGAGGACGAAACTGACACCACACTGAAATGTGCCTTTATCATATCAACTAGTCTCATCTAACAAGGGACTATTTGATCCATCATAGAAGAACAGTAGCTGTGGTCAACTTGAAATCATGTGTGACAATATAATACTTTTCATGCAAGTTCTTTGTGTATAAGACAATAGTGATATTGCTGTTTATATTGTTCAGTAAGGGATGTCAGTGAAGAAGTGTAGATAAATTTGAGGTAATATTGAAATAGTGTCTCAACAGCATACATAAGGAGCATTTTTGACTATAAAATGTCACTAAACATTTTTTAAGAAACAAATTTAGGGAGTTCTTTAAAAAATGTGTTTTATTATTTTTATGTGCTATGTAAAAAAAAAAAAAAAAAAAAATCAATTTGAAAATCAATTTCTAGTATTTGCCTCAAAAATCTAGATCAGGCTGAACAGTTGACAGCTGACCTGTGTGCCTGCTGTAGTTCATAACTTAGGCCCCACAATGAACCATTGTGGGCCTGGACCTTTTGATCCCAATACATTTTTCTCCTCTCACACACACACACACACACACACACACACACACATTCTCACTTGACCTCACACCGTCATGTACGGTGAATAGGCCTTTGCTTTAGAGTTTTTCATTCACTCTGTAACACAAACCCACAGATAACTGCCACTACCAGACAAACCTCCTTCAATAATGTAGCCTCGGAGCAGCAATTATGCAGCTACAATAGCCACAATTGGTCCAGCAGGTTCTTTTTGACACACTGAAATGTCAAGAACCATTGAGGGAGCTTTTTTTGGAGACATGAGACACTTGTAACCCCCATACTTTCCTAGAGCTGAGGCGCCTACTGTAATGAACACAATTACCTTGTCATTGAAGGTGTTTGCCTCCCATGGCAATTGTCTCACTTCATATGTCATTTGAAATAGCTGGCCCAGTCATAACCCCTCACCGGAGTCTTCCATCACCTTGGGGTTCAGTCTAGTCGGTGTCAGGTTACCATGATGCGCAGACACACACTGATTCACACACAGTCCGTTTAGCTGGTTGCATCTTCAGTCACAACACCTGCCGTCCGATTTATCTGTGCCATGAGCTGTCCCGTCGTTCCTAAATGTGGCTGCGTGGCCGTTAATCCCCCCAACTCCCCTTTCACCAAGCAGACAGAGTTCAGTGTCAGCAAAGTGTCCAAGCTTAGCTCATCATTGTGAGAAGTAGATCATTTCACCCAGGGATTATTTTGTCTGGGGGTTACCGAGTCCACCGGTGTTCAGTGTTTGTGTCTGACAGTGTCACCTCAAGCTGTTAAATTTATAAAGGACAGGGTGGGACATCTAAAGCAGACACCTCTTTTGACAGAGTAATTGGGGCTTGGTACATGAGATGCTGTTTCTTTACACATCTTCTACGTTTACTGTATGAGTGTCAGGACATGTTAAGCACTACAATAGATGGCACAACTGATCACAGGCTGCCACTGAAACACTGTAAGTCACCTCTGGTAAAATTGGAAACCAGAGATAGGGGGAAAAAAAAGAAATATTAGAAATTCTAACATTACATGCAGTAACTGAATTAAACTGAATTAGTTTGGGCAACAAAAATGTAAATATTTCATTCATCATTAACAATAATCTTTTCATTTTCATTCAAGCTGCTATTAATTTATAGTTTTCATAATATTTTAATACTCAAAATATTTGAGTATATTCCCTTTGTTACAATTTTAGGCAGATTGGAAAAAACTTAAAAAACATTTAGACCATGAGCAACAACAGACATAAAATATATCTGCGGTTATTTCTGTGACACCACCACTAGAGAATGATGCAAGTAATGATGGTAATGATGCAATAACTAACCCGTAACCTTTGGCATCTCATAACTAATCTTTTGCTCCATTATTCTTCTTATTTAGTGTCATTTTGTCTCGTGGTCCACATGTAGTAGTAAATGAAGAACTCAAGCCATAGCAGCAGAATACAGATTTTGCCAAGAAATGTAACTGTCACCTCACCAAAGTCAAAAATGTTTTTACTATTAGTAATTCATATTGACATAAAATCAGTGTACAGTGTCTGTTTTTTCATTACAGCTCACATATTCCTGTTTTTTGCTGCTGGTGTTCTCCTGATGACATCACAGTAGAAGTTAGCATTTAATAGTAATACTTCAGTTAAAGCAGTAACACATCTAGTTGAAGGACCTTGTGCCCAGTGCAAATGGAGATCTATGGAAATAAACCCCACTGATGACAATAGTTCCAGTTTATGCTACGATTCATTTATGTCTCATATTGAAAAAGGAATATATATTATACATATGAACTGACAAATTGCATTTTTCATGTCAAATGATACTGAGCAGTTGATTTCCATTCCCAGCTTTATACTGTGGTCTAACAAGGTCCTTTTTTCTGTCTTACAGGGTAGGTCATGTCGCTTCTACCATGGTGTCCAGAGGATGCGAGACCAGCATGTACTACAGCGAGTCCACGGACTCCATGAAGCCTGGGACATTGAGGACCTGGTGGCACTTGGCAAACGGCTCCGGTCTTGCTCGTACTATGCTGCCCGTGAGCTTATGCTGGAAGCCTCCATCGTCTTCTGTCCATATAACTACCTGCTGGACCCAATGATCAGAGAGAGCGTGAGTAGAGGTTTTAGCTCTCAAAGAACCAGATCTAAGTCGAGTTTAGAGATTAACTGTTCCTCTTCCCCTCGCGCTCTCTGTCTGTCTTTTAACCAGCTGGACATCAATCTGGCAGAGCAGATCTTGGTGCTGGACGAGGCCCACAACATTGAGGACTGTGCAAAGGAGAGTGCCAGCTTCACTTTAGAGCACAACAGTTTGATGATGGCCAGAGATGAGCTCGATGGCATGGTCAACAGCAACATCAGACGATCCCAACACGAGCCACTCAGGAACTTCTGCTATAGCCTGATCAAGTTAGTCATTCAGTGACTCGATTTCGCTCATTATGGGTTCTCGTAATTTGAATGGATGTTTGCTAAACTTTTGCCCATGGTGTAGCTGGATCCAAGAGAGCCAAAGCCTGATGTCTGAACGGGGATATGAGAGCGCCTGTAAAGTCTGGAGTGGGAAGGATATATTGGGTATCTTTGACAGCCTGGGCATAACTGCTGCCACCTTCAGCATTCTAAAGGTACACCAAATATATTAGCTCTACTTATAGAGTTATGAGGTTAACAACTGCACGGTTTATGTCACAGTGAGTGTGGGTTACAACCAGCCCTGACTTAAGCCTGACCAATATGGGATTTTTGAGACAGTGCAGATTTTTGGGGGGGAATCGCAGTTTGCAAAAATCACAAATTCGATGGTGACTCACTGTGAATTTTTGAACTGCAATGAAAATAGACCTGTTTTGTAAGGATGGAGGCTATAGTGACTAGGGAGTATGGTGGAAGCATCTATCATAAACATGTGCTGACAGTGTTTATGTAGTTACTCTCTATGCCAGAAAGACAGAAGGACAAAAGTTCCACTCTACACATTTAAACAAATAACTATGTTAATCAATATATTGCCAAAAATATGTAAAAAACACTTGGTGCTTACATATTGGTGCATTATTAGGAACATATGTGGCGATATGTTTGCAAGTGGGGAATATTAATATAGACCAATAAAATCAAATGTTTCTAATTTTTCCTTCCACATTCTGTTTCCTTCATATCCTCCACTGTCTGTCTGCGGGGCAGCAAAGCTTGGCAGCAGTATTGGAGAAAGAGGAGCGTGTTGGTTTGGTTAACGGCAAAGAGGATATGGTGCAGGTCCCAACCATCAGCTCAGCTACCTCCACTGTCCTCAAAAGCCTCTTCATGGTGCTTGACTACCTCTTCAGAGACAAGTGCAGGTGAGAGACAAGCCAAAGATCTTAGCTTGACCAAAAGTGTTGAATCAGATTAACTTTTCCATTCAGTTCAGTTTAATTCAGTTTAATCTAGGTAAAGAATTGAGCAATCACTCATTTGTTCATTCTTGTCTGCAGGTTTGCTGAAGACTACCGGGTGGCTCTGCAGAAGAGCTATACTTGGACGAACCAGGCCCCGCCTGATGTCCCCGATGCCCAGGGCTTTTTTGTTCGGCCAAACCACAGAAAACGCCTGAGTGTCCGAGTCAAGACTGAAGTCCTGACGCTGAGCTTCTGGTGCCTCAACCCTGCTGTGGTGAGAGGTTAGATGTGGCAAGTCCGGTGCCATGTAGGCCGCATTGATCTATAACTGAAGTCTGTAAACATGAGAAATGTATGACTTAGAGGTTTTATGCAGGCTTCAGTGTTCATGTGTAGACTGAATGAAGCATGATTTCAGAAAAATAGAACAAAATATCAATACTAATAAGGGAAAATGAGATCTAAAACCACAAAAATGATCACTTATGCCTTATCACAATATTACGTTATAATCTGTTTATCAAATCTGAGACCATATCTAGTCTCACTGACGATATTGATATTGATAATATTGATACATTGCCCAGCCCTTACTGAAACATCACCTGGAGGTTCATCGTGTCTATGTCTGTGTCTCCCAGGCTTTCTCCGACTTGAGTAGCTCGGTTCACAGCATTGTACTGACATCAGGAACCCTGTCGCCCATGGGCTCCTTCTCCTCCGAGCTCGGGGTGAAATTCTCAATCCAGCTGGAGGCCAATCATGTTATCGGCAAGTCCCAGGTAAGTTGATGTACTCAGTGCAACATATGCATTTCGTTGCACCTCTGACCAGCTGCTCAGCGGCACCAATGAGGTGCAGCTTGGTTCTGAGTCGTACTACTTGATTCCTTGACAGCCAATCTAAGTGATTAATTTGTCTCTGATGTATGACTTTTTCTGAAAGCTTTCCTGAAAACTGTTTTTGCAGCCAACATGATAATGACCAATTATATTAATCTTCTGCAGTATATAGGCGCTTTGAACTTCAGATTTTGCCATGCTCTCGCTTCAGGTTTGGGTCGGCACTATTGGTGCAGGACCCCAAGGCAGAAAACTTTGTGCCACCTTCCAACAAGCTGAAACGTACGCCTTCCAGGATGAAGTGGGTGCGCTGCTGCTCCATGTTTGCCAGGTCATGGCCAAGGGGGTGCTCTGCTTTTTGCCTTCTTACAAGGTAAAGATTCAAATAAAACGTAATCTGTTAAACCAGGAAACAAAGGCCTTGAAATCCTCACATTTGCCATATTAGGTACTGTTAATAGATTTCACCGCTACACATCCCGGCACTATCAGTATTACATAAGTCAGGTATTTGTGGTGTTCATTACAGCAGAACTTCTCAAAGTCTAAAGCTGTGGGACTCCCCTCAGACAAAGTTAAGAAAAGGGCAATCCTCACCCCCTTCTTAGCTTACACTCTCAGATGTTAGGTTTCATGTTGGCCTCAGTGTTTTCCTGCAGACTGAAGTACGTAATGCAAAAGTGAGCAATTTCATTTATTATATTATATATTTTATTATGCTTGTAGTTGTTTCTACCAGTATTTACTTGACGGCAACCTGCAGAGGAAAAACAATTACAAGACAACAGCAGAAGCACAAACACAGGAGCACACCCCCGAAACACAGAGCACAACATAAAAGAAAAGAAGCCTACAGCAGCCAGTATAAAACAAATGCATACAGCAACACAAAACACTGTGTGTCCATCCTGAGTGTGCATCCAGCAGTAGTTTTTATTTATGGAAAATTGATACTGATAATATTTCATGTTACTTTGTTTTTGGCTGCACTATGCTAAGTATACACTCAAAATGATTAACCCCATGTAAGGTGTTAATGTATTGTAAACAGGGAGAACTTTTTTATATTTTACCACTGGGAGGCGCTAGAGACCATAGAGTTGCATCGCGAGCAACGCTTTTGTTGTTCGAAGGTATTTCTCTTAACTTGTGCAATGCAATACAGTTTCCAGACCTTAGACTGGATTCCAATAGGTCCCTTTTCTAAGAGGCAGCTGTCAGTGGTGTCATATGTTACAACAGATCACTACTAATCAATAGAGGTACTTGTCAAGTACTTGTTAAATGCCGTCATCCTCACAGAACTGTATCCTCTTTCAGTTAATGAGGGCGCCTCTGAGAGCGCACTCATACACACTTTGTCCCCCTTTGTTTGTTATGCGTTTTTCTTCATGAATAATTAACGTCCACTGTAGCTCAGTTGTCACATTAGCTTACCGAGGGTCAAGTGGCTTTCATTTATCATTGTGTGATTGTCTTTGCACATGCTATGTGTATATTTGACATTTTTGTCAAAGACTAATATATAGTCTGGGAAACGTAACGCATGTGAGTTTAAAGTTGCTTCACTTAAGTTCTTTGCATTGTAATGCAGTGGTTCTTGATGATTTGTTCTGTGACCTCTTAAAATCAAGCATTCCCCCATTGTCTCTAGTTGCAATGTGGCACGGATTATCACCTGCCTACCCCCTCATTTTCACGCAAACAGTTTTTATAGTTTACCAGCAATTCACAGATAAAAGGGAAAGAACAGACATATGTCTATAAAACGGAATTTTTGTTTTGTAACGTACGTTGTTTTTCCAGTATTGTTAGTCCTCTAGAAAACCTTATCTTATTTATCTTTTGACCGCCACACAACCAGTTTGGGAAAGACTGTAAATGTTCCTTTTATTGCCCTTAAGTACGAGTTTTTCTCTTTATCATCTAAAAACTTAAATTTTCCTTTCAAACAATATAAAGATTTGAACTGTTACGCTCTACATTGACATGCTGTTTGAAGTGGACAAACCTTGTATGAGTAAAGCCAGGCGTTGCTGACACAGTGTGTGTTGCTGCGATGAATCAGTGTCATGTTAAGAGGACACATCATTCTGCATCAAAGGGAGGATCTTCATAGTTGTGTTTTGCTCCTGGCAAATTTTGTTTTTGCCTTTGGTGCATATGCGTAGCTCATGTTCAACTCATATTTCAGTGTGTCACACGCAGTGATCATTGGTTTGATTTCTCTGCAGTCCTTGTTTGCTTGCTATCCGGTTACCTTCTGAAACAGCTGATGACACCGCCATCCAAACTGTGAGGGAAAGCTAAGACTCTGGACCTTGTTGTTTTCTCATTTTACCGTCCTTTTTGTCAGCCTACGATGCCAGCCGAGGAGCAACTATGAGCTGTGGGATGTTTTTTTTTATTATTGATGGCTATGTAGGAGTCTTCTATCTCTCTCTCTATGCTGATGCATAAATATTTAATCTGCAGTCAGCTCTTAAAGATGAGGAGATGAGGGGATATGAAGGGCTGGGGTATTAATTGGAGCCCGTGGAGGCCTCATTGGTGCCGCTGAGTCCCGTCTGCCCCCTGTGATATGTGTGTGTGTGTGTCTGTGAGTGTGTGTGCAAAACATAGAGGATAGGTCATCTCCAGACATCCCTGTTCAGTGTGTCTAGGTGATGGCTATCAGCCCTATATACACAGCTGGCTCATTGCAGGGTCAAGAAGGTGGACCTCGAGGCTCTGTTTGCTGCCTTTGCATACACTAATAAACACACAAAGTCAAAAGTACAAAGCAGGTTGCAACTTCAGTTTTAGAATGGTGATGTAAGTAGTGAAATCAGTAATCAATCTGAATCTGACTGTACCTTTTTCAAACACAATTTCAAAATTGTGTTTCTGTAATTGACATCGTTATTCCCCACCAGTGGCTTGGTGCACTACAGTCACTACTACATTAGGCATTAGCACGCAGGTCATTGCATTTCTTTGTAAAGACACATGGACACGCAAAGTAACCATGGTCTCACACACACACTTTCCTACAGAGTCTGCAGCGCTGTGGTTTTGTAGCACTTTAGCCTCAACAGTCCCCCAGTTAATGCCCATTAAAACCACAGAGGGCCCTGCCGTCTGGTCCCAGCCGCCAGAGAAGGGACCAATCCTCCACTGAAGAGGGGGACTGATGGTTTATTAAAAAACAAAAAAAAACAGGGGTTTGCAGAGGTGAAAGATGGCGGGGAATACAAGATGCTTTTAAAGGAGATTGAGATAAGGGCCATTAGGTGATGTCGCCTCACTGTCTGTGTGAAGACGCACCCAGTGCTGGCGCCTGGGCTCTGCCGAGCATGTGTCAAATCAAAGTCAAACTGGACTGCAGGGTGAACACCCACCATCGCGCACTGTCCTCAGCAGCTCGGGGGCATCTGAAGCACCAGTCACGGAGCTACAGAAGTAGTGCTATTTCAAAGTGAGGCTGTCTGTGTTTGGGAACATATTAGATTCATGGGTCAATTTGCCCAGTGTAGCATATCCCTCCTGTTTTTAGAGCTGAGGTGATGTTTTATATGACTTTTTACAGTGGAAACTTCAGGTTTACTGGTTTTTGACTAAGCTGGAGTTTCAGACTTTCAGATGTAGCCTCAGTCATCTCCTTATTCTGATACAGAACACAAGAAGCAAGTAGTGGGAGTTAATCTGTTAGAAATAGAATTAATTATAATGTGCAAACTTTAGAGATGATTATAGGAACAAGAGCAGTGCAGTACAATGATCACAAAAGAGTGAAAACACATTGTCGAGCAAGATGTTTAGTCCAACTAGCAGTCCACGTCCAAGAGCCAGAGATACTCAAGAAACCCAAAATTGAGAAACTGCAACCAGTGAATCGCAGATGTTTTTGCTGTGTAAATGAAATAATAATTCAATTTTCAAAACAGTTTGCAGTTGCTATTCTGCAGTTTTTAGGGACTCATAGGAATTTAAGGCTGTAATTCAATATATTTTTATTTTCAACAAAGAAACGTGAAAAGACAAATAAGCATGAGACATGGACATGTCTCAAAACATACATTTGCATACATGTTTTACTCAGTTTAATATTTATTTCTGAGAGGAAGAAAAAGAAGTCCTATCAGTGACTGACTTTTTCTCCGGGCAGCAGGCAGTGTGTTTGCAGCGTTCCATTGTCACCATCAGTGTGGCTGGGATGTGTATAGCAGCCGACAGGGGAAGAGTGGCAGGCCAGAGGTGGCAGGTGGCTTCTTGCCACCAGTCTTGGCGTGATGGCTGCTGTGATATTTTGGGGCTGAATAATTTACACTGCAACAACACGTCTCCACTCGCCACTGCGAAATGTGGCTCCTGGCTGCATGTTTCATTAATGCCGTCGCCTCCAAACCCCTTCCATAATTCAGCAGGCACTGGAGGAGCTGCAATGTGTCGCCACACAGCTCACTGACACCAGGGACACGGGGAAGAAGATAGAGGCCGGATGCAGAGGAGGTGAAAGATGGGGAGATAGTAAGGGGGGAAGAGAGGGGGAAGTGTAAAAGTGCGAGAAAGACTACAGTTCACTGCTTCTAGCTAGTTGTTTCACCACCCTGTCCCAATTGGCAGAAGGACCTGGCCCACTTTACCGTGTCACTGGCAGAGGCTGAGCATTGCACCTACCATGCCTAGAAAGGGCAATAAATTATTCACACTTTGTTGTGCCCTCTTATGTGCTAAATACTGCTCATTCCAATTCATGTAGCCTGGGCATCATAACTGTGCTCCACACTGAGATCCGTTGTTTAAGTCAGAAAGTGGTAGGCATCGAATAAATTCACTTTTAACTTACAACTTCCTGATCTGCAGAGACAACTAACAGCTCATGCCTCAGAAATGCTTGTACCCTCTGATTGTAGTTTATCCCACATATGATATACGTGTCTAAATTATAATCAAATGTAATTAAGCTAAACCCGGTGTATGCAAAAGGTTACAGCCCTTGTTTTTAGATTAATTTAAACTAACCAGTACCTGCTTTCATAGCATGCTTCCATTCCTTTTGTGTTTTGTCTTGAAATTACTCAGAGGTGTGTGGTTGAGCATGTGGATTGACATTTTACAGCCCAGCCCAGCCTGCCAACCAAACCAGGTCTCTGTCAGCTGTTGTCCCTAAATTATTCACGAAGGAGCCCATGTCTGTAATTTCTGTGCATGTCATTTCTGTGTTGAGTTTCTAACACTCACATGGCTGAAAGCCTCGGCTGAAGGTGATGAAGATCTGTTTGACTACACAGCGAAATGCTCTGCCTCACACCTACATCCATGCAGTTTGACTTATAAGGCCAATCTCGTGCTCTACATGCTCTACATCAATGGGGCTGGGGCTATAAAAGTAACACCTGTAATGTAATCTAAATCACCAGTCCTGCAAACATAACTATCAACTAAACCATTTATATAAATACTTATTATATTTAGTATATTTAGTTTGCGTTCCTTTATCGAATTCTACTTTGTAGGTGGTGCGGATAACTTGTTGTTTCAGGCTGTCCACTGTTTTTGTCTCTTTATTAGAACCCATTTTTGCTTTTAAGGTATTTATGTATATTTATATATATTATGTATATTTATATTTATATATTTATGTATATTTATATTTATGTATAGGTATTTATGTATGCTGTGTGGTAAATCACTAGCACAGTTTTTTCTGATACGAGTTGTACCGTATCAGATCCCCTCTGAGACGGACACTGTGTCACTGTGTCTGTGGGCCAGATATCCAGTCTGTGAATCCCAATTAAATTTGGATGCTTGTGGTCCACAAAGAATGATGATAATCATTCAAATGACCATCAGCAAATGAAGATCCCTAATTTAACACTGAATGTCACCTTCAATACTCTACCTCTGTTGAGCTTTGTCTGTGTGGACCACGTTTGAAAGACTGCGTGGTGCCAATGTCTTCAGAGGCCTCAAAACTGAGCTGTGGAGGAGTGCGGTTGACTGGTTGGATGAATCAAGATTGCTTTTTCCCCTTTTAATCTTCAACTTTAAGTGGAGGACTTCAGCTCTTTCCGAGGCCTCATGGTACAAACCGCTGAGAGATCTGATGAAGAGACATTAAACTACCCGTTATACAGCTATGGTAAACAACAACAGTGCCTGAAATAAGGAACTGGGGCTCCTGCTTGGATCGTGAGTTGACTGGTTGGATAAATCAGTCTCATGAGTCTGTCAGCATGGCCTGATCTAATGTGGCCCTGAATAAGTTACACCAGACTGTGGGCCCACAGCCTGCAAGATTACGTGAAGGTTCTGCTTGTGCAGAATTCACGGTCAAAGGCTTTGCCATGCCGACCCTGCTGACTCTGGACACAGCATGTCATCTCTCTGTGGGAAAGATGCTTAAGTTTACTCCATACAGTCGACATTTGAGAAATAAAGGTCAGCACAATACCAGCAAACACATTTTTTACCCTACATAATCATCACTGAAGTTAGTTTCAGTCCATATTTTTCCCTGGTAATCCGTGGTCCAGCTGCAGTGTCGCTGTCGCTCTCCAGCTGGACCTGTCTTCCAGTTTAGGAACCACCACCTTAAGCTTAAAAAACAATGTTGTTGCTGTATCATCAGATCTGTGACTGTCGGTCTTGGGTGCAGAGAGGGGAGGACCTGGCACTTGATTACCACAGGATGGTGACTTATATCGTGTGATGTGGATGCCTCATCAAGTCCTTTTTGCAAACCCTCAAACTTCTTTCTTCGGACAAATTCTGCCTGTAGATAGTTAATTCAGAATGGGTGTCATAGATATATTGTAGCCCCAAAGATTCCCCTCTTTTAACATCTTTTTATTTGGATATCGTTGCATCATAATGTATTGTATGATGCGACGATATCCAAATAAATACTTCTAGCACTGTCTGATAAAGTTTGGAAGGTATGATTACGTTGGCTTCAAGACACAATCCATGACCCCGTCTTTACCGATCCTGTCGCGTAACTCGCTGCCTTACAGAATCAGCTCCTTTCCAAGTGCAGCCTGGCAGATAATGGCTGTTTTGTTTAGTGGTAGATCTGCCTAAAGTACATAACATGAATTATTTATCTGCCTCTCAAGATTGCACTGGAAAGCAATTGCAGGACAAACAGTTGCTGAGTTGAAGACGCACGTAAGGGGGGGTCCTTGTCGATGTAATGCTGCATATTTAGCGAATGTACCATGTTTTATTGATGCAAACATCCTGGCCTCACTTGCTTTAGGAGGCACCAACCTGACAAAATCTTCCCCATGCTTCATTGGCCCACTATGAGGCAGTCACACTGGCATGCAAGAAACTATCAACACCATCATGCTGTTTGATTTCCACCGTCTGCCTTTGTTGTTTTCCTGTGCACTGCACAAAACCCACAGGGTAATTTTCCATTTAGTTTTGTGAAGTGTTTGGAGGAATACTTGAGTTGGCTGATGGTGCAGGTAAACAGAAAAGGTGTACTGTTGGGGACAAGATGTCAGTGAATGCTCACCACCTTCCTCTCATCCGGTGGTCCCATCTGCATCTGGCTCAGGCTCTACAGACTGACACTATTAGTTTGTTGTGAAGTTTTCTGCTGACTACAAGAAGAACTTCTATTTGACCCTTCTAACACATTTCCAATCCAGTGAAGCTGCTCTTTGATTGTGAAGCCATGCTTATTCAGGGATATAATCTGCACAGTACAGACATGAGTGGGGCCATGCTAGGATGAGGGCTTTTAGATCAATGTGCCTCCCCTGAGAGCTGCTGACTTTTTGCACTAACAATAGTACAGGAACAGTGATTTTTATTACAGAGGGGGTTGAAACACATCAGCTTTCCGCCAAGTGCAAGTAAAGAAAAGAAAACCAAGCTGTTTGAAGACACGGCAGCAAACATGGGTAACTAAATGCCTCCTGATCTTTGTTACAAGCTTTACAAGCTTTGTTTCAGAACTGGAAAGTGTCACGATGTGTTAAAATGCTAAGCTTTACAGGTACTCACGTGGTGCACAGTTTTACAACATCATCAGATGTAGACGTCCTGCTTGCTCTTGACACGCAGCTGCCTTTGGCCTATTGCCACAAGGGATTTCCCCTTTAAGTGCTGTTTCTTTACTAACGCCCCATCACACAGGAGCTCGCAGAGCTATCAGTAATCAGGAAGTAGGCTGAGGGGCATAGTCATCATCTCATGTTTATGTGTTACTGTTTTATTAATCCAGTCTAGACAGGCTACATACCAGCTCCCATTTTATTTATTTTGCTTTGAAATGCAACCCAAAGCCGGTTCATAAGTATTTTCTTCTGTTTTAAATACATAACATATAGTTATTGTGTAAAGGGCCCCCGAGCACTGCCAAAACGGGTACATACACATACAGAAAAAGCACTGAAATGGCTTCTCTGCTAATTCTATGCCTTATGTGTACACGATTTCAAAGTCTATAGCCATGCTAACTGCTCTGAAATGTTATGCTAGAACCAAGTATTCAACAAGCTTTTGACCTAATGGTGGTGCTATAATGACGACTATGAGCTCACCATGTTCTAAGGGATAACTCTAAATGTAAGAACCTAGATGAACTGTCACATCACAAAAGACGGGGCACAGTGAATGTGTGTACAGCATTCCACGGCAACACGGTCAGCGTTTTTTGAGACATTTCAGTCTAGACCAAAGTGGTGGATCAATTGGCAGACTGACATTGCCATTCATACAGCCACAGTCCTAGTATGGCTAATAAAAACCTAGTTTTATTCTGGTAAGTGTTAAGCAGGCAAAGATGTAGACAGTTATCTACCATATCTGCCAGCGCATATACAATATAGGTTAGAAGTAGCTGCAGGTCCTGTTTGCTGCTATTAGTTAGCCATGTGTATGTTCCAGTCTCATTATACTGATTATATGCAATCAATTTCCCTATACAAACATATTTATTTACATCATGCCTCATGTGATTTGATCAGATGCTGGACAAGCTGCGAGACCGCTGGATCAACACTGGTCTGTGGGAGAAGCTCGAACAACAGAAGACAGTGATCACAGAACCTCGCGGTGGCAGCGGCAAGGGGGATTTTGACGAACTGCTCCAGACGTACTATGATGCCATCAAATACTCCGGGGAAAGAGGTGAGACAGTTACACATCACGCCGAACTTTGGTGCAGCCATTGGTCTTGCTAAATCACCCTGAAGCAGCTTGATTGGTGATGTAATGTCTTTAAATAAGTACAGAAAAACATTTATTGAATGCTCACACAATGAATCTAGCAATTAAGTTCTTTGTAACAAGTATGGTAGTAGTGACCCTAATCATTCTAAGATGAAGTAACTGTACTGATGCTGACATCACCTTCATTTTTTAGTATAAAGTCCAGTAAATAATTAAATTCTACTGCAGTTCTACTTGTCATTTACTGTGTTGCTCCATTCTGTATGTTTTTCTTTATTATAGATGGTGCACTGCTGATTGCTGTCTGCAGGGGCAAAGTGAGTGAAGGACTAGACTTCACAGACGACAACGCCAGGGCAGTGGTCACAATTGGAATTCCCTTCCCGAACATCAAGGACCTCCAGGTAAAGACAGTCGAAACAGTGGGCAGATGTTCAGCACAAAGTTTTGCAGTTACACTCGCTGAATAAAGTGGGTTAGACCCATGGGGCATTTGTTACTGGGCAACTAGGAAAAATTTTGATTTGTTAGAAAGCTGATTAATAATTTTATAGCCAGTTGTGTACTATTTTGAAGTAATTACCTTGAAATTGACACAGTCTGTCGCATTTCCCCCCTTTCACAGCTTTATCAAGAATATAGTGTATTTTCTGTAACTAGTTGTAAAGCCCTAGTGCACAAAGTAACATGTTATCACCACCAACATTTAGCTGCGCATGAAATCTTTTTGAGGCCCCTATCTGAGTGGTTCTGAGAGGACTATATGTGTTTTGTTTTTTGGCTTTTTGTCTTTGTCTTTGGTTTTTTTCATTGATTCAATTTTAGGAGGCAGTTTGCTCAGAATAGCATAGCATAAAGACTGGGAGCAGTGGGAAACAGTGAGACGTGCTTTATCCAAAGCTAAAAAAACCCCACTTTTCTTGAAATTTGTTGAACTTTTCCAGTTAAAAGTTCACATGTAATCAATCTCCACATTGTTGGCTGATCCGCAGTTCTCAAAATTTTTGGATCATCTGGTTTAGATGATGTTTTCTTTTAACCAGGAATTAGTTTACAGTGTGGCTGTACCTAGCACATTGCTCAATTATTGGCACTCTTGTTTACAGAATCCCTAAATGTAGGACTCCTAAAGCAATAAAATAGTACAATTTAATCCACGCTCAAAATGTGCGTATGCAAGTAATAATTTTGTTGAAATCTGAAATGAAAATGAACAAAAACAAAAAAAATCATTACAAAAATAGTGCCCAAATAACTGCGTGGTATTATGGTAGTATATTATTAGGTGGAGTATACTGTCCAGAAATAAGTGCCAGGCGGTGCTCTTCTCTTACTCATGCCTGTTCCACAAAGCAGTGCCAGACGTGACCAGATGAACTATATCAATTAAGCTAAACCGATGTGGTGTAGACTGTCCATGTTTGGGGTTTTTTAAACTAGTGGAAACAACCCATTCTCCATTCTCTCCACATCTGTTTCTGTCAGAAAGGAGCATTCTTTAATGATAACTCAACAAATGTATCAGAACTTGTTAATTTGGAAGTCTTATTCTTGTGTAATTAAAACTGGCACTGTGGAAACATTAGTGGCCAGGCAGTCCCTTTCATTTCTTGGCCATGATTGAACATTTTGGGTACCGTGAACTCAAAAATATATCTCGCAGACATACTTGCGCGCGCACACACACACACGCGCACGCGAACCCACACCAAATAAGAGCATCTCTTTTTGGTGATCCGTAAAAAAAAATCCCAAAGCAATGTTGCTGTGTCTGCCCCGTCCTTAGCAGATAAAGTTGACCTTTAAGTTTGACTCTCTCCCCCGCCTCCCACCTCTCCTCCCCTTTACTCCTCCACATCCTCCTGTCAGAGCACGACGAAGCTTTCACTAACCTGTTCTGTCAGTGTGGCAAGATATGTGGGTGATTGAAGCTTCCCAGGCCCTTTCACCTTAGCCAAAGCTGTCAGTTTCACCACTGTCAGCTCTCAGGGCATTGCCTCTCCTTTTTATTTTCATTTTTTTTTATTGCATATTTCTCAACAGTTCTAAGTAGATGGTCTAAAACATGCTGCAGAAAAGGCCATTTATACCTTTGTCCCTGTATGGTTTGACCATTTAAGACCATGTGAGACTATTAGCTGATATTCTGTCCTATAAGCTGGCACTTATACTGGCAGTGTAGCATTTTTTGTTAAAACAGTTTTGATTCTTATTTACCACTTATTTTAACACCGAACCCTTCACTGCTAACTTGTATCTATTAATAGTATTAATAATAGTAGTTTAGTAGTAGTAATAGTAGATTGTTTTACATTGTTCTGTATTATTGGGTGTCAAAATAATGGAATATGGACAAAAAATAACAAAGTAAATGCATAAATACATATACCATCATAAGAATAAGCCCTGTTTCTTTACTTAAGGTAAATATACAGTACCATGAATGCAATATTGCGCTACATCAAGCTTGTAAAATAACAGGAGACGAGTGGATGGAGCAGAACACCAGGGGGAGGAGCGGAGGCTTGACGAAGCCAAAGCTAGTTGGGGCCAAGGTAGAGCTGACCGAGCGTGAAGAGACAGTGCATCTCTAATGACATATTCTGTGCTCCACAACAACGGCCTTTGTTTATCTGCTACATGCGCTCTGCTCCTCAGAGCTCGCCATCTCCAGCCTCATCTTGTCATAACTGTGGCTGCTGTAGGATCATTAAGTCAAGTCTGATGGGCGTGTCTGCTGACACTTTGACTTGGTGCTAGATAGAAGGAGAATATGGGATGCTATTTTCTGGATTCTGAGTTCCACTGCCTACCTGTCACTCCACTTTGATCTGAATTGCTCAGGACATACTAACGAATCGAGCTTACCAGACGTACTATGATGCCACGCTGAAGCAGACTGGTGTCTAGGGTGAATAGCAAGGACCTGTAAAATCAGTTTTGTTTAAGTGAAACAGATTGTCTGTGCACCATCTGTGTGAAAGGGATGCCAGCTGACAAAAGGCATGGATTCAGCTGTACCCATTAGAAATATACACTTTCTGAAACTAATGAAATATGAATAATGAATATGGATTGTCTGGCTTTCAGTGGAGATAAAAATATTTTACCTCCCAATGTTACTATTTTATTGTACTGCCGAATTTAATTCAATTATATTACAGAGGTTTTTATTTTTCCCATTTTTCTCCATCTCTTGCTTGTATCTTAGTCTTCGGCTTTGCATGTTTCTCCGTTTATTCTCTCTAGTTGTCTTTTCCTTTTCCCTGTTATCTCCTTCTTCAGTGGCAGAGGCAGTGTGACCCCCAGAGAAGCCCTGGGGGGCTGTAAAGGTCTTTGAGCTAACCCCTATTACACTGCTGAGAGGATGGGGATACTGACACTAATGACTGTCAAAGCCATGCAGCTAGCCCTTGTAGCATACTAAACTAGCACATATACCGCTGCAGCACTCTGTCAGAGACATAATAGGCTCTTTAAGGGGTCACAGACACACATACACACACACACACAGAGGCACATGTAATGGCGTATCCACAACTGGATCGTCAGTACTATTACATGAAATGGTCAGTTCCACTGAAAGGAATCCAGTATTCGGTGTATTTTTATGGCCACCTTTCATTCTGAGCAACGATGCATGGTTCTACATTGAAAGGCAGCAATCTATTCTAGGTTTGCTCCAAACAAGTGTGGTTTTAGACTCCCAGTGCAGCTGCAGAGTGTTGCTGAAATAGCTGCAGAGCTTTTCATCGTTGGTTTTGTGCAGTGAGCTGTTTTCCCCCATCCGTATTCTGATTGTGACTGGTAAAGCCCTTTGATATGTTTTCAGAGGTTTTTCTTTTTTGCTGACGCTGTGTCACAATACTGCAACGACTACTGCAAAGCAAACGAGCAGTGTGATTGATCGGTCATGTTGTCAACTTGCTGAAGTGATACAGAAAGCTTCTCATGAATCTTCTCTGATCACATGACAGCAAACAAGTGCATCACATTTTATATACATGCCTAACATAATACAGCAGCCCTGCACTATTTCTATGCAGGATAATGTATTTTAAAAGTGTAATTTGTCCTGGTTTACGCAGGAGCACTCATTATTTCCTCCACTGCATTCGGCTGTAGGAACCCCTTCATCCCCAGTTATTTCCCCAAACACCAGTTGCTGTATTGCTCCTTATTCTAACAGTGCAAATGCATTTAGGATTTATTTTTTCTTTTAACACATTTACACCTTTGTGAATGCTTGTTATTAACACCGTCTTATATTTACACCATATGTGTAACACTGAAACTAGTTCCCTTAGTTGCACACAGACGCACATAAACATGTGTGATGGGTTCTTACATTTTCACTTCCATGCACTAGTGCTAACATGTGCACATTCTCTTAAGAGCACACATGGACCCAGACATATTAATTCATTCACTCAATGCCACACTCACACGGCAGCACCCCGTTGCTCGGATAAGAGGTGTAAGACCAGCTTCTCTCCATTTAAAGTACTCCAGCACTTCAGAGGCCTGCATGGCCTGCATTCCCAGACAGGCATAACTCTCAGACTCTACAGCCTAAGCACATAGCATTGCATTTTACTGGCCTGTTGTGTTATTGTGACAAAGATCAAAGGTTGAACTTGAAAAGTCCTCTGCAGAGAAAGCCCTGCTAAAGGTGGTATTACATTTACGTTGAGTTTTTCCAATGGCATGTTTTACAGTGAACAGTCACGTCCTGCGTGAGTGAGTCAAACAATAAGTGGCTTTAACAAGCAATAAAAAGACACTTACAACTGATAAGGAATCTCTCTTAATTTAATGAAGGGCTCAGCAAACCTCTTTCTGCTGCCCTTTATTAAAGTCAACCGCGAGAGCATTTTAATTCGAAGGCCTGCAAGCATGTAAAACAGTTGGATAAAGGGGATTTTGGAGGAATGTCGAAGAGTTTATGGAAATCATCAAGAGGAGACAGTGATGGATGCTCCAGGCACACTCAAGACATTCTACATGTGGTTTTATCATCAGGCACTGAAGGAAAGCTATATAATACATCATCGCCACTTGTACTGCCCTTGTCAGCACCAGAAGTCAGCTTAGTTGATTTTTGTTTTGTTAATGCATCTTCAACTCTTAATTTACCCCTTTACAAGGCCTTTATTCAAATACATTGTTGATTTGCTGTCCGTCTAAATAAACTCAACTCAAACTGCATTGCACCTTCTTTGAAATCATTAAGTGTAGCCTTGATAAAAGAGACATTGTTGGTAATGAATTTCTTGAACCATGCTAGGCTTTTGATACAGATAGTTACTCAGTGCTTCTGTTTAAATTGTATAAACAAAAACTTCCTATTGATGTACTGAACTGTATTTAGTCTTGCCTGCTCGGAAAGTTCTCAGTGTGTCTGGTTGTGGTAGTGCTATGGGAATGCCACAAGGACTTTTCTTGTTCAGTGCATACTTCAATGATTTTTCAACTCTTTGTGATGACCTGAAGACCCTGATGTATCTCACCAAACGGTCCTTTACGCACACAGGAAAGACACCGAACAAGTTACTGCTTTTAATTGTCATTAATGATGGAAAAAGTTGGGTTGTGGCTCAATTACTCATGTCCGAATACTGAAAAAAACTGTGAACATATATTTTTTGAATAAACACAAACAGAGTTTTTGCAAATATTTATGCAGAGTATAAATTTGATTTTAATCTTACTTAAAAGGCATGTTAAAAAGTACCATATATTCAAATATAAAATTGCTAACTTAAAAGTGTTAGGAACAGTCCACTTCCAAGACCACAGATGTATGGGATATTATGTTCTGATTTTTATTGCTGCTCATAATTTTGGTCTCAGGCAATGAGATCACTTCATAAAAAAGTCCTGAAGGTCCTGGACAAGTTTCCAATCGGTCTGAACTTGAACCTGCCCAAATGTCCACATTCTCTCCTGTTACGTTAAAACCAGTGTTGTCAGATTTAATTTGACATTTTGATTATCTATTTATTTCTCCGAGCCAGCTACAACAACAAGGCATTAAGTTTTTGGGTTGTCCGTTCATACTTTTGTCCCATTCCCAGAAATGCAATATCTTAGGAAAGGCCAGGGAGGAATTCTTTAAACATCTGAGCCCTGAGAATGATTACTATTGCTCAGTTTAGAGTTTAATGGTCAATATCAAGGTCACTGTGACTTCACAAAACACATTGTTGGCTTAATGAATGTGATTTTTTTGGGGGAATGTCCTAAAGCAATCCCTTCAAATTTCCAGCAAAACTAATTTTGCGGTCATTATTTAAAAGCAAAAGAGATTGTGGCCATATTTCACATTTTGTCATATTTCACATTTTGTCTGATACTGACTTAGTGAATTTTAGGTGTCTACTTTAAAACTGCAGTTTGCATCGATCTTCTGCGCTGCCAAGTTGAAGATGTATGGAGCAGCCGCGTTGTAGAATTGCTAACTTTTCATATTTCGGGCATTGTCGTTGACCTTCAGGTGATAGTCGACGCACCGTGTGACCATGTCTTTTCTGTAAAAACTCAAAACCTGTATTAGTTTCCATCAAAGTCTACACTATATGTATTACCTGAGTCTGGGTGGGCGTATATGTAACTGCACCTTAGTGGCTGGTTGTGTCACACAACCAAAGTGGTTATTCCAGTTATAATTTTTAATATGAGTATATAGGGCTTGGCCATAAACCGAGAATGTATTGAAACTGATATTCAGGACGACTAAATCCTGCTCATGATGATTAATTCAGTTATAGTTTTCCTAGTTTTTGTGCTAGCTGTCGCTTTACAGCTAAGTAAGCTCATGTTTCCCAGTGTCTGTATTATCAACAGCAGTGTAACATTTTTCACACTGTACATTAGGCGCCAACTTTTCTTTTTAATGTCTATTAACTTGACAAGACTGCTGGCTAAGGCTTAGACAAGTCGGATTCAAAATATCCATTAATTAAAGTCAGAACATCCACAGGACAAGGACAAGTCTGGGTCAAAATACCCACAATGCAGAGACAAGTCAGTCAGAACACTGTCAAGAGTAAGACAAAACTAAGTCCAGAATGCCAACCAAATATGTGTCAAACCCCACTAGACAAAGATGACACAAAGATAAAGAAGATCAGTGTCAAAACACCCACGAGTCTGAAGTAAGTTTCTGATTGAAAAGGAAAAAAAAAAAATAGTAATAGTTGAGACCTGACTTAAATATTACAGCCCTGTTCCCTACTGATCCCCGTTCACTGCCACTCAGTGTCTGCTTTTTGCAACGATAAGCCTCAAACTTCAAATAAAACCCAGCAACTTGACTTTCCTGCTCTTTGATGTACCGCATTAACTAACTGTAGTTACATCCAACTGTCGAAGAATAAGTAGCCTTCTGTTTCGCCGTGGTGTCAGCTGATCCATGAGCATGTGGGAAAGCAGTGTGATAGTCTGATGCCCCGGTGAATGTGTGCACAGGAACACACACAAACGTGGACGCTGTCTTCAGGATGAGCCACTCAGCTGTCAGCTCAGCCTTATGTGGCAGATGAGGCGCTCAGCAATCTCAGTGACAGGCACAAGATGTCCTGGACTGCCAGGGGCGTGCACACTGACACTGACGCGCACATACACACACTCTGCGTAAAATGTAGCTCAAACAGATGCGCTCAGCTGCAAATCATGCCTAGTGGTCAAATATATGTTTTTAGGGATGAACAGGTAGCTGTAGAGGACAAGGCCAAAGCAAGCGAGTGATCTCTTGACATTTTAACTAATCCCTTCTAGCTTGTGGTTTCTTGCACATTTGCGAAATTTGCTAGCAGCCAGAATTGGCTTTTTCACATATGCAACCTGTCATGTTGGATTGGCCAATGACATGGTACAAACCAGGGATGTGATGGCTCGAACGCTGAAATGGACTGTGATTGGATTTAGATGACACCGCCAGCTCGAGGCTACGGGCCTTTCTGTTTGAGCTGTGGGTTTAGAAGTAGATTCTTTAACTGCTCTGGTGTCTCATACATTGGCAAATATCTCGCCACGAAGCCAGCAGCATTAACAAGACTCCCTGTGACATGGCTATATGAGTTACCTCCCGTTGCCAGCCTGTAATAGAATTCTTTTTACGCAGATAAAACCTGTGATTTAAACTCTCCCGTCAAGCCTGCATCATACGAACTATGAAAGTCTTTGAGTGTTAAGGTTTTCCATGGTTGCAGGTGTTGCTCAGTTGTTTGCATATTTCTTAGTTGAGGTGTTATTAGTCATAGTCCAACTTTGGGGGGGGGCGACATTTAGGATTTCCTGTGACTCTGCCTGTTTGTTTATGTACACAAGCCCAGACGGGCCACAGTGGCATTGCGTGATGCGCGTGAGAGAACAGGCTGTACCTGCCACGGCCCCGTGTTTGGTGGCTCAGGGCAAACACACGGTACCTGTCAAAAGCAGTTAAAGCCCCGTTCAGCAGCCTGCCCGCCCTGCATGGCATCCCGTCAGACGCCAGCTGAACTTTTCACTTGTCAATTCTGAAAGGTTAGCGCTAAAATCAGCAGCGACAGATGCAAATGGATGGGTGCTTTTTTGGCATTTTTGTGCAGGGATGTTTCATGTCACCTAGACCAACTTGTCTGCCCCCTCCTACCTTCACTCTACTCTGTCATGGCCTCTCTTTAGCCCCCCTGTTTCCTTTTCAGAACACATCTGTCTATGGGGACAGGTATAACCGACCCTTTCCGGTCCTCAGGAGTATTTGTTTGAGCTTTAGTTTGCCCTAGATCCATCGCCCACTTGGTTTTCTCCTTGATATCCAAGATTAATCCAATTAATTCTCCTTCATTAGACATGCATGAAATCTTCTTTGCCAGGTGCTGCCACAGTTATGGCTATTGTTTCCTAGGACAGATTTTTATTTCAGTATGTTCATTAGATTTTTTTTTTTTCCAGAACTATTCTGGCGCATGTTTTTTTTTTTAATGTTTTAGAACAGAGACAATAGAGAGAAGAACAACAAAGTTTCCTGGTGCCTGCAATCATATATGCATGACAACCACGAGACCGTCAGGATAACCTGTGAATCATTTCATTCCCTCACACTTCTCACACTTATTTTGGTTTTTGATGCAGTGCTTCCCAATCCTGGTTCTGGACAAACAGTGATGCACATGTTTTAGATGTTTTTTGTTTTTGGGTTGTTGTCAGGCTTCTGCAATGATTGATCATAAGCAGATTATTTGAATCAGGTGTGTTGGAAGAGAAAAATATCAATATCATGCAGGGCAGAGGGTGTCCCCAGAACTAGGACTGAGAAACAGTGGAGACTAAAGGAACCAGAAGCAGCCCTGATTAATGCAGCCCTGTTGCAGTTGGTGTATAGAGCATGGTGTAGCAGAAAACAGTTGTGCAAGCATCTAAACAGGATAGCACAGATATTTAATCACCTTTTAATATACTGAACTACGGTTTCAGGTGGAACTGAAGATGAAGTACAATGACCAGCACTGCAAGTCCAGAGGTCTTCTCCCAGGGCATCGTTGGTATGAGATTCAGGCCTACAGAGCTCTAAACCAGGCCCTGGGGAGGTAAATCTGTCCCCTTCACCTAAAGTATTATGGCTCATTTACTTTTCTTTATACCTAAACCTTAAAACCTTATCTTACAGGTGCATCCGCCACAGGAATGACTGGGGTGCTCTTATTCTGGTGGATGACCGTTACAGAAATAATCCCACTAAGTACATCACAGGTACTCAGCACTGAACGCCGACTGACTTAGTTTGTAAAACTGCTCAGCTTCTCACCTTGAACACTAGATGGCAGTAGTTATCCACTGTAAGATTTTTAGAAGTGATCGTCTCTGATGTCTGTGTGTGTGTATAATCTCAGGTCTGTCTAAATGGGTTCGCCAGCTCGTCCAGCATCATAACACCTTCAGCAACGCCATGCAGTCTCTGGTAGCCTTCTCGCAGGTGCACCAGAAAGCAGAGGCGGCCCCTGCAGACAGTCAGGCGCCCAGCTCTACGGTCTCTTCTCCCAGCAGTCTCTCGCTGGGAACAGTAGAGGAACATGGTCTCCACAAGGCCTCAGACCCTCAGACACCTATCAAACCACCTGAGCCCCGGGACACAAGCCCTTCAACATACCATTTATTTCCCAATAAACATTTGAAAACTGAGCAAGATGAAAAAGCAGGTGAGCTAATTGTAAAAAAAAACAACAACTGCTCTCTACCCTCCATTAAGACCTATTTAATATTTGAATCAATCTCTTTTTCTCAGATCTGCCTTCGTAATTTCATAATTTCATGTTTCATGTTCATACTTACATACTCATTGTCGACAAACCCGACGAAAAGACCGAAACCAAGGTGTTGGTAGCTCAGGTGCATTTACCGACATGAAAACAAGAATTTCATGATATAAAATAGTTTAAAATTTGAAAAACAAAACATAACCGTGTGTGTGTGTGAGTGCATTTGTGCGTATTTAATGGTAATGATGGAATATCTCACTCAGTGCCACAGTGTGGAGCTCTAAGGCACAAAGAACGAAGCTATTCAAAGATAACGCATGATAGAAGGTTCTGCTCTCAGATCTGAATATCGCTAACTTCATCAAGATTGAATGTATTTGAATGGAAGGGGGTTAATGTGAATTGTAAGTTGAATTTCTATGGTTAAAGGCAATATTAAAGACTGCCTTTACAACTAAGATACATTCTTAACAAGTGAAAAAAATCAATTTTAGTTCTGTTTTTATTCTATTTTACTTATTCATTTAAAGTGGGTAAAGCTTTGTTAAATGAGTCCATCAGGATTTTAGCAGAATGACACATTCCACTGTCTAACTCCTTTTTCTTTCTTCACAAATCACGACATTCAAAGCAGCGCTGTTTTTAAAAGACCGCGATCAAAGGTGCATGCCATTTTTTGTGCTCAAGGATGTATGAGCATGACATCACCACAAGGAAATATGCTGAGGTGACGTGTTTGCACATCGCCTTGGCGAGCACCCATTGTCTTGGGGGTCAGGACAAGGTTGAACTGTTAGCCCAGTTGAATTCGGTTTGGTGGATAGGGTTGGCAGTGGAGCAGTAGCACACGCCCCCGCCCCTCGTTGTTGGGGGTGGGGGCCATGGCATCAGTTGAGTGGCTTGCCTCATTACTGTAAGGTCTTTTGCGTGCCTGAGTGGCGCTGGAGCGAGCTGATGAGCAGATGTTGGACTGTTGCTTTTAATTAAATCCCCTTGACCTTTGTTTGGGTTAGATTGAGCGTAAGCCCACATTTAGATCTTTTTTATAAAACAGCCTTGGCAGTCGTGGTACTCTACGTGCCAGTCTTATTTCGTTGGAAGGTATGAGGGCTTTTTTGTGATTTTTAATGCATTTCCTCTGTTGTCTTTGTCATAGTTCAGTAATATATTAGAATACGGTCAGTAAATATCACTATATTTTGTTTTTTTTAATGCAGAATGTCCGAAGACGATGCACAGTCCATCAGCAGACCCCCCGTCGCATCAAAAAAGAACAGCACAGCCTTTCTACCACATTTTCACCCCCAGCCCCGTCAGCTCCTGCAACAAGAAGCCAATCTTTAAAGCAAAAACACCCAGTAACTCCAGCCAGCACTTGGAAACGTCTAATCATTCTGATCACAAGGGACAGCAGATCACCTTTCCACAAAAGAAGATGGAGGTAGCTTGTCTCGAACAAGAGGCTCCAGGCAGCTCCAGCGAAATCAAAGTTGATTCACACAGTCTGGCTCTGGAGCCTTCTATCCCTCCCGGTTGCGAAAGTGAACCATCTACAGCAGACAGTCCAGACAAAGATGAAGAGGACGAAGACCAGACTGTCTTCTTTACTCCAGAACTTTTCATGGGCGAAGACGACGAAGGCAGCCCACAGAAAGAGACAGGGAAGTCACCTCCCAGGATAGAGAGCCCTGCCCTGCTGTCAGAAGAACTTTTTGGCTCTGAGCAGGCCCAAGGGCAAGCCTCTACTTTTGATGGACAGAGTGCTATTTCAGTCAGTAAGAAGAGCACAGAGCTGTCACAGGGACAGAAAGAAGAAATCAGAGGGCAGAGGCAAGGTGGGGAGGGAGAGCAGGTGGATAACCAGAGCAGACAGACAAACGGTACGCTTCGCAGGCTGTCCAGGTGTAGGCAGAAAGCTCCCTCCGCTCCAACAGGTAACTAACAACCTGAGAACATGAAATATAGTGGCCGAATCAAGAAGTCGGGCTTGTATATAACATAACAATGAATATTATGGTGCCAAAACATTTCCCACCAAAGCTTGCCAGTAGATTGATATCGAAAGTGATTGTAGTGCACTGTAACACATATTTCTTTATATATCATCCCATCTCATTTTTCCATCTTTTAAAATTTCCATAACACTACGCTGTTACGTACCTAAGAATGTTACTTCTGCCTCAGACAACTAGTCTACACACTCTTACCACGCACGCATTACATGATGAGGCTTCAGCCATCTCAGGTCAGCTTCTCATGTAGTGTGACAGCACATCCCATTAAGTCCATTAAAGCCTTTCCTCAGCTAAAAACACATAACTAACCAACAGCAGCGAAACTGCTGCGCTGATTGAACGTGCATGTTGACAAATCGTTAAAATACAAATCCACACTCATTTGTTTTCTGCAGCAACAGCTAATTATTTACTTTTGTTGTAATGATGTGTCTGTACATTATGTCTATGGAATGTAAATTTCTTCAAACATGCCTGATTTAACCTAAAGAGGAGACCCTGTTTTGTCCTGTTTCAGTTCCAAGTGAACTTGGTAATTATGTGCTGTAAACTTCAATGGTATTTGCGTGTCGACACGGCCTTTCAGTACAAGCATCCATATAAACTCTGTAAAGAATTCTGTTCATTAAACTTTAGCATGCCGTTGATTTTTTTTTAAATTTATTTATTTATTTTTTTTTCCTTTTTTGTTCCTTCTTCGGCCACAGTAAAGTATTTTTATAGTTGTCCCGGCCCGTCGGTGGTGGAAGTTGGTTGGTTGTGATCATTTTAACTGCTTTGTTCTTAAGAGCTGTGGCTTTCGGATCAATGTAAGGCAGTAGATGATGATGATGATGATGATAATAATAATAACACTAAAAAGAAAACAATACACCTAAAGTAAATTGGAAACACTAAACACTAAAGCACAAGCACCATGGTTACTTATAACACTGCCCATGTTTTTGATCATTTGGACTTTGCTGTGGGGAAAAAAGACAATGTTAAATATATATTTGATATTTTAAATACATTTGTAATATTTAGGCCAATACTTATATCAATTAAGGTAGAGTCAAATATCGGAAACACGTCCCAGCATAACACAGTTCGACGACAGCACGAACTACGGCCTCCAAAATGAGCAGCCCCCGTTCCCTAAAACAGCTGGAACACTGTAACCTTCATTAAGGTATAGTTGACTATGACTGCTGCATTAGGCTGCATTAGTTTTAGAAAGGCAGAGCTTATAAACTAGCAACTGATTGGGCATCTTCAGTTAAACAAAAACAAACGTCACAACACCACTATACATGTTGAAATTAGTTTAATATTTAACATATAATAAGTTGCATTTAATTAGACCAAATACATGAAATTAAACCAGTTATTTTCCCCAACCATTTACAGTGTATCTTCCATGTTACATGTTATTTTTGTGCAGAATTATAATTCAGTGACATTTCAATTTTACCCTCTCCTTTTGCACAACAGCGGTTATTTGTGACCTATGTATGTGCAGACCAGTACTATGTGTAATCAGCAGTTTAATGGCCATTTTTGATTGTCTGAGGAACTGAGGTCATTTAATCAAGCCAATGCTAAATGCACAATCACCAAACAGGCTAAGTTGAAGGGAGACAGAAAAATGAGATTCAACATGATTACACTGATGTGATTTGTCTCATTACAGCTCGAACTTCACCAATGTGTGATTTGTGCAGACGAGCAGAGTAGACAAGTGTTCCATTAAAGCCTTTCTTTGCTCATCAACTGCCTCCCCAAGACCCTTGTATATGTAATCGTGCATGACCACTCGTTAACATCATCAAAACACAGAGCACCGAGGGGCCGGCGAATGTGTGTTAAAAGCACTTAATAGGGAGCCCACATTACTGAAAGACTCAGTAATGGCTGTGAATGACTGTGTCTTTCCCATTAGACTAATTTATCCTTTCCCCCAACCCCGAATCATTAAAGCTACACTAAGACAACGTTGTTATTTAAAAATACACCAGATTTAGCCAAAATCACAAAGTGGAAACACAACAGAAAAAGTGCACCATCTGTTTTAATTGAAACACCACACATTTCTGCTGTTTGTCCAAATAAAATTTTGCCATTGGGGATGATCGGATATCTGTCTAATCAAAAGTTTACAAGGAAATACAGACTTTCACCTCGTTCACAACTTTTTCATCGCTTTGAATAAAATGTGTGAATCAGTTACATTTGACCTCACCTAAACATCCCTAATCCAAAGATAAGTATGTCATTTCTTAAATAATACGGACCTTTTAGATGGTCAGTAGTATCCAGCTTAAAATCCATTCTAAAGAAGAACATTTAGATCATGACTGGCCACCATCCAAGCTCAACATTTGCTCTGGTGTACAAGTGCCTATCCCCGCAGATTGCTATATACATAACGAGAGGAGGATAATTCTGCCATTCTACCATTATACGCATTACTCTCCTAAAAAAGGTCTTTCTTGACCATGGAAACAGTTCAGTTACCTTTAACGGTGTCTGTGATGTTACCCAATGTAGGTTTAAAGAACACCTCAAATCACCAACGTCACCCCTGTATGTTAAAACATGACTGATCTATATGCCAGATTATAACAATGTGATTTAATGTTAATTGGCAGGTGCAGGCTGTGAAGTCAACAGTGTAGGGAGAGACAGTCTTCAGCAGACTGAGACCAGGAGCAACCTAAGGAGGACAGAAGCTGACAGAGCAGATAACAAGTTAAAGTTCTCAAAAAAAGACAGAGTTCAAATGAATCCTTATCAGGAACATCTTTTGCCAGAGGCTCAGGACGATAGCTGGGGTGCCTGCCAACAGACAGAACAAATCTTGAAACCAAGCATCAGCGACAGAGTGACTGAGTCAGGAATGTCCTCTGTGGGTGTGAGGGAACACAAGGCTCTTAAAAAAGCGCCCACTACACCTGTTAGTTTCACAAGGACTGAGTTTGAGATCGTTACTCCCAAAAACGAGAACATGGGAGGTCTTCGGGAAGGTGCAACAGCACGATGTAGACCTTCGAGTCCAACAGTGGATGGTTCAGGAAGTCCTTATAGGAGCCAAAGAGGTAAACAAATCCATATGCACATGCCTTTTTTGACCAGCACACAGTTCATGCCGCTCCTGAAGAAGGTTGGAGACAGTAGTTTGGAATAAAACACATCACAAATGTGACTAATTTGGGGGAAGCTGGCAAAACTAGAAGAACCCTTTTCTAACTGACACCAGTGCCTGATTTCGGTCTCAATAATACCCCGCAGAAGACGTAAATGTGTTATTTTTATACAGTGTTTGTTTTTTTTTAAATGATGTATACCAGCATCAAACACAATTAGCGGGAAATTGAATCAGACTTCATGTCTTTTTTTTTGCCCAAATGCATATATACATCACTGCACCTCTGAAGCCTCCCCAACAGCGAAGCTTCAGCCATTGCACCATTAGACAATCAGTTTTCTGTACACTTGGTGGCAGTCACCTCAGGTTGTTTTACAGCACATTACCTGATGACCTGACTTCTAGACAGTAAGGCGGCGTATACATACAGTTTGGGTTTGAAACTCACAATATGTGCAGACTCTACAATTATTCCACAAGAGGTGTTTTGTGATTCCCTAGCAGGATTCTTTGCACATTTTCATTATTTTAATTAATCAGTACATTCAAATTCAAAGTAATTTTAAATGAAATGAATTTAGTTAGTTAGTTGGCAAAAAAATAAAATGAACCTATTTTTCATGTAAACTAAATCTTGTCATTTTTTTTCAATCAAGCTATAAAAGTACAGAGATCTTGCAAGAAAAAACGCAGAAGATTTAACAAGACCTCTCCAAAGAGAAAGGTGAGTGTCAAATGCCAAGTCAACATTTTGTTTTTCTAATGTCCCTGCAAACATACAGGTTTTCAAGCAAATAAAAACTTTCAAGTAGAGGGAATAGTAGATGCATTATAGGACAAATAAAAGCTTGACACAGATAAATAAATATTGACACAGATTAGCGCTGCCGTACACCTGCACCGATGTTTTTTTGTATTAAGTCTGTTTTCACTATGTGCTGCACATAAAGAAACCGCAGTTGATGGTAGTGAGTCATATCACCGCATCCTGTGTGAACACAGTGTGAAAATCAAAGGGTCTGACAGGGGAAAAACAGCTGCGTGTGTGTCAGTGGAGCAATTATCAGCAGCAAGGTACATGACCCCAGATCAGCGCTGACACAGAAAGAAAAGGTTGTCATTCAGTTTTTTACAGTCTTTTTCTGTAAAAGCAGGTTCACATAATTAGCATTTAGAGAATAGTTTTCCACTTTGCAGGTCATCTGTGCTATGGATCTGCATGGATACTGTATGAAATGTATTGAAAATGCTTTCAGCAATGTTCAAAGATGTTCAGTGAAAGTCCATTGTAATGGTTTTGATATTTAAAAAGGCAATGAGGGAAGGCAATAATTATATAAACCAGAAAAAAGTCAGTCTGATTTTTTTTTTTTTTTTTGTTTATTGTTTATTGTGGTTTTACTTACAGCAAGTCAAAGACCAGAAGCCATGCTGTTTGGGACTTCACTGTTGTATGTGTGAAGAAGAACTACTTCCTACAGTACACGGTAATTTCTTAGAAATGCCTGCTATTTTCATACAAGTGCATTAGTTAAAGTGAACCTGTTTCCTTTTGGCATTAATTGAATTTGGCGTTCATTCTCAGGTGCATTAGGACGTGCCGTTTGTGAATTTGAACATCTAGCTGTTCTGAGAAAGGAAAAGTTTAGTCACACAACAACAAGATGCCGCTGCCAGTGCGCCTCACATCATCCGTCGATTTCACACAACTCGGACTCACTGCTGGTAGTCCAAAGTCTCACATCAGTGAAGGCCCTGAGGACTACTCTGCAGCCTTACTGCGATAGCAGCTTAACTGGTCAGTTGATAGTGGGTTTGATTTGATCATAACGATACATGTTACATGTTTTCTATCAAAAAAAAGGCCGCCACATCTACAGTGATGAACTGAGCATCCAGCATTAAAATATATCTGCACATTTTTTGTAGAAATGATAAAAGGAAATTATAAATACAGTAAAAAGCTAAATACATTGGTTCTTCTGCCGTCCCTCCTGTTTTAATGACAGTTTAACATTCATTCACATAAGTTAACCTTTTGCTTTGATCCTTTTATTGTGCCCTTTTTTCCTCCCGAGTCAGTAAAGTTGCATGCTCTCCCACTTCTCCTCAATCATGCAGCATACAATGCCATCTGGAACCCAGAGGAGGGCTCTGTTACCAGATTTCTGCAGTGCAAAGGCTGTTTGGCTATAATTGGAGCAGAGATCCAGTACCCTCGAGACACGGCTCAAGATCAGGTAAATGTAATCTACGTGAATAGATGTGTAAATGTACAGTATGTGTTCTCAGTGGGACGTCTGGACGGTAATCATGGATTCTAGCAAGCGGCCAGTATGGAGCAGATCCCAATGTGTGAATGAGTTATGAACGATACATTCAAAGAAAGGCTGAATATGTCACTAGACTGCTGACTAGACATCACGCTCTAGCTGTAAACAATACTGTTCAACACATAGGTGAAAATAGTCCCTGTTACTTTGTATGTCTCTGGATGTCTGCCTGTTTTCATGTTTTATTCCCTGTTTATTTAATTTGTTAAACATAGCACTAGGAAAACAATTGATATAATTAGCATCTGGTCCTATTTCCTGGGTTACAGAGAACACAACAGTAATAGGAAGTCACTGTAATGTTATTTTTCAACTAGAGAGCCATCATCAGTGTGTTCCTTAGCAAGGCAATTAACTGTGAAGCTGCTACTGTATCTGAGCAATAATGACATCACATCACCTGTAAATAATATTAATTTCCGCTACTCTACTGGACATGAGTTCAATGTGAAACATTCTTTTGGGGCTGTTGTTTTGGCAAATATCTGGTCAGTTATTAAGAAAACATGAGTCTCCAACTGTTGCTCATAACACATCACCGTTCGACAGAATTAAATAACATCACTTCCAAGTAAATTTAAGCATCGTATTCAGTTTGCACCCTCTTTTCCCACTTCAGTCTGAGTGCTGCTCTAGTATCTTTCTGTAACTCTTAAATCGTAGGAAGTTGGCTAAAACTGTTTTTTAGCATGGAAGCACCTGTCCTTTGCGAAACCCAACTTTAACCATGGTTGGAAGATGGGTTGCAAAGACAGGATAAATGACATATTAATCCGTTCACCTGCAGAGCGACGCATTTCAAATCACGTCACTCAGGAAGTGAAACTGGTTTCTGAATGCTGCTGGTGCTGCTTAGGGTTTTTCAGTTGTGTCTGAACACCTTATCCCTGTGGCAGGAAACTTAACACAAATTCTAAACACATACACTGACAGTTTAAAATTATCCCACAATGTAAATCTACAGTGCCTTTCACCTTAATAATGGTATTCGAAGGATGTTGTCAACTTTCTGACAAGCAGCCATGCTTAAATATCACGACTTGCTAATAAATACAGTGCAGTTAGAGGAAAAAAATAAGTATTTCTGGATCAGCACATTTGGTCAAGCACAAGTCAAAATCTTGCAATTAAAAATTAATTATTTAGGTGTATGTACTAGTTATTACCTGCATTTATTTTAGGTGGCATTTTAAAAAGGCAAATGAGTCACTTTCAACTTGAAGCACGCCACTAGTTCTGTCATCTCAGAAACAGCTGAGCTCCTGGGATATTTGCCGACCGTAATGTTGCAGAGTTATTCAACCGTGTGCCACAGAGGGCCGAGTGAATGCATAAACAAACCTTCATACGCCTCTCAAAGGCTAACGCAGCTGAATACTCCCAGCTGAAGCTTTACAGAAAATGAAGCAATGAACATTCACACTCAATCGGCTGAAAGCATGTCAGGGTGAAAGCAGGTGGGGAAAGAGGTTAAAAGTTTATCTGCTTGAAAAAATACCTTTCTGTATTTTCCTAAAAAAACACAGCCTACTTCATTGTGGTATTTTTCTAATGAAGAGACCAAAATAGCAACGTCCATCTCTCAACGCTTCTTAACCCCCTAGTGTGTCTTTGAATCTCCGCGCAAAGCTCATTGATTCAAAAAAGGACTATTTTGTGTTGCAGGATACTTCTGCCGAGGGATTAATACATTTTTGGTTTACTAGTGAGTATGGACATACTGCTGAATCAAAATAAACCGTGTGTTTTCACGATAATGCAGGAACACGTTGCGTAGTGCGTATACATATGCATATACACAGAGCAATAACATATATTTCATGGGATTTGTTGACAATAAGAAATATATAGAATATCACCAGACTTGTCCTTAAAGCAGCCTTCAGTTCTGCCAGTGAGGATAGATATTTCAGCGTATTCCCAGTTGTACTTTGTGCCATTTCCCAAAAGGTTTGCAGTTACTGTGAAGGTAAAGGTAAAACAAGGCTCTTCCCAGGTCTTATTGTGTTCTGCAAAGAAGCGATGGACGATTCTAAGACACAAGACACTTGATTGATTGACGTATTGCAAAGGTTACGGATAGAGGTGGCGTTCTGAGCTGACGATGATCCATGATCATCATCAATGACACACTCGCAACAATCCATGTGAAGAAATATCTGACATCTAGCCAGTTAAAGCAATAAACTGTACAGACACCCTGCAGTATTATCAGGGTGTCTTTAACAACGTGATTGTACTGCTTCTTCTGTTGTTTGTCAGAAGGCCAATTTGAATCAATAACCACTCCCGCCCCTCCTTAATCTGATCTACAGTTGTAACAGAACAAAGACACAGTACAAAGTATCACAGCTTCAAGGAAGGACTTAGACAGTTTTTATGGCTGTATTGATTTGTAAATCCTTAAGCTGCTTTTTTTAAATGATTTGATTTACAGGCAGGAGACGACTCCGTGGCGCAGTATCTGTCAAAAGCGCGTGACAGTGTGGCAGTCAGCGTGACAATGACGTGAACGTTTGTGAATGAAAAGGATGTATATGCATCGATTTTTCTGTTTTTCATCATCAAACCAAATGTAATTCAGACAAACATCAAAATAGTATGGATCTGTTAGCTATTGGTAGACAAACAAAAATGCTGAATAATATTGTAGCTAATAAGATAACAAACTGAGATCATTTCTTAATTTTAGTTGTATAGTATACTTAGAAGAGCTGCAAAGTATCTGTCAAGCTCTTTTAACTGAAAACCTAAAAACTACACTTGCTGAGGAATACATAATACTTAATTAATTATTGAATTTTATTATTGATTCCCCCCCGTCACTGTTGGCGTTCACCAACCATAACCGTTACAGTTGCTGGTAGTATCCAGTAGAGACTGCATAGTCCTTTTGTTCCAGCAGATTTATAAATGTGAAACACTGTTGAGATTATCACTGTGACCTGTCAGATTAAAAAGATTAACCCTGATTGACTGGTAAATTCAGGTTTAACCGTAACTTTCCAAACTCTGTTGTACTTTCAAATCCGAGTTATCTGGTCATCTCAGTCCAACCTTTTTGCTTTTTAGGTGAAAAAACACAACAGTTCCACATGGATTTTATAAATCAATGATGCACAAATGTATTTTTTTGAATAGATTGCTTAAATGAAAATACATTTACCAAGTGGATAAGGTTAGCAAATATGTTTTCATCTCTGCAGAAACAAATCAGATCGAGTTTACAGTAAGTTTATGATGCTGTTAAGTCCAGAGGCTCAGTGATTGAAAGGGTTGTTGGGGACAGTTGTGTAACCCTGCATCAGGGAGAAACATGTTCATAAAAACAATGAACAAAATTGTTGTCTATCAAAACTTGCAATAATACTTCAGGAGAGCAATTTTCACATCAGGATTGATATAATTTGTAGACTTAAATCCTCGGATATAGTTTCAAGAAGTTGCAAAAAAAGTATTTCATATCGACGCCACAATGGTGTGGCATGGCATCCTCCTGCCCAAACCAACATCAACCACTTCACACGTCACATTAAGCATCTCATACTTCCTGCTAGGGCTGTCTCTTGCTCTCTCTCTCTCTCTCTTGCTTCTGTTGTCCCTGATAATTATTTTTTTGTTTTGTTTTGTTTTGGGGGGGGGGGGGGTTTGGCATGAAAATAAATGTGCAAAATAAAAAAACTCCCATCTGACGCGATGTTAAGGTAGTGGGCTTGTTTGTGAAATAGCTCCAACATTTTGTGCCATCTGGATCACAGTGTGAATCTGACTAAGCCCACCGGCCGAATGCACGTTTCTGCCCCCCTCTGCCTGTGAGGGGTTTAGGACACACTTTGTTCCACCCTTCACTGTTTTTCGGACGCTCGCATGATGCGCTCGCATGATGCGTTTCAGGTTCCTGCTGTTCAGCTGTAAATTTGACAGACACCATATTGCACCTAAAGCTTTGGAGTCTGTCTGGGTGCAATCGCCAGACACCCAAACTCCAGTCTGCATGCAGCCAGTTAATGGACTCCAACACTCTTGGCGAGGGGCATGACACACTTGCAACTTTGCTGGCATCATCGACCACTGTCATTTTGACCTGTTAATCTCAATTTGTCACGGTTGTCATAAGCTCCCCCTCCCCGTCGTTTACCACTTTGTCATCTCTGCCAAAACATGTCACTCCTCATCGCTGTAACACCTGCCTTAATATCTTTATATCTGGCCTGATATCATAATCGTATATAGTTACTGCAGAAGGAATTACATTGGAGGACACCATGTGTATTTTAATGTGCTTTGTTATAGCGCCGATGAGATTCGCGGCTTCCAAGCCCTGATATTGTGACCTTTAATAAAAGGCAATCTTCATGCTTCAGCGGATATTAAAGGTGATTATTTTCATCTGAGTGATTTATTTGTGGCACAAGATGAATTCTGCATTCTGTTGTTGCGTTTGGGAAAAAAAAGAAATAATTCATCTCACAAAGGGGAAATTTAGGTTTGTCATTTTTTACTAGTTCTGTATCAGCTGGGTGAAATTTGAACTTGAGATGTTTAAGCAATATATGTGCAATTACTCAGATTATAATTAAAATTTATGCACTTTTATTATGGGTTATGACAGATCCACAGGGTGTATGTAAAACACATACATAATACAGATAAGTGCTGTCAGGCAGAGTTACCCTTTGCTCCTTACAATGTTCCCTTGCTGGCCCAAATTTCAGAATGTTTTACGCGCATGCTCTGACAAACATTGGATAAATCTTTAGCCTTGTCTATACTGGGAGCTGTGGATGATTGTAACATAGGAAAACACAGCGATACAGAAGGTAGCCTGTTATGATTTATAATGTAATGATAAGTGAAACAAAGTGATAAAGTGTCAGGAAATTCCAAAACAAAGTTATAGCCAAGAACGCGAGCTTTGAATGCCAGAAACCCCCTCTGGTAAAATAATCAAACCGTTTGTACAGTTGATCAGCTTTTTCACTACCTTGCATATTTATAATATGGATGATGTTCTCCGACCGAAGTGTCTTTGTCCATGAGTTTCTTGGAGAGTTTACATACTGTTCTCAAGCTTACTCAGTGATCTGTTCTTTCAGACGGGGCTAGTACTCATGTGGGATCTGAACAACTGAGGCATTTAGTGACCTTGGCTAAAAGAGAGCAGTTTTGTTCTATGTATTTGTAGTTTGCTCACGACACAGTATTTTTACATCTTTGTTCATTACACATCATTATTCACCATTATCATTATTAAAATATCAATTTACAATACGGTGACAGTATAAAAAAACAAACAACATATATGTGTTATCTCCAAAATGCCCAAAACCCTCTCTTTGTCTTTCCCCCTTCCATGGTACCTATCCAAAGAAATAGAAGTATAGAAGTGTAGATTATATTAGATTATGTTGCACAGACACTACTTAAGTATATGCATTTTAATAAAGCATATATGCATATACTACGTAATAGACTATCTCCTTCCTTCCTGTAAAGACAATCTTTTGTGCTGAATACAGCAAAAAACGACTTGTCTGCTGTTAGTCGAGATAATTGAACATGCGTGAAGCTGTTGCTTGGAGATTTGTAACGAGATTAGAAAGAAACTGTGCAAATGTCCATATTATTATTATCATCCCAGTACAAAACTGATGCATAATCTTTGTTTTTTTATGCTCGCTGTTTTCAGTGGACATAAACAGCTTTGGCCACTGAAATGCATTAGGTGAATAGCTAATGAAATTGATTTCTTTAAGCGTACGTAGCCTGATAAGGATTGCTTGACCGGATCATCTGGTAGTAGAGGGTCTTTAGCAATCTGTCTACTGGAGCAGCTGTTAGAACTTGGCTTGAGTCATAGGTTTGGAGCTCCTTGGATAATAAACCCAGATTTGTTTCAGAGGGTCAGTGGAATTAGACACCTAATCTGCCTATGTGGTTTTATAAGTTGACTAATCTTGATATAGACATCCGTTGTTTGGGCTCATCTTAGTGTGCTTACACCATAAGCTGGTTAATGCTATAAGTGTGATTGTGGCAACCATTTGTCAGCTGAAAGCCTGATGCCTTTTTAGTTGTGCATATTGTAGTAAGGTCTCAGCAGGAGAGCATTAAAGACTGGCAATTAGCCATTATACGACATTACCCTGTATATGGGGGAACACTCACAGAGATAAGAAACTCTGATCCATTAAACTACTTAACTTCTTTCTGTACTATCATGTTGAAGTTGCAGTTGTTCTTTAGTTGTATGTAAAATTCTACATCTATGTATTTGTGTGTTTGTTGATTCAAGAACAGATGCTTTAATGTATGAATCTGTGCTTCAGTTTGGGAAAACTTGTCATCCCTTACATTGGTTGAAACACTTGTTTGCTGACTTCAACATAAAAAAGTAGGGAATAACCATCCAATTCTATTTTGTTTTGAGAAACTATGTCATTATCTGTCTTTCAATCGATGCAGCTGAACTTCTTTTATTGGGGATGTAATATGACGTGTCACTCAGCCACACCCCGTAAACCAGTCAATGGTATTGATTGATCTTCTTTAGACAGAGGAGTTAAATTAACCTAAGAGCATTAATTTTGACCCTATATAATGTGTCACTTTTCCCAGGCTTGCTCTGCCTGTCTAGCCATGCTAGTGTCATGGCTGTATGGATGTGGGCAGGTCGCTGCACAGCATTGATTTAGATTGAAATGTCTTAACTTCTGGGTGGGTTGTCTGGATGTTTTTGTGGTCCTTAGAGAATGTATCTTGCTTACATTAGTGACCCCCTCACTTTCCCTGTAGTGCCATGGGCAGATTGACATTTTTGGCCTTTAGTGAAATGTGAAATGGATTGCCATGAAATTATCCATGGTACCTATGAGATCGTCATGTGGTTCTGACTTTCCCATTAGCACCACCATCAATATAAAAAGCTCCACTGTGTATGATATATGTGAAATGCCATATATAATTGCCTTCCATTGCGAATCTTAACCGCGTGGACCACTCTGTTTGTCAGTACTGTTACAGGCTTTGCTTCTGTCAGCAAAGGCTCTTATGTCACATGACCACAAGAAGTCTTTGTCAGCTAAACTTAAACATGTTTTACAATTTTAAACAGATACCATCTTCTTTGCCTTAAAAGTAGTTACTGACGCAACCACAGTGCCAGAGGTCACACCCTGTGCTTTGGCTACAGTTATTTCTGTGGCTTTGACTATTGCTGTGTCTGTTGCTATGGCTCTAGCTGTAAGGCTATTTCTATGGCTGTTCGGTGTAACTGGTTGTGACTCATTACGGCACCTCAGATATGGGAAGGGACAGTGGTGAAAACCAGGCCCCCACTTACAAATGTGTTGCAAGAGCTTTTCCTGATACATGCCAACACTGCCAAAGATTAATTTTTGTTTCGGCACCCCACGCAGATTCATCTCTACACCCTGGTACAGCCACAGCAGTGGGCACCTACTCAAATTATGGTTACAGGCAGTGGAGGCTGTGGACAGTTTTCGAGACAGCACTGGCATTCAAATTAAGAAATTAAGATGATCTGTCTTTGGGTTAAAACATGTCACTGGGACATGTGAGTGCCTCATAGAGATATCTGGACAATCTATTTGTTTTTAAAACATAATTGTATATTATATGTATATTTTAATTTGATCTCTAAGGCAAAATCATGCATCATACTCATCTAAAAGACCTTGAGGTCCTCCCAATAAAATCATACCATCACCAACAGCTCTATAACCTGACAGCTTGAGTAGAAGGCCATTGCATCAAACTACTTCCATCGCCTACCTACTCTTAGTCACCATATGGTTTACTGAGCTGCATAGTTTACATTACCTTAAATGATGGTGTCTCGTAAATCTGTCCTGGGAAACATTTGCTTCTCATTTAAGAACTGCACTTGGGCTTGATTCAAAGTTTTGGTCGGAGGAGATGACCTCTCTAAGTTTAAGCATTGCTCCATTAGCCTGGTATGCTGGAAAAAAGAAACTGAACTGTCTCTCCCCACAACTTAATGAATTATTGTCACACAACAGTTCTCTGTAGTCTTCCTGAGTTGCAGACGTGCCTCATGTTGAAGACGGAGAAGGTGGAGATCAAGGTTTAGCTCTGCTGTGAAGATGGCAACAGCCGTAACAGGTTGATTGTGCAAAAACTTTTGTTCTAGAGTTAAAGTTGTAGCATCACGGAAGATTCAAATTAATGTCGCAAGCTAATTTTGTTGCATGGATTGAAATTCTATGGCAGAAAGCGGTGACCTTTTTAAGTCAAGATGTGAAGGAGGAGGTGAAGCAAGAGGGGAGCGCAGATGATTACTACCACAAGACGTTTCATGGATGTCTATTACATTACAGCCTTTGCCAAATGACTTCACACAATGCTAATCACTTCTAGATAAACAGGCAGATTTTTTAAAAATCTGGTGTCTGGTGTGACATTCCCACACTGTTAGAGATCTGTCTTACGTTAGCCAGCAATGCTAAAGGTGTAGCTTCAGTGGAGGCTACAGCAACTATGAGCAGGGTCAAAGCTATGGTGTTAGAGCATCAACAGTGTTTGTGTTATTACTTTTCCTGCCAGACAGGGGAAAGAGTTTGTTATTTGCCATGACCATGATCTGACTTACTGATAATATCGTTCTTGCCATTGGAAAATATGTGAAAAGGAAGAAATGTGAAAATACCGAATGTTGCAAAATAGTCTTTACAGAGTCATCCAGTATCAATGTTTTGTCTTACAATAGGGTTGCTTTAGATGGTAATAATGCCTAATAATAATATAACTGTTTGGAGTACAATTATGATCTCAGGGTGGAGTTTTTGCAGTCTGTTGCCCCTCACACTTGATGTGGGGAAACTCCCTCAGATGCGCTTAAGCACTCCTACATTTGGGAATCCTTCGGTAAATATCTCAGCAGATCAAACATGTTACTTCTCACTCATCTCAAGCTAAATGCTTCGCTGTTCTCTTCTCGAAATGATGGATTGCCTTTCTTTTGACAAAGTGTGGGTGAAAGGTGCGGTATTAACAGCTGTCAGAGAGCTACTTGTCAGAAAGCTAAGCTGGAGTTTAGGACTCACAGATATGCAAGGTAATGTGTTGAGAAATGGGAGGAGTGAAAGCACAAAGACGTTGGTGGTCCAGACCTGTGTAAATATTGTAAGTGTTGGGACATTGTGCGTCAAAACACGCCGCAGCATCAAGAGCTTCACAAAGGAATGCCGAACCCCTGAAATATGTTACCTGTGGGCTCTTCATGCAAATGGACGCCCCTGATAGATTTGAGATTGGACCTCTCTGGTTGTGTTTCTTAAAACATATTATATCCTCCCCTGTCCAATTATCTCACACCTATTCTCACCACACACAATCATTTGAATCACTGAGGAAAATCCCAGCAGAGTAATGACGGGAAAGTTCTTTGTTCTCGCCTCTTAGTGGAATCTGTAAGCGCTGACAGACAAGACCATTTAAGAACAACAGCTCTTAAAATCAAACAGGACACACTCAGTGTTTAATTCTGTGGCAACATACCCGAAAGCTTGCCCTGACTCATCACACTTTCAAAGCTCGCTGGCACACCTCGCCGTGGGAATGACACTTCTCAACCCATCTCTGTTTGAACAGGTAGATTCCACTTTCTCTGTGCTCTGCGTTGGGTATTCAGCAGCTTTTCTAATTTATAATGGAGCACTGGCTGAATGCACTCGCTCAGACTTCAAAAAGGGTTAATAAGTATTGAATACAAGTCCTAAGTGTGCACATGAATGCACCTAACCCTCTTTTTGAAGTCCATATTAACCCTGTTTTCTTGTTGACGACTTGGCAGCTGGACAACCAGAGGTGTGGACACTAGAGCATCACTGTAGAGCTCTATGAATTTCCTATCTTCTTCTCTATCCCACACGTATATTTGGGTGGTGTGCTGTTCATGCTCAACTTAGCGCTGTCAAAACAGATTTAGATTGAAATGATCCATGTCAGGTGTTTGTGGCCTTAGTTTTGCTAGAATATGTCTGCGTTATCATTAGGATTAGAAAATATAGAGAACCGCCTGAGCTACTGTTTACCTGTTGGTTAATCTACTGACATTTTGCTTTGAATCAAACATAAATAAATCATCATATATGCAACAACTAGTTGATAAATTAACTAGTGCATTACCATAAAATTCATCTTCAACATTATTTGATTTGCCATTTAACTCAATTATTAGCTTTTTTTCTGTTTTTATAAAAATGTGAACTGCAAATTGGAGTTTTGATCTTTTTGTGACAAGGAAAATACATTTAAAAAGGTCTACTCTCAGGAAAAGAGAGGGAGAGGCCTTCGAATTGTAATCAGCATTTTTAAACCGTTTCCTGATATTTTGTAAAGTAAGTGTTATATCAGTTAATCCAAAAAAGGCAGTAGTTTCATTGATAATGAAAATAATCATTCGTTGCAGATGCATCAGCTCACTTGTACATCAATACATGCCTTTCATCGCCTGTTAGGTCAGCATTTGTTATCTCCTAAGTATTATGATAGAGATGCTTCTTGACCAAAACAGCAAAATCAGTCCGTAAAGATATGACCTTTAGTCCACATAATTCTTACATGACGATCATATATACATACATATTGATATTACATAGCAATATGAAGACGTACCAGCCTACTTCAGTTTCATTTTAAAGGACACTTCTCAGACTCTCATTCTCAGAAACCCTTATCATTTTAACTCCGTAACACATATTCATGCTATAATGCATAGAGCTAATGTTGCAGGTGTCCTCTGGAGGCTATCTCTCACTGCTACCAGTCAGTCACGCATCAGTGACTGACTGGTCACGCATCAGTGTCCACAGCTCGCTCTGTTCACCCCCTTTTCGTGTCAGAAAACAAAGGCTATGGGCGTCCCTGCTATACGTAGCCGCTGGGGCAACCGGACAACACCTCTAAAGCAAACAGGCTTACCCGCTCTTTATAACAGCAGCATAATGCTCAGCCTTTGTCCTTTCCAATCCTCCACCCTGGTCCTCCTGCTCCATAACAGGTGCCGCTTGAAGTTGCTTTTCTGATTCATTGTTTCTTCAATTCCAAAAGCCCATCTCTTTTCATATTTGCCCTCCTAGCTGACTTTGTAGGTGATTTTCTCTAAATGTACTCGACAAACCTGCGCCCTTTTATTTAATGTGGTGCAATGAAAGCACGGCTTAGTAAGTGTGTGTTTGTGTGTGTGCTTGTGTTTGTGCTGCTACCTTTATGAAAGGACACAGGTTCTTCCTGTGAGAGATGACACTGCTGTTTCCATCTTTCCTGTTTTGCATACAGACAAATATGCAATCAGACGTGATTTTAAATCTGCATCTAATGAATGTCTAGACTATCCATCCCAACTGATCAAGCTTCATACACTAATGAAAACTATAAGATGCAGTCGAAGGACCACTAATATGGTGGTCTATATAGTGATTTTTTATTTGGATTGTGCATTGGTTTTGTGCAAGTGTGACTATAGAAAGGTAATTAGACGGCTGCTTTCTCATGTACATATAACTTTATTAAAGAATAGCAGTTTCAGTTATATATTATTCATATATCTACATACATACACACATATACATATCCATTTAGGTGCATTTATTCAGTATATAATGCAGAAAGATGAATATGTATATACTTATCTGCTTATATTTATATATATGCATGCATATATATATATATTTAGATGCATACATATATACTTCTTTCTGCATTAAATATTGGATAAAAGAATACACCTATTGGCACATATCAAGAACATATACAGTGTGCCTGGATGCTGTAATTTTCAGATTATAACAATGAATCAAATGAGAGCATGTAATGTGAACAGGTTTAAATGCTTTTCAAGTCTTTATTTAGATGTTCTGGCCTGCAACTTCACCGTGTAGTTTATTCTTAGCGCACTCATTACTTTGTTTCCTGCACCAGCAGGGAGCTGCTAGAGAAAGCTCTTAAAAGCTACGGTACGCTACCTCCCTAGCGTTAAATGGACAAAATTCTCAATTAGCGGGTGAAAATCGTGGAGCATCTTGTCACGTAAGAGCCAGGTGTTTCTCTCAGGAGTTTGTTAAAACCCACAGGAGAGTGGATTTGGTAATGTTTCTTTTTTCAAACATAAGCATCCTTGTTCAGTGTATGCAAATGTATACCTCATTATGCATCTCAACTCAGTAATCTGCCATCTTGGTATACTGTAAGTGCATTTGCTTAAAATGATCTAACCTAAACAATGTGCACAGAAATAATCAGAAATGCTATGGCCTTTTGGCAGTTGATATCCAAACGTTACCCTCTGATGCACAATATGGGGACTTAATTTGAAGTAGATACTTTGTACCTTTAATGCGATTAAATCCTGTCAAAAGAAATACATTTTACCGCTGTGTTTTTTCTCTAAATGAGTGAAAAGGTGAGACTAAGTCAGAGGTACAGCTTATCCAAGTAACTCTCCAGTGTCAAGTTGAGTAGAAATTCCAGCTTACAGTTCAGTTCACAGATGAGTCTGCTGCTATCAAAGCTGTAAGCGAAAGTAATAAAGTTCAAAATAGATGAGCTTTTTCTAAAGACACGAGTTCACAGAAGTTCAACCAAAGGTCAGCTGGAATTAGTAACCATTGATAAGATTACACGATTAGTGTTTCCTTGCACATCTTCTTTGCCCTAATCTTTTGACGCTCAGTCATTGGTGATGAAAAATAATTGATATTGACAGGTATTTGTGCTCTGTTTGTATGGTAGAAATAAGCTAGTTGGAGAACATGCATACATGCTTTAAGTCAGATGGGATTGTTGTTCCCCTAACCCATCACTTGACCCCACGTTGCCCCCTTTGACCGTAAGCATGGGGTCATGGGTCATGTGATGTGTCAGTGCATCATGCAGCCTTAGTTAGATCTCTGTCAGGGGACCTGTTGTATAGTCTCCGTGCTGGCTCAAACTCCTCCTATTAACAAGGGTATTTTATTTAGACTTTCAGAGGTTGCACAGTATTAATCATATGTACTGTATTACATATTGTTGGAAGAAACTAGACAGTTGAGGTGGAATTGCTGTCATTGCTTGAACAATTCCTCATACTTAAATACAAAATTAAAACAATCAGTATGGCTGCTTATTAAACATAATTCACGTGAGCATATGATTGAGTTCAGACTAATTATAATAACTAATTATTAATAACTAAGTTGAAGTTATTGGGAATGGAGCTAATGGTCAGACAAGGGGAAAATATTTGGTCATGTTTAAGTTTGTGGAACGACAGGTGTCATGATTTTAAAAAAAAAACAAAAGCTAAGTCACTATACAGTTGGTACGTATACATAGGAAGTGGGCGTAAACAGCAGTCAGCAGTGTGATGTCACTGTTGCGCTCTCATTTAGTCACTGAGCTCCTCCTACAGTGTCATTCATCATCAGGGATGGGAAGGATACCTTTAAAATGTATTCCATTACAGAATACAGAATACATGCCCTAAAATGTAATTTGTAACGTATTCCATTATATTACTCAATCTGAGAATACTAATGTATTCCGAATACTTGGATTACTTCCACATTGAACTGCATTTTATAAGTGTATGAATGCAGCAATCACACCCTGCTTACTAAACAGATCTATTCTGGCATTAATATAAGGGTATGATAACACAAAGGGTGTTTTGTGTATATTGTTTGAATTTCCATGATTAAAAACGTATTCTTGCCCTGGCTCTGTTGTGCCAGCTCCGGCTTCAGCTCCTGCTCCGATTCCATTATCTTGACTGATCACGCGCAACTGCATGTAAACTTTGTAGACTCTTTGATTGCATGTTCTATACTAGGTCTTATGGGAGATGCACGGAGTTGCTGTAATGTTGTTTAGAGAGTGAATAAACACGTGAAACAGTACAGTCATGTAATCCATTGGTTTCAACAATGTAACTGTGTTCTGATTACCGTCTATTTGAATTGTAACGGAATACAGTTACTCATAATTTGTAATCTGAATCCGTAACGCCGGTACATGTAATCTGTTACTCCCCACACTGTTTACCGTACACCTTGAAACTAAGTGTTAACGTATGTTGTCGCAACAAACAAGCAGTCATTATTATGAGGCAGTCCCAACTCTGCACAACCACAACAGGGCACTTGGGCTATTTTATACTGTCTGAGTGACTCATCAATACTGTTGTTTTTCCATTGAGTACAGACCAGATGGCACAGAAGGCTTTTAACAAAATGAAGGCATAAGATAATATGAAAATACCATTTTTAAACTTGAAGTGTCTGATCCACAAGTTCGATCCACTCCAGTGGATATGTTCAGCAGCAGTACTGCTGCGGATATTGATGTGTATTGGTGGCCCTAACAGACCATTACACAATAAATGTAGTTACTGGCATACAGTATGTCTTAGAAAACAGATGATGTGACTGGGATTACAGTTACAAATAAAACATAAGCAAGTACATCAGATACACAAGAGTGGCTCCAAAATATGTTTGTTAGAAAAATATAAATATTGTATTGCCCCTGAAAACCTGGCCAGCCGAAGATTCAGTCATTCATTCCTCTGAAATGTTCACATTAAATTGAAAAAATGCTAATCTGAACATTGCAGCCTCTGTTTTCTTGAAAGATATTTTTTTCTTGTTATGTCTTAAACTTTTCAAAATGGAAATAGGTTGAGCTTTTCTAGCTGGTGACGTATGGGACTCAATAGATTAGATCAAATGATTTGCAGGAAAGTTGTTTTTATCTGCTACTTTGATAGAAGCAACGGTGGACTTCCTGAAACAAATAGTTTGTGGATAAACTACTGTCTTCATCAAATCTGGAAACTCTCCATCTAGGACTGGTCAGTGCCCCATTACAAAAATAGTACTTTCACATTTTGACTTGCTTAGACAACAAGTTAGATGATAATAAATCATCCATAGTCCCTGGCCTTTGCCATGAATGATGAGAATAGTACCCTGGATCACCTTCAGGTCATCTCTCATGTAGCTGTCTATCTGAACTCCATTTCATTCAATGTCTGTCTTTCAGACAGGGTAAAGAAAATCTGTGTCGGTACGGATCACGACCTATACCAGCTTAGAAGAGACTAACCAGAGCTTGCCCAGCAATTAGGAAGACATTTGTCTCTCTATAAATTAAATGGAACCTTACCCAACCAAACTGGTGAACAGATGAGTAGACTGAAATTGTCACGCTAACCAGGAAAAAAGCTTTATTGAACATTATTGAGACATTTCCCATCCTCTTCTGTCTTGTCGCGTTGGAAAATTAACTCCAAAATACCCCAAATGTACTACAACAATAGCACTGCTATTACTGCTTCATGTCCTAAAAAATATAGTCATTTGAAAGGTGCTCACATGATTTCATGTCCATAATAAAAAAGGTCCTGGGTCGAATTGAGCATATGCCCACTTAAAAATGAAATTGAATGGTATGTTACGATAGATTGCGCTAAAGCTTTGGTGTCACAACCTAAACCAAATATCGGCATCAATCTGTGTTATAAAGCCAGTCACTCCCTAATATGATTATAATATAAAAGTGCTTATGTTGTCAATGTGTATCCTACCATGAACTTCCAAGCATTACCTTTCGATACTGACTCACACTGTTTTTGAGTTGTGCTGTTTTTCTTTTCTAGACGTTGTTTGCTCAAACGCCGTAAAACTGGGAGGCAGAATGAAGAGATAAAAGGCAGCAAAGAAAAGAAAACATGTCAGTAACTGCTACGTTGATCCCCGCGTACCAGAAAAGCCATACACCAGTCAGTCATGTAGGTGGCAGAGGTGCAGCAGCAAATAACTTACCAGAGCTAAAGCCATAGGATCATGAGAGTGCAAACATGATTATTGACAGAAACACAAAAGGTGGTTTAAGGTAGTCTCATCCCGGCTGTGTGAAATTTTAACCAAACACAGCCATGTGCAAAGAGGGTGTGGGGTGGGGGTGGGGGGGCAGGTGACAGTGTCAGAGGATATGCGGATCCACCCCCACAACCAATTTGTTTGCCGTTTCCTCTATTCTCTCTTCTTGTGGTTTTTAATTATGACCCAGTTTTAGGGGGACAAAGCCCCGCGCACCCCTGTTGTGCTTATTTGTCTCCAATTAATAGGGCGGCCTGTATTTTTGTGTGCGTGCATCTGTGTATACTGATCATTGGGCAACCTAATAATCCTTTTTCTGTGACACAAAGGTGTTGCAGACATGCTGTCTTTGCCTTTGCCCACCTCCCGCTTGAAGCTTTAAGCCTTATTGCCCTTGACACACTGCCCTGCAGAGAATGAAGTCATCCCATTTGTCGTACTTACTGTGGACAGAGTGGGGCGCTGTTTCTCTACTTTGCGTGCAGAGACTCATGTGATTAAGCTGTGAGTTTGAGTTCCAGCCTCCAAGAGCTCACTACTGGGCTTTGTTGCTAGGTTTTACCGTGATGTCTATTGTGTCAGCGGCAATAAAGAGACATCTGTTTCTCAAGCTAATTCTGCTCATTTGCTGTCCCTCTGTAAAGTGAGTGGCTTACCCAGAGACAACAAGGCACCGCCAATGTTCAGTCACTTTTGTTTTGCGAATCTGTCCAAACAGATTTACTGTTACTGAAATGAAGTGCTCGAAAGAATGTTGAAACAAGTTAATGAGATGGCCAAGGGTCCCAGGATGGAGACACCATTTATAATGACACAAGCAGAGCATTTCTGGACCTAAACCAACACTTGTATCCCTGGGGATTAACCATTAACAACAGCAGTTAGCAGGAAAAGATTGGTCACTGCTGTGTGTGTGACTGATCTATAGAGTAGAGCCCTAGCTGAGTAGAGGGTTCCTCTGCAACCATTTACTATTATGCCACTGCTTTAGCCTACCACATAAACATGTGGAGATAGATTGCAGCCAGACTAGCGTGTTTTGCACATGGTGCCACTGGGTTAAGAGAAGCCATGAGGAGTTTATTTTGAAAAATGCCAACAGAGATGACATCAGCAGAGCGCCTCCATAAGACACATACGTTCTAACTTGTGACTGCTCAGCTTTAATTTTTCATGTGGACCTTGTGCGTCTTTGCTTGGTTGGCAAAGGGGATCACTGATGATTTACCCTCACGCAAAGTTTGACAGTAATATCACGTAAAGATGTATTTTATTCACTTTGTTTTGAACTGCTGTTTTACAGTGAACTCTCTCTACATATAGTCAGCCTTTGTAGTCATTTGTTCAAATCGTTTTTGACAGGTTTTGAAATATCAAATTCAAATTTATGGTCATGTTGGAGACTGTAGTCTTTGGTGCTATGAACTCGGTCCATCATTGGTATGATTTAGGTGGAAAAAGGTATTTTTTATTACTTTGCAGCAGATTTTTATTTACACATCCTGTTACTATACAACCTGTGTGCAGAGCTTTTCCTGCTTTCTACCACTACCTTATGATGCGCATCAACTTGTCAGGATGCACCATTGTCCTGATTTAAAGCTCTGGAAAAACAACGCATCCACTATCTCATCCACTTCCTGGATTGGTATATTTTGGCTACTGTATTTTGAGAGATTTTGCTTACAGCCATCAAATGGTGTGACTCAGAAGTGTTGCACCTTTTGACCTTCATGTGCTTAAAAAAACCTTCTTGGATCACCTTTCCAGGTGTGTGGAGGTGTCGAGGTTTGCACATCTCTTTTTTATTCTTCACACAACTATGTAGTCACTTTCATGTGTGCAACACATGCCTTTAAGGGTGCCGTCCTAAATTAAACACCTGTATTCCAATAGAATAGCAAGTGGGCCTGTTTAAGGATGGCTAAGACCCTCTAACAACTCTCTCAGCAAGACGCATTTTGTTTCGATGAACTTACTGCTTACTCCTGAGCCGTACAAGCCAAACACAGGGATTCCCCAAAATAAACACTCGCGTCTTTTGAACAAAAGCTTCCACGCACACTTTCATCTAGTAAGCACACACTTCGACACGAACAGCAGTGAGGCAAACACACGCGGAGGCGACAGGAGTGAGCTGTAGTGCAAATGAGGGAGTGGAGTGGAGCCGTAAAGAAAAAGAATTCTCAGGCAGCGGGGGCCTGTGGGTGTCAGGGAGAGCTCTGCCTCTCACATTTTGAATTGTGTTTGCGCACACATGTGTTTGCTTGCCTGTCTGTGTGTATGTTTGCTCATAGGTATGGATAAAAGTGTAATGTTTGCTCTCTTAGCCTGCTTGACAGCTGTCTCTCAGCTAAAGCCCCAGCCAGTTTGGACCTTTCAGCAGCACTGAGTGCTAATGGAAAAACAAGCTTTAGAAGGAGAGGCAATCTGAGAGAGCTCATTAATTTGCAGTCAGGTCTTTGTATTCTCTGACTTTGAGAAATGGTCTGTCATGCATCACTGTCCAAATAAGTCTTCCTCCACCCAGTCAATACTTACGTCATGAAATGTAACAAAGGTTAGTGAATACAAAACATTAATTTTCCTGTTTGATTATAATGGAGTCTGATAATATTCACTACTCATTCACTACTATTAAAGGTGCAATATACGACATTCATCCTTAAAAGTTAAATAACTGTTTCCTGTGGAAAGATATACTGAATTAATGGCAGCCAGAGCAAAGAAAGACATCACACACACACCTCTGTGTGTGTTATTCAAGCTTCTGTTCTTTGTTTTGATAGTTAGCCTGAACGCGTGTGCATGTGAGTGCCTCTCTGTCTTCCCTGCATCCTTCTTCAGCACGGTGGCTGGGCCACAAACTTTATCATCTTTGCAGCAAAACAGTACACCAAAATGTTTCTGATAATATTTATGGTGAGAAAGAAGAAATAAGAGAATCCCGAGCAATAAGCATCCCAACCTGGTCTCCCAACGATTTCCTGATCTGAATTGAATTAGACATGGCTGTTTGCAAGCTCTGCTACTTGGGCATTATGACATATAACTAAAATTAGAGTGTTTAGCAATTAAATGTGTCAAAACGCTTTAAAGTATGGATTTAGTCTGTCAAACAAAAACTGGTTGAGACATTTGACTTTATATTGTCCTTTTGCTGTTTTAACTTTCGTAATGGGTCTTAATATTTCTTCCGCCACAAGTCGCTATCTCCGACCCAGTTAGACAGTTATCTCTGTAAGTGCGCAGGCTGGCCTGCACCTCAGGGAACCTGCCCTCAAAGTGGCAGTTAATCCCTCCTTTTCTCTCCCACCCATCCTCTCTGTCTTCCTCTCTCTCTCTCATGTAGGGAGTAGGGTACATGCTCCTGCTGCAGCAGACACACTGTCTTGTTAATTTCCTGATTGTGTAATTATATCAGGATGTTGTTTGTGCTATCAGAAAAGTTGCTAGTCATTGTTTGGGCTGTGTGTGTTTGTGTGAGATGAGTGCCAGTGATAGCAAACTCGGCTCCATGCTTGTGCTATCTTGGCCATCGGAGACAGCAGTTCCTTCACTCTGGCTTCTTCACATAACACGCCCTTTCATCCAACTCCTTGAGCTGAATGATTTAGACAAATATGGTGTCAGGAAAGGCTAAAACAGTTTAAGCACATCTTAGCTTCCGCTCTGCAGAAACCTCATGAGAAGGTGCGTTTGCAGGGTGGGCGGATGTTTTTCGACGGCAGCAAAAAGGACGGAGATCCTATCCAGCTCATTTGCCATAATTGTGCTTGTTTAGAGCTCATTTGACGAGCAGTGGGGCCTGCACGAAGAAGGCAGCGGAAGGGGAGGTGTCATCCTCTCACATCAGACATGAGGCTCTGGGGCCAGGAGAAGAGGAGGTGAAAATGAGTTTAGGTCACAAACGAAAAGGGACCGCAAGATGGATGTGATAAGTTCCACTGCCGTTGCCCACCCTTCCTGGCCCTGGTGATGATAATCACTCAGATTGTTTTGCCTTCACTGCCTCATGATAGAAGCCAAGGGCTACATGACAAGACTCTAAACAAACACTTGAGATGATAAAGGACAGACGGCTGGTTCACACTAGTGAGACTAGTCATGCTCTAAAAAGGCCATTGCGCTGGAGACACGCTTGCTTTTCCTGTATGACCCTGCATTCTTTATTCATTACTTTTTTTGGCAATCATGTAACATTAAACTAATAATAAAATGCACTGGAGAACTGCAAGCGGACAAATGCTGTCTGCTTTGTTGAGTAACATGAAACATAAGCTTTGCAGGCACTCGAATGCAGAAAGTATAGTCTGGGCGTGAGATCGGGGGTGAGTAGTATCCAACAAGAGGACTGCTGCAAACTGAGGCAGGATGCTGGCAGGGGGACGCTCCAAAACCCATTCCCTGCCCCTCATCAGGCTCTGTTACTGGAAAGATGGAAGCGAACAAGCTAGAAATCATACAGCAACTAGAATTTATTTGTTAAATAACACTCTTGTTGTGTTTCTCTGCAAGTGGAGAGACCACTTACCCTTTTTTTACACCAAAATTAAGTGCATGAGCAGATTTAAACATGGGTAAACCTGTTAAAGCAGGCAGTAGACAATAGACTCCTTTTATTATTTACTTTACACTTTACACAGTTATATTTTTTATTTGATATTGTGTGTTCGTATATTCGTATCCTCTCTGTTATATCAATTAAGTATTTATCTATTTATCTAAATGCGACTCTGTTTTTTATCTAGATGCAAGTAACATAGAGGCCAGTGGCAAACCCGTGGTGGTTTTACATGTATTCCTTCAGTCTGTCTTTGAAAGCCAAACAAGGAACGATAATTAGGTGATGATTGAATGGACGCAGTTGGAACTTCTGCTGGTGTCAAGACGTTTTTGGTAAAGTGTATAAGGGCTTTAGGATCAACGTGACAATAGTCTGTAACCTAAAATTTTAAAGGCCATGTCTGCAGCTGGCTTCCGTGACATCTGTTAATTAGTCTCTTTGACCAACGCAGATGCAGGTTACTCCCACACACATGACGAAAACAAGCTCGTACGCACAAGCATATGTTCTGTAAGTGTTCCCTGCCAATAGTGGCTGTCAGAATCCTTCCTGGACCTGTTTTGGAACACATTATGGAGATTTCAATCCAGCGTAATTGGATCACCCTTTAAATACCCTTTCAAACAGCTACTCTAACAGGATGTGCGACCAGTTTTTCAGCCATCTCCCTGATCAACCTGGCTGCACTGCGTTAAGTAGACACCTGATTTGATGCTCGAGCTTTGTCAGATCGTCACAGCCTAAGCCCCAAGGGGATGAGCCACAAATCACCTGCTAAGACTCTTTGGAGTCAGAGCTGAGGACCTAAATCCCCAAGTTTACCTTTCTTACCTGTGCTTAGTCCTCTTACTGTATGCTCACTTCGCAGGACACAGGGTTGTGTCCTGGAAAGGCCGACCGGTAATCCAACACCTGCTGTAAGGACACCTGGTGTCCAGATTTCCTGAAGTTGAATTGCAAGGGCAATACCTGTTTTTTTACACCTCAGACGCTTGACCTGAGAGCACAGGTTTTGTGTCTTTTATTAAGAAATCAAGGCTAATCTAGATATAACATACAAGTAAGCAGTTACTTAAATAACAAACACATTAATGATGGATGACGTGCATAAATGACCTAGAGTTAGAGTTGTTGGTACCTTGTTGCTCTGTATAAGTGATGCACTTGGTTTGAGTGTCTGATGTTATTTCACCTTTCTAAAGATTTTATATGAACATCGTCGGAATTTATTCAGACATTACTGAAGAGCATTATCGTGGAGTTCTCTATGTCCTTTCGAAACACATGTTTTGTAAATGGCACTACACTTTAGTCAACTCAAACAACCTCAAATCTCATCCCCAACTCACAGCCGCAGAGTCAATTTGAAATAGCTTTGTTTTGAAGAATGTATAAACGGCCAAAGCCAGTCAGTGATTTGCATTTCACACAATAATACAGTACGCTGTGAAGCCAAGATCTCACATTTCTTATCTTAATTAGTTAGGATGTTTACAAAATGCTTTTCCTGTTGTTATAATTGCTGCTGTCTCTGTGAGCTTGGGAGATTATTCCTTCTCATGCCTCAATTTATTCATGTTGAGTTTTATTTCTGTATGTGGTCATTTCTATTTTGTGTTGTGTAAGTTTAACAAACTTTTTTTTTTTTAAAGTGCTGACATTTAAATTGTTTTGCCCTTGCTGACCATGTAATTGACCCATTTGCTGTCATTGTCATGACGTGACAATGAGCCATGCCCAAGCTGCCCTTCATCTGAACTGGATCACAAAGCTGTTGTCAGTGTTTCACTGACATCACTGTTGCTAAATATTTAAGTCTGTGTGTTCGTGTGGAAGGGACTCAGACAGGACTTGACATATCATGCTCCAGGCCACTCTTGCATGTGTCGAAATTTGTAATGTGCTTATAATGTTCTTAGATATGCCATTGGTACGGTGAGATAAAGTCAAGCATTAAGCATGACAGTATTTTAAATAATTGTTTTTCCAGCAGTTATTCTACCTGGCCTGCTCACACCTCTGCGTCTTCCTCAGACAACTACAGATGGTAAATGGAATCAGAAGAGAATGAAAACGAAACAGAAAACACAAATTCAGTCTCATTGGAGGATGTATTCATGCTTTATTTGACTATACTGTATTTGAAATTGTTATGCTTGTGCATTCTGAGAGCAGAAACAGGATGGAATGAATCAGGATCTTGTTTTGTTTGATCCCATCATGAGCTCTACCTGCGCAGAATGTGCAAAATGACTAACTTAATTGTCTTATGCCTCGCACCCAGCCTTTCTTTAGGTACTTAATCACCTTTGGGGGATAGTTCCTCCTGCCCGTCTGCAGCGTGTGATCCCCAGTAAACCGTACTTATCAAACTAAATACTTGATCCGGACCAGGCCGGCAGCTAAAGATGAAGGTCTAAGGAACTGGCTCAGAGCATTGTGATTACAGACTTAATAGAGGACAAACATCTTAGGATATACGTGACCTCTTTGCCTTGTGAATCCCACCTTTACTTGACCTGGCTGGATTGTTGCCTGGCTGACTCTTCTTAAGGTGTTCTCCTTGGCAAAGCGGCCTCAGCCCAGTGTCAGTGACATGACTTTGAAAATGAACTCTTGCAACTTTTTATATGTTTCATGTTTATTTATGATACACAAATGAAATAAGACCACTCTAAAGACCACTTATTTTATACAAATAGTGATTCATGACCTCTGCACACGTTTGTATAAATAATATGAAGCAATAAAATCATGCAAAATATTTGATGATTTACAAAACAGGCTTTTTTGTAAACCCTGCCTGGGAAATGTTTTTTAAAAAAGATTTAACTATATTAGTGTTAGTTTTAAACATTTTGGAAAGTTCCATCGTTCGGTCAAACCAAATTCCACTTTTACATGTCCTTCATTTTATTGCGTTAGTGTCAGAAATCTCTTACAGTTAGTATTAATACAATTACACATGTCTGCACTGGAGAGAGAATATCTCCAAAGTAATACAATAAAAAAAGAATATAGGGTTTTTTTGGTTTCTGCATTTTTGTGAGTAAACTGGCCCTTTAACACATCACAGTTGTCAGTTATAACAGTGCGTATGTTGCAGAAGCCTTTACTGGGATCTCTTATGTGGAATTATAGACCATTACTCCATTTCACAACTTAATTATACTTGAAAAACTCATTAGACCTATTTCAAGACAAATGGAGGTGCTTCAGCTCCAAGACTGAAATTCATCCCTATTTGATATAACAGGTTTCAGCCAGTAGAGGGTATAGGTACTCCAAGAGGGGATCCTCTTCCTTCCACGCCTCATTGTCTCATTGCATGCCATTACCTTGCAAATCCATGTCTCCCCTGTCTGAGTGTGTGTGTGTTTCTGTGTGTGGGTTTGTGTGTACGGATGTCATTTTGCCTTCCAAAGAGCTCAGTAGGAGTCACTGCAACACTTTGTACGCCACTCCCTTTTCCAATTGTAACTGTAAGTGTAACTGTAAGTGTTCGTAACATGAACTGAGATCTACTTCCTACCTGCTGTTAAACATCAAGCAATTATAATACCTTTCAGGACGAGTAGGAAGGTTTACCCTTTACCCTGTTGAGTTTGTTAAATAAGGGCATGTACTTTGAAAGGACCCACTAAGCCGCGATGAATCTGGTTGGGGTGGGGGTGGATGGGTTTTGGGTCTTTGTGTCATGGCGCTTGCCTAGAAAGCCAGACATCAAATAGGCTCCAGTCAGAGGTGAAAGAGGGTTGAGCGGGTTAAAGGAAATAATTAGGGATCCAAAGAGTGCGTCTCAGAGCTCACTTAGCTGATGGTGAGGAAGGCGTGTTTTCGTGAAACACTTTGGTCATGGTTGATAATCTGCCTTAGTCACAATTGACCAGAGAAGACCAGAAAGAAGCATAATCCAGTGGTTGGCTAATTGCAGTGTTACTGACTGTATTCAAAGTTTGATTTGCCAGCAACAATAAAACAGCTCCAGCTCATGTATTTACTTTGGAACCAACATTAATTACATGTGCCATATGTGTGTTTTAGTAGCAGCTCAAATGTGGCAGAGAGATTAAAGGAAATAGACCTTTTTCAGCCAAGTTTACCTTCACTTTTATGTTCAATGGCTGTTCAGCTTTTACAAGGAATGCCTTATTTTCAGTTGCAGGTTGGCAATTCGAGATGTTTCAGTCGTCGAAGTAGACGGATCTGTTAATTGTAAATAGCGGGGATTTATTTTACAAGCCGTACGATGTAGAAAGCAACAAATGGATGTCAGCGGCCAAGAAGAAGAAATTGCAATTTATCTACTTTGGAACCATAGTGTAACTTATAGTAGATGCACACGTAGGATTATTTGGTTTGTATGAAATCAAACACTTATGCGGTCAGATAAAGTCACTCTCTCAATAGTTATTAGAACTGTTCTGCCCTTATGACACCGTGGTACAAGCAGAAAATGTAACAATAATACCAATACTTTGACATTTAGCCTTTTATTACTCTTTCACTTCCAAAGGTGAAGCTGATTGCAGTATAAAAGTAATAGCCTGTAACATGCCAAACAGTTAGGAACAGGATCCATTAACAATGTTTCCTCAAGTACATAAAAAGAGCAGCCAAAGAGAAAACACAGCCAGATATGGAGGTTAGAAGGAAAAACGCAGTTTAACTTAATAGCTCAGTTCAAGTGTTGAACAGTTGCATAAAGTGGCACCAACAGTCACAGGTCTCAGAAATAGATATCGACTGATCAAAACCAGTTAACGCGCCGGTCGGCCAGCAATTGCAAACCTTTGCTGTGCAACCAAACCTCATTTAAAGCCATAGAACTGCCGTTAACATAGTGGATGCTGCAGTAATTTTGTCATGTATGAATGTATATTTGTGGAACTCAGTGTAAAGATCATGCGCCATCAATGAATGCCGTTAAAACCTGATATTTGCATAAAGGATACTGTCAGGCAGCCTGGAGATAAATGAGTTTTTAAATTCAAAGCTACATAATGAAAAACAAAAGAGAGATTTCTGAAATTTAAACTCAAGTTAATACACAAAAGCAAAGAGCTCAGTGGGCTGGCTAACTTAGACTACATCAGTGCCTTTTCAGCTATTGTAGACATATTGGTGTCATATTAGTATGAGCATATATGTTCCTGATATGTCCTGATGAGTAAACTGTGTCTGGTGCCACTCCAAAGCATTATAAATAATATTTAACTAAAGTTCATTCATTTTCTGGCCTGTTTTAATTCATATTTAAGTATTAGAAAATGAAAGTTATCAAAGACAAATGGTCTGCTTGTACTGTACTGCGGTTTACCAGCCTACCGAATCTGTTTTGATGCTTTCCTTGGTGCTGAAACGGTTTTTCAGAGGTTGCACGATTACTCAACAAATAGGCCAGGGTCAAAGGTGCTGTTACATCTATAGCATAATCACGGAGGCACCGTAATTGATTTTGACTCATCAGTGGGACAGTCGGGATCGTCACAGCCTGTGTGCATGTTCGTTTTCGTGGTGATGCGTTACTAAGAGCCAGAGTCACAGATGGCCTGGCGTCAATGCAAATGAGAAAACAGGGTGAAACTGAAAACAATGTTATGCCTTTAAAGGAGAAGTTGAATATTTTGGCAAATGCAATTTATTTCCCCCCCTTTTTGGAAAACAGTTATCATAAGGAAAGTCAGCCAATATGATTATGATATGATTAGAAAAGAGAGAAGAGAAAAGAACTTTAAGTGCTTATTCAGCAATGTATCGTATTAGCACAAAAGCTACCACAAAAAATCAGACTGTGCATTCTCTGGGTGCAGTGGTTTGTTGGTTTGTTTGTTTTTTCAATTTTAATTTTAAATACATTAAACACAACATGTAAACAATACAGAAGTTTCCTCCTGTTTCCAAAGTGTGCATCCAGAGCCAAAGAATGATCTTGCATAGAGCAACGAAGATGATTAGTTGCACACAATGCACAAATGACAAATGTGAGAGGTCTGGACCTGATCTAAAATCTGAAAACCTTAACATAGCCTAACATGAATTAATTCATTTTAAAAAAAGGAACCTGAGGACAATCTGATCAACCCTGCGTAGACCCAAATATTATGCTAAAAAACATTTTTCTCCTCCATTATGGAAACACAAATGGCTGATACCAGCTCTGCTGCTTGGATCCACTCTGGTCTCATCTCTCCAAATGTCTTTCAGTTAAGTTCCAACCTGTATTGGTCATCCACCCAAAGCCATTTTTATGGCTTAGCTATCTTTATGGATGTTATTACTCATGTTAATTGGATTTACAATACACCGCAGGCTGCTACATAGAACGTGTAAGAGCTGTTAAGTCGTTGGGTTATTTTATGTATTAATTCATTTGTTTTCGTACAGTAAAACAAGCATCTCTTCAGATTGCCTTGTGATGATGGGGTTCACATTCAAAATCAAGCTTAAATAATGGTGACATGTTAAAAAATGAGCAGTACATTGCAAAAACTGATTGAGAAGACATATTTCCCCCCAAGTTTCTGATTTCACCGTCAGTTTGAGAGAGTTTGTGCTGTAAAACGCTCATTATTCACTCTGTCTAGAAGAAGAGCAGCAGTCTGCAGCGTTTCACTGTATTTCTCCACAACAGTGTGGAGCATCTTTGTGCCTTACCTCGGTATGGATTGTAATAGTAGCTTAGGTTTGATGTTTCTTTGTTTTGTCTCACGTAAAGCTTCAAAGCCACAAGTCCAAAGACAACACTTTGTACTGTATGTTTGTCTGTCTCTGTTCTGCTGACATTATAGGTCTCTTCCAAAAAATGTGAGTTTTTCCAATGTAAAATGTTTCTGTCCCATGTAAAAAGTAAATAATCTGCGCCTTTTTTCCTCTGTAAACGTCTAATCCAGGAACTTATTGTAATGATTATTAGTTTTTACAGATGCTTTTATCCAAAGCCATTTTGAAATGCAGGGATCCTGTTTTATACAGCAGATTTAACTTTGGTTTATACTGCTGCCAGCTAGCTCTATGTTTGATCAAGGGACACAAACACAGTTTAATGTCCCTCCACCAGAGCTTTGAACCCACAGCGTGCCCTTTTGGCCCAGTCCTCAAGCCTCCCACTCTTCTGAGCAGTGCCCACTGCTGGTAATCCATCCATGAGTGTTATGTTCTTCTGGCCCTCTGAACACGATGAATCATTTTTATGAAGGAGTCAAAGGGAGACGACTTGAAACACCTTAGCATGTTCATTATCCTTTACTTCTGTTAATGCACAATGTCACCCTGTACTTGTGGCTCATGGATGGTAATCAACAGAAAGCCAAATGAGAAAACCCCCCAGACTCTCCTTGTCCTTTCCACAGCAGATCTTTCTGCATGTGGATCAAATCAGAATTATCCACTAATTGACTATTTACAGGGCTCGAGAAAAGCCCTAATGGACTTGATATTAAATCCCCCTCAGATATTTAAAGTGTCTTTTTGGAGTGGCTTGCCGAAAAAAATGGGTTTTTTTCTTTTTTACAAGACGGCCAAGTTAAGCCCGTCAGTGTGTCGGAATGGGCCAGCCCAGCCCTGGCGGCTGTTAGATGGGATTATGGGACGACAGTAGGCAAGGGCAGTGCGACGCAGGGGAGAGGGGAATGGCCAGATCTCCCTTCAATGACTTCCAGATGGACTGCAGGCCTAGGTTCTCTTACTGGAGATACATACTCAGCTTGGTTAACGTGTGCTCCATAAAGGGCTTAAACTTGGCTTCTTTATAATGAGATTGACTGGGGTTTTATGTGGAAAGTTAGATAACATAAATTTCAATATGCCTGCCCTGCCCTTTAATGCGCTATTATGGCTTTGACTAAAAAACTTGGACGATTAAACTGAAGTCAGGGATCTTTGGTGTGAACTTATGTTGCTTTCTTTTTAATGTTAAGAGTACATCATGTTAAAAATTGCAGTTGTTTGGGGTACTTTTCATGAAAAGCAAAACTTAGACATATTAAAAGTTTTGTTAGTTTAAGTATTAAAGTTTATTTTGTGTTTTTTTACAGATATGGTTGGCTCCAGCAGCAGTCCAGTTCTGCTCTCTCATCCAGATTAAAAGCTAAAGCCTGCACAAGACCAGCATGAGTGAGTCACTGTAGGAGATTTTCTTTTTTTTTCACCTTTGTATAAATTCTTTTCTATTTTGGTGCCATTATTTTTGGAACATGTGACTGCCACATTGACAATATGGCCAATGAGTAAAACTACATGGTGTCCTATGTCGTTAGTACTAAATGTTTAAATAAATGGCGTCCAAGTTAGTGAAATATTGTTTAGACAAATTGCAAAATTTCTTACTTTAAATGACCATATCCAGCCCCGTCTCACAGAATTTATTTCTAACTACTGCTAATAAGCAACAGAAAATAAATTTGGAGTGAAATGTAATGTTGCCTCAAATGAAGTTAGATACTTTTACCAAAAACCACAATCCTTCCTTAACCAAAGCTTTTATTTATTTATTTATCTTGCCTAAATCAATCCACATGGCGGACTCGGGACGCGAAGCACTGGTCTCTGGTGTCAAAGTCCTGCTCTTTGTACATCCACCACTAACCTTTAACGTCTTCTGTGTGGTACAAGAACTTAGAGCTTCCTTCAGTGGGAAAAACAGCAGCAATAATATTTCCCTCAAACCTATTAGAAATACATGAACATAATTTCTAGGTTCCCTGTTTTATACAATTATGTATAGAAAAGTATCCTTTTTTGCAAAACAGGGTGTGTTTTTGTTTTTTTAAAATTAGTAGTCATTCATTGGGCAGCCATTGGTTTTCATTCATTTATGCACCATATCAGTTCTCTTGAAATGCCAATGGCAAAGTTTGGCCTTAAAGTTTGGCAAAAATGTAAACCAGATTTGATGTTCAATGCAATGAATTACACAACTCAAATTGTCTGCTAACTGAGTTCTATGCCGTATTTAAATGAATAGAAGCCAAGGTTCCCTGGAAGAATGGAAAAAATAAATTCTAAGCATAAACTACACAAGATTGATCTTAAGACAGTCAGCAAAAAGAAGATTATACACAATGTGTAGTTAAAGAAATTTGTAGTTAGAATTGTCAAAAACACTGGTACGGTTGTCTTAAGTTTAAAAAATCAGGTTAATGACTAACATTAGTGACTGTAACTGTACTTTGGCAGCTAAATGAATGTCTGATCACTACTATCAGGTAAGTTATAGCTCAGCATTTCAGGATAGCTGGCTGATGATTTGTTGATTTGAGTGGTAGCTCTCCGTGAAGAGCCTCCCTTCATGTGAAATGCATCAACAGCTGAGAAAGAGATAGAGAAAGAGGTGCTGACATGAACCAGGACCTAGCCATCAGCATAACTCATGATCTAATGAGAGCTCTGTGTGAGAGAAAGCAGTGCCCTGTATGCTGATGTACTCATCCTGCTGTCTCTACATTCCTTTCAACAAATTTGCTCCACCTGACTTTTGATCACAGGCACATTCGACATTTACTCATTGTTACTCAAGTGGCTACTTAACCGTAAGTTCATCTTTTTGATTCTATTGGATAGCAACTCGTAGTGGAGTATATATTTTATAAATCATGTATTAAGACTCTTCAAACACTCTTTGCATTTTAACATCTGCTTTGGCATGTTACTGTTGCCATGAGGTCAGCAACCATACTGTATATGTATTGCAAATTATGTGAGACATCTGAATCTCAGTTTAACTTACCGAGCAGGACTTATTTGATTTGATTTGATTAATGTCACATTCAAATCTCGCGTTAATACAGAACAGTATTCGGCGTATACTTTGTATTTTGTATAACTTTGATGTCTTTACTACTTTTGTTTGGGCTGCATGTTTGCAAGTATGGAAGGAAAGAATCTAGTAATATTGTCTCACAGTTTGTTGTGAAATTCTGTCATACATCAATGAAAACCCCCCCAAAAAAACCCCAGCCTCACAAGAATGTCCATTTTGGAAGATTCTGCAAAGCCATGAATTACATCAAACGCCAGCATTTGTCAGACTCTTGTTTTCTACGATATCTGGGTTAGGAAAGGTTAGGAAAAGATCATGTTCATGCTTATTTAAAAGGATCAGGGTTAGTGAGCAGTAATTACTTGCGTGTGTGAAGTGACCCAACATCTCCTGCATGCTACATAAAGGGCACGCTTCCTTCAAAACTGGCTCTGAACACTGGCATTATGTATAAATCATGAGCTGCGGAATCATCCAGTATGATCATAATTCATAGGGACACTGAGCTGCGAAGACAGCACAATCTGAGCTACTCACACATGTAACAATAATTCAAGCTAATTTAATTGTATTGGATCAAATATAGCAAACGATTAGAGGCATGAAAATGTTTATTTATCACGTGTGCAAAAATGTCAGTATATTCAAAAAAGTTATATTGTATTTAACAACACGAAATAAAGGGACAATGCACAAATGCATGAGGGATCGCCGTCGTATCCTACAAATAATCTTTCCTTGTCGAGGCAAGTTCAAACTCTACTGACTGTACAGTAAAGCTACTGAGAGCCTTAGCTCTCAGCTTCCTTGCCATGCTCAGGCTGTTTTGTATTTGCAGTCTTGCAAGAATTTTTTCCAAGTAAGTCATTTGGGAGTGGGATTTGTGTGCAGCTCTCCTTTCCGGTACTCACCATGGCTTAACAACAGTTCTTTAAGCTCCCATCTGGTTCTGCCTGAGAGTTCTTTGCTGTCCCGTTTCACTAGAATATTGTTTGGAGTCATGAGTTTGGAGCCAAGCTTTGATGACCAACCACAGTAGTATAGCTTACTCTTAGACTCATAACATGATGTTTTCTTCAGATGAATGCTAGTATCACGCAACTAGCATAGACCCGTAGAACGTATGCGGACAAGACCCACATGCACTCACAGTTGGTGCACCTTTCACACAATTGAACTGCTCTGTGGCATATCATTTTTGTAAAATACTGATATGATCCATTTCACTTGGAAGTGGACTCTTTTACCTGATGCATCAAATTGTTGCAAATCTCATTTTGGCACCTGAATAGTAAGGACTCAGGATTTTGGCTGTGATAACTCTTGAACCTCAACCCTGGACCCTTCAAGTTGACCATGTCTCAATGCTGTTGATATTGTATATTTTTTTCTAACTGTCAACAAAACACCTGGAAAAGATCCAAACTACCAATACATTGAGCCTTCACGTCAATTACACACTGTTACGCATCTAGGTAAGTACATTCATTATCACCACGAACACAGCAGTGTTTACCGCTAATCCTGAGTGCACCCTCCTGCTGGAAATACTCACCACTGATCATGGCACCAAGCTGTGGAGAAGGACAATAATGAGCCCCCCCAGCCCATTGGCCAGTAACATACATTTGTGGATGCTTGCTTTTAAAATGCTTGATTTCAAATACTATATAAATAGCAGCAGAAGCCAATGATAGCATAGCTTTCAGGTGAGCTGGTTTTCAACATGCAGCAAAAGATTGTGTAGAAGATTGACACCTAAAGTCCACCAACAGATTAAAAGGGTGTGTGGGTTATAAGTTTCAGTGAGGCAAGTATGCTATTTGTTTCTGAAAACTACAGTGCCCAGCTATTTCAGGGAACTGCAGGGACATTGTTGGTAAGGACCAATATATTTGTATTCAGTCTTTAATATTTACATCTTCAACAGGAATCAACTGGCTTGGAAATGAGCAATACAGTCATGGTGGGGGCGACACAAAGTATTGAGAGATTAACTAACATAGTGGGGTGTTTTTGTCATTTCATTGGGTTTGTTGACAATAGAAAAAATATAGAATAGCAGCTGCCTTTTTCTTCAGATATGCTCCATCATAGGTGCAGCATAGCAATCGTTGGTTTTCCCTTATCTCTGTCATTGTCTGTCATCTTCTGTTGCTTCAGGTCAGGCATAGGCTAAACACTGCTTGGACAGTGGTCAAAGTTACTGTCACTCTCTTACGTCTCATTGACACTCCTTGTGCCCTTGAATGTACAGCTCTCTCTGCTAGGCTTTTAAGTGCTGTTCATTGCTGCTTTTTACATTTGAACATTAGAAAACCACTCCGTCTGATCAAAGGATAATACATATGCTACACGTCTGCATAACTTTGCAGCAAATGTTCACGGCATACATTGTTGTATGTAACAGTATTTCAGTGAGAATTCATTGATGTAAATGGCTTCAGAGTGCAATTTGGCAATGATCATTTCATGTGGTTCAGATCATGTAGTTCATTTTGTTACCATTGCTTAGCATCAGCAGCCCACAGAAGCGTTTGAACCTCAGTTAATTTCAGACTTGCACACTGGACAAAACTGGTTTCTCCAGTCATCCACATTAGCTGTCAGTCCAGTGAGGCCCTGCACTACTTAGCCCAACTTGGTACTGATAGGATGGATCCCGGATGGATATAGTGCCTTGTGTGGGATAGGCTGAGAAATCTCTGTGCGGTCGCAGTGGTGACCCTGGCTTCTTGTGGTACAGAGGCGGATGACCTGACCTATCTCTCGATCCCAGAACAGCTGGTGAACAGGATGAAGAAGAGGATGAAGGTGGTATGACAGGCAGACCTCGTTGGACCGTTGTTGAGTTATAGACCCCCAAATCAGCCTGTGGTCGTGATGCCATGGACGATGCAGGGTGCGGTACTACAGGTGTGACTGTGGCAGTGTTGGTGAAGTGAGCAGCAAAGGGCTGGTATGGGACACCTTCCACACTATAGCGAGGGTAAGGCTGCACTGTAGCCCACATGTTGCAATTTAGTGAAGAGGAGTTGGTATGGTCATCTGTGTCCCCAGCCGCAGATCCAGACTCTGTTTCCATGCTACCATACATACAAGCTTCTCTTGAGGTAATTGCCTCAGTGCAGTATGGATGAGACAGTAAGGGCGCCTCATAAGTGGGAGCTGAACGAAAGTAATGCTCCTCTGAAACCGCAGATGATGTCTCCAGATACGGCCGCTTACATCCAAGTTCCAGGTGTCGGGCATTATCTGCAAAGTTACATAGTTATATACTGTTTTGTGTTTGTTTAAACCAGAGAGTGCTCAATGGACACATCTGATTCTGTGAAATGGCTGACAGAACAGTGACAGAGAACATACCTCTGTGTTTGAAGCAGTGGTACAGAAGGCTTGGATCTCTGCTCTGAGAGAAGTGGTTTGAGATAGGATCTTGGGAGTCAGAGTTTGACAAAGGAACCCCAGTCTCATATTGATAAGAGGACAGGACTTGAGGGTGTCCTGCGAGAACTCCTGCTCCAAGCTTCCCTGCTAGATGACTATGCGAGGAGATGAGCCTTTGGCGAACCATGTTCTTTGAAATCACCGGATATTCTTTCCTGTACATCAGCAGCAGCAACAGAGGAGGAAATGAATCAGTTTGCCAAGCCTACAGTTTGACTCAACTTGAAGAGAGGAGATGGATTTTTACATTCACGCAGACAGAAAAAATAAGGTTCTGATATACTTCCAGACTCTTAAATGGTTCTGCTCTGCCGTTCCCTATTTGTGTAAACATACCCCTGTAGTCTTGAAACACGCAGATCTCCTTCTTCACTGCCTCGGAATCCTTTGGCAAATGGATTGTTTTCTATCTTCAACTGTGTGATCTAGGAGAATGATAATTTCATTTAAGATCTCATTTTACTGGTTTACACCAAACATTAGGTTAAGCATTTTCTGTGGTGCAGCGTGTGCAGGGACCCCTGCAACACCCATACTTCATACTCAGTTACACATAACCACCAGACTTACCATTGGACAGAAAAATAAGGAGTAAGTGAGTGTAAACCCCTTTTACTATGAAATTAAGGGCTGGCACCAACAAGAAGTAAAAATACTATTTTGCCTTAACTTTATTTTAATATCAATAGTATATTGTATTTTGTTGATAGTGGTTGTACCTTATGGTTTTGATAAGAGGTTACTGAGATGAAGGCTGTCTCATGAAAGACATGAGTACAGTAGGCAGTGTTCTTGGATCCAAAGGCGTTGTTTTCATCTGCTTTGACTATGTGTAGTCTGGGCTGGTACTTGTGCATGGAGTTCAGGATGATCTAGAAAGGGTAAGAGATGACAATACATTTCATTTGAAAGGGTTATAACAACATTTAAAAGCAACTTTGGCCCTATATAGACGGCCTACTGTCAACATGTCAGATGTATAAATAAATTAATTTTTTTCCAATAATTTCAATTTTTCCACAGGTTTATTAGTCTCTGATTACCCAGTGCATTCAAAAGAGGGGATTCAATAAACAATTATTCTGTGCGCTGGCATGTAGTGACACTCCACATGGCATTTTTCTTGTTCTCTCCAGAGTATCCAATCAGTTCCATTTAGCAGCATTGGTTGTTTCTAATTGGAGGACTGAATTACTACAGGGAATACAGGGAATTAAATTACAGTGACTGATAACATGAACATTGAGACTTACGATATTCAGTAAATTCAAAAGCAGCTCATCATAATGATGTCACATCACATTAACTTCATAATAACTGTTTCTCGACGGACTCTTTTCTCAGAAGTGTCACTCAATGGAAAACACAGCTGCTGCTAGTAAAATTCATAATGGGTAAAAGTTAAGCTCACCCATTTCCTATGGTTAGCTAATGAGCAAGTAGTGACAATAGACAGCATTATTATCAATGCCTGGCACTAGCAAATATAACCATAATTACTTATATTAGTTGCAGCTGTGTCTCCAGTTCTGTGGTAGGTCTGTCGTAGGTCAAGAGAAGCGCTTTAAGTGTGACAACACCTCTTCCAAATCGGCCTTAACTGTGTGCCAGTTTCTTATACTTTGCACAGTGTACCACGTATTAATTTTCAGTTAGCAGAAAATCAGTGTACTTTTTAAATCATAGTAACAGAAATCTATAGATGTCCAACCACCTGTTCCTCCTCCATCCAAATCTTTTTTAGCACTGAGTAGTTACCCTTTTAATTAATTTGTACGTATTGATAACTTGTCTTAGCAGGTAAAGTACAAGCAAAAGGCATACCGACTGAGCAAACTGGAATAGGAACCTGAAGTTGAATGTGGACTTCATTAAATGTATTAATTGTCTCCATGTTTTTTAACATGACATTGGAGTCTGCCACAGAATTGGCCAAGAGTGTAACCATGCATTCTTTGGGGGGGCCATACCAAAGCATCCCCCAAATACGCAGTAGAAAATATGCAAAAGTTGACAAACCTGTTAGCGGATTGATGTCTGTCGTTGGGTCTAATTTCACTGTATATTAGATGGATGACTTATCAACTTACGTAGAACCATCACTCTTCAACAACAATAGAAATCACTAATAATAAAAAAAATGTTCACGCAGTGTGAAAATCAGCCTTTTATCTTTCATCACACATGATGTAAATGTGGTATTAACCTAAAAACCTGAAAACAGGGTGTATCTCAGGGCAGCTGTGGCTCAGCGGTAGAGTAAGCCATGCACCTATCAGAAAATTGATGGTTTAATCTTTAGCTCTTTCAGGCTTCATGGCCAAGTGTCCTTGCTGGATGACAGCCCTCAGCGTATGAGTGTGTTGTGAGTTTATGAGTTTATTTTCTGATGAGTAGCTGTCATTATAGTATGAATGGGTGAATGCTGCTTTGTAGTGTAAATCGCTTTGGGTGAACAGAAAGACTATAAAAGTATAGTATTATAAGACCTTTTAATTCTCTCAAACAATTTTGGGCTGGGAGGGAACTGTCAAGCATTTACCAATTGGATGGGAGTAGGCACCCCAAACTGTGAGTCTTTCACCACCAAGTCAGGACCAATCTGAGACACTTAAAGTGATGCCATAAGATCACCCTATATCTAATGAAGGTTTATGTTTATGACTTTCTTGATGCTGTCATTAGCTAAGTAGTTAGCTTTATAAAGTCATACCATCATATTCCCTTATTTTTTGCTTACTTCTTCTTCTGAACAGTTCAATGAACATTTCCTGTCTTCTTTTATCTCCATTACACTTGATCTGGATTCTGAATGTTTTGTGAATTACTATAGCAGGTAGCATGTGTTAATCGTGTTTAGGTTGTTTGGGTGGCTGCAGGTCAGCTCACTAGCATCAGTCTGCTCATCGCAGCCGAGTGCTGTGCCCAGTGAAGCGTTAGCAACAGTAGGGAAGGGTCATCACTAGTCCAGCTCTGTCAGGGCAGATAAGCATCAAGCTCTGCACCTCAGCTCCCCTCCTCATTTGCTAGACACTCTCCTGAGGAGCCTTGTCCTCCAGGGGGCTTCCAGAGAGATGCAAAGGTTGAACAGGGCACAAGCAGCTAGGCTCAGGTTGAACACCAAATGGCCCTGTGCTCACATGCTCCTGTTGCTGAGACAGGATGGAGACAAAGATAAGCTATTGGCGGGTTCACCAGAGGCTCTCTGTTGACCTTTGTCTGCTCTGCTGTCTGGCTGCTGTTTGAGGATGATACTGGAGACTCTTGAGTGACTATCAGAATGCAGTGATCAGCAAGGCCTTCCACAGATGACTGAAGAGCAAAAGAAGGTATTTGCGTTCATCCTCCCTGATATAAAAACATCCAGACTTCATTATTTGTTCAAGTGATACCTGCTTAAAAGTAAGTAAGTAAGTACTTTACTATTTGACGATTCTGGAACACCCCGTATTACATCCAACACTAGTATTTTAAGAACTCTTAAATTCTGTGCGTGGCAGCTACTGTTTGGTAAGAATATGTTTACAGTTAATAAAAAGGGGCCATCAGTTCAAGCACACCTGTACAACTGCATTTTCACACAAGATGCTTAATACTTTTTGTATTAGTGTTGACAGTTGTCAATGGGCATAAATCATGAAGGATGGTATTGTCCAATTTAAACATCATTCTTTGGGATACTGGACTGATTGACCACAGTGCATGAGTATTCAGGGTTAATGATCAATCATCAACCAATGACTCTAAACTATTCTTTGCAATGGCACCACCCCATCACTAGTTTGTGAAACAAATCAGCTCCATTGATGTGGAGATTCCTTGGTACAGCTCTTCGCAAACGCCAGCGAGTCTACACATTATTAAAAGAATATAACTTGTATTGCTAATGCAGAGAAGATCCACTGACAAGACAGGACAATGTAATGCAATAGAGAGAAGAATGAGCGTCATCAATTTAAAAGATCAGCTTACATGGCGTCTAACCCTGATGGACTCGACTTAGAAAACGTCATACAGAAACGGCAATAGTTTGACATTGCCATACAGGGCAGAATCAGTAAAAAAATACTAGTGAGAACGACAGTTAAATAAGTCATACATCCTGTAATGAGCATAAATAGTATTAAATGGGAGTTCCTTCACTCCACAGAAGCACTGCTCTACTATACACCTCCTGGTCTGGGCGTCATCTGGGCTCTGCCTGGCCTCAAACTTGGTCTGTCCTCATTACTCACCCTTATCACTGGCCAGGCACTCAACTCAATCTGACAGCAGGCCCCGCCACTGATCTGAGAGGTTATGAACCTAATGAGCCCGCCCATTGATGGGATGGCTTCAGACAAGCTATCCCAGAGTCCCCCTGGGGAGCGCTGCCACAGTCACACTCTTCACCTCCCTCTGCAGCCTCTGCCTCCTCAGTTTCTTTCATCCTTCTTTGAGAAATCTGCCTGTGAAAAACACCTTTGCAATTTTGCGATTTGCACAGGAATCAACTACATCTTTCACATCAGCTGTACGTTCCATTAATAGTTTCTTCTCCCTGCAACATTTGTGACAGTGGATGGGATTCCTGGTTCACTCTAGTCATGGACTTTTATTCAATATGTAGGTGTGCTGGAGGTATAAATCAGATTAGTAAAACAAAAATGAATAAATTGCCTTGGAAACACAAGAAATTTTAGAAATAAATTAATAAATAGAAATAAATAAATAAATATTCCCCATGTCGTTTATCTTAATGCCTACAGTTCTTCATTCTAAAGGGATTTTTACCTTGAGAACCCAGTTAGTATTATGTGTATAAGTATTATGAACTGATTAGTAGGTGGGTTTATATTGCAGGGCAGAACTTAAACGATTCACTGATCATTAGTTCACTTCAAAAACTGAAAAGGATCTTGTTTCCTCTGGCCTTTTTCCAGACTTTGGACTTGGTTTTAAGCCATGCTGGTGCCGAGGATGGCATTGTTGGTCTTCGATGCTGTTCACCACTTGGAACCATCTTAACAACTATTGGATGAATTGTCGTGAAAATTTCAAAAGACATGTAATACCCAACAATCCAACTGATTGGAGTGATCCCCTAACTTTTCTTGTAGTGTCACGAGGACACTGGCATTTTTCGTTGCTGGTGAATTGTCTTGACAGCTGTTTGGTGGATTACCATGAAAAGTTCAAATATTTATTTGGCCCAGAGATTCCCCTGACTTTTCATGTATTACAACAAGCATGTACATGAAATATAGTATATTAGTGTACCAACATGTCACCTATCTAGTGGTATATCTTAATATCTTCAAGATGGTTTTGGCCAATTTTTGGTACAGACATCAGCTTCCCAGAGCAGTCAGATCACATGTCTCAACTGTTTGATGCAAAAAAAAGATATTTGGGGCAGACATTCAGATTCTTTGTGGTCCCCTGACCTTTCATTCTTTCATCTGGTACCATCATCAGCTCAAAATTCCAGTTCATCAAATACTTTGCTTTACTGTATCAGTATATACCATGAGCTATCTATAGTTTCTCACTAAAGCACACTGTACTCATTATGGTTGACACTATATAAATATTATAAGTTTTTTAAAAGTCCTCCTGTTAATCATTTTATTTACATACTGGTTTCTCAATGACACCATTATGCAACTGTGCTGAGGACATTTTCCATGTAGTCAGCTATTGCAATCAAATTTGTGAGAAAAAATATGGAAACTTTGGAATTGTTTAAAAAAACAATAGCCCTTACTTTGAATACATCTCAAGGTCTAATATTATTTTCTGGTACTCACATGACCAAAAGGGTCCAGGTGATTGTTGGTTAGTTTGAGCTTCTGAAAAGACACCAGTTGCCTCATCCAGTGAGCTCCTGTGGCAGGGGAATCAGGGTGCACATAGAGTCTGCCTGGCATTGCTGGCTCAGCCTTTCCAGCCACCATCCTAAAAAGATTGAGAGACATGCAAAAGCAAACTGTGATAAATAAAAATTATTTGATGTTTTCTGTAGCATCTAACTTTAAAGAACTTCAAAGAATACATCTCAGTTAATCTAACATAGCCCACTAAAATGTCTCTTCCTGTCACCGCATGATCCAGTTCTCCTTTACTGTGATGTAACTGTATAAAGGCGCACAACACCAGTGCACTCAATCTTCACAGTATTAAATCCCTTAGACTGCAAGGACATGGCCTCTGCTAAAACATCATTACTAATTATGCTTCTCAGAGGTGTTGCTGAGGAGCACCAGAAACCCACCAACTACAGGCCATGCCACAAGATTAGAAACAAGTGGCAGTAAATTTACTTCTTTCTGCTACAGATTGTGTATACTTTCATTCTCTTCCTTGCAAAACTCTTTTGGTCCACCCATGAACAACTGGCAGTGCCACTTCTCATGTCATAATGAGTCACTGGAGACTGCAGTGTCATTGCTTCCAGATACAGGGTCAACTGGCCAAATATTGACTCCAGTCCAACTGCTTTTTTTCCTTTTTGTCAAGCTTCTAGCGTTTACCCTGCAGTAAGGAACTGTAGAGTTGCTGCCTGTAATGATCTGCAGTCAGCCATCAGAGTGTGCCTTGCATTAAAGATCTGCTCTTTTATGATAACTGAAATGTGAGTTTCCTTTGTGACTGTGTGTGGTTTATAAGAGAAATTAAGTAATTGTTGTGCATCTTTGGCACATGTGAACACTGTATAATAAACACTGGCTATGGTATAATGGTTTCTTCCTCATGATTTAGAGGCAGGCCTAGTCTCGGTGGTATTTGAATTTCTCTTTATTTCCCAAATATCTCAAATCAGTATCTTAAAAGGCATCATCATTAGGACCTGATTGAGAACAAGTTGAATGGGACCACAAGCAAGCACAAACACCTGGAATTTCACACTGGGGGAGCAACAAACGATTATGTTATGCAAGAAAGACTCCTAATAATGTCTGTTTAATAGCAATTTTTAACATCATCAGAACTATGCTACACACCAGATCATGTAACCTTAAACAAGACTAATTTATAGCTTTATAATTGGGAACTTACCACTTGTTATCACAGAACTTGTAGCGGTGGTCATCAGCTGGAACAATGTCAATTAGAAGAATGTACTTGGTTTTTGGGTTCATACCAGTCACTTTTACCTTGTAGCTGGGAAACATCCTCCTATTGAAGAATGGAAAGGAATAGTGTTAGAAATGGTCTTCTTTGACTTTCACGTGAAGGGAAACACTTTACTGAACTACCCAGTCTTAGATCTGATAATTTAGCTAAAACACTGTCTTTACAGTACATTAAACCAATCTAGCTATTTATATGTAATTGTCACTTTCCATAAAGAAGAACTGCCTTTTCATATGCAACCAGTTTCAGGGACCAGTGAAAAATGATTTAACCACAGGTCTGCTTTTGTACAGATGGTATTTTTAAGAAAGCACTCTGTTGGCTGTTAAAAACAGTTGTGAGTGTAGGATAAGTGTAGTATTGTCACGGATAGTGCAGATAAGCTCATTGACTGCAGCTCAGTGATGTTCTTAAGGGATTGGGATGAGCAAGGTCTCGTAAAGATCATGGGACCAAGACACGGGTAGGGTGAGAAGCCGCCTTCTCTGAAACCTGAAATGACCTTACCTGAATGTTAAGTGGATGAAACGTACTTTGACACAGATAACCCCATTAAGCACTTTGCGGAGTAAATCCAACTTGCCAGACCTTCCAGGATAATTTTCTTGACATTGTCCTTACTATCAAAATCTCACATTTTCTGGCCTGGTAATGATTTGTCTCTTTGCAGGCATTTATTTGGGAGAAGACTGAAATCCTCTCATACTTGTGATACTGAGAGGCCATAAAAAGTATGGGAACATGCTCTATCTTTCATCTTTTAAATGCCTCCAGGCTTAAAGACAGAATATGCTAATATAGCACTCAAAGCCATAAAACACATGAAGGGAGCTACCTTCCCTGACCTCTTCTGGGAAACCAAAAACGGTTTCATCCCATCTGCGCCAAAGGAAATTTCGCAAAGGGCTCTGCGCCCCCTTATAAAGCCCTAAGTGGTTTTTAATGGCACCGTAGATCGGACAACAGTTTAGATATCCGACTCGTCATAGCTCAAGAGGCTACAGTCAAAAAGGCCTGCAGTTTATCTGTGGGTGCTGCCTATGGCAACGTATTCAAACATTGGAGGACTCATGAAACCCTTGCATGCTTTCTGGAAAGATGGCGTAGCATGAAAGCCCCTATCTTCATACTTGCTGTTCCGATTGGTGCAAATGCCCTTCTTCAAAGGCTTGTAGTGCCTGACACCATCTGATCATGTTACTGTAAATACTCCCTCACGTAAGAGAGAGAGAGGAAAGGGATTGAGGGCATCTCTCTCCCAGGCTTCAAATCCAATCAGTAGGAGAGATCACTCCCAGTATCATCCTCACTGAAAGACAGGTTAATCTTAGAGGAACATTCAAAACAGACCTCTGCTCATCTCTGGCTCCACTCACACCATACAGACAGAGCAGATGGAGGCCTGTGTCAACACATGTGGCCCTCAGATTTGTGTAATACGGCCATAACTACCAAGTGAAGGGCTCTGCTGCTGCTCACGTTTCAGCTGGAAGTCAGTCTGTCCAGCCAGCCAGATAAAATAGATTGAGCAGTTGAGTTCAAATGTGTCTTGGTCTTGGTCTGTGTGGGACTAAGAACATTGCTTGGTCCTGCAATCACAAAGGCTTTAAAACTTTATTAGTATGATTCAAGCATACTAGGTCAAACTGTTGCTACTTTAACGCCTCCACACACACATTCAATTACAGGGTAAGAGTTATGGGATTGATCTGTTTTGTGAAGTTCAAAGTGAAATTTCGGACACGGTCAGCTGATTTAACAAGCACTTTGTTTGAAGCATAGTGAGCCCTCTAGGTGTCCACCTAACCCGGTGTATTAAGCGTCTAAATATTCCATCTGAAGTGGGATCTTGACTGGAAGCAGCAAGAAAAGGATTAACAGGCGCTCTCATCTGGTTAATTTATCTGTAAATGGCCTCTCAGTGCAACTCCAAGTCAGTTTACTATAGTAAAACATGTATTTATATTTGAATAATAACTTTCTGTAATTTTATCTGTATTGACCACCCAGTGTGGTCTTTGTGTAGCCGTTCTTTATTGCAATCCTGTCACTGACTGTGTTTTTCTGTCTATAATTTGCGGCACACTTGATGGCACATGGCATAGCCAGGTGCTGCATCTATTAAGAATCTATATAAAAAACACAAGTACTGCAACAGACAACTGATTTTCAAAGGAGGACAACATGAAGGCAAACGTATACATACGGTGGTGTGACTAAGTAAGTGAGTTTAAGAGGAGCATGAGAAATGGAAGTTGGAGAGTGTGTGTATGATATCAGTGTCAGAGTGTGTGTGTGTGTTTCTGTGCCCAGCCAGCTGTTTCTCTTAACAATCCCACATGTTTAGGCCCTCCAGTGATCCATTCCCTCTCTGGGAATCTCCAGTACCACGGCAAGATCAAAAGGAGCATTGGGGGGGGATGATGAAGCGCTACAACCTAGTAGACTCAGCCTATTGTGGGCGCCGGATTCCTCTTATCAACCCCGCCGCTGCTCTCTTGACGGGCTGTGTACAAAGAGGGAGAGTGAGGGAAGAGCTGCACTGGGTGCTTTGAAGAGGGAGGATTACGCCTGGACAGTGACACTCGCAATAACAAGTCTACCAGGCTCAGCTAGGTGCTGCATGGGAGTAGACCGAGCAAGTTCTACCTCAGAGTGTTGGGAAAATTTGGGATCTGCTGCGTTGCGGCCTGGCTGCTCTGCATCTGCACCTCCTCCACTAGCACCTCTGCACTGACCCTCATCACATGTTACAACAGTGGGTCCCAAACCAGACACCCCTTTAGTATAATATCTTTTCAAGGCACTCCCTACCAGTTTCAGCGTTTGCTATCTCTTGTGAACCCTTTTAGCACATTTTGAACATGTACACAGCCTGTAGTGCAATTATTGGACATGTTCTCTTTTCTCTCTGGGTGTAATTAGGCTTCTTCAAACACAGGTTTATTTCTATTCATTCAAGTATTGACACTGATAGCAGTACCCACCATAATTACTTTTTACATACAGTTAGAAATATTTCCATTGCTTGTTCTACATTTGCTACCTCTGACCATTATGCACCTGGAAAATGTAAAAGCAGTAAAGTTATGGTGTTGTGTTACTATGACAACCAGCAAATTCCAGCTATCATGTCAGCAGCCTTGATGATAACCGCAGATTTAACATGTTGATTTCTATGTTTATTCTATTTGTACTGGATTTTCTTTGCCACATTGAGGCAGTTTTGTTTTTTAAATGGTAAAACTTTATTAAAAAGGTACAACTTTCATTCATTTGTTACTGGAAATGAATAAATATTGGTGCTGACTTTGAGCCTGAAAATCCATTACTCCATCCCCACTGACATTAGATTCATACCGTTAAAGTAGAAACATTAGGATCTTATTAGCTGTTCAAATTTGTTTACTAAATACTAGTTCCCTTGTTTCCCTTGTTTTCATATTCACAGAGACTTGAATTAGTTGAGTGAATTTGTTTTGCCCAAATTCTCCTTTTTTTAATATTACAAAAGCTACATTTTGGTCTTGAAGAGTTCAAATGTCTAATTAGGTTTTTTTTCCACTGTGTGTGACAGGAAGTGCGCCCCCATTTATTATCAAGAGTTCGTCAGTGTTCATTGGTTCCATCTGTTTGAGGTCTGATTGTTAGTGCTTGCGATGTCTGATGTTTAAATGAATTGTTCAGTTCAAATACTTTGAAACTCCTCAAAAACACACCACACAAAGTTGTTTCGCAACCTAATGGAAACGCCGTAAAACAAGAGTAAAACTCACTGCAGTTTCGACTGACAGTCACTTTATCATGTGACGTGTACAGTGATACACTTTACACTTTGACATGGCAAGAGAATGTCTTTGACATCGCCCCACTTACACACAGGCTTTCTGCTCGCATCAAACTCAACACCCTGAAGGTCAACACTGCCACTTCATCCTGCCGATCGCTCTCTCCAGTTTTCACTTTTTCCATTTGACCTTTGATCTTTCACTTACACATACAACAGCACATACACTGAGGAGGATCTTCTCAAGTTACCCTAGATCACTTTGTCCCTTCCTGGTTGCTTTTACAATTTGTGTTGCGGCATCTCTGTTCTCAGATAAACCACGTTATTTTTTATTTTTCTTATATAATACCAGATAGGTTTACGCGAAAGTGCCCTCTTTGGTGATCCATTGGGTGAAAAACGTGATAAATGGCCCTGTAGGGCATCCCTCCAGCCGAGAAAAAGTCATGCAGTGCACTCATGGGTGGCTTTAAATGGAGAAAATGCAACGACTGCCCTCTAGGCTGCCCTGCATGCTAGAAAAATCATTGTTTCACCATAAATGAATTGTGACTGTCTGTGTGCTTTTGCCCCACCACATGCAGCTGGTACTTTTTTGTTTGTTTTTTTTACCCCTCACCCTTCAGGCAGCCTGAGCTGCAACTTGGTGTGACGTCAAATGAGTTATCAAAGGAAACATGCAAACAAATTAGGGTGTCCATTGTCCCACTGACAAATATCTTCAGATCTCACAAGTTGGAGTCCGTCTATGTAATTATATACAGATATCATGTATACCTTGCTGCAGGACGCTATGATAGTCTTATGGAATGTTCTGCTCCAGTGTCAGGTTTGATAAATTGTTACATTGTATTCTACTTGGCTACTACAACACCTGCCTTGCCACAGCAGATTTCAGCGTGGCCAAACGTGTTCTACAACAATAACATGATAAGTACCTCAACATGCACTATTCATGACGTACTTTAATAATTCAACATGGCATTGATGTCATTCAGATGCAGTTCAATTTCAAAGTTGTTGCCTCTTAAGGATGAAGGCAGTTTCTGTGTGACCTTCAGCGTGCCTGCTGCAGACTGAATAGGTAAACCCAGACAGGTTTCCCAGCGCAGCTGCATAGCTAAACCACTGCACAGACCTTCAAAGGGCTTTAAGGATTCAGAGCCCACTTCATCAGCTGGACAAGGGAAAGCCCATCTCTTACGGTTATGCAGCATTAAGGAAAAAATGTGGTGACCTTTTACATTTTTTTACTGGAAAAAAAACCATCCCATGAGGAATGAGAGGCGGAGGTCGATTTGAGAGTGTACTCATTCTCTGGTTAATGTCCAAAGGCCTCACTATCTAATCCTCAGGTCGCATTAAATCCAACAAGCCAAGCAGTCATTTGTGTTTTCAATTATACAGTCACTGCAGCAGGAACTTTGTGCCTCTTCCTGAAAGACAAAGTTATACCTGCTATACGTTATTATTAGCTGTCGAGACAGATGGTCGCAGAAAGCTATGATACTCATTTTGTGTAATGATTCCATCACTTAAATATCGCTTTTGCTATAATTTTCCACAAACTTTACATTTTTGTGCTGAAGAATATGAGCAACTCTGAATATATGACGTGACTAACGACATATGCAACGTTTTCCAAGTTTCTAGTATCATCGCGGTAAAAAAAAACCCCCAAAACAAAACAGTGAAAACAGTGAAACTGTTTTCTTTGAGGAACGCCTTATTCAAAGCAATACATCACAGTTTATGATGAATCAGCTTTTTGTGCAGTGTGTTAAAAAAATCAATGATTAAGATTTATATTGAAAGCCTATGATCATCTTATGAAATGCATGGTTTATGCATGAATGGTTAATATAATGAGCGCTACTTGGACATGTTTTATTGTTGATACATGTCTATAATATATAATCATAGAACACAGGCCATTGTGCACAACAAGAGCTTTAAGTTGTGTGTATATATATATATATATATATTCTTTAATACATCTTCAAGCACTGATTATTATTGTAATTTCAGAAAGCAGAATTAATCGATAAGTACATACCAGGCATTACTTTTTAGAAGTGAATTAGAAACATTTTAATTACATATAGAACACTGTGATCAAGTTTTAACCTTAGAATAATGAATGATTATCCCATCTTTGGGTCTAGTCTGCACTGCGCCTGATGGATGGTGTGTTTGCTGCTTTACTAACCTGCCTGCTTTCGTAATGATCATCTCTGTGCCGGCCTCATGGAACTTCTTCCACAGCTCCCTCTCATGAAGAACCACCTTAATGTTCTCGATGTTCTGAAAGAGAGCGGGCAGCGCAGTTACACTCAACACAAACCAGACCATTTCATCACCTCGATCTCTTAGGAATAGGGTATTTGGGAAAAAAAACATTGCCCTGTAAAGCAATATTTAAATCATCTGCAGTATATGCTAATTAAAATCCATATCAGATTTTATTGATTAGTGTTTTATTTGTTCTGATACTTTAAAAGGATTAATCAGAGCGCAATTAGGAAAAGTTGGCTTTAGGTACTGTTTTTTGTGATACACTCTTTAGTGTAAACAGATTGTTCCACTGTTTCTCTTTTCCCTGAGCCTTTTTTTATTTAAAAGATCCAGATCAGAAAGTCATTACATTTTATTAAATTCAACAAATACAGAGAATAATCCCTCCATATTGCAACAGTCTACAAACTGCAGCCACAAGCGCAGCTCTGTGCTTTTGCCACATGGACCCTAATGTGTACCTGGTCGGGCTCATTGGAGCTGGGAATGGTGGGAGCTGTGGACTGGCCCAGTTGTGACTGGTCTGGAAGGAGATCCGTCTCCCCACTGGTCTGGACCCGGCTCATACATTCATCCGTCACAGCTGAAACCTTCTCCTGCAGCATCTCTGCAGGATTAGAAAAAATACTCAGCTGTCAGACTTATCAGTGAGTGGCTGTGAAAGCACAGAGAAATGTCCACTGTACGTCAGGCCTGACATGTGACACTTACTCTCACGCAGATATATATACTCCCCAATGCAAATAATACATGCTGTGATTCCGTTACTAACAGTAACTGTGGAAATGAGCCATTTACCTCACATGTTCACACACATATTCAGTATATTGTCTATAAACTGCTACATGTACTGTATGTGTAGTCTGCTCGCCACTTCGTGCTGTTGCTCTGCCCTTTCCCAGTGAATGGGAGGTGCTAAAAGCTGTGTACCAGGCATTTAAGTGTGAACTGTTAAAACTCTAATATGCAAAATTCTACATGAATTCATGTTCAATGTTTACTGAGAATATAGACTATATTATAAGTTATATAATAATGTTATTTTTGCTTGATGTAATAATGCTGACTGTGAAAAACTTTTTGTAATGAGAGAGTTAAATTATGATGGAGACCCACATGTTAAACGTTACATTTAACATTATTTCAGTATTTTATTTTACTGATATATTTTTAAATTCTTATCAGTCCCATTTCACTCTGTGGAGCTGCACTCTTAACTTGTCCGGTTTTAAACGCAACTAAAATTAACCCTCAGTATTTTATTTACAATACACAGATTTAATCTGTTGACTAATTATATCATCGTGTTAACACGTCCCTCCCGCTCAGTGATGTTAAATCTAAAAATCAGCTGATGGTTCTGCCTTGTTACCAGGCAGGATTATTTATTATTACTGTTTGATGTACATGTGAATAACGCGGACATAATATATGATGTTGCGGCGTAGCAGATGTTGCCCATCATCTCAGACATTTTCAACAGATCTTCTCATGGAAACTGAACTGTATAATATTTAATATATTATATATATAATATAATAAAATATTTTACTGTATAAAATCCCTCCTCTCCCTGTGTTTCTCGGGGAAGGTCTGCTGCTAAGGTGTTCTGATATAAACATTATTTCCCACCACAAGCCACATCTGTTGTGGCAAAAAAAAAAAAAAAAAAAAAAAAAAGGCGCTCACTTGAATAGCATTAAGAAGCCAAACTGAAGAATTCAAAATAGCCTGAATGTCAAATGTGGACATATAAATCCAGAAAATAGTTTTTTTTCTCGGCTCAGTTACGTTACCATATGTTTTTCATACAAAAATGCACGTCTCTTCTGCAGGAACGAGGTAATTTGTTTGGATTGGATTGGGTGTCCGGCCACCAGTTGCTGTTGTTGGTGAGAAAGACTGGCAAAGTCGCAGGACGGTGGAAAATAACTCGTGTTAACTCGAGCCAAGTAGTGGGCTATTTAGAGTGGCTTATTATTGGACGTAGACATGAAAAACAGTTGAACACAAGGGGAGACCTCATATTCAGCTAGTATATTCGGTTGGCATGATTAAAGACCGAGTTTGCTGGTGCACTATTTGTCTTCCAGCCTTCTGACTACATTATGTGTGCTATAGTTTAAAAGGCTAGATTCAATAGGAAAATGATAATTCCCTTTTATTAAGATATAAACAGTATAAATACAGGCCACACCAAAACAGTACAAAATCAGGAATGATATACAATGTAAGCCTTCACGCTACAAAGTTATTTAAATTTCATCCGTTTTAGGCTTGTTTGTCCTTTCATTAAATATTTAGTTGTTTCGCATCAGCGTGCCCCAGATTAAACCAAAAGCTGTTCCGTCATGGACAGCGTTGAATCCCATCATGCAATGAAGCAAACTTCTCACATCAGTTCGGGATTTTTGCGCCGCTTCCCTGAGGCGTGAGGATGTCCCCAAATCCTGCATAGGGCTGAACGTGCTAGACCTTCTCATACAGTAACAATCCCAGCACCTACAAGTCGTCACGTGTGAACCGTAGCCCATGCGGCGTTTAAGCCGCTCAGCTCCGTGACAGATAGTTAGCGAGACAAAAGCTCAGGTTTTATTTCACATTTGTGGAAGCGAATCTTGAATAAAGCCTGAGCAGCAAATCATGTTGACATGCTATGATCATAGCGGTGGAAAAGAATGCTAGGAAGAGTGCAGCTTGGTCTGAGAACGCATGAGAAGCACAGTGACAAGATGTAAAACTGGAGACCCTACAGGACACATTTTAGGTTAACCAGATGGATTTTTTAAACAGGAAAGGACCAAAACCAATGCAAAAATCTGGTGAGACTAACACAGAGCGAGTGAAAACGGACAGCGTATTAATCCATGTCGTTATGTTGACCGTCATATGTCTCCCTGTCTCTCACACCTACAGAACCACTGCAGATCGTCATTCACACCGCTTCATAACCCCCCCATCTGTGTCTGTGTGTCATCCCGCTGCTGGTGCTCTGAGCTTCAGGTCTGCCTCAGACTCTCTAGGGTGTCATCCAGCGCCAGAACAGCTCCACTGTTTTCGGTGTGCTACATGCGAGGCTTCGACTAAGGTGAGGGCCTCGCAGACCAGTTATTTCTGCCTCGAGCACACTCGCTTTATTAAAAATGCCATTTTCATGCGTTCATTTAAAAGCAATTCAGTACTTTGGTCGACATATTTTTCAAATCCTAACTATAATTTGTCTTTCGGCTACTGTATTTCACACTGACCACATGTTCACATCACTCTCCTACAACTTTACAGGACTCTCAGTTATCTTAACTACCAATCTGTATGAGGGACTGAGGCGAAAAACGACCCAAAGCGCTGTGTGTCAGCGTAAAAACCTGTTGCTCTCTCCTCCCTGTCCCTGAAAGCCTCGTGCTGTTCATTCCTCAGGCCTGAAAACAGCGGCCACTCTCTCCGCCATGAAAGTGGAGAGGCTCCGTCCAGAGTAAACTGATGGAGACGTTTGTGAAAGCTAATAAAGATAAGGGCTGACAGGGAAACGGCCACAGAGCCTTTTTTTTACGGCGCGAAACCGGGCCTTTCACTGGTCCTGTTTAACTGAGCAGCGCGAGCCAGAACCCTGTCTCTGTTTTCTCTGTGAACCCAACCTGAAAACTATTCAGGGTCTCTGCTCCTACACGTGCTGTGCCATTTTGATAGCTGTCAACAGTGGGTTTTTTTTAAAAAAAAGGAAATAAATGCAAACAGAAGTTCCTCTCTGTGCTGTCAGGGATCCGTTCCTGTTGTTTTGAGTGGCAGCATAACGTTGCATTTAAATGTGTAAAGTCATCAAGGGAGTCTGGTGCGCGCCTGCTGTTTCTCCTGTAAGAAATGTTTGCTTTAAATGAATCTGCTTGTAAAACATTACAATGCACTTCAAGAGGAAGAAGCAACGCCTGAGCAGCGGGGATGAACAGCATTAGTAATTTTCCAGTGCGGATGCAGGAAGTCTGGGAAAATCTTTAAGGCCGTTTTGAGCCTTTTCAAGTTGAGAAAATCCCCTGAAATGTTAAAAGTAGAAGAAAAAAACAAAACACGAGAGGTGTATTGTGTGTGCGATATGGTGCATGTTAACTGAGACATTAAATTTCAATCTGCCGCCATTTTGTGTCTGCAGCTGTGATACATAAAGGCCCGAGCATCAACAGGGGAAGGCTCATCAGTCCACACAACAAACAATATCAGGTGATATGTGCGTAAAGCACGTAAAATAAATAAATAAATAAATAAATAAATAAATAAATAAATAAACTTCCAGCGTCTATAAGCTGCTGCACACTTTCACAGCGTTTAATTCCTCTTCACTGGAAATCCTGCAAATCCTCTGCTGACAGAGAAATTCCTTTTTGGAAAATCACCCCAAAATTATCGAAATTACGGAAATCTGGCATTTCACACACACGCGCGCGCACACAGTGACTTCAGTGCCCATCAAACATGTCTTTTCAATCCTGTTCCACAGGGGGAAAAAAAGCCTAATAAGGACCCAGGTTTACTTTAGGATAATTAAAAAACGAAAGTGCTATGTTAAAATAAGACTATTACTTAGATAATATTCAGAATTATTTACGCCATTATCCAACACGTTTAAACTGGCATTCACTGCCAAGTACAGGCACATACAATATTTAAGCAATAAAATAAAAAGTAATATACATTTTACAATATAATCTACTACTACTAATAATAATAATAAGAAGAAGAAGAGCAGCAATTTTCTTATGTTTTTACATAACAATATCAAATAAATATAAAAGATGAAAGAATAAATGACCAATGTGCAGCGCAGATAGAAAGGCACTCTCAGTATTATTCTAATTTTTTATGCTCCTACTACTCCATGTCTCTGCCTCCACCGTCTCTCTGCCCAACTGTCAGATTCAAATCTTCCATATCAGATTGTCGTGCCGTGGGAGTTGGGTAGTCTAATTATCGCAGCTGATTCCCCTCAGAGAGGATGACACTCTGTTCTAAAGCCCTCCCGTCCTCTGATACCATCTCCTTAATACACCCGCCTGAGACCGACAGCGCTGTTTACAAGCAAGCAGATAATCAGCAGATAATCAAATTACACTGCAGCTAATCAGCAGCACGTATGTGTCTCTACTGTACCTCACGCATTCAGCTATCATCTGCTTAAATCCATCCCTGTGCACCGCAGCTCTGTCTTCAGCCTGTAAACAGCGGGGTGTTCCCTTCCCACAGCGGCTGCACGTGCTGTTAGAAACGCCTGTACTCAGAGCGGGACCCTGGAGGCTGCGGCGGCGGCTGTCCGCTGGAGAGTGTCGGTGCGTCGGTCGGTTCGGCTGCCCTAGTGCCCTTCAGCTTCTCCAGGACCGAGCTGCGTTCTGCGCCTGTGCAGAGCGCACTCTGAGCTCTGAGGGGGGAACACGGTGGGGTGTTTTCTTGAAATCACACACATATGCGCACACACACACACACACACACACACACGCACATTGCTACACGTTGCATACACGCAGTTGCTCAGCCCCCTTGATGTGTGAAAGCAGCAGGGAGAGAGAGATTTGTCGCCCTGCCTCTCTCACCGGGCCGGCCCTGACGCTACAGCGGGGAAGCAGTGCTTTCCCGGCGCACTGTGCCTCCTCTGAGCCTCGGCAACATCCAGTCACTGGACAGCACCACCTCCACCACCACCACCACCACTATAGTCATCTACTATCTCGCTCACACCATCATGCACTTTATGCAGTCTGTTAACAACAACACTGTGCTATAAACATCTCCAATATTACTTTGCATTGGGGACTAAGATTGTTTAACCCATTTCAAAGCAAATGCCTGCATGATCAATCAATATCAATGCACTGTGAGGTGAAGTGAACCGTCTCCACATTATCAGATCAGCAGGGTGGACTGCACCACAGGGAGCTTTGCATTCACCTGAACTGATGCTCACAGTTTCGCAACTACCACTGATGCGGCTTCAATGCAAAACCACCTACAGCAGTTAGTATAACTGGATAAACGCTTTACCTTCATACTACAGTTCACTCAGGATGATCATTCCAGTGCTCAGCTGTCTCGGGACGAAACGGTCGCCCCTCAGTCTATTTATTCCAAGAATAATGCACCATTAAAACTCATTTTCCCACCAAAGGAGATATGACCTCTGACCGCCGCTATATTGCAGAGCACTGCTTTGCAAAACGAGAGCAGCGCATTAAATATAAAAAGAAAAATCTGTAATCTATGAAAAAAAAGTCTTTCCCCAGCCACGCCAAACATTTCAGTAATTCGAATCGTGAAATTAAAATCTGCCAATTTGCAGAATAAAAAGTGATTGGATCGCTTATTTAAAAAATGAGAATGGTAGATCTTGTATAATAGTGGGCTTATGATGTAGGCCCTCTGAGCCGCAGTAACAGACGAAAACAGTGACCTTTATTCTTTCTAACGAGCTTCCGGTGCCAACAAAATCATTTTAGCATCCCTTTTATCACAGTAAACAAAGTCTCAACTGAACCTTTTCTTTTTAAATGACATGTAAAAGTGTTTGTTTGGCTTCACGTATATTAATAATAGATTTCCATAGTGTGGGAACTGGTGGTAGCATATTAGTGATACCTCATTATTTGTTATCGCTGAACCTTTAACATGAATCAGTTTGTTGGTGTTGGAGTCATTACTTTGTGGTTCAACTCGCAACTGTGGGCGACTTGAAGTTTAATCGTTTTTCTAAGTTTTCTAAGTTCACAACTATTCGTAAAGCAGTTTTACTGATATAACATAAAACTCTAGTAAATTTGGGGGTCGTGAAATGTAAAATTAACAAATTTAAAAAATACAGATTTACATGAGTTCACATCTTTCGCTGAGCAAGTGTCTAAACGGCCTGCAGAGTTAAAAATAATATTAAAATATTATTCATGTAAAACCTCAAGCATCAAGTAGGTTATGCTGTGTAACACTGTATTTGCGTGCGTGTGTGTGTGTGTGTGTGTGTGTGTGGTAATGACCCACCAGCAGCCATCATTTCGCAGACATCTCGGTGGCGGATGACTGACGCGTAGGCCGCGCTGCGTTTGCAGGTGAAATATGCGCCTGTGGTTTTGCAGTAAATGACGCATAAGGCTGCAGCGCGTTCATAAATCAGATGCCAGCGTGACTTATATATCTGTTGGTGACACGAGCGAATCAACGGCCACCGTTTGTCACTGGTGGGCGCGCGCGTTTGCAGCTCTGCTCCGCTGACTTTCCAAGCAGCTTCACAGCGCTGCTGACAGACGCTCAACTCCGACTTTCTCCAACTGCTGAAAAGTGGAGATTGAGCTGCTGCTGAGCGCCTTATTCTCCAACCTCAAAGCATTAACTACACACACACTCTCACCCTGCCTCACTCTGCTTAAAGTCGATAAATCTGTATTTTCTGTTCCATTATTTAAACAGTTTTCACGTTATACATTCAATTTTCCTGTTGATTGAACTATTAGCTGTAAAATGACGCACGGACGTTAAACTGAGTGCATTGATGCGTATCCACACCACAGGAACTCTGCGAAAGCCTTAATTATGATGTGGTTGTATTTATCTCAATAAATGCTCCTTTTCCGTCAAAGCCAATTAGACAATCAGTCTAATTAGCCAGAACACAATTATAGTAAAGTCTAAACTCATTCAGAGCCCGTGAAGACTGGTAGATTCATCAGGGGGGAGTGCTATCGTCCAGCTCTAATGTCAGCACGTGTGGCAGCTCAGGAGATGTATATTTAAATGTATATTTACAAGGCCATAAGGCCAAACCCTGGGCAATATCTGTAGCTAAATTAAATGTGACTGATCGTCCATAGGAACAAGCAAACTTAGTATTTCACATACAGCATGGAATCGGGAAAACTTGCTTCATGCTCAAATTTGGCCAAATTAGCTATTTTATATTTTTTATTTTTGGCATGCTTAATTTGGCAGAAATGCACCAAACTCCATAGAAAAAAATAGCAGTTTTAACAACGAAAGAAAATAGCATTTTACTTAAGAGAATACAGAGTATTTTATGGATCTCTGTGAGTGATCTCTGTTCATTCTTACCTCTCGCTTTGCTCTCAGCTCGGCCTGACCTCTGTACTCCTTCGATCTCCTCTCCACTTGGGGAATGTCAGTCCTCACTGTGCCAGACCCATGCAGCACCTCCGCAAGTATCTGCTGCAATCAAAAAGTTAGATTTTTTTTTTATAGTAGCAGAATTGAGCTGAGGTTCTGGAGGGGAATTGAACCTCCACACACTCCCACCGTCACGTGGTTGGAGCAGGAGGAGGTTACAGCAGAAGTTGGTTTGACACCAGTGTTAGATTGGGAAATAGCACTTCCACTTGGTGATCACTGTGAGGGTGACAAACTCCAGTATCCACAAGACTCAAACCTGTCTCTTATCATTTTTATTACATTTATTTGCAACATATATTTATGTGTTCCATATAACCTGCCATCAATTAGCATCTAATGTGCTAACTGGACTTCATACAAAACACAATGCTCATGCAGCCACAATTACAATAAACTCTCTCCTCAACTAAAGCCTGCCATTACATTCTATGTAAAATATTGTATAATATCTTAATGTGTTTATTGCTTAGAATGGTTTATGATTATACAAACATTGCTTTAATTCATTTTCAAATCCAGATTTTATTTATACCAAAAAGTGCCAATTGTCACCATCCAGTGCAAAGCATGCATCTCCAAATGAAACTGTTCTTCCATCTTTTATGCACTGGTGAAATTCCACCACTTCTGAAGATAAATACACAGTTGGCAAAACTGATTTGAAATCAGATTTTTGCCAAAAAATGCACATTTGCATGGCTCGAAACAGGTCTGTTGTTAATGAGAGAGGTTGTGGAGATGCATGGTTTTGAATGGATAAATGATGCTGTCCACTTTTATGATTAAATGTCATTTCAGGTGACAATGTTTGGGAAAATACTTAGAATTTGAACTAAACGTTTTAAAAACATGCACATGTAAAAGTGTGGCGTTTTAATGACGGCGAAACAAGGTCCAGAAGATGTCAAAAGCATGAAATCTGAAAATATTATTTCTTATTCTCCACACAAATAGCCTGTTATTTGTTGCTATTCTATCAGCCACAGTTGAAAATCAGGTCATTGTCCTGCTTTAGGGTATTGTCATCTTTACTCTCAAATTATAAATCTGCATTTCACATTGCTGAAAACAAGTCTCCCACATATCTGAATGAATAACATTCACACATGAGCTGGTTTGCTGCTTTTACATTCTGATTTCGTCCTGTTAGAAATGTTGGTCGCTGGATATTTTCCCGCTGTTTACTCCCCTCCCCCCCCGTGTGTATTATCGAACACACCTCGGAGATTGTCAAGCTGGACACGTGGTTCTTCTTCAAAGTAGTGCAGTGGGTGAACTGTTTCCACGTTGCTCATTTGTGGCTGCTGTTGGTATCACGGTTTCGAGAGTGAGGGGGTGTCAGATGCACAGTCCGACCTTTTCTCTCGCAGACAAAACATTTTCTTGTTTAATTGGCAGAACTTGGGGAAGGCAGGTCTCACTAATGCACGACACCACATTTCCTACGCTGTCCGTTTTAGACCTGCTTGTCTCTTTTCTAGTCAAAATGGTGGAGGCCGAGGCTCCTTTCTTGTTAACTGGATACAGTGTCAGCCCCCTCCCACCCTCCTCATTCTCCACACTGCCTCATTTCTAATCACTGATTGGCCATTTTCACTCCTGGCCAATGTTGAGCTTTAAGTGGCCGCGGTACGTCACAGACAAGGTGGAGATTTCTGTCTCGGCTCCCCTCTTCTGGCCCCAAGTGTAATATTGTTCATGGCTGACCTCCAATACATTTCACAAGCACGCTTTAGCGCATATTAAGATGGAGCTGTTCTGTACATTACGTCTTATTGAGTAATTAAATGCAATGTCTGATTGATCATTTCACCTAGTTGGAATTTTAAAGATGGAGGTGTCTGAATTTGGAGTTCCTCGAAAAGAGTGTGTAAATCTGCAAAAGTGAACTTTACATATGAACAATGAATCAAATGACGATGCACAATGTGCAAAATGTTGTTCGAAGTCACATTTGTGCAGTTCTCCTTTAGCTCTGAGCGTTTTACCATTGTTTAACCCTATTTTTCACAACTTCACTGTTTTGGTTCAGTCTCACTGCTCTAATCTATCTTGTTTGCCAGCAGCAGCAGCAGTCTACTCTTTTCAGAAAGATCATATCTTATCCCGTTCTATCTTTTCAGCACCAAACAGCAATGGTAGCTAATAGCCTGTGTGCATAGTGCAGTGTTTAGCACCAGAAGCATCAAGTATTTCCGTCAGGAGGTGGTGGAGGATTATTAATAATGAACTTACAGTTGTTGGGTGGCCAGTACATTCATAATGGAAACTAATGAGTCAGTTTCATGTTTAGTCAAATTAAGTTTTGTGAGGTTCTACATGTCTAACTTTCCACTCTTGTGCATTACACATTGTGCAGTTATTAATATTGCAGAATTACCCCTCAAAATTCACAACACTATTTGACATAATGATTTAGCAAGCATCTGACAACTGTCCTCCACAGATTTTGTCAACTGTAGCTATCTAGCCAAATAAGCTAACGTCAGATTGATAAATTGTTAAACTCCAAATGACTTATGCTAAGTTTGGCTGACTTGTTCTGAAAATCACATTCTCTAGGGATCACTTTATGCCCACACGGTGGCTTCACACGTGACATCTCACTAAAGGACTGACATGTCCCAGGAGCCTTCAGCAGTTGATGATTAATTTAGAAGACACTGAATCAAAGAAACAGCAATGTTCTCGTGATCGGAGTAGAGCTAACCACCTATCGTACTTATGATGCCAGCAAAATTGTAAGTATGATGTGTATGTCCAAATAATACTGCTTTCATAACATCTTTTCTCAGCAGCTCTTTTAATTCATTTTACCTGACTTAGCAGACCATTTAGCGTAATCCCTGTGAGTTATACCCCAGGAACACATCTGACCAAAACATCAGTTTTCTTCATTAGTGAGTTGAATTTGCTGAGCCGTCATGGACATGGACCTGCTGACGTTTGTAGGCTCTATGGTTGCTTTAAAGACAGTTTGTTCCAGTTGAAAGCTACAGACAAAGCTGGTGGGCGGGTGGACTCAAAAGTCCTAGATATTTATTGAAGACTTTTTGTTCATAGCAAATATCAATATTGATTTTACTTGAAAGTTTCACTTTAATTTTCTGAGATATTTCTGCAGTCCTTGACCCCGAATCTCCTGAATTTAAAGGATCATTCAGTTCAACTAGAAAAGGCCTGGACTTCTAGGAACCCCTCCTCACCACTAACACGTATTACTATTTTCTGTTTGGACCTTAGCTCCATGTAATGTGCTCTAGTGTTGTTTTGACTATGTCAAAGAGTACATCTTCATTATGCGGAGGGATTAAGCTGTGTGGTCACATTAGATCGAGCCTCAAATCCTCTGTGGCCAATTAATGGAAGAGTGGCGGTCTGGGTTTCTGCAAAGGCATTTAAATATAGTCACAAACACTGGTTTGACACATTTGGAAGTTGGCTGGGTGTTTCCTCCTGCAGTTTGGGGAATTCTTTAAATGTAAGCATTTGTGCCTCAAGTGGCAGCTATGTGAAAATCACTAGTTTGCTTAGTGCAATCAGTCATATTATAGATGATTAACAATTAAGTTTCTTTCTCTAACATTTCAAATATTTTCATTGTCTACCCGCTCCTTAACATATATTTCCCTTCATTTAGACCTATACAACGCCCCAAGTCATAAAAACAGTATATCTCCTGAAACTATCTTGAGGAAAAGTTGAAAACATTCATCTTTAGTGTTGGCACAGATCAGCTCTGCTTACATTCACAACATTAAAGAGTGTGAGTCTTCACCACAGAGCAGTTAACCTACAGCTCAGAGCAAACAGTGAGGGAGAACTAACTCACACAGCGTCAACGTCCTCCCCCTTTTCATCAACAGCCGCAGACATACTGCTGCACTCTCCCAAACACTGTTAGCATGTGAGAACTGGTGGAGCTGCTGCAGAGGCCCCAACACATTTCTGCTCTAGATGGCTTTCATCATTTGATTTCTACATATTATAACTAATCAAAACATTTTGTTTGGTTAGGGCTCTTTGCGTGTGTGCTTGGGATGTGACCCTGACAGAATAAGCACAACTTTGTTAATAAAGTAAGAGATTTTGATTTGATCAAAACTTTGTTGATATCTGAATAGCTTATCTTTGGGGTTAATAATGGAGGTCGAGGTAAGTTTAGACCAGGGGTGTCAAACATATGGCCCATAGACCAGACTTTGTCTCCTGACAGGTCCATTTTGGGCCCACTGGTTGACTTAAAATATGAAAATTGCAACTTTCCTATAAAATTTGCTGCTATTCCTGTTTCGTCCACTCAGACGTTTTGTCAAAATTGCACTTAGTGCTCTGAAGACATCTCAGGCTGTTTTGTAAATCAATGGTTCATTAATTGGAGATGTTTTCAGAACGTAACTGTTCTTCTTTACACTGAAAAAAGTTGTTAACCTTAGTTAGTTTTTATTTACAGGCGGTTATGCGATGGTTTGACTGGTCCAGCCCATGTGAGTTTAAATCTGGCTGTATGTGGCCCGTGAACTGAAATGAGTTCGTCAGCTCCGATTTAGGCTAAAGATTGGTTCGGGCTTTGCTCAAGTTTAACAGCAAAAAATACAAAATAATATATTTCTTGTGACAACACTGAACAATGACCATGTGTCCACATGTTCACAACAGTGATGATTTACGACCTTTCAAAAACACTCGTTGCCTGTTAAGAAGTGCTCAGTATGTAATGAGAATGGTCTTAGCAACCTCAGGCTCACTGTTTGAGTGTTGACATGCAGGACATTGATCCTGACAAATATTAAGATGACGAATGAGTAATTGTGCATCATGCCATGAGGCTGATCAGTGTTTCCAACACTCTAGTCCAAAAAAAGGCTCAGTTTAATTTTTGTGGTTGTATTTACAGCAGAAGATGAATTTGATTTTTTTTCCAATCTCAGAATTTATTCAAATAAAGTCCATTTTGTAGTTTTAATTTGAAAAAGCAGACAAACGGGTTACAGCCTCTATAAAACTGCTCCTGTTTATCTGGCCTCTCTCACTCTGCACAACCTCACAAGTGCTGGCGTCTCACTTGTTCCCCAGTATTTAAACAGTGTCATGCCCTTTGTTTTTCAGCGGTAAGCCCCCGGATTCTTTGAAATGGGCGCCATGTTTGCACTGTGACCATTTAATTCAGAGCGCAGCTTGATGATATTAGTGTCAGGGTCAATTGCTGATTTCAGTTGGACTTTAGAAGCTGCCTGGCTGGCGGTATGTAGGCATCATGTGCTGCTCGGTTCAAGATCTGGTCAAACCCATAGTTTTACTTACACTCACATACACACTCCAGCTCCTTCAGCTCCTCCAGTTCCTCTGATCCCTGAACATGTGACACGGCAGACATGGGACCTGGTTATCCTGCCAACTTCACAAGCCTGAGCCCAGCACAGTGGAAGTTGTTGCTCAGACCTCCCATGATGGAACCTCCAAAATCCCTTGTCGCCTTCTTCCTCCTTCCCATATCATCGGTGCGGCAAACTAGAGAGTGTGTGTTTTAGCTGTGACTCGGCGAAGAAATGGCTTTGCCATGTGCGCAGAATGTGGAAGTGATACATTTGGACTTTCCATGCTGCCTTTTATGTGGTTTCCTAATAACAGATGGGAGAATGCTGGCTCCTATTTGACTCTCACTGATTTAACCAAATACCTAAGCCAGGAGGAATTGGAGCCAGCTGAAAGTGAATTGAATTTTTAGACCCACTCTGAAATGTCTATCAGTCCTGATCAACAGGTGCTGGTAAGCTATACAGTCACCTTGAACCTGTACGGTGAATACATAATTGTCTTTCATGCACCTTTCACTTCGTTGTACGAAACCGTCTTCCAGAGATTTTCAGATTCTGGTGTTGCTATAATTCCCCCTACCGTTGGACCTTTGTCACTGTAGTGTCTCTGAGCTAAATGTAAAACAGCAGCGTATCTCTGCCTGTGTCCAACTCATAAAGTACAGATGCACGTGACAGAGACAAGGTCGTCTGAATTCTTTTTTTTTCATAGTTTGGTCGGGGTCATTAAAGTTAAATGGGACTCTGGGATTTTAGGGACTAGTTTTTGTCCCAGTCCTCTCTCCGGTACTTTGCCAGCTTCGCTCTGCTGCTGGCGGTAAAAGCCGGGCGGCCATTTGTCTTGCTGCACTTTACTATATCTCTGTTTTTATTGGGTGTGAGTGACTTGTCAGCAGTCATCTAAAATGCATTTCAAAAGACTTTTTTCCTCGCGCGCAGCCTTTGTTCTCAAGGAGGAGAGAGACCCTGTGAGTACTGGAAAGGGGAAACTTCCCACAATGATGATGTCAACATGGGATTCTTTATTTATGTGCTTGCGTGCAGTCGTACCTACAGAATTGTTATTGTGGATGTGGATTCAGTTTCTGTAGAATATGAAATTACACCTACCTTCCGTACATGTGCATGTGCACCAATGTGCAGGGATGATTGGCCATATATTCCTATACTCACATAGTTATTGTTAGCATTTGTTTTTGGTCATTATATCCTGCCCGCCCTGTTTTAATGTCTTAAATAGTGTTTCAGTTACAATTAAGTATTGACTTAAACATAGTGATGGATGGAGTGAGAGTGGAACAGTTGACAGTGGAATTAAATGTGATTTTTGACGCGTACTTTCATATTTAGTTTTCAAGTTGACTGCTCTGAATGCAGGTCTTTTCTTCCCTGAGTGTTGCCTGGAAGGCTGCCAACGTCGAATGTTTCCCGCACTCTTTTATCCAAACAGCCACACCGTGCCTCACTCATCTCTTTAGTGTTTCTCAGCAAAATCAGAGTTAACAAAAAAATTTCGGGATGTCGAGAAAAAAGAAAAAAAAAGCTCCAAAAAGGATTATTTACATAATTTCTTCCAAAATATCCCAGATTGTATTTCTCGCTGTAGTGGTTTCATGTGAATTGTAAATGTTATTCAGTAACATATAAACTTGTGCTGCTGAGCATACAAATTCCTCTTTGCTGCATGCAAGTATCTGTCCTTTCAAATATGCAACACAACATTTGTTTCATTAACTACTAGCCCTCTGCAATGTGGGAAACCCACATACTGGTCTCAAGATACAACACTCTTTATGGAAACTGGCACGCCATCAGAGGTCACTCCAAGAAATAACATTGCCGTCAGTCAGTACTTCCACTCATGAGTTTGGTAGTCCTGACATGAAAAAGAGTTTTTTGCAGTTAAGACACAAACACAGGAAATAGGCTCTACCTTGCCCAGGCCACCAAGCTCTTCCCAGTCAGAAGCAGTTGCTGGTGCTGTTGTGGTGGATGACACGGTGCCTTTAAGGGTGCCCTTAAAATGGAGAGAACCTGATGAAATGTGCTCGAGGGTTCGTATACAATTAAGAAAACATGATAAAGTTCCCTTGGAGAAAACATGATATCATGCTCATCTCTTGGAGAAGATGACATACATTGCTGGACTGCATGCTAGAAATGTAGATGAGTTTTCTGTGCATCTAATTGGTGAATCGTTTAAAGCTCCTTGTGTGTTGTTATTCAATGGTGTTGCTATATGTTGAACCTAAGACAATTTTAATCTTAACAAGGAATTTGGAACTGCACATGAATCGGAAGTTTTTGCATGCCCGTGCTCCATCACGTGCAGCTGGTGGCCTTTTTAAAATTGTTGTCGCCACTCAAATACCCTCTGATCACAAATAATGTTTGCATATGTATCTATCTCCAGACAAGAAAGAGCAAATGTCTCATGCCGAGGCCCAGTTTTGAGCTTTCTAGCTGCGTGAGCTACATAGAACGGAAGGCTCAGTGCTCCAAACAGATACATCATACAGCCAGCAGTGCATTGCATGGAAGAATTTTAATTTTGAAAAATCAACTTTAACAACAATTCCAATTTAGTTTCAAACTGAGCCCCAAAACCCTTTGTAATTTGAACGGGGGGAGCAACAAGCTTGACACAACTAACATACTATCACCTGCTTAAGTTGACATGTGCTTATTCATACATTCAGCAGACACTGAGCAACGTTACCATTCATTTGCAGTTGTGTTTGCGTCCACCCACCCAATGCATGTTTCCAATATTCACCCTCTTTTGGTTCTGCTTTGGTATGCAACTCCAACTCCTGTGGGGCATCTCCTGCTCCTTAGCTGCTAAATACTTCACCATGTTCACCGGCTAGTAGGGAAGTTTGTCTGTTTGCCATTCTGTGCAGGTAGGGTACAGCTTTGTCACTGAAAACAGCTGCATGGTGCCTTGGAAGACTAACCCAAGCAGCAAAGGTGTGGGCTGCAAACCAAAACAATAAACCAAAAGACAACTCTACAGATTTGTCACTTGACGCCTTTCATATTACATTTGGCCTACAGTTTTGCAAGGTATCTAGAAACCTGCAATTTTGCCAAATTGGGGCTCAACTTTGATTAAGAAAAAAATAACTTGTCATGTCTACAGCTTGAATTAAGCAACAACTGAACCCAAATCCTTTTCCACACTACTTGGGTTTCAGGATTCTACAGTAAATGTAGCTTTAGAGGAATTTAAAGTTTCTTGAAAAGTGTTTTGGGACTAATTAGAACCCATTATGAAGGCTATGCAACAGCTTCATCCCAACATTAACGGTCATTCGACATGTCTATCTATCAGCAGAATGATAAGGAACATGTCTTAATTTAGACTTTCCCCGGTATCACAACCTGAAATCTCTCTAAGTAATTCCCCAAATCAGCGTGTTTGCAACTGGCTAACATATCATAGTAATAAACAGCACTTAGAAATACTGTATACTGTCTTTGTTTCTGAAGAAGAAGCAGCATCAGTCAAACTCCAGTCTGAGTATACTGCATGTCTGTGCAGCGGCTCAAGAGTTTATCTAAGCAGGCGTGGGTGTATTTTACATGCGTCTGAGCTTGGACAAGTGTTGGGGGGGGTTGTATGTTTTTAGAAGAGCTGGCGGGTTTAGTCTCAGCGTCTTCACTCGGCCCCGGCGTCCGTTCATCATGACAGAGACTGTTAGTCTTTGCTAATCTCCTGTGTTCATCTCCATGTCAGCCCAGTGTGTGGAGGCCAGGCCTCTTAGTGCCATCAGAGCAAATGATTTCTCCGGGGTCAGGCGTGCTGATCCCACATAGTTCCTCTTGCTTTCCTCTTTTAAACACATCCTCGGGGACTCCGCCATGATCGAAAGCCCACTTTTGCACAGGTTGCGTGGATGTGCAGCAGGCTCGTACTGTGTGTGCGATTTGGGTCTGAAAAGCAGCAGTGCAGGCGCGCTGCTGTTTGATCTAGGGTAGTGAGAGGCGTCCGTTACCACACGGGTCTGCGCTGTTTCCTTCAGTAGTAATGAGTGACAAGATGGAGGTCGCCCAGCGTGGCCCTCTCCAGCCACTTCATTAGCTGCCTCGCGATGTTTGGCTTTGCTCTGATTTACGGCTTTCCCGTTCGACATCTTTCAGTTTGTAATTTGTCTGTGGAGCAGCAGGTCTTATAGGATGTGCCATGACACATACTCTTTACATAAAAGTCTTGCATGTTATATTTATTCCAAATCATACTGAAATGTATGTCGGGGAACAACCAAGAGCGCGTGCTAATAGGCACTTATTCAGCAGGGTTTGAAACTGTAAACCATCCAGGATGTCCTCTGACGCAAAAGAACAAATATTCTTTGTCAAGTGTTTTGTCTCAAACAGGACTACATGATTTTTTTGACTAACCTTAGTATTCAGTGAAAGGCCTACTGTTAATCTTTGTCTGCTTGCACTCTACGTGGCATCGACCCTTAAAGAGTCCAAGTTATTCCAGAGCAATTTTCCCCCTTTTCAGCCGTTCATAAGCAGGTTTATTGGGCTTGAGGTCTGAAATGGGAAGCCCTGCAGCTTCGGCACTCGTTGCTCTTTCTTGGAGCTGAACGGACCCTGGCAGAGCTTTGATGTACTATGTGTTTAGGATCGAATAAATCACCCTCCACACAACTCTGAACTACAAGACATTGCACTCCTGCGCCGAACGGGCGGGTACTTTTCATTGGTTAGTTTGTTGTTTCGCCCGTGAAAAACACCAACCGTGCGGCAGGCAAAACATCTCTGCACCTGAACAGTTCCACCACCGTGTTTGACTGTAGGTTATACGCACAATTGCATCAACCTGTGTCACGCACAATTGCATAAACCTATTTGGCTCTCACAGTGCTCAAATTCATTTTTATATCTGCAGACAGTTTGCAGCAGTGCTGCAATTTCATACTTTTATTGTTAACAAAAGAGTTTTGATACTCGCTCCCAGCCCTTGTCCTAAAATGAATGGTCTTCTCTTCTTATTATATTTGTTTGATAAATAAACTCTTTTATTGACTTTTAACTGTTTTTTAAGTGTTTCCATCATATTTGTGTCTTGTTTTCATCTTGCCTATTTCTTTAAAGCTTCCAAAACCATTTGGTGCATTCATTTCTGACTTTTTGAATTCCATATGACATATATCCCAAATGCTCCAGTTCATGAATCATTTTCAGTGCTGATTATTGATTCCCTTCTCCAAAATGAAACAGTTAAACCCCAAATACTATCTGTAATAGCAGTCAGATGTGTCTGCTGGTCATAAATTGCGTTTGCTGTTTGTTTGTTCTCCTTTAATACATGTTGTAGGCATGCAATTCATCATTGATGATGCAGTTATGATTCTTGTAAAATAAGTAAGTGTGCCACCTAGTGGCTGTTTGGGAAGCAGCACTGGCTGAGATGAGGCGGCCGCATACTTAACCAACATTTAATAGAAAACCAATGCTTTTAAAAGGGCTGTATATGTCTGATATTTCATATGAGCATATTATTTGGGAGTGACGTTTGAAAAGAACAGGTGAAAGGATTACAATTCAAGGGGACTGGCTGTTAACCTGACCAGACCCTATCACGGTGCATTCTGGGGCACCACCTGACCCAGGAATAAGTAAACAAAGACATTGAATAAATCAATAACTGTAAAAAAATACATAAAAAATACATAAAAAAGAGAAAGGTGCCTTCCTGGAACATGGATAATTCAAAATCTCCTGTGTGGAACGTTTACACTGCCACGGACTGCGCAAGCAACACACAGTATTTCCTGTGGCTGTGTGTCCGTCTACAGGTGTCAGTACATGTCATTTAAAGTGTGGTGCTGGCATTAGTGTTAAAATACTGATCTCGTGGCTGCAAGATGGAGCAAAACATCAGAAATACGAGTGGATACGAGTAAGCAATCTGACCGAATTTTGAATAAAGTAATAATAACTACAACTTAAAGGTTGTAGGTAAAAGGTGTGTGTGTGTGTGTGTCATTATAGATACCAAGGTGAACTCTTGTCAGGCTTTTGTCTCCTCTTCTCTTCCTCAGCGTCCAGGAGGGGGCGACAGGTCTGCATGCTGCGGCACTGCAGTTCCTCCCGATCCCCCAAAAAAAGTACACTCACGCACACGCACGCCCCGCCACGACGTGTTGCATGCGTCGTTTTGTCCGCTGTAAAAGCACTATCATTGCGACCTGACGGATGGTGAAATATAACAATTTCCAGATAATTAACAGAACCGAGCACAGGACTTTGAGCGCACAGGAGTTTGTGGTGAACTTTACCCATCTGATGGTAGCGCATGGTTGGCACGCCGCTCCATTCCATACATCCATGCTGAATTTACAGCTCTGGTGGCCCATGACCCATCTGCCTGTACTCTATTATAAGTGCATTTTATAGGTGTGTTTATTGGGTGTTTTTAATGGATGTTTTGCACTGATGATTGGAGCTCACTCGGAGCAACCTGCGAGCTTTCCCTTCAGCACATCTCACTTTGTCGGTGCAGTGCTGAATAAAGTCAGACTTTGCATTCGTCGACTCTACCTTCGTGCGCGCGCGTGCCTGCGTGTGAGACATTGGCTGGTGGAAGTGTTGCAGTGAGATTAGGGACCGTGTGTTTTCTCCCTCCTCCTCCTCCCCGCCGAGAAAAGTGGCCTGTGATTGGACCCCTCCTGCTCCACTTTGGACCAGTCTGATGGCTGCACCTGAGCCAAGCAGCCAATAGGCCGCCTGCGCTGTCAGTAGCAGAGAGAACAGGCTGTAGAGCTGCAGCACAACAATACACACAGACGCCATACAGGTTTCTGGGCTGCTTCCCAGCACCATTACACCGATATACTGCACCGATACTGGCCTTTCATTCACAAATATAGAACAGTTAGACTGATGCATCTTGAATATTATAAGATGAGATATAGTATTTATTTCTGATTCTTTTCCCCTGCGCAGTCTAAATGCTATCACAGACACATTTAGCACTTGATATTTTAGTATTTTCTAATATAAATAATAAAGTAGGATATTTGCTTCTAGCTGTTTCACAATTAAAATACATAATTCTCAGCCTTAAAATATCCAAATCAGTCAGTGTCTACAAGGGATCAGAGGGAGGTTTCTGAGGGTCATCAGCAGTGGCAGGGCAAAGGGAGAGCCTGGTACAGCCTTCCCCACCATATCACTTCATTATGATCTCACGAGGCAACTCACAAATCACAAAAGAAAATCAACAAGTTCATGTAAGCAGCATCCAGTATATCATCACAAAAATGAAAAAACATTGTCAGGCTGGCATATTTATCTGTCTCTCCATTTGAGATGGGATTTTTTTTATTTATTTAAAAAAAATAATATTTTCAAAAATGTACTTTGTACACATCAATAATTTTATCTGTAGTTGAAAATGTATCCAGATGTTTATGTTAGTTAAAGGAGTGATAACTCGATGGGAGTACGAGTAAAAGTCTTTGAGAAACATTTAAAGCACATCCGTGGAGGTATTATGGTAGTGTAAATGTGCTCAGTCTGCAGGCAAGACTGGGCTCTCACAGTGTTATACTATAATTATATCATTATCATATATATATATTATATTATTAGTTTATTGCTGCTAATGTATTCTGGCCTATGCAGCAGTTTAGAGCTTTTGAAATGGCTTTACACCTCTTTTGGGTATTTTATTCAAACACACAGAACTGTGTGTTTTAGGACAAGCATATGCTTTGTGCAAAATATGAATTTGTAGAATGAGACAGATAAAAAATGATATAGAGTACAAGACCCTTACAATAAGCTTGAGCGGTAAAGTAAATGTACTTGGTTACTTTGGAAATACCGCAGCTATAGAGGACTGTGCAGTCAACAGATGAGGGGAGAAGATAGCCAGTTGAGGCCGGCCCTCTGTGATGTTGTTTAGCCTTCACACAGTAAAAAAACCAGGAAAGGTGCTGTTTGTCTTCTATGTTGACATGAACCGTGTAACTTCTTCTATTGGCCTACAAAAGCTTAAATAACAACATAGGCCTGCACTGATCATTTAACAAAGTTGTGAATAATCTTGGCCTTTTTACCCCACGCCGTCACCAGTCATTAGTTATGATCCACAGGGCCTCCACAGGAGCCTATTGATCACTCATTGACTGATTGATTTAGACAAATACTTTTTTCTCCCAGAGTGCGAGGTCGAGTCGCCCTCTCTGTTAATTGAAGATAACAGAGTGGCAACAATGGCCCCCGTAATAGAATGAGAGTTTTGTGATTATCGCTGCAGAAAGAAAAGAAAATGAAGAAGAAGGGGAGGAGGAGGAGGAGGAAGAGGGGAGGGAAGAGGAGGGGGGCTCTCTAATTAGGAAGCGGGGCGGTGTGGAGGCTGTGGCCGGCAGGCAGGCGACAGGCGCCGGGTCCCGGACAAAAGGCTGTCTGCTGCCCTAAACTCCCCCTGCTTAACCCTTTAAACCGAGACACACATATACACAGTCACACACACAGTCCTGCTGCTGCATCATGCTCTCACATAGGCTTCAGCAAACACACACACACACACAGTATTTGACACTGGTACCAAACACACCAGAATTAGTAGGAAGAATGCGAAGAAACCATTTTCAGAGAAATCAAGACAAATGCTGGTTTTTTTTACGGTAATAACGCAGCAAGCTGGTGCCGCTTGCTTCACATTCAACCCCGCGTGGGGCTGATTAAAACCCATAATATCCCAAATTATTTCCGCAAGTAAATATATTATATTTAATGTCGACTTTGCGTGCCAGGATAAACACGCTGAATTCTCTGACACCCTCCCAGCTGAGCTGAACAGGGAACAGTTAAAGTGTCTCTCGGGCTGCAGAGGATGTGTGTGCGAGCGCGGCGGAGAAAGCTCTTCCTATAAATACTAACATTACTCCACTCTTTCTAAAAATACAGCCGGGTACACAATACTGAAGGAAATGCTGATTGACGGTGACTGAAGACTTGCTCCAAATAGACCCGGACGGCGGTCCAAGCAGGAGACAAACCCAATTTAACACAAATAACAATTAATAGACGCGCCGCCGGTGCTGCTAAGGCCGCTCTTACTGCAATATAACTGTTTTAAAATAATAAAATTATATATTAAACTTATATCATGTCTATTTTATGCGGTCAATTCAAATTTAAGAGATGTTCCAATTTGATTTTAAAATCGCGTTTGCGGCTTTTACGCAAAATTACCAGCAACAAAACTGCACCCACAAATTTCAGCGTGTTATTTAAACGTCCTTTTAAAATGTGAATTAAAGCCAATATGATTTTCTTATCAAATTCAACCAACCGCATGCACATCTGTCCCCCCCCCGCCCCACGCACTCTTTTTCCTGTTAAATAGTTAGCCGACAGAGGGCGCTCCTGCCCCACGCGTGTGTACCTACACGCGTGTAAAACCATAGATGACTTCATTAGAAATGCTCTATAAATTTCTACAGCTGTTTTACCCTCATGAGATAATTCCAGCAACGATAACAAGCGACGGTAATAATTATTATTCCACAATTATGATAATAATTTGCTTGCGAGATTTCAGCACAACGATTTTTTATTGAAATTGTGAGACAATCAAAAAAAAACCAAAAAACAAACAAACAAACAAAAAACAAAAAAACAAAAACCGGACAACCAGCATAAACAAGATACTTTCATCTTTAAATATATTTATGAATAGATATGAATGATGCGCCCATAGGAGGAATTGCTTTGAATGTCTCCTGGCTGGAGTGAAGTAACCTGAGGTGTTTTTTTTTTTGTTTTTTGTTTTGAATCCATGTGGAGCTCTTTCTCTGTTCCTCTGTATTTTTGTCGGTGGATGCGGACTAAAACATGGCACACACGTCTCCTAAAAATCAGCGATGCTTCATACACAGTTTTTTTTTTTTTTTCAAACCAACAAGCGCTAAATAGCTTTCATTTACAGTATATGTTCATGTAAAATGGGGGCGAGGGGAAGGAGGAAAAAAGAAAGTAACAAGTTAATTCGAAATATATACACGCTAATATACAGCCTTGAATAAATTAATACCAATTGCATATTCTTGGATCTTAGCTTTATTTACAGAATTTGTTTTATCTTTAATTACATAAATAGTTCAGAAACATTTTTTTCTGGCATGAAATGATAAGCGGTTCTTTCTTTCTTTCTTTCTTTTTCTTTCTTTCTTTCTCTCGCAGACGGAACCATTGTGTGTTCCATGCCTTTTGAAAGATTCAGGCCTGGGAAAAAAAAGAAAAGAAAAAAAGAAAAAGGAAAAAAGGTTTTGGATGCAGCTTGAGACCTGCCTGTCGGCGTGATGAGGCTCCTGTTCAGTTCTCTCGGCTCCGTGTTTGCAAAAAACCGGGGCCTGGGTGCTCAAATGCTTCAAGTTAACCGAGCTCAACACACACTTTCCACCGTGCGCCGCTCAGTCTGTGGAGCTGCAGGCCCTCAGGCAGGTTAGACCGATATACTGGACCGATATACTGGCCTTGTGTGGTCCACCTCTAAATAATGGGTATGATAAAAAGATTGATTGATTGTATTTGGTGGAACTGATAGTCCTTTTCTTTTTAACTTTTTATCAGTATTTTAGTGTTTAATTGTCTAAAATGTATTTCCACGTAAAATTCCTTCTATATTTACTTCACTTGTATATTATTTTTCTTTATTTAATTAATGAGGAAATGAATCCCAGAGTTTCTACAGGGGTACGCCCTCAGGAGCTGCTAATTGTACAACGCTGGGTTTCGCGAGAGAGCTTTGGTCTCTGATGATGGTCGAAATGTTGTCTGGCAGGCTTTCCGTCTCTCCTAACGGGTCAGCTCTGGAGAAAACTCTCCATGCATGTGAATTCATAAAGGGTAAATTCAATCATACGGACTAAACTTCTATCTGCAGCTTTGTTCCGAAAAATACCAGTTATCGGCCTTCACCGACCCATATCGGTCAAACCCTCATCCCAGTCTCTGTAATGTGCTGTACAGGACATATGCACTTATAGTCCTCTGGTAAGTCTTCATCCCAAACAGAGAGTCTTCATCACTTGGGAGAGTCTGCAGTAGGGGAGGGCTCCCTCTGACCCTCCAGGCCGCTCACCAGTCTCTGGATGCTCTGCAGCTCATTCACTGAGTCCTTCATGGAGGTTTTGGGGGATACGGTCCTCCCACTCGATCCTCCCGTTTTATGGTTGCTGTGGTGCTCCGGGGCTGGGCTTGTCTCCCTACTGCCCGGTTTGGAGGATTCGGAGCCTGGGTTGATGCTGCCCTGCAGGCCGGTGGTGAGCAGGCTGGAGCTCTGGGGCAGCGACACTGGGAGCTGGTAGGGGCTGAAGCGGAGCCGGGGCCGGGACGAACTCAGGAAGGGGTTCCTGGAGAGTGGGCTGGAGGTGCTGGTGGCCGGGAGAGCTGAGGCCGAGGCCGCCGCTGCAGCCGCCGCCATGTAGGTGTAGGGGTATGGGAAAAGACCTCCGAATGGAGGCATGGGGATGCCCTGGAATATAAAAGAGAAAAGAGTTTGGGTCAAAGTTGAACACATCACTATTTCCAGTCAAGTGGTCAAATAATCACATTAACAGAGCAATCAAACAATTCAGCTCCTGCAGGTTATTTCAATCATATTTTCATGGAAATATGGGACAAATCTGATAAGAAAATGACAAATGCTTCATGTCTTTGGGTGTAAAACTGAATGTAAGCAGGCCTGATTATTGTGATGACTATATTGATTTTGAAATATTTGTAATTACGCCAGTACTTTCACAGAAGTCCTACATGTTTGCATGCAGCAAAAATATATGGACTCGCTCGATCGTGCTCATTATCAAACTAGATAAAACAGGGCTCTGATTAAAATTGTGCAAGGTAAGGTTTACGTTACCAGTTATGGCCCTAAGAAGGTAACACTTGACACCTAACCCTGTCTACACTCTGCACCCAATGCTCCGACTTTCCTGTCCTGCTGACGTCAGCCCAGTGCTACAGGTGTACAGGCAAACTGAATCATTGTCTGACCGGATGACCTTCCTTACCTGAGAGGCGAGCATGTGCTGGGACAGATGGAAGGGAAAGGGGTTGGGGGTTCCTCCCGTCCCCTGGGCGGAGAGGCTGCCGTTTTCCAAACCACTTGCTCCAGATACAGAGGCCAATAGATGCCCCATGCCCATGGCAGAAAAGGCTCCAGGGGCCATGGCAAACTGCCCAGGGTGAAACAACAGCGGCGATCCGGTGTTCAGAGGGTTAAAGAACTGCTGACTGTGCAGGCCAGACAGAGCCAGGCTTTGTAAGTGGCCTGGGCTGAAGTGCGAGGGGCTCTCGGTCTGGACCATGAGAGGGGAGAAGGCATCCTTACTGGCACTGATGCCTCCAGCCTCTGAGTCCTTTGTCAACGCGTCCGTGGTGTCCTTCCTGTGCCTGCTCTCCGCTTTGTCCTTCTCAAGGTTCCTTATACTGAATATGGAGTCATCCTTCTTTTCCGTGCTAGGCCTGTCCCTCACGCGCTCCTCACACCTGGAGCTGTATGGGGACACGGGCTCAGGTCCCGGGCTGTTGGAGCCAGTGCACAGTTCGTCGTGATGCTCCAGCTCCTGCTCGCTGTCAGTGCATGTTTTGTCATCTGCAACATAGGAATCACAGAGGGGGAAAGAGGCATAAGCAGAGTGTCCAACCATTTATCGCCCGCCTCATTCACAGCCATCACAAAAAACAAACCAGTAAACTACAAACAAACCCTGATAGATACCTCACACACTTAAAAACCACTCTGCATGTTTCCCACCATATGTTCACTCATTAAGAAATTAGCACATGACCTGTATTTTAAATCTAGAATTACAGTGTTTTGTGTCCAGGAGCCTTTGTTTTGTCAGACTGAGTAAAGCTTTTGAATCTAAACAAATATTTTAAAAATCCACACATTCAGATTAATAACAGCGCCCATTAAACCTATTAGGCTGCTGCCAAAGGCTTTGTCAAATACACTTGTTTGAAAAATGAAGAGGGTTTAAACAGTGCGAGCAGAACAAACGCAGCTTCAGACAGCATCTGTTCTAGAAATGAACGAGGATGATACGTGCCTCACACATTCACACTCAGAACACTGAAATTTAAATTCAAACGTGAATATTAAAACACACCAACAGTCACAATTCAGTTCACATTGATTTCAGTGTTCATAACGCGGCTGGTTATATACAAGTTAGCGTGCCAAACACTTGCTGTTGCACCATAAATGCACCTAAATGCACGTTCACACATGCACCAGTAAATTTGTATTATTATTATTATTATTATTAATTATTATTATTATTATTATTATTTTAATTTTGCACGACGGTAATTGATTTTTCTCACGCTGCTGTTTAGTTTTCCTCACACACTTGCAGCACCCATTTCGGCCAATTTAATCAAATTTAAAGGAAATTGCAGATTTCGTTATGATTACAATAACTGCTGGTTAAAAGCTCAGAATTGGGTCACATATTAAAAACAAACAGTAACGTATCTCACCTCGACTGGGCCTGCTGAACCTCAGCGGGCTGGAACCGGCCCCCAGCGGGGAGTGGACGACGTCCCTGCCAGTCGGAGGCTCACTGGACGAGGCGTCCGATTCCGCGCCCTCCCGATCCGCCTTGCATTGGTCCTCATACATCCGCAGCGACGGCATTGTCAGCTGTTTTCTGTAAATAATGTAAATAATATTAATATTGACACCAATCATTAATGGTGATTAGGTGTATCGTAGCGCTGCAGGCTTACACCAAGACCTTGCATGTAAAACAAAGATGGACATACACACACACACACACACACACACACACGCACGCGCACACACGCATTGTCATTTATGCAGGTGCCACTTCGATACCTTTTCTCTCTCCTTCCGTTCCCCGTGTCTCTGAATCCTTTGGCAAAGGGGTTGTTGTCGATCTTCAGCTGCGTTATCTGTCAAAAATAGACATTTTGAATAAACGTTAGACTTAAAAATAAAAAACACCGAGTCCACACACTCTCTGATCCCTGCCCTTTCACCTGCGGCCCACGTTTGTGACAGCAACGCGTTTGGATTAACACACGCAGAAACCAGCGTGCTGGACAGGAGCCACCGTAGGCCTCGGATTTGCATTATTAATAATAGCGTAATGATGGGGCGTTATTCTCATAGGCCCCTGGAGAGAAATTCTGCCACGAAATATTCCTCTATGGGGTCACACAAGCCTCCGTTCCCCCAGAAAAAAAAAAAATAGGCAGAGGGAGCAATACTGGAACAGATGACTAACATATCAATAATTAATAATGTGGTTTGGATCGCTGCTGCTTCGCGATATGTCCTGACGTTGAACAGGCCGGTGTGGCTCCACGTAAGGGCACGGAGCCGGCGTGGCTCCTGCAGGAGCTCCTGTGGGCTCCTGAAGGCCCTGAATGGCCCTTGATTGCGCTATTCGAGCAGGGAGAGTGTCTTACAGCATCTGTCCACTGTGGCTGCAGGGTGACCGGCCTTTTAAATGCCCTCTAATCGATGGTGACTCTTTGCCATAAACTTTTACAACAAGACCCCCCCCCCCCACCACCACCACTACCACCACCCTCACCCCGACCCCCCTGGACACAAGCTCCAATTAGCTTCATGTTGGAGGATAAAGAGTCGGCGAAGGGGCTTATGATGACGCCTTCAAACACCCATATTTACAAAACCACAATTTAGATCTGCTGTAACATTCTCTTCAATCAACCCCCACCCTCCCCCAGAGCCTCCATACTGTCATTTTTGGATCTGATAAAAAATAAAATAACACAGAGGACACGCCTGCCACGTGAGATGATGCATCATAACAAAACAAATCACACTCTCCGCATTTATACGCCTAATTTATTCGCTTCTGGTAAAGGTAATAGGCCATTTGTAGCCCACGACTAGCAGATAACGCGCACCACACACCGCTTTGGCAGCAAGTTTGAACCCACAGTCAGAAACGTCTGCTGCACCCACAGGTCCGGGCAAAACAGCAATTAAAAAAAAAATCAAGTGGGACATGGGAGTCCTCTGCAGGGAAATTAGGCGACCTACAAAATCAGATTATTCTTCGGGGGTTGGCGGTGGGGGGAGGGGACGCATGTAGGACATTTATTATGCAAAGTATAGCAGCCATATTGGAGCACTTGGCCGAGTGTGAACGGTGACTCACCTTGTCGTTCTGATAGGCTGTCACAGCCACGAACTCGGTCTCCGGGAAGACGTAGGTCCTGAAGGTGCTGTAGGGGAGCTTCAGGATGTCGTTGGCCCGCACTATGTGGAACCTGGGCTGGTACTTGTGCATGGAGTTCAAGATTGTCTGGACCAACACACACAAACACACACAGCTTTGGAGTGAATATCGCGGCGTTTTACGTCCCTGCTTGGTGTTTTACTCCGTATTAAAAGTCGACACTAGACAGAATATGTTGACGCGGATCACCCAGCGCATTGTTATTGATGCTGTTATAATTACTGTGTGAGCAGACTTGTCTGTAATTAGTGCGGGGCGAAGGGAAAAAACCTGACCAGGCCACACATGTTGTCATGAGGGCTGAAAGCCACAGCACAAAAAAAAGAAGTGATTTTTGTCTCCATCGAGACAAAAACTAGAAATTTGGACTTTTTAATCCAAGTCAAAGGTGCCACCAAGTACAGACACTTTACAAGCTGTGATCTTTGAATTATAGCTAGAGGGCCTGTCTGCTTTGACATTCATTTTGCACCTACGCTTTAAAATAATATATATAATATATAAATGTATTTTAAAATTTCTCAAAAATATTTAGCAGCAATATAAATATAAAGCGGCGACAAAACGACGCGAACATGCGGATAAAGTGTCCACGCCGGATAAGAGCGATAAGAATAGCATGCTGCGCAAGGAGATATTACATTTCCAACTTAAACACGACAATGCGTGTGTAAATAAGACCTGCATGTGAAAAGGACGCCTGCCTTGTAACCGATTGCAAATTTAGACTGACATGTAAATGTTGAATTTGTTTCCAGTCGGGAGCACAGTCTGCCCTGCCGGTCTGATGGACTTTCCTCACACATTTAGCAGTTGCTCCGATTGTTGTTGCTCTTTCTGCACATTATTGCACGGTGATATCAAATGTATGGCAAATAAACTGGGGGTAATGGTGTGGGTTAGACGTGCACACATTGCACATCCAGGCCAGGCCATACTATAATATATAGATTTAATATAATACAAAATAACCCCCACATATACTATACTATACTATACTATACTATACTATTACAGGCAGGAGGGGATGTCAGTCAGCTTGGCCATTCAAGCTCATTTCACGTCATTTCTCTCTGACCCGATTTGATGATACATCATTTAACGCCCCCCCAGCCTTGCAAACGCTCAGCTCAGATATGATGATTGTTTTTCCATTATTCCCACTTAAATCTCGCTTAGAAATAACGGATAAAACGGCCCAAAGGCGCCGGGCTGCTGCTGCTGCTGCTGCTGCTGCAGGAGCCCGGGCCTGGGTTTGGATCTATGGATGCGGCAGGAGAAAAACACATGCTGATAATATTCTGGAGAGCTGCAAGGAGACATAAGCTCTGTGCATGTCAGCGGCAGTGCGAAGGCTTCACCCTTAAAGCTGTTGACAAAGTGGCAACAGCGTCGATGGCAAAGACGTTCACCAACCTAAATGTGGTCGTCTTTACACGCGTGGTGCATAATCTATTTTTTCCCACCGTGGTTTTAAATGTATTTCTTGGTCTAAAAAAAAATTTGCTCACTTCTACATGTCCTACTTCCTAATTTCCCTGCAGGAGTTCGACTCGAGCACACGCTATGTGCTGTTTTTCTTTACTTTCCATTTTTCTCCTGGCTGTTTCTTGTTAGTATTTTGCTGCCACGGCGACCCACGCTCTCCACATGCTTCATAAAAATTTCATCTGATCTCTGAAAACACCTAAAAAACACCCTGCCCCGTCTGCCCCAACTGCAACCGCCTCATGCTGCATGTAAATATGAAAAAACGTCTCTGCTCAGGCGAGAGGAAAAAAAACTCTATGTACTTACAAATCCATGTTTGTCTGAGATGTTGTTGGTCAGCTTGAGTTTATGGAAAGCAACAGGCTTGGCCATCCACTGCTCGCCGGTGGCCGGGCTGTCCGGGTGGATATACATCCTCTTGGGCATCTCCGGGTCGGCCTTCCCCGCCACCATCCAGCGAGAGTTGTGGAACTTGTAGCGGCAGTCGTCCGCCGCCACGATGTCCATCAGCAGGATGTATTTGGCTTTTTTATCGAGCCCGTTTATTCGCACTTTGAACGGAGGGAACATCCTCCTGCAGAGGGGGAAAAAACACGCAGGGAGTCAACACGCCGTGATTCAACCAAAACACAGCATCAGATTATCACGCAGGACGTGAACAAATCTGACAAAAGCGGCGTTGAAGGCGCAGAGAAGAGACGCGCCGCTTTTGGGAAGAGGAAATATTGTAATTGTCAGATATTACACGCAATTAGGCGACGGCAACACAGCAAAAACCGTAGCGTGTGTGCGTGTGCATACGTGTGTGCGTGTCTGTGGTGTCTGTCCGCCTGCCTGTGTGTATGTGTGTGTTGTCCAAAGCCCTGCACTACAAAGCTGAGCAGTATATTTATGACCACACCACTTCACGTCCCTGCTTTTTTTGAAGTGACAGCCTGTTTATAAAATCCAGAAGCTCTGCAGTTTGGGAGATAAAGCCTGATTATAGCTCAGGTCACATTTCCCCCCCCAAAAATATCCCAAATATGCGCTTTGATCAGTCTGGAATTGTATCACAAATATTTCAACATAAAACAACGCTTTATTAAATTTACTTTAGAGGTTACTATGACAAATGGAGCCAGTTTGACTCCATGTGTGGATAGCTACAGATAAATGACTGGAAATGCAATTAAAAACAATATATTTAGGGCTTAACGCGAGGTGTATTACGTTTTTGAGGCGTTATATAGTGTTCTTGTTTATTTTTATTTATCGTGGAGTAGCCTGGTGAGAAATAAATACCGGCTGGCAGAGGCCTGAGTAGGAGGCTGCCGTGTAATAACGCGAATAAATGACTAAAATTGACCGATCTGGCTTATTCTCTCTACATACACGAATAAACCGCCGTTTATTTATATGGAAATAAAGTAGGATCGGTATATCCACGAGGGGAGTTATGGTCGTGAGTAATTCTTACCTTCCGGACTTGGTAATAACCATCTCCGTCCCGAGTTTATGAAACTGGTCCCAAAGATCCTTGGCTTCCAGTGTAACTTTGGGGTCGTCGTCGACTTCCTCCTCCGGCTCCAAGCTCTTCATGCTGCGGAGATGTGCCGCCTGATGGTGGCTGAGGGCCGGGTGAAGCCCAGCCTCCGCCGCTCCGGCCAGGCCGTGGTCCGTGATGGGCTTAGTGAGCGCCCCGGGAGGCAGGCTGAGCGCCGGGAAGAAGGAAGGCTGCGCGGCCGCTAGAAAGGCGGACATGGGGAAGTCGGTCGGCCGGTGTGCGTGGAAAGGGTGATAAGCCATTGCAGTCCCTGTAAAAACTGGATCTCTCATCGGTGCATCCACAAAAACCGAAGTGAAATAATGGATATTTTAGTGGTATTTCCCGTCAAACTAGAGCCAGTAGGTCCGCGCTTCGCGAGCAGTTAATTTCTGTAAAGCGCTACAGAAGAGCACGGCGCCTTGTCAAACACTCAGCGCGTTATCAGAGTGAAGAAAATAGCCCAGAGTTGCTGCTGATGTGCTTTTCCTTTGGTTCCTCCGCCGAGTCCTTCAATGGAAGCGGCGCTGTGAAGGCAGAGCCCAGCTGCGCTGTGAACCTCTCAGAGAAATAAGCAGTTTCTCTGCTTCAGTCATCCCACACTGACTGGAGAGATGTGGCCCCGTTCACTGCAGATCTGTGACTATCTCACATGTCCTTCCTGCCTCCATCCCCAACACTAATGAACCAAGCCCCTTTGATTGCTGATTTTACGCTTTCTGGACCAATTGTGGGCCCCTATAGGCGTGGTTCTGACAGCTCCGGCCAGACTCTAGAAGAGGAGGGGGGACAAGAAGGTGTCGGAAGCATTAGCAGTAAGAAAACATGTCAACAGAATAAAATATTAACCAATGACAGGAAAGATCGGGAAATCCCACCCCCATTTCCAAGCCAAACACCGGGTCAGCCCTCAGTTCTTGGCCGGTGGAGGCATCACCTCTCTCGGCTTGCGTTTTTACAATGTCGCCACCGGAGAAACCAACCTGTCCACAGACTCACTGTCTTAATACGCACCTTAATACAGAGGAACAGCTCCACTTGTCCACGTTTACCACTGTCTTTTAGAACAACTCACAACAGTAAATCCACGACTCGCAGCTCACGCTCTGCATTCCGGAGAGATTTATTTCAAAGAGCTGCAGCTCTCTCGGTCGCTCTCTATAATAACAGACTTGTAATTATTCCATGTTATCGGCTGTTTTGACGCTTAGGCTGGATTTGCCTCACACTAGCCCAGGCTATGTTAGCTGTGTGTGTACTGTGACAGCCTCGTACAGCTCCGGCTTCCCCAGGCGAGAGCCATTTATCTGTCCGTTTCCCCGATCGGGCTGACGGGAAGGCAGCAGCAGCCGCAGCGGCAGCAGCGGCGGCGGCGGCAGCGTAATAAGGAGACGAGGCTGGAAAAGACAAACCCAGATGCTGCGTGGAGGAAAAAAGAGGAAACCAGATGAATGGTGATGAATGAATTTTGAGGGAAAAATCAGGGAGAAAGAAAGCGGTGAGTGTTGACTTCGATACCAAACTTGTTTGGATAAAGTTACGAACAAAGTTGCATTTATTTGAAAACCTCTGATATATCTAGATTTTCATTTTTTTTAAACGGGTCGAAATGTTACTGTTGTCAACGCAGTTGTACTATCCCTGCTGTTTTACGTCGAGGTGATTTTGTGCAGAGTATCGTTGGGGTTTCCACATCAAACAGTTGCAGCGATGAGATGATTTAGTGCTCAGTCTCAGAGCTGAGGGCAGGCCGGGGTAGCGTGTAATCTCCGACAGGTTGTATTTTGTCAAACCAAGGACAGTGCGGGGCTCCGGGAGCCACGGGGGCCCCCACCAGCCTCACTACACTCCGCTCTGCTGAGCTCCTTTAGAAAAATCCAGCGTCGCAGCTCTTGATTAACTTGGACTCAGTTTGTTGAAGAGCCGCCCGGCGCCAGTCGGCTGATGCGCCACAATAAGAACAATCTCTTGTCTCTTTATATTTACCCTGAAGTCCTGCATGTGCGAGCCCCTCCGGCCCCCTCAGCAGCCTCATCTGCGTCTCCGCTCCTCTTTTCTGCCTCGGTCATGACTTGGTGTCAGATGGGATTTTTTTTCTTTTTTCTTTTTGGATAAACAGCTGCTCTCGTCGGGCAGGACGGACGGTGATGTGGGCCACAGGCGTCACTTCGACAAAAACTGAAACAAAAAGTGATAATCCTTCTGAATGAGACTGTCAGAGACAACTGCGCATTTCCTATTAACCCCTGGAACTTAGCCGCCTCTCTGTGGCTTCCGCTGACAGGCACACAAAACTCTCACTGGTCATAAAAATGTCATGAATAATATTTAGAAACCCTTATTAATACATTAAATTCGCCTAATTCCTTTCCTAATCGGCCGTTAAAGGGTCGTAAAACTGACTAATTAAGCCACGCCGCTTTAAAGAGTCAAAAGGTGCAAGATAAAATTGTTTTAATTTCTTAAATGCGAACCAAAAACGCAACTCCAGAGATCTCAGCTGCGATCACCCACGTGTCAGACACAGCATGTTATGTGATTTAAGAGCATGAAATGTTTGCACATCTCCGCTGCTTTGCACACTTGTTGCTCGGCTTCCATCAGATTGATACAGCCATGCGTCAGGAGTCAGCAGGCCAGGCAGGAACAGCTCCAGCACAACAGAGCGCACAAACTGAGCGAAGCCAAAACAGTCTCTGCAAAAGCCCAGGAAACACATTATATCAGACACAAGTCCCTGAAGCATCAACTGTTTCGCACAGCGAGGGGGGGGGGATGGGGGCATCAACAGCAGAGTCGGTGACAATGTGAAAAAGTGTATTTTCGGTCAGCCAGGTGTTGGAAATAAATGCCAGCGAGCATCAACTTCACGCGAGAATGTAAAAATCATCAAGCATGTCTTGCACATACCTCACAGTTCTCCTCAGAGCTGTAGCGCGGTGTGTATCTGCTATAATTTGGCCGGACAGCTGACTTGTTTGGAATGCTGCACCTTCAGATTTATGAAATGACAGAGATGCAGGAGCGCCGTGGGAGCGGCGGCGGTTTGTCAGACTTTGGAAGCTGCATGCGAGGAGCTTTAGTGGGGAGAAAGAAAAAAAAAAAAGATTAGCAACATATGGAGGTGGATAACGGTTTTTCGGCCGGAATACTCAACTGCATAATTGTATCAACAATGCTTGTGCAAATTAGTCACCATTTATTTGTTCTGTGCCGTCAACGTTACAGAAATCTCCATTACGCGTGATTTAAAAGTCATTAAGTCGAGCTGCTGGTAGATCTACACGGAAGGGGCACTGTGCTAATAGATTAACATATTCTCTGTGCTGTGGATTAATGAAAGCAGACAGTAAATATGCTCCTTAGACTTGTTCTTTGGATTGTGTGTGTGTGTGTGTGTGTGTGTGTGTGTTTCCTGTGTGTCAGTTCGGGATGTGGGAGAGATGCTGCAAAAAAGAAAATGCGCAAAAAAGGAAATTTGGACACATATTTTGGACTTGGACCCCAACTTTCAGTGCGTAATCTACGACCTGGGCGTTTTTTTTGTTATCACGTGCCAGGGTTGGATGTTTCATTTGAGACGCTCGATGCAAAGAGTTGTCAGTCACCCTGTTTGCTGGGGTTACATTCAAAGTGAGTTAACTGCTTGCATGACACTTTCCATGCAGTAGGAACTTCACCGAAGCTCGTCCGCGTCCTTGAACCGTCCGCTCAATACGACACAATACATCTGCAGATGTGAAAACGTGCGTAAAAGCGCCCTCCGTCCCGGCGATTTGGCCTCCTGTGTCAGCGATCTGGGCCAAAGACGCTCTAATTACAACATAACGGGGCAGTTTTGCGCCATATTCGTCTATAATCGAGTATTGTTATTTTCTTCTTCCTCTCGACATTGTTCATTTCTTCCTTTTATCTCTCCATCTTCTCCTCCCATCTCCCTGCATCATCTCCCCGGCTATATTTAGCGGCTAGACTGAGGCCTTGGCGCCAGACCGTTTAAGACCTGTCAAAGTCCCTCATATTTCCCCTTGTCACATGGAAACCCGGCGACCAGCGGCCCTCTCCCTCTCCTCCTCCTCCTCCTTTTTTCTTTTCCTTCTCCTCCCTCATCCTCCTCGTGCAGCCACCAGCAGCCCTCCTCCTCCTCCTCCTCCTCCTCCTCCTCTCCTCTCCTTCATCTCCTCCACTTCCTCCTCCTCTCCAGTTCACTCTGCTAAATGAAACATATCAGTTCTCACTTGTAGGAAAAGCGAAATGTTTCCTCAACCCCTCCCCGACACACACACACACACACACACACACACACACACACACACACACACACACACACACACACACACACAAGCACACACACTAAACCGTAGTACTACTATATTATTTGGGACAATACAATATGAGATCCTTTTTGGGACTAGACTAAAACCTGATGCATCGCAGCTTTTCTGTAAAACAAATATAGAAAAGAAGTGGACATGACTTCATGAAAAACTCAGCCACAAACCGACAACCACTCATATCCAGTTACCTGCCAGCCCCCAAAGCCTGTTTTACCCTCCTAACTCTCCCAGTCATGGATTTGAACTGCAGCTACAGGGTTGTAAAAGGGGCTGTGCGTGCGTCTGACTGACAGGTAGACCGCCAGGTGGGGGCGCTATAGTGACCCAGGGGAATCGGAGGAGGGCGTCAGAGCTGTGACATCCAGCAGCCAACATGTTGATGCCACAGACACTCACATGGACAACATTAGATCTAGTCCAGCGGAGCCCTTATAGACAGTTTGAACTTAACTCATCACACTGTGGTGAATTTGAACTGGGATCAGATTCACTAATTTTGATTAGGATGAAATTGTGCCACGGGTTCATTTGCCACGGATCCCACAAGCAAAATCTAGTATGGCCACAGGTGAAATGGGGGCACAGTGTACGGCAGAATTGTGCACGCGCCTGCACGTGTTTATCCAGCGATAATAGCCATGACAAACGTTTTCACTGAATGTGACGCGCGCTTCCAGATACATCACAATAACACAAACTTCTGTCCCTGATCAGTCTGCTCCTGCAGCCCAAATAAGATAAAACCTCACCTGCTGTCGGGTTGCTGGTTGGAGATCACCTTTCCGTCGTGCCTTTGAGCACAGAGGCCCCACAAAAGCCATCAGGTCGGATAAAAACAAACAAACAAAACAACTCACCAAAAGAGATATTAGGGGTTTTTAATGCATTTATACACGTGCATCAAATTTGAAGTAAATGGAAAACATATTTGATCCAATTAAATCACCTTTTTTAAAAATCTCTCTGGACTGACAACGACTTTTATAAAGGCTGGCATTATAGACGGACGCTGTAAACAACCCTGAGTGCTTGAAAAACAAAAAAGGGGCCTCTGCTCAAGCGAATTCGTTTAAAAAGAGGCAGATTTCCAGTCTGCAGCTTGGTAAAACAGATCGCTGTATTATTTCTGCACCCGCTGCACACTCATTTATTTAAGAGAGATTTTTCTATATTGATTTGCAAAAAAAAAAAAAAAAGACTTTCATTTCGGAAACAGATCAAATTAATCGGATCGAACACTAAAAAGACCTGCCTTTGAACGGCCCCTCTTGTCGGGGTTTCGAGGTGCATACGCGCGAGGAAGAAAGGTATCAAGTAAAAACGCAGCTTCCCACGCGCCAAGCAAATGAAAGCGAGGGATTACACTGAGTGTGTGTTTGTGTTTGGTTCTGTGGGAGCTCGCAACTCATTGTTAATCAGGAAACATTTAAGCACCGGCTTTTTAATATCATCCAGCTGACAATATTTTATTGCTATTTTATGTTCGCCGGGACCCATTTTTTTTTTAAAACCAGCAAAATAACCTTTTGTGTGTTTTGCAGATGTGTTGACAGCGTGGAGAAATTGAATTAGCAGCTGCAGCGCCGGGAACATTGAATCATATTAGGAGCGCAGCAGAGGAGCGGAGGCTACCTGCAAGGCCGGAGGGACAGGCTTCCTCCTCCTCTGCTTTCATCCAGTGAAAGGAAGACTTCTCACACACACACACACACACACACACACACACACACAACGTAATGCAGGAGAAATCCTGCAACACGACAACGACACGCGCGAAATATCCACAACTTCTCAGGAAGTGTTGTGTCGATTTCAAGTTCTGGTGTTATTTAGATTATTGTCAGAATAGCATTACAGCCAGGCTAACGGTTATATCTCAAAATGCTGAGACCTGAAATTATTTCATGACACAAACTTTAATAAATTTCAAACTATGTAGCGATTACAGATGATTTGGTAATCGGAGATTAGATTTTCTTTACGATGTAATTATTTTCGGCTTCAAAATTCTATTAAAAATAATAAGACAGCCATAAATGTTATCATGCTGTCATATAATGCCGCTGCTGGTCATTAACTGGGCTAAATATGGAGCGCACTCGTTGTAATGCAAATAACCGCCTATAATAAACAGTTAAGCATCAAAATCCTGCGCAACCTGTGCAAATGTGGCCTCATTCAAATGAACGCGAGCCTAAAATGTAGTCAACTGGCTCCACTTCATCCCCGCTCCTCCTTGCGCGCAGGTATGCGTTTTATGAACTGCTCTGTGGAATCACGTCAACCCGACACAGCAGCGAGGCAGCACACTGATTCATGTGTTTCTTGATGGGGAAAGTATGGCGGATGAAACTGAAGCTGATCCAGAAAAGTAATGCTCGCGTTCCTGATTCACATCTAATCTCCTTCCGACGTGACGGCAGCAGACTGAGCTCAGATCAGCGTGCACATCTCCGCCTTTTGTCTTGGACAACCTTACACTGTACAGGTCCTGACACAATGATGGTGAGTCTTGGTGGTAACAAAGCTGTCTCTGTGCCATCGGCTCCCAGGACGTGGTGCGAGGACTTCTAGGGGCCCCGGATGTGCCTGCAGTAGGTGTAGCTAAAGGGGCAGCTTTTCATATTTCTATCAGACACCATGCTGATGGAAATTAAAGCTTTGGGTCCTGGTGTAATTTATTAATAAATCAAAAATGAAACTCTTCCTCTTCTGCAGTTATTATATGAGCTGTCTGCAGTCTAATGAGGGCCTCCGGTGTTTAGGATGTAAAAATGGCCCAGAGCCAAGGTGGAAGCTCACTGCCGAGTCTGATCAGCATCTCTTAACCAGACACAATCATCAAAATCACCCGTGGCAGGACAACAGCTCATTATAACACACCTCTGTGAATTCAGCTGTCACATTATTTGTTTTTCTAAATGATTTAGATCTCACAAGTAAAACCAGCCTCCTTAGAAAATTTATATTTATTATCATATTTATGATATTCATTTCCTGAGCCTGACCAGAGACGGTGAGATCACTCTGAGCTTCTCGTAACTCAGCACATCAGCTCATATGTCAAAGTTCAGTATATTCAAGATGAAACCTTATTTCAGGACTCATCCTAATCAAATGTATTTGAGATGAGACCCACAGAGCAGGCCAGGTGCTGTTGAAGGATTCACTGTGAAGACGGCCTGATGGGTAAACACTGCAGCCATCGTGCAAGGTAAGTGCGCTGAGGTATGCTGTGATACAGTTTAGCTGACTGCTTTACATATTATTCATTTCTGTTTTAGACAATCATGTTTTTCTCTTGGGGAATTTTAGCAACGTGGCTAATTTCCACAAATTTCCAAATGTTTAAAATCACCATTTTATCCACTTAGCACACAGTACAAATACGTATTTATCTTTAAATACATAAATCAGCAGTGCACCTTTAGCATTTCTAGTTCTGATCAATCGAAAGAGAATTATTTTACATGTCAACTTCAAACTCGACCTGGCAGTTTCTCATGTTTGTGTGTTCTCTCTCCGGATGCCACTGGATTCTTTGCTGAAACTATTTGTAAAAAGTAAACAAGGGAAGATTTATGTAGACTCACATGTGCAAATCATGACCTGTATGATTCCTATGTCTTCATTATATATATACATAATAAAAACTATATGGTGCAAGCAGAGTTTTTTATTCTAGATTGTAAAAATGACTGAATATTGTAGTTGAATATGTTCAGATGACTAGCCTCTAGCATGATTTCTATGGTTAAAACTACATGGCAAATGACTCCATAATTACATGCCAGACTTAGAAACAGGGAGATATGATACAAACTGGTTTTTTTTCCCTTCACGATGGATGCCAGCGCAGTGTTGTTACCTGTCATAGCCAAGAGTAGCAATTTGCTTTGGAAAAAAAACATCAGTGCTACGAGTGATGTTCCCGCTAATTTGCATTTGGATGTATTCGCTTCAGCGCCGCTGGCCTCGGCAGAAAGACGAGTGGGCATGTCGTAAACGAGAGCCAGCGAAATCTCGCAGTTTGGATAAGATTAGCGAGCGGCACAATTACATCAGCTGCTGGCAGTCTGAAAAACAGTAAATGAGTGCAATCTGTCAGGTCCAGAGTCACGGGGAAATCTTTCTGCTGGTTGCTTTTCAGAACTTGAGCTTGTAGGAGGTCTGGAAAGATCTTCAATGTAGCAAAGTGACTACATTGGAAAAAATGATAGCAAAGCTGCACTGTGTGCCCAAATGGACTGCAGCTTCTAACAAACACCAACCTGGTCACACTAGCTTTATTTATTCAATACTTATTTTCAATTTATTATTTCACTGTTCCTTATGATAAAGATCTGGCTTCTTATTGGACCCCGGCCGGCTGCTGACCCTTAGTCATTTAACATAGCAAAGGCTAAAGTGTTAACTACGACCTTTGAGCGCAGGCTAGTAAATGCTAAACTGAATGGAGCTCGTTATCACTCAAGTTACTTTAGCTGCCAGCATCACAGTATTCATTAAGTGCTAGCGTGCTAGCGTCAGATATGTGACGTTTCCAGCTAAAATGTCCAACCCCTGATCCAGCTCTGCTTGCTAGCCAGACTACTGCTGCTGTTACTCTCTCTGTGAATGTACAGTCTGTGTATTTAGACTCAGTTTTAATAGCTTCATCTGGTCTTCAGGTGATTGCTAAGTGTTCAGTTTGCCACCAGGTTTCTCTTGTTGAACGTTCACGCCGCTCTGCATTCCCTGGCAGGGGGCTGGATGAAAGCATCTGGAAACTTTAAAGTTCGCTCAATTCACATGTACGTCTCATTCGGAGTGACTTGAATCAGTGAGACGGGATTTACTGTCGTGCCTGATGGCTAACAGGACACATGTCCTTCTGAGGTACAGCTGGAATAATGCGCTGACAGTGTCCGCTTGTTACAGATGATGATGCGTACGTGTTCACGTCAAGCAGACATGATGTGTGACAGCTTTCAGGTTTTCAGCGAGCGGTATCCCTGTTAAACACAAACCAGACTGTTACTCGTTACATACTCAGTCGGTTTCAGAAGTGCCCCTGATCAATCACGAAGGTTTGATCCACGTTTCATAAGCTGGACTTTTGTGAATATTAAACATTGTAAATAACATGTTTGTAATAACATCTTGGAATCGAATAAAACGTTTTAAGTAACAACTGTAGTTTTCCTCTTGTGCTTGTTGCATAATGCTGAACTTTCCTCTGGATGAAGTGGCACATCCTGCCAGCTGGAGCTTATTTCTACTTGATTCATAAGGGAGTCCTGCATATAAACCTAAATAAACATATTTTGTAATGGTTCTGTTTTTTTTTTTTTAATGCACTCACTCTGTTGTGCAACTCATCATGTACCAGATTTTATTTTCAAATATACAAGACCGAAAATGCAGGCATACTGTTTTTAATTTAAAAAAAGTTTCAGGCACTGATGTCGTAACAAGTTATTAATTTAATTGTCTGTGCAAACTTTTTCTGGCCATCTCCTCAAGTTTGGATGCGTTCCGCTGTAGCTGGGCAAGGACCCCTTTGTAATTTTACGACTAGTAGCTCATGAACACATCGACGAGATGAAATAAAGCATACGAGGAATAATCCACCGCTAATCTAATTTAATTTGAATTAGTTCAAATGGTTTCAGTCCAATGTTTCACTTCAAAAATCTTTGTAGAGTTTTGGGACTTGAAGTTTCGAGCTGATTAGCAGAGCAACAAACTGTTTCTCCAGTCTTTCAGAACAAAGAGCCAGAGTTGGCCATAAAAAGTCCCTTTAACAACACTTTACTGCCTGTTAAAAAATATGGTACTAATTACCAGTGGTACTATGTGCTGATGGTCACCACCGTGGTTGAAATCCGAACGGCACAATTAGGAGCAATCAGAGGAGAGAAAAAAGACAGACAGATTCATTTCCTTGAGTTTTTATTGGGTTTTTTTTTTCCTTACATGAATGGTGGGAAAAGAAGTCTGTGTTTTACAAATCAAATCTCACCGTCAACAACAAGCATTTGCTCTGAATTAAAAACAGCGTAGACTCGGGCCCTCATTCAGATCGAGCAACAACAGGCGAGCAAGGACATGCAGCCAGTCCGGCGACACTCATACATACAGGGTTATACGTTTGTCGTTTAATGCATTTCGTAAGGTGGCTCTGTAAATAGTGCATTTCGCGTTTCACCGAGTTGAACATTCGGCTCAGGACGAACTTGCAGGCAAAATGTGTTTGATAAAGGAACATCTGATTATCAGTGTCATTCTTCTTTTCTAAGGGCAAAGCTGGTACAATTAAGGAAAATACATTTTTAGAGATCTATAGCTAGAGGAAGAAAAAAGATCTTGGTCAAAAGTGGCTAATGTACAAAATACAGCATGACGGCTAGACATGCCTCTATTACTCCGCTCAATTAAAATTTACTCTCTGGAAAGGCCGGGTGAGGAATATATCTAAATGATGTCAGAAACATATCTCAATTACACTGTAAACATCTAAATTACTTAAGCAACGTAGTAATAGTGTCATCTCATTACTGCATCTTTTGTCAAATGTAATTACATGAAAATCAAAGGCATGGGAGGACCAAATTTAATCAAAAACATTTAGCAAAAGGCCATGAGAGCTGCAACACGCACACACACACACACACACACACAAAGGAGGGAAAAGGAGCTGCTACACGTCACTGACTGGAATAAACATTGTTCCTCTGTCTGCGCTCCCTTTCTTACGGCTCGTTCAGACAACAGGCACACCGTAAAACTTCAAACACGCTCAAGAGAACGATGGCGGGCCGAGGGAACAGCAGACAACGAGCTGCAGAGAGGAGAGGACGGCTGGTCTCTGGCAGCGTCTGTGTCGACTGGCTTCTGGTTCGACACAACGACAAGGTAACAAACGGGGTTAGACAGATGCTCCGGGTGTGTTATTAGACATCTGATATTGAAAATAAAGCACATTCCCCCCCCTGGCCGCAGCTGTATCAAAATACTTGCATTGATGAAACTGCTTTTTTTCCTTCACTTTAGATTTGGTCAGTTGCTTGGCAATGCTTAAGCCCCAAAGAAATTATTTTTTTCAAGTCCACAATAAATGTGTCCAGGTGTCTTTAACCAAATACGAATGCAGTTTAAGCGTAACCACTGAATCATTTTCATTTTTGTCATTAGAAAGGACAAATTAAAAATGACTGGAAATCTCCATTAGCAGCTTCATGAAAATGTCAGGCTTCAGATCCAACCCAAGAAATAAAATACTAATTAATACAGTGTGGAGCTGGGATCGCGATGATTTGTGACTGGCTGTATGTGAAGAGGAAAACACCGAACATATTGCACGGAGAAACACAAATCCTTGACTTGATTTGGTTTCATTTCGACACGTCAGTGTGTCTGGGGTGATGTTTTGTTAACAGGTATGGTATGGGCAGGTGGGCTGGACGGCGGCTGCTGTTTCTGGAAGAGAGGTGGGACTTCAGGGGAAGTTGGTCGGGAAGAGGCTGAGCGGCTGGCTCTCGTTGGTGGGCAGGGGGGAGCGATAGCCCTCGAAGTTGCGTGGGATGCTGCCGCTGGTGGAACCCGAGCTGTTGCTGAGGGTCTCGATGCTGCCCTCCCTCTGCAGCTCTGCAGGGAGAGAGAGAGACACACACACAGATGGACGGAGAGAGAGAGAGAGAGGGAGAATGCTGAGTTGGAGCCATCAGGTGATCTGTTTTAAATCAGGACCAGTGGAGCTAATCAAACAACGGCACCGTGCGTGCCAAATATCCACGAGAACAATTTGTCTTCTGACAGGTACGCTTATTCTGACAGACACAAAATGCCCACAGTGTAATGCTGGCTATCAAACCACGAAACAACTGAAATGTGGTACGTAGCAGCATGTAGTTTAAAACTGTGAAGCGCTAAAAGGTGGGGGTTATGTTAAAAATACAAAGGCCTACAGAAAAAAAACAAGCAGAGAAAAAGAAAATGAGCAAACTGTTGCGGTGTCGGTGCTGAAATGCAGGTATTTTTAAGACTCAGTGAAAAATGTAAGGTCTTGTTTTACAATTTGGATCTTACTTGGGTACGTTTGGTCATCCCAATGTTAACTTATTTGAAAGGTAAAAAAAAGGATGATTCGTATCAAACTTTAAGCATCCTGCACAGTTTACGGACTACCTTCGTGGTTCATCTTTGATCTACTAAACTTACTGACGTTGGGATTCCTCCCATCTTTCATGGTTAGTACGAGATTATTACAAAAATCTCAGGCACACATCGGTAACTCTAAACAAAGTGTTTTGGATGCTGGAGATAAACTGTTTTGTTTACAACCTGTCCAACATGTTTCTTGTAAGTGTGAACCCACAGCTCGGGAAAGACTTTGGCGGCTACGCTGTAATCATAACTGATAGAAATGCTGGTCAGGATTACACAAGTAAGACCCAAGTTATATTACACCAAAATGTTCCTTTATGCCACCGTTGCAGCAAAACATACATAAACATGTGAAATTAATTTCAAACATGAGAGGAAATGTGAAATTAAATTTGCAAAGTTTCAAAGAACAGGAGTAAACGTTTTACAGCATCATTACTGGATTTATCAGACAATAGGAATAAAAAGGGAAGTTTACTTTCTTGTTGCTTTATCATGATTCACCCATCAGTACTCCATGATATGAACCTGCCTCCACATCTTTGGGATTAACCATCATTTATTCTGCGACACAATCAAGCTGCCCGCTTCCTCTGACATTCTCCGATGACACAGAGCATTTCTCTGACATGTCCCGTTGCTCTGCATCCTTCGCTGTGGACTCACCAAGTCGCTCTGGAATTGTCCATAAGGAACCTATTACCGTTATTACATGCTGTAAACCATATCCGTCGATACACGGGCAGAATGGCATGCGCGTAAGTGGCAGCGCGGTATTAAGACTGTGATGCATGTTGTGTATTGTGATGTCCATCAGGCATCTATCTGTATTTAATCTGCTGCTGCTGCCTGGCTGCTCTGCTGACAGTGGTCGACGACGAGCAAATGTGCAGCCAGTGTGCATCGGAAACAGAGTATGACTGTCGTCAACAAATTGAGAGCAGGATTTGATAATGCATGTACATGAGCACAAAAGTGCACATGGTTACTGCTCCTGCATATAACACTGTCCCCTGGGCTGCACCCAGATAAGGGGGTCGTTGTACTCTAACAACCCTGACATCTTTGTCTCCTCTGCTTTGAACCTACCTCTCGACAGGAGTTGGATTCAACCAATCGCCTTGCTTTGCACATGTAGAGAGGTTTGCATATCAGTTCCTCTCAGGGGTCAACCATGCATATTCAAAAAAACATAATCATTCCAGCTTTTAATGTGCAACACAAAATGGCCATTTCATTTGACACCTATGCCGCACACTGGACCTGCTGCAGAGGGACAAAGTAGACGATGCACCTGCAGCCAGCGTGAGAAGATTTAGGTGCTGTGTCAAAACCCTGCAGCAATGTGGGCCTGTGTAGAAAACAACAGGCACAGGTCTTTTTACGTGCAAAAGGCGCTGTGTGTTGGTGGGGGGGTGGGTGTTGTTGCAGTTGTGATGATGAGTTTGAGATCCATCAGTTCGGTGGCTTAACATATGTCGAAATGTTGCAGAAATACTGGGGGAAAAATTGTACAAAACTGTACAAAGTTATTGAGATGGTAATTATTTCATCTATTGTCATAGTGACTGACAGGTGAGTGCACCGGTAGATTACCCTGGGTTGTTTAAATACATGGCTGTTTTGGGTCTGAACGCGGCCTTAATCCCTGAGCAGCAGAGTACTGTTGTTGCGTATTCAATTTTTGTTTCTATTCATACGACAAGCTTCACTGTGCATGAGGAAAAGAAGTGTACTAAAAGTGATACAAAGGATGAGTTATTCTTTAGTGAATGAATGCGGGGGGGGGGAATAATCAATAATAGATGATAATAATACATAATGGCCTGCACTAACTCTCTGTAGCTGTCTGCAGCAGTTTCTTTCTGCTATCAGTTTGAAACTGTTTCCACGGCTGGAGTTTTTACTGCGCCAGAATATCGCGCTATGAATTCTTTCTGCAGTCGGAGATGATGTTGAACTGCACACTTCTGTCTATCAAAAAAAAAAACAACAACGAACTGCAGAACACATCAGTGACCTTGAGATGAACAGGAGGTCTAATTAGCTTAAGAGTCTTTTCAAATTCATACCGCACTGACATAAAACCACAGCGTGTGTTTAATACGTCCTGCAGATGTTCTGGAGCGAATACGGATACTGTCTTTGTCACGGAGGGCATGCAGGAAGTGGGAGCTTCTTACTTTAGCCCAGGAAACCTAATACAAACCACACTGTTATTATCCCGGCTAACACGCAATGTGCCACTCTGCGGTGTTATCCCAGCCCGCCGGCGGCCCTCCCACTCCCCTCCTGTTTAATTCCCCAACACTACACAGGGCACAAATGCTGCAGTAATCCCGAGCAGAGGTGAGCACGGCTGTTTCACACTGCTCTGGTTTCAGATAATGTGTGGATTTATAAGGCCAATACTGGCACTTTATTGAATGAGGTTGCTAATAGCTGCTAATAATTTTTTTAATCTGTTAAGATTAAAAAAAACCTATAAAAGAGCATTTACATTTGGAGCCTACTGCTCACATGTGTCTCCAATGAAAGCCAGGATAATAACATTGCTACTACACATTCATATCATACATCAACTGTATATCTGGACATCGTTTGTATCTATATACAACTAATCTGAATGTAAGTGACTAAACAACACACCAGCAATGTGGCGATACTTGGATTTGATACTGGAATCAATGATCTAATATTGCGTCCCGCGGGCTAAACACGGTGGAGAAATACAATACACATGTTGATATGAGACTATATCTATTTTATATATATAAATACATATTATTGCCTTGTTGCATGGGGCCAGCGTGGATGTTTGAAGCGTGTAGTATAATCAAAAAACGTAAAACAACATCATTTAAGTGGAAAGTGTCCGATATCAGTGGTTAGAGTAGTAACTCTGCGCTTTCATGCAAAATTTCTATCTCACAGTCTCACAACATCGCAGCACGCACCACAGTGCCGGGGTTTATCGGTAAAAATATGGGTCATCTGTAATGATATCATTTTTCCAGCCGCGGCTCCAGGCATGCAGAGACAAGAGCCGGAGCCACTGAAACTGAACCTCACCTCTCCTTTGCAGTCTTGCACTGCTCCTGTTCACCACACTTCGTCTCAGTGCCAGTGTAACACCCAGGGGTCCCCCCAGGAGGACCCAGGGGATCTCTCACATAATGGCACGATGCTTCTTTAGACCTCTTAGTAAACCCTTAGCTTTACTCACCCTGTCAATCAGTCAAAGCTGACACACTGTGTTCTTATTAACCCCGTGTCTTATATTACAGCTTCCTTGCTCCTGACTGTAACTGTCAGCCACTTGCCCTCCCAGTTAGCCTTTTTGCCAACCCCAGCTAGCCCAGCTGGATCTGCACTGTTGCCGTGTTATTGTAGGCGCTGTAAGCTGCTGAACACCCCAGTAAAGCCCTAAAGGCCCTTTCTAGTGCTGCCTAATCCACCTCATTGTGTGACGCCTACCGGCTATTCAACAAGTCTTAACCTCTCACGCCCCCGACACAATCCCCCAGCGCTCTAATGTTGGGGATCTTTTCCTCTGGGGCTGATGTCACTAGGTAAAGTAATATGGTTATTTAAAAGGTGGTTTTGTCCAAAGTGATGTGTAGATAATGCTGTTCTGGAGGGAGGCCAATGAAGAAATGGAAACTACTGTAGGGTTTGACTGATATGGGCTTTTAAAGGATGGCTGATCTGAGCCCGCTGATAAATATTTTGTGCTAATAAAGAGTGGCTTATCATTTTAAAATGTCATTTTTAATGCCAAATGAGATGCGTTTAAAATTCGAAAGCTAATGGCTGCATTGTGAATGCACGAATTTAGATGCTGTATGCGCTGTTTCCTAGAGAGTTTTATAGACGTCTGGGGGAAACTTCTCAAATAGCGTTTTGACCGTTACAAGTCACAAAAATAAAATATCCTCGACCGCCACGTGTACGGCTTAATCTTGGAACTCCTTTTTGTTGCTGGTGTTGACTCTGTACATCCAGTGGGACCGGGGGCCGTGTTATGGGACGACACCACTGGCCCGACTTCAAAAGAAAGCGCGAGTCAACGCGAGATATGGAGTCGAAAAAGCTATCAGTAAAATAGCAGCAGATGCCACAGCTGGAGATAACGGGGGAGGTTTTCAAGCCAGGAAGGGAGGAAGGGAGGAAGAGAGGGAGGGAGGGGCGTTCTTGGCAGTGCTGAACAAGGAAGAAAATGTTGCTGTTTTTGGAGAGGCGTCCTCACACAATCCAAACGAGACACGTATAACAACCCAGCGGCGAGTTAATACCTCATCAGCCAATCGGACATACAGAGGGAACGGTCAGAAATGGTCCAGTCTGCACCCTCGGCTGTGAACAGGCCTTAATCCTCTTACGCTGTCACACAAACATGCGTGGGCTCCGGCGTACACACTTTCATTTTCATACAAACACACGGGGCAAATCTAGTCTTGAATGCAAAGCGCAGCAAATATGTGGTCCTGACCAGAACACGCTGTCACGTCACACCCGTTTACGGCTGAACTTTTAAAATTAGTTTCCTCCATCACTCCCACAAGCGCTGTAATTCTGAGGTAAATTAATCATTTTGGTCTTATCTCTGTAGCTTTTTGCAGTCATGACAATGTTTGGAATAAATTTGACTGACCTGGAGCAAATTCAACCAATTTACTCACTGACCAATGTTATTTATAACGATAGAGGCAATAACCTGAGCCAAGTGTTATGAAACTTTAAATATCCAATCGAGACACATGGAAAAAAGGCAGCTTGGATGTTTTTAAATCAACATTCACGTTAAAAAAAAGAACAACCTTGAGCACGAATGTTCACAATCGACATTCAAAACGAGTTCTTTGAACGCTCGAGTCTACTTTTTTGTTTTTTCCAGTGCTTTTAGGCACATTTATGCGCATTGGGCTTGTTGGTGTCCACACTTGACTGATGCTCCGCCCTTTACGTGGCGATGCGATGACATCTGAACGATCTCTATGAAAACCAAGGAAAGCTCCATCCACCAAAGAAGACCGTCAGACTGTGAGAATGGGACTTTAAGTTAACGTTTACTTTTATTTTGATACTGACTTGCCTTAGTTTTATTATATTTATTATATATATCGCTTATATATATTTATTTAATATACATTTATACTATTTTAAACTGTAGCTCCAACTTTTTTAACCTAAATTTAATCTTGGCAACAACCACGTTAACCCTAATCTGGTAGTGATGACAAACACATTTTTTATATATCTTTCTCTCTTTCTGAGGACATTTAGCACATACAGTATGTAAGAAAGCACACACACACACACACACACACACATATTACAGAGCTACATATACAAAGCACTTCCTGCGGCCTTGACTTTCAGTGCATCTGTGTGTGTCGTGTGCATGTTGTGGTGAGACTAGACTCACCACTGAGAGGAAGGGATCAAAGAGAATACAAAGGAGCTCTTAATCAGAGGGTCTGTGCCAGCCAGCCTGGGTAGTAGAGTCCCATCCATCCATCCCCTCTCTCTCTCTCTCACTCCGTCTCTGTCCCTCTCTCCCCCTGAGAGGCTGGGATGGGGGCAGTAACCCATAGCGATAGTATACTTATCCCAGCTGATTGTTTTTGTGTTTTAACTTTAATCTCACCGTTGGCCCCAGCTGGCTCTGATTAGTGCTCTCACGTCACATTCCAACCCCCAACAGTCTCACACACACACACACACACACACACATTTACACTTACACAGAGGTGCATACACACACTTGCCTATGTGAAAAATGATTCACATACATATTGGTGTTGGACCAAATATGGTTTCAGTATTTTTACAATGAACCCCGCCAACAGGCAGAGCCAGTGTTTACTTAGTCACCACTATTGAATCCCTCCACGGTTTTGACGTCTATGATGAGCAAGAAATGTAATTTTAAAAAAAGATGAAACTGAAAAAATCTAAAGATTATGTGGTTTTAAATCGGAAGATACTTTTGTCCACGGCAGCTAATATTTCCCCCCGTCTATCAGAGCAATTTATGTCACTGTTGACCAATCCTGAACAGTAATTTTGGACATACTGAGTACTGCACACTGGTGGATATTTAAACCAATAAATGCCTAGAACGTCCTGTATGTGCAGTTTTATGAACGGCACTAAGTGGGCTATAATGTTGCCATTATAGGTGCCATTGTACGTATTTGAACGTCCTTTCCTTTGGCCCAGATTTGGCTTGTTGATCAAGTGTATACCACCTCTACGTTTTCTGCGGTGAATAGTCGTGTGATAGCGGTGGTTTGTCTCTGTAATGATGTAACTGATGTAATGATGATGATAGTTGTACTCACGGCAGTGACACATGTACCTACGGAAATGTGGTTTCCACAATACTTACAGTGATGATGCAGACAGTGTTCAAGGTGCAGAATAACTAGTCTGAAGACTAGTTAACTCTTTAAAGCATTACAGGGCTGCCTCAAAAACCAATTAGCTGCAATGTTTTCAGCTTTTATGAGAGTAAAACTGAAGACTGGATATTTGGATCCAGCGGTGCCTGGGATGGCCTGAGTTTGACCCATATTCACTTGATCCACGTGTAAAACCCACTGCAAGCAATCTGGGTGTGATAATGGACAGTGATTTTGAGTCGGACAAACAGATAAACTCAGTGATCAAATCTGGCTTTTGCCAGCTGAGGCTCTTATCTAAAGTCAAGTCCTTTTTAACATTTGGAGGTTTCAGAAGGGTTATACGTGCTTTTACCTTGAACGAACTTGACTGCTGTGATGCGGAATGCTTCGGTCTACGTTTTCACAGGAAAGTTCAAGCGAAAACAACGTTTCCCCCGTTCTATCCGCCCGTCAGTGGCTCAGTGGGATTGATTTTAGGAATTTAACATTTGCCAACAAATGATCAAATGTGCTCGCACCAAACTATCTCCCTTACCGTTCACAACCACACTTTGCTCAGGCCACTAAAGTCAGGTGACCAGCTGTTTCTGGTTGTCTCTAGATTTAGGTTGAAGCACAGAGGAGACTGCACCCTTGGTTCTGCTGTTTTTTCATATTCAAGCCTAAAAAAAACAGCATTCCATGACATTTTAGCTCTATATGAGAGCGGTCTTTCTTTCTTTTTTTTTTTTTTTAATGCTGTTATGGCTTCGACCGGGATTGAACTGGTCATAGGATTGGAAGAACAAACATTGCAGTCATGAGTGTTCTTCCACAGGTTATTAAACTTCCCACATTTTCAAAGACTTTACCATTGACTTATCTATATGTGTCATGCACGCAATCAAAAACCTCGAGTTCCCCTTTCGACCAATGTCGCCCATTTAACTGCACTGCCAAGAAGCAAGGGGATATTAACTGTGCTGAGGATTTAAAGACAAATGGGTTTCTAAATAAACAGGAGCTTATGATAAAACCGATAGGCATGTGAGGAAAATGAACTCCAAGAACTACTTTTCAAAGGCTACAACTTTCTGAATATCCACATATACAAACAGTCATACAGGAAACATAGCTTTTTACCAACGTCGTTAATCATTGACGCAGGCATGTTATAACTTAAGACACTCGGTTCAACCAATAATATATATAAAACACCATTAATAATAAGGACTTACAGATGTTTTACACATGAAAGCATGTCAGCATCGCTATGTGAGCCCTCGCTCTGCACAATCCTTAGAAAGCTGTTCAGTTGGACGACTGAGCCCACATTAGTGGGAAAGCTCATTAAAATCTACCGGAGATCATCCTGATGGACTGTGAAAAGCCTGGCTTAACACACCCTCCTGTGTAAAGGACAGCACACATTAACGCCATCGGAGACACACACACACACACACACACCACATAAAGTCTATCAGGATAGTGGCATGTGCGGAGTTCAAGTGGAGCCACGTGCCAGATGATGAAACCTCTGATTTTGTGCACTGCTCGGGGGCAGCTCGGGACGAGCTTGGATCAAGGTTGCTGCATCGCCGATTACTTCACTCGTTCAGATTTGAAATTAGACAGGAAAGGTTTTAAAGGCGCTGATGCTGAGGCTGGTTAATGCAGTCCTGAAATCATTAAGATCTTGACAGATGAAACCCTGGTCTAAATCGTTTTCCCGACCAATCACAGAGGTGCATGCAGGGATGCTTAAAGCACCTTTAAAAAAAACACTAACAGTGCCCAGTCCACATACTGGCAAGTCCACCGAGTATGTATGACGGCCCCATGCTTGAACTCCACAGGGTAAACCACTGCCAGCAGCTAGTCTCATGAATCACGATAGTCAACAGGTTGCGTGATTAAGGAACAAATGAAAAAGAAAGTAAGTGATTCATGAGGCTAATTCAGGCCCTTGAGTGGGGACTTTCTCTTCGTCTTCTTTGACCGTATATTCTGAGCTACACCAGCTCTACATACACAGCTGACCACAACTTTCCCAGCGGCTGCTCATTAGAGTGTGTTATAAGGGGTGCCAACAACAGGCCGGGACACTCCTGACACTCTATGTGGGCCGCTTTGAATTAGGCCCCTAATGAAAACCTAGTGGTGACCCAGGATTTGACTGGCTACTTACTCAGAGCAGACTGACAGCCGCCTCACCACTGGACACAGTGTGGAACTGCTTTTATAGGCCGACTGCTGCTCTTATGCATGGGCCAAAAGAGAGCAACAACAGACATGTACCGGTCTATCAAATGAGTAACATAAACAGCATATACAGAAAAAATGTTGTGTTAAATGTGTTCAGCTGACTTTGCTTGAACAACTGCAGTGAATTTAACTGCAGATTATACCATCTGAGGACGTTTTAGAGGCAAGGACATACACAGCTTCAGGAAAGCTACGATTAATACAACTTGGGTATTATTTCCACAGCTTGGGCTATAGGTTCCATTATTTATGAAAACAGTACACTCACTGAAGTAATTGCTACGATTGCCAAATGTGGTACAACCACAGACAGTCAGACTAGTGTCAGACAAGTTCAAAAAGTCTTGTATATAGTAGGTCTTTGGTGCAAAGACTGTGAATGTCTCCGGGCACTGTTATTTTGGTTCACACATATATATATATATATATACACACACACACACACACACACACACACACACACACACACAGTACTACTTGGAAAATTAGAATATCCTGAAAAAGTGCATGCATTTCTGTAACTCAACTTTTAAAGGTGACTTTTTAAAGGCTCAGGACCCTTTTGCAGGTGTTTTGGATTACTTACCTGATTAGTGTGTGACACTTTGAGCCTACAATACTGAAGCTTTTCACAGTATTCTAATTTTCTGAGTTTTTGGGTTTGAGGTTTTAATAAGCTGTAAATCATAATCAGCAAAATTACAACAAAAAATGCTTGAGATATCTCACTTTGCATGTAATGAGTCTATAAAATGTATTGGTTTCACCTTTTATGTTGGATTGCCTGAATAAAACAACTTTTACACGATATTCTAATTTTCCGAGTAGTACTGTGTGTGTGTGTGTGTGTATATATATACATATATATATATATATATATATATATATATATGCAGCAAAGTGCATAAAAGCGTGGGTGAAGAGGAGGGATATAGAAGAGGATATGGATATAGAAAATATAGATGCATAAGTTGCATCACTAGTTTCATGACTCTGAAACAGCTGCTGCGACCACAGTGAACACAACAAATAAATAAACTGCTTCTCCAGGAAATCATATCGTTGTGTGGATGGTGCAGATTGTCACGATGGAAACGCACAAATCTGCAGCTCAAATCTGCAGACATCAAACAATGATGGTAGAAGTCAATCAGTCTCTTCTGAATCTGATCTGACTCGTACGCTACTGCTTATAATTCAATCCATCCCACAGCTATGGGCGACTGTGTTGTCATCAAAGCACCAAACGGAGGGAATGTCGTTTTGAACAAAAAGGTGTCTGTCGGTCCAGCAGACTCCAGACACCCATCCACATTTGGTTTGACGAAGTCGCTACCCATCGTCATGCAGGGTGGGGTTTGTGACAGTTCCATCCCTTTTTTTTTTCCATGAATCGAAAAAGTGCTCGGAGCTCACATAAGCATTTTAAAAAAAGAACAGCGCATCAGAGCTAAGCACAATCAAATAGTTCTACCTGTGTAAGCACTTCATGAGAAAACTGCAGATGGTGGAGAACAGATCCTACAGAGCAGAACACTGACATACCCTAACGTGAGCACACAAGCACACGTACGCGCCCTCACATACATATGGTCTGATGTCTCTGACAAGCATGTTTGGAAGACGCTTGTCAGTGGCTTTGGACAGGAGGGATGGTCTCAGCTGAAAGTGGTTGCTGGTGTTGGTGTCCGCTGATGGACAGCACGGTGTCAGGAGACTGTCTCTCATCATCACATCACATATCTCCCCAGCCCCACTACCATGTCCAGCCAGGGTAAGGGCCAGATAGGACTGCTGCTGAACACTGTGTGTGTGTATACTTGTTTTACTATATTTGTTGTGACGCTAACCTGGGAGCCCACTATACTTGTGGGATCCCACCAGCTTTATAGACACAAAATTATTTGTTATGCTATGTGTTATTTTAATATAATGCTGTTTTTGAATATCCTGTTGAAGATGAAACTGGTTTGGCACATTCCGGCTGCTTTACTGGCACCTAGCTATGTTTCTTCTGACCTGGCTACACACACACACACACACACACACACACACACACACACACACACACACAAACATAAGGCCAGAAATGAGACTTTGGGTGGGCATCTTTTCTAATGTCAATCTGAAATAATATAGAAATGATCTAAACAGTCTTCCCTGCGTCAGTTGCATCAAAGCAAAATGACTGGACTTGATTTTTTTCTGAAAGTCTAAATATAGTCGCCGTAGCAATACACAGACGTCGCGCGCACACATTTACACACAAATACACACACGCGTCTGCGATGCTTTTCTTGGAACAAGTGTGACATCAGATCATCGGCAAATGAAAGCAAACTCATGTAGGACTACAGAGCTGGTAAGAACAAGAACAAGGCTCCATTAGGCACAACACTAGTGTACTATGGGTACTTGTGTACAGGTTGACCCCTGAGAAACACACAAACACATACTGTACACACACAGGAGCACACAGTCAGCGAGGCAGTCAGCAAAGGGTCAAAAGGGAAAAAGTTCAGCTGGTCTGTATAAAGGAGTAGAGTCCTTTGAAAAGCTGAATACAAAGAGTCCCCCATTACATATGGATTGCCTTTATATACAGTAGAAAAGCTGTTTTCGAAAGGGACAAATCTATCATGCTTGAGACTGAATAAACAGCAAGTTCGTTGTTGGGCAGAGAAAGGTCAGCTTTTAACCTGGGGTTTGACCTTTAAGAAGCATGATTTCCTTTATCTGCCCTAATGTGAAGCAAATGCACTTTCTTTGAACAGGTTAGACACGGGTCAAAAGAGCAGAGGTCGGAAGGTTTATATTCAAAAACAGCGGACGAACGGGAACAACCTGCGAGCGTGCACACACGCGTACACACGCACAAGATCCTAACCCTAACCCCACCAAATATACATAACTGCTGTGGGAAGTGACATTCAAGATACCAGACAACCAGTTACTATGTTGTATAATAATAATGGTGTCTGTAAAACTATAATATAAAAACCTAAACATTTATTATTTTCTATTTCTTTATACTATAAAGTGTCTTTGAATCAAAAAACACAACATTAAGCTAGTACCTAACAGTATACCTTGCAGGCCCATGCATCGATATAATGTTGGTGCTTTCATAGTTGTGCAAGGATTCAAAATTATTATTATTTATACCATTTGAGGACTTATTATTAGTTATTTTAATATATTTAACCTCTGCACTTCTGCTACTCTAATGCATAATTAAACAGCCTCATTTAATCTTTTAAATACAAGAAATATAGACCAATCCAAAAATAAATAAAACTGCAAGGAGGAAATTCTGAAAAAAGATGTATCGACACTACACATTTAGATGTCAGATAATTAAGTAACATTTTTAATATATTTTGCAACATACATGTTTAAAAGTGTTGTGAAAAGGTGGACAAGTGTAATTACATGAAAGGTACCCATTTCTCTTTGGGTATTTTAGACATTGACATATAGTGAAACATACTGTAAATGCAGAATAAAGTGATATATCACTACTCTCTCAACTTTTTATCTCAACTGCTCATCAGGGGGACAAAAATGCCGTTGGTCATCACGTTTTGCATTTGCGTACATGTGCATGTTCATTTTCAGATAATGATACATCCTGTGCCGTCATAATATCTACACACAGTGCACCTACTTTGGTACAGTTTAAGTAAAAAAATGATAAAGTATTATAAAATATATATACATCTAATAGTATGCAATGATTAGTATTTTGGGTTATATACTAAAATTAAAGCTAAGACAAATGATGACTCCCAAAGCCAACCTTCACAGCTGGATGAATTATAAGTAGCATGCCTTTTAATGTTACTGCACAAGGATACTATATTTATATTTATAGCAATATAAGACTTAGCTCCATCATTACAAACCATATTCATCAGTTAATGAGCCATCAGTTCAAATTGCAGGCTTAGATCCACTTCATGAACCAATGCGACTTTTCTGGGTTTTAAACATTTTCATCCAACCTCTTAAACAGGCACAACGCAACATACACAAGCTAATCAGAGGCTTGAAAGAGCTAACAGTCTAAGAGGAAGAGCTCTATCTAGTGTAATCTTCCTCTCAAATTACTGTCAGGCTGCACCAGAAGATTATTGCGCTCATCATTAGGATGATCATTTCCTAATTACCGAATCAGACATCCTTGTATTGCTTTAGTTTGTATTTGAGTGACGTGGAGTGGAAAAGGGGGATAACATTATCTCTATAGCATCAACATGGCGCAGATGCATTGCATACATCAGCTGTAATTGTTTTAATGTGACATAATCATGGCTGAGCTTTCATCTTGGACACGTGAATGTAGAGTGTGTCATTATGATATCAGTCAGTATGGGTTCATTGTCATTTTCGGATTGCTGTTCAGCCAGTTTCTGTTTTAATTTGAGAGGTACACGTTGGTTGCCAGTGTTGGGTGTTACTGTAAAATTAATGCTACCAACCTTCTGCTCATGTTAGAGGAGATATGACTGCATTAAAAACCCTCAAAGGCAGAGATGTGTGAAATTTGTCTCTTGTGAATTTTCTACTACGGTGGAGTGGTTAATGCACTTGGAAGAACCAAATATAGTTGGGTGTCTGTGAAGTTTCATAGGGATCTGATTGTTTTACAGTTCGGGAGTTGATATAAGACTCCTTTTTGGTTTCTTGATATATAGCAAATACATATTAAAATAATGCAGAAGCCAAACACTTGTAGTTGCTCAGTTAAGCAGTAAATCAACACAACGGACTTAAAAGTATTGAAATGTGGACTCCAAAGATGCACACCATGTATCGCTGTCACATAGCATCATGGCTGTATGGATTTAATGCTTACTAGTTTATGCTGTGAGAATGCGACGTCAGCTGTGCAGACATTATATCTAACATATATCCATAATAGTGTATCCTTATTTAATGGAAGGAAATCGGGAAACGAATTTAGGAAGCAGGATTGGACAGAGCTAAGAATAAAGAAAAGAAGAGGAGAGAAGAAGAGTACATGAAGAACATTGAATAAAAAAGGAATTTAAAGGTTCTGATGCTGGCACAAAACAGAACAGGTGTAATCCACAGTCACCGATCACAAATGGTTAATGTTTTACTGCCAATTTCAGGTCACTTCCTTAACCTTAAAACTTAATTTCCATTATTTTGATTTACGCTGCATTGTAATGTAAGTCACTCTTTGAAGTTCGGCAGTATTTAACAGGAACTTATGCTTCATTCTAAAAGGCCAGGGGTAAGCAGTAAAATCGACAGATGTTGTTCATTTACCAGATACAACTAGCAAATATAAATACAGTAGGCAAACAACCTGGATCCAAGGAAGCAAATTTTACTAAGGCATGAGCACAAGTGACAGTGTGAACATATAATGCTACTGACTTTGATTTTGGTACATCAGTAACAGCAGTTACAGAATATACTGGTGTTTTGTGTGATCTGCCTAAAATATAACAAAATACAGCTGCACAGTAAGGAAGCACTGTACACCTGCTTTGTCTACCCAGTGGTATCGATATTCATGCACTTCAAAACATGCGAGTTAGCCATCTAACGGTAGCATTTCAATGAAAGACTACGCCAAATTCACGTGCACGTTTAATATCGACATACTTGTAAATGAAATGCTGATCCACAAGCTGATACTCAACTTTCAGCTGTCAGAACTACACCCCCAGGCTCAGAAAATAAGTCAAAGGCTTTTTTTTATTTTCATAACTTGTCTACTGCGGCGCCATCAAAAATTTATAAGACCTGAATGCAGTGTGGCATGGTTACACGCACGAAGCAGGTGTAAGAAATAACTGTTGTGTGTTGGTATACCACTTTCTGCTGCACGATCATCAACGCGACTTGTGTTACAAGCTGCTTTCGACCACTCGTCGGTGTTCATTCGCGATCCTGCGTGTGCGCATCTCTGCGTGATCATCATGGACCTCGAGCACGAGCAGAGAGCAAACATTAAAATCTGTGTCAGACCCAAACTTCATAACCAAGGACAATTGTCAGTGACAAGAGTCAGGTCCACGGCCATGACCTAGAGACTCTGGAGCAGTCTTCACCATCAAAGAGTCCACATTCTCCAAAACAGAGGACATTTTAGAGGGTTACGCACTGTGAATTTGTCCACCAGGGTCAGAGTGTGAACAGCAAGCTCATTTGGACTGTTCTGAGGCTTCTGAGGGAGAAGATTCAGCACAAATGGCCTGAACTTTGGCTCGATGGCACTCGGGTGCTCCATAATTACAACATGAATGGCCTGCTTGATGGATTTGGCTTCCAGCAACTTCTTCCTCTTCCCCAAAATGAAATTCAGGCTGAAGGCTCGCTGTTTTGACATCGGTAAGGTGGTCCAGAACGTGTCGCGGATGGTGCTTTTTGCACTTACGTAACTGGAAGTCCAGGGTGCGATCCAAGTGGGCAAGAGTGATGGAAGGAATGTATCACTGTTTAAGGAGGCTACTCCTTAAGCATGAGAGGGGATGGCAGCCAATTTCAATTTCGGTATGGTTTATCCTTGATGTAGGTGCAATCATGGGATCTTCTTACTGCAAGTCGCGGATGCAGTGCAGTGCAAAGTTTGGAATCCATTCACTTGAATGGGAAAACGGTATGAATATGCACAGCGACATGTCTTTGCTTGGGCAGTCTGTTGACAGGAAGTTCCAGTGTTGTGGAAAGCCGGCCTGGCTCAGCTCTGCTCAGCTGCCTCTCAATTATGTATCCTATCACTTATTCATGCCGCCATATTTTATTGATACACACACACGCGCGCGTGCAGGGTCATGTTAGGAGAGATTGTGTGGGTGTAATATATGAGTCTACATGAAAGTCGGTGTGACAGGGTGTGAGCAGAATGTGTGTATACATGTGTGCACTCCCAAAAACACATTATCTGTTTAAAGCGTGAGTGTGTCTGCAAATACAATACACTCTGCCCGCACTGTGTGATTTGCCTGAGTTTGCCACTATCTCATAAAATCACATATGTGGCAGTATGCGCAATACATTTCCGAAATGATGGATGCAATACACTTTGCTTGATCAGATAGTCAATGTAAAATCGATTAACAGAACCACAAAACTGTTGACTTTTAGAGCATGTCATCGCTCTGATTTGACACTGGGGAGGTAATGCTAATGCTAAAGTAACACATGATAACAAAATAAACAAACATTCCTAGTTGCTCATGTGATGCAGATTTCAGCACAGCACTGGTGGGTGTCTTTGTGATGCTGTAATCTGACCGGAATTACACGGATCACAACAGAGTCGCTGTAACTGCACTGTTGGATTTTACAATTTCTAACTCATGTTAGTCTAATACTTATTTATGCACTTATGGGTGTATATATATCTTTTTTTACATGCAACTTGTCAAAGTAATAATAATGTACATGAAGTCTTTTATTTTCCATTAAGTCACAACATACTTTTTGATATTCAAAGATATGATATTTGATAGTAAAGAAATGCAAATGTGGTTTTATATATACTGGCCACTCTCTGACGTGTTACAGGCACGCAGTTGAGAGTGCTCGTAGGCACGGGCAGCACCCGAGGGCCTCGGCAGATGACAAAACTTATGTCACTCAGACACTCATGGACCCACATGGAAAGTAGAATTTAAGATTTATTTCCTTTGGGCTTTGCTAATCTTATCTCCTTTGCATTGTGTACACAGATGACAATTTATGTGTTTTTGCTTCAATGTCTGTGGATTGATAAAACATGATTTAAATAATATTCTAAGGCAATTTAAATGCTTTTAATGTTCGTTCAGAGTTCAAACCTCTCGAGGGTTTTCTGTGTTGTCAAATATGATTCACAAGTTCCGTTGAAGACATACTGCACAACCTGTACAGCCAATAACATGATTGCTTTTGGTAGGAACAGTGTTTATGTCTGTTTTGAATGAACAGCAGTTAATGAAAAGCTAGCCATCATAGCGTCTCCTCCTGCCTCCCTGATCTCCCAGTAAGAATCCTGCATCTTTTAAATGCCTTTTCGGTCCTAAAAGCAATGAATTCTACAAATGGGGATGATGGCGCACAGTATCGCAGTTCCGCAGTCCTGCAGTCCCGGGGTTCATGGTGTTTCACTCAGTCATGTACACAAAAAAAGGATGGCAGTAGTTATGTGAGGAGAGATGAAAGACTTTGTGAGAGAAGCTCGAACCTTTCTTCCACTTCCACAATTCCGCACACCTCACTCAGATTGCTGCTTTGGGACACAACCCACCGAATTCCAATGTCTAAAAGGTGTGGAGGGAGGTGGTTTCACATGCTGCAGACATTTCGTCAAGGACGTTTAAAGTGTGTTGAGGCCCTGAGGCTTCTTTTTGATGGTAAAAGCTTGCGCTACAGAGGAGGGCATTAACTTGAACTTGCCGTTTTACCTGCAAAAGTGCATGAGTTTAGAGTTGCAGCATCTCCATAGCAGGGTGATATCAACTTGAATCACTGGACCAAGATGTAGTATCATTCTAGCATGAACCATTTAAAATCCATTGAACTACGACGAATAGGAATGAAGGACAAGAACCTCTGAGCAATACGCTAAGATTTGATATGTCATCTAAAAAGTTAATACAATCGTCAGGATACAGTGTGCGATCTTGAGATCACTGCTTGTGTCTTTTAACTTTACACCACATAGTCCAGACTCCTATCACGCGATGGCAGTCACTAGTTTCAGCTGGATGGGACAGTTTGGAGAAAATGGCCTAGATGCAGTTTGAGTGACGGGTCACAGATCACGGCGAGTTCGTTGCTCCAGTCAACAGAGTGACAGAAGCAGCAGCGACAACAAGTGTTTTGCTGTGTGCCGCCGCCGACGGTGGTGAAGCAGATTGGGTGAAGTGGATCGCCCCTCAGCCACGAGTCCATTTCTGATGCGCTGCACAAAGTGTGTCTCCAGCCCTCTTGTTGTTTGACCGAGCCAAAACAGACACGGGGAGCGGGGCTTTAAAAAGTGCTTCCCACCACTCTCACTATCTCTCCCTCTCGCTCTCTTTCTCTTTCTCGCCCTAATTCTCTCTCTCACTCTGCTCTCACTCGCCCTCCTTTTCTGTGAACCCTTACAGCCCTCTGTGTATGTATGTGTGTGTCTCCCTTGAGCGAGCTGTTAAGTGCAGTCTCCAAAAAACTCCACAAAAGCCCATTTGCAGTCAGCTAGAGCCCCCCCCCCAACACACACACACAACACACACACAAGCACAGAGTGACACTAACACGCATAGACACATATACACACAATTACATTCACACATAGAGACCCTCACACATGTAGACACACACTCTCCTACACTTGCACACACGCACAGTTTTCACACTTCCCTCTGGGCAAACGAGGCAGAGTGGCAGAGGCGAGGCTGGGATAAATGATACAATGATATCCAGGCCTGACTTGTCAGTGGAGTTGAGAGAGAGGATGAGGAGGAAGAGGATGAAGAGGAGGAGGGGCGAGCGGTGGCGGCTCTGAATACAGGAATTATTCTTCATCGTCTCACACTGTCGCTGCACATTACACTCAAACTCTCGCCTGGCAACGTGGAGAGAAAGAGAAAGAGAGGAAGACAGAGAGAGAGAGAGAGAGAGGGGTTGGGAGAAGAGTTGTGGGTGGGGGGGCTGAAGGGCAGATATAATGACCACACTCTGCTTTCACACTCGCCGTCTCTTCTCTCAGCACCATACTCTCCGGCCTCAGCCAGCCTCGCATTCCTTTTTCTGTTCTTTCACTCGGTCCCTGACGTCTTTTTTCCCCCTCTCTTCCTCCCTGCGTTTGTTCTTTCTGTCTGTCACGGCAGCGCTGAGTAGCTTTCAGGGAGAGAGTGCACTCATTTGCTCTCTCTCTCTCGTGCTTTCTTCACTCTCTTTGGTTAAAGCGAGGGGACAACATGGCCCTCTGGGCATGTCACAAAATGATTAACTAATAGTTTTGAGTTAGTCAAGTATCCAAATGGAGTGTGTGTGTGTGTGTGTGTGTGTGTGTGTGTGTGTGTGTGTGTGTGGTCCGTTGTGTGAGTACTTCAGTCTGTACATTAGGCGGGCTATTGAGATCATAGTCACAATTATGTTATGGACAATGTACATACAGCTGTACATACATGGAAGCCGGTAGCTAGAGACTGGCCATCTTTACACCAAATGTTAGACGGTGAATGACTTCAGTGGATGGTTGAAGTCACATTTTGAGAAGGCATGTCTGATTCATTATGTAGCCAGCCAGCTTTCTGGACAGACTGAAAGGACTTGGAGTTCATGACAAATCAGACTGGCATGATGGAAACCTAAACTATTACGTTCAGTTCGCTTGAGGAAACCAAAAGCAGACACGTTCGGCTCTCCGATGTCTTTTCCTTGTCTTCCACTGGCAAAGCATTTCTCACTGATGTCCCGTATATTCATGGCTACCAGCTGCTGTCAGATCACCGTTAGATCTCAGAAGGTCAGTGACCTCATGACGGAGCAGCAACCGAGTTCATATAAACCTCGTGTGAGTGCGTCTATGTACAGGAGGAAAAGTTCACATCATCATTTGAGAGATGTCAAGCTACACCAAGCCCATCTAAATGAGATAAATAAGAAATAAAATCAAGCTCCTGATGAAGAATCACATGTTATGACATTCACAGTCAAACCAAATCATATCTCAATACAGCTAAATGCAAATGGCAGATTTTTGATCTGTGATCCACACTTTCATCTTTGAACACAAAACACCAAGTGGGTCAACATATTTTGAGAGAATGCCGTTCATCCCTCCAGTAGAGATCCACAGTCTTAGAGAGTTTGTGATGAGGAGCACTGAAACTGTTCTGGAGGGTGTGGTGGACAAGCGAATAAAACACTTACTTTTGGGTCCTCCTATCATTTGTTAACGGCTCGCATTTTACACGGATGGATTTTACGCATCAACTTTGACTTCTATCATAGAATAACTACAACTGAGGCCGGCTGCAGTTGCGATTTGTTCGTCTAACCATCCGCCATGAGCTTTTCTGAACAATTGCTTCGCCGTACAGGGGTGTCACACAAATATATTGCCAGTAGATGTGATCTGGGCAACAATTACTTTGCCTCCAAAATACATGCTGCAAAGCAAATAAGCAGAATAGTAATGGATTTTGATGGGAGTAGGGTTGGCATGTGGGGTGGTCAAGAGATTTGACCACATCTCAAGTATTGCAGTGGGTGTTCCTCAGTGAAAGAAGACAGAGAGCGTTTAAGGAAGGACAAGGAAATATTATGCAGCAAACACTGACATACGTCAGTGCTCAAAGCAATAGATTCTCAACATATGTTGCCCTGCTTGAGATGCAAGAGTATTTGCCGACACAGCGTAGATACTGGATGTGGAACTGTACTTCAACAACAGACTAATCCAAAAAAGTTTGACCAAAAATGTTATTTATCTTCAGGGACACTTCTCTTATCACCTTAACTGTCAGCGGTTTGCATGCTTCCAATATGTTACACACACACACACGAGAGTCTGCAAGCCAGCCAACATGACACTGCAAGAACCCACTCTAGCTTATAAGGCCTGCATGCACGTTGCTCTTTGCTGGTGTGTATGTGTAGAGCTAAAGCCAGCAGACGTCGGCGCTGATTGATTGGAAAAGAAGGACCTCTGAGTCTGCACACCACTCCCCACCACCCCTTCATCCGTCCCTGTGTGTTGTTGCTCTTATGATGGGTATCAGCGTACTAAAACAAGGCTGACTAGCAAAGGAACCAGTCAGTCGGCGGGATAATAGCCTGGCTTTGTGTGAATGGTGTACGTGGCCAATTCAAATACAGGATGTATTGTACAACCATTAAATCACACAGCTGTCTGAGCAGGCGTGCAGTCTAGTTTCCATGTTTCCTTAATAGACCAATTAATGAGGTTTTCTATGGAATGATTCATATAATAGGAAAACTTAAAGAGGCTATTCAATTTTATACAAGAGAAAACTTTAACTTTTTTTTTCTCCCAGCCTGTTTGCAGGGCTTCAGGCTCATACGCACAAATCAACTCCTTTATCGTAAAGTGACAAGAGAAGCACACTGACACCGTGTTCAAAGGATTCTTTGAGCTATTGTAAGTTCTCTGAGCGGCCAATGAACAAAGCCAACGGCATTCCATCTTTCATCACTGTGTACGAAAATTTGGTGATTTTGAGATCTCCAGGTCCAAGTTTGTATAACCAGTATTAAAGTACATTTACACCCTTACATTGAGGTATTTGATTTACAGGAATTATTTTGTGATAATATCCTACTTTGCCTCAACCTGCCACCTCACCTTGTACTGCTGGTAGCCAACAGTCAAAACTAGAAAATTATTAGAATTTGGGTTTTCCTGCTTCTTGAAAAAACAGACAAATGTTCATTTCAAACTAGGTTTTTGCCAACATAAAGTCTATATTTTAGGTGTTTATTCTCCCAAAATAAAAAATGCAAAAGAAAAGGTTTTTCTGCTAAGGAGTCACTGTGTGCTTCAGTCTAGCCAAAGAGGTTATGAACAATAACGTACACTGTGTTGTCAATGATTAGTCCGTGCCACGCTATTTTGTATTTTCACTGTCAGTATCTGCTTCAAAGCAGTTCATCGGGAAAGGTAATAGCGTATCGTTGGACAAACGAAGCACAAGGCTCTACCACCAGAGACTCTGTCGTCCTGCAGCCAACCTAACTTCATGTGCAAGGCCTCAATTATTTCTATTTCGGATGAATCTTAATACAATGCATGGAGTTATTCCAGCACAGATTCAATTGTACTTTGTAATTTCATAAAAATAAGGTTAGACCCATATATTATTTTCTATTTTCATACTTTGGATTATGCTATATGTGCTATGTGCATTTTATGCTATATGTGCTTTGTGCATAATGCTGGGTGTTAAAACAGCATTGAGTACACCTTAAGCCGTGTGGCGCACTACTTTAACAGCATTATCCACACGGTGCCATAAACGCCAAAAAGCATGACATTTAACCACCATCATTATGTATGTTCAGTGAACTGAAGGGACTGTGAGGAATCTTGAGGCATGGGGCGCTGTATGGCTGCACCGAACACCAGAAACAAGCCTGAAGTACGGCAAAGTACGCACCCAGGTCTCCTCTAAATGGTCACTATAAATCGTCGAGACGTTGACAGCTGGTGTGGAAAGGCTCATCATTTTAAGTTTTCAAAACGGCCTCATGGTATATGGAGAGAAATTCTCCAGCTTGTTTTGAAGACAAGCCCAAAATCTGGACAATCAACAGAAAAATAATGAGTAGATGAACCAATTACTGCCCGCAGGGACCAATAACTAAAGCAATTATAGTGCTTTAGAAATGAGTAACAGTAATGAGTAATGTATTGCATTTTTCCAGTCAGGAGCCCAACAACAGTTAGATGCATACAGTAGATTACAGGCTCTTAGCAGTTGCCAGTGGCATTAAAACAATAAAGCATTATATTTGATAGGTTATGGCAATATACAGTGCACATTCATCAAATGGAAAAAGAACACTTGGTCCAAATGGAAAAATAGCATGCTATTAAAGCACAATGTTGTCTAGTGTAATATTGATTAGTAAATGGGGTGCGAGAGATAAGCAACATCATGCCGTCTCCTCAAGACTGATGTTTTACGCCAAGTGCTAACGCTACCATGCTCACATATGTTCACAAGTACGTCTGTCCGTGTATGAACATGATTCTGTGTTAGAGAGGAGAGCCTCAATCTACACGGAGAAATGAAGTCAACAGATATTTTCTATTTCAAACTTTATTTATTCTTCGTACACGCTGCACGCGCACACACATTCACACATACACTCGCTCACACACACACACACGCACAGAAAACAGAGCAGCATATGGTCACAGAGCTAATGTTTTCTCTGAAGTGATAACATCAGAAGTGAAGTGGAACCCTCCCAAAGCCTACACGGAGTATGCCACCAAGCCAGAAGGCTGCAGTCAAGGCTCCAACAGCAAATTAGCAATTCTTAAGTCAGGGTGCATGCTTGGACCGCTGAGTGCTAGCTCATAAATAATAACATTATTACAGGTAGTGCACGCTGATCATATGGGTATGGCTGTTTCAGAAACACACACAGACACACACATATATTCGAACACATGCAGATATTAGGTAGTTGATAGAAACACATATCTATCCACACGTGTGTACACACAAACGCAAATAATTGCAAACACTTGTACATACACATACACCCACCCACCCACACACACACGCACACACATATGGACCCTGCATGAATATCCTACTAACACGTGAAGGGTTTAGCAATAAAATACAGGCCCACACATGCACTGACACACTAGCATATACATTTAGTGCACACACGCATACCCACACGCCACCACACACGTTTACACTGTGTGTGTATGTGTGTGTGTGTCTGTATACTTCAAACACAAGCATTTATCCACCCACAAACACACACACACATGCATATGGTACACACACACACACACACACACACACACACATACATATATATGTATAAATATAAAATTGATGGAATTAATAAAAACAACACATGCATCTACACAAGTGCACACACACACACAAAGGGAAATGCTCTCAACCTTTTGGTGCTGATAAGACTTCCTTAAATATTTGTCTTGAGCGCTGAAAGAGCCAGCTGAGCTCTGTGCTGTTGGGCCTTATTATTATTATTACTATTATTATTGTTATTATTATTATCGTTACTTGCAGTTACTTTGAGCGGGGATCCAACAAACAGAGCTGGTTTTGACCCAGTGGGTGTGGGTGGTCCCCGGCACCCTTAACTCATCAATCAACTAAACTGTACTCAGCGCACCCACTGCTCTGTACAGCAACATGAAAAACAAACGGCTCACTGTTTTCATCATGAGTACAGGATATTTGGCCTAAAGCATCGTCCAGTCCCACTATATAAGTTGTGACTTTGAGTTGTGAGATAATACTGTGAGTCATAGATTGCAGATTACAGTTGACGGTATGAATGTTGCATTTCAAACTCCGCTCCATCGATCTATGGAGTGTGAGGGCAACAAAGAGAAACCCTGAGGAAACGTCTGGCTTGTCGGATAGAAACGTTACATTCAATTTGCTTTCTTAAAGCAGATAACAAGTATGATTCATCAGCTAGACATTGTACCGTGTGTCAGAACAATAGGTTGAATGATAAACTGTGATTCACCCCACAGGAAAATGAAATTTTGGTCTGATCTCTAATGATTAAAAATTCAGATGTTGTGCTCAAAGATTTAAAAACAGCATCAGCAGCAAACAGCTACAGTGGTCAATAACAAAACGGAATTCGATACGACTCCAATTTTTTATGTTTTTTTTTAAATTCTAGTTGCAAAGGCGCATGCTAATGGAGCAGCTAAGTGAGGATGGCAGTTGCCTCACATACAGATAGTTGCGGGCTTCATGCGAGTCATGCAGGACACAGAGACGCGGCATTGTTCAAGGTGATAACCACATTAAAAGCTTAACCTGCCAAGTTACATAGTTATCATTTATTCTTTTTTTTTTTTTTTTGCCAAATCAAACGGATTCCTCGAGACCTTTTTCTCAGGACTGTTATGGTTCACAGCCTCAGGTTTGGGAACCACAAGATTAAAGTACCTGTGAAAACCCCTGGACTTCTCGTTTTGCCAAAACATTTAGTGTATTTTGGCAATAAAATTCTGAAAGTGGCCACTTGCAAATGATAGCTTGCTCCGACATCGCTGCATTCTGTCTTTTCTCCAGGAGAGACAGAGCTGCAGAGAGCAGAACATTTGCATACGTCCTTTATTTTTGCCAGACAATGGATTCGTATTGAACTCAACTGAACTTCTACATTTTTCTCATGTCTGTGGTATGCAACTGTGGAATCTGGATTTTAAATATCAGCTTCAGTTTATCATCAAAAAGTCAGTGGCACTGGGCTGCAGACACCCATATCAGTCAACGCTGCTCCAAAGCGAAGTGCAATTAAATAAAACAAAAACTTATGTGGCAGCTCGTGCTTGCGAAAGAACGCTGGTTTGAATTTTTGTAATATCAAAAAACCAAAAAAAACCCAAAAAAACAACCCCCCAAAAAGGAAAAAATATGCAAATAAACAAACTTTTCTTACTGGTAGAAAATATTCAACCAATCATCAGCTCATACTGGTAAAATAATGGAACAGAATAGAACCAAGAGACTAATCTCAGTTTGGCAGCAGTACATGACACTGTGGCAATAGACACTTAGAAACAAAGATGGAGACAAAATAAAAATACCTTGCCATTAAAAAATAAATAAATAAAAAAATTGTATTTTGTGAAATGACATGATGCGAGTAAACAGACACAAAAAGCGTCATTGTTCCCCGGCTGGAGCTGCTCTCAGCTGAGATACACCAGGTCGTGTTGAGCAGTAGTCCACTCTCCATATGGCTTCAATGGAATTTATGTTGGGCAGGCACCAATAAGCCAAACCTTGTTAGCAACATTATATCATTGGGGCCAAATCTAATTTCAGCCCCAGTGTGTTTTAGTCGTCAGTGACTCCCTCCTTCTCTCTCTCCCCTCCTCTTCTTCATCTTCTGCTCCCTCTCTCTCCCTCTGTCCATCAGTCCATCTCTCTATGTGAGTGTCACCTGCCCTCCGAGCTGGCGACGCTGGGTCTCGGCCTTAGCGTGAGAGCCCCATTACCCTGACTGGAGGCTTTGTTTTCCCTGTGAATCTGCGCGCGAGAGAGTGTGTGTCCGCGCGTGTGAGAGCGTGTGTGCATGCGTATGTGTGTGCGTGTGCTGGAGGAGAATGTCAGAGAGACGGTGATTTGTTACATCAGCAAGCATTCCAGCCCCGAGATCCTCTGAGTGTGTAAGTAGACACTTAGAGAGGGGAAAAAATGTCTTGTTTGTTGTTGTTTTTTCCATCCAAATCTATTTTTGTAAATTATCATCTGGCAAATTGTTTGTGGAGATGGAAAGAACTGTGATTAATAGCAAAGGAACTGCGCATTCATGTCAGACTCGGCTGAAACGGATTGTGTATAAAAGTTTGAAAAGTTTGCAAAGAATTCACTCAACAGCCGCGTGGAAACATTGGAAAATAGATGAGGGGATAGGTGATGTGATGTGTGTATAAGTGAGGCAAGAGTGTGTGTGTGTGTGTGTGTGTGTTTGAAGTCAGGTTCAAGGTCTATGTTAGCAACTCCACGGCGCTGTGTGTTTCTAAGCACTGGGGCCACAGCTCCCAGCAAATGGAGACACAGAGCAAGATACCATCTGCCTCTGCCCATCTAAGTCTCACGCGAAGACATGCACACACACACACACACACACACACACTTAGACAGCCTTTAAACACACTATATACAGCTCAATTCACAACGGAAACACTTTAAGTGCACATATATTAAACGTGGAAATCCCAGCAACTGTAAATAATTAATTGATTGCCACAACCCTGGCAAAAAAACTCCCAGTTTAACCCAGGAGGGAGCGTATCATGTGTGGATCATATGTGGACAGGATGACATGTTGGCTGGTGCCTTGTTCCAATAGAAAGCCACAGGAAATCAGATCTTCGGAGTCAGGGCCAAGAAGAGGTTTTTTTAACATTATTCGTAAGTTCTCTGTAGGAATACCACAATGATTTTTTTTTTTTTTTTTTTAAATAATGAATGAAAATGCTCCACATCACTGTGCGCTCCGTTTATTCATCTGTAGTTTGAGGTTTGGGACGTGAATACGGACGGAGCTCTCGCGCCCACGGAATTCGATACGACTTTTATCAATAGAAATGTTTCAAAATACGAGTTCTGCTCTGGTGTGGTCAGGTCTCATCTTTGAATTTGACTGCCGCCTGCGTTTCTGTTTTTATATTGACTGACAGACTGTGCGTATGTCTATATCATGATGATGACTGAGACTGTATAGTCAGTAAAGTAAATAAATACTGCGTTCGATTGTCTTTCTCTCTTCCCAACTCCCTCTTTTCTGCTTCAGTCTTTTCACAACCTGAAACCACACAAGCTGCTATCTGCATACTTTGCCCGCCATGTGTCAAATCTACACGATTCGGCCTGAATTGTAACGCGCAGATCTTTTTACGGCATTTTACATTTAGTCACAAATTTCGGTTATGTTGCTGCAAATGCTATTTTCATTGTATTTTTTTGGAACAAAACGGTAAGTGTTCCTAATGCATTATATATTTAGCTTATCCGTGCATTTTGGTCTTACTTTTGTAGCCAAGACACTTCATTGTCCCTGCGTGGCGGCGCCTTAAACTGTTTTGATTTCTTCAATCTATTCAATTTCTCAGAGGACACAATTTCTTTCAAGTATTAATTAAAAGACAACTTCATATTTTCTCAATTTTAAAGTTAGGGCAAGGTCACATTTTTAAAGTGTTCTTGTTTTATCTGAAAATCTCTTTACATCATTACAGCAATCACTGAATCACTCATCTACTTCATCTACTACTCGCATACCTCTCTTCCATTGCGCACTCTACCTGTTCTTCCCTCCTTCCACAGGAGCAGGGTGTTCTACGAGGCATGGCTCATATTCTGCTAAAGCTACAGCGAGCTAGTCACAGAAAATTCCGGAGAAAGAGAAGCCAAACTTTTCAGATACCAAAATGCCAGTTTGACAGCTGCGAGGACAGTAAATGATAATAAAAAAGTGTATAAAAGTCTTTTGTTACATGAGAATGAGACAGGTGGTAGCTGGATACAGTGGGCCCTGACAATGATGCATTGCCGTCGTCCGACCCGATGCTAGTTTATGGAATCTTTCTTTCTGGTATCCTTCTCCGGCAGTAGTCAGGAGGACTGAAAGGATGGGACGGAATTGTTTTTCAGCCCCAGCTTTAATCACGGCCTCAGAAAGAGCATTTAGTACACCATGGGACGCTGAATCGTGGGATAATATTCAAGTGGAATCTGGTCAAAATGTCTTATTAGAAATACTAACTGAAACTGGTTCAATCGGTCTGGCCCGCAGATGGTTTTAAATTGTACATGTCCGGGATTTGAGATATCTGTTTCTGAAATTTCTGCCTCCATTCCAGCAGACGACATGTCGCACTGGACGCTGGCTGTGTTTTTGAAAACAACAACTTTTACGGTTGAGCGTCTCTCTTATTGCCAATAATCGGTACAGCCTACCGCCAACGGTCGTCATAAAGAGTAGCCCCAGTGAAAAGTGCTGACAGACGGAGGGGAGAATCTGGGAAAATAAAAGTGAAATGACAGTATCTGCATAGCTAGAAACCAGAGCGTGTTGTTTTTGGAATTAATATGCACCAGGCTTTTTTAGCTTTTCCTGTAGAACCCGTATAAATAAACAGGTAATCAAACAAACCGTATCAGTCCATCATGCTGTAACTTAAATTGACAACACTAACCCAACTGGGACCTGTTTTTCATAAATCCCCAACTCCTGGCCATCCACAGCACCCCCCCCTTACAAACACAGGAACATTTCCTATATGTTACAGTGCAGAAGTGCTGTGCTATTAGATTAGCCTACAGAGACTGAAGCCTTTCTGTCTGTATGAATGGATCGAGGAACCAACAAGTCCATCACATTCCCCGTGGATGATGTCTTCGGCGCAGCTCAAAGCGCAGGAAAGAGAGTGTGTGCGTGTATATGTGTGTGTATCGCGGGTGTATTTTGATGTAATGTGATCAGTAATGAATTTTGTCTTGCATTAAAGGGGTGGAGGAGGGCCGAGATGCGATGCGTCGGAGGGGGTGGGTGGGGGGACAAGAACAAGAGGCGACTGACTACTAGTGTCTGGGAGTCTCCAACATCTAATCTAATGAAGAAACACACAGAAGGAAGGGGGGTGGATTGGGGGGGGGGCAGTAAAAAAAGAGTGATGAGGAGACAGAGCGAGAGGGAGAGAGAGAGAGAGAGGCTACAAATGAGGTTAAATCTTAACAGAGAGCAAGAGAGAGGGGGACTGGACTGGATATGGCTGAGGATGGTTGAGGGGGGTGATAGTCGATGCTAAATCCATTAGGGCCTTGTGACCCCCCCCAACTCCCCTACCCCAACACTCTCCCCACCGCACCCCACCCCTGTGGCTGCTTCTATGGGGCTACACCCCCCCCCCCCCACACACACACACACACACATTTAAATCAAAGGAACTCTTGTTCACTTAAGGAGGGGTGCGGGGGGGGAGCACTGCCGCTTCCTAAATGAGTTAACCATTTGGACTGTCAGGGCCAACGGCATGTCTGCAGCACGCACACACACAAGCACACAAGCACGCGCGCATGCATGCAGGAAGCCTCAAAGTAAAGCAAGGTATGAGCATATATTCCAAAATGTAGCATGCACACACACACACACACACACACACACACGTGCACACACACACACACACGCAGGCACGCAGATACAAACAGAACATCCCGCTAGAGGTGGGCTAATCCATCACTGGATCTTGAAGTGGCAGCACTGTATGCTGGACAATGCCACAGCGAGGAAGTCAGTCCAACCTAACAAGACACTGAGCTGCACTGGACACATTTATAATGAGATTTATTACGAATTAGAACAAAAACAGTGACCCAGATCACCAGTGAAGAGCGTTGTATGTATGTGAAAGCCTTCAGGCCGCACATGCTATAGCACTGACCAGTGTTACGGACACAAATTCATGTTAAGTTGCATTTTCAAGACATTTCCTTAAATATACAAGGTTTTTCAGAATTACAGACATGTTTGAGGCTCTAAAAATCTGATCGTCTGATTTCTCTCGCACAAACCTCTCAAGTTTTAGGCAAGTGTACATCCATGTCTGTGTTTATTTGTGGAGGAGTGTAGTTGTGTTGTCCGTTCTCCACTGACCTGTAGCAGATCCTACGATATCCCTGGAGGGGGACTCAGACATGGCGTCGGCCAGTCTCTCCCGGAGGCCTTCGTCCGTGGTGTCCGTCGAGCCAACGTTGTGCCGCGGCACGCCGAAGCTCTCCGGCCAGCTCCCGCACACCTCCAGCAGGGTCACGCCGCGGCCGTCAAACTGACCTGCATTCAAGAAACGCAGTGATGACATTCTCTCGATTCCCGAAGGACTGACAAATGCAGCAATATCTGCTGACGTACAACAAGCTGATTCCACGGTTCAGGGCCGACCCAGGCATTCGTAACATATCAAATATATGAAACCCGATCCATTTCTGATTCTACAAATACCAACTCAGGTACAGGCGCTTTGAATTTCAGTAATGGTACAAACTGGACCATGCAATGGGAGGATATACGGGTTAAAAGAAACAGCGATGGTGTGTGCACCATATTCAAGAAAGATTCTACGGGTTAAGTATACTGCTTCAGTCCTGCTGTCAGTTAGATGTTCGCTCACTCTGGAGAAGCAGACAGGCTTCAGTCAAAACTCCGTGCACTAACAGATCCACACACATTGTTGTCTAAACATATATCATATGAAACATTTTAGGACAACATAAGCAATATTTCCGTTAGCCGTATTACATAAATACAAACAAAAAAACCAAAAACAAATAGATCAAACACAGTGCACAATGTCACTTTCTTACAGTATAATCGTGTCTACTACACACACACACACACACACACACATATATATGAACTCTAAGTGAAACATTTAATTAGAACCATTCCTGTAAAGCCAAAAGTGCAGAGATGAAATGATATTGTCATCTTCTCGGTTGACTGTCAGCTGAGTCAGCGGCAGCAGTGATATGCGCTGGCTGTACGTCACTGAGGGAGAGGTTATTGAATTGTTATTGGAATGGTGATTCATGCCGGGGGGGGGGCATAAACCACTTAAAAACTCAAATACTCCAGATTAGACAACAAAGCTGTGAATCTGCAGACTTAAATATTTACTTGTGTAAATGTCACGTCTTTGATAGAAACCCTCACTGAGCAGCTGACTCGGCTGATCTGCTGATACTGGATTTTCACAGCAGCTGCAGAGGAAGTTGAACTTGTTTTCACACCGTGTTGTGTTTTTGCGTCTTACTTTTTTTTTTTTTTTTTACGAGTGGCTTTCACTGGCTCTTCTTTCCCAGCGTTAAATGTATCAGCAAAACCATTTCTACCACATAACAGCGTTAATGAATTTACTACACACCAGTTGCACTGGACTCCAGCTGATCAGCTGGTTTAAAGTCACAAACACACACACACACACACACACACACACACACGACAAACAGCTTGTAAGCACAACACAATCTTCATGCCTGTCAAACCAAATCCACACAGACCTACACTGCACCTTAATCTGCTCTCCTTTCTGTCTGCTGTAATTTCTGCAATCAGAGGGATCTTGTGCTTTGGAGCCAGAGAGTCTGCAACCTGTTTCTGTGTGTGTGTATGTGTGGGCACATGTTTGTGTGTGACAAGCCAACAAGGCAAGCAGGCCTGCAGACACTAAAGCAACTGGTTTATTCTATTAGCGTGTTCATTTGACTTGGTCACTGCGCCTGCCAGCGCTAAGAGGTGATAAAGGCTGAAAGGGATGATTTAGCGGCGATGAGGGAAAAACGCTCCCATGACTAACCGCGCTGAGAAACAATAATACGAACGTGACCTCATGGCTTGCATTTCTGCTTATCATCATCATCATCGTCGCCGTCGTCAGTGCAGTTTTGCATCAGCAACTCTTTCTTCTTGTTAACACCCACGATATAGGTGACAGGCAGCGGTGCACAGGGCACGACTGAGTCAAAAAAGGAAACAATCTTCATAATAGCATTTTGACTATAACCCTTCAGTGGTGGGAAAACGCACAAGGTCAATCGATCATTAGAGGAAGAGTCGAGTTTGACATATTTAGTCTAGTTAAGCAAAAAGACTAAAACAAGGGAGAGCTTCTATGCTAACTCCTTGAAACATGAATAGAATGTTCAACAACTCCAAATTTGTCTCACTTGCGTGTCTGGAAACATCCAGTAATGCCTCGAGATATTTCTTGTTGAACACCCAATGCGCACGTTCAGGATCTCTGCTAATGCTAATCATCTACGCTCAGTAGTAGGAACGGCTGTGCAAATGAATGCCTGGAAATGCCTGGAGATGCACGAAGCGGTAGCACGGACCCGGTGTCTGCTTTCCCTGCATTTAGCACTTAGTTTTCATAAATAAGACAAACGTATAGAAGGACGATTTAGAGTCATTAGAGTGTGCTGCAAAAACATCTGTTGTGCATCACTGATTGGGGCTTGAACGTTTTGAGCCCTGAGGAGAAACTCCAGGGTTAACTCAGATGTTATGCTGACAGTAATGTCAATAATGTGTCATTGAAGCCTTTAAAACATGCAGGAAGATTTGTTTAAATATCAGAAAAAAAGGTCTTTGAATGCAACACCTCTAAAAACCTTTTTGAAGCTTGAAATCAGGTAAATCGTTTTTCCTGACTCCTTTTGATTAGACCGGTGAACGCTGTGAACTAGCCAAGCCACTTCCTGTGCTGAGTTTACACTTGATCGCAGCCAATTTGGATTAAACTCTCTTTGCAAATATGTTGCACAGACCACAGATGGAGGGTAAATTTGTCCTTAATTCGCGAAGTTCATTTAATGAATGTGTTGCACGGTGAATTAAAGGAAATTTGAAAAGTCTACCGGGAGTGAGTGGGTGGAATCTGACTGATATGCCTCCTCTGACTCACAGACATGACATTAATTGCCTTATTTAACAAGTTTAGCTTAGCACTCAGCTTGAAATTCAGCCCACTATAAGAAATGCTGCATTTATGAGTTGCAAAAGTTGTTAAACAAAACTTGGCCCATGCTGCATTCCTGCCCCAGACACTTTTTGTCCTATTCCTTCTGTATCTCAGACAAGCGGACGCAAAAAGGAATGTTCGCTCTAGTGGTGTTGTGGGTATCAGTAAAACCCTGGCGAGAAGGCAGACAGGATGACAGGATGACATCAAAGGAAAAAGTGAAGACAAGGACAGAGGAGATCCTCTTTTCCAGGAAAGACCAGCATCCATGTACGCAATCTGCGTCAGTGTTTGTATCTCTGAGTGCATTCTGAATGTACGGGAAGCATGGATAGATTAAGGGTGGCTGGGAAAAGTGAATGTAGAGGCAACTAGAGATGACAAATATGTCATCATCAATATGTCAATGCAATGTTTTGTAGCATATTGGCAGAAATAAAGTGGCTCCACTACACAAAAAAAACATTGTTTTTGTTTATTTCTTCATAAATTGCATTATATTTGATTATATTCTCTGATGTTTTTGGTGTTTGTCCGAATTTCAGCACTTTAACTGTGACGTGAAATCTCATGAACCCTGGGCTCTGTTGAAAAAAAAAGTTGATTTTGTTTATTAGTGACCTAAGGGAATAAGAAATGCAAACAAAAACATTTTTCAGTGTTTTTTTCTTGGTGGGGCAGTTAAAGGGTTAAGGTGCTGTAGAAAACAACTGAAATTCATATTGCATTATTGCAGTGAATGTCACGAGAGCCTGTGACCCACACACTGAAACACACTGCGTGTATAGCTTTGAAAAAAAGGTTTATTTAATGCAATTTTAAAATTGGCATGTAAGACCTCAGCCAAATGGTCAGCTGAAGGTTTTAGCGGGTCGCATCTTTGTAAGCAACGAGCCACACTTCACTCTGTAACACTAAGCTGTCTTGTCCAGATGGGCCTTTACAACAATGCAATTCAATTCAGTCTTCACAAAAGGCATGTACACCCACACACAAACACGCACACACACACACGCGTCCCAGTTATCCAACATTAAATCAACCACCGTGCAGGACATAATAACATCATATCACCTCTAAGGCAAAACACAGGGTCGTTGTTTGACGCACAGGCACGCACACACAGACAGACACACACAAACACACACACTTCTAACAAGCTCTCATGGCAGGCTTTGATGGAAGGCCTGCTGGCACTAGAAGAGAATCCTTTGAAAAATCAATCCAGCACGCACACACACACAACACACACAATGTGCCTCTGAAGTGCAGCAAAGTTATCAGGAAAGCTAAGCCACTGTGTTTGCTGTGTTTGAGAGAGCAAGTGTGTGTGTGTGCTTTTGGAAGTTGGTCAGTGTTATCACGGTGGGGAGCATGGAGGCCCGTGCAGCCTCTCGCCCCAGCATTAGCACCTGTCACTGACATGCAGCGGAGCTGAGATTGGCCAGGCCTCAGGGCATGCACACACGCTCACACACAGTAGTCTGCTCCCTGATAGCCAGTGAGCCAGGCAGATCAAAGGTTTTGACAGTGGTGGCTTTTCTGGATGATAAGAGCTTGGCAGAAGGTTAGGAAGAGCTTTAGGTTTATCAGACCAGGCTTTGACCAATATGGGTATTTGAAGACCGATACCGACATCGTCGGACTGAAAGTGCCGATGTTCTACAGAGGTTTTGATTTGATTTTGACTGTATGATCATTTTGGGATAGTAGTTTTGCGACACTGTTGAATTGGATCAATAATCACGTGGCCAGAAATGCAAGAATGCAATACAACTGCTTGCGGAATGATCATAACATTGAATCAACACCTCTATTAAACAGCAAAACCAACAAAACAGGCATTTTGCTTCACATTGTACTATGAAATGCGAAAAATAAACTTTTAATATAATTTCGTCATCATCTGCTTGAAAAGACATGTACTTTTCCACAGAATGAGGGCCGCTGATATTCTCATCCGTCTCTTACAAAGCTGCCGCATTAGGAAGGAATGTCTTTGTAGCCAGTACGGCGAGCAGCAATCACAGCAACCAATAAGGCTTTTAGTATCCATATATTTCATACTTCATGTCTATTTTAGACCCGTAAGTACAAGATCGGGTGCTCGGCCGCGAGAGCAGCTTCAACGCAGGTGTACAACAGTTATTACCGTGCCTGAATGCACCGCGTCTGGAGGACTGAAGCCGACGCTGCTTTCACTACGCAGCCTGTGTTGACATTATGTAACAATCACAGCAGTGGCTAAAGGTTCAACCATTATCACATCCCATTCAACAGCTATGAAACTACTAAAAATACAGAAAGTAATGAGGATCCTTACTTTAGTTCAATCACCGAACTTTATCAACCTTATCCGGTCACTGCGTTGGTGTAAATGGGCACAGATCTCTCCCTCTCCTTGGCATCATAATGTGTTTACTGACTTTTTAATTTCTCGCCGTAAATCTTTGGGAAAAGTGAGGATGTAACGTTGGCAGGGGGAGGAAGAGGATTCAGAACACACGCCCTGGATTGTTTTTTTTTTTTCTTTTTTTCCCCTCCATCATGTTAAAACCCGGCAGGATTAAAAGCCACTCTCCACCCAGCTGTTAGTCCGCACATACTGGCCCTACTTATCCCTCCAGCCAGTGCTACGTTCCTTAAAGATTTAATCACACTGCGGCGGTGTGTGCGCGCGCGCGCGTGTGTGTGTGTGTGTGTGTGTGTGTGTGTGTACCTTTACAGCAGGAACTTAGGATGGCACAGTTGGACATGAACACACACGCACATCACAATCACCCCTCATCCAAGCTTACTAGCATCAGTGCTTTAATATAATACTGCGTCCATTCAATTCACTATTCAATGAGCTTTTGTTTCTTCAGTAGAGAACAGTTCCAATAAAACATGTCATCCTTACCATGAGAAGTCAATTACCTTTGACGAGTCGCTGTCATTCTCTGCTGTATACTTTATATGGTGAGTGTATAACTCCTCTTTACTTCACCGAGACTTTAGTTCAGTATCTAGGCTACAGCTTCATGTCCAAATGACACACCCTTGCCGGATCTATCCATATTTTTTGATCCTGATCTCTCGATCTGATATAATTTGTAATAATTGGCATCAATTATGGATGAGAATGAAAAAAGCATGGGATAAAAAAAAAAAAAGTTGATTAGTCTGTTTTTGCTGCATTGCTGTTGAAATGAAAGTCCATTGCGTATTCAACAACATTAGAGGAATGCAGTGCAAAATCAGATAAATAAATGAAAATCAAATCCAAATCAGAGATCAAATAAATAAACACAGACATAAATAAAAGTTTTCAAGTTATTCTTGAGGCGTCTGCTGGGCCAAGGCTTGATTTTTTAAAACATTTTTTTTAAATTTTGACCCATCTGCATCTCAAATGGTTGACTTAATTCATCTTTTTTCTTTTCAGTGACCAGGCCCTTTATGCAACACAGCGCATTCCCTAACAAACAGCGTGGCAACTGCAAAATGTTACATAGCACCTGTATCTGCACCACCCGGTTTAGGATCAAACTGGCTCAGAATGAATGAAACAAAACCATGTCCACCTTTACTTCGCTTCCTCGTTTGTAAGACTGAAAACTGACTGACTGATTTGCACAAGGAAAGAGGTCTAATGACACACGCACACACACACACACGCACACACACACAGTCACTCACACACACACACACACAGGTCAAGGTATAATGTTCTGAGGCCTCATGCCACTGTTTCTGGGTTACCTTCGCAGTTAAGACGCTAATGCCTGGTTAATGCTAACTCAATTAGGCTTTAGTGCGAGGGGGCTGATCGAACTAATTCCTTTATTATGGGTGCTGTATAATATGTAATGGTGCGTGCATATACGTGTGAGCACGTGTGTGTGTGTGTGTGAGAGAAAGTGTACCCGAGTGGTGTTACTGGGAAGTCGCTGCACTGGGAAAACAGGAACAGTCTGTTGCTAACAAACAGATCGTAAATCAGATGGTAGCTGAGGTGGGAAATACACTGAGTTTATTATCATGAGTTTGTTAGGCACACCTCTGAAGTCTGTGATCCAGTGCAAAAAGCTTTGCAACAAATGCCGTCTTTGTGAAGCGTATCAAGTTCGGATTGTGTTAAAACTCCAGCAGACAGATTTTATTGTCACTCGGTGGTCATTTTAGAGACTAGCTAATTGGACACTTTGCATTACTGGACTACATTTATTGACAATTTAACCTGGAACCTTCTATTTTTTGACAAACGTGATTTTTAAAAAAATGTATTTAGCTTCTGAAGGCTGGCACGAGAGAAGAAACTTGAGAAGCACCGAATTAAAGTCAACCTGTGGAGTTTTTGACTTGTAATATAGCGGAGTAATCCTTTTACAAGTGGATACCTGTTTTTCACACATGCAAGTGAGTGGTCTAATTTTCGTCCTCCTGTTGGCTTCATGATATTCTGATTGATCAATTGGTAGCAGGAATGTGGCTAAAAACAGAGCAATGCAATAGCAAGGGCAGTAGAGAAGAAGACAGCAAGCAAACATGGATGTAAACAGTGATCAATTAAATATATTTGTAGAATCAGCCTTTATGAAAACTCTACAGGACACAAATTTGGCAAAAGGCTTTGCTTCAGTTCTGAAAAAGTTAGCATTAGTTACATCAAAAATGTTTCCAGGTTGCTCCTGTAGCAAGTGAAAACAGTCCCTTATTTAAAATCAGGTCACCTTGCACAGTGATACACTGTACCCAAGGCTCTTGGCACGCTTGGATCACTGCATTAGGGTTCCGCTAAGTGACATCATAAAGCACCATCTGCAGCGTGCACTGGATGTCCTCTCGACCTCGTCCACTGTACCAACCCGTTGACCCTTCAGCCTGAAATTCGTTTTAAAAAAAACAGGAAGCTGTAGCCCAACTTCCTCTCTGACACACCTCGGAACAGCGCAGTAGAGCTCTCTGCTGACAGTCTGACCCTTTTGGACGAATTCACAATCCCTCCAATACCACTGAAACCCACCAGGTATGGCTCACAGCTGCAGCATGTTCATCACCATGCTGTTTGGAGTTCAGGAACAGCAGAGACTATCTGAAAACATTTTGATAGCACCTGGTACATGCTGTATCATGCCAGTATTGATTTATACCTAGGACCACAGTCCTTCTTGAACCTTAATAACGTGATATTCATTTGAAACATAGCAGTGCCGTATATGTAAAAATGTTAATCGTGATTCAGTAGAAAGGACACTGTTGAAAAACAAGTTGATAGTGATTGTTTTCCATGAATGATCGATGCAAAGAGGTTGTGTGTTGCAGTTAGCAGTGGTCAATAAACACGTTTTGCTGTTACATTGATCAAAATAGTACTACCACTGTAAATTTGATGTAAATTAATAAAATTTATAACATTTTTTTGAAGACAGGGTTGATCTGAGCACATTAAAATCACAAAGAAATCACAATTTACCATCTGTCTGTTTTTGTGCATCTGCATGGGGAACCTCCATCGTATCAGAGATGACACTGAAAGGTCAGTGTATGCTTAGTGTACCAGTCAGTCTAACATTGACTGATGTACCAAGCCTGGTGCTAATGCAGAGTACATTCATTCATTCATGCTAAAGTACAATGAGACAATTCACGTTATATAGATTACTTCACAAAAACACACTTTTAATAGAATTTCACTCGCACACACACTCCCATGACTGTGCTGTGAACCCATACTGACATCCCTTCAGGCAGTGTGTGTCTCTATGTGTGTGTCAGAGAGACAGAGAGCAAGAGAGAGTGTCTCTGATATCCTCGGGGAAACACTGAGAGTGCTAGCTAGCTGGCGGAGTAGGTTTGTGGTGCAGTGTTAGTGTTAATGGAGATGTAAGCTCACAGGATTAGCACCCATAGGTAGCTGTGTGTGTGTGTGTGTGTGTGTGTGTGTTCTTGACAGGCAGGGCCTTTCTTTCATTACATTAAGGCCAGTGCTTCTAAATCATTTACTCCCTCTGCAGTCTCAGTGGTGTCGGCTAAGTGTTAGTAATCCCCATCAATACCGGGGTCTGCCTCAAGGCACTTTACTCACTACCACACACGCACTTACACATGTGCCCGTACGCACACTCACACACCAAAACATATGGCATTCGGATATGTAGACGCATTAACCTGTACACAGTTAATTGCAAACGAGTCGACAGGCTGCCCCGACACACGCCCACTTAGATAATTCAAAGCACGTCAAATTAGACAGCAGCAGTGCTTTGCCCACTATTAGGGTTAATGCATTAACAGCAAGCTGTCGCTCGTAGGTATCTTTCTCAGCACCATGTCGTCCCACAAACACACGAAGACACACGCAAGACAGCAAAAACAGATTTAACATGTATATACTCAAAGCCCGGTCTCCAAATTTGGCTGCCATGATTTCCCAAAGACTAGAATAAAGACTAGAATAAAGAAACATCCACTTAACTTTTTAGGCTACAGTTGATTATATAATGGGACGATGTTAGTGCTTGTCAGAAGCTGAGAGTTGATGTTACCTGAAGCAAAAAATAAATATAGAATTTGGAAAAAACAAAATAATAATTAAAAAAATGTTAATGGGTTTATAGCCATATCGCCCTATATTGAAGGTCAATTATTACAGTTATTTACTTGTCATGTTGAATAGTAGTTGGCCAGTTAAAAAGAGTGGTATGTTGTCTTAGGTAGCTCCAGGGGGAGTTTTCTAAAGTCTCTTGATGTCTTTGTGATGTCATCAGGGTTTCTTCAGCTTGGCCTTGAAGGCTATCCATTTGCACCGTAAAACTTGTGGCTGTGTAGAGCTTGAAAGACGTAAGCAGGAAGTGTCTAATCAAAGGCTCTATTAAGTTGTATTGTGGGAAATAGAGGATCCAGAGGTTTTGAAGATTGGCCCATAGTCGTGCTTTGAAGTTAGGACATGTATGCAGTTGAAATACAATTGACCTCTTTTGTTGTTTCAAGTCTGTGTCTTGTGAATGATGTTTTTATGATCATCATTATAAGGAGATTGAGAGCCAGCTTTTCTGGTTTGTGCATTTAATTCTGATCAATGTAAATCTTATCCTTGCAGCATAAATTGACGATTTAACATAAAAGCCTGCTTCCGGCAGATGCACAAAGACATTTTCCCCCAGTTCTTTGTGTAATAACAGGACTGGCCTGAGCAGAGCTCTACCTCAAACTCGTGCAACATCTTTTGTTGGACGCCACTAATGCTCTTGTGGCTGGTGTATAGCAGAATGTTAATGCCCATGGATTAGAGTGTGTTCTTCATTGGAAAATATGAACCTTGAATACCAATGAATTATATCGGAAGCAAATATTTAAGTAGTCATAGTGTATTAGGGTTGTTTAAGCATAAGAGAGGGAATGGCAATGTAAAGAAGCATATATGCTCATATGTGTGTCCTTCATTGCAGTATGTTGTCAGAGAGCGATATTTGTACCATATGCTTGCGTGCCACAGACCTCAGTGCTGATGACATGGCATGTATGTGCTATACATGCTCATGTTTGCACACAGATCGGGTAAACACACATGGACCGTGTGTCCGTGTGCTTGTTTTTTTTTTTTTTTCTTGGGGGCTGATTATGCTGGTTTGTCAGATCAAGTGGTGTGCAAACACACAGTCATGTGGGCACCTGAGAGGAGACAAACCCTGAGAGGGTTTGCGCCAACGTACACGACAAAACATCGAACTATATACAACCGCAAAATCTTATATGCAGAACTGCAGTCCAAACAGGGCCAGAACGAAAACATCTTACCTAACACACCAAAGTTGCTATACCAAATATGCTATACAGATATATGAAGGCTGTGTTGTCCCAATCCAGGGAGTGAATGTGATAAAATGGTAGCTTTCTTGCTGAGAAACAGGATGTTGGTGTAGCTCGATGCGCGTGGTCTCACATGGAAATCAACAGGTGCAGGTATGTGGATGCGCATCATATGCGAGTGTTTCAGTGAAGAGTAGAGTAGATGATGCAGAAAAAAATATATTTAGGAATACAATGGATCCCAACCTTGGTGCTCTTATATGCTTCTAACAGAGGGGACATGCATAAAACAGATGTTATTCGAATGGGCACAGAAACAGCCGCACACAAGGTCTCAGATGAGGACCTGTACAATATTGACAAGCAGCAACCACATGGGCAAGCAGCTCGAGCATCAAGCATGAACATTAACTCTTCTGAGGCAACATTCCAATTATGGATCAGAGTCGGATTCAGAAACTTGCATGGGCATAGTCATCATCTGGATCAAGGAAAATGTGGCCAGAGGAGATTATAGACATGCAGCAGTAGCGTGTCTAGAATCTTTTGACTGGGGCGGCCCAAGAGGGGCACTAACGTAGAGTAGAAGCATCAGAAGTGCACCCACACACAGCCGCGCGCAAGATACGTAATCCCGCCATACACAACACAACATGCAAATGTGATACTATAAAACTTCCATGTCTTGTTCTTTAAGTCCTCAAAAAGGACACCGCTGCCTAGCAGAGGACATATCCTTCTGGGTTCACGTTGGGCCCGCACAAGACAGCAAGCCATGGTCAGTTTTCAATATCCAACACATGAAAGTGGGAAATAATGCGATTAAGAGACAGTGAGTACATTTGAACCACAGGACACAGGACGCTTTTACATCTCAGTTAAAGCATGGTGCACGTAAGAAAGGCCATCACTCATTCTGGCTGCAAATTTACACAGTAGCAGAGTGTGAAAGTAATTCAATATGCTGATAGAAAACAGCTGACCGTAATTAGGGAGCTTACTGTATCGACGTGCCTGTTTTGACAATGGCGCGTATAGAATGAAACACGTGCTGGTTTCTTTTTAACCATTTGAGAGCAAACCAGCAGGGATCCAGTCATGCTGGCTTGTTTTGTACCTCGCTTTAGATCTCTTTTGATGGCTGTGCGGCACTAATGAACGTCGCAGGAAAAGCGGGCGCGGAGGTGAAAAGAAGGGAAATGAAAGTTGCCTTGGAAAAGACCTCGCCCTGGTCCTGTTGTTGGTTTCCAGAGGGCATTAATAATGAGCTGAAGGGGGACACTGATTAGAAGGAAGCCATACACTAAGCAGACCCCTGAAAGGGTGTGTTTGCTGACAAATGAGCAGGCACGCTCCATATTTGTACAACTGCGGCACACGCATGATCCTCATGAGCGCGGTGTGTTTTTGTGCGCATGAATAGTTTGGACTTTTGGTTGGTACATCACATAGCACTCTGTCAGATCTGAAAAACTGTCCTATTCAGCCCATTTTGCTCCAAATCCCAGTTTGAGAATCATATGTAGGCCAACATACAGTCAGTCACGAGACTGGTGTGCAGAAAAATAAAAAGGGTCGTGGGTTGACCCATGATTAAAATACTAAATGAACCAGGAGGCTCTTGTCATTTGCTTGACATAATTATGTTTGAATCTTGAGTAATACACAAGAAAGTCATATAGGAAGTCAGTTATGGGTTCTGTATGTTCAGAACGTACACACTGAACTCACTCCAGCATCAGCTCTGTGAGTGGGTCAAAGGCGATGATTTGTATGCCAAAGTTCCCCAAAGCTTAACTCTAAGTGAGAGAGCAGTGATTCAAAGTGATTCTACTCATCAAAGTTATTCCACTGAAATGAACTCATTTTGGTTAATTGGTTAAAAATGTAAAAAAGCTGCTTCTGGACAACCTATCTGTTTTCGATTGCTGTCTATTAATAATATGATATCATGCTCGGCACCGTGTCAACATAATGAATATAATCCGTGAATAAAATCCATTTGTTAAACTGTTTGTGAAATGTTTAACACATATAACAAAAGTATAAGTTATATATAAACAACCAAAGGGCGCGTCATGATTTTCCTACACCCAGCGTCATCACGGAACGGTCATCTGGTCAGAGACGTGGCGCCCGCACAACTAAAACTTCCTTCTGGGCGCTAGACGTTGTTTTCCATCAAACCAAAACAAAAGATTGGGGAGTGTACACTTCACGGTGCTAGCATGGCCGGCTAATTGATTTCAGGCCAGATCATGTTGCTGTGTAATGGAGCAGGCTAACGTGATGATGAAGCTGGGATGGTCATGGTGATGACTTTCACAGGGACTCCAGCCTCATTTGTTTGTTTGACAGGCCGCAGGGGTGTGCGCGCGCACGCGTTTCTGCATTTGGCATAAAGGATATGGATTAAGCTATAGAGGTGACAGATGATATGTTTACTGGAGAATGTTTGCCATCTGCACGATATTCAATTACAGGGTTTGTGTGTGTCACCGCCTGTGAATATATGTGTGTGTGAGAAAGACTGTGTGCATACCTTGTCATCAGCGTGTAACAGACTGTGTGTTAAAGCGTTACAGGCCTTTATCAATCACACAGAATTTGCCAACTTCCTTCCTTCCTGTCAGTATTTTGCCTCAACCTCACCCCTACGCTCCTTTGCTTCTTATTTTTTCTGGGAAGTGGTCCAATCCAAATCTAAACCAGTGCTGTCCACTGTTTACTGGAATTGCGACACAGCACAAATAAATACCTCAGTGTTATTTACAAAACAGACCGACTCATATACAATGCTGCCCCCAAACCCCGTCCCCAGTAAAAGCCAGAATCGGGTGGTGGAGGCAGGGGGAGGGGGGGTTGCGGTAGCAGTAGACTTGATCATGCTGACCATCACAGTGGTAGCGTTACATGGCATGGAATCTTGTGATGTAACGAGACTGCTCTCAACAGAGAGGAGAAACAACTCTGGTCATTCATACAAATGCCTACAATGAACTACGGTGATGTTTAGCAGCCATGCAGGCTAACGATACCAGTGAAATGATGGAAAAGGATCCAGGAGGGGCAGTTCAAGGATGAGAGCTACGAGTCTGAGCACCTGAAATACTGCTTAACAAGCCGCAGCAGCACTTAACACCATGACAAACTGTGTTGACATTCAGTAGAAGTAACACAGCAGGAACGTGCACTTGCAGGTGTATGAATGCAGCGAATCGCAGGATACACTGTGCCTGGCAAAAGTCGGGGTAGATTCAAATTCTTTGCCGCAGGGGTCCGCTGTGTCTGCAACCCCGCTGAGCTTATAAAGCGGTCCCGTCAAACAAATGAAAGGGCTCAGTCGAGTCATACAGAAGGGCAAAACATCATCATTTGAATATGGAGATAATGGCATTTCCAGACAGACAGTCGTTCATTTCATTCAGTTGTAAACATGAAAAGTGACAGAAAAGTCGCGTGAGATCAAAAAAAACAAAACAGCAGAGGTTCGCAAATCGTTGCTTAAAGTGGGCGTGACTGGATTGCCAGGGCATATCGAAGCTATCTGATTATCCAACAAGCAGTTCTAGGGAAGTATATTGGTGGTAATAAAGGTTCCCAAACCTCAAGAAAGTCGTTTTTGCAACTGAACGCCAACTCTGACAAAGAAAACTGCTCTTCATTTTCCATCTCCATCCTGTTTGGCTGACTGGCTGGACAGAGAGGCGTGACGCTGCATGCTATGGCGTGCTGTGTGAACAGCGGTGATGAATACTGTACCGTGCCTGGGTTCCTCTCGTGGGGTGGGGTGGGGGGTGGAGGGGTGGAGGGGGTGGTGGGGCAAATGAAGAGGATTCCCAAAGCCACAGCCTCGTGTTCCTGGAAATCCTCCGCAATCCCATTTGATCTTAACGCCCTGCCTCGCCTAATGTGTCCCTAAGCTGGCCTTATCACACCACAGAGAGAGCCAAAGGGGATAGACTGAGAGATGTACAGTCTCACTGCTAGCAGGTTAGGGTATACTTCGGCTTCTGCAGCACCTCGGACAACTTGTGCCCCAGCTGTGCCATAAGATCAGACTTTTCACGCACTCGCTCCTGCATGGTAACCAAAAGCATCAAGACCAGAATGGGACTAAGAGTGGTAGGATAGCGGGGGTGGGCAGAGAAATAGAGAGAGAGAGAGAGAGAGAGAGAGAGAGAAACAGCCAGCTGAGGTGGAGAGAAAAGCATTATACAACAGCCAACCCTACTCCACTAGCCTCTTCATTCTAAGCGAATAAATCCTCCATTATCGTGTCTCTCTCTTGGGTCTGAATGCAAGCATCTTACAGGGAATTAATCGTATTGGACGGAAGGGAGGGGAAGCCCATTTCATTTCCTCGTCAAGTTTGGGGAGAATTGTATTGGAAGCCAAGCGGCCACCTGGGACTGGCCTCCTGTCCTCTTTCCACTCATCTCCTTGTTTTTGCCTCTACAAAGCCATTTGTCTACTCTGTTCATCATAAGCGAGGCCTTGCTCCTCTTCTGTCTGCTTAGACCTCTCCGCGTCATTCTTCTGATGCTTGGTTCGTCACCACACCATCCTATGTCTTATTTTATGTATGAGTTTTACTGTTAAGTGCCATTGTGTGTTCTACAATTGGCTTGGCTTTACAACTCCAATCTGTTATGTGGCATTTGAGTCAACAGCGTGAATCCTTAGACCAGTCTGGACACCGGGGTGCAAAAGCAGGAGGGAGTCCGCTCGTAGGGGAGTGTCATTTCAGCTCTGCGTAAGACTGTATGGATCTGAATCCAACTAAAGCTGGAAAAGTCAACTTTAAAAAAAAAAAAAAAAAAAAAAAAGTGTGTGTGAATAAGTATGCGTGTGTGTGTGTGACCAGCTCGTGGCCAGACAAGCCTCCTCAGGCCTCTAAACAAGCACCATAAATTCACCCTCCACTTACCTGCAGTAAAAATGTCAGGAGTGAGGCTTTTATTGGGCCACACACACACACAGGCACGCATACACACACACAGAACGTACACACTGAACTCACTTAAGTCAGTAAATACACCCACCCTCACTCTCCTAAACACACACACACACACACACACACACCAGAGCCTTTTACTCCCTGTCTATCTTGCCATCCTCCATAGCAGTCGAGCAGCTCTACATTGATATTGACATGACACGCTCGGGGAGGTAGCGACTCCATGCTAACAACATTAGCCACATAGATCCTGTCACAGCCACTCTGTCACTTCCATAAGCTCCCCGTCCCCATGACATGGAAAAACAAAAATGAAATCGGAATCAAATAAAAGGGCGTAGTGTAAGGTGGAAACAAAATGACGCACCTAATGTCCAAAAAACGCCATCTTTGTCTTGACAACATCTTCTTCCACTGATGGACCAGGAATTTAAAAGGCATTAAACCAAATCCCCATGATTTAACTAATGAGTTCAATATCATTTCACATCCTTTAGCTCTGCAGTGCACCGGAGTCCGGCATCAGTTGCGACGGATTTCAGGGCATTCCAAAATTAATTTCACAAGTTATAATAAGTATTAACAGTCATGGCTATCAGATTTAAATTACTTTGGCTAATTTAAGATTATTTTTGGTTAAAGATAATACTTTAAGATGAATTAGAGTTCAAATCATAAGTTGTCCAACTTTTGATTTAAGCTCAGGCTAAACGGATAGGGTTAGGATTTGGTAACATTCAGTCCTCTTGCTTTACAGTCTTGTAAAAAACAATGACACGTGTTAATATACATAATCTTATATTTTGTAAAGTTACGCCTGTTTGTGAGATGGTTTCGATGGGTCATAACTGCTTTAATATCATGCTAGAACCTAAAAATTACAAAATTCCCCAGGCTTCCCAAAACAGTTTGGGCAATTCATTAAAATCCCCCCAAAAAAAGCGGTTTGTTTTCATCTCAGTTTTCCTCTCCAGACTCTCTAGACCTCTGTTGTAACCATTTAGCCTGCAAATGATGCACTCCTCAATCAGAGTGGCTGAGGGAAGAAGGGGTGAGAGCGTGGGGGAGAGCGAGTTTTAGACTGTAGACTTAGAGAGTTTTAGACGCAAAAACACCAAAAAACCTGAGATGAACTAGTGTCATAATATTTACCAGCAAGATATATCAAACCATTTATGTGTTTCAATTTGTGTGTGTGTGTGTGTGTGTGTGTGTGTGTGTGTGAGAGAGAGAGAGAGGAACAGACATAAAGACAGACAGAGGGAGAGCGTGTCCTTGTGAAGATGTAACCTGCCAAAGCACCAAAGGCTAAAGGATGGTAAGTATGTATGTTCCCCCTCCTCCTCCACAACATACACATACACATACACAGACATGAAAGAAAGCGGCGAACAGTGGTGTGTGTGTGTGTGTATGTGTGTGTATGACACATCTGGGAGTGTAATCAGTGGGCTTCTTTCAAGAGCTGCCAAAGCAAACAGGCCAATAAGGAATCCACTTTACAGACCATCGATCTCCGCTAGCCACAGCCAACACAAACACACGCACACATGTACACACACACACATATACACACACACACACACACAGAGTCAGGGATGAGCAGGCGCATGCACACGCGGACACACACTCACAGAAGAATGGCTAGATTCACATACAGCACAATATCCACCTACCCCTGAAGTAATGCAAATGTGTACACAGCAGGATGACAGACGAAAACACGTGTGAACCCACGTACATACAGGATGTCCTGCAACCAGGGACACACACACACGCATGCACACACTCACACACACACACACACACACACACACTTACACTACATAGCGTTGTGCATTACTTCAATCTGAAACAGGCAGAATAATACAAGATGGTGTCATTTCTCCTAAACAGAACAAGGGCGTGCAAAGAGCTGCTACTGGTTTACCTCTACTGTAAATATTCAGAACATAACACACACACACACACACACACACACAAGATGTGTGTTTTCAATATGTGTGCAGTTTTTAGTTGGAAACAAGTTGAGCATGAAACAAGTAGAGCCTGATGGATGTATTGGTTAGCCAAGATTCACTTATACATATCGGTGTCGGCCTAAGTTTGTGATTTGTAAACAGTTTGGTATATAAATTACAAAAAATACTTGAGGTAATGGGTGTCATTATGTTACATGAAACATATTCATAGTGTTTTAAATGATGTCAATAATAAAGTCCTTTGCAAAGTCATATGGGTGCCAAAGTAGTGCACAATTCACAAAGCCAATGTCTTCTTTAACTCCAGCTAATTGAATTATATCTGTAGTTTTCACTGTAAAAAATAAGTACCTGTCAACAACAACAACAACAACAACAATACAGTCAGGTTGAATATTATAGCATATTTTCATATATTCCTGTAAAATTGTGATTCCCCAAGTCAGTTATTTTACTGTCTTTCTCTAAACTGATTAATAAGCTCACAATTTACTATTTCCATCAAAACCGATATTTCCTGACACAATAAAATTAAATTAGTTTAAAGTGATTTTCACTTGGATTTTTAGGACTAACCACCACTATTTCTGAAAGATTGTGGCCTCAAATAACTTGTCAGTACAATAAAGGGAAAGGTGTGTAGAAAGCTCATGGAACAGTTGATAATGCAATAAGTAAATAAATAAAAACTCTCAAATATATATATATTTTTTTAATGGGGGGCCCAATTCACAATATTCCACTGACCAGTTGAGACCCAGGACATCTCATCCAGCGATTTAATTCTTGTGCAAACTAATCCTCGGCTTCTCTGGATTTCCTATTCCCCCCCAACCAGACGGAGGGAAAAAAAACAGAGAAAACAAATAAACAATAGAAATATTGTTATGGGGAGCCTTTGAATGATTCAGAGCATCCCGCACTGAGAAGCCATCAGTGTCTAAAACACTTCCAGATGATCCTCAGACAATAGAGGGAGAGAAAACAAGACCGATACGTCATCCATTTACTTTGGGCCACAGTGGTGAACAACAATAAATCCTGGAGGGGCAGCAGGCATGCACACACACACACACACACACACACACGCACACGCACGTACACACACACACAAGTATGTTTGTTCATGTGCATGTGTAGTGATCTGGAAAAGGAAACTAGATAGATTGAGCTGATACGAAACTGCATATACTTGAAAGCCAAGATATAATGCAACCCACCAACAGGTTGTTTTCACAGTGCGTATACACACACACACACACATAACACTCACACTCTCTGATGTGCGCACTCATACATGTACACGCACGCACACAAACACACACACACACACACACACACACACGGCTGCCAAGTGCAGGAGACAGCCTCCATTGAGAAAACCAACGAGCTGTGCCTCTCCTGAGACTGCAACACACACACACACACACATTCACTCGCACACAGAAAAGAGACACACACCCGTCCTATCACTGGCAGCATCAGAGTGAAAGTCAGCGGCTGTGACAGAGCTGTGAAGGCGTGCTGGCAAACACCAGCAGTTTGCTGCAGATTCATGATATTTACTTCCCTTCATAGACACTAAATAGAGTGAAAACCTGTGTGTGTGTGTTTGAGTGTGTGTGCGCGCGCGCGTGCAGAGTGGTGTATTATCTCAGGCTAAATTTAAACCAGATTCAGACTGATTCACATGTGTTTTTATAGTAACAAATAATAGATCTGATCTGCTCAGTGTTGTCCACCTGTAAATGATGGCTAGAGTTTTCTTTAACTTTAAACACACCAGAAGTGATCAGTGTTTAAGCAGAGCTTGATTCCAATGGGATATTTGATATTCAGACACATGGACATGCATGGTTACTGTAATATTTACAGGTTTTAAAGCAGAGACTAGGTTTGGTTGAACAAAAAAATATCATATATAATAAATCAAATATAATATAATAAATCAAACACTTTATATAATCTAATATGACATGTGTTGGTCTAGATTTTGTTCTATGCTATGGATGCATTTGAGTCACACATGATTGCATTCTGACAAACTAGGATCAGGCTACTGACTGCTAATCAACCTCGCACTGATAGCTGCAAGAAACGGAGGATTTGGTTGCAGGCTAACGAATGCAAAATTGACTCTAAAAGTAACTTTAAAGCGTGTTTGTTTGAACAAGTCTGGGTAACACATGTAAAATGTTGCACCATAGTATGAATGAAAAAAAATGCACACGCGCTTCTGTTTTCCTCCCTCCTACCGAACACTGTAGGTGCTACAGGGTCACCTTGCCTCAAAGAGCTGTGTATGCAGACAGATTTTTTTTTTTTAAGTCTGACTTTCAATGCACTCATTAGTCACTAGTCTGGTTTTCATAGCTTTTTGTGTGTCCCATGGTGGTCTCAATGTGTTCAGAGGGCTTTTCCATCCTGACGAGAATACAATTGGTGGGGTAAACAGTGGATGCTTGAAGTTTTTTATGGTACTGTAATGTGAGGTTTAATATGAAGGAATCATATTTAATATACTGAAAATGAGTACAAAATGTTCCCTCGGGAGGCATCTTTGTTTTACGGCACATGTCTAATTTTAATACCACTTCAATGACACTTGCAGTGTGATGTTGAGACAAAGGACTCATAGGCAGTGATGTCACTTCCTGACAGAAATCACTGGACAGAAACAGAGAATGGGGAGACATGAGAAGATGAAAAAGGCCAGCAGGGTGAGGTAACCATGTGCAGATGGAACCTGTGTGTGTGTGTGTGTGTGTGTGTGTGTGTGCAGGCAGCTGCAGGAAGGATCCTGCTGAGAAAGAGCAGGACGTCTTGTCATCCACTGTGGCCTCAACATCAAGACACGCTCATGCACACACAAACGCACGGATGCGCAAGAACACACACAAATACACACACACACACACACACACACACACACATCAAAGGGTGTGTATCCTGTGCCGTTCCAGTACTGTGGTGGAGTGGGGCAGCAAACAACAACAACAGCGTCACACACACACACACACACACACACACACACACACACACACACACACACACACACTTGGGCACACACACACTCGCACACTATTCTCTGACTCACTCTCGTAGACACACACGCTACACACATATACAGTATAATCAGTCACATTCATACATCTAAACAGACACACGCATACACATTCTCACACACACATATACATACACACTCACACAGCCCACATAATGGGCCATTTCAGCACCAAGACCACAGCTAATACAGTAAATGACAGGGAAGGACTGGGAGAGAGCCAAGCTAAATGTGACACTGATTTTCTGTTGTGTGCATGTGTGTGTGTGTGTGTGTGTGTGTGTGTGGGTGTGTGTGTTTACCGGCCTGACACCATGACTCTACAGGCTGGGGCCCAGATGCTGGTGTGGCCACTGCGTTGTTTGGTTCACTGTCCCGACCTACTATGACACACACACACACACACATACACACATTCAGGCTCACACACATAGACACATGCACGGAGCGTTGTCCTTAAACAACATGGCTGCGGTGTTGGAAACTCTGACCAAAGTGTCAGTGGAAGCATCAAAGCAGCGTAATGAGAGAGCAGAGAAAAACCAGTCAACAAGGCAGCTCACACCAGTCCAAAACACAGAGATACAGTCCACCAACCAGTTCACTGCACTGGGGAGGGGGGGTGGGGGGGTGTCACATGGCTTGGTGCGTAGCATGGTATGTGTGTGTTTAGGTGGGAATGATGGGGTGAGGAGGTTAGACAATTTGTCTTGTGTATTCTTAACTACTGGTCCGACTGCAGGGACAAAGTGGTTCAAATTTAGATGCTCTCTTTTGGAAAGACCAATCCTGTTGGCTATCTACTACAATTTTGATTTTGAATTTTGTCAATTTTATCACCACGTTGTGGTTAAATGCAGCTTTTTTTACCCCCCCAATTCTATCCAAAATGTCATATTTTAACAATCTGTTGTTCAATCTTTTTTTTCCACCTGGTGATGCTGTTTTCTTCTAACCATGACCGTGGTTATTCCCTAACTGTAACCAAGTGATTGTCACTGAACAAACTACGGCAAAGGTGCCCTAACTACTGGTCCCTGCAGTCAGACCAGTAGTTAAGAATACACAAGACAAAGGTGCCCTAACCTTAACAAAGTTGTCCTTTTAACCAAAACCACGTTACCCTAAGCTTAACCAGGTTGAAGCTAACAATATCTTTACCATAGTTCTATAAAATCAGGAAACATTTTTTATTTTTGAAACCGTCCTGTTAACCTGTCGATCGTAGCTTGAGATCAGAACGCTTTTATATGTTGTGAAAAGCATGGACCAATATTGCTTTTACAAACAAACCGCCTATGGATGAAACAAGCACTGTTAACATGGGCTCATGTGGCTCAGCAAGTAACTCATTCATTTGACAGTTTGTGTTAGCTTTTATGCTGCTGTATAATAAAATCATATGCAGCATCAAACCCAAGGTTCATATCAAGGATTGACAGCGATGAGGCCTGGGTCCACCGCTATGACACAGAGACCAAAGAGTGGTATTATCAGTGGAAGAGCGTTCACATATCACCACTGATGCATGTCAGGTGAAGGGCGTGACCCACAGTATGCTCGACTTTGTCTTTGACATTCAGGAGTCTGTGCGGAGGGAGAACGTGAACCGTGGGACGATGGCACTGAGGTGTTCAGTCGCGGCGACACACTCACTTGGTGACATGTGACATCTTCCTTTCCCCCCCAAAATGGCATTCAAGCCAAAAGGTCACTGTTAGAACACAGTGGAGGAGTATCAGCGCAAACTGAAGTGGCGCATTTATGAACATTATAAGCCGTCAAAATGGCTCAAATAATATTTTTAACATTTATTTTTAAGTAATATTTATTAATTATATTTATTTCTGAAACCATTTTGATGCATGATTAAAATACTCAAGCCAATCTGAATATGTATGAGAATATCTTTGTAGGAAAATCATTGATAAAATGGTATTTTATGAGAAATGTTGATAACACGTATTGAATAATTATTTATTTAAGTGTGTGTGTGTGTGTAAGTGTGTGTGCATACCATCTCTGTGCATGTATGTATGTGTGTCTCCAGCCCCAGTACCCATAAATCAAATATCCTGCCGTGCATGTGCCTCCACCCCTGCTGTGCAAATTTGTCCAATTAGCCACGGCCCCCGGGGAGTGTGAGCGTGCAAACTCAAGCGCGCGCACGCACACACACACACACACACACGCGGGCCCCCAGAATCCAGTGTGAAATGGGCCTCTGCCACAGTGTGAGGATTAAGCGACAATAAAATGCATTTCACGGCCACAGTGCTTTATAGGGCTGGCCTCCATAGAGCTCTAGCCAAAACACTGCTTCTACTCCGCCCCTTTAATCTCTGCCTTCTCCACCCAAACACACACACACACACAATAAACCCACACCCTGGGAGAGAGCGAGTTGAATCAATCAACACCCTCCCCAGCGACACTATGAACTGACCAAGATGTTTTCCTAAATGAAGCTGTACACTCCCCTCTCTGGCAGCAGACTGTCAGTTGGCTGTCGTAAACACACCAAAGCCAATGTCAAACTCCGTGTTCTCAAGCTTACGTCTTAATCATAAGAAGATGACAAGTAATTACACTCCTACATTTTGAAATAAGAATTTGCCTTTTTTCTTAAAAGTAAAATGGTGACAAACATTATTTAAAAGGCTACACACATATTTCACTTCTAATATAAATATGACAGCACTGAATGATTATACAATAGTATCTGTATTAATGATACTACGTAAACCGTTAAGTTAAAAAAATAAACTATACCACACTGAAAGTATACACGTTCATAGTGGAGACCACAAAGGGAAATATGGAATTTAGTCCAAATTCAAGATGATTACAAGATATACTAGTTAATTACAGTCGAATTATAGAAGTTGTGCAATTGGACAGCAATAAAAATACATTCAGAGTAAGGGCTATGTTAAGGCCCGTACTTTCTACCTTGAGGCCTTAATTCTTCTTCTGCATTTATACAGAGGAGCTTTTGCTATAGTCCTGATTCAGACATTGCAGCTTGTAGTGGATTGGCTGTTTTAGGTGATGTTAAAGTGAACTGAGGCTTTGCTAAAGAGCAGCCGGCGATAGAGTGAGATTTACTTTCTAACGCCATAAACGCTGTAAAAGGATTGGAACAGGTTGTAAAAGTCAAAAATTCATTCATTCAAGGATATAAAAATGTAAAAATTGTACATGATTTTGTCACTCTGGTGCTAAAAAAAGCAGAAATACTGTAGGGTCCAACAATTCAGATCTACAAACGGCCACGCTGGCTACAACAACACAGAGTAAAAGACTGTAAAATGTTGATAGGCTTTAAAGAAATCTTGTCAAACCAAGAAATATGCACAACCTCAAGTGAAAACCAAGCCCTAAACCTAAAAATGACACTGTGGCCCCGGGATTTACACGGAGCGAGAGCTGTCAGACGTAGACAGGAGGCCTCGTGCCACATGAAAAATCGAAGAGAAGAATAAATAAACAGTAACACTGGTAGATGCAGTTGTGCCATAGAATTAAAAAGAGGAGTTTTACAATTTTGTTTCGTTTCAGTGACATTTTGTGCATTAAATAAACCTATACCTAACATAACAGACGACATTGGATGTTACAGATAGACATTTTATTAGCTACTTTCCTGGGCTCAGGCCCAAGCTACACCTCTGATCATTAGCATGACATATGTCAATGTGATTTTAAACAGAGGTTTCATTTACGTCTGCAACTGAACACGGAGGTTTTGGTTTCAGTTTTGCTCTGTATTTATTCGTCTCAACGGTTTCCCCCCCCAGATGTGTGATCAGTTAAAGCAGAAATGAAACACAAGCGTACACCTATATTTTCTGTTTCTTATCACTCAGCTGCTTGCTTGTTGCCCTGCCGCTTTCTCTGAGGTCAGCATATGATTGCATTTTGTATGTGTGTGTGTGTGTGTGTGTGTGGATGTGTGCCGATGTGGATGCAGACAGTAGTCCTGTGGTAGTGCCCAGGGTTAAGGCTCTTATATGGCGGATAATCCAGGATAGCCGGGGGGTCTTAACTCACCCCTCCAACACACAGGGTGTCACTGGGTGGGAGGGGCGCAGGCGGAGGTGTGAAAGGGAGTCCAAAATCTCTCTCAGTCTATCTTTGCAGCCCATGTGCTGGACACTGCTGGCTGAAGCCGGTATGAAGGTAAAAGTGTGTAAAAAAAAAAAAAAAAAAAAAAAAAAAATTACAGGTGAGTGATGGAGCAGGTATTTGTGTTGATATATGTGTGTGTGACGCTTTATGGACTACGTTACACACCATCTAGACATGTAAAACTCATTTAAAGCTTCTCATTCTAGGGTGACAGGTGAAAGAAAGTGCAGCTGATTCATAAAAGTGAAAATGAATGGAGACAGTGGGAAATGTGTTAATAGGCTGAGGGAGGTACATTAACAGAATGAATAGTGTCATGAAAGAATGACATGGGAGAGAAAAAAGGTGGTTTGATCCAAAGAGGTAATGAGATATGGGTAAATAAAAAAGATGGCAGGAAGTATACATTAAAACAAGCAAAGAAGGGGGAAGAAGGATACGAGTGACAGAAAGAAAAAGAAAAAGCAGAAGAAAAAATAAAGAAGGTGAATGTAAAGAAACAAAGAAGGAGTGAGGGATGTCAAAAAAGCCTGTCACTCGTCACATTTGCACTGGTGAACAGGAAGTAAAACAGAAAAAAAACAAAGGCAGGAAGGAGAAAAAGACAGATGGAAACTCCCTATCTGAATTTCGGCTCTTGTCTCTGTAGATGAAAAAAAAAAAAAAAGATTTTCTCTGTGTGTGTGTGTGTGTGTGTGTGTGTGTGTGTGTGTGTGGGGGTGTTTGTGTATGCGTTAATGTGTGTGATTTGACAGATCTGGCGGGAACGTTATCAGGCGAGGTAAATCGGCCTAAACCTGGTGCTAATGTCTTGGTGGGGGTGTGGGAGAGATTAATAAGGACCCGCTCCAAAAGGGCTTTAGCTGCCCCGCTAAGATTCTTAACCCGCCTAACCTCACCCTGGCGCCGCCGGGAATCCAAAATGTCCCTGAATGTTGACGCAAAAACACTCACATGAGTTTCATTTTCCAGCGTATAATCAATCAGACCTTCTGGGTTTGCATTTTTGACTTTCGGGCAGTCGCACTCATTACGCAGTCAGAAAAGTTGCAGCTCGGAGAACAATAAATATTCTTGTATACAGCGGATTGTGTGGAAACTGCTCGAACATTTATCTCGCCCTAAAAATCTAGCTTCAGTACTAATAAACTTAAAGTGGCAGTTAACTGGCTACCTTCCAGTCTTGGGATACGAGTTATGCTGTGTACTGACCTTTCTTTATAAAGCTGCGTGTTCAGAATTCTTATGCTGGGGTTAAGTATGTACTGTACTGTTGGTTTTTCTACTTACTTCAAGAGTAGGTTAGCTTTACTCTCTCAGGTGGAAAGATAGGACAAGTGGCTTCCTGCAGTCCTGAGATTAAATAGTTTTATCTCAGTAATTAAGTAGGATGACATTTTTATACTACCACTGCAAAACGTCTGACTTTGACACCAAAGACAACCCTCCCATCAGTATGCAGCCCATCTCTTAGCAACATTCACTGTTGGAATCTTTGAACTTTGAACTTTTTTGACCCACAACCTTTCTCCTTTTCAAGCTTTTAGTTGCCTAAATACAATCGTTTTCCACGGCAGAGCCAAAGTTCTCAGCAAAAAAACCCCCAAAAAACATGCCACAACTTCAGCTAAAAACCAAAAACTCAAGTTGCTGTCAACTATTTTTAATGTTACTGTTGTTGCTTTGTTCTGTGGACTTAAAAATCACTTTGAAGACTTGGATTAACCAATTTACATACGTGCACCACTGTCGACTGATGGTCTGAGTTTGGTGTTTAGTACTTCATTACTCCGTTAGTGTCCTTGTAGTTTGATTTGCACGGCTTGCATTCACTGTGGAGCATTTAGACTTTAGTGAATGCACTTTTACGCTGACGATACAGCTATATTTTTAACATAAAATATTGGTTTAATCTATATCTGCTATCGGCACAAAACCTAATGATACTACTAATGCTAATGGAGACATTATCAGGTGACGCAATTAATGACAGTTTAACAAGGCTGTGGTTAAAATACTACAGGATATGTCAGAACAGTAGAGGCTTGCTAGTTGTGGAACACATAACTATTACGGCTATTGATTCCCAAATATTACCTTTCTTATGTATAGCATTTCCTCTCTCATGTCCACAATATCAACAGATGGTTTTTTTGGTCTGTAAAACTGCACATTTGTAGTTGTTATTCTGGTGTTTTAAACCTTGTTTTGTCTGACCGTGTGCCTATTTCACTGAGATTCATTAGTTTCATCTTATCCCATCTTATGCTAAGTACCTGTCACGGGATACGGGGGGGAAGTGTAATTTGGTGTAATTTTGGTCCTACGTGTTGTTAGCGGCGGAACGGGCCTAATCTGTTGGGTGGGATTGAGACACAAATCTGGATCATAATTGATTGCCTTCTGGTAAGGAGTGATAATCTTTGTATTTGGCGTCCTGCTGCTGTTTTTGTTATATGCGTGCATGGGACCCAAAGAATGAAGGCCAACACCAAAATGTTGGATATGCAACTGTTAATCATATATATATATATATATTTTATAATTTAATCATTGAACTTTATTTATCTGACTGGCCCTTTCTCTGTTTTTTCTTTCTCTTTTTTTTGCCTTATGTGACTTTTCCTATCACATTTCTTTCTCACTCTAGACCACAGCCGTGGTGTGTCCCCCCCCCATATTTTGATGCTGATTCATTACATCAGTCCATTCAAGCTTTAAGGATACCATGCTCTCTCTCTATGCTGGGTGATGTGGCTTATGTGTTTTGGTTGCCCCCTAATGAGAGATCAAAGCGTTAAGGTCTTGACCCTGAGAGGAGGAGCAGGGAGAGCAGCTTTGAATCTCCGCTCTACTCATAAATTCCCCTGTTACTGCACCCTCTGCTGCGATATACAAACACATGCAGACCTGCACATAGTAATAAGTTAGAAAAATCTCATTCTGAGTGTCTGTACTTTGGCTGCATGCACAAATGACGACAGCACTGGCAGTGGTAATTCCAGCAGAAATGACCACAATAAGTGAAATTACCTCACACGGCGTATTTTAAACCAAGTAAATCACTGTGATTACTCTGATCAAAGACTTTTTAACTGGAATATGATGTATTTGGTCCCATTTGCATGTTTTGCCTGTTTATTGGTTAACACAATATCTTGCATGTCTTTTTTTTAATAGCTAAACATTTAACACATAATGAAAACTGCTGATTAACATTTTCATTCAGTGGCGCCTGCATGTGTTCTGTGGCGGTGTGGCAAAAAGACATCAAGTCCTCACATATTCCAATATCCTCCCTCCAGGATGGGGATCGATGTGTACGCCAGCACTTAGAGAGCAGACGCAGACAGCGTATTGTGAAGGGACTGTCAAGCCACTGACAAGCCCGTGGGTAAACACACATAGGACTATTCACAGCTGCATCATCACACATCGACATGTGCATATCAGGACGCGCACTCACACACATACACACACACAAATGTACCCACTCACACACACCTTTGACATGCAGACGCATCAACTGGGTGCAGGCCCTTGGCTCGGGAAGTGTAATATTTCAGTAATGTGATGGAGTTTGATCCAGGGTGTCCAGTGTCCCATAGAGCTGCTGTTTTATTAGCACAAAGAGCACTCAGGGGCTCTCCAGTTCACACACACACACACACACAAACACTCACTTACGCACACACACTCACTTACATACGCACACATACACCCTTGTCTGTACAGGCCGATAACCACAGCAAGCTTTATAGACTACACATGGCTACGGAGTGTCGACTGTAAAACACAACCAGCAGCTTTCAATTGGAGATCACCATCAAGCGCTGATGCCATTAGCTATCTGACAAAGCCGCATCCTGCTAAGGTCCATTCCCTGATTTAATACCGATACCTCATCAAACTTCCTACCACGCTTTAGAACACCAGAACACTCCTCCAGGATGTCAGAGACACTCACACTCACACTACTTTTGAGATTACTCTGTTATAGCATTATATAATGTAAGTTGTGTAAATGCATTACTACAATAAAGTTCATTTGTAAGCAAAATGTGTCCATATTAATCACTTTACTATTGATTTAGGTGGTCTTAACAAGTTTAGAAAAGACTGAGAACACATTCAGTTGACCTGACTCAATATACAGTCAATGTATTTATACTTTAATGAATTAAAAACAGTAGACTTCTGTGGAAATTTGTGCATATAAAGAAAGAATAAGAGAAATAAAGGGACTTAATATGAAGAATGTGTTTAGTTTGTCAAGACAGATATGAGTTTGTAACTTTATACTCTCCTGGCAATGCGTCGTATTTAATAACTTTGTTACATACATTAAAATAGATTCCTCCAAAGTAACTAGTTATTGTAGCTTTAAATGGAGCGGGAGTATAGCATTTGCTTCTACACATCTGGCACATTATTGATTTAATGTATCTGAAAAATGTGCATGAAAGGATTTGACAAGAAATATACTTGGTTAATTATTACCATTGAGAAGGCAAGGGTTAAATATCAAGTGCAACCTCAAAGACAACAGCAGCAGCAGAAGAGCAGCTGCAAGTTAGACCAACGACCTTCAGCCTCTACATGTCATAGACCCACGTAGCATGTGGCAAATACTGGAGATCCCCTGCATATTTTCTTGGTATGGACGAAACTTTTAACTTTTATGGTGTATTAAATTAGCACGACTTTTGGTTTCATCAAATCTGAGAAACTCCTTAACTGAAACAGCATATAGTATACATCTGTTGCAGTACAGTTTACGCTCAAGGCTCTAATCAGAAGCTGTATCGAGGCAGCTAGCTTTACTTCTTCTGCCAATGTCAAAGGTTCAGAGGGATGATGTGATGTGATGCCAGCCAATCACAGCCACTTTCAGCTTTCTTTGTTTTTTATCAGGAGTGAAAAGGTTTCCGTTATTGAGTAAATTACCTTCGCCCTAACCAAATTTAGTTATTACCACCACATTTTATGGACCTCTTGAACCACTTGAACTTGCTCCTGTGTCCGTGTTGTTTTAAACAAAATGGAAAGACTGAACCTTGGGATCGGCCCGACGTATCAGTTTGCACGGCCAGCTGATGCTCCTCACTGCGGATGTGAAAAAGGTGAGGACGTAATTTGGCTCCCAAAGTTTCTACAACTACAAAAACTGCCTTAATATTTAATTAGTCTGGGTATTAATGGGGTTTTACTGCTCTTTGATAGTCAACATGGTTGTTTCAGAAGCTTTTCAACCCCAACAAAAATGAACTCCTGGGAGAAACATACTATACTCATTATTCCAAATATTCTTGGGCTAATTGCTTTTGATTGTCAAACTGCATTGATTATGTAGAGACTGACCATATGGGCTAAAAGCTCTGACACAGGATCTACTCCTGCTGCTGCAGGGAGCTAGTTAAATCACAGCCGTTCCCCTGGCTATATCTAGAAAAAAAGTCAATGTGAAATTTGAACAACTCCATCTGAGTATATGTTTTTTCCCCTCTATTTTCCAATATTGATATGAGCTTACTATGCTCTTTTATAGAAAACACTATCAGGGGAGCATCACTAGCTGTAGTATCGACAGAGAAAGGACGGTCCGGATAATGCATAGACCGTGACTGCAGAGTGGATCATATTAACACATCTTATTGATGTGGCTTTTAACAGATATCATATTCATGCACAGCATGATGTGTGGAAATGGTCCATATGAACTGGTGATGTAGCTCAGAGTTTCATCTTGTGATCACATAATAGACTAATGACATTATGAAATCATCGTATTATGTGAATCATCATCATAAGACTTGCATTTGCTTTTCACCGACACCCATACAGAAAGGGCCAATTGGCTCCTGGGAAGCAAAGCAAATCAGAGGGAATCACCTCACACGGCTCACTCTTTCCACACTTTCATAATCCGAGCATACAAACAATTTCGGCACGTTTAAGCTAAACACTGCACTCGTAAGGAAAAGGGCACTCGGTTTGGATATGGGCTGTGTAAATTGTTTGAAGTAGCACAGCTTTTCATCTCGTGATTATGTATGACATGAAATGAATGCGTTATGTGAGTCATCATAAGACTTGCATTTGCTTTACAGACACCCATAGTAGTGGAAAACTGTGAATGGCCACGGTGTGCCCAAGAGAGGCTGTAGTCTTGTCACGAAGAAAAAGCCTCCGAAACAACATTTAGATTACACTCAAAGAGTCTCCTGAGAGCCCGGCTGATGAAATTAGTTGAGGTGGGTTATCAGCTTCTTATGGTAATCTGCCAGACCCTTGATTTTGATTTTCTCATCTCCATCTTTGGTACTGCTGCGGTGTTTACGTTTGTCTCCATCTGTGCTTGTGAGAGCTCATTCCTCCAGCTTTTTGGACTACACGTCAAACTGACAACACGTCAGTCAAACGGCGTATCAGGTACTGTGATGTGTTTCTTTTGGGTATTAGGTGATACAATCACTTCCTTTGAAGACTACCTTGGGTATCTGGGGATATCCTAGAAAATGGAGGTTAACATAAGGAATTAGAAGATGAAAATGTGAAGGATTATAAATCCAAGCAAACACCAGTATTAGCCCGTGTGTTTCACACAGTCCTGGGTATTTATAATGTTTTGCTTTTGGCTGTGTGAGTGTTTGGGGATAACCTCGGTACCATCCAGCAATAATCTCCTGGATGTTGAGAAACCCTAGCGATGACATGAGCCATGAACTGGCAGCGATACACCCTGACAGCAGACACAGCGCCCTCCATAACCCTTACAAAAACACCCCCGTCCCATGCTCCTGATGGATTAGCCCCTGTATATAGGGTCACGGAGGGATGGGCTCAAAGGCGAGGAGGGGGTCGTGAGGACAGAGGAGTGTCTGCCCCATCTCACCTCTGCTGGCCTTTGGGGTGGACTGTGATAGGATTGGACCTATCTGAGCCAGGGAGAAGATAATGAATGAGGGTGTATTATTTGTGTGTGTGTGTGTGTGCGTGCTGACAGTGCCAGGGGAACATGTGTTATTAATCTATCAGGCTGGGCGCCTGGGCCGTCATCGGGTGGACGGGGGTCTGGTTCCAAGCGCTCCGCACTGCTAGGATGACCGGCATGCTTGGCAGCTACCTGACCCCCCCCACACACACACACCTCCCTCCATGCTGACACACACAAACACAACACACACACATACACACTGACAAGCTTCCCCAGCGCTCGACACTTTAGACTGATTGGGCTAGCAACTGCAACAGCTGGCTGAGGATTAAGGCATGGCCAGATTCAGCGTGTATGTATTTCTGTGTGTGTTAGCGGGTGTGTTTGAGTGTGTGTTGCTGCAAAGGGACTGGCGGGTCCCTCTGGCACCTGTCGCCTAAACCCAATCCCTGCCCTCCTAAGCTGGGTGGATGAGCAGAGCCTGCTTCTCCTCTGGGACCCTGTTCTCCTGCCCCAGAGCAGTGCTGGGCTGAGCTGATGAGTTCAGCGGTGTAGCTGGGTATGCTGGGGGGCAATTGGGGGGCAAGCTCGGGGTGGAAAAGAGGTTCCAAACAGATGTTGGGATGTATCTCCTCTCCAAAATAACAACACCACACTGAGACCAAGCTGAAACAAGCTAACAAGAGACAAATTAATATGAAAACAAACATGTAAATGATACGTAAGTGAGACCTCCTCACCGCTACAACCCCAGGGCGAGGGTAAAACAGCTTGTGTGGATCAGTGTGCTATTAATGGGACTTATAACACATGAGGGTGAAAAGGGTCTGACAATTTTACGCCCTCATCTGTTAACCAGCATGAACACATATACTGAAATATTGGCAAGAGAACACACACACACACACACACACACACACACACACACACGCTTCGATCACAGGCTCGTTCTGGTGAGACGGGGCAGTACCCGGCTCTCATCACCCTGCCTTTCAACCGTTTGATGACTCTATTTCCTGCAGACACACACACACACACACACACACACCTTCATCTGCCTTCTATAGACTCAGCTGCTGCATTCTTACACGAGAATCATGTAGATGACAAAATTAAGAGTTAAGATCATGATATTCTAATAGTCTGTGATCTATTCTTTTGTGAGCAGAGGACTGAACTGCTTATCAAAGCAAATGTACTTTTAGTCTTTTAAAGATTTTTTATATTTTCGTATATAATAATAAAAAAGACGTTGCAAAGAAAACCTGAGTGCAGAGGCTCATTTTTATGATTAGTAAGATACCTTTTAGAGGGTACTTTGCATTTGTTCAAAGAGAGAGCTGCTTTCTACTGTCCGGACTTTCAAACCGTAATCGAAGATGTCCCTGCAATTGTTCGCCTCAAACGCGTGACGAGAAGCACCTGCTCTGACGGCGGTGTCAAGGGTGACAAGGGTGTGGCAAGAAGCAAGACGGGACATTTCTATCCTATATGAGTTGGCTTTAATTTGCCCTATAACTACATGTCTTTTATCTAAGCTTAACCGACAGTTGTATGGCAACCACAGGGGCATAGATCATAGAGCTTCTTTGAACTGTCTGCGCTAGAAGTGATGTTCATATATTAAGCCTTACATTGGAGCGGGAGAAAAGTGCTTATTATGTGATATGTGGCTTTAAGATTTAAGAAGTTTTTTAGTATCATAGCCGGTCTGACTGCTCCCTGTACTGTCGGCGGTATGTGGAGCAGTATATAAAGCCTACCATGACACGTTTATTACAAGCTGTGCAACTCTGGCTGATGCAAGTTGTCATGACGTGTACAGCAACTCGGTATCACATGTATCGCATGCGACTTCATTAAGTGAATGACAACAGCTATAAAGTTTCATTTCTGTCAGTTTTTATGATGTAGTTACAACTGCCCTTTGTCAGCCCCCTCCTATAAACTGTTGCCCCTGTTTGGTGCTTTAGGGTTCAAAGCTATGTATTTAATGGGCTAACTGCATGTCTGACACGCGAAATCAGACGTTACGTGGCGGACAACTGGCAAGTTAGCATGGGCTAGCAGCATGCAGAAATGCGCGTTCAACAACATTTGCGGGTCAAGTGATCTTGATTTAATCTATTCCTATTCCTACTATAACTTATCTCTATACTGTAGAAAAAAATAATCTATAGCTGGATAATGGGCTTTTCTTCATTTACAGCAACAGCACCCCGTGTGTTGAAGGTGTTTTCTCAACAATAATCCTCGGAAACAGAAGCGGTAACGTGTTTGTGTTTTGTCTGGAGTGAGAAAAAGAGACTTTAAAATTATTTTAATTATTTAATCACAATTTTAATTATTATTATTATTTAATTTCATTTAATTTATTATGATCTGTACAATTTACACCTCTGTTTGGGATAGAAAGGAGTCCAAGGGACTGTGGAGCATGCTGATGTATCAGATCCTGTGCATCCCAAGATGGACCAGTAAAAAAAAAAAAAATAAAATGAAAATAAAAAGCTTAGTCCCAGTTCTATTCTATATAATAATAAAAGTCTACAAAAAACCAATATATTTTATGGCTTGGCAAAGAAAAGCATGTGATTTGTGCTCCAGTCAAACTTCACAGACCTTTTTGGTGCACTGCACTGTAGGACGGGATTGCCCATCAACAGCATATTCAGAAATCATCAAATGAATAGAGCCAATGTCCAACGTGAACACGCCACATCTCGACTCCAGAATGAGTACGTAGTATGGAATTGGGACATAGCTACTGAGTGTACATAACGGTAAATGTAAATGTGCTTTCATGAGCTGCCTATACATTTGTACATTGACTCACTACTGCGTGACAGTTGCAGACATTAACTTGTCTGAAAAATTTGAGGATTATCGCGGATTACGAAACAACACTGCATGAAATCTATTTTTAGTGAAGCGCCCTGTGCGCTTTTGTGTTCTATGTGTACGCCACAATGAGGTTTAGTCATGTTTGGCCTTCCTGTGAAGTGTGCTGCTGCTGTTTTGCTATTGGCTGGTTTAATCCACTGTGTATGAATAGGTGTGTGTGTGTGTGTGTGTTTGTGTGTGTGTGTGTGTGTGTGTGTGTGTGTGTGTGTGTGAAGTTGGGTCTGGGCAGCTCAGTGTGATGGAAAGCAGATCCAGGTTCTGCTTCTTCTCACCCAGCACTCACAACATCTTCAAACCAGAAACACACACACACGCACACATATACGCCCGCACATGCAGGTAAGCAGGAAAACACAACGCAAAATCACACACACACACATAGACTCACGGTAATGCATGGACTGACACACACTACTGTGTTCGAGGCAAGAGTCCTACTAGCACACTCTCACTTTCTCTCTCCCTCTCTCCCCCACACACGCACACGCACACACACACACACACACACAAACATATACCTACCAGTGTCTCCAACCCTGTCAGGCTCTTTGACCAGGGTTAGACTGCGTTACACCTCAGAGGAGGAAAGCTCACTTTTAACACAACGTCTGGCTGCGCTGTCCGGAGGAATAGTCATTAAGTGAAAAAGGATAACTCGGGAAAGACAAAACATTCCCACGCACGCACGTAGGAATTTCATAAGATCGGCGGGAGTGCTAGGCGAAGCTGTAAAAGAAAAACAGGGCTTTTTCAAAGGAGGCTTGCCCTGAACACACTGGTACAATAATATCAGAGCGTGGCTATAAATGTCACAAGTTCAATTTTCACTCTGAGAAAAGAACACGGGGGCAGGTGGTAGTTTTAGCCGCAGTGATTTGCAGACTGGGGAGGGACGTTAAAGCGAGGTCACGAATCAACACTTTGGCTTTGTTGAATGGTCTTGTGAGTATCTATTAGGTAGATCATTGATGAAGTCTATATTTTCACTTCGGTAACGTCTTTTTAGCCGGATTTCATAGAAAACATAACCAAAACTATTAATGAAAACTAACAAAAGTGCTCTGTTCCGAGCTCGTAAATGTGTTTCAAATAATTTTTTTTTTTTTTTTTCATGGGATGAAAGGATTTTTTTTTTTCCCACCCTCCAATTCGTGGCACCTCGCACCGAACATCAGCAGAGTTAATGGCTTTATTCAGCTTCAGCAGCAACAGAAGCCAGAGAGAATGTGATGAATTCGCCTTATCAGGACTTCAAAGTCCAACATTTTCCAGCATTTGAGGAAGAGTGTGAGAGAAAAGCAGCCGGGCTTTCTGGCAAAGTGTTGCTGTGATGCCTCCACTTGATATGAACACACACGTCTGACTCATTCCGCCGGCCCTGAGAGTTCACCACTTGAAGGAAATGATTTACTTGTCCAAATCCTCCCTCTTGTTTGATCCCGTGGGGAGCTGGAGCAGAAGCGGGGGCGATGCTAGGTTACCAAAGTGTGTTTTTGCCATCCATCCCCTCCCTTTTCTTCCCTTTTTCGCTCCTCTGCTTAGGTCGGCCATTTTGTAATTTACGGCTGTCATAAGGCCCGCCGTCGGCTACGAACAGTATGGGATTATATGAAATGCTGTCCGACGGCATATTTCATAAGAAAGATCAAACACGCAGCTAAGTGATTTCTTTTTCTGAGGGCAATAACTTTTAGTGGAGCTCTTTGTCACGGCCTTGGAGGGGATGACTTTGCAAGACCTCAAACTGAAGTTTTCATTGCGTTTCTACGTAGAATCTGGAAGAAAAAAGGATCAGTAGCTTCAAAAACTAGAGCCAAAACTTACCAGACCCGATTGCTCTCAGGTAAATAAAAAAAAAAAGAATGGAGCACGCTTTTCCACCCCATCTTTCAAAAAGGAAATCTCGACTCCTTTACATATAAACATTTAAGTACAATCTGTTGATCTGCAGTCTGCTAAATCCACGCAGAGGAGAGGTCGGCAAGGGTCCAGTTAGGAAAAGAGAGACAGAAGGGGAGGATTACTCACCGAGCGGCTTTCTGTTCAACCTCATACAGAAAAAGAGAGTCTACGGCCTGCGGTGACAACGCTAACATACTGATGCCTAGTGAGTGACGTCTACTATTAGCTATTAGCTCGCTGACTTTGCCAATTTGCATGAAACACAAAATAGTGCAGGGCCTGATGGGAACGAAATCAGTATCCCAAATTAGAATCTCATCAAACATAGTATAGATTAATCCGCGGATTATTTCCTTGATTAACTGAGGTAGCCTCGCCTATTAAATGTCAGACGATCGTGAAACCTGTCACTGTTTCTAAAACCCAAGGTCACGTGCTATGCTCCGATGTCTTGTCTTGACCCACAAGATCTGTAGCTGGCTATCACAGAGGACTAAAAAAGGCAGAAAATATTCACATTCAAGAAGCTGTGCCAAGGGAATTCAGAGATTATCATCTTAAAAATGACTTTAAATGATTATTTGGTTATCAGAATATAAGAATATTCATCAGTGAATTAATAATAAACTAATCTTTTGTGTGGTAACCCCTCCAATAGGCGTTGGGATATCACTAAAAATGAAAAATGTCCATTTCATGGTGGCTATTGAGCGGGGGTTCTATTGCTTCAACAGCAATGTAATGTCTACTTGTCACCTCTTGTCATTGTTTGACAGAATTGTGAAATGTGCCACTGTGGAGTAACATCCGCTTCCTGTATGCTTTTGTTTCTTTTTATTTTTTCTTGCAACCACTTGTGGGAACCTAAGGTCTGAGTTGGAAACTGGGATATTTTAGTCTGGACCAAAGTGTTGGACCACCTGACTGTTCTGTTGCTGGAGTAGCTAAAAAAGCTTTACAGTGGTCGGAGGGTTTGTTACCTGTAGAAGGTTGGTCAGTCTGAGTTGGTCTGTGTAATAAAAAAAAACAAAACAAAACAAACTCACACACACACACACACACACGTTAAAAGGGACCTGCAACACGTGCACTCGTCCCGAACAAATACGAATGGAACAAACAGACTTTAAGCGGCCATTTTTGCAGCTAATGACGCGCACGTGAACAGCAAAACGAGGTCGATGAGAAACTCCAGTAGCAGTTCGGGCCGCACTGGTGTCAGCGCTGAGCAAACAGAGGCCAGTTGTTGACGCGCCAGATATATGAGTGTTATTCTTCCTCTGTGTGTGTGTGTGTGTGTGTGTGTGTGTGTATGTATGTGTATTCCTGCTGGGACTCCCCTTGGCTAAACCAAGCCTCCTACACCTTCACTTCCTCAGAACTCCATCTCTCTCTCTCTCTCTGTCTCTCCCCTTCTCTCTCTCTGTGGAAGGATTGATGAGCAGCCTGATTCCCTTCCATCCTCCCTGACTTTCTCACGGAACGGAGGGAGAAGAGGAAGAATGAGGAAAGCGGGGTCTGTCGGCCATCATTCATTCCTCTTCACCTTGGGAGTGTGAAAAAACCCTGAAATACTAGCACTGACAAATGCAGAACACGCAACCCTGCTCATGTTGTGGGAAGATATGCAGAAACGATGTCACCCGCGCGGGGGTTTACATACCTGGTGACTTACGACTATGACATCAGTTAGACCAAAGTTACAAATAACAACAATGAAATATTCTTTAACTTTGCACAATGCTTAATCAATACATTTGGTGGTTACATAAACATAAAGCGCAGCAGGGCCGTAACTACTGTAATATTCAGTGTAGAAAGTGGATTTTACATCATAACAAGTGAACAGTTAACTGAATAAATATTATATTAAATAGAAGTAACAAAGGGGTATATGATTGCATTTGGGAAGCCTGGATTCACAATCCAGAAATAAACAATATTTGGTCCAGGTATTAATCAAATAATGAATAAATGCACACCCCTTGCAGAGCAAGGTCTAGAGCACATACTGCCGGGGGTGGAGATTACTGTATAATGTATCATGTGGAAATAACACTGTAGAATTGGACAGTAAAATGTTTTGGAGGGGAGGAATATTATATAGGGGGATTTAACACATACTGCATATCAAAAAAGCCTTTTAACGTAGTGGTGCTACAGAAAAAAGGTCCCGTTTGAGAGCAACCTAACAACTCAGACTGATAGAACATGACTGGATGCAATTGTGTGATAGTTTTACTGGCTAAAACTCTGGCAACCTCGTGACCTCTCCATTACACGGGGACCTTGTGCAGAGCGAACAGTAAAGATTTTCAACCGGACCGCTATAAATAAATGTAGAAAATGGCAAAAGCTCATTTTGAAGTAGCAGCAGAATACTCAGCTCTCAACAAGAAAGCCCAAAAACGTTCTACGTGATGACACTGCACTTGCACCATGGTAACTGGGGGAAAGTGGTGTTTTGCAATTTGGGTGATTCGGCGCTTTGAGATAATTGAGCTCTTAAAAAGTAGAGATCGCTACACAGGAAAAAATGTATATATTGTACTGGTCAGAGAGAGTTATACTGAACAAAAAAACACTGACCTGTTAGGATCCATTGGATGGCATCGCATGGACAACATGGAAAAGACAAAGAGAGAGAGAGAGAGAGAGCACAGACTGGTTAGAGGACAGTTGGCCAAACAATTTCTCACCATGTCGGACACACGTACAAACGCGCTCGCGCTAACACGAGTGTGTATTACACAAATCATGGGCTAATTAGTCGTCCACTCCAGGTGGTGACAGTTTCACTCTGTGGGGAGCCGGGGCTGCCACTGTGTGTGTGTCAAGTGTCAAAGAGCTCCTTAGCACCTCATCACCTTTGACCTCATGGGGGCTTTCACGCTGCGAATAACATTAACATTGTATTGTATGAATACACACAGTCACACATATGTACCAGGGAAGAGTGTGGGGGACTAAGTGTCCTGCGTGCTATCAGCTGTACATTGAAGACAGCTGTCACTTTGGTTTGAACCTTGCTGAAGCTGAAATGAAATTAAAAAATGTCCCTTTTTAACCTTTTTAAGATCACACCTCTGATAACTCCTGTCATATATAACTTTTTATCAATATGTGCGACAATGTGGAAGCTTCACACTCTCCCACTCTTACTTCTGATAGGCTGCTGCTCTTGTTTTAGATTATGTAAATATCAGGCAGACTTCGAATATGCTGCAACCATATTTCATATTCTATTCATGTTATTTTATCTTTATGTTTTGGGAAAGAAATGGGACTATTAAAGGAAACGAATCGATTATTCAAAAGCCACCCAGATCCTTGTTCGTCTTATGTCAGCCCCTGAAAGCACACTGACTCCAAAACTTTGATGTGGTTACTTGAGCTTAATTGTTAATTCCTGTTAAGCTCTCCAGTCTTGATTTGGAATCTGTACAAACGTAGCAAAGACGAATTTGACCGCAGTCTAAAACTATCCGAGCGCGCTGGTTAGAGCCCGTTCCCGAGCTTTTATAGGTTTGTTTTAAAGGTGTCAATTATACTAGCTTGCAAAAGGCGCGGGCTGAAGATATTAGGGAAAAAAAGAGTTACGGGTCCCAAATGTGCCAGTGTGCAAAGAAGGAAACATGTCTTCCACTGGGTGAGAGTTTCCCTTCAGAGTAGCCAGACCACCTAGCACTGGGAGCCTGGTGACAAGAGCTTTGATTATTATGCCTGCACTCCCTGCCAGGGCTAAATTTAAGTGTTCCCATAAAGTCCAGAAGAAATAAGACTTGGGAATGGCCTGGCCTGTGCCTGTGTGAGAGAGGGGAGAACTCTGTCTGAGTGTCTGTGTGTGTGTGTGTGTGTGTGTGTGCATGTGTGTTTAGGGTCCCTTCTGGTCAGCGTTGTCGCACAGTCCGGGGGATAATAATAGGATGTGCTACAACTAACTGAGACTAAAGCCGGACTTCCCACGTCTCCCACTCGCTGGTGGCACTTGTGTTATTCTCTAAACACCAGTCGGTCCCAACCCCCCCCATCCCCCCTCCCTTATGCAACGCAGCACTCACACTCACATCTCTTGCTTCATCTCTCTCATTCAGCCTCCCTCGAGCATAAAGAAAACCGTAAGAAAGAGCAAGACACTTCGGGCAACCCCACATCTCCCAAGGAAATGTGGATTCCTTGTTTATCTTTGATTAAAAATAACTTTGGGAAGAGGCCGATCAATACTTTCCCTGCGACAAGACAAACAAGGGAAAAAAGAGGTTCTGGAGGAGGGGGAGGAGGAGAGGCAAGCGGAAGGGAGGGAAAAAAGCGTGAGAAATTTGACGACATTTAGTAATGTGTGTGTGTGTGTGTGTGTGATGGGTCGCTCCGAGTCATTCCCATGGCCTCATACAGTAGCCCTGACACTGCTACCAACTACTCTGATGTTTTAACACTGACAAAATGGCCGACGCGGACACATAATAGGATAGTTAAGGTCCTCGAGGAGATGCTGGGAGCCACGCATGCTATATAAAGGCCCGCAGAGGACGGGAGCACAGCGAGGTCATTCCTGCCTGTGCTTTCCTTGGCTCCCACCTCTCCTTTCAAAGGATCTGCTTATGGTTTCTGTCAGAGATGCACGTCCATTTTTCACCCCATTAACAACTATCATTACCAGCCCAACTGGAGGCTATAATTGGGCCAGCCATGGAAAAGAGTTGTCAAAACACAATTAAATTCCAAGCTATGGTGAGAGAGAACAGAGAGAAAGTGCTGGATGGCCGTAACATCATATTGCCGGCTTTGCTTGCCCAAAAATAGGAAAGAAAAACATGAAAACCATTATTTTACATTGGAAGGTTTTGGAGGGGGATTATATAGACGGGTGATCTGAGCTGCCCAAACGATAGGGCTACTGAAAACATAACAAATAATCACTCTCAGTGTCAGCGATGAAGAATGGACACATTAAAAGCCCTATCCAAGGATCAAAAGCCAAGATCTTGTGAGAGCCCTGATTTAGGAAAAACTTCAAATGCAGTCCTGGCCGCAGAGTGGCTACGAAGACAAATTATGACAACAGTACACAGATATCCGCGATGAATAAACTTCTTATTCTGTGCGTCAGGAGCAAGCATCAGCTGCTCGTAAAGAGGTCCATCAGAGCTTTTCGTGAAGGCTCTCAGACTGGGATATGAAGCCTGGCTTGACAGTATACATATTTATTCAGTTTCTCTAATTAGCCGGTGAACGTATTTGCTGTAATGCTTCCAGACAATCTGAATAAATAATATGAAAACAAATTTGGACTAAGATAAAATGAACTCCAAACCATCCAAACCATTTCTACAGAACAATTTCTTCAAACAAATCCTCTTGCTCAGTGGTACCACCGATGTCATAAATCATACCATTTACCCAATCTGGTGAATGGAATCTCAAAATATGGTCCACATGCTCCAGCCACAAGCCCTAGCCCGTACGCTAGCTTACGTTATAATTAGTGCACACATAATACGTTGCCTGCGTCTACTTCATATTGGCCGTAAAAGCCCATTAGGGCCCGAACCACAGAGTTGCTTGATTTTATGTTTGCTTACCCTGAAATACAGTCTCGATTAACCAACATTAACGTGTTGTGCTCAATATGGTTTTTGATGTGATATGTTGTAATTTATTTTTTCTGGTGTACCCCAATGACTTAACCTGCGTCGGTGGCTGCCAATGCTTCCCAGAGTCGCTGTCAGCGACTTGTTGCTTTCAATCACACAGCTGGAAGTACGGGCATATAAATATACTGCAGCCAGTTAAACCAAGTCATGAACATTGGGAAATGTCTGTGATTGTCGCTTCAGCCCTTAATCAAAACACAATATCTTGCGGCTGCATTCAGCCCGCTTTGTGGGCTACTGTCAGTGGAGGAATTGGTACCTCTCGCTCTTATTCCCTGATTTTCTTTCCTCTGTGACTTTGAAAATGAGTCCGGAATGTTCCAGAAAAAGCTTTCTAAGTTTGACAAACCTAAAATAACCACTGGCTGTTTTTGCAGTAATCCAAAATTTAGCTGTGAACATATGCATGTGCAAATATATATATATATGCAAATATGAGATCATGTCAAGTATGCTATGAGACTGTTAATACAATTGTCCACTGCTTTTGGACATGCCTACTGTACTATACACTGAAGGCTGACGACCGTGTCTACCAAACCATACAGTATTAACGGTGTGTATGTTGGGTGACATAAAGCAGAGGAGGCTGGGTAGTGGAGGGGAGTTGCGGGTCTCTCTGCCTCTGTAATCTGGCCTGATTTATAGAGGCTAGCCCTGCTCTCCCCTTCCACCTCCACACTGACACACTGGGCCTCCTCTGCTGGAGACAGCCTGGCGTCCACACAGACACACGCATGCAGACACACACACACGCACACTCTTAACACAGAAACGGCCACGCGCACAGCGGACACACAAACATACACAAGCGGGATCGTCTCTGTTGCGCAGCAGTGCACGCAACCAGACCACATGGGCCTGTTGCTTAACCAAATGAACACCAGATCCAGAAGCAGAAGGCATTTGAGCGCGCGCACGCTGTCAAAAGTAAAGCAGAATAGAGAATCCATCTACACCCAGAATTAAACTGTTTTAATTATACGATATATGAATAACGCCTCTGAGGAACTTGTCTGTTACAAAAACAAAAATATTACAAAAAATTGACATGACATGAAGGCACATACTCGACTGATGAATTCAAAATTTAAAGAAAGAAGAGCCAGAGCTCGGAATTCTCAAGCACAATGGTTAAAAACTGGCTAATTTGACTTGTTGTTGGGTGATGATGGCAACTGCACTTGACATGGTAAGATTATACTCAGAGTATAAGACAAAAGGGCCCAATAAATGTCCCAAAGCAAAGCCATCCAACTGTCATACACTTGTATTGTATAACTCAAGTACTGTAGCTTTGGCGTATATTCCTTGGGTTTGTGTAACTCTGCAGTCAGTCACCGGTATTTAGAGTGCTTTGATTGGTGGAAAAGCATTATTTAAACTGTTTATACCATGTTGTCAGAGTCAAAGGCCAAAACCTTGACAGGACAGAAAACAAATTGAAGCCGTGCAATAAGGGATAAAAGATTCAGAGGAGACACAATATTCACATGCATTAGTCGAGACTACAACACCTTTGTGTGTGTGTGTGTGTGTGTGTGTGTGTGTGTTTCTACATGTGTGTATACTATGAATCACAGTGTATGGACAGGTGTTTACAGTGAAGCCGGGTTATCTGTCTCCATTACACCACCGCTGCTCAGACTCCCAGGGCCATTATCTACTCAGACCTGCCTAAACACACACACCCAGAGACAGGAAGCCCCACATGCTAAAGTCAAGACCCTTTACACAAGGCCATGGCGTGAGCACATAATGGGCCTTTCTGGGGTCTTGGGGCTCTTGACGCAATCCAACACCCAAACAGAGAAGACACACACACACACACACAGAAAAAGCACCATTTCCCTCAACCACAGCTTTTCTTTGATCTGGATTAACGTCAAAACACCTTCACATACAGCGATTCATCATAACTTTGAACCTCTAAGACTCACTCAGTTCTCACTAATATTCCCTGTTGTTGTTGTGGCTAATGTTTTGAAGCAGAGCCACAATCTGGCCCAAGGTCAATTTAACATCCTTTTACAGTGGTCAGATGTTGTGATGAAGCACAGTGAGCGAGTTCCTTATCAGTTTTTGCAAACAATGTTCTGCCGAAATCCAGTTAATCCTCTGTGACACATGCTCTGAGTAAGATCAGATAGTACGCATGTGTGCCTAGGCTGGATTTGTGATCAAGTACACAAGCATTTACAGTTTGTTTACAGATTAGCCATTAGGCTTTAGTCATGTCACCCATTTCAGACACATGCCAGGGGTTCCTTCCTGAACGCAGGGAAGGAAAGCCCACCCTCAGATACTTGAACACTTTGAGATATGATCTTGTTGCGATCATTAACTGATTCCAAGATTTATTTCTTCCTTATTGCAGCTTTTTCACAGTTCCTCTGCCTGCTTTGTATACAACTGCTTTACTCACTAAATATTATTCCATTTTGACAAAATGCCTTTTGACAATTCCAACGGTCCTTACAGCCTTCAATCTATGTTCTACACCACTGACATTTATAGCTGGTGTTTTACAGAGCAGACAAACTCACATGAGCATAAAGTGTGGGAGAAGATTTGTGAACGCAGAGTTTGTCAGAAGAACAAGCACTGCTCCGGCTTGACCGGCAAACTTCTTTTACAAGCAAACATGTGACCACTAGAATAAGTAGAGAATTACGTCTTGGTTTGGCATTAGGGGAGGTGCAAATGGAATTTTGGTGATCCTGCTGTCGACATACTCCTAAAAAAAAAAAAAAAAAAAGGCATGTTCTCAGTGCCTCATTTTTTCTCATCTAGAGCAATCAAATAACCTTTATTGGAAGATGTGCTTAATTATGCTGGCATATGTTCCAAGCACTTTTAGCAGCTCTTAGTTTCTCACCATATCCTAAGGCGTGATCTGTCCTTGTAGACTACCATCTACTAGAAAGGCATAGCAGTTGGCCTTGTAGTGTTTTACATTACTGAAGAAGTTTCTCATACCTCATCTGTTTTAGGTATACTGTACAGCTCGTGTATTGCGTCATTTAAACTTGAGAGGGAATGAGAAAACATCACTGCCAAAAGACACAATGTCGCCACAAATGCAAATAACATCAACACTTTTCACACTGTTAAGGCCATTTTTTAATTTTTGTGCTGCAAGTACTCAAAGCCTGCAACCTCTCTGGCACAGAAATGTCAAAAATGCTCTTGAATATTATCTTCAAATACTGTCCAGGAGCAGTTTCAACCCAAAATATTCACATAAGCCGTCTAAAAGTCATATTGTTTGAACCCCTGCCTGTGTGGTAAGTGTGTGGGTGTGTAAACATTGTGGTAACCCCGGCCAGGTACTGTCTGGTCTGGTATATGAGGTGGTACCACCAGTCTCCCACTGTCTTTTAATTATGAGTGTGTGGTGTGTGGGGGGGGCATTTTAATGAAAATGAGCCACATCATAAAAGCAGATTTGACCAGGTTCATCCACAGTTCAGGTTCAAGGACAGTAAACACACAGATAATGCGGACCGTACCACTCGCAAGCGCAAACAGAGTAGATAACATTAGATTACCCGAAAATGCTTTGATCCCACTGAGTTATGGGGGGGTAAATGTAGCATCAAATACAAAGACTTTACATTATTAAAGAATACAAAAAATACATAGATTTAAACATTCGTGAAGAGCGCAGAGCAGGGTGTCCTTACACTTTCCTCACCTTATCCACTTTTATTCTTCCTGTTCTGGGATCTGCCTCTGTCTAACCATACTCTTTCAACCAAACTTTCCAAAACAACAAGTTGACGTTCAAACTACTTCGCAGGGTAAGTGGCCAGCAGTGTGGAGGTGAAGGTTTGAACGTCTCTCCCAAGGCTTTTTCATTCTTTACATAATTGTTGCAATCACGTTTCATGTGGTCAACCATGTGCAGCACGATGAATGCCTTCCAGAAGAGTCTTTTAACAATATAGTCTCTACCCTCTTTCTATGATGGTTGACTTTTCACAATGTCTTCTTGGGTAGATCTTCAGAACAACCATAAACACTTGTGGTTGGACAATATATCCTACCAATGGGTTCTTATCCACTATAACTTGGCTCTTCAGCCACTACTGGTATAAACATCTTTAGTGCATTCTAAAAAGCCAAAGATGTGTTGGCACAATGCTGAATTTGACATGCTCTTCCAAACAACAACTTCAAAACACCAAATGAAGGAGCCGCTTCTGGAGGAAAGCGGTTCTTGTTACGAGAACAGTTCACGCTATTTCCTCCTTTTATCTGTCACCTGTTTATTGAAAGAACATCCATAATATGGAGAGAACAAACAAATGATTTTCCATTTTGGTGAGTGAAAAGAGCCAACAGCATGCTAAATGCTACATGCCAGTGAATGAGATCACGACCTTGTGTATAGGAACTAAGTAGTCTTCAGAACATCAAGACGGATGGAAGAAGGATGGAGAGACTTGGGATGGAGAGTGACAGCTCGAGTTCAGCCACCAACTAATTTTAACATCCATCCCCATCCCGCTATTAGCTCTGATGAAGGGAGGAAAGAAAGGGGGAACCTAATCGGTGGGAAGCTGCCCAGAAGCCCCTGACCTGAAGCAGGATGAGGGCTACACTGTGTGTGTCCAGAGGGGGTCGGGGGAGAAGGCAGCATCCTGGCAGGACATTAGGGACTTGGTTCCCAGCAGTGCTAGCTACTCTTTTGCTCAGGCTCCATAACTCTCTCCCTGCTGGGTCAATGCTGCCTTCCTCCGGGGGATTCCCACTTTTTCCCAAGGCTATGCCCAGCTAGCTCTGACTCTTGCTCCTTGCCAAATGACCCAGAGTTCGGCCACTTGCTTCTCTTATCTGTCCTTTCCCAGGGCTGTGGTACTCTGTCCATGTCCCCCGTCTCTGTCTGTCACCCTCTCTGTCGTCTGATGTACAGTAGCCACTGCATCTACAGGATCGGCTTAATGATGGCCTGTCTTACTGAATTTAGCAACAGTACATGCTGCACCATGTGAGATGCAGTGTAAATGTTGATCCACACAAATAAACATATACATTTATAGACTAAAGTGTGTGTACATGAATCGCTCTGTGGGTAAAACTGGCTTTTTATCAATAAGACAATTCACTTCAAACTACAAGTCTTTATGAGATAATACACTGTTTGTCTTGATATCAAAATAAAAAAACAAGTTCTATATTTGGTTGTGTGTGTGAGTCAAAACGCTTCTTTACTATGATCGTTGTAGCTAAAGGCATCAAGTGCCAAATGAACCGTGAAAGCTGTCAGATATGTGTGTTTATGAAATCCATGAGTCAGACTGGGTGACGTTAAAAGTACAAAAAAAAGCGTAACGCACGTGAATGCAATGGGAAAGGTGTATGTAATCACATCATACACCTTTGTGTCCCCTGTCCCACAAAGGAACGGGTCCACACTTAGTACCTTGTGATGCTGCTTAGCAATAGGAATGTGGATATATGTAATTTTTCTGCTAGTGACCCCACGGTCTCTGCACTGCATTTGCACGTCAACATGCCACTTTGCACCAGCTTCTATTAGATCCAGTTCAGCTGAAGTGAGACTATGATTTGCCGGGCTCTAATCGCCTCGACTGCAGATAGCGCCGGTGAAGCGACTGGGTCGCAGTCAAATCCCAGCTCAGAAACGAAGCTGCTGAAGTCTGCCAAGACGAACACCTGTACATTTAGAAACATAATCAGCTGCAGCGTTTTCGTTCCAAGAGACAGCGCATTCAATTGGCCTGAGAGCAGCTGTCTTAATGTGTATTTCAGGAATGAGTACTTTGACTGCTAATATCCACTTACTCCCCTTTTCAGCAACTTTTTACTGCATGTTACAGTCATTAGAGAGGATGGAGCTTGGTAAACTAAGCAAAATACAAAAGACACTACAGTGATTGAAAGGAATTGTGCAATTGGAATTCAACTTACTTAACACTGTCCATCAGTGTACCTTGGTATATAGTGCTATACTATGTTCATACTATCAGTGCCATGATACAGTAAAAAAAAAAAGCCCCATCATGCCACCATGATTACCTTTTGTCTTCATTCTGCAGGATAGAGAGAGAGAGAGAGACGGGAAAGAAAGGGGACGTGCTGTTGAGAAGTGGTGGGGCTTTCTGATAGTGGCACAGTGCTAAGATGGTCAAGTTCTCATGCTAGCTTGTGTTTACCCTGGGCTATTTCTGCACACTCACACATACGCACAGTTTGCCCTATCATACCCTCTCCTTGTAATTTCTCATCCCTCCCCTCACACTCTCCCTCCTCTTCTCTCATCCCCCCAATTTCTTTCCCCTCTTGAGTCTGGGAGGGTTATGTGAACGGCCAAGGAGGAGGGCTGAGAAAAAGACGAGAGGAGTGTGAAAGAGGAGAGGGATGTTGTGGGGGTCATCAGTGAGTCATCATATTCCCTGGTAAGTCTGGTTGCTCGGTCTGTGTGTGTGTGTGTGTGTGTGTTCAGTTGCTACAAGTGGGTGCATATGTCTGAGTGGGTGGTGAAGTTTGCACATTCCAGTGAACAAGTGTACGTATGTATGTGTGTGTGTGTGTGGGAGTACGAGTGTGTGTTCCTGTGTGCTTGTGTGTTTTAAACGTGTATTAACGGTACATCCTGTGCACATGCTACTTTCAGACTGGACAGATAACACTTTTCCTCAATCACTACCACGCTACCGCTCTTTTATTTCCTCTTTCCTGTGCAATATTTGGCTTCCAAGCTCCTTCTGGTATCTTTCCACAACTCAAGATCTGACCTCTGTGCTTAATAAACCCTGCGTCCTGCAAACCATGTTTATATAAGACTATCTGTCTGGATTATGCTCACGAGCAATAGTTTTTTCCAGTCCAAGAAGGGTGGCACCGTTATACTGCACAGAATTCATAGGGGACATGTTTGGGCTTGACCTAAAGTATGTAGCACAGGACCACGTCAGTGGAGACACTGGGGTTCGTGTCCACCTGATGCTAATGTTGGTCTGCAAAAAGTTAGGAAATCATTTAAACTACACAAGTTTCCATCTCATGCTACTAATCAGCATTGACTTTTTCAATGTTTAACCAACACTAAGGTGTTCCCCTACATTTAAATAGGCTGATAGTGTTTCCGGTCCAAGGAATGCAAAATGTGGAAACAAAACAAAGAAAACGGATTAAGATGATTTAAACAATGCATGCAGATAAAGTCAGTATAATGTTGAATACCAGGAAATGAAATCTGTTGTATTTAACAATGAACACAGCTCTTATAGCTTGAAATGCTATTACTAGTTTGGCGTAACTGCATCAAACTTTCTGCTGCTGTGTTTCTTCAAATAATGTTTCACTGATTAAAAAAAAGGCACCTCTCATTTCTGCTGATAAGACAAGTTGTGGTCAGTGAGTAGATGAACCAGATATGCAGACCACTATTCTCTAATCAGAGAGCAGAGAAGCATTTTAAAAGTGAAGGATCTCACACAGGATAGTGCCTAATCATTCAGAAGGACTTTCACGCCTTAAACTACTAAAACTACAAAAAAAAAGCAGAAATGAATGCATGCAATAGATCATTTTTCTTCTTCTGCGTGGATTAATATCCTCAGGTGAGCACTACGAAGATGATCTACACTCAAAATAATGCAAATGATTGAAACAAAATGCCAAAAAAAATCTGTTTCAATAACGTTTTGTAACTGAAAAACAAAGTATGCATGTGCTCAAATGATCCCGAGCCAATCAGTTTCAACCAATGACATCATAACATTGGCCCATCGATCGGCCTTCATGTTTTAGCAGCGAAGAACTGAGATTCATCAGCAAGCTAGCTAGCAACCTCGTGGTATGTCGGTACATCTATGGGCGGACGGCTCCTCAAACCCCGCTGAGGTGCTGAACACCTCCTTGATGTGATCATTCAACTCTGGATCACTTTAACTCTCTCCGTTTGTTAAAACACACCCACGTTTTGATGTTCGTGTCCTTGAAACATTATGCTACAGCTGCTTATCCCGTTTAACTTGGACATACGTCACAAGCTACATAGTCTTGAAATGCTGCTACACCTTAGTGATTGCACAGACATCCAACGTAAGCATTTTTAGAGAAGGCACTGGGTCTCCTATAAAGCATATGTGTAAATGCAAACTAGGTGCATGGAAAGGTTATTTTGAGAGACAATGTTGGCTTTATTCAAGTGCCTCTGCAGCTCCAAAATTCCCCCTTTTACTGCTTTTCCTAAAACCCTCTGCTCGCTATCGGCCCCATCACATCCCTGTCCCATTTCTCTCTCTTTCTCAGCCTCTTTTCCTTTCATCTCTTCGCCTTCTCCTACTCTCCGCCTGCCTGAATATCTGTGTGGCCCGGCTTTGCCTCTCAACAGTAACTCAACCCATAAACAAACTGCCTTACATGCTGTAATCACAAACCCCAAACTGCCAGACATTAAAAGAGCCACGTTTCATCCCACTACAAAAAAAAACTGGGAGAGACGAGGAAGAAAAGAGAGGGAGAGCTCCAGTGATTGAGCCTCCTCCTCTTAACAGATGCGCCGTGTAGTATCAGTTTGCTAAAGTGCGACTGGGAGGAGAGATAGATAGCGATGGAAGAGGAGCATATCTTTGAGGAGTTCCACATTGCCCCGTGCTGATCAAAGTGCTCTGCAGCCTTTGTGGCTAATTGTGGGGATTATCTGTAAGTGCTTGGAAAAGATCAGCCTGGTTTTATGGGGTCGGTGTCACACACACACACACACACACACATGCACACACAAACACACACACGCATAGAAAGAGTCTGTGCATAGGCTACTGCGTCCGGTAATCGCGGAGGAAATGCACAACTGACCTCGGATGAATAATTCAAGTTTTTGTGTATTTGTGGAGTAAGACAATGGGAGAAAATAGGACGTAGAACCGACTGAAGAGTGAAATACTGGTTTCAGAGTGGGAAGGGATCCAGGAGACATGAAAAATCACGAGACGCATGCACGCACACACAAACACACACAGAGTCAGACATATCCTGTCATCTTGATCCAGTTTCAAGGACAGTGGCGAGACTGGAAGGTTTGGAGTGCCAAACGACTTGTCAGTGTCAGTTGTAAAGCTGCCTCCCCTAAAGCCACTTCCCCCTGCTCACACACTCACACACAGACACACACACACATACACACAAAACTGTGGTCAGCTGAGCGGAACCTAAGTGAGGTCAGGAGTAGTTTGGAAACACACGCACACAGCTCACAAAGAGACTTTCTTTCTAGGGTTTATGAGTCTTCTCTATAGTTTGTCTGACCACAAACACACACTCTCACACACACGTACATTTACACATAGGCAGACGTACAAAAAGACTCACACAAAGCTGATATAGCGGATATGGTTTTTGTGAGGGGGAGAAGGGTGTATGGTCGGCGTCAGGTCCAAGCAATTATCCAAGTGTCCAAACCTCTTTCAGGCAGCCACGGTGGAGCCAGACAGAGCTCACACAAACACACACACACAGACACACACACACACACAGACACCAACATAACTTTCAACTCCAACCTAGGGATTTGCCCAGCATAATTCCACTTCTATTCACCATGAGAGGTTTTACAAGGTTAGGTCCAAAATCTCTTAGCCACTGCTAACTACAAGCGGACTACCAGCTGGCCCTCGGCCTCCAGTCTGAAAGCTCAAGTGCTTGATTCTGGCCCACTGAATGGCCTTTTGGGCTCGGAGCCCTGCAGGCCGCTCCAATGAGACGAGCAGGGAAGACAATGGCGAGCGGCTAATCTTGTCTTTATGCAGCCTTTGTCTGTGAGTGGGGGGCACTTGTAGAGGCGGTGCTCAGGTAAGGCAGTGTGTCAAAGGTTAAGCTGGGAGATTCAGACATGCACACACAAGTTAATTAAAGTTTGTCTAAGGGGGTGAGAGTGTGTCTCGAGGAGCCCACTAGCGTTTGAGGGCTTGCCTGAGAAAGGAATGCCACCGACTTCAAAGTTGTCCGACAGCCGCCGAGTTGTTTTTAGAAAGTGCTCGTACGGATAAGACTGGAACGGACATCTGAGCTATTGATGAACAGTTTTCTGCTACTCTGTGCGGTGAGGCGGCGCAGGTGGAAGTGTGTATTTTGGTTAGATTGGTCAATTTAAGGATAGATTGTTTTTTCTTTTTAATGAAATTATACAAAAACTGCTCTCCAGTCAGCGAGGAAGAGCAAGGACAAATTCAACTAAAACCACCTCTGCAAATGTAGAAATGTATTATACTAGAGCTGCTATTATTAGACAACCAACAGAACTATTCTGCTAAATTATTAGTTCATTCTTTTTTTAAAGAAAAAGAAAAAAAACCCTCTTATTTGTAGCTTTTAAATCAAAAAGACAACGTCTAACAGCTTCTGGCAAACAACAGCAATGGTGACACATTGGAAAATTGGATACGACACCATTGACAGGCAACCATGTGTTTTCTCCAGGTTTGAATTGTTGGCAAGATTTGGGATGATGTGAGGACACAACTCAAAAACAGGATATGTAAGGATAGGTCTAGCACTTTTATGCAGAAATATGTTGTATTGTACTGTAAAAAGTATAAGTCTACAAAAAAAAACTTGAGAAAGAATGATGTTTTTCCCCCTGCGGCGTTCACCTGTCCACCAACATCTGATGGCACTTTCAGCCTTCAGCGTAAACTAATGTGGGTTTTAGAGTAAAAAAAAAAAAAAAAAAAAAAAAACAAGTCGAAAAAGAAAAAAAAATGCGAACAAAAGAGTGAATGAAGAAACAGACAGCAGACGTGTAGAAGAGGAAGAAAATAACCTCGGGAGGAATATAAAAAGAGAGTAGTCTGGAGAAAAAGGATGAAGAGGAAGGAAGGAGGAAGAGGAGGAGAGAAGATGAGCAGACAGTGTCCTTTATGTATTGGCTAAGTGTCTCCCAGGGCTTTTGTAATGCTTTACACAGACCCACTTTCCAAGGTCGCCGTACGGCTGCCTGTCCAGCTGTTTTCATATTCAGTTTCAGCCTCGTTTCACTCCCTCCTGTGTGATTTTTTTTTTTTTTTTTTTTTTATCTGTGACTGTAGGGCAGATTATTACCAGGGGGCAACAGATTACCCACAGAAAAAGACAAACAAAAAAGACAAAATAAATGAGAGGCTGCCAAGATTTTAATCCTGATTAGGATGGGGGAGCCGGGAAAGAATTCATGCAAATGTGCAGCCATAAAAGCCTCTCCGAGTTACCATCTGTAAACTAAAAAAAGAAAATAAAACGCTCTCGACAACCAGGCGTCAAACGTCTCTGATCTCTGTTGTGATCGGTCATGTCACTCACAGTGAAAGTCTATCTAGACTTGTGAGGGTGGCGGTGTGGCCTGGGCGTGCAGGTTTAGAGCCAGGCCAGGGGGTTGATCGGTTTCCCCTAGAATCTTGGAGGTTAGCAGGTAGCGTTAACGGCGGGGTTAATGAGGAATGGTGTTAGCTTAGCAGGAGGCGCTAACAGAGCGCCCAACAGGAAAGCCCACAGGAAAGCTTATTACCCGCACAGGAATGGACTACGCAACCTGTGTTTCCATATTCTCCACGCAGTAGTAGCTTTTGTTAATATAAGCAGCAGAGCTGCCAAAACGCGGTGTTTCCTCTTGCACTCTGGACTCAAAGTAACCAAAAACGTCACTGTAGGTGAGCTGGTGTTTCCTCGATATCATCCTGACTCAACTCTCGGGATCCTGGAACTCTCTCACGGGTCACTTTTTTCTCTCTTTGCAACTCATCCAATTAAAACAAGAAATGAATTCAGTCAACGGTCACGTGTAATCAGGTTGCTGCCGTCTAATTTGCCTGCATCTCTTGCGGAACCAAGTTCATAGTAGACAATACTGCAGCACATGTTTAATGTCCGGTGCCAGAATTGTGTGCCAATACAGGAAGTAATCCGTCTTTAAAGGAGAAAGTGAAGACACAGATACACTAAGGAGATCGGGTCCCCTCGCAGTCTACAAACTTGATTTGTTGGCTTTGTTTTTAACTTTCACCACAATATTTTCCAACCTCTAACGCTACAGAAATCCTAAATGAAAAAAAAAAAAAAAATCATAACTCAGTGTTTGACATCTGAGCTCAGTGAAAAACATTTTCAGCACCAGAGACCAAAGGTGTCAAAAGCAAAAAAAAAAAAAAAGATTTACTTACTTGTCTGTCCATCGCCAGTGGGAGATGAACACGTGTAGATTTGTCTTTGCTGTCAGAATGTCACGTACATGTGTCATGGATAACGCAGGAATGACCCCGCAGTGACCCCCTCCTACCATCTGCTTTAGCTGGGCCACGCCAGCCACTCTGCTCGGCTGCCTACACGGTTACTGACCCATTCCACGTGCCAAAAACAAGACAGATGCCCCTGATACCCCAACTCCAGCCCTCGCCCCCCATCTCCCGACAGCATTTCAGCGCCTCTCCTCGTCGTCCAGACCAGACGCCCTGACCTCCTCAATCTTCCTTCTCTTCCACCACTGCTAGGCTGGCAGTTAGGCTCAATCTGTGAGGACACATATGCTATGTGATGACGGCAGGGATATATCACTGTGCCCCACACAGGTGGGTTTTACATGTAAAGGTACATGTGTGCACATGTAAAAAGCTAAATAGTGTAGCGGGTAGCGGCGAAAGACTATGCGACGATTGTGCCGCGTTCATAAAGTAACGGGTCACATACGCGCAAAAGAGCGGGAGACCCTCAAACAGATAGAGACATAAACCCGTGCACACATGCCTGCCTGCTGGTGCGTGCAGCCACAGACACACACTCACACACACACAGAGACAGGAGGCCGTGGTCCATCCTCTGACCGGTCGGTGACCTGACAGCCCAGCAGCTGCTAGCTGTTTGATGTTTCACTCTGAGGATCACATTTCATTTCCAGACTCTTCAGCCAATGAGAGAAAGACAGAAAGACAGTGACAGAGGGAGGCTCTTCTTCCTCTTTTACCCTTTGCCATAGCGCCACCGACCAGACGCTAATACACACAACCTCAACAACACGTGCTTATTAACCACGGAGTTAATGGTTGCATCTAAATTTATGTGAAGTTCAGAAGAAAACAGGTTGACAACCAGACGTATTCATATCTTTGCACTTCACGTTACAATTCTGCTGTACAGCGGTGAACGACAAGCGAATTTCAAGTGTTAATATGCACTAAGACATTTACTAAGAAAGTTTACTAAGAATGGAGCATCAGAGGGAAGTGTGTGTGTGTGTGTGTGTGTGTGTGTGCAGCAGATGGAGGCAGGCTGGACATTAGACCCACTGGCCTGACGACATGAAGTCATCACACGACATGTTGAACACAGTGTTGAACACTGCCCTCAGACACACACACACACACACAAGCTTGCTCATATGGACGTACATGAGTGAATATTTTATTTTAAGAACTGAAACAAACGCCAAATTTGTACATTTGAGTGCTCTTACATACATCTCAATTTAAGTTTCCATCCGCGTGTTTTCAGTGATCTATGACGCTGCTTAATTCAACTGACACACGCACATTTAAATAATCCATCATGCCTCTCCTCTCATGTCAAAGCAGAAATGAAAGAAATCACTTCATAGCAACAGTAACACTAATAATACTGCAGTTATGGCCGTCTTTGTCTTTTTAACAGACCAAAACCATACACGAACCTAAGCATACCTAATTGAAGGAGTCTTAAATATCTGCTGTGCTGACTTCAGAACACAAGATACAAAGAGGTGGCTGCTCTTCCTCCACGTGGGAGCCACAGGTTTCACAGTTTCTGGCAGAGTAATAAGGAGTAAAACGGAATAACAGAATGGAAAAATCACTTCTGAAGTGTTTATACCCCAAACTATATAATAATCAAACAGCATGTAACCACAAGTGCTGTTAAAATCAGTGTGACAGAGGGACAAAAATGGTTCAACGATAGTTTCATTTTGTTTGATGAAGCTAAATGTTAAAAATATTACATGTAGCACCTTGTGCGACACAGCTACTGTCAGAGAAGAGGGTTGTTGTGTCCCCGCTCACGTCCTTGTCTTTCCCTCTGCTGTTCAGAGTGGATCTGGCCTCTTAGTGTGTGGCCACTCAAGAGTGAGAAGACGAAGAGAGACTGCCCCGGGCTAAAGGGCAGCTTTAGTCAGTTCACTCAGAGTGAACGCACGCACACACACTCTCACACACACACATGTGAAGAGGGTCTCAAATAAGCATCTTTACCAGGAATTCAAGAATAAGGAGGCTTCGGCGCCATGCGTGGCTGCTCACCCTCGACCGAATACACACGCACACACACAGACGCACACACACACACACACACACGTGTAGATGCAATGTACTTGAGAAGCAGGCACAAACACAGAAAATGCGCACACCCTCTTACACACATTCCACAATCACATAACAACAACTTATCCTGGCCCTTCTTCTGCTGAATGGTCGCGTACAGCACAGCGCATTCCTTCCTTCCTGTTAGAAAGTGGGATAATCGCTCTTTGTTTGACGAGAAGGAGCTAACCAGTGGGCCTGACATGTAAGCTTATTACCTCCTTTAGCCTTCAGCCAGCGCTGCGTACAGTACAGCTTTCCACACTAAAACTGCTCACCGAAGGTGTTGTGTCACACTGTGTCTGGGTGGAAGGGGTGTTTCTTGGTAAGCAAGCCTTTTTTTTTGCAGAGTTCAAGTCCAGTTGAAAGGTTAAAGCAGGGTGGGGTGGCTGTGTGGAGGCAGGTAGCTACAGTGTTAGTGATGGCTATGAGGCTGCAGTGAGCACCCCTGGTCTAAAGTTCTATTATGGTGAATAGGTAAGTGCGTAAAGGATGGCCTGAGTTCCAAAAGGTGTTAAGTTAAATATGATATATGTATTTAATTATTTTAAGGAAGATTACTCTTTTATTTCCATCTTTTAAGTTTCAAAATTGCAAAAAAAACAAAAAGGATCTAAAACAAAACCTCCATGTTCGGTTCTAAAACACCAAGTATCACAACTTTAAATACGTTTTAGTTCATGTTTGGGGGATTTTTCACCCATTTTTCTTCTCGGGGCGTCTCAGATGCACTGCTTTTTTTTTTTTTTGAGGTCTATCCACAGATTTTTTGATGATGTTTAGGCTGTGGGGGTCTGCGAGGACCACGACAAAACCTTCAATTTAAGATGTGTTTAGCATCATTATCCATTATCCGCTTTCATCTTCAGGTTTTTCTTTTAATCGCTGCATGACATTTGTTTTCAGGATTCGCTGGCATTTAATTGAATCCATTCTTCCCTCTACCAGCGAAACATTCCCTGACCCTCTGGCTTCAACAAGTCCAAAGCGTGGTTTACCCCCTCCTTTATGCGAGATGATTTTAACTTCTGCTAACTTATTTATTAACAATAACCAGGTGTGATCTAAATTTGAAACCAACCTTTTTTTTTTTTTAACACAAAATATGTTAAAAACTCAAAAACTCACCCACCCTTTTTATTTTAAATTCAAAAGCTTTTAAACCTTGTCGGTGACTCCGGAATATATTCTGATTAATGATTGTGTGTGTGAGCACAAACATGTACAAGAGGCAATAAAGACCAAGGTTGCATGCACACACACACACACACACACACACACACACACATGCACACACTATTAACCTAACATGGACATATTGCCTTGATAGTCTGTGACCTGTTCCTTTGGCATGGCTTACCCTTCTCAACACCCCCATAAACATGACAAGGCCTTGGGATCAAAGCTGTCTAGGTAATCAGCCCCCTTACATACAGACACATAGGTCCGATGCACTCTCACACACACACACGCACACAGACAGATGCTGCTTTGATTCAGAGAAGGCTCTGTGTCTTTAACCATCATCAGTCTGATTAGAGCCGGTAGTTCAGGAGTGTTTCCACATCACACAGCTCTTCTTGGCAGAACTTGGCTCCGCTAAGAGGCACTAAAGGCCGCAAGCTTTTCACCTGATTGCCACTGAGGGAAAACACTTTTGCAAAGATTAGCGTCTTTGTCCCAGTTCCGTGAATCCAGAGCCGCTCGGCTGGTGCTCTGAAACGAACAGCGAAAGGAATTGTCTCGTTTTCAGCCTGCTTCATGTTAAAGATCCCTTGGGCCAGCGAGCTGAAAAACGTGACATTTCAATAATTTGGTGGAAGAGACAGAGAAGCTAAAGCTGATTTTTTAAACCGTCTCAACAAAGGCACAACTGTTAGTCTGCATGTAAATTTGAAATCTGCTTTGCAATTCATATTTTAAAAGAAAAAAAGCTGAGGAAATGCACAAAGAAAATGTATTTTTCCAAGGAACAAAAGTAATTTTCTAACATTACAGTCCTGCAATGGGATGCCTGTTGATGTGACACAGTATAAAGCAATCACACGAGACTGCAACGTCCGAAAATGTGTACATTTATCCATTTTCACCACACATTTTCCCGTATGCTTTATGTACGCACGTCCTATGTCGCTGGCTAGCGCATGATAACTTCAGTAATTTGTGTCTTCAGTAGCAAAGCCTGGTCGTTCAAACGTGCAGCAGACATGTGTTTTTCAGACCTATTACGGTGAGTTTTATGTTAATGTACCATAAGCTCTTTTACTGGTAAGAGGAAAAAAGACAAACAACCATATGATTCATAAAGTGTGCTCTTTCACTGGGCCAAATGTGGCAGCCTGAGAGGTGTGATCTACGGGAAAAAAAAAAAAAGAAAAAAGATGCAGATTTGGCTCTTGAGAAGTGAGCGAGGCATGGCGGAGAGGACATGCTATCTGAGTGGGACTCCTCCTGTGAAAGCCATTAGCCCGTACTGCGGAGCTCAACGGCGAGCCATTCTCAGCTTTGCGTGCAAACTTGTGTGCGTTCGCGAGAGCGTGCACAAGAGTGCTTTTACAGCCCCTGCTTACCAGTGAACCCGCTCAGCTGTATGGCTGTGTTTGCCATAAGGCTGAGAGTACGGCCCTTTTGGACGTGACCAAAGTCTGACCTTGAACTTTTGACCTCTTTTCCCTTATGATAATTTCGAGGAAACACTGACCTTTTGAGGAAAGGAGATTCTGCACATGGGCACATGGAAACAAGTACAAGATGGCTACCTTGTATTTTATAGATAGGAAAGTCTGTCATTTTTGTTCTGTCGCTGCAAAACAGTTTAACAGACTACTGAGCAGTGTTGCTGTTGTCTCTGTATGGGTCTGTTTATGTCAGCTGCACTGGATCAGGACTGCTTATCCTTGGGTGTATTCAGAACAGACCTCCAAACTTTCTGGACCCAAAAAACATTGGATGGCACTTTACTGCAGTAGTCGTTGATGTAGGACTTCATAATTATGGACATACTTGCGTAGATTACATTAAAAACATGAAGAATTAAAGGCACGTCACGAACTATAAAAATGTTTTTAATTTTAAGTTTAATTTGATTTTAAAGGATCATTGGGGATTGTTTTTTCAGTTTTGGCCATTGTTCCTACTGGGTATGATAAAATCACTGTCGGTTCGTCATTTCATGAGATCCGGTGCAATGCAACATAGCTTACAGTAAATGCTGTCAGGCATGGTAAGAAACACAAAAAGCCAGTCAACAAAACTAATTTCGTAGGGTGAACAGAGGTTAATGATAAAATTGCATCATCCTTTTAAATCTTGAACTGCTACAGTTCAAGGAGGGGTGTCCCAAACAAAGCCTTGAGCCAGTGCTGATGAGGTATTCAGATCGCTAGAACTGAACTTTCCTCGTTGTAACATGGCCATGGGCAAAGGAGCTGTACTTGTGTTCAATGTTGTGCTGGGGGATCAGGATTAATTGTAAAACCTGTCACCAAAACCAAAACTACAGAAAACACAACCAATGTTTTAAAATTTGTTTTACAGAAGATCTAATGACAAAACTAATACTCTGAAGAAAAAGCACAAGATGACTGATCTGTCTAAGAAAATATGTGGCATGACCATAATAAACTCAAAGATGTCAGATACAGGCATCATCTACCTTAACAGTACAAGAGGAAATGAAGCCCGTACACGTATTAAAACAAATACCGACAACAAGGGACACTTGCGCGGTGGAACATGCACACACTCCGAGGCTGTGGACAGGTCCAGCAACACCTCTGAGACTGTGATCCCACCTCTTCTCCTAGTGCGATGCCACTTGGGTAAAGGGTGAGAAAGGAGGAGGGAGCGATGCTATAGAGCTAAGTGCCTAGGTGTTAGCTCTCTGCCTGAAGACATAAAGTAGCACTCTGGGATTCTGGGACTCCAACTCCCAAGTGCTTTTGACACAAAATGGACACCTCGGTCTCAGAATGTCACTCCGTATTTAGAGGGAAAAAGGTCAGCCATTGCTGTTTTTTCACAGGAAAAATTCTGGCTTGACATATGAAATCACTATAGTTCATTTTCTTTCTGCTGAGTCTGATCTCAGTTGTCTTTCAGAATCATCCTCCTCAGCTATGGTGCTTGTCTTATTTGAAGTTCATCCGAGTTCTTACACCCTTCGAGCAGCTTCATTCACCTACAGATTCAAACGTGCGTTTTACCCTCCGGAACTTTTTAGCTTCCGTGTATATTAGCTTACTCTGCTACAACCAAGCAGCTTTATGACACCATTGAATGGGCGCATTTTCAGATGGAATAACTGGTATACAGATTAGCTCCTAGCAATGCTTCAGAGTTCACTTGCAAAGCTGAAACTGTCTTAATCCTCACATGTAGGGGCACTGGGTGGCTTTTGCCTTGGCAGATCACTGCCAACATGTTGAGGTTCAGTTCAACATTTTTCTCCTCTGTGGTTTTTGAGTTTGTAAACAGAGGGTGTGGGGAAACGGGCCACACCTTGTACGATGACTCATTTGTTGGTTAGGATCTGAATTTTGAGATTCAGATCATGTTAGTCAAGTTTCACACCACAGATTTCAGTTTACATCCGGTTTTGGTAAAAAAAAAAAAAAGTAACACACACCGAGAACAGGCACTTTCGCTGTCAGGAGGAGGGTATACATCAATGGCTTCTTGTTTGAAAAGCTTGTTCGATAGCTGATCAATTCATTCCAACACTATGTTGCAGCCACTCATCCTAATGCTACATTCTTCTACCCCACAACCCTGGAGTTCTTTCTCCCTCAAAGCCAATGCTATGGCTGGGTCCATTAGCTCACTTGCACTAATGCTGCAGATTAATAGGGGATCAGAGTCACAGGGTAAGAGAGGGCCAGGCAACATACACACACCTTATCCCACTAGCGCCCACTGAGCTAGTTAGGTTGGCCCTCGTGATAATCAACAGAGTCTTAGCGTTTTCTAACACACACACACACATACTCCTGACTTCATTGGTGCTGTAAATCTGGCCAGCAGGCCATGGAGGGCCAGCAGGGAGTTAATGGCTGGCTCATAAAACCCTGAGGAGGAAGGTCAGGACTGCAGCAGAGATGCCTGATGCCCTAAATGAGAAGCATGTGGGGGTGGTCAGGAGGACAGGGTGCGGTAGGGGTGAAGGTGCTCTCATGTAGATCTGACAGTGGGAAGGGTGACATTTTGCCTTCATGTCGCATGGGAACAAGGCATTAGACAACTTGACGACAATTGCGGTGACAAATCTGCGCAATCACTGATGTTTTCTTGGATCTATGTTGCCCTCTATTTAGCAATGATATATCAGTCTTTCAAACTTAACTCCAAACCAATTGTTGTTTTCCGTTAGGGTGTTTGCTGAGTTTGGTATTAAACTGATTAGAATAATTAATTTTAATTAATTAATTTATAACTCCTATTTTTATATGATGATACAAATATATTACGAAATATGATGACACACTTTGATGAAACAGCTTTGCGTTCTGTTGTATGATCACCAGCAGGACTGAAGTTACAGGCTGCGTAACCGCTTGGAGGTGCGCATCTGTGATCCGGGCCGCTGTGCATTTGCGCATCGTCGCGATGGACCTCAGACTTTAAATCAAAGCCTGGGTGAAACTAGCGCTTTATGATGTGGATCATTGTCGGATACGACCGAGAGACCGAACAACAGTGGAAAGGACGGCACTGTCAGAGAGGGACGTTGGTGTGTCAAACAACGAGGGACATGCCGGTTGTTTTCCCCAGCTTTTGTCAGATTGCGCACTTTATATTTATCCTCCAGGGTCAGACCGTTTGAGGCATCTGAGGGAGGGAATTCGGCACAAATGACCAGAATACCTCTGGTCGATGCAACGCCTCTTTTGTTCGCCGCCACAATGTTCAGCATGGATGCACAGTGCACTGACGATGCATAGCTCTTTTTTTGGCTTTTTGACCCACCTACTCACGGCACATTGGGCAATGGCAACAGCAGTGTATTGCTGTATAAGGTGAAAAGTGTAAAAGGGATGGTGACCAAATTTATATTGTTAAAATAGTGAAAGTCTAAGATTTACTGACTAGCTTTCAGGCCTTTCTATCACATTTCATGGTCTTCATTCAGAAAATAGTATTGGTGTTTTTACCAAACCGTGGAACTTTCGAGGAGGCCTGTCACTGCCACTGTAGTGCTGTATAACCTTACTGAGCTCCATGTGGCCCCAGGGGCTCCTGTCTTATCAAGTGAAGGCCCTCGCTGCTTTAACACCAGCCTCTGTCATACATAGCTCTTCAGTTCAAAGACAACACTGCATGGGAGATCAAAGCACGGCCAATCTGGTATGCACACACACAAACACACACACACGCTCACCGCACTAACGCACAGCACACATGATAACACGGCCATAATCTCAGTTGCACACTCACAAACACACAGCCAAACACACCGGCTCCGACCGCACATGCCCCTGGCATTGATCAAAGGGAGGAATGTGATAGATAGAGGGGAGATAAGGGAGAGAGACACAAATCCAGACAAGGAAGGAGAGAGAGAAAGAGAGCGAGAGAGGGAGGGAGAAGGTGGCTGTCTCACTTCAGTAATCAGGCTGGTGTTTGTGGCAATAACCCAAGATAAGACCGGGACACACAGTTCCAGCTTACGCACATTTAATGACATTTCATGCGGCGCAGAAACAGCGCCGATACAATCATGTACATTTAACACGAGCGCGAACTCAAATGCGTTTATACTGCTTGTTGGAATCTTTAAGCATTTCTTTTAAAAATCACTCACAGTTTGGAGCGATTGTCCATACGACATGCCTGGAAAAGGTGTTTTTTTTAATCTTGACGACGTGCTGGTTCCAAGAAACATTCCTAACTAAGTGACACCAAATGATTGCACTTCATTTTCCAACGAATATAAAGACTACCCATGTTAACGTTTTCTGATCTGATGCCATCACTGTTGCGATCATTTGTAGTCAGTTGTCATCACACTAAGTGCAGGACAAACAAAAGCAGTGCTGACAAAGTTCTGTCGGCCCCTGTGATGAATAAATTGCCTTTCCTAGAACTGTTTCACAACAGAAGTTTGCCAATTGTTTGCAAGCGGAAAGGTTTTGGCATGAAGCAGCATTTGTGGGGAAGGTTTGGCTTGATTTATCGGTACCTTAACACATCAGTTATGCATGCAGGAAAGCGATCGTGAAGCCAGATCTTGTCGCTCCGTATCGGTGTGGCTGCAAGAATTTCAACACCTGTCAATGCCCACCATGTTAACAAATGCTAAATTTATGAAAACATATATGAACATCACCGTGCATGCATAAATCCAGAGTAGTATTAACAAATCAAAGCATGCGTCCACATAATGTATATCCAGCTCTTGAACAGTAAGGCTGGTGTCTATAAGATCAAAGTGAGTAAGAGTGAAACTAAACCCCAAACCAATGAGATTAAACTACAAACTACATTAGTACTGAAGACTGAACACATCAAAATGGCATTTCCTCTTTACGGTTTAGCACCAGACACGGTTTGGACCAGGAGGCTGGTTGTCCCGTACTGGATTAGCGGCAGGGCGAGACAATGAGGAGTTGCTGGCATCACTTCTGTTGTTTTTGATGTAAACACGGGAACAAGGAGGGGTGAGGTTCTGTTTACCGGTTGCTGCTGTATTTGGGGTTAATGATGTTCAACTTGACGCTGTGTATCGACATGTCACCGTTTCATTCACAGAAACTTATGATACACAAGCTAATTTTACTGCGATCTGACTCCATTGAAGCACCTTAACTTACACATCTCTTTGCCACTGCCTACATTTCAAAATCTAGTAAACAGTAGCACTGGGCTTCGCTGTATGAAAACAGCATTACGTCCTGTTGTGAGACTGCATTTGCTATGACCATACCATATCGTGCCTTTGAAAAGCTATTTTCATGCATCTAGGTAACTGCACAGAAACTGTGGTGATCAAAACTCAGAGAGCAAAAATAACATCTGTGGTCAAAGTGAAAAAGGCGAAATGTGGGATGCCGTAGGCCCTGATTACATAGTGGTCTTGTGCACCAAGCTTTTAACTCGCAGACAGTATTTCTTTGCTGCCTTGGTGTTGTGTTTCTCAGATTTGGGGATTAGGGCCATGTGAAAAAAAACAATGTTTCCAAGATTAAACCAAGAATTCGGAGAAGGAAAAAAAAAAGTCTGAATTTGGAGAGTAGACTTAGACTTCTGAGAATTAAGTTTAAAACGTGACACTGACAGCGTTCGGGAATTTAAGTCTGAATCGCAACTTCTCAGAATTCAGACTTTGATCTAACAATAGCGACTTTACTGTCAGATATACGAGATCAAATAAAACAGGTGTGTGAATGTTTGCATTGGACGTGACATTTATGGCGAATTTGTCTTGACACGTGCCAAGATAAACTCTTGAATAGTCTTAAATAGAAAGCCTTTAATAGAAGGCGATTGTTTGGTTGCGTAATATCGCATTTCTGGCCTGCTGAGCAAAAGCTAACGCAGCAGCCTTGTCTTACTCTTCTTATGAATTACCTGCCTATATGATGACTTCTGCTAGGTAAACATTTTCTTTTTTAAATGTGCACCATTAAAGCACACAGACATGCATACACAGTCTGACAAACACAGAAAACTTAAGTGTCCTTATGTGTCCTCATTTTCTCTATCTCAGCTCACAGAAACGCAGTGCTCCTCCTTCTATATTCCCTGTCCGTGGGAGCCTGAACTAATGTCCCATCTGCCCCTGCTCCTGGTACACAGACTGCTTTCATTCCTAACGAGGGCCTGATGAATTTTCTTAAAGGCGGTGATGGGCTAAATTGGAGCTGATATGTCCCATCCGGCTGGGTGGATGGGGGCCATAGGACGGAGCCTTGTCCTACTGCCATGTGACAGCCAAACCAGGCCAAAGTGAAAGAACCTATTAGCACTAACTGGTCAGTTTACTGTGTATTAGGGCTGCTTATTCCATTACCAAGCACGTGTGTGTATGTGTGTGTTTGTGTGTGGGTGTGTGTGCAGTTGGAATAAGGGTAGGGGCCTGACGACGATATAACCCCTTAGGAGACAACTTCACTGTAGATCTGTGAGGGACAGTTGTGGTTTTTGTCACTAAAAGACAACAGCTGTATTGTTCTCCTAACGTGTGTGTGTGTGTGTGTGTGTGTGTGTGTGTGTGTGTGTGTGTGTGTAGGGCTCCCAGAAATGTACATGCATGATGTGTGATGGTAAGAGAAAGAGAATAAGTGCATTTATCGGAAAAGCTCTGTATATTAGGACAGGGTGTGTGAACCAGGAGGTGACATGTGACTGTGTGTGTGTATGTATGTGTGTGTGTGTGTGTGAGAGAGAGAGAGAGAGAGAGAGAGAGAGAGAGAGAGAGTGTAAGGTGAGGGGAAAGAGGGCATCAGATGAGCGATCTGGGTGGGTTGTTCTGACACACACACACACACACACACACACACACACACACACAAGCCCAGTTTGGAGAGGGTAGGAGAGGGGGGCATGACGCGTCGAGCTGGAGCCATGACTTGGTTTTGTGTGTGTGTGTGTGTTGCGTGAGTGCGAGGGGGTTGATCCCATTGTATGTGTCAACAAGCCGTCCCATTCAGCGCCTGTGTGGCTAAACTCTGCTAATGAGCGTTGCCTCTGGCTGGGCCTAGCTAGCAAAGCACTCATCACAGCTAAACCCTTTAACGCACACACACACAGAAAAACACTGACACACACACACTCTGAACCAAGGCAGAAGAGGTAGGTCGGAGAGTGTGTGAACGACACAGTGAGAAACAGAGACGAGGAAAGAATGAGTCAGGATGCGACCTCATCAAAAGATGACAAATTGCAGCTACAGTAAATGTGACTATTTTCGTGGCAAAATATTTAAACACAAAAGAACTCCCGGAGTTTCCCGCTGGAATGCTACTCATGAGTGGAAAATCCGCTGGGACAAAAAGTCCCCCGTTGATAAAACATTACACCGCCAAGTGTACACTAGAAGTGCAAAGCTGGGCATGTTTAAGTGTTATTGAGGTACTTTGTCTCACAATGATTTAAATGCATTGATGCATTGTCAAGTAGGTCCACATAGTTATGAACAGTTGTTGCTTGAGAGCTGTGGATTCAGGTTTATCACCATGTGCAAGCCCTTGCAAATCCATCCGAATCAACAAAAACCAGATTAAAGCCACTTCAATACTGAATAATAAAGCACATGTTGATGTAGGTACCTGTCTTAAATGAAGCCCGATCAATTAAGAAGTTGGAATACCCAAAGGTAGCAAACTTTAGGTTCTTTCCCACTTTTCATTCATCGGTAGGTGAAAGTCTACTTGTTACATTTACTTTATATTAACTTCGCGTATCAAGAAAGGAAAAAAGGAAAACACCTTAACTGCGCTAACAGCTTATCATTGCAGTAGGAGAAGCCACATCAGAGAACCCCGAGAATCGTCCGCTACAGTAGTGTGAAAACAAGACGAACCTATGTAAAGAACAAGAGGAAGCAGAATGAAAACAAAAGGACAGAATCCAGGGAGGATGGTCACATGAGCCAGTGGGCAGAAGGAAGGAAGATGGGAGCTGGGGGTGAGAAAAGGAGGGCATGTCACCCTCCATCAGCACAACGAGCTCTCTCTCTCTCTCTCTCTTTTTTCTGTTCAACACTTTTTTTTCCACCACCAGCGAGCTATTTCCAACCCGCAGCGTGCGTGCACGTGTGTGTGTATTTGAGCGAGGGCGTGCTGGAGGTGAGGTTTGGGGCCGAGGCCATTAAAGCTCTGTTAAAACACGAGCAAAAGGAGAGTGAAGAAAAGAAAAAAAAAAAGAGGAAGTGAGACAGTGAGGGAGGGAGCACACACTCAGCGGCTATCTCGGCCTGCCCAGCAGTGCACTGGCAGCCTGTCAATACTATGAGCACAGAGGTGCGAGATGAGTCAACAACCTAATTCTAACATCAAACTTTCATGGGCAGCAGAGGAGAAGAGAGGGATGGAGAGATGAGGGGAGAGATGTTTGCTGTTAACGCTTTCTCCATCACCTGACCTTTCCTCCTCCAAACCTTTTAAAAACCCTTTAAAAAACCGACCCCTTTTACACACTTGCACACTTGCACACACACACACAGTGTCGCCATACACACCTAGGAACACACGCAGGGTTGCACTTTTAAAGTTCTGACCTGCGGCTGAATTACATTTGGAGCGTTTTAGCAACATATAATAATAGTGACCCTCTCTCACCGCTCCCCACACTTTGCAGAAGCTCTCTTGCCGGAGACGGAGAGAGTGCCGGCGGCTTTATTTATTAAATATGGCCTGAGAGAAGAGGCAACATGGGCGAGCTGAGAAACTGTTTTAAGAGACTGGCTTTTAATGGCTTTCTGACACGCTGGGATGGTGGTGTTTTGGTGGCAGCTTAGAGGGGACACCTCTTGAGTGCCGAATGGTGTTAGTCTACGCTTGTTGTCCCACTGTATGGGAACGTGCCGTGGTCATGGGAAGGACGGGAAGGTTATGATCATACAGTAAAGATGGCAGAACTGCAGTGACCGTCAATGCAATTAGCAAAAACGGAAACTAATATTAGGATCATGCTACTTTGACCACCAGTCGGTGAGATAAGCAGCTCACGTATTCATGACTTTCAGCAGCATAAATATTTGACCAAGAGATGGTTTTCAGCTGCTCATAAATGGTAGAGGTGGTCTTATCAGTGGTCTTATAACTCCATGCAGGTTTTTGTTTAATAAAATATTAGCACACATCACTTCACCTCACAACAGAAGATGTGGAAACTAGAATCAACAGGAGACTGACGATGAAGTGGAATTCCTGTCAGTTTATTTATTAAATATTTATAAAATGAATTTAATAAAATTTGTTCTCAATCGATAAAGCACTGCTCTTTCATAAAGTTGCTTTGCGACTTGCGAGGCAGAATCGAAGCCACAGAGGCTGAGATAGCCTGACGTCTGAGGATTGGGCACACTCCAAAATGATCAGGTTGTACCTATGTATCATCTGACCGCGCAGGATCATGAATTACAGAATCATCATTTTCAATAAGGTCCATTCAAGCGAAGAGAGCCCTTTTACAGCTGTAGTAATCATGACAGCAGCAAATGGGGAAGTCAGGTGACACTATTAGAAAATGACATAAGCTGTATTTACACAGGGATTCTACAGGACGGCTGTATGGAGAGACTAATCGTGACGCCGGCTTTGATTTCTTACATTGAATCAAACAACACTGGCATAATGCTGCCTTGGTGATATTAGATTTTAGCAAAATAGGCATGATGTGCAACACAACAATGTATTGGTATAGTTCAAGTGCCCCCTCCTGCAGTCTCACTCTCAGACGAATATTTGATTACAACCTCCGCTGCTGGCTTAAAGGTTGGACAACAATAAAGAGTTTTGCTTGATTACTTATGTAATACATTTCTTCTTCATAACCCGCCCACAATGATTCCAAAGTAAGTCTCTTTTAGATCACTACATTTCTGCAGTGTAGCATTATCATTCCCCAAAATCCAAAGCTACACTAAAACAGCTTTCTAAATGCTTCAGGTTTTAAAAGGCAGGTTCGTTTGCATCACGTCAGAGTTCAGATCCACAACTGACTGCTAAAGTCTAAGTCAGACGGGCTGCACACCGGAATCAACTGTGGCAAAGAGTAAAAGAGCGCTTTAAGGAAGCTCCCAGTGTGAAAATTCTTAAACTATGTTGATTAATCATTTTTTCTTGGAAATCAACTTTCCTTGGAGAAAAACATTCAAGGTCATTTTAATTTCTGCTCGTCAGTGCACCATGTATGACTTTGTATAACTTCTTTGTAAGATGTTTCAATGTAAATCAGCATACTGTGTGTCATTAATCACAGCTGTTCTGCCTATGGTGTAATCACATGGGGATCATATGGTGTAAATGCTTAACACCGGGAGAGGAACATTAAGTCTCACATCTGATACAACTTTCTGCCAATGCTACATTTCCCTTGCGTCTCTCCGCTGGATCTACCCTCTCAACACCGCTGATCTCCACACCAGCATAAAGATGAAGCTGCATAAAAAATACAATAACTTAAATAACCAATGAGGTACATTAATCACACACCACACATACTATATGTACATGCCAAATGGTGATAATACAAAGAAAAAGAGCTGAGGTTAAGTAGGGAATTCAATTATTCATGATCACATAAAAATATCTTCCAGCCCCCATTTCATTGTTGCTGGTCTAAAGCAGGGTTACGTTGAGTCAGTGTCAGTCAGTCATCCACTATTTATATGACGGAGGTTTTTTTGGGGAAAAAAAAAAAGCTAGTGAATGTTTTGTATTATAGTTATGATCCATTCACATGACTCACTGTTGCATTATGAGGCAAGACCTGAAGATATTCAACAAATGAACAAAAACAGAAACAATGAATGGAACCCCGCCTCAGCCTACATTAGGACTCACTATTTTATATTGCATTTAGGTGGATTTGGAGTTTTACAGCCGTATGCTTGCCCTGAAGACTGATTTACACTTTGATTATTTTGGCAATTTTTTATATTTCTGAATAAATGCACAAGCACCTTTTCACACAATAAAACTGTCAAATGAAACTAGAAAATATGTATATAAAAACAAAAGCTGGTGATCACTTTGGTCCACAGATATCCAGAAGTCCTAGGAAAACTATTGTATTGCTTTAAGCATGGCCCATAGCGATGTATGAAGCTGAGTCATGGTAAACTCTGATTTATAGTAGTCAAGCACCACAATCAAGCTTAGACAGCTCAGCCGCCACAACACTGTCAAAACGGTCACGTTGCCAAGTGGAGAAACACACCCTGGTTGGTAAATCACATTCTCTGTGGTTGCAAATGTGCGGGAAAAAGCTGACAGCCAGCTCCATCTTGAATCTCTACTTTCCTTTGAGGGGCCAACTGTAAAACATCTCGTCAGGGCTCAGCGGTTTGGGCTTTTGGCAAATGATGATGACAGCAAGGCAAACAAACAAGTTCGGAGGGTTTCTCCAAATGTTCTTTGATGACTGCGTGATGGGTAGAGCGGTAGAGCAAAGGGGAGGGAGGGACGGAGGAATGGGGAAGACAGGGAGGTACGACACAGGAGGGGAGGCTGGGGGTGTTGACAGGGAAGAGGGACGGTTTGGAAAGCGTGAGGTGGAAAGATGAAGAGATGAAAGGACTATGAGAGGACACGGATTAAATAGTAAATAGAAGCGGAGGTGTCAGCGCTGGGTTTGACCAGCGAAGGATTTTGTAGGCCAGCGCTGAGACTATTTTTGGACAGAGGCAGCTGATATCTTCTGCTAGCATCTCAGATATAACTTTGCCCATTATAATGCCAAAAATCACAAGACACACATATAACACAATATTATTCTTTCTAAAAGTGAAAAGCTAAATTCATAAAGCTAAATTCAGACATTTTACTGCTCAATCTTGGTCTGATATCAGCCAGTCATTGGTGGTTAATGTTAACAAAAGTTGGCAAACTTTTAGTCATGTCATGCAATGATCTTTTAAGCAACGGATTTAAGATAATCTTCAGAAATAAAGGAAAATGCGACAGTGTAAGTGTCTACAGCGGCCAGAGATGACACTGATCAGTGCTGTTTGTTTACTAAGATAGTCTTGCTTCAAGACAATTTGGGGTGCCACTGATTTGGGGGTTGTTGGGGGTAATGGGAGTTGCGTTGCCGCTGCTGATGCTGGCCGCAATAAAAAGAAAAAGTCTTTAACCGTAGGCTTCATGCAAGAACAAATCAATAGTACAGGATAAGAGCTATACTTTGCTGCCTTTGAGCATCACATCCATCATATCACAATAGGTTGCCTCTGGCTTTTAATCATTTTTACTCCTTAACCTGCCCTCCCACCAAACGGTGCGGTATTAGGACATCAGTATGCTAAAGGGTAAACAAAAAAGGCAGTCGGTTAAGGAGGACAATGTAACACAGAACTGAAGAGCGGCCCATTTTCATCATCAACATAAGTGAGCGCAGTGTTCCACTGACGTTGCCATTTGTCGACTCATTGGCTTAAAATGCTGAGTGACCCTAATGCAGGGTCATTTTTTCTAGGCCCTGCTGTCCTCTTGGGTCAACGCTACACTGTCCTGGGGAGAGGCCAGCGCTTGCATGAATAAGTAAAGACCGTTGGGGGACCAAAGTCCGTTGGCTGACGTTTCCACCCCACTGAATTCTAACACATTAGGAAGCTCCGCTGCCAGTAATGAGCCAGAGACAGAGGGATAGGGATGAGGGTGTGTGCGGGGGGTGTTGAGGACCGAGAGACTGTGCTCACATCCTCAGAGCATTACTCCCTGAGCACACTAGACCATGTCACTCTCAACCTGTTATTGTTGTGCAAATGTTACTCACGTCTAATGTAAAAAAGATGGCCCTCATTATTGGTTACCTTCAACTTAAAGTGCCCTGGTATGCTAAGAGCATAAGGCGATATAATTCTGTCAGTATATGGTAACCACGTCTTCCAGTGTGGATATAATGGGCATACGATTCCTAATAAATCCATTATGAGTTTATAATGATTGTGTTGTCATTGATTGTGTTTCTATTTAAGCACAAGAGCACATACTTACGGTGCCTTCGGTGCCACATTTGCAGCGCTTTAAGTGAGGTGTTAGCATATAAATACGTTGTTAACTGCTGCTGGACGAAGGTTATCGTTCTAATTCATTTTCTTGACAGCGACCTCTTGTGGCCATGCATACAATGAATAATCTTTTAAAAAAAACCTTTTATGTAAGAGGTCAGGTGGATGGTAGCTTAGCTTCTTTTTAATCCTGCTAACAATATTTCCCAATATCCTTAATGATGTAGGTTTATTAAAGTTGCATTAAAGTAACTGATCCTTGGAGATCAGGTGGAAGATCAGAAAACGCTCATATGAATACTTTTATAAGTGATATTAGGTGATTTCAAAAGTCAGTGAAAACTATTTTATCATCTAGGTTTAGTAACTCGGATATCGAGTCCCCCCTCATAGTACCAATTTCTTCAGGATTGCTTGGATGGATAATTTTGGAAGCAAAAGACAAATTATTCATTTATATTATTTATATTATTTTGCCGTTTATGTATAAGGACTTGTTGGATTATTCATACTGTTCGGATCTAATTGCAGAGAGCCACTGCCAGCTAAGGCCGGCACTGGTGCAGCAAACTTTATGGACAGTGAAGCTGTAATTAAAATAGAGGTTTCAGGTCGTTTCAATTCACTGGGTGTTTTCAGAAGATTCATCAGTCTTTGACCAAGGGAGTTCATACTGTAGCCAAGGTTGTGTGTGTTGTTCTTCAGAGAAAGAATGTGTGTGTGTGTGAGAGTTTTTTTCCTCATCTCAGCCCCAGTGCCCCTGTGCCCTGGCCTCTCTTCCTCCCCCACTGTGTGCGAGTTTATTCACAGGAAATGCAGGGGAGCCTTACGGGTGGCTGGGCTGATGCGAAGCGACGTGGCGTCTCCAGCGAGCCAGGAACTTAGCATGTCAGGCAGGTCAGCGCGGGGCAAGCAGACAGTCGATAAAATATTCAATACAGCACTCCCAGTTCATGGATCTAATACCTCAGAAAAGGCCCCCCTCCAAAATCCAAAGGAAAAAAAGTCATCATCTCTGCAACCTCTTCTCTCCACAGTAGCCGGCTGGGTGGGTTTATCAAACTTGGGGTGCAAAGGCCTCTTATCATTGTGTCTGCGTCTGGTGTCAAAGCTGGAGGGAATTCATCTTTGCAGGATGACTTATGGATTTCAAACCCCTCCCTTCCTCTTATTTCAGGAAGGGAAAGCTAGCCCGATTCAGAGTGATAGTTGGAACGTGCACTGTGACCTTTTTGAGCCTAGGTACTGGTAACAAGTACAAAGTATCCCTCCACTGTTTGTCTCCACTCTTTCATATTTTCTTACTTGGTTGCACTTTTCTTCGGCCTCTACGTGTGCCCTGCAACTTTACAGAGCCCTGGGGGTGCAAAGAAAACATACGGCGGAGTTTGACAGTGCGGCGAGTAGAGTCTGGAAGGGCTGGTCCTGGAATGTCTTGTGTCAGTTTAGCACAATGGGCGCTAATCCCAATTAGCATCACTCAGCTGCACTGAGGGCGCATCACATCGACTCAACCTCTACTTAGACAGGCGCCCTCCGTGGACCGGGCGGATACAGTGAAACACCAGCTGCTATCGGCCTGTTTTGCTGATTAACCCAGACACTAAGATGTCGTGGCTGTGTCTTTTGACTCCCGAGCCGCCGCCGCCTCCTCCCTTTGTTGTCTTCGGGTAGCTTCCGTCTACTTACATTTTTAACAAGCGTCTCCTCTGTCTCCATCTCTTTTATTGTGTCGTCTGAGTGCGTGGTATTTTATTACTTACACTGCATAGATTGGTTGAGTACACTGGATCAGTGTTACCCACTCAAACGGTTTTCCTTTCTCCCCCTGAATAATTAATGGAAATGGATGGTTAAGGACAAAGGCAGTGAAGACTCCATTAAGAGGCGAGATGTTGAGAGGTGCTGACTTCATCATTGGAGTTGTTAGCGCCAGGGGTAGTGATCCAATTCAGACAATATTCTACGACAGACGTGAACCGAGGAACTACCGGCTCCTGCACTAAAGCATGGTCACTAAACAAGCGCTGAACATTTCCGACGACAGGACTGCGAGCAGAACTGAAAGCAAGGGTTGCTCACTCCAACGCTTCCTGGCATATATGCTTTCACTGGACACCTGCATGGGTTTGGAGCACACTAAAAACCAAGTGTTTGGACTAACAAGGTAATGTGGGCGAAGGGGGTGGGGTGAAAACGCAGCTTTTATGGAGTACAATTGGGAGCTAACCTACGTGATAAAAATAGCTGGATCTGGCTGTAAGGGGTTTTGTTTTTGCTTTTCCAAAGGCACGTCATAATACATCCCAGAGTTTCAGGGCCCTGCAGCTTTCAGATACCTATAAATAAATGCTTTCCTGAGCTTTACTTCTCTCTCTTTCACTTGCAGACGCACACTCATGCAGGGGCTGGAGCCGAGTAAATAGCCCCCTTCTGATGAAAAACATTCCAACACTACCAACACCGTGAAAGGGGAGTGGATAGTGGATGGGGTGGCGGTGGTGGGGCTTTTAAAATGGACTCAACCGCCCTGTTTTCCCCAAGCACTATTTTCACTGCCACCATTTTCACAGAGAAAGAAGCCCTCAGCTCTCTCCAAGGGTTTACTGTGCTTAGTTGCAGACAGAGATGTCTAAGTCTCTTCTTGAGCACTGCATGTTCCAGACTGGGAGAAGGAATTAAATTGAACCCCCTCCCACCACTTGTTTTTTGTGTAGGATGGCACTGCCATGGAGGAGTTCCCTCTAAGGGGCTATCTTTCTGCTAAACTTCAAGATATGATAACTGGACAGCAAACAACCAAAACACCAACACACCCAACTCAAGCACAAGTTAGAGACGTCTAGATTAAAATTAGACCTAATGCTTCTGAGTTAGAGGTTGTTATTAAGTAGCTACATCTTCAGCTAAAGGGTGAAGCCAGTTCAGATAGGACTTCACGTAGAGATTCCCCTAATTGTAGCTGTGACAATTTGGCTTTTTATCGTCCTCCTCATGGGCTCGTACATCGTACCATGGGCACAGAGCCTATGTAGATAAGTGACACATTTTGATATTCTATGAGCTTCCTGAGTATCACTTCCTGCCTGGCTGATCTGCCCTGCGCAACTACACATGGCAAAAAACAAGATACCCAATGACAAGGGGCAAAAGTAAATGTAATCCATTGCCGTCACTCTTGGAAGTTATAGGAGGAGGGGTTGGTGTTGCTGACTTCAGGAATGCTGTCGGTTCAGAGTTGTAAACGGAGTTGGCCTTCTCCAACAATGGGGCATATTTTGCGAGATGCTGGGAGTCGATAGCAGGCGTCCGCCGTGACAAAGGGCCACTTCTCCGGCTCCGTGAGAAAGGCATGTTAGTTCAGCTCTTTGATACAGGACACTGTTTCTCTGACCGCCATTCATTACCATGTATAACAGACGACTCAATGGACACTGCGCATTAGGCATAACTTGGCCCTCCTACACATTCTCAGAGGCTGTATTATGGAGGCCTGAGAGCTAGGCTTCTCTAAACACTCCTAGGTGTCTCATAAAAGGAGCTTGGAGTGTAGCACGGTGCTCGGGACAAGAAAAAAAAAACTCGAGTTCTGTCTTTCTCTGCCTCAGTTTTACTTGGGAGTTGAGACATGAACTGTCTGGAAGCCCAGGGCTTTGGCCGAGCATCGGAAGAATAACATGGCAGAGACATCCACATTTGTTTCCACTTATGTTACATGATCTTTAAGAGCCTAATTTGAACAAATCCCTCGCGTTGACCGCACACTGTACTTTCTGAGAGGGTTCTTAAGATATGTATGTTGGGTGTTAAAGTCATGCTCAAAGAAAACAGTGCCGATGGTCAGGGCTGGGTAGAGCACACCCAATTTTTGGCCTGAACTACCTCTAGTCTTTTATTTAAAAAAAACTAAATAGAGTGAACCAAGAGCAACAATGGCTGCCTGGATCTCTGACTGTTGCTACATTGTTACATTACATTCGCAACACTCATACAGTATTGGTTATTAAAGAGGCGAAAATCTCCAAAAGTGGAATGATTTGGATCTTTCGAAGTCTGACTAAACCTGTTCCAATTTCCTGTTAGATGTAAATGAACCCAAACCCTTGCAATAAAAAAAAAAATTGCAAACAGCTGGAGGACAATATTCACTAACACTACCTCAACACTGATAAACCCAGAACAACTGCCACTTCAAAAATATGGAGAAACCATGAGGAAGGACAATAGAGTAGATGTTTATAGTGAATACAACAAAGTTGGCTACAAAGTGGCAAAAGTAAAAATACCGATACCACGAAATAACAAGTACGTGTACAAGTACAAGTCATCTAAGGACAACTTTTCTGTAGTTCAGCCTGTGAGAGTTTTGTTATTTCAATATTTGACTCAAGTGCACTTTGCACAGGATCATTAAAAGCAACGTGTGAAAGGGGGTGTTTGAGGATGAAGAAAAAGTGCAGTTAAAAGCCGTCAGAGGCGAACGCCCCAAGTTAAAGCAGCCCGCCTGAGGCTCTTCCACCACGTGAAGGCTGCACACTTTCTATTGCAGAGATACCTCTCTTCAGCTCATTTGGCTCTATCTCCCATCGCTATGTGGCTGTGCCTCCAGCTTGTGGCACTTCCTCCAGCACACTGTGAGTGTGCTACAGCTCTGGGGAATGCCAGCACCATGTCAAAAGACGGGAGAGAGAGGGTGAGAATAAGGAGAGGGGAGGAAAGGTGCTGGTGAAATGTTAATGTCTTGTCCTGTTCAATATCCATATCTTTGGTCAGGGGGGTGGCAGCCTCCCTTGCCACACTGTGATGTAAGAATACATGAAACAGTGGGAGGCACCGCATGTGGATCGGAGTCAACCTTGTTTTTCTCGAGCGCTCATATCCACACACCCTCCCATACACAGACAACATAAACATTTCATGTTTGGTTAGTAACCATGCATGAGGAATTCCCCCACCCTGTTGGTGTGTCATGTTTATATTGCCTTCTTGCTAGAGTGCATTGTGCAGAAAAAGCATCCTCACTCTCCTCCTTGCCTTCTAACCTGACCTCTTTCTCTTTTACACACACTTGCAATCTACCTGAAGGCGAGTCATAAGTTTCTGAGACACTGGCTAAGTCCTCTCACACCAGGAGGGGGCCGCTGAGGGATCCTCTGGGTTATTGTGTGTCTGGTCTGGGGTGGAGGTCACCCAAAGTTACAGGAAGGAATCCTGAGGATCGCTGGGGGAAGAACAGGGACGTGTATGCGTGTGTACGTGTGTTTGTGTGTGTGTGAAAGAAAATGGGTGGAGGTGGGGGTAGGGGGTGTTGGGGTATAATGTCTGGCAGATGACAGATCTGTGAATTCTTTCCTAGTGCCCACAAGGCAAAAGAAGCGGTGGTGTGGCGGTCACATCTTCAGAACACTTACAGTCTTTATCCTGCTCTTCTTCCCCCATCCTGGGGGGCTCAGCCTGCTGATTACTACACAGGAGGCTATTCAGCAGCTGCCCCTCCTCCTCCCCTCCCTCCCTTCACACACATACGCACGCACACACATACACACACACACACACACTCACAGATGCAACGGTCCCCCACCCTCGACCGATCTTCCCTTTTCTTCTGGGATGATCTGAAATTATATTTTGCAGTGGGGCAAACATAATGGGAGGGGTGAGAACAAAGGCAAGCCCCGCTTTTGGCGCGAGCATCTTTTTGTCGCTCGGCACAAAAGCGGTCAGTTCAACGCCTCATCCCACAACAGCGTCACAGGGTCTTTTAACCCCCACCCCCCACCCACACACACACAGCCAAGATTTGCCCACCTCCAGACCAAAAGAACACCAGGATGAAACGACAAAACCACACAGACACACTCTAAAACATAATTTGTGCTGGGCCCTGACAGGCCAGCCAAACACAAGCCTCCCTTAACACTTCAATCAAATTCCCCACCCCTGCAGCGATACACCCGTCCCTCCTTAACATTGAAATGAAGCTGGTGAATAATGAACAGTACAATCTGTGTTTTCAATCCTGACCCCCCCCCCCCAAGCTCTCTTGCCCACACGCCTGCCTGACTTTTAGACACTTTTGTCCAGGACGTTTGTTGTCTATGTGTGTGTTGTGGTGGGCTGGGGAGGGAGGGGGGGCACGCTGGGGCAGGAACAAGGGGTAACAGAAAAAGGGCAGTCAACAAAACTCAATTGTCCTCAGAGTGGTAGTAATTGCATTTGATTAAAATAATGACAGGGTGTCGCGTCAGAATGGAGGGTCCCTCGGTGGGAGCGTTGAGGGGCCTGACACCGAAACTGAGGAGGGGCAGAGAGAACGAGTGTGACAGAGAGAGACAGCAACAGAAGGGGGGAGGAGGGGGGTGAGAGAGGGAGTGCTGTGTGGGCCATTGTCATAAAGGCTAAAGCATGGCACTCACCTGTATCACAACATCAGACCGGGGCATGGAGACAGCACCACATAGAAAAGAAAAAAAACCCAACAATTTATCATTAGTCAGCAGTCATCTTTACACATGCACGATGGTACATGAATGGGAAACAAAATAAGAGAAACTAGTTTTTAGCAGTGTTTTGATACTTGGTGGCGAGTAAAATGCATATTTCTTTCTTTTCTTTGAATAAATAAAGTAGAATCAGCCCAATTCTGGTTCCATTCTGATGTGTAAAGGCCTTTGAAGGTCAAAATGAACATTAGTTTTAAACAATAATCCTATATAGCCATACCAACCGACGACATGCTGCATAATATTATATCCCTGGGACTCACACTTGTCAAAGCAGCCTCTGAAACAGACTGTACACCGACTTTACACTGAGATACAATGGCAGTGAAGTTTAAGACAATACATACTGATTGACAGAAGTAATCAGTACTCAGTGTCACTGAAAGAACAAGTATTATTCGTAAAATGTCATTTTAGTTCTTCAGTGTAGCAGCTTGGTTTTTATCAAAACTACATTTCCCATAAACCCCTTCTTTCTTCTTCTTGATTAGAGACCATGCCTTTATGTCTCTCAGAAATGACCCATATGAACATTTGGAGATCTGTCTGCGGTAAGGTTAAGCCTAAATTACTGAAGCTACTTGGGACCGACGTCGTGGATCCAGCGGGAGGGACGGCAACAGAATCACCCATTCTGACCTCGTCCTTACGACACCCGGGATGGTATAACGACGTGCTAATTCTGCCGTTACTTAAGAGCTACACAAACGCGTTTGCACAGGCGATGTTCTCGTCTTTCTGGCGAGGACAGTCTCAGATAAAGCTCCTCATAATATCGCTCTCTCCCTGCATCAAAATCCAAACAGTTCTCGGCCCGTATACCCAAATACAGGGCAGAATGAACTTCCACACTTAGCCAGTCTGTCCTTTGCCATGACCCGCAGCGGCCAGCGGCGGTGTTTAACAGCCTCTGCTTTTGATGCACGCTGAAGCCAGGGAGAATGAAAGGGGCAGAAGCTTTTACAAGTGGTCCGACAGCACTAAGTGTCTCAGCTCTCTGTAAAAGCAGCGCTCAGGGTCGGAACAGGGGACAGGGAGAAGAAAAGAGCAAGAGAGGAACTGTGTGTGTGTGTGTGAGATGTGTGTTAAGGCTATGGAGAATATGATAGCCGGTAGGGATGTCAGGAGCCTCTGAAAGGAGGATGTCTAAGCCGGGCTCAGACTCTCATCTCCTCACACGGCCTCGCCCTTTCCCAGCATCCCTCTCTTCGTTTATCCCTTACACCTTCACAGGAAGTTCAGCCTGGCCCTGAAGCAAGAAGACCCCCCCCCCCCCCAATTGTCCCTGCCCGCAAACACTACCGGAGCAGAGCACTGGTTCACACAAACGGAGAGGCACTGAGTGTGTTATGCATTAAGGGTCACGGAGATGTCAATGAGCCTATGAGGCCCTCTTGTACTTGTCTCACAACACACTACTGCTGGTTAAATGTCTCAGTACGTTGTACGTCACATAAACCTATCAATATAAAACCATGTTTACCTGCAAAACAAACAAGTGTCTAAATAAACACTGTAGTCCTAACAACATAGAACACGCTGACAATGATGAAATCCCGATGTGATTGAAATCATATACTTAGTTAATGCTGCATTGTTATTCAATCACACTGGTCGCCAATGGAGAGATTTTCATATGAACTTGAATGCAGCATTGTTACCGGATTCTACACAAGTATTTTAATTATGCTGCATTGTTATTCATAGTATTGTGGTTACCTCGGATCTCAAGTCGTACAACGTTGGCTTGAGAAGCATCTCAAACAAATAAGATGATGACCGAACCAGTGCCTGGAAGTTTGAAGTGTCTAAACATCAGATGCCAAAATGCAAATCAATGGCAAAAACGATACGGCAGCCAAAGGCCGAAACTATTAGCACTATCTTTCACGAAACCGGGGCATCCCAGTTCACCATGAGTCATTGTAACCCTAAACCGGATTTCTTAAATGGAACTGCATGCAAACACTACAAGAACTGCCATAGGTTGGCAATTTTCCTAAAGCGTAGATAACAGTTTAAAGTTGTGATAAAAGGGGCAGAGCATTAGTGGATGAAATGGATAAAGGAAAATAATAATAAGTTTGACGACACATGCTAATGTACATACACGTGCTAACAAATTAGCTATGTAAAATCACACAGGATTCGAGTTTCCATAGCAAGTCGAGTACTAGGATTTGGATAGAAAACCACTCAGTGAAGTGAAGTGAGCTACAGATGCTAGTGGAGGAGAGGAAGTAGCATTAGAGCCTCTCCTTACTTTACTGTTCGAACCATAATCTAAACGTCATCTGATTGTGCATGCATTCAGTGTTGAAATGATTCCATGAAGAAATGTGTATTTGGAGAGGATACATTTTTGCACCCAGAGAGCATGTGTATGAGTGTCAGGATACTAGGGCGACACACGGGACGGTCAATGTTTACATGGGCGTGTTCAGCCATGTGTGGTGGCCGGCCCCCCCCCCTCTGGCCTGGCCTCTAAAAAGCCCAGTGTGGGAGAACTAAAAGTTCAAGGTCCTCATCACTGTGCAATGGGCCTGTATCACCCTCAGTGTCTAAATATTTACTGTCCAGCAAGTCCAGGCTGGAGAGTACTGAGAAAAGCTGTTGTCTATCTATTAACACTTGACTAAGAGGATTCGAATGGCGCAACGTGATGGATTGCTTGCAAGGCATTAAAAAAAAATCGTTCTGAAAATATTTAGAATGAATGAAAACTGCAAATGAGATATGATGCAACAAACACATAACTCTTTGGAGTTAAACACTTCAGGCTGTTACTCAATACTAACCCCAATAGAATTTATAGTGGAAGAAATCTTTGGCTCTAGTGTGATTATGAATTTGTGTTAACGTCACTGTGTACTGTAGGTAAAGACTCGGACTGTTCAGTCTTTTTAAAGGAGTACTACACCAAGTTAATACATATGAATGACATATGGCGTATGAATGTATAAGAAATATGTAAGATTCTGCACCATTTCTTGGTCAGTAATCAAATTTAAGCAAATTTGTCGTACCGACCAACTTAACTCCATCGCACACGGTCAGATTTCCATAAGTTGTATCCCTTCCACTGAACCATGTGTTCAGATGACCTTCAGGTGGATTTGATCTTCTGCATCAGAGGCTCACGTGACTCAACTCGAAGCCAGCGCTCACCTGTTGTTAATATAGCTGGGCCTCAGGTTTCCAGCCAATCAATGCTTATTAAATAGCACTGCGAAAGGGGGGAACATGGCATCGGAACTGACTGAAAGTCTCAGAAGTCAAATTGCCATTCGAAGCAAAGACGGGCTAGACTTTCATGATTTTTAAGCGAGGAGCCCATGGAACTTTAAAATGATTTTCAGAAACGGAATCAGTTGTATCCAAACCCCAATCAGCCTGACCAGAAGTGACCACATGATCAAAAGATCAATACATCAGGCTTAGTTACCTGGGAGAAAGAAATACAGATACAGAACTTGCTAAATAAAGAACGGAAGACCTCAATCTGCTGAAGTTCTGTCAGATGAAGGCTGTGGTCCCTGTGGATGAGTAGCAGTTTCTAAACCACTTCTCAAGAAGGGAAACAAGGCCAAACACTCAGGGTGGGCTAAGAAACACCAGTGAACACTTATGACCGATGAATGCCTGGTTGAGATTGATAGCAGTAACAGAAGGGTGTACTTAAAGAGACCAGCGAGAGAGAGAGGGAGAGAGTGATACAGCACTGTATCAAACCAACAGCAAAACATGGTGGAAGTATGGTGGTGTTGTCTGGAGTTGGACACCTACATTGCAGGACATGCTACACCTTGTGGTTTACATCCTTGTGGAGAGGGATTCATACTGCTGCAGGACACCTCAAAGCTTCGCAAGAACTACTTGAAAACTAAGGAGTCCTGATGCCCTTCAGAGCGTTCAAACAGCATCAGAATCTAGAAGTTTGCTTAGTGTTTCGGTGCATGGCAATAAACACTGTAAGTAGAGGAATATAAAGGAAGATAAAAAGATAAAAACCGAGTTCTGGAAATAAAAGAAGCATGGATAGAAAATGGAAAATTGAACAGAAATATGTACCATATGTTATTTAAATAAAAGAGCTGTCCAGTTTATTCAGAAATGTCTTCAGCGAGGAATGTGCAAAAGTTCACAGTGAAAGTATCCAGTGCAAGAATATCTGAAATGTGACAGTAACCCAGCAAATTTCGTCTGGAGGGCCTTATGCTAAACTCTTCTAGAACATGTTTAATTTATTTATTCTGTGTGAGGGCAAAAGCTACCAGACCTTTTTATCTCACTAGGGGTAATTAAAAAAAACAAAAACACAAAACACAAAAAAGCACATGCAGTTGAATCAGACGGGGTCCGTCCATAAATCAGATCGCACGATAAATGTGTCATCAGCCTGCCCGATGTTTCTACTCGAGAAATATCAGTCGCATATGCGGCCGTGGTAAACAAATATATCAAACTTATTTTGCGAATGACAAATTCCACAATGGAGTGCGAACACACGCGCGTACACGTTCGCGCTTAGCCTCCGTCTCTTTCCGATACACTGTGATCAAAATTTTCCGACCAGCAGCTAATTGGGTGTGTTATTACAGAGGGCGCTGCTGCTGCTGGTGCTGACAGGGAAAAGAGAATTGTTTGTTGCTGGCAGTGATGATAAAGAAAGACTTTGTTAAAGAGTGATGAGAAAAGACGGAGTGAGTGACAGACTGAGAAAGGGGTGGTGGTGATGGGAGACAGCGAGAAGAACCACATGCAGAGAATTAGCAGTTCCTGGCTACTAATAACTCCGGGACAGCCTGTACAGTATGTGTGCGCAAGAAGATCCTTAAGGGACGCTCGGCGGGTGTCAGCGCGTCTCTTAAAGCTGTGTGCATTCCCCATGGCCACGGTAAGTTGAAAGGCTTTACATGTGGAACGACAATGTAATTCGCATTTACAAGTTCGGCTCCTCCAAGTCCTCTAATGGCCAGAAACCAGAGATGAAGATGAAAAAAAAAAACAAAAACAAAACCTTGACGTGTTAAACAGCTGGACCCAAAACGAATGGCGACTTTTATCTCCTCTTGGAACTTTTTTTGGGCTTTGTCTTTTTTTTTTTATTTTGAAACTGTTTTAACTCATAGTGAAATTTGATCACACTTTCCTGCCAAAGTCATCAGATATTCAATTGTGCGTTGCCTGTAACTGTAACTCTACATCTGCATTCATACAATAATGTGTACACATATTAGCCATTAAGATAAGCTAATCGATCATTTCAACCGAGCTTCTGTGACATTAAAAATATTATAATATAAGTGTGATGATCAGGGGTGTAGGAGTAGAAGCAGTCTGATACGAATTAACTTTTTTTTTTTTTAAAGAAAAAACACTTAATATACAAATTAAAATGATTAAAAGCAGAATTTTCTAAAGTTCTAAAGTCTCAAACTGCTCTTTAAGTTATTGATTCATAAAAATAACAACAACAACAACAGCTGGCTGCAGCCTCCAACATATGTGGATTTACTGCTTGTCTCCATTTCATTTCATTTCATTACCAACGTGAGAAAGCACCATCCAAAGGTTTGCCAGGGAGTTTATGTTTTCGGTTTATGGCAAAACTACAAGCATATTTGCTATGAAACTTGGAACGGTGTAGAGTGGGTTAAGGAAAGGCACATTAAAATGTTCTCAAACGTTTTTATTTTCATCAACAAATCAAGATAAGGCCAGGAGGAACTGTGGAGAAGTGGACAACTGGCCTTGGTGGTGATCTGTGCTCACCGAGTTTCAATACAAGGAAAGTGTGCATCTACAGTTGTTTTAATGACCGGTTAATTTATAAAACCGCACTTATTATTATTATTTGTCAAAATTTATTATTTCCCTCGCCCCGGGGTAACATCCTATCCTTCCTGCTCTGTTAACAGTGAATCAGCAGATCCACTGAATCACCCTAGCCCCAAGGAAAAAAAAAACAAAAAAACTCCTCTGAGTGTGTGAAGGCCGGGACAAGCCGGCTCTTGAGGGAGAGACAGAGTGGACGACGGTGTTTGGAAGCTTCTGGAGTGTTTTTCTGGCTGAAGCTCCAGCCAGACTCCTCGGTGTCCTTCAGAGTAAAAACAAAAACATTTGGAGTGTATGGCTCACAGCTAGAGCACATCTCTTATTTGTTATCGCTTATGCTCCAGGCCCGGTTTACATTCTCCTGAGTGTGTCCACTGGCGTGCTCATCCGGAAATTTGTCCCCTACGCCCCCTCCTGATTTAGATTTGGAGAGCAATAAAGCCTGCTGAGTTGTTGCCTTGGACAAATAAACTGACCGAAGTGTTGATGTAGAGATGTCCGAAAGAGACAAAAAAAAAAGTTTGGAAGAGATAGCAGTGAGAGAGAGAGAGAGAGAGAGTGAGAGAGAGAGAGACAGAGTGAGAGAGAGAGAGAGGGAAGGGAATGACAGGAGCTGGTCTCTCACTCCTTCCTGTGAAAGTTTCCGGCGAGGCAGTAAACATGGCAGCGTCTGTCTCCTGTGGGAGCGCAGGGAAATGTGTTTGTGTGAGAGTGTGTTGTCGAGTGGATCTGTGTGTTTATAGATGTTTGTGTGTCTGTGTGTGGTGATGTACCGCTTGTTGGTGCGTGCATACACGGTCTGGGTGTGTGTGTGTGTGTGTGTGTGTGTGTGTGTGTGTGTGTGTGTGCGCGCGCGCGCGGAGGTCAACAGTTCCTCTACTCTCTGTGAGGGAGTTGTGCTGGAGCCAAGTGCCCAGCTGCTCATAGGTGTCTGTTTACAGGCTGATTCACAGAGCTAACAGGGAAGGCACACACAAACACACACACATACATACAGACACGCATGCCTTGCATCAGCCGACAAGAATTCTCACAAAACACGCAACATATAAGGTTTGCCTAACAGCTTGTGAAGTAATTTCATTTGCTTCGTTTGTTAGCGTCCGCACTCGGAACATTAGGTATTTAACCACATTACTGCATAATTATATCACCTGGAACAATTACCGACACGGACTGACTTAATTATAGTGATTTCAGGATTTACCTGCTTGGCCACCGAGCTAATGTTTGGTAGTTATATGGTTTTGTTCAATTACCCAGAATAACGTGTCATTGTGAGCAACCCTGACTGGCACATTTAAAGGCTGCTGTGCAAGAAAGACTCGTCAGCGCCACAGGTGAAAGCGCTCGGCTTTCTTCGCTTGTGCAGACGTACCGATTGTACACACTTATAAAAGCCAAATTCCTTCGTTTATGAATCCTGCTCAAACGAGATAACAGCGGTTTATCAGCTGAATGTATTACATTTAATCCTGCGGTTCCCGTCCAAGAGGCTGGCCCTTTAAAAGGGTCACGAGATAAATCGGAGGGGTTGTGAGATGATTAATGGGAGAGGAAAGAAGAAAAAACAAAGCCCCTCTATGAATATTCATATAATTATTTCCCAAATATTTGCTTTATGTGAAATTTTGGCCAACTCAATAATTTGTCCTACTGCTGAAACGCAACAAAAAATGTAATTTGTGTTTGTTTTGTGCCTTTTCAAAATTAAAAATCTGGAAAGTAACCAGCAACTGCAACTGTCAGATACGAGTAGTTAAGTAAAACGTACAATATCCCCCTCTGAAATGTAGCAAGGTAGGAACGTAAAGTAATATGAAATGAAAAATATTCAAGTAAACTACAAATACATCTGATTTGAGCACAAGTGCAGTAACTGTGTAAACGTACCACCAGCACTGGTCACCACTGCGGTTTGTGACATGAATGCACACCTTCAGACAGCAAGTTAAAAAAATGTGTTTATTACCTAAAATTCGGTTACACAACAAGCATCGATAGCCAGTGCCCTTACTACTTGCCATTCTGGTATAATCCTAACCAAAGGAAGGCAACTTGAGTGGCTCTTCATGCAGTTTTGGACGGCAGAGCTTCTATTTCAAAAAGAAGACTGAAGCTAAAGTTACACTTCACGTCTCCAATTTATTCTGCTTTGTTCTTTTACCATGATACGCTGTTGTATGTTAAACCACTACATACATATAATGTATTATAGTAGTGTATAAAGAAATTTAAGTTAGCGAAATAAATTTTAAAAAAGCCGATTTATAGAGATTTATAGACTTTGCGAGGGGTCTTGTAGTATATTTTACATCGCAGGGTTCTTATTTTCCCTCAAGTCAAAGATCTCTGCATACTTAACCACAGCATACATGGTGCATGTCGAGTTTGGAAGCTACATCTTAATTACCACTGGCCGGGCTGTCAGCTACTCACTGGTGAGACTCCGGCGTCCAGAGCAGCAGTGAGAATATGTGAGGCATAAAACAGCCGGAGCCAAAAGCAACAGCCGAGCAGCGAAGTGCCGAGTGACTCTCTCTCTCTCTAAACGAACACGGTGTTTGTTTATAATCAGCAATGTAATAATATGTCCTTCTTTTTCCTCCCAGGGTTATATGGCTTATGAAATGAAGTATGAAACTGAGCAGCGTAAGCTAAGCTGCCTTAATTTCCCTTTCAAAACGCAGCTGAAATGCAGGTAAGGCATCACCGACACGTCATACGAAACTAATGATGACAAAGCTGCTCTTTAACAAAGTTAGAGCAGATAATCAGCTGTGAGTGAGATACTTTCTTCTCATATGAAAGATACAGTTTTTGTTTTGGTTTAATCGAATTTCCGGGGTACATGGATGTGATCCCAAGTGATAATAAGCATTAATTAGAATTTTGTCTTGTTTACCGGACTCTCCGTGCCAACACCGGACCTCATGATTCCCGTCTGGATATTCAATTAGACGTTTGGGTCTACACGATGATTTGTGTTGTGTAAAAACAGTAGCCCACATCTGAACCGGCCTCAGATGACAAAATGATCAACTGCAGTATGTCAGCAATACAGACAGCCTGGACTCCCACACAGTGGACTTGTGCTATTAGTGCAATTCAATTGTTCAGTGACATGAAATTACTTCGTGATACTTCATCTAAAAGGTTTAATGGCATTAAAATATATTGCTTGTATAAAAGATGGAATGACAGCGCAGTAATTGCCAGCAACATGATATTAAAAAGCTAAAGCAGAAGCTGTTACAGTTGTTATATTTAATATCTAATTAGATTGTTAATGGTATTTTATTATTTTTTTTGCTTTGGAATGGAGGTTTAGCATAGGTTTAAGTTATTCTAAGGCTGAAATATCACTGCTAGACATTGAAATATATCAAATGGGTCTCAAAAGAATTAATCAACATCTGTATATAACATATTTGTTCATTAAGAGACAATGAAATATGTCTAAGATAAACAGGAAATGCCACAACAATCTATACAATCTGACAAAAACGGCGAGTCTACTTAATTGTTGGTCAATCTATCATCCGAGCCTACACGTATTAGGTTAATGTGTTGCCCGGAGGACTGTGTTATCTGTCGAGGCGGCAGCAGCCATCCTCCAAGAGCAAGCGAGCAGCGTAATGAGTGTTGGGTGGCAGTGTGAGAAAGCGCAGAGCTGTGCTGCGCCTAACTCAACACGGCTGACGGCTAATGAACTCGCGGGGCGGCCTGGCTTTTCTCATTAAAGGTGAGACCTTGTCGCTCTTACATATGTTAATAGGTGAAGGGATTGCAGCGGTGCAGGCAGGCTTAAAGGGAGACCTGAAGGAGTTGAATTACACCTGTGTGTTTGTGTGTGCTGTAAAGTGCTGGGGTTTATGTGGAGACTGCTTCGGGGTAATACGAAGCGATGTCCAAAGGTTTTTTTTGTGGTTTTCATAGAAACCGGCAGGTGTGTGCGAGCGCTCAAAATGCCGAACAACAGAGCGGACCTTATGTTTTCAGCAAAGGGCTTGAATGACTTTGGTATTCTCATTTTGGAGTCACACTGGTACGCGCACGCGCATGTGACGTGACCCTGCTTCACGGCTGCTGGCTGAGGCCTCTCCAACAACACACTTCTGACCTTTCACCCCTCACCCCGCTCAGGCCAAACTGCATTACCTCACAATTACATCCTACAAATGGCTTTCTGTACGGCGTGTGCACGCACATGTGTGACATGCGTGTGTGTGTGTGTTTGAGGGTGTGACTTGGCTTGGAGTGCTGTAGGCCAAAAGCCATAATCATATTTATTTATCATAACAATCAAGCTTCCAGAGCTTTTCCCCTTCATTTCCTCTTTTGTTCCTTCATCACTTCCCCCTTTTTCCTGATTTTTTAGAACTTTTTTCTTTTTCTTTCTTTCTTTCTTTCTTTCTTTCTACTTCCTTACCTTCTGTATTCATACATTTTGTTTTTTCCATTTTTATAACACTTACAGTAAATAATTCCTACTTTAATACCTTTGTAACTTACTTTTACATTTGTTAATTTAGAGATAAATGCCTAATTGTACTGCGTCAAATGGGCCATGTCTATAGCTGTAGTGCTATATAGGAATTTAATGTTTTACCATGATATAAAAATGATGATTATCATATTGTGTACATATGTTTATCCACTGTATTAAATCCTAACATACTAACACCATCACAAAATATTTTGAGTTTGCATATACAATGTTTCCTTGCCTAATGGCCTCGTAGCGCATGCACGTGTGCGGAAGGGGGAATTGTCTGGTGCGTATGTTGGGAGAGAGAGACAACAGCACCCCAGGACACTGATCTGCCCCAGACCCCAGAGGTCATGAGCTCTGACCTTTAGGGAGCAGTCAGCATCGAGCCCACAGGGCTGCAGGTAGGCTTGGGTTACTGCAAACACACACGCACGTACACACACACACACAGTGCAACGGTACGACGAGTGATATGTCAGAAAGCAGCAGCATGTGCACAGACACGGTCTCACACACACACACGGATGGCTTGAGGGGAAATCAAGCTGTCGCCTCTCAATGACCTCTAACAAAAGGACCATTGAAAATAACAAGACAGGCTCTCACAGTGGCAGTTCAAGAAAAAGTTTTCCTTTGTTACTCCAGGCAACTTCTCAGCACCGCGCCATTCAAACACCAGATCCCGTCGGCGGTGCCAAACTGGTTTTTTAACGGGTTCACTGCACTTTGAAGAGACGACTACTGGATACTGGTATCGGAAACCTGACATCCGACTCTGGCGTCCTAACCTACAATCTGTTTCGACACTGAATGTCACAACAATAAAGCGAGCGGCGGAATATGACGCTTTAAAATGAATATGGTTTCCTTTCAAACGGCCGTGCAGATGATTTTAACAGCAGTACAACTACCCAGTGGTTATTCTTGGGTTTTATATAGCCTTATAAACTTGCAGGAGTCTATGCTCATGCGCGCACATAGGAAGTGACGGTGGTTTTGCTCGGGTTCAGCGCGCTCTCTGCCTTCACCGCAGTGTTTACTGTTTCAATACCGGTCGCAAACTGGACGCCCATCCTTGAGATATGCACGTGGCTAATCATCAATACAGTGAAATCCAGAATACTGACTTAGCATGTTATAAAAAACTTTCTGAGAAGGGCGTCATCGGAGTTTGAGCCCTCACTCAGTCCACCTTCTGTGTTGGATGATAGAGCTTCTCTCCCTTGGCACTGTTAGCCATAAGATCTGCATTAAGTGTCCCTACAGTTCCCAACATAGTTTTCCACTTAAAGGCCACTTTTGAGCTGAGTCTGTGAGCTACTTAAAGATGCAATTTCAACTTTTTAAGCACTAAAAGGTAAGGAGCTGTAAACCAATACCCTCAACAGGCTTTTCTTGGCTCCAGCATGAGCAGCGTGTGCGCCTTTATGTCCGACCAATGGTATAGATGGAGAGGGTCATCAATTCTTATTTAGGGCCATTCTATTTCATACGACACCCTCTTATTACAATAAATTGACTGGTCATAACCATTTTGCAACGGATGTTGAGTTGGTGTGTAATTTCCCAGTGGCTCAATTTAAGATAATGGTACACTCTTAGAAGCTGAATGAAACATAACCATTTTCCTCTGAAGTTTTCAAACATTCAGTTAGGCATGACATACGAGCAAAAAGCATTGACAATATCAGAATTTTCAAAAGTGGTGGATAGAAAATAAACAGCAGGGACAGGACACGGGGTGAAGGAGCTCACGCAAATATCAATAAACACTCCTCTTCCGTCTCGGAAGCTTCCTGCTTTATTTGATTAGGCTGAAGACGGAGGGAGGGTTGGGGGTGAAAAACAGAGCAGTCATGCTCTTTTGCTTTTCTTCCTCCTTTCCCTTCCTCCGCAATCTTCAGCCTCCCCTTAATGGGAATGGGAAGTTTGGGAAGTGGAGGGGAGGGAGGTGGGGGGTGGGCTGCAGCTAGCCTCAGCCTAACCTCCCCCATCTGGACTGGGGAGGGGAGGGGGCGACTTGCCAGCCTCCAGGCTACTCCCAACCCTTCCCAGCTGTTGGCTGTTCAGGGACAGAGGCTTTTTTTTCCCCCAAGTGTGTGTTTTTGGTGGGCTTGAGAAAGCATTTTTTTTTTCATAAACAATTGCCATATCCTCCACCAGCTGCTGACCCCACGGCTCCTGTCCCTGAGCAGAGCTCGGGAAGCAGGCGGAGGGGAATGGTTTTCATTTAGGAGTCTCTGCTTTGCAGGGGAGACTTGCTAAAGGGTGCTTGGCCCCACTGCTGTTAGCACGCTAGCTATAAGGCAGAAGCTAGATAGGTCACCGAGTGGGAGCAAGAGATGTTAGCTGATAGCAGCCATAGTGACAGCACAGCTGCTATCAGCACCTTGTGTGTTACGGGATGGAGCTGGAAGCTGGAGGGCACACAGGCTCAAGTACCTCCAACAGCTATCTGACTGGAGCTTTGGCTGCCGAGTCTAAACATTCCTGTTGCAGAATTATTGGACTTTTTAACCATTTGGATTCAAAACAAAAATTGACATACTATCACTATAAAAAGTAGATTCAGTCAAATAGTAGACAATATAGTGTCCCTTAAATCTAAAGTGAAATATAAGCATCACGTTGCAGCAGTTGAACATATGTGTTATCGTCAGTTCAAGTACAAATTTAACACTAACTGCTGTAACGACGGCAAAATCACCACTTATTACTTACAACAACTCATAATTACATGTAGCGTAACCAAAACGTCTTTCGCAAAGAGCGATGTTACATCTGATGCAGCTGTATGGCACCGTGGAACAACTGGGAAGAGAAGCCGTGACGAAGCAGCGATGGAAATGAGAGACGTGCAACAGGCCGTTTCATAAAAAAGGAGAAAGTAGCGTGCGCCGTCACGTATGAACTCGCCAATAAATGATCCGAAGCGCGTGTGTTCACTCACCATCACCTTGGTATTTAACGATGAAATTATTTGCCAACAATCGCTCCCGCAACACCTTAAGGTTTACAGTTTTCTGTTACAAGCTATCAAGTGTGAGAACGGCAATGCCACGGCTCCTAGACAAAGCAAACACACTTCGCGTTGCAGCCGACGTGTCGTGGGCAGATAGCGTGTTGTTAGCGGTATTGAAGAGTGAGAACAAACACCGGCAAGCTAACCGGACCCGAGTGACGTCTGTAGGTATGTGGAATGTGCAGGAGATGAGCGGCGTTCCCTGGTGAATCTTTGGTTGCTGCTGTATGACTCAGTGCAACCTTCTGCTCCGCCTATGGTAGAACGCTGACATTACTGCTTTATGCAACGTCTGATTGGCTGTATTAGAAAAAGGGGTCCATCTGTGTAATCAGATAGGAAGAATGCCATTCTGTTTAATCAATGCAAACCGGGAAGGTGCAATCATCAAACCAAAAAATATATAAATTGGACACTAGGTAGCAGCTACAGTGGCATGTACAACATAATCTGTTTTTACTATGTATTGTACTAATCTAACCCACACTGTAAGATATGATTAAACATACATAAAGCGGATACAACAGCCCGATGGCTCTTTCAGGGGCAGGTATCGCACTGGGGTCACTTTGTTGCGCCTGCCGCTGCTGGAAAAAAGGCCGATGAGAGCGAGGACAGCAAGTCGGGAAGTTGTTTGCAGTTTGTCACTATGCGAAACACCTGTCACGTAGCTTGTTTTGTCTATTCTAAATATAAAAACCAGAATTTCTCCAGAGAAGAAGCAGCGAAAAGCGAGGAAACAAAGAAAAAGGGCTGCAAACCTAAAGTGATAAAGTGAAGTGTGCCAAAAGGGAAATAACAAAAGACAAGATTCAACATCTCCAAGCAACACAAATACACAAATACGCACAAATACACGGCAACTCCCGCCCAACACATCCTCCTTTTCTGTCCTCAAACAGACATCCCGCCGCATGTGTTGATGAAAAATGGATTGGATGCTTGTTAGTAGAGGTGGGTACAGGTGCCAATGCAGTTTATATATAATCCGATGGCATGTTTGTGCTAATGTACTATGTATGAGGCGGCCGCGCCTCATGCAACATTCAGCAGGCCAGGGAGGCCGTAGGTGAGGCCAACACAGCCTGCAGCCAAAGACGCCCGCACCTCCAAGTGTGTGTGTGAGCTCGAACTGAGCTTTGTCACAGCTGGCTGGTGCATCCACACATTTAGAAACACAACTGGGAGGCCACTCACGCAACTGCCTTTTTTTTTTTTTTCTTTTTCTAAAGTCATACGCATTGTTACACACACAAACACTCGCTTCGGCACAGTGGGGCTGCATCACATACAAAAGCTATTTTTCCACTTGCATCACAAAACACTTGCACACACACACACACACACAGACACACACACTAGATATACATACACACACTCTGGCCGGGCAGATGCTATTTCTTTGGGCATCCCATTTGAACTTTCACCTCAAGTGTCCAGCACACGCACACACACGCATACACTACGGCTCGCTCTTTGTACTGGTCTGCCTTGGAATCGCATGGTAATACTTCATTATGGCAGCACTGTAATTTGGGGGGAATGAGCACTTCAAACGAACGGCAACCCACACACAAACACACACAGACGGGGTTACTGTAAGTATGTGTAACCTACAGTTCTGCTGGGACCGGTATCAGTTTTTTTCCTGATTCCCAGAACAGTCCAAAATACACCAGGACAGTAATCAGAGGCACACTGCGAGGTTATAATTGTTGGCGCTGATTACAAAGTGGAGAGTAATGGCTCAAATTGGGAGAGGAGTGTAACGCCAACTTGTACACAGCGAAATGTGAACTCAAGGACACGGGGTGTCTGCCATGATCAGGTTATAGGGGTACTAACTGCATTAATTCATGAGGAAACCCCAAAAAAGAGTTAAATCATTTTTGTTTACTCAAGTGGCACTATTAAAAACATGACGGCGGCGTGACAATAAAAGGATTTTACAAAATAAAAATGAGAAAGAAGGAAAAATATACAGTATTTTATAAAAATACTACAGTGAAAAGAAATGAATGGAATGTGGGTGTATGAGTAAACTGTAACTGATAATTTAAGGTCAAATTGTTTGTAGAGATACTAAAATAATGAAAACACAATAAAAAATGTATTATGTGAGTTTGTAATAAAAAAAAACACACTGTATGAAATGAAAGGAAATTCAAATATGGCTGTGTGTGGGTACGCATCCCACAACCGGTTATTTATTTAGTTCAAACAAAGACCCAAAAGACCCCCTTCAAACACACCTTCATCCATATGTATAAATAATGCAAAACACACATGCACACAAACACCATTCTTGGCTCCCATCGTGTGGACGCTGTCACACAAACACACTGCGCCAGGGGCCAACATGATGTGAGGTTGTCCTTTGTCCTCACACACAACACACAAGTCGGGCGTAATGCTCAAATGAGCTGGAATTGAGAAAAGATGGTGTAGTGTGGGTGGCTGCATGCGTGAGTCCAGGCACATACTTAACAACTCCCAGCTTAAGGTAAAACATATACTGTTTAATGTATAATTGGGACGGGAACTCTCGCTAAACACAGTACAAATGGAACACATCGTATTTACACATGATGTTAGGCTTTATACATATACACAAACAAGTTTAAAAACATTCATGAATTAGCACAGGCAGGATTCTTTTTTTTTTTGGTTATTAAAAACCATCAAATCAGACCTCAAAGCACCGTACGAGGGGTCGAACATACAGTCATTTTATTTATGCACAAAAACAACAGGAGAGAGAGGAGATTACTGAAGGTTACTAAGGGTCGCCAAATTGGTCAGCTCTTCTACTTCGCGATGAAAACGCTGTCAGATCTTTCATGTGCTTCGTGCGACAAGTTTATCCTGAACTATGCTAACATGCTAATATTTAAAGAGCAAGTTGGGTCTGAAAAAGTAAAATAACCTTTTTTTTTTCTCAGCTAGTTTGGACGTGCCGCATAATATTTTAGTTTTAAAAATGACAAGTAAAAACCAACACGGCATGAACTGCTGTGATCTCGAGGGTGTGTATCCTTTGTAATGACAATTGTCTCATGTAAATGTTAGAACCTACAGATGTTAAAAAAAGGGAAAAAAAAACCCATACTTGCCAAAACACTTCACTTAAACATAGCGTGCATCTTTATTTAAGTTAATGTAAAACTTGGGTTACCACAGTCGGATAAGCCAGAACGTATAAGTAATTACATGTTGGGAGTCTTCTTGAAGTATGTTCCATCTTTAAATTACATTTACTTTGCACTTTTTTTTTTTGCAGTCTCTTCATCATATATTTTGGGTTGAAAACAGCAGTTCAGCTGTGGCTGGAAAGAAGTCTCGTGAGAGTAGTGAACGTGAGCCAAAAAGTTTCAAAAAGTTCCAGGCCATAAAACCAAAACAATGAGCTTAAAGACGCTAAAGAACTAGGTGGATCTGCAGAGTTCAGCGGGTTTCTTGTTATGAACAGTGCCTTCCAAATAACACATGATCATTTGATGCGCTGACAGTCTAAGAATATTAATGCTGCTTTGACTCAAATACATATAAATGCGACCTATTAGACTATACTGACTGACAGTGAGCATAACGCGCGCTGTGACGACAAAGTACCAGAGCAGACAAGGCACCAGAGAAGACAGTATACTGGGAAAGCGTGGATGATTATATATTTCTACTGTTAACACTGAGCAGGGACGCTCTCCAACAGGACTTATATATGCACTTGTGCATTTCTTTCAAGTGGTACTTCATGCATATTGTTATTTGCAGTTTGAAGAAAACATTGAGGAACGCTGCTGAAGGCCCCATACACACACCATGTTGCCTGCTGTTCTGCATACACAAGTGCACTTGTGCACTTCCTCCTTTATAATGTGACCCTCCTTTCCATCTCATCCTGAGTTGAACGTATAATGTGTGCTTTATTCTCTGCCTGAGGGGCAAATGAGTTGCTCCATAGAAAAACTGCACCGCAATACAAGAGGCAGCTGAGCCCAGTGCACTTTGCTTCAATCTCTGTTGTCAACTGAAGGCCGGGAGTGACTGGAGCTGTACAACTGCATTTTTATGAAGCAGCAATTTTGGCTAATGACTTCATCGTGTTCTATTTTACTTAAAAAAAATATTATTTTATATCTTTTGCATGAATACATCACCATTAAAAGTTTAGCTTTTTTTAATGCCTATTTCAAAATAAAAATTTGAAAACATTTCTACGTGCTGACCCGTATCACTATCGTAATACTGTTTGACTAAACATTTGAATGGGCAGGACACCTAATCTAAATGACTTTGAATATGCTTTAAATGTTGTTGCCAGAGGTGCTGGTTCCAGTATCTTGAAAACTTTTAAATCTGAGGATTTTGCATATTACCATTTGTAAAGTTTAAGATAATGGTGAGTCGTGTGATGACTAAAGAGATGTTTATTCCCTTCACAGTGAATACAAAGATGTCACATAAAGTAGTATATTTAGTTCTGATACATATTTATTTTCACAATGAAATGTCAAAGCAAAGATGACAGCTGCTAAATGATGGGACCGGCTTAGTCCCTTCCCATGTCTCCTTTTTCAGTTGGTCTCATCATTTGAGTTACGTCATCTCCGCATCTCTGGTAATTTATTTTGTTTTTTGACATAATTACACAAAAAATAACCAGTCTGACTTGGAAACACTTTGACAGCTAATAACAGTAACTCTTTATCGAGTGTCTGATTTCATTTCAGTCAGCCAGTTCTCACATAATGACCACTGTCCTAGCGGATGCTGAGTGAAAGAGCAAGGCGAAACGAAGGCAAGAAGAAGCTGTGAAACGGTAACAAATTCCTTTTGAGGGACTGCGAAGATCAACCTTCGGCGCTCTTCAGGTTTAGTTTCTACCTGTGTTCAGATGTTAGCGCTTATGTCAACCTTTGAGCTTTCAGTGTACGTTTGAACATGCACCAAAGCCCATGCCCCGCCGCCGAGTTTGAGTAAAGCGATGATATGCAAGGGTTCAGATGAAGCCTGCTCCCTTTCTTTAGCGACAAAACCCACGCTAAGCAGTTCATGTTGCAGATTGTAAGTAGCTTGTACTAGCTAGTTTTCTTACAACTACGCATAAGTGATCCAGTTGTGCCGTCACACAGTAGCAACAGCAGTACTGTCTGTATTGTAAGAAGTATATGAGACTTTGTTGGGCTATGATGTAGACCTACTGGTAGGGATGCACCGATACCACATTTTTTCAGTCCAATTACAAGTACAAGTACTTATATTTACTTGCCGATACCGAGTACCAATATGAGTACTTATTAATGCCATTACACTCCATACATTTACTCTGTTATTTTCACTGTGCGCAGGTCGTGTTGGTTTTTTAGATGTTTTATCAGATCGCTTGTGTTGAAAGTACTCTTCCGCTTCCGTCCCTCCTCGTGACAACTCTGCAGAGCATAATTTGCAGTCTGCTTTACTTTTGTCACCATCATCCACTTTGAAATACCTCCACACTGCCAACATTGCTCCTCCTTGCTCTCAATTAGCACCTGACCGCCCAACTGAATGTCACGCTGCCTTAAAGTGGTATCGGGTGCCGTGGTATCGGGACACTTTTATGAATACGAGTACGAGTACAGGAACAGGGTATCGGACAGATACCCGATGCTGGTATCGGTATCGGTGCATCCCTACCTACTGCCACCCCCCAAAGCATCCAAATACTGTTGAGATTCACTTCACACGCCAGTAAGCAAAGCTGTAAAGCTCTGCAGCTAGAGCATTTTAGTCAGCTCTGAAGAAGCCTTTGAGCTAACAACAAGATGATGAGCAGTGGGAATGCGATAACCAAACCGGACCACTTATTTAACAGTGCCGGCCGTCAAACGTAATGTCATAGCATCAGTCATGCTAGTTACCAACTATGGAAGTAGGAAATATCGATATGGCTTCAGAAATGTGCTGTTATTCCGTTTCTTGGCTGAAATTTCTTTGTGGCTTAAAATCAGTTTGTTTTTTTTTTCCTTTTAGAATACTTTCAAACTATTTCACGTCATTATAAAATGGACTTGGGCTCAGGGTGGCCGCGTTCTGTGTGACCACGCCTGGACAAAAATCAGACAGACAAACAGAAAGACAGACAAGTAGAAAGCTGGCCATCTTCCTCTCTTCCTCTCCTCCTTCTCTCGCCTGTCCTCTTCTCTCTCTCACACCAATGGCAAAACAATGATTGGGTAGTGAGGGAGAGAGGGAGGGGCGGGTGGATGGAGGGATGAATGAATAGATGAAGGGGCAATGAAAATGATAGGCATGCTTGCAAAGAAAAATAAAAACTGAAATGGGAATTTGCAGAGCGAGGAGCTTCTTTTTTAGGAATAACCTGCAGGAGACAAACAGGAAATAAAAAGAAAAAGTTGGGTTTTTATTATATGCCGGTGATACACGTGTGCATGTGTGTGTGCTTTTGTTAGCATGCTTGTTCCTCCTCAGCATGCATATCCACGACTGGAAAGTGCATATGAGTGAATGAGGCATGCAGCCCGTCAAAGCACGGTTCGGGTGCGCATGTAGCTACGACGAGGCCCTGAATGAGCGTAAAGAGTAAAAAAGCGATTCTGGTGCGATTCATCCTCCAGCAGCAAAAAACAGACACGGAATCAGGCAGTGTTCACGTCGTGAAAAACACGAATAGGGGTTTTAAACACAAAGGCATGTGCTTCAAGCTGGGGGCATGGAGCTTAAAAGCCTTTAGTGTTCAGAGAGAGTCTAGTGAAAGATGCATAATGCATTGTTGGAAGTGTAGGATCGAGTGTTTAAAATCTTGACCAAAGCTAGAGAAACATGATTAAACTGTGTCTGCAAGTTTCTCTTTGGAGGGGACCTGTGTTCATGTTTTCTTTCCAACTTCTTAAAGAGTGCACAAACCATTTTTTTTTTTTTTTTGGTCTTTTTGCTTTTAGTTAGCCTCTACATCACTTGCAAATACGACGGGAACTTTAAATGTCGGCACTGTGCTTCCATAAAAGTTCTTCGGAAGATCTTTGGGAATTAAATATGGAGATAACTAGACAGGAGAACCGGCGCACAAACAAACAGATACAGAATAAATGATGGTATTCTTTCAGCTTGGATTTAAAATAGGGATTAAAAGAGCCAAAATTGACCTTTAGTACGTTGTCACCTTTTGTATATGAGATTGAACTGTGGAAGATACTATGTCGGGGTTCACAGGACACATAGAGAACTACTGCTCATGACTTCTGCAGGTCAGAAGTCAAGCCATGTCACTGAACATTGAGCTAGTCCTTAAATTCACCATCGAGTGCCTGTGAGTGTCATCGTTTCACTGTTTCCGCTGCCAACTTGCTGCTTCGTTGCCTCACTGCAAACCTACCGCGTCAAAGGCCAAAAACTTGCATCGAGGTTCTGAACCAGCAACTTTTCCTCGCCGTTTTGAAAGAGGCATTTGAAAACTTGAAACCTGTCATGTCAACAACAAAACAGCACCCCGTCCGATCATAACCCTGGATTGGGGGTTCACGTAACTCAACCGACAGAAGGTGACTAAAGATGTTGCTCCTCTTGAATTAGTTCTAGCAGAGCTGCAGGCGGCTGGAAGGCAGCAGTGCTGACTGGGAAAACACAACCCCCTCATTTAGTCTGATGGAACTGTAAAGTAGCTAACACACGCAGGAGCAATTGTGGCTGTGTGTGTGTCAGTACGTGTGCTTCATTAGCGTGCATCTTGGCGTTGTGTGTTTCTTGTGTGTGAGTGTAATGGGTACCGTGTGCTTGCTGAGGTCTTGTTTGCCCATCTTAAGTCAATTAAAAGGAAATAAGGCGGCTCTGACCGGCCCGTGAACCAGCTCCCTCAGCTGAGAGCATGTCTGCACAAACACATACACACACGCGCGCGCGCACACACACGCGCGCGCGCACACACACACACCGACTAATGCAGGGAGGCTGATAATGCTCCACAACTGGCAATCGACCCTGCGCCCTGCTGTGTGAGAAACAATGGCTCTGAGGCTCTGTGAGTGTGTGTGTGTTTAGTATGGCATGTCTGACAAGGCTTCAGAGGAAAACTGTTTAAGGCAACATCAGAGACAAACGCAGACACACATGCACACGCTGCCTTTGTTTCTGCGGAGGAGAGCCACTGACCACAGCTACATCCTACACGACACGAACGCCAAACATATACGCAGACACATGGCACCTTGCTAATCAAAAGTCAGACCAGGCATGGACCACGCCGCTAAAAAGCCGAGGCAGGTCGCCATGTGTCCAAGCCGCTACCGCCATGAAAAACATTAATATAAGGGGATTTACTAGCATTAAAATTATCTCTATTTGATCTGTATTCTTCCAGTAATTCAGCTCCCCGGTAACTGATCCACTATTTGACCGATCCAAACATACGGTATACTTAGTGCTACTAATTTGTTTGCTTACAAGCCTTTATTGGCTAAATACGACAGTTTGGCCAAGTTGAAAAGCTGAAAAAAAAGGGAGTTATTGAGTTAACATATGATTAATAACGGGTTGGTCAGGAATGATCTAAAAATCTCTGTGGCATCAAATCATCTTTTTTTTTTTTTTTTTAATGATGTGAATATTGCAAATAGCATTGACTGTTGCTTTATGTCAGCAGAAATGAATATGTCCAGTGAGATGATGCATGATGCGGCACACTACATTGACACTTTGAAAAGATATATCTTGACTGGTTATTCACTATCCTAGTGTGCAGGGTCCAGGTGTGTGGATTAGCTAGCAGTTTGTGTACAGCACAAAAAACACACAGCAGTGCAATTAATTAAAGGATAACGTCATTATGGTTTGGGATTAGCACTGTTATAAACGCTTTATTTACTCAATCTTACTGAGCCAATGATTAAATGCACCAACCTAAGTGAGAAACCAAAATCAAACATACCCACGATGTTGCGTGATACAATTTGGTCTGGCTAAATGCTCGGGATGGATCCTACAGGTGATCTGCTACATTCAGTGAGGTGTGTGAGTTTGTCACAGCCATCCCTAATGCGAGTGCAGCGCCTCATGTAGCTTTAATCTTTTTTTTGAAAAAATGAATTCAATGGGAGAAAGAGGCTGAGCCGTCTGGGCTATATGCTGCTCTAACCATGTACGAGCACAGATGCAGGAAGCCGGTGGAAACTCTGCAGTGCACAAGACTTAGAGGCCTTTCAGACAGGTTTTGTGGGACAATATACAGATTGAAATCTACTGAAAATACATTTTTACTGTTTTATTCAAATATATCTTTGCACAAAGTAATTTGTTTCCTTTTAACCCCTTGAATCCTTTGTATTTCAGCATGAACTACCAACGAAAAGTTACTTAGCCGATTCGTGTTAATTTCAGGATTTAGAATCTCTCACCTACATGGCCCTGCACGTCATATCAATAAATGAGTCGCTAATTCACCATATTCTGAATTCATAAATGTCAAATGCTACAGAGAACCCTAACCCACAAATGTCATTTGAAAGATATCTGCTGACCCAATCCCTGTCTCAGTAGACATATCAATTTAGCCTTCTGTATAGAAATTAGTAGGTTTATTGAGTTTAGGAAGCTTCAGTAGGTGGTTGAACATAGTAAGACTATCCACTTTTAAGTTATCTTAGTCAAATTTGTTGTAAAACTATGACAACGCAATTAAATTATAATTGGAATTACACAGATGGAGCCAAAATCAGATGAGAGATTTCCCAGGCACCATGTTCAAACCTCAAGGAAGCCATTTGAACACATGTTCAGTGAGGACACAAGTCAAGTGAAGTCAAGTCAGGGCTGCCAGGCACTTTTTAGCATTCACCGACACTGATTGCAACCACCCACGTTTGGTGGTACATTACTGACCTTCCTTACAAAGTGGATGGTCCAGTCAAATTCCAGGCCGATGGCTTAAATATGGCAGCTGAATCATACGGGGTAACATAAGCAATACATTAGAAATTTAAAAAAACAATTAAAGTGGTACTGCTGCAGCTATATGATCAAGCAATTTAAGACATGAGCCATGTAACCTGAAGTGGGGTAAAAGTGTAATAATAGTTCATTAATAGATCATTTTTACTCAATATCTCATGATATAGACATGTACAACTTCTTATCCTGAGTATATTCCGCATTCTTGTTTGGTTTTTTTTTAATCATAATTGACTGAGTGTAGGAATGTGACATTTTTTTCCCCCGGGGCGATGAATAAAACCTCTTGCTCTAGTCTGTCTGAGCCAGCCATGGGCCACCTGCTGTCACTACTCCGTAGAAAACTTGTTGCCAGACACACCGTGACAGAGGATATCTGCAAATCACACCGGGACATCTTTGTTAAGCCTTTGTCCAGTTTAAACCTTTCTCAAAGCCTAATTAAAGGGAAGGCAACGTTCACATGTTCAGTGATCACATTCTTTCTGTTCTCACTATGAGCAGGACGATAAAGACCAGGTCCTAATGCATCATCTCTAACCCATGACAATCCCAGAGCTGCTCTTGTAGAGGTGAGGGACCACTTAATCCTCTATCCTCAAACCCAGCTCGTAATAAACAGGCTACATTTAATCCACAACGCAGAGGAGCAAGGGTTAAGTCTTTATCGCTCCCAATGCCAATGTTTCGCTCTCACATTCTATCCCTTTGTAAGCGTCATTATAATACTGCTATTGTAAAATCACTGGATTAAAAGCTGGACCAGCAATCTGCCTTAGGTTAGAGGAAATGAGTCGCCACTGCTGCTGAGGCAGGAAATAATAATAATAATAAAAAAAAGAACAGTCGCTGATTAAACAGATGAATAATGAAATGATAGAGGCTAAAAAAAAACCTACTGAGACATTAAGAGTTTAACGTATCTGTCAGCGGGCTGGTTAGGCAAATGTCTAAAACAAGTTGCGGCGACATCATTCAAAGTTCAGCTCGCAATGAGCAGAAGGTGCCCAGATGATTTTTACTTCTCCAAATAAATAAGTGCATATCACAAAAAAGGCCCGGCACAGTTACCGTAACACTTCCTTTCTTCACCCCCCCCCCGTTTCCAGGCACGGGGAGAGTGGAAAGACATAGTTCACGGCCGGACTCACCACACTTTGCGTTAATTTACATGAACACGCTACTTGTACATTGTTGGTTTTAAAATGTATTAATGTTGATTCTGCTTTTTGATTGTAACTATTTACGATCTTATCCAAATCTTGGTTAAATAAAAACAGAATTGTCTTTTCGAACTACATCATTAATGACAAATATTGTTATGTTAATGATATATCATTTTTGTTATTAGGTCTGCTTTTATTGGCACTTGAAAAAATATATTCTGTGACCTGAGTGATTTCCGGGCCTTAAGGTGGACTGACTGAACTGTATATACCTTATCTATCATAAAGGTCTACCAATGCTTGCATGAATGTTAACTTCTAACGCTGGGTCCCAACTCCTTAATGTCCTTAATGTCAAGAGACATCATCACTCTGGATCTGAAGACAGTTGGCTGTAGTTTGCTGTGGGCCTCATACCGCTGTTCATCCATTAGCAACAGCATGCCCACGCTGCTCTGGCATTGGGTCATCAGCGATGGTTGGCGGCTGACCCTTGCACAAAGTTTCTGCCGCCGCTGACAGAAGGCAGCCATTACGGTAGGCTTGGCCAACATGGATGACGACATCAGCTATCGACAATGGCTGAGTCTACTGCCTGTTGTTTATTTATTTTTTTTTTATTTTTGTCCTTTCATTTTGCTGATTTGATACTGAGCCTTCAAAGAACAAGTGAGATGCGTTGCACCAGCGGTCCCTGGTCTAGCGAGAACTGTAGAAAAACAGCGTAGTTATCAGCGGCACAGCCCGAAATGCATCGTGCACCCAGTCCATTAGATAAAGTCTCACCATCCATGCACGGTGGGAAAAGACACACCATAAAGTCATTCAATCAGTCTATATGAATAAATAATGAGGGGAAAGCAACAACCTCCGTTGGTGTATTTTATAGCATGGATCCCCACACGGATACGCATTAGAACAGAAATCCTACATTCTATAGGATGGCTAGATAGGCCTGATGAAGGATTAGAGTAATAATTTAGTTATAACTGATACAAATGTGTGTGTACAACATGTAATCCCGCCATATTTAAAAGCAGAAGTGTTTCTGCCTGTTTCAAATGGCTACACTTAAAGGGAGCGCAAAAAGTCTGTTGTTGGACTGCATCCTGCCGCCTATAGATCTCTTTCCAAGGACTCTGTGTCTTTGCGGTCTCAACACAAAGAGTCATACAAATGGGGATCAGGCCACATGCCGCCGTGCAATCTCTTCTCAAAAGCATCGGTCGCCTCACACGACTAGTGACAAGAGTAGCAGAGTGAAGGGTGAGAATGGTTACATACGGTGAGTGCTTATTGGACTGTCTGTCTTGGAAAGAAACAAAGCAGGTTCCTTGAAAATATGTATTTTATTTTACAGGGAATCTACATAAATCCCCAAATCCGTTTCGGGGGGGGTTTATTCTCTTAAGGTCAAGTTTGATGTTGCTAGTTTTTAAGAGTTTCTGTTCAAGATGATACTGTGCACCCTGTCTGAGGGGAGGAGTTGCCACTGGCAGATTAAAATGTGGGCAGACCAGGGAGACTATATTTACATAGTCAACAGAGAACTCCTCCCACACTTTGTACCGAGATGACACTGTGATGTTGTCACTGATGACAGTAGTTGGTAGAGAGGGATGAGGAGGCAGAAAGAGAGAGAACTGGGTGCTCAGAACTCCACTTGATGAGTTGCATATGCAATGTTGGCACACGAGTATCCGTACAGCCATGTGCACAGGCTCCTGTCTGTTCAGTTTGCTATCCTGCATTCCTACATGCCACAGCACCCCAGGACATGGCCATATGCCATCGGCTTGGCCCGTTGATCAACGCTGCTCCGGCCTCGCATGACAGCTCACAATGCACAAATACGCACACGCTCGCACACAGTAGTTCCGACAGATGGGTGAAAAGGTGGGCCACGTCATGTGTGAAGTGAACAGAGGGCAGGGGGGTGTTAGCAATTATGGTGAAACAGACTGCAAAGAGAGACAGACTAGTGTGTGTATATGTGTGTGTGTGTGTGTTTGTGTGCGTACGACAAAAAAGGTGCACATGGGCAAGTACATAAATACAAGCAGTGCATCAACCAAAACAACCCTGCGCTCTAGATAGGAGAGCCATTTAGACAACCAACCCTTTGAAAATGGCCTTAATATAGTGTGTAGGTCTGGATTAATGCCTCATAGCCTCCATCTATCCTTAGATACACACGGTGAATGTGTAAGATCCATATGCTTCACTTGACGAGGCTGCTTGGTAATAACCAACGCCCTCTTCCGCATTCAGAAGAGGAAAAGAGAAGAAATGTACTTGTATATTTGTTAAAATGAATCTCTCTTAACTCAACCTTCACGTTAAAATCAAGTTCGAATGTCTTTCACTAGACATTTGGTATGATGACTGAATGAGCCCCTAAAAGCGACGTAATGGTTTAATAGAAACTAGTCTTCCTCGAAACCAGCCGGAGGGCTCTGACAACACATTTTGTGTACACGGATACGCCAAAATTCAGTGTCTGAAGAGCAATGTGTGCATTGGTGAATGTGGTTAGCAATATCTGGTGCAAGCACACCATGCATAATGCATGTGGCTGAGACCAGAGGGTGGGACATCGAGGCTGGGCGGGGGGGTCAACCAACATGTGTTTTTAAGTCAGGTACGACTGCCAGCAGCCTGCGGTTTCCGTCTATTTGCATATCATTTAAATTTTTAAGATAAAATGTAGCGAAGACCATGAGAATTCAGGTTCCCTTAGCAGGTTGTACTTTGAAAACCCTGTGAAATGGTATTTTTGTTAACATAGAATCATAAAACCCCAGTTAAATTTAGTACTTTGTTTATTAATTTAATAGTTTAGTTTGACTAACTTTTTCAATTCAGTACTTAAACTTCTCATTACTGAAACAGGTTTAATACTGTTGATGTGGATCAGAGCCTTGGTCTGGTTTGGCTCACTATTCATATGTATGTGGGACCAATGACTGTGCGTGACTCGGTGTGGATCTCATTTCCCAGCATCTGATAATGTTGGTAGCACTTCAAGTACAGTTTTCACTTTTTAGTACCAACATAAATGTGTCACTGGAAACAAAATGTTCTTTTAACTCTAATATTAGAAATCAAGTATCCCTTTTATGCTTGTATTTAAAAAAAAAATCCAACTCACTCAGCATAATTATAATATTTAAAGCAAATTAAGAACACAATGATCAAAACCCTGACAAAACGTCCACGCAGATTATAAGGATAGATTCCACGGAATGGTCTAAATGTAACAGCTGCCTGATCACAAGTCAGTTTAAAACCCAATTCTGAACATCTGTTATTTCTCTGTAATATAAAGTTTTCCTATTTTTCAAAATATGCTTGTGTTTGTATTATATTTATATATTTGCACATTGAAGACCACTCAAACAGGGAGGGAGAGAGAGAGAGAAACAACAGCACTCAATCTTTAAATTCATGGAAGTAAATGATTAATTTCAACCTGTCTCAATAATATTTCAAATTATTGAAAACCCTGTTACTAAAGGCTGTTTTTTTTAACTTTCTTTGAATTGAAATATTTTGAACGTACATATATGTTTTAATATTTTGTTGTTTTGTTCCCTTATCTAAATCTCTAAGTCTTGTGAAGCTTTTTGAGGCAAACAGAACTCATTTGACCATACTTTAAAGTATTAAAAATTGATTAATTGGTTTGGTCTTAATAATTTTGTAAGCAGTTATTTTTTTCTTGAAGCAAATTTATTTTTATTTATTTATTTATTTAAGTTATATTGTCCCTGTGGGCACACAGTCATTGATGAAATTTCAGAATTCCAACCAGTAAGAACACGAGACATTCTACAACAGATATGAATAAAATGTATAAGAGGACATGTCCAATATATTAATGGGATGAACAGAACAGAAGAGGCAGTTGCTGAGTGTGTGTAGTAATGGACGTAGTGTGGGAGAGGGGTTGAGAGTGAAAGTGGTGTTGAGAGTGATGAGAATAATCCTCTGCCCATGTAACAGAGATAAAGACACACAGAGGTTTTAGCTCCACACAGGAGATTGACCTCATTACTGGCAACAAGCTCGCAAACCAACAGACACAAACACACACGGGTATGCAGCAGAAATGTAGATAAGTGGCAACGTATAAATGTGCTTCACCAGTACTCTTACTGTCAATGACTCATTCTATAAAAGAAGTCTGTGTGTGTGCATTTGTGTGTGCGTGTGTGTGTGTGTGTGTGAGTGTAATGAACCGAGAACACCCCAACCTTGATCAGAAGCGGAGAAAAGGAGTGCTGCCCCCTCGCTCTCACATTCATCAAGAGTGCGTGTTTGATCTCTCAGCCACATCACACATGTGCCCTCCAATCAACCGCCGCTGCCTCTAAGGCCGCCTTTGGCCTGCCTACACACAAACACAAACACGCGCACACACACACACACACACACACACACACACACAGGAACGTCCCACACAGAACCCATTAGGACTTTTGATTAAATTTGAGTACAGCTCATGTACAAAGGCCACGGCCAGTGCAGCTTCATTCAAGTGTATGTGACATGCGTGCATGCACGCACACGTGCATGCACAAGAAGAAAGAAGAAAGCAAAAATGAGTGACTGAAAAGCCTTCTAACCTTTGTAATATAGATCCTAACTGCTGCCAAGGGAGGTTAAAACCTAAAAGGGCTCCATAACACTTCATAACTCTGACTTAAATGAAACAACTACAACTCTATAGCCATTAGTGTGACACACATGCACGTACGCACACACACATTCACTCAGAGAGACACACACACAAAAACACACACACACAGTGTCGTTGGCAACGCAAACAAGGTCATTAGGTTCCTACTGGCAGAGAAGTGATTTTGGCAGCCGCAGCCTGCCTAGCGACACTCAGGTTTATCAGAATAAACAAATATGATTGGATCAATAAATCGCTGCGGTAAAAGAAGGCAGAGCGAGAAAGCAGCTCAAAGCAAGGCAGTGTGTAGTTTTCCAGGAACAGCGGCCACTACGCATAGACAAAGTGTAAAATAACACAAACAAATGGAGGGAGAAGGCCGACGTAGCAGACGTTTCCACTTGTCGACTCAGCTGCATGTTATATTAAACTAATTGCTGACCTTAATTTTGTCCCTTATCAATTGGTCTGCAGTAGATCTGTCCCATAGCTGGTCAACGCTAACACCTTAGCATTCAGTATGTTGAGCAACAGTAGATTTCATGACGTTAATGTATTGGGATATGGTATAGCTGTAAGCACTAGGGTTATCAAGAGTGAGACTGACCTCTTAATGCAGGGGATGGACTTCACAACAGAAACACCTGTGCAATTTGTAATATGAACTATACAGGAAGTGCTCTGTCATTCCTACTGCTTTATCAAAATCATAATACAAGAGCATCTGACTGGTATCAAGGCATTCACATAACTTTGTGTTTACTTTGCTTTGAGGTATCCGAGGTTTCTCTCCACACCAACTGAGGAGCACAATGCTTTAATCTGAAAAAAAACTTTTAAACAAAGAGGTTCTCCCTGAAGAAAACTGTAGACAGTGCATTCTTTGGATTACGCTACAAACCACACTCCATTCACCTCCACTGAGTTTTGGGTGGAGGCAGAAATCTCAGACTGATTTTTCTCGACGGGGAAACAAACCAAACCCAAAAACGTTCTGTGGGGCCAGAGACCAGATGTAAGCGAGAAAATAAGTTTTTTGTTTCCATCTTTTTTTTTTTTTTTTTTTTTTCACATTTCTGTCTTTATTTGGTGGTGGTTAGTAGAGAGGAGAGGGAGTCAGATATCCACATACAAAATGGCTCACGTTGGAGCCTTTATGATATGAGGCCTTCCTCTGAACCTTTGCTGCTGGAGCATGTAACAGGGAGAGAAATGACCTGCTTCCTGTCCAATTCATGTGGTTCAGAAACGTCCAGCAAATATAAATGAGCTAATTGTGGCTTTTTGATGCCGAACCTATTGCAGTGTGAGTGTGTGTGTTGTGCTTGTATGTTATTCTTCTGAGCTCATAAAGCATTTCTTGTAGTCGTTAGTTGGGGTTAGATAAAGGCGAGCAAATCCAAGAAGAGTGGAAAGGCAGGGTATTAATTATACTAAATGGAGAAAGATGGTTCTGAGTTCCTGATAGTGTACAGTTATAGTGCATGTGTGCACCAGACATGAAACTATTTCAGGTTTCTGATCATAAACCATCACTCTGTGTATTTTTGTCATTATATCGGACAGTATCTGCACCAGGCGCGCACTCTGAAACGCTGCTGCTGCTGCAGTGTCAGACAAATTTCCTATTGGAGATTGGACTAGCGTTCCCAGCTTAGCACCCCCACAGCAGATGTCCAATCATCCTAATATAACAGCAGGAACAGAACAACACACTGGCTATGGTCTCAGATTAAAACTATCTGCATCCCAGAGGATAAAGCAAAGCGCCAGCGTAACAAACTAATACGAGCATGATGAGGTGAGATTTATGGATGTACGGCACTGCAGAACAAGTTATGCAGCTGGCACCCACAAGTGGACAATCAGCATGTGAGAGTTTTAGTTATCACTTAATGGTTCACTTTCACATCTTTCACAATGATTTAGGACATAATATAGCCATAATAATAAGTATCCATAATAAAAGTCTGTCAGGTTCGCAGGTAGGTACACCATGCTACTATGGTTAGCCTAGCTCATAATGATTACATCTTTGCAAGCACAATATTTTCCTACTTCTAGCAGCACGGCACAAGAACGCTCTCTCCGTGGACTGCGTCTGGAAAAGGCTGATTCTGGATTCTGACCAGGACAAAGTAACAGTGGACACCATCGTGATGCTCGGGACTGTTCATATCTACGTGACGGTAGTCCCCTCTAATGTTTTCTAACTACCAGAATGTATTTTACCAGACGAAATGCCAGAATGTGTTTGGATAATTAAAACATGAATAAATCACTTGAAAACCAGTAAATAGGATTTTTGATAATTGATGAACACACATTTAACACACACAGGTTCAGACTGTCAAACATGGAGATCTGTGGATTAAACCTGTTGCCATAATTGTTTTCATGCTAAATTCATTATAACTTTTTACATTTATGGTTTAAGGTTGTCGGTTGGAGTTTATCTCTGGGGACCACTGGGCATCCTTCATAACTGAATGACATTTTATATATATATTTACATTTGGTTGTTTTGTACATTTTAAGGCACTTTTGAATGATTTGGACATGCGGCGGCCCAAAATAACCAGTTTAAAATGACGAGGCAGATTGTTTATGTGACAGATGGAGTGCTGCCCCTGTTGCCATTGGTAATTGTTTGTCAGTGATTGGTTATCGGCGGACAGCTGAGGGAAGAAGTTATTCTTCATGCAACGTGAGGCTATTTTAGACACGTCGAACGAGCTCCAATTTGAGCTTTGGCGTGCGCAAAGCTAACATCGGCTAACTTTCACCATTTTAGCATCCGCGGTCAATATCAAATTGACAGTTGTGTCCAATGCAAAGCGAAACGACTAGCTAAAGAGAAACATTATCTTTTCCTCCTCCTCCTCTTGTTCGGTCTCTGACCTTCTGCAAGGAAGGATCATCCCACCGTCTGGCACAGTTTGCCACAGAAGTAGGATTTATGAAGGGGAAATTGCAACTGGCAAATGGGTAGGGTAGAAAAAAAGCCCCCCTCCCTTCGGGGCAGAAGAGATGGGATGGAGAGAGAGAGACAGAAAGAAAGGCAAATATTTGACAGGGACACAGGAGGACTAATAGTTGAATTTGACCTCCTGGTGAACCTTCATTGTCTTTGGAAGGCAGCAGAGACTATGATGAGAAAGCCTCTTACCCCCAACAAATAGGTAATGAGTGGTAATGAGAGACAATGAGTAAGAGAGGGAGAGAAAGGGGAGGGGAGGAAGATGCAGATAATGTAAGCCAGACGCAGACAGAGAAATGACAGAGAAACAGAGGGGGGAAGAGAGAGCGAGAGCAGCTGCAGCGGGGCTGAAAGTGAAGCTGAGAAGGTGCCGGGCTGTGGAGAGAGCATCCAGGGAGTTGGGTGACGAGAAACACTGTCCGTTTGTGGCCACTGATAATACTTTCCATTCTAGCTGGCTCTATGTGGGGGTCTGCTCTGTGTGTATGTCCGTGTGTGTGTGTGTCTGTGTGTGTGTGTGTGTGTTTGCAGGCCCTGTGCGAGCTGCTGATTCCCCTGATTGCAGGCTGGCGCCCTGCTGGCGAGCCCCCGCACACTGAAATTAAATCCACTCTGCTCCGTTATAAATTATAATGCTTTACAAACAGCACCCCCACTGGGGAACCCGGGGGGGGGGGGGAATGGATGGCGTTAGAGAGGAAGAAGGGGTAGAGGAGGATCGGAGGTGTATGAATAAAAAATGTGCTAACAAAAAGGAAGAAGAGAGAAGATGATGATTGCAAAGAAAAAAAGTTTTTATTCATTTTTTAAATGCAAAATGAATTAAGAATTTAAAAAACAACTTAAATAAACACAGCTTCACTTATGAGCAATTGAACACAGATTTACAATAAAGCATTGGTGTGGACAAAATAATAAAAAATAACTAAATCCAGAGGGTCAGGAAAAAGACACAATCAATTTCTACAGAGACTTGTTAATTTGTGAGCGAAATACATTAAATTTAGACTGCAAACTTAAAAGCCCTTACCTTAAAATGAAGCAGGAAAATGCAAAGTTGTGAAACAAACAGGAAGAGAGGCAGATACAGCGGGATGTGTGTGGGGGGAGATAAAAAAAGTGAAAGAAAGGCTCTGATAGTGTTGGGTAGGCGGGGAAGGGGATGAAAGCCTCAGCTAAATGGACCTCGTGGTGCCAGAGAGGCAGCGTGTCGTGCTGATATCCAGCTAGACTGGCACCATATGACCGGGTCGACGCTGTGGTAGGCAACGGAGAGCTAATATGTCTAGCCAGCAGCTCGTGTGGTGGATGATAACCTGTGAGCATGATGCCAGGCTCCTCCAGGTCAGAGGGGGAGGAGATGGAAAGACAATGATAGTGGGTAGCAGCACCACTTGTCGGCTCTAAGTGTAAGTGGGGGGGAACTCAAGTTCAAACTTAGAATGCATTGAGATATTGATTAACCAAGCCTGAAAAGAATTTTAAAATAATCAATTAAGTATTTATTTGAACTTTCATGTTGTAAAGATGGAGATGCAGATGTTGTTAAAATTGTTGAGGTGTCTCAAGTGAGAATGTGAGAATTCTTTTTTTCATTGTACACCTTTTTTATTGGTTTGAATGGTCTGACAGTTCAACAATTAAATAATCAATCAATCAATCACCATTAGTGAAAAAAAGAAAAAACAATCATTTTTCCTTTTTATAAAAAAGGTAAAAGTAAGTGTTTAATGGGTCTTAAAACACCTCTTAAAACACATTCACGCAGTCTTGTGCTAAATCCAGTCAGAATGATTCTAGCTTCAGTCTCGAAACCTCAAACCAGTCCAATAATGAGTTATCATTTAATTAAAAACCTTGCACCTGCAATGTAATCTGACACGATGAACCTCGAACAATTATTGCCCTTGCGAAAAAATGATAACGTAAAGTTTTTGTTGAGTGTCAGAGAGAGTAGATCTAGCTCAGAGTTGCTGCATTGAACTGAATAATAATAATAATAATAGTTCATATGAAGTAACTCCCACAGCAGCTTCAGCAGATTGACCCCATTCCCATTAAATTTTGCATTCTTTAACATGCTTATTATAACATTAATAATAACTGATTATTAACTACCCAAACTTAATATTTTTGCAGTTATAATTTTTAGAACTAGACTGTGCAGATTTCAGTATTTTTTCATCACAGTAAAAGGGTATGACATTCACTAACATCTTATTTGTAACTAAGGGCCAATATTGGCCCTGTATTTTGCCCTAGCCGTAACTGTAACTGGCAGACTGTTTTAGCAACAACAGTCCTATTATCTGTCCCAGCGGGGGGGTTGGGTCATGTGTGGCCATCGACATTGTTTGCCAATCAAACCTGAGACTCAGACGCCTTAAACAAAACTCACTTCCGTTAACGCCTAAACACAAAGCCTGGACCAGTGATACAGGACACAGCTGTCAGTACCACCTACAAGGGCTGTCAGCCTACGTTTGGGCAGCAGAAACATGACCACACGCATCCACCATCATCACCGTCAATGTAGACCAGAACTGATGACCATTAAAAAACAGACATTTAACTATGTGTTGATGGATTATGTGAAAGACTTGATTTTATATAGTTAAACTGTTAATTTTTGGTAAAAGTGGTAGAGTTGACACAAGTGAGTGATGAGCTCCAATCGCACAACAACTATTGAACTATTCTTCAATCAATTTTTTTTCCACTCCAGCGTCTCTGGGAATAATATTCCACTGAACAACTTAGCAGCACACGTTTTATTTCCAATGCTAATGCTGAATGCAAATGTAGGGAGTTATCTGACCTGGATTTAGAGAGGTGGAAAGGTGCAGGTTGAGGTTGTGGTAGGTCATTTAGTGTAAGCGACCTTCATGTAGACTTCAATTAAACATGGCTTTTGTAAAAAAAAAATGCTGTGACCATGATCTTTCCCTGTCTTGTTTCCCAATTTTAGTTGTATAAATGCCATGCAAATGGAATTTTGTGGAAATGCATGCATTTTAAACATATTCACGTAAAGCTGCGGAAAACATTGTCGATAAATCACCACTGGATTGTGGGAAATTGTTCAATATCTATGACGAGGCTGATTTATTTGTTTGTCTTTCAAATCAAAGATGAAGAAAAGCGGAAATTAAATGGCTATAAATGGACATTCTTCTATAATTATTGAAAATAAAAGAAAATGCAGTGCAGTCACCCACAAGTGACTGATGAGGAAAAAGTTAACTTTTTCATACCTCTCTTGTTAGCTCAGAAACTTGTAATTACCAGGTGTATAGCAAAATGGGACTATTGGCTACGATGTAGATCTGTAGTAATAATTTCCATGGTATCTGAGCTCACACATCTATTTGCTTATGCAAGTAGGAGACTCTGAGGAGGAACAAGACATATACAAAGTCCTAAAAGTTTACAAGACAGATTCTGATGCATGAACAGGAAATGTGAGATGTATCGGCATGAGTTGCGGGGTTTGGAAGAGAACCACCACAAGTCTGAGCAAAAGAGCTCAGGTATATTCTAAATGCAAACTCAGGTCGAGGTCAAACACAGCAAACACAAAGAAAAGTTGACAGCCGGGATCAGCACTGGCAAGTCTGAAACACACCACAGCAGAAAAAAAACGACATCAGCCGTCTTGACAGTCACGATTATCGCAAAGAAAGAGACAAAGAAGGAAGTTACGATGCTTGACAGTAATGTGTGCGTTTGCAAGTTCAAAGGTGATCTTTATTGGCAGCATCAAGACGCTTACGACAAGATTTCCAGGAGCCAAATGCTTCACAAGGGAGCTGCAACAACAGCAAATTGTAGACAGACACACTGTCAGTGTTTTTTCAATCAGTTCTGCAGGACTGGACTCAACTCCATCTCGATGAACAGACCAAACTTCTACAAATGCATCAATTTATATGTCATTTAAGCACAACACATGCATTATCGCTGTTTGTTTTTATATTTGATGTGATCACGTTGACCTAATTTTACAAATGACAAGGCCCTCCTGTTTGTATTGGAGGTCAGCACTGTTGCGGACTGAACAAATGGGCGTGTCTGTTACATTACAAGAAGGACAATATGGAAAGGGAAAAGTAAGTGTTGCTGAGGATCATGAGGGTTCTCAAAAGCTGATGGTGGTAATATTTTTCGATGGAGGCTGTTTATGACGTTTTTACAAAGATTCACTGTCTAGACATGATAAAAACAACAGCACTGCTGCATCAACTGGACACTGGGAACAAAGTGACTGGTGTACAAGGCAGAAAATCCATAGTCACAGCTTTGTTAACATGTTCAATGACTGAGCCTGTTCGCCAGGATCTTGGTGACTGAACGGGGACGAAAATAGTCTGATCTTTTCTGTGAGGGAAGCGAAGTGACGAACCACTGGCCTGGGTCAGCATACCATTCAAACTACTAACAGTCAAGTGCAACAGCTGCCCAATCAGCTGGCTTCTGTTCCCCCTCCCAGCCAATTACATCGTGATGGGGGCTTGAACAAACAAAGCATTATGGGTCAGTTAAGCCTTCCTCACATCTCCAGAAGTTTGCTGTCGCTTTTCCCGAGGCACACACGCAACATCTGCAAACACCTGATAGGCCTGAGTAGTGGCCTTCAGCCCTCTTGTTGCCCGGGTTAAATTGTTACCACCTTTCTCTAATCCTGACTCTGACAATTAACTGTATGACCGAGCACTTCAAAGCCCTTGACAGCCGAAGGGGTTAACCCTGACGCTCCCAGAGATTTGTTTTTGATTTTACCGAGATCCCCAGACACTTTCATCTTTGGCCCTCGCCCCTTTTTCCTCTTCAAATCCCAGAGGGATAAGCCAGGGGCAGGGGGAGTGGCAGCTAATTTCGTCAAATTCAGTGTGATATTTGAAAGCTAATTTTTGAGTTCCCACAAGGTTATCAATACAAACTCAAGTGTGAAATGTAATCAGGTGAAAAAAGATGGTTCGCATTCATATCCCCGAGCAAGGTGAGGACTCTGGTAGCAGCATTGGACGAGCTGCAGCTATCTAATCGATATTTTATTGAGACCTGTGAAAACACTGCTTTAATAGTCTAGCCTGCTGAAAATAAACACGTGAACAAGTTTTTCGTCATCTTGTTGGACAGAAATCTTTTATTTTTTGCTCTGCTGTTTTAAGGTGAAACATTTCGGTATGAGTCCATGACAATGCCAAGATTTCTTGCTAGATTAGTTCGTTTTTTCTTTTCTGTATTTAGTTGTAGACATTTCTGATACATCCACTCGTTAATTGGTGCAATGCACTTTTTTAGTACATCTTACTTGGGGTGTGAAGTCATGTGGTGACACTGTTACGTAGAGTTACGTGTCATCTGCATAAAAAATGCTAGGATGTGTTAATGTATTCCAGGATTTCAGCAAGGAGAAGCTTGTAGATATGTACAGGTCTATTAAAGCAACCTTGAGGAACTAAATCAACAAAGTGCCAGGAAGTCTGACCCTGTTTCCTGGTCTTTCAAGTGGTCCACCTGTCAAATACAGCACTGAGATCCAACAATACCAAAAAAATACATTTCTGGTGCATCGATGCTTAGACAGATGTCGTCAAATGCCGTCCACAGCCTTTTCAATGATCTCTCCTAGATAAGTTTGGTTTGATACGAGCCTGTAATTATTTATCATTGCGACATCCAGATTAAGCCACTTTCCACCTCTTTCCCTACTCTGTTCTCACTAATGAAATGGAAGTCTGGAGGAGGTGATTTGATAAGGGCAGCTACACTATTGTTTTCATTCAACCGAGTTTCAGTTAAAAACATAAAATGAAGGTTATTCTTGATGATAAAATCATTACCTACTAGTTACTTGCCAACCAGACACCTGATATTTAATAAGGCTGAGTTTACTAAAGTAAAGATATTGCTGAACACAGTCTGAGTATTGGAGATTTGCGTACACTTTCCTCCTGATGAGGAGCTTATATCAGCCATGGGAATTTTGTGCCGAGAGTAGAGGCTAATTGTGTCTGAAAACTGACAAAGATGCTTTAGAAGCTCCTGATTTTATAATCTTTAACTTATTTCTGGAATCTTTGATTTTTTATTAAAGAGCCAGATGTTTTCTAATGGTGGTTTCAGGATGGTGATGGTTTTCTGGGTTTACTTAAGGCATTTCCCTCCATTTCTCTCCAAGCAAGTATTCTGACACTTCAGTTAGTAGACAGTGAGTACTGCCACCTTTCCCAACTCTTAGCTAGTAGGTGTTGGGTTTTCTGGGAACTACCAATCCCTTCAGCTCTGTCAATTCTAACTATGTATATATTAGGGGTGGTTGATTGCTCTATGTGTGTGTGGGTTGGGAGTAATAGTGTGTAAAGAGCTAGTCCTCCATGCATCCTGCCCCTCCTCTATCCCCCAACAGTCTCCCCTGCAGCGCCTCAGCAGGAACTGGAGCAAATGCGTTTAGGAATTAAGACTGGGGAATGGCCCGAGGTGCATGTGTGTGTTTATGCGTGTATGTGTGTGCACACATGGGTGTGTGTTATCATTGAGATGTGCTGCTCTTTTGCGGCGCGCCAGCTCCTTCCAGCTGCCCCGGGATGTGGCCTGTCACTTCACATAGCCGCTGATGAGCCACACAAGTGTCAGGAAAGGTGAAGATGGAGATAACACCATCACGCACACACAAACAAAACACAGACACACACTGGTCAGGTAAGGGAAAAGCCAGACTGTGCTGCCCACACGTGGAGGTGGGATGCTGAAAATCTTCAAACGGTATCCTCATTTAAAATCATCACTGAGTGATGACGCAATATTCATCAGCCTCATATCCCACAAAAATATGACTAAGCAGAAGCAGAGGGGAAAAAAAACACACTCAACTTTCTTGGATGTCATCATCAATCTAGGTCTGGCTCAAGTCCCACTAAGTTCTTCTTTGCTGCTACTGTGTATTGTTCAATGAAATCGTAATACTGCGAATGGGGGGAGAGAAAAGCAAGAATAACAAGAAGCACAAGTGTTTCTGATCAATCCTGGGACCACTTGCTCATATCAGAGAAGAACAGAGAAAACTGCCTGAATTGACCGCACGGGAAGAAGTCCACCTGCATCTCATTTACAGTCAACCTCAATGCTTGTACATTTATCAGCATAAAAAGACCTTTTTTTTTTTTTTCAAACCTCAAATCCAACAGACTCCCCTATTGGCAACGTAAGAGGATACTCCGTTCACTTTTTCCAGCCAATACACATATGCACGAGGCACACAGTCATCCTTCTCTGCTCTCCTGTCTCATCCTGGCCTACTGAACAATGAAGCATGGCTGATGTTAAGTGCCACGCTATTAGCTGTAGCAGCGGTAGCAGGATGCCTGTGGCTCTCTGTAGCACCCAAAGGCTCCGTATGCTGCAGAGCAACGCTGTCCGGCGTGGACACCGAGGCAAGGCAAAGCAAGCACACACACACACACACACACACAAAACTGAGACATGCTAATACAGACAGAAATATGACGTGCATTGTTTTGTTTTTTTGAACAATTAACTGGTTGTTGAATTTGCAAAGACTGCATCTATTTAAATGATCACGGAGTCATAAGTTTTCAATGTTTGCCTAAATCTAAAGTTAAAATCTGTAGTTTTAATGTGGCTTTTGATTTTTTTTTTTTTTTGCAGTTTTTCACATTTATGTAATTAATGTATCTTTCACAACTTGTAACACGTACATCAGGAATCACTGGCAAGTGCTGTAGCCAGCATTCTTGATGCCCGCACGGGGGCCTTATCAATCCTACATGACACGACAAAAGCCATACATTAAAATTTATTGGCTCTCACTTGCTTTCTTCTTTTATACCATTGTAAATGTAATATTTTTATTGGGAATTGCTGAGTGGAAAACATTTCTAAATATGTCAAATTCAGCTTTTATAGACTGACGAATTAATAAAAAAACAAGACCGAGAAATCAATAGTCATGGTAGTTATTAGTTTCAGCCCTGTATCATTTCAATGTGACTAATAACACCATGACTCAAGATTATATGGAAAGATATTCAGAATAATAACTAAATCTGTAACACAGACTGCGGGATAAACTCATACCATGGAGTGACTGACTAATACAGCAGCCCTGCCGCTTATCATGCACCCATATGGATATTCTCTAGGTGAGCTCTTACTATATGAACATAATCTACAATGTGTTTTCATCAAATTACCAACCTCCATCTATAATAAGCAGTCAGAGGGCTTGCGAGCGACCCACAGATCCCGATGTAATTACACACTATGCCTCTTCCCGGCCCACATACCATTCTGTCCCAATTCCCTGCTGTTTGGAAATCAGGGCTATGCTGGTGACAAGTTACAGTACACATGCCCCGGTTAACCTTTGATGTGAACATGTTCTTTTTTGAGGGAATGATATGGAGGCCAAAACCACGAGGGGCTACAGACTACCCCTGCAAACTGTACGGCTTCAAAGTCCTGTCTCTAATTTGAACCTTTTGTGCCACTTAAAAAGCCCATGGACTAATTTGACTCTGGCATGTAACAACCGTTTGGAGGAATGTTTGTCTGTCGTTCGTGTGTGAGTGAGTGCGCGACCACAGGCCTACCTGCTTTGATCATGGCACTGGAAGATTATGACAACGCACACGCTTACGCGCGCACACATACAGGAGATTAATCAAAACTACATGCAGCACCGCGTCTGCATCACTGCAAACAACGTGTAGACACAGACACATGAGTGCCGAGATAAGACTCGCAGATCACTGCGGTATTAACATGGTATTTACTTACACTGGAACAGCATTCAATTCCTGCCTCAGACTACGGGGTGGGACAAATGTTTGATCCATTGTGGATTCAATACTTTAATGGCTAACTTTGCCAGATGAAGGTTAAGTGTTTTGAGGGTGCATCATACGCCATCATTCAGGAACTAGCGGTAGCAAAGTGGAGCATTAGCAACATGGAGCAATGAGCAATGAACAGTAGTAAAGCTCCAACCAGAGTACTGCAGTTCCGTTTTTTTTAAAGGTTGTATAACAGCTTTTTAGAACTTTTGCTTTATTGTAAGATCAGACATTGAGTTTAAATAACATCAGCTCAGCTCACAGTTTTTGTTTTATACTGCTATTCAGTGGCCTTAAGCATGTGTGAGTGTTCTGATCTACATTGGAATAAGTGGCTTAAAACAGTGTTCCATTTTTGATTGTTAAAAGAGGACTTAACTGATTTAGCATCGTACTCCTATAACATTGTCGGACTCCTGATGGACAGGGAAAGGAAGTATCAAAACGGATGCAGCAGATGCAGACATGTGTTTTTCGGATTCCACACATTCTCCTTTTTCACAACACGGTGTCTTCATTATTCAGAATACAACTCAACCAGGACAGTTTGACTAGAATATCATGTGTGATACACTAGTAGTGGCTAATGTAGCCTGAAGCTGCTGAGGAGTGGTCTACAGAGGTCCGGTTAGGTCACTTCATTTCTTTCACATCCCTACTTTATTTTCATTGTCTTACTTGCAGTCAGACCCGAACTGATACTCGCACGTATTACTCCCCAACACCTGGAAGCGCACTTGTGATTGTGCAAAATTGGCCGAGTTCAGCTTTAACTTGAAAACCGATTAGGTGTTTAACCTCCACTCTGAAGTGAACTGCGGCATCGAGAACCTAGACAGAATAAGGAGGTTACTAAAGAGAGATCCCATGTGTTTCTTGTTAAAAGGGACTTTAATGGTGAATTCAATTCAGGAAGTTTCTGTTCCATTTTTAAAAGAAATAACTTTTTGGTAATCTGGAGCCACATTCTGAATTGTACAAGAGAAATTGATTTTTAGATGGGGTTTTTAGGTCAGAGACACACTGAGAAACATCCGCTTACTAACTGCTGGATGTAAGTCTCACAACAGGGTGTTAGACCGCTTCTTTTACTTAAATCAGAAAAAGAAAAGGGCCATCAAAAAGTGATTAAACTACTAATCCTTTTACAGTGGAGAACCAATAAACCTAAACACGCACACGCTGCTTAGGCTCCTCTTATATCAAAGACAATGTGAGGAATTCCCTCCGTGGTGACAGACAGACGTTTCCTGTGATTCTAGCCAACTGCGACTGTGACGACCATGACATCAGCAAGAGGGAGCTACCTCTGGGGACCAATGATTAATTAACATGGCTTCAGCCGGCAGTGCCGCACAGGATGTGATCTAATTGACAGTGGGTAATTATGTAATGGCCTCGCCTTGTAAAAGGAGATGAGCTGGAAGTACTGTAACCTAGAGTGGAAATGCAGAAGCGCAGAGTGCGCTGGAAAACACACATGTATATACACACACAAACTAAATGAGGCTGGTTTGTTTTCCTGTTGTTGCCCTTTTACCCTGCTGAAGCGGGGGTGGTTCGCTGGGCGTCGAGGGGGTGGTGGAGGTAGTCATCCCTCGCTCTGCTCGCTCAGTAATAGGCCTGTCTGCGTTTGTTTACCCCAGCTGAAATGTCATGAAGCAGCCGGCCCTTTGATCCAGCATTAATGTCACCACAATATGTGTCATTATCTGGGAGCCGGGCACCACTTCACATCCCGCTTATTGGAAAAAGAAACGTGACTAAGATGCTGCTCACTAAAAACTGCAGTGCGGGGTGGGGAGGCATTGCATGCCAGTGGAGACCTGTGATTGGGTAAGTGTGGAAGAAACAAATCACAAACGCAACAATGCGGCGCCTGAAAACATGTCTGCTGTTTAGTCATGAAGAAATAAATCTGATGACGTTAAAAGAAGAGAGGCAAATATTGAGCAAAGACGCTAAATATCAATGTAACATATGTCTACACTGCACTTAAATACAGTATGGGACTGTTGCATTAATCTGTATTGGCAATCTGTATTGTTGTATTAATCTGTATTAATAAATTTATATTGACTCAGAGTTGACTGACTTGCTTTTTCCAGAGCTTTTAAGTACATTTTAGTCAGCTGCATTTAGATGAACAAATCTGCTGAGAAACTATAACTATGATATATAAAAATAAATACTTTTTCCTGTAAATAACTGTACTTTTATACTTTTTTCCCCTTACTATATCAATATGTACCAGCATGCGCTCAATTATGGTGTACGTATGTTGACATGAATTGCAACATAATTAGCCCCAATTACATACAAAACAATCTTCCATTCTGTAACTGGCTGACCAGCTAAGAAAATAAAATCACCCTGTCCTTTTCATGGTTTATCCATTTACCTCCCCTTTTTTTTTTACATAACTATAGTTAAATCTGGAATTCTACTTGGTAGCATTTGTCAATTTTTAACTGGGCTGGCACTCAGTTCGACCGAATCCTCTGTTGCAGAAGCCGAGACGACGAAAAAAGGTATAAGTATAAGTTGCTGTTAAAGTGCAGACCTGGAATCAGATTAGAAAATCCTTTGATCTTAATCTTGACGCTAAAGGAAATGAGGAAAAGCTAATACAGTGTCAGTGGTTTTTGGGCACCCTTTGATGTCAAAATGGGATGTAGGCCTGAACACGAAGGGTGACCTAATGAATGCAGCTAGTCCCATTTCCCATGATGTAATTCTTGCTCCTTCTTACGGCAATCGCTACACGCTGCAGACCCCGAAATATCTCTTTCAGTGCGTTTTGAAAACAAGAAGTGTCTCAAGTTGTAGCAGTCACTGGAACATACTCAAATATTAATGCTGCAGTGTTGTGTTAAGGTCAGGAATTAGTGTCTGAATATGGAATACAGGCCTGAGAGGACATAAGAGGGCATAAAAGTGGCTGTGCAGAGGGCTAAAATAACAGTCTGACTACACTAGTCTCAGCTCCATCTGCTTCTAATTACTCACTATCCTTGAGATGGAGGGGAGAGAGGGGGCGAGTACAACAGGAACTCATGTCAGCACTGGGTTACAAGGCGGAGGTTAGGAATGAACTCGTTTCATTTCACGATAGTGAGCCTAGTTACCTGGGAGCTTTGTTTTCATGCGTGTCTCTAGTGTGTGTTTGCTTACATGTGCATGTATTCCAGCATTTCTCCAGTGCTGCTATCACTAATTTAATGCCACAGTGCATGAGGCGGACTTCAAACAGCCCTTGCATGCACCACAGACTTTCAATTTGGCCAAGTGAGCAGACACAACAACAGAATGGGCCAGTGCTTTCTGTGTGTGTGTGTGTGTGTGTGTGTGTGTGTGTGTGTGTGTGTGTGTGGGCAGGATGAATAACTTCAGGACTGATATGTACAGTATATTAGTACTAATATGAGTAGGATGCTAATGATTAAGCCAGTGATCCAGCACTAGTCCACCAGGCTAGCTGGCTAACACATGAAGCGGTGACTCACTAATCACAATTCATTTGCTCATTAGCATTAGAGACTGGCCACCACAGCCCACATACTACACAGAGCGAGTGTGGATTATGCTACGCTTGGCTAACACTAACCGGTTGAGGCAAAGTGCAGTGAGCCACCGTCTGATTAGCATTATCGCTCTGTCAAAATAAAAGAGAGGGTGAGTGGCCGGTTCCAAGGTGAGACTTGCCAAAACATGACTCAAAGTTAGCATTGGCTACCTGACGTGTGTTTCATTCACATCCTAGAGGTAGAACAACCTGAGCCACCTGACAAAAACGATAACTGTGAAGTTAATTTCTCCATTAATTTCACTGTTTTTGTGGGTAATTTCTAGATTTTATTAGACAACATTTATCATACCTGCATATCATATATAGCTGACGACTGAGGCAACACCAACCGTTAAATGTCCTTCTGGACTTTGGAAAAAGTGTATAATTCTCATGACAGCGGCTGTTTCTCTGTCAACAGCATCACAGCTGTTAGTGCAAGAGATATGACATGTTATGAAAGCTAAAGAAGAAAGTCTGCAACAAGTCCAAGATTATGAAATATCTTCATTTAGATCAATACTACTTTAGTAAGGCTTGTATTTGGTGGGACACGTTCAAGGTTGCATCAGCTTGTTCTTGTACTCGGGTATGCGTGAGGTCTCGTTCCGGGTTCCTATATGTTTCTAGGAAAAATCTGAGAGAAACAGAGAGGGAAAAAAAAGGAGCGTGTAGAGAGATGGCAGTGAAGAAAATCACGCTGGAGAGAGAGGCAGAGACGAATGTCATGTCAATGTAAACAGGGCTCTCACCAGTCAATGAGTAACACACACACACACACACGCGTGCGCGCACACAAAGACACGTCAACCGTACACAGGGTGAGTCATAGTGACAGAGGCGTGAGAGTAGCACAACACTCTGACAGCATTTGGGTTAGTCATCACTCACACACACACACACGCACACAGAGAGACAGACACACACACAAACACTTAAATAAGTGGAGTGGACTTTGCTTAGACCTCAGCAGTGACCCTTGTCTCTTTTCGGCCAATCCTTTCCCATCAGCTCTCTTTGTTGCTTTAAAACACAAACAGACACACACACACAGACGTTCATCTACAAAGAGCAGTGATGCAGTACTCCTTCGATTGTCACTGGTTCATCAGGTCTATTAAGTGAAGGTGTTTGGGACTCAGAAATCAGCCTCTATGCCCAACGTGTATGAAAGAAAACTATCACAGGATAATTGCCTACTACACAACAGAGGAAACAGGAACTGGAGGTCTGATGAGGATTGTGATAATGTTTACTTACTCTGTGATGTAATACTTCCTGATTTAATTAAATCAATTATAAAGGCAAATAACCGTGCTTGCATTTAAACCACATTAAACATTCTTCATTTACCTTTTTTTTTTGGTCCCAGTAAAGTGACTAAACGTGAGTCTTCAGGTATGACCTCGCTGCTACTATAACGTGCCTAGCCCTAATAACGAATGATTGTATCAAATGAGGAAATAATCAGCTAATTGATCAATAATGACAATAACTGCTGTAAGACAAGCACAATTTGCCACAGACAGCTGTGTGCGGTATCAGCAACAAGTGCTCGCCGGGACAATGAAGTGAAATTGAATTGAAGGAAAAAAAAATGCAATTGGTTATTGTTTAAATATTTTTTTGTAGTTATGTTTGAGTACTGACTGCTGACGAAGCTATTTTCTTGGATGATACAGTAAACTACGGTCGTTTCACTCACTGTCTAAAACTATTACTTTTTTTTTCTCCTCCAATTGTTAAATCAGCATAAAGGACTGACACAATACAGCCGAAACGAGTGCAGTGTGTGTGTGTGTGTGTGTTTGTTTGAGAGTGTGTGTGTGTGTGTGTGTGTGTGTGTGTGCGTAGTGACATTTCCCTAATGTAGCACTAAATGTGCCCCTCATTAACGACTCTCTGACAGTGATGTGGACTGACGAGAGCCCAGACGCCTGGGTTCTGGACTGGTGCCCTGATGGGGCATTCTCACACACACACACACACACACACACACACACACACACACACACACAAAAATTACAGACAGCAACACAGACAGACTGACAGGCACACAAACACTTAGATCTGAGAGCTTCAGTGGAGACGCGAGCTGTGGTCGTTTCCATCCAATGTCCATGTGTCTGTTGGTGTATGTGGATCCCTGTGCATGTGTTTGTGTGCTAAGGGTAAGTCTCAACCCAATTCTACAGAGGCATGTAATTGTGTTGATGTGACAGTTAACAGGTTTGATTATAGATTATATTCTGTGATCCAATCCCAATAGTTGACCCTGGAGAACCTCTATATCTATTCAACTGACAGTCCCAAATGAATATTTTCGGCCATTTCAAATGTTTTATAGTGGGGTGTATGTAATAATACAATATATCCATGTAGTATAGAGTTTCATAGATATCAAATATGAGGTCAATAATATTTTAATATCGCTCAATATCTTTTTTTAAATTTGCATTTGGCTTGGGTTCAGATATTGTGTGCAAGCAACGTATTAGCACAGACATGAGACAGAACGTGTGCATTTGTATGGATGGCCTATGTATGTGTGTGGGTGTGTGTGTGTGCGACCATTGCATTTGACACGGTATTTGGGTCAAATGAGGGTCTGGAAGCATGGAGGCACATCTGTTGCAAAAGGCTTTTTAGGCTAACACCATTAACACAATGGTGGCTGCTGGACAAAAAAATGTATCTACAGTGTGTGTATGTGTGTCTTTATGAAGCCATTAGTCATGCTCCATATGTCTTCTAGTGAGGGACAGTGAAAGGGTGGTGTTTGTGTGTGTGTGTGTGCACGCGTGTGTGATGTGTCAGACTCAATGTCTACCGGGGGTGTGAGGTGGAGCGACCGACTGACCCCACCGACTGGCTTTTTATGCCTCTAAAATATGACTGACATGGACACACACACAAACACACACACTCAAACGTACGCGGAATAATGGAGGATATGATTGTGGATCGACAAAAGAGCAGACACAGCCCAGAGAGTGAGCAGTCTATTCACACAAGCAGGGTCACATGAACAATAAGGTTGGGCCATAAAGAGGTCGGCTGGCCTTATGCCTGCTTCACTGAAGAGAAGGAGACGGACCACCATGACACCCTTAAAGAGCCTCTGACCCTGTGTTGGGTGTTGGAAAATAGCTTAGGTTACATGTATTACATGTATTAGAGATTAGCGGATGTTTATATTTTTGGCTGCTTTAATAAAGGTGCTATAGTTTCGGTGTAGTCCGATTGGGTTTAACCAACAGCCGAGCCTGCTAGACGACATATATTCATAGAATGGGAGTTACATCCAGTGACTACAAGCTGCATTTGCCACTTGGCAGGTGTTTCTGAGCCTTTTGGTTCCTTTAATGTGCGTGTGTCTCTGTTAGTGGACCGATGGTTGCGTTGCTATGGTTTCAGTGTCCATTGAGAGAAGCACCAGATACTGGACACTACCTTTGCCAGTGTTTCTTTGTACTTTTCCCCTACTAATGAACTAAACAAAGTAAAACTGCAATAAAATCTGACACTGCTAATATTGTGAAACTAACCCAGAAAAATAACTGGTCGCGTCATGAAAGTATGCGTGTAAGTATGTATGAATGTGACTTGACTAATGCTGATCAACATAATGAGCTGGAGCCACATTAAACCAATCCAGGATATCGAACTTCATTGTCTCAGGTACTGTTTATTTAAAGACTGAAAATCAACTGTAACAAATGTTCTCCCTGAGGTATTGTTGTTCTTCAGAATCACCCTGATTACTCACAAAAAATAAATAAATAAAAAATGCCTCAATGTGCATAACAAATTTTCGGAAACATGAACACGAGGAGGAATACTGTTCACGTAATACAAACAAAGAGTCTTGTCTAGAAAGTCGCTGTCATACGCACACATACTTTCCAAATCATGAGGGGTCAACTGAGGGTAACAAAGGGAAAAGTGAGCAATTGTGTTCAGCAGGCGGCGGGGCCACGAATATACTAGCATGCTTCTGGCTGGCTGGAGTTGATTCAGTTCTTGTTATAAATATAAGGGTTAGTGGTATGACTGTAAAATGCGCTCTGTGTGTGTGTGTGTCTGGGTAGCCAGGGGGGTAAGGGTTAATTGGTGTTGCGTGTTAAAAGGTGTTAACAAGGCAGGCGAACACCCAAGGAGCCGTTGCAAGAAGCGTGTGTGTGTGCGTGTATGCACACACACACACACACACACACACACACACACACACACACACACACAGGACACAAATACAAGCCAGAGACAGATAAACTGTACGGCATCTGTCTAACATCGTTACCTTACATTAAAAACAGACATCAGCCAGTGTGTCTTTGTGCAGCTCTCAGATGATACCCACGAATGTGCCCCCATCATTATTATAATTTCATATGAGGAATCTGAGCAAACTTCCTGCTTAAACTTCGACTTTACACCACTTACTTATTAGAATTAGGTGCAAAGGTTCCTGTGCTTTACAAATTTTGGTTAGTTTTTAAGGTGCACTGACTTCAGAGTTCATCTCGCAATGAATCAGTTTACATCTGATAATCTGGGTAATCTGGAATATTGTCTTCTTTGTTACATTCAAAACAATCATGCTATGCTGTCTTCGCCTTGCTGAAGAATCAGTTTGATGGTAACCAATAGAAATTATGACCAAAACTGGAAAAACATGATCCAGGTTGGAGTAAACCAGGGTTATCCTTGAACAGGCTTTGACTTTTAAGCATCTAAACCATTTGTAGTTCTGTCTATTATGGGTTCCCTCAATGACATGTAGGGAATTGTAAGATCTTGAATAGTTAATGGAAATGTGTCTATAGGACCATATCCCCAGTAAATAGCGATGGCAGAAAGCACAACATTATCATAACTGTTGGGCTTTTTTATTACAGAATATTAAAAACAAAAACAATAGATAGACTTTGGGATTATCAGACCTGTCATGTCGAAACGCATTGCGTTATCCTTTCATGCATCTTGCCAAGAAACAAATTCTGGGAGAAACGCTGATAATGCACTTTTTATTTTTTGGTATGAAGATATTTTTCATCACATTTAAGACACTGACACAAATACCAACTCAAATCAATTTCAGCTGAATGATAAAACACGCCTCTCCCGTTTTATATGTGGTAGCGTTGACTAAGTGGCACTGCTGGAGCCTCTGGCCGAGCCTATGGGGACAACAGGGGAGGGAAAAAAGAAATCAAGGAAACAACGAGAGAGAGAGAAAACTAAAGGTTTCATCTAAAAGGCCCTCGCTGCCTGGAGGCACTCCATACACTCTAATGATCGCCAGCAGCATGTGTGTGTTTGTGTGTGTGTGTCTGTCACTTGACAAAGGACCATTAATCAAATGGAAGTGCAAAGGGAAGGAACACTGTTAGGTCACATGTACGCTATATGTATGCCTTTTATGGAGTGTGTGCTCCTGTCTGAGCCTGATTCATGTTTGCTGTCAAATGCGCCATTGGCACATATAGGCCACGAAACACTCACACACACACACACACACACACACACACACACACACACTTTAAAAAATCTTAAAGCTTACGCTGTGTTTTTAATAGACACACACACACACTCACATTGCTGTAGAGGCAGATTAGCAAGCACTGCTGACTGGGTGTCTATAGAGGTGACACGCTATCACATCGACCTGCCAACACAGTAGATCGTACGCAGAGGTGCTGCACACACCCACATGCAGTTTGCATGTGTATGTGGCGCTCGCACACAAATCTACAAACAAGCACATTTGCACATGCTCTCTCTCTCCCCGACGCGCACGCAGGTGAACAAGGTGCGAAAAACCCCACGCACACTCGCATCCCCAAAACCACTTATAGGAGCAGACTGGATGCACAGAGACAACGGGGAATCAAATAAATTGCATGAAAAGTGCATGGAAAAGGTGTGGGCACATGCAGACACACAAACACTCACAGGCCCTCACACACCTAAGTGAGCATGAGTGGAGGCGACAGAGCGTTCACACAGGGTCGAGCTGGTCCTGGATGTGCCAGAGCCAGCAGCTGAACGCTAGTCTGGATACGAAGGTGTCAAACTAGCTTGGTTATAGAGCTAATGTGGAGCTGCTAGACTGGCGCACCTGGGGCTCACAGACACACACACACAGATGTACTCCTACGTACGCATAGGTGCACACACGTACACACACAATCACACATGTCAGGAGAAGTGTAAACACACGCATGCATAAACATATCACGTAAGCATAAAAATGTCAGACACATGCCGCCTCTGCGTAAACACACAAATGGACGCACACGTTAACGGCTCCGAACGCACAATCGCAAATAGATACGTACGCACGCAAACGCGTGCACACGCACACACTTTTTCACACATGTGTGAAGTACAAACATGTAGGCCAAAGTGTAAACACACACGTGAAAGGAACAGAATCACGGAAGAGCAAACACTCAAGTACATGCTGTATGTAAATAGCCGGACACACATTTATAAACACGCACACACCTCTAGCTGTGTCTCTGCAGTCGGAGACATGAATAATGTGTGCAGCCTTCCTCTGCTTCATACCAGGCCACTGCTAGTGTGACAAATAAACTTGCTTACACTTGGCGCTGCTTCACACAGTGATGGGCTAAATAGGGCATGAAAAGGTACGCACGCACACACACGCAAACACACACACACACACACAGGCACGCTCAACACCAGGTGTGTGTGAGGCGAATGCTTGCAGAGACACATGTGGCTCTGATGCCCGGTGGGATCTGTCCATGTCCTCTCTGTGCCCTCTGCCAAGGCACACCACAGTATTGCCTGACTGCAGCTCCACTCACATACTGATTCAGCTTTTAAAACACGCCAGTATAATTACAATTACATTAAAGGCGGCTGGCATTGCTATTTTTATTAACAAGGCCAACAGTTTAGAGCCATACTCGAGGCCCCTACATGTACATCACAGCCAAGGAAGTTTAGGAGTTATGATTACCCAAAGCAGATGTTTTTGATAATGTAAGGGCAGCTATTTCACGTGGAGGATGTGGATGGATCGTCCACATGCAACATCCATCCGGAGTGCAGCAGTGTGAGATGGGTGAGTCAGAGCGTCACAGACGTCACAGTTCTGTGATATTTCAATATTTGCCATTGCTGCAACACGTCTCTCTCTCTCTCTCTCTCTGTCCTTCTCTAATTCTCTCCAAACAGCTTAATCTTCCATGATGATGAATTTATTCTTCCATGAGTGTACGTTTATTTAAGTCCTGTTAATAGTGAAGAGACTGACTAAAGACCAAACTATTGCCCAATACTGTTTGATAAAGCTGACCAAGAAATTAGACAACCTCGACAGAAAGAAGAGACAATCATTCTAATAAGCCAGTGCATACCCACAGCATGTTAAAAGTCAGTAAGCAAAGTAGCTGTCTGGCAGTGGTGGGCCGTCAGGGCCAGCAAGGCCTTCTCTGCTGGCCTAAATCTAAAGATAACTATACGTTTTTCCATGAATGTGTATTAATGATTCCTATCGGGATAGTCTATTATCTTCATATAATGGCTTTTCTCTTGGTTGGTTCCAGTAGTGTGTTTATATTTTAGAGCTTTTAACCAATCATATTTCAGACATCATGTGTTGCTAGGGTCAAAGAAATCTGCCTTGAGGCCTTCAGAATCATCAGTGCGGGCGTCTGTAGCTTAAAACAAATGGCAATGAAACTGTTGCTTTAACCAATCAGATTTCGAGTTGGCGACACCGGGGTCATGTAGCGGGCGCATAGTAACGTCGGCATTTTCACGTCCTTTGATTGGATGGTCAGAGCCTGCACTCATCAGAGCTAGCAAACCGTATCTTTAGCGAACTTCACAAGATACAAATAAACTAAAATAGATTCCTCTTGATTAAATTGTTTTTTCAATGGACCAAAGACTAAGACTAACTTACTTATCGTCTGTAGGAAATCAACACCGCATCTGATCCTGCGTCAGTCAGCTTGTCTGGCAACGTGGAGCCCAGACGCGCTTTGTCTACGAGCACTAACGGAACCCTTAGCGGTGTATTAGCAGTCTTGTGCTTGTACCCTGTGCTCTAAACGTTGCATGCCAAAAACACGGTTACCGGGGAAACATGACGGCATGTGTAATGCAAGTGTTACCTGCAAATATGGTTAGTTTATAGTTTCTGGATTATATTAGCACGAAATGCTGGATTGTCTACGGGGTGTCTTATAAATTACGCGGTGATGTCACCGGCGCTATCTCACTTTAAGCTTAGAGGCAACAAATTAATAACAGAAAGCTTGCAATGTAAAGTTGAACTGTATGGACACTTAGCAGGCGGGGTCGAATTAAATTTGATGCATTATGGGAATTGTAGGATAACACATTTTTAGATAGAATTAGCTTTTATGCATTAATCTGTCTCTCACAAGAAAGTGCAACCCTAAAGGGCGAGCCCTAATGTACCTTAAAACAATTTACTGTAGTGAATGTTTGACAGTACCTGGGCAACACACTGTTGTAATCCTTGTGCAACATTCATTTTGCAAAATTCCCAGAAATGTCCCATGTAAAAGAATTCAATTTCCTGAATTTCCTTCTGTGGAGCACACTATCAGTAAGCCATCGTATTCCAGGAACCCGATGACTAGCAGTAACGATCTGCAGGGATAACAAGGCTGCTCAGCGTCTGCATGTGTTTCTGTGTTCGCCTGCATGTGCTAAGTGTAAAGCTGCAGAAAGAATGAAGCTCAGAGCGAGGTTTTGCCTCTCATCTGTGTTTTCTTTTTGGTGAATCACATCGTCTCTGTTGCAGGAATCTGCATCAAGCGGCAGACACTCCTCCTCTTCCTCCACCTCTTCTCTTCCTCAATCCTCTCATCTCCTTCTAAGCTAAATGATCCTTTCATTTCCTGATGACCGACCGAGGCCCTTAGGTGTCTGCGCATGAATTCGTGTCTCTCTGTGTGTGTGTGTGTGTGTGTGTGTGTGTGTGTGTTTTGGGAGTGTGTGAGTGGTTCTGAGGCCAGTTGCATGTAAAGTTCACAGTTGTACTGATCCTGTGGCAAAACAAAGCTCTGTGAGAGATGTCTGGACTGAGCTTCATAAGTTTGTGTGTGAGTCTGTGTGTGTGTCTGTGTGTGTGCATAAAGAGAAAATTTTTGAGTGCATATAATTTAAACGTTTTGCATCATTGCATGCTTAAAAAAAAACAAAAAAAACTTCTAAAAGAGAATCTGTTCTGCACACATTCCAGCTTGTGTCCACACCTGCAAATGTATACACACACACACACACACACACAAATACAATTACACACACACTCACACACAAATCCATAGAGAGCTGACTCCGGAAGATAGAGAGGAAGTTGTCTAATGGTTGCCAAACGTTTGAGTGGGCCCTGGCTAAACATGTGTTTAAAGCAGACAACATCAGCAATCACCACTTGACCCCTTCACACACACACACACACACACACACAAGGCTCAAGAGGCATTCTTCACCCACACATAAGGCACTAGCCGAGCTGAGCACTCACATGCGCACAAAAGTTATTAGTTTATCATTTATCATTTAGTAGGTGTGTATATGAATCCACAGTGCATAATTTCTGTGTTTACACACACAGGCACGCATGCGCGCGCGCACACGCACACACACACACACACACACACACACACACACACACACACACACACACACACACACACACACACACACAGGCACACACATGCACTCACACACCCCAGCCAGATAATATAATCAAGTCAGAGTGCAGCGGCTGCCGACTGCAAAATGCCCACTTCCAGATGTCTTGACGGAGAGAGACGCCACGCTTTTCCACTGGGAATTGGTCAAGGTCCCGAGGCTGCTGCATGTGTGTATGTGTGCGTTTGTGGTACACACACACACGTACACACAGAACAGACGTAGACATAACCATGCAAACAGACACCCCTGACACGGCATGAGCAAAACTGGGCCCAGCTGGAGAATGATGCAAAGGCCGAGGGAGGAAGAGGGGAGGACGGAGAGGGGAGGACGGAGAGGACAAATTGCTTCTGCCTGCATCTGAAGACGTGATGTGCGAACGAGCTGTTAAAAGAAAACAAAAGCGGAGTCATGCCTGCCAGTTCCCACGACTCCCACCAGCCCCTGCGTCCCTCCTTCCTCCTGTGCACCCATCCATCATTTGCTCCCTCCCTCCCTCCTCCTTACAGTAAGTGACCCAACACCTAGAGCCTCCTGGGATGAGTTAACAGCGCGGGTGAGTCAACTAGGAGGAAGGAGGAAGGTGCCAGATTATGCAGCGTTCACAGTCTGAGGGAAAATCAAAACTAACTAGTCGGGATGGCTGGCTGACTGTTTGTCAGCTTGAATGTAAACTGCTTTTGTAAAGCTTGCAGGACAAGTAGGAGGGTCTGTCTGTCCATGCATCTTGAATCAAGAAAATCACTTGTACTGGACTTTGTAGTTATTTGAATGAAAAAATGAAAAATGAGGCTATGAGTAACTAGAATATTACATCATCAAACAACATATGAATATGCTGTTTTTTTAGTGTTGAGATGTCATATTTCATGCCTGCATCACCGTTTTGGCTTTAAACGTAGCTGTTCTAGTCAATCCTTAACCCACCACAACATGTCTCAGAAGCATCTCTGTGCTCTGCGCTGCGTAGACAGAAGATACATGAAGTTGCGCAGAGCAGATCAAGCCTGACAGGAAGTCAGACACGAGAACAGCGCAGGGCATCTAGTTTTCAAAATAAAACACACTGCGCTGACTTGCCATTTATGAAGCAGACATGAAAGAAACAGGTCCTGGTGTGAAAATCGAGGAAAAAAACGACTAAATTCGAAAAAAAATTCGGCAGGCATGACGCTCTGCTCCTGAAACGCTGCAGGTGGGGGTCCGAAACTGCGCGGAGGAAAGAAATAACATCGCGTCACAGCTGGAACGTGACACAGCCGTGCACGGTGGTAAGTTGTGCCTGCAGGTGTGGCTCTTTAAAGAAGCGGCTCCAAGTTTACCATGGTTTTCCTAATTCAAAACACCCCACAACAAATTTACCATCGGACCGTTCCATATGCAAGCACGTCTGCATCACGAGTGTCACACTGCGGTTTAATCTGGCCCTCCACTCCGTCGCTGTTTACTGGCTTGTTTTGATGTCGGAGAAGCGTCTCGGCTGACAGGAACGCACAAACGCACACACATGACATTTTATTTACTGAGAGAAAAGAGTTTGCTTAAAATGGGCTTGACAGCTGAATGGAAAATAGCTATCAGTCAACTGGCAATCCAGTCGGATTTAAATGTTTGGAATGAATAAAGAACATTTTCACTCAATCCTGCTCTCTATTAGCTGAGTTTGTTGTTCTGCCAGTGCTAATCCCTTGAAGCTGTTACATTATAAGGTGAGTTTACTGAAATCAATCAGCAAATTTGGGAGAGTTCAGAGACGGCAAATGTCCTAATCCAACCCTTTCGACTAGGCTCGTGAAAATCCGACATCAGCGGAGACAGTCGGTGCTTTTCCTGGCGCGTTTTGACTTTACACTATAACGGTGTGTGGAGGACGGTGGGAGAAAGGAATGACTGGGTGGTATGAATGAGGGTAAGCACAGGAACAAGGAGGCACTGAGGAAGAAAAGGAGTTACTGAGCAGATCTCGGGGCCAGAGATGAAGCGACTGAAGTGGTCAGATAGGGAGATAAGAGTGGAGGCGGTGAGTGTTGGAGATGGGCGCAAAAAATTATATTAGAGCGACAGCAAAAAACCCCCAAAAAACCCCAAAACACTTGTTTCTAGTGATTAAAAACAATTTAAAATGACACTTTTTGATTTCTAAGCCTCGAGTCATTGTTATGAGCGCATACTCCGAAAAGCTCGTAGCTTAAATTTACAACTAACAGATAAGTTCAGTGACGTGTTATGCTTTAAGTAAGTTGAATTTGTGGTTTGGAGTAAAATGCTCTGAGTCCTTAAACCCTCCCCCCTTCACTCCCTCACTGTATTTTGAGGTAGCTGCGGTTGGCCTTATGTTTAGGGAAACTGGAAAAATAGGGAAGATCAATGCAGCGGCACCATGAGGGACTGCTGAGGTAATTCTCCATCAGTGTGGTGTCACACGAAGCCCCATAACTGTGGAGAACTCTCTGTGTAAAGATTTAGAACACAATGGTCAAAAATGTTAAACGCAGTAGAGGCAGGAAGACCCCGTAGCTACTAAAAACTCTGAATCCTACACATATTTTTAACTGACAAGTACAATTAAAATGTAGAAAAGTGTAAATAACATTAATTAAGCATGCCTATTTATTGATTTAGTCATAATGAAGGTTTCTTTTTTTCTTTTAAATCAACAAAATGTAAGATACTCATTCATCTATCCATTATTGACGTAGTATTGTTACAGTGTTCATGGTCAGGGTCACAGGGTTGTGTAGTGTATTTGCAATTATGGTAAAGAACATAATGTTTCTACATGACTCGTCCCAGTGGGAGTACACTCAGATTAAACAGGAGTGGGCTCAAGATTGAATGTAAATGAGTGTGTGTGTGTGTGTGTGTGTGTGTGTGTGTGTGTGTGTGTGTGTGCGTGCGTGCGTAGGGGGGTCTGTAACCCTGTTTGTGTGGACACTTTGCCCAATTACCTACCCTCCCCGGCGTAACCGGCGCTATTTAACAGAGTGGGCTCAACATTTTGCGGAGGGCTCTCCAAATACCTTCAGCGCTGCCAAATAGGAAGCTCACATTGTGACAAAGAAACTAAGCTATGCCAGCAGCCGCCCCTTCCAAAGGCTAATGATGGAAAGAATCTCCCTCTCTCCATCACCCCCCCCTCTCTCTCAGAGGTTAAGAGTAGATGAATAATCACTCATTTGCGGGGCAAAAAGCGAGGGAGCAGAGTGTGCTGCATAAACATTTTCCCGGATGTAATTTTCTCTGCCGGTCTTTTGGCTTTTCCCAGTAGGATGGAGCCCAACGCCCAGGAGGAAATCGTTTAGGCTCCATAAGTGCCAAATTGTATCCTGGTTTTCCAGAGTTTTCCTGCCTGTTCTGGCTCAGGGCCTTTCCTGTGGTTGGATTGTGTCATGTGTTATGTGTGCGCGCAGGTATGGATCTGAGAGTTTTACAAACGGTGGCTTTACCGACCTAAAGCGGCCGTTTCAGGATGACAATACCTGCGCCGGCGGAGCCAAGCATCGGAGGGGAAAGACAAATAGAGAACAGGGAGCAAAGAAATGCACGATGTGAAACAGCAACTTTCCCGCTTCCTCGGGCGTGTGTCTGCACACATGACAAACAGCCTGAGAATCTTGTGTTCTTGTTGACTTGTGTGTCATCGGCGTGTTCCTACATGGGCGTGTGTGCGTTAGTACGCGCATGTGCTCGTGTGTCTGCCATGTGTTCCTGATTTGCACAGAAAGACTCGAACTGCTCGCTGCTTCATTAGGTCATATTTGTTTATCAGACGTTGTACAAAGCAGCTGCTGCCGTTTTACAAAAAAATGCTCCATTTAGTGCGCAATACTAAGATTATGAACAAGAAAAGATTATTTATAAGGTAAGAATTATGTTGAACCTGGCTTCAGCACATTGGAGTTCTCTTTGGCTTTATTTTGCCATTTCAACTTCCATTCACAGCTCAGTACAACAGTTGAGCCGAGACACCAAAGAGCCCGCGTGCTCGGGACGCACTTCATCTTAGCCACGCATCACTGCAGCAGCACAAACACATCTCTAAAATGCATGCATGATATGCGCACCACGTGTTCTTCTCCACGGTTACGCGGCTCTGCTCCAGGAACCGTTCTGAACCGAGTCCAAAGAACAACACAGAAACTATCTACGCTTGGAATTGTATTTTCTGTGTGTTTCTCAATGGCTGGTGTTTGAAAGGTGGTATGTGAGGTATACAATATTAATGTGTCATCAAGAAATGAATTTGTGCTACCCAACTCGGGTAAACAAACGTGGTGTGATTGAGGAGATTAGCAGCCTCTATCTCGTGCCAGTGGTATTGTTAGTGCCAGTGTTTCAGTAAATTAAGTCCACATTTCCCATAAAGCCTGCCGCTTCCTGCGGTGAACAGGATGTTGATTCTTCGGTCAAAGGTTTCCTCTTTAAGGGTTTAAATATGTTGAAAATGAATTTTGCCATAAGCTTTTGATAGCTGTTGCTGTTTGAGCGCTTTGTCGAGTCGGACCCAGGAAAACAGTGCAATGAGTCTCCAATGGGAACGACGTGCGTGACACGGGTGGTCTGAAGCCAAACACACACTTTGACACTTTTATGTTAAATCATAAGTGCTTACATTATTATTATTTTTAAATTTTACAATTGTTTTAATCTTCTAATTTAACTTAGTTACAGGAGTCCTACTCCCACTTTCTAGAATGAGATAAAGTCAATGTATAGAGAAAAACTAAATCAACACATTTAAATGAATATTTATTATTTTTTTCTAAATTGCTGGATAACAATGGATGAAATGGACAAATAATAAACTAATCACTAAAATGCAGAGTATGGATGGTATTTTTGACATTTCAATGTTTAATTTCATTTAATTTTATTATAATCAGTGATTTTCCGGCTATATTTTGAGGGAATCAGAGGAATAGAATGATATGTTGCTTCACTGAACTACAGTCTGACAGAGCACTAAACTGCAGAGAGAGCTGAATGGAGGCGATATTTGATTTGTTATGCAGGCATAACATCAAAACCGGGGGAGACTAATATGGAATTGTCAAGAACAATACTGATTTTTGAGGTGAAAATTGATACGCTACTGGTACGGAGGCAAATATGGTGAATTTAGGAGCTGGAATAAAAATCGACTCTTTCTGCGTGGCCTTTGCACAGATGTGACAATGCAAATGTACTCAGAAGGCTGTTTTCTTAAATGAATAACTTAAAACAGAAAGCTATGAGAATATATGTCACTCAGCTCTTTGTAAAACTTTGTAATGACATTAATATGCAACTGCAAGCATATTTTCTGCACAATATACTATAAAAAGTTGCATTTTACAGATTGACGCATATATGGAAACATATACGATGATACCTACTTGTGTGCAATATGAAATCGGTCTGGCTCTAGTCTAACAAAAGGAGCAACATTGGATGTAACCAATGTCCTGTGCTCCCTAAGTACAACCATGCAGCCACACCTCCTTGAAAAGACTTCACCGTAGTGCAGTGTAAGAATGTCAGACGTCCTGGATTGGAAGAATTTTGCTAGATAGTGAAATCCAGGCAGCAATTAGGTTGGATCAAATCATGGCAGATATGTTTAAGGGGACTACCTGTATCGGTTGTGATTTGATAATCGGGTTGGCCATCAGCTCAGGCTATCATAGGTTATGAAATAAAAGTGACCTGATAAGCGCACGTTTAGGGTTAAGTTGGAAACAGAATATAGGGAAGAGGAGAACAAATGAGAGAGCACACACTCTAGCAAACACACCCCAATACACACAAACACACAGACACATTTCAGTTCAACCCACTGGTTGAGGAATTTCTCTGAGCCCTGAGGAGGAAGAGACAGGGACAGACAGAACACAATTAGCAGCAGCTTGTCACAACTTTGGACCTCTAAGTGTGCGTCTGCGGTTCGTGTGTATGTGAGAGTGTGTGCGCAGAGTGTGTGACACTTGCCCTCCCGCACAGCTCATTTATTGGATTAGTGCAAGACTGACCAGTGGGGATGTGGCTGGCCGGCGCCAGGGCCCGCTCTGAGGCTCCGCAGCCTAGTTAGCTGTGATGCTAAGCTAAACTCCCACTCCCTGCACCTCGGGGGGGGAGCGCCACTGCTGTAGGGGGGGATAGGGTGCTTGTTACTGGGGCTGAGGTACCATGCTAGCAGCCCTCTCCAGGAGGGGAGGGGGTCTAGGATGGACTAATTATGAGGGAAAGCCCCAATTAGGAGAAGGGGAAGACAGGGATTGGGGGGGTACTGGAGGGAAATGCTACAGTGGAAGCCAGGCGTGGAAATGCCACGACTAGCTGCCAGTGACAACATCCTCATCAAACACACACTCACACAGACACACATACACACACACCAGACAGTATACCTTCTGAGGTGCCGCCTGTCTCCCTTTCTCATCTCTGCCGAGGGATAATTGTATTAAGTGTGTTTGTTAGCCCGGTGGCTGACAGCATGCCCGCAAACACACACGCATGCACGCACATGCACACGCACACACACTCCCACACTCACAAATATAAAAACACACAGGGGCCAGGTGGAGTATCTGAAAGCATAACGGTTAGATGAAAGGCTGCAGGAGTTTTAATAGAGTCTCAGCAACACAGGGCAGAGCCGCTGTTGATGGCTAGTACTAAAAACATGCACGCAGCCAGCAACACACACACACACACACACACATGACCCCAACAACTCAAGGCTTTAAATGGAACCCTGCAAGTGTGTCCCCAATCTCCCAGATACAGTATGTATTGTAATGAGATGATAATTTGGAGCGCTACACATACAAAAACATGTATATAGGCACACACGCACCCGCACACCCAACCAGATGACCTCATACTGTATGGCTGACCAGCTCTCCCATACACTCCTTTCATTAGAAACACATGTTCGGTGTGTGCATGTGTGTTTAGTGTGCAGTGGGCTTTCTCAGTACGTGTTATGCTTCTGAATACATTTCCGGCCTCGGCGAAATAGCGCGCTTGTATTTTAACTCAATCTTCCGCGCTGGACACGCACGCACGCAAATCAGGTCTCCAAAGTTACGCTGCAGTTCATTTTGCCCCGCAGCCTGGTGAAGTGAGATCACAGTCCGATTCACTTTCGCAGAGGTACTACTAAAGAAGCGTGCCCGAGGTACATCAACGCGAAGCTATATATACCCCGAAAGACATGCGCACACACTCATGTTTTTTAAAAAGTCAACATTGGGTATGGTAATATTGTAATATGGCATGCTTAGTCTTTATATCCATATTACTAGTGATATACAACTGTTGACATACAATCAAACCTAAATGATTTTTACAAGAAGGATGATCTTTCTTAAAGATCATTACCACAATGACTGAAAAGGCAAAAATCCAATCTCTTGATACACGTACCACTTGCTCACATCCATTTAAGTAGTACTAGGAGACCGAAAATCCTGCATAGTTCCACCAGCCTGCAGGAAGAAACATGGACGGGTTAAAGGTTAAGATAAGGTAAGGTTAAAGGTTATAAGGAAAATGCACACAATGCATACGTGTGCAGACCTGGTGTGGAGGGAATCTGGAGGGATTCGATCCTAAATGCATTTAACGCATTGTAAACATGCTTTCGTAACACAAAAACTACAATTGTTGACATTTGGGTCTAGTGTCTGTGCGCTTGCGATCTCAGTTAGACAGTTTAACCACGCCTTAATCACAGAGCCCGACAGTCTGTTGCTTCTTAAATAACCTTGCACCCCCCTATGATGTCCCCATAACAATACCTCTAAGTAGTAAAGAATCAAACAAAGCACTGGTTTTATGCAAACAGCACAGTTGACAAGGTTCAGGTCACATGATGCCAACTAGCAAAGAGGCAGTTTAACATGCACAGTTGTTAAAAAAGCAAATGCATGACCTGTAAGACATATGTGTTTATTACAAAGTATGTCTACTACTACTACTACTACTACTACCCTGGGGCAATATTGGAACTATTATCCTATAAAAACAATTCAAAATCAATCAAGTATATTAAGCCGTGCTTGTGTATACAGAGTCAGCAGATTGAACCACTGAAGAAGGTATCACGTTATCTCAGTTTATCCATCATAATTTAATGAAACTAGTGGTCTGTCTACTGCAAATGTAGTAATTCTTGTGCAATAACAACTCCAAGAAGAATGACTGACTTTCTTGATCTGCTTAGTTTTGGTTTAATCCTCCAAATAAGGCAGAAACTAATTTCACTGTGTCTTTAAAACCTGATTTTGAGTACTTGTGCTTTTTGCCCCGTCATACTTCATTTACTGTATTCCGGGATTTCGGCAAGTGCTTTCCTGGCTCAAAGTTAGCATAACTGACAGCTACAAGGAATAAACCTGAGTAAATAGGACCTACGCCAAGGCAAAATCAGCTCCTGAAAATCAGGATATGTCTTTTTATTCCAAACGTAATGTTTTAAAGTAAGATCGAACTCATCTATGCTGTAAATACTGAAAATGTATGCGATCTTTCTACTTGCCTCCATTTTTTTTTTTTTTTTCACTTTGAAACTATATTTAGGCCGCTGCAAAAACCGTGCATTGAAACCAGGGATACCACAACTACATTATCAATCAAGCTGACAGGGACAGATCTAATCTTTAATAACAGGCCAGCACTGGTGCCAGAAATTGGTTCAAACCATCAAGCTTCATGTCTAGACTACGCAGGCTGTGTTAGTGAGACACTGATTTCTGACTGGGGGAAGAGAGCTAATGAAAAGAAAAGAGGAAAAAGAGACGGAGAGAGGGAGGGACGGAGAGAGCCGTCCACATCTGGAGTCTTTCCCCTTGTCATCAGATAGATGGAAACAACAGCTTCCTGTGCTGCCGATAACAGCGATGGAGAGACTTACAGGGATTGAGATGGGAGAACAAGTCAGGGAGGGAGAGAAACAGAAGCAAGGGACGGCTGACGACGAGAGAAAGCTTTCAAAAATGGAAAAAAAAAAGAGTAAAAGACGGAGATGAGAGGGGAAATATGGCAGTGGACAGCTAAAGCGTATAAAAGTTGCAACACCGACAAAATGGCAAACGGACAGTCTATCAAACGCACTGCTATCTACCTGCTCAGTCTGGCAACTCTGCAAAACCTTCAGACACACACTCCGCTGTCTAAACATGCGCAGCGAACTCGACAAATGGCAAGAAAACGACAAAGGGAAGCGGCTCCGTCCAAGAAAGCTGTCACTTCGCCTCTGCCATGATCCGTGCTGTGCAGCCGCAACATGCTAACGTGCGCTAGCGCTGCCACTACCGCTACGCGTCAGCGAGTCCATGCTAGTGTCTAAATGCGTGCGCCAGTGTCTGTGCGAGAGAGACAGAGGTGTGTGTTTCCTGTCTCAGCCTCTCAATCTCCTCTCCTTCGTAACTCCTCTCCGTGCAGATGACGGTTGTTTTTGCTGATGCACTCTCCTTCCACGGCCTCCTTCCCGTCTCTGCTATGTTTTTATGTCTCCTCTTAAAAAAAAAAAAAAAAGAAAAAAAAAAGTGGTGGGTCAGAAAACACATCTGCAATATATTTGGGCAGAAAGTGCAAATGAAGCAAGATGCATTAAGAGGAATTAGGGAGAGGAGAACCAAAAAAACCAACTCAAATGGAAAAAGTTCATATAAAAAAAGAGGGGAGACTTCCTTGTGTAGCAATAAAAGTAATAAAAGACCGCAACACAATACCTAAAATGATAAGTACATAATAGATGTTTTGCTACAAATTCTAGCCTTAGTGGTTTCTTTGCTTTTATAGTTGTTTTTTTTGAGCTGTTTAGCATCGCAGTTTCAAAATTCCAAGGTCCACATTAATGCAGCAGGGGCACAGACTTCCTGCAAAAACACTCGGTCCTCCACTGCCCACAGTGCAACTCAGCCGAAGCTTTTCGCTAGATACTCACGTGTTTCAGGCCCCGGTTTGTCACAGCCTTTCCCCAGTTAAACTCGCAGCCTCCAATCCCATATCAACACGACTCTGCTGATGTCACTTGAGTCACCGTCGCCTGAGCACCTCCAGATATTATACACCTGTTTTCACAGTCGGAGTAACAATCCCCATTACGAGTAGATAGGCTCTAAATTAAAAGTGGCGGTGTGTCCCTGTAATATATTAATGACGCATTTTTCCCGCGTACCTCTCAGTGGTATCTAGTCATGCAGAGAGTTCTGGTTTTATTCGCACAAGGTTCATAAGAGACCCGGGATTGCTGTCCGCCCTTGTTCCAACGGGGGTGGAGGGACTTTAGCGGTGTCGGTGGTGCTCACAGCTTTGAAAAATCAATTAAAAATGTTTTTTTTTCAAGAATCGTCCACTAAACAAGGGGGGGGAAAGCTGCTCTGTGTATTAACAGGGCAACAGATACACTTCCATTCTCCTCCACAGTATTAGAGTGAAGGCAGATATCTCATTTCGATTGCGTGAAGCGTTCCTTTATTAAGGAGGAAGAAGAACGAAACGCTAACTAAGCTTATTGTGATGAGACTAAAGGAAACTTGTCAATGCCAATTTTGATACACACCCACAATCAAACACAGACGCTCTCCTCTCTCTCTCACACGCCCACACAGACACACACACACACACACAAACGCGCAAAGTGAGAGACAGACAGGAAGTTGGGGAGGAATTCCCAAGCGGACATTTCTCACGTTCCTGCAGTGATTGGAAACACACTCCAGTAAAATGGCGGCAGGACATAATTTCCAGGTGAGGAGAGAAAGGCTGTAACCTCTTCCCCTCTCCCTGCTCCCCCCCCCCTCCACCCTGGCACAAACAATATCCTCCTTGATATTATCCTTCTGCACACAGACACACACACACACACACATACACACAACACCTGTTGTCACCTGGAGGGGGTTGGTCTTTAGCTGGCCAGCATCAACACACAATGGCGGCTTCTGTGGCTCAGCGAGAGCAGGTGAGGAGATAGTATCTGCGTAAATGTGCGCTCAGACGCGCGCGCACACGCACACACACACACTCTGCTACACGCATGCATGCACACACACAGACGATGAGAAAGACGCACACACACACACCTGCCAAGGAAATGAGGCTGCACAAGGCCTCCACCTGGTCAGCCCCGAGGTGACACCGGGAAAAACAAAAGGAAGTAAAGAGGCAATGAAGATAAAGAAAGAAGTCTGAAAAAGGAGCCAACAGTCAGTTTTTGTTTCTCGGCTTTCCAGTTCTTGTTTCTCAACTGATATTAAACATTGGCAGCAGGCGTTCACATCTTAATATTCCACATTCGTTCTGCTTAAAAAAAAAAACAAATTTAATGTTCCTCCCAAAAGCTTTCTGAAAGAGCACTTGGAATTGCTTTCGTTGCATCAGAAATCATAGTTTTCAATATCCAACTGCAATGTCAAACATGACACATGACATGCCCTAGAGACTGTGTACCAAGGCTCAGTATGGCTGAAGTGATCGTGGTAGTGTGGTTCATTCACAGAGAGAAAGTTGGTTCTAAGACTAAAGTAAAAGCTGCATAGCGAACTGTGATGGCACAAATCCCGCTGCTACGCCGCGGCGTTAAAGTGAGATTTGAGGCGAGGTCGGAGGAACTTTCCTCGTTCAGCAGATAAAAAAAACATTTTACCGAGAGGCAAACCGCAATTTTGAGTGGCGGGGGGGAGCCCGGTCCTATTATGACTAAGATAATGGGGTATTTCATGGTGGATAACTAAAGCAGTCAATTGTCTGTGGCGGACTATGTTATGGAACATAATTTAAATAAGTAGACATTTGCTTTTTGTAGCTATCAGTAGCAGTTTTGGCTAGTTATGGGTTTGGATTTGTATGGTTGGAGTTTGATTGTGTAATGCTTTTCATTTAAGTGCTGATTTTGGCTAATTGGCTAACTTAACAGCTAAATATTAGTTAGTATTAGCTCTAACAGTTTTATTTACTAGTATTATTGGTAAAAAAGATGTTCTAAATCCACAGCATAGAGACTTCTGCCCAACACATTGAAGAACCTCATGCTCACAGCAACAGCTTAGAGCTTGTCTTCCATTAAAAAAAAAAGCCGTAAGAAGAGATTCATTATTTCGCAGGCGCACTCAGAGAATGGGAGAGCGCGTGTGAGAGCGCGTGTGATGCGGAGATAGTTTGAACATCTGCGACATGAGTCAGATGCTGAGGGAGTGAGATGCATATGCTGTTAAGTGCATCCTCCTCTTCCATCCTCTATTCATTTTTTACCACACTTGCCAGCCAGGCTCAGCCGCTTGCCGTAATTATCTCTGTGTATGAAAGCGCATGTGTGTGTGTGTGTGTGTGTATGCAAGTGTGTGCGTGTGCGACTCCATCAGATGTGATGTGATGCATTAGGCGTTTCTGATGCTTAGGTGTAAAAAATCCCATTAGAGCGAGCGGGACGGCGGATCGATACCTTACGGGATCCAGGGCGACGCCGCGCGTGTGTTTGTGTGTGCGTGGAAGTGCTTTAACACCTCTCAGAGTTGGATTAGCGCGCGACAGCATGGAGACACTGTCAGGGCGGGTTAGCGTCAGAGAGGGAGAGTGGGAGGGAAAAGTGTAGAGGGAGAGAGTTGGAAAGGGGGAGAGAAAAAGAAGGACAGACGGAAAGAAGAACAAGGGGGATGGAAAGAGAGAAGGATGTGTCATTCCTAATGATGATGCGTTGTTTTTGTTCTTGCCGATTTTGGGGCGGAGACAGAAATGTTGAAAAAGAACAAAACCACGGCGATGGATTCACTTCAGTGTTAAAACACCAACGGGGTGTGTGTAGCAGGCCCTGTACCGAGCAGTGTGTTTTCCTGAGAGGCACAGAGACGTTGATCCGGATTGCAGTCTTTCCCAATCCACTGCGTTGCCTCTCCAACTTAAAAGGTCATGCGCACCCACACAGGTGTTTTCAGTTATGGCTGATTAGAGTTGATGGCGGGCAGAGCTGTGCTGGGGAATCACACAAGGTCACCAAACCCCATCGCCTTCAAAGAATGATAAACTTGTATTTGTAACGGGAGAACGAGGGTGCGTGCCCACAAAGTCCGAAGGAGCGCTGTAAACAGGTCAAACAGCTAAAAAAACCCACTCGGGTGTGGACGAGGGTCGCGTCGAGGCTTGAAATCATCAGTTTTTATGACAAGAAGCTAAATATTTTCAAATAACTGACTTAGCGACAGCTTTGGGAATCATTTCCCAGGTTGACTGCTAAGAAAGGCCGAAAGCCGCCAATGTAACTGCGGGATGCGGTGACTTAGCTGTTCAATAAGAATGTCGTGTTTAATGAATAACCGTGGCGTACAAAGTACAAATCACGATTTAGACGCCCTCATCAGAAACCCTATAGCCTAATGGTAGCATCACATATTTGCAGATCCATATTCTTTTTAGCCATTTTTTAGAAATAGTTTTCTTTTTTTTTGCAGTTAATTGATCAAGTTCATCATAATAAAATAATAATTTATCCTATCACAGATCAACAGATAGCATGGGTGCATCTTCAAATGCGTTCTTTATAGTACAAAATCCAATGATATTCAATTCACTGTGATATGACAGGAAATGGTTCCCAGTTTAGGTTGCTAAGTAACTTAAAATGAATAAAATTCAAAGCAGATCAACTGTATATTTGCTTGTAAGCTGTGGCGCACCTATGCTGAAATACAGCTGTGGATTGGAATTATATGATTTGCAGTTCATCAGCTCTATTCTCCGACCTTCTACTAAGTATAAAAATAAGGTATGGATCATCAGAATCAGAGATTGTTTTGGGATCTTTCAACTCAAAGTCTGTTTTCACCTGCTTGTGTGTTCAGTCTCGTGCTTAGATGAGTCTGGTTAGGGCCTGTGTGTGTCAGAGTGTGTGAGGTCAGCATGCGGCTGTTCCACTACTTCCCCCTTCACATCTTGGAAGTTGTGGCAGGCCTGGCAGACGGAGGAATGGCCGGCCTGGCAGAGCGCCTGCCGCAGATTGAGGTCATGGGAATGACAGGGTGGCACCAACAGCACCCCCCTCCCCTACACACTGGAGCACACCACTGCTCTATAACATGCAAGTGTGTGTATGTGTGTGTGAGTGTTTTCACACTGGAGATGAACATGAAACATCAACATGATCCTCTGTCTCAGCAGCTGGTAGACACACACACGTGCACACACGCTCACACACACAACACAGTCATAACTAACATGTTTTACTCACAGTCGCAATTAAAAATACATGCATCTATATTCCTGTGCAGCATTATAACTGTTATGCAATTATAAAATTAGTGTGAAACAGAATGACATGGGTACACACACAAACACAGCTTCTCTCACTTTCATACACACACATGCTCCCCCAGCCCCACACACACACACACACTCCAGTGGGTAGGCGGTAGGGTGAACGCGTGGCAGATGCCCGACACATTGGTGTCCGTTCAGTCACTATAAAGAGCAGCTGCTCAGTCTTCACTGCCCTCTGGCACTGCACACACTCACACACACACACACACAGTCACATGGATGCACAGGCACACATGCACTTGCTGTATAACACTAATGCTGGAGGGCATTCCATCTCTCGCAGATTATAAGTGTGCCAACACAAAAACACACACACACACATAAAAAGAGAGGCAGAGAGAGAGAGAGAGAGAGAGAGAGAGAGAGACAGAGATAACAGCAGCACAAAAACCTGATCAGCCCTCACCCATATCAATCCATGTCACTCCCTGATCTCTCTCAGTCACGCATACACTCGCCATAAATCCCTACATGTGGCTAAACCATTCCCGCCCTGCAGTCCCCAAAGCCCCATACACACACACACACGCACAAAACACAAGCTAGCACACTTCCTAAAGTCTTAAAAGAGAGCGAACGATAAATCTTAGAGATGTTAGAGAAGAGATAGAAGGAGCGTAGACAGAAACGGAAAAAAAGAGGTGGGGAGGGACGAAGAGGAGGAAACCCCCGCGTCTTCTTTTTGACTTGACTGCCCCCGGTGTCGATACAGTTAGTCGACGAATCAATCGTTTCTTAAGCGGAGATGGCAAACAAATGCGTTGTGTAGAGCCACTCGTTGTTCAGCCACATAAAAGGTTCACTTGAAATTAGTGGAAAACCTTAAGGATGTGGTATCAAACTTGCCAGGGCTAGAAATGTACAGAATAGGAAACATTCTTATGTTGCAGCCATGAAGACAAACACGGATTCTTGGGTTTGAACATTTCTTCAGTGAAGAACTGAAACGAGCCAGGGCGTGAATGATGAAGTGAAACGTTTGCGTTAAGAGAGAACCTAAATAAACCTCTCTGCTACCCACAAAACTTCACCCAAGTTAGAATCCGTATTCCGTTTCAGCAGCAGCTACAGTCACAGAGTATGACGTGTGTTTATCCCGTAATTGGCTTCTATGTGAGAAGCTGGCTATATGTTTATTATCTGCACGTTAGCCACCTTAGCCCTCACAAATAAAATTCTATTCTGAAAGCTGACACGTTTTACACACACACACACACACACACACACACACACGGTGGAGAAAGTTTCCATTCTAAGGCCTGTTTTCGCACGTTATGAGACAGACGCTCGAATTTTATTGGAAAATAGTTTCATACTTTTCAAATTTCAAATGCAACACGCAAAATCTGCCATTCATGTGTAATTGCGGTGTTGTTCCAATTCCGTTTTTGTGTTTTTCAGCTGTTATCACACTATTCAAACATGCAGTAAATAGTAAATAACTGCCAAGTATTCAGGCTTAGATGTTAAAGGGTTCAAATAATGTATATGCATGTAAAATGTCATATCCATTGCTCTATATGTACACATATCTATAGTTTACATTGATTTTGATCGGTGCTACATCATCACTGCGGTATTATTGTGGATAGTTTTGGCGTGCTCCAGTTACGAGGCGGCTTCTTCAGGATTTAGCATTCCAAAGCCTCGCCTTAGGATCTGCACTGCTCATTTAATCAGCGACATGACACGACACACACCTCTCTCCTCGACTTCCTGTTTGAGGAAACAAAGGAGATGTGTTTGATGGACCTCGGATAAACGCTGCTCTGGCGCTTCATTCACTCGCTTTCCAAGCAGTTGCTCAACGGTTCAGAACAATGCCGCTTGTTTGTGTTTATGTTTAGTGGTGAATATATAGGGATGGTGCTGTGTACTGGTATATAGGCTGTATTGTGCAGGGTTTATAACTAAATAACTAAATGAATTCCAGGACGTCTTGTAAGAATTTAACAAAAGCCAAGACAGTCCAAAGGAATCCTAAATTTTAGAGCTACTAAAATCACTCCTGACATTAAGCTCTTCTTCTCGGACTTCAATAGACAAACTGATCTCTGTCTGGAAATCACATCTCAGGGATATTCCAGGAATTCCCGAACCAGGAGCCAAACAATATTTAAATATATCACTCGAGTCACTCGACCTTCGTTTGCTTCTGTTTCTTTCAGATTTTCCGGCAGAAAGCCGCCGCTCACTCCAACCCCCAACCCTTATCTTTTCCTGATAATGGCTCAGTGGTTCCCTTGGCCTGATTGCTGGTGATGACAAAAACAAAAAGGAGCAGCAATGGCCGTATACGTCTGCTGTTGTGTCCTGTCACCGGCCAATGGGTCACCAAACACACCCCGAGGCGATGGGCAGGATGGGTGGGGAGCGGAGTGGCAGCAAGGTGACAAAGGTGCCTATTGATGAAAATAAAATCAGGAGGGGAGGAATGGCGGGGTGGGGAGAGGGGGGTCACGGGAAATGAGGGTATTTGTCTTTAAGGAAGAGATCGGATGGCCGGGCATCTTTCTGGCCTGCGCGATCACTGTTGTCAGCGTGGCCACTATAGCACAAAAACACAAGGGCCCTTTATGAGGCCGGGAGGTAATTGTGGGGTATAGGTTACTGGGGTATGTGTGTATTAGAAAAAGAAAGAGAGACAGAATACCACAGCACAGGTGCCTGGTCTTTTAAATGGCTGCTCAAGTATGAAGGGGAGGAGAGAAGAGGGAGGGAAAGATGTGTCTGTGTGTGTGTGTGCATGTGTGTGCGTGTGCGTGTTGCAAACCCTCTATCCTCGTCTTTTTATCCAGTCATTCATAGCCCTCTCTTTCATTCTCCTGCAGCCCCTGTGAGAACAATAATGCAGGGGAAAGCCCCTTCTCGCCTAAGGGTGGTGCCGACGGTGGCAAAGAGGCAGGTCACCGGGACAAGGGGGGCACTGTGTCGGTGACGCTAACAGGTGCATGAATGCAGATATTCACATGAAGAATGATTGGAGGCCTGCTGGTGTCTGCGCACGCTTTAGTTCAATCGTGCGTACCTTAAAATCTGCGAAACTGGTTGTAGAGTTTTTGATTTTTGAAAACTTCCACGTAGCCACTGGGTTCCATTCATTAGACCGTGACGTTGTTAAACCAGCTGACAATCCTTATTGCTGTGCATCGGCCATTTCAGCTCAGAAACAACGTGATAGTTGGCGGCTAAAGCACGAATGGAGCCAAAATTTAAAAAATAGGCATGCGCACAGCAACAAGAGCAGTGCTAAGGCTAACAGAGAAAACATTAGTGTTGGAATGTGGGGTGAATTATTTCTCTACCACGCGCCCCGTAGCACCACAAAACTCCCATCATAATGAGGTACCTACCAGTCCTCAAAACTACACGCAGGCGAGGTATCGCAAAAGAAGAAAATAAATAGCAAATGCACTTCCTTCCTCTTCCTTACAAGGGTTTGCTAAATGGTCTAATAAAAGTTATGTAAATCATATGGTATGGGTTTCACAGTCACCAAATCTCAACCCAACTGAACACCTGGGGAGCGTTCAGTTGGTGCCCTTCCTCTACCGCCCTCATCAAAATACCAAATGAGGGATTTGTTTTGGAGGAATTCTCCTGTTCGTCCCTCCAGCGGCGTTCCACACACCGAAGCTGGTCCAACATCCCTTACGCATTAGATTTTAATGTCGAACTGAGCGTCCTAACACACACACACACACACAGAGTCAGTGAAGGTAACTGAGCTGTGATAATGTGGGGTGGATGTGGCTAATGGCTGATAGCTGCTGATCCCACACCGATTAACTCAGTGTTTTACAGGATGCTGCTAATGGACTGAAACACACTACAGTGAAGTTACAAGGGCAAACATACAGCACACACATGCATGTCCTGCAGACATGTCAAGCTTATCGGAGGCGGGGGAAATACGGGGTTTTGGGATTAAAATGCCCTTCGCTGTTTTTATTAGAATGAAAATAAGTGAAGATCCAACATAAGCCTTACATGCCGACCTGTATGTTGGTCTAACTGTGACGGATGCGCATGTAAACACAGAGCAGCTCTCTAAAGTGTCTTCAGCATGTTGTGATAAGCCAGCTCCATCTCAGCCTGCCTGCTCTGCTCTGCCGCCAGCTAACACACTATCACTGATCCACCGCTGCAGATAAATCACACTCGCACACACACACACACACACACACACAGATGAAGACAAACAGCGTGGCAGAGATGTGGCGACAGACTGGGACGTATGTACACACAAACGCGCTGAAGATGACAACAACAAAACAACAAGATGGCTGATGCTACAAAGAAGGAGGAGGAGGGGGGAGGTGGGAGGGGGTTATTGTTATTTCCTGTTTTGGTGCAGTGTGGCTTTCTTTGCAGAGTCAAAACACAGCTCCGGCAGCGTGGAGGTGGACTGGGAGGTTTATCAGTGTGCGCACACACACACGCGCGCACGCACACACACACACACGCAGGTAGGTAAGATTAAATACTCTTTCTTTCAGTCTTGCAGCGTTATCTCCCTTTCAGGTCTGTCTCCTTTTCTTTCTTTCTTGATATGACCTCCCGGGCCACAAAATGCCACTGTGTAGTCTGACTGGGATTGAAGCCGCCTCTAAACACGCACACACATATACACACACAAATACAAAACACATCCCCACAGCAAGGCTCGGGGTGCAGATCGGAGGTATTGATAACAGCTACACATTGATCCTGTGTATTGCGGCCGGTGGAAAGTGAGACAGTGGTGTTGGTGTTTGGCTCCTCTGTCCCCTCCGTAGAGGCAGATATGCTGAGTCAAGAAGCCATGACTGGAAGCACTGTACAACATACAGTGTGTCTGCGTGTGTGAGTGTGTGTGTGTGTGTCCCATGCAGATGGCGTCCCATCACCTCGGGGAAGGCAGAGATAAGCAGAGTGTATGGGCTGAGATAAGATGGGAGCAGACACTGGGGAGACTGACTGACTATAAGTGAGTCACTGTGGGGAAAACTGCAGCTTTTATGGCCTCGCTGGGCCCGAGGACCCTGAAGGAAAGCCTTTTATTCCAATAGATACCGTGGCAACACATGAGAGGCCACGGGCTTCCGTGTCACAAAACATACACATTTTTGACATTTCACACATGAAACGTGTGAAGCGTGTAAAACGTCCTCTCGAACCGCATTTCGTGGGACTGATTTGCGTAGGTGCGCTATGCATGGTTTTTCAGATATATATTTTACATGGGAAAATATACATTTGTGTTTGTGGGAAATGACAAAGCACAGCCAGGCTCATATATGTGAGTGACAGTCGGCGTGGTAAGTGGAATTTGCCAGATTTGGTTTTCACTTTTAATATGGATCAGATAAAGATATGGTGCATGACATATTATTGTTAAATATGAGCCCAGCTGTTATGCATTTCATCACACAATACTGACAGTATCACATATGCATATTATTATAACATTTACATGTGCATGGTAGCCTTTGTTTGAGATCAAAGTGCATATTCCAACTTATTAGCTTATTAGCGATGGAGCTGATACTTAATCTTGCTCCGGGACTGGTGTTAATTTGTCCGAGCGTTGAAAACATTCTGTTATGGGCCTTTAAACTCTTATTGTGAAGCCGTTCCACACGCGGGCGTGTTTTTCAAGGGGTGAGACAAAAGTGATGTGTGTGTGATAAGAGGTGGCGCCATGGCAGTGGCAGGACACAACACCGAACTCTCCCTGTGCACTTGCTCGCGCAAACGCTTGCGCTCGCGCGCGCACACACACACACACACACACACACACACACACATACAGATAAGCATCACCTCCATCCCTAGGACTGGCTCTTTCCTCCTGTCTCTCTCTAAGCTCTGAACCACTTAGTGGAGAAACTAGAAAACACAGAGGGTTTCTTCTGTCAAGGTAAAGACTGAGGATGGAGGAAACAGAGAGAAGTGGACGAGAACAAATGTGGAAGTCAGTGGGTGAGACACAAGGGGGACACAGTTAAAAAGCTGAAGGTCGAAGCAAATAGGAATAAATTGTAAAATCCAAGTGAATTGCCTTATTCGCTATCACAATACCTCCAAGACGTCTGGAATCTAGACAGGCTGGAAATAAAGGCTGGAATATACTCTACTTAAAAAGTCTGCTGAGTGATTACAGGAATTCAATGTGTTCTAAAGATTATTTTCCTTAAGACTATATGAGGCAGCATGGGTGCATGTATGGGAATGTCTACTGAGCTCACCTCAGTGGTGTGTGCCACAAATTAAGACGTTCACATTTTTAATCCCGCCGAGTGCGTCTGCGTGTGATCGCTGTGTTCCATCTCTCCATTCGTTTACCTCCTGCTTCAGTTTAATATTAATTTTGGGATTTAGTTTGAACATGTAAACACGTTCTCGTTATTTAAGGACAGTAAGGAAATCTAATTCATTACAAATGTAAACGTAATAAACACGGAATCACTCAAACAGCGACTGTCTTCACATTCAAAGTGGATGGACAAAGCGATCCATGCTAAGCCGACAAGAAAGAATGTGGTAAACAAGCACCGATCAAACCCTATCTATGTTTATCTGTTTACAGTTATGTGTTGGTGTGTGTTGAGAGAGGTGGAGAAGGAAAAAAAAAACCAAAAAACGCCATCAGACATGTTAAAAATATTTGCGACACACCTTTTTGCGACACGCGCTGTAAATATTTCTTGACACCTGAGTGGAAAAGACAGGGGGTGGCTATCTGTCAGTGTGAGAGCAGATCAGATGGGTGAGGTTTCTGTCACAAGACGCAGCAGATAATGCCTCAGACGCCACAGTCGCTGCCCTATCTCTTTTATCACACAAAAGGCTACAGGATGTAATGTCACGCAATAAGTGACGATTCCCTCGCCCGCACCGGCGGTAAATACCAGGCATAATCCACACGCACATTCACAGGACCCATGCAACAGTGCTGTACTTTGCTGGGAGTGGAAGACATATTTTAACGGGGATATCCTCTCATCTGTGTGTGCGATTGGATTGGTTTAGACTAACATCATAACCAGATTAAAGGAAACGTGCAAAGGTGGCATCGAAATCACGTGAAACCGAATCAATCCTATCTACTGGCTGATGCACTTTACAGGCCTCTTCGAACAATAACATAAGAGAATACTAACACGGTCCACATAACAATGAAATGAAGAACAAGGAGGATAAAGCAACAACACCGACATGATGAGAGAAAGTGAAACTGCTGAATAGCTAGTGTAAATGACTGTTTACTTTAAATCCAGTTGGATGGGATTGCGCTGGTGTTAGACAACGGCAAAAGCTCTTTACCATTAAACTCCTTTTTATTTCACTCCAGCACACGGCCACCAGAGCGCTTGTAGTAATAGCAGCTAGAGTAAGCAACAAAGCTTACTCTAATATATGAATATTTAAAATATATGTTTGGATTTTTAGAGACGTTTTCCTAAAAAGCGACAAATAATCCTGTTTGATGTTTTGTAATGACACACCTAGTGTTTCCTACTTGTTTACCTCGACTATCGAGTCTAAAACCTCATTCGTGTCTCACTGGTGAGTCACTGGCACCTCTCACCTCTCTCTATGAGCTAACACATCTGAATGCGGGAAGTGAAGGTCGCCCCCATGTTAAGTCATAATCCCGAAATATAAGCATTGTTTTGACAGTCTGACAGCCTCAAGCGATGAGGTAGATGGAACACGTTGAAATAAACAAATCAGACTTCAATATGGAGTGGAATGGACTATATCTGAATGAAACAAGTGGGAGATTTATGAAATGGAGAACCAACTGTATCACAGAACAAAAGAGGAGGGACACAAATAAACTAATGAAGCATCCTACCTGATCCCGCGTCCATGATGTTTGACTGTCCTCTACGGTCCGGCACCAGCCGCGACGACCCAGGCATGCTGACTGGCTCTGAACGCACCGGCTGGATCCTACAAAGGTACAGTATGTGTATGTTATTGTACAAATAAAAAGACCTTTACCAGTTACATCTAAGGCCTCAGATACCCATTTCACAGGATCTGGTCTCAGGAACCCGTTGGGGTGGATTTAAATTGTTGTTTTAGTGAGTCAGTGTAAAACTGTCTACCCTAGAGGGAGAACTGCAGGGAATACAAGATTAGAAGCAGAAGAAGCATATGAATATTATTCCTGTACATGCTGTTTGGGACAATTTATGGAGACTTATACCTTTTTTATACCAAAATTATGCGTGCATGCTTTTTAACACGTGTTAACAGACTAAAAATTGCCAACCAACTCGTTCCACATCGTCACGTCAGACATGTGACTAATGTTATGACACAGAAGAAAGATAAACGGTAATATCACTGTCCTGGCAGTGTTGCATCTTGCACCATATGAGATCAAATCACCCGGTACTCCCACAGACTGTAAACAGCGGTATATTCCTCACGCCGGTGTCTGCGCGTCACAGCACCACTGCCCAAAAGGGTGTGCTGTGTTGACCTCATCGCCGGTTGGAGCTGGAGTGTGATAACTGCAGAATCGTTTGACGTGGGTTTGAATCCAGAGTGTACACATTCACGCTGACAACAAAAGCCATTTGCTAGTTGGTGGTGGTGGGGTTTTTTTTCCTGTACAGTGTAAAAAGGGCTTTGGAGCGACCACCTTCTACTTTGTTAAAACAAATCTTCATGGATCTTTTACAAAACCTCAATCTCAAATTAGCCTAATGCAACTCAAAGCTAATTTTTTTCTACAGGGTGAATTATCGCAGGTAGTTTCAAAGTACCTGAGGCTGTGCAGGTCTAGGTCATCCGTGACAAAATCCAAAAGGGGCTGCTGGACATCAGTGGGGCCCTGGGATTGAAGGACCGAAGAGGAGGACGAGATGACTGTGGTCTGTCCTGAAGGGTGAATGGTCTTAAATTGAAACTGGGGGCCCATCCACAAGCGCCTGTGGGGTCCTGTATGGGTCACAATCTCCACCTAGAGAGAGAATAAAGGTGAAGGTAAGTGAGGAGAGACAACCATTCAAAGTCTTTCAAACAAGGTCAAGAAGGTTCAGGAACCTTCCATGTCTCTGGGCTCTGAATTTATCAATGCGCTGCTTTGAGCTAAGTCAGGCTGAGCTAAACATGCTCATTATGACAATGTTAACATGCTGATGTTTGGTAGGTATTGTTCCTCTTATGAACCCCACTTTAGCATGTTGGCCCGTCGACATTTACTACACAGCAGCACAGCTGAGGCTGATGGGTATGTCATTGGTTTTGTAGTGAACGGCCATGTGTGGTCATAAATGAGTGCGACAATGGCAATGCTATAGAGAGACAAAGTTTTGGTTTCACATCTGGGACAGCCTCTGCTTCTAGCTACTGCTACTAGCTTCTGCAAGCCAATCTCATCTGTCACTCATTTATTGTTTGATCTGTCTTCCTGAAAATGTGTTCCTATGGTCAACTGTCCATATTTCCATATAACCAGCATCCAATACATAAATTGCTATTAGCAATAGAAAGCTAAACAATTACTACTCTCAAAGCACACCAAAACCTAAAACTAGCAGCGCAGGCGCTCACAATGACCTGTGTAGACCATTGTAACTTAGTTTGCTATGTACCAATAAAATTCAGCAAAGCTCTTTTCTGAGATGATGTCTATTTTTTTCCGTAATCTCGTCTGTTTCAAGAAGTTTTACAATATTCACCACTAATTATCCTGTCAATGTTCTTCTGTTATTACAGAGACGTCTGAGCTAGCCAAGCTGTGATGTTTAGCAAGCCTAGGTCTTTGGCATGCGGGACAGAGCATTCGTCAAAGAATATATACAAAAAATACACTGCAAGACATGCTGTTATATTAGAAACAAAATACACTGCAAGACATGCTGTTATATTAGAAACAAAATACACTGCAAGACATGCTGTTAAACAATCCGTCTGTATCACTTTTTAAACATACCCAAACTAACCCCTTAGCAGTTAGTCAAGGACAGAGTCCTGGCAGCTTTTCTGAGGACTCATCATCAGCAGAGTTGACATTGTGGTGTGGTGTTGATCTATGTGCCAATACCAAATGCCACATGCAGCACTAGGATGAACTCAGTTACATGACATCCAGCTAAAAGCTTGCTGCACTCCCGCACCACTGAAAGTCTGATGATGATGTCGGAACTCGTCAAGGTCTTGTGTGTGTTGGGAGCCCCGGCAGCACGACGGGAAGCCACCCCAGGGGGTTAATAGAAGTGTGACACTAGCAGCAGTGTGGCAGTGAGGCTGAAGTGAGGCCTACTGGGACAATAAGATGGGGCGGGCATGGCAGGCAGTCCATGGGCGCACCGAGATGAGTGGCACTAATGCTGGCTGAAAGTATGATAGGAGAGGGCTATGGAGTGGATGACTCATAAACATTGGACTACTACTGCCTTCCTCATTCTCCATCTCCTCTTTGCCTTGAATTTACTGACTAGCCAGTCCCTTGCCTTGGAATCCCAGTTTCTACTTCTCTCCTACATCCTCTGACTTTTCAATTCCCTGCAGCACTTAACACGCCTCTCGGTGTCTAAATGTTCATATTTCATTATCTTTACTTTCCAAGCGTTCGTCTCTCACCTCAGCCCAGCTCTCAACTCCCAGTCTTGTTCCTCTCAACATCTCAGACAAGAGTGAGCGCTTATACTCCCTTAATTCCACTGTGTGTCTGTGGTTATAGATGCACACATATGTGCATGGGTACATCTATGTATAGGTAAGTAAGCATAGGTGTGCCACAGATGCGCAAATTAGACCACGGAACAAGGGATACGGATTGTCACATTGTGCGTGTGTGACATTCTAGTTAATACCATCAATGTCATGTCCAGTTGCAAAAGCTGAACAGCTGCAAGTGTGCAGAGTCCAGATGTTTCGGTCCAGCGTCAGTTCCCCCCACCTTCCCCTCCCATCTCGCTGGACAGAGCCAATGACCAGTTTTTAAGGTTTGTACATACAACCTATTGCCTGTCTGGATCGGGCACAGACCGGGATCAACTTAACTAACTGGCAAAATACTTGTTTGTTGGCTCATTAATATTCAACTATTAAACATCAAGGAGGAGATTAGCTTGTCCACCCTAGGTTTTACCATATTCATATCTATTTTAAAAAAAGGGAAGCCTCAGGGTGGGGTGAAGAAAACTGACCCATCCCACCACATGCCAGAACTCTCTCCTAGAACATCTATGTTGACGTTCAAGCACGGGCATCAACACCAACCAGCAATCGGTTGTACTCAAAAGAAGTTTAAACCCTCGACTGTGTCTGATGTTTCAGAAAGGTTTAATATCTTGTTCGCATCTAGGCTGTTGCAGTATGTATTAGGGTTATAATTCTAAGTGAATACCTGATTCTATTTGCCTGCAGTGTTTCCATTAATTCCTGACAATGGACACCTACTGAGCAGTTTGAGTCAAACTATTTATTGACTATACTAAATGAATTTGGTTGCTTACCCTGTACCCTGTATTACCCTGTATGAGTAATCATAATAACAGTGGCATAATCAAAGCCTCAAAGCTGCAACATCAAGGCCGACTGACTGACTGGAAGAATGAGTGACATTTTTTTGAACCTTTTCATGACGATATGACAACTTTGATTACTGGGATGCAGCTGAAGAAGGAGACATTAAAAGGAAAGGGAGTAACAGCTCAAGGATAATTAGATCAGTGCCTTTTGAACACCACAGGATGGCATTTCTAGCACACTGCAAGTCTGAACTTCCTGATGTTGTGGATCACACAAGCAATCGTCTTATATCCCATTCATCATAACGGTAGAATGGCATGTCTGGGTATCAAGGTAGCCTTGTTGATGAACATCCATCCATCCATCCATCTTCTACTTATCTGGGACTGAGTCGCGGGGGCAGCAGCCTGAGCAGGGATGTCCAGACTTCCCTCTCCCCAGACACTTCCTCCAGCTCTTCCAGGAGGATCCTGAGGCGTTCCCAGGCCAGTTGAGAGACATAGTCCCTTCAACGTGTCCTGGGTCTTCCCCAGGGCCTCCTCCCGAAATTATATATACTGATTGCCAACTGTTATTTACTTTGAATCGATTTAGCATAATCTTAGCAATCCAGCATATAGCTGAGCCAAGGTGTTCCATGAGTAGAGCAGACCAGACATATCTCATATACCCAACTCTTATCTGAAGTCTGTTCTATTTAATGGAGTAGTGCACAATGTTTCCATTGCCTAAGAGCTTTTATGGGATGGTAATGACTGTTTCAGGTATTACCTAAACCCTCAGGTCTAAACAGGTACAGTGCGTTATGGTTGGCTGAAACCTTTTTATTTTGATTGCTTGACACATAACAGTATAAATTAATTCTTCTTTGTTTGGTAAGTGGTACTCTGTTGCACATTGAACAGTTCCAGAATCCCCTTCGTATGCAAGACTTTGTTATATTATTACTTGTTGTCTTATCTTGTTGTATAAGTGCGTCTTTCAGTCATTGTGAGGGAGAGAAAACTTAAATCATTATCTCTAAAGTCCTTGAGCCAGTTTAGGTTGGTTTAGCATCCTGAACTAGAGCAGCCTTCATCTACCATTGTCTAAGTCACACCTTTTGACGTCACATCAACATCGACAGATCAGACGTAGAGACCAGAGGTGAACACGAGGTTATGGGGTCGCTGACAACAAAATGAAGAGCGACTAACACTCAATTGCAGCTAATCACATGATGCTGCAGTGAGCTGAAGCGCTCATACGGAGGGTCACAAAATTCACATTTCATTAGGAAATGGCCATTCAATCCTAAATCCACCCCCATGCCTAATTGCCTGCTGATAATGAAATCCACAAGGCAGTACTTAGCCTCTAATTCAACATAGCCGATATATATGAAGCATTTCTCAATCCACTAAGCTGTTCTACTTGATATGTCCTAGTCATTGCATACATTTTGAAGGGACTGGAATAAAAACAACCTGCTCTAAATGACTGTATGTTTAATTTTGGTTCAGTCCTTTTATCCTGAATCCATTTATTGTCTATTTGGAGCTACTTTCAAATTATCTTAGGTACATGCAAATACATGAAGAGGCTGTACCCGCTACATCTCTACCCACTGATGAATGCATCACAACCACTGCTCTGGCAGGAAGTCGCCAAAATTCTGGGTTAGTGCAATGGATAGTTTTGCTCCTGGCAAACTATCATGGCAGATATGAACCAAGGCCCCTGCAAGCTAAGTGGGGTGCATTTTAACCAATCAATTATGCATGCAGTGGAATTATTGATGGTGAAAATGTAGTGGGTTACCTGCCGACACCAGAGATGAGTGCATTGAGGATTAACCAAGCTGAAAAGACCAGGGTGTGTGTGCGTGGTGGATTTTTATAACATGTCTTGATCAATTACTGTGAGCATTTCAGCACAATTTAGGATGACATTTGTGATAAGGAGGGAGCTGCAAAAAAAAGTCATGCTTTTGACTGAGCAGCAAGGTAAATGTGTATAAAACCAACGATACCCATTACAGACAAGCTCATACAAAAGTAAAATGCAGTGACAGATTGGGTATCCGCTCTTGCTGAGTTCTAATTCTCAACTTTATATCAAAACACATTCTTTTCATGATTGTATGTCCCAAGCATAATTTGATTAGTTTCTTCCTTCTAAACTAGTTGAAATTAATCAGATAATTGTGAAATTGCAAACTATGATGTTGCTATAAAACCTGTTTTTGAATTGCTTCCTTTCTCCCAACGACATTCGGGAAAAACATAAACACAATATATTAATTACATACATTTGGGCAAGACATCATTGCTGTAGTATAATCTGGCCATAGCTAAAGTGTTAGTAATCAGCAGCTTAAGCATTTGGGTGGAGTCACGTTTGAGTTAAACTGACAAATGAAAGTCCAACATTCACTCTGTTTTTGTTTATGTTTTGGTCTCCACCACATTCTGAGGGAAACTTCTGGCAGCTTTTAGCCGTTAAAGATTCCACAATGTTCACCAGCAAGTCACTGATTTAGCACGTCTGCCGTTTGGAGATGCGGAGACCGTGTACAGTGAGGTTATCGGAGCTTTCTTGCTTAAAACAGCTTCCTAAAACATCTGGAATTTACCCTAAAGTTGTCAGAAAGGACACCAAAACAATCAAAAATCTATTTATAGAGGTATTTAGCTACTACTGACGTAGTCAAGTCGTGTCACCTGACAATCACAATTTAAGATCTGTTTGCTTGTCAGACGCTAACTTAATGTCACCGTTATGTTGGTAAAGAAGAGTTCTGACCTGAGAGAGCCACTCCTCATCCTCCTGACCACTGTGGTCTGACGCCAGGCTGTCTGATGACTCGTGACGCGTGATTGGACCTGGGCTTCCTGTGGGCATTGCTGAGGCACACACACACACACACACACACACATACAAATGATTATATGATGGTATACTCAATGATGACATTTGAAAATAATGACGGTATTTTGTGCCAATGCCCGATCATTATAGTTTTCAGAGCATCCAGTGTTTCACACATCATATTCTTGAAAAATGTTAAGGCTTTAACATTTAAAGTATAATACTGTTGCCGTGGATAGGGATATCAGGGCATTAAACCACATATTGGCATTTACTATTTACATAAATTAGCCATTGAAGGAATTTGACTACTGACAACTAGTTTATTAAACCGTGTTAAAGTCATTAGAGTCTGATTGATACGGTATTTGACAGCAAATACCAACACGTGGTCAAGATGTTAGGCACATATGAAAGTATTATTATGTAAAATCAAAAGCAGGTGTGAAAAATTAGGAAATACCATTTATTTTTCTTTGTTTTATAGGAGCACAAGTGTGCGTGCCACAGAGTGTGAAAAAGCCAGCGTACAGCAACATGTACGCGAGACAGACAGCCGCAGTGTGAGTGCGTTATAAAAGGAGAGAGAGTGACAGAGAGACCCAGAAACAGATGGGGCTTTTGCAGGCTTGAATAAGCAGGCGTGGAGAATGAGGCCTAATGTGTAGAATCAGTCCCTTCTCTGTCTCCCACCTCAGGGATGGGGTTTGTTTAAGACAGGAATGGCTAATAAACTTGTCAGGTCCACATCTGGAGCACAGGAGGCGCTGCTGTCTTTATCCGCGCTCACTCACACACACGTGCCAGGTGGCCATACATCCCCGATGGAGGTAAAGCTTGGTCTTTGACACCTTTGTAATGAATGTCAACCCCCCCCAACCTGACACACACTTCCCTTGAGAAGTATGAGCTTTGCACAGTTCTTACACCTGCTTCTGAAGTAGTGCTCGCTGTGTGTATAATTGTCTTTATTAAAAAAAAAAAAAAAAAAGAACATGTTTGGACTGGGTAGTTTAAGCAAACAGAGAAAACAGCGCCACCTACAGAAACTTCAACCGCTTTGACAGAAACCTGGACAAATAGATAAAACTAAATTGGACAAAAAAAGACACTGCTGTGTATTCAGAACCTACAATGTTGGTAATGTTATTGTGGACAGTTCAGTGAAGGAGACACATGACTTCTCGATTGTGTTGCCTTTATCAAAAGATCTAATAGAGTGACACCAGCAATAATGAGGAGACATGGGAAAGAAAGAGAAAAACAGGTAGGACACCTCATTCTGCAAGTCATAGTTATGTTGAGAACTGCTTTATTATATCAAGAAGATATTATATTATTAAAAATATTCCACTGCCCGCTCATTGAGTGGACAGTGAAATATGGTGCCCATCTGTGTATCCTCATCAATCACATGGTCAGTGTAAGACCAAAATGTTAAATAAAACTGTTTTCCTTTATACTTATTGTAACAGATGTTCTCTTTCCCAGACAAACCACTGTACTCTGAAGGTGAGACATGCTAGAACTTACAATTTTAAAAAAAGAAGAAAAAAGACAATTTCTCAAAGTGACACTGGAGAAGGCGTTTTGTGCGTTTTCCTGATCAGTTGTTGATTGCTGATTTTCTATTTAATAGTAATTGTTTTATCACAGTGCTCAATATTCATTCTCTGTTATAAGTAACGTGTTCAAAAAATCCCCCAGCATCTAATGAAATCATGCAAAGAAAATGCTGCATTGACTTTTTTAAAGACTTCATGGTTACTTCATCCAATTTTAAAATATTTTTCCTTGCATAAAAATGATTCCTTTGGATCTGACTGGACTAAACCCGACTGAATTTGAATCTACAAAAACCAGCTGCGTGGCTAGATCACCACTTGTAATTTGGGTGAAATGACTCTAAGGGCCGACACGTAGACTGCGCAGGGGGAATTGGCTCCAGTCAAGTGAGAGGCAGAGAAGGGTTCTCATGTTGTTTTAAAATGGAAAAGAGAAGCACAAAGCCTGTGTTGTGTTACTTATTAAACAAAATCACGACTCCCCTATTTCCTAACACTGCTTTCGCTCTCATAGCCCACACCCCCCCCCTGCACACACCTCTCCCTGTCTCTCTCCCTCTTTCTCTCCTTGCTCTCTGACCCTTGGGGCCAATAGCTGTTCCCTAATTAATTATTGATGTTCTGAAGCAGTTGGTGGACTGGCTCGATCAGGTTTCCCGTGCGTGTCTCTCTCTGTGTGTGTTGCTCTTTTAATGGCCAGTCATAGCCAGGCTCCAGTATGGGGAGCTAGTGGTCATCCCCGTGGGTCAAGCAAAGAAACAACCCTCTGTGCATTGGTGTGTGCGTGTCAGGAGCCAGACTGACCAATGCAGTTACAGTCATATCTACCCATCTCAGTGTCAGACTGACCAGCCACTTGGCCTTCTTGCTTTTACAACGCTCATTATTGGTTCTTAAGAGGCAGAGCGTCAATGCAGTTTCACAAACAGCAATTTTTTTTTTTTTAAGTGCAAACTTATTGCCCCGCACTCAAGAGAGGAGTCTGCCTGTACGGCTGCAAGCACGGGAGGAATTACTGTATTTTGTTATTGATGGATTTGAGGAACATCAGAGAATAAGCAAAGAGGAACCAGAAAAGACGCCCATGAACTCAAAAATTCAGACGTTTTGGTAAAATGTTACGAATGTTTCGATCACATCAGAGCCCTTCATCCAGACACGATATGAAGATGTAATGTGCATTGATATAAATTTATTTTTTAATTCATCTTGGAGTATCTCTACAGCTAATACCTCTGTGCCTGTTCAAGAAGGATTGCTGTATGGTAAATATCTATTGGTAAAATGTATATATATCAAGTATTTAACCTCCTGGTTTAGACACAAAAGGACAGACTCACCTATTTATTTTATCCAAAAACGTTTTGTTTCAACACGTACGCAACACATTTAAGTTCTATGAAATTATTTCATATCCATTTTCAGAATGTCCTGGGAATAACAGCCCTAAAACAGAATGAACTTAAAAGTTGAGAAACAAAATTAGAAGACCTAGTTATGACCAGACACGGCAGACAAAGTAAAAACAAATCTGTCAATCAGTAGAGCCATGACTCACATGCAATTTTCAAATGATGATGGATGTCGGGGACTCGAGCTGAGACTATAATTGATAAAATATGATTTCCAGCCAACTCGTAATAACAACTATCTCAGAATAGGATGAATGGAGCACAATTTATTTTTTTGGTCCATTTCTGTCCTCGTGATTATGTGCTTGCATACTTGCATAAGCAGAAAAATAATCTTCCCTACGCCGCTGAGGAACAGAGTTGTCTGTGTTACAGTCTTTATTGACTGTGGAGAGAGTGGTGTTTTGCTGTGCTGAAGGCTGGTAGCCAGTGGCCTGTTAGCCAGAGCAGTGAAGCAGGGAGTCAGAACAAGAACAAAGGCTGCCTAGGTATTGATGTAGCCCGACCTCCCAGGGCCTTGGGCCAGGGGCCGGACAGGCCGATCTCCAGGGATAGATAAGGGGCTAACAATCTGATAGATCTGGAGAGCTGGCTGCACGGTGGACAGAGGATAGCCGTCTTGTCTGGACTGTCCTTTCTGTTCACCTTTATCTCTTTCATTTGTATTTTTTAAAGATTCATTTTGTTAGTCTTTTATTTTGCCTCTGTCTACTTTGACCTCCTGCACTTGGTTGCCAGACATTTCACTTGCTAGGCTCCCGTCTTGACTGCTCCACCTGTCTCTCTTCTCACTTTCCTCTCTTCTCGCTTTCCTCTTTTGAGTAGTACTCTGGCAGATAGGTGCTGGCATTCTGACAAACCGGGATAGCTTAGTCATTATATATCATTCAAGGCGTATTTGACTGACAGTTCCTTCATTCATCCAGCGCTACACTTACCCCATCCTTTCTCTGCCTCTCTTTGATTACTGACCCAGTCATGGCGCCATGGTTTCTCTTTACCAAACGCCTGATGCTCCAAAGACTTCACTCTGGCCCCTCTCTCGGAGCAATTAGATCTATTGACGAGGCAACTGTGGCTGGCCTGTCATGGGCCTCAAACTCCCAAGAGAGCAGCCGAGCCAGCCAGTCAGTCAGTCTCCACAATTAGCACATTATATGACAGGTAGGGAGGGGAGGGCCACGGCCAAAAAGCATAGCCTCTGTTGCTGCCATCATCGCCAGGCTCAAAGGAGCCAGCCAGAAATCCAGGTGGTAAATTATTCACCGGTTTGTTTGCTGCAGAGCAACTTTGTGGCCAGGGGAAGAGGTGTTGGAAAACATACTCCTGGACCGCTAGATAAATATCAGCCAAAAACAAAAAAAAAAACATACGTCGAAAAAAAAAAACGACTCTTAATTAAAACTGTTGCCAATAAGGGTGTGAAAATCTAACATTCATCAAAGTATAGACGCTGTTACGATAGGAATTGGAGAAGCGTTTTTGTTATTACCCAGCTCCAACACCTCTGGCCGAAAGAAGAGGCCCCATTCATGCACTTTTCATAACAAACAAATGGGTTCTTATAGAGACAAAGACAGGAATCTTGTGAGTTTGCGCCAGCTACAGACAGAAGATTCCCCAAACACTAAAAAACTTGGCTCGAGATCGCTTCTATAAAGCCGGATCGCGCTGCTGCATCTTCTCTATTTGTGACTTTACTGTATAATGTGTGTCTCGTTCTTCCTTATCTCTCCAAAGCAGCACTGCACGTTGCCGTCCTACGCGAGGCTGAGTGCTGCCAGTAGCTGCTACAGATGGACAGGTGGAGATAGTGACCATGAAGTGGCGCCACTGCTGCCTTTTATCATCCCGTCCTGGAGGCTCCGGTCTGGCCTGACCCCGGCCCTTCCTCTCCCCTTCCTATTCCTTTCCCTGCATACTGCATTTTTAATCAGCCTGGGTCATCCAATATAGAGCCACGAGACCGGAGACCATGGCGTGTCAATCAAGCGCTGCCACCTCTTCGTCTTGCACCACCTTTCTAGAGGCGTAGTCATTGTTTCTTAGACAGTTAGCTAAAGAGGATTTTTATATTGATGTTTTTAACCTCATTCTTTGACTTTTAAGTAGTTTTTCATAGTAAAAACTTCCTTGTTGTTTTTCCTCTCTTGCGATTTCTTCTCTCTTGTTAGGGTTGTATCCACAATGTAAATTAGACCTAGATAGCACAATTTGTTCTGCAAGTAAGAACAGTGTGTCTTTTCAGTTTTCTCTTCAGCAGCATGATCTTTATGCTCAGCAAGAGGCAGCTGGACAAGGGTGTATGGCTGCGCGGTAATTCATCCTAAGGTCAAATTGACTCCGTCTCCTGGATCACTTCTCTGTTGCGCTGCCAAGCCCTGGAGGAAACAGCAGAGAAGAGGGCTGGCAAGGGGATGCATGCTGAGAAACAGGATGTTGGGAGTTTGCGCTCGGGTGCAAAGCGCAGAAATGGAAGGTGGCACTCCAAGAGCAACTCGGCCGGTGTTGGTGTTGTATAGGGTGCTGACCCTGAGGGAAAATGGCAGGAGCGCAAGAAGTGGGTAGAGGGCTGAACAATTATGTTTATAGCGTCTTGACCTCACACGGGTTCACACTTGGTTGGTTTCGGGAATAAAGAGACAACGGTATTATCTGGCTATTGTTAATTGGATGTAAATGTTAATGCAATGAATCTCTCTCATTATGCAGCCAGCTCCACTGCCCATGCTGGCAGAGAGAATGGTGGAAAAAACTGACGCCCATGCCCGTCACCCCAACGTGTCCTCATTGCTCTGACACTAGGAGAGACCATTAGCACTAATTTGAGAAAATATCCTACCAGTTAGACCTGGAGCACTGCAGAAGTCAGCGGAGACGAGTAGAGAGATTAGGGTAAACACAGCCACCACTTGCCCTGGAGCAGCCGCAAGAGCTAATTACAGATTTTGTGTGTTTATAATTATGGAGTGAGCTCAAAACGCCAGCCTATTCCAGGGGGTGGATTGATTCCGTGTGTGGCCATCCGTGCGCATTCGCGAATGCATGCGAATTGGCCTTTCAGAGGGCAACCTAAAGTGCTCACTGCTCTGTACTTGTTATTGAATTAGAGCGAGTTTAGGGTGTCAGCTAATTGGTCTGAGTCTGACATCTTATAGCATTGTGCTAGCATGTCCTGGAGCAGGCATGTAGTTTGGCCGGCAAAGGATGGCTATAAGGTGCGGAACCGAATAGACGATCTGGGATCACATCTGACAGGGCTCAGAGGATATGAAATGGTAGAAACGGGGGGGATGTATCTTTCTCTGAGTTCTTTGAGAAAGGAAACATGATGGCTGCTGACTGGAAAGGTCTCTCCTCAGCATGTGGCACCAATAAGAGGCTGAGGACTGGCTTTCAACGCAGTCGGCATGGAAAATCAGCAGGGATTAGAGGTCAACCCCTTGTCTAATAATACATATAATACATACAGAAAACATACACGGTCGTGTTAGCCTTTGCGACCAAAACATACGGAGACCTACATTTTATGATGTATACATGTAGTAAACAAACACAGCACACAAAAAACAATGCATTTGCTTATCAGTATTTCTTGCATATAAAAATTTTACTAGGTAATTCAATAATGAAGTATTGGGAGGAAAGGGAAAAAAAGGTTAACAATTCCATAGCATAGCATGTTTGGGGTTACTAGTAAAAAATATCAAAAATATGTGACAAAAATGGCAGCAATTAATCAAATTTAAAAAGTGGGAAAAATGTAACTTAAAAAAATGTAAAAAAAAAAAAAAAAAAGAACAAATCAAAAAAACATATTTTAGTCTCACTTTTCCAGGATTTTGGAACACTTCTACACTGTGCTAATAATATGGCATCGGAATAAGCCAGTATGTGTAGGATTTTTATGTGATAGTAATCATTCTGAAAGCTTTCTAAGACAACCTTAGTGAAAACTGTGGCAGTCTATGTGTTTTTACTCTTTTTGGGATCTCAGCTGTAATTCCCAGGGTAGTGAGTGGCAGGGTACAACGCTGCCACTTTCTTTAGTTTTACCGCAAAACGTCTTTAAATAATCTCAAATCTGTATTTTTCTTCAATTCTTTCATAGGAAAAAAAAAATAGTCCAGAGTAATTCAACTGCAGTTAGATATATTGTTGCACAGCATTGTCTCAAAGTATCAAGACTTATGAAAATAAAATCAGAACTGTTGAGGTACCAAGAGCCTGATCCTAAAACCCTTTGCTTATAGCATAAGCATCATAATGTTTCCCAGAATCCTAATGAGCTGTTATCTGAAACATATGTTCACTTGAATTTGAGCCGCCTTGAGCAAATCTCTATTGATTTCCATCTTTCCATTGACAACATATGCATTTGTGCTTCTCCAAAATGTTACTTTGCGTTGCGTTTGAACAGAACCCGATACGCCCGATGCATTTGTTTGTGTAAACCAATGAACTCAAAGAGAAGTTTCTGTTTAGCACTTACCAGCCAGTAGATACTGATAGTACTGCACCAGGTCTGAAGCCAACACCAAAGGGTGGTTGGAATTAAATGGTGGCTGCAGCTCATTCCACTGAGGAGTCCTGCTCCAAAACACAAATCAACTATGAGACTGATTACGAGAGGCACTTTTTATAGAACAGAGTGACCAAGACAGCGTTACCTGGCTAGAGTCCAGCAGGCCCTTGGACAGGTGCTGAGCTCCAGAGGTGTATCATCACTAATCTTTTGAGCAGTGCTAATCGGTCGAGGCTCCAGGACGTGCTCCACCAAGTTGCCGTAGCAACTGATGATGTACAGCGAGTCGACAACTGACTGCCTGGACTGATCTGTGGAGAGGATGTGAAACAAGGCAGTGATAAAAATAGATTCTTTTTTAATCTATTGGTCCTTTGATTGTCACTTGCAGAGAGACATGTTTAAATTTGATTCCGAATCTATGATACTGACACCAAAGGCCGTCGTCTACCTTTCTCTCTTTTCATGTTGGGGTTGGTGATGAACCAGGAGCGAGACGAGGCAAAGATGGCAGCCACACAGAACTCTCCTCCGCTGGACTTGCTTGGGGAGATCTGCGGGGGCGGCTTAGCTTTGCTTCAGGAGGGGAAAGAGAACATTGAGACAAAGCAAAAACTGCACTGCGGTATCTGGTCTCTCAAAAGGTGCATCGTGTTCGATACTAACATGTGCAACTCGACTTACTTGTGATTAACTGGTTTAAGTGGTGTAACCAAATGAGATAAAAGTAAGATTAAAATCATTACTTCCAAGCATATGTCAAATTACCAGGACCGCATTTCCCATGAACCACACTGCTGAGAAACAGCACACTTCCTGTCTTGGTCTGGTGGTGCAAAGTGTTCACTATAATCTTCTCTGGTCAGCTATTGCACTGATGTTTCTAAATTTATCAGCTGATGTACTGATGTTTAAAGTGAAATATGAAGCACCTTTGAGAGAAAAAGCTAAACGTGTGTTTGTTGTAGGAAATATAACAACCAGAATCTGGTTTAGAAGAAATGGCGATTTTAAACAACACCACACAAGAAATGGAACACCTTGGAGGCAATTATGTGAAAATTATACAGCAACATCTGTGAACATTAAACACAAACTTTATAGAGGTGCTTTGCATGCATGGAGCTAAGCGAGGAGGGATTCAAATGCCTGCAAATAAATCATCTACTTCGGTAGTAGAAAATAGGAAAAAGTAATTTTGCTTGGACACAAATGCTGATGTTTCAAAATAAAACAGATCAATCCAAAACTCAAAAAACACATGTTTTACAAAATGCCTACCTGCTCAGTCATGAGCAATACATCATTCAGCCACTAATCTCAATCATTTCCTATCTGAAAAAGAAGCTATGTGTGAAACAGCGGAGGGCGACAACTAAGCTTGATCCTGCAGTAGGTTACATTCAGACCAGCAATAACTGCTGTAACAATCGCAAGCTCCCTTAGTCGATTTAATGAAACCCAGCGTCAAGTCGGACATGCCACCATAAAAAACAGAGGATTCCGAAAAAACGGTGAAGCTGTTTTGCGGAAAACTAGGTCCTGGTTTTACTTTTGGTGTAGCATATTGCAACATCATGCAAAGATCTGCATCATCCATCAGCCAAATACAGCACTTTCCAGGTGGACTGCAGCATGTACCATTGTGTTCAATTATGGTTTACCCTGCAGGCATTGAGATAGAAGATACACTGTAATGTTTTTAAAGTAAAGTTGTACTGTCTGGGCTTAGAAAAGGTAAACCACAGTGGGTGCATGGCGTTAAATAAGTCTTCAAACTATGATTCCTGTTCTGTATGTCACACTCTATCTGCTGCCTGTACTAATGCAACAATTGGTAAGGGTTGGGCACAGCGATACTGTCCATTTTAAACTGTTCCCTAAATTGTAATTCAGCGTGTTTCTAAACAGGCAGTAGGGCAAGTCTGCAATAAAAAGGAGTTCAATATTTTGCTTCCAGTGTTACACAGGTTGGTTGTCCGAACTAGCCATAATGTTTCTACAGCCCACCAGTTCATCACCACACGACTCTTGTACAATGTTGGATGGTTATGTATGCTGGTTCGATGACATGCCTGTCCCACCATCTAGGTGGCACCAGCAACCCTTTCAGTCACAGAGGATGCACAGGATCTTCAATGTTTACTACACACTGGAACGCGCACCTCACAACAGCAGCATCCAAGCTACCCTCCGTGGCTGCCTCACTTTGCGTCAGCAACAGGAAAGAATTTATTGGGAGTTATTGGATTATTCAGCATGTCAGGACTGTTTGAGGGGAAGCGGACACAGAAAGGGTTTTCAGCTGCGATAGGTTCCCCCATATGGTAATGATCACAGAACAGTAGCGAGGTCTGGTATTATTGTCCGGCCTTATAACCAACATGGACAGTAAAACATGGTCACAGCAGATCAGGCATGAGGTGGGCTAAGGGCTTGAAGACTCATGGTGGTGTCACACACTCCCAGAAGGGTGCTTAACCTTGACCTTTAGAAACCACACTTGTGTGGAAGTGATGCTCTGACTCCCGTCTGCAGTTGCATGTTGGGAAAAAACACAGGCCGAAAAAAAGACTAAGTCCTCAGCTCATGAAAGCTTTCTGATGCAGAACTTGCATCAGTGCAGGTGTTTCATATATTTTTTTGACCTAAGTGGAACAATTATAAGTCGAAATCGATAGTTACCATGGTCAGAAAAACCCTGTTGGTTGCAAAAAAAACAAAAAAACAAAAAAAATATCCATGTCCAAATTATTAACAAGTAAGAAACATAATGCAACTGATATGAAGCAAATGGTGTCAGGCCTATCAAGGAATGTTAAAACAATTTGCTCCATCTTTTTGCAAAGAAAGTTAATTTTTCTACAACGTCTGCACGTCTGCCACCTGCAGGGAATGCGTTCTACAGAAGCTTTGTGTATGTGGCACTGAGGAGTATTATCGGTTTTACAGAAAGGATGGTTATGAATCTTTGCTCCTGAATATTTGAAATGGAGTGCTATGCATAAAACATTTTAACGTTTCCTTTTTTAACACTTTCCTATCAGAAGGACACGCCTGAAAAAGCCTGCACAGCTGAAAGTGCGCAGTTGAAGTTGGTTCCCACCAAACAAAAAAATCCAGGTCATTGGCAAACCTGCCTGACAGGAAGCAGCGTTAAAACAAGCAAAACTAAATAAACTATGATATACAATATAGTAAAGACGTAGATTCAATAATAATACTTGTAGAGGCACACAGTGCGTCCAGTAGTTCAACTAACGTCTACAGTACTAAGTGCTGAAAGACCTGTTGCTGGTAAAACTCTCTTTCTGTTGCCTCCCTTCAGACTGTCAGCACCTCATAAATTACTCCCTGGATGCAAGTAGATGTTGATGTCTTTGTTTGGCCAACTTTGTGTGAAAGAGAGATCAGAATAAAGGAAGTGGTGAAGTTAGTCGTATGAAAGGCCTCTGTACAAGATTCGTAGCTCGTGTTTATTTGTGCTGGGTCAAGGGGAGAAGGCTGAAAAAAACGGAATATCCACAGTAAGCCCCATCTGTAAAAGGAAGATGGAGGGGGAGATAAAGTCACACTCAGGATATTGCGTTGGCTAACTCCAGGGTGCCCTTGTCTTCTCCTCCAGACTCTTCCTCAGGCCTACGCATCCAGAGGATAAAGCATTGAACAAAAGGTTCCTGTTAGCTACTAGCCACTTGCTTTATTTCCATTACAGCAATTTCCCTCTTGACATGTCCCTTTTCAATTCCCTTTCAATCTCAGCTATTGTGGACCAGAGCAAGGCAAATTAACAAAAATACAATTGAAAAGTAATAAAACTGGACATTCAGCAACAAGATATGTATATATGGTCTTTAAACATTCAGGAACCCTACTGTGATCCATTAAAGTGAAAATGGCTATAAGAATGTTAAAAGTTAGGGGAACAGGGGAAACAGGGGATCTGTTAGTCACAAGACACCATATAACTTCTGTTCATTGCTCAAGAGAAAGAACACTATTCCCGACTTTGGCTGTGTGGGAGTTCTGCAATGTCGAAGTTCTTCTTTGGTGAGGTGTTTAATTGCCGAAAAACCCTGGTGTTCCATCTCTCCCATTGCTGGAAAATATGTTAAACCCTCAAAGGCCCTGTGGTTCACTGGTTTCAATAACCCAGGAAACACAAATCCTATTTCAGTGCGAGCTGATGTTGGTTTTCAAGGGTGAGAGCACAGGGCTGACGAATATACCACACAGCAACTTACACAACTAACACCGTGTCGTGGAAGATATTCTAACCTCCTCGTAGTTTTCATGTTTACGTTGGACGTAAAAGGAAGATCAAGGAGAAATACTGTATAAATCCGACAGCATTTCTTAAAGGGAGAATGACAAATCAGAAAGAAAATGACTTTTAAGGGGCACAGTTGAGTTTAATACTTGGAGCCATCAGGGAATGGCCGACCAAGCTGCAGCCACATACACACACGTACTAAAAGGGAATCCATGCATGTATTTAATCACGCACACCAATGTGTATACTTGTAAGTCTGCGATAGCAAGCTATAATACTGGCTCCCCACTGTGGTCTCATGGCTGATGAGCTGGGTTTGGGCCTCTTTGAAGAGGCCTCAGCTCGCGTCGAGCCTGCCAGCAGGACCAAAGATCACAGCTCGATTCCCGTCTCCTCCGGGTACAGTGACCACTAAAGTTTATTCATCTGTGTTTTAAATCATCCTTTTCCTCTTGATCTCACTTGAAGTGGCTTAAAAGTGTTGAGGTTTTTGCCCTTGCGACAGAGAGGCACAGCTCCAGCAGACAAGGGCCTAATTCTGCTCTCCATATGGAGGACGACCAGTTTGTGGAGTGGACTGGTCGAAGGAGAGTGGTTTGGCGAACGACACCAAGTTACGAAAAACGTAACCCAATATCAATAAATTATGAAACATAAATATACTAAGAGACAATTGGTGGGTGGGTGGGCACTAAACAAATGGCAAATCTCTTTTTCTCCCTCTCCCTCCACAAGATTTCCTTTTGTACGATTGCCCTTTAGTTGGGAGTGGAATCCATTTTCTTTGCAACTTTAATTCACTGAAGACTACTCACATGCCATTTCCACTTTTAATTTAACAAATGAGGACCCTTGACTGAGCTAATAGCTTTTCCTCAAGGGCATAATTCAATCTGCGACATCAACCATCAAAGTCCCTTCACATTACTATGTCCGGGGCTAACGTGAGGCGCCTCCGAGGGGGGATGGAAGTCCAGTGGCAGCTTCCATTTATTTTCAGGGCCCTTGCAGTAAACAAATATGATAGAGCTCACTTGAGCTGGCAATCCAGTGACAAAGAGCTGCGCGGCTGTCGTTTGGCTGCCGATTCTGGGCCATATGGTTAATTCAAATCAGAAAAGGAGCTCATATTAAGGCTGCGACCAGAAAGAGAAAGAAAGACAAGAGAGAGGTAGGGGAGGGAGAGAGGGCAGTCATGTGGAGGACACATCCTTCAACGTCACATTTATTATTTTACAACAGCCCTTGGAAAAGAGGCAGCCTTGGGGCTATGTCGAACACACAGCACTAATGACAACCACTGGGGAAACTCAGTGAACATTGTAGAATGGGCATCAAATGTTCAAGGAGAAACTAGGACTTTTTTTTTTTTTTTTTTTTTACCTGTTCCTATTCTCTCTACACAGCCGTGTGTACCATACAATGCCCATAGGTTTATTAAATAATCTTTGGAATCAGATTATGAAAATGATATTACATACATTGGTGTAAGCTCATGTATTAGTTAATTAAAGTCTCACAATCCGACATAAGTCTTAAATATATATTAAGAATGTGAAATCAAAATTCGAGTAGGCAGGACACATTTCACGGTACCCTGGAACAGGAAATAAAACAGGGCTCTGTTTCATACATTTGTACTTTAACTCTGGGTACTACTGAGCTTTCAGAAGGCATGCAACATGCTGAAACTAAAATCGGCGAAGGGACTGTCATAGCTCACGTCTCAAGACATACACTATTAGAGAAACAATATAGGTTTAACTAGCTCCAATTTAAGCGGAAGGCAGTTATCGTGAGGGTCAGGATTCCGATGCTAATGATGTGTACCTTTGAAAAGTATACGCTCTGAAATCACTAAGGGCCCAGATTAAGCGGGAGGTGGATGAAGACAGAAAGAAAAAAGCTTCAATTAAAAAGTATGAGTGACTGCCCACAACAAAAGACGAAACCCAAGACTTGGGGAAGGCACCACATGCTATTCATTTTCTAAAGTGAATGGAGTCAACAGGGAGGAGCTCGAGAGCAGGGAGCCGGGAAGGGAAAAGTTCACTTCACTGAGCCACTCAATCATCTCTCCATAAGTGACTCTGTCATAATGGGGCTTCTTTTAAAAGCTTGTAAGCATCTGATTTCACGAGACAGCGTTGACAAGAGACTTGGCTTCAGCCCCTCGCAAGAAAAAGTTTCTTGAGCAGGAAGATGCCGTGCCCTCGAACATTCTCAGTGCAGGACAATGAAAAAAAAAAAAAAAAAAAATAGTTTGACTCAAATTCAAGTAAACATTGAATATTTCCTATCAGCATGTAAATCAGATTAAACTGCCCACTTTTGCAATTTTTGACCAATCAAATCAGTGGCAAGTGATCGGTCTTGCTGATGTCATCTTTGGTGGAAAAAAGCAGATTTAGGGGACGTTATTTAGTTAAATCTAAGCAATGTGTATGGCTGCATCAGTCTCATTGACTAAGTGGTTGGTGTTGCATTTTTATCTAACGTTGACCAAAAAAAAAAAAAAAAGTTGACATCCCTGTCTTAGTCCAAAGTCCTGATTGGCCGACAGCCGGCAAGCACAGACCTAAGACGTGGGGAACTTGGGGAACAAGGGCAGTGATTCAGAACTCTGGAACCATGCTACCCCATTATTGTTATGCCCATTGTTATACCAAGTAATTTGCTGACACCCAGAATATCACATTAAGCGAGTATGAAAAAGCAGCAATACATCTTTTATACTCAAGTGTAAGCTAAGCATCCAATAAGGACTTCACTGTCAATAAACATATTGCTGAATTACACCTGTAATCTAACTGGGATAATCATTGTTTCCACTGAAAACTGCTCTCTACTTAGACTGGAAACAAGTTCACAGAACTAGGGATGGTGAAATGCTCTGTAGAACCGAGGGGCTCACTGAATCATGTTATAATGCTCTGAGGGTTCATCAGATAGAGTAACTAATCTGCTAAAAATGGCTTTAAGTTAAACAATGGAGTTTTAATTCAAATGTTAGTGCAGGACTTCTACAAATAAATTAATTAACTTAATTTACACAGTCCTGATCAAGCCTACACCTACATCTGGTGTCTGGTGTGACGTTTCCAAGATGGAGCACAAACCATTCGTGACTGGTTTCTCACACCTAGAGCAACCTTAGCTACAGCAGCTAGGAGCACAGCGGAGCCCCTGGCGTCATAAGAACGAAGACATGACAAAGTCCAGCACTATAGCTTTAACTCAGCAGTTTGCAAAACCCATTTTGCAGAAGAAGGGTACACATCACTCTCATTTATACCCACACACAACACTTTTCACAACAACATCAGAATATGACAAGGCACAATTACTGCGTGCAAACACATACCAGACTAGAAAAAAAAAAAAAAAAAAAAAAGAATGTAACCAAAGCGGGCTAAAAGAAAATTTGAACAGCATGTGTTTTACACAAAGGCGTTGTTCTTGGAAAAACATCATGGAGGGTCCAAACGGAGAGAAAGAAAAGGAGAAGACGACAAGAAGATGTCATTTTCTAGGGGATTGCTCAAACAGACCACACGGCAACAAGAAGTCCTCTGGTAATGCCCGAAAGCCCTGCAGCATGTTCTCTGGACCACCACCTATGATACAGACCTAAAGCATGCAGTTTCTATTTGTTATATATATGTTTGTTTATGTTTTTGTTTTTTTTTAAGATGGCATCCTATACAAACATCAGGTATTTATTAAAATATGAACCCATACCTGATAACACAAGGTGCATGCAAAAGGTATATAAGTATTAAATCCAATACTCTGTTCATTTTAATACTGTAGGGGCATTAACACAACACGTTGAATCATCCTACTATAATAAGCTCAACATACACCAAAAAATTGAGGGGCTTGCAAAAAAAAAAAAAAAAAAAAAAAAAAAAAACATAACCAAAAAAAAAAAAGGGCACAAAAAAGATGAGAAAATAAGAAACACTCCTCTTTGGGATTTTTTTCCCCCCTGAGGAATGACTGCACAAACTCTGCAGAATGTGTTGAAAATATACCAGGAGACAAATGAGAGGTAAAGGAGGCGGTGTGCTGTGGCGGAGTATACAGTTGCATGCTGCTGAGGGAGCCGAGGAGGGGAGAAGCAAAACTCACCATGGAGTTTTAATGGCAAAACATCCCGCCCCAAAGAGGTAGGGTCTTCATGAAAGTGAGGTGGGGGGGTGGGGTGGGGAGTGGGGAGGGTGAAAGGGGTTGGGGGTGGATACAGAGATAGACGGAAAAACCATTATTAAACTAGCACACTTGAGCAAACACACTTTTCACATTACATACTTTTTGACGTGTCTGTTTAAGTGCACAACACATATGAGGCAGGAAACAGAATGTCTGTGCGCTAAGATGGATTTGAAAACCTGTGGGATGGCTCGATGATTCATCTGCTCAAGCTGCTCTGTAAAGTGTGATACCATATATTTGGCAGATGCTGCATGTCCGAAGACTTTGATTTTTTTTTTTTTTCTTCTTCAGACATATGTCATGTTTTTTTTTTTTTGTTGTTTTTTTTTTCTCTCCACTAACTTTAAAGGGATCGGGTACATGTGCAGAGACGTGTAGGTCTGAATCCAACCGTGTAAATACAGCACACAAAATGATGGGAAACTGCTCCGATTGTTGAGATTGAGAAAGAGTATGAGGAGTTTATCCAATTTGTATAATAACTGGGGACACCAATAAAACTAACAGCGCTCGGGCATTGTTGAGACAAGGAGTCGTGTGTTTGCCGGTTACTTCTTTTTTTAGTGTGAGTGTGTATTTATGGCCGTGCATTGTCTTGTGAATGTGCGTGCCTGTTTGGAAGCGAGGGTGTGGGCAAATGTGTATTCACTGTGATTATGTTAACAAGTACACAGTGTGTGTGTGTGTGTGTGTGTGTGTGTGTGTGTGTGTGTGCAGTGTCTCTTTCGGGGTGTATTTCTGTCTATCTGTCAGTTTGTGCGTGTTTCTAATGTTTACAAGACATTAGGAGTGGGAGTGTGTTCCTGTGTTTATTCTGCATGTCCAGAGATAGTGACAGAGCTCCGTAAACAGTTTACAGTAAATAAGCCTTTTCCCTACAGCAATAAAGGTCCGATGAGACTGAACTCTGTCCCCACCAGCCAACCTCCCCGAGTCATGAAAAACAGAATCCCCAGCCAACCAAAGCACTCTGCAGCACTTCTTTATTTTATCGCTTTTGCTGCATCCGCCCGGGCCCTCCCAATGATAGCACACGGTCTTCAATTAGTCTTGGTACGTGGATGTGTAGAAAAATGTTACTCTGGGAGACAGGGAGCAACAATTTGCCCTGGAATGTCTTTCTCCTGCAGCGCGAGTTGACAAATGAACATAGCGCTTGGTGTAATGGAGGCCCCTGGTAAACTGCCACTTATCAAAGTGTTACAGAGGGGGGTCGACCAGCTCCGCCGACTACAATCCGCCGAGTCTATCGAACCCGCTGAGCCCCCACTCTGGGCCTCCAGCTGGGTAAATGGACGGACACCAGTGGGAGAGTGATGGACGAATAGGGTGAGATCTCCATGGGGGCAGCAAAGGCCAAGTAGGCTTTGGGGTTTACAAGATCCCGCTTTAAATTTTCTTCATTCTGTTTTCGTGGAACTTGTTATTGGTTGAATTTATTTTTGTTCAGGGGAAAGTTCAGGGGAAAAAAATGCGATATCTACTCAAAAACACAACTAACAAGAATTCGAGCTCATGGTCTCTCGCTTTAAAAGGCCACCTCTGCTAAATCGCGTTCATCGGTTCAGGCGAGGTAAATGTGATCCGCATCAAGGACCCTCAAAGACAGAAAATACATCTCAACCATAATGGTTTCTGAACATAAAATGTATATTAAACAGTAAAACGATACGGTCTGTGTTGCCCTTTAAGAATCCTGTAATGCTGACAATAGGAACTAATACACCTTTAACACCAGGCTGTCAAGAGTTTTCATAGCAGTTTGTACACAGAGGTCCTGTGTTACTCTTACCATGATGAATTGTCATGATGCTGGCTTTGAACCAAACCACGCTGGTGTAATGCCGCCCTAGTGTGTGATTTTAAATAGCGTGATATCAATGGCGTAAAAAATAAATAAATAAAACTCCCTAAAGATCATTTAAGTAATTCTTAGTCAGGATGTGATTTGCTTGTTTGAAAATAAGGGGAAACGCATTCGTCCCTGAGACCTGGTGGTCTACGTTGTATACCGTATCATCACAGCATCCCTGCTTCTCACCTTGGTTGGATGTCCTCAGTGTTGTCATCAGCCTTTCTGCGTCTACTTTTCACCATCAAGCAAAAGTCAAAAACTCTAACCATCTGTGACGCTAACCACTTAAAACCAATGCTAGCAAAACTAAAAATTTTAATTTATCTTTTAGTTTATGTGTTGACTTGGCCCACAGATGTGTGCAATAATGTAAGGTGGATATTTGCAACTGTCTATGACGCATTTCGGTTTTTCAATCAAGAACAACTGCTGCAAACCATATAGATGTGATGTAATGTACCTTTAAGCTGCAGTGTTAGAAATCTAAATGTCAAATTGGTCACTGCTTACAAGAAAACAAAAGAATGAGGTCACGCCGGGAAAACTGTCCGCTGCGTTGAGCTGGCAGTAAACAGTTTTGACCACAGTGTAGACAAAGACCGCCCAGTTATGTGACACACTGCCTGATCCAGCAGGTTTGGCGAAAAAGAGTCCCACACAGATCAGCGGCATGTTGGGAAACATTGGTTAAACATGGGTCAGCGGAATAAAAGGGGTGTAAGGACTGGGAGAGGGGTGTGTTAGCGACAGGAGGCAGAGAAAGAGGAAAGAGAGTCAGGGGAGAGGGGAAAAGAGCGAGAGTAATCGACCTGCGAGGGTGACGACCCCACTCCCGGAGAATAATCGTTCACACATTCATCTCTTAACCCGTTGGCCCTAATACCCGCTCCGCCCGGGCCATTAAAAAGGGAGGGAAGTGAGGTGATTTGTGCAAATGGTTTAGTCTTGCAACCATATGATGCTGGGCATTGCATTCTTAAAGCTCCTCTCTAGCTCTGTTCTCAGAAAGGCTCTGTAAGACAATGGCTCTATCACTGCGCTGGCTCTTACGTACGTATTACAGTAATCTGGGGGCACATCTGCAGCAGGTCACAGGGTCTCGCTCATTCTCTCGCTGTTGTCTTTCCCGTTACCTCGCCTGCACTCTATCTGCATTTGCTCGAAAAATGTCATCAGCGGGATTTGGTCAAGGGTGATGTTTGGGTTTGTGTGTGACAATCTTTCCGTTCGGATCTCTATTTGTCTGCGTTAAAGTCAGACAGTGTGTAGATGGGATAAGTGTGCAAGAGTTTGTCTGCTCGCAAATCCCAAATTTATCACTGACAGGCCTTTTGACAAGTTAAATCTCTCCTCCCAGAACTCCGGTGACTAGGGACAAGTGGACATTCCTCAGAGCTGACTGTTTGAATATTTCTCCCTTAATCTTTTTCACAGATTAAGTTCTGACAGTGACATTTCACCAAGAGAGAATCTTTTGATTTTGTGACCAATGTCGTTTTCTTCCTCCGGATTCAATTCAACCGGGGCCAACCTTCTGCCAAATTTGGCCGACAGGAAACAAGAGGCCGGGTCAGAGCTGACACTCCTCTCCTTGTTCGGGGGACTCCCAGGGGACTTTGAGGACTAGCAGGAGCTTGGCTGTTCTCCTCCGCTCCCTGACCTGGCCTCAGCTAGGGGGAGGTTATCGGGCGGATGCTGAGCCACATCCGACTCTATCTCCCCACTTGGATGTGGGGGGGGGGGACACCAAAAGCTAAATTGGGAGAGGAGGGGGCGCTGTGTGAACTTGTTGGGGTTTTCTTTGATGTTTAAAAAATGAGCTAACTAAAGGAAAACAGGAGCATTTTGCACATTGGTGGTCTGTGGTTATGCTACAGTCTATGAAGGTATGCCTGCAGATTGGCCTGGTCCCATGAAGTGGGTAAAAGCACCAACAACAAGTCTATCTGCATGTATTGTGTGTGTGTGTGTGTGTGTGTGTGTGTGTGTGTGATTGCACAGCGCGCACAAAGGCAGTCTGGTAAGGAATGTAGGTTAAGCAGCTGGTGTGTTCCTCTATCGCCCTGCCAACAGGGATCTGCTCATACAGGTGTAAATACAGCTGCCGGACGCTCCTCTCTCTCTCTCTCTTTCTCTCTCTCTTTCAATCACACACACACAAAGAGAGAGAGAGAGAGGGCCGGCTAAACAGACAGACAGATGGTGCCTGGGCACTCCTGTGCAAGTATAGCGTGAAAGCATATGATATCACCCCCCACTCTGGGGGCCAAACCTGCTGCTTCACTTCGGTGTGCGAATGTGTGTGTGTGTTAGCGGCGAATTGGTGCAGCCGTGTGCATGCAGGAGCAGGCCGCACAGCTGCATGTCCTGATGCATTAATGCTGACGCCTCCTCTGGTCTGAATGGATGGATGGAGGCGGTACTGAGGCAGCCTGCGAGGCCCGATAATGGTGAAAAGAGCCAACATACAGGAGCTGGTTGGCGGTGTGGACTGTGGAAATGTGGAATTCTTACACAAGGGGACGGTTTGCTGGTTAAAGGAATATATACTGTGAGCAAATTGCATGAAAAGACCCAAAGCAGTGATGAGTGTGTCCTGCTATACCACGTATATATATACCTACTATTGTGTGTATCCAAAGTAGGATTTATATCCTCTTCCACGGTGCCAAAGAGCCACAGTAATGCTGCTGCTCAATCACTGTTTACCATTAAATCGACATATTTATTTATTTATTTTAATAAATATAGCCACAATTAGTTGCGGGGTTAATATGTACGTCTTGCTAAAACTAATTTGGTCAAGGACGTCTGCCCTGCAAGAGCCTCCGTGATAAAGACGGTCTAACGTGCAGATGACGGTCATTTTGGAGGCTGCTTTTGGAGGTGTTTCATATTTAATAGTCACTTTCTTTTTTTTGTTTGAAAGATGTGGACAAAATTATTGCAATAAAATCTGTATTTCTGATCTGGCTTAAAGGTTAATCTTCGCATTTTCAGTAAAGACCGATGGGTCTGGGGCTGAGTGACACAGACAGGGAAGGGACGTGTTAAAAGACGGATTATTGGTTTTGCTCTTTTCATGTAATTTGTCCACAGTAAAAAGTAAATATCCCAGTATTGCCTTTAAAGGAAGTTGCAGATTTCTGAAATTTAAGTAAAGACTGTATTCACTGAGAAATTCACCTCATCAGGATGTTAATTGGGTGCAGTTTGCATTGTCTTTATAACTTTTACCTTACGTATCAATGTATTTTATTTGATTTCTGTCTTTTTTTTTTCTGAATATACAGCAATACTGCTAAATATTCAGCATATTCAGTTACACTGGCACCGGTGTTGCAAGGTTGAAAAGAATACCAACTTCCCATTCTGACGTAATAACGCAGCTGCAAGGCTGGTCGGGAATATTTCGGAAACGGAATGCCGCAACAATAATATTTAGCAGCAGTCGAAAAAGCGACTTAAAGCAACAAAACGGAGGCGGACCAAGGCGTAAGGAAACCACACAGCAGTGACGTGCTACTGCCAAAGGAAAAAAAAAAAACCAAAACATCTTTGCAGCAACAAGTGATTAGCAAGTAAAAAAAAAAAAAAAAAAAAAGATTTTAAAAAGCAGAGAAGTCATGAGCGAGAGTTTAGTAGTGGATGGACATAGTAACACCGCAGCAGAAAGTATGACTGCTTAATAAATGACCAGATAGACCAGATGATCACAGCAAATTATAACTCGAAAGGAACACATGTAAGGTGAAAGCTCTCATACTGTGGAAGGTGAACTGGGATATACCAAATTTCCCTCAGGGGATTAATAAAGTACTTCTATTCTATTCTATTCTATTCTATTCATATGTTTAAGATATTTAAAGCCATAAATTTAAACCAATCGGGCCCATTTTAGGAACCCCACACTCGATGCCCATTAAAAATTACAACTGCTAAACCGAATGCAAACCGCCAGCGCCAGCTCATCATAATAAATATACCAAAGCAGGACACCACATTAGCCCATAAGCTATAATACATTTTACAAACCAAATGAACTTTGCAGGTTGCCTTAATGATTTGGAAAATGGGCTGATGTTGTTTGTGTTGACCGCAGGATCACGTCTCTATTCTCATCCTCAAAGCTCACTTATCAAATATCACGGGGAAATAAATCCCTCGCCGTCTGTCTGGATCATTATAGCATTTCCTATTCAAACAGGGCATGAAAATTACATTTAAATGGAAATATTAAAATCCGCCCATATTTGTGGAGCCACCTGTACTGTATGTAAATGCACTTAGCAAAGGCCTGTAGCTGCCGATGGTCTTAAAACTACATGATTTCAATGCATGGCAAAGATCCAGGTGAAGATAAACAAAGGGGCCGAGACGCACGAGAGCAGAGCTGTTTCATTTTTAAAACTGATCTCGCTGCGATACTCTGGGCTGGGGAGCGTCCCGCTGCGTTTAACATGACGTGGTTTTAAAACACCGGCGAGGTCCTATTTCGATTCTTGACGTGCGTGCATCTTTTGCCGCTTTCCAAACAATATCCTATGCAGGAAAAAAAAAAAAAAAAAAAAAAAAAAAGTGGCGGCTTGAGACAAAGGAATTGGCCGAGCATCAGCTGGATGTGTGAGAGGAAAAGCTTAGGCCTACACGAGTCCGCTGTTGACACAACACTGTGTTTTTATAATGTGATTAATGTGTAAAGACAGCGAATCACTGACTGAAGTTAAAGCTGTAATACAGAGTGATTTAAATTTTCCTCGACAGCGGCCAAACTGTAAATTTAGCAGAGTTTGTAAGGTTGGGAATAACCTATGTAGACTCGCCCTCTCTGGAGTAGTTTTGTATAAGGTTTCTTATTTATTGTGCTATTTTTACAGCAGGGAATTGGTCTTCAAACTGGTCATAATGACCGACAAGATGAGAATCTAATATATCAGTGCATCCATTAGTTTCATATTCATGTAGCTTTTCAAAGCACTGGCAGTGGTGGTTCTGCAGGGCTACCATCCTGCAGATGGAAAAGCGTGTAGTCCAAAAGCAGAAACTGCAGATCTGGAGAATACATTCGATTCCGATTGGACGCGCATATTGAAATACGCTTTATTTATAATATATTATATTTTGTTAGGTTCCTACTTTGTAATGTATCTTTACGCATCATGTATATGTACGTACTTTACTTTACACTCTGTTTAGTATTTTGTTATCAGGCAGTCATAAATTGTTTATAACACAACAGGAGCAGATAGGGAAGTTTGTATGTTTGTTAACACCTTCTGCTGTAAAGTACTTGTTTCAGAACACATTGGTTGCAGTACAAAATGTGACGTTTTCTATAGGAATGTAAGATATGTGGATGATATTATATTTATTATTTTTTCATAAAATCTGGACAAATAAATCTGAAGGGGAACTTTGAGTAAGTTGCTATGTTTCTGACTATTCAAGGTAAACAACAAAAGGACCTTTGACCCATTTTCACAAGCTCTGAGCACATTCGTGAAAAGTTTTAACCTGCCTGTGAATTATTTCCATAAATTAATAAATGTTTAATAAATGACAAATGGTGAGGATTTGGTACTGTGTTTAAAAACAAAACATGGTTACAGCTGCATTACATATTATACTGTTTTATCAATTGTGTGTTAGCTTTTTATGCACTTCGGAGAAGTTATAATGACTGAAAAACACACTAATAAAAGATCCATATCTGTGTTTAAGCTACACTACATTAGTGTAGTGTTATTTGAAACTGGAGCTGTGTTGCACATGTGCTTCATAAACTAGACTTCCTATGGAGAATAAAGGCTTAGGTGTGTGTGTGTGTGTGTGTGTGTGTGTGTGTGCTACCTACCCAGTACGTTTGGTGATGGTGCCCAGGGTCATGGGCTGTTTGATCTGAGCCAGCGGCAGCACCACGGTGAGGCTGGGCAGCGGGGATAGTCGTGGGTTCCCCATGTTGTTGTTGGTGAAGTTGTTGTAAGAGTCCTGGCTGCTCAGCTTGGCTGGAAACACACAGAGACACAAGATTATTCAGAGTGTTTTCCAGTCAACGGAACAGGATGATCCCCCTGGCCAAGTGAGGCCTGAGAAATCCCCTGGAAGATAACGGACAACGGTTTCAATCAGGAGGGTTCTCAGGTAGTGGCTGCAGACTACTGGGAAACACAGTACGAAACTCAGGAGCAACCTTTTATACATATTTATTTTTCAGCTCAGTGCACTTTATAAATGCTAATTCTCAACATTTCTCAGTTTGAATGAGATTGAAAATTCACTTTTTCCACTCAGTCGATATAAATCGCAGTCCAGGCCATCAGCAGACCACCTTGTTTACAAAATCCACACACCTTTCTCTCCAAGGAAAAAAGTCTTTTTTTTTTTTTGAATACTGTGCCTTATATGTTATGCCCCCCACCATCTTAAAACCAGTCACATATACACGCACTGACGCACACGCAAACACACACAGCCCGGGTTCAAGGCCTCCTGTGGAATGATTGGAAATAACCAGCTCAAGATGCTACATTACAGAGGCTCGAGCTCTGCTTCTAGTGCCTGGCAGTCTGTTAATCAAGGCCAATCAACAGGCCCTACACACTGGTTCAACACATACACACACACACACACGTGCGCACACGTACATCCAGACGATTCAAAGAAACGCGTCTCATCTCGCGTAGCTCCAGCCAGCACAATCAGGCCATGTCAAAGGGCTTCTTAAAGGCCTAATGACCTTAACCAGCTACATCAGGGGAGGCCGCAAGTTCACTTACCATTTAACTTAACACATGCAGGAAACCTACTCGTGTTCTGGGCAAAACACATTTCAACAGTATTGGTTTGCAAGGCAGACAGAGGTATTTAGTTAATTTAAGGAAAATGTGAAAAGCCGGGTGCACAACTGTCTGCATGTTGTTTACCTGATTTTTTTTTTTTTTAACAATCAGAAGCTCATAAATCAGTTTAACCCTTTAACTCTGACACATTTTTTTTTTTTTTGATTACGGTAATTACATCACGGTTTGTGCAATCGGAAAAAGCGGTTTCTGAAAGCGGATACGTCGCGCTTTACAGCCAAACCGGTGTTATTACGGTAATTTCACTTCACAAATGTCCCGGAAGCCCGCGAAGCAGCCGCTTCGTTCTGGCTACCAAGGAGCAGGAGAAAGTTTCCATCTTGCGGTCTGTTTTTGTACATTATGAGACATAGACTCACAAATTTTATTGAAATTAGTTTTATACTTTTCAAATTTCAAATATAACATGCAAAATCTGCCATTCATGTGTAATTGCAGTGTTGTTTGTTTGCTAAAATTTTAAAATCCAATTCCATTTTTCTGTTTTTCAACTGTCATCACACTCTTCTAACATGCAGTAAATAGTAAATAACTGCCAGGTATTGAAAGTTCCAGGTATTCTGGATAAATGGGCAAAAGCACTCACAGGACAGGCTCAGGTGTTAAAGGGTTAAATGTCACTGTAGTCAGCAAGCTAGTCAGTTAGTAATCTGACTTTGCAAAGACACACTTTATGGAAAAAAAATCATAATACTACTAATTTCTTGCTTTTTGACAACTTCATTGACCAAGGCTTACAGCTTCAAGTATAGCTTAAGTAAATGTCCCTGCGTTTGGTGGACATTGTTCCTGGAAAATGCCATTTTTCCACAGTTCTTCACAGTTCCCATCGACCTCCACTGCGCTGGGCACAAATGTAAGAGATGCTTATTTGCTATGTCTGGAAAAAAACAGCAAAACTTATCTGTATGGCTACATTCCACGACAGGTAATACAATGAGAAAAGAAACAGTCACATACAAACAGTTACATGAAACAGAAACTTTCACTATAGGGGATAACAAATGCGGATTATAAAACAAATATATTTGTAATCCCGTGACAATGGCGACAACAAAAAAAGTGGATACTGCTGATTCAATGGGCAGCCCAAGGAAAATTCCAAGTTCAAGTGCTTTCAAAAGAAATAAAGAGCAAACCTGTGGGCGCACCACAATACACTCTCTGAATGTTTTCCTTGTTCCATTTGTTGCCTTAATAGATGAGTGACAGCCGCGTAACATAAAGGAATGAAAAGGAGGGGGGGGGCGCGGAGACAAAGAAAACAAGGCGGACATCAAAGGTTACAATAAAGGTAGAGGAGGAGAGTGCCTCGACATTATTTGGAAGGAGCGATCAAGAGGGGGCTGAATGCGAGCGGAAAGGGACTGCTGAGTGTTTTGGTCAAGTCTTTTAGATCATTAACGTGTAGCTCCGAGTTTCATTAGTCCTGCCAAACCTCTGCTTTGTGGCCCTCCAAAGGCCTGTCTTTTAGACCTCCGCTGGCCAACAATGCTGCGTGACCTTCGGATGAGGGAGAGGAGACCATTACACAAACCTGTCCTTCATTTCCCCCTGCTCCTCTCTTGGTCAGACTAACGGAGGTCTGTACCGGAGCGGCTCCTGAAAGCCCTTCGCGTTTCAAAAGTGCTACACCCCCCACAAGCCTGGGCAGCCACCTTTTGTGTTGAGGGGCGGGGGGCAAAGGAGGAATAAAAAAAAAAAAAAAAAAAAATCTTTACAGGAAGCAGCCTGAAAAGCTATAATGGTGCTTCAGTTAAGACGGGAGCGCGGGGTGAGGATTTGGGCGGGGGGGAAGGGGTGTCGATGAATTTAGCATCCTCATCCAGAACGAACGTTTCACTTTTGCCCTACTGCATTTTTCGCCGTCCGCCCCCCCGCGGCAAACCAAAATAAGCCCAGCTGCGGATCATAGAACAGGTGTATCTGGAGCGACACGGGGGAGGGACACTGTTCAGTGATCAACATGCATGTTACAAGGCCAAGAGCTCCCCTAAATTATCATGTCCCCCGGTGAAGACAAGCAAGCGTGGAACGTGTTGGAGATCACGCACTGGCGGAAGATGATACGTGAATAAACCCAGAGAGCTAGACAGCAAGGGTTTGTGGGTGGTGTATGTTTGTGCAGGCGGGAGGGGATTTGCAGACAGAATGAGGAAAAGTATGGTGGGAATGAGGAACTCCGACCCAGGGAAGGCCTCAGGTCTTTTATATAAATTTAGTATACAATTTAAATATTGTATACTAAATTCTCCAGAAATTTATTTTTTACATGCTTGTTGTATTATTATTATTTTTTAATGGAACCATGGAAATGATTTGACTTCAAATAATTAAAAAAAAAAGGTTTCTAACTTGCCTGATCTTCCACCCTGAGAAGTGATCACTTTTCCAGACTCCCCTCAGATTTCTTTAGAAATCTGAATGTCATCCAGGTTTTTATCTAGTCTTCTAGTCGTCCATTCATCCAAATCTTACATTTTTCAAATTAAGAACATAGGAAAATGTGGTGTATGGACTAATAAGTCATGATAATAAAAATGCCATAAAAGGTTAAGAGAGATATTCTTTTTTTTTTGTAGGATCAAACTAATAATATTCATATTAAAAGTGTAGATAATTTAACTATGATATACCACTAAAACCAAGGACAGCAGTTAAATTGCTATTTCAAAAAGAAGGGTGACAAGGCCACAAGTCTATTTAAATTTAATGTAATGTCAATTGTGCTGTGCAAAGTGTTGCTTTTTATTTATCCCGTTTTAACCTTTCACATTTCATTGTTTCCTTGTATTCCTTATTATTTTACACTCCACACTGGACAAAATGGATATGAATGCCTAAATTGTTACTGATTACAATACTGACAATGATTGGCATAGTGCTGTGGATGAGCATGTATTAATTGTCACTTCCTGTGCAACGACTGGTGCGAACAGCAGCAGTTAGTGAAGACGAGCGGCACTGCTGCGAGCCTTAAGCCCATGCGATTCAGCGATATCGCGCTTCTTCGCTGTCATTTTCATAGAGAGTGTGGCGTGAGCAGACGTATGCAAACAACTGATTAAGGGCGTGCCTACGTCCACCTATGGCTTACGTTGGGAGTGGAAATCAGGCCCGCGTCTATACACTCACAAAGATTAACATTTACAATACGGAGCCACGTGCACACATGGCCTTTTAAATCTGACAAAAAGAAAAACAAAGGGCGTGTGCATACCTTTTGCCTTTGAGTGTGCACAGAACTTTTTACGTTCGGAACTGACTTAGAATTCAAAGATTTGGGATTTACATTAAGATTAAAATGACATTAAAAGACACCGAAAACCACAGACCACAAAGCGCTTTAGCCTTCAACAGCTGCTTTTTCTTTAACACTATCATTACTACCTGTTCTACTCATACTATCACTTCTACGCCAGTACTATTTGAAACCGGCGCTACATCAAAACAATTAAATTAAATTATCAGCCACAATATAACTACGGAGTTGTCGTACGTTCTTAGCGATCGGTGAGGTATCTGAATATTATATATATTGTTTCCAAGAAAGGTAGAGAGGAGGCCAAAGAGGGAGGAGAGAGAGCGAGTGGGATAGAGAGAGGTAGACAGATGAGAGGCGTCTGGCAGATAGATCGCTCTAGACAGAGGCCATGATTTGATTAATGACCAGGGCGTGATGTGCCCAAGCACTGATACATGACATCCCCATGGAAAGAAGATCCATCAATGCAAATCCAGCTCCGTCGCCGTCGCCGAGAGAAAAACTCCTGACCCTGCCAAAAAGTCACACTGTCACCTGACCCTCGTCCCTCTTTCTCCCTTAATCCAACCATCCGTCCAGCTCTCCTTCATCCGCCCATCCGTCCATCCATCCATCCATCCACCCATCCACCCGTCCCTGTCTCAACAGCATTTGCATTCTATTCTTGCATTAAGCCTCTCTCTCTATCCTTCGCACTCTTTCACTCTCCTCAGCTGCCCCCGTGTCACGCTATATCATGTTTCTCTCAACTCTTAATACCCAATTTGCATCCAATACAAGCAGGAGGCTTCCAATGAGGAGCTGACGTGTGACCGGACAAGCTCCGAAGACTCTGTGTGTCCACACAAACACTGTGTCTTATTTGAATTGTTCTGCCAGAGAGGATGTTTCAGTCAAAGGAAAAGAAAAAAAACAAAAACTCTTGCAGGTCTGGAGAGGAACTGGACTGGGTAGTGTTAAGTTAGGCATTTGAGTGATGCTCTGGGAATTAGGAGAAACCTTGGACCTGAAGATGATATTGCAGCTGTGAGACAGAGAGGTTGAGAAAGAAGAAGGCAGAGCATAGAAGAAGAAGAAGAAAAAAGCTATGATGTCCCAGAAGGGGAATACTTTTATGGCTGTGACTAGACGTGTATTTGAAGAAAAGTTTGGATTGAAGTTCTGTTTTTTGTGTATTTCCTATCTCCACGGCCAAAAAAGAGAAAAGAATAAAAGATATTTCTGCATGCTAATAGTTGTAGTGTGTAATAAAAAAAAAAAAAAAAGAAAAACTTGTTGATCAACGTGCTCGAGAGAGCTGAACTCTTGTCAGGTTTGCAAAATCTCTGCAACAGCATTTGGTTCGCGGATCATAATCAGCCACTAAAACCTGTGGGGGATTAACGGCTGCGTGGGACTGGGTGAGGCAGGTTTTATTACAGGGTTTCATAAACAAACACGCCAACAGGAACATACATGCTCAACGTGGATTTGAGCTTAATCACACGAGGTGTAAAAAGCAGCAGCTCTGAAGGTGTCTGAAGGTGGCCAGACATCTGCAGACGGACGCGTACTGTATGTGGGATTGTTAAAATGAAAATGAGTCGTTGCAGCAACGCGGCGTTGAGCTCATTGTGGGTCAAACACCCGTAAGATGATGACGTTATAGTGACTGAAAGCCTGTCTCTATTCGGTCCTGCTTGGACGTGCGCGGAGCCCGTCTTCTCCAAAAATAAATTCTTCAGTTATATCATCGTAATGAGTTTACTCTCAACTGGCAAAGCTCGTTCCATTAAAATATGCGCCGTGCTGACTAACCTCTGCTGCGCAGTAAGTGGATATCACTGCCTGCTTAAAAATAAGGCATGGGTGTCAGCGTCTGGCTGAGCCACTTTCCAAAAAAAAACAAAAAAAACCCACCAAAACCAAAACAGTGCGAAAAGAAACAGTGTAGCTCAGGTTCAATGTACAGATTAAATCCATGTCCTGGTCTCATAATTGTCAGCTATCAAATATTAGATTGTTTCTTTTCCTGGAAATGTATAATATTACAGAATCTATTATAACTTTACAGTTAATTACATATATTATAGTCCCAATTTCACATTTTTAACAATGTGTTAGAACTTTCTGACATCATAAAATAGAATAACTCGACAGAATGCTATAGTCTTTCAAGAAATTGATGGCACCGACGAGAGAGGGTTGATACAACCAGCCAGAAGTCAAGTTCATGATGTTCACTGATAAAGCCAGAGTGATAAGCGCTCGTTCAGACGCAACACTTTAGAAAACCCTTGATTGATACAGTCTGTGGGATTTTAGCTGCGTCTACACAGGTTCTTCTTGTGGAACAATGAACATTAAATATTAATTAAATGATTACTAAATATAATTATCATTTAGTATTTTGTTAAAATAAAAAAAAAGGTTAAAATATGTTAATATCCCCATAATGAGGTGTCCAAACATGATTTGCACTGAAACAAGAAAACATACGTTTTGTGTTGGAACTGTTTCATCGTGTAGTTTGTTTGATAACTGACCGATATCGGCAAACCTGTATCAGTCTATTCCCCGCTTCTCCCATTCATTCCTTGAAGTTTCCCAGACATGTTAAAGAAGGGAGGGCTTAAAGAAGGGGAGTGGAAGAAGAATGGGGGGGTGGGTAGTCTTTCTGTGCAGGAGGAGAAAGCTGTTCTACCATCCCAATTCCCCAAAGTATCATTATTAAAACACTCACTTCCACAGGGGGAGGAAAGCGAGGGAGAGAGAAAGAAAACAGAAGGGAGGAGAAGAAAGAGAGATAGACGGCGGGGAGGGCTAAAAAGGGTTGAACACAAAAGGGGAAGAAGAAAAAAAAAAGAAGAAGAAGAAGAAGAAGAAGAAGGAGCGGGGGATCCCCCACTGGACGGAGTAAAAACAAATTAAAAGAGCCCTTATAAAACACAGATGCTGCAAAGAAAATAAACTTCACAAGATTTACTGTTTTGCAAAGGAATCAGAAGACTGGTGGAAAAGCCATCAGGTCTTTTTTTTTCTCTTCCTCCTTCTTTTTTTCTTTCTCTCTCAGGTAACACTGCGGCGGAGGGATCTATCTCCTCGCCCCCCCTTCCCTCTCCTCTCTTTGCACGGTGAGCTTGCTCGTCTGCTATTTTCAGTCAGAGTTAAGAGTCGAGGTCAGGCCGGCCTGTGTGAAAATGGCTTCCTGCCCGGTCCCCCGCTCCCAAACCGCAAGCTAACGGGGAGCTTTTATTAACAGCCCTATTTGGGAACATTTTTTGAACATTTTGTGTTTTTATTGACATTTCTCATGTCAGGCAGCTAAAAAAAAACAGGCGACAGTCGACAACAGTGAAAAGAAAAATTCCCAGGACATGATTTTTTCTAATTACGTCATAAAAGTTGAGAGCTAAGGGAGGAAAAAAAAAAGAAAAAAGAAAAAAAAGAAAAGAAAGCAAGACTTGTAAGTGTGTAACATGCTGTATATGGCAAATGAGTAGCATGCTCGGAGCTCAGAGCGGTTTGTGCTGTAATGAAGAGGAAAATGCAGCAGCAGCCGAGAGGAAAAGAAAAAAACCAAAACTGCAGCAGCACAGAAGTAGAACATGTCTACATGCAAAAACACACGTGCACGGTTCTGACAAACGGCCCAGCAGAATCATGGGAAAACAATCAGGTGAAAGCGCACACACAGTCTCACACACACACACACACACACACACACGAACAGCACCCCTGAAATCAGATCTACAAGTTTACAGCATGTCAGTATTTACAAGGCTTCATCAGACAGGACTGAGTCACCAGCAAGAAGAGCTGGGAGGGGAGGGGGGGTCAGACAGCTCCACTGGATCAGATGACACCCACACTCCGACCATATGTGTGTGAGTGTGTGTGTGTGTGTGTGTGTGTGTGTGTGTGTGTGTGTGTGTGTGGCCATCATCTGATTTGGGTCAAGGAGCTAGTACCTCACAGTAAAGAGAGACGGGTTATGACCAGTGATTGGATGTTTGGGAAAGGGGAGTGTGTGTGGGAGGGGGGTGGTGGTGGTGGTGGTGGTGTGAGGAGGGTGGAAGAAGTGTGTGTGTGTGTGCGTCTGTGTGTGAGTGTGTCTGTGGGGTTGGGGGCAGTCATAATCAGCGTACACACTTAAGAGAGAGCAGGAGAGGGCGAGACTGTTGGAGAGAGACAGGATGCATCGGGGAGGTTGAACCTGGAGAGGTGGGAAGCTTTCAACGTCAGGGAAGCGACGCTAAACTCAAAGTTTCGACCGCCACAAAGATGTAGATTTGGGTTAATTAGCTCACTGATTTGCGAAAATCAATATGCCCGACGCAACATTATAATATAAAAATGGAAGGTTTAAAATAAGATATTCCGTTTTTTTTATGTCAACGAGGACAGAAACGTTTGAACAGAGAAAACGAAGATAACTGATGTTGTCGGCCAGTATCTAGTTTTACATATTAAAATAAAGGAGATTAAATCGAATCAGAATAAAGCTCCACCACAGCGCACAGTAAAAACTTGTTACTCTAATCTGAGACTAATAAAAAGTACTTATTATCGTTATTTTAGCTGGTTGCAGATTTAAAAAGCGATGATGCCCCTGCAGCAACATCCAAAGAGATCTAGATGAAAAGAAAAAAGAGAATTTCATCACATTTGTCCCAAAATTTTTTAACAAACACGGACGATTTTAGCACGTCTTGTTTTCAAAATCTTCATCGTCAAAAATGAGGAGTTTGTCATACATCCACGCGGGGCTTCAAGACACATCAGAGAGGGATGAAGCTACACAAAAAGAAACCTTTAGACTTCCCCGGTTAACAAGGGAGACGAGGCTGCATCCGTCACTCTGTCTGGGCCCAAACGCTTCTCCTTTTATGACCCCGTGGTCCGAAGGAGAGGAAACAATAAGAGGAGATAATGAGACGTCTGCGCCGCTGTCGCAGCCATCCTGCACCGTCTTTATGAGCGACCCGGAGAAAATGATCCGGCAGAACAAAAAATGCTCAACGTATCGTTCCTGATTGGATTATAATGGTGACTAATGGAGATTTCCCTGCATTGAGTGTAAAGATCGCTCAACTCTTTTCTTTACTGAGGCTGGTACTTTGTTAATTATTTTATGACAGCAGCCTGTCATTACGCATCCGAATTAATAATCACATCCCAGTGCTACACGCTGCACACACACACACACCGTGGTGGCACTTATAGATCCGATTTGATTTTGCCATTAAAAAAAAAAAAAAAGACCCCGATCTATCTAATGCTGATTGATTGACGTTACAGTTATGTTCGGTTGCAACAGAAGCTCCGTTTGAATAGCGGGTAACGACCGCAGGGCCGCTTTGATCCGAGTTTAGCCGGCGGAGTTTTGACAGCATCCGAGTCTAAATAAATGCCACGTCAGAAACACTTAAGACATGATACGAGTGAACCGAGGAGGGGAAGAGTAATGAAGGATGAGGTTTTCTTTTCAGAATCATAGATGTTTTCTTTTTTTTTTTTTAAATATATATAAAAAAAAAGGTTGCTTGCATGTCATGTTACTGGTGAAAACCGTTTGGTTTGCCGCACTCAATGACAATCTTAGATCTCCCCCTAAATTAATTAATTTAATGAGAATGTTTTCAGTTTTACTTCAGATGATCAGATTCTGGTTGTGTATGTGTTTTCATGTTGGAGCAGTCTTTCAGACACACTGGTGGCTCATCCATCCCACCACAACACCAACGCAATGAGAAACATGCAGGAAAAATGTAATTCTGCGTCTGTCAAGTGTTGTTTTTACACCATATACTCTGCAGCAACAATAGCTCAGTAGGTGCACAGTACAAAATTGGATGATATTTGAATTATAATTAGTATATACTGTATATACTGACTCCACAGCTCGCAAACAGACCTGTTGAGCCATGACACCGGTGTAAGGCAAATATTTTTACAGGCTTTTCACTTCAGAAACACAAAATATAGCAATGAGATTAAAACAAAGACGCGTATAAAGAGGATCTGCTCGTTCGCCGACAAAGGCGGGATGTAAACCCTATTGATTCGGCGACAATAGAAGGCTTTGGCTTTTCAGAGTGTGCACTTTTCACGTGGTAGGAAATAAGCTGGAAGCCACAAGTGCCGTCTGTGTGTAATGGCAAGCCAGCTTTATTTCTTTATCTCTACCTTCCAATTTTGCAAATCAAATAATGATGAGTGCAGCGGCGAGCACCCAGTGATAAGAGGGTTTAGTGGTTGTGGAGATTGAGTTATTAGGGTTCGTATAAAAAGGACAGAGGTCTCTGGCGGAGCCCGAACGCCGGCCAAGATACATATTCCTCGCACTGTGTATTTTTGGTCGCTTTAAAAGCCCTGAAAGTACAGGGGAAGGCTAATTTTCAGGGTAAACAGCTTGTTCGATTGCAGTGTGGTTTTGCGCTGAGCTCTCCGTTTATTGACTCAAGCCGAGCTGGGCTCTGGCTCCTCTGCCGACCACAGGGAGAAGCCTGCCGTCGGAGCCTGCGACAGACACAAGCCGCTAACACTAGCTTACCTTTGATGGCACACAACTGTTAAATCAAATGTACTGAGTAATGTACAAAGCCTAATCCTCTCGAATATATGGTAGGTTGAGGGTGGGGGAAAAAAAATGCTTTTAAAAGAACATCTGCTCGTTTTAGAGAGCAATTTGTCATTTCCTATTCCCTGCTGACTTGTAATTTTTTTGCAGGGTAAATTATCAAGATATGTATTGCAGGATTTAAACGTGATGCCCGATGCTTTTGCGTCCAATGAAGTGCATGAATTAGAAAAACAAACGGGCTGAGAAGAAGTCTTAATTTTCACAGCTGTTTAAAAATGTTACATCTTACGAAAAACCCCCCAAAACCTCACATCCTCCATCCTCTTCTTGAAACAATAGTGAAAGAAGGAAGGCAAATGCCAAAAAGACAAAGATTACAGCTGAGAGGGCTCTACAGAAAAGTGTTCAGACTGCCTCTTTAAAAAAAAAAAAAAAAAAAAACTCCAAAAGGAGGGCTGCGAGTTGTTTTAGCTGGAGGAAGTGACCATTCATTAAAAAAGCCGGAGAAATTTCCCCTCTCTTTCACTGTTGTTAGATTTGTATCAAGGCAAAACCTTTGCAGCACAACTCAAGCTTCAAAACTCCTTTCCCCTCTGCCTGCATGGGCCAACTGCTCCGCTCCTCCCTCTCTAAACGACTGGGAATCCTGACCACACAGCGCCACACGGAGGACAACTTGGGTACCGAGGCGCACGGCAGCCACTATTCTTTAATGTAGAATTCCATGTTTTTGGGGTGACTATAATAAAAGCCCTCAATGAGGGGTTATTCATATTTTCCCCCTGCTTTATTGATGACTTCCTTAAAAAGGCCTTTCATGCCTGTTTAGGTGAAAACCATATGTTTTACAAAAAAAACAAATAAATACATAACTTCTTGGAAAGTTTATTTTTCGCATATTCACGTGACCAATTTGTTGACTGTTAAATTTTCCCACCGTGTGACAGAGGCACAATACAAATGTCAACGGATGAAGCAGAGGAAGCAGTGCTGTCGTCACTGATAAAACGTGCGAGCTGCATGTCAGCGGAGCGCGTCGGCGTATGCCCGCCGTGTTTTTGTGCAGATTCATGCAATGCGTAGGACAAGGTCAAGGGAAAGGAGGTCGGGGCGGCACTGATAACGTTGTCCCTGCTACATCTATTCTATATGATGCCTCTGGGAAACTACTGAGGCCACAGGTTATATCTCACAAAACTCAACCAATGCCTTGATTTTGTTTTGTACTTCTATTCTAAAATGTCACTTCAATTCCATAATTCACCTGAAACCTATAATAACTTCACATTCAACAGGATTCACACGTTGTACTGACTGTCTTTTATAGAAAGCTGGTTTAAGGTAATATTGGAATTAGAACAAAGACTTTTGCATTAATGCGATGAAGTGCCTTGATCTGTGCAGATATTACATTTTCTGGATTAGCTAAATGATTTTATCCATAAACCTCTTTCTCAACTGATATTCTCATATCATTCTCAACACGAGGCCCTTCCATGATATCACAATAACCTCTTTAGAGTTTACTCAGTCAGATTTACTGTCTGTTCAAAAACATTTCTCTCAGTCTCAACTTTTAAGTCAATATGGACAAAAATTCTAAATAATGTTGGATAAAGTTGAAATTTAAAAACCTACTGACAACTGAGGAGGTCGTGTAAGAAGAGCAAGAGCTCCACAACAGCTACTCTAAACTGATTGTTTTGTCAACTGCTGTTTCCAAGGAATATTGAATTTTACAGTTACTGCACTATGTTGTATCAACTTATTATGTTTAGATACATACATATGATGACATGTTTACTTATTGTAATAAAGGTTTTCCAGGCTAAGCGGTGTGTCAGCGACAGCCGTGGTCGCTGCTGACCACGGTGGAGCTAACTAAGTGAGGCTATTAACCACAGAGCAAGGAGATCATAGCAACTCTCACTGGGCTGTAGATCTAAGAAAAAAAAAAAGTTCAAACAGAAAGGGGGGAAAAGTCGAAATTAAAAAACACGGCGAACATGCGGCCCTGCGGTGGCTTTACTGAAGCCGGTTGACTCAGTCTCAGGCTGGACACTGATCCAAGGCAGACAGCTCATCATGATGACTGAAATCTGGACAAGTGATCTCTCTGACCGTTTGGTACTGTTTACACGGTTCCAAACTTGCTCTGTTAAATCCATCTCCTATCTGCGCGAAACGGAGATTTCAACATCTCTAACTGTACTCTGTAACTGTTTAACCTACAGTAACCATACTGTCAAAAACAGGGTCACAGTGAGGTCGTGTACATACGTGTCACACGCCAGCAGTTATGAGGTAATGTTTCCTTGGCATCGACCTCTGTGGAGCGTTGGTGTTTTTCACCACAGGACGATGAGTGACGAGAGGGAGCGTTATGGGGAAGGGGGGGGGAGGCAAGATAAAACAAAAGCTCAAACCCAAATAAGCAAGCCGTCAGCCTCTAATAGCAGAAAGGAAGTGCCCCTTTATCAACAAGTGAATTAACAGTTTCCCGTCACACCTTGTTTTTTGCCTCCCTCTTTCTCTCTGAACCAGCGCCAGGGCCCAGATGGCCCCGCGATCGGACCACCAGGGCTCCTGCTCGTTGAGGAAACAAATCTGTTGCACTGACTAATAGCCTCGTGTTGATGTTTTACGGTTGGGAAGTGTATGACCAGCGCCGTGTATACACACTAAAGGCACCCATGCATGTTAAAAAAAAAAAAAGCACACTAAGTCATAACTGTCATGTGAGCGCCGCAAAAGAAGGGGAAGCGAAGACATTTTAGCAGTATTTCATGCTGGAAGTAGAAAAACTGACTCCCAATCAGTAGATAAAGGCCCGATCTGCGGCTACGGCGCGAGACGGCAAAGTACAGCCCGTCACAAAGAAATATGAATGCAGATCAAATGAAAAAAAAAAAAAAAAAAAAAATCAAAGATGGTTTTTAAATTATTATGATCAAGTTGTTTTTGGAGCGCTCGAAACCTGTTTGCACTGCGCGCTGCTGTATTATACAGCACTGTGGCTGGATCTGAAAAACATCTGAATAATAAAACTGCACGGTGGCTGCCATATGCCTGGTATAGCCTCAATAACCTCTGCCCCGCGCGGAGAAACTGCACGTACTAATCAAGCCTTGTATGCGCTGGGCCGCAGACAAACCGCGCTTTACAGCATGGGACGGTCACATTGTGGGTCATCACCTCAAATGACAATACATTGATCGTACAGAGGAAAGGCTTTGGAAAAAGCAGGAGGGGGAACGGGGGGGTGTACTGTATAGAGAGGGACGTAAATAGCCATTCCAGATTTTAACTGTGACAAGAAGATGGCCAATTGCAGCCTCTATTTTTAGGCTTGCTGGCGGCCTGGGCTGGCAGCTTTGAGAAGGATGTGTACTTTTCTACAGTTCCTTCCCAAAAATCAACGCTATCCTCGCTGGCGACAATCACAGAGCAGCTGTTGTGGCTAGGTGGCCCGGCCCCGGCTTGCCTCACCCCGCTGCTTTCTGCCAGCCTAAGAAAACCGCCTTCGCTGCCCAAAATTCACACCCGGTGCGCAAAAACAGGCGGAAGGCAGACACAAAAGCAAATGTGACTCAAATGTGTTTGCATCCGGTTGAAAATTGCGCAAATTATGGAGTTTTTATCAACGCTGGTGGCAGCAAGGGGTGGCGGCGGAGGGGGCTGGATTTCTAAATTTACATGTGGCAGGATGCCTTGGAGCCAATTTATCTTCAAAATAACAGACACAAAGAGACCTACATGACCTTGCCCCACACAGAAATCACTGGTGAACTGGTAATGACCTACTGTGATATGCACTTTTGGGTCCTTTTGCACCATATAAATATATGCTTGCATTTGAGGGTGTGGATCATCTTGTTTTGGTCCAGGAGCTTGTCTGACAAGTCTAATTTATGACCGACTTACTTGTCAACACCCAGAGAAGCCCCGCAAATGCTGTGTACCTTATATAAAATTACATAGTACATAGTCACGGTACATAATACGGGGAAGACTCGGAACTCTTGACGCTTTATGCTTTAAAAAAATGTCTTAATTCAGTGATGAGGCTAATCTTAACACCAGGCAGGACAATGGCAACGCTGTAAACGTTCAGTTCAGTATTATTTAGTTAAATCTTGAAAACAGACATTACTTTCTGACAATCTTTACTCTTTAACAAAATAAAAACTTGACTTAGTAGTCCTGATATTTTTTTTTATCTACCTCTATTCTTTATCATTACCAGCTTTCAGTTGGTGTGAAACTATCCGTGGACCAAGACTGTTTTCGGAGCGAAATGGTAACAAATGGATCTTGTAACATTTCGCTTTGCAGTGGTCCTTTAAATTAAGTTTTCGGCTTCTGAAGACTTTCTTTATCTCGGTAGTGGGTCCTGATCATGAGCAAGTTAAGTTAAACTGCTCTACTGAGTGACTGAGAGGCCAATATTATAAATCGGTGTGTGGGGGGTGTGTGTGTGTGTTTATTTGTTTCCTGCAGCTCTAGAGTACATGTTGTTCTGCAGGCTTTTAGAATGAATCGGGAGTGCGGGATAAAAGACGCAGGTGCGCTCAGAAGCATGTCTGATGTGATCTCAGTCTCGAGGCGAAGACATACCCCACTTTACAAAATCAGGTAGGGTCGGTGTAACATATTGAACTTAAAAGGTGCTAGACATTACAATATGGATGAGGTTGTAACACTATAAGTACGCAAAGTGACTGACTCGTAGCTCACGCAGCTGGGCGCCGTGTGTTTATCAGAAAGTGAGCTAGTTTTTCGTATGGTATGGATTAACACCTTGATAAAAGTGGTGCGAAACCTGACTTCAATTTCCTGTGGACTTTTTTTTTTTTTTTTTTTTTTTTAAATAAAGTACAAAATACTGGAGTTATGAAAACCTTCCATTTACTCCCAAGGAGTGGAACGAACTCTCCACCGAAGCTTTACTGCGATCTTTCATTCTGACCCGCTCCTCTTCTGCATTTTACCATAAAACAGTGATTGGTTCCCCAGACAGTTTATCTTCTTCAAACGCGCAGACATGCGCACACGTACACACAGACTGAATAAGGTATCACTGTGAGGACTAATTGTTGACAGGTGGCCCTAATGCTCTCCTTTGAAACAAAAGTGTGATTTACGACCACGCTCCCCGGGACCCTGGTTTTCAGCGCTGCTACTACTAACTTATCTTTCTCTCCCTCTGTCTGTCGCCTCCCCCCTCCCCTCCCCTCTATTCCCCCTGTTCTATCTCTCCTTCATTTTTCTCAATTGCACCTCATTACTTTGCTCACTCACTTTCACCTCCTACCCCACTTTGATGTTTCTGTCCCTGTCTGTCTCTCATCGCAGCGGAGCGGTGACTCTCCAAAGTCAGACATCCTTTTAATGTTTGATGGCCTATTTTTCACAGCATGGAGGAATGTGTGTGTGTGTGTGTGTGTGTGTGTGTGTGTGTGTGTGTGTGTGTGTGTGTGTGTGTTTTGGTGTAGGGGTTACAAAGAGGTCCGGGTCTAGACGAGGAAGACAGGAAAGAGAGAGGAAACAAGGGCGCCATCTTTCAAGCGAGAGTGTGACTGTGTGTGTGTGTGTGTGTGTGTGTACGTGGACGGGGATGTGGTGTGACTTCTGGGGCAGGCAGATAACAATATGACTTGACCCTGACCTCATGGTCCCAACATGTTCTGTCACCTATTCTGGCCAATAGGATGACCGAAAAAATAAAACTTGGGAAGAGCTTAGGGGAGAAAAAATAAATAAATAAATAAATAAATAATAAATATATATATATACACACACACACACACACACACACACACACACACATATATAATGTTATTCACTACATGTCACAATGGAGTCTAGGAAATCATCATCATCATCATCATCAGCTTCATCATGTATTTCCTGTAAATTCAGCATTATCTTATTGCAGTCCTGCAGTGATTTGCAACATTGCCCACAATGGCCAAGCTATAACACCAAACAGGGCGTGACAATCTCAATTGTCCGGTTGCCAGTGGCAGTGATTTCGAGAAAAAAAAAACAAAAAAACAAAAACCATTCTTGGCCTTTGTCCGTGCCAAATTTGAAGGGTTTCCCTCAGGACATTCTGGCAATATCGCATTCACGTTGCTAAAAACGTGATGTCACAGCAACTTTTGGACCTTTGACCTTTTAAAACCCGATCAGTTGGTTTTTGCGTGTAGGTGGACGTTACGGAAATTCCCTCCTGAGAAATGTCGTTCACAGGAATGCGACGGACAGACAGATGTGTGGGCGACCTGAAAACATGCTGTTACAAAAAAATGCAAAAAAAACACAAAAAAAACATTTTTCTGGTGCAGTTGTTTCAATAAAAGGTCAAAATCACTGGTCATCACACAGAGATCAGACCTATTGTAAAAACATATTTTCTAATGTTTGACTCGTCTATAGTTGGTTGTGTATCCCATTCATACAAAGCTCTTTGTAAAAGTTGTGTTTCAACATGCTTTGAGGAAAAACGTCAGCATCTAGGGGAGTAGATCTTCAATGGATTTAAAACAGGAAAAATGCAATTTCATCATTAACTCCTACATTAGTCTAAAGGTTTAAAGATCTAGTTTCTACTTTGGGGAGTTTAGAACTCCCTTGTGTATGTAATGAGCATACAAAAAACATTTAAAACAGATTCTACTGTTATATAAAATGACCTAATGGTCAGTTTCCAGTTATTTTCTTCTATGTAGTGTTTATCAAGCTCTTAACCCCGTCCTGGATGCAGTGCACCTAATAAAGCTCAGGGATATTCCTGGAAGCCCATGACTAGTAAGAACTGTGATATTTTACACTGACTAACACCTCCGGGGTCAAGCGGTGCAGCTTACACAAAGTGTGTGCTTATCAGTGTGTATCTGTGTCAGCTAGGGACACGCAGACAGTGTGAGCAGGCCGCGCTGGTGTTGGACAAACAAGGGAGACAAGGTTGTGGCACACAGATCAGAGTCCCTGGAAAAGAGCTACTGAGATGACCAGTCACTGGAAACGCGCACGCAACATTTGCACACACACACGCGCGCGCGCGCGTGCGCCCGCACATACAGCCTCGACAGTAGCAGTTCAATGGAATCCTTTATCCTCTTTTGTCTCATTTAGCCTATGTTTTGGTTCTACAGTAAATTAACTGTACGGTTAAGCTCTTACCGAAATCCATGGGGCAGCCACTTTGAACAAAAACTGATCTAGAAGAAAATGTCACAGTTTTCATATTTTTACAGCTAAACTGTGAATATTAGTGCTGATTTTATCAGTTTGCATGTCAATTGACAGAAAATATGTGAATCACCAACCATATAACTGATTACTTAAAAAGAACTTATCAATCATAAATGCCAGCTTTCTCTGGTAACAGGTTCTGTCATGCAAGGAATTAATGCTTGTCTAATGACAACGTTTAACAATTTAATATAGACCAAATGATTAACCAGTTTATCAGTAAGGAGAGTAAAGATTAATTGCAGCCCTGTTATACAGTGATACATATTTTCCTGCAAATTACTTGTTGCAGATTGTAGATTTTTTACTTTTTACTAGATTAGATATAGAATATTTCAGTGCATTCAAAAACAGTTGAGGGCCAAGTCAAATGTAATTAATGTTAATTAGGTTGATGAATTTTTGTGAAAAAAAAAAAAAAAAAAGCTTCAAACTCTTCAGCTGTATTTATGCAGAGAAATATTTGTGGAGATGATTTCAGGTGCTTGATAATCATAATGGTTTTAGATGGGAATGTCAGGATCATGATTATTTATCATTTTCATAGATAGAATGTTTTGTAGTTTTGTAGTCATTGTCTATGGGGACATGAACTTGAACATTTCATCACACACATAATATTACACTGTGCAATCAAAGAACATCACTGAGACCTTCACTTCCCCTCCCTCACAGCTCCTTACCATGCAGTGGAGACCCCGAGGGGCTGCTGGACAGACCAGGTATGGGGCTACAGCGGCCCCCGATGCCTCCTCCCCCACCCAGGATGCATCCACCTCCTCCTATGCCCGCTCCGCCTGCTCCTCCTCCTAACGCGGCCGCCCTGTTCAGCTCCTGTTCGATCTCCTCCAGGCCGGCGCTCTTCTGGAAGCGAGACATCCGGTTGACCACCCGGGGGGACATGTGCGTTCGGGCGCAGGGCGCGCCGCCGTAAGGGTTGACAGGAAACACGTGGGTGGTGCCGCGGAGGGTGCTGATGGCTACCCAGCGACTGTCCTGGCTAAAGCACATGTCCTGGACCTGGACAAACAAAGGTTCAGAAGTCAGGAGACCAGAGGAAAACAGATGTAGAATGGAATTGCTTCACTGTATTTCTATTTCAATATATTTTTAGTATATAAACAGTCTTGAAAAGTCCTTAAATCTTTAAACATCTTTAAACAAAATCCTAAATTTGGACATCTGCTTCTATTTTACAAGTGACCTTGATGTATAAACTGTGAATTTTTCATAACAGCTCAGCGGTGTCAGAGAAGCACACGGGGTCAGTTAAATCCAAACGTCATGTTGGAAGAATCATTTAAATCATTAATGATGTATCAGCGCCGTGCCAGCTGTGGTTTTGGAGAGGCGTGAGTGTGTGTCTGTGACATCGGGTTGATCCGGGCAGGAAAAAAAAAAACACAAGTGAAAATAATTTATTGAAGACACGATGGGTGCTTCTGCCTCTACAATCTGCATGTGTTTATTTATTCATTTATTAATATTCATTTGGTTCCCTGTTGTGCGACCCTACAGTTTTGCCAGAGTGCCAAGTGCCAGCTCAGATTAGCCTGCCCGTCAGGTTAGTAGCCTTGCTCTGCATTAACATGTAGTGCAGGTGTACGGTGGGTTTGCAAAACTGGAAACATGCAGAATTTTTGAAAGAATAAGAATACATTTTACCATAATGCAAATTTGTTTTCTGTCGTAATGGCACAGGACCCCTAAATGCTAGGGTATTACACACGCTTGCGAGTTCAGCTGTGTTTTAATAAAAGCAGTAATATCAGAATATGTTGCAAAATTATAAATCTATAAACTATAAGAAATAAAGTCTTGCAATTTAAAAAAAGAGTAAAAAATAAAGCATAGCACAATAGAAAATAATGTATAGTTGTAAAATCATAATCATTTTACAGCAAACAAAACCTGAATTTGAGCACGGCGTTCAGTGAGCTCACAGATTAACACTGCTCTTCGGCGTTCTGCAGCATCTCTATCGGTGGGCGTCACGTGGATCAACGATACGCCTCTACCTGTTCTACTGTAAGCCTACGAGCTTGCTATACATTCAAAGAATGAAGTCTGACATCAGTCGCTTGACAGCAAACTTAGGGTACAAATTGAATGAAAGTTGAAGCACAAGCTTTCACCATTTTCTTTCCTTTGTGCGGCTGATCCAGAGCGTGTTAAATGCTGAAATAGGACTTACATTATTGGATTTGAGCTGTCTGGAAAACCTATGATAAGGCGAATAATACACAGTTCTCACATATAGAATTCAATTATATGCATAATCTGTAGTTTTCCAGTGTTGGAATGTTGTAGTTTGTTATCACTAAGTATGATTATCTAAAGGTTTTAGATTTGACAGTTTTATGGGTGCATTGATATTCCATTTCTCAAATATGATGTGAAAGGTGGTATCACTTCTGGCAATCTAGGCATCTGTACTGCCACGGAGAAGAACGGGCCCTACTTCTGTTTCTCAGGGGTTTCCTGACTAAAAATGCTGTTAGACACGATCTCATGTTAACTATTGCTTCCTATCAAAGTCAAGAGAGGCTAAGAAACTCTAGAACCTGTGGGAGCGACCAAAAAGACACATTTTGTTTCATTTTGTATTGGTGGTGCTCTGTTATCGTGAACAAAGACGTAAATTCCAGATATTTCACCCAGGTTTGGTCTAAGCCATTCAAAATTTCCCTAAAATATTCAAATGGTGCGATCCGAAGTGTTTATCACCCAGATGAACAAAGATGTCTGAAGTGCTTGACAAAAGGTGAAAATGAGCTTGTTTAGCAATAAAATCAACGACTAAGACAAAAGAAGAGTCGACAATATCCTTTGTTAGTCATCCTCAAACAGTGACCGCAGTGAGGACTAGGACTAGAAGATAGGCTCTCCCTGAGCATGTTAGACATGCAGGAAACCAGACAGATAGGCTGCAAGAGACAATGCAGGCGAAGGAAAGCAGGCGAAAGAAAGTGGAGGGAAAAAAAAGACAAAGGGGTGACAAAGGGTGACCGATGAGGTGATAGTGTGTAGAAACTACTACTAGTCCTCAGCTATCGACAGCCATCATTTGGCATGATATTAAAAATAGATGCTGGGGAGACCGGATGGGACCGGATGAAAATGAACGAAGAAGCTCCAGGAGAAAGTTAGGATGAGGAATGTGTAACTCTTCAGCCAGCGAGCAAGTCAGCCGATCAGCAAGACGGCTCTGTACCTGCAGACCTCTAATCTTTTGCCAGGTCAGACTAGGTAATTGTCCCCAGCAATGACAGTTAATGGGGCATCCTCTGCATACCAGACGATTACTTTACTTCACAAAGATGGGTGAAAGAGAAGGCCTGACCTCTGCCTTGGCTTGTTAGGGATGACTTGGGGATGAGAAAGGGCTACTTTGTGCGTGTCATAATTGGTCATAATAGACCTGTCAAAGCTCCAACTGTAAATGGCTGCCTGGACCTTTACTGTCAGATTCGTTTTATCAGGCGGGGCATTACCCTGAAACGTTGCTGTGAGACAGAAAACTATGTGGCAACCGCGCGGATTCTGAATGGTTATCGAACGGAATCTTAAAAAGATGGAATGCAACTGTATTTAGTCACATGTGTGTGCCAGTGTGGCGGTTGCACATTCCGCAGAGGCTTGAAAGCTCCCCCTCCTGTCCTCAGACACAGACTGCTCGATGACATCCTGAGCAGTCAGAGAGATGCCAAGACGACATATTTAACGCTCCTGACTCTCTTGTTTTAACAGCGAAACTGTTATGGAGATTAGTCTGTTCTGTTCACCTGAGAGGAACTTCGAAGGAATGAGAAGAATGTGACAAAGATGGACAGAAGGATAAGACTGAAGAGACGGCAACTGGCAGCGCTGTATAGAACTCAAGTGTCTTCGTATTGAAAAGGGAATAATAACAAGATGTAAATGACAGACGCAAAATCAAACACGGGTTTTATGGTTGACTGCATCTTTACTCCTTTTTGTTCTAGTTCCTTCAGTTTGGTCAATCAGTGTACTGAATTGCCAACATGCAAGGCCAGGTAACAATACAGTGACCAGGCCAACCTATAAAATAATGGACAATACTTGACCGATTAAACAGATATAATGGAATTTAGAATGTCACTTACTGATCCGATACACAGTACGGAAATCAGTGATGGCACTGACCTTATTCGGCTTTAAAATGACGAACTCACATTAAAAGGTACGCTGGGTATGGGTAAAAGAAACAGTTAAGTGATGCACTTTGTGCCAATTATACCTACCAAATCAAATGGGTTTTCACACTGAAAATGTTTTCCATACATGAAATCATCACTCTTAAATTGAAATTAATTGAGTAAAGAGAGCGAATCCCACAACAATATGCTATGTTTCCATGCACGCAAGGAACCAAGTTATCCTGACAAATCAAGTTGCCTGAAAAATCTGTTTTTAAGTAATGTAGTAAACTGGCTACTGCATAATCGATATAGCTTTGTTGCAGGCGCCCAGACTAAGGCTGGGTTTAGACTACAGCAGTTTTAAAACCAGTTTTAAAAATCTGGTTGATTCCGGCACATCAGGAGATTGTTCACAGGTTCTCTCTCAAATCTCAAACATGCACACGCTGCAAGATTTGAAAAAAAGCATTGCACTATGGTCTATGAATAAGATGCATGTGCCAGAGGAAGCGTTACACGTAACACCTCAAGTGATTTCACGTTATTTCACATGATCTCACGGAGGGGACTGACATAGTGCAACAGCTTTGCTATGGAAGAGAAGCAGGGGGCTTCACGAGTCCAGATTTGAAAAGGTTTCATTGGGCAGCTGCAGTCAGCATGGGTTGTCTGTTCTTCAGCGAGAAAAGGTCAAATCTTAACTGTTTCAATATCTACCAACAGTAGCTAACTGTTAAAATTGGCCTCCGAAAGAAAGCTAACAGTAGTTTGGGTGAGTGAAAAATGCTCTGACGTGATCAGCCAACAAAACATATCACTGTAATCCCAGCTGATGGTGCAGGGCTACAAAGTTTAGCAGTAATGGAGTGCCACACCTGTAACCTCAGTGACTAGCACTCTCCAATTTGCCCCGTGGCTCCGCTCTCATTTGCATTCTGGTCCTCCCTCAGCCTCTTACAGTTGTTATCAGCTGCAGGTCTGTTTACCTGGCCTCGGGTCACTGACAGCCAGCCGCATGTTTGGCCGCTGGAGACAGATAAGGCGTCTCTCCACCCACCTCACTGGAGACTTTATCACTCTCCACTGTGGGTCAATGTGTGTGTGTGTGTGTGTGTGGTGATAACCCTTGGCCCAAGCGCTAGGCTAAGGCCGACTTTCAGTGTTTACAACGGGTTGGATCAAAGCAAGCTCAGTGTGCAGCCGGTCAGCGGACCTGCCGTTTAGTCATACATTAACTATAGGCAGGCTGTGAGAATGCGTGTGCGTGGTGGCGTGTTTTTCCAGTCAATAATCCTGAACCGAACAAGGCCTGAAGTACTTTTGTCGAGTAAGCACTTCCAACTTGCACTGCAAAGTCGCTGCACGTCATGGTTGAGAACATACAGAAACATCTCAACTTGAAAAGTGACGACTGGATTTTTTCTTTTTAACCCTTCATATTTTCCATTTGCAATTTCAGCGAAAAAATGTATTTCAGTTTCCTTGTTAATCGCAATAACTGCCCTGTTAAATAAAACGTAGATGTGTATCTATTTAGAAACCTGTTCTGTCTTAAGGGGTTTCTCAGAACTACCATTCTAAAAGTCAACAGGTGTGGGTGCCGTGTCTATAGTAGCAGATTTTCGATAGCAAGATGTTAAGTTGAATTAAAATAAATGAGATACAGAAGTTATTCAAAGCCAGTTCTTACTTTTATTCTTAATCTCTGACATGGTCTTTCATTATAAACAACTCATATAGCCCCAGCTGTACTACAAAGAACAGAACATTCAGAAATTACTCATACTATCAACTTAGTAGCTGTGTTTTGGATTGATTTATACTGTAAGGTGTGTGTGTTATATTTTTTTCTATCTTCTACAGGTGCCTTATGGCCTCATGGTGGAACCGTTGGGTGTTATTAATAGTAATGAGTGTGGTCTAGACCCACTGTGTTTGTAAAGTGCCCTGAGATGACCTTGGTTGTGAATTGGCGCTCTCTAAATAAAACTGAATTGAATTGAATTGGTGCCTTTCTACCGAAATGACTGGATCACGTATACTTTCCATACTGGAGCAAGGGAACATGTACTGTTCTGGCAACACCCAGGCTCTTCCTCTTCTATATGTTCCATGGTGCCCCTCATGAAAACCTGGTTGTATGGCAGCATGGCATACAACCAGGTTTTCAGGCAGCATGTTTTGTGGCTTTATCTCCACACCAATAGTGTTTACTATGATTAAAATCTCCCCACTGTACTACAACTTTGCATATTGAGTTCAGCTATATTTTACTTCAATCTATAAAAGGCGATTTACACGGAGGTTGATTGGATGAATTATAGTTCTCCAATAATTGTGCCAAAAAAAAAAAAAACCCCAAAAACATAATGATGTGGCAGAAAGTCACTGGACAACCCAACTAATTATTGAGTTCAGCTGTTGCAACCGCACCCATTGCGAGCAGATGCATGAAATACAACGCGGAGTGCCAAAGCAGAGCCAGCCCTTCTTGCCACACATCAGCGGATGACTTCACAAATGCTTTTTGGGTGACCGGGCACGATTCAGCGACAAATACATTCCAAAAAACAGAAGAGTTGGAAAAATAAATATATAGCTATATTAATGTCTGTGTGTTACTGTGGGATGTCAAACACACAGGTGTGACGGTCACATGGCGCATTACAGAATACTGCAAAAATATTATATTTAAGATAAAAACTAATAATATTTTTTGTTATATCTGGATGAGTGTGCAGATCATGTTTTAGTGCAAGCAAGGCAATTATACAAATTAAAAAAAGAATAAATAAACAAGGCAGAAAAAAAGAGTATGACCATAACTGAAATTAAAAACCAAAAAAAAATTAACTTTTGAAACCAAAACATCAAATCACAAGGCAAAATTGCTCTCTAGTGTACGCTAGCATTGCCTTTGCTGAAACTTGATTGTAATACTTTTGCTTGGGGTCATAAATCTGTCATTAGCTCTTGTACAAGCCTCACTTTTGTTTTTATGTGGAGGGACAAGCAGTGATAATTGGTCAACCTACTTCAATGTTACATTATATCGGTGAAATGAGAATATGACCTCTCCACTGCGAAGGCTCATTACAGTTCAGAGCTTGTTATGATCGTGGTGTGCATGTGTGCACCGTGTGCGCGTCTCTGACCTTGGCCTCGGTTTCCCCGCGATGAAGGGTGTAGAGGTGGTGCACTGCGCTCTGTGAAGACGCCCATGGGTGGGTAAGAATCTGGAAGACGTGAAAATCGTGGCCCAGGGTGTCGGCAGTAACCAGCAGCATTCCTACAACAAGCGTGCGCACGCACACACACGCACACGCACACGCACACACACACACACACACACACACACACACACAGAGTCAACAGCATTAGGAACCAACCTCAGCTGTCTTCAACATAAACTGGTTATCATTAGCATTTATGTTTTCAGCGTGCTATGACTTTACAGTGTTTTATGTGCAGTTTTTGCTTTCACATGATTGTGTTGTTTGCTTTGCTGATTACATGCTTCATTTCATATTTGTAAGTAGTGCTACATGCTGTCATGTCTAGCGCACACTGCTTGCATTAACATTGAGATTCCCTTTGCTTCTCCTCTGCATGCTGGATTCCTATTTTATCCATTTCATTTTCATTTTTATTGGAAGAAATGGAAACTACAAATCCATAAAGCCTGCGGTCACAGCCGGGTCAGTGGACTTTGAGGGAGAAGGTTCTGATGAAGGATGTTCTTCAGGTTTACCATGGGAAATGTAGGACCAAGTGTTTTTATAACTTCACATCTTTTAGGCACTGAAGGTCAGTACTTCAGCCTTTTGTGAGGACAGTTTTCGATTTGATATTTTCAAAAAAAAAAAAGATGAGACAGTAATACAACACTGTCTTTAAATTCACCATTCTTGTCTAGACTTTAATTTACTTTGACAGTAAACATTGAAGTAAATGCAACTGCAACTGACTGTGACTTATTAGTTAAAACATACAGTTCATTGCCTGTTTCGGTAGTTTTTCAGTAGAAGTTCTTGAATATCCTTTACTATTACAAGTTTAGAAAAAAAACTTTATCGTTACATTGCCATAAAAGTTGATCAAACAAATGCTAAATCATACTCGTGTGTTTAAACACTGCCACTGGTGCACTGGTGAACTGATGCAAAGTCAGGCACGACAAAATATTTCAACTGTATTTCACTCCAGAGGCTCACACGAAGGCAGCCAACGCTACCAACTGTGCAGGACACATGTTAGACAGCATGACAGAATTACTGTGCTTTAAAAACAAACAAACCAGCCCATTAAAACAAAGCCAGCTATCGTTTGTTGTTGTCATAAAATGTAGCCTTCTCTTGCATGATAGCTCGGTCTGGTTAAAAGCAGGGCTGAAGTCGTGTGCTTCTTCAAGGACAGACAAGATGATGAGTGTCTGTAAAAGAGAGAATCAGTGTATTCATACGTCCGTGTATGGTCATGGGTGTGTGCGTGTGCACATTGAGATTCACCGAAATGCTGAACCACAGCTCAGCACAAGTGTATCCCCCACTGACAGGCCCATTCATTTGGTCCCTTTTTATTTGAAGCTCGTCAAACTCCAGAAAGTATAGGCCCTCACCATAAACAACATGCTCAACAAACCACACCAGAACAAACCGAGATCTAAACTGGCTCGGTTGGGAAAAGCGCCACGCTGCTTTTCAAGCGCAAACCCAAAACCCATCCCCAGAAGCCTTTTGAGATGTTACAAACAAACCCCTAGATTGGGAAGCAAGTCAAAACGTTGGAAATGCATCACTGATACAAAGTGTAAGATTTGAAAAGAAAAAAAAAAAAAAAGCATCCAAACCTCTGTCATTTTTTGACGACTCCCAGACATAAATGATATTAAAGTAATTAGTAATTTTCCTCTGAGTTTTTCCCCATGGAATCTTTTATGTGGAGGCTGCAGTAGGTTTTAATTAGTGGCCGGGCTTTATTGGGTGGCATGTCAAATGTGAAAAGAGGAGGCTGGAATGGCATGAGATTAAAAGGATTCAGCAACACGTGCGAGGAAGATGAAAAACACTCCCTCTCTGGAAAAAAAAAAAAAAGCCAAGCGTTGTACAAAATTTTGCACGTTCATTCAGAGTTGAAAGGTTTCTTTTTTTAAGACTGGTGTATGACTGTGGAACACTTATATAGATGATGAAGAGGTGGAACTGGGGAGGTGCAGAGTGGATGAGCGATGGGGTCACGCAGATTATCAGAGGTGGAGGAAGGAAAACAGAAGAGAAGCCAATTGAAGTGTGCATTAAGACAGTGGTTAGCTATTCATGCTGTATCAGAGCGACCAGAAAGCCATAGAGCTAAGGCCCAGGGCCTGTAAACTCTTGAAAACCCACGCCCCAAACGAGGTGCCAAGCCACAAGAAGCATTTGCGTCAACTGGGAATACAGAGAAAAAAGGGACGGGGCCCTTCTAATTATAGAGTCTGGAAACGGAAGCACAGGGTGATTAGGAGTTGAGGCGCTGCGGTCTGTTTATCTGGGAGCTTCCTCTCGCTCTCGAACCCTCTCTCCCCCACACTCCACTCTTTCTTTCTCTCTTCCTCCTCTCTCTGTTTTGGTCGGGCCCCGCCCACCCAGCGGCTGGAGAGTCTGGCCCTTGGGTTTCTGACAGATGAGAGTTGGCCGCTGCGTTTTAGCCAGGGCCAGCTTTTCTCTTCTGCTGATGGTAGAGTCTGGGCTCCAAAAAAGTAACAGCTCAGAAAGGCTGGAGAGCTTTGTGAGCGCAAGTGCCCGAGGACTGGGGGTTTTGTGGCCTTGTTGAAATACAGAGGCCCTCGCCGTGAGGCGTCAGTCGGTTAGCCCGCGGGAAGGCAAAATTAAAAAGTAGCTGAGCCACTCGGCGGGTGAAAAGAGAGGGTTTCAGGGAAACCAGAGGCTGGCCGGAGCAGGGTTTGACACGTCCTATTTATAACACCTCGTCCCAGAGGTTACAGTGTTATTTACAATGTTTTAGTACCAAAATCGCTGGCACACTCACTTAGACATGCGCTAAACTGGAAGGGATGACCTCTAATTTGCCATGTGTGCGAGACATGCGTCCGTATGGGACATGAGGGAAGTGATATAATCATTTCCATAAATATCTGCTTTTGCTTTCTGTTTTTCTCCCCCCCAAAAAATCTTTTTGTTTTGTTTTGCTGCAGGCTTTACTGTCCCATCTCTGACCATCCAAACAGAAAACATCTGCTCAATCCCATTAATAGTGGGAGGATGTTTCATTTACAAAGTGGTTGGGCTAGCTTTATTCTTGACAAAGGCAGATGGGATAAGGGAGTAAGGGAGAAAACGAGAGACAGAGAAAATGAGCAAGAGAGAGAAGGGACGAGAGCACAAGAAAGAGACCGAGAGGGACAAGCAAAGAAAGAAATGGAGGGAGCAACAAAGAGGGCGGTGATTTCCCTACTTGGCAACACAAAAGGCCACAACAAAACTAGTCCACTTTTTAATTAACAACACTAGGCTCAAGAAAAGCTTTGAAAATCGGGAAAATCTCAAATTATAACCATGTGGAAGGCATAAAGCTCACAAGATGGAGTACTTGGGGGACTCCGATAGCTTTACTGTTACCAGGATGCATAAACTTCAGAGCAAATGAGCCCAACACACAAATGAAAGAGTATCCATGCTAACATGAGGCTTTGTCCTCAAGGCTGCCAATTGGGGGGGGGGGGGGGTGGGCTTTGTATGTCTGTATGTGCTTATATATACATGTCCTGGGAATATACAGTACAAATTCATTCTGCGTTGTGTATACATGGCTAACCGAAGTGTTAGCGGTGTTGCTTTGGACATTCAGTGGTTCACGTACTCACATTCCTCCTGCCATCCACCTCCAAGCTGACACCCTGCTACCCACCGATCCATCTAAATCTGGTGCTTTTCCGTTACAGATTAAAACGAAGACATTTCAAACGGAAACTGTTAAATTCAGTCAAGAAATGGTGAGGGTGACTTTCCCAAGTGGACTGCCAAGGGTTTAGCCTTCAAACTATAAAATAGTCTGATGGTCTCGCAAGTAAAGTAATAGATTAATAGGTATGTGTTCTCCTCTTAACCAGTGCAAATGTGGCTACTTACTACCGTGCTAATTGAAGGAGGGAGGAGAGCACCCTACTAATCCTCTCACCACCAAAGCACCACACTAATATACGAGCAGTTTTACCTCTACTGGGCAGCAGGGTAGGCATTAGGGTTAGTCCTACGTTAACAAGGTCAAGCCAAAGTCAACCACCTCTAATAAGACAGAGAGGTTGCAGTCTGACTAATTACATATTTATATTACAAATTACCAACATAAACCGGTTTTATTTTTATCTGAGAAGTTAATTGGAATCCATTCAAGTCCACATATGTTATTATCTTCCTGGTTTCTAATTAACAGTTTCCGCGTTGCTGTAGTAACAATGTTGTATCAGAGGTAGCAAACTGAATTATTTATGGCAAACACAGGGGCAAGGTAACAGTTCGGTCAGATGACCTAACCACCTCATTTGGAGGTGAAACGAAAATGGGCGCACGCAAAAAGCTAGTCATAATAGGAAAACTGTGCCTGGGTAACTAAAATAAGTAATTACAGCCACTGTTGAACACTGGAGTCAGTCTTTAAAGTGTGATGGACGTTTTTACTTGGACGTTTGTTTCCTCTTCCAGAAAGAATTGGCTAAGTAAGGGGGCTATTAATGGGGCTGACCATTGGACTGCTTCTGTTTCTTTGCCTAACTGCTTTTTTAGCAATGCTGCTGCGTCCCCTGAACGCAGCACTTAACTTAATGAGTATCCCGACCAAAAGAAACAACCACACCTATGCAAATAAGTTCTTACCTCTGACACAGTACACCTATACAATTTTGTTTCATTGTGCCATTTTGGCAAAGACTGAATGGGCTTATGACAGTTGGAAAACAAACTCGACCATGTTCTCTGTTCATCGGACTATAACTGTGTCCCTTCCACTGAAAGATGCATTCAAATGACACTCAGGTGAGAGACTTCACCTGTTATAAATATGGTTGTACCTCAGGTCTCCTGCAGATCATTGCTTATTAGGTTACAGAGAGTTTGTGGAACACATCAGAACTAAGGGAAAACGTCAGAAGTCAAATGATTATTCTCAGCCCAGTGATGCTTTTTCATTGTCCAAATGCTAGACTAAAGTTTTCTAAAGGAGCATTGCACGGAATTCTAAAATACTTTGCAGAAAACACGATCAGGAATACCATGTCACTCAACCAGACCACTCAGTCGAAGTTGTATTATCAGCACTGATTGGACATCCACATTTCCTCTTCAGCTCTGTCTTAAGAAATCTCTTCTTTGTCAGTTGGGGTCGAGGACCCACTGACATCACTTTTGGGTGAGGTTACAGGTTTAACAGAGCTCTGAAACGGGTTAGACGCCATCAATCAGCAAAACGCAGCTTGAAATCATTGCACTTGGTAAAAATGGTCAAAGGTTACGTAACCGAGTGCCTTCACAGAAGAAGTCACAATGCCCCATATAGAGCATAGAGCCACCTTTTTCTGAATCTCATGCATACTTCATTCTGCAGAGAAAAGGAAAGACACAGGCATATGTGGAGGGCTCAGAGGAATGGAGGGATGGAGAAAAGAAGGGAAGATGAAGGCTGCAAAGAACAACAGAGTACGACGAACAAAGGAGGACAAGATGCTTGTGTTTCATTTAACAGTTGACTGAAACCAAGGGTTGCAGGGTTTGTTTTTTTTTTTGCACTTCACAGGCAGACCACCTATGAGAACTTAGATATTAATAGATACATTAAAAAACGGTGTGTGCACGCCTAACCCAGCAGAAAAGTCGCCATTAGTTTGATATTACTATGCTGGAATGCCAACTTCTAACAGGGCAAACCTCGCCTGGCTTTAAAGTCATGCCGACACTCAAAGGGCAAGCACCGTAGCGGTCAAGTTCACAAAGCGTAACTGCTCTGAAGGCGGAGAGAGCTCCGGGCTTATTCTTTCATCACCTTAAGTGGAAAACAAACTACTTCGGTTTGTTTTTATGGAGCATTTACATATTTGCACACTTCATGCTGGAACTGTTTAAAAGGGGGAGAGGGTTTTGCTTGTCATGCACCAGATGGCCATTTAATAGGTACAACAGAGGATGAACTGGCAGCGTGAGGAAGACTCCGCCGCTACTTCACCTGCAAGAGTTCATCTACTGAAGCCACGACCCCGATTTACTGCCACAGATCCAAATTCCCAGTGAATCCTAATACTTTTCCAACATGGGACAAACATGTTCTCACAGCAGCTTAGAGAGAACTTTAACACCAGGGCTCTTTTGATGCCATGTTTAAAAATCCCCAAAACAAATTGCTCCCATCTACAATCTCCAGATAAAGAATTCGGGACTGTGATCAACACATAATCCCCTCTCTAAGCAAACAGGCAGACACTGAGGCTGGAGAGGTAAGCTCCTTGCATTTACACGGTCTCTTTTAAACTCCTCAGACTTCTGTTCGGCTGTGTTAACTAATAAAATCCCTTTAAACATTCACAGCCGCTGGTCATAGGTAAGATTTCACAGTGCTCCGATTGTCCATTGATTTAAAAGACAAATACGAGAAGGAGCCGTCTGTGCGGCTGTGTGAGAAAGTTCACTTAATTACGAGTTCGATTTTGCGCAGCGTCTGAAATTTCTCAGTTGTAAAAATCAAGATTTTTTAAAATTTTAACACAGACAAACAAAATATCTCGGCGCTCTCTGTCAAACTAAGAACGCCGTGGAACATCTGGCAAATTAGCTCACCATCGTGAGTCACAAACAACAATGTAAACTGCAACGTGGACATGCGTGCAAACTGGGTAGCTGCGGGGTCTACTAGTCATAACAGCCATGCAACTAGTGTTGGTCTGTTTTTCTGGAATAAACAGAAGTATGGAAAATAATGTCAGCCTTGTAAGTACTGATACTGGTATTTTATATATATTTATATATATAAACTCTCAATCATGGGTGTTTAGGATGTTGGTTAATTTGTCTATACATTTATGTAATGTTCTGGTCCAAAATCTAAATGACAAAATCAAAAATGAGATAAAGTTGTGATTCAAGATTTTTAGTCAAGGTCACACATCCCTCTAATTCCTCTTCATCGAGGCTCCTGCCAGCTCAAACAAACCACCACCTCTTTCCCCGCGGAGCCACCCACTTGCACACATACCGTAAAGAAGTTACAAATGACCTGTGTGTTACCACACTGTGTGGGCTTTGAATGACTCCGCTCTGCTGAGGTGTCTGGTGTGTTGGTGAGTGCTGTGCATCGTTTGTTGTACGTGTGTGTGTGTGCGGGGGGGGGGGGCAATCCAGAGGCCCTGAGTCATGGTAACTGGCCGATACAATTACTCTCCTTAGCTTTGGCCATGTAACCACTTATTACTTTTTTTTCCAGATGAAACCTAGTCTTTATTTTACAGTATTGTTTTCCTGAAACCTTGCATGGGCTACACTAAGCTACTGTAAGCAGCCTGCGTTCAGTATTTGGCATCTTTAACATGTGGCTGTTTTATGGACATTGGTACATTCACTGCGATGTGGTGATCTATTTGTTACGGCTGTGAAGTACCCTTTTTCGTAAGAAGCAGACACCTCCAGCATTTCAAAGGTACAAGCTGTCCTCGCGATAACCAGAGTCAGATTGCCAGCGGTGATCGTATCATTATTTTACTTATCTAGCTGCAGTGCTGTTCGTTCCATTACAGACATCCACATAGGAAAACTGTCGGGGGGTATCTATTACTTCTGGTCAGCTTGTTAGTGGTGATATTACCAGCAGAAACTCTGAAAATGTTCTGGCCTTGTCTGTATAGTTCAATTCTTGAAGATAACACATAAGTCGACGTTGGCGATGCTAAAAGTTTCTCCAGTGCAACAAGTCACCAGTAAACCGCACTGAGAGCAGAAAAGACTTTGTTACTGGTCAATCACGTTTCTTGACCTTACAAATAATAATAATATTAAAAAAAACAAACATTAAGGTATGTCATAAAAGCAATTACTGAATTATTTCAGAGAGTGTTCAACTCTGCTTTGCAATCAGTGCACAACTACACAGTAGTAATCCACATCATGTCCACAGGTGAATCCATGCCACAATAACAGGCTGGCACATGGTTTTAAGTAAACTGCTGGTCTCTCTGACTCCGCCTGTGCGCAGAGTGCAGAAGACCACTAACTTCTAACTTTGCTAACGACATACTGGACAAAACATATCTACGGATGCTGTGATAATTGTTAAAAACACCACCTAACAGAGCTCAGAAGAATAACCCATTGTATCACCAGTAAAAATCCTGAAAAAGGCAAGACAGAGAACCCTGCAGAGTGGCTGTTGTAAATCACATCAGAGCCAGCTGTGAATGCTAATTACTATCTTGGTGTGAAGATACAACTCAATCCATGCTAAATGTGTGGCTATAAATGTGCGGCTGAGCGAAGCTGCGTGTGTGTGTGGGAATTCCCCTCGTGTTGAACATGTGCGTGTGGGTCTATGGTTTTTCGGCGACGGCCTGGTTTCTTTCACACATCAGTAAGATGGAGAGACAGAGTTATTACACCATGGAGAGCTGCCTTCACGGCACAGCTGCCTCAATGGTCAGGCTCGACGGGCCAGGCTATTCATTAGACCGGCCTGTTACTAAACCAGGGATATGGTTTATGGGACAGTTCCGTGTGGGGAGAGATTCAATCTTGATTCATCTGCCATTACTCCTAGCTTTGATGGTGTATTCAAAACTTCCATATTCAGAAAATTTAGACGGCTGCACAAAAATTAAGTTCTCATTCTGCAGTAGCCTGCTGTGTTTTATGAGACTGAAAAAGGTAATGAAAGAGATTCTTCACAGCACAACGGTGGACGGGGTACAGTACCTGCATCCAGTTTAAATGCAATTTATTTGACGGATGACGGTCAAAGTACAGGGTGCAAGTTAGCTGACTAATTCAGTTTCACCACTTGCAGACATCAATTCTACGCATGGGAAGCATCCATGTCCAAAATAGCCACATACACAATGTTATTTGACAAGTTGAAAAAAAAAAAAAAAAAAAAAAAAGACTTTTTAACCCAAATTTCATCACATCAACTATTTAATTATACATGTCTAAAAAAAAATCTGTTGCTTTGTATTTCGACACCATATCAAATTTGTTCCTTTTAAAAAAAAATTGGCGAGTGCTAGGATATGGTTTGGACAAGTAAAGGTCAGGGAATGTGTCTTCCCCGTCCCAAACCATTGTAAATCATGACACGTTGTAAAGGATTACAATTCAACTGCTGTACTCAATGGTACACAAAGTTGTTAGAATTAGCTCTACACCGAGAGGCTACAACTTAATTCAAATGCTCAAAAGCGATATTTATCTATCTATATATACACACACACATCTGTATATAGAGATAGATAGCAAGAGAGAGACAACATACAAAACTTACACTGACTATGTGGAATATGTTTACATAGTGGTCTTGCTGCTTTTACATCGTAAAGGGTTTAAAATACATTCTCTGCCAAGTTCAAGAGAATCAAGAGCAGTGGGTGGTGACTTGCATGGTCGCTGGATCAATCACTCCATCTAGTGCCAGTCATAGTCCAAAGTAATGCTCAAGTTGTTGGACAATATCTCTGCCATCAAAACATGAGTGTATTTTGACCTTGGCATCGTACGTAATAATCAAGTCAAGGATCGTTAAGGACAAGTGAAGAGGACGAGACGTGAAAGAAAACAAGCACACACACATTGCAGCTGTTAAAGAGAGCGCTTTGCCACTGCACTTCATCTGCGTCCCTCTAATTACACCACTAGGAATAGATCCACAGATCCACCGAAGCGCTGCAAAGCGCCAGCCGCCACACCAAGAACTGGCGGCCACTGGTCCACCCTCTGTAGAGCGTCCAAGACACACAAGCCACTGGGGTTTCTTACATAACTCTTCCCAGCCAAAGCGTTTGGGTTTTCCAGGCTCTGTTTGAGTCATATCATTGTTTCTTGCTAAGTCTATCTGTCTTGTTTCTGCAATGTTGAGCTTGACCACTGTAGAGGGAGTCTCAGTAGGGCCAGGAAGGTAGTTTAGTAAAAGCCACTTCCCCTCACTCCCTGGAAAGAGTTCATTTAGAGCCAGACCAATGAACCCGTCACTCAGGATTTGGGCTCTGATCAAATCAAGAGGCCTCTAATTACGGGACACTCTACAGCAGGCTGCTCAGAAATGAAAATGAATAAAAGAATAAACAATGATGAAAGGAGTCTTGCAATCACAACAGTGGAAAAGAGGAGTTTCTACGCTTGTGTGAAGATTCATCCTAATCTCATTACATGCCCTAACTGCGGTGAAAAAACAGGGGGTAAATCTGTGTTTTTTGGCTTCATTTCTGGTGCTGTTTTCAGTTGTGATTTAAACATTTATTAGCCCTTCAGATCTGGTGCACAGTCAATGAGTCAGAAAGATTAAAAGTGTGTTTGGCATGTCGGAGCTGACAGTGCCTGGCGGAAAAGGGTCACAAGAGATTCTGCCGGCCGGCTGACTCAGCGTTTACCAGCACACTGAGACTGCCACGTGTACTGTGTTGTGCCATGATGAGGGTTGCACTTCTGCTGAAACCAAGCTCGGCCGTTAGAGGTCAAAAAGTCACAGCATGGCATTGTGACGGTTGCAGAACAAGAGCACCTAAATAAAAAAATAAAATAAAAATGTAGTAACATGTATTTTCCTTGAAGCTCTGTTTTGGTCTTGGTTTGATTAAGTTCACTGAACTGGCTAACTTTGTGTGTTTGGAAATTGGTGTTCCTCAAGCACGGCAAAGTCTTTTTAGAGCGAAATACCCCATTTGGATTGGGTATCTTGAACCATTTCTAAACTGAAGTTAATAACTTTACCAACCATGTTTTTGTCTTCTTCTCCTTAATTTGTGACAGTGACGCTCTATCCACAGTGTTTCCGCCTACATTGCTGGTTTCTCATGATTATGTGGTCTCCAATAAACTAAATGGTTTGCTCAAATCAACTGAAAATGCCTTGCTCGAGTTTTTACTGCAAATTAATTGTAGTGTATGGTTCATATTGCGCAAATTCTGCTATTGGCACTCTGTTTTTAATGTTTCAGTGTTTCATATAACACTTGTTGGCTGGTTTGACAACTCGAATGTTTTTTGGCGAACCTCAGCTCCGTTTGTCACTTCAAAGAAACGAGAAGCGAACCGTGCTGTTCGGTCAGCAGCAAATCAATGTTCACTGTGTGTTTACTCTAAAGTTTCCTTTTGGGGAATCTTGCTCTGTGCAAATATCCAAGTATCCAAGAAGCATTGGCATCGTCTACAGCTGTAAATATCACCATTAGTTGTTCAAACATCTAGCACTATGTTTAGTGCTTTACACTGCTTGAAAGTACTACAACTGGTAGACATTAAAGGTGGTTGTGTCACTGTACAGAGCTTGTTCATGTTTTGTACGTGAGTTTTGGTGAGGTGGGGTTGGGAGTAGGTGGGTCCAGACAACCATGTCTAGTCTGTCTTTGTCTGCAATATCATCCTGTTCCCGCTCAGACAGAGCTGCTGAGTTTAGTCATAAGTCTACATAAGTGAAGAATTCTTGGGGCTTGGAGGTCATGGGGTGAGAGCCATCTCTCAGCAGCTCCTTTATTAACTGCACATGCACACACAACACACACAGCATTAAATACACGAACACACATGCTTACACACATACCGCAGGAGTAACAGGACCATACACAAGCTGACACGTCGCAGACACAGACTTGATGAGGTAGCCTGTTCACACTTACAAAGCATCTACTGTGCCCTTACTTTTTGGGCTGGAGGTCAGCAATGCTAAAAAAATGGGGGAAAGGAGATGGCAGAATAAAATAATGTGGTGAGAAGGGAATGTGAGATTGGTTCACGGAAGCTAATTTCAGCACACTGATGTTAAAAGTTGACATTTTTTTCAGCTGCCCCAAGGACGTTGTTGTCGCTCACTCAGCCCCGAGCTTCACGTGAGGTTCCGGACCAACTCTTCTTACTGAAACAGCCCGCTTTTTAATATAAATGTGGAAACACGTGAAAGGATTCCCATCCCGTCTGCAACCTGTAGCAATTACATATACGTTTCATGTACGAAAGTGCCTCAAAGCAACAAGGACAAATGCCTGGAAACACATAGCACGAACAAAGTGGTGAGAGCTAATGCGTGCAACTGCTGTAACTGTTACAATAAGCTGTCAGTCATTGTCAGTCAGTGTACCTGCATAACCAGGTCATAACAAGTAACACAGGTTGCTAGATGTTCAAACTGATCATTATGGTACATGCAGATTTTTTTTGTCATCCTCACATTGTTTTGTGGTGACTGCTTTGTGGTAAATCCTATACTTACTATACTTATACGTAAAAGCCTACCAACGATGCAAATAAAAGGGACATTTGCATATTCAGTATTGTTAGACTGGCTGTCTGAATTAAAAGTATTTCTGGGAGTTTGTTAACTTATTTATTGCATTTGCTTGACCACGAATATGAAATGAAGTAGTATAAATGCTACTTCTACTATAAGGCTACAGCCAGGGGTCAAAATGATTAATTAGCCTGATTTCAGATAATGAAATATCCCTTTAAAAAGTATTCTTTATAAACATTGGGGTGCTGCTATGGAGACATTTTGCAGAAAACACTATTTCAGCGTGTGTGGCAGGTTGATAACTGGGGTGAAGCTAAGCCCAAAAACTAACCCAACATAGATAAGACTCCCCTAGAAAGATGAGTTTCAATTGCGATTTAGGTTGGAATAAAATAAAACTTTTCCGAGAAACAAATTTTCCCTCACACAAGTATGCTCAGCTTAAATTGCAAGTTTGTTCTTATAAAACATCTGTCAGGTTGCGACAAAGGTAGATCAAACGGAGCTGAGGAGAAACAAAGGGTCACGCTGTTACATTAATAGGGTTTTTTTCAAAGAAGCCTTGAGTGATTTTAAGTTCAATTTGCATTTTAAGTATTTACCCAACTTAAATATACCTGACCTGGCATGAAAATGGGACCTGAACCATCCTTAGTCAAAGTCTTCCATAACCCCTCTTTTTAATTAGGTTTAGGGTTACATTATCCAAGCGCAAATATTAAGAGGAGAATTCTGATGGAACCAGATTGACTATTATTATTATTATAATGATTTGGGCTGGGTGTAGATTAAAACTAGATACTTGTTTTATTCTCTCATTTATCCGAAAGGACAGCTTATGGTTGCATATGTAACCCATTTACTACAGTGGCATGATGCTTGACCTGCATGCGTTGGCGTTTATTATAAAGTCAAGTATTAGGGAAACTCAGGGTGTGTATGAATACTTATAATGAATTTGTAGGTGTTTATCCAGCCCTGCCCAAGAGATATGATGAAGCTGCAGCATATGATCCGAACCCACGTAATGTTACCTGAATCAAAGTGTAATCTCACTCTTGCTTTTATGACTTCTGAACTACAATAGAGTGACCTAGCTTCCTCCTCAAAAATTAATGCATGTGTGTTTGTGTGTGAGGCCGAGAGAAAGAGAGAGGGAGGGAGGGAGAGAGAGAGAGTGAGTGAGTGAGTGTGTGTGTGCGAGTGTGTCTTACCACTGGGGTTGAATTGCATGCAGGATATGGGTTTGTCATGAGCTGGGAAGTGAGCCACCACTCCCTCTCCGTCCGAGTCCTCACTCACCAAGACCTAGAGTATATATACACACACACGTGTACACACACACACACACGTGTACACACACACACACACACACACACACACACACACACACACAGATACACACACGCACAAAGAAACTCCAAATCATTTTCTAACAATGAGAACATTGAACCCAGAACGGGACTTTCCCCTGCTCAAGGATTTCTCTTCACATTTTGGTTTGGTCTGATATCATCACCACACTCGGCAGTGTTCTTTGACATCACCGCATAGTGAAATAGCTGGACGTCAAACTCCTTTTTGAATGTGCCATTGCCCTCTTGTGGATAGAAAATAATTAGAAAACCGTCATTTCCAGATAGGAAAGACGCAAAGACAAACAAGTACTTGGTCCAAAACCTCTCTCTTTGTGCTGCATCAAAAAAAAAAAAAAAAAATTATGAATCATTAAATCTGAGCTATATCTTTTTAGTCCCTGTGCTTCAGTAAGAGGCTGCACTGAGACCATTGTGGACAGGGTATGGTCCAAAAACAGAGACAAGAATATGGACAAATTTACTTTGGCAATAATGTGGCTTTTCACATGTGGCTTTGACAATACCCCATGACAGCGGGTTTTCCCGTAAACAGGCAGAAATTGGCGTCAAATGTAGCTTTGGCTTGCTACTTCTGAAACTCGCCTAAGAAAATGAAATTATAAGTCACTTTGCACAACTAGAGTCTGCTCCTAAATCTCTGTATGAATGTCTGTTGTCAAGATGGGGACAAATCTAACAAAGGCTTAGTCGAGAGCAGGAGCTGGCAGAAAACCCCTTCAGTCACGAAGAGAGATTAGAAATAAGCCAAGACATGAGGCCACTTTGTGCGTGTGCGTGTGTGTTAGCGGGTGAGAGCGAGAGGGAACATATACACAGGGGTTAAATTTGGCCCCAGTGTTGCATTAACGATGTCAGGAAGGCTGGCTGAGCATTTTAAATAGGAACTAGTCCAAACAAGAAACAGCCTCTAAAAACTAAAGGGTTTTCGTCTCAGACTACAAGCAAGAAAATAAGCAAGGGGGAAAAAAAGGAAAAAAAAAAAGAGGAAAGAAAGAAAGAAAGAAAGAAAGAAAGAGGCCTGGTGACATGAAGCAGATCACTTTTATTACAGTGCAGGCAGACAGTGTTGTCTGTGAGGGAATCCTGCTGGAGCCCTTTGAAACAGGAGTGTACTCCAGAGAACCAAGCCCGTCATTACACAGGGGAGTGTGTGTGTGTGTGTGTGTGTGTGTGTGTGTGTGTGTTGTTCCAAATAAGGAATTTCAAAGTCTGGAAGAGATGGGAATATCCTGGACCTCACCTCTATCATATCCCTGCGAACCCCTCCATGCCCCCCCCTCCCTTCACCATCAATTTCTCCTCCACTCCTAGCTATTCCCTCCCCACCCGCCCGCGCCTAGTCAGTGTTTATGGCCAGTGTACGGTTACAGTGTGTCGGCTGGTGACAGAGTGCAGGCCCGATTCTGAAGGCTTAGGTCCAGCTTATAAGACAACACGCTGGCTACAGGGCAACTACAGTCACTGTGTAAGCGAGAAGGAGAAGGCAGCGAGTGTATGTGTGTGGTGACTCCATCGCTGACAAACTGTACTATGTATGCTAACACGCCTCATTAAAAATGTGACAGCTACTGCGGTGTGATTAATCATGGTCTGGAGTGGCTGAGGAGGATTGCGGGGATAAAAGCTTTTAGCATTTCTTTAGACATTAAGGGGAGATCATGTTGACGGCGACTGGCAAGGTTCAAACCACAAACCAAGGTTAGACCCTTATACTGGTATGTATACTCTCTGTATCCAGGTAGGTACCTGGCTGGATCTGCGTAGAATAAACCCAAATAGAGCTTACCTACCTCTTTGTAGGATTAAAACCAACCACTTTTTTGTTTTTTTCTATCAAATAATAATAATAATAATAATAATAATAATAATAATAATAATAATAATCATTATTCTTATCATTATTATTATTTATAATAAAACATTTTTACTTGCATTTGTATTTTGATTGTTGCTCTCCCCAAATGTTACCTGCCATACCAACCGTTTTATTTGTTTATTGATTAGTCTATTACCTCCTCACTGTAAGTTTAAGAACCTAACACATTTACGATTGGTAGTAGAAAAGATTTAATATAACCTACTAATAATATTAAGGTGGGTACAGTGACAGCTGTTGCAACATGTTGGACTATTTTTTTTTGCAGAAGTTCAAATGGGAGGAGAGCTAATTACATTTAAGGGAGAACACAGCAGCTGCGAGGCCAACGCCGAATTGACAGACTGCCTCGGACAACCAAACTGTTGGCCCACTGTGACTCCGTATGACAGCAAAAGCAGACGTCGGACAGAAATGGCCAAAGTGGTCACATTTCCCTGGGCTTAAGGTATGATTCTGATCCAAAAGACTTCAAACAAGTCATTGAAAAGCTGGATCCCACATAAAAAAACCCAAAATATATATATATATTTTTTGTTTTTTTGTTTTTTCAAAGACAGCGGTCCTGCAAACGTACAGATGCGGAGCCTACTGGAAGTATGACAATTCCTGTGATAATATTACAGCTGTTTTATCTTCTGCAGGTGAGAAAATAATAATGAAATGAAAAAAAATATATAGTTGGAAGCTAGCTTCTCACCCACCTCCCAAATGCCCAATAAAAATGGCTAAATTGAATGTTAAGACCTTATTTGACATATGGCGCGCTCACTCAGCCTTGAGCTTCATGTGAGGTTGCAGACCAACAGCTGACTGTTTACAGAGCGTCTCTCCTAAAACGGGGCTGTGGCTAAAAGCTTGGCTGTTAAAATATGCAGCAAATCTAAGTCACACCTTTCAGCAAGTTGTGCAGAGTGAGGTGAATGGGCCTGAGTGTGTCCAAGCCACAGAGGGGGAAAAAAAAAAAAAAGCCAACCTTGGAGATTTTCCTGTTTCTCACCGAGCCGCAGAAGCCAAAGTTATGTTTACCTGGGTCACACAAGACAAGACGAGGGAGGCGTAAAGCCAAGAACAAATCTGTGCCAATTTAATCTTTGGTGTGTGTGTGTGCGTGTGTGTATACATTAGGCATACGTAGGGTCCAGCTGGGGGAATGTGGTCTTGCCAGTAAAGCTTACGTTGTGTTAAACAATGATGGTCACCAGGTAACAGTTAAGGTACCATGCAAGATTCAGAAGGGGAATACTGAGCAATCTCAGACCAGTTAAGTCTAAGGTTTTAAAGATATGTAGAGAGGGAGGCTGTCATCTTCCCAAGAACTTAATCTGTTTTGCCCCACAGTTCAAGAGGCATTGTGAAACTCAAGGACTGGGGCTTTTGGGGCAGATAATGATTGTAACTTTGCCCTAAGATGACCAACTGAAAATAAAAAACTAATGCATACGGGTCCATCCATTTGAATAGTGCTATTAGTAAGGTTGCTGTTCCCGATGGTCCTGATATTCTCTACGTTTGGGCAAATCCAAATAGTCCGGAACCACCGATCAGTCTCCTCGCCTCTTTCCAAACACTTCCTCCGGTCACGTTGCGGCCCATCACCTTCGAGATTGACTTGCTGAAAGTATGAACCTCCAAATCCCTCAAAAGTACAATCTGTTCCCCAATGAAAATGAGCAGACGCCAGTAACACCTAATCTGGACAGCTGTAACTTGTAACTTGTACATTAATGGCCTAAAACTGGTCTAATACTTTGAATAATGTTGCATTCAGGCATTGAAATGTTGTTTTTCTTTATCGGCAGCTCTATAAATTATGTTTTTTCCTCTTCCTTTTTATTATCTTTCCCTATGCTCATGGCTTTTTCATTTAAGGCCAAGCAAAAGTGAAAACATGATCGTTCGACTTTTTGCCTGTCAATTAATACCGGGGGCCATTTTGCAGCAGTTGCCATCGCCGACAAATGAAAGCAGATGTTTGAATACATTTCAGCTTTAAAAACAAAACGCAAGGTCGTGAACTTGCGATGAAAAAAAACCAAAAAAGAACTTCATCTCTGAGCTCTGACAATCGGGATTAAACGAGCTGAAACGCTTTAGCACACACAGAAACAACTGGAGACCAATACATCATTAAATCTGACACTGCTAAGTGTGTTTACATGCTGTGTTTCACATTTCCAGCGTGTGCTGTAAATTATTTGATTTCGCCACAGAAGGCACAATTCTACATAAATATTTGCCAAGTAAGTTAAAAAAAAACAAAACAATGCTGCCCTTATTTGATCCCTAATACCTAGCAAATACACTCATAATCAAGTGTAACAGAGGTTAATAGAGTAGCTAGAGCAAGCAAAGTTAAAGTAATGTGTGTATGGAAGTCTATGAGTATGTGTATACACTGATATTTAGTATCTGACAGAAGCTGAATCGTGTACCAATTCTGTATTATTGACTCATTAACACAAGCAAAAAAAGCAGAAAGGCACGACTAACCTGTCCTTCGCCAACACTGTGCGTGTCAATGATGGTGACCACCCCGGGATTGTGGGGGCTACGTCGGCTCGCGCTGTGAGGCGTGCCCTCCTCGTCCGGGGTGCCTGCTGGTAGGGTGCCTGCCAGCTGGGTGACAACTTTACCCACCATTGTCAAACCCGTCTTTAAGGTCTGGGAGAAAAGAGAAAATGCTAATATTTGCGCTTGAAAACCAAACAACTTCTGCACTTAATGTGATAAACGGCGGGGTCCAAAAGTCTGAGACCGCTTGAAAGTCTTGAAGAAACCGGGTGAAAAATAGAAATAATCAGAGATACACAGAGATATATGTTAAATGAGAAGGAAATACATACTTAACCATAGTTCAGCACACCTGTGGCATTGCCTAACTTAACTCTGTTGTGAAAAACAGTTCAGATTCACTGAGCTGTACCCCTTCAATTTGTCCATATGTTCAGATGACACCATGGTAGATTTGATATAGTCATCACATGCTTGTTCAAGCGACCTGCCTGTTATAAATATGGCTGAACTTCAAGTGTCCAGCAGATCATTGCTGACTAAGTAGCGCTGTGACAGTGGGAAACAACCAAGTGGAAGCCTGTGGGGGTTTTGCTTACTCTGCTGGACAAAGGAGAATTACCAATTCACTGTTCATAGACTTTAGACACACTCTGGTTAGCATCTTTGCGGAGGAGGATGTACAGCGCAGCAGGATAGTGACCGCACACAACAACTCAAAGCATTGAAAGAACTACTTGAATACCGGAGAAGGCCGAGATGTTCCGATGGTACTTTCCTCCACGGTCACCTCACCTCAACCCAAGTTGACATTTAAGGGGGCACCTGAAGACTGAGAAAGCCAAACATTCTGTGGCATCGCAAGAAGCTCTTTTGAATATTGTCAAATCATGCTGGAGTTCAGATTTGGTACGAACTTGTGGAGTCCGTGGGAGCTTGAGGGCACGCTTTCATGAAAGCAAAAGGGGCATATTCGATTGTTAAGATGATATAGTCAAAGAAAAGATTAATATTATATCCAAAACAAATGAAAAATAGGACTATTTTGACCAGTCATCTCAGAGTTTTGAACGGCAATGCAGATTTGACTTTCTCACTTTGTTGGAAGCCTTTGTAAAGCAGTGGCAATGAGCTGCGAGTACATAAGTGAATGTGTGTCCAATACTGTGTGTGTGCACGTGCACCATGTTCACTTGATGCCTGCTGATAACTTGTAGTGCTGATGACTTGTAGCACTGTAGCCGCAGCAGGAGACACCCTTGTGCGTGTGTGTGTGTGTGAGGCTCCTCTGTGTCCGCTTAAGGCCCAGCCAGGGTGTCTGGCTCAAACACACCTCTGTGGCTCGATTGAGGGAAATGGATAGTGCTGCTTAAGTGGAGTCTATCTCACCTACTACACTGTCTTTGCCTAATGGAGTCCAAAGCGTGTGACTGTGTGTCTGTGTGTGTGTAAGCGCCAAAGGGGCCCCGGAGAGCCTAATCAGGCATTCAGACGAGGCGGCCCTGTCAATACAGCGTGGCGCCTTGCGTTTGTTGGGTCTGAGGATCACCCACTGTCTCTCTTTGCCACTTGGCCAGGCACACTAACAGTGTCTGCTGTCTGTGTGTGCGCGCGAGCGTGCCTGCATTTTGTGTTTGTGTGTGTGTAAAATGCCAGAAGAGCCATCAATTATTAAGTGAGGCGTTTGGCTCCTAATTGATCAACACTAATGTGTTTTCTAATCACTGCAGTTGTGGAGTTCTTAGTGGTAGTCCAAACAGGAGCTATTGATCTGCCAGGGGGGAGGGGGGAGGGGGGTCTGGAGGCAGATCATGTCTGATGGCTGACAAAAACACATGAACACTCACACACAAACACACATGCACGCACACACGGCTAAGGCATGATGTCGCCATCTAAACAAATTGCAACATAATTTATGTGCAAGGTCTTTTTCCAATCACACACCCGAGAGCAATAGGCAACAGGAACGACATGAAATAAAAATTACTGTAAGAAAGCAAATCTGGAACAGGGGTCCAGGCAGTCAGAGCTGTTGCCCTCTCCCTTTTATCTTTCTTATAAACAAAAGCCATTACACTTCAATGCTAACCCCCCTCTTTTTGTTTCCATGTCTCTGGACGTCAGCACTAAGAGCCAGCGTGTCGCGCCACAAGCCAGAAGGAGATACCTTGTCATCTATATTGAGATATATGGTCCTAAATGAGGTGGGGTGGGCACGTAGACTGTCTGTCTGTATATAAAAAAACCCCAGTGCCGATGTCCACCCCTTACCAGGCTGCTAACCTGTTAGCAACGCACTGCTCTTTTTGATGTATACCATCATTAGCCTGCTAATGAGTCTTCTCTCACACTAGCTGTTCGCACTTATTAAGTGCAGGAGAAGGGACAGACTTGCTCTTTGTAAATCAATTAGCATCTCCGACCAAATGGAGAAGACTAGAACCATATGAGGAGCTCGCTAGTTAGCCCGTGTGGGTAAGCGGCTAAATCTGACCAGGAATTAATTTCACCTGGTATCAAAGGGGGCTGCTGGCTGTTAGTCAGCCATCTTAGAGTTGCCCCCGTGGAGAGGAGTGAAACAAGACCAGTGAGGAGAAACAGTACATTACAGTGGGAAAAAACAGATAGGCAGGTTGATGAAGTGTCTCATAAGCTCGGCCCCGGTGAGCCAGGCAGCCCAGGTGGATCCAATGTCAGCACATTTACAGATGGTGTAGGCAGAGCTCGAGGTACTGTGCTATCTGCTTTATCTGAGCAGAGGTTCAAATCGGACCAAAGGGCTTTCGTGTAAACTGTAGCCGGTCTGGACATTTTGTTTTTTTTAAAGCAAACTAGTTCGGAGTCACTCCTTCTGCTGCGAGACAATGAGGAAACAGTTTTATTTTTAAAAAAAAAAAAGAATATTAGGTATAAGGTTTTGTCTACAAACATTTGTACCTATCGCCATGTTTTGTATTTAAGGTTGTAATGCATTCAGCGTCAGTGTGTTTTATTCTAAATTTATAATTGTTCTGTTATTCAGTAAAAAAAAAAAAAATCCAAATTAAAACAGACGTTTTGAAAGTAGGCAATGATAACATTGATATGTGCCAAACTGTGACCACAAAAACACTCCAAATAGAACCCTAAAAAAACATTTAAAAGAAAAAAAAAAATACATTTTTATATGTATATTTATTTTTTATCTGAAAAAGCCAAAAAATATGTGTTAAAAAAAAAAAAAAATTAAGTTTGTTTGATGTCTAAACGATCACACCAAATCATAGGCAAATAGCTGAATGTACTGCCACTTACTTTGGCTGCGTTGATTACTGTGGCCGTATAGGACTGTGCATTGTCGCCGCAAGCTCCTCCGCGAGACTGGTGACATCTGATCAACTGAGGAAACACGGAGATTTATAGATGAATACAAGGCGCTGGAGTGAAAGTCTACAGAAGATGTATGAAAAAACTGTGAGGAAATTAAGTTCAGACATCTAAAAGCCTCCCCCTCTCCACTCTTTGGAGGAAATTGGTTTTGCTTTCAAAGAACCATTACACAAACTAACGGCCAGTCTGCACTGATTTGATTTCAAATACAATTTCACTTGAATGGCTCTGTCCCAGTATTACTCTTACTGCTCAAAAACTAGATTTTGTCATTTCTGGAAATCCTTAGGCAGTCACACAAACAGTGGCCCCATCTGTCAATTACATGAGTGGGCCAGCACCAAAACACTACTGTGCATTAAATGTATTGCAGGGTCCGCAATAGAACATTCTGGCTTTTGTAAATACTTAACAATCCCATTAAACAGAAGAGAACAGAAAACTCTTGTGCATCTGTTGATTTTCAAAATGTTATCATCTCTTGTGGACTCTTCTTGGAATGAGTTGTTTATCCAGACAGATTAAAGAGGGAGGAAATAGATAAAATGCATTTTTGGATTGTAAATATGTCGCTTTTCTGATAAGCCACTACTGCAATGGATGAGTTTATGTGTGTGTGTGTGTGTGCGTGTGTGCAGACTACCTTGTTCTCAGCGTAGGCCAACCAGCGGCTTCCCAGAGCTATTGGATTTAGGCTGGGGCCGGGGCAGGGGTAGCAGCCTAAAGAGACACAAAGATGGTCATACTAACAGGGGCACAGATAATTGATTATAATTACTTCAGAAACATTCATAGACATTTTAGTAAATAGCCTAATGTTGAAGAGTTTGCAAGAAAACAGGGACACATATGCAGGGATTTTCATAAGCCTCCTCCCTGAAGATTGTCTGTAACTATCTTAAACCATTAATGTGTTTGTGGGGAGTCTCTTGTTTGGGAAGATAAATGGGAGTCTAATGAGGGTGACGTGTCTGTATGCTTGTGTGTGTGTGCGCACAGTATGACCTAATGGAGACTGTGGTACCCAATAAATTGAGGATGGCTCCTCTGCTGATTGACCAACACAATAATCCCTGTGGGGACACGCACGTACACACATTTACACGCAAACACGACCAAGTGTACTGTCAGCAGAAATAAAAATAGCAACCAATAGTCCTAAATGACAAAAACAAAGCTGTGCCTTCACAAACAGATAAATGCCTCGGACATTATAGAAACATTTTTTTTTTTCCCTCTTCCCCCTCAAACAGATGTGGAAGTAAACAAAACCGTGGATTGCTATGACTAACGCAAACTATAGGAGAGTCTATCACTTCTGCCGCAGGAGACAACCGACCCAAAACAGGCTAACGTGTGCTTGTAAACAGACCGGGGATGAGATTGATATTGTCATAAATATCTTTAAATGGAAGCAGATACAGACAGTGACAGTCGGCCTGTTTCCAGTGTGCATAAACATACAGGCAACAAAATGTTGATCCAGTAATGATCACACCCGCTGTGTGGGAGAACACAGGGACCTTCTCTCTCTCTCTCTCTCTCTCTCACTCACTCACTCACACTCACACACACACACACACACACACACACACACACACACACACACACTGAGCTAATGTACGTGTGTGGAGGTGTGGGGGAAATGGCTTTCTGACAATAATTTAGTGCTTGGGGAGCAGATGAGGTGGAGACGGTAATTTAGTGTGCTGTGTTGGGGAAGGGGCTGGTGGGGTTGAGGTAAGCCACAAGGGCTGCTGGTAACGCCAAAGAAGGCTTTTGTGCCTCTCCAAGGCCGAGGGGAGCCCAGGCGGTGAGATAACATGTGTTTGACATCCTGGGTGGAGAGAAGTGGGCTAGGCCGGGCAGGGAGGGGGAAACAGGCCTGATAGGCTAAATCAAAGAAAAGAAAGCAGGGGTCAGGCTTTTGAAGCTCGAACTCAGAAAGACCTTGGAGAACATGGTAATAGTTGGTCCTTTATTATCTGATATTCCACATATTTATATTTTTCATGCACTAAAGTAAGAAATGAATCCAAACTCCTGATGGTGCGAAATGTGCCGCTGCTATTTCAGCTACTCCACAAGAACAATTACGTGCACCAGTAATAGTAACTGCCTTAATATCAAACTGTAATCTGTAAATCAAGGTCCCAGTCCTTTCAGCCAAGATGCACTGGGTAATCCACATGCAAAACAGTATGTGTCACTACTGACAGACCAAACAGAGCAAAACAAGCTCACACAGTAAGCAAGCAAGTTAACAGATCTTCCTGAACAACTGCTGTCGGTTGTAGCTCACTGTCCTGCTGTGAACTTCTACAAACAAGACCTATTTATGTGATCAATAAATCGATTTTCCAAGCATCTCAGTTGATCTGCAGGTCTAAAATCACACAGCAAAGACGCTTTGTATGAATTAATGGATAATGGGGACGCCAAGACCATCTGAGGCTCTTTTCCTCATCATGGACACATCAAAGGGTATTGTCCTGCTTATAACATGATAACTTGCCAAAGAAAGACCATTTATACTTCCATAGGCTTTGCAATCTTAGTAAACAGCTTGTCAAAAGCGCTAACTGAGTTTCCCTGGTAACACCTAAGGGTTTGACATGACTGCTGACATGGCATGACAGAGCCATCAAATTCTGCATTTTGTGACAGTTTGAAATGTTGCAAAGAGTAGTGAAACAAGGACCGGCAGCCACAGTGAGCTTTAAGTTGCGGGCGACAGTCTGCACACCCCCAACTAATCAGGGAGGTGCAACTCCTCCTTCACTGTGTCCTGCTGTTCTCAAACTCATGCCATGTGCAGTATAAAATCAGATCGTTGCTGCTCACAGAATGAAGGGTACAGGCAAATAATTAGGGGAAATTACACAGATACATACACAGATCAGTAAACGTGCTGCTAAATCTGTAAATGCGTAAATAGATATTAATAGCTGAAAAGCAAGTATTTTGTTTGAAGATCTGGAAATACAGACAACATTGCGAGGCACCTCTCATTTGACGGTCTTTTTAAAAATGACCTTTGCTACACTTATTTGGAGATGTCCACACACATTTGCAGAGCTCCACATGCTTTACAGATTTGTTTACGCATTTACAGATCTATGTACGCACTTACAGAATTGTCTACATTTGACTAATTGTAAATAGTTTTGCCACAATAATAATGGTGTGTTTTCTGCCCCCACAACTTCTTGTGTGAATATTGCATAATCTAACTGCCATAAAGCCTCACACAGGAAAAGTATACATTTATGAATCAATATTTAATCTTTCAATGAAAAAAAACCCAAGCTCTGCTTAGTAAGTATTCATCCATTGTCAGGGATTAATAGACACACCCAGCCAATTAGAATTCAGTATTCACTCAGACCATTGAATAATTATTGTTATTACTATGCACTAATATACAACCAGCAATCATGGACAACCTTTTTACTTCACAGTAAGTACCAAGCATTGTGAGTGGTTTTTCTCCAAAAAGCTAGGCTGCGGAATCAAGATTGGTCCCTACTCACAGTACACACCACTTGAATGCAAAGCAAGAACATAAACATGGAACAAGCCTTAAGTGCTCATAAAAAACATGACATCTACAACATCACTTCCCTGGAGATGAAATGGACATACAATAGTAGAATTGCTCATCCAAAGCAGAACAGCACACACAACAGGACCCTCTGTTTACTGCTTTTATGGCCCAAACAGACCAAACAACGTTATGAAGAGGAGGCCCCTGCATTCAGAAACGATTAATAACTATTGAGCATGTTTGGTTTCCTGTAGCCCAGACACTGATAGGGAAGGCAGGCAGACAAAGAGGAGACACATTAAAGCCAGCCAGTAAGGTCAGTTTACTCCAGTCAATGACTTAAGTGGACAGCAATGACCATGAAATACAGTCTGGCCTTTCTTTCACAGCCTCCTTGAGTAGACATGGCAGGTACAGCCAGGAAGATGCAAGAGCTGTGTTGTAAACAGTTTCCTGTGTTAAGCTTCAAATGGAGGGCCTCACATTGTGCTTTGATAAAAGCAGTTTGGTCAATGCAAAGCTTGCAAGTATTGCACTACAAGCAGGACTTAGTGGCTGGCTGCAGTATAATCAAAGATCTGCTTTGTGTTTAGTTGGCTTCTGTGATGTCAGAATGACAGAGTCGCTGATTGTGTTTGGCAATGTTAGTGTTGATGTGTCTTACATCTTACAAAACTGGTGCCGTTTGTTTGCGCTTCTGCATATTATACAGAACACTTGGGTTTGGCCCAGCATTTTATAAATATACATTTCCATTGGTAGCAATCTCCATAAAATCTCACGTTTTAGAAATCCAAATTACAGTTGATCCTTATCTGTAACGTAATGAATCCCCTTCCTTTACCTCAGTCAGAAAAGAGTCAGAAACTAAAATCCATAAGGCACAATGGAAAAATGACTCTATATGTTAGTTAAAATTCACGTTACAGTTTCTTACTTGTAACAAAGAACTTCTTCGTGAAGGTGCAGCTGTCAAACGCAGCAATCTTCTCTTGAAGGCTCACAGCAAGAATACTTGAAAAGAGAAAATTGCATATTAATAGGGTGAATATAAACATAAAACATAGACACCTGAGTTTCTTTTTTACATTAGTTGGTTCATTCGACTTACTGTTTGTTGCAGTGGAGATCATAGATGGGTGTCTTGAACTGAATCGATTTAACCATTTCCCCGGTCCGTAGAGAATACAGGTCAGCGCAACAGTATGGAGGGCTTGTCCTGAAAAGAGTTACAGAAGGGCTTAATGTAAACATACTTTAATAACTCAAAAATGTACATTTACTGTTAACATTGTTTAAAGCCACTTAAAATGTAAATGTAGTTATGAAAAGCAGATTTTTTAAGCAAATTATGTGGGACACATTTGTTGCACTAAATAAAATAGGGGAAAAAAAAAATATATATATATATATCCAGATACCTTAAGGATCCAGTAACATTATACTTGAGACCTAGCCAGACTGATGTAACATTTGGGGAACCACTTTGCCCAATGGGACAAATGTAGCCCTCACATGTGATTCTTCTAAAAAAAATGTTCTTACTGTTCTGAAAAATTTGGCAGTTATTAAATGTTCATTGCAGCTCCCTCAAGAAGTCTTTTTCCACTACTTGCCTACCTATCCTAGGGTCCACATAATGAATGGGAGTAAAGCGAAGAGCAAAAGGGGGAAACGCTTCGTCATGCAACACATTTACAAGAAGCCTTTCTATCAACACAGCAAAGAAGTGGGTTCCATGAGCGAGCCTATCCAACAGCAGGCAGTGGCTGCTGGTAAAGGAAAATTTAGACATAAATCTTAATCAAGCAAGATCCCTCCCCCTCCCAAACCACCACCACCCATCCCCTGTGCCTCTTCCCTCTCTCTGAAAGTAAAGCTTCTGCCGGCCCTCTATTCCCTGTCACCGTTTGCCGTCTGGGCTGAGTATACAGGGGTGAAATGTGGTGTTAGTTTTGTTTCTTGAGCCACAGGACTAAGTGCTTTCAACAGTCTATTTAGTTTGCTTGTGCATTCTGAGTGGAGTTACATGCTCCATCAATCTCAGCATAGACAGTTTTTGGACATACACGAGGCATTTGCTGGGTCTTGTAATTACAAGAAAGGTCAAAGTTAGCTTAACTGCACTGATTAATCAAATGTTGCAATACTTAAAACTGACTTAATAATTATTTAAATTTCCATTGTAAAACAACACCAACATTGACTAAGATTACATTGTCAGAGCAAGGTTACAGAGGAAGGTTAGGCTGATTTGACAACTTGATCAGTGAGGGAACTTCTTTCAGACTCGAGCCAGATCAAGAGACAAGAATCAAATAACAGTTTTAAGCAGTTGACACCTATTGCCAAGTTACAAAGGGAAATCTGGACATTATTCAAATAATGAGCTCATAATGGGAAGCCTTTAATCCATTACAAGACACAGATGACCTCAGTAATGTTGAATATTCCTGCAACACACCACGTTCCACTGACCAACTCTACTTCTCTTTATGGCGGAAAGAAATCTGCTTCCCTAATTCATAACTCTGACACATGCACAGACTGGGTGAAGCACCCAAGGCAAACGGTTAAGAAAATGAAACATTTTACGATATACATCAGAGCATAAGAGAACAGCAAAGGCATCTTAAACTGACGACAAAGAAGCCCTTAGATACGGAAAAGAAAAGGAAACCAGCATCATCATGTGACACCAAGTAAGGTGTTGCTGTATGGCTTAGTTCACGTGAAAAATTATGCATCAGAACAAGATAAAACAAGAGTCTACAGACACGCTAGAATTCTTAGGAGGATGTATATTGGAACAGTGGTGGTTTGAGCTAAATGCTAATATTATTTTCACAATGATTAATAATGACAACATGCTAATCACACTGATAAGAACATAGAGGTTGCGTTTTTGATACATTGGTTTTTTTTTCAGTCTGAACGCAGTCCAAGTGTTCCAGTGGAGGAAGCTCTTAATGGGCTTGATGATAGAGCAACCGACCCGTCTTTGCAGCTCCTGCTTTCCCTCCATTTCACCCCTCACCTCTTCCACCCTTGTTTCCATAGTATTTGGACGTGGTCTTTGTGTATTTGTGCAGTGTTTGCCATGCCTTACAAGCATTAAGCTTTTCTTTCAACATGACAGCAAATGCCAAACAGTGTTTAGTTTACATGCAAACTGGAGCTTGGTGAAGTCGTGCTTCATGCCTCAGTCGAGAAGTTGGAAGAGTCTGAACTACAAATGGTACAAAGTATTTTAAGAGGACGCTTCTGAGTAGAGTAGAGTCGGAAAACCAGGTTCTGCGAACGACACAAGGAGCACAGGCTTGGCCAAGATTTTACAATCTTTTCTGCCCTGTCCCAAAAATTGCCACAACCAAGACATGAACTGGTGCTGAGCGCTGAGAACATAAACTTCTGTACTATACTTTTAAGATTGCGGAGGAGGCTTAAATGCTCTCTTTCAACTACTGCACAGCAGAGAATGTAAATAAAACAAATCTATATCAGTCTTAACATCTGTCCATTTCTTTTCAGTAGTAGAACAGTCTCAAGACCCTACCTGCAATTTATGTGAAGACCAGGTGTATGATTAGCATGTCCAGGTGTTTTAATGCCATCTAGTATCTTAATCATGTACAAAAACCACAATAGGCCATAATGGCAGTGTATGGTACATTTATTACACAGTGGTGTTGATACAGTGTGAAATGAAGAAAGAATGTAACCCTAAGAGCATAAGGATACTGTATATGTTGATCTGTAGGTAACAGCTGATCATAATGAGCCTTTAGTATCCACCTACAATAATTTGATTTAACACAATTCTATGAAACACCGTCTGTAACCTCTGTAAACTGCATGCAAAAAGAATCTGCTACTCTGAGCCCCGATTGCGAGCTGCAGCCAACATGGTGGGCACATAGCGTCAGACAGGATTCAGTCATAATGCAATCGCCAAGCACCGCTAACACACGCACAAAATAATTAACATCAAGGGGGTACTTTGACACGCAATTCATTTTTCTTTGTGGAGACAAAGGCAGGAACACACGCCCAGAGATGCACGATGAAATAAATGCAGCCGCAATATCCAACGACCATCCTGGTGACTGATACGTGAGAAAAACCCGCTGGGCGTGTGTGTGCAAACATATTTGCACTCACAAGCAGACACTGAGTATAGATACAAACTATTGTTGCTATAATATGTTTCCCAAGCAAGCGGCCGGACAGTAGCAGTGGTAAGCCTTCAGATCTCTGAAGGCTTTACAACATGGTCACTGAATGACAACATTTTCCCAAGACTGCATGTGTACTTTGTGTGAGTATGTGTGTGTGTGTGTGTGAGAGAGACAGAGACACTGCTTGTGTGTTATTACAAGTGTGTGCCTCCCTCCAGTCCCAGTGAATGCTTCCTGGTGAAGATAAAAGGGGTGTCACAGAAGTTTTGAGCAATCCCTGATTCATTTTTCTATCCTGATGGTCCTGAATGTCTCGATCAACATTTCAAAGGTCCTCACTCTGTGAGCACGGCTACCATAACCAATCAAGAATACAGGAATTAAGATAAATACAAAAATTTCACCCGACGATAATTTACTTTCAGGCGGCTGCATCATCGATTTCAGCATTATCAGAGTCCAATCAATCCAATTCAAAGCTCTATCTCGAAAAATGGGCCTCTGGAATTGATTCAAAGGGACAATGATAACCCGCTATTATAGAATCAAAATGGCACAGGGTTCAATTGTTTTGCTTTTGCAGTATTTTAACAAATGACCCACTTCTAATGGAAGCAATGCAGGGTCAGATGTAATAAGATTTCCTGATGCCGGGGACGTTCGAGCGTAGGTTGAAAGCAAGGCTAAATCACAATTATCATTATGGATCATGGCGGGATGTCAGTCCTTGCACATGTTAAGGTGACGCCGAGCACCATTCCCCAGCTCAGTAACAGGCCTATTATGATGGCCCTATTAGATCAATGTGTCAATTACTATTACTCAAACTGGCCCTTGGGTCTGAAAGGATACAAAATGAGGGAGATGGAGGAAAGGAGGCTTGGCTCATTTACTTCCTTTGATAGGACAAGAAGCTACTTCAGAAATTAAGGAGAAAATAGAGTGGCCCTGCTAAATACAGAACACACAAAATGTGAGACAATGATAAAGCATGAGTAGGTTGGTAATTAATTCTAGGTCAGATGCTAATTCTTGCTTACTCATTCTAAAATTCTTAGATTAGATCATTTATACTTTAGGCCTAGGTCAATAGCAGCCACTTTGTATAAAAAAAGAAAAATTTATTTGAGAAGTTTTTCTTTAGAGACACAACACTAAGTCACTTTCGCATGTCTATAAGGCTGTAGCTAGCACGGAGATGTGTACCATCTTCGTTATTCGTTAACAGACAAAAAGCACATTTGGTGTGAATTCATGGAGTACAAGTAAAGTTATTTGGTTGAATAAATGAGCATTTTTATCTGCTTGTGATTTCATGGCAATCCATCTATAACTGAGCCAGCTGAAGTGCTGAAGCATTTGAAACCTTGCCCTTGACCTAAACTGTGAACCAACCAGTTATCAGCTTGCCTTACGTGGAGCCCTCCTGCTTGTGAAACCAAAAAAAATTATATGAAATACCAAGCTTTACTCTAGGCACAACTTTCGCTTTTCTTTCGCCCAAACGATTAGACTTGAAAATGGCCATGGCCCCCACAGTCCAAAATTACATTTTTCAAATTTTTCAATTGTTATGCTGTACAGCAAGGAGAGGGTACACCTGCTAAATCCATCTCCCCTTGGATTGGCCCTACAGTAAACTCTGGTTGCTTGGGTGATTTTTCTACTTTTCTGCTGCCCTGCCACTGGGCTGCACTTTGCCAGATTTGAAAACCTCCTAACAACACAATGTTTAATGTGACTTTTACAACCATGTGTGAGTCTTACTTTTAGATATGCAACTGTTTACAGTGGTCATTACAGACCATTATGGATGGCGCGTGTCTTATTATTGCGCCATTATCGTCAATCTAGTTTGTGTACTTGATGAAACATGTTGACATCTGTTATTTTAATTTTCACATCAATGCTGCACTTATTCCATGAGCACTTTCCCTTTGGCTGAGAGAATCTGCACACATCTTTTTATGAACCTGAACTAAACCAAGGGATCAAAACCACAAAATTTCATGTGGCTGTGGAAAGCATAGATGGAAGCCTGAGGAGGAATTAAAAAGCAGGCAAATAAATTCATTTACAAGGAAGGGACGTCACCACATTTCCGACTGGTGCAAAGTTTTACAAGCTCTCCAAATACGAACGACAATTACATGCTGTGGAAATGCTAAACAAATACAACCTTGGTTTGGGAAGTCAAGACCGGCTCTGCTGAAAGAGGGAACTCTAGTGCTCCAGCTGAAGACTGCTGAAATTCTGTGGAAAACCATTTCCACTGGGGTTCAATTGATAGGGCCTTTTTGAATGCTGAAACCAGAAATCTGAGCTCAACATTGCCAATATTCAACAGTGATGCCAACATTCTTTGAGAACTCGAAGTTCTCCTCAGAATTTTATCACTGGCAGGACGAAAAAAAGCCTCTGCAAAAGCTTTTAGACAATGGGACACAAAATTTTCCACTGCAACAAAAAAATCAAATACTTCACATTCAAAGTTGAGCTCGGACATTGGAGACAGAAACGGACCACGCAATCTCACTTTAGCGTCCACTTCATTCATACCAAACAGACTTTATAAGATTGAGTTGTCACAGATTTACATACTACTAAAATTTCCATGTTTCGTAGCACTTGAAAGACCTTTAATCCATGTGCGCACAGACAATCACATCCCCATCTATGATTCCATAAAAACTGCACTGCCACATTCTTCCCCTAGTCTTGTTTTGTTTTTCACTCCCACTCCTCTCATTCTCAGCTCAAACCCAGCCCTCCCATGCTCAACAAACGCTGGCCACATCAGAGCCTGCTGGGGGCCTGGAGGGAGACACAGTGATTCCGGCAAGCTGCAGGCATTAGTAGGAAAGTAATTAGGGTAAAAAGTTCAACCACAGCTCAATGTCTGCAGAGCTGCCAGAAATACATTTCCTTCACTGTTTAATGCTGCACAACCGGTGTAACGGCCAGCATTTTGGTGTTTGTGTGTGTGTGTTTGTGCAGACTGTTGCTAATTCTTAGTGTTTATGCGTTGAGGGAAAACAGTGTAGTCAAAGATTTTGACTAGACTTTTGACATTGTAAACAAAACCATTACATTTGACTGCAATTCTACAGAAAGTAAGATAACAGTAAAGAAATAACCACAATTGTCTTAGTACTTTAGGAACTAACCAACAACAAAGAGTAAAATACCAAAAAAAAAATTTAAAAGAAATTCAGCATGAGAATTTATGTATATGCAGTCCATAAATCCAGCTTATTCCTTCTTCCTTTGACAGCATGAAGTGTGCATTAATATTCATTACCAAAACCATAGCTTGCATTAGATCCAATTTTAGCCATTTTACTCCTGTGTGCCAATTTTCTGTCCAAGTTAAGTGGAAGCACTTGACACAAGAAACATCTGGTCATGGAGGGTTTCTTTCTTTTACTTTGACATCTAAAAGCTGTGTGTAGAGATGTGACAAGTTAACTTTGCATTTTTGTATCTACTTGTGCATAAAGATACGAGCTTGAGGATAGCTTTTAGGAGGATACAACATTTATGTGTTACAATGTGAACTGCTTTATGATTATTTCATTGGGTGCCAGGAATTCTGGCTCCTAGAATTCACTTTCCAGCCTTTACAAATTATTCCCCAACCACTGGAGGTTCAACACACTATAACTAGCTTTACCCACCCACCCACCTATTAGCATCTTCTTCGTCTGCTAAAAATCAAATGAAAAGCTGAAATTTCAGCTTTACACCAAACTCATTCTGTAACCAAAACAGATAAGCAAAACTCTTTTCTTGTCAGTTGAGCGCCATGAGACATGAGAAGTCAGACTTGTTAATTACCAGTTGAAATCTATTGGGAAAAAAAAGCCTAACAACTCCACAACTGTAAAGGTTTTTCGTAACATGAGACTTTGAGTCATATAGTCTTCTCTGAGTGGATGCTCTAAGGGGACTACAGAAAAATGAATACATAATAAAATTACTCCATGATTACCACTATACATGGAAATTATGTTACAAACTTTATGTGTATCTTAGGTGTAAATCTGAAATTTGTTTTCTTGACATTTCTATTCCAATTCACCTTTCATCTACTCCTCCTGATAGCCTATGTCTACCTACCAGTGGAAAAAGATGATCTCTGTAAAGTAACCAAATGATTGTCTGTGACAGACTCAAATTATCATCGTTTCACAGCTATATTATCCCTGTGCCGTATAGAGATGGAAGGGTATCAGTGCAATTGTTAGTGCTTTCTTTTGCATTCCACAAAAGACAAAACAAGACAAAATAAGAGTATGCAGCCATGCCAACACCTCAGTGAAGCTGCAGATAGGCAAAGCATGAGCAGGCTAACAGGCTGACAATCACATTGTTCATGTTAACCATGTTCACACTTTAGTTTAGCAGGTCAGCTCACTAACAGTTTCTAATTTCCACTAAACAGTAAGTAGAGAGGTTGATGGAAATGTCTCTTTTTTCTGGTATTTGGTCACCAAGGTATTGGACAAATGATGGTGCTGGAAAAGTGATTATTAGAATTTGAGATGAACCTCAATATCTGTGCTACATTTATGGCAATTCAAAAAACATTAAAAGATGTCCAATTGGTGGTGGTGTTGGGTCGGGGATGGTGGTGGTGTTGGATCAGGGATGGCTCAGTCACTTGACATTTTGGGGACCATAATTGTTTTTACAAGTTTGTTTGCCAATCCATTCAGTAGATGCAGATTTCTTGAGTAATAAGTTAAAAAGGTGGCTTGCAGGTGGAGCTTAAACAAAAAGTTAGAGGATTACCAAAGTCTCCAAAGCCAGTGTACAAATAGTGGCACTAGAGAAAAGGTAATGAAACAAATAGTCAGTGGAAATCATCTTCTGGGTATTCTTCAGCCAGTGACAAAGTGATGGACCGACTGAAAGCCACTGCCGTCCCCAGGGCCACGCAGCTAATGTGGCAAGAAATCGAATTGCCACCAATAAATATCCCTGCCTGAACACCACCTCCAAACAGGTTACGTCACCTCTGGAGCTCTATGACATTTTAGTGGAAACGGGAGTCATCTTAGTTAACAATAAATGGTTTTACTCCTAAAATGCACCAAATGATTACTGGCCATTTAAGACTTGAGGCTTACTTTGAGAGGCTACATAAATATGGAGACAACAGTGTTACTTAACCACGTCAATGCCCCTTATGTTCGTCCAACATCTGAAGAAAATTACGTCGGTACTGCTATATATGTACATAGTTTAATGTAAAGCAAAAGCAAAAGTTTAAACACTAGTAAAATAAAATATTAATTGCTTTGGCCACAAAGGTCTGGTTTAGGGAACAGGGTTGTGGTAAAGGTTTGAAAAGTCATTACTAATCATTCAGCCTGTCGGGTGTGTTTATATGCACCACTTCCAGTACTACTGAGTTTAATCTGACTTCGTATTTGAAGGGGGAAAACTGGCGAGGCAGAACACATTTTCGACAGACATAAAACAGACATGCAAGTCAAAATAAACGCTCTGGAGTGAAGTCTGAGCCCTGAAGCTCTGCCTTTGCACAAGTGTGTATGTATGTGTGCGCGTGTGGGGCAATGAAAAAGGGGAAGTGGAAGACCAGATTACAGCCAGTCCCATTTCCACGCAGGGGCATGACAAAAGGGTCCAGGGAACGATTTCATTAAAACCATTTTTCAGTGGAGAACATGACAATTTTGCCCACAAATTGAAGACAAACTTTGGAAACTGGGAAAGAAAAGATCACTAGTGTCTGCGGATTCCGCTCTGGTATGGTGTCCTCTCTGAACATTGACATCATCATGGACACATAATCAACACAACCTCACATCAAACTATGATGACAGTAAAAGTAAAAAACCAAACGTAGTAATACACAGTACACACAGGGTCTCATCTTCCCATCACACACAGTAGGCTTGGATAGCACGGGTGCGTGTGTCCATGGGTGGTCATAATGTGACAGTGAAGAACACCATAACCTCATGGTGGATAAAAAGCATCACTTCTCTAAATCCCCTTAATCTGGGGCCTCGTTTTATACAAATGCTCGATGATTTCCATTTAATACACTTTAGAAGACGGATACATCCGGTCCACAGAGCAAAACCTGTCATGAAAATGCACTGAAACACAAGGGCTTAGTGCCACAATGGGGTTTGGCCATCAAAAGTGTTTGTGTGTGTTTGTGCGTGTGTGTGAGTGAGCCTAGTGGAATTTCTTGCTTGCAACTATGTAATTAAAACCTGCGTTATTTCCAGTAGGATTCGAAGCAGATCTCAATAGAATTTTTTCACACTTCTGAAATTACGTTTGCTGCACATTTGGCTTTTATTTTGCCCAGTCATTCGCATGACATTTACAGCCAGTGTGAGTGGGTGGGTGGAGCTACTCAAATGATCATACGCAGAGCAAAGTGTAGCACTGTGACATTTAAAAACACACCAACAGATGCCAATTTTGTAAGCAAGGTACAAAATAGTCGTGCTAGAGTAGAATTCTTATGGATACGGTCAGTGTTATACCTCTTATAAATGGAAAAACAAGAGATGGACAAGGTCTGAAGCTCTTTGTATACTGGGATACAATGTGGTGCCATGCCAAAGTGTGTTAAAGACCCGCCAGACCACCATGTTAGCATCACGTGTGGCGTCACACTAGTTTAGGCACCAAAACTACCTGGCAAGAAAAAGGAAAAGATCATGGTTTCAGTTAAAATAACCCCTTTTAAAGCAATCAGTCTAACAAAACACTGACTACTAGTTTCACACCAGAAAGAACCCAGGTCTCCAATGTGGAAGTCCTATGTTTGAGCCTATCCAAGCTCACCTTCCTACACAGCCTTTTGTTGCTACATTTAAATGGCATTCACACATTCAGAGTGTCCTGAAGAGTTGCTGGTCTTGAGATGTCTCTTTTTGTACATGTGGACTGGATTGAATTTGTAACTGTTTTGGGCTTCTGGGGAAAACAAAACAGACCTCATGGATGAATTGAAACCTGGGTCTGTCTATTTACTGGCACATTTCATCACTTGATACTGATACTGTCATCTTGATTCCAATTCTTGAGATCTGTATTGTCTAATCGAAATAGTTTAATTAGATTAGAATTAATTTGAGGACTCTTGGACTAAATATTGACAAGGCTAAACTATGAACTATAAAAATGACTAATGACTGTGACTAAAACTACCAATAGTTTTCACATAAAGGCTAAAACTAAATCTAAAACCGTTGACAAAACAAACGCTGAGTGAGGCAAATAGTGTAACTAACATGCTGATATGCTATCCTCTCACAGATCATCTGCTCCTGGAATTGACTGTTGTTACTAACCAAGCTTGCCAATATTTGAGCTGGAGTTTTTTTGTTGTTTTTTTTTAAATGTACTGTATACAAGTATAATATTTTGGGTCAACTGTCATGACAACATTATGGCAACCAAGTGAAAATTCAATTTATAGAAGTTCAGTAATACAGTACAATAGATGAATCACAATAACACTAAATGTTATAAGTAGATCTACAACCGTAAAAAGCTGTTAAAGCAAAAATGATCTTCGAAGAAAGGAAGAATTCAAGTTGACTCAGGCTAACTGCTGTTACAATGCACATTTACTGATTCTGTTTTATTCTCCATGTTTTGTATTTTGTCTTCTGACTTATGACGTACAGACTTTGATCAATGGTACCAAAAGGAAAGACAAAAATATGAGTTGGAATTAGGGCTGCAAATGACTCTTCTTATTATCACCATCAATTAAGTATATTTAATTCTTTGCTTCATAAATGACTTAAAACATGAATTGATTGTTTAACAAAAAGTTTCTGATTCATTTGCTGGTGTTCCACGACTTGAGTAACTGACTCATCACTTAAGCTATAAAGCGAACAAACTCATTTCAATAGATTTACAGTGTGCACGGGGACAAAAGAAGCAAAGTCAAAGATTTCTGTGAGAGATGGCTCACTCCAGTCCAACATTAACACGAGACATTTTAAAACTGGACTCTAACATATTTTTTAAAGACTAAAACATAACCTCTACATAAAATACTCCATGTGCTGCCTGTTTATGGGCGTAAGTGAACACAAGATTCTTGCTTTGTAATATCTTTCCTGCTTGTGTCAGACACACACATGTTTGCAGAGAAACAAATGTGCTGGAGAAACAATGGGATCTGTATAAATCGAAATGCATGTGTTGTCAGATCAACATCACAGACTTCATAGCTCCCCGTGAATAAGTGTTTATGGCAGAGCGTTAAGTAACACGTTTCTGATTTCCTTTGAAAAAAACAGTGGCCATAATATCTGCTGAGAATATTTATCTGTATTAACCAGAAACCCAAAATAGCACTTCCAGTAGTGATCTGTGCAGTGAAAGAGGTCTATATTGGTTAAAAGAAAAAAGGACCACATCCTCTCAGCATCTGGAGATGTTGTGAGGGGGTAGCTGGAGGTTGGAAATGTCACTGACAATTCCCAAATTCTGGAGAACAAAGCACGCTTATTCATCACTGAACTTTTGCCGAAGAAGTATGTGCACTCAAACACCCACAAACACTTAAGTTGCCTCCGTCTCAGCTATGAAATTTACATTCATTCAGAGAGAGCAGCCTTAAGTTGCAGAATTTTAATACCTGGTGATGTAATTAAAACGAATGAAAGCAATAACAACAGCGAGTAGAGGAAGGAAACACAAATCCTTTCCAGAAATGTGAGCAGACATACCAAGGTCTGCAATGGCACCAGCATTCTTTACTAATTCCTAAAGCCCACTGGCACTGGAGCACAGAGTGAAAGGGACGCATATGTAGCTTTACTGTCAAGAAAATCACTGGATCCATACATTGTTTGGACTTAACGCATAATCCTTTCCATTGATAAAATTATGTTGAGTGTGCCTGGCTGGAAATCCACAAGTACAGGGCTTCAGCACACATGCTTTTTCCCTTCTCTGGTTTTCCTTTAATTTGCAAATCTTGTAATCTAAGCCTAGAGCTGACTGAACCAACTTCTAAACCAGCGCTGCTGTAGCGGCCAAGGCTCCAATCTGTTTTCCATTTAAGTGTCAAGACGGCATCCTTTTTGGTGGTTAACAAAATCTGTTATTTCAAAATGATTATATGCTAAAAATTGTGTGAGGACCTTAGTAAGTTTATGAACAGGCCCAATGGAAAGTACTGCGCCGCACCCGGAAGCCTTTTTCCTTCTCGTCTTTGACCAGAGTGTTATTTACCAAGCACTTCTGTAGAGGGAAGAACCAGGCTGTGCCATTCAGCCAGAGGTCAGGGTTTCTGCTTTTCAACACAGTGCATGTTTTCAGCATTAGTGTCGAGCGACGCCTGGATGATTCGCCAAACCGTCAAAACGCAGCCTGTCTCAGTGTCAGTGAGGACATAGGAAAAGCAGAAGCAACAGCAACGGCGTCAGGGAGACAGGAGCAGCAGTCCCTGGAAAACATCAAGATGGTGGTCTCCATCAAGACCCAGCTGAAGACAGACTTCCTTATTTCATTTCCCGGGGAGGATATATTGAGTTAAATTTTGTCTTGCTCTGGAAGAGCAGCATAAGTAAATGGGAAATGGGGGAGGGGAAAAGAGGGGAGGGCATGTGCTGGGTATGGAGAGGTGCCTTGGGGTCTGTCACTTTTTAAATTCACTTTCTTTCACTAAACAAAGACATGACATTCCCTGATTCAACTCCGAGAATCCCTGGGATCTACACATCTGTTTAGTGTCCTCTTTGTTTGCCTATGGGGTGTTCAGGTACTGCTCGAATTCCAACCATAGTGCCACTAAGAATCCATGATTCACAGTCACTAAGCCTACATCACTGGCTCACGTCCAATTGGATGCATGTGAAGGGTTCATAACAAGAAGTTGGGTGTCCTTTGATGCCTTTTATTATTAACAGTAAATTACTTTCAGATGTAGGATTTGTACTTCATAACATTGCAAAGAGTCAAACACTTTCCACTCCCATCTACACTTTTTGAAGACAAAATGTCATGTGGACGGTTTATTCCAACAGCGCAAAGCGATTGCTTTAGTTTCTGTCCTTTCGGTGTCCAAGAAGTCTGTTTTTTTCAAGATGGTTGCCCTGAGATTATCCCTTACAGTACACCAATTCAACTCAATGTGATCCAATAAAACAGAGCTGCAACAAATTCCGTATTAAGGGAGATTATAATCAGATTTTTCTGAGGTGTTAGTCCTATTACTAAGGTCATAGTCGGTGGTGGAGTTGTGCTGGTGTGCGTTATGTTCAAATGTGTTTCTAATGTTCTTAAGATTCAAACAAATGCTAAATTTGATTCAGACAGGCAGGCAGGTTCATGATTTTGTCTGAACATCTGAATCACAATTGTCCACCACTGTTTCACAGTATTCTAAGTGAGTGGGCCTAACAGTTGACGCCTCAAATTCTAACAAGAATGGACAATATTGATTACATGAAGGTGGAGTTGTAAAAATGTCAAATCTTGGCCTCGGTACATGTCAAACACTTGTCAATTGAAATTAATCCCTTTGTTAGGCAGTCACGGATGTCAAATATGCCGATAATTTATCCATCAAACAGAACCTTAAAATTATTATTAATTAAAATATGTTATACTGTTTCTAGTGATGAACCCACAGAGAATTCTTACCAAGTCTGCAGTCCCTGTTGCTCTACATGTTTTGTTTTTTTTCACATCTTCCAGGTAATTGTACTTTGTAAATTGGTTTTACAGCCTGTACCTTTACTAATTTGGTTCAGTCGTAGTGCTCTCGCCACCATAATTTCCAGCCGGAGCTGTTTTCGGTGAAAAACCTTTTATGGACCCGTTGTATTTTGCCTGTTCAGCACTGAAATGCAAGTAAGCGACGAGCTGTTGAACACGACGGCACATGCAGCGGCCAGATATTTTTCCTCAGGAGTTTATGGAAAGCAAAAGAATTTAAATGGTGAGTGAATATTGAACGCCCACTGATCAGGCAAACACAAAGAGAACTCCAATAAAAGTGTTTTTCTATCTGCGTAATGTGTAAAAAGGCAACTTATTGAAAATAGATTTGGCATATTAACTTTACAAAGTGAGTATATGTTAATGCTATGTTTAGACCTTGTTCCTCTGCTAGCTAAAAGTAAAAAAAAAAAAAAAAAAAAAAAAAAGGGTAAATCAAAGCCCCTCTAAGCATTGCCCCCTTTGAAACTGGTATTAACATCAGTTTATCTGAGATTTGCTGAAAGCCAGGTTCCAGGATAACTAATTTTGGCCTGTGCTGACCTCAGTTCAAGTCAGCTGTTACTAACAATTATACTTTGAGTAACATGACAGCAGGTCAAATTTAAACTTTTTCAGATATGTATGTTCCCTGCAAGCTGATATCTGTAATCTGTACGCTAATAATTTTGTGTGAGATGTTCCACTCTATATCATTGTACAATCAGAGTGAATGTTTCTGTGACTCCAACGATTGTATCTGTAAGATATTTTATTGAGACGTGTTCCCCAATTCAATCTTCATTAGAATCAATAACTCAATAATCTTTTAATCATTTGAAATAATTAAGCTTATCTACTTTTTACTTTTGATAAAAGACATTTGATATTTAGATTAAGGAGCAAAATAAGTGAGTCAGCGTTAGGGCAATGATATCAAGTGGAATTGCAAACACAATGTGACACTGAAAAAGTTCTAAAATATGCTGAAGTTCAGCCAGAAGGCAAATGTTTATCACTTTATTAACTTTATTACGGCCTTTATGATGTCGGCGTGGCGGTAGACTTGATTCGGGCCTAACTAGTCATCACTAGTGATTTTAGCAGTAGTATATAACAGCTGGTCAGCGTGTCTTGATTTTATAGATGAGACAGTTAGAAACTCCTGAATACAGCCCATTTGTGTTTTCAGTTCATATGATGTGATTTATATGATCACACCATGTGAGCTGCAGGAATGTTTGTCTTAATTGTTACATTGTTTGTTTCAATTAATGTAATGTTTAATGTAACAGTACCAGTATTGGCCTAGAACGAATAACTAGATCCATCCCAGATATATACAATTCCAAAAACCGTACTTAATATTGGGTTGAAGGTCGGCTAATCACTGTATGCAACTGCTGTGTTTTCAGTTGGACTTTAAAGCCATTAAAAACAAGTGAAATCCTGTCGAGCGAGAAGGCAAGGTTAGCGTTCTTATGATGAGCGAACTCACCCAGAAGACCCTGTGCTCTTGCAAACCCCCAGCAGGGGCCTCTTGTCAGCGAAACTGTCCGTCTTCAGGGGACCTGAGGAGGAAGAGGAGTTGCAGAAAGAGGCAGATGAGAACCAGAGTGATCTGCACACAACAAAGAAGGACATTCTTTAAGCGAACATGTGAGGCCTGTAGCGCTGCCCACCCTCATTCAACAGCCAGCCTATTACCATACCATGACAAGAACTGTGCTGATTACATTACTACTGTTGCCCTGTAATTGAATTATGGTCATGAAACACTTTTGATGAATGGAGATTTTTTTTTTTACAAAATTGGGCCTTATTTTGCAAGTTAGGGAACCCACCAACATGTGGAAACCACATACTGTAAAGGTCGGTGTTCAACCTTTTATTTGTCCTCTACTGAGGGAGTGTAGAGAAAACTTGATGGAAAGGAAAATGTACTGAAACAATATGTAACAGAATTAAAATAAGCTTGAGAAATCTCCCGAATGTTGCAAAAGTGAGTGCAATTTTTCTCCTCCAGTTGTTTGTTTTTGGAGTTTAGAGTGGAATTACAACATGGTAAAAACCCAGCGGGCATATTTATAAAAATGAAGAGAAAACATGTTGCATTAAGTGGACTGATCCCATATTTTCCTTGATTGTCTCATACTTAAAGACGGACGGCGGATCAGGGGATTGAGGGGATGGGGGAGCTTAGATTGAAGAAGATGTTACCCTTTAGAGGACTGTAATTTGAGGCTTGACAGTAATCAGCCTGAGTTTCTGTGGTATGGCGTGAGAGCAAATGTGCCTTCCATACGAGCCTTTAACACTCCCAACAGGGTCCTTCTTTCTTTCATGTTTCTGTCATCAGACATCATTCCCAGTCAAGATATTGAGCCATAACGTAAATATGACTCTTGCAGACTTAGTGAAATGACACATTTACTAAAACGCTCTTTCTGGGAAAAATGCAACATTTAATGAAGAGAGAAACTTTGATTTGATCGCTACTGTAATGGACAGTAATTGAAGCAAATACTTGCATGTGGACTTTTGCATGTTTCAGTGTAACACAGGAGGTGGGTGCACGTTTAGATAATAGCACGTCGTGGCCTGAAACAGTTACAGACAACATGCTTATTGTTATGCTTCACAGAATTTACTTTTACAATGTGGGAGCATCCCAAGTGTGGCTCGATTGTAATGACGCAACAACTGACTTCCACTGGAAAAGAACACAAAGAGTTACTGCACATTATATATATGCACATTAACTCAATGCTCATTTGTTATGAATCAAGGGAGCAGTGTTGCCTCGTTTTCCAAGACAACGGAAGATCATATGTCTAAACTCCAAAGAGGATGTGGATAAACGCATTTACTCCCTTTGGAAAACCAGTACTTCCCTCTCTATTCTAGGAAAGGGGAACCTTGCCTTATTATAATCAACACCTATTTTCGGGTCCTTCTAAGTCCGCCCACCCACAGCCTTGCATTGCAGACAATTGGCCTTTTAATGGCTCACCACAGTGCAACACTGTTTGCGCCCCAGCAGATTGCAATCAGTGTCCTTCCCTCCAGTAGTACAATTCATATTTATTTTCTGCTGAGAGAATTGCTCCCCTCATGTGTTGGGGGCTATCTGCTGCTTCTTATTACTGTGGTTCGCTTTCATCCACTTCCAGCACTCTTCAAATGCTGCCATTGTATGTTGTTGAAATCTGCCAAAAGACCGGAACACAGACGGAGAACAAAAAGGCGATTTTCTCACCAAAAGAAATGCCACAAGCCAGCGGGACTATATGGCAGCTTTCACAGCACTGATTGACACCTGCAGAGATGAAATTTAAACTTCATGTCTGGAAAGGATCTAATCAGTGGAACAACTAAACCATTTGCTCCGTAGCTTTGAGGATATGAGCACTAGTAACTCGCAGTGCACTCGACTTTCCGGTGTCGGAAAGAGACGGGCGAACCGGTGAAACATTTGTTTGTCATCACTGAATCTTTCAATAGTTGCAGAGACATCGTAAATGAAATCAAATGTTTTCAGTGCTGCTGGTACACTAATTAATGTGTTACCAAAATGTACACATAAGATTAATAAAAGGCTGTTGTGGAAGCATAGGTTTTCATGTATAACTTCATGCACATTGTTTCTTATAGGAGAAGCTGAAATGAATCATCATTCATTTTTGATAGAAACAAGGTTTTAGGGCTTTTTACTGAATCCTTTCACTGAAATTGGCTTTGTTCCTCAAATAATTGGTCATGATTAGAAAAAACACAAAGCTGAAAGAATCTAATTAATATGAATGATAGTCTTTTCAGTTAGTGGATTACCAAATGCACTTGCTGTTAAATATATTATTTGGGAAGGAGAACACAGTTACGATGATTCTTCCACGTGAGTAATGTTCTGATTATAACTGACTTTCCTCCAACTTCTTAAAATGTTGACACACTTCATATAATTTTTTTCCCTAATGCAGCTGCTCTCTGTGTCAAGACCATCTTTATGCTTTAAGGCTATCCCTAGCACTGTACATGTAAGATGTTCTATTTTAGATTGTGTTGCTGTTGGCATGCTTTCTTTTCATTGTAGCTGACCTTTGAGGATACTTTAAAGTAAAGCAATCAACCAAAACTGTCTTTCTAAATGCCGTAATGACGAAAGTCGACAAAAATTAGGTCAAGTTATTGTAATACAGTGACATTGTCAGCAATTATGAATTACTTCACTATTATGGATCACAGCTAAGTAAATGTAATCCTTGGGTTTATACTGAACTTAGGGCACCACCAGCTCAGGGTCAGTGCCAGCTGCTTGGTACCCTTTAGTGTTTGTGCACGCCACAGTTAACTTCCCGCTACGAACTCACGAGATTTTCATCCTCAGAGGAGACATTTTAGGAATTTTAACAAGTTTGTCAATGGGGTAGATTAAGCAGTGTTGAAATTTGCATCCATATTTAGCACAAACTTTAACTGAACTTCTGAAATCAGCAAAAGTTGCTTACTTTGTTTCCATTGTTACCAAATACAAAACTGAGCAACTGCATCCAAGTATAAAAAAGTTAAGTGATATTTTAATATATTTAATTTACAGCATTTTCATTTATTAATCCACAAATATAAAATGTTTACAGTATGAGAAAATGTAAAACACATTTATTGAGGGGCAAGTGATTTAAGGGTGAAATAAAAGCTTGGGAGTAGAACAGAGGGAACACAGGCAGTCAGACACTGAAGCCATCCATATTCAAATACTCTTATTCTGTTACATATCATCAATTAGTTATGGTGGGTGCATTCCAAGGGTTAATTAATGATGATCTGTTGCAATCTAATATTTAACCTAGCCACATATTTCCATCTTTTCTTGACAACTCCTGCATGCATTAGTTGATTTTCTACTTTCCCCAGAACAGTTTTTGCCACTCACTATTAATGCGACATGCTTTCTAGCAGCATTACATTATTGTTTATTGATAGAAGAATCGGTGTGCCTTTCCTCTATTTAAGATGTTTCCCTTCATAACTTTTTAGTGCAGCTGAAAAATGAAAGCTACAAAGGAGCCACTACTGTTTTAAGACATCTAAAGGTTTGATTCGTTTAATGCTTCTTTGACAGACATTAGGCAGCATTGGAAACAGTATGAAGGAGATAATTTGTGGGTAAAAGGGTGGTTTCAATTACAAGGAAACAGAGAATAAATGCATGCATGACAGCCATGTTTACTTTACAGAATATAAAGGAATCTTAAAGAAAAGAGTCAAATTAAGAGGATTTAGACCGACATTGCTAATGGAACAGTGAAGGTACAGTGAGAAGTTTCCAGCAAAGCTTTGGCAGCGAGGAAGCCTCGACTTCAGAGGCTTGCCACCACTGACTGAGAGTAGGCCAACACTAATCGTAGATTGACTTCAACATTAGGATGAGGCAGTACGGTGCACTCTTTAATTTTAATGATATAGCGCCACTTAGAATGCCCACAACCCAAAACTGCATTAGGATGTGCCATACGAAATTTAATTTAAAGTGTCAACCTTGAACGCCGAAATCAAGTTAACCAAAGTGGGGTTTGTTTTTTGTTTTTTTATTTCCAGAGCAGACGTTTTAAATTTATCCTGAAAAAAAAACAAAAAACGTTTTGGAGGACTTGCGAAGAAAATCTGTTCCGCTGCAATTTCCCTTCTACTTTTAAGATAACTGTAGTGTGGAAAATTAGGACTAAGGGAGAATTTAGGTGTGGAGGTTCATATGGTAAGGTAAAAACAGCTGGGTATCTGTCTACGTCAAGGTATAGTCTTTGAGCGAAATGGTTGCAAAGCAGATGCTACAATTTTAGTCCTTAAAGGAATAGTTTGACATTTTGTGGAATACAATTACCAAAACCACAACTTGCTGTTCTTACACTTTGGTTTTTATACAAAGTAAACAAACAGAATATAAGGCAATAATTAATGAGCTTTGGAGGTGGATTTTGGACAGTCAGGCTAACTGTTTCCCCATGTTTCCAGTCATTCTGGGACGATAAGCTAACCAGCTGTTGTCTGCAGCTTCATATTTGGATCAAAGTGCCTTCCATCTTCTAATATAACTGTTGGCAAGAAAGCAAACAAGTGAATTTGACAAAATAAATGAAGCCTCTCCTTCAGTTTGTGTTTTTTTTTTCCCATTACGAAGTAAAACAAGTTAAATTGAATTCATCATTCAATCTTTCAGTCAGTATAGGTTTGAAACCCCCCCACCACCAATACCACAACAAAGAATCATCTGTATTGTATCTCTCAATATGTATTCATCAGAATAATTTAAAACAATAAGCAGATAGGAACGTGTGAGCTTTGGAGATCGCTGTTTAATCTTTAGGCTAAGGTTAAGATGCGGAAAATACTCACTGATATGAGGGGCCGGCAGAATGTGAGCAGCCCGCACCGGACCGTGGCGCACTGAGAACAGCTCTTGGGCTTCCCCTGCCAGCTGAAAGAAATGATCATGTAGAAGTTCACATGTCTAGTTGGTTTTAAAAAGACACATTTTCTACTGAGCCATACAGACATATTCATGCATTCAACAACCCAGATGTGTTGTCATCCTGTTGCAACATGGCCTTTTGGATTCACAGGTGTCATTTTCTTCTGCCTCTTGCTGTCTGAAGCGTGTGTCTAGAAGCACAACCTTCATTTGTCATTAGCCGTCACCGGTCTTACGTCCACCTTGGCACAAATATGCTTTTTTCAGCGAGATAACCATGAGGGATATAAGCCTCTGGAGATTTCTGCATAATACTGAAAACAAGAGGATAAAAATGTTGTTGTTCACACTGTAAGAAGAAATAATCTATTCCAAATATGTGAAACTGGTTTGTTCATAGAGAGAGACAGGGGAGACAGGGGAGGCAGGGAGGGAGGGAGGGTGGGAAACAAGGGCACTCTGGCGGTTGAAGTTCCAGCCAAACCACAAAGTAAAATCTACTGAGCGCAGAATAAAAGGCCCAGTGGCATCGCAATGCAAACGAGCTGCCTACACTTACCATGACAGAGCCAACAGGGAAGGATTTGGGATACGGGTTAATGCCAAGTGGGCAGCATCCCATCTTGTCTCTGTCTTAGTTGGACTGTGAAGCATATGAAACACTCTCACCAGTGTTTCCAGTAGATCTCACGAGTGCCCCGACATTACCTCCCGCTTTTGACAGCTTGATCATAAAAGGATGAAGATGATAAGTCTAATTGGATGCTCAAATCACTCACCTTTGGGCAACTTTTAATGAGGTGGCGTAAATTATGTTACGCTGTACATAGAGTTTTCTATTTCAGTGACTGATTTGCTTTATACCCCAAAATGCCCTTTAGTGAGTCCTTTAACTCTCTGCTGGCATGGCAACAAGTCAATTACTGAACATGTTAAGTGATTATTTCTACCTTCATAAGACACAAACACAACGTGAGCCAGGCTACCTTCAGATTGTTGTCGGGCAAAGCTGTTCACATTCTGATCAAAGTGGGGGTTTTTTTTCTTATCTGGATAATGTGTTCAAATGGAGATTGCATTTTAATAGCAGGGTTAAATGGGGTGTCTTTTAGGCAAACAAAGAGATGTAATAAAGGCTTCACTGTAGCTGTTAAATGAGTGACTTTGTGGGTTTTTTCACAACACTTTTGCTCACGAGTGATCAAACAGGCGCATTCCGGCACAGTTAGACGGGCTTGAAATTGCATTTGGGGATAAACACAAAAAGGTCGCCCTATTAGAGAGGATTTTAAAGTTTGTCTGCATTTCTGTTCTTTATTATAGAGGAAATACAGCCTCTGTGTAAAGCACTTTAATGGTTATATGCGAGTGTCGGCCTTGTGCGGGTTAGTCTTCATGCGTTTGTTCATACATGATGCTGGTATATTAGGTCAATGGCCTGTGTGGCTCTTGGCAGTGTCTGGCGTGTGTAATGGCACATTGTCCTAAGTGCAGAATGCCCCACTTTTGTTATTCTTTTATGCGTTAAATTACAGTGAAACCTGCATTATCACTTTACTAGTGCTTTAATCTGTTTGTTTTAAGTATTTAAAGCCATCTGAGGGGATGATCGCTCTTTTGCGCAATTAGTAGCCTTTTCAAAGTGGCGGATTTGGAGCTGTATTTTTATTCAAAGTGCTTGAGGCCCAGCGGTGGTAGATTAACACTGGAGACAGGAGCAGGTTATACGAGCACTGATAGCTGGAATAAAAGGAGGTTGGCAGCAGGGTAGGATTCCTGTACAGGCAAATGGACCTGCAAGAGGGAATAATGGAATTCGCTGGATTAAAATGAGAAGAGGGGAGGGCCGGAGGTTAATGCGTTGGGTTATTGTGCATTACCCCGCTGCTCATCCTCGCCTTACATGGCTCTGTGTGACATCCTCTGCCATCAACAACATTCCCACCATTACATTAGTGGCCCGGCGTATGCAATATGCCAAATTGCTTTTTCAAAGTTGTTCCCCCCACCCACCCCCTTACAGTTATTCATTATATTCATTTCATTTGTGGCTCGGATGTTTTTGCGGAATCACAGTGTCTGCTCTTCTGTTTTAATCTCACAAATGTAATGCCATAAGCTGTGAACAGATATCTGGGCCATATTCACAAGTGAGTCCGCTCACTAACACAGTGCTGGACATATTGGAGGTTTGGAGGGAGCAGGTGCTTCAGGGATCGTCACCAACAGGTGCTTGCTCATGGGCTTTTGCAACGTGCAGGACGAAGCCGAAGAGTGCGCCAGCCTAAAGTGATGCAGCACTACTCATGCTGAGCAGCAAAACAGACTAAAATAAATGTTTTTTTTAAATGTGAGGCGTGTCATTGCTCTATAATGCTTATTGTAGAATTTACTGGTTGTGAAATGCTGAAATTGAATGACCTTTCGCGTATTTCACAACAGAAAAACATAAGTAATGTTCACCGTGTTCAATTCTACAGCTATTTTGGACATTTTTGCACTTTTTTTTTGTTTTATATGTCTGATTTTAAAAAGATTTTCAACATTTTCATCAAATAAATGTTTTAAGAACTGCAATCACGTGGTCACTGCTGGCAAAACAGAAAACACAACCACAAATCAGAATTCAGGACTCACGACAACATTAACGTCTACCAGAAAAGGTAGGTATGTGCCGCTGGTGAGGGCATTTCCTTTGTTACTTTGATATGAAAACGGTTGCTGTTTGCCGTTACATCTGGCTTAGATGTCGCTGTGAGTCCGTATTTGACTTTATGATTTTCTCGCTCAAAAATATCCGATCGAGCCACTGACCTGCAACACTTTGCGATGACAGCTTAGCAACATAAACACCAGAATCACAGGGATCAAAGAACGGCTTCGTGATGCTGTTCTACAATCCAAACCAACTTTTCACCTGACTGTCTCTCATCTTCAAACTTTGAGCGGTCGCGGACAGAAACTCCTACAAATTAGCGGCAGCTAGCATAAAACTTGCACTTAAGTGTATGTATTACAGAAATGTACTATCTCAGGATACATACTAATATCCCCTTAGTCTAGGGCAGGATTGTGGCCTCGTAACACAGTTCCAGGTCTCCGGCATATTCAGTGACACTTGCTGTAGACACTTTTCTTCCAGGCAGGTCATTTCATCTCGACACATATGCAGACAGACAATTAGTCCGTGACAGTCTGCCTCTTATCAGGCAGCGGTGGATGACACCTCTCCAGTGCGAGGCGACACTAATCTACATCGCCTAAACAGCTCTGTCAGCATCCATACAGCCAGTCAGATGTCCCCGTCTCACAAGTGTGTGTACACGTGTATGTTCGTACTCCGCCAGGCCATTACAGAGGGTGTTGGCTTAGCAACTGTCACAAACACTTCACAGCCACTCAAGAGCCAGAGACCGAGGCACCTTCAGTGCTTACTTAAAACCCTGCGAAAAAACACAACCCAGAAACGTCCCGTAAACTTTCAAAACTGAAAGAAAAACAATGAGGAAGAACAGTGTGCGATAACAGGCCGTGCGAATCAGAATCGGTGTCGACTTCAGCTGAAACCGAAAAGGGCAGAGGAGCCTCACCAAGCTTATATTTTTACTGGGTGTGTGTAGTGTGGCTAAAACAGCTGTAATCCTCTGCTCCGCCATAATAACTGCAACAGAAACTCACACGGGAGTTGCCACATCACAGTGGCCAATGTGTGCGCTCATGGATGAAGTAAGTGTCTCCCTCTTGCCCGCGGCCTTGTAGATGTTTACAAAGAGACTGATTAAGGACTTTGGTGTGTTTAGATCTCGCAGGATGTATGTGAAGTTTGCATGTTTCAGTGACAGCCCCTACGTGAAAGGCGATACTTGGCGAGCGAAACTATTAAAGCGTTGCGGGCGATTTGTTAAGTCGCAGCGCAGACAAAAAAAAAAAAATCGACTAACGATTTTAAAGACGGACAGGAGTGAATTTGCTAAATGTGATATCTTGGCCGTTCGCTGTGGGAGAAGTCATATGAACATGGGTGAACAGAATAGTATTCCAAATAACACAAGCAGTGGAACTGGAATGAAGACATGTATTAAATATGATAATGAACTAAATTAACGGGACGCACTGGGCACCTGAGCAGCGCGCAGCCCGTGCACTGCTATTTCTGTGACCGAGTTAACAGGTGTGAGCCGGCTGCAGCGGCTCGTCTTCTGCAGATCAGCCGCGTTGCCGGTTTTTCTGTAAAATGCACGAATGTAACAACGTAAAAATTATAAATTCATGACGATAGCTATCAAACAGGCTATCAGGACATGCTAATGCAACCCAATCCTTTATCCAACAAACACTTGCTATTAATGGATTATTATTATATTTATTACTGTAATCATTTTTATTATCATAGGGCTGTAGTTTGTGGTACTGCGCTGGAATTCAATTTGTTTCCCTAAGGTTCTCATTAGATGTAACTGCTAATAACTATCCACAGAGCTGATATGGATTTAAATTTCTGTGTGTACATACAGAGTAGTATTAAGACATAAGGTTGTAAATATGTGCGAACTTGTTAAGCACTTGCGCTCAGCTTTAAAGTTGATAAATAGCCCCGTTCAAGACTTCAGTGGAAGCCACTTGGTATACCTGCTAGTATCGAACTGATTGACATTTACTGTTAGTGACAAGTTAGAACGACACTGAAACTCAATGATCACTGCCCATTAAAGAAGGCACAGCGAAATTCTAAGTCATTTTATCACATCCTGATTATAGAAACTGAAAGGTTTGAATTAAAACTTGAACTTGTTCTTCAGCTCCTATTCATATTTACTTTTAATTCCATTCTGCTAAGGTTCAAAAGCTATTTTCAGATTGGCCCAATGACGCATCGCCTTTTACTCACCAACCACTGTTGAGGTCAGCCTGCACATAACTCATGCACACTGAGTTTCATTGTCATCCTTTTGCGTGCTCTTTTCACGGTTTGTTCTGAAAACAGTAGTGAAATCCAACAAGATCTCTGGACTTCCGTTACAGCAACAAGCAGAGGGCGAGCGCTACCGTTTGCGGGAACTACTCTCCATAACGTGGTCGACATCACCACCTAGTGGAGAAAAGTCTGCACTGCAAGTCTCACAATCACATCGGTAAAAAACAAACAAACCATGTGCAAGTGAGACCCTGCTTACTGTCGATCTGCCACAGCATTTTGTACGTTTCACTGGACTGAATCAAGATAACTATGATATATTTTAAAGAATTCTTCTTTATTTGTTGTAGTTCTATTTAATTTGCTCCTGTCTTTTATCTTTCCAACTGTGTGTTGGGTTTTTTGTTCATTCCTTTGGTGCAATGGTGTTTACATGTCTTTACCACTTTCATTTGGATTGTTACTCACCTGTTTGACAAGCTTGTTTGACGGAGTAATGACAAACTGAGCATGGCGTAATTCGTTAACACATTCTGATAACCGTTGAAGACGCAGTACTGAAAAGATATTATAATACAGCCAATGTATAAGTATAATACTATCAACTGATACCTCCCTGCAAAACCTACTTAAGTTCAAATTATGTTGTATTTCAACTGGGTGAAACCAAGTTGACCACAGCAAGGCAAGTTATCTCTTTTAGTGAGGAAAGTACCTAACTTGCAGTAGATGTATATTCGGATCTAACCTTCATTAAAACACAAAATATTGAATGTTATTGAGTCAAACTCTGGCTGTGGTTCTAGATATGTGTCCTGTTAATCAGTCAGGAGGCCTGTTCTAACTGCTTAATCTCCACAGAGATAAAACTTCTACATTTTTTCATTGTGTTTCCTCCACTCCACTCGACTGGACACTGGGCATGTCCTTACAGGCCCCGGGGTCAGCCAGTAGTATGACCAGAGATAGACTTTTGAACCCAGTAAGGACATGATGTTTACATTATCACACAATCAATTGTAAGGACTTTGCATCAGCGCAGCAAGTGCAAAACTTGTGTTTGAGTCAAGTTAAACAGGTCTAGTTTTAATATATTTCCCTGATGAAAGCTTAATGTAACCAGGTCGTAGGCCCATTCTCGGCTCCAGTTTGTCTAAAGGCTTCTTGAAAAAGAAATGCTTTGCTTGTTTTTGTTCTTTGTTCTTGTATAATTCTAAAAAGTCTCTCTCCTCCTTAGTACTTTGCAAGAAAGATGTGGCTGTGGAGAGTGTTGCTCTAGAGTGAGCCAACTGCTGAAATTTCACTCTGAATGCTTCAACATACGTTCATCTGAATTCATCACTGTACGGCAGGAAAAAAGTCAGGGTGTGGATTCAAAGAGGTCGCATGACTTACAGATACGCTCCAGATCTGCATCCCGTCGGTGTAGCCAATCATGAGGCAGAGAGGAGGGTCAGTGGTACCGCTGTGCATCTCCATGAACTCTGGATTGCGAGCCGTGTCTATGCAAACAGTAAGACACCAGATTAGGTTAAATTAAAGGATGTGTTGAATTATCTGACGCTTCGACAGACGAACCACAAAGTTCTATGTTTATGTTCTTATTTACTCATCACAAGGCTTTTTATTTATTTCTCCTGTTCTCTGTTTGAGCCATTAATCCATTTGCCCTCATACGTCTGTGGAGAAATCCCTTACGTAAGAATGCGTTTTCTTTTTAGTGATAGGTCAGTGTCTTTTGTGGATTGTTTTTTTTTTTTTTATACACAAAATAAATGGTGTTTCATGTGTCCAGCTTAATGCAGGGTCATCCCAAAACTGGTACAGTGCATGCACATCAAACCAACCTGGTGGAAAAAAACAAAGAAAAAAACAATGATGCATGCCACAAAATGTCAGTTAAGTTCATTCTTGATCATGGTGAATATATGAGACTGTCATAAAAAAGTATTGTTACTGCTCTATCGACACACAGGACGGCCTGGTGTCAAGCCAGCAGCTGATTAGGGATAGATCATTCACTTTTCTTAAATGAAGAGCCCAAGTTAGAGTCTCCACAATTCCAACTCTCAAATAAACCGAACTTAAGTTGTCTGACGGTTGACGACGTACCATTGACGTCAGCTTTCTCAAACCGAACCCAGATGATTTTCTCTTTCTCATCTGTGGGAGGGGCTCCAGTGTATGCCTGCGGTTTAAAAAAAAAAGACGAGTAAAGACGATTATTCACAAAGCTGACACACCTGATCGCGCACCGGTCACTCAGAAAAAGATGCAAAGCCTGTTTGTAATAAGTAATTCCCACAGAATAAACATTTGTTTTCTGCCTTTTTTAAATAATACACTATATACAATGCAGCAGTTTCAAGCAAAAAGAGGTCCTCACCTTTTCAATATGACTAATTTTGCATCACCAAACATCAAAAAAGGCTTTGATTAAACAATTTAAGCCTTGAGACTACCTGTCCAAATTCTTTAGTACATATTAACTGTATGAGGTACGCACTAATTCATCATGGCAGTTGGTACTTTGCGGTATAACGCTGACAGGAAATAAACAAATGTGTCCCTGGTCCGATGTTAATTAAACAGTAACCACCAATAAGCATGCGTGCTGTCTTTTTTAATGCTATGTTGTGGGACTCTGATCACCCCCTTGCGGCGTTAACGCTAACCCCACACCATAGTCTCCACTATGCTAGCTCTGATGAACCAGCAGTTGCTGGGTGGTATTAAACGCATCTCAACCAGCGCACCAGCACAGTAATGTCACACCGTGTGGAATAAGAGGTGAAGAGGTGTGTGCAGGCAGGATGGAGTGGGCGGAGAAAGGTGTCAGGTGTGTTGTGTGATAAAAGAGTACCAGAACGGCCGAAAGGAAAGGTTTACAGGACAGTGATGAGACCGGCGATGTTGTGTGGTTTAGAGACGGTGGCTTTGAGGAAAAGACAGGAGGAAGAGCTGGAGGTAGCAGAGCTGAAGATGTTTTGTTGCAGGACTAACTAGAATCGGTATAGTAGCAGGGACTTGGGATACAGTTTATATAAGCTGCTGTGACAAAGTGAGTCCATGAGAGAGGAAACTTACCTGGGGGACCACATCCTGCAGAAACGTCACCACGCTCTCCATGTAAGACTGCTCCCTGTGACAGATAAAAGCGCATGTCATCGCTAATGATCCATCATTTGTGGGCAACCTTCAGGCAAACAGCTTATCAATACGTATATTTAAAGTGAACAAATGCATGCATACATACATACATACATACATATGGTGTCATAATTTTAGGGATTGTTTATCAAATAACAACAAAAGATTGGAAATAAACGTCCTTACGTAACAGCCTGTGCTCGAATCAGAACCCCTCCAGCACAGCGACTTGGTCTGCGCGGAGAGTCCGACGCCATTTTGTTTCCTGTGTTTTATCCTGAAAATGTTTAAAACACACACACACACACTTTAACAAAAAACAACATACAAACAATACAATTCATTTGCACATTTACACATTTGTACTTGCGCTGATGCATAACTCTGTTTCTTTGCAAACTGGAATGAAAAAACACATTTTGCAGCTATTGGTTAAACCTAAACTGAACTGTATGAGTAGTTACCATTTGCATGACAGACAGCACATCTATATAGTTCACAGAGACCAAGGGAAACATCCAAATTCCCGGTTTGACTGACCAAAAACAAAAGGTCTGTAAAACAGAAGAGGAAATCCCAAAGACTGTTTGGTGTTCATGCTTGATAAATGGTAAACTGGCTGCATATATAGTGCTGTTTCACCTTCACATAACCTAACTGGTGACAGGGACAAGGTTGTACCATTCAGACGGTGCGGAAGCCTAGGCGCAACACATCACAGCTTCGGTTTAGAGGACAGCGAATCAAAGCCAAATGCTGCGACAGTCTTTGGGTCTGTGCGCTGTAGACCACACAAGGGTGGTCCATAAGCGATCTGAACACTCTCAGATAACAACAAATTGAGCTTTAGTGGCATCTTGAAGAGGGAAGGGAGTGAGATGACCTATGAACTTAAGTTTTGCTCGTTCAGAATAAATACAAATCATTCAAGCACCACTTTCAGATGTGGTCTGAGCAATCCTGAATAGTACCATTCAGAACAATAAGCTTGCAATACACATTGTGTTTGAGATTGTGGTGTATTGTAATAAATCATATTTCAATGTGTGTTTTATGCTTTTCAAACCTACTTGCCTACAAAATATTATGTTCCCTGTTGCACATCTATTAGGTAAATCTAGCTAGATCTACTTCGGTCTGCTACACCTGCCCCACCAGTCAGCAACCAGAACATGTCACACAAAAACTAGACCCTCAACATCATGTTCTGTCATTTGTGTGTGCTGTCAACGTCCAAAAAGTGCCTCACAACTGAATTATACCCACAAATCAGCACTCTGCTTCAAGCATCTTGAGTTTCAACCTTCACCGCGCCACGAGCTTAGATCAGCTGCCCATATGATACAGCTCCGGACAGAAAGCAAGCAAGTGAAATCCACTCTTTTGGTCAGAAGGCTCAGATACTGAGGAGAGCTCAAAGGAAAATGGTTGTTTTTCTCATTAAAGGGGGGAACTCTGAAATGTTCCAGCATTTGATTAAGTGTCCCAATCAATACTTTGTTGCAGTATTCCAGACAGGGCAAATGGTTAGGAGACAACATCTGAGCTGATGTCAATTTGATCCCTCTGGAGGGCTATGTAGTAGATGGATGCAGACTGTGAGATTATAATATCAGAAACTTTAAATCAGGACTATGTGGTCATGTGCCTTTGAGATACTGCAATAGCCAAAGTGACACATGCAGTCAAGCAAAAACATGCGGTTTTGAGGAAACTACAACTGCTCAATCACTAATATCACATATGTATATATCCCAGTAGTCCAGTAAGAATTGACTAGCCAAAAATGCCCAATGCTGCTAGCCAACAAGAGAAGGTCTGGATGTATTTAAACCACTTGGTAAAGCATCACCCAGTTATCTCAATTGTCCATCTGATTCAGCGGAGTTAAATATGCCTTGATCAATTCCACAAACAGTATACGTATGGTCTATTAGTCACACTTGCCAAACGCGTATGCAACGATGTCAACAACAGAAACAAGGCTACACGCAGGTAACAGTGCCTCCATGGACTGAGTGATGAGCTTTTCTCGCAGGACACACTGAGGAGCTTGATTATCTTAGCCTCTTAGCCTGCATATCCTTAACGTTTTTTCAGCCAGCTGGCACCTCTAGAAACCAGCGGATAAACACAGGCACCGCGTGCGACAACTGCCAAGTCGACACATTATGCAGCTACTGGCTAAAGCTAAACTTATTGTAATAGATAAGGACCCAGCAGCTAACTTAGCTAGCTAGCATTAGCTGATAAAACTCCCTACTGTGATAAAACGACCCGATTAAAGCCTTGACGCGAGACATGCATTTGTCATATTTCGGTAAGACATTATCTTCAAGTGCTACAGTTACGAACCGGGTGTAGAACGTTGACTGCGTCCTTCCTTCTAGACTTATGTGAGGTGGTCTAGAGAACGCTGTACCAAAAAAAACACGTCAAAACACAAACAGACTAGATTTGCGGAACTGTGTTGTGTAATTGAGAGCCAATCAGAGAGCAGAAGCGTTGTCGTCAATCCAATCAGCTTTCTTCATTTTATTTCTTCTTCTTTGCGTGTTTGGGGGATCACAAACCAACTCCAGAGGTGCATACTGCCACCTACCGTATCAGCATTTGTGTATTCATGGCATTATAAGATTTAAATATTGATTGTTTTTTACAAAAATGAAAAAAATTGCACATTTTTTTTTAAAATCCAGCGTGTATTATGTAACTAACTAAATCCTTCTGATTCTCCTGAACATATGTTCACCTTAACAGTGTAATGATTACCTTGCTTCTGCAGTTATTTCTTTTGAAAATATTACAATTTAATGTGACAAATATGACCATTAGATTCTGGTATATAGATATGCCAATTCCCACATACCCACAATTAGGATTCTTTCCACCTGACCTTCACCTTGGAATACTCCCAGAATGTACTAAAGACCTCAACAGTGGTAGTTTTGTTGTTGTTGTTTTTTGCCACATTCTTTTAGTTAAATTCATGTGCTACTACTCCTTCTTCTCTACTTCTCCTCTATCTATCTTCTTTCTATCTATTTGGAGTTGTTCTCATAGGTCCTTAACACAGTCCTGAGCTCTTTTCTGAACCTCGTTTTGCAGCTAAAACAGTTTTACATGGCTTGCCGTACTACTGTAAACATTTATCAGCAATAACAGATCTAATAAGTGCCTGTTTTATCAAACAGTTTAGCAGCCCCTGAGGCATCACCGCACACTTTCATACATTTTGTTTCTATGCATTTCTATATTTACGTAACAGTCATAATAATAAATTTGACTTGATTTGATTACAGAAGACAGAGGACATCAGACTCACTGTCAAACTATTGTAAGTGATATCTTGATCGTGATCTATGAATTATGAAGGATGATTTATAGAGAGATAACACTCTATATCGCTTTCTGAACATTTCGCCCAGTGACTGCTGGGATAGGCCCTAGCATCCCCGCGACCACGAGAGGGATAGAGCGGTTATAGAAAATGGATGGATGGACTTTATGAACATTTTCAAGTTTCCAGTGCCACTGTCTGTACAGTTTTGTTCAACTTCTGTCTCATATGATATTTTTCAGTTCATATTAAAACAGACTTTCCAACATGCTTTGTAATACAGTAAAGGTAATTAACATTAACACAAATTTTGGACTATCATAGATATATTGGTCTCAGCACTGATACTTTCCATTTGGATATCTTCCCTTTGTAGACCATAGAACAAATTATATTACTAATGGTAACTAAGTATGGATTTATGTATTTTACTAACTGTGATTCCTCAAACCAAGCTTTAAGGATAATAAGTCTATAATGACAACAGCCATCAAAATAATTGCTACAACTGTAAACCAGAACAAGAATTACCAGCATAAGTTACAGTGCAATGAACAGATGCCTTACAAACAATAATAAAATGAGGGATAATGAGGAGTGTCACTAAAATTCTCTCAGCACTGTCTACAGCACTGCAGAAAAGTGTGCAACACAGCGGAGCAGACAGTGCTGTAGAGTGGTTTTGTAATGCTTAAGTTGCCAAGTAGGTTATGGGATATATTGCAATCTGTAAAAGCTCAAATAAATGTTATTGTTTTTTCCCTTTCGATACAACCCCCGTTCCTAACAACCACCATGTCACTAATGATTTTCACATCTGTTTGCTATGTAAGGCAAGCAGTTAGCCTGCTTGTTTGATAGCACAGTCAGTAATGAGGCAGTGACTCGTGCTACGTTGTTGCATGTGTTCATGCCATACTGTTTTGTTAAGGACTGGGAGTTTGATAAGCACTCAAAACAAAAAATTCCAGTTGATGGATTTACAAAAGTTTGGTTTTCCACTGGATACTTTAAACCTTTACCCAGTAAATGTATGGCAGAGGCACGGTTTATCTATCATTTGATATTCACTCAATCCGATGAACTGGATGTGGTTGTCTGTCATTTTGTTGTCTGCTTACAGGATCAAGGATCGGGGAGGGATCTCTGGCAAGCCATAAGAATGAGAATACATGAGCATCTTTACTAGGTATCAGTTATTGATTGTACACAGCTAAACTGGTCTGCTACATCATAACACCACTGAGTCACATGTGTTCACATAACCATATTAAGTGATATTCAGTAATGAATTCGCACTTGTAATGTCAGTAAATACACAAGCAACTACTGTGTAAATTATACAAACACATTGTCCCAGTAGAATTGATTTCTATGCCTCTGAGCAGGACACTGTACACAGTTTCCTGTTATTTCCTGTTGTAATTTGTAGGTGTTTTCCTCTTGTGTCTCTGTACTGGTTGGTTGGTCCGTTTGTTGGCAAACATCTTGCTCTACAGTTAAGCAATTTCAAACCTTGGAAGTTCTGATTCAAATTTTAAAACGCCGTATGATGAAAGAAGTGAAAAATGTTTGAATTCTACAGTCAAACATACTACGGCACTATTGTCACACTTGAAAACCCCTCACAAAGGTGATGTTTTAATAAATTTACTTTGCAAAACATTCAGTTTTTACCTTAAAAGTAGCATTTGGGTCTGGTAGCATTAGTTTAATTCACCTTGGTCTGATTATGAATGGAACAGGATTAGCAGAAGATGCCACCAGTAAACCATTATTATGGTGATCACCCCCCACTCGTTGTAATTTTACCTTGAAATGGGTCCATAATCCAAGGATTAGACACATTAACATGCCTGAAGTGGAGTAAACCTCATTTTCATGGCAAACGCTGACTAACAGGCATAGTTTACAGGAGCGGGGTTGCATTTCATTTCCCAATGTTATATACAGTTGTATGCCTATATAGAATATATATCCTGTTGTGATATGGATTGATCACTCAGCTGCCAGAATCAATTAACAACTCCTGCAAACGTGAATTGCAATGCTGCCAAGAAATTACTTTACAATGAATTTTGTGTTTCCATCCATTCACCTACCCACCCAGACAAACACAGCGTTAATTGTTGCTAATGTACACATTTCTTTACAAATCGGTGTTTTACCAGTATTATGAATTACAGCTTAATATGCCAGCAAAAGACATGAAACAACAGAATGAAATATTGGCCATGGCTGACTTCCCTCTTAATATGCTTATAGCAGCTGTAGCACCCATACATGTATGCATGCAAACACATTCCATGGTTCTCATTACTACAAATAAGCAGAACACAGCATTTTAGAAGCACCTGTTGGATCTCTGTGAATGGCAGATTCACGGATGGATATCAGCCGTGTTAGAAGATGCACGGATGGAGACGGATGGATGAAGTCAGAGCCTCTGCACATACACCCGAATCTTTTGACAGTGTTGTAGACAAAAGTAGTATATGGAAGAGTATCTAGGGCACGTAGCCGCATCCTCTGGCAAACATGTCTGCCAGTGAAATGACATTTTGTTTTAATATATAGAGAGGGTATTTCTTTCTATATTTTGCACTATTGTGCTAATTCTTGTTGAAGCAAGCAACACCTTTCATGTTAAATAGCAATTTGGCTGGTCATTAATAGCAAATATTGGGGCACGGCAGCTGTAGTGATAAAAAAAGAAAAACATTTGGTCCAATAAAATGGACAAGATATCAAGATAACATGGTAATGTCTCAGCATTCTCAGGTAAGTCTGCAATACCATTAAGACTTACTTGTCCTCATCTATAAACCTGAATTAAAAGTACTTGAGTTACAACTTGAGAAGCCTGCAAGAATGATTTTCAAAAGGTCTTCAATTCAAAGTCTACTACTCGCGTCTGTGTCTACTAGCGTCTGAGCGGGCTAAATGAAATCACTGACCAATATAAATACTCATCTTGCTGTGCACACATACACACAGGAAACCATCCAACATGAGTTGTTGTGATGTAATTACTTTTCATTTGATGTGAAAAATTATTCAAAGTCAATGAGACGGAAAGTGTTCTGCAGTCTATCACAGGAACTGGCATTGTTTACTTCCCTCCAACACATCATTTGCTCTATCTCGCAGTCACAATTATTCTCTCTGTCTTACTGTCATACACATACCACAACAGTGTATCACAGCACGGCTCATTTAACTAGACAGTAGTGTGCGCATGCGCGTGCGCAATCCCCTCTGTTTGTGCTGCTGCACATTGTGTTTTTTGTCTATTTGTTTTCATTTGGATGTCAGTTGGTGTTTGGATGCATCTGTTATAAGATAAATATCCCTCTTGTTGAGCTGTGCTAACAAACATTATTGTGTCATATATTCTTTTATACTCCATTTACACCTTACATTAACACGTGAGATGGATATCTTATCTGGATAAGGAAAAATGCATGTCCATGCGTGTTAATTGAAGCAGGCCGGTATAAAGACATTCTTGAAGATCCGTCTGTGTGTTTTTGTAATCTCGGTGCTGTTGAGGGTGGAATTAATTTTGTATTACAATACCAGCTCTTCATTAATTTGGTTTCTCTGTCAATTTTTAAAGAGGGGTTCTTTTGTTTTGCAGGAATCGATACAAAATGTGCAGCCACTAGTTCTCAGGCGACATTTGGTCCTGGTCTGGTTACACTGGGATCAAATCAGATTGCAGACAGCCATCTGAAGAGTTCTGAGAAAAAAAATATTAAAGGTAGTCCAAATCTATTCAAGCCCTTCCACGACAAAGGGAAAAGTAGAGTTCATATGGTGGGATATACTGCAACCCAACATGTTTGTTAGCTCTTCTAACTGGATTTTCATACTGAGATCAAATCCCAGTTCAGGCAGGATCGAGAAAACAGGAACATTCATTCTAACCGGGCAAAAATGCAGTCTGAAGCTTTACGTCTGTGTTCTTCTGACGCTAATGTTTGGTCAACTCTTGCCTCGGATCCATATCCAAGAAGATCCAACACAATGGAAATTCTGTTCAACCTGCCATCCAGTGGTTAATGTACACCTGATGACTGCGTGTGTGTTTCCCTTTTGTCTTTGGCTATTTGACTATGTAGTTTGAAGCAGTAGTACTGGAATGATTTGCTGTTTCACTGCCAAAAATCAGTCAGTGTGCTTCCATTCTTTTTTTCCGTCCTTGATCTGAGAGACACCTGATTTAGCTGCACGTTGCTGGCAGAACCCTTCGATCAAATATCATTAGCCCGATAACATATGCAAATTAGATATTGTATCATACCATGTGGAAAATTGTTACACTGCTGTAAGACACCAGACAGACCTGAACTAGAATTTTTAAAATGCCGGAACTCAGATGTCACCAGTAAGTAAAGAAGAAATCTTGGTGGCTCTGATGAAAACAGGGATAATGAATTTGGAGACGGGGGGCACAATAACAATAACAAACCAAAAATGTACTTTACATTTAGACATTTAGGCACCATCCTGCAGGGTTTACGTTTGTCCAGCTGATGGCAGTATGACTCCAGCTCTGAAACGTCCACTGAATCCTCCCTCTTTGTTCTCCTGCCAATTTCCTCTTCTTCTGCTGCCTTTTTTTTCTTGCAACATCTATGAGAGGAGAGAAAAAGAGAAAAAAAAAAGTGTCCCCGGGTTAAAATAAATAGCCTTTCACAGTTAATTTAATTGACTATTTTGTACAAAATCGAGGTAATTCCGCCTCGGCTGCAATAGCAAACAAGAATAGCATTGCCTTGGCAATCAGTTACCACGCAAACATAGAGAAAGGCTTTAATCTGCTTCTATCACAGAGGAGCCACGGCTGAAGTTTGTTCAGACACTGTGAAGCACCTGTTTTCTTAATTGTTGTAACATCTCTGCGGAGGAAAAACACACTCTCACCGGAGCAAGGGATAAAGAGTGAGATGTAAAATATTTAACATTCACCAGGAGGAGTGAGAGAACAACAGAGCCGGGGAAAAAGACAGAATGATAAGTTCAATGAAATATATTTAAATGTATGTGTTGCGGTGCTCTAACACTACTTTAAATATGTTTATTTTAAGAAAGCTTCAGTTGCTTCATCAGAGGCCTCAATATTTCTATAAATAGAAGACAACTGTGTGAGAATACAAGCTCTTGGAGAGAATGGCCAAAGTAGAGCAAATTTTCATTCTCTTTAAATTTCCAGCAATTTCAGTCATTTATATTTTGCTGTGTTCTTCGTCAAAGGTGTGAAATACTCTGTGTAATTTCAGAGGTCCAGAGTTGAGGTCAGTGTCCAGAAGTGGTCCTTATCCTCCAGTCTCTAACTTCTTAATCATCTTCCTGTCCTGCTGGCTAGATGCATGTGTGAATATCCAAGCGTGTCTGCGAGTGTGTGTGTGTGTGTGTGTTTGTCCCTCAGTATCTGCCTGTGAAACAGAGAGCATGTCCGTTGGAGGTGTTGCTGTTCTCGCCTGTCCTGCTACCTCCAGCTGCGTGTCTACCGCCCCCCGCAGGCCGGCCGAGGTTACCCCATGCTGACCTGTTTAATTGTCTGCCTGTCCCAGGGCCCACTGGTGAGTGTGTGTGCGTTCCCGCTGCGCTGAGAAGGACAAGGGCGACAACATACACGGAGACATGCACGCACACAGGATGCACACAAGGGGTAAGAGCATTAAAACATGAACAAAACCACACAGTGTCTCTGTTAGATACCGTCAGGCACACGTTGTAAGTGTGTGTCCCATTAAAATGTGCTTATATCAAGGAGCTTCTCTCAAGTCCGCCTGTTGTTTTGAGCGTGCTGTAACAAGTGCACACATCCCACCCACGGATTTAGAAACTGTAGCGCAGCACTAGCAACTTGAGACACAACTCAGAGAACCAAGGCGGTGCAATCCTCTATCCGATTTTTATCTGATGATAAAGAATTGGACTTGAATTTCTAAATCATGATGATTCAGACTAATTGCCCCGGATGCGTGATCATTTAAATGTGTCTTGGCGCAGTTTTGTCAACTATACTTAGAAATTAGAGAATATGTATGAATTCAGCGTTGCCACTCATTAAGGTCCAACAATTTGATTTGATTGAGTTGATTTGTGTCACCAACTTTTCAATGCCCATGCCCCAACTATTTTGGTATTGAACTTGAAAACATAGTTGCAAATCAAAAGTTAAAGCAATTTAAGTAAAATAAGGGCTAATGCGTAGATAAATAGTGCTGGTAAAATGATTCCAAGAGCAGCCAATGCAAGAAAAACTATTTAATACATACAAACTTTATGTTAATTTGTATATATAGGGAATAAAGTGTAAGAAACTGGAATGAACAGAGCTTATTCTACCTGATTCTTGCGAACCAAGGAATGCAGTAAATACATTAACAATTATGTTAACATATATGCGATTAATGTGGGTGAACACTATTTAAACAAACATGTCATACAGTGTGTTATCATTGCATGAAAGGATAAAAGTCAGTGCTTGTCACAGAAACACTGGCTCACCCTCTCGTAAAGCATCTGACACATAACTGACTCTGTGGCAGTCAATCTTTCAGTGATGTAGTGAACTCAGCACCACTGGTTTAGTATTTTGTTGAAGTGTGGAGGCCTTAACTGATCAGAAATGAATAATAAACTGTAATAATAAACTATTAAACAGCATTACTGGTATTAGTAATTAGGTTTAACTCACATAAAAACAATATAATACAGATTCCAGATCATGGGTTTGAGGTAGGTCATTGTGACCACTGGGGGTCTGTGGGGTCTCTCCATTGTGGAGGTCGACAATAGAGCATATAATGATTCCCCAAGGGGGCAAATGTGGACATTACTACAATACCGCATGTATATTGTGATTTTATCATTTTAAACCATTATGCACAGCGATAATTGTAACGATCATGTGGGTTTGGAAGGTATGAACAATCAGTATTCTCTTGCCGTTAGAGGGACTAGATCAGAAAATGTTCTTGCGCGTCATTTTTGGGAAGAAACGACAATCTTGGTGAGAGTTTCCTCATTGGGACCAATTTTTTTTTAAAATAAAGGATGGTCATCATCGGTGTTGTGCATGTTTTAGGGTCAAACATTTGAGACAAATGTTATCTTATGCCTTATACCTGAACATCAGCTGCATGCCACTGACACTTAAACTAATCAGGACATTCGAAGGTGGTTTACATACACTCTGGGAACCCTGCAAGTTCAGTATGAGTATAAAACACGTGCGTACGTACGTAGAACGTGTCTAAAATCTCATATGTCTTTACTGGGCCAGAATAATTTAGACGGAATGATCATCTAGTGCTGATTAGAATGCCAATTTTCACTTGGTATTACTGTGCGATCTCTATCTGGATACTTCATCTGGATATTGGTATCCGATTCCACAGGCCTTTGCGTTTCCTTCTAGTGTTAACAAGTGTTCACGTTATCTCCGTTCTGCGCTGGGATCTGATCCTTTTTATGCAAATTACTTTAACTGGGCTGGTGGATTCAACAAATATGGTGATTTCCAGGTCAACTGAAGCAATGCCATGGACACGCGTCACACATTTCTAAAGCACTTTTTGGAGCTACGAGGCGCAGTTAGGTGACCTGTCCGCTCGTTGGATGGACTTTTTTAAGGAAGTAATCATGCACAAATTCCATTTACACCAAGCTGTGTTCAATGGTTTTCTTATCACAATGTCTTCTGCTTCCATCTACACATGTTCTTCCTTCTCATGATGGGATATGAAGATCACATGTTAAATTAGGCCAAGGAAAAACTTTTAAACGTCACTGTTGAGCTTCAATTTGTCACTTTTGTGACAAAGCTCACTGGCCTTTCTCATAAAAACACCTTTTCAGCGCTACAGCAAACACAACCAAGTTGGCAGCAAATCACGAGAAGAAATATACTGTAGATTAATAAGAAATCTATACTTTGTGTCATGGTGGAGGAGTGGATACTTTCCAGCGTGTCTGTGAAGTGAGAGCTGAGAGGGATTTCATAGTGTGCTCTCAGTCGCGGATCATAGATGCTCAGCCACCCCAGGGCAACACGGGGCATCAGGATGAACTACAGGCCAGGGGAGGGAGGCTGACATGTTTCTTAACTGTGCGTGTGTGTGTGTGGCTGTGTGTGTGTTTGTGTGTGTGTGTATACGTGTGTGTGTGAGCGTGGAGATCATGGGTGTGTGGGGGCTATTAGTGGGAGGTGTGTGACTTGGGGGGTGGTAGTGGTTGCGGTAGGGTGGATACTGAGGGATGGTGTGTGTGTGTGTGTGTGTGTGTGTGTGTGTGTGTGTGTGTGTGTGTGTGTGTGTGTGTGTGTGTTTGCACTTCCATGCCAGCCCCCAGGCCGGCCCCATAGTAATTACACACTCCAGTGACTGGACTGGAAGGGAAATTGAAGGCCTGGGCAGGAGGCCCCAGCTGCCTCACTCTCCCTCCCCATCAGCCTGCTGCTGATTGAGCTTGCCTAACGCACACACACATTCACACACACACACACACACACACATATATATATACACTTTGAGATAGCCATGTCCGCACATGCACACTTTCGCTCTATTTCACTTTTGCATACACAAGAACTGTCTCACTCTCTCTCTCTTACTCTCTCTCACTCTCTCTCTCTCTCACACACACACCAATCCTCAGAGGAAATTCTGCTTTGTGTTGCGGTAATGAGATTCTCACACACCCGGCCTTATTTACCAGCCCAGGCCAATAAAGGGTGGGACTCAGTGAGTGAGGGGTTGGTGTTCATGTGTGTGCATGCATGTATACAGTATGTGTGTGTGTGTGTGTGTGTGTGTGTGTGCGTTTGAAGGTGGTGGTATGAGTTCATCCCGCCAGCTTCTCTTCTCGATGATGACATCCTCAAATCAAAATACCTTCTCCTCCTCCATCATCCAGGCTGAGGAGGTTCAGGTGGCGTGGTAAAAAAAGAGGATAGAATCCTGATATGATGCCCTGAAATAAATCTAAAAAAAAAAGGACAACAAACAAAATGGCTTTCATTGATTACCCTGCCGTGTTTTTCTTTGGAAAGGCATGTCCATATCCATCATGTGTCTGCGCTGAAAAGACCCTGGCCTGCACCCAAGCACTGTCATTCCTGATCAAGATAGTTAGGTACGGTGGAGGAGAAGGGACGGGTGGGGCGGGGGGTGTTTCAGGTTGGTCTGTTTCACAGCCAAATTGGCATTTGTTCCTCATCAGTCTCTTTCCTTGTCTGCCACACATACACCAACCCTAGCTCTCTCCACAGCACGGTAGCGCTAAATTCATATGAGTCTTTGAAAACCTGATAGTGACAGTTTGGGACTGAGACTGCCACATGCTATTCAAGTACAGATAATGAGTCAGACCTAGAAACAAATGGCATATTTGCAATCTTTCATGTAGCATCCGATGCACTTATCATTATTATAGTTTTTCAAATTAAAGATTCCATTCATAGTTTTGGAGAAATGACATGCATCTGTATCTATAAACGAAAAAGTTTTGCAAAAATTATGACAAACATTTTTAAAAACTTTATGTTTTCACCCCTAATGTCATGATGTTAAAGCTGCAGAACCAATGAAAAGCAGAAGGTGTTCCTAATGGTAATATACATATTGTTACATACGTGGACAATGCAGATGTTTTCACCTGCTCCAGATACATTACAGAACTAAGGTGCTGCATTTCAGTTCAAACCGAATTCCATCTACAATGGTAGGGTAACTTTTACAGCTACAAAAACAGAAGGGATGTTCAATGTGACAGATTGCCTACCTTAAAGCTGGATAAAGCAATAACTTTTATCGAAACAGTGGCTCAAATGGTTGTGAGTAATGCGGATCTGGTGGTGGGGAATTCACAGAGCTTCTTTTCTCACCCTGTTCCCAGCAGACAGTGAAAAACCTCAGATAAACCCATTCTTTGTTACCTACTTAACACCAAACAGCAGAAGGCCAGTTAGCAACTAGCTGGTGAACATTAGCTTTAGCAGCTAAAGAGGAATATACTTTTTAGTATATAAATAGATTGGTGTATTATATACAATAAGAGAGTTTACTGTATGCGGCCTTTTCATACAGTGTAAAAAATATAAGGAGAGAAAACATACACTGTACACACTTGTTGGTATCACCTCACATCAGAGCTTGTCACTTCTACTGAGTATATGGCTGTGATAAAGTCACACCATTCCCCTCCTCCTCCTCCTCTATTTCTTCTCCTGACTCTTGGCGGGGGGTGAGGAGGGTGCGCGGCGTGGACGAGGCAGATTGTGCTCGTGTGTCGGAGGCCATGGTGTTAGCGGAGGAGGAGAGGGAGGCTGTCTCTTTGAGGATTCGGCCCGCTCGCCTCGCCTCGTCTCGCCTGCCTGGCTCTTTGAAGCTGTTCGATGACCGCACAGGGCAACATCACCGCAGGTGGGGGGGGAGATGGGTAGTGGTGGTGCTGGTGGTGGAGGGGTATGGAAGCCTGTCATTTGTATACAGCTGTTTCTTTCATCTTGTCCAGCTCCCCTCCTCCTCCTCCCACTTCTCTATCTCTTCCTCTACCCTCTCCTCTTCTATTCCTCTGTTGCTGTTGCTTCGCTCCGTCTCTGAGACCCCTTTAAGGAAGTTGTATTCTGCAGCCAGACACCCAGGCCTGCAGCCAGGCGAGCTGGAGTAGGCTGCAGGAAGCGGAAATAATTGTGAACAGCACCAATACAATGGCTATCATTAAGATCAAACGAAAGAGTTCGTATGAAGTTGGATTTATATCTTGAGCACTGCCCATCTCATTCTGATTCAGCCTTGGAATCTTTCTGTAGCACACTGTGAATATCTTCAGATTTTTATTGTTGATTCATCGCAACAACAAAAGGATTTGATGCATCTATTTTGTTACTCTGTGGTAGGATACACGGGTAGCTCCAGTCCAGTATGGGGAGAAAACCACGGTACACTTATTTTTTTAAATTATATGACTGTTATTCAGGGGCGGGCCGTGCATTTCACACCTAGGCCTTCAGTGGTGTCCTACCTGAATTAATCCACCTCATAATACCATCATTGTGTCGCCACGGCTATTAGAAATGATCAATATTAGGCTGATCCTGGAATATCTGCGTACATCTGTGCAGCAATGATCATGCAAAGCAGCCCTAACTGGCTGGCTAGAAGCACCAATGCATTGATGGATAAATGATATGCAGTTGATTGGTCTCTAATCTAGAGGAGGTCAGATGTCAGAAAGTACCAAAGTAAGTACCAGAGTAACCCTAACCCTGATCTGAAAAGGACTCATAAAACTCAAAACGCCCCCTACTGGCCATTAAACCCTGAGTGGAACAGATGCAAGAATTACTCGACACAATATTTGTATCTTATTTTGTTTGTTTAGACCACATTTAATGGTGGAGAATGGATTCCTACAGATAATTCACTGCCCAGATGTTCTAGCTTCTCAAATCAGATTTTAAAGTGACCTTTGCGCCACTCGCAAAGCAGCACAGAACAACGTTGTCAGATGCACAGAGAGGCGGAAGCAGATCAGAGTGGCTGAGCAGATTACGTATGAATTCTGGTTGTGGTATGGAGAACAGCACAGAGTACACAAGTATATGGACAGATGCTAGCGCCTTGTGGCAAAGTGTCTGCACAAGAAAAGCTGGAAAAGTTTTTTTCTGCATTGGAAAGTCGGTTTATTACCAGGAATAACCAGTGTTTGCATTTACTGATGCATATGTTGTTGCCTTTAAAACACATGTGGATAAAGTTTATTATTTTCTAATACTCAAATCCAATCTGATCACAAAGAAGAAACCAATCAGACTCACATGCAATCTGGACCAAGACCACAATGTTTTCTCTGTCATTTAAGAAACCAAAAAGTCATCTGTTTTCGCTGTGACCTGGTTGGAGAAAGCGAACTTGGAATCATTACTTTATCAAAAAAGAAAAAGAAAAAGAAATAATAAGACAATTCCATTATGTAACTGATTTTAATATTATTCATTATTGCTTTCCTCGTGGAAAAGTGTGCTCTGTGCTCAACATGTCATGTCAGTAAGGAAAATGTCTTAAAAGTCATTAACCATGATGAAAATAGGCAAAAAAAAAAAAAAAAAAATCTGACATGCAGGTGTTTTTGAGGTCAGTTGACACATTAAATTAAGTAATGTGAGTTCGTATTTGGTAAGTGTAAGCTGATACTGGGAAGTTTGATCCTGGCGGGTATCCAGATACATTTGGGTGTATTACAACGTAGATCCTATTTTTGTAGTTTGAGACGTCGAGTTTAGACAAAATGAGGACTATTTTCGGGTCATTTCATCATATTTGTTACAATTTACAGACCGAAGTCTTTGTTTAGCTTTGACCTGCCGAACTTGCTCGCTTCAATGTCTCTTCTGTTTAGTGAGGAATTACTATCACCACTCTGGGGTGGCTTCCTTTTGGTATTACCGCCAAAGTTCAGTCAGACAACAAGGCTAAATTGTTTGCTTATATTACGACTGAGTCCAGGCTAGGACCCAAAAGCAAACAGACACGTGCGTATGAAAATGTAAAATGTCCCTAAATGTCAAGTAGCAGAATTGATATGCAGGGAGTCAGTCACTTAAAGCAGAGGTACAAATTCAGCAGGCAAAAAGGTTTAAGACGGATCAGGTTCAAAGATCAAGGCGCAAGGAAAAGACAAGGAAAAACTGCTGGAGCACAAGGGACAGAGACAAACTGAGACTGAGACAAGACTGACAGGAAACACAAGATGGGAAACGTTAGGAAACAGAGAAGGCACAGAGCTTTTGATAAATAATCATTCTAGTTATGTCCATAAAACAGGAGAACAGACTTGGGTTGCAGCTTAAAACAGGTGTATGTTGGTCAGCAGTATATAGAATGCATCTGTTTCATCAAACAGACAGATGACGCAGCAGTTTTGAGCAACTTTCATAATGTATTATCATCACTAGCATTCCAAAATAATCATCACTCAAGGTCTGTTTACATGAGATTACAAGTAAGTAGGCCTATCGGTAATCTAGTTGTTAGACTTGTGGTATTATAAAATATAATGTGCATTTTTAAATTTGAACTTTTCGGATTATAAACACATTAGATGCAACACTCATTAATAACTCTGGAGCCATTTTCATGAACCCCATTGTTTCTCTGATTGGAATCACGCCCATATCCACCCTTTCATCCCATCCAATGCGTGAAGTAGAAAACTCCTTTCCCTCACACAGACTAACCAACTTCATTCAGCCTCACCGAAAAGACACAATGCCACAGGTAAAAGGAAAAATAATCTCTTCATTGTAACAAATGTCTCATTTTCTTTGAATGAAATTATGACTTGTGGCAACACTCTGTTCGTTTTTGTCCAGCACTGACAGAACACACTGCTCCTGGATCATCTTATGCCATCCTACCACTGAAAGACTTGACAATCCCCTCTGTTCTCACAGTAATACACACAGAGCGCATATGCCTTGATGTGTTGCTACACCAATTAGCAGCAATTAACACTAGCCCACTGAGCACCTGCGTTCAGAGCTCTGGCATCTGGGCTGCATTATCAGAAGTATGTTGTTGTATTATCAGAATAAGTGCTGGAACACTGAAGCCATCCCAGCGGGCTCTCGTCTATCCCAGGAGGGTCTCAGTGTGTATCTTTCCCAGCTGGTATATGCTGTGTTTTCTTGTATCATAAAGAACGTCATGCCGAACTAATCAATCCATATTATTTAACACAATTTCTTTTGTTCTTTAAAGGCCACCTAGACATCAGTCAAACATCCATTCTCTTACATGAATGAGCTCCACTTCGGCGCTCTTCTCTGGCCGTGTTGTTGTAAATGATTGTTTTGCATTGAGTTTCCTGAGTACCCTGGACAAGCTGAGAGACTGCTCTATACAAACAGGCCGAGCGGTTGTTATTTCAGCGGTGATGCCTGGCTCACCAGACACAGAGGGCGGGATATCGATCGGCTGTCGCTGAGCATGCAAAGCAGCGGTCTGAAGGAGACACTAGAAATACAGCTCGCAAAGGAGAGAGCAGCTCATATAAAGCAAGAGCAAGGGAGGTGGGGAGGCTTGAGGGGTGTGGTGGAGAATACTGACTTGTAAAAGATGGAGCTCAGGCTGCATCGGGCAAGGTTTTGATGCAGGAATTGTGATCGAGTCTTGTGGGCCTGCACCTCTAATGTACAGTTGTGAAGATGCTGGAAATGAAGAAATAAAGATGGCTGGAATAATGATTGGAATGAAGACAAATCAAAACTTAAAGTATATGATAAGTACTCCATACTGTTGTGTTTTTTCATCTTTCCATAAAGAATATAATGCAAGTCAAGTCAAGTGGTAGCTGCTTTAAATCTCAGTTTCAGACTGTCAACATTCTACTTCTGATCATGCTGAAACTATGATTCTCTTGAAAGCTTTTCACTTTAATAGAAAAGTGTTATTATATATGTGGATATAAATGTCTTTTGTTCAAAGACTTTATTGAAAATTACATTGCACAAAAATAATGCAGATACCCATGTAATAAATTTGAAATTGCTGGGATCCTAGTAGCTCACCTGGTCGAGCACGAAGCCTTGCAGCTGCCTTGATTCAAGCCTGGACCTTTTGTTGCTTTGTCATGCCCTCTTGCTCTCCTCCATCCTTCCTATCACTCTCCAACTATTAAAATATCCAATAACAGCAAAATACCAGGAAAAAAGCATTTTTTTTGTAAAATATAAAAAATAAATATGTAAATACATTTGACATTTACAAAAATCACATTAAACCCAAACTCAAAGAACTTTGTCATTGCCAGATATGCAGTATTTCTAACTCGTCTATTTAACATAGTTATATGTTCATCTTATCAGATATGTATATTTGCATGACAATAGGGGAATCTTCTCTAATGCCACCACTATCACACAGTATGTACAAGCAATTAGACAATACCATTTTGTCTGCATGCAACTAAAATCAGCTTTCAAGATTGGTATTTTAAGCATATCTATCATGTGCAGGTGGCAAGTGACGCAGATTCATGAGGAATCCCTCAGAAGACATGAAACGCTGATGTGAAGATAAAGTCAAGGTTGGAAACTTAAATCTTAATTAATCTTTCTTTGAGTGCTTCGGGGCCACAAATGCTAAAAGTCACACTCACCTAACATGTTCTAGTCATGTAAAGACAAGTCCAGCATACATTGAGCTATAGTTCATACAAAGACCTGAAATGTAAAATAGGTATGTTTGGATCCAAAACACTTTACCGAAAGATGCTAAAACGCTCTATACAGCTAAGCGGCAACGTCTGAGGGTCACCATGAGCTTTCACATTACACCAGAGTCAGGTTTCTGTCATTTTAAAACATTACACAAACTGACAAATGGATGTTACCTGTATGGTAGAGTCAAGAGTCATGACTTTGAAAAAAAATATTTTTTTTTCTTTGTTAAATTGGATGTTCATGATGATGTTCAATGATGTGCTATGGTGCTATTTCTTTCTGAGCTTACATTCTGTCAAAATGAGGAGTTTTCCTCACTTTGCCAGATCACAAATTTCCCCTCTGGAAAGCTTATTGTTTTAGAATCTAACACTGTGCTACATCAATGGAAGAACAGGTTCTGAGAAATGAATATTAATATTAGAACTCCTTTGTCTTGCTCTCGCAGTTAGAGCTGAGGTCATAAATCATGTGCTTCAATCACTTTACCAAGTAATGTTTTTGTACAAAGACTATGAATATAAGCCGCTTCTGTCATTAAAATTAGTCTGGATGAAAAAAACAGGTATGCATCACAAAGATAAATAACTAGATATGAAAAAACAGGAACCAGTCAAAGACTAAAAGATTAATAAAGTATTGATATCTTATTATTTAGAATCATTCAAAGTAACTGCAATTATCAAATTAATTATTTTCAAAGCTCAATATAATTTTTCATTAAGCCATTCTTTTATATTCAAGTCAAGTCTTAAAATAGTGAGACCATTCTGTCAAAAATGTAAACTTTTGTACTTTATTCAGTGTCTCGTCCTCATTTTTGATGCATCCCTGAAATACAACATTTACACTATGAAGGGAAACCACAATTTTCCCTAATGCAAAAGTCGTTGTATCCAGGTTTTCAATAAAAGCGGCAACACTGGCCCTGAATATCTGCAGTCTAATTTAACGGTCTAATCTATGTCCTCACATCCTTCAAATTCAGGCTGAAACTCATCAGTGCAGTGAGAACACTGAGAAGGTGTTAAATTACAACAACAAACCGGCTGGGACTGTCTTTCACACCTTGTCCCATCACACTAACAGCCACTGAAATATACAAATACGCAGGATCTGGCTCCATTTATGCCAATCACAGGCATGCAATTAGAAACACTGGCATAGAGTGTAAGAACAACAAACGAAACAATGAACCAAAGTGACACTGTGATCGGTTTATCTATTCCTTATTGTGGAAAAATGATAAAAACCACTAGTACGGGTGCTCATTGGAGCTAAAGTGTGCACAATGTTTATGATGAAATGATAATAAATTAATATATAATAATTTTAAAACCTATTTGTAAAGCATAATCCATGCTTGTTTTGTGAATTAGGTTTCCATTAATATTGATATTTAGAGGTTTTGATTTGTACTTTATGTTGAACTGCAGCTTTCATGCTGTGTAACACTGCTGTAGCTTGACTTTATGCTTGATGAAAAAAATGTTATTTATTCTGTGCAATATGAGCAATAATAATAACCCCCAGTTATTTTGTCAGAGACCTCTCCATATTGAGGTCACAAAGTACAAAAGTACAAAAGAAAAGTTTCAGTTTTGCCATTTTTGGTCCATATTGCACTTTGAATTCTTCATTGAAATCAAGCCCATTTTCATGCCAACCCACTTCCTGCTCAAATCAGTGATGAAGTTTTAAATAAAAATATGTGGAAGCTATCATTGATCTTATGTGCTGGACCAGGTCAAGGCAGTCAGCTCAACCCAGACTTATGTTGTCAGAACATAAAGCTTAAAAGGGCAATGAATACAATTTTTCCTGCCCCATAGCACATGATGACCCTAATATATCTGCGGGGGCTTGACAGGGTTGTTGATCAATACCGATGACTTAATGATTACTTGGCCAGGTGCTGACAACTCTGGCTTTCACTTTCAAGGTTATTTTCTTTTTTAGAGCAAAACTCTCCCACTGCTGACAGATCAGTAGAGGTCACACATTATTTAATGTTCTTTAAATAAGACCTTGAGCAAATAAACCAAGAGACTGAAATTGTGTTTAAATATGGGGATATTACTGTAGCAAAATTACTTTCAAACATGTAGGCAAATCTTCAAATGCTTAAATAGATCCGCAAATGCATATGGAGATCTGCAAATGTGTGTGGAAATCTGCAAATGTTTTTGGAGACCTGTAAATGTGTAGACAAATCCTTAAATGCGTACATAGATCTGTATATGTGCAGATGAATGAAGTATACACAGACTGTACACATTACACATATACATTTAGAATGTAAGTAATGACTGAAAAGTCTAAGTAATTTGCTGTAAAAGCTGGAACTACAGACAAGTCATCAGTTACAACTCAGGCAGGCCTCTCAATTGGCTGTCTTTACATGTGGCTTTTGCTAAAACTCTGCCATGGTAGAGCTCTGTGGAGATCTACAAATGCAGATTCACATCTCCACACGCATTTGCAGATCCCCACGTGCACTTACAGACCTATGTACGCATTTACATTTGTAAGTAATTTTGCTACAATAATAGCCCAAGATTTGAACCTGTCAGTTTTGCAAATGTGTTAGTACAAGTGTCCACATAACAGCCTTTAACTTTGGTCCCACCTAATTATCCCTCTGATCTTTTTACCAATTAACTCCGATGTCATGGTCATGCCTAGCAGATTTTAGTTTGTGCAAGAAGATGAACCAGAGGAATAATCGAGGTGAATGGAGGGATAGTTTTCCTTAAATAACATTTGGCCTTCAGAGTCTGAAACATACAGCTTAGTAAACTATTGGACAATAAGTCTTACAGATTTGGATTTGATTTGCAAATTAAAATTCAGATTTGATGATGGTACTAATGGAGATCTCACCAAAGTCACTTGGCTTCATTCTCTTGGGACAACATCCACCACAAAACTGTAATATGGATGAAAGTGCTGGACAGACGGTGACAGATCAATGCCCTTCTCTGTATTTCTTGATATATATTTTTAATCAGTTTGATTAAGAAAAAAAAGAAAACTGCATTTAACCAATGAACTGACTTATTTGGTGTTGACTGCTGGCTTCCACCATTTGCCCCTCAACAAGTAAATATGAAATTTACCCAGGGGACTAAGTTGTGTGTACGATGCTTTAAGAGGCCCCTGCTGAGCTATAATCTGATCAGTGTTGTGAAAACAATTCTGATAATGCTGTGGAATTAGACCGATGAGGCCCCCCGTTGACTGTTATATTTGAAACCAATGGCACAGAGGCCTGGGCTAATGACTCTGCTTACCACTCAGATTGGCTGGGAAAATGGGTTTGAATAGTACTTAAGGGAGTCCTTAATATTGAATGCATTGTGAGCTAATTAGCTACAGTAAAATACTGTACAGCGTACAGTAGCTTTAAAGGGGGTTTGTTTGGAAGGATAGAGACTATACTGCAGAGTCTCTATCACTGGCTGCACACCAGAGACATTTGTTGGGAGCACTAAATGAACTGTACTGTTGAGTAAGCACTGAATTGAAGAATGATCAACAATGCTGCACAGCATATTGTAATAATTGGTGTGGAATAGCTACCCTTAAACATTCTTAAAGCAACTTAATAATTTATTTGGAGTCATATTTGTGTCCACTTGAAGGATTAGAGTCCAATATTTACTCTGTTCTAGCCGGTTTTGCAACTAAATGCTCCACTAAGATTACCAGATTCTCACTGTTATGTCAGTTATAGTGTTTTATATCAACATATGTTCAAAAGTATTTGTGTAATATTCTATGAACTGGCTGTTTTATTAAGCATTGAGTATTTCGCGAATTAAAATGTAAAAGACAAACAAACAGACAGACAGACAGACAACACAGTTTAGAGAACTCTCATCACGCTGTCATAATATCTTTATCTACAATGCTGGAACAACTGCTTCATGCAAGATTTGATTGTCTGTATCAAAATACCAGAATGACCCAAAATGGTATTCCATTAAATTTATGCAAAACTAGTGGATGAAAGCATGCAACCGAAAAAAAAAAAGACAAATGGAGCAGAAGTAATTGCGAAGCGGTCAAAAAAATCAGTTTAGTTTGACTTAAGCTATCATTGCTAAAAATGTAGGCTACATTTGCTGAAATGATTTACAGCAAGCCGATTCTTTACTCTCATTTAATATAGCGGTAAACTCTCTCATAAAATAGAAAATATTCATTATATTCACATAATAAATATCTTTATCTCTAGGCAGACAGTGGTATTCCTCTATCATTTTGACATTAAAACATGAAACACCTCTTGTTTTGGAACAAGACAACGCTGTCTGATTTTCATTCTGAATTTATCTGCAATCACAGTGTCTGCACGGCTGTAAACAGTGCACTCAAAAACCCAACTCACACAAGATTGTCTATGTTTAAGAGTTAATAGCAGTAAATCATAGCATTCATCCACCCATCTCAATCACTTTCTCAAAATGTGAATGAATAAAACATTGTCTCTGTTCTTCCAAGAAATGAGTGATGAGGGGTCACGATCTGATATTAAAGGTCACAGACCTGCGTCCGCTCCTATTGGCTGAATCTACTCTCACAAGCAATCATATGTGTGTGATCAATACCAATAGCAAACAGCGCTGGTATCATGGTGACAATTACAGGTTTGGAGATTGCACGGGCGTGCATTCAACAGGCTGTCCAGGTGTGTTTGGCAAAGCAGCAAGAGCTGTGTGATTTGGTAGAGCCCTAAATAACGACAGCTACACTGTAATTTTCATTACTGAAGAGCTTGGCTGTGGATTATACCACTGCATCCAGCAATATAGATCAAGGGTTTAGCCAAATACTTCTCTGTGTGTGTGTGTGTGTGTGTGTGTGTGTGTGTGTGTGTGTGTGTGTGTGTGTGTGTTGTTTTTTTTCCGACATGCCGTTTTGGGTCAAATAGGGACTTTGTGACAACACTTTCTATGGCTGTAGTATCCTGTATATTTATTGCACTATGAAGGCACTGTCTAGGAATCATAATGCACTGATAATACAAAGATTCATATCAATACTCAAAAGAATTAGATATAACAGAATGAAATAAACCACTGAAGGTAAAATCAGTGGAATCAATTCATATTAAAGAAGTGGTAGAGAGTGAGAGAATGGAGGTGGAAAGACAGTGTTAATGTGGATGCTTTTAATTAATTAAAGGCAGCACAATGAACCCGACAAGAGAAAGAAAAGTTTAGTTGCAGTCTGTAGTGATTTTATAGTTCAGCGATGGTCAAAAGCCAAACCTCATCCTGTCCTGTCTCCACTTGTAGTACATTAATCAAATTAGACAATTTTATTCTTTCCAGGACAATTGAATTGAACTATCAAAAGAGAAGTCTAACATCTACTTCCCATTAATGTACATGCAATAAAGAAAGAGGCGATTTCTGGGCCAGCTGACATGCGAACTGCGACACCCCTGCTGCGTTTGCTTCATAAGTACAGCATGTGTGTTGCAATATGACATTAAATTTCCACCACAGGTGCAACAGCTGCTAAAATTGTGCTAAAGGCTTCTATAAACTGTGCAGACGTTTGTTTGTCATGTTTACTGGATGGAAAACTGAGTTATGGCCCATGAAATACTTTTCATTATGATTGCAAAACGTATGAAAATATAAATTAATGAGGTCACTGTAAGTGGGATAACTTCATTCAAGGTATCCATTTTTAGGAACTAATGAACACCATGAAGACAACTGTTCTGGCCTATCCATTGGCCATTAATTCCTGATAATGGAATAATTTTTTTTTGGAAGGGTTTAAATTTTCTTATGTCATTGCACCAAATAAATTCTTTTCTCTTGTAATTTTGACATAACATCAGTAAGGGGACTTTTTATTTAACTTTTCTTAAAAAAGAATCTCTGAAATATTTTCAAACAAGGCCCTGATCTGTGTTTGAAAAAGAACATTTCCTGATTTAATAGCAGAGCAGCAAAACTTGCATGACTGTTCAATCAGACTGTTATTCTGAGGAGTTTATGAATTCACAAAATAAATACCATAACATAACTGTTATTATTTAATTTTTTTTTTTTTTTTTTTTTTTTACCCTGAATGATATTTAGGTAATAGGTAATGTTACTTGAGGAAAGCTAAGTGTATCTTATTTGTTTCTGCAATCACTATTCACACTCAGAAATGCTTTATTACCACCAGTATTACAATTATTGAGAGACAACAGATGAATTTGTCTGCCTATACATTCCTCATAGCACGATGTCCTGATATAAAGCATCAACTCTTAAGTCATAGAGTTACGTTTGGCTCATATAATTATTTTTTAACAGCACAGTAGGGACTACTTGTGTTTTCCTCTTGTCAAGAGAACAATGAAATGGGATCTATCTTGAATCTCAGTTTCACAGAGAGACTTTAATAAGCTTTAAACATGACCCTGATCATTTTGCCCTCAATACACTGTGTACCTGTCATAACCAGAAAGAGCTTACAGAGATGCAACATAGAGAAAATTAGGTTTCTTGTTTGTTTGTTTGTTTGTGATTGATTTTAAGGTCGCTGTTATGCATAGACATAGACACTGAGACTAAGTTTCATCATACTTATGTACTGCACATAAGTACTGTACTGTACTGCCTAAAAGATTGTGTTCATGAGTATGAGTGAGAGCAATCCTCTCACTCATAACCGCCCGCATCTTGCTTAATTTGTGAGGAATAAGCATGAAGGAGTGAGAAAATGAATGACTCAATGCATAATCCACTTTCCTCTCCATGGTGAAGGCAGCCAGGATCTCCTACTGTAAAACACAAAATAAATGTGTAACTATGGGAGTTACGGATGTTTAATTGGATTTCAGTCACCGCCTGGCAAACACACAGGCCTGACATACCATCGCCTTGCAAAGTTGCTACGGCTAATGTTAGCCCACAGTTTTCTGTTTAGACTTGTAGCACTGACAAAACAACATTACTGTAGAATTCATTTGGAGTTATGTCACCACTTTTCTGTTACTTCTGCCGTTACTATGGAGAAAAAGATCTGGCTCTTCACCAGCTAAACAGCAGAAGATCCAGCCACTATACTGCGGGATTAACTGAGCTTCTTTACTGCCACAGCTGCCTCCTGCTGCTGGAAACAAGGCGAGTTACGACAGCGACGCTGAACCAAAACAAAATGCTGAAAGTCCCTAAATGCTCTGGTGACAATGTCCTGCTGGTGAGATACTGGGTATCATTTTCCACACTACACACATCAGTGAACTCCACTGATTTTACACTTTGAAGCGAGTAAGGTGTTGGGAAATACCGCTACATATGAAAAAGACCTCTGGTTTCATTATTTTTAAAAACTGACCCACAAGAGTCTGACAATGTTTTAGGAGGGCAATGCTAAATCAGCGATCTACTTTATTAACAACAAAAGGTTGTAGCTACCAACATATCGCTGACTGTACAGACTGTATTCCTTTATTGCAAGATTTGTCAAAATTATTTTCTTGTTCATGTTTTAAAATTGTACCACATTGTCACCGCTTTTTAAGTAATACCCCGGTAGGATGGAATCTGGAATGGTAACAGTAACAGCTGTAGTGGTAGGAGTATGCTAGTGGTAGTAGTCGTAGTAGTTGTGATTAAGACAATCTTCATTGAACTTTACACTTCCTATGATTTGAGGTAATCCTGGTTTAAGTCACTCTAAGACAGCTGTAAACTCTATTTTATAAACTAAAGATGGGTGGGTTATGCTCCACATGGGACCCTAAACTGATGACCCAGAATAAACATACTGTAAGGATGAATGTCCAAACAATGGCTTCTGGCCCAACTGGCAGCCCGTGCTTGTATGGCTGAATAGTGACAATCCCAGCAAAAGTGTTACACAGACAGATACAACTCCTCATGTATCATAAACTCTCAACATGGCCCCGGCTTCATCCCAGGCAAAAGGAAGAGGGATTCGGGGCCCGAGCAGTTTGCAAAGATCACAGCATTTGAATAATATGAGTTGAAGGCACCTTTCTTAGCGCGCTGAAGAGATTAAAAATTGCAAAACGTGTAAACGTCTTTAAGAAGCTGAGGCTCAGTGATAAAACGTGATGCGTGCCTCTGAGGTTGAGAAGAAGGCGGGGAAGGCAGGCGTGAGGAAACACATGGACTTTGGCAAATGTGGTTTCAACAGGATGTTCTGGGCTGGGTTATACCTTCACTTTGACTGCTAGCCTTTTTCCGGATGCTGGTAAGCCTTCAATTAAATGACGGCTACCTTTTTCAAGTCACTAATCCTCTTACAGTTTGGAACCCTACCCTTTGCCATGCGGAAAAATACACACACATGCACACACAGTCATGGTGTTTGTGTGTTTGTGTGTGTGTGTGTGTGTGAACACTGAATCTTCTTCAGCCTCACCCTCGTGCTGCCTGTCTTGCAGTCCTCCTGCCTTCTGGTACCTTCTTAAGTTGACAAAAGAGGCTGTTCTTGTCACAAACTGAGCCTGAAGGTAAAGTCTGCATGAAGAAAAATATAAGCTTATGTGTATGTGGCAAACCTGAACCATGTTATGCATAAACATTTTATATATATATATATATATATATATATATATATAGACAGAGATAGAGAGAGAACTAGAGAGAGATCTAAGATAAAAGGATTTTGCAATGTCTACATAACCTTAGAAGTGGCAGTTTATAACGACCCATGTTTACATTAATGTTAAATTATAATGGAGCCAATGTAATGCAGTATAAAGATCAGCATCCACAAAATTTTACCCAGGATGCCACTATTCATCACTTGTGTGAAACCGAAAGTTAACATAGTCGCATAGGCTCCACCCCTGTCGCTGGTACTATCCAATGGTCACACTGTATATGCCTCTGGGGCCATTGCCATATTACGTTGTTTAGTTATGTGGACAGGTTGGGAAAGGCATTGCATCGTCTGCATGTAAGAATGTAAAGCAAAAATGAAAAAGGTATGTACTTACCTTTGTTGTGAATGCTACGAAATTCCAGATGAAGATGCAATATACGCAAGAAGTGCATATGCATGCTGAATGTATTCACATTCAAGAGGAACAGAGTGTTTACTAAATGAGTCCCAGAGAACACAGTGTAATAAACTGCCAAAAAGGTGATTCTCTGTTGTGTGATGTCGCATTATAACTCATATCTAAAAATCTGAAAAGCTTAATGGAGCAGACACAGAATTTGTTGTTGCAGCTGTTATTTTGACGTGAGCATAAATACTAATGCTAAAATACTACTCACTCCTTCAGCTGATCACCACCTTCAAATGAAACAAGGCTGAATTACCCAGGTAAAAACCTGGAGCCATATCATATGGTGTCATGTTTTTTAGCATTTGATTTGATTAAGTAAAACAAATTAAATGTGATTACACAACTTTGGTTTTTCTCCTTTTTCTCTGTGTTCGTCACAGTCCACTTTCTATATTGGTCATAATCAGATGTTTCTCTGTGAACATCAGACACCGTAAAACATACTGATACGGTTCAATAAAGGGAAGGTTCGGTTGTTTCTTAGTTCTTCTCCTTACTTGTATTTTGGTTAATTGATTATTGACTAATTTCGATGACGCTTTCCTCATTTTTCCAACCGTGCATGTTGTTGACTTGAACCCAAAGAACATTGCCTTCTAAATGTGGTGTATCGCAGTACAATCTCTCCATGACACATTCGAATTCACAAAATATACTTAATTTGAGAATGGGAGGAAATTGGACTCAAAACTAAAAAAAAAAAAAGCGAAAAAGGAAATGTACTTCCTAAAGGTAATTTTTTTTCTTGCCTAAATTGCAAATTGCTGTGTTAAATTGCCGAAGAGGAAGTGATGGGTAATTTTGAGGGAGGCCAGAGGAAGTGTGGAAAAGCCCCTCCAAACTTGACTCAAGTTTTATTTTTAGTTTCAACCTACGTTGAAAGATAAAACATTCCTGATTAAAGCTAAAATTTCTCCTATGCCAGCCAGCATCTAGGATGCTCATGGAGTATCCTCCACACATAATGCTTACTGATATATTACAGCGTCACTCATAAAACATTGCTGACAGAAATTAAAATGTACTTAAATCTTTGATGAATGTTTATGGCCGAATATCTGTTAGAACTCGGTTTATTTGTCTTGTAATTGTGATCATAAACCCATATTATAATCCTTTTGAGTGCTCTTATATAGCCAGACACGCAGACAGCTGCCTCGCACTGAAGGTATTGATCAGGATGAGGCACAGACCTCTGTAAAAGGAGGGGTGTTCCCGCTATAATCAGCCAACACTGAGTATTGATTGGCCAGTGTCAGGCAAGTCGAGTGAAGGGAGGACACAGTCAGAGTCACGGGCAATTAATGGTCTCCATGCCACAGTGGCAAGTCCTCTCTCCTCTCTCCTTCTTTTCCTCTATCTCCGTCAGGCAATTAAAATCTATTGTAATGGGTTTATTGACACGGTAAATATGCATCTGCATTTGCAATACTTGGAGGGTGCATGCATATTAGCAAATACACAATGCAGAGGATTGTTTGGATATAGAAAATGTAATCAGTTCCAAACAAGCACACTGTAAACGGCGATGTGTTATTTCCACAGCCACCAAGAAGGCTGGGAGAGCGTGCACGTATTAATAATGAAATGCACACAGGCAAACACAATGCATTTGTGTTAGAGTATTTTGCAAGAAGACAGGATGCTCTCTGACCTCATAGCATTCCTGCAGAAAAAGAAATAGCATGGTTTCGGTGGGTAACTGCTACAGCCTGACAATTCCAAGGATATAATGTTCACCATAATATGCGTCTTAAAAATAATTTAAATAATTTTTACAATAATGGTGGTGGTAAATATACAAAAAAATCGGAAATGTAGAATTCAAAGCAACTGGGTAATAAAGCAGTTACAGAACTATAAATGCTTTTAATAGTGCTCCTACATATAGCTTGTGCACCTGTGAGGAACAGAATTGAAGATGTAAAAAAACCTGAAGCAGCAGAGATTGAGAAATCACGACTAGTTGCTAATATAACACCAAGCCCTAGCAGAGACCATTCTAAAATATCACCTAGGAAACACACGCGGGAAGTTTTTTACTCATCGCTGACCGAAAAGTGTCAGATTCCCACTTTCTATGAGCTTATTTGTCTCGAAGATGGATTTGCACATAAAAGAGAAATCTCAGGTTGGTTATCTTTGGTGAGAGCTGTGATTGTGGTGAACAGAGGCTTTGCAGAGGACATGGCTTCTGCAAAAGGGTAGACGTTTGACGGATGTTTGAGTTCTGGCTCTGCCCTACGGTAACAAAACCCACTCTTTCACCACCTGTTGTTGTGTAGGAAGTTGCAGTTGGTCTTTGCTCTTTGGCATCCAGTCTCATGGTGATAGCAAGACTCCAGTAAGTCACAGCTCCCGGCAAAAAGTAGTCACATCATATAACCCCCCGAATCTGTCATTTGTATGGATTAGACAAACAAGATATGATGTGTTAATTAGTGGGCTTTAGGTGCTGGCAGGTTTTGTTACCTCCAGATAGAGCCAGGATAGCTGTTTTCTCCCAGTTTCCAGTCCAGCCGCTAAGCTAACTGCCTGCTGGCTGCAACTTCATATTTACAGTGCAGACATGAGATTGGTATCACCTTTCTCTTGTGACTATCTGCCAGAAAAGTAATTAGTGTGCTTCTGTACCCCACCATAAAACACACCATGTGAATTTGTAGAATATTAACTCTTTCCCATGTGATGAAAACCCCCAAATTCACAAGAATATTAGAAAGGACATGACTCTCTATGTCCTCTCATGTCCCTTTAAGGTGTTACGCTTTATTTGCAGCCTTTCCACTTTTTTTAATCTCACTCCTCAAACAATAACTACTTTGTTAATGGAATCTGGCTCTTCTGACATGCAATAAGTGTCCATGGCCAAAACAAAAACTGTAACGGGTCACAATCCCGTCAGCGTGGATGAAAATACTATCACGGTTATAGGAATGCTAATGAAAATAAGGTTTCTGTAATGACCAATCAAAGCAAAAGAAAAAGAACCCATTATCTGTCAATATCTGTGCAAGGCTCTCAGAATAGCGAGCCTGGCTGGAACACAGTGATTTACTGTCCAATTTTCAACGGCCCCTGTATCCGTTTCAATCAAATCTCCAATATTAACACCGGGCAATAATTTCTTCTGCTTTATTACAAATGTAGCCCTCCAATTTGATAAATCAGCTGCCAGAAGTCCGTATAATTCACAGTGGAAATCAGGCATATTTTATACTGGCTGAGTCACAGTCAAAATGAACCATTATTTCAGCTTTATGTTCTTTTGTGCAGAGAGGGAGAGAGAGAGAAGACAGAGAGAGAGAGGGGCACTTGAGTCTGTCATCTTACAACGGAGTTCCTTTTTCTCGCTCTAACTTCTAAGTAAAACTTTGTTCGAAGCGTTTGATACAGCTCACGCAGGTGGCAAATAGTTCATAAAACAGCACATTACGCTGTTATAAGGGTAAAAATGGGAAAGCATGGGTACACCGGTGGAATGCGCCATCAAACTTTATGCTGATGTTGTGGCCATGAAAACACACCTTAAGTGGAATGTGTGGGATGAGACAGTTATGGGTTTTTTTTTTATGGAGAAAACATAATGAGAGATATTCTATATGACTGTTAGCATGGTGTAAAATTAACACCCAATAAATACCAAATGTCTGTAAAACCTGTCTCCAGTGAATAAATCAATGGGTCACCTAACACACTGGCTTCTACCATTGCTGAGTGTTTGCACAGACGAGTGACTAAATGTCTTTGCTAACTGTCTCAAAGAACAACAATGGACCTGTAACTGAAATGATCTTGAGCTAAGTGTTAGTTTTAAACATTCTAGATTATTCAATTTTCACAGTTTGGTTTTAATTGATCAAGATAAGAATGGTTTTATTCATTAGCCCTTCAACTAAATGTGGTTTAGTTAAAAGCTGAATAGAGTTCATTAAATGTAATGGGTTTGAAAAGTAATGATGCGTTTTGAGGGTTCCCAGTGAATTTGTAAAAGTTGGAAGTTTCAGAGTTTTCTACCAGAATGTTGTCTTTGAAATGAAATGGCAAATGCCAGTATGGACCAGTAACATGGCATTAATTGGAAGCTGGTTTTGAGTCATTAGTTTTGATCCTATTGAGAAATTGTAGATTCGGTCGTCGACACTGTAGAAACCTTATTCCTAATCAAAATAACTTGTGTGCATGCAAAAACACAAATTTTAAATACACTATACCGTTTGCATAACCAGGTGGAACTTGCTTCGGTAAACTCTTGCTGCCTATGAGGTTGAAATGTTCAGAAAAGAGTAATAAGCAATATAAATAATATATGCTTAGATACATTAAACTCCTCTTTTCTGGTATTTAAGCAGGAAAAAAAATGCTTGTGGTAATAAATTCCAGTCACAACAAAGTTATGTGAAGAATATTTAAATAAAATATATTCTAGAATTTGACAGTTAATTGTATAAGAATGCGACCTCCTGAGCACCTCTGCATAGTCACAGTGGTGGAAACTCAACATGAAAAAGGTCTATTTTCAGTGCAGCTCAAAATTTCACTCTGCTGGACAGCAATTTGTGTACTCTAACATCAGCACCAGTCTTCAGTTCACAAAATTCCATCGGTCAGGCATTTGTACTTTACGTCATAAAGTTGCTTGTTCATTTGTGTGCTATGCAGTTTTGCCCACTGGGTAATGATCATCCGGCACTGAGCTGTTTGGTGATACCACTCCAGTATATGTAGCAGAATAGGTCTCAAAGTCATGTCTTACGGCATTGAAGCCTGTTGTTGTCAGCTATGTTGACTCATTAACTGATTAATAAAAGACTGCACAATAGTGTCTGTGGCTTTGATAATGTCATAGCTCTGTTACACGTTTGGCTGCTTAGGTATTACACCACAAATAATTGCTTAATCATATTATATTTGTATTTGTTTGGTTTACTTTGTTTAAATTATTGGACTGGAATTGCAACTGTGTTATTAATCACACCACTGTCATTTTGTTTTCTAATTTTATCATTAATTGCATATGTACGGCTTCTATATTTACTTATTTTCTCATTTTGGTTTATATACCTGCTATTGTTTTTTTTTTGTTTTCTCTATTAATGCGTTTTTCTTTCTGTCCTTGTGCTGCAACAACCAAATTACCCCTCCGAGGATCAATAAAGGCTTATCTTATCTTATTAACCTTATAAACAGTGCTCGTATAAGCCTAGGTTTGTAGTGAACTGATTGTAACAGCTTTTTTTTTAACCAGCAGACTGAACTTACCGCTGAACTGAGGACAGTCTGAATCAGGCAGTCTTCAGACATCATGAATGGTAATCCTGTTACTCACTGGTGTACGCGCTGAGGTGCATTTGAGCGATGATGCAGTTGCTTAGCTTGGAGGAAAAATGAACAAACTCCGTAGCGATTTGTAATTTGCACCTCTATGAGGTTCACCACCGAGAGACGGTCGTGCGGCAGCATGCTTGACTTTAGTCAAAACATCATGCACATCCATGATGAGGTAGACACACACACAAGAGGTTTTGAGTTTTGTTTTACCAAGTATGTTATGTATATAACACAAACGATGCTGACATTGCTGTCTTTGTGACAGGAAACCATGACATGTTTATGCGACACAATCCGTGAAGTCTAAAATATACATATCAGAATTTTAAAAAAAAGGATTTAAATAAAGGTTTATACTAAGCCACTTGTCAGATTTAAGCTTCATCCGTCATGCAGGATGGAAACAAATTTTAGGAACAAATGACATCATCCAAACTTGTCCCAACCTCATTCAAGTCCTGTTCCAGTGACTTGATCAACAGTTGTATCGCTGTGTCTCGGCCCGGTTACTGATGGCTCTCTCTCAAACGCTGCCTATCTCATTACAGTAATGAACTTTATAATTACCTCCACCCCCTCAGAGAAGAATGAAGGCCATTAAGACACTGGGATTGGCTTTTATATCATTTACTTAGCTCAGGACACTAACCAGCAGCCATTTTCCATCTCAATAAACTCCCACATCCTTCAAGCTGTCGACAACACTTCCTTTCTTTTTTTTTTTCCAGAGTGACAGGGCTAAAAAAGTTTCCATGCGAAACAAAATGACATAGAGCTTCAATGCCAAATGTCTCAGAACTGCTGGCGCGGCCTTTCTGTTGCACCTGGCTCCCCTCTTCCTCCTACTGTACAAAATAAAGCCAAAATAACCTGGATACAGACGCTGTCATCTTGTGTTGCTGATGTCATTTGGAGCTAAAGAGCATCAACTTGCAGTATTGAGGTTCCACCCATACACCCGCCAGACTTGATGTCAAGCACACAACCTTCAAGCCTCAATTATGACATCACACTTCCTTGTCATAGGACCAAAGGTGAAGCCAAAACATCTGGACTGTGGTCAGTGGTGTTTTCAATGACCATCCCAAACCCCAGATCCTCTGCTGGGGCTAGCACAAGCCAGTTGATGGCGAAGAGGCGCCTGTCTCTTCAAAACAATGTATGGTTTTTGGGTTTGGTCCACTGCTGTTCTATAACACTGGTTTGACCGTATGTCCAACAAAACTTCTCCATTGTTCTTGTTCCTAGAAGCGTCGTCCTGTTTGATACAGGTGATACAGGTAATAAAAATACTGTTTACTGTTGTGTTTGTTTTTGTCTTTCTTGTTCTAATGAAGCAACTGCTCTGCTTCTCCAATCACACGGCACTGACTGTGCCGATGTTAGTACATTTAGTAGCGTCTTCTCAGTAGTGCCTAAAATTAGTTCTGGGAACTCACCACCAAGGCGGATGGAGAACAGTGACCAAAACCAAAAACAGGACCACTGACTGCATGCTTTTATTTTGCTTTTGACATTATTTTCCATTATGTTCTTTGTGAAAAAGCGATATAGTGATTTTGCTATCAGCTAGATGTTGTAACATATCGAATTACTTGTCTGGAGGAGCCTGAGATGGAGCTTTGACTTCTCCAAGATCCTTCTAAGACACATATTGCAATGATCATATTGCTCCCTTAGAGGACCAGCATTAAAGAATTCAGCAATAAACATGTAAATAAAGTATTATACAGAATTATAGTTAATAAATAAAGTAAGTTGACTCTATTCTGACCTGTGCATTGGAATATGAGTGCCCATACAGTATTACAATATGACTTCCTAATAACAAAGTCTTCATTAAACTAATAGTCACTTATATTGAAATGAACCGCCTCTCATTACCTTATCATGGTGCTACAACTGTAGATTAGGAGCTAACAAGTAGCAAGAGCAACACTTTGAAAGCATCCATGTAAGACCATTATATCAATCAGCAATTAGCATCCATGTTGTTAAAATCATAACAAGAAAAAAAAAATCCCTTTGATATTTACTTTAATTATACAATTGATCATACAGTTTATCTATCCCCATATCAAATGAGAGCTGAAAGAAACATTACCGTGCTTGTTTGCATTTTATTATGGAGTATTAGAGCTGTTGCACAACAGTGGTCTTAAATGAGCACAACATGGTATGAAAATAGATTTGAATTTCAAACTAATGAGTTGCTGATTCATAACTTGGCTTGCACGTAATTTCCATGACTCTGTGACAAGTGCAAACAGGCAATAAACAAGTACATATATTATACACCAGCCACTCTTGATGGGTGGAACAGCACCTAGTGTATAGCATTCAAACAGAGACTATAACCTCTACTTCTAACAAAAGAAGTTGAACATGATTAACACGAAAGCAGCATTGTTGCTGTATAATTCTCCCCCACCAACCATGGAAAAGACCAAAAAGCAGAATTTCATCCTGCATCTACTTGTACTTGGCAGGCTGCATTACACATAGACCCCATTTGTGAATGCATTGTGTTTGGCTGGGATTAATTAACACTTATAATGTAGTGGGGAATCAGGCGAGTCAGGCTTGTGTTATAATAGGGGAGCATTTTGGCTTGCAATACTGGACAAAGAGTTTACCTCCGAGGTGCATGTGTGTGCGCGCGTGTGTGTGTGTGTATATGTGTGTGTATATGTGTGTGTGCGCCTGTGCTTGAGAGAGGGAGTGAGGAAGAACAAGAGACACCAGCCCACTGCACTACATTGTATGCTATCATGCTGAAACATATGGACAGACAGGTCCTTTGTCACTACTGTAAGGGCACGTTTGACATGGTTTGATATAGAGGGGCAAACAAACACAAAAGCACTATCCCACTCACTCAATGCCAACCTGTCACTCACCCGTCAAGCGTCACCCAGCAGCTTGTGTGACTGCGGGTGTGTGTATGAATCTATTTGAGTGAGTGACCAAAAGGAATATAGACCTTGGATATGCAAAAGTATAATAGTGTGTGTGTGTGTGTGTGTGTGTGTGTGTGAGATACCTTTGCTATATGATTCTACACTAGGAAAAAGTCTATAACTTACTGTTGCCTTATATCTACACTCACATAAAACCAGTCAATTTCACTCAAAAGCCGCTGCAGTCACTCATCACCTTCCAGTGTATTTAAACATCCTTAAATAGTCGTCGTCGCATAGAATGCTCTATAATGTGTTAATTAAGAGACGGCTTTGAAATGTATTTGAGGATAAGTGAAAAAAAGGGATCATTTTCATTTATAACTCATGTTCTTTGTTACATTTGTCTGATGTGGTTGCCACCTGCATGTTCACACTGATAGAGTCACATATGCAGTACCGCAACAGCACCTATGGGTGTCCCTCTTTTTCTTCAGAAGTCATCTAGCTGTGCTGCTGTTCTTCAGTGATGCTGTGGCAGGGATGGCCACGTGTATGTGTGTGTGTGTGTGTGTGTGTGTTTACAGTTTTTCATACAATTGCTAACTCACATTTCTCGACGCCGTGTTCACTTTTTCAAAACTCTTCATACAGGTCTCTTCAGTGACATGCAGCTCGGCACAGCAGTTCATCTCGCACCCAACATGCACAAATGCAACCGAAGCTGGCAACAGGAGAATTATATAACAGCACCTTGTTTACGTAGTTTTAATGTAAAATAATTTATATGTTCATCTTTCATAAACAAAGACAACAAGAACTGCATTGATTTTGCCACCAGAAAGGCTGCAATACGTTTAATCTGGCCTCATTTATTCATTTATTTTGCCATTTGTATGATATATTTAAATATAAAATACTAGTCAAATGTGTCCTCAGTCTTTGACCACAAGTTCTCACGCATGTCACACCTCTGTCCTCTCATCCCATCATATCTTTTGCATCCAGCATCCTTTCGTCCAACATCTGTGCATGTGGTTAGAACTTTTAGGAATGTTCCACCTCCCAGGGAAAAAGAGTTCAGCTGTGGGACTGAGAAGTGGAGAATAAGGATAGAGAAAAGGCGACACTGTCCTGGGATGGGCCGCAAACTGCTCTGTGAGTGGAGGAGAGCTCTGAAACTTCACATTGCCATCATAACTTCACAACATTAATTACAAAATGTTCTGGATTTTGCCCCCTATACTCACCTGGTGCAAGTCTTTCATAGAGGCTAGCAAAGAATGAAGACAGGTGGTCAGTTGTTGCTGTATGTCGGAATGGAGTCTTAGATTATTGATTTATTTCTTTTAGATGTATGTGGTAAAGTGGAATGCGGCACACTGGAGTCTAATGTACAAATAAATAGTTATTTGTATTATGATTTCAATATACATTTAGCAGCCTTTACATTAGTATGCAAACATGTATCACACATTTAGGAAGAAATCCAAATTATTAGTTATGTGATTGCATGTAGCGCCTGGTATTCTGGTTTAACTGGGCCAAATATTACTTTAAAACTACATCTCGCACCTCACCAAGCTCACCTGATCGATAAGTTTTAATTCATGAATTACTTGTTTTCATAATACACATTCAGGGACTCACTGGAAAGCAGACACTGAGTTAATAATCCGAGTGAAATACAGAAAGCAAAGTATTAGTTTGGTGGCAGATTTACAGATTTAAATGCTAATTAGTGTGATTTCTTTTGTAAGAAAGACAGGGATTGTAAGACACTGAAACTGAATTCTGGAATTGAACAGTTTCAGTGAAATTATGGAAACATTTAAAGAAATATTAATAATAGCAGATTGGCACATTGTTGCTAAAGGAACAGATGAACAATGGCAACAGAAGTAATGTCAATATACTCAATATAATATATATAACATCAAAAAGGTTGCTCTCCTTTACTGTTTTTATGTAAAATGTTCTTAAAATTGAAAATGAGTAAAAAGGGCAACTACATTTGTCACACATTACTGTGGCAAGATGGCAGCAGTGAAATCAGCTTGTGTTTCACAAAGGTAATGAGGATGAATTTAAAGGATATGCAAACATGTTGTGTTTAAACCTACGAATCAAGAAGTGGATCTGGTCTGGCTTACCCTTTGTATAACCCATGTTGTACTTTTAACCTCAGACTACTCAGTCCTGATAGTCTACCGACTCCTCCGGGAAGATCTGCAGTGTGTTTGAAAAACACATCAACAGCAACACATTATTAAACAGCTTGTTGGTGTGCGGGGCCAATCTCCACCACCTTTTGTTCAAATCTACCCACTGAAGCAAAGGGCCCTCTCATTTCCTTGGAAATTACCAGTTTCTGCAGGAGTATCCCAGCATTGGCGTGTAACGCTGAAAATTGTGGAAGGACACATGAGGTGGATGTTGATTGTGGTTAAAAAGACAGGCTTTCGGTCAGCGTCTGAATCTCCATTGAATTCACAAACACACCAGCACAATCTCTCTCTCTCTCACACGCGCAGACACACAGACACACACTGGTCATATAATGAATTCTGTATGGATGAATCTGACCCAGATGGAAGTAATGTAAGATTGAGGGTGGTGGTGTTTTATGGGTGTCATTAACATCAACCCCAGTAAGACGGAGCTTGAGGAGTGCGAGGTTCACCCTAGCTCCTTTTAATGGAACGAAGCATTCACAGTAAATAGCAAAGACCCTCTCCAGAAACACAGTAAAGGCTAAACCTATCCAAACCATAACAGCAGTTATGAATAATTCACATTATAATAAGTAAGATAAAAATGTATATACTGTTGACAACTACATGAAGATAAGATATTTTGAAATGGAAGGGGATTGTTTATCTCACGGTGATGACAGACGACGCTATATGTTGCTTGCTGGTGAGTCCAGTTTTGTGTCTGCCCCGAGCACAAGCTGTCTGATATTAAATTCTCAACAATGCCTCGTCACTTGATGTGTTTAGAAAGTATCCACACCTGCACTTTAGGGACAGTTATACGGGGGCCATCGATCCAATCAAAACTGCAGTGTAAACAGCGGGAAGCATGATGTATTGCGTTTGCGCGGCTGATATTTGTCCAAGAAAGCCTAAAGAGGATACTTCTCTGTGGACAACATGATCCCAAATGAGGTCTGCTAATTCAACTCTGTCTCTTAAAAATTACATTTATATAGCACTAATTTGAAACTTCATTTAGAAAGAAACACAGTGCGGCAGAGATTACTTTTTTTTTATCAACACAATGAGTATATGTTTTCAGTTAATTTATTTGCAACGGGGCACATATTCATACCACGTGTATGCAAAGTAGTTAGTAAAAGCATGTTGTAATTATTTCTCCCTACAATGTCATGGCAGTTGAAGCATTTTTAATTGTAGTTATTATAATTATTATTATAAGGATTTTATGCTTCTCCTCTGACAACTCAAAGTACATCAGAAAAGATCGTCGTCTTTGTTAAATAATGACAGAGTCACCTACCTCTGCAACTGCAACAACGGATACAAACTTAATGCTACGCTCAGCAAGGACATTTCCTTCAAAATGCAACATCTTGCACATAATATGTCAGAGCCAGGGTTTGTTAGTTGCGTAACGCTAATCCAGTCCTGCTTTGGTAATCAGTTAGGAGTGAGAGCCTCAATGTTTGGGCAGTGGAGTACAGAACATTGTGTAAAATAGAATAAGAAAGACGGACAAAGGTTGGAACAAAATGTAATTTGACAAGCAAGACAAAAAACAGATAAAAGAGGGGAATAATATTAATGATCATTTAAAACATAAAATAACTGTGGTAGACAAGAAACACTAACCCGTAATATCAAAAAGTTGTTGTACAGAGATGATGAACAGGTCAGGTCACAGACATGTAAGTCATATCAGTAAAAACTGTTATGTGTGTGTTTGTGTCTGTGTATATTTATGTAAATATAAATATAGGAGGTACTTCACTTGCACAGGTTTGGAAAAAAAGGAAGAAAAAAAAGAAAAATTCCCATGGACTTAAATAATCAGTTCTGATTCAAGTCACAGTGGAATGGCATTCCTGCCAAAGTATAGTCTGAAAGTGAATATACCAGGTTATAAAAATCAGTCATACAAATTGCAGTATATTCAAGCGAATAGCTAAAAAGGACCACATCAGCTAGTAGCTGAAATAAAGAATGTGCATAATATCAACCCATGCCAGCTAAAGGTCTTTGGAGAAGCCTGTGAGTTCAGCGTGCCAACAGTAGGTCAACAGGCTTCAGCACACAGTCGTACACGTACACGTAGCAGTGTTGTCCATTATTTGTGTCACTAAACATGATTTAAATGTTTGCTTTTTATCAGTTTTTTGATGGCAAACACATTGGACACATTCAGTACTCAGGAATTTTAATCAAAGCTTACACTTGTGGAGGTAAACTTCATATTTTTCCAATTTTTTACTTTGTATATTATGTTTTGTTCACCAAGGACACACTAAATTTGCCCTGTCTGGGAACAGCAACAGAAAACTCCATTTGATAGAACTTACTGTGATAAAGGATGGGCATCATCAATAATATAATCAAGAAGGAATTTAAGTTCAACCACAAGATGCCAGTGAACATTGCTGTTAGACAGTGAAGGTGAAAGATCTCTAAGTCTGTATTCAGTTAAAGTTATCTACAGTCCATTATTTTATTATTTCATATTCTAATAATATTGTTTTGATTCGAAACATTTGTTTAACTGACATCTTTATTCAAAGAAACGTCCAACAAGTGCATTCAAGCATAAAGATATAACCCGGAAATTGCAAGAATCATGCAACTACATCACCAATCCAATATGTACAACAGCATTTAGAAACAACGGCAGATAGAGAATGATTATGGGGGCAAGGTGCAGTCTGAACAGATGGGTCGGTAAGAGCTGCTGCTGTCCTGATGTCAGTGTGAGCTCTTAAGGTGAGGCTACAAGGTTCAGACACAGATTCTCTCCAGGATATGGTAAGTGCAGCCCCTGAGGAAGCATGTGAACAGAGAGAGTTGCAGAGCCGGAGACTGGCAGGTCAAATGCTACTGAAAGGTTGAGCAAGATGACAGCTGAGGATAAGGGGGCTTTCTGGAGATAAGGCGGGAATCTGAGCTATAATAAAGTTCAACTTAATATTAAAGAAGGTTCATGTAAATTAGAAATGAAAACTTCTTGTATCTAAAAATGCCCAAATTCCCCAACAATATGGACAGTTTTTCCTGAAATTCACAGAAATGATTCATGCTCGTCAGAGGATGAGCCCTTTCCATTTCGGACGGTATGTGAGCCTTCGTGTAGTGCCATCGTAGAGTGAAAATACACATTTTGCATGGTGACTATAGGGAATATTGCTGTTAGTCATTAAAATGATTTACTTGTAAACTTGATATACTGGTTACAAAACTACGTGGAAAACGTGGAATATTTTTTATTAAGAAAAAAACTGTGGAATTTACAGCACAGCTACTTGGATTTAAAAAAAAAAAAAAGAAAAAGGAAAAAGAGCTGCTGCTGCCAGCTTCTTAAAAAGCATCTTGGTGTGTCATCAATAAGACAGACTTCTTAAATCCTGAACCCCTCTGCTAAGTAGCCTTATGATTCTTCCAAGCTTGAAAAAGGAACTGCCTAAATATCTCTGTTTCTCCTCCTGAAATGTGGAGTCCGCCACCGAGTCAGATTTAAGATGTTGTGCTGGCAGCGGCCCTACCTTGAATTATTGTCCGGGCCAGGAGAGACATAGAGAGAAGGTGGGAATGGAGAGAGTTTAAAATAGAAGAAAGGAGTGAGAGAAGGATGAGGGTAGAGAGAGTGTGAAATAGAGGGAGAGATAAAGGTGGAGGAGCCCAGCACAAAGCATATAACTGCAGGAGAGGCTTATGCTTTAGACGGCCATGTCAAAATGCAATGCACTCTCTGCTGCTGTCTTTATCTCTCTCATGCCTCTTCCACTGCTCTCCTATCTATGTCCTCCTTTTCCTCTTCCCTTCTCTGTGGTTTCCTTCCATCTGCATTCCTATCCTCCTCTCTGTCTCCCTCCCTCAATCCCTCTCTCAACTCTCTTTGTTTTCGGCCCCTTTCTCGTATTGTGCCTTGTTTTCACAGAAGCACGGGGGTATGAAGGCAGCACCGCCACGGAACATATTGGTACTCCTCTCTGTCTCCCTATCTGTGTCTTTCCTTTCACACATGCGCGCGCACATACACACACAAAACACCTAAGCATGGAAATTGAAATAATGATAATATATCCCTCAGTCTGCATCAAAGTATTGCCACTTCAAAAAAATGCCGGCGGGCATGAAATGCAAACGTGAAGCAGATGGATTGAGAAGGAGGAAGGAGAAAGGCAGCGTGTGTGTGTATGTGTGTGTGTGTGTGTCTGCGAGTGTGAGCGTGTGTCCTTTTTCCCTTTTACCGTCCTGCCTTTACTTTGTACATTGGCCGTAGCTTTAAGGCAAGGGAGACCGTGTGTGTGTTTGCGGAAGAGGGCTGCTGTGTGGTGTGTATTGTCAGTCAGACTTGATAGTGATGTGTTTGAAGGAACATGCCTGTATGTGTGTTTATCACTGTGTGTGCCAAGTGGGTTGCCTATGTGGGCTTTTGACAGCTTGTTTTTTTTTTTTTTTCAGTTTGTGTGTGTTGTGGTCAAGGATGAGTATTGTCAGTTTCTCAGTTATTGGAGGATGTCACCTACCAGGTCATGGCCTTCTGCTGCGGTTACGGATGCACTTACTTTACTGTGCAACTACAAGTAGTACTGTTGCAACATATATATCTTCATCGATTACTTCTGGTAAAATCTGTTTTGATTAATAAGAATGATCACTTTATATTAAAGATGTAAGAACAAATCGGGAAACGAACAAACTCGCAACACATAAAACACGATAGAAATAAAACATAAAAAAAACAATGTGTTCTTTTTATGAGGACGATGATGTTACTTGCAGAAGTTTCAGTCCAAAGCTTCTCCACAGCTTTTATGCTCTAACATCAAATGCCCTTCTCCCTCCACAAGCACCAGTGTAAGAACAGAGATCAGTATTGTAGGATGGGAAAAGACTTAGACGGGCCTTTAAAGTGAGCAGCAGACCTTGAAAACAAATTTGAAATTAGGTAACCGATGCAACCAGTGGAGGCATGATGGAACAAGAGGCTTTCACCATTCTCGTGTTTGTCCCGTATTTTGTACTACCATAGCTTGAGGCGATGGATTGATGTCTGGGGCAACGTGGTAACTAAGGGGTTACAATAGTCTAGATATCTGAAGAACAAGCCAAAAATATTGTTTTCTGCATCAGAAAGGAATGCATCTTTAAGTCAAACCTATCCAGACAGAGATACCCTGAAATGACACAAACATCCTGACAGATACCCCTAATACAGAAGAGTATTGCAGCAGTTTAGGCAGAGCACATATCGTTGCATTTGGATCAACACCATCCCTCACCATCGGTGCCTGTTCGACTACCTTACAGGGTTTGCCAAGTCATAACTTTGTGTGCACAATCACAGTTAATTTAGTTAAATGAATCTATGTATTAGACGATTTGTCAGTCATTGGAGAGCAAATTCAAGTCCTGTGCTTTCATTTTGGTGGTTCGTTGCTACATTTTGGTTGCTAGCATGGCAGCATATGAGCAAGCGAAATGGTTTATAACACATATTGATTTGTTTTTTGAACATAATGTGCTTGTGCTGTTGGATTTCACCTGGACCCACACTGGACTTTGACATTTGGGACCATTATGCATGATGCACATTGGTCAGAATTCTCCAGCCATCTCCACTGGTAAATGTTCCTCTAAGGAGAACTGTGTGCACGTGTGTTGTGTGTCTGTGGTGACTTGCAAAAACTGGTTCAATACAATGGATTCAATTTGTTCCCACTAATAACTAGCAATGAAGTGTTGAGACAGCCCAGGTCTCCCTTTTTCACAGACACACACACATTTCTGCGTTTTTGGGTGTACTCAGGTCAGCTAGCACCATATGGCAGCAGACGTAATTAGCGTCTAATCGGCTTGATGTTTTGACTGCAGTTGTTTCACAGTTCACTAGCTGTTTGGGTTAGCAGCGCTGCTAGCTAGTTACCCCCTGTGGGCAGCAGGTGAGTCAGGCGGCAGGGTGCCGTCTGCACAGATGGATAGACACACACACACACAGTCACACACCCACACACAGTGACACAGAGACACATGTTGGGATGGCATTGTTTTCAGGACTTTGACCAACCTGGAGGTGTGACCTAACCTCATCCAGGACCACTGCATCCGTAACCCTTAGCTCTTCCTTAACCTGACCAAAGGACATACAGGCTGAACACATCACACACGTAGCCCACATGGTTATCCAAATATGGCCTACTAGAGAAATCCAGGCAAGCATGCACACACACACACTCACACACACGAACAGTCCTTCGTCTTTCATCAGCCCCTCACTCATCTGATAACAATACAAGAGCAAATCACTTGGCTCTGAGTGGATGTTCGGCTGCTGCTCATTTAGAGTCTTTCACCGACGGTGAGTAAGACAGACCTGCAAACATACATGTTTGCACGCACACACATACACACACATGCAATAACAATGACGTGTATTTGTAGATTGCTTTTCTTGCAATGTTGTTTCAATACAGATTTATTAAATAATAAAGTTCAGGAAAAATAAATGGGATGAATAATGACAGCTGAGGGAATTAATCTACAAATTATGTAAATAATATTCTGCAATGATCCTATGGCCTGTAGTTACAGGGAAAAACATTGTGCCTTATCTTTACAGATGTAATAAGAATAGACATATTTATAGGTACACTGAAAAGGTCCAATGTAAATGTTCCATGCACGTTTTCCTAAAAGAAGGCCATGAAGAAGCAAGACCTCTGGAGGAGAGACTGAGCACCTGCCACAGACTTCAGACATGCTGCCATTTATCAATATTCATTATTTGACATTGTCTGCTGATAGAAATATGGTAATCCAGGATTATTTGAATATGCGTGGAATTTGCACTCCAAATTTCAAATTTCCATTTATATGTGCAGCTTCATGTTTACACAAGACATATAACTCCCTTACCAAATGAAGTCTACATTATTTGCATTCATGAAATTATGGTAAACAAAATAGAACGAAGAGATTGCAAAGGGATAATATAGGAGGACACTAAATTGATTCACCTGAATTGAACTGGTCCTGCAACAAGCTACGACATATACAAATATATGCAAACGTGCAAGGAGAACTATAATGAATAAGAATTATATGTGCAAAGTTTAGACCGTACAAATGATGAATTTGGAGACGTATTGCTATTAAACTCGTAAGTGCAGTCGCGAAAGGCTGCGGTAAAATGCTTTTAACGTAGCTGACGAATAAGCTGCTGTTCTCTCCGTCCTCTCTCTAGTTGGTGGGGACCAAAACAGAGCTAAAAGGTGTGCGAATATTTGTCTTACCTTTATAAACAGGTTGATAATGTTGCTCTGTGTCTGCTTGAGGTGTAAATCTGGTATCACGTTACTATCAGCAGCTTAATATGGCACGATTCTCACGTGTGTGTCACTTGGGTCAAAGCCAACTCTCATGCGTTCTTGTGCTAAAACAAGCAAACAATATATGTGACATTACACGTGACTCAGTTACATTTAGAGTTTGGACAATTGCAAAGCATTCTGGGTGAATAGGAGATCACAAACATTAATAATATTCACAAAAATCTTTATAAAAATGTATGACAGGTGTGAAGACGTACATTTCGCATGTCAATACCGCCTTAACCAGGCGGGAAATGACCTGGACCGACTGGATCCCATCAGCGTTCCCATTAAGAGTTGACTCAACGGTCATAAAGATTGGGATAAAAATAATTGGATTTAAGATTCGGAAACTACAAAATGCATCAGTCATTTTTAAATACAAATGATAGGGTTGTATTGCAACCTCTACCCACTACTCATGTAACGTTTCTGTAACTAGAAAAAGCAGATTTTATTGCAGGCACGTCTAATTTTATTTGAACATTTGAGGACAAATGGTCCCTTCACAACATTTCACGCCACCGCACGGATACACTGCGTGCAATTACAGTCACATTAGCCAGTCTGAACATGGTGAACCCTCGCGACATGTGCGATGCTGTAAATTCATATATCCGCTGCTTCAGTTTTCACACGTTGTGTTACATTTGCAGCAGACTGCAGCAGTGGAGCGGCCTACTACGTAAATCCTGAGGTGTGTGTGCAGGAGATGGACTGGTCCTGATAGTGTTGTAAGTGCTATACAGTTAAACAATAGTGCGCGGTGAGGAAGCACCCGTGCTGAGGGTGTCATATATTACAAGAAAGGCAGACTCCAAACAAATTATGGCTGTGTCTTTGTGTTGTTCTTAGCCCTCCATCTCGCCCTCTCTCTCCCTCTCTCTCTTTCCTAGTGTTATATATTTTCACACCTCAGTGAGTCCATCGCGCGCACACACACACACACACACTCTGCTCGTCTGACTGTCTCCTCCGCCCTCCTCCTCCTCCTCCTCCTTTCTGTCGTTCCTTCATTCCCTCTTCCTCCTCTACTGCATTTTCCTTCTTATTTCTCTTTCTCACTTCATATCACCCTTACTCACTCTCCCTCCCTCTCTCTCTCCTCCCCCATCCCCCTCCTCCCTCCCCCTCTCTCTTGGGTCATGTTGCAGCAGCTCCAGCAGAAATAATAGGAGCAAAGGCGTGAGGTTGTTATTTGCATAGAAATAGCATGACGCCCCAGGCAGCTTCAGGAGAAGGACACAGAGATCATTTGTCTCAAAATTTTAATGAAAACTTTTGCTGAGACAGAGATTTCTTTCCCTCTATAACCCCCCCCCCACCCCCCCCCCACCCACTCTCCTCTTGTTCCTCTCCTTCCCCAATTTCCATTCTTCGTCTGTACCTTCCATACCGTCCGATCCTGGCACTCTCTCCCTTTCTTCTTCCTTTTCTGTGGTAGCACAGTGTGATGTGAAATTAGATGACACATCAGTATTGTGCCGCTGTGCGCCACCAGCACGTCAGTCTTACTGGCAGTTTGTCAAACATTGCAGGAAATTCCAAAAGCTCGAGATGTCTCTGTGGTAAAGACGCTTTGTGGATGTTTCAAGCTGGTAAAATGTCCAATAAAGACACTGACGTACACAAAGAGAAAGAGAACTCGAATCAACTATTGCAATTACAGAAACACTGGACGGCTGTGTACAAGTCATTTTGGAGAGCGGACGAAGCTGTATCCCAGATCAACTGATGACTGAGACAAGTGAATCCTTTTCTTATTGTAAATATGATTGTAAATGTGACACTTTAACGATATACATTTTATGTACAATATGTGTTTGAATGAAATAATTATACAAAAATTAAAAGTTGAACTTTGCAACTAGACTTTTTTAAACAATATAAATACTAATAACAATACATAAGTCAAACATTTCTATAATAAGACAACACAATATAACGTTTCAATATATAAGCTATTTTATCTGCTCATGAAAATTGTAAATCTCTCTGATGATATGTTGGTTGATTATTAAAACAAGTCTAGATACCATTATAAATAATATGTCACTTGAAGCTGACAACATTAATGACAGGGGATATTTACATGAATAACAGAGTTTGACTTTTATTGCTGAGCTTTTCAGCTTTTCAGTGAGTTATAATTTGAAAATAGCGTTGTCTTTCTTCACAGACATCGCCGATGTTAACGACGATCACTTGTGTTCTTAAAGTTGTCGAACCAACTTTCAGCATGGAGCAATAACACAACAAGCCACGTTTAGCCGCTTGTCTAAAACAAAGTTATACGAATCATTTTAATATCAGTGTAATGGTGGAACAGTAGTATAACAAAAGCATGCATTAACAATCACTGATGCAGCGTATGGTTTAAAGGGTACGTGCTGAATAGGCAAAAGAGTGAAAAGACACTGTTTTTTCTTCATGCATTAAGGGTCTGCCTTACCTGTCAAAATCAGATTATCACTATCTATGTTTTTTCTTGAATTAAAATAAATATTATTAATTGATCGGGAGCCAATAACCTACTCAGGGAGTTCATTAGGTGCTGTAAATGGACTGTTGCAGAGAGAAAAACGCGTGATTCATTTTCTCTAACAGTATATTCTGAGTAGATCTAGTAGATTTTAGTGGTGGATGCACTACTTTAAAACTCTGCAGAAAAACGTTAAAGCGTCTTTTTTAGAGAACCTCAAATATGTATCACAGTTGACAGCGCATAAAAGCAGACTTCCTGTTCTGGCTGAGTATATAAACAGTCTGCATCGCTGTATTTACACTAACTCATCCCTCCTCCCTTGCCCTTGGTAAGACTGGTGTGACTGCTCTGCTGCTGAGCTCTATGGCTCGGCCTGGGCAGGGAGGCTCGGTTTTGGCTCGGTGCAGGGTGTTTGACTGGCCGCTCCGCTGATGTGCTCAGACAAGTGGTGAGGCTCAGTGCCAGGCTTGATGCCAGCCGGGGTCACACCGATAGATGAAGCCGATATTAGTCTGTTTTAAACATGTTGGATATTGGCCAGCCATGTCATCCACCTCAACAAAAAACATGTCAGCATAACCAGCTACGTTTCCTCTTTTTTCTTTATTTACCTAAATACTGAACTTATTGTGGTATGTAAGAGTGGTTTGAAGGACAATTCATTTTTATTACAACTTTTATCACAGTTTGTCATTTAGGCCTTCATTTCAGTAGTTATACTACTCACTAAAACGAGTATGGGCACGATGCAACGTTGATAATAATAGGTCTAATAATGTAAGAAATTTGATAAAGAGGTATTCAGTGATATCTAATTTAACTTTAATTTTAATTTCTTTCTAGTAAGTAGGGAAGCAGAAACTATATCTCTGCTAGCAGCAAGGGTGGGGAAACCAGGTTTAATGGACTGCTGTCTCATAAGCCACTCAGCTGGCTTATGAGACAGCTTTTAGGATGGTCTCTATTATATGATACTTAAACAGGAGCAGGAGAAAGCAGTGCAGTGGTAAACTCGAATTTCTTCTTTTCACTTATTACAGGTGTTGGCAGAGTCACTGAACAGGGTCCGTTATTAGCATTGTAATGGATTATTATAAGACTAATAACAGAGCTGGTGTAAATTATACTAATATATTTATTATCATGGTATGTCGTTTGAATGCCAAACACAGCCGTAGGAAACCAAATTCAAACTTGCACTCTACTTTTCACTCACTCTCTTCCTCCAGCTGCAGCTTGCTGGTGGGCGGTGCAAGCTGTTCAGCTGACCTATCCTTGCTCACAGATCACTTGTTTACCATGGCGATTAATTGATTGAAGATAATCCCCACGACAGTTTTTTTCTAACGTGTGATATATTTTTTTTATTTGTTACTCTTCACAAATCATTCCCCGCTGTCTCAACATAACCTACTGTATTATATATACCGTATATACTGTTTTATATCACTAGTTCAAATAATATACTACAAGTGAGCATACCATAAGTGCTTCCTGAAAACACTGAGTGTGCACAGTCTGTGAACTATAGAAGGTCAAAGTTAAAGCAGGAATCTGTTTTATCCACTGTAATTTACTTTTACTTGGCATTGTTTGTCATTACATTACATTAGATTTATTAGATTTACACACCCTGTTGGATCGTCTGGCTGCTTGTGTTTCTCGTCCCCTGGGACCTCCATTTTGCAAGGTTGTCTAGTTAACTGTCCAGTTAACTGTCCAGCAGTTAACTAGCTCAGTGCAGTTCTATCGTTGCTGACAGATAAGACCCAAGTTGTAATAAACTTCTATTATCCTTTAAGAAACTGACAACCCGTTGATTAAATAGGGATCAAGAGTTTGTGAGTTGCATCAGGTTTGAACTGCATTTCAAGAGGATCATCAAAAGGAGAACTTTTGAGAAAACTGAATAGCTGTTGTTCATTTGCAAGGTTAAACGTAGAAGATCAGCTATTCAGTAATGGGTTTTTTTTGAGGTAAGCATATAGAGCACTGTTAATCATAATATAAGACCCCTTCTCTCTGCTGCACCTGCCCTGTTTCACTGGGTGTCACTTAGTCAAACTGGCGCCATCCTTTGAGGTTTAACTCAACCAATGAATATTATGTCTGCCCGCGCAGCAGCTCTGCCTCTGGGAGATGTTTGTGTAACTAAAACTCGACTCGGCTTCCCGTTCACTTTCACACGCACACACATTTACACACGCTATCACCCACCTTCACCCCCTGCTGTGCCCGTGAAGGATGCACTCCCAACACAGCTGCCACCAAGTGGGAGAATGGGTGGGTGGTGCGGAGCGACCCCAGACAGCGAGGGCCATCGGGCCATCCCACTGACACTCTGACACCTCCCCCCCCTCCACCATCACCCCACCCACACAACTTACCCAGCTCCGCCCTCTTGACCGACACCTCACCAGGACGCCCCATCGCAGGGTGCTTCAGAGCGCAGCAGGATAGTGGTGGTGGTGGTGGGAGGGCATCTCGGTATACTCTCCAGCCCGCACCTGGGAGAGAAGGGGGGGGGAATGTTGGAAAGAAGCATCCGTTTCATTAACAAACGCATTGCAGTCATCTTGATCTGGTTATCATGGCTACAGCGCCGTTCAGGCGAGAGCAAACTGGGAGAGAAAAGAGATCTCCCAGTGTGAGGGTGGGGCGCTGAGTCGGGGGAGAAAGAAAAGGAGGGGAAGAGGAAGTCTGCAGTAATCCGTATAAACACACGCTGGCCTCCCTCCTCTCTACTAGAATATTAATTGAGTTTCTGACAGGGAGAGGAGGTGTGTGTGTGCGTGTGTGAAAGGAGGAGAGTGTACAGAGTGACAACCTCAGTGTTTGCTCGCCCGTCCATGTGTATGCGTGTGTGCATCTGTTTGTGTGAGGAGGTGGGGATCGTGCAGGCCACGACAAGATCTTCTCTGTTTGCTATCTCGCCCTGGCATCTGCATGCATAAATCTGTGTGTGCGTGCGTGCGTGCGTGCGTGTGTGTGTGCGTGCGTCTCCGTCTCATACGTCCACCAATCCAAGGTGACCGTGCTGGCTGACGCCCGAGGGCCCCCGGGGTACCGCTGACAGCTTTAGGTGCAAGTCAGAGATTTGTTGCTCCACCTCCTCCTCCTCCTGCTAGTACCCATAACCCACCACGGCCATAAACCAACCCCCCCTCCCGCCCACCCGACACCCCCATCAGGAGTGATGGCTAAAGAGAGGTTAAAACAAAAGAGGTGAGAGATGAGAGGTGGGTTGAATACAAAGATGCTCCCCCTGTTTGGGTTAGGACAAGGAGCCTGATGGATTGGGAGGGGAGACTTGGGGGGGGGGGCAAAGCTGACCTTGAAGGTCAAAGGTCAAGGGTTGAAACGGGGAAAAGGAAAATGAGTTCAGCAGCCTCAACGCCATTCCTCATGGTGCTGCTGCCGCTTCTGGACATTCATGTATAAGTGTCACACGTGGAGATGCACAGACACACACGCAGCATTTTTAACACAGCTTTAACATGCACAAGGCACATTTACTAAAAGCACACAGACTAAGCTTATCCTCAACTCTGTGTGTCTACCTGTGATCTTCATATCTTAAACTAATCAATCAATCAGTTATTAAAAGTGTAGAATCACCTTGCAGCAAGGTCCAAATACAACAATTTAAAAGAATTCATAAGACAAATCGTACAGCAAGCGAATAAAATAACAACCAACCTAGAGGGCGCGCCTGTGGTGGAATCATGGTGTATTTAGCTCAGACAGGGAAGGTGGTGCGAGGTGGTGAAAGTCAACAGCCATTCTCTACTGATATTTCTACATTTACTGTCATCAGGTGACTGCAACAGTTACCACCTCAAATGCTCAAAAATACCGAGATTGTGTTTTGTTTTTCGTTTGGATTCCCAGTCACATTCAGTTCAAAGGTTCAGCATGAAGCAAATGCCCGTAATGCGCGCGCTTCTGTCCTGTTGTGTGCTGTTGGTCTTCTTGCCCCCCACTGTGACACCATGTCTCGCCTGAGCTGAATAGGTAAATGGTGAAATTTATGTCCTTTTCTAGGGTCTCTTGTTCTAATGATTCATGTTTGAGTTTTTAATGTTCATGTTCAAAATAATACGGTGTTGTTTAGTTTGAATGTTTCTTGGCTGTGTATTTTGGTCATTTTGCCGATCGGATCACATTGTTAAACTATGAACAAGTTGACACTTAATCCACTTGTCCGAACCACCTATGTGGAAGACAATCTGAAAGCAAACAATAAATCAACACACACTTTCAGTGAATTTAGTTGCATTGTATCTATTGGGAAGGACATTATCTTTTCATTCTTACATTTTTGATCTCTTTGTGCGACCACATGTGTGAATGACCACAAACACATACTTCCTCCCCTTGTATGTGTGGTGTTAGGGTGTCAGCACTCTGGGTCCACCCCGCATGGGGGGCAGAGGGCTGTGCCAGGGAACAGATGGTGGTGACTGGGCGGGAGGGCAGCAGGGGCACAGAGGCAGCGGGCACAGCGAGAACGCTACCCAACCCGTGGCCTGGGCTGGGTGAGAACAAGCAAAATCCTGATGCAGGGTTTTTCTTCTTCACTGGAACAAACACTGCATTACTCTTCTGGAAGGAAAAGTTGCACCCACAGCACAATGCTGATGGAAAATGGAAGGCAGCCAGTTGCTGGGTTGCTGTTCAAGTACTTCACTCAAGTCAATTGCAAACATGCTGGCTGTATGTGGATATATTTCCGTCATGGTCCTATGACCACTGCATGAATGCTGTACACTGGGAAAAGCTGTCTCACCATTTTTGCTTTTCACTGTGTTCTACTAATGCCGTGAAGACACTGGCTTGGGAATTGTAATTGGACAACATATTGATGATTGACTATCAACAAAAACTTTTCTGCACCAGATTGGACAAACATTTATTGGGCCAATGACTTTCTGCCGTTTTGGATCTGCTGTTCTGATGCAGTAAAAAAATCAGAGACCAGAAAAATGAAAGCATCGGCCATTTGTTCAAATACTTCACTAAAAGCAACTCACAAACAGGATAATAAAACAACGTTCGACCCATAGACTGTGTAGATAATGGACGGAGCCATTATCACATCACCTAAGGTTTCTTAAGAGTAATTATAAAGCTTTGTATGTACTGGATATGGATGCTGCCATCTTCGCAGTGCGTGACAACTTCCCGCTAATCCGACAACTGGCAAGGAGGTGGCATGAAGGTGCCAGTGAGGCAGACTGAATGATGAATGGTTGCTGAAACATGCCAGACAGCTAGTGGATAGCTGTCACTCAAAGAAGTGATGCATAACTTTACATCTTAATCTAATTTAAATGAGTGAGTTATATAAAAATTCATCCCCAACATTCTACAGTTCCACTGTCACTTGGCAGACGCTTTTATCCAAAGCAACCAGGCCTTGTACCAGGCTGTAACCATGTTCGTTTCAGCTGTAAAGTGTTGGCTTCATCTTTCAGCATCCTAGGTAGTTTCCAGCCAGCATCCCTGAATGGATGTGGTTGAACGTGGTTAAATGTCTGCTCCCATGACTCCATTAACTACAGTGGATATAAAAAGTCCCTAGAACTTTTTGCATTTTTTTTTTTTTAAAAAAGGTTAACACAAAAATAACAACAATGTAGATGTTAAAAAACGAAGCCTTGTCCCATCTTAAATGTGATGACATGATAAAATTTGAGTCAAAAAAACAAAACTGCAACATCCTTATTGCATAAGTCCGCAAAACCTTTTATAAAAGGTGCTCTAACTGTGTTCATCATCAACAATCACATTTAAAATCATGCCTGTAGGTGAATAGCAAACATCAGTGAAAGGGATTCTGATCAAAACCAGATTGAGATCAACTGTTGTTGTAAGACTGGGGAGAGCTTTCTAGCAGGTGCTGGTCCATCTTTGCATGTGACAATCATCTCTTGTATTCAGCCCATGTCTGGGTGGTGGGCTAGAGTGGGCTTCACATTCCAAATGTGCAGTATTTTCGATTGTATTATATATGTGTTTTAAACACACCTATATAGTTAATAACTAGCTGAAGATATTTAAATACATGTCATATCTCCCTTCATGAAAGCAAACAGCTGTTACGACTGCATTAAAAGGAGCATGTCTACAAACCTGCCATCATCCATTGTATTTAAGCTGAACCACAACACACTGCGGTGAAACGGGGCGACACCGTTTGTCACGGAGCCTGTCGATAGTCAGGAGGGATGGCACATCACCTTGGGACCTCCCTTGGGGGTTTAATACACACAGGCAACCCTGGACATCCACAGACGCCCTTCATGACCCCCAACACACACTCCCTCTCTCTCTTTCTCCCTCTCTTGCTGTCACACACGCTGATGAAATGTTCTTTAATACCCAATCGACAGTATTGACATCCCCTTGGGTAGCAGGGTCTCCCTGAGGGGCGTACAGTATTGATTTTGGGGGACTGTGGGTCCGTGGTCCCCCGGTGACATGTCCCTAGCCTCGCTGCTATTATTGAGAGATTAGTGGGGTTATTACACCTCCCAGGCCAGATGGATGTGACACCTGGAGGAGTGGCAGCCAGATGACCCACCACGTGAAATCCTTGGAGGAGATTCAGCTAATGTCAAGGATTTCAATTTACATCTGTTCACAAACATCAAAGACATTATTCTATCTATTCTCCCATTATAAGACCAGAAGAATATTTAATTTGACCACACAGGACTGAGTTATGAGGTGTAGACATTATACCAACAAGTTAGAAAGAGATGAAATATCAAAAATGTTGCATTCCTTGCATTCCCATGGCAGCAGAATGCACGATAACGTGTTTAAATGGGTTTATCTTGGTCCAGTTTGTGGTGGAAGCAGGCTAAGCAAGGAATCTTCCTGTGGTGTCCCGAGGAATTCTCAAAGCAGATGAAATATAAAATCTTCAGAACATTCTGGGTTTACACTTGCGTCTCCAACAAGTTATTCAGAAAAGCCTCCGAAGGAAACCGTTCAGGCGGCACCCTGGAGCAGCCTCACCTCAGCTGGCTCCTTTCAAATTTGAGCTTCTCCAGATGCCTGAGCTCCTTACCCTAAATCCAAGCCCAGGCCATCCAGTTACTACTGAAACAGTGAGAATTTAGTATTTGTGGGATTGAGTACTGCTGATTATGTATTTGTTTGTAGTACTAAAGGAACAGTGTGGCTCATTCATCTGTTTTTAGAAGTTCTTAGATAAAAATTGAGCTCTATCGCACAAAGACACCAGTGTTCACAGAAGACTTCCACCTGTGGTAGAAGGGTCAGATCAGTAGGCCCATGCTTAGTTGCCACTTCACAAAACCCTAAACAAAGCCATACATCAATAACAGCAGTAGAATTCCTCTAGAATAGTGTTTCTAGAAGTACTCAAATTTTTTTCCAAAATTTTTTTAATAATCATAATAATCATCAGCATTTTGAATATTTTAAAGATGTGAACTGGTCTCTGAGTTTGTGCAGATCTGACTGATCTGAATGTGTTGCTTCAAACTCTGAGCCTTTGTCCCTTTGCTTTTTGACCTCCCATAAGCTGAGATGGTGAGCTGGAATTCACCGTGGCTCAGCTGAAATGGCGATTATTGGCACAGTGCTCTGGGCTCTACACTCTGCCCTGTGGAGCCAGGATGACCTCTGCGGAATGGGGGGCCCCAGTGATTGATTAGCTGGCCTGAAAGGACCACTACTCCCCCACTGGCTAGGGCATATGGAGCTGCATGTCCTATGGACAGCTGCGTCTGCAACACTCATCCTCACTGTACACTGTGCTGCCTGTGTGCGTATGTGTGTGTATGAGAGCCCAACCTTGTTATTCTCAGTGGCATGTCCTCTCTTAGCTATGCTGCTCTGCATCCTGTTGTGCTAGCACTCCATTGGGGTGTGCATTAACTAAAATCAGGACTTTAAATCCATTTGAATCCATTGCTGAGAAGAGAACACAGAAAGCCCAATTTAAAAACTGGCAAATACTCAAAGGTTCAGCAAATTTAATTTCAAGGTTCAAAGGTTGCTTATTAACAATTCTTAAATGCATAAAGTACAGCAGTGTGTGGACAGCCCACATACTTTTAAACATTTGAAACTGCAGCGGACACTGATCTTTAGACAGTACTGGTTTTCCAACTTTGTGTGAACACTTTGTCTTGTCCCCCTGTTTCAGCACGACAATGCCCCCATGCAGTTAGCTGTGGAAAAACCTGACTGGCTTCCAGAGAACCCTGACCTCATCCTCCAACACCTTTAGTATCTCTTAGAACTTAGGCTACGAGTCAGACTTTACTTTCCTCCATAGAGCTGCATTGAACATTAGCTTTTTTTAATATTTACTCTAAAGCCTTGAACATGTAGCCTGCGTGTGTGTCATGTGAGCATCAGGAGTCTCAGTTATTCCCAGTACGCAGTAGCCATGCGTGGCTCCCAGCATTAATCTGTTGCTAGTTATGCTACACAGGGAACCTTTTATATATCTTTCAATGTTTATATCAACAGTATATCAGTGAGCAAATATAGTAAAAATAGCTGAAACCCCAGGTAGGCCGTGAGTTTCATTTTCTTAATTTTAATGTTATTAACTTTATAAGAACATAGAGTGTTCTGGTGTGCTCTCTCTCTCTCTGCCCACCCCTGACTGGAAAGAAAAATGATGTGACTGTTCCATGGTTGTAAAACACCACACTTTTAGGACTACTTTTAGGGAGTGGAGGTGGAGAAACACAGAGAGCTCTGCTGACTGTTGCTTTGGCATACATGTAAATCAAATAGATGGCAGTAAGCCCATCCACTGAAATAGAAGTGTACTGACGGCCACAAAGGCAAAATTACTTTAGGAATAGGGGGCTGTCATTAGCTCTGCTGCTGGAGAGATGCTGCAGGGACGCAGCTGAGTCGCGTCCTCTGTCGAGCAAAAGGCCGCGGCAGTCAGGCGAGGTAGATGCCACGCAACACATACGTAGGCAAGCTGTTACAGATGTAAATGAAGTCTTTGGCTACCAGTTACAGCAAGCTTTCTACATTTGCCATGACCTTTCTTATTGTTAACTATATATTATAAGCACAAATTTTCAGAAATCTAAAATTAGGACAATCACACACTTGGATGTACATACAGTGTCATTAAAGATAATGCAGAGTTTTGCAAAATTATCCAATATTAATGTGCTTGTCTGGTGATAGGGTTGCTCATATACTGCTAGACACATTCACTGTACCAGTCATGCTCCCTTCAGCCAGCTACATTTACATCCTTTACAATCTACAGCACACTCTCATCAAATTACGCCAAGGCAGTCTTCACTGTTTAATTGAAATTATGTACATATACAGTATATACCCCTATACATACATAGTCCCTCATAAGCACCTCAACTATCATTCAATCACCCCATCACACAAACGCTTGCACCAGCAACTCCTAAATGGACTGACCTCATATTTTAATTTAGTGTATGTGGTTTTAAAGTGGGATGGCCGGTTCAGGGGAGGGGTGGGGGGTGGCGTATGAAGCCGGCGAAAAGAAAAAAAAAAAAAAAAAGATGATTTGCCGAGGTAAGTTCAAGTGGATATCTGTCCGGGGTTAAAAGTGAAAGTAATTCATTACGTGGAGATAGTGCTTGGCGATATTCCTCATCTTGACGCTTTGCGGTGTGGCACTTGAGTGGGGTGAGGTGAATGGAGGTTGAAATGGCCGGCGGTGGCGAAAAGGGGCTGGGGGTGAGCAACATCTACCACCCCCATTGGAGGAGGAGGAATGGCGATGAAGGGATAAGGGCCAAATTGATGGTCATATTTTACAGTGGGTCAGTGTGGAGCGTGCTGTCCAACACTGTAATTACAAGTTTGGTTAGAGGAGAGTGGGAGAGAGAGGGGAAGAGAGACAGTAGTCTTTGTCATGGCCGTAAATGAAAAGCTGGGCTTAATTGAGTGGTAACCTCTGAAGCTGTTGTGCTAACACTGCAGAGAGATGGGGAGATGGAGGGAGAGAGGGGTAAAAAAGAGGAGAGAAGTGCTGATAAGGCCTTTTGTGTTTGTCAGTTTGCTGCCTTATCCTTCCCCATCCTACAGTACTGATAGCAAGCATTTCACGTAGAAACGCGCCGAGTGCTTCCGCTCTGCACAGTGCAACATTTCGATACAGAACAAAATAGAAATAGCAAAAAAAAAAAAAAAAAACAAGATAGGCAACTATTTTTACTGAGAGGCACAGGGCCCACTCACTGTCTGCTTGGGCAAACGATAGCGTTGCCAAGCGATATCTTTCATCTAAGGTCATTCGGTCATCACAGTTCCAACAGGATGAATCGTGAAGACTTTGGTGATCAAATCTACTACAGAGTATTGTCACATTAGCGTTGGTAAAGTTCTTTATTTTTTTACTAGTCAAACAGCACAATGAACACGTCTAGTGGTGGTGTTTATGTGAAGCCATCAATCCTTTTTCGGTGTTGCAAAATGATGCTGAATCATATTTTAAAACGGGACGGCGTGAACTGCTGAAAAACCAGCAAAGAAAGTTGGAGAGGAGGTTAAAACACACAGGATTAACGAGCCCCAGCAGTCCTACATCTCCCACATAACCAGCCATGTATATTATGGAGTTAACGGTCCCTTCTGATACGCGCGCGGTTATTTCCTGGCAAACCTTTCGCACGTGGTTTAATGAAAGTATACACAGCGGATGACCATGCGTAATTAAATCAGAGGCTGCGGATCCGTCGCCATGTATCTTTACGCCTTCGGATGGCCACAGGGATTTAATGAACTGAAGGAGAAACTTTTCACACGGCGTAAAGCAGCAGTGGACAACAGATGCTGTATGAATCACTCAGTGGCTTGCGCTAACTTGTTTACCAACATTCCTGCTTAAACCACATTACATGTCACTCTTTGTGGAGCGTTGGCTGGCTCAATTAGTTTGTTTCGGGAACTATTGTGTATTTCTGTGCATTTGTACGGATTTGGTACAGACTCTGAGATATTTTAGGACACGTTTTCCATTGAAATACCAACAATTCACTTTTCTTTAAATTAACCCCATCCCAAATCCCAAATGCTGGGTATGCTAGCCCTAATTTGTTTAATAAAAGAAATATAAAATGATTATTACATTTCTTTTTTTGTTTTACATTAAAGTTAATGATAAGGTGAAGGTAAAGTAAAAATGTCTCATCATCACTGTTGCTGTATACCTACTAAATGCTCATTTAAAAATGTTTGGACAATTCAACTTTGCAATTAAAGTCAAAATTAAAATATTAATATTAAAATATTAAGGTGCCACACACATGCAAAATGATATCTCTGAGGACCACAACCTGAATCTGAAAAATAGCAGTATGTAGCATGCCTTTTAGGCACACTGTAGTGACTTTAACTGAGATGAGTGTGAAATCAGAGCAAAAACCCCAGGATTCAAAGCACTAAACTGAATTCTTCTGCAACATCATTGTCACTAAGGAGCTGTAAGGGCTAATCTAGGACGGACATGTTCATCTTGATACTATTTAGGGTAGCTAATTGGCAAGGTAAAGCTAGCATGTATAATCCAGTAGTGCTTATTAAAAGTTTGTTTTAGCTTTTTCAATGAGGTAAAAGAGGCTGATGCTTGGTGACAAAGCCCTCGATGGTTCGTCAGTCCTCATCTGAGCAGGAGATAAATCCATCTACAGTTGGGTGAGACTTCGTTGGAGGAGAGTTCATAGCTGAGGCAGGGCTTTTCTTCAACGCTACAACATTAACTCAAACATCTTCTGATCGCTAGGGAGCGCGCCCCTGTTGGTTGGAATATGTCCAAAAAAAAGTTACAGACAGAAACCTTTAATACTTCTCTGTGTGTCGTTCAGCGCCTCGCTCGTTCCCGCCTCCTATCTTCTCCATTTCTCTCTGTCTTTCCACTCTCCCCTCTCCTATCTGTCTCTTTTCAATTCTCCTCTGCTCTAATTTTCCCCTCTCATCCCAGCCTGTGTGATTGTGGCGTCTCATCACAATTTTGGCAGACATTTCTTTTCATTTTCTTTCCTCATCTCCTGTCTTATTTTTGGCCTCACACCCCTAAACCCTACAACCACCCACCCACCCTCCCCACCACTATTTTTTTCCCTCTTTTCACGTACGTCTCAGTCTTTTCCTGCAATCTTTAGGCTCGTCATTTAAGGCGTCTTGTTTCTTTCAATGTTCCGAGGTAATGGTGGAATATAACGGGCCTGCCGTCGGAGAGAAAGAGGGAACAATTTGTTCCCTTTGCAGTGAGCAGGGACAGTTGTGATCAAGGCTGTGATCTGCAAATGCACGGGGGCCTGCCCGCGCACACACATACACCCAAACACACACGCACACACATGTACACACACACACACACACACACACACACACACACACAAGCGATGATGATGAGGCCATTTCCTCCCTCATCTCCAGATCCTCATCTAACCGCTAATGAAAAACACGACAATTACCCACAACTCTTTTCACCTCAGCCTTCAGCAGCAGTAATCTAGGTGCCGATATGAAGTCAGCTTGTCGTTTTACCTCCACTGTCCCCTCCTCTTTCCCATCCGTCCATCCCCTTTCTCCTGTCCATTTTAAGAGAAGCTGGGTACTGGGAGTTTTTCCAATGATGACTGCTGCTGGATAGTTGTAAGAATGTGATTGGAATTGGAGATATGATGTAGCATTACTTACATGGGCCAGTGGGGGACTGACAAAGGCCATGTTGAGGGTAATGAACATTGGATTAAGGGTGAGTAATGAAGCACCGAGGATTATCATTTGGTACCGTGGGAGCATCATGAAGCCTTCATTTTGCTCAAGGGGTCTGTGCATGTGTGTGCATTCTCAATCTGTAAACCTCAGTCCTAGTCCTGTATCAGATTAAATTAAATCATTATTCTCAGGTCATCACTATTTCCAACAAATGAAGAAATTAATTATTTGAGAACTGATGACAGTTTGAATGAAAATGAGTAGATTCCGGACCTCGCTGTCTATCAGAGTACACAATGAGATAACTTTAAAATATGGAATTTAATGAATCGTGCACAGCCTTTCTGTGCTGGGTGCATGATTACATGCATGCATATTTGATGAGGCAATTCGCCGCCGTGCAGTCCACATGACAGTGCATCATCTCCTGACACTTTTCTACCTCTCTGCACCAGGTGACAGCAAGGTGTCAGTTATGATGGCACTTTAATTAATTTTGTTTGTCCTGTTCACTGATAGTCATGGACCGCTGGGTATCCATGTTCCTGCTGCTGGGACTGATGCAGAGCACTGAGATAGTGGATAGTGTATGTATGTGTGCATGTGTGTGCATGAGAGACAGCACAGGGTACTTTAATTCTTAGACTCTGCTTTTTGCTTTTTATATTAAGTATTTGATCTTAATGGGATATTTGAAGGTATCTACAACATATTCAGGTTGATACGAAACTGTTCTCAAATCCTCGCTCAAAGCACTTAAATACACTTGACACAGACTGAGTTAATAATTTCCCTGGCTAAACAACATCTACAAAAGATATTCTGCAAAACTGTACCTTGTGGGCATGGACGCTTTTTGGTCAGTGACAGAAACAGCGTTTGAGTTTGACTCAGCTGATCCCAGGCAGAAGTGTTTCCCATTCAAGTACTTCTAATTACAACCCCAATATTAAGTTAAGTGAATAAGGCATTGCTGTGTGGATCTGCATATCATTTGCAGCCTTAATAAAGGTTAAATGAGTTATAAAGTCAAATATAAATGGGTAAAATTACCAAAAGAACGCTGGCTTCTTTAGCATGTACTCGCTTGTCATTGGCCCCTGTACGTGCATGAAGCAGTAAACATGTCTATACTACCCGGTGCTATAAGCTCAGCAAGAAATGTGATGCAAACAAACCAGAAGCACATGACCCAAAATGGCCAAGGAAAAAAAAAACAACAACAAAAAAAATCCCACAACTAATCATGTGACACTGTTGACCATTTTCAGTAAATAGTGTACAGGGGGAAGTGAAAACTGTGAAATTGTAGGCAGTTGAGCCAATAAGCCTGTGCACACTGTAGTCATCAAAGCCAATTCAACACCTGCCGTTAGTTTCAGACCGACCATTTTTCCTGTGTGTACATGCCAATTTTGATTTCACTTCCAGTGCATTTTCACCTTCAGAGTGCCAAACAGGGAGGAGCAGCGAGTCTTTATCATTCTATGACAAAATATTACGGCTTAATAGGTGAACTGGCGGCAAGTACAGTGATTTTAGCTGTCAACGCCGTCGCCTACCTGACAGCACAGAGAAGACTGAGATTTCAGTGTGTGAGGGACCCATTTTGGACTAAACTGGTGCTTTTGCAAACACATCCATGCCTCAAACGTATTTGTTAGATTGTTAGAATCCAATGCAATCACTTACAAAGGTATCATTTGAGATATGGCATTACGCTGTCGTGTATATAATCATGAATATGTGATACTGTGTTGTCAAACTGTTTATGAATCAGACGTTTGATGCGTCATTTGAGTTTTTACAAATGCTCTTATATCTGTGTATTACAGTATGTGTTATAAAGCATGTATTATGTGTTAACATCTGCTTATAAATGGTTAGTGGGGGTCTCCACACACTTTAGCATGAGATTTGTCCTTCAGAAAGCAGTCAGACCACTCTGGAAAAACAGATGCAGGGAAGCGGATCCACATGCTTTAGCGCCACTTTGATTATTCATAGAAAATGCAGACTAGGGACTATGGGAGTGAAATGTGGGTGGTTGAAGGAACAGGGAAAGAAGAAGGTGGAGGGAGGGAGGGAGGGAAGGGGCATCGGTGTAAATAAATAAACAAATAAATAAATAAATAATAAACAATCAAGGCACCCCTCGCTGCACACACTGCAAGGAACCAATCGGCACCCTGGCTGAACGCCCTGGAAATTGTGTGTAATGAGTAGGAAAAGATTAGAGGGAGCTCTTGCTAGGCCGTAAATTGACATTAGTAAAAGAAAACTCTTTTACTAGGCGGGCCCAGCAGTCTCATTTAGACAACAGAGGGGTGGGGGTGGTGGGGTTGGGACAAACACTGAGACGGGGGAATGAAGTGTGTGAAGACGTTAAGATTATAGCCGGAGTGCAGCCGCGCTGTTGTGTGCCGTGGGAGTGCCGAATTTAAAGTGAGGAGCATTTTTCACCTTCCATCTAGTCACGTGGTATTCTCAGTAGCCTGAAAGAAAAGGTAAAAATGCACTTAATCAGGCTTTAATGTGGAGGGGTTGCTCTAAATGACAAAGCCAGGAAGAATGAAGACTCTATGCTGCTGTTTCTCTCAGCGCTACGGAGCTTTTCAGCCTCGTTTGGCTTCTTGTCTTTGTGATACTGCTGATACACAGTCCTGCCCCTCTTATCAACTCCAACTAAATGGTTCAGTGTCTTCTTAGCACCAAAATCACCAGGCAGACATGTTGAGCGGTGAACAGTGTCATCTCACCACTGCATTCTGTCCCAGTGTGGGCCTTTAAATGGAGTGAGGTGCAGCAGGGAGCCGGTTAAGTCACCAGAGTGGCTAAGGGAGGTTGAACACCAGACCCTCAGATGTGCAGAGGCTGCTGAGAGGAACAAGGTGAGTGGTCCACACAGGAGATATCAAGTGCATGGCTAAGATTCTGGGTTGTCTTCAGGGTGAATGTGGTATCTTTCGTGACAGGTACTGACATATCATCACAAATCAGACTTGTTACCCTACAATAGAAATAATTCATTTTCTAAAAATAACATGTTTTTAACGCCCTACTGTTGGCCCGTCCATCACACTGTTTCTTTCTTATTTGACCGTCTTTTGCTCACAGGAATATTAAAAGGCCACTAGACATTGTGCTCTTTCTTGTATTGTGCTGTTATGATCATTATAAAAACAAAGTAACACATCAGATATTACTCCAAATGCAATATTATTTGAATTTGTCGAATGTGTGTGCATAATAAATAAGCTAATGTGCTTTCACTGTGTTCCTGAACACCATCACAAGTCGCTCGACCGACACGCAAACACACACACACACACACACACACGTACACAAACGTCCAAATACACAGTGAGCTTGGATGTTTCACTTCTCTGTTTGCGTGCGCATTTATGTATTTATGTTTGTGTTGCACTCGCCACCCCAACTGAGCGATTCTTGTAACTATGCAGTTGGAATAATAACAGCCTCACCGGCTAATAATGATAATGGCGCCGGCGATTACCACAGCACAAGAAAAGAACGATGAGTGGGAGAGAGGGGAGTGTGGATATAGCCGGACGACAAAAGATTGCATAATTTAGTTTCTTTTTTTCTCATCACCCATCCCATTCATCCATCCTCTCACACCTTCTTATATCCCATCCCTCTATTTCTTCTCTTTTTCACCCATCTTCCCATATTATGTACCTTCTGTCTCCATCCACCTCACAGTCCCACCCGCACACCCCCTCCTCACCCTGTAACCTCTCCCCTCCTCCACCCCCATCTCTCTTTCTGGCTAATTTAAAATTTGTCAGACGCTTGCGTCTTCTGGATGGCTGGCCTTTGATATTTTGCGAGCTCCATTTGGCACAAACAAGCCTGCGGCCCTGGTGCATCCTGCTGACTGCTGCACTAGTGGCAGGCCCCCGCCATTTATCTTAGCCTCGGCCACCCAATGCTTACTCATTACAGGAGCCTCGGCACCAGCTTAACCCCCACCTCTCTGCCGACTGTGCGCATGCAAACACACTTAAAAACGGCCAAATAGCGTGTGTGTGTGTGTGTGTGTGTGCACGCACATAAACATAAGCAAATGCATATCAGCAAACACATTCATACCCCATGGACACATGGGTAGGGGCATGCAGACGCAGAGACACGTGCTTGCAAATTCAAACACATGTGCACATCCTGGGATCATTGCTCATATTCTCAGTGGTCCCCCCAACCCACAGAGGTAAATGCCTACATTTCCACATACAGTGTGGGCCCCATCCCTGTACGTTTTATAGTTGAGGTTAAATGCTCCATCTTTTCGACTCCCCACCAGCTCTCAAAGTGTTTTCCTACATGCTAAAGCGACTGTGTGTTCAAGCCTTTAGCTTTCCCGAGCCTTCTCGTTGAAGCATGTTTGCTAACTTAGCCGTTGCATTTGCCTGTTAACGCTGATGACCCAGCCGCCCACCCATGGGAGAAATGCGTCAATCAGCGTGCTTGCAGAGATAAACTGTGCTCCGATTAGGCCTTTTCTTATCTCCCAGCTCATATTCAGCTTGTACTTGATCCCTTCCAAGTGCCAGTTTGTTGTTTCTCTATTGAACAGGAGCCCATGCCACTGCAATCCTCAGTTCCGAATGAAGTCTTAAACATAGGCAATATGTAAAGATAGGGATAATTTAACTGTCAGATCACTACATTTAGACTGATGGCAGCAGGCGGGAGTGACAGTTTGTTGGTTAAAGTGCATAAATGCATAGAAGTTTAACACTCACGAGCTGCTCAAGAGGCCTTATAGTACTCTAAACTAGCCCTGTAGACAGTCTGCTGTCTTAGGGACAGTCATTTGGATCCCATGCAATATTGAGTATGGAATTTACATTTAACACCAAGGTCATCAGCGACATGTAGATCTGTAGCTTTAAGGGATTATTATTGAAACAGCATGTTAATCTTCACCTCTATTGTCAGAAAGGTGAAATCGTACTAGAGAAGAAAGCCAAGGCTAAAATATTTCAGTGCACTCTCAGTGCACTTAACTTTTTCTGCCACGCTGAAACCACTGTTCAGTCCCTCAACAGAAATGCATATTAATCTTTATCGATGAGACGCAAGCCTGACAGAGACAGACAGAGAGGAGTGAAACTGAGGGATGAATTGGATAAACTCACCAATAAGATCAAGAGTGTAGCATATCCTGACATGTCAGTTCAACTATTTCCTTGTACTTGGAGAGACATAGCATAGCTGCCAGGTTTATGATACTGTTTTGCCCAAATGTTCAAGTAGGGTTCAACAGGGAGAACAAAGTGTGGGACCCCTTGCAGATTCCAGAGGCTGAACGGTTGCAGTTCAGTGATTTTAGTAAAGACAAAATCAAAGTACAGAAGGTTGAGGTAGGCAGGGTTTAGCAGTTCAACACAGGAAAACAAATCCAAGAGACCACTTCATACACTGTATCATATTTGCTATGTGAGTTTCTGAGACCTCTAACTTATCAACATGGTCAGTACTTTCCTTAAAAACCTGCTGGATGTGACCTGACACGTGTATTTTTGATGTGTCGGGCTTTACAGGGTTAATAAGTCCAAGGAAACAAAGGCAATAAGCCAAAAAACACAAGGAGACACGTTGGAAAAGGCTGGGAAAACTAAAAACAAAAGATACATAAAGAAACTGGCAACTGAGAAATGAGTAGACAAAGAGCAAATACCCTATGGACGGGTTGCTTACTGAGACGCAGGTGATACTAGTCAATCACACAGGTGGGGAAAGACGCAATCACAGGAAGTGAAGTTTAATCAAAAACAGTTAAAACAGGGAATAACTAAGCCCAAACCAAAAACTATACACATAAACATATACGCATATGCTGCTGGTGTACGTTCCCTTAAAGACTTCAGTTTCAGTTTTGGGGATCTCAGCGGGAAATGGCTGAAACAATGTAAAGCATATATTGTTTGTGAAAGTGATATATCACTGTATACAGCTGTATATTTTGTGTAACTAATGCTGTTTGCGACTTCAACTCTTCCTTTCATATCTCTCAGATCCTTTACATTGCTCCATGCTGACGAGCGCTCAGCTCAAAGCATATTAACTTCATTTATGTACGTTCTGTTTCAGCTTATCTTTTGCTGAGCGCACTTTTGTGGCGTGCTCCGCTGGAATAAAAGATATTCTCACCCTTCTGAATGGAAAAAGGATCTTGCAAATGGTCGCAATGAACTCTAATCATTCTAGTTTATTTGTGGCACAATGCGGTCGTGTTATGCGTTTTTGGTATCTATTCAAATGGGAGAAATATAGTGATCTTTAAAACTAAGCAAGGTTGGTGGTTCATCCCGGGTGACCGCCCGGCGTCTTCTTTTATTTTTGCACGGCGAGACAAATGTGTGCGTCTATGTCTAAAAGTGTTTGTGTGTGTGTGTTTTGAAACAGTCTAGACATCCATCTAACATCACGACCCTCACCTCAAATCAAATCCATTGTTGGCGAGTATTGATTTGCCTCAACTTGTTTCTGGCACATGAAGATGCCACACACATTGACACCCGAACACACACACACACACACACACCTACACCTGTCTCTTCTCTCCGTGTTTGTATTGTGCTTCCTTTCGGGAAGAGGGGGCAATTTTTTACAGCAGTGATGCTTTAAGTGGAGCAGAAAATAGACATTGACCTATCTGTTAATATCAGCTTAATCGCCGCCCTCTCTGTCAGGAGCCACTGTGGACACCATGTGTGAGAGCAACCAGAGCAGCACAGCCTTTGTATGGCCAGCCCATATGCAGAAATACATGGCATGCATTTACAAAATCTTTGGAATTAAACCAAAATGTAACCATTTCAATCAATTTTATTGTCTACAGGCCTTTTCTTTGTACTGCATGTGGCTGACATGTTGGTTTTTATCTGGTTCATTGTGCATGGGCATACTTCTTACAATAGATTACTAGTTATTTCTTAATATTAATATTTGTTTCTTACTCTTTTGCTGTACTGCAGACAGTTTCACATTTATTAAGCTGAAAGTATTTTAATAAAAGGGAAGATGGCCCCTGAATAAGTAAGTACTGTTAAAACATTTGTGCCACATGGAAGAACTTGAGGAGGTGGACCCAAATGCAGACACCCTATGAGTTCAAACAGAGAGTTCAGACTGTTTATCTTTGGGGCTCAGGCTTACGGCTGGTCGAAAAGCAGGCGGGGTCAAAATCCAGGTAATCAGTTCAAGCAAAGGCAAAAATCCAAAAGCACAAGGAACATGAGGGAACACAAGGGAAAAACCACAACGTATAAGCAAAGACACGTCTAACACAATCAAACAACGGACCAGCAAAGAACAAAGGAAGTGACACGACTTAAATAGACTGGGGAAGTGCAGGTTAAAGAGACACAGGTGAAACTAATGAACCAAATGAAAACAGCAAACAAGTCCACAGAGACACACAAGGGAAAGAACTTTTCAAAATAAACCAGGGCAACTGGGCAAGCGAGCGACAAAACAAGGAGCTCAACTCAAACCCATGAGTGCAGTACAGTAATGCTGAGAGATGCATAATGTAAAACAAGGGAACTTTGAGATTTATCAAAGGAATGCAAAAGTTTTGTCAGAACAAAAAAAAATTAAAATCAAATAAAAATTAATGAATTCTGAGGATCTCCCTAATATAAAGTATTAATCACGCTAAACAAACAAATTTCCCTGCAGACTGGGAGTCTGTCAGTTACAACGCCATATGTGGCTATTGGCAAAGTGTGTGGAGGTTTGATATTACTTCGAGTGTGGCCATTCAACATGAGCGATTATGCCTTTACACATGGCCTGATAACACATCGGCAACCGCTGAAATGACTAATTTGACGCGAAATGTTATCAGTCTGAAATGTATCGTCCATGTGCGGTAAGTTTGACTAAAGTGAAAAGCCGCAAAGCACCAGAAAGTAACAACGTGTTTCATTTACTGTGGCACTGAGAAGCACAGCTACATTAACTCCTCCTATAGACTGTTCCAGACTGTAGCACTCATCCATATCTGTTTACGGCAGACATCCTGGCTAATTTGACCTGGACTTTGCCTTTCAATATCCATTCAAAGATACTTTTCCAGGAAGGATTGAGTGTCTATAAAAGTGATGCATGTCCCTGTGTGGCACAAAACGACCACAAGCCTCCTGCCCTGATGACATTCAGAAATGACTGCATAGACGCAGGTACACATGCGAAAGTTAGCATGTGTGCGCGCGTGCCGCACACACATAGGCGCGCACGTGCGACTGCGACTCCCTCAGCCCCTCCCATCAAAGAAGTGAAGCCTTTTAATTATCTGCTGATTACCTGTTAGATCACCTTAGCTAATGGAGAGCAGCTCCCTGGGGAGCCATCCAATCTAACTCTCATCACACACAATGGGCTCCTCTTCACTGGAGAGAGTAGACTGTGGATGTGTGTGTGTGCTTGTGGGTATGTGTGCATTTGTGTGTGTGAGTGTGTGTGAGAGAGAGAGAGAGAGAGAGAGAGAGAGAGACAGTCCCTTTGAGGCAGATGCTGAGATTAGTACTGAAAATAGCCATCTATTTATTCTGTCATACACTAAATTACCATTGCACTGTGCTTCACACGCACACACACACACTGTGGGGCACTTGTGTATTCAGATTTTTGTGGCAGGCTTCCATTTTCATCAGAATTGAAGTTCAGATCATCACAGATTATTCCACAACCCGCTTCCACACAACAGAGAACTACAGAATTCAACACTTTGCACTTATTGCTTTCGCTGCTCATTTGCTCTGTGTTTATTGTTTTGTACCTCTGTTCTCCAACTGTATATTGAAATGCTGTACCTAAGGTAAATGAAATGCCAAATGCCGTGGAATAGCGTATTCCGCAGCACGGACTCATAACAGCTTCCCAGAATCTGCACTTCTGCAGAACAGAAAAGAAAAGCCGCACTCAATAACATAAAAAGTAGAACAAGGAACTCATGGAATACTTTCCAAAGCAGGACGGGATCAAGGACAGACATGGTTTGATCCAGGACAAACTGCGTTTACAGGAAACAGCACTGTATCACTTTATATGAATGAATATGATTGATAATATGAAATTTATATGAATGAATTACTAGATGAACCAATTTGAGAGGGTTCCAAGAGGATTCCTTATTTGAAAGGTGGAGATGCAACATTTACAGTAATTTTATATGCAATATGCAACTGGCATATGGCTATTTCCTGTATGCAGAACTTGCCAGTGCAGACTTCATATGAATGAGACTCAAGTTTCCCAAAGTTTCAGAAGCAGTTGCTGTGTTAACTGAGTGTTGATGGGAGGACTGCAGAAGAAACATAAAGTGGTGAAAGCTGTGTCGACTATAAGAATGACCAGCACTAGAATCTTGTGCTTGTGCAGTATTTTGTTTGTGCATAATGGCAATAAATAAATAAATAAAAAAAATAAAAAAAATAGGATAGACATAATGATAAATTCTTCAACAAAAACTAATATACATGTACCACACAGGCAAAATTACATTTTGTCTATATCTGTATATGTCTGTGTTAAATGCACCTCAGGGACAGTAAGTCTAAAAGGGAACCCAGTTTAAGGACTTCTTTACTATCAAATGCTCATTTTCATTAAGTCATCATTCTGATATTAGGGTTCACTGCGGCATGCTCAGCACCTGCGACCATTTTTCTGGAGTCATACAAGCCATGTCCACGCTTACTGCCCACAAATCAAAACGGTTTTGATTATCGACCAGCAAAAAATCCTAGATTGACCCATTGGACACGATGAGTAAATGTGTGCCTGTGGGTGTGTGCTCCTTATGTCTCTGACTTTTAACCTCCTGTTCACCCTCTGCGATAAAGTGATTAGCAGCATATAAAGCTTACAGTCCATGTAAACCTCTAGCTCGGCGTGTAATTAGAGCTAAGTACCCCCTGCTGTTTATTCACATTGGACTGGGTCAGTCGCTTTCTTCACAAATATCTTGTAAGGACAGGAGAAACTGAGGGGAATGCCACGAAAAGAATGCGTCGTCAGCGCCAACATCCTCTCTGGCGTTGCTTCACTGCATTGCTGTGTCCTCATGGTACCATCCTTCCCTCTTGTTCCTGTCTAAGTGCTGTTCCAGTCATACTTTTGCTAAAGCACCTCCCTCTCACCAAAAAACAGGAAGACAAAACAACACGCCTAACATACATGAGGATGTAACCATAAAGCCACAATTCCCTGACATCCTAATCCAGACCCAGGGCCAAGTGAGTCAAATTGAACCAGTCTGGAAAAAAGTCTGGGCCTGGCACCCGGGGCTATAGGTTACAGTGTATCGCCCCCGGCCAGGGACGGAATGAAAGACTCCTTTCCGCCATGTTCCCTCATCAGGGATAGCCTGGCCTGCCATCAGAGTAATGGCGCTACAAACAAAGCGGCATGCCGAGATGAGAGGGAAGGTTTCCCAAAGACGCCTGACTGCAGCATCAAACAGGAAAGACACACGGGACGAGAGATAGAGAGGGAAGAGAGAGAGCGAGAGAGAGAGGGAGGGAGAGAGAAGCCCTGGAGTGGTGCCAAGTTCCCAAGGTAGTGTACAAGTATCTTTAGAAGCCGGGCGTCTTGTTAGCTAATACATTACACCAATCACGGCCGGCTATCTTAAGCTACAATTAATCTGTGCGCTGGCACAGGCTGATAGGACAGCAACATGCTGTTTCTTAATTAAAAGCAAACGGATTAAAAATGATTAATAACGGTATTAAATATTCTCATGGACTACAAGCGCAGGGAAATCGGGGGGCTTTCTTATGCGGGCTTAAAACGAAGAAGTCATTAACGGCGGGCCCAATCTCCCTAAGCCAGGGCTTTACTTTGTTTGGGATCACAAGTTGCTTACTTCATGAATATGCATTTTGCCCCTATCAAGTCGAGACCAAAAGGCAATATCGTGGTGTGGCTGTGGTGTGGTATTTTTCTCCTCAGTGGCTGTGAAACTTTGAGTTTTTTGATTTGTGACATTTCGTGGTCTGCCTTTGTAGCTGAGGCCTCTGTGTTAACTGGTTCCTGGCCACAGGCTGCCTTGGCTCTGACAACAAATGTCTGTTTTTTTGTTTTTTTTTTCCCCTCTGCATATACAACCGTGAATGTAGGTGGGACACGTTTGCGTTAGTGTCGTGTGGTTTTGCATGTGTGTTTTCAGAGGTCCCTTCTGGACAGCAGATAAAAATCTCCACACTGATTTTTTTTGAAAAACCTAAAGAGAGCAATAATCACAAACTATGGAGCCATATTTCTCTAAAGTTAAATAGGTGTCTCGGTCACAATTAGATTGCCGTTGATATCGGATGATTTGGCAAAACCCTTGATTGCATTTGACTGCAAGATTTTAAGTCAAAGCTTCAAAAAAGATCAAAACCTGTGGCAAATAACACTTGATTAATGTACGGCATTGATTGATTGAGGCAACTATTACTATAACTCAACTATGGTTAGAGAAAGATTATAGACTGGGATTAACCGTTGAATTGCAGCAGGACACAAGCTGCGGGCATATGCAGCGCTCTCTGTATATGTTAAGCAGTTGCATATCGTGCATCAATATGCAAACACGTCATGTTTATAATCAGCGCTTCCTATGGCTTTTCACTTCAGTTACCAGTTGAATATGTTAATGGTCTATAAAAGCACTGTTGTATTGTACTGTTATACAATACTAGTGATAACTTAACAGACAAATATGTGCAGCAGAGTTTTCAGATCGTGATGTGGCACAGCTGACCTGATATTCAGTCACATGGGAGGAGCTCCACTTCGTCATTAAAGACGATTCGTGCTGGATTCGTGGATGGTCCTCTTTCCCTAGTTGCAAAGTTGTTCTGCGTGGAAACAGCATGGACTCTACAAAGATGTTAAACTAGCATCTCAGTAAATGGTGGACTTGTTTTTAGGGTTAATGCAAACCTGTGTAACTAATCTTGTTATCTTATATATGGACAGTGACTTATACTTACAGAATATCCCATCACAATTACATGTAGCCAAAATATTGATATGTAACACATGAATTAATAAAAGGTGTTATACTGTCAGCAAAATGTCGGTCTGCCACGTTTCTGCCTATACGATGTCAAAGTTGACAAATCATGAACTGAAGTATTCACCAGCTTCTCCAGATGTTATTCCAACTTAAGGGAATGTCCATGTGAATTTTCAAAGTCATTAACAAATATTTCAGATGATTTCAACATCACATGATTGCAGGGAAATTATAGTGAGATCAGCTTTAATAGCCATTATTCAAAAATCTATGCATAGTGCGAGAAAAGACTTTTCAGCTGACATGGCCTCATATCTTATGTTTATGCATGGTTAGCAGAAAATGCATGTTACATTGTACGCAAAGTAATATTATGTTTTAATGGATCACTTTGGATTCATATTTTGTACAAATTGTTGAAGTTGTTTCCATTTTTTTTCAGGTTTTGGGTAAAATATTTTAGTTTTAGTTTCACATCTTATTGTATATATCCTATATAGTCTATTGACTAAGAGTCCAGTTAAAGCATGTTAGTCATTAAAAGCCACTTAAATTATTCAAATAAATGGAATGTTTTTGCATAGCCTTGCTCATTTAGCAGTTTTCAGTATAAAAATGATACATGCCCTGTGCCAGTCTAATCAAAACGACACCTGAACATCATTTAATAATTTAAATCCCAGCCCTTTACAGGAGTCAGGAAAGCCCTCTTCCCTCCAACAAGAGGCTGTGAATAGCATCATTGTGAGCCTGTGACTACAATTACTGCTTCTAAATTCAGCATTGCTGTAATCAGGCCCTCTGGTTCTGTGTAATTTAAATACTTATGGCTTGTGTCCAATGGCTCCTGTGCCAAGCCCAAGTGTTAGTTGTAATTGACCATACAAGCCTTTTCTCCCCTTTTCTCTGCTAATTTCATAAGTGCTATTTTTAAAATGTCAATTATAAAGCAGATTAATGTATCTTAATGTGAGATTAGATGCATTTTGGCAGGAATCACAGGGCAATCACATTGGTTTGATTACATTTCTGCCCCTATTATTGAGTATAAAAGGCCTTTCTGCTCCAGTTTTACATAGCACGAGCTGGAAGGGCACAGTGGTGGATTCTGAATGTTATTCAACCAAACATGCTGCAATTGTTGATACGGTTTCTCTTTGATTACAGCATTTTGGAGAAGTTTTTCTTTCACAGCGCGCACTCGCACACATTCACACATACCTTTGTAACAACTCTGAATAAGAAACAAGGTGTTGATGTTGTCATTCCAGGGCGAGGTGAACTTATTCTGCATCTAAGACCGAATACAAAGAGGTAGCCGGCATCCAGGACACTATTCAGTTTAGAAACCAATTACTCCAACACTTTTCAAATTGATTTCGTTTGCTTGTGCCGCCGGGCTCTATCTTTTTCTCCTCCCCTGTCTCTTTAACATTTCAAACTGTCACACCTCTCCTCTTGGTCCTTCTTTCTTCTTCTCTGCCTCGTTTCCAGTACTTTTGGGGAAAAAAACAGGCATGATTGTTATCAGCCCCATGTTTGTCTTAAGAAAGACAGATGATGCAAACAGGGAAATAATAAACCTTTTCAAATCATGCAGAAAATGGCATTGGTTAGTTTTGATAAGATGCTGGTGCTTTTGTGTTTACTTTGCATGTTTGTAAGTGTAACCCCTTGTGCATGTGGACATACAGTATTTATGAGCTTATTGCTTATTTGTTGGATGTGTTATTGTGCATGTGTGTTCCCCTGCTTCAGCTTGCCCCAGAAATTGTTTAATACACTAAATATATATATATCTGTCTATATATAGTATATATATATATATATTAAATAAAATATATATATATATATATTTTGTGTATTATATATATATATTTAGTGTATTAAACAATTTCTGGAGACCAGCTGGGGTAATGAGGTTGGAACTTGTCTTGGTGACATGACATTCTTAATGCTGATGTGGTCTAACTAAGATCTTCTCCAACAGAGGTTGGAACACTTGGATATACTATGTAAAGAATAAACCTAAATCAATTTGGATGAATTATTTTATGTTTTGACTAATAGAAATCCAGTTATAGCTGATGTTTCTTAGTAGTAAAAGAAAACTGTGGTTTACTACAACAAGATACTTTGTACTCATTTGCTGAGTTCCCAAAATGCACCTGGAATATAAAAAAAAAAGCATCATACAGGTCAATAAGATGAACCACTGGTTCCTGTGGGCACCAAAGCTAGTTGCAGAGATTTTATATTGTTGACCCCGTAATGACTCAAAAACCTAGATAAACAATGAATGAACAAAAACAATGTAAAGGCAAAGAATGGCGCTGTGATATGTATCAGACAACATGGTGCACCATGTTGTCCAACCAATAGAAGAGGAGGTAATGAAAAAAAAAATCCAGTATTGGTCTATGGCTATAATGATCATGATGATCTATATTAAGAAGTTTTGGTTTGTAGAACTATTTATCGCAAAGCTATAGATGTATTTATTGGCAGATGGTGTGGTTTTGAAGACCTTATTCAAAATGATTTTATGCAGTTATGAAAACGGCAAAATGTTTGGGGTGCAAGTACCAAAAAAACCCAATACCTTATGTTCAAATGCAGTTTTTCATTCATCAACAATTAGAAAAAGGAAATGACTATAGATTGGACAGCAGTGAGGATGCTTAATACTGATAAATCCACACTGTTCTTGGTGCTTATTCTGTTCTTAGATTGTGCCCTTTGTTTGAACATCATTTTCAGGAAACTCACAATATGAATTTATAACAATGCACACGCATGTGAAGTGACAATGTGCCGTTTTGGCTGTTAGATGGTGATGCGGATTGATTGAGGAGGCCTAGCTGAACACCTTGGAGACTAAACAGCCTGAGAGAGACATGGAGCTTAATTGATGATCAAACACCCACCAGGTGTAAATGGCTGTTTTCACTTCATCTGTGTGCGTGTCTGTGTGTGTGTGAATGAGTTTCTCCACATGCGCCTTTTGTACTTGTGTGCTCAATGTGTCTCAAAGTGAGTGCATGCACGACAGTCTCCGTGTGTGTGTGTGTGTGTGTGTGCTTGCAGTATTTCCATAGAGGCCGGACAAGAGATTTCAAAGACCTGGAGAGGTCCCATTCAGCCCTGAGTCTTTCATATTGACCTCAGGGCGACAGGAGGACAGGAAAACACACGCTCTGTACCATCAAGATGAAAGCAGAGACACCATACACACACACACACTTAGGCACAGACACAAACACACACACACACACACACACACACACACACACACACACACACACTCGCACACCTTCCACAATAAGCTCTTTAAACTGTTGTGAAATTCAAATCCACCCTCGGCAAACACTTATACACACAAACACCTCTTTCATTGAACGGTGAGGCCTGTAGATTATTCTTTGCATGTCAGTTAATAACAGAAAATGACACTATGAGAGTATGTGAAAGGAGAGAAAGGGGGAAAAAAATCCTAACAAAATGTAATTCTCCAAACTCTGACTCACAAGGTGATTAACAGGCTTGTACACAGACCACAAAGAGCCCTGCTGGTTTTAATATTAGCCACACCACTGGCTGCTTGTTGCATGCAGGTGTGGGCTTGTCTATCAAAATAATTGGTGATATCCATGAAATTAGTGGGAAGATATCACACTGTGAATTTTCATGTCTTACACACATGTTAAATTATAGAGAATTGTAAATGCCGCTCTTCGGTAAACGCCTTGCCATTGCTGGGACACGTGGCCAACTACCATCTTTCACAAAGAGCTTGCGGTCACACGGATAGCGACTGAAGCAAACGAGTGGCTGATGGCATCAAAGCCAGGATCTTAACCTGCCAAATTCAAATGTTCGGGCTTTATTAAACTTGCAGACTTGTTGACTTATCACACGCTGTCCTGGGAAAGCCAGGTTGAGGAGATCTGTCCAAAGCCGCACTTCATGAATTCTGCAAGGGATCTCACTTTCTGTGGACTGAAGAGCTGAGTGAAGCGTGCTCGGGGTGGCGGGTTTCACCAGAAGCCTCCGAAGATTAAAAAGATCACTTACAATGAAGCTCCTCAGCAGAGGACTTAATACAAAAACATTTAAGTGTAAGTACACAGATAATTCCCACTTTTATTTGACTTTTCCCTCAATCAAATTTAGCTGTTCTGCTATCCAAATCAGCAGACCTTAAACATATACGTATCTAGACAAATGCAACAACTTGAACTCTTGTTGAACTCTTTAGAGAAAGACATGAATTCAGTTTCAATACTAATGATTAGTCATTTTCTTGCTTTGTTCTGTGGCACCACTTGGATCCATGCACAAGCCTTCTACACAAATTCACTGCAGGGACATTTTATGTGTCCACACAGCCCACTTACACACCTGGGCAATATATACTTTTCATCCTGATACTCACATTACACATATTCAGGGTTAGCTGAATTAATATGCATTAATATTCAGGTTTTCTTTTGTAATACTGCTTTATAGCTTTATTCGGATTGTTCTCTGTCGCACAATGGCCATTTTAGTGCATCCTCTATATTGGTCTGTTTGATTTCCTGTTGTCATAGTGTCAAGGATAGGTCACTTAACCCAAACAAATGTGTAGCAGTGAAGTAAGACCATGGCGGCCTGCCTTATTTGGAGCATACCTCCTAAAAACACTGAAATGATTCTTTAAAGCTGACAAAATATAGTATTTTAATGCAGCCAGTATTTAGTATCTGAGGGATATTTAAATCCATTATATGAATCACTGATATTACCATGGAGACAACTATTCTACATTCTAAATCAGGAACAGCAATGTCAGTACTGATGCTGTAAACTATACAACTCACTGACAGAGAGCTAATATCTAGCTAACTATACATGTTTTGAAATATTTGCTATATTTTTCATGTATCTGTGAATCTCGTTGCACATAAGCGCTTAAACTGGCACTCATCTATCAGTTGAATTTTCATCTGGGATTTCTGCTGCAGCAGAGTCCTCAACGTCCTGCCAACTGTGTCTCCTAAGTGGGCCAGGAGCCACGCCACCTTCACCAGCAGCAACTCTCCTGCTGTAATATTTCAGCAGAGGAAGGCGGCACCTCCCGCGACACTCCTCGTCAAAACCAAAAGCCTCAGTGTTCTCCCCGTCTAATGCTCTGCGCCTCGCACCCTGAAGATGATCAAAGTGCTATTTTTCTAAATGCAAGCTTTTTAACTTCAACAGTCTTAGAAGGGATGAGGCAGATCATACTAAGATGATGAGAGAGAAGGAGAGTGAGATTGAGAGTGAGTGTGTGTGTGTGTGTGTGTGTGAGAGAGAGCGAGATGGGGGAATACAAAATCTTTGTAGTCCCTTCCCTTTGTTTTTTTTTTCTTCTTCCTAACTCTCACACTGGGCCTGCAGATAGGTCAGCTCCATTACCAATCTGCCGGCCCACAAATATTTAAAACAAATTGAATCGCACACCCAATACCCATCACAATTACGGCAGGCACAATAACTAAATTAGCAATTCAACACAATAATTGGAAATGCGGCTTGCCTGGACCCGCAGGCCTCCCTGGAGGGCCGGCTGATCTGTGGAGGCACGTCAAGCCCGCTAATTCCACAGCTAATTACTGATGCACGGCGGAATGAAGTTGTTTGTCTCCCAAATACCATTTTCAGTTCACGGCGAGGAACACAGGACCGTGCTGAGATAGACAAAAACAACAAAGAAGTGAGACACAAGAGCGTGGTCATGCTTCTTCTTTTTTTTTTTTTTTTTTTGTTCTTGTTGTCGTCTCGTTCGTTTGTTGTTCATTTGTCTGCGTGCGCTTTAATTCCTGATGATGAAAATCTTGGCGTGGTGTGTGCTGGTGTAAAAAGGGCGGACGAAGTTACAATGCAGGTAGGGCTATTAGGAACTGAATTTAGTACTAGTATTTAAGAATTGATCAAGTGAAACCGAATGAAAAAGTCACACTTGGCTGCTCTGTGTCTGCCTACCTATTGCGAGACTTTTACATTGGAAATTATTCGGTTTGGAGTTCGTCGCCATTGCCTGCCTGAGACGTAAGCAGCCTGGAGCTGCATATTTAAGCAATACTTTTAATTTTTGGGGTTTTCGTGTTTCTTAACCCTTGAAACTGGTGGGTGTTTCTTCTAATTCTTCTCTCCCTTTAGGTAAAGACTTAAGCGTTATCTCTGCATGCAACAGCTATTTTCAGAACAGCCCACTCATCACTTGGTGTTTCTGGGGTACTGTGCACTTCTTATACACCTTTTTTGTACTTTGTGTAAGCTTACCTTGTAAACCACTGAACCACTGTACTGAAACAGTCTACATTAGCTGGAAGGCTCACGTTGTCCAGCATAAAGCTCACATTGTATATTTTTTTTTTACTTGATACTGCCTGTTCATTGTACTGTGTGAAACATGTCCCTGATTGCGATAGAAACATATGGAGCAGCACCTCACATGAATGCTCACTGTCAACAGTCCATAGATTAAAACAGTTTTTTATTAGTGGCAGAGTACACAGACAAACAAACAACAGTATGCCTCACGGATAGAGATCTTAGAATCTTAGAATGCCTCTGACAAAGTGCCTTTTGGATCATCTAACGTTACGTGAAACCAGCTTCTGGATGGCGCTGACAATTAGTTTTACTTTCCAAACTGAAACAGTGACAACGCCCACTGTTCGAATGATTGATCAGGCCGCGGAGGTGAGGAAGTAGGAAGGGGAATGAGCCGCTCTCTCTCAAGCTCTCTTTTTCTCAACTATCTACATCTCTGTCACTTTGCGTGTGAACAACCGAACGCAACACCATTAATGTCCAAAAGCGTTTGCTGTTATCCTCATTTGTATGATTTATCACGTCGAGACTACAAAGATGCAAAAGGTGCAGAAATCTCGGAGAGTTCAGGCAGGCAGTGGGACGCAGCCAGGAGGAGGGTATAATGGCAAGCTTTTCTCTCTGCCTCTGAGAGTGGCCATTTGGAACAGGTGGAAACACTTGGGCTTTACACATGGCTGGACAACACATTATACAACCTAGTTGGTTCAACACATACTAAGGCCTCAAGGCATCAAGCCTTATTTGTGACTGATGGAAAACATACAAAAATCATGAATACCATTCAATCAAAATGCTAAACAAAGTGTCACACTTACTGTGGACCACTTCCTCCTGTGAGCTACTTATTATGGTGATTCAAAGGCAAATTTTACAAATATCAGTGCAGTCTGCTGAAAAGCATGTAAAACCATCCCTCAAGTCTCTACCACACCTATCACCCTGCTAACATACCTTACTCTACAGCGTCATTAAATGATTCAAGGGCAGAACGGCACAAAAGTACAAATCTGCGTGTTTACATTAAGCTGCATGCATGCCACCCTGAAATGACTCGCTGAGCTCTATAGGCACAACTAGATAAAATGATTACTTTAGATGTAAATGAGGGGTTCAGATGAGGACTAGGGCTGTAATCTGACAGAGGCATACCGGGGCGCGGTGGTGAAGAGGAGGGTGGGGCGGAGGGGGTCTGTCATTGGGGTTTCTGAATGTTGAGGCGTGAATTAGCAGCCAAATTGACCATGTCGCCGCATCAGAATTTCCTTGCCAATCAGCCTTGAACATAAACGACAGTGCAAGAAAACGAACGCGTACGAGCGAGGCTGGCGCTAATTTGGATCCTGTCCTTGTAGCCCCGCTAACTAATCCTCCCCATCTCTATTTATCCTCTCAGAATCTCATCGGGGGAAGCAGGCGTATATTAACAGCTGGAGCCATCTGAAGGGCTCCCTTTTGAGACGTCGTTTGGCTCGTGTGCGGAGAGCTTAGCCGTAGCTAAGACCGTCCGGTGACACTTCCAATTGAACGTATAGATTTGCTGCGGAGTTTGAGGGTCTAAGGATGGCATGATAGCCTAATCTGATTGCTTTGGGGCTGGAGGGGTTCAGGCCAAGTTACGGACTTATACAGTACAAGAAGAACATAGACAAACACTATGACCCTAAACTGTCATTGTTGGGCTGGATGTGCTGTCATGAAAGTCAGTGAGTAACATGATCCAGGGGCTGAGCTGCAGTCAGCTCACTGCACTGAGCCTGATGAGTAGAAAGTTTGAGGGAGATGTGACCCAATACTTTGCACTGGAAAAATGTTGTTGTGGACTAATTTCAGAAGTAATACATTTAAGACTGACATTAGACTTGAGGCAGATGATGTTAGATCAGTTTTGGTCCTTATGATTGGTCCTCTCATGTAAACAAGGGCAGATTTACTGTACAAACGACACGTATCCTCACCTTTCTAAATATAATTTAGTCTTAACTGAGATAATGTAGTGTTGGGTGTAAAAACATCCAAGTGCATCCATTGTGGAATAAAGACTTTCCTTTGCAGCCCACTCCAGCTTCTACTGAAAAGGACGGCAAAACACTCAACTCAAGTCAACAAAGGTCAGCTTGTCAAGCTTTCAACCACACCCTTATCAGCAGAGAACTACTTAATAACTTTAACTAGTATTTGTTTGCACTGGTTTCATTCTCTCAGGCAGGGCACTTCCTTTCAGTTTCCACACAAACCTTACCTCCCACATTAAGACTGGTTGGCTTTAAGGACATTTTCCTCTGTGCAAGTCTTGTGGAAATGCAAAAGAATACAGTACAGTTACGGGACAATAGTGAAATATACTTTAAACAGTTCTATCTCACTGAACTCATAAGGTATAGCGCTCTCCGATCACTCCAGACAATAATTAATAGTAATTAATGGGCTACAGTTTCTCAATGACGAATGATATGTGGGTACACACCCAACTACACTCTCTCATGATTCATGTCACACCTTTCCAACTATAAGCATATAATAGACAGAATACTAGTTAATTACTCAGCATAGCAGAGTAAATTTTCTAAGGTAAACCGAGATATAGTGGGTGCAGTAACATAAATGTGTGGTCTTTTTTAATGACCTGCAGTTCAATAAGGGTTTCTAGACTTTTTATATCTACTGTAGTTCATATGTTTGTCTGTGTCTCACACATTAAGGTAATAGAATACTAGCAGCACAGTGTTTTTAAAGGACTCCTACTCACTCCATTACAAATATAGATCCTGAGTTGTGGACTTTGATTCATTTCTAATTTTCAAACCCAGAGAGAATCATTTTATTCAAGATAACAGTATTTTAATGTTCTAAACTGGTATCTGTCAGTTGACTTTTTATACAATTTTAAGGAACATTTTAAGATTTTTTTTTTTTTTTACTGATCAGTAATCAGTAACTATAGATGTTTTGACAGAGTAAAATCCTTGGTACCAATAATCAAAATACATATTTTCAAAATTATTTTACATGCTAAATGATGTTTAAACAACAAGAACAATTAGATTTGATTTGATTTGATTTGATCGAAGAACTAAAGCGAGATCATGAATCTGAGCAGGTCAACTTTCACCAGGTTTTGTCTACTAAAAGCTGAGATGACACCACAAACACAGTTTTGTTGGAAAAGTGTGTCCAGAATAATAATTATGTCTGCTTATCAAATAATAGCTAAAAAATCAAATGTAGTTCTAACAGCAGTATTAGTATTTAAGTGTCACATCAAGGTCTTCAGAGGCTTTTTAACAGTACAACTCTGTGTGAAACAATGACCACTTCCAATATTCCAATCCATTAACTGTACTGACCTTCAGAGTTGTTCTCTGTTCAATCTTACTTTTCCCTCTGACTGCATGAACCAAACACCAGCCACACAAGGTCACACAGTGAGACTGTCTCTCATTTCTACGAACGTCCCGGCTAAAAAGCAAGCCACTCGCTCCACCCGATTCAGACGCCAGCACAGACGCGTGCGCACAAACACACACGAGCGCGCGCACACACACACACACACACACACACACACACGGAAGCAGCACCCTATCTTCTTCTATTCCCTCTCCACTGATTAAAATAACCTCCACTCCCGTTGGGGAGGAGTCAAGCTATTTTACGAATAAATATTCCCTCAGCGGACAGACAGGACAGACTAAGATCTGTGTGTGCACATGTGTGTGTGTGTGTGTGTGTGTGTGTGTGTGTATAGGTAAGCTAGTGTGCTGATGCTCAGCTGTGTCCCCCTGATGCCTTATCTCTCCACACCCCCTCTCCTTCCTTGCAACATATACACACACACAAACACACACAGATACACACACACACACACACACACCCGTTAGTCTTTATCACGACCCGACACTTGGGCTCAGGCTGGTAATCAGAGCAGCGAGCACCCCTCCATCCCAGCCCCCATCCCCCTCCCAATGAGGGAAGAGACGTATTCTAATCTCAACTGTTGCATATCTAATACTAATTGGAATCCTGCAACTGGGTCACTCTCATTGTTTTTCAAGTATTGTCAAGTTGGGGGGGGGGGCATATGAAACAGAAATTACACCCCTTACACCCCCCGCCGCCCCACCACCCTCACCACACACACACATACACATACACATACACACACACACACACAACACCACCATTCCCTCTTTAGCTGGAGCGCACTTGATTGGATCCCCTTGCTCACTCGCTCGTTTGTGTGTATGTGTGAGCGTGTGTGTGTGTGTGTGTGTGTGTGTGTGTGTAGACAGAAAGAGAGAGAGAGGGGGGAAGATAGAGAGATCAAAGAAAACAGATGTGTTCACTTGTAAAATAGACAACACGCACATGCACGCACACACACACACACACACACACACACACACACCTGCTTCCACCGGTACCCGCGTTCTGTTTTTGAGATAGTCGCTGTCGTGGCTGACACTGACTGGTCTCAGAAAGGTGAAGCCCGTTGCTGCCCAGACACCCATGGGCGCAGAGCAGACGGAAGTGGGTGAACAGTGACACCCCTCCAGGGGCTGTGCTGCGCCTGAACTGTGAGCAGAGCTGTTCAGGAGCGTTGTGGTCCTGAGTAAAAGAGTGATGAACGGCGAGTCCGCTGCAGAAAGGGAACAAACGGGGCCTTGTTTCATCTTCAGAATAGATCTGAGAGATTTAGATTGAGGCTGCTGAAACGCGATACACTTCATGTATTTAAAATTTCTACGTTTACTCCCAAAATTTCACTTAAGTGGAAAATCCTTTAAAATAAACACCAAAACCTCAGACACACACTCAGACACTGTTATCTACTATTACTGTCACTACAACAACCGTATGTCATGTAATCATGTAAAATGGTCTTTTGTCTTTGTAAAGTTGGTGCAGTTGCGGTTTGTTGGCTATTATTCTTAAACATAACAAATGAAATAATAATTTGATATATCATCTCTGATTTAACCGCTATTTTGTTATTTCTATAAATCATTTTAACAACACATACATATGATTGGCTGATTGGCTCCTTGGTTTTCCAACCAGGGAAGAAGATGATGATTTAATGATTTACTATATAAGTAAAGCAACCTTGCTAAGCGGGGGAAGTTAGTTTAGATTAAGAGATATAGGATACTAATGACTGAAAACAATGGGAAATGCTTTTATCATATAGTTGCAGTATTTGTTGTGCCCTCTAGGGCCTGGAAAACCTCGTGGCTACATTCCTGTGGCCACTGCCAGCCTCCATAAATATGGAAACGGAAAGTGACTCAGGAGCCGCTGCCTGTTCTGCTGTGAATCCATTAACATGTTGCTTGTCAACTGAGGGGTCAGCACACCTGAGGGGACCAAAAGGCATTTAAGCAAAGGGAGAAAAATGCTGATTTCTAATATGCTAAGATATTCTCATGCTTATAATCATTACTGTAAAGCCCTTTCCTTTAAAATTATTGATGCTTGCAGCCTGCAGGCTTGCTCCGACGATTAATCGAGTGAAAAAGTCACAGTTGGCTGTTCTGTACCTGGATCCCCGTGCCCGAGAGCTGGGAGAAGGAAACCCTTTTGTTTTCAGGGGGCGTGGGACGATATGCTTGCAGTAAAACAGATAATCCACGTCCACTAGAAGTCTCCATTCTCCTTGACAGAGGGATAATGCTCTGTACCTGCTGTTATATCTACTGCCATCTCTCTCAGATGTGATCGATGCTGTGGCTCACGCTTGCCATTTAACAGATATACACCATTAACTGTACCATGGCATCCAAATCTAACCGGAGGTGCTTTCCAAAGGCCAGTAAGTAAATTGAAATGTCTTTCTAAAGCTTGACTTTAGTGGCCTTTAAATAGAAGAGAAATATCACGGCACAAGAGAAGTGGAGAGATGAAGGAGAGGGAAGAGAGAAGTCAGGAGGAGATAGTATGAGCAGGAAGTGAGAAGGGGTCACTGAAGGCTGTGTACAGGATGGTTGAAACAATATATTTAGTAAAAGAATGAAGAGTATAAAAGGTAGAAGGCATGTTGAGCAATGAAGTTAAATCAACACTACAATAATCAATCATCATCAGAACTGCAAATATCAATTTAAAGACTCAAGTAAAACACAAGAGCTCCAGCATAAATGCACGAGATTACACTCTGATGTGATTCCCAAACTGTTTTAATAAACCGACTGTGAAATGTTTGTGATGGAAAATGCATTGCCCAACATGCAAGTTTCTAAAATAGATATATACAATTAAAAAAAAGCAGCTGTATCCTTTAAGAGTACCGCCGAAACATCGCTTAAAATCCCTGTGACGATTGTAACTACGCCGAGAACCAACGGGCTGACAATTTGTCTTAAAATATGAAAGTAAACCAAAGGTACAGGGAGAAAGATGAAAGCTGGAATAAGACTTTCTATGGAGTTACAGAAGCACGCGCGTTCTGCGTGTGGTTATGTTTAGGTATTTAAGAATTTTGGCCAAGGTAAGCAGTTTTGGTTATTTTTACTGATCAACATTCTTAACTTGCCAGATGTTTCTCCCTCTCTTTAAAGAGCACGTAAGTGGCGCAGCATTATGTTTCTTACAAAATGTGTTTGCAGTTAAATATTAGAAGGCGAAATTAATTTGTAGGAGGCAGGATAGAGTTTGTGTTTAATTGTCCTGTAATCATCTAAATTCTGTTTTACAGGCTTTGTCTCCCAGTAAACAATGACATTTTGAGAAACAGTGAATAGATGTGTTGGGGTTTTTTTTAGAGTTTTGTACACCAAATTTATTCACTTGCACATATTGTTAGCAAAATTTAAATGAAGGGTGAAATGAGGGTTGAACATTAAAATGATGTACAGTACTGTGCTTTAGTTAGTCTGTCAAGGACCTTTAGAAGTTGTGCAGTAAATCTGCAGCTGTGCATGAGTCCCCACATAACTCACTCTCTCAGAAAGATATATTAGACTGCAGCTGATGGAGGAATACTAAGATTTCAGACAGACGAATCCCTCTGTGTTTTCCCTTCGTCTGTTCGTTTTTTTTAAATACTTCTGCTCTCGTTCTTTCATTTCTCCCCGATAATGTATTTTCTGTCTAGTCTGAAAAACTAGAAATATATAGATGTATCATATGTCATCATACAGTGTTGCTTTGGCTCACATCTTCCTTCCCTATCATGCAAATAAAACATGTCTCTCTCTCTCTCTCTGTTTTTATTCTCTCTCTCCCTCTCCTCTCTATGTCTCTCTGTCCCCCGCTTTCCTGGTGTGAGAGAGGAGAAGAACCAATGGGCCCTATCGGCCCCTGAAGACCAGCGCGGGCCCCCCCATCGTTCACCCAACCTCATTAACTCGAGCCCCTACACACTCCCTGTTAGTCACAATTCAGAAAGCATACAGTTCAGAAAGCATGCGCTACACACACACGCGCGCATGCACACACACACACACACAGAGCAATTAAAAATGCAGCCTTGCATATTTGCATGGAATTTATGTTCTATAGCACAGCAATATTTGTCCTCGTGGAGTGACAATCATACTGGCTGCTGTAGTGGAAGGATTCTGAAACAGACGTAGAAGCGTCAGATCCCTGGACCTCCTAACGTTTGTCCCGCAGACCTGCACGGAGAATCATTCTTCCCTCAGCACTGAATAATAAACTTTAGAAATGATCACAATTAGAGAATGTAAAAGCCTGACAATTGTGAAAGGGCTTTCTTAAGACTACTAAAATGAATTAAATAATCGTGAAATTACCTATTTTGTCATTTTTCAGGGGACCCAGAGGAACCCTCCTCAAGGACCCCCTTCATGTCCCCAGACCCCACTTTGAGAACCATTGTCCTAACATTAGTGAGTTGTATGGCTCCCAGGGACAAAATCCTCTGAAACGGATGGTTATACTGTCACCACTGTGTGTGTGTGTGTGTGTGTGTGTGTGTGTGTGTGTGTGTTCATTTGCACAGGCATCACCACAGCAGGGACTCCACTAGATGGCAGTGTTGTGTGTTACAGCGCAGAGCTTTGGTGCATGAACACAATGACTCCTCACAGGAGTTTATGAGGCATAGTGCACAACTAAAGCTATGCATGCACACATGACCACATATTATTATGTGTATGGCCAATAGTTGAGGTAGAAGCACAATTAAAAACAGACATCCAAGCAACATTGAACTTATGCCCTGACTGACCCTCTACCCCACATTCTAGCATCAATGTCTGATCCTACTGTTGAGTCAAGTTTAGTTCTGCTACTAAAGATTATTTTCATTATAGACTGAGCTGATGATTAATGTTGATTTTACTATTTGCAGTCACCTGAAATACCTGCTTTGGCAGACCAACAAGCCCAACCCAAAGATATAAAGATAAAAGAGAGAGATCAGGAAGCGCAAACGACTCAAATAATTAACTGATCATCAAAAATAGTGACTTTACTTAACATGATGTATACTTGTGAAATTAAAGTTTTGGAATTTAAGTTAATATGATCTTCTCAAACTTACTGATGTTTTGATCATTTCTGGCTAACGCTGAATTTAGTTGGTGACAGGGCGAGATCTCTCATGGTGCTTGGATTGTATTGGAACTTGCATCGCCATTTCACAAAACCTGTTCTAGTCAGCCTCAGCCTCTAGTCAGCTGTTTGATATTTCCATTGTGCTCTGTGGTGTTTTGGATGTAACTTCTTGTTGAATTGTGTTTCTGTGTAAAAGTCCATTTCTAGATAGATATTGCAAAGTAGTTTAGGCCCTAGATCCCAGTCCATGCTATGTAAAAACCCTAAAGTATACACTATTCAATGCAATTTTTATTGACAGGTGCTGGTTTAGGGTTAAAGTAGCAGTGCTACTTTCCAGAAACTATAGCAGAATGCACAAATAAGGTGGAAAAGGAACAGGCAAAAAGAAGCAAGATTGTCAGCCTTAAAACTGGTTCGCAACAAAATGAGAAAGAATTTAACTTTTTGCAATTTTCTTTAACAAATATCGGTCATTTTATGCTCATTTCAAGTCGTTTAAAAAGTGATAAGTATTTAAAATTTTCCTTTTTTTAAAAAAAAATTGTACCAAGGAAATACATCTTGTCATGTGAAGGCTGTTTTAAAAAGCTTTGTACAGACAAAAGAAAGGTGTATAAAGTGAATTCTCCAATTAGTCATATGAATAGGCATAAAGAAAGAGTTAGAGCCATCCAAAATAAATAACAGAGAGCAATTCCAAAGTGTGTTTTTCAGGTTGTACAAGCCAGATCACACTTTGCCATTGTGAGCATTCAGGAGCGAGTCTCCTGCCACTGAAACACTGTCATATATTTTATGGCTGGGTTAACCCCCCCTATTAACCCTCCTGTGAAATATGTGTTTTTTATGCTGGAATACTACCTAGCCTCACATCTGCTATGTGGCAATTAAATGCATTTTTGTGGGAATATGCAACATGTTCAAAAAAACCCCCACAAAGGCACAAACTGAAATCTTCAAATCTCCAAAGATCTTAAAACTGGATTATTACCATTTATTATTTATTTATTTTGAGAACTTTACTCAATGTTTCGGTTTGATTTTTATATTCTTATGAATCCCTTCTTAGTCCACTATATTTATCTGACAACTGTAGTGACAACTAACTCTGTGGATTTAGATTTATAGAACATATATCAGTTGTATCCATTTATGAAATATATATCGCGCAGCAATAAACTGCTGCTTATTTATAAATGGATCAATTACACACAGCCAGTCATACAGCAGTCATGTAAGCATCCTTTCCGCAACAAGCCTTTACTTTGACACTCTAAGTACAGAGCTTATGGTTTGTTATTGATACTTACCAGATGGCCATCTTATAATATACATTGTTGTAGAATAATAAGAATAACAAGATAAGAATTTAATTAATTACATAATTAAAAATGAGCTCCTATTCAACCTGATTAAACATTAAAATACTGCTTGCACATCAATGCATGACCAATCATGGTAATGCATATATAACAATGTATATAAAATGTGTATGTCTGAAATGGGCCATTATGTGCGTAGTTTCTAGCAAAATACACTCCAGTTAAATTAGCAAACCAGTTGAAACAAAGTATGCCCGGAGCTTTTCGAGCTCCAGAACTCTACGGGCCCCAGGGCCATTGCAAATTGGTTATTGAAGTAAATTATTCAGATTAAAACTACGCAGTATTCTTGTTCCAAGCCAGATTATTGTCTAGAAATAACAATATTGGTCTGATACGTGGATCGAACATATTGTCCTGTGCAGGCTCAATGCAACAACAACAGAAGTGAGCCGGCGTTGAAATGACGTCTAAATTGAGTTCACTTTATTAACACCTATGATTGTGAGAGAGGGAATGATGAGAGAGAGGGGGCATGCGGCAAAGAGAAAAGAAGAGTTGCCTCCAGAGGATTCTGTTCTCATTAGGCTTTTACTCCATTTATTAATAGCCAGTCATTGGGGTTGCAGGGAAATTTCCGTTGCCTGCCACTATGCATGTAGGAGTGATTTTTCTTTCACTCTATTGGCTTACCGTTGCACTATTCGGTCTGAACGTGTGTGTTTCTTTAAAGCGACGGCCTCTCCCTATTGTTTCTCCCTCCTTCTCTCTGTCATGCACACTTCAATGGAAAGCTGTCAAAGTTATTGGGAAAGTAAGACTGGTGTACAAGCTGATAAAAATGTCCTGCTATTGGTTGTCAGGCGTGTCAATAAGGTGTGTGTGGATGGAGCAGGATTTTCTCCCTGCTAGCTCATTTGGTGTGTTTTATGGAGGCTGCAGAGGTCAGATGGTGGAGATGTATTTTCCCTGTGATTTCACTTTTTCACCCTTAATTTGTCACTCGTCACACTTCAGTCTTCTAAATGTAAGGGTAAGGCTAGTATTATTTCTTCATTCTGCTCATATGAATGTAGTGGATACTGTTACAGAGACTAAGTTCATGTGGACTTCAACTTTGGTGAACTTTTTGCTCACTGTCTTGATGCACAGTTTGGAACGTCGAGGGAACAGGAATGCCATGTAAAGCTAAATAAAGCCTGGGACACACTGTCTGTGTGTGCATCGCATGGTGTCTATACCTCACCTGCCTGCTGCAGCTCGCTGGCCTTTGTTCACACGTCTCAGCTGCATCGCCGGAGCAGCGGAGCTCCTGCCAGCACCTTATTTCATATTTCATGTCATATCTTCTTAAAAATAAAAAAAAAAAATAGCACAATAGCATAAATTTGTAATTAACAGTAATTCTTCTAACCTTTGCCCGTGTCTGAGAGGTGTCGCTAGGGGCATGGAGGGGCAGCACAGTGGTATCCAGCTGTAAAGTTTTTTTTTATAAAATCCTGCAAATACCATAGTAAAAGCTTCCCTAACATGGTTTTCTGTCCACGGTATCAGCACAGGGCTTTTAATTTGAAATGTAAACAGGAAGTGTTTTGTTATAAAATATGTGAGTATGACATCTTCCTGATGCGGGATACATTATTTTAAGTAGCAAACTTTGATACATGTGTCACTTTCTGATGTGACCAGGGGCCAGAGGCACAAAACTAAATTACATCACATCACAGCATGTGAACCTCATGCAAAGTTCACACCACACACAATTTACCTGCTGTGCATGATATGATATGGGATGAACTGGATGTATGTAACCTTAGAAATAAACTTTGTCACAATCACCTATTATTCATTCTCTTTATCAACACCTAAGTCCTTATTTCCTCGTGTTGATGATCTTAGCTGTGAAGCATGTTGTCTCTTTCAACGTAACCTCTTTAAATTAATCCTTGATCTTCTTTTTGATCTGACTGAGACATTGCGCAATACTGTAATGGTGGTTTACAGGTGCATACATGAATTGGTGATATGACTGACATCCTTAACTACAACCATGTGTAATGGTGACATATAATATTGCTCACCTTTGAGTACTTTGCAACTTTTCTACCCTGTATGTGGAACTTTCAATGTTTCAAAATCAATTTGGAGTGTATTTTGAGGAACACAGCTCACGTGGCCTTATCCTAAACTACGTTGGAGAAGTGACGATGCACTCATTCGCTCTGCCTCCATCTACTGTGAGGCAGTTGTAGTATACATCAGACAGACAGCCTTACCTTTGGTGGTTTTTCAGATTGTCTGGTATCATGATCCATTCAACATTTCTTGATGGTGCTATGGTTTACAGGTCGGGCAATGTGCAATGCCTGCTTTTTAAAAAAAAAGCACAGTCCTCTATATATCAAGAATCTTAAAACGTGGACGGATCATTAGAAATCGAACATTTAACTGTCTCCCACATCTAAAAAGTACTTTGATTTTTGTTTAATGGGTAATGAGACTGAAATATAAGAACGTGTTCACCCAGTGGAACAGTGTGGCTTTTCATGCGAGTGGTTTTTGGACAACGGTGGAACTCCACAGAGGCACAGAGAGGACGAACAAGTTTCACGTGCATAATATTCTTCTGTTCAGTTCACTTGTTGGCCTAAAATGTTTAAATGTAATGTTAATGTTAAAATGTTATTATATTATTATGCTTATATCTGATATTTGACAGGTGTTATATTTCATTTATATACAGTTAATATGTAGTTTATGCACATTAGATAACTGGTAACATTGAGTGTAAATAAGAAGCTAAGTATAACAGTATTCCATTCCTTCACTCTCAAGTTTTTCACTGAATCTCTAAACTCAGAATTCTGAAATCTATATACACCAACATTGTGCTCAACACCTTATTTATCGCACAATGCAGAGTATAAAAGTGTAAAACAAGAATACAGTAGTTGAGGATGAATGTTAATGTGTGTGTGTATGTGTGTGTGTGTGTATGTGTGCCTGTTCTCTCCTGCCATTACTTCTGGAGTCCATCGGCATCATCAACACCAGGGTCAACCAGAGGACGGCCATCTCTTATTTAAACACATACACACAAGCAGTTCGACTCACGCCCGCGCTGTACATTTTGTAGTGGTAGGTGTGTTTGCGTGTGCGTGTGTGTACAGGGACATTTGAATGAACAAGACTAGCACTGATCTGCCCTCTGACTCACGTACCATAAAAGACAAGTTGTGTGTGTGTTATATATCCAATCACACACCCATACTATAGGACAGGTGTGCCCCATCCATTAAAACATTGTTGAGCTATTGTTGAGCATGACACACACATAACACACACACACACACACACACACACACACCTACACACACACACAAAGAGGCCATCTAAGCACCCTAATCCACAATCTGTGTTTGAAATGCAGGGCCAGGGTCAAGGATTACAATAAACTCTGATGATCAAATAATGCAGGAATTCTTATTCCAGTGAAGCGCCCGATAGGCTCTACTCCAGAATACTCAACAAGGAGGAGAGGGGACAGAGAGGGAGGAGGAGGCCGAGAGGGAGGGAGAAGGAAGGGAGGAGAATGTGGATATAAAAGGGGGGACATGGAAAATGCTAAGGGATGGATGAGGAGAGAAAATCATTAAATATTGGGAAGGACGTGGGGAAGAGGTGGAGGACTGAGAGGAGAAATGGGAGAAAGCATTGACCAAAGGGGAGCAAGAGAAGATGTGAGGAGAGATGAGTAGGAGCAGAAAGAAAATGAGCTGAGAGGAAGCGAGATGAACAATTCACCGTGTAAAAAAGAAGGTAAAAATGCATAAATTAAAATAAACGAGAATTTGGTGAGACGAGTCAATTCCAAACATAAAACGAATGCTCAGAAAAGTGAGCACAAATCAATAAATCGATCCGGCGCGTGATATAGTGACAGGCGATGATATGTTGCCTCATGAGGGCTTCTAAATGACGGCATTCCTGTTTGACCTGATCCCTGTGCAGCCAGAGGATATGCTTTCTGCACAAAAAAAAAGACTTAGATTTGACTAGAACTGTTTTAATTACAACAACAGGGTTTTTTTTTTGTCTTGAGCAGATTTTTTTTCTTGTATTTGATTTGATTTTTTTTGAGGCTACCTGAAGGCATTTAATCCAGCTCCTCATTCTTTTCATTTCTCTCAAAGAGGCTGGAAAACATGTGCATTCAGCCTCTTTCTACATTCCTTTTTTTGTGTGTCCTCAAGTAAACATTATTTTATTGCAACTTTAAAAATAATTCCATCTTAATACAACTCTGGTAATTCTTTTTTTTTTTTTTTTTTTTTACCTTTGTGCATCATTCCTACAGTTATGACAGTGGCATCGCTAAAATTGAGTTTGGAGGTGAACGTTAAACTCCGTGCACCAGATGTTTTGGCAGTAGAACCCAACCAATGTATTGGTTGGCCGATGTCTTTGCACATATCAAGAAATGCTCCAAAACCAAGGACACAAGGACTACAGACATTGTTCAAATGTGCAGTCTATGCTTATGGTCTGCTTGTGCGGTCCACACATTCACAAACTCTTGTGCACGGAGGAAAAAATGCACACCTGTACGGCAAGTGTGTGAGGTCAAAGTTGAAAGTTTTCTCACTGGGTTAGCTGCTTTGGACCTGGCAGTCTAAAAGTTGTGCTGTCGTGTTCAAAGATCTTAGAAATGAATTGCTTTTATTACCGAGAGGAATGATAGCCACTGGGGTCATGACGTCCACATTATTATTCTGGCGGGTTCAGTCGTTTTAGCAGTGAGAGAGGAGATTACATTCAGCGAACAACACCTTGGATGGGTGGTGGTTTGCAGTAGTTTGCAAATTAAACAAAGAACAAGTCAATTATGTTTTATTTCTCCAACCAAATTTTAAAAATGCATTTAATTCTTCAAGTTGGAAAAATAAATAATAAACATAAATCCTGGCTACTGCTATGACAAAGATGACCAGAACTACAAATGTAAGTTAAATATAAGGTAATAATATGTTTCTGATGGTCGACCAGGTTGACCAAATGAATGATTCAGAGTTTATCCATAAGTTTCAGAATTTTTAAAAGTAAAAAGTAAAAATTTGAAAGATTAAAAAGTATTTAGCAAACATATCACAATATAAGGAGGACAGAGATTTGAAAAGTGAGAATGCGTGGGAAGGTAAGAGTGGAAGATCAAAGCTGGGGAATGAGAAGGAATAGGGAGGAGGAAGAGAGATAAGGAGACACCCAGAGATGGCAAGAAGGGGATGAGGAGGAAGGATGTGGCAAAAGAAGGCATGGGGTGTCCTGAGGAGGACAGAAGGAGACATCCTCCCTCTCTCTCCATCCCTCCTCTACACCACGCTCCTTCCATCTCTCCATCTCTCTGCCGACGTGGATCTTTGTTGAGCCTGGGGATGTCTGCATGACATGGACAGGCTATCTGCCATCTCTGTGATCTCTGATCAGATAGCAAGACTGCGTGACTGTGCGTGTCTACCCACATGTGCATGACTGTGTAAGTGACTGCAGTGGCCCTGTAGAAGCGCTATCTATTTACAGTGTGTTTGTGTGTGTGTGTGTGTGTGTGTGTGTGAATGTGTGTGTACATGCATTTTTGTGCCGTTCGCTTAGATTGTGAACGTACTACCTAAAAACATAGAAGAGTGCGTGTGTGTGTGTGTGTAATTGCAAGAGTGTGTGTATGTGTGTGTTTGGACCCCTAGCTCCCTCCACTGGGCATTAACATTCATGGAGCCAGCAGGGCATGTCAGAGCCCATAATGACCCCAGAGAGAGGCTCTGGGCTGGGGGAGGGCCGGGGAAGCGCCTGGGGGTTTGGGTGTTGATGGAGGCCTGGAGGCGAGAGGCAAGGAACTGCTGTACCAAGCTGTCTGACAAGGTGCGTGTTCGTTTTGTGTGCTTACAAAAAATGTTGCCCTAAGATTTTTAACTAATTATTCCACTTAATCTACAATTTTAGAAGCCTTTTTACATATTATTGTTCTTGATAATGAATTCACCCATGTAGATGAGTGTTCATGTAGCACCCATGCAGAACGAAGCTGTGGATCAAAGGTCTGAGGCACCATAAAATTTGCTGAGTAAACATTACGGTCAGGTTATCAGGCAGCTTGCGCCTTCAAAATAATGGAAATGAGTCTATACAGGCCTGGTTGATGTCAGTATCATGATTTTGATACTTTCAGATACTGATGTTCAGTATATCATCAAGTTGTATTAATATGAAAAAATATATTAAAATTATAAAATTAGTTTTTAAAGAAGTAAACTTTGTTTGTGTGACAGTTGTCATACCTTCACTAATCTGAAAACTGAAATCATAAAATCTCAGTGTGTGCACATTTTCAACTATTTCTTTAATGTCCTCTAAGAACTTACTTACTTTACTATTACTTCATAATTTTAGTACTTTGGCTTTTCTTGGTCCTTTAATGTATGAGTGTTGTGTCAGAAACTTTTTCACTATAACTACTACTACTACTACTACTACTACTACTAATAATAATAATATTCCAAATATTCCAAATTAACAATATCAATAGACACATTCAACTGCTGTCAACCTGCAAAACTAATCTTTGTTATGTTATGTTTCGATATACATGCAGCATTATGATGAGCCATGAGCAGCTGGGTGCAAAATTTTATAACTATAAGATTGAAAAAAGGTTTTATGTTTTCCCACACAATCATCAGGGGCCATGTTTTACATTATCTTATCAATCTTATTTTATCTTTCCTTAAAGAAGCTAAAGCTGAGGCTCTTCAGCCTCGTTTCTCCTCAAGACAGAAAAACTACATTTGTAACATAACTTTTCAAGAAAACATGAAATAAATAATTTTAAATAGAAAATTAACCAAAATCAAATGTTTAAGAAATGTAGCTGGGAGCAGCCATTGAAGTGGGAGAAGCTTACATGTCCCTAAATCTGTATGTGTGAATAAAGGCCTGTCTGCTGTGCCTTCCATATATGCATGCTTTTTGCTTCATATTCATGTAGGCCACTGACTGTGTGTACATAAAAGTGTGTATCTTGCACAGCCACGAGCTTTGTTCCTTGACAAAACATTTATTCTGCACACACACGCACGCTAGTGGAGCTTGGTGGTCATCCCCCAACCCCCAACCTGGAAAGGTCAGTGCCTTCTTTGATGTTGGCCCCATAGATCACCATTATTACTGTACTCTATTGATTCCTATGGAGATGAGGCCTGCAGCCATGGTTCTGGGTGACTGAGGCTGAGGTCAGGGTCTGCCTCCCCTGGCTTCGCTTCAGAATATAAAATCCAGCTAACTGCTACCTATTGCTCAGCATGCTGAGTTTGGTCTGAAGGACACACAGGAACATATACAAGAGGCATGAATGCACATGCACATCAAACAGATAACGACTGTAACTAACAGTTTCTTGCAACATGTAGGTTGCTGCTCCTTTGTTAGAATTGAGGCTCCCCAAAGCTGTTTTTGTGCTTTTGTTGAAGCTGAAAAACTATTAAAAATTAAATTCAAAACAGAAATTTCACATTTCCAAAGTCCAGGTGAAACCACATTTGGAAAGTATGTAGCCTTTGTATTGTTCCAATAATTTGTGAGTGAAACAGCATAGGCGGGCAGAGGATAACACTTGGAGGGATTTGAGTCACAACAAACATGGAGAGTCAGAGTGATTCAGAGTTACATGATGGCCTTAAGGTTCAGCTGTTTGCAACACCAGTAGCTAACCAATGAATCTTAGCTCTGTGCAACCAAAATGATAATGATATTGACATTACATTATTGGTTGGAAATGGTTTCTTCAAGCTTATGTAAGCGTATGTCATATTTTGTTTTACAGCAAGAATCAGATTTTGTTAGTTTGTTAGTTTTCTTTGTTTGAATATAAAGAAATGGACCATTTCTATGGCACATAGGGTTGAACAGGCACACAATACCACTTATGCAAAAGGATTTTTATTTTATGTTGACTTTCAGATTAAGAATGGCAAATAGTGATCTTGGTGGTCAGTATTTAAGACCACAATTTAGATCATGAAACACTACATCACCCCCAAAAACAAAGAATTACATTGAGAGCAATCATATCCAGCTTATGAAATAGAAGATGCACATTTTCAAACTGTGCAAAGGTTCCCAGAGACATGACCATGTTGCTAAAGCAGTTCCATTGCAATGTGGCAACATTTATGCATTCAGCTCCTGAATCCAAATTATACACGGCAGCAGCAAGCCACTTCTATGTTCACGCATATGACCCTGACCCAAGCCCAGAGTGCTTTGCTACCGTTGTTAAGCATTTTGTCACGATGACCCCCGGGTCAACTCACTTCCTCTTCCTGTCTGTCGCTGTGGCGACAGTCTGCGAGGGCTCGGCGTGAGTGCTGCTGCATACTGCTGTGCCCACATCAATCATGCTCACTGTAAGATGGCAACCTTTCCCACCTTTACTAATGCTCCTTCCTCATTTGTAGCCAGAGCCAAGCTGCTCTGAATAACCCTCAACCTCCCTTCAACATCATAACCTTGTACAGGTGAGTGCTGCAGAGATAGTCAGGTGGTCGCTACTTTTCTTGAAAGTGCCTTCTTCGTCCTTTTATGGCACATTGAAAGAGGAGAACAGGTTGCTGCCTTGCTCATTTGGCGAAGGAACCCTAATCTGCAGGTTATGCCGTGCCACATGTTCAGTGTGGAGCTATGATGTGTATGCAGAGTATGCACGTACACACACACATATACATGAAGACCTGAGCTTGAAGAGTGAAAGACCACCCACTTTTAGGGAACATTTGGGGAATGTTTATTTTCTTATATACGTATACTTTGCCAGCCTTTTCATTGTGTCTGGTTTCCTTTTCTTCAGACAGCAGCGGCATTCAGAGGTAGCTTTAGCTTAATGTTGTCACTTCCTGTATGCCCACATATTTTGCCACCGCTGCAAGCTCAAGGAAGCCAGCTACTGAAAACAGAGAGAGTAGAAGCAGTCTAATGTTATTTAAAGTGATTCAGCGTGATTCACGTCTCAAAGACATTAGCTTAATCAACAGAGCCAATTAAACGGTGATGAAAAACAGCACTATGGAAGCTTAATTTATGACACGGAAATGGGAGTGCATTCACATACATACTGTATACGTGAAGCAGGCAACAGTGTCATTTTAGCTGCTGTCATAATGTTCTCCTATTAAATCTAATGAGAATCCTTAAGAAGTTGTAAAACCCTGGCAGCTAGCTTATAATATTGTTTTTAAGTAATATGAATGCATAAAATTTGACCGCCCCTTCTGCCATATTGCTGCTCAGCGAGTGATTTGAGCTTGAGAGTAGTGTACTAAAGAAGAGACAAAAGATGTGTCCCTCTGCATCCAATGACGTTTCACATTTCATATGAACATGTACTCCATAATATTCATTTTGAGGTCTTTTGGCCTCTCGCTAGGAAATACAGCTCACCTGTGTTTAGACTGAATCAGCATTCAGGACCACGTTTCTATTGAAAATGAACATTGCCACACAGCGAAAAGAAACCCACTTAATCAATAGTGCACTTTGTATCTGGCTACTTAATTTCAACCCACTTGTTTTTTAGCTTTGATGTGATGGAGTGACAGGGATGGTGTATATTGCATTTTGAGGAGAGCTAAAAGGATATAGCACTTGAGGAACAGATGTGTGCTTGAGAGAAAAAAAAAATGTAGATTTGAGCGCCAGCTTGTTTTGCACGAGTCCAGTGGAGATGAGGTTGCTATGCAATTGTTGTCTGTACTGTTCATAAGTGGGTGTGATGGGTGTTTTTATGCATGAATGTGTGCTGTAAATAGTCAAGGGTGTACTTCTGGTGCTACCATTCTGGCTGAATTTGTGTATGTGTTTGCATTACAGTTAAACTGAGGGAAGGGTGATAGCACATTGATCTAAAGGTTTTGATAAATAATATTAATACAAAACACTATTGTGAAATAACTTTGTTTTTGTTTTTTTGGTTTTTTTTGCTTTTTTAGCCAAATCATGTATGTTGTTTGTTCCATGCAACATTTTCATACTGCTGGCCTGGATTCCTGTGTTCTAGAAGTGACTTTTCCATCCCTCTGATTTGCAAAATTAAATATCTTTTGAGAGAAATGTAACGCTCCGTGATGCGACTGTTTCATCAACACAATGACAATGTGTTTTAATGAACATCCAATTCACAAAATGCATGTAAAGAATGCATCTGTAAAATGTTCATTAGCATCCTATTTAATTTTCTGTCCGTTAAATATCAGCTCTCATGGAATTTGCTTTGGGACAGAGGGTGATCTTACTGAAGTGCTGAAAAGTAAGTGACTTGAAGCATGAAATATGGTAAATTCTCTGTAAAACTTCATCCCAAACCAGGATTTTTCCTCTAATCTTAACCAAAGTTCTTATGTTAAACCTAACCCAATTTATGTGTCCACGATCAACCATAATTGGTTGCTGTACGTAAAGGTTTTCTACGACCAACTGATGTTGCCAATGTCAAAAGTTAAGCAGCAGTTACATTTTTCCCGTAAAGCACATGACAAAACAGATTAAAAACAAAGTTGTTGGTTTGAGAAATTTCCTGAATTCATTATAATGTGATTTATTATCACATTATAATAAATCCGAATAGACACTTAGACTATTTTTAATGCTAACCATGAGAGTGTAACAACAGAGTCAATGTGAAAGTGAAGGGAAAACTGTGTTTTGTTTGAGAAACTGAAGGACAAACCGACATAAAAGTGGTTTAGTAAGGTGCTTTTCCCACCAGAAGCTGCTAGAAACTTTCATCTTCATTAAGCCATTACATGAGCCCTGTGTCCTGTATGGAACCATCTGGCATTTTCAACCATGCAAGCAACTGGTTGACCACTTTGTTGGTCCACCACTTTGATCCAGATTAACATACTTCAGTAACTAGTGGATTGGGATTGACTGCTATCGACTTTACTCCCAGAGGATGAGTCCTAATGGCTTTGGTGATCCCCTGAGTTTTCCTTTAGTGTCACCATGTCGCAACAACCATGATGGATTAGCATGAAATTTAGTGTGGATATCGGTGTTGGCCTCGGGATGAATCTTGCTGGTTTTTCGTGCAGTGCTAGTCATCAGGTTTAAATTTCAGTTTGTTTAGAACTTTGGCTTATAACTATGCGAAGCTAGCTCATAGCCCCATTATAAAATAAAATATATATTGATATTAACAATATTGCATGAATGATAATATTATAGGAAGGAACGTAGTCTTAGGCTATTAGAACCCAATTGTGATGTCAGTGTAGTAGTGTGAAATAGCTTGATGGAATCTAACCACTGGAGGTGCAGGAATGATGGCTGAACATCGTGATGAGATGAGGAGTGGACTTCTGGCGATGGTGATGTGATGGACAGGAGGTGAATGGGGTGGAGGGTTGCTGCAATTATGCTCTGAGATGACAGCTTGCACTGGCAGAGAGGAGAATGGGTTTAACGTTTGACAGCAGCAATATGATTGGCTGATGGAGACCTTAGCAAAATTAGATTGGTTACGTAACTGAGAGAAGAACGCCCATGATCAGCTGCTTAGTTGAGCCGTCAAGAGAGAAGAAAAGGGAGAAGAGAGAAGCAAATTAGACAGAGAGAGAGAGAGTGAATAGTGTAGAGATAGTCTTACTGATGGAGCGTATGTTAAGCTTTATTTCCATCAAATATATGCATGCTTAAACAAAACGGAGATGGTTAACGCGGTAAACATTATGTAAAATGTAAAACTGATTTGATTTGTTTTTCAATTTGATGGATATCTGAAATTGTCTTCAAAATGAATGTGCTGAGAGCGTTGCATGCAGATTAAAAAAAAAGTTTTTTGATTTTTGAATGTCTGAAATTGGAAAAACTGGGCAACCCAAAGCTTTCCCAAATCCTACTTCATGAATGGATATTCCCAAACAAGTCTTCTGGTCTTGGAATAGGAATTTTTTAATGGTGATTGTACCTGTACATATCTAGTCGTAGGCTACTTTGTTTTAAAGGCTGTATATGTTTTAAAAGTATGTCGTATATTCTATTTCTGTGAGAGGTTCTATATCAAATAGAATTTATTGTCATTATCATTCTAGAAATTAAGTAATTTATAAGACGACCAAATCCTTCATTCAAACAAATTAAATGTGTGAAGAAAACCTTTTATGTTTTGGACCTTTATACCTTGTACCAGGCAAGAATCTCCTCAGAGGTGGACAATAATGAATAGCATATTTCTGATGTCTTAACACATGAATGCATATGTGTTGCTACATGCTTTAGCATACATCTGCAGCCCTCTGCTGTGTTCATACATGCAAATGAACAGATTGTATGTGTATGTCCCTCAAACATATGCACCCTTCTATACAGTCTGCATGCTCTTACATCGAACGGTGCCAAATGTGAGTCTGTGCATTAGCATCGTGTGTTTGTGTGTTTCTGTGCGCATGCACAGATATTGACACACACACCAGTGTATGGATATCAAGCTGAGCCCCTGATTTCCTTCCACTCTGACACATGATTTCCCTGGGAAGACTGCGATACCACCCGAGAACAAAAGGGGACCTGAACGCAGCCGAGCGCCTATCTCCAGCACACGCCACTGTTAATCAAAGACAATTAAAAAGGGCCCTGCCAGCAAAGGCAGCCATGATGATTTATGAATAAATTACAGGGCTCATTTGTATGCCATAGATCATATTTGTTGGGCATGCTCCCCCTGTGGAGCTGGATCGGGGTTTCTCCGAATTACTGTGTGGAGATAACAGCTACAGTATCTGCACTGGGTAGGAGGGTGATGGGCATGGGGTAAGAGGGTTGTCTGTGCTATCAAAGAGAAATAGGCTGTTCATTGAATCACTTGTTTTTGTTGACGAACAGTGAAAAAGTGTATTTTGCATTGTATAGTCTTCCAGATGTATATGGACAACAACTTGTTTATATATTTTTGATTTTGGCTTGTCAGCCCCCTGGACCCCCTTAGAAAGTTGGAATATTCTGGTATTTGGTGTTTGACTACTGGAGGAAATAAGTTTGGACTGAGTGAGCTGTAAGCCATATATTTGCTACAACATAGGGCAGCTGCACACTGTCAGTGTACATCCACTAAAGGTGCTCACGGGGTCAGACCGTTATTAAAATTGTCCAGCAAGGTTATGAAACGAAGTCTCGAGCTGGAATTTCACGACAGTTGTGAAGGTGCTCTGTTGCCATAACTTGGCAAGTTTGTTGTCTTGGGGTACTGTAATTTTAGCTTAGCATTAAAAACAAAAACATTTCATTCAGTTCATGATTTCATAAAAATAAGAATGTCACTAAAAGCACTTAAATTCTCAGTTCAGCTGAGTTAATTGACAACAGGCTTCTGTGGTAAAACAGTTCATTTCATAATATCTCATTTCCATTTTCTTAATATTTTAGGCTGGATGGCAATGCTCACCGTTTACTGCAAATATATTGCAGTGAAGGGCTTAAATCTTCATTTGTGGGTCAAAACTCCATGTGAGATGACACATATGGCCCTTTTGATAGTATTTCACTGGCCACAATAATTTTCAAGAAAAGTCAAAACAGGCCAAGGAGGTTCGATATTTTTTAAGAAAGGAAAGCACAAAACCACAAAACTGTCTTTGCGATTCTTTTGGGCTGGTCCACTGGTTTACAGAGATCCCTATAGTATAAGAAAAGCAGTAAGTACAGTCAGTGTGTGTGTGAGCATTTGAGTATGGGCTGAAACTTGACCCAGGGCTGCTGCTGGCAAGGACTACAGCAGTTGGAGCAACACTTTTACAAATAGTGATCTGATAAGCAGAGATGGAGGACTAGGCAGACTGAAATTTTGCAGTGCTAGAGTGTGGAGAGGAGCTGATGAAGATCATTAATCTGCTGGCTGGCATGAATCATCACTCATAGATTGCCTTGGTCAGTAGGTGCCTTACTCTTCAAGAAGCTACTGGAATCTAAAGAACACTGAGAATGAATTACCCAAGATCTACCACTGTGGCGGGCACGTTATATCAGACCAAGCACCGACTCTGAGTGACAGGATTACTGCATGATTGATTGGTGACAATGTATATTTCTGTCAGACAATTCTCTTTCTGTTACCTCTGAGGCAATGGACCTGTTCCTGTTGGGTTATATATTTGTGTATGTTTGTCACAGTCAGTATATGTAATACCATTAATCAAAGATTTTTCTAAATGATGCAGTTCAATACATACAGTGGTACCTTGACTTACGAGCGTCCCAACTAACAAGTTTTTCGAGATACGAGCCGTGTCTCGGCCGATTTTTTGCTTTGAGTTGCGAGCTAAAACTCGGGTTACGAGCCAGCTTCAGATACCCCACCTCTAGTTGGCGTAGCGAAGGACACAGTGAACGCCGTAACATCCGCCCAGCATCCCGCGTCTCACTCGATAGCTAGACAGCTGCAGATGAAAGTGAGGAAAGCGTGGTGAAAAGGGCAAAAATCAGCGAATAAGATTAAGTTGTTCAGTTCAGCCTTTCTCCTCCACCTCCGTCAGCATCCTCAAGTCGTCTGATCTCCAAGGTAAATGCTGTACATTATACTTAAGAAACCAGTTTATTGCAGTACATTCTATTGTATTGTTTTTTTATACAATATTCATTATGTATAAGTACATTTTTCATATTTAAAAACGTGTAACAAAAAAAATGTGGCATTTTTTGGGGGGCCCTGAACAGATTAATGGCATTTCAATTCATTTCATTGGGGAAAATTAATTTCACATACGAGTAATTTGAGTTACGAGCTCCATCACGGAACGAATTAAACTCGTAAGTCAAGGCGCCACTGTATTTGGCTTTGTAATATTTCAAAAATTCTACTAATTCAGGTTTTCTATAACTTCAAAAACAACAGCTATATAGCATCGTTTGCCAAGAAAGAAAGTAGAATCTCAGGATGACATGCCTAAGTTGTGAAGATCTATGGATGCCAATGTTCAATAGGCAACCGTTCCAAATAGTTGCAATATATATAACAGGTAAAATGCTATATGAACTGTTTTCTCATATCAAATAGTGGGAAAAAATCCAGGACAAATGTAAAACCGTACTCAGTTCTCACTACTACAGACTAATTTGCCAGAAAGAATGGGAGAAATAGCACGTAATGTAGAAACAGAAGGCAGTAGCCAGTTGTTTCATGACTAACTTGTCTGTGCAGCTGCACTGGATGGCCGAGCAAGCTCAAGAAGATGAAGTTTTATGGTCAAATTTGAGTGCCTCATTGTCTATACATGCGTTTTATTGGTGTGACTAAATGCTCCAGATGCTCCTCTCACAGACAGCGACGCAGTAAAAACCAAATTAATAGCCATTATCATTCACAAACATTTGAGGGCTCACAAAGAGGTTGAAGAGGCTGCTGCTGAACATTCGAAAGACAAAATTCAACGACTAGATTGAGAACCTCAAGATTAACACCTAAACTCGGGGCAGGTTGTGGCCATGTTAGTGCTCTAAACCAGACATCTATTGTTTTCGGTGCCAAGCCGCTGAATGATGTTTAATTAATTCAGCTTCACGTATTTTCTGGCCTGTGTTATGTCATCAACAATGCATAGTCAAGTATGTCAGTTAGCTGTGTGTTAGTCATATTTAAGATAGGACATGGAACAAAGAAAACCTGTTTTTTTCTAGCCCTTGTATAAGTCTAATTTCATTTTTTTTATATCCTAGTTATGAGATTCATCCTAGTTTAGAATATATTCAGGATATGTCTTGCGCAAGATAACCACCTGGTTAATCACCCACCTGTATTTACAGTTGCAGGCAAAAATATTGGCCCCATTGCACATTTAAAGAACAAATCGCTGTAAAAATGCTAGGAAAATGAGTTGAAATTCACAAAAGTATTTGATCTCCACAAATCTCGATTTTACTTGAAGCCGTTTTAGAGTCGTTCAAGCTCATTCAAACTATTTTTCACTGCATTGTTTGGTCAAAAGATCTCTTGCATCCACTTCAAGGGAGGTTGGCTAGAGTGTCATTGGCCTCAACCCCTTGATAACATTGCAAATGGTGGCCACAGGAACATCAGGGTCTCAGGAGGTGGACTAGGATTGTCCATGCTTGGCTACGATCCTCCATCTGACCTCCTCAGACAATGCTTTTGTTTTTTCTACATGCTCAACATGATACACACAGTGACACAAAACAGCTCCATTTAACCTGGTTGAATGAATGATTATTAGATTGCATGCACCTGTGACACACCAGTAGTTGAGTTCAAGGTGGCAGCCCCAGCTTGAAATCCAATTATTTCTTGCAACTTCAAAAAGGTGCTAATAATGACGTTCCCGGTCATTCCTGGATTTCAGTGTGGACTAACCAAGGATTCATTATTTTTACAGCTTTTGGCTCCTTAAAGAAATCTATTAGTGAATTTCTTTTATTTAAATATGCAAAGGTTCCAATATATTCAGTCACAACTACAGTATTTTTATCCAGTTTTGTGATCCAATGAATTGCCGGTTTATAATATAGGTGGCAGTAAGTGTAGCAGACTCCTCTCAGCATTGATTGTTAAGGGCGATGTTGGCAGTGGACCTAATGTCATGCACACGATGGATATGAGTCTGACTTTTAAAATCTAAAGGCCTGAAAGTCTGAAGCTGTGTCTCCAACCTGTGGCATCTTAGAAGACTGCCTGGTTCATCTTTGCCTGAAAACAGCTCTGTCTAAAGCAACCAGCCAGTGAGCAATAAAGTTCTAATTTGAAAAAGTTTCCCTCACGCAATCCTCCGGTTGCAACTGCAGTATTTTTTTCCTGCAGAAATCACAGGATGTATCAGTTATTTAGTAAATTACAATGCATCCAATGGAAAATATTGGGGAGTTATTCTAATAAATGTTGACATTTAGTACAACCAAGACTCAGCCCACTTTAAATGTATTTATCAGAAAACAAGCTCACCTGGCCCATTTGAGCAAAAAGGCAATTTTCTTTCCATTTGCAAATTGTTATGTCTAGGTTTTGATATGCCAGAGGAGTACATATCCAGGCTTCAAGCTCTGGGAACATACATTTACACACAACCAATACAATTAGGAAAAGATGGGTAACCATTTTAGGGCCTTTAACCGTGACTAAAGGTAGGCAAACACCTCTCCAGTTTTCCTCCCTGACTCCCCCTGCGCAAGACGAGCTGCATTTAAAGAATCAATTAAGGTGGAGATGGAGAACATTGCGACTGACCTTTCAGAGAGGGAAATTAAAAGAGCACCTCTAGCTCGTGGGAAAAAATGAGCGGCGGATAAGAAGGTTCTTTCTGGCTGCTTTTGCCTTTTAAATACACTTACAGTCAGTCTTTTGTGGGAATTTGTTTTGTGGGAAATGAATGAGTGGGCCATATGGATGACATTTACAGAGCTGGTCGTGCGAAGGCGTGTCATGGTTCAGTCGCTGTACTGTACTGGATGGAAAATTAACTGAAGCCTACAGTATTAATATGGGTCACTCCTGAAGTGTGCTTCACTGGTTATGGCTAGACTAATTTCTTTGTGGCAACCCATCAATATCAAGTACAGTTTGGTTGACAGTTATCTTAAAGGTGTAAAGGGACGTGCATGACCCCTGGGAGTGTGAACATTAAGTTAGGAAGTTGCTGGTAACTGAACATCAGCAGAATGAAAGACCATCTCTCTTATCTCTCTGTGCAACTTATACATACTTGCTCAACTTTGTGCCAGCTACATTTATATTTATCTTCTGTCATGGTCATCGAATAAGATGAGCAGTTTTCAAATGAATATCTGGATGGACACATATCAACCATTATCAACTTCATACTCACCACCAACCCGATTTCGTTTTCATTTTCTACTGCTAATACTACTGGTAATACTCTTAATATAAATAAGCTCCTTGCAATAAATATAATAATAACAACATTTTGATCCTGCACATAAATTATTAAAGTAATGAAGGATAAATGTGAATGGATCTCACCTCTAAAAGAGAAAGAACAAAGAAGAATGTCTAAAATAAGTTTAAATAAAAGTAGTTCCTATGTCATTGTGAATCAAATATGGTATATAGTGAGAAGTTTTGAACATATGATGTCAGCATAGAACTCATTCAGCACAGGGAGATGCCCAGCCTTGCTGTTCTCTGTATACTAACCCACCACCAGTGGTCCACAGGGGCCCTGACGCCCAGCCTGCAGCCCTCCTGCCTGGGGCACGCAGTGGCAGATGGCCAGGACAGGCTGCACTGAGCAAGGCTCTGTGGGTATGGAGAAAAGCCACAGGATGCTGAGCTTCGCACACAGGCACAAACACACACACACACACACACACACACACACACCTGTGTTCATGTAAGAGTTCAGCTGGTGACACTGATACTGTTAGATTAAAGCTGCAAAATAGGCGACGCTCACTGTATTTAAATTTAACTTGCATTGACTTGTATTTAGAGTGTGTCAGAAGAGGCCACACATCACTAAGACCTTTTGTGGCAGATTCTAGACAGTGAGGGTTTATACCGTTGGTCGAAATCTGCTTTTAGCTTATACTTAGCAACAAATAATTCTTCAAATTCAACAATATTTACACCAGTCATGTTATTTTTTTATTCCCACATTGTATTCATACACCATAAGTAGAGCTTGTTTAAAGCACTGAATGATTCAGCAGTAAATCAAATTCTGACAATTTTCTCTAAGGTCAGTATTAGCGCTTCTTTATGGCAGGGTTACAACAGTATGCACAGCATGAAAATTAATGTTTTAAAAAGAAACAAAAGCTTTTGTGAGGAAATAACAGATTTACTGCCTCAAAAAAACTATTAAATCAAAATTAAAATTTACAAACTGAAGTAAAATTCTGATTAGTTTAAACAGGCTGGTATTGCACTTTATGTGAGAATATAGCAGATTGGAGCTGTCACTATCTTAAGTCCACAATTGATAGGACTCGACCTGAAGTTTAAAGCTGCTTTGATTGATTGTTTAGACCTCAAGAGGTCAGGCCAAGTCTAGCAGCCACAAAACACACATACATAACACACATAATATTGCCCACTCATTAACCTAGCAGAAAAGTCATTCAAACTGAACACATCCTGCTGGTGTTTCATAACACCTCAACGTATAAGACCCTATCCTCCTCTGGTGTTCTTTTCCTGTTGGCTGTTCCCTTCAGGGGTCACCACAGCAAATCATCTTCTACCATCTCGCCCTATCCTCTGTATCCTCTTCCCTCACACCAACTACCTTCATGTCTTCCTTCACTACATCCATAAAGGTCTTCTTTGGTCTTCCTCTAAGTAAATACATAGTTATGTATAAAAAGAACTTTTCAATGCTGTGTTAATGGGCTGATCATACCAGCATATAGAAGAGGTGCAGAGAGTAACAGCAGTTTCCAAACATTTGACCATTTAGCCATCCACCCAGAGTGAGCAAGCTCATTAGGTTCTAAGCAAGTAGCATGGAATCACTTTTTAGAGCGTGTTCATTAATACAATATAAGCACTACCTCTCACATTAAACACTGTAGTCTGAGAAACTGTTGATATACTATATTAATATCAATTACTATGGCATTTACATGGGGCAAATATCTGCCTGATATATCATCAAACTCAGACACATCGGTCCAAGCCCAGCACACACACACTCACACACACACACAAACATAATCACCTGCAGGGGGGGATGGGAGATTATCCTCCTTGTCACAAAGTTGATGCTAACACATACGCTCAGGCGCAACACACAAGTCTGAGCTCTAACAAACACAGGGAGGCTGGGGTGTCAACACACACTGAGTGCCACCTGTGCCTGGGCATGGAGGGATCGAAGGGCAAAGTCCCGCGACTCTACAGGGAGGCCAGAATGGCACAAGTGAGCAGGTAGGCATGAAGGGAGCCAAGCCCACCCTGTCCTACTGTATCAGCTGGCATCTCACAGATTAACACTTGGATGGGCAGATAGGCTTGTTAACACATGCTCCTATCCACCCCCGCCTACCACACACGCACACACAAACACTAAAACAGCTAAATCCTCTACCACAGAGAGCAGATTTCAGGTTCATCGTTTCCATTCTGTCAGGGTGGAGACATAAAGTGATGGCGGGTGTACCGGAGCGATCCCAGTCAGGATTAGCAACACTATCATGGGTGGGAATCGGTGGAGAATGGGAGTCTGAGCTGTGCTCGGGAGTAGGGGGGGTGTGGGAGGAGGTTGGGGGGCAGTGAAGGCGGGCAGCGGTGGATAAGGGGATTGTTAACCAGAGACCAAGTGTAAGATTAAAATGTGTTAGCTGACAAAAATATTGATAAAGACAATTAAGTGATATCAAGTGATCATAACAAGAGGTGTTCTACAGGGTATAGAATCACTAGATACATCCAAAGCACAAAGTGAGTGATGCCACTTTGTCAAAGCAAGCAAAATTTTATGACATTAAGGCCCTTTTGCGAGTATAAAATCTAGTGGTTGCAGGTCTTAGTTTATACAATATGTTTAAATTTAGATAATGAAATTTTGAGATTGCGTTGTGTCCTGATTGGCATGCCAGTAGTTCAAAAAATACTGTAAGTATCCTGATTCTAACTGCATCAGTTCTGCAAGTAACATAACACTGTCACCACATGAAAGCATAAAGTGCTTCTGTATTTGTCTCAAAGCATCTGAGATGAAAAGATGATAAATAGCTCTTTATGTGTCTGCAGGGTCATAATCTTCCCACTGACCAACATCCAGCTTTGAGTACTGCCTCAGTACAGTCTATCATGCTGACATCAGAGGAGCGCCATGTCTCTTCATCTCTCTGCCCCTGTATGTTTGTGCTAACGTTTTCCAGTTGTGACAAGGGATAATGATTGGTGAGCCACAAATCTGGAATCACATCGGTTAAAACTACTCACAGTGACAGCTCTCCTACAACAGAAACACACAGGAAAGGGCTGCAATTCTCCTCTCTACCACCTCTTAATATAATCTGATATCTCCTCTTTTTTTCGCCACTTCCCTTCTCATTTTTTTCTCACTCTGTCACCTGTACCCCAATTCTTGTTTTCCCCAATTTTCCCTCTCTTGCCTTATTTCTATTTCTTTCACCCTGGATTTTACCCAGCAGTTGGGTTTAATACAAACAGGAGACATTTACCAGTTAATTATCAGGCAAACACTTTTCTCCCACCACCCCAAATCTTGCTGCCAGTTGAACCACCACCTTTCCACTGCTAGTACACAGAGTGTGAATTATCAACCCTTTTCCAGGGTGAAAAGGGAACCTAGAGCACTGTATGCATTTACTTCACTGAAGTAAAGTCTTAGAATCCTACTGTCCTTAAAATACCTTGTTTAACTGCTAACTCGAGGCAAATGATACTAGCTTACCTTAGTGTTCATCTATAAACACATGATGGAATCTCATGCAGAGACTCTGAATGTATAATGAAAAATGTATTAAACTACCTAGATACTAATCATGAGGTTACTTGAATGTCTGGTCTGCCTGCCTCACTCGCATCATTGCTAATGCCTTCGATCTTCATTAAAGTCAATATATGTAGGTGGGTTGGCTCTCTAGCTAGTTTAATATACTTGCTTACCTTCAGAGACTTTCTATAGATTGTATCAAATGTCTACAGATGAACGCTAATGTGAACTAGAGTCTGGTTTTTGCATCAAGATGCTTTTCTTGCAAGACAGCTAAATATGTGGGATCACAAGATCAGGCGAGCTGAGAATCCATCTTGCCAAGTTATGCATATCTGTGTTCAAACAACAGTCACTCATTTACAATCAGCGTCCTATTAGAATTAGCTAGCAGTTTTGGGCGTGATTTAAGTGTGACAGTGAAAACAGATAAAGAGGTTAGCACAGATGAAGAAGAGCCAAGAATGGCACTGAAGGGTTTTCTTGATGGAGATATTTTAACTATTCTTCTGACCAGCTCTGGCAAGTAATCTGCTACTATGTCATATAGTTAGTTGATCTGATTGGTTGAAGTTAGGCTGTTATAGATCTGATATACAATTGGTTCATCTAATCAGCTGCCAAGTATTTTTGAAAGTGCCTGCCTTTTCCCAAACAGTTTCCATTGCAGATGGTTATGGGTGGCAAACTATGCGGTATATCAGGTTATTAAGATGCAGATACAACTGAGATTAACAAGCAATACACTGTAGGTATTGTAAGACTTCAGTTCACTGAAGCATGTGTCTCTGCTGTGCTTGGTTCCCTTCATGCCCTGGAGAAAAATTGTCAACTGTCAATTGTCATGGCATAATTTTTACTTCGGAGGAAGACAAAATGTTCTACTAATATCATGGTTAAGAAATGTCATGGTCCTTTACTACACTAACTGTATTGACAAACTTCCTAGCTGCCTAACATAGCAAACCGAGGTGATAAGCATGTGTGACGTGTTGGTTGATTAGATGGCTGACGTTCAAGTTATGTTTAAAAGGGGAAATGAATGGGTCATGGTTTGTTAACTTAACAACAATGTATTTCATAAACTAATTAGGAACTTTTATTTGTTGACGCTGCTGGACTAGTGTTGAATACCATGATTAGATAGATATTAGATTAGAATGATATTGCTGAAACTCTAACCCTTGATGCAGAGTTTTAGTCACCACAAAAAAAACCCCTACTGGTTTCTACAAATAGCATTCAATACAGGTATACTGACATGGATGGACTGTAAAAAAAGATCACAAACACTCACAAAATTGATTCAGTTTAATCAATTTTACCTGTGCAGATAAAGGTCTGTTTTGTATGATTTACATCCAAGTATTAAGGCTTCTAGTTGTCATGGTTTTGAGTTGAGTTTCTTGTTTTGTTATTCCCTGTTTTATTTTGAAAAGTGTTTCCCTTGTGTGTTTCTGTGTACTTGTGTTTCCTGTTCTTGATTAGTTGATTGGTCTCACCTGTGTTTCGTTTTCCTGCCCTCCCCTGTCTGTTTAAGTTGTGCCATGGCCTTTGTTCGGTGTTGTTTCATTTGCTAAGTTAGTATCCATGTTCTTGCTATGTCGGTGTCCATGTTCCGACCTTGTTTCCATTTGCTTTCCTTGTGCCCATTGTGAGTTTGGATTTTTGGTTTTTGTGTTTTGGTTTTTGGATTTTTACTTATCATGTCATGTTTGGACTGATTACCTGGATTTCGACCCTGCCTGCCTTGACCATTCGTAAGCCTAAGTCCCTAAATAAATTGTTAAAATATCTTTTGCCCCTTGTTCGTGTCTGCATTTGGGTCCTGCTCTCACCTCGTAACCAAGCCCTGACACTAGTTGGGAATAAAAACCCCATGTTCAGCAGGCAGATGCCTCTCCTTCAAAATCTGGCATGCGGTTTTTCTTTGAGTTGGAGGCACAACAGGAAATGCACTCATGCATGCATACACAATGGATCAATTTCACTGATCGATTAATTAAGCTGCTGAGCTGCAGATTCTTAACAGACTCACAGGAGGGGGGCAGGTAGGAGAAATGCTGGGGTTCTTCATGCTTCCCTTCACTCATAACTCCCCATTTTATTGGCACAGTAACGTCTGGCTAATATACACTTTGTGTGGAGTAAGTTGGTGCTGGCCGAAAGCAAGCAAAGTGAGCAATAAGGAAATGGTTCATCCCGTGGGGAGCATGAATCACCAGGGCAAATTTCATGGCAATCTGTGTGTGTACAAGAGTACAAGCAAAATTTTGCTAATGAAATGTTGATGGATCACTAACAACATTACCACTTGCTCCCTAAAAACAAAATGAAGATGTGGACAAGATATGAAACACCTGTATAGCAGCTGACGATTCCAACTGTAGAAAGGGCTTGATAATAGTAGTTCAACCAAGAAATCTGAAGGACAGGTTTTTGAGCTTCTTGACCATGACAATAAGTCAATGAGCACAAATGAACAATTAGAAAACTGAAAGAGTTGAATGATTCATTAGATTGGTCTTCAGAAAAATGAAAAAAAAAAACCCTGAACTTAAAAGACAGTTGAATATCAATAGCAATAATAAGATGACCATGAAGCTGAAGATGAAAAGGAGTTAATGACTCACACAAACCAAAAAAATAGAAGCTACATTCGAAGTGAATGTGAATCAGATCAAAGAGGCAGAGCAGGAGGTGGAGGACACAGGGAAGCAAGCAGAGAATAAATGAAGATGAATGGAAAAAAAAGACAAAAACAATGAAAGGAGGAAACAGAACTGAAGCAGAGGCTATCTAAGAGCTAAAACAAGGTTAAGGAAGGGTAAGGACAGCTTGTATTCACCAGTAATTATACTGAGACCAGCCCGGTATGAGATGGTGCGTCCTTAATGGAGCAAATTGAAAAGTGAACCCCACTTTTATAATGGTGTATGGAACACATGCACCTTAAATGCTGAAAGGTTACCTAAGACCATCAATTAATGTTAATTTCTTTAAAGGGATAGTTCAAAGATTTTGAAAATGTTTGTATGCATTTTCTTGCCAGAGTAAGGTGACAACATTGACACCACTCTCAAATCAGTTTTTCAAGCATGGAGCGTCAACCGGGAGTAGATTATTTTAGCTTAGCACAGACTGGAAACAGGGAGAAAACTTAGCCTGGCTCAGTCCAGTGGTCATAAATTTACCTACCAGCGACTCTAAAGCTTACCAATAAACACGCTGTGCCTCGTTTATTTAATCTGTATGACTGCCATAGAGTGAAAGGACCCTTACTAGGGTCTCAACACATTATTTTGTTGACACATCAATACTAGCGCAGTAGTGCTAAAAACATTTTATGTCAACCAGTAAGGATGGATGCACCAGACCAAGAGGGCTCCTACCCTTCAGCTACAGAGCAGGCTAAAGAAACTATGGGAATTGTTGAGTTTAAGACAAAATATGGACGTCAGGGGGTTTCGTTTGGTTTGGAAGGCACTGGTCAGTCTATTTTGTCTACATATTACATGGTACATTGAAAGAAAAGTACCTTAGTTTGAGTTGTCCCAGACAAATGTGGCTTAGGACCACATAGACCACATCAAAGGAGGTCTTTATTCTCAAATACATGCTAAGCCAACACCTGGTAAATGATAGAATTTAATCTCTCATGCTAAAGTTGCACATCAGAGGCACAATGATCATCCTGTTGTAAAACAAATGGGCGAAGAAGTTGATGAACCCATCCTGTCATTGGATAGTAAAGAGGAAAAGAAGGTGGTAGAGGGCAGTAAAAAGAAATGCCTACCGGCTGTACAGATGTCTAGCAATGGTGATATATGAGGGATCTGGGAAAGAGGTGGTGTGAGCTGCCAGACAGTGGCTAAGTGATTAGGGACGTGTGGCGTAACCCTGCGCCATATTTAGCCGCGGCGGGGTGCTCCATCCCCTGCCATCTCCCCGAGGCCCAGCGCCAGATGTTGAAAGCTGCTGTGGCACGCCTGGCAGAGCAGGTTGGCAGCAGGGTGGCACAACAAGCTTGGGTACAGTGAGGATAACATCAACCCCTGCCAACTGCCTTTCATTCACTCATAAGCACAAACACACACTACACTTTGGATCAGCATAGCACTAATATTGTAATTTTATACATTTTATACATTTAGTGCAAGCTAAATTCAGATTGGTATGGTCTGTTTCTAATATGAGATTTTTACTGATGTTTGATTTTAATTTTAAAATAGTGATTAATAATACACTGGTTATTAATGGGAAACTCATTATTGGATTGATTGTGACATATTCATTCCTTTAGGATGGAAATATGTCTGTCTGTTGTAGGTCTTTACAGCTAGCAATGCTAAAAAATGCTAAAATGCCAATGCTAAAAAAGATTAATCTGTTTAAGTTGGTGCAAATTAAGATAAAGATGTATTTGAACAAGTTAGGAGGGCTTCAAATTTATCAAAATCCCATGATAACCCATGGACTTTGTTACTCCATCTTTGAAAATACAGAGTAAATATGTAAATTATGTAGCTTCAGCATATCTGTCGATGTCCTGACCTCTCATCTGCAAATTCCATCTCCCATTTTCAATTGAAAAGAGAAAATTTCAGATTGACTTCAATTGTTTCAGTGACGGTATGTCAAACATTGTAGCTACAGAATTTTTTTTTTTGTTAAAAATAGACAACTTCTCCTACTTATACGCCCGTTCTATGCTTCCTTAGTAACAAGTATAATAGTATAGTATAAAATCATAACATAAAATCCTTTAGATGTGTGTAAGATATTCATTTAATCATAATTTAATCCTAACCATGACAATGACACTTTAATGGAGACCAAGGCACCCTGACAACCATGGGCTGCATTGTCATTAAATTTAGAATGTCTATTAAACTTATGAAGATGGCAGCAACAGGCAGAGAGATTGTGGTGAAATTTCCTGGCTACGTTCATTTTTCTCTTTTGACATCTTTGACATCAATCATATGACATATATGATGTATATATAACCCTCTGACCTTTCATCAACTGCCACCTTATGGGCAAAATACTTGCCGACCCTGTTGGTGAGTGGTAAGGCTCTAACAATAGCAAAAAGTGTTTTCTCCGCAAAGAAGAGTTAAAAAGATTGCTGGATAAGAAATTCACCTTTATTCTCAGTTTCTGTCAGATTTCCAAAAATCTCCATCATGTGCAGATGAACCCTTATAAACATCTTTAGGCAGATATACACATGCAAGCAGCTTTTACCCACTGATCTCCCTGCAGATGTTGCGCTAACAAGTGTCCCCCAATTAGTCATTTTTCTGTCTCTCTGCCTGCTCCCCCGTTTTTGTTCTTTCTTTTTCACTCTAGGACACTCCCCTGGAGGCTGAGCAAGATAAAGTTTTGACTGGCAGGACCATTTGTTTTAATCAGGTGTTTGCAGACGCTTCCCTGACCTCCATTAGTTGAAGTTTTAATTGAAATTAACCCCCACTACTACCCCAATTAACCCACGTCCCCCCTGACTGGCGCCGCCCTCGTCCCGAGCATCTGTTTCGGGGCAGGGGGAATGGGAGTCAGAGTGGGGAACCGGAGGGGAGGGGGGGTTTGTGCGACCGCCGAGGATGCAGTGTTGTCACCCGAGGAGAGGCGGCATCACGTCAAGTGAGCGCCAACTGCGCCTGGCTTGCCATGAAGCCCCGGGGGGCCTTCTGTCTCTCTGTCTACAACATCCCAGCAGTGAGGCTACACATGGCTTAGTCTTGGCCAGCGGGGTGTAAGGGAGGTAGGTAGAGGAATGAGCTCAAACATGTGAGAGGAGGATGAAGATGTCCCACAGGGGGGAGTCACCGAAAGGAAAAATGGGAAAGTTGGGAAGATGAGAGAGTGGAGAAGTAGTAGAGGATGGGGTGGGGGGTTGTAGAGCAGGAATGGGAGAGGGAGGGAGGTGGTAATTACTGTACAGCGTTCTTTCTATCTTAAGCCCTCCTGCTGGAGATAAGAGTGTGTGGATAGAGCATAGAGTGTGTGCATATGTGTGTATGTGTGTGTGTGTGTGTGTGTGTGTGGCCTCCACCACCTGTTTCCTTGCCTGTGGAAGGACTAGAGTAAGGAAGCTGTCAGAGTGGCCCCTCCAGCTCAGAGCGAAGAATATTGAGCATGTACACACGCTGGAGTATCTTTGTTTAGCCTTTGTCCATGCCTGAAGAGTATTTGTACAATTAGAGCTTTAAAGTGACTACAGTACAAATCTACAGGCACGATCAGTATGACAAGAAAATTATTGTACTGGAATAGAGCAACAGCAGTTTACCGAGCTACAGCATTAAAACTATCCTATATTGATGCTTTATTAATCAAATTCTACTATATTATCATACATTTATGTAACACTGGCTCTTTTACAGAGAGTCTGATTACTTCTGACACTCACTCTAAGTTTTACCAGTACTTCATCTGTACTTTTACCTGAGTTAAACTTTAAATACTTAAATTTTTTTAATGGAGCACTTTTATAAATGTTGTTTTGTTACTTTTACTGAAGTAAATTACCCGAATTGCTCCTTCACCGCTGTCACTTTGAGACATTAGGCTAATATCCATAAAGAAACAAAGACAATCTGTTCCGTAAACCGCTGCATCTTAGATTGTCATGTTCATTTTAGGAACAACATAAATAGCGTACTTCTATGCACATTTTAGCTGAGAGGACAGAAAGTCATTTATCATGAAAATGTCCCTTAAATTTGGCTGGAGTTAGACAGGATATTCAAAGTGGCTAGAGCAGAAAATATGAAGGTCTTCTCCCCACCTCAGAGACACAGCACACATCCTCTTGTGATGTGAGGTAATGAGATACAGAGCGCAATTATGTGAGAGCATTTTGAATTTTTTGAAAGACCTCTATGACTCCACCAACTACTTGACTTGACTGACCTTTATCCTTTTATCTAAGATTGATTCTTGCCTCTGCTTGGCAGAGAAATCACTGCTACGAACTGTTTCCATGGCGTGCAATATGTAATATGTATATAATAACAGAAACCAATGGCACTGGGGTATAAATACACTGTGTGGTAAACACATGCAAAGTAAAAAAAACTGCAGGTGTGTATGCAAGAGGAGGGACATTGTGCAACATTTTAGACCATCTTCTATCATCTTGATTTCAAATTACATTCTCCAGCAGATTTTACAACAGCATATCGTGAACAAGTAGTACCAATTAAGAAAAGGCCCTCATAAATATGAAAACCTCACCACTTGGAGGCTGGTGCTTTGAGGTGTTTGTGTTAGACCTGTTCAGACTACACACACTCTGAATACGCCGCACAAACAATATAGTAATCAGCCCAAAAGACAAGTCTAACCTTGTATGTAACTTCTTAAAGTGGTTCATGTGGGCACGTTCTACAATTCATGTGTAAATGCACAAATGCGCAAGTGTAAATATGATCTTTGTTGGCCTGATGGTTTTGAAATTAGCAAACAAAAAAGTTAGAACTTGAAATTTCAATTAACTAACGTGAAAATTATTTTTTGATGATGTTTTTAGCTCTATGTTCTTTTCCAGAAAAGAGTGAACATTTCAAGCTTCAATAGTGACTGTTAACACTCACTTTGAATTAGAGCATCTGTTCCAAGAACTAAGTATAAAAAAGAGTGACCAGCATCAAGCTAATGTTGGCACTATACTGAACCTCAGCACAACTCAAACCAACCACAAAAAAATCACCAAACAAAACTGGAAAGCTGGCACTTAGAGAGTCATTGCTTAGGAAACTAAACACCATCCTATCTAAACACATGAATGTATTGCACTGCAAGTGTAAAACTGTGGTCTAAACTGTGTTTTGGACAGTGAGCACCATGAAACTCTTGTTGGATTCGGTGGGTTGTGGCTGTTTCCTGCCCACTATAGCTTTTCTGTTCTTGCACATATGTCACGGGTAGATGGGTGCAGACCAATCCTCAAGGAGAAAAAGTGGTCACATGGGAAGCATTGGATTATGGTACCCATTGGAAAGAAAGGGAAAAAAAATGTAAATTGACTTTTACAGCTGATGTAACTCAGCAATTGCCTTTTAATCAACTCCTGTTTAATCAGTTCTGATGTAATTCCAGCTGACTTTAATAAAATGGATTGAGCTCTTTTCTCAGCTCAGAATCCCAAGAAGTTCACTAAACTAAACAAAACTGCTTGGAGAATGTCGCTTTAGTTTTTATATAAATACCATTTTTTAGAGTGTACTTTCTGGAGAAACTTCATGCTAACAGACTGTTACTTTTTAAAGATAATTTTGGAATATATTTTTGTGCCGAAGAGAACTGTAGATTTTTCCACTATAATTTACTTTATTTGTTTGTTAGGAAAGAAACATTTCATGTCCAGTAAAAACAGAAGGAATGATTAAAGCTAGGAAAAGCTGCTTCCACGTACAGATATGTATTATTGTTATTATTATACTGGTCAACTCACCTCTACTGCATCAGTGAAGAGATGGATATCTCAAAACAGGGTTGCATCGACCCAAAACCATCTGGATGGTGGGATATCAGTTGAGCTGAGCTGGGTAATCCAGGTAAACTGATTGTCTTTTAGAAATATGTGTAAGCTTAACCTCCTATTCTCTATCTAGTGCTGTTGATCATTGTAAATGAGGACATTTGTGCTGGACCACAATAGAATGATTATGTACTAAGTCTGCATGAGTCATCAACCAGCTGAATGAAACATCCATATAAACAGAAGAACAGACAATATAAAGCATATATAGCTCTTGCTGATGCACACCCTGGGGTTGTTGATGTGGATGGTGAGGAAGATGGTGATGTCTGTTTTGGTGGGGTGGGGTGGTGGTGGCGGGCTTTAAAAAAAAGACCAACAGTGCACCATCAAATATGGAGGTGGTCAGGTGAAGGAAAGAGGTTGTGTTGTTGTATCAGGATGGTTCCCCGTGAAGGACAAAAAGGCAAAGGACTTGGCCCCTGCCTACTGTCACTATCCAGAGCCATCCCTCATGTAAGACCCCCCACAGTGGCTTGTCCATCTCCATACACACATAGGAACTGTGCCACTGTAGGTCTCTGGTCTCCAGCCAGACTCTGTGTATGAGATGGTGTGTGTGTGTGTTGGGCTGGGGGTTGTAGAGTGTCAGTCCCAGGGTGGAGAATACCCTTCAACAAGGTGGTCCTACACTTTTGCATTGGTAGCCTTGGTTTCACTATTCATCAGTATTTTAATTTGCAACATAAAGAGCCTTTTTATGAGCAGCAGTAGCTCAGTGCTGGGAACTGCTGAGGTTCTTTAGTGGTGTGCTGTTAGACACATAGAAAATGTACAACTTGTGGTAAAACATAAGCCTTGACTCTGGATCAGACAATCAGACAGAGGAGAGGAATAATCTGTTGGATGTGCGTATTTCCCCGTGGGAGTTTCTCCAGGTGTTGTTGGTCTTGGTGGAGCTTTGTGAGGATCTATTGGGTCTGCTGTTGTTGTGGGGAAAACAGAAAGCCCCTTTAAAAAGTTGGTTGAAGTCTGGGACTGGGACACACACACACACACACACTTTTTAACACCTTGATTCCAACGTTTTGCCTAAAGGTTTATTGAAATATAGCAACTTTTCAATTTTGTTAAAACAACTAAAACTAGACTACAACTATGAGCAATAAAAATGGAAAAAAATGTGACAAAAATGAATAAGCAGACCAAGACTAATGTGTATTTAGGGCCAATGTGTATGTGTAATGAAAAAAATAATTTAAATATACTTTCTACTTTAGATTAATAAATAGCAGATGAGCTTCATTACAGTGGAATAGATCCCAATTTTACAATTTCTTTCATATTGTGCTTTCGATAGAAAGATCAGTTAGTGACAGACAACAAGAAGAACACATTGTCTAAGCAGTGTCCATTTCTATATCCAGCCATCTTGGTGCTGTTCAACACTGTTCAGTTCTAGGTTAATGCAAGTAAAACAAGTGCCAAATAACTTTAAGACTACGACAGCTGCAGTGAGTTAACCAGTATAACAGATCTTGTTCATTAACCTCAGCAGTTAAATCTGCTTTTCATAAAACATATGACACTGGTAAAAGATGTAGCTATTGGCAGTGACCAATGTTTATTAGTTGATAGAAATCTGTACTGAGTAACCTGTTGTTCCTAAGATTGCAGCTATAAGAGCTAAAGTATTCTTTTGGCAATTGGTTCTTATAAATGACTGATGAAGTGATTGAGTTGGGAAAAACTAAACAGGTGTCTCTATGATGTGAATAATTAATGTTTCCTCTTAGAAGCAAAATTTGAATTAGTCAGCATTTTTACAGTGATGGAAAAACTAGGCTTATTATGACTAAAGTTTCTCCAGGATCCAAAAGTAGACAAAAGTCACAGGAGATTAGTTTTAGAGATGGGTTTAATAAAATAATAATGGCTGAAGAGTGGTGAGGGAGACTGTCGATGCCATGAGGAATGACCAATGGAGTTGATATGTGATGACACATATTGCTCTAGTGTCTTACACATTCAGTGGGCCAGACTGTACAGTAGCTACCACTGATGGTTTCTAAATGACTGAGGACCCAGGGTTGATATGCTGTGCATTGATGAACTTGGAGGAAGGCAGGTGTGCAGACTGGGAGGGATGACAAGCTGATTGCAGACAGGTGTGTGCTGAGCAGAGCCGGGAGACCACACCTATGCCAGCAGGCACGCACAAAGCCACATGACAGAAAGAGAAAACATGGGAAAACGCTAGAGATGATTGACATGGCAGTATCATGACAAGGCTACTTTTGGACCAATTAGCCTTGTGTGAAAAACCCAGCCCCTCATTCACATGATCACTCTGTTGATGCATCGGGGATGCCAACACAGAGGGCGCCAGCACAAAGCAAAGTTTTCTCTGTCTTTCCCTTACCTGGTTTGTTTTGGAATGTGCTTACAACAATTTTTTGTTAAGATATGTCCCCTCGGAGCATGTCGTCCTGCTAATAGGGGTCCCAAATCAGAAATCTCCCATGGATCATTTTGAAAGGCAATGATAAACTGCAAATGAACATGTAAGAAAGCTGCTACACAAAGAGAGGAGCACAAATGATTGCACATTGTTTAAAGTTGTCTGATAGAGGCAGATCCATGCACAGTTTATGCGAATCTTCTGAACACAGAAAAACACACACACCGTCACTATTTAATAGATGAACTTACCTGCAGATGCTTTCCCTGTTTTTGGAATGGATCCCAATCAGGGGTTCCCATCGCTGCGGCTACATCCATCGAGGAACAAATTACAGTTGGGGATTAGGATTGGGGAGGGGGGACAACCCAGTGTTTTATCAGTGGGGCCATGTTCCGTGTGCCGAGCTGCTTATATTTCAGGTAAACATAATCCAGATTCGGCTCTGGCGGGGGTAGATTCAATTAAGATACAGAGACAACTTTGTTAATGCGGCGGTATCTTAATACCCTGGCCACAGCTTGTAATGAATCAGGGCTCAGGGGTGGAAGCTGGAAGTCAGGGACAAGGGAAGAGGACTGAGTGTAACAGTATCCTGTGGCAGTGGCTGCTTGAGTTACAGTCATCAGGCCAAGCCTGGAACTGTATCAGTCAGGAAACTTAAATGCTGTGTTTTCAGGTTTGTTGTAATGCACACCAGATATTGATTTGATTACAACAGAATACGCCTGAAACATTTGTGTTTACTAGATATTTTTATCAAAGGATCAGGCTTTTAGCATGGTTACACTGATAGATTACTTCATTCCCATGAGTTACTGAAGTCACAGACAAATTGTTATCTTGGTATTTGGTACTTGCAAGTCACAATATGGGCTAAATAGGAGAAAAATGTAGATGCACATATAACTTAGGCATGAGCTTTTGAAGCCTGGCAATCTCAAGTCACAAATATCTTTAAAAGTTAAACTAGTCCTTGCAAAAGCTTCTGCGTGCATTCTGCATTTAAGTTTTACAGACTAAAAACAAAATTACCAACATTAACTTAATGATTACCTATCCAATGAATTAAAATAATACCTTAAAAACAATGACAATTCTTTAGAACATTACTGGCGGATGAATTAGACGAATTCCCTATGAATATAGTCAGTACAGAAAAGCAATATGTTGTTTCTATTTCCCTGCACTTTTTTTGACTGGAAATCTGGGATGTCCAATTCAAGCCTACTTTGCTCATTCATAGGCAGTAGTGGTATTAGGACATGACTTGACAAGTCTATTTATTTTAACTCTACTATGACTGTTAATGATTTTACTCAAAGCTTATCAACTCTGAATGTCAGAACTGAAGCCCAAAGCGTGTCTTTGTCCTTAAAGACACAATAAAAATTCTTTCCACCCATGCAGAAACAACAATTTCATATCATCTGATTTAGTGCCTCAATTGAGAGATGTTTCCTGAATGGCATCTACAACAGCTGCACAGTAAGTTCTTTTGGTCTTTTAGTCTGGGTCACTAGCTCAACAATCCTTCTTCTGTATCAGCTGAAAGACAGCCACCCTAAGACCCATGTGGTGAACAGACTGCCTAACCAGAGCATATCTCATCCCTCTGGATGTTAATATTTATTGATGGCAGTAGGCTGGTGTTAGAACATTAAAAAGGGGATCGGGGAAGAAGGGCTCTGCGGACTTAAGCCCTGGGAGGCCACGGCGACTCAAAGTCTTATTCAGATGATGTGCCGTGAGATGCTTGTCCTTGAAGAAAGGGAATTAGTGTATGTGGAAGTCAAAGGAAAAATGGAGAGAGAGAGAAAGAGTGTGGCGGCGGTGGTGGTTGGGGTGCTGAGAAAAGACAGAAAGAGAATGTGTTTGACAGAAAAATGTGTGTATGTGGATTTGTGAACGTGTGTTTGCATGCATATTTGTGCACACACCCATGTGAGATAGAGCAAAACAGAGAAAGAAGGAAGAGAAAGGCCAAGTAAGACTTCTTCACGCAGGGAAAGATGATGCAAAGAGCACAGGCTGGTACAAAAGTGATACCACAGGACCAAGCAGACAATCCCCTCTCCAGGAAACGCAGATCAAAGCGGATTTAAGTAGTCAAGACTTGTTCCATGCAGTTCCAAGCAGCAGTCTCGGCCCTGTAGCCATACTTTTCCTCTCTCTGTTAGATCAGTTAGGAGGGGTGGCGAACCTCCAGAATTGAGTCACGGCAAAATTTGATGGAGCAGTCCTGGCGCTCCTCCAGCAGTGAGGCTCTCCAACATTGTGAGGCTTTTGTTGGTTGCTTGTCATGACATTGAGATGTTGGCAAATACATTTTAAACATGTTTCTGTGTATATAAAGTAAAGCCTTTTAGAGAGAATCATGGAAACAGTTAAATATTCTTCAGGGGTTCAGCTGAGACACATTATATTGAGGTTTTGAAAACTATTCTTCACTTTTGCCTATACATATAAAACCCTTTCACAAGACATTTACTCTGAAAATTGTAAATTCACGTTGGGTTTGTTTCATATGTGAATTGGCATTTGTACATACTTGCAAATCTCGCAGGTGCTAGTTGTGCACTGCTACAATTAACTCTTTGTGGTGTTAGAGGCTACATTGCAATAACTGAGCCAAATGTTTGATTTCTTTTACTTAAGACACATTCAGTTCACTTCAATTTCAGTAGATGGTTAGAAAGAAGACAGTAGTTCATGATCAGACATGCAGAGTTCTAGCAATCTCATTTACACATTTACTGTGTCTGACACTATTTTTCATGGATGTAGCTAGGGAGCTGACTAGCTGCATAGGCTAGACAATAAGCCCATCATGGAACAAAGTGAAGATGCTGATGATAATTTGCTTTTTCTGGGTAAATGGATCAGGATACCTTAAATTGTAGGTAAGTTAACAAGAAGAAGAAACACGGATGTTGTGTCTGCCTTACTGTAAATCACCAACAGCAATTAAACTGCCTTTGTCAGCCACTCTTTCACGCTGTGTTATTGTTGCAAGATCAAGTTTCAGACTGACCCCCCCAAAAAGACCTCTCTCTGTTATGTAAAAGCAGAAATAAGAAAATACATGACTTAAATGGACACACGCGCACACCCTTTGTCACGAGATAGAGGGATACAGATGTTTTCTGTGCTGCTAAAATGTTAGCAAATGCATTTCCTGATATTCTAACTACACATTATAGAGACACTATAAGTATATATAGTAGTAAAAAACAGACACATCAATTTCTTTTACACTACCCAAAGGAGACTGACAGCAGAGTCTGTATATCTATTAGTACACAAGTAGAAGAAGTCTGCATTAGAAAGAGGTGGCAGAAGATTAAACATCTGCACTGTCTCACTTTTAACTGAAGAGTGTGTTCTGTGCAGCACAAGCTGGCAGGCCAGCAGAGTATGAGGGCTGAGGCTGCAACAGAAACACAGATAGCGAACAACAGAGACGCCTGAAAAGGCTGATAGAGCCAGTATAATGTCGAGAGAGGGCGAGCCAACTGAATGCATATCAACAGACAAGGTAAAGAGATATAAGGGGAAGACAGAAAGATGGGGAAGAAGTAAATGGGTGATTTATTATTTTTTTCTGATCTATGGTGTTATCACAGATGCTCATTTTTTTTATGGGAGAAGGAATAGCAGTGGCAGTAGTGTGTTGGTACAATGGCCATCTGCACCATAGGGAGTAAAATCCCAGTCTTAACCTGACTTACATTCAAAGCAGGCCCTGACTTTTTTACGAGCACCACGCCAAGGTGATGTTTTTGGTTTTGAGTGATGTTTCTCAACAAGTCATGCTGCAAATATTAGATAGACTGCCTTGAAACTTTGTGAAGACAATCATATTTCCTCAGACTGAATGTCATTTTGGGGATCCTCTGAATTTACATATTGTGCCATACTTTGGTTTATGACCAAATACCAGCAAAACTAATAACAATTCAATTCTCAAATGTACTTTATTATTATGATTTGTGCTTACTAGAAAATGGTGAACATCATTTCTGCTAAACATCAGCCATTTAGCCTCGCTATTGTGAGCATGCTGATGTTAGCATTTAACTCAAAGCTCCCCGGAAGTCCAGGAACCTGTATCACTGGTTATATGCCGTTTGCTGTGAGTGCTAAAATCATAGGTACAGTTTTTGAAAGCAAAAGACTTTTCTGCCATATACTTATGCATGTTTGGAACACCGGAAACTTTAGTGTTGCAAGCAACCTGAAGCTGGGTTCTGAGTAATATTTTGGTAGAGATTCACTGGAATGTTCACAAAGAGCACACCATGGTGTATTGGTGACTTTGAATATATATATATGGATAAACTAAATCTTTGAAAGTTACCGTCGCTGAGCCATCCTATAATGCACCTGTTGCTGTTGTCCTAAAAGCCCCTAGTATAAAACAGCATTTAGAGACTGCCATGTTACTCTACCCTGACCTCTCCCTGAACAGGTCCCATCAACATCACCTTTTTTTTTTACACTTATTTCTTATAAATGGCATTAATTTCATGTCTTATTTACAACAGTCTTGTCTAGTTGTTCTAGTAATATCTAGTAATCATACAAATTTGACATTTTAAGGGATTTTAGGATTAAATTGAAGAAGCAGAATCATTTTTGTCAGGAAATTAAGTTATTATTCCACTAAAACATGTTTTAAATAAAATAATTTATGAATTAGGTTAATAATAGCTGATAATAGTCCAGCCAAACTCAACTTTATTGGACAGTTTTTTCAAGGTGATTTTTTTTTCTACTTGGCCATAACGTCATTATAATCTATTTCTGACAACATATGTGTTAAAACATGACCAAATAAAAATCCAAATACAGGTATCTCTCATAACTACTCAGCAACTGAATTCAAATTCTCTGAAGCAATATGCATTTGATTGGGCATGAACAGAAACCATTGAAACCAACCATAAAGTCACATTATGATATTTCTATTCTACAACACTTGTCCAGTTTATTAAAGGGCATATAGATCATGCTGAGTGGCTGCTTTTTTAAAGTCCAACACCAGCTGTTAAACTCTTGTCACCACCCCAGAATGAGCACCACACCCCCTGTGTAGTGGCATCTTCAAACCCTGCATGTGTCAACTTATTCCCAGAGCACTCCATCTATAAGAAACCATGCCTGCATCGTCCTTAACTCCCACTGTGAGCTCATCCATGCCCAGGAGAGAGAGGGCAGAATTTCTCTCAATCTGACAGGCTCATTCTCCATTGCTGTCCCCAGGTGGGTTATCCTTTGAAAGCAAACCCTGAACATCGCTCCACCTACCCTTCATACGGCAGAAGATCCCATCACAGGGAAACAGAGGGAGACAGGGACACATTCGCCACCTTTTTCATGCTAGGTGTTTGCAGCGGTGCCTCAGTCTGACACTCTGACCAGTTGTGGGTTCATAGAGAGGATCATGGCTTCTTCATCCAGCTACCTCTGCCACCTGCCACCCAACATTAAGCCAAGATCGAGAGAATTCATTACAAATCAACCCCTCACCCCATCTCCTACGCCCCCACCCGAACCCTGCTCAAACTGCTTGCATCCTGTAATCCGACAGATTAATGGCAGAGCATGAAATGTGGCGTTTACGTCGACAAAAGTTAAATGTTGTAGGGAGGGAGGGGCTTTCTGGCTTTGGCTTGTGGATTACGCCCTGTGAAACCCCCTTAATGCCAGTATAATTTGATGGAGCTGCCAATTTGCTGTATGCGCACTCTCTCTGCCCCACTTCTTATTCCTCCTTCCCCCAAAATGAAAGCCGACTTTGCGGCAACACTTCTGAGGAGGATCTGAAGTTTGGAGAGGCGGAGATACATGTTGGGAGGAGGGACGAGCAGCCACAGATGCTGCCTGGGATCCCTACCTCCCAAAGCTTAAGATCACAGTGCTAATGTCACTGGAGAATTTATGCCATGTCTGGATTTGCATAATATACTCACTGACTCAATTTTACTACAGGTACATATATAGAAACTGAGAACTGGTTGAAAGTAGCTAATAAAGGGTCACACTAAAGGTGCTTCCTATAGCATATTGATATCTCTGAATTTTACTTTTGCTCATAATAAACCATTGTAAACAACCATCATGTTCAGAACCTTAAAAACCTAATCAACATATCTTGGGTCAAAAATCACACCCTTTATCTTCAGTGTCATAAATTACTCAAAGTAAAATGCACAAATATCATGCACAGACTTATCTTACCTCAAATGTTTGTTGATAATCAGATAAAAGGATTGACAATCACACTAGCAAGTCTGGGAGGTACTTAGAGGCACAGCGGTACTTTAAGCTATATGCAAACATCATAAATGCTAACATGCTAACAATAACAATGCTAACATGGAATAATATTAAAATCGTGTTCCCTGTTAATAATAAGTAATAAGTAATAATTTCTGTTGTACATATACAACATATTGAACACTCCACTAGGTCATTCACTTCTTTCATCATCAGCAACTTTAAGATTTATAGCTTTTCCTGTTTGAGAACTACTGTTGCCAGTTTTGGTTGATTGAGTGACTTAAGAGACTGCCCTGCCAAATAAATGTCTTGAAATTAACTAGCGACAAATTAAAATACTTTTTCAGACCATGGGGAAAAAATATTAATGAGCTGATTCTCACAGCATTGAATGCCAACTTTGCAGCTAATGCAAGATGCAGATTTACCTGCTCTGTGCTTTGTAATCCACGGGCCTTGGATCATGGAGCTTCATGCATATGGTGCAGCTACCACATCAACCATGAGCACAGATTTGAGTTGCACAAAAACAAATGTGTTACCCTCAAAGTGAAAAATTGTTCAACATCTTGGTAAACAAGCAAGAAAATGGCATGGGAAAATAATTTGTCCTTGCTGTGGAAGTAAAAAGAAAAAGGTGACAATAAACCTGGGATGTCAGCATTGATTTTCTGTGAATCTCCATTGCCTTTTAACTGACATCGAACAAAAAAATACTTTTGTCAGTTCTAACTTTGCTTTCACGACTTTACACATGAGCTATAGGCCTGGTTTGCACAATACAGCACAAAGGAGCTGTCATCTTCTGGAAGCTTGGTGATATCGGACGAAGAACTTGTAAGCTTCTGTTGGTGGCTAGCTTACCAATAACACGCTAGCCAGTTTGGCTAAGGCTAGCCACTTACAGTGCTTTTTTTCTGTTTTCTCTGTAATGTTCCATTTGATCTCCCTAAGCAGTTGTGTGTGTGTGTGTGTACTGTCTCATTTGATAAAGAATTATTAATGCAGGGAAATAAAAGCTCCCCAAACTAGCAAGCCTGCTAGCCTTCAGTTAGCAAGCTATTCTAGCTGCTAATAAGACAATAATTTAACACAGAAAAGGCCATCCAACAAATGTCCCTAGGTGCATGTGAATCCAGGATATTGCAGTTCTCAGTTGGTACCTTTACTTTCAAGGTATTTTGGTAAGTTGAATGACAAGTTTGAGAGGTGAGAATGGTTTGGCTAAAGTGTCAAACTTATTGCTGATGTGTGTGTGTGTGTGTGTGTGTGTGTGTGTGTGTGTGTGTGTGTGTGTGTGATGTATGAGAGGTATGTGACCCACAGATAGGAGAACACCACTATTTCTTCCTTTTGAGATGTGTCATGATCAGTACATGGTTGTCTATGCTAGTCACACTACACACACACACACACACACACACACACACACTTACTCTCATACCAGCAATTCTGTCCTGTGTGTGCGTGTGTGTATCTAACACAAGTAGAAGCAGGTCAGATCCAATCAAAGTGGTGTAGTCCTGCTCTCTGGCTCGCCACATCCCACCTCCCTGAAATAATACTCATAATTCACGGGGAGGAGGAGGAGGGAAATGGGAGGGTGGAGGAGTTTGCTCTTTAGCATCATTCAAAGGACATTTCCAAACTATCGCTCAAAATGACAGAGGGAAGCATGGGGGTGTGTGAGGAGAAGGGGAGAGGAGGTGGATGTTGAGGTGGGGTGAGGGGGAGTGGGGAGGGGGTGTTCAGAACAATCACACTCATTCACACCTCCATCGCCAATCCCTTCATCCCCACACCCCTCCCATCCCTCCCCCTCAGAGTCTGCCAATTAATCGCAGTGAAAACATGTCTGATTGAATCTTTTCAAGCAAATCCTCAGGCTTGGGCTTTTGTTGGTCCACTCCTTGTCAACATCCATTAAAACAGGCCTTTAATGCTCCCGCCCAGGCCATCTTCCTTGCAAAATATGGAGTGAGCAGACGGGAGGGGGGAGGAAACAAAAAAAAGAATACGAAGGGAAACAGGCGGGGGGAAGGAGGGGTGGAGGACGAAAACCTCCGGCGCAGACTGATCCCACTGTCTTCAACTTTAATCAACTGTATGCTAGACCGCTCTTCATCCTCCCTCTCTCTCTCTGTCTCCCTCGTTCTCTCTCTCTCTGTCTCTCTCACTCCCTCTTTGTCAGTGCAGCTCAGTGTCTCCCTATCCTCTCTCTGTCTTTCTCTCTCTTCCTCTGTCTTCCCAATAATGGGCTGTTTGTAATGCAGGAGGCAAGCTCCACATCAATCATTCGCCCCAGTTTTTACCCCCCCACCACCACCACCACCATCACCATCGCCACCACCACCACCACCTCGTCCTCCGCTGCAATAAATATGGAAATGAGTAGGAGCCAGTCATTGGTAATTTCAAGCTCGGCTCACTAGTGTTAAAAAAGGACACAAATGTATTAATTGCCGGCGGCCGGAGGAATCCCATTTTCTGTGGGCATTGATTACAAAATTGGTGTGAGCAGCCTTTTTTCAAAAGTTACGACTAGTCGTATGGCATTTGTGTGTCAAAGTGAAAGATAGGAAATGACAAAGATAGGATTGGTCATGTCACTTGCGCATAACCCTTGTGTTTATCATCAGTAAAGATACATCCGTTTGTGGCGTGGGTCAGCTTTTCTCACGCATACAGAGCGGCAGAAACATGAGAAGTAAGTGTTTTTCGAACCCAAAACACTACCCCTTCCCTCACAAAAAAGGTAGCGCGCATGCTTGCTGCACAGCTGGCTGTACTAATGTGAGATTATGTCGCATGGAGACCCAATTATCCACAATTGATCCCAAACACCTTCCACTACAGCTCTGAGAGCAGCTGCGTGTGTGCGTTTTGTTGCAGCACCGTACTTACCTCCATAAGGGAGAACCCACATGGACATTCTTGCAAGTACTATGATTGTGGCGCCAGGGGGACAATGTTTCCTCCAAGGTTAAGGAAGTATTTGAGCTATTCTCATGTTGGGCAGTACTTCCTCAGTCTTTACATTCATGATGGTGGACTAAGCTGCAGCTCTCTGGGTTTGTGTTGTTTTCTGACATAAACACACACAAATAAAGCAACAGTAATATATGACACTCAAAAAGCAACAAAAGAACACGTGTTTTAAAGTAGCAAATTGATTAAATGACTGGAATATAAACACCAATTAACACAGGTGCAGCAGAGAAACTTCACTGTCGTGTGAAAATGTGTTCTATGCTCTATTTTTAGTATATACCTGCACTGAAACCTGAGTCTTTGTTAAGAGCGACAACTGGACACGGCATTCTCCTTTTTTTTCTTTTTTTGGTTCATGACAATATGAGAGGGCTGGAATATACATTGACCGGCAGATCGAAAGCTTTGCCTTGTATTTGAGCTCCCTCTTTTCCACATTGGCCAAGTACAATGCCCGCATCATGGTTGTACATTGCCATTGCTCTCACTCTGAGATGCTTGAGCGCCACTGGACAGCAATTCATTCCTAACAATGTTACCAAATTTTTATATAGGCAATAACCGAAAGCATTTTTGAGAATACAACAGCTCTTACTCTGGGTTTCAAGGCCAAGATGAATTTTATCAATGGCTCTTTTAATAGCTTCCCTGTACTCCTGCCATGCAACACACCGGACTCCTCAGGAGACAGATTCACAAGTCTTCCTCAAGTCCATGGAGTACATGTAGTCATGATGGGGTAACTCCCATTAGTAGCCCTATAGGGTAAAAGGCTGACCCACCGTTCCAGGATGCCTCCGCACTGGAACTTTGAACATGGCTTCATGGAACGTTTCACATTGAACTTGAGAAATTTCCCCCCAAATTTTGGAATTAAAGATGGCAGACAGGGGCTTCATGTAGATGTTCACAGTTCAACCTCACTACACATTTAGGTGGGTCTGGTTGGCAATGTCCCACACCATCTGCTGCAACTCACCACCCTGTGGTGATCAGTTAACAGCTCTGCTCCTCTCTTCACCCGAGTCACCCTATGCTTAAACATGGTGTTTTCATGGTCATGTATCTCAGTCCAGATATTTCAGTCTGGACCAATGTGGTGGATCATGTGGTCACTGACATTGGATGTGGCATCCTTGATCTTTCTCTGACCTTCCACTGTTTCTGGGTTTATATTCCAAAAGAAATGGATGCTGTTTTTGATTTTGGTCTGGTGTGGACGGACAGCTGATGCTTAGAGGTTAAAGGATTAAACAGCACAATTGTGGGTAATATGTGGTCAAAGGGAGGTGAATGAGTTCTCCTCTCAACACAAGTTAGAATGTCAGAATCAGGTTTTTGTACTGCAGATGAAAGTTACATTAAAAATATAAGTAAGTCTCCCCACCTACATATACACACCCACACACAGAATAGCAGTCTGTCAGCCATCTATCTCTGCTGTTGTGTGTGGTTACTAAAAAAGAATGTGCATGCAATCTGAGTGCTTATGTGTACATATATTTATGCATAATGTGCTTTTGAATGTATGACTGTGGAGTCTATTTTTGTTTATGTCTGCCTGTTAGCCTGTCTGTGCTGCATAGTGAATCTGTTTGCCCTGCCACAAACCCCAAGTAATGCAAATGAATCTTGCTTTACTGTTATTAACGCAGGGCGACCTCATTCACAAGTCGAACACATACTGTATACACACTCGCATAGGCATCACAATAATAATAAAAATAATAAATCGACATGGGTCCGAGATGGTGTCCAAGGAATCTCATCTCCCCATAAATTATGGCCATAAACTTGCCGCCACGCAGCCTAATTAATTCTCGTGCTGTTACACAAAAGGAAATGTCGAGTGACAAATGGGCACAGGACTTGAAAGCTGCCAGGTCTGCAAAACATTTTCCACTCCAATTTGTAAGCTATTTTACTGTAAATCGTCAACCAGAACTGGCTACTTAAGGAAACAGGACAACATGGTAAGCGGGGTGATGAGGAAGAGAACCATATGGAGAGATAGCGACAGGCTTCTGTCTAAATAAGAAATAAAATATTTATACCATGTCATTAGAAATTCCATTTCAATTTTAAAGGTCAAATTGTAAATATAAACCTGTAATTATGGAGATCTGTAGTATTCAATATTAAATACATAAGGCATCATAAAACAATCAATCAACGAAACGCATGTTCTCTTTAAAGTGCTTTTCAAATCCCAACAGTATGATATTGTGCAACATGTAGCAACTCATAACCAAATAAATACTGCTTTTTTTATTTATTTTTTTTTTGTCTTGAAGGAAAACACTTAGTAGTAGTTAGTAGCGTGGTAGTTATAACAACCATTTATGGTGATTATTCATGTTTATGGTATCATTATTTTGTTTGTATTCCATAGGTCCAAATCCTTACAAAAGAGGTTAAAATTTAGATCCATGATCAGAATGATAACAATTATGATAATATGACTAAGGATGAAAATACCAGAGTTGTCTGTAACTATGCTTAATACATGATGATAGTAGCTAATATAGAGTACTGCCTTTAAATGCATTGAATGGAAGCCCTGATATTGGCCCCTTACAGTTACAGTTTTTAACAGTTTGGTCTGGAAGTATTGCCTCAGCAGCTTTCAGAATTAAAAGTCGTTATTTTCTAAGAAGTATGAATTAGGTCATATATCAATGGTTTTGAACACTTATAAGACACCAATACACGTAGGGGTTATGTTGGCAGTAATCCTCTGAGTCAACGAGCTGATGTTGCATTGCCGCAAAAGCCAGGTTTGTTACAAGTCTTTATTTATCTTGTCTTTTCTTCTGATAGACTTGGCTGAATCCTTGAGTGAGATAGGCCAGTTTTGAAAACTGTTATAAGTTGCTGGTTTTAATAAACTATACAGGTGCAGCTATGGAGGACTCTATGCGGTTCAGCTTTCCTGTCCATGCTACCTTTGCACAGCTTTACCACATTGGTGCAGGCAGTCCTCTTAGCATCTATTCTGCACTAAACCATTGCTGGGCAGTGTAATGGAAAGCAACTCCTAATGCTGGAAGAAAGCTCACTTTGACTCTGCATTGATCAACACTCTGGACTGATTGGGGCCAATGCAAATAACGGGGAAGTGATGGGCAGCGGGTGGACTGCCTCAGCCCAGCCTGGAGGAATTAGCCTGCATGCTTCCTACCTCACACAGACCCTTTATCAATGTCTGCGAATCCTGGGCCAATTTGAATGTGACTGAGGCACTCAGTGGACATGACATTGACGAAGGAGGCCCATTGGAAGCCGTGGTTCAATGACTCATTATGGTGAAGGCAACAGGCTGTGTTTTCTGCATTTGATACAGCACCGGCCTTTAAAAGCACTAATTGGGGTGTAAATGTGTCCTTTCTCTTGCCTCTGTTTTGTTTGTTCTTATCTTGTTACTGAAATGAGCTTGTGTCAGAACAGCCATTAATTTTAGTTTGAAATTTACTGTACATTTTGATTAAAAAAGGCAACAAGTTAAAATAAGTAAAATAATTCAATATGTTTAGAAACATCTTTGCAGCAACCTGGACTTGTCCTGGGGTATTAATGGTTGTTATGGTAATGACAACAATAAAATTTCTACCTATTTGCACCCTGTATCTTTAAGAAACTATATAATTACATGGACTAATGCCCCATTCCTACTTCAAATCAAAGCGCATCTGAACTCTGCTGTCTTGCAGCCTGTACGACACAAAACCTAAACAGATCATTGTATTACTTGTTCTGTTGTCATCAGAAAAAATAACCATCTAAATGCCTTTTCGAACAAAGATCTTGATCATCTAAAATTAAAATTCTTTTAGGATGGTAAAACAGAAGCACCCAACAGCTGCAACTTCCTAAAACAGCCTGACACATCCACTTTGTGCAGTTATTGACAAGATTTGAAACACTGATAAGTCAGCGCTTGAACTTTTCCTTTCTTCACACAGCTACTCTCATGTGTAAAACCCCGGTGCATTCAAGTGTATCTTATCTTTGCTTAACTCTTTGAATGCATTAGAAAAGCGATCGTGTCGAGGCTGTAAAGGCACACAAAAGAAACACCTCCAGTGACACACACTCACACACATCGTGGGTTTGTGCGTGCTCCACAGGACGAACGGGAGACGCAGCGCCATTCTCTGATTTAGACCGTGATCACGCTTAAGTGGTGCGCTCCATGCATAAAGGCTGTAATTGCAATAAACAATGACCATACACATTCCTGCAAAACATACCGCTGTCCTTCAATCAAACGCAATCTCAACTCGAGCGAGACATTTGCATTAGATTATTTAGCCCCAGCCTGAATGAGTTGGTGAGCTACACTGCTGTAGTACTGACTTTAATGTCTTAGATGAGGTAAATTCATCATAGAAGTGCGCTTCAAAGTGCTAGCACGTTCATTTGTGGTTGCACATTTCTAAACAACAGCACAATCCAATGGTTGGCGGTAAGCATGATCTCAAAGGAAATTGAACAGTCAACCATATCCATACCAGCAAGACTGCTGGACAGTGAAGTGGAACAGTGACCATTTGTCTTTGTGGCCTTCGCCTCACTTTTAATTTTAATGAATTATTTTCTGTGAAATTCCAGCAGCCTATCTACTCCATTATAAACTTTGGCAAGGGTAAAAAAAGGGAATTGCTGTCTAATTAATTATTTCCAGCTTTTGTTTCTAATTAAATGCATGGTTAGTCTACTCTGCGAAGGTGGGTGTGTCGCAACAATGCTGTTTTACCAGCGCAGACACAGTCACTGAGCCCGGTTCTGACTGTCACACCCACGCATCTACAAGAAACATGATGCCGAGGAGCAGAACAAAGGAAAGTTGGGAAAGAAAGAGCAAAGGAAAGTCCTTCTGCAGTGGAATCAACACAAAGACACGCAGTATGGTCGTGCTGGCCCTGTGTTTGTCAGCTTGGGCGTTGACAAGTCGTGTTTTTTCAAAGCAGCATTCTCACACAGTTGAATGATATGAAATTTGTTTGTGTATGTCACCATCCCTGTAGTAGCTTGGACCCCGAGAACACCGCACTAAACTTATATGAGACTTGCCACAAGCGAAAAAAGGGACCCTAAGCCATGTCCTATCTTCTAACTATGATTAATGACTGCCAACTGTCATGCATGCATCAAGAACAGAGCCATACATCATGCAATAACTACAGCTGGCAAATACTGACAAGTACACTGAAGCCATGGCACAGCATAGACCTAATAGCACATTGCAATGTTCAAGCTATTTTGATTTAATATTCAAGTACATGTGTTGTAAAAATATTCAATATGTACGGTTTTGGCAAAATAGGAGCAAAGAAAAAAGTACATGTGTGCATGTGTACACACATACACACTCACACGCACACACTCAGAGGCACACACCTCTATTCTCGTGTAATCCGTCATCTTGCCTATGGTTTTAATTTCTGTTAACTGCATGGTTGCATGCCGCTGCATCGTTCATTCTAATGGAATTGAATAACAGAGCTGCTTGGCTGCACTTGCACAGGCCTGCTTTAATTGGAATGAATGTTTTTTTTTTGTTTTTTTTTTACAGAATATTCAGGCCAATTTTTCTTTGCTTAAATACAATGTGTGGCTCAAGTACTCGTCAGTTACCCCCCTTTGTACTTTTGTAAAATATAGACAGTAAATATATACAGACAAATGTTCCCTGGCAGTTAAGCATTCAGAGAAAATGAAAAGTATTGCTGCTTGCTGTATTTTATTTTGTGTATGCAAATTATAATAATGTATTCAGTTTGAATTCGCTTTTAATGATACATATGTAATGACGCTCTATGTGATCTGGATGACTAAAGCAAACTGCATGTAATATCTGAATTTCCAAGCTAAGCTGTGATCCAGAAGAATCAAGCAAGGGGAGATTCACTTCAGGTTTGTTTGAATTCGTCTGGCAGGTGTGCCTCTGCAGATAGAAGTTGTCTTATTAGGTGTGGTATACAAAACAAAATTGAAAAACTGAAAATCAATACTTTAATAATGACCCTGCACATATAATTTACAAACACAAATAAATGAAATAAATTCAGTGATTTCAGATTGTTTGCATTTTTGTTTTTATCATTTTGCTTATTTGTATACTCTTACATGGAGCCTTGCATTAGTACCGGATGAACCACGTCCAAACAGAAGCCACCTACAAGCAAAGCCTCGCTCCATGTTTGTGTTACTATTTGCATTAATACATGCTATTGTATTACTATCCATTGCCATCACCTTCTTCTAGTTAAGATTTCTTCAGCCTTCATTGTTGATGTTTTTACTGGGAGACTAATTATGTGGAGGTCCTGACCTCTCTGAAACAAACCGAGTCAACAATTAAAACTGATACAAACACTGAATATAACAGTTTAGCGTTAAAATGAGATGATAACACAATTGGTTGGTTTTAGACATTTTGATGTAGAAATGTCACATAATGTACTTTTAAGTTACTCAGAGAATTTGCTCAGCACCAGAAAGTTTTACGTCAGTTTTAAAATTCAGGTTGTACCATAAATCAAAATAACTTTAAATGTGAATTTTGTCTAGTTTAATTCAGTTTTCTATGAATAATTACCCCCCATAAATATATATTTACGCAGTGTTTTCCAGTCCCAAATAAATTCCAAAAAAAAAAAATGTTTTGCACTCAAGCTCATTTCCTCTGAGCTGGAATTTTCAATATACTTTTTACTTTTTTCAAATAAACCTCTTTCTTAGAATGTGCTACAGGCTGAGGTTTGGGAGAAAACCTGTTGGCCATTCCAAGCTGACTGCTGTTGTTGATTCAGGTGTGGACTAAATGAACGGAGCTGAGTGTTCGAGGTCTCTGTTTACTCATTCAAACCCAGACAATCCACTGTAGGTGGACTTAATCACCAAATCACATGGAGTCAGCACTTACCACAAACCTCTCAACACATTAAGAAGGTTCACCCTGAAGACAAGATCCTACCCCTTTACTCTCAGAGGAAGACTGACATATCACATGATTATGACATGTGACAGGGCGCATGTCACATGTGGAGGGTACTACCTTAGTGAAACAGCAAGATAAAAGGCTAAATGAACAGCAGAGACAGACAACATGAACTGTTTGTCAATGCCAGAGCCAGGACAAAACCACTCACAGCATCCTCTGTAAAGAGGTCAAAGGTCATTGACAAAGAGTCAGTGGATGACCGGAGATCCATCGAGGAGGACATTCACAAATAACACCGTAGACCGTCTTTGAGCAGACACGTGGGAAACCATCGCCCAAACAACTGAACCATCTCAACGGAGAGAACTCCATTCACTGACGAGAGCTGTGAGAAGTTATTAAAAGCTCTCCGTTCCCAAGAATTGTACAAGGTGCTACCAAAAGTTTGTGCTCCAACTTGAGAGAATCTCACTTTTTTATAGAATTTTATCAGTGGAATGCAGCATAATGTAAGTGACATTTTGCATGGTATACATCTCACAGCAAATGAAGTTACTTTCATAACGGATATACTCCACTGAAGCTATTGACCTGATGCTCAAACAGGAAACATCATTTGTTTATTGCTTTCCTCTGTATGGGTTGCTTGCCCATTCTCCTCACTGTATATGTACACAGAGCACTCAATACTCATCAGTACACACAGTGACAACTTAGGGGCCAGATTAGTGCATGTGTAATATCCACCCGCCACCAAAGTGAATTAATTGTCTAATGGCTTTAAATTGATTAGGCATGTCTCGGGTTTGAGTTGCAAATCTCCCTCTAATCCAGGTATTTCCCTCTCAGGATAAGCATGGGATTGCTTTAATTAGAAGTATGGCCGTGTGTGTTGGGTACAGTAACATGGCAATGAACACCTGGAGCTGAAGTTACAATGTGTTTGGGTGATAAGGGCTTTCTATGGTGGTGCATTTAGCCACTTGCTCAAACGCACTCAGATAATGCCACAGTAGAAAATGCTAAGCTGGCAGAAAATAACAAAAATCAATTTGCCCAGGAGGCGGTGTAAGCAGTGAACAATTCTAAAAATGAGTGTTAAAGCTTTGGTGTTTTGGCTTTGGGGTTTCCTTGTTCTATTTGTTGTGTCTAAAAGTAAGAAATGTAGCTTCTAATGACAGATCCCCAAATACAAAGCTTCACAAAGTTATGAATTCATATTCGTGCCTGTCGCGTCTTTTGCCAAATGCAACTTTCAGGTGTTTTTGGTTTGCTGTCAGTGCTGCTGACTGTGATTGGACAAAGGTGATGTCACATCAGAGGGATAACGACATGAAACACAAGCGCAGTATCCACTATTTTAGTAACCCACCTATTAATTGACCAAGACAACACAGAATGAAGAGTGTTAATGCACAAGAATGTTGTTGACAACCAACAAAAGGCAAAATGACTAGGCCCTGAGTAGTAATGAGAGGGAAGAACTGAAGTCATGCTGGGATATGGACAAGATTGGGCACATTCCAAGTGTTTGTTACCTTTACAGAGCAATAGAAACTATCCTTACTGGAAACACTACATATTGGCACGGTAAATTGCACGGCCCAGGATTACAAGGCTCTGCAGCAGGTGATTAAAACTACCAAGAAGATCATTGGTACCCATCTATAGAGCATCAGTAATATTGGTGCCTGCATAGATATCAGTGAAATCAGTGAGGTGAAGTGCCTGCGCAGAGCCCAAAGGATATGAAAAGACAATACCCACCCGAGCAACAGCCTGTTCCCCCTGCTGCCGTCTGGCAGTGCCACCAGACTACAGAGCAGCTTCTTTCCTCGGGCTGTGAGACTTCTCAAGTCATCCTCCACACTCCCACCATAAAATACGATGTGTTATTTATTCATCCATTCATATAATTTATGTTTTGAAAGTGGCATCAAAGGAATATAACTTGTGTTTTGTTGGCAATTTGTGCGGCCGATAGATATTGAAATAAATAAACCTTGTTGTACCTTGAACCTTGAAATGAACAGAAAAGCTTTCTCTGAGATCGGATGACAAACTGTTCTTCTGAAGAAACCCAAAGAGGAACTCAACGCAGCATGTCCCCATATAGTCTGAACAAAATGAAGCTTTCCTATTGTTTCAAAGCGTGTGAGTACTGTACAGAATAATGGACACACTCTTTAAAGAGCTATTTCAGACAAAATACATTTCCAACCAACAATGAAATAACCTATTCATGAAAGAAAATACACCAACACAACCACCAGCTAGTGTGAATTGTAAACAGATATTGCACTTAAGTGTGTATTCCGTGCAATATCGTGATGGGAAATTGCCAGTGCAATCATACACAAACAACTCATTGAGAAAACCCTTGCCCTGAGCAAAAAACACAGCAGTTGGTCTCCAATATGTGAATGACAAATGAATATCACTCAGTGGGTCAGATGGTGTAGACACACTCCATGCTCTGTGCTAATCAGGCCAACCTACAGACCTCGCATACCATCAGGACATCCTGCAGGGGGAAATTAGTACTTTCCACTTTGCTAAACGAGTATACTTTCCTCCCTGGGTGAGCGCATTGTTTGTTACATGGGCAATTTCTTTATGTAAATTGTACTACAATGGGTTACATACCAATTATAAGTAAAACATTTGGTTTTATACTGATTTAGAATAGCAAATTAGATGTACGTTTCTTAACATTTTCTCAGGGGCGAGCTACACTAAAGGCAGAAATGAACTTAATATATACCATGATTTATTCATCAGTTAAAGGTAAAACTGACTGCAAGTTAACTACCTTTTCATTGCTCGAGTACAGGGCTAACAATAGCAGCCAAAAACACATAGTGGAAAGGGCGTCTGGAGTTGCATACAGTGAAAAAAAATATATTAGTAGTTAGTCATTTTTTTGGTGTCTGCCAATTCTTAGCATTTATCAGTGGTAAAGCACTGGTAACCATGACTAAACTAAACATAACTAAAAGAAAACCAAAAAACAGGAAAAACAAACTGCAACAAGAATAAAATTTGGAATGTTTGAAATTAACAAGAAAAATTCTCAAAAGCTATGAAAGCAGATTACCTACAGTGAGGGATGGCAGACAGCAAAAGCAGCACAATCGTTACAAGTGTTATTGTTAGACCATCTGTATCCGGCCTTTGTGCTGATATTGTATTTTACTTAATTTCCATTGGTTTTCTTTGCATATATTTCCCCTTTGCTTCCTGCTGTATGCCTATTGACATATAAATATATATAATTGCAATCTATTTCTCTATAATGCAGCTAAAAGTAATTTATTTTTTGATATAAATATTAATAGCAGCTAAACTCCTATAATACCTCACTAGCAAACTCTTAACAGGGATGTCACACTGAACTACAGACCGACTCACAGGAGAATGTGGGTTGGATATTGGGATTGACACGACCTTGGGTAAGGCTTGACCTTGAAAAAGCTCCAGGTCAAGATCAGGGTTAAGAGCTGGATGCAAGCGCTGGCCTCGACTCTGAGGTCAACGTTCAGCGATTAGTCAATTAGAATGTATGATGACTTCACAGCTTTTTATTATCATAATTACTTACTTACCATTTAGAAACATATGAATTCTGTTGTTTTTTTTGTTTTTTTTAAAATTCATTTTACAGCCCTTTGTCTACCACAGTAAATCCACTTAAGTTAATGTAAATGATTTAGATAAACATACTGCATTTCTGCATTCTTGGACCATGTTTGCTTTGGAGGTTGATATTTGGCTTTTGATGATTACATCCAGCAGCTGTGGAGGTCATTCTGGGATGCAAAGACTCACTGATATATACAGTGTACGGCATAACAACAGCACCACAAATTGCATTATCTAAAATAAAAAAAAAACAAAAACAAAACACATCACAGTCAAGTCAAGTCTCTCTATGGCTCTTGTATTATACTACTTTCTACACCCTTTTCATTCAGGCCTCCTGTGATACTGCTTTAATACTGCTTTAAAAAAGACTCGTCATTACTCCGGCTTTGATTTTTTTTTTTTTACACCGCCACATAGCTGACTCACCCTCAGTTAGACAGCGATGTGCCTGTTACTGCATTCGCTGCCAGCTTCGAGGCAGAACAACGACGGCCACCCCCCACCCCCCCATTCCATGTTTGTGCATTTTATACAGAAGGTGAGGCAGATTAACGGCCCAACATCCCTGCCCTGAACAGGCTCTGCAAAAGGGGCCTTAGCCAGGTGTACCTAATAAACTGACTACGCAGTGTATATTGGAATGGAGCTGATAGTGGCTGACATTATGGTTGTGATTTCTCACCCTATAATTTCGGTTTATTTCAAAAGGCTAAAGGTACAGAGCCAGAAAATGCGTGAGGACATCACTTCGGATGCTATCCAAGATGCCGCAAATTTTGTGTTATCTTAACTTAATGGAGCAACTCCGCATTCTGTAGCCTGATGACAGTTGCAGATCCTAGTCTTTGGAGAATGCCTCTAAACGCTGGTCTTCACTTTATTGTTGTGTGGGAGAATCCATATTCCCTATTAGCTGTAAACTTGTTTAATGTACCTCCAATCAGAGTGGTGCCATTACAGACGATGAAATCATGCCCTGGTTAATTTGTCTGGGACTTTGCTTTGGGTATACTTCAGTTAACATACCACAGTGGAAAAACTTATATATAATAATATGTAGCGGATTCACCATTTGTGGACCCGATGTGTGAAAATGCTTTAAGGAAATAAATAAATACATAAAGGATTCAGTCTTCCTCCAAATCAAATTAGGAGTCAGGAGACAACCACATTATAATGATGCAGGGACGCAAAGATTTTTTCTGTAGTCACCCCAGCTCCATTTTCAGCGCTGTGTGCATTTTACTTTCTTTTTTTTTGTCTTTTTTGTGTATTTCCTGTTGATTATCTTCAACTTTTTCTCTTGGTGGCACTCTCTCATTTGTATTGTCTGCCATGGTGGCCACAGGTGATCATACTTAACTTTTCTTCTTCTGTGCATTCAGCAAAAAAAGGGAAAGTAAAAAAAAACATTGAGAATACAAAAAATAGGTTTCTTGATCTGGCTATAGGTTGAATTCCTCTTAAATTATACAGTTACCCTAGGAGGAAAGCATTATTTGAAAGAAAATGCTCTTGATCATTATTAGTAATGATAATATGACCAAAGCACCCCTGTCTTTCAGTCTTTATTCCCTTTCCACAATAACAGAAATTGCGCAAATCACCTCAAAACAAACTATAATGGATGAGGGCAACAGTTGTTGCGCCATCAGTGGAGGTGATAACGAACCAAAATCAGTGCATTTCTAAAAATGTGGGAGCTGGCAGAATGAAACAGGGGTGTGACATTTTCGTGACGTGTAATGTGCGGGACCCATTTAAAAATGCAATAGGATTTAAAAAAGAAGTTCGCAGAAGAAGAGGACATTAGTAGCCAACCCACAGCAACTTCCAAAAGGTTTTTTTTAAGAGCGTGTTAGAAAGCAGCGTCACTCTCCGATGCATATTTTATACGTCACACCATGTGGTGACGCTCTTGTGTTAGTCATTGCGCCGCTTTTTGCTCCTTAAAAGACAGCAGTGCGCCTAAAGTCCCGCGCTGGGACAGCATTACAGTGGCATTGTTTGGTCCAGTGTAAGAAAATCTAAGAACGTAATGACAAGTCTACTTTACGGCAGTGTTGTGGGATCTCTGTTTTAAAAGGACTTTGGAGAGAGGGAGGAGGAAGTGTAAAGAGTTGTGAGGTGGCAAAACAAACACCTCGTCAGCAGAGGTCCGCTTATCAGGCTGCTACATGACTGTGTATCACCCACTCGCTGAGTATTGAGCCAAGGAAATGTGGCTCAGCGATCAACCAGCCCGCTCCATTGATTAACAGCGTTTTCTCATTCCTGGCCAAGAAATTGGCTTCCCCCTACATGTGTCGTTTGTTTGAGAAGAAACAAGGACTGGTGCCATGTGTCTCTGTGTGTGTGTGTGTGTGTGTGTGTGTGTGTGTGTGCTTACGCTCACTTCGAGGAGAGGGTACACTTCCAGCTGAGCCACACTGCATTTAAAGCTAGAAGCCAAATGCTTCTCATATGGAGAGGGGCTCTAAAAAAAACCCTTCTCATTTTGAACGCAAGTATCTCAGTGTTTGCCTGCTGGGCCTGATCTTCCTATTGGCTCAATATTTTGGCCCCTGTTGTACCCTAAAGTAAACCATTTTGTACACCCGACCCCCCCCTCCTTCCTCAAAGCATTTATCCCTCCCCCCGTTACCCCCTCCTGTCACACACACACGCACGTGCAGCACACTTATTTTTGATCTCAGCGCGCGTGTGGGCTATTCAAACGTCCTGACTCAGAGATTTAAAATGTCATTTAAAACCCATTCAGTGCTGTTAAGGCTTGTTTTATTTTTCCAGCGTTCAACTACAAGGTCAGTTTGCACCAACAGCTGATGAGTGATCAATAGGAGATTTGAATTTAAAGAGCTGTGGCCCCCGGGGGCGGTCAGTTGCTGGCGCATGGTGTTACCACAGGGGGGGCTAAGCCCAGGGGCTCAACAGACACCTATATCCTTCCACAGGCCCCTCCACCCCCACCTTCCACCCCACCTCCCCAAGCTTGGTTAACTCTCAAGACCATGATTAATTCATGGTGGATTACAGTCTTGAGGCAGGGGAGAAAACTGGGATTGCATACGGTCCTAACTACACATGCAGGGTTTGGGAGATAAAGGTTCCCCCCTCGATTCATGCCACAATCCCAACGACAGACTCGCTTCCCTACAACTATGAATAATTTTTTTATCCTTCCTGCAAAAGATCACGCCTCAGTGTTTGGGCTTCTTGATTATTATTACGACTATGTCCGCCGAAATAAGTTAGGAGAGGTCCCTCCCAGCCGTCAGACCGCACCGCGAACAGTAAGCTGCGGGGAATAATAATGTAGGAGCGGGCTAATAAAAGCATAACAAGCAGGAGAGCTGCGGTCACGGCAATTTCATCATTGTCCTTCACAGTTGCACAGCTAACTGCTTATGATTAGTTGACGACCTCGAGTAACTGAATAGAAGATTCTGAGGCAGGAGCCAAAGTGGTCGGGAAAAGAAACGGCATCAGCACAAGTTGTGAATTCGCTCCCCCTTGTGTCGGCTGCAGAAAGCCAGTCCACCGAACGCTCCCACGGCTGGGAGAGAAATGAAATCAGCAGAAAAGTTTTTTTGTTGTTCAAGCCATTGTTCTATTTGCCTACGAATTGCTCTTCAAGCCATCGTGATCTGGTGCAATGCTGCAGCGTGCAGGGAAAAGAGTAAACTCTGTTGACGGTTCAGAACAGGCATCAGAAAAACTCGTGCTGCAACGCAATGACTCCGTAGCTCGTCTCTACAAGTTCTCAAGGCCTGCCTCCTTTTCCTTCCTCTTCCTTTCGCTTTCCACCAACTGTCATCTCAGTTTCACTCAGTGTTTCTGAATTATGTTCTTCGGAATTAACAAATGTTTACCTGTCATCATGTCTGCGAAGGCCAATTATTTCGCACTCCAAGTGAATGAAAAATTAGACATGTAGACAAAAAGCATTCATTATGAAATGAGTGACAATGGCCTGATAAGTACCTTGCAGAGAGCCCTGTGATATACGGCTGCGCTGACACCATATGCGATACGTAATACGCTGTAATGTAAGGGTATACTGTAAGATAGCTACTCCAAAGAAAATATGTTCATAAGTATATTTTCTAGTTTTATTAGAAACACATTTTCGTCAACATGTTGTATTTATACAGTGAATGGTCTAATATGCACTGGAGGTCACATAAGCTTAGGTTTATTGGAACAATAAAAGACATACCATGAGGGCTTGATATTCAAAGAGATGTAGCAGCTACTAGCTGCATATTTGACCATCAATTTTTAATAGTTTGGATTTTTCTCCTTCGAAGACACAAAAATAAAACCTGTCTAAGTATGTTATATTAACAATTTTATGAATGTATCGTCAGCAGACTAAAAAATTAAGAAGTCAATTACTCCTTTGAACACTTACATTTTGTTTCAACACGTTCTGCAGATGATGGTGCAAAGCACTTTAACAGTATTTGTGCTATTTTTTTTTTAAATTTGGCAAATGTCTACTTATGTTTTTTATTCTTTTTTTAACCTTTTTTTTGTAAACAACATCTTGTACAAACTAGCACAGTGAACCACAACCCCAGCAAATTTGTTTTTATCTCCATACAATATAAATGAAATCAATACAAAAGTTTGGTTGGTTGCTTGGAACATTTTTATATGGATCGAGAGGTTCTAAAACATGGTTTTCGCGACTTCTGGACTCCTGAATTAAATAGATTACGTAAACAGTTGACTGTTCTAAGTCCCATTTAGAACCCCGGTAGAAGATTTTTAGAAGGTAGACTTCATTTCAACATTTCAAGTTCACTTCCATTTTAAATAAAGGGTTTGCAATCCGTAGAGGGTTTTTACTGTTTGCCTTTTGAAGGCGGCCTTCTTCAGATTTGGTGGAAATTCTGAAACCATGAAAAGAAAAAGGAAAAAAAGAAAAAAGAAACAAATAGTCCAGACGGAGGAAAAATTGATATTTCCTCTGGCCTTCAGAAACATAGTGTCAAAAAGGTTAAGTGTCAATATGGCAGAGCCTTGAGAGGCAAAGAGGTCTGAGGAGCTTCTGAATAAATACAAGGGACAAGTCTAGTGCCTCGAACATAGTCTGAACGCCGCTCAGCTTTCCTACAGTGCCAGGTCAGCACACAACCAACCCTCTGCCCCTTTATTCTCTCTCTGTAAAGCTATTGAAGTCTTTGACAGTAGCTAATGATGTTTTTGTGTTCGGGACAAACTATAGGAGATTTCGAGAGGGTTGTTTTTTACCCCACCGGTGAGTGTTAGAGGGTTTGGTCGCTATGCCAGGCCACTGACAGGAGTCAGGAGGGATGACAGGGTGCCCCAGGGGCCCTTAGGAAGGGGGGTGAATGGGGGCAGTTCAGCAGTCTTGCCCAGTTATTTTTTTTTTTAGTCCAGTTTTGGATGCAGGGCGGGGGAGGGGGTGAAAGAAGCAATTGAAACACCCAAATACAATACTGAAGACAATGTTTCTGAGCATAATTTTTTATGCCAAACATACTTTCCCCACAAAAAAATCACTAAATCAAATGGGAAAATAAATAAATAAATATGAAAACACCAAATAAAATTGATTCAATGGCGTTGCCCTAACCCTGTCGATATCCATGTCCCTGTTCTCGAACAGGCCCCAACACCACCAAACCTCACCACCCTCCGTTATCGAATCTCTCGCCAGTAAAGTCCGCTCTCTCAAAAAGCTACCACACAGTGCCCTCGTTCATTTCCGAGGGCGGGTGGGACAGGTGGTTGTTGTATCCGCTGCCGTTCAGTGACAGTGAGGTAAAGGGTGGACTGGGGCCGAACACCTCGGAGGAGATGCTGTGCAGGGGCCCCGGGATGCCGGGCTCAGGGCTGGGAGAGTCCCCCGGGTGGTGGGACATGATATCGGAGAAGCGCTGCACGTCGCTGGAGGGGTGGTGGCCCGGCAGAGGGTGGTCCATACCTCCAAGGGGGGTGCCTGTGGGGCCTGAGGAGGGCACGAAGGGGAGATCAACCGGGGTCTGAGCCTGCGAGGATGGAGGCCCCTGAGGGAAGAAGTCATAGTTCCCTCCTGGGCCGTAGTACTCACTTTGATAATCTGCAGATCCAAGAGAAGGAAGAAAAAAATCAACATTAGTCCCAAGAACAATGGTGCGCAGAAATAATTCTGGAGACGTTGAGGAATTCATTGAATATACATAGCTTGATTTGTATTAGAGGGGGAGAGAGACCCTCTCGCTGTACTACGTTAGTCACAGAGCACGTTACACTTAAATCAAAACTGCAATTGGGTGGGGAGAACAACGTGGCCACAAAATTAATTAAAACGGGGGCCATTTCATCAGCGATTCTACCTACTGAGACCGATTTTTTTTTCAGTTCAGCAGAATATTATTAGACTTTTTTTTTGCTTCGGCGGAAAGGACAAAGGCCCGAGCGCAAATGAAATTCTCTGAAAGCGATCACATATTTCAAAGCATTTGAAGGAAGTGTGCGGTATCAAATCGCAGAGATCTTAACTAATTTCGCTTCAGCTTCAACTCACTGCTCGCTGATTTCCACAAGCTGATGGACGAGCTGACCCAAACTGAACAATACACTGCTGCATTTCCAAAGTGGCATGATGTCACATAAAGTATGGGACATCACATCACTGTTATTGCCATATACATACATATATATATATATATATATATATATATATATATATATATAGATAGATAGATAGATAGATATTGAATTCTGTGTACTAAATTAACATGTGCGTTTTGTTAAAAGTGCTTAGAAGAGTTTACATGGTAGGTTTCTTCATGCCTTTGGCTGGCGGCAAAGACCCAAATTAAACTTCTGTATTTAATAATGGACACGATTTGGTTACAGATGAAATAGAACAATAAACAATGTAGTTGCGTTTTATGTTTAGCCAGGCAACGGAAAAGACAGAAAATAAACGGCGTATTAATAAAAGAAAATTAGGAAGAATGCAGTTTGGAATTTAAAGATATTTCTGATTTAAACTTAATGCAGTGAGACTTTGGACAACGCGGAGGAAAAAAGGTAGTTTTGGTACAGTGACCTAAATTGTACGCATACCTCCATAGTAAGAGAAAGGCCCGTTGGGGATGAGCTCCCCGGGCTCCAGTCGGTCCACCAGCGTCCTCATCCGCCTCGGGCTCCGGAAAAACGCGTGCCTCCGTGCGCCCAGCGCGCTCAGCTGCTTCATGCGCCTCTCTTTGGAACGTCGGTTCTGGAACCAGACCTGGACACAACACGCAAGCGCACGCGGACACAAACACACACATATAGGCGTAAGGGTCACCTCGTGTCAATCAGCAAACATGCAGCAGGCTGCTGACGCCATTTTGATTGTTTGTCAATATTCTGTGCGGGATGAGGGGAGAGTGAGAAATGGTGGCGATGGAGAAGGGGGGGTGGGGGGGGCTGTGGTGGAAATATATGAAAATAAATAAATTTGTAAACAAACAAACAAACAAAACGTGTCGATTTTTTTAAAAATATGCAAATAAACCCTCACTGCGCAAATTCTCTCTCATACAAAAGCACGTGTAATTAGGTTTACCTTGGCACCTGCACCGCGTTGGCTTCTTTATTAGAGTAAATAACCGAGCTCTCTGTATGTTTTGCGGCGTGCGTGATGAGCCGGTGCGTTAAATCCGCAAGGCTCTGCGGTGGAGAGGACTGCGCCCAATTATCGTTACAGGAGCGAGAGTCACATCTAACCTCGCTAATGATCTTTTAACCCTCCATTTACTCCGACTGAAGGCTGCAGCAGCGGGGGCTTAAAATCTCCAATTAATACTTAATAGGAGGGTTGTTACCAATATATTACCGGGCTCTTGGAGGTTATCATTTCCTAATCTATAGGCCCGCTTCCTTTAATTACGCTCTTCCCTTTTCCCTCATGCTCATACATATTAGATAGGCCTACCTCCACTCTACCACTTTCACTTTATCGCCATTAATCTGCTATGCTAAACCTTTTTTTTTTTTACCTTTGATCTGCCCCGCAGCCTTATCCACATTAGCCTTTGAAACTTTTTTCAAAAAAAAATAAAAAAAATAAAATCACATTTATGGTAAAAGAGAAATGAAGCCAAATTTTACGTTACAATATCTGGAAGCCATTTTTTTGTTTTTTGTCCCCCCGACAGTGTTCGTTATGATTTTTAATGTGCAACAATATTTCGGCTCGTGAATCTGTGAATTCCACGAGGGGTTATTGTATCAATACTTTGTTTGCTCTCGTGCAAGTCATCAAAAATAATATACAATTCTATGAGGACAGCAGTAACAACATTGTACTACTACTACAACAAATAATAATAATAATAATAATAATACTAAATAATAATAGTTTGCCACTTGTCTGTGTTGCTCTTTGTTTAACGTAAAGCGGCCTTGCTGTAATTCAGAGTTCTGAGGAGACGATCTGAAGACCCTTGAAACAGATTTCCGTCTTTCCACTTGGCTGGAAATGCTCACAGCATGGCTAAATGTGGTCGCAAAACGTGATGGCAGCGCTGTGCCAGGACTCCCAGCGCTCCCAGCAGCCCAGCGCCAGTTGGCGACTTTGCCCCGCGCGAGTGCCAAGAATCAAAAATACCCATATAAATTACCCGTTTCTAAATCAACCTCGTCCGTCGGCCAATCTTTGGCTTAATGAATTCAATGTGACCACGCGGTTTGAAGGGAAGAGGCCTCCTTTAAAGAGGGGTGAAGGATGTGAGAGGGGAGGGGGGGGGGGGGGTGAGGGAGATGCTGGGGGAGGTGGAGCCTTTCTGATGGGATGAGGCTTGCGCGGTCATGGCAGTCTGGCAGCCTGGCAGGGACATTTTACCATAAAATATAAGCTGTTACATCACACCTTTTAATGGGTGCGTAACACCCTATAAAACAGAAAAGGCGCGAGTCCACCTCCTCAACCTGTGGGTGTCCCCTGAATATTATTTCCATAATATTTCAGACCATGTCAGACAGAATCAGAAGATCCCTGTTACGATCATTTACTACTGGGCCATTTATGAATTACTGGGGTTGGTGAAACCGGTAATTACGGTAACCTGGTGGTTTTTGTCGGCGTCCACGTGGCCTACAGTTTTAGAAACACCAAAATGTGCTCAGTAATATGAGCTGTTATATAAACTATTATATACATATTTTTTAAGCTGGTGTCAGATGAATGGATTCACGATGAAATAAAAGGGGTAATCCACTTGAGCGACCTGGAACTCCTGCGGGATCTTTGGGAGTCCAGACCCCAACCTGGATGCTAAATGCGGATGTCCCTTTACCTGGATGACCCTCATGTTGAGGCCGGTCTCCTGGGCCAGCTGCTCCCTGATGTGTCTGGTGGGTTTGGGGGTAGCAGCGAAAGCCGCCTTCAGAGTCTCCAGCTGCTTGGCCTTGATAGTGGTCCGCGGACCGCGCCGCTTCCCCCCGAGGTTCTGGTCGTCGTTCTCGTTATTTACTGTTTCTTTGTCGGACAGGGTGGCTATCTCCGTGTCCTTTAAGACCACGTCGTCCTGTAGCTGGTCTTGAGAGTCCGGCGATAAACTGGGGTCGCTGCATGCCGTTACTGCAATTAAAATTAGATTTAAAAAAAAAATACATTAACCAGAGCCGGTCTACAAAATAACATGGTAATTATCACAGCTCCATTACGGTAAATGAAATTAAAAAAAATCCATCATATTATTAATTTTAATATAAGGTGTATTTATCAATGTGTCAGCAGTGATGTAGTGGTCAGTTCAAAGGGGGTGAACCATGACCTTAAGTCGGTGACGCAAGCTGCCACTAGCATTAAAAATATAAATAGATAAATAAAAACAAAGCATATTTTCTTAAAGGTCCCTGCACCTCAATGTAATGTGATGCACTTGTGTTGGATGTGCCATACCGTTAAGATTCATATAAATACATAAAGGCGGAATTATGCGTTTGCTGAGAGATTTGAATATTAAGCAAACCTCTTAAGGAGACTACGTGCCCACGTCGCTTATTGTAATTAAAGATTATAATGTGGGCTTTTCAAAGGCAAAATAAAAAAAGCTAAAAGGTCTGGAGATGTTATACATTTGGGGACAGAATGATCAATATACAATATACTTTTTTTTTTTAGGGGGGGTTGAATTCTATTCTCTGAATGCGGTCCTGCTCATGGAAATGATGAAGCCACTGCGGGGCTGAGCACATCACATCCATCACAATTTATCCCGCCTTGCTCTCGCGCAAACACACTTAGACACACACACACACACACATGCAAGCAGGGCTCCCTGCGTACCTGAGAGGAGGTTGGTGTCTTTCACACTGGCGTTGCTTAGATAGTCGTCTTTGCAAACGAATTTATTCTCGTCTATGATGTAGAGCTCCTCGCCGGTGGAGAGCTGCTTATTGCACATCATGCAGGTGAAGCAGTTGAGGTGAAACACTTTGCTCCGGGCTCTCCGGACCAGGTCGTTAGGAGAGATGCCCTGCGAACAACCGCCACACTTAGTGCCGAAACGCCTGCGGGAGGGAAACGAATGAATATTATTATCAAAGATCCATTTTGCAGAAATGATTTTAAAAAGTGTAAGTAACATCAACATGCAGCCGGACTGGGTGCATTTGGATGGAGCCTTATTTTGCAGACTGTAGCCTATCGAGTGACGTTTTAAATCGCCATCTACTTGATTCAGTATTAGTTACAGTTACAGCTTTGTGGAAGAAGAAAACAATAAGATATTAATACGTTTTTGAGCTTTAAGTCGCGCTATGTTAAAACCCTCCCTGAGCCTTTGAACACCCAATTCTGGGACTCAAGACAAATCCCCCCCAAAAACAAAAATAACAGTTCAAATAAAAATAAAAATACAACAGCAAAAGAAGGCGATAGAATGAAGACAGAAGAACTGATTTATGAGTGAACTTGGTGCTATTTCATTTAAGAACCTTCGTGCTTGCTCATTTCACACTGTTTGTTCCACTGACTGTCTTGGATTAAGTGATAATAATAATAATAATAATAATAATAATAATAATAATAATAATAATTTTAAATGTAGAAATATGTGTTTTATTGTTTGTGCAACTTCAATCTAAAGATTATCACATTTTGGCGAGTTGGCTGTTTTATAAATACTTTAATAGCCATATAGTGCACAAGCTAAATCTCTTATTTCTTAATTATGTTTAAGATTTAATAGTGTGATTTGCTTCCGCCAGAATCAAGTCAGGAGTTTTGCTTTTTTTAGAATTAATTTGTTTTTTTGTTTTTTTTTAATCTCTACATTTCCAAGTATTTGAGCTCCATCTCAGACCATATACATTTTGTAAAGTGATATCCAGTAAATATCCAGGTCCCAATAACGCTCCAACACAGCAGGCTGCTTTGGAATAATAAATCACAGCCCTGCCATTGACTCCTCCGTTAAACAATGTGTATTGAGTGGTGTGCACAAGTTGTTGACAGCACGTCTGTGATTGCATTGTCTGCGGACTTGATCTTTTCAACTAGTTTGCTATTCAAATCCACTTATCACGTCCTCCTCAGTCGGACTGAGTAAACACACCGGGCTGCGGCTCCTCTGGCCGAGGTTTGATCCTGTGCGCTCCCCCCCACGGCTGCCTGCACACTGTAAAAAAAACACCCTAAGTGTGATTTCCTCGATTTCCTAACAAACCGCCCCCTCACCCCGCTGAGAGCGAGTGCACACGCGTTTAATGTCGCTGTCCCTCTTTTTTGTTGTTGTTTTGCATAAGAATCCAAATTAACAAGCTTTTAATTACTCGCTCCTAATCAAGGCTTATCGCCCCCGAGTCCTCATTCACGCCTACAGGCATGGACAGGTCGTTTTCTTCATTTATTTATTTAGCGTCGGTTGCAGCCTGAACACACCAGATGTGCTTAACTTCTTTTTAATAATTTTAAACTTCTCCGTTTATTTCGTTTCAACTACTTGTTTGAAAACGCACGAGAGGCACTTTGGGTTTGGTTTTTTTTTTTAAGATTCAGTTGGCATTTTTTGTGATTGATAACATAAAACTAATTTAAAAGTTGTGAGTTAGAATGATAAACCTGATAAAATAAAGATACATTTTCATTTAAATATACCGTTTGGCCTGAATTATAATAATTATATTCCATGTTTTTAGTATGATGTACCACCTTTGCCACTATTTTTGCGTTGTTTTTTGCTACTCTTAGATTTCTTTAGGATCCTAAAGGCATAGGTTTGCACGCAGCTTCTGCAGCTCAGCTTCTGACATTAATCCAGACACATTAATAAATAAAAATAGCAAACAAACAAACAAAAATAACAATAAACACACACCTTCCCCGAGCTTACCTAAAGAAATCGTTTTTGCAGTACAGTCTGCCCTCTCGAGAAAAACATTTCTCTGTCAAATTACATTTGCACTCGCAGCACTGCACGCACTTGACGTGCCAGGCTCTGTCCAGCACGTTGAGCAGAAAGCGGTCCAGAATAGGCCTCTCGCAGCCGGCGCAGTGGACCATGGCTTTGGCTGGGCAACAACCCCGCGAATGAAGCACACGCGCAAACAAAATCAACAGCAAAGGCCGAGCATTGACCGAGTATCTGCTTTCTCCCTCCCTGATTCGCCTGGAGCTCCCGGGTCAAATGTGTGCGGAGAAGCCAGTCGATCAGGTGTCACCACAGATTTCTCCCTGCATGCGTAAAAGGCTCAGCGTCCAAAAAAAATACAGACAGGAAGGGATGGCGACCGTGTCCCCCCCTCTCTCTCTTTCGCTCTCTCTCAGGTGTAAAAGCCAAAAATGAGAAAAGAAACAAATCAGTCCTTTAATGGATCCGGTGGAAAAGACGCGATTCAACTGTAGAAAACGTAGGCTGAGGATTTTTAACACAGGAAGCTGAAGATCGGCTCAGGCGAGAGGACCGGAGCCAGTTTGGTTGTCCCGGCGCTCTTCGAAGTGACGCATCGGCTGAGAGGAGCGTCGTGTGCCAGTCAGCGCTGGAAGAGCCGTCTAATAAAATGCTTTCAGGGCAGAGCTGTCACACAACAAGACACGCACGCCTATAAATAATTTAGTGTACTTTGACATGGCAGCGTATCCACTGTTCAAAAACCCGGCGAGAAAATAAAAATCACACACCCAAAAGATTAAAAAAAGAAAGAGTGTTTTCCCCTTTCGCTCAGTCCGATGATCCTGGACGTTTAGCTTGCGGTGGCGGGGGGGATGCTAAGATGCGCTGGTCGTTCCGGTAGCACTCAGTGTGTATTCTGGGATGCCCTCAGTCTCCAGGACCGCGTGTATGCTGGGATGCGCTGGGTCTCCAGTACACTGTCTTGCTCCTAAAGCTCCAGCCCAGCCTTATTCCCAGCCTCCTGACGTCAGGCCGCGGCCGGACCAATCAGCTCCGCGCCATGCCAGCAACCATCAAGCCGCCCCATCATAACCCAGCGAGGGCTCTGCCTGCTATTTATGCCACACACTCAAGACACCAATTGTCAAGAATTTCCCTGCAAACTGTCATATGTTAGTGAATGTATTTGGAGGAAGCAGCCGCGGCGGAGGGCGAGCAGCGCGGAGGGAGAGACTCCACTTCTCAGCTGCTGAAAAAATTGTCTTCTGGGCATGAGGGGGGCATGAAGGAGGAATCTGAGCAGGTAGATACAGTGGTGTCTTCGGGATAAAGAAGCTGGAGGCGCATATTGCATGGCGTGCTCCGTGTTTATTAATGTAAAGTTACTTTGCGCCAGAACATTACGCACAAGTTGGGCATGTTTGTTTTGGGGTTTGTTTTTTTTTAACTTTGAGGATAACAGGAGGCTTTTATCATCAATAAAGCAGCCGAACGTTAAAATAGAAAATATTAACTGCCTGCTTTGCACTTGAACGCCTCATCCACGGGGCTAAATGTTTGATTACACGGCAGAAAGTTGCAGCACTTCTCTTGATCTGATTTAGGCGACGAGTGGGGTCGTAAAGATGTGGCGTTACTGTTGTCCTCTCATCCCGGTGTCGTGCAACCTTACAGAATGTCATGTCACGTTCATTGACTTTATCGGTGTTTTCTTGCGCATTGGCGGTATCGCTTCTTCTTCTTTTTTTTTTTTTTTTTAGCAGCGTTCTCTTTTGTGTGATGGAGAGGAAGCATCGAAGTGAAAGACGAGAAAGGCTCTAAAGTTGACAGCTCGTGCAGCTCACCCGGTCAGGAGCTCGCGGCCCAGACACCACGGACGATTCATTAGGGAGATCCAATCCACTTCAAGTCCACCTTAAGTACCTAAGTAACACCATGAGCCTAACAGCCTCCGGGATTATTAGTCAATCCCCATCAAAGAGATTAGTATTTTTGCGTTGGTGGTTTACAGGTCGGCAGTCTTTCACGCGATTTTCACAAGATCCTTTTTTTTTCTTTTTCCTGGAGACAAAAAAGTTGAGAGTATTTGAAGATTTGCCCGGAAACTATTAGGAGTCATTCGAAACGTTGCTTTACCAAACTGTTCTATATTACCTGACCGTAGTTCGGTAAATGTGAAGACAAGTACGAGCTGGTGTAGCTGTTTCTATTGTAAAGACAGAAAGAAAGAAATGGGATAGTGAGATTATCTGCTCGTCTTCAAATGGAATCAGGCTCAATGGCAGCGCACTTTAAGCAGAAAAGAGTGACCCAGGGACACCCATTTATTCTGTACCAATAGCCCGCCAGCATCTTCTTGCATATGGGCTGCTTCTCATGCAAAACGCCCGCCCGTCCCCGTCCAGCTGCCTCCCGGCGTCTGGGGAGCGCCCCCTCAACAGGACATGTGTTACTGGCTTCAAGAAAAAGACAGATAAGGCTTCAAAACACACAGACTCCATCTCTCTCTCTCTCTCCTTTTCTTTGCTTTACCAACTATTCAGCCATGCATTCTCTTTTTCCCTCTCTCCTCCAGGCCTCTCTTTTCCGCCCTTTCCCCACTTTTCTGTTTTTCCCCTGCCTGTTTGTGGTCGTGCGTCTGAGCGCATTCTGCTGAGCATCTGGTTATGTTTCCATCAGAGAGACAGGCAGAGAGAGGTCATTGAGCTCCATGACAACTGGGCGGTCCATAGTTCTGCATAGTGGGGCAATCAGCAACGGCGGTATCGCGTTTCCTTTGGACAATAAAGCTCACTTTCCTTTATTCCTGCACTAAAACCTGCAGAAGATCCTGAAAATAACCCCAGAAATCCTGCAAGTCTGCAGGTTTTACGCTCTCCACCACCACCACCACACAAACTTGTAAATGCAGCATGTAAACAACCAAAGTTGTTGTTATTTCTATGTGTAGAAGATGCCTTGATAGTCTGTCAGTAGGGATAATCTCTGCCTGATTTAAAATAAACCAGAGAGGGGAAAAAGCCAGCTCACAGAGGCAGATTAATCCACGAATAGAAGGAAATCAAAATATAGGCTTAAAAATATCTCAACTCCCCTCCAGGCAAAGACACTATTAAATGCAAAAATGGTTTTAACCTTACCAGTGTAATCCCTTACTAGCAATAGATTTTATTCCAACTCATATTTTTATTCTGATGCAGGCAGAAGTTGTAAATTGGAATTTGCGGGTCAGCGTCTGTGCTCAAGAAAACAAAACTTATTTTTTTTTCTTTTTTTCTTTTTGTCCTGCTTTAATCTCCAGAATGATCGAGGGCAATTTTGATGACAGGAGGCCCTTCAGCAGTCCCGGAAAGAAAATAAAAATCGTAGTGATAACTCTAGCTGATTGAAATGAAAATGTAAATACCCCAAATTAATCTGAAATTCACCTTTTACTAGGGACTTTTTATTTTATTCACATTTTATATTTTATGCATTTTTTTATTTCAACAAAAGTCATATATCTTTTTTTTTTTGGACACTACAGGCCACAGCGAAGAAAAGGTATATTCTTCCACCAGGGCCATCGTGTTGTAAAGCAGCCCAGGAGATTTGGGGTTTATGAAGTGCAGACAAGTGAACTGGTACACTGCGAGATAATTAATCTGAGATAATGAATGAGGCTGTGAAGATGCATGCAATCATTAATTCTAATCATGACACGTTTATTTGTCTCCCCTCTCTCCTCCAGGCTCAGTTAAGAGACACAATGTCACCACAACAATGTATAAGGGGCACGGCTAGAGGAAGGAGAGGACTGTGGAATAAAGGCTAAATACTCGATCGAGCAGGTGATTAGGTGGTCGGGGAAATGTGTTTAAAATATGAGAAAGATATTTAAAGCTATTTCTGCTTCTGTGTGTAGTTTTCCCGGGGTGGTCGGGCCGTGAACGCCGGGGCTTTGTGACATTACAGCCGGGCCGGCGAGGCTGGGTACGGTCTGCCAGGGGGACAAACCGTGACTCCGGTAATACAGAGAGAAATATCACCCCCGACTGGAGCTTTGATCAACTGAGTGTACCGGGGAGAAGGAGAAGAAGGAGGAGGGGTGGACGTGGAGGGTGGGGTACGGGTCCGCTGCTCTGCTCTGCTGTTTGCAGTCACTCTGCAGGATTTTTCTTCCTCACTTTTTTTTTTTTTTTTTTTTTTTTTACAAAGGAATATTGCAAACAGCCGCTTACATTCATAATTCATAATACGACGCATTGATCATTCTGGCTTATGAATGCGTTTATTTTAGGAATAAACAGCTCCATTTCGGTGAGACCGGCTCACTTAATATCATTTGTATAATTTTTCCATCTCTATTCCTACTTCAGTGAAACTTGACCACACGGAATTGTGTGTGTGTGTGGGGGGGGGGGATTATTCGAAGGTGCGGCTGCGGCGAAGTGCGCGTATTTTCAACGGAAGTAAATTAAAAGCTCGCGAGAAAGCAGACAAAATATATTTCGTGGTGTTCCTTTGTACTTATTGTAAGTCGCTTTGAACAAAAGTGAGAACGAATGTGATTTTCACGAAATTGCGAACACAGAGGATTACTCGAGACGAAAACGCGTTTTTCTTCTTCAAAAATAATATTTTCTGTTGCCAGAACGAAAACTATCACCAAAGTCCACCGGTGTTGTTTAGAAGTTACGAAATAAACTAAAAGAGGTAGTAGATTATTTATAGTTAATACAGCCACGTGCAGAGAGCTGTTTTAAATGCGTAAACTGCGCTTGTCCAATAACAGGAAGTCCGTCACGTGTCTTGGCTCCGCAAACTGCATAAAATGCGCGCAAAAGTTTATCACCGTGGGTTGTGTGTGGGTGGGTGTAGTGGGCACTTTCCTCTCCCTGCCCAGTTTGTCAATCATTCTTCACCGCATTATCACTCACTGCCAGAGTGAGAAATCCCACCCCCTCTACTCCTTCGTCTGTCCATTCATGCCTCCGTCCATCCATCCCGGCGCGCGGTGCTCACGCAGCAGAAAAGGCCCTATAACTGACACATAACCCACAAGACTGGGGAGGCTGCGGCGGCTAACGCAGAGAGCGCCCAGTCCCGCGATCGACTGGCTGTGCTGCGCAACCCCTCCACCCCCTCCTCTAGATCAGCAGCCAAACATATGCCGATGTGAACTCAACATGGATTATTGAGCCAACAGCAAGTCTACGCAAACATTTTCCAGACTTTCCAACTCCGGTCCCGGCCTGTGCTGAGAGAAATCCAATGGGATTTATAGATCATCTCCCTACAGCTGTCCCTTCTCTGTCAGTCAACCCCTCACTCAATCCGCACACACACACACACACACACACACACACACACACACACACGCACGCACGCACGCACGCACACACACACACACACACACACACACACACACACACACACACACACACACAGCCGATATTCAGAGGCTGTCGTGATCCGACCTCCAGAACCATCCCCGAGCTTCAACTCCCAGTGTCTTCACTGCCTGTGTGTTTTCTCAGGGAGATCATATAATTCACTGCATTGGACGGCTTTGGGGTTCAGAGCAGTAACCCAACAGGACACTCCGAGGTCACCCAGAAACAAGGCCACCACCGGAGTCCCGCTCACTCCTCTAGGGGGCGAATTCAGTCCGGGCAAAGGGAGGGTTTAAGCAATGATACTATTATTATTACTATTATGTTCTTAATTCCAATTTATTGATGCATTAAGTCAGAGTGAAGCTATAGAATGCAAAACGGTCATCGTACAATGATACCATATAAATACTATATATATATATGTTCGCATTGTTACTATGCTATAAAAGCCATGGAGGGGCTCTTCATACAAATACAGAACATAGGTCAGGAGATTTACGCAGACACCTTGTTAAATCAATTCGGTAATTCATTAGGCCATCATATCAAGAAAAGAACTGTGACTGACAGAGCCAGGTGGGATTCTTCAACCCAGATCTTCAATGTGACTCAAAACAACAGCAACAACAAAAACCTTTTCCCGTATCAAAATACTCCAGACAGACGGGGTCACTGAGAAATGAACACACATAAAATCGCTGGGAAGCAGCCTTTAAAGCAGCTCCCCTAGTTCAGATTAATGGTACTCTGCGCTTATTCTGCAGTCGGGGTTAAAGGGCTTGGATCACTAATTATTATAATATAATGTGTGGCGATAACCACTCCCTTTGAGATATTATCGCCCGCTGGCCAATGCTCTGGGGACTGGCTGCATGGCTGCAGAGCGACAGATAGCTGCTGCTGCTGCTGCAGCCACCGCAGCGGATTTCTGCTCCTCTGAAAGAAAAAAGAAAAAAAAAAAAAAACCCCGCAAGCATGGAGAGAGGGAGAGCTGGCCGCTGCTGATACCTGCATTAAAATATACAGCAGAGCAGGCCGGCCCGTGAATGCTGCTCAGCCATACATCTGCTGCTTTTTATTCTTTTATTAACGAGAGCTGATGAAGTTTCTTAAGGTTAGAAAAGCAGCGCCTATTTAGTCAAAAACATCCTCCCTCCAATTCTCCCCCTTCAGGAAAAGAAAAATGTCCCGTTTTAAGAGAAACAATTTAAGTGGGTTTTATTACCACCTGGAGCATTTAGTGTTTTCTAAAACGTCCCTTTACACCAAAAAACCTTGCTGAGGGTGTTTTTTTCTATCCCCAGAAGAACACCGTGTTAAAAGTTCTTTTGTTAGAATATCAGATTTGATTAAATCTCGGATCACAATATAAACCATTTAATTGTAAATCAAAACGAGAATCAGAAACGGATGCATCACGCTAAATTAAAAGCTTTTTAAAATGTTTATTTAATGCTGACAAGCTTTTTCATGAACCGTTTGTGACGAATGGACCCCCCCCCCCCTTTTTTTTTTTAAAGTGCTGCAGGACTGAACGGCTTCAAGTGATTTACGTTCTGAAAGTGAATGATTTTATTTAAAGTCTATGAATAGAAACAAGAGTAGAAATACCTTCTCAGGGCGTTTGAAAGAAAAGAAAATCTAGGAACTGAACCTAAAACGTGGCCTATTTTGTTTTAACACTTCCGGTTACTTTCCTGTATTACATACTGACGCAACTACGGAGAAGAAAGAACTGTGTAATATGTGGTATGCCAATATTTCATAATCTCTAGATATCATTAGAATTAAAAACTCTTAAAATTGTAGCTGACGCAGCTGTAGGCCCGTGTAACAACAGCAGAACCTAGGCAAAGGTACTGTTCTGTATTCCAAAAACCGTAGATGTTGAACAGTCACGGATGCTCATGTATACCTGGAAAGGTGCTCACGTTCCACAGTTAAAAAAACAACAACAAAAAAACACAATCATCACAAGAATCAAGAAGAAACTGATTATTTTTTAATGTGAACGCCGCAACTTTTGCAAAGCCGATTAGGCTGGAAATCCGTGCATGATTATCGACATTCACTGATCAATAACAAACAGCGCAGTCCTCAACAACATCTGAGTAAAACGGGCTGTGAGGTGGAGGAGGAGGGGCGGAGGGGGGGAGGAGGAGGAGGAGGAATAAGTCGAGTGAGTGATGCTGCTGTGCTGGACGCACCTCGGCCAATCCCGCACTATCTATCTTCATTGGAGCTTTTGTGTGCGCAAAAAGCAAAGGCGCGCATAAGGTAAAGCCCGCATCAAAGCCGCGGCTTTATTTTTATATCCAATAGATCAGCAGGCAGACAAAGCTTTATTTTCGCCAGGAGAGAGATATTTTACTTCTGCCTTACGGTTTTATGTTGGAGAGGTGTCATCCGGGGGAAATGGATGGCTAATGCATAGGCAAAGCGCTGCTCGCCTCGGCATGCTGCACGTCAGAGGGGGGCTGCAAGGAAGAGCAGCGGGGATTTAGGGCCCCTGGGGGCCCAACACGGGGGACTGAACACCAGCCTCCACTCATATTGTAGCTCATAACACAGTTGGACACATAAGCACACAGTCAGAGACCCACCTCAGTTAGACCAATGCATGATTTGCCAGTATTTGTCTTTTGTTAAGAATCCAGAGCCAGTCTCAGAATTTATGGGGGCAAAAGCTCTGACCCCAAATCACCCTGTCACCCCAGTTATTTTTAAATATGCCATACCACAAGACATTGATATTAGCGAATGACATTAGACGGACGAAGAATTTGATGTGCTGACAGTAACACAAGATTAAAAAAAAAAAAAGGGGAAATTCTTTAAAGAATTCTTTAAAATTAAAGATAGGTCACCCCTATGCCCCTAAATCTCCTAGTAATCTCCTAGATTAATATAAATTATACAATTATATGAAACAACAAACGCATGTTTCTTGAATCAAAAAATCATACATGGTATCACAGCAGAGCACAAGCACACAGTCAAAGACTTATACCTTAGTTTGCTCAGTTCAGTGCAGTACAATGCACTTGCTGGAACTGGAGTTTCGGTGCAAATCCAGGGCTGGTTCCAATCTTTATGGGGCCAATAGGAGGGATGAGCCCCCCCACCCTCCCACCCACACACGCACCTCTTCCCAGAGTTATTTTATATTACTATGGCTCATACTGGAGCATAAGACTTCTGGTGTTAGGGATGCGATGACAATTTTCAGCGGTTTCCAAGTTCAAGAATGAGCTTTCATGCTCGACTAAATTAATCAGGTAAAATTTGAAGAATGATTACAAATTAAACCAAATATTTGACTAAAAACCTAACTTCTAATCCAAAAAAATAGACAATATATTCTTATTATTTGCTCAAGCGGTCAAGTTGTTTTTATTACGAGGATATCATCACCAGACACTGCATTATACACATCCATTCAATTGTTTAAAATAATTTTCTTCCAATCAATCAATCAATCAATCAACCGATCGACCGATTGACCAATCAATCAATCAGGTTCACACTCCTTTATTGGGTGGTGAGTCTAAAATTTTGGTCTAGATTTAATACTCTAAGTCTTAGTGAGGAGTTCTTGTGCATTTATTAATGAAAACAGTCACATTTAAAGATTCTCCACAGCATTACAGAATGTAAGCAGCATTGTACAAACAAATCTGTTGAAATCAGCCTTGAAATTTTCCCGTTAGCCGAATCTACTTCAGACCTCTCTAAGAAATCCCCGTACAGAACTATTAGCTGGTTGCTAAAATCTTACGCATTGCTCACTCTCTGACACGAATGCAGATTTCTTGCAATGCGCTGCAAAGAGTTAACGAGATTTACAATGCCGTTCAAAACACAGAGCTTCCCTGTCATATTTCCCCCTCATGCTAAATAGAAATCTTAAGAAGTAATTGGAATTTACTGCATACCTGAATAACTGCATATAAATAAGCACACATTTCATCGGGGGGTTCACTGACACTGTTTGGTCGTATAAAAACTGCTGCATACATTATAATACACAGCAAATAATCTTATTTTGCTGGAGCCTTTGCTACATGCTTGGGATTCTGTCCAAATTACAGAGGATTCAAACAAGCGTTTTCAATTTATTAAATCTATATGGGCAACATTTCATTTTAATGGGACAATTTATTTCTGGGAAGGGATTATCAGGGGTTGGTTGAAACCATGGCAGTGTGTAAATCTGACAGTGTTCATCTCATTTAAAGGCAGGCAGCCCCTCTTTACCCAGGCCTCTTTCAGTGGACAGAGGAGGAGGATTCAGGTGCCTTACAAGGCCTTGACCCCCTTTCCTCTTCCCGCAGCTGAAAGGCAAAACTAGCTCATTGACTTTGGCCATGTCTTCCAGACAAATTCCTCAATTCTCAACACCTTTATGAGCCTGCATGTGCTTACTGAATTTGGTGGAGGAGGACACAAATCCTCCGGATGGGATTGGCAGTCATGCCCCCGGTCTCTCGGCCCGACACGCTTGGGATGTAAAGTGGCCGTCTACGCTGCGACCCCCGGTCGAGAGGGCTCAGCGGATTTGGAGATAATGACATTGCCGCCTCTATTAAGATTCACATTAACCATTTCACCACACGACCCCATTTCCATTTGTCCTAGCCTCTGTGTCAAAAGCCTCGCAGTCTTACCATGCCCGTGGTAATATTCAAAGCTGGCCAAACAACCGGCGTGTGCACTTCTATTCCTGGGAAGGACAAAAGGGAGGCTGTCTATATGCAAAAAGTACAGTGGAAATATATCCGACTTGTTGAAAGCAAACCCCCTTAACATTCATGAAACAAACTATTTGGCTGCAAATAGATCCCTTCTGCCTGTATCTGACATTTTCTATATTGGAACACACACACTCTCAGAATTATGACTTGTCTTTTCTTTCCACTGAATGAAAGACACCTACACCAAGAAACCTTGCTCACTCTCTCTCTGTCTTTCTGCTTCTCTGTCTCTCTCTCTCTCTCTATCACACACACACCAACCCCTAGTTGCCTCCCCTGCTGGCTTGCAGAGCTGAGACTGTGGGAGGGAGGCCAAATTGTTTGTCTCTCCCTGTGTCAAGGCTCTGCAGCGGGGATGAGACCATGAGAACAACTGCTCTCTGTCTGGCTTCTGGCTGATGGCTCCATCAGGTTAGAGCAACAGGGAGTCTGACACTGGGTGAAGCTGAACGTATGTGTGTGCATCTGAGTATATGCGTTTGAGGAGAGGTAGGGTTGTCTTTCCAGGAGTCAAGACTGGTGCCGTGTTCCAACAAAGTGAGCAGTTAAAGGATGCTTGAAACGCAACTGTCAAAAAGCAAAGTGCAATATCACTGAGTCGTTAGCACCAAAGAGATGAAAAGCAAAACATCTCAATAGGCATCAAAATGGTGACAAATTACTAAACAAAGATTTCAGGGACCACCTCTATAAGAAAACGTCAGCCTCCCAACACAACATCATATAGTACTTCCACAAGGTGTTTTCTTTAAGTTTTCTAAAGAAATCTCTTTCTCATGGGTTTGGAGTGAGGCAGCATGGTAGGGACCCATATACAGACAGGCCAGCTTGACTCGAAGAGTTTAGGCATTATGGATAAATAGAAGGTACATGTGATTAAAGGCATCTGTGCAAGTAGACAGGTAGATACAGGTTTCAGATTTCAGGGTGAAGGGCTGAGTTTGCAAGCTCAGGGAGATGTTCAGTGTGCAGATAAAAGGGTACTGGTAGCAAGGGATGGAAAACAATCAAGCAAGAAGGACACTGCCAACTAACAGGGGAAAAAGAGCTGTTATGTGTTCCAATGAGTGGAAACAAGAGAGCAGGTGAATGGGACAGTCCAGAGTTCAGAGCCAAGCAAAGAGATGGGAGGCTTGAGGACTGAAGAACGGCAGAGCAAGACATTTCAGGTGGATGGCCTGGGAGCTAGACACTGACAGAGAAGAAGACCTCAGGCAGATTGTCTAGAGGCAGGGTCAGTAAAAGGAGCAAGCAGGACAGTGGAGATGACTCACAAAAGAAAGGCACATGGCAGGCCATTTGTGGGGAAGAACAATATGGATGTAATGCCAGGGTGTTGTGGAAGATGGTTGACTGGAGATTTGGAGGATGGTCAATCACCTTGGTGCTGGACAGCTAAGACTCTTTTGCTTTTTGTGACATAGCAACTCTGGGCAAGCGATGGCTAACAATCCAAGGCTAGCAAACTGGGATGCATGCTGATGGAATGAATGGTACAGGCTAAACACCAGCAGGACAGAGGTTAGGTGACTGAGGAATCCAGCAGGACGAATAGGGCCATTGCTGGCCAGCAGGGATTCAGGCATGAACTGGGAGATGTTCCTCCTTGCATCGTTTTAGCATTTTTCTTGTTTTCTGTTTGCTGTGTAACAACACAATTTGTGGTTGTATGAGGAGTGACTAGCTGCAATTAATTCTTGACACCAACCAAATAGCTTTTGGCATAAGCAAGCAAAGACTTTGATTTTGGTTACAGGCCAAGATGGTACCAATCTTAGCAACCACACCAAGGCACCCAGCTATTGTTTTCCAAGAAACAGGTCCAGGATGTAACTACCTGCAAAACTACACATGTTGTCTGTCTGTCTGATAGCTAAATCAACAACAAAGTTGGTTCTAGTGCGGAGCTTTATAGGAGTCGGCAGTTTTGGGGGGATTTTGAATAGAACCAGGTTAGCTGTGCTCTCTCGCTAACCTTGGCTATATATGCTAACCTTGGCTAACCATTACCTGATAACAGCAGTCTACAGATACACTCAAAATTGGCAAATAAATACCATAAATACCATAAAGCAATTCAGAGTTGTTTCATCTAGATGAGCAGTAGGCAATGCCAATTCTCAATCTGTAAAACCATGATACCACTGAAGGGTGCAAAAAAGACAATGGAATTAAAAAAGTCCAATTCAAAATGAAAACTGATGAAGGAAACCTGATGGTGAAAATATGACAGTTCTGTTTGTTACACGTATTGATGTGAGGAAGGGTGCTGAATTACATACATAAATAAACTGTAAGGCCAACTGGGACGTGGGATCTCAGGTCATTCTATGTGGTCTTTCTTTGGGGAGCACTGTGATCCTTTAACCAGGACATGAATGCTGCACACAGGAGCGAGGTGACTGCCAAGAGTCATTTTGTAGTTACTGACATTTCCTCTACATTGATTTTCTACAGTACATTTATTAGAGACTGTTTAGTCATATTTCCTTCACTGCGGATGCATCTTGCTTGACTCCCTCTCCATTCATATAATTTACTGAATTTTCTCTTGTGATAATGTGGATGAAGTAGTTATGCTGCTGCATGGAGGACCCTCCTCCTCTCCTGACTTGCTATGCCTGCAGATGAGTTGAAAGGGTGAGGAGGTCGCAACCTTCCTGGGGGATGTTTTACGATGACACGGCCGGGAAGGTCTGATTTGTCTCCACTGGAGCGTGCTGCTGGCGTCTTCACACCCAGCCAGAGAGAAAGAGAGAGATAGAGATAAATAGAGAGAGGATGGCGAGAAAGAGAGAGTGCGTGCACTGAGGAAGAGTGTCAGTGATGGTTGGGGGGTTGTTTGTTGGAGGTTTGAACATTGCAGGGTGGAGGAGGGTGGGCTGTAAATTAGCTGGCTTGGCAGACTGATGGTCACCAACGGTTTTTAGAGAACAGGACCCACCTTGACCCCCGCTTAGGACGTCCAGCTGAGCCCCAAGGGAGGAGGAGAAGGAGGAGGATGAGAACTGCAAGGTATTGGACCTTAGATATGACCGTGCTGGCTCACTTTTATCTCTATGCAATAAACACGCACACAGATTCTGGTCACGGCACACTCATTCAAGTTACAGTTATATAAATGTTTTAATAAACCTTTTTGATAATGATACTGAAATATGTTGTTGAACTAATTAACATACAGTTCTCCCCTTTTTTATTTCCATGTAAGTACATTTAATGTGGCTATTATTTTTGTAGGGTTGTTGATTTGATCATTCCACTTATACGTCATCCTTTAAACGCTGTTCCAAGACTGATGCTATATGATGTCATTACTAAAATTTCAAAACTCTTCGCTTTTATGGTTGCACCATTGCATCAAATACAAATATTATAAATGGCTTGTGCACCATTTATTATACTTTTCTCCAAAATTATGACATCCTTGTTGTCTTTGGGATCTCCACAAGAATAGCAATGTATACACAAAAACAAATATTTTTTGCTGACTAGGTCCCAGTATTAAGTATTAAGTATACAGTATTAAGAAATAGACAAGAAATCCCTTATGTGAAATGACCAAAACTATTCTCACCTTGGCAAAACTGATGCCAGGTAGTGTTCTAGCAGTGATAAAGAAATAATGCACACAGACTGGGAGTTATGGACGGTCATTGGGGGAGGATTAGCTCATTTTTGCATTCTGTGTCCCAATGACTAAAGGATCCTTTGGTCTAATAAAAATGCCATTAGAATGTTTCAAAGACACATTCATCAATATGTATTTTTCTCATTTATACACACATACAACGTAACATATATCGCATAAATATTGCTCTGTAGCAAATATAAGTTAGTTATGTAAAACAGTGAACTAGTATCAACAGCTATTATATGTGTCCATGTGCATGAGAGAGAGAATTGTAAACCACTGATAATTTAATTGATAGACTCTATGCAAGGTTCCACAAGATCCACAAGATAAGAAAGAGCCTGTATTAAAAAGCATGCTGCACTCTCAGCCCTTCACAAGCACTCACCATATATAGTAAATTGGCCTATATTAAACAAATTAATCTCACTCTTGGCAGTTCATCGATCTGGTCTTTCTTTGTTTCTCATTTGCAATCATAGAGCTCATTAATGGAGAAAATTATCAGTCACCCTGAGGTGTTTCAGCTGGGGAGGAGAGAGTTAAACAAGCTACAACGGAGCACCAGAAAGAGAACGGTGGCTTCATTTGCATGGAGTTTGCTGTAATGCACTCCCTTATGGGGTGTAGGTGGGAGAGTTAGCACCCTGCAACACACAGCCCCAACACACTCTAATAAATCATGTAATCCCTGATACTGGTAGACAAACATGGGAGCAGACCTAATCAGGACTTGGCAGAATCCTTTTATCTGGGCACATCTCTGCCTGGTCACACACAGTACACAATCCCATGCTCCTCTTATGACAAACACTGATGGATAGGAACTGGGGGTGGGGGCTGCGGTGGGGTTTCAAGCCAAATACTGATATTTTAACTATCATCCTTCTAAGTTTGGCCATTTAAAGCTTCTACTGCAACCAAGAATAGTGAGACTTTTGTGCTTTAAAGTCTAGGGCAAAACAAAGTTTGAAAAATCAAACAATTCCAGAGAAAAGTGATGCATTAGAGATGTTGTCTCAACTGTTTTCCGATCGCATGGAAAGAACCTACCAGGAACAATTTTATACTGTTTTTATATATAGAAGTACATATTTATTTGGGGTTTTAAGCACTTGCAAACTTGCAAGTTTGCTTTGCTGTGTCATTTCTTATCACATTTGACACCACGACCGATATCACTATGGAAGCAGTATTGAGGTGCAGAGAGTTGCATCTCCCATGATATTGTGTACAAAATCACTTGTTGTTCCCGCAGACAGTAAAAAGCATTAATATTCCTGTGCTTTTAGCTCTTTACACACCAGTGTTGTTTGAGTCATACCATTGCACCAGTAAAGTTGCAAAAATTAGCGTTTAGCCGATAAATTAGCCCATAAATACCTGTAAATACTGCAGAGTAGATGACTGTTATATCTGTAACAGCTCTTATAACAGCTCCACTGTTGTCCAAAATCTATTTAAAACGCATCAAATATTTCTTCCTGTCCAAGTAATGATTGCTCTAAAGAGTGTCCAGAAATTCCTGAGCATTTCTTAATGAACCTATATTTGTGAGCTTTTTAAAGATTTACATCTCATCAATCATTGTCCTTGAGGCCAGGGGACACGGCCAGGGTGGAAAGTCAGAAAGCACTGAGAGATGGACAAACACATTGTTGTTTTCTGTCAACAGATTGTTGACGCTTCATACCAGACCAAATTCTCGCCTAATTTGCCCCACGTATTAGGATTTTCTGGTTACATGTCTTGTCTGACATGTGCATCAACTGACCCACCGTCCAACCTGGATTGTCAAAGGAGAGAGTTAGAGAAGTAAATATGTAATTCAGGATGCTGTGCACAATTGTTCATTCTTCACCCATGCTTTAAATGTTTCGAATGGAACTACAACACAGACCAAACCTGTGTTATTAGTGGTGATATAACAGGAAACAGTATTCAAATGCAAAACTCAAACACAGATCTTGGTTCATAATTTTATTTGCAGAAACAAGTCGGTACGCAGGTTGGCGGTAAGAATGGGTGTACAAAGCCAACAGGCAAAACAGCAGGCGAATGGGATAAACACAAGTATAAAAGGCTGGAATATTTGGCACACAAGGTAGAAATATGGACTGAGTGAGGGGAAGACACACAGTAATTGGGCAGGCATTCAAGACTAGTGGGAACCAAACAAGGGCAGGGAGTGAAGAAATGTAAAACACAGACATCACTGAGAAAGTATGGCATGACATGACTTCCTGTTTCCTAAAAAAAAAACTGGGTTAAAGTCAGGGAGAGATCGCGGTCTTGATTTATTTTTGAAAGAGTCAAAAGTGACTGGAAGCACAACACGTGTTGATTTCGTTTGCATGTAACCGAAAACCACAATCTTTCCTCAATCACTGAGCATTAAACAAACCCTGATTCAAAAATCCTACACAAAACTTAGCACCTATACAGTCTTGCTTGCTAGCATAATCCAGGCAGCAGTTATTCTCTAAAATAAAATAAAAGACAGTTCAAAGACGATTAATAATCATTCAAAATCAGGAAAGCATGTTTTAAGATGGGACTTAAAGGAGATCAGTGACTTGGCAGACCAGATTTTCTTGGGCAGATCATTCCAGAGCCCCGAGGCCTTCACAGTTAACACTCTGTCTCCTTTGGTTTTCAAACAGGTCTCTGGAATACACAGAAAATCTCTGCCCGAGGAGCTCAAAGTATGTGTTGGTGCACATAGAACTCAGAAATATATCTGGCAGAGAGGCCATGAAGATCCTAAAAGTAATCAGTAAAATCTTAAAATATAGTCTAAAACACACTGGGAGCCAGTGTAAAGAGGCTAAAACAGGTCTGATGTCATTACGTTCCTGGGTTGTGGTTTAAAAACCTGCGCAGTCTGGAGTCCATGAGGAACGTGGGTTTAATACAGCTGTTGCAATGCATATTTCATCTATGAAACGGTATAACTAGCACATCAAAGTCTATGACTGCTTGAAAAAAAAAAGCGTATTGCTTTGTTATCTCAATCTTGGATAGCTATGGGATCATGATTGTGTTATTTGATTCCGCAGACACTCGACAGCTGAGCCGGGGTAAGCTAACGTTGCGGTTTGACATAACTTTTACTGCACTAAATATACAAAGAAGGTCTGTCCTAAGGCATTAATTAGCTTCTGACTCCCAAATCACACACATTTAGGCTGTTCTTTGTTATCTGCTTCCAATAACTAATGTAATAACCAATCCTATTCACTGCCAGTGTTAAGGGTCCCAGTTTAAAAAGCTCTTGTATAACTGACATAAATGGTCCAAATCAAACGTTTGGGTGACTTCATAGACTCTAGATCCATGTTCCATCCATCTGTTTTCATTTCCTGCAGACAGATATACTGTGCAAACAGACAGACACACAGATAGGCATGCAAACAGAGCAGAAGTCAGTAAACTCTGATGTAGTGTTGGTGACGATCTGACACGTAGACAGCGGTGCGCATGATTTTAGCACCACAAATTAAAGCTGACCCCATGGTATCATCGATACCTGCATCACTCTATATCAGAGAAGTTCATATCACTGATATTACCTTTAAGATTCTAGTCTCGAACTCTTTCCTAAGCTGATTTAAACTTGGTCATCTGCCATAAATATTCACTGTGTCAGTTACAGGTAGATGACTGGATCGGCTCAGCCCCTGCTTTCGGTAACACTGCGGCCCACCATGAATCAAACACACAGCCAATTCACGGGGGAGCCATCATTGGGAATATATAGCAGCTCCTGGGTTACTTTGTATTGTAATACATGCATTGTGCCGCTAAAGAATATCCCAGCCTGTATTCAAGAAGAATGAACAAAAAGGGAAGCAGAAGAAAGAGTCTGGTGAAGATTCTGGGGAAAGTAGCGTAATTAGAAAGAGATGGGATCTGGGGAGGTTCAGTTGCTTGAGATGTGAAATCAAATTTCTATATAATGTCATTTAAATCCTGTGATCCAGGAATTGTATTTGAACTCAGATTATCTGAATCATCAGCCCGTGAATGCCTAAGATCCCTGCCAATGTTTGTGCGTGTTTGCAAATGTGTGTGTGTGTGGAGTTGTGTGTGTGTGTGTGTGTGTGAGTGTGTATTTCGGGGAGGGTGGGATTTAGTGTTCCTCAAGTTCACAAGTTACAAGCTTTTGTGGGATGATTATAGTGGTGGAAAGAAAAGATGAAATCCATTTAAAGTTGAATAAAAAGATAGAGCAGCGGGGAATAAAAGGGAGGTTTTGAAAACAGCAAAGAAAGGGAAAACAAAATGAATCTGGAGGCAAAATGAGTGGGAACTCATTTAAGGAGCAAACTTTTATCTTTTGCTTACCAATAGTTCATAAGCAACAAAGAGGTGAAGAAAGATTTTTCATTTTGCTTGCTGGTATGCCATGCTATTCTATGCATATTGTACAGGTGTGGAGCTATAAATGGCGGAGTCATAGATCCACCATTGGAAAATGATGTTTTGATGGTTAATGAATGATGTAGCGGCGTAAAGTGCGTCCTGTTCCGCGATGGCTTCTGCCTTTCATGTACAATGTATGCATTCTACATGTCTGTTGAGGACGATAAAGCTTGCTTTAGGCTCGGCGGTTCTTTAGGGAAAATAAGAAATTCAGGGAGATAGAATTTATGATTAAGGAAGAAGCTCCGTCATTCACTTGGATGACACAGTGAGATGCCACGCAACTTTATTAATCCCATCTGAGCAATTGCGAACTACAGTTAAGAATAATGAATAAATGAAGCTGACTGATGTGCCGGCGTTCATGTTACTAGTCTATTTTGATTTTTCTTTCCTTTGTCCACCAGTCTCTTGTCCACCAGGTTAAAGCATGAAAGAACTTAGAGCAGGAAAGACCACAACGCGAGACACTCAGAGGGCATGTTGGAAGATATTTTACCAAACAAATCAAACTAAGACAGTAAATTGTGCGTGAGGGGTGAAATTATAGAAAGAAATTATATTTCATACTTAAACAAAAAGCCATTAGTGGTGACACCTGATATGAATATTTGCAGTTCTGCTTAGATCATTACATACACATGTCAACATGTTGTTTTAGTCCTATGTTGGGGCTGAAACAGGGAGAAAACATTGCATTTATAAATTAAAGCAGCTTAATGTCAAATGTCAGTCAGATCTCCTGATCACTGAGCAGCTCCAATGACCAGTTTTGGGGCCAAGTGCCTTGGGAGAAAGGCAAGCACTAGTCTTTTCTTAGCCACTCAGATTTATTTTGACTTTTCTAAGCACCAAGCATGTGGACTATAACCCAATTCTCTAATCTTTAAGTCACGACTGCTCCCAGTGTCGTTGGCACTCATATCGTTGGGGTACTGATGCATTAAAGTAATTCTTCCACCATCTCCTATCATTAAGAATTTAAAACAACAAATTCCCATTCTCCACCTCACCATGTCCATTTTTGCGAGTCCCCCGGGTTCACGTTGCATACAGCCTGGCTGTCGGCGCAGTGCTCGGCTGCCAACTTTCAGCTTTTTGAGCCTCTCTGCCAAAAGGGAATCCGTAAGTTATCAGCTGACTTTCCAAACTACATTATCGTGCAACAGACAAGCAAGCATGAATCACAGTGAATTCTCTTTTAGGAACAACCAATCTCAATTTTATTTTTATGCCACAAAATAAATTCCTTGTCCTGGAAAACAACACCACAGCATCACTGTTCTTTCAATGTTAGGCCATCTTGGTTTGACAACTAAACTACTAGTCAGCACTGTGGTTAGTAGTTTAGTAGTTATGGTTAAAACTCAATAAACTTTGGTATTTTTCAGCCTGGACCCTATGTTTCCATTTTTTGGTGTGCGCATGTGTACCGGGGTCAACCATTTTTTAACCCTTTAATGCATGAATTATGCAAACTTCAGCTAGTATTTGTTTTTATTTCTCTTAGGGCATGAAAAAAAAGGATAAATAATATATTTTTTAAGGCATTTTCCACGTCTACTCAGGTGGACAGCATACGCTTTGAGTTTTTTTAACTAAAGAAATATTCTGTTACAGTAACTTGAACATATTTTGACATATTGTAACATTGTTCAACCCATGCATATACAAGAAAATGGCTTGTGAACAGCTGCGACATTATAAAATACGCTTTTCTGTGTACTGACACCAGGTGAACACAATAAACTTATCTAATAAAATTAGCTCCACCCTGTCTTCAATCGTTCCCTTAGAAAGTTGTCCGTTGGTTCAGGATTTCTTGGCAGGCCATAGTCATCCCAGTAAAAATAGTCACTGAAGGCACAGTATTTGGATTGGAATGTTAGCATGCATTAGCATTCATCTCGCCATAACTTAAGCGTGCCCTTGTCAAATATTTCGGGAAATGTGCAGCCTCGAACCATGGTTGGTTGACCGTTGCCTGTCCATAACAAATCAAGTGGGCATAAACTGTGTTACACGTTGTAGCCCATACCTGACTTATAGTTTAAAAAGTATTGTCAGTCATTTGGAGACTAAAACATATAAAAAATGGTCTAGGTTGAAAAATATAATTCAACTTTAAGAAGATTATAGCCAGCATCAACCGATTTAGCCAGCATTTCCACAGTTCATTCATTTGAACCTGGTGTCACGACAATCCTCTGTGCATTGTATTGGCTTATTGATCACTATTGATCACTATTTGCCCTCAGTCATTCTGTCACTCAGATGACATTGTCTGAGCAGGAGCCCTAGTTTCTTTTCTGCTTTGTTTATTTTTCTAGTTAGATAAGATTGTAATAAAGATTTGGTTTATTAAGTCATCACGTGTGCTACAATAACAGCTAAAGTGACAACAACTGCTAAAAAAAAACAAATTTAAAGATTAAAGTGATTTTATTACAAAGCAGGTTATGTACTTGTGTATACTACAGTAAATGCTACATGCATGAGGTAGAGAATGGTTTCTAGTATTACGCCTACGCTCATTCACATAAAAGGAGTAGGGGACATATTAGGGACAACTACCAGTAAAACAATTAAGTTGAAGAACACCATGAACTACATGAAATGACCAGCATACTCACTGTTTACATTTCTCCTTTTAGAGCAAGTCATGTGAAATGAGTTGATTTTCCACTGTTGTTTCATGGCTTGTCAGTTCACTTTGTGCGCTTGTGTGTGTCACTCACTCCTCTTACTGGAATGCATGGATTGGATTGGCTAGAGCAGATTCAGAGAACATGCAGTTGGTCAGTTCCGTAAGGGACTGAAATGCTTGCTGGTTAAAGAGCAACACTACCACAAAATTTAATAATTGTCATGATTCGTTGGTTCCAAGTCCAGGTCTGAATAGTACAGTCTCATGGACCAGACCTGAGCTGTGGTCTACTTGCAAGGGGAATGGAGAGGGGTGCTAGTTGCTAACAATAGGGATGGTGTGTGCTTTCAAAAATACAGACACTTTAAACATTAAACATTATTTAAACGGTATTTTGGTTGTTTGACAGTGAAGGACATAGTCTTCATTAGCACATCCACTTGCTATCACACCAACCAAGCAGCAAATGCTTGACAATTAATCCAATTCCAAAAACGTAGGAGGAACAGGAGAGGTAGCTGAAAGCTACAGAAAAAGCTAATAAGTAATTATTCCCAGGTGAAGAATGAACTTCCACTGCCAAAATTATTTTGCTGATTATAATATTTGTCTATGGAAACAACCCTTCGTTACAACAGTAGTCAGTAGTGCTTCCATTTTGAATGATTGCATCAAACACGTGGGCAAGCATGCAGCACACATCTTACAAAGAGACACATAGTTTTTTCTGTGTGATGTAAGAGAGTATCCAGCGGGGTGAGCAGCAGCTCGCGCCTCAGTCCCAGCGCGCTGAGCTGACAATAAAACAGGGGAAGCTCTCCGTGGAGCCTACAGGTGTGCTGCATTGTCTTTCCTGTGTGACAGCCCTGAAAGGAGAACATGCTACTCACTGTGGCGAGCCTGATTGTAGTGGCGTTATCGACCAGCTCCCTGGTGTAATTCCCAGATACAGACCGGCGGAGACAAATGCAGGTAAAAACACTCTGAATCTTTTATCTCCACCGAGCAGCCGATGGCAGGGTGAGAGTTCTCCTTTCCCTCAAGCCAAAACACTGAATACTGGCAGGGATGCAGCTGTTATATACTTCTTCCTACTAGTCCAAATACATGCTTTAAACTCAGTCAGTTGTGTGGACCCAGATCTGTAGAGAAGAATATCAAGGCAATCCTAAGACCAGCTTCAAAGGAGATCCAAGTCAAGACAGAGACTTTGGGGAAAAAAACAAGATCACAACAGACACAAACACTGCAGATTAAAGAGCTCTGGGTGCACCGAGATGTAGCTCTATCTTCAAATCCACTCTGTAAACCTTTAAACATCAAAACTAATAATGAATAAAAGATTACATGCAGGGAGGTATCAATGCAATCATATTTTCTTATGGTTTAATACTGTGTTCACACCTGCAGCGTAATTACCTCTGAAAATGATAGAATTTTACATTTTACACACTGCACCTGAAAAACAAAATCAGCAATCTGACCAGACCATCAGTTGTCAATCAGCCTGGCACTTAAAATGAGACAAAAATGAGGCATGCAGCTATATTTGGCGTGTTAAATTTATTGGCAACATATTTAAAGAAAATGGTAAAAACAAAACATGTCTGTAAGAAGAGGAGGTAGATGGGTGCTAGAAAGGTTATGTGCTGCAAAAGCAAAAGATGGAAGTGACAAAGCATGTTCAGTTGTTGGCAAAAGAGATCTCAACTGGACTGGCTGCTCCTCCTGTGGCACTGACTAACTAGCTCTACATGCATTTTTTTTTAAATAGCACTTGGATACAAGGCACTCACTGCACAATTATTTATGATTTAAAATTGATTTTGAGAAAATCGGTGGACATGTTGAAAAAAAACGTCTACTGTCAATACTTAATGTATTTAATGTATAATTTCATATGCAGTTTCACATGACAAAGTACCTTTAAAAATGTGAATACAACCTGACCCCGCAGATGAAGATCCATTGGTGTCATGGTTTGTTTTTATTTATTTATTGTCATTTACCTGAATAGAATTCTTTTTTAAAAAATTTTTTACAAAGATTTTTAGTTACAAAGATTGTATTGTGGCAAAACACAGCATCCAATGAACCTGCAAGATCATTATTATAGCACTTTGTAAATGTTCAGCTGTTTGGTACTGTATGATTCACCCTTGTGTTGTGCCTTCTGAAAGCTGAATGGAGGGTATTTTATGATTGTAACTGATTATGTAGACATTTTTCTTATAATGTGAATTCAGCATTACTCAAACAGCTCTGGGACTCAAATGCACAGAGGAGTGACACCGCGTGGGTCTTGCAGAGTAAAAGGGTAATGAGGAGCACTGGATGCAACTTTTACTATGAGCTTGGATACTTCTCTCACCTTTTTACTGTCGCTGTCCTATTCCACTGCACCCCTTCCACTTTCTTGTCTCCCGTCTCTCTTTCTTTCCTTTCCCGCCTTTCATTTTGTCTGTCTCATTACATCTCTCCACTCACACCACCTCCATCTCGCCATTGTGCCTCACACTCCAGCCCTCCGCAAAAAAAGAAAATGGGAAAACGACAAATCCTGCAGCCTCTTATGGCATCCGTGTTTACCAACCCATAATGCCGTTCTCAGATTTGTTCAGCTCCCAAGATCGCTCCTTGTGTGCATGTATCCCTCCACCCCCCCATCCTCCACCTTTTCCTTATCGCCCAACAAAGGCGGCGGATGCTGTATTTTCAGCTGCAAAACCTCCTGCAACATTACCCCTGCCGCCACCACCCCCCTGATTGTTATAGTGGTAAGTACGATGATGGGAGTCTGCCCAAAGCTACATACATAGAGAGAGAGAGAAAGAGAGAGAGAGAGGGAGAGAGAGAGAGAGAAGCCTGTCAATGCTGCATCCCCACAACCACTAACTCAAGATTAGGCACTGCTCTGAGCTGGGAGGGATTTCAACAAGACACCTTCTTTTACCTTGATGGGTGATGGTGGGGGTTTAGGTGAGGGTGACGGCGGAGAAGAAAATAACACAAAAAGAAATATAATCTGCATCTATTCATCATTAAAGAACGGCTTGGAAAGTTGCAGATGTCACTGCTGGGTTCTTCATTGATACCTTGCCAATGCAGGATGGATAATTGAAGTCTGGGGTTTTTCAAAAGGGATGTGTATAGGCGAAGTTATAATACCCAGGTGAAATGAAAGGATGTGTGTTATGTCTGCCAAAACACTCTAGCCAGTGCTTTAGGTCTCTTTAGGAGCTGAGCACAGAGAGCAGACAATGCTATTTTGCAGTTCTTTGTAGACTTCACTCATCCAGACACACCTGCAATCCAGATACAAGAGAAAAGAAAAAACACATTGGCAAGGATGGATCACATCTGCAGAACAGGGTCAACTCAGTCTGCAGAAGAACACGTATACAATGCTTTGCCCAATACGCACCAAAACACTTTTGCAAATACTGCTCGCAAATTCTTTGATGAGTTTCTTCTATTGTTTGTGGCAAAGTTCCCAGAAAAAATGCTGTATTAAGCTGTTGCGAGTGGAAACCGAACACTTATCACTGCTGCAACTTCACATTACAATCATTTAACTTGAAAGATGCTAGTATAAAGTGGTCTCAGGATGTCCAACGTGTATCAGTGAGCTTAGCGCTAACCGCTACATTATCAAAACTGCATTTTAGGGATTTACTGACAGCTGATCGGTGTGAAAGACTGCAGGTAGCAATGGCACAAGAAGGAGAAGCCACAGTAGGTTGTTAGATGACGAGTACGCTGTACGTCACTGCAAATATATGTGAAACATTAAACAGTAACAGCTAACGTGACAAGCGCTTGCGGCACGACTAAGCTACTGCTAACCAGTAAGCTACTGGCAGATCTGAAAAGCGTGTAAACTTGCTATACAGTTAGCTAGAAAGTAGGAAAGGGCTATGCACACTTGAGCAGAACTAGCGTATTTTTTATGTTTAACAGGTAAGTAGTCACTGTGATGAAAGATATTACAAAATAAACTGATTTGAGAGCAGCAAAACTATTATTGCAGCTGTTAAAGTCTCCTTTATTTCCAGTTTGCATTGCATTGTGGGAAAATAGAATCCAACAGCAGTGTGTTCAATGGTGATGAGTGGTGTGGACCTGATTCTTTATTGCCACTGCTAACAAATTATATCTGTTACTAGCTTGTAACCAAGCTATGAGCAAACACGTGTTTATATTTTGTTCCTGTACCCCTGCAGGTTCCGCTGTCAATCAACCATACAACCCACCCACTCAGAGGCTTGGTGCCAACAGAAGCATCTCTGATGCCTCTTTAGAAACCTTTTATCTTCTTTTCAATAACAAAAAAAACACTTATGATAGATTTAAAAATTTAAAATTTTTGAAAAGGATGAAAAGGATTGCTTTTGGTCTTTAAAATGTGGCCATTTTTTACCATATAAAAAAGTATCTGCTGAAATCAAAACTAAAACAGGCAGTATACTTTTAATAGAGTATGGTGAGATGCCATAGATGCTTGAATGACTTCTGTTTATTTTCTACCTTCTCCCTTGTTTACATCTTCTCATTTCCTGGCAATTTTCCCTGTGTGAGATTACTCTCCACACTCAGCACGGCTGGTGGTTTCTGAGACCAAAACAAGATGTGCCGTCGACTGAATTTCAATTAATACACCTCTGGGATTTTCTTGACTTGATAGGAAGGTCTGTAAAACAAATTAGTTTGGCAGCCTGCTCTAAAAATAGGAGAGATGCTGAGAATGTGAGTGGGAGAACTGGGAGCAAAGAGGTCCTGAATAGTTATTTGTTTGAGCTGGAATGATTTTGTTTCATCTGGTCTGTTGTAACACACGTAACTATCATGGATGTAATGAGACTGTAGATAGACACACTGAAAATTACACACATACTAAAGAAAACACAGGCCCAGTGTATGTTCGGCAACACAAGGGAAGCTGGGCAGCAGCCTGCATATACACACTGTTTGTTTTGGACTCAGTGCCGTCTCATTTACACGTGTTAATTGCAGCTAATTGGTTCTAATTAGATGAACAGGAAACCCTCTGGGACCACTCATACCTTTAATTTGAAGTAAATATCATTAATTAACATATGCTAATTCCAAGCCAATTAACATTGATTAAGCGATGCCAGCAACAAGGGGGGAAAAGCTACCAACTATCAAAAATTACTAATGACTCAGCAAGAGGGGAGAGAGGCAACGTCATGTTGGATGTCAGTGAGTGTGGGCATGAGTCCAGGAACGACTGGCAACCTTGGCCCCTGGTCCCGCCACCCTGCATGAGGTCACACTGGGACCACTACCATGGCTACCATTCCCCCCATGCTTACTGTACCCAAAGTGTCTGCCATGTATCATGCGCACTATGCCCACCATCTGCCAGTCCCACTGTTCCCATCACGCCTGCCGTACCCTCCGCGGTTTCCATACACACCCTGCCCAGTATCCTCATAACCAGCTACACCCCCCACAATCACCCTACTCACTGTCCCTGTACCTGATGTACCCACCAAACGCCAAACACCAAAAACCAGTCCACTTGCAATACCCATCAGTTTACTTAGCGGACTTATCATGCCAGACCCAACCTGTCCTGCTCAGTGCACCAAAGCTGCCACGCTCACCATGCTCACCGTACCTATTGTGAATGCTCTGTGGTACACCTGCACAGGAAACATCCCCGCTGGCTCTGCAGACAGAGGGCATGTGTCTGCCAGGCGATTGAACAGGAGAGATTAGAGGGCTTACTGCTGAGAGAGGGAGCGGAGAGACAGAGGAGAAGGGGGGGGACTGAGAGAGAGAGAGAGAGAGAGATGGAGTGAGACAGAAAGAGGGAGACGGTGATGGCGAGGACGAGAGAGATGAGAATTAGAGAATGGAGCAAAATACAAGCAAGCGACATACACTAACAATATGTGCAGACAGTGTGAAAGGTCAGAGTAAAAGTATGACTATATAACTGACTGCTGTGACTATTGAGATGTTAAAAACTTTATATAGGTACTAGAGGTGGCATGCTTCATCAGTTAATCAGTTGGGTGATTATGGAAAATTATTTAGCAAACATTTTAATAATTGAATAATTGTTTAAGTCATTTTCAAACAGAAAAAGCACGAAAGAATAACAGTTTGTAGCTTTTTCAAACGTGCTATTTCTAGGCTCCTATGGTTGTAAATTCAATATTTCTATATTTTTGGCTGTCGGTCTGACACTTTAAGGGGTTTTTTTTTGTTTGAATATGTCAAATAATAATTACAAAAATGAAATGAGAAAATACACTGATCATCAAATGGATAGAAAATGAAAACAATCATTAGTTGCAGCTGTAACAGAACCTTTTTTTGGCCAAATCAGTTTAACTGTGTGTTTGTGTGTGTGTGGATCATAGAGACCAAGAAAGCAGTTTGATAGATGTTTACTATTTCACCCACCATCGCTATTATAACTAAATTAGGACTTTTAGCAGTTTTGGTGCTGAGAAAACAGTTTACCCCTATTCTCTTTGACTTTTTTGTCTTTTTTGATTCCACGTTTATGTACAAATATGTCATAATCTTCGCAAATTGCAACCGCGCCCTCTCAAAAAGAAAACGGCAACAGTTAACAGGCTAAATGACCAATCCTAACTCGACAAAACAGATTTTTCTTTTTATTTCGCTTCAAATCTACAACACAGCCCAAAAGATTAAAACATGTGTTTTGAAAAACTGCCTTAACATGCAACTTCAAACATGGTGGTAGTTAACAAAAAATGGTTTGTGCTGTTGTGTAAAAATGCTCAGTAAAACCTTAATCCTCTAAATGAATTTGGCTATCCTGGTGGTTTTTTACATCAACAAATATTATTTTTTTTCTTTCCAATTCACTTTGCGAGCGAATTACTTATTACTGTGGAATGATGGAGGCAATTTTAATCATAAGAACCAACTGTTATAGGCCAGAGAGTGTTGCTCACATGCAGGCTTTGCATGTGTTATCCATCAAATTGTACTGGATGAAAAGTTTGACATCAAATAAAAGGTTGCACTTCGGCTCGATGTATGCAGTAACTACAGGGGTAACAAAGAGCCGCATGAGGTAGGGCATCATCAGGCTCTGAGCATATGGACAGGCAGACTGCTAGATGGACAGCATAAGAGAAAGGCTTTTATAGATGCTTCTGGACGGAGGCGATTTTGAATTGATCCTGTGCTTATATTGACTAACAATATGCAATGTTTTACATGGCACAAGACAACATGACTAAAATCCTGTAGGAGCGCTCATGTTCAAACAAACCCGTTAGTAAAATAATTAGTCAAATAAGTATTTGTGCTGGTAAATCTGAGCAAAAGTTCTCATTTGCATCAATTCAGGTTTAGTGCCTCTCAGTGGTACCCCTCTGTATTACTAATAAGTTCTACTATAAATCTGCAGTCAGCTAAAAATGTCATAGTCATCATTTTTAGATGAAGATGCTACTGATAGGTGGGTGAGTCCGATCAGAATCACCAGTCAGGCAAACGGGTCTATCACTCAAACCCTTGTATGTGGGTATGGGTCTATATCTATGTGTTCATGCAAGAATAATTTGTAGGTCGAGTAAGCAGGGGCCTGTGTGTGTGTGTGTGTGTGTGTGTAAGGGTTATGGGCTTGTGTGTGTTGCTCCCCGTAGGTGTGGGCAGCACCACAATGTTGGTTGCCAGGCTGCCCACCGAACCATCTGACACACATTCACACCTCAGCCACCATGCCCACGAGCACATGCAGACAACACTGGCAGCCTGTTTACTGTGTGTGTGTTTGTGTGTGTGTATGCCTGTGTGTGTGTGTGTGTGCGTGAGTGTGTGTGCGTGTCTCGGAGACCGATATAGCTGTTTGATAGATATCAACAAATTTTACCCACCATCTCTATGATAATTTAAAATAGGCTTTTGGTAGTTTGGTGCAAAGAGAACTGTTTACTCCTGTTCTCTTGCTTGTACGGCCTTTTTTATTCCACACGTATGTACAAATATGCTATCTATTATAGGTCTCATCATGCCTCCCCCCCAACTACATGAGTGTAGTTTTTAACCCTTTACTGCATTTATCACATTTGTGTTTGTTCTTGTCTTTTAAATGCATTTCAAATGCTTCCCTGTCTTATTCCTATGCTACTGTAAAGCACTTTGAATTTCTTATAGTGCTATATATGTGCTATATGTACTATATATATATAGAATTTTAAGTGCTATATAACTAAACTTACCTGTCTTATCAAACCCTCTGACTATACCATGACCTAGCCCTTGTCGTAACTTCAGACTGTCAAAAGAAAAGCCTACTGCGTAGTTCTTAGGTGTCTGAGGGAGGAAATTTGGCACAAACGACGGCTCTTTTGTTCTCCATACTAGCGCACAGCACGATGTTTTGGGCTGTCCCAACTCAGTCCTCGCTCTTCACGTGTCCTACTACTGGATTTGCTGACGCCGACTTCTTCCTCTTCTTCAAAATGAGTTTTAAGCTGGAGAGTCACCACAGTGATAGAATGGAGGAGGTCTAGAGGACATCGACACACACTGCAGATGGTGCTATACAAGGTTACATCAAGGTCCAGTGAGCAATCCAAGCATGACAGGAGTGCAAGGAGCAGTGCATCTCTTCTCAAGGTGACAACTTTAAAGGGGATTACAACCAAATTTAAATTAGGTATGGTGTTTGTTTGTTGTAGAAGCCATTTTGATAACACCTTGTATACTGTTCCATCACAGCCATACTTTAGTTGCACAGTGCTAGCGGCTCTGTGCCAAGAAACAAAAGTTATCATCAAAGAAGTGGAATAAATTGAATAATATTTAATTTACTTTCACGATTTTTATTTTATTTCATAAAAGAACTGCCACTAACCGCTGCATTGTTTTCTTTTTGCAATCGGCATTAGCATGATTTATTGTCTCAGGTCAGGTTTTCAATGGGATGCATCCATGACAAAGCTAACACAGCAAGGCTTTTAGCCTGTCTTGTTGAGCTCATTCAGAACAGTCACTGAGAAAAAGCATCATATGACCTAGTCTTAAATGACATTGAGTTTACTACAAACACAGTTATGGTGTTTCAAATTTTAAGAGACATGTTAGCTTTCATAGTATCGATCACATATGTTCCTAAGAGCTGGTCCAACTGGCCATGTCAAATTTGAGATGACATCTTTATTTAATGTTTTACATACGATTCACCAGTGCACTGCTAATGTCTGCCTAATGCCAACACCAGGCTAAATAAACCTAAAGCTTTGTGCAACTAAACACCTTGTCATGAGCAAGCAGGAAATACGGGACTGCTTTCACCGGCCCTCACTCGAAGGAATTAGCAAATGGGTTTGCTGTATGTGTGCTATACACTATACACTGTGTCTGAAACCAACATTATACTGTGTGGAGCTGTGTGGAGGTTAGAAAGTAAGTCACTTCTTATCCCTGATTTCTTCTTTGCACTATTTCTGTCAGTTTCTCTTTTCCTTTTTACCGCAGAGTGCAACACCATGCCTGGCATCCAGGTGTGGCCATTCAGAACAGGTAGAAACACTTTTGTTTTGGGGACATGACCTATGAATTGTTTCTTTTTGTGCACCCCCACGCTACTACATCCAGCCGTTGTTGATTCGCACACACAGGGTGCATTCATAGGCATATGTTGGAGTAACTACTCAGTTGCAACTTACGTGGACATGGCTGGTTACAGGCCTTGTGGCCTATATAGTTTTGTATATTTTGTATCTGTTTGCGTCTGTGACAATCTGAATGTGATGATGGGCTGCATCAAGTCATCAGAACTATCAGAGAACCACAGCCAGTTGCTTAATAATAAACCCTTCAAAGGCTGTCTGATGTCACACACACGTGCATGCACACACACACACACACACACACACACAGACAGAAGCCACATGGATGAGAGACTAAGACAAAGACCACCAGAGAGAGAGAGCGAGGGACAGTGTGAAGCAGACAGGGAGAGAGAGGACACTGTTGTCTGGCTTCATGAATATTTAGCAGGACTTGTTGAAGTAAAGATAGAGGTTTGCTCTGTGTGTGTGTGTGTGTGTGTGTGTGCGTGTGTATTTGCACATGTTCAAACACAGTTCCCAGGAGTGTGTTTCTTGTGTGTCTGCCTCGTCTGTGCGTTTGTATTCATGCTAAAACACAGTTCTCAAGATTGTATTTGTGCATGTGTGTATCTCCTTTTTTTAGTATGGATTCATGTGTGTGTAGTGGTCATAGGGGCAGCTATTTCCATGGCAACAGTGGTGCTTCAGGTACTGTGGACACCTACCTGTGAGAACCCCCCAGTCCCCAAACCACTACATTGTGTGTGTGTGGATCTTTGTATTTATGCAAAGATGATTAGCAGGTCAAACAAGCAGGTCTCACCACTGAACTAGTTCACCTGCTTGTGTGTGTCTGTATGGGGATGTGGGAAGAGGAAGGGGTCATTTGGGAGGAGGGGTGGCTGGGGGCGCTCCCCAGCATTTTGTCGTGGCACACTTGAGAAAACAAAGACAACTCACTTTTCTGGTCCTCTGCCAAATTTGGTATTCAGGAACAAGTCAGGGCTCTGGCTGCAAGGACCCGATAACACCTCCTCTCTCCCTCCCTCTCCCTCTCTCTCTTGGGTGTTGTGGTGGTGGTGGTGGGGGGGGTGCGTTCACTCCAGACAGACCCTGCCATTCGAATGCAAAGCCTCAGCTGCTGCAAATCCACCCCTCCTGCCCCCCTCCACCACTACCACCACCCCTCTATTATTTCGTCGGATTTCACAGCTATTTTTGGATGGACGGCCTAAGCCGTCCAAGGATCTCCGCTGGAGATATGTCATCAAAACCCAGCCATCTCCCCATGCAGCCATTAACATAAAAATTAAAAAATCATATGCAGAGAAAATGGGCAGTGAGTGAGTGAGTGAATGAATGAATGAATGAATGATTGAATAAATAAAAAGTATAGAAGTCTCATTCCATCCAGCCATCTTCTGATTGCCTTTTGTCTTCTCTTTGCAAAAAGAAAGTGACAGGATGAGGCTCTTCATAACTCGGTGGATTATTTGTTTAGAGTTGAACTAAACACATGCTTACAAATGTCTTACAGCAAGACACAGAAGCGTCAAGCAGTTTGTGCAGGATGGGAGGGAGCATGGATGGTGCTCGCCCAAGTGACCTCAAGGTGTCGTAGCAGCTTATTTGCACTGTCCTTCTTTCGCATGTTAGGTCTGAAAATGTGATCCATTCCAAAGCTCAGAGGAAATGCTGACCACATGCAGTGCAGCAGGAAGCGGCTGGGTGAAGAGTGGATCTGATGCAATGCTTTCAAATACAAAGCAAATGGATGTGAAGACCCAACACTCAAGAGTTCAATTTAGTTTTTTTTTTAAATTTGCTTTGAACGTCTCAGAAATAGGAACCTCCATGTGAAAGTGACCATTCAGATGGCACGAAAGCTGTCCACTGAAATGGCCTTGAGCACCGAGGGAAAACTTAACTTAAAGGTGACATATTATGTCATACAATACTATTTCTTGGATAGTTTGGAATTTTTTGATCTGGGTTATACTCTTATTTTGAAATCTATTATCAATGTCCTTGCTGAAGCTATAGGGGACCTTGAGGGTCTTAAAAAATAAAAATAAAAAAATAAAATACAATCTGATATTTGAGTTGCCTTTTGTCGCAGCATTGTGTACAGTAAAAGACGCTCTCAGGACACTAGCAGAGAAACCTTCACTAGTAGCATCATGTCGGGTTCATTCAGCATCAGTTGCAGGTGGTTTAAGTAGTTCTGCTGGCTGAGCTCAGTCTGGTGAAGTAAATAAAAGAAAGACAAGGCAAAAAAATAATGCAGTGGACAGAAAAAAAAACAGGATTTATTGGCATACATCCATTTATTTAAATATAATATATAATCAATAATGCACTTGGGTTGGACAAATGAAAAAGTGTCCTATAACTGGTACACAATAACCCTGCATATAACTGAAAAGATAGAATTGTGAGAAAGTTTCACTTAAATTCATCATCATATAACATTATGTCATTACCTTAATTTGGAGATACATTGGACCTAATGGTGAGTTTTGAGGCCAAGGTAGAGTAACAAAGCTACAAAATCAAAGATCTGATAATCTAAATCCCTGACACACACAGGGCGACATCAAAGTTCATTCACCAGTCCTAGCAAAATAAGTCATTTTTGAATAGCTGGCAAGCTAACCGAACCCCATACTGAACTTATTAGTGCTACCCAATCACATGGCAAGCTCACTAGAGCTAGGTAGCTGTTAAAGGGACAGTACATTCTAAATGATTATTTAGGAAACATCGCCTATGTATTTGCAGCACTTACTTACTCCTGTTTCATAACTGTCTACAAACAATGCTTTCTGTGGAGCAGATGAAAGTCAAGATGATGTCCAGAGAAAGTGCAGCTTCTGTATCATTTCATATTTTTAAGTAAAACAGGATGAGCAGTCGAGAATGCCCAATCTAAATGCTGAGGAGGGATTGACGGATGGATGCAGTGATACTATTGGTTGAATTTGGTTGGATTAGGAAGATGTAAGCACACATCAGAGTTTATCTTACAGCAAGGAAAAATGTCAGATTTCGATATTACACAACAAATAAATATATTTTTCTTGTCAAACTCCCTGTGTTTTGAACTCCAGCCCCCTAATTTCAAAGTTCAGCAAGCTGAACTGTAATATATGCACTGATGTGGGTGTCATCCTTGTGAGTGACTAAAAATTGGGCTGAAAATTTTGAAAAGAATAAATTAGCACACAATAATATACTGGCCAGGGCATTAGGCAGAAAAAAAGCAAGACTATGGCAGACAGGTATTCAAAATTGGGAATGTGTCAAAAGAACAAGCAAGCGAATCAGAAACAATGGTGAGTAGCTGGAGTATCAAAGCGTAACCAGATTACCTGAAAGAGCACTGTGACTTTAGCGGGCTAGTCCATATACACTTAACTCACGAGGTAATGAGGAGCAGGTGTACTTGCAGGTGGATAGTCAGGTGACTGGCTAAAAAGGGGAAGCGCGCTGAGGGCAACTGGTGGAGAAATGGGGAATGACAAAATCCGACAGGCAGATGGCGAAAGTTACATAAAAACTGATGACTGAATGCGAGGATCTTAGCTGCTGGCAACTTGGTGGATTTCAAGTCCCACCAGTTTTCCCACCAAACCTATATGCAATCCTTTGGGATTTAAAATCTATTGCTGGAACCACAAATAATGGAATCTATTAGAAGAACAAGGGCAAAACACAAACACAGTAAAAACGAGTACACATGTACATTCATTTTGAACATACTATGGTATGATGGGGGATATTTTAATCATATTGTAATATCAGCTATGAATTAATATATCGGTATAAACCCCAGTCCCTTCTCTCAAGTAGTGAAGGAGAGAGTATAGACCTGCTGATGTATTAGGAATCATGCTGCTTGCTGTGTCTGAGGCTGTGTCATCTCTGCTTCTATTTGCAAGGTGTTTATTCTGTCAACGACTTGAGTGTTTGCCCAGCTGGCACAGACTCCAGCTCTGGCAGCGTCAATGCACCACCTCCCCTAGGGGGCGGAGGGATCTAGGGCCTCATGGAGGGGGGGAAGGGTTGGTTGGGAGGAGTTACGCGAGCTAAATCGAGGGAGCAAGATGCCAGCCCCCCCTCCACACCCCCTGCCTCATCACCTCCTCTGCACCATCTCCACCCTTATCCCCACAGTCTTTACCAGAAGCATGTGCAACGTCTGCAGGAGGGATGGCAATGGCAAGCCGACCTGCATGAGTGTTCATCGATGCCAGTCCAAAAGCTGCCACCACCGCCATCAAGGCCCCAAGCCTCCCTCAGCCAAAGTGGGGCGGCTTAGCCCCCACATAATCCCTATTGACTGCCTCTTCCTTTGTCTGCCAATTCCCAGCATTGGATTTGTCTCACTCGATGATGCGCTCCACTCCACTTCTCCCACATTAATCCATACTGTTATTACTTTTCAATACCAACGCTAATTATTGCCCCCCCACACACACACACCGTTCATACCACCCCACCCTGACATTGCCACACATACTGTTTTGGATGTAAAAACAACGGCAAAATAAGGACAAATGCGTTAAGAGCCATTGACAAGAGGCCAAGGATGACAGCAATGGAGCTAATTCCATCCTTTAGCTGCTGACAAATCAACTGGCGGCTGCAAAGCGAGTGTGAAATGCAACGTGGGATGCAGTGCTGGGCGAGGCAGCATGGTGACATGAGGAGGCCATCCTCGCTATACTGCCATCGGAGACATGCCAGCTTTGAGGGACAAGCCCGCATGTGTTTGTCTGTCATACATGCAGGCTCACATTCTGTATTCCACAGTCGCTTCCTTCTCCAGTCTTCCTTATTTTAATGACTATGGTAATTTTTTTCATGGCACTTACACAAATTCTGTCAATCCAACATCACCCCTATAACTCGGGCATTTTTTTTCTATGGTTTGCCGTAGATGGAGTTTGAATTCCATTGTGTGGCGGCCCCCTTCTTTGTCTGTCACGTCTGTCTAGCTCACGCTGGTTGCTCAACCTCCGTATTTCTGATTTTCATTCTTTTTTGATGTAATCTGTATCATTTAAGTAAATCTTTTTTTTCACATTATTTTACTGCAGTCTATGTCGAAGTAATGACCTGATACCGGAATCACGGAAAATGTGCAATTAGCTAGAAATGGTAAAATACACACACGCACACTTTTGTGCAACATTCGCTCCGTAGGCATTGACAATATCAGATGTCACTATGTTGCTCTTTCCATAATATACTGAAATCATTAAATTGATCCAAGTAAAATCTATGAAACAATACTTTTTCTCATGCTTTCTTTCATTCCAGTGAATGAAATTGTGCTGCAGTGAAACCAAGTCCTTTTGCAACCGCGTATATACAAATCACAGTCCCCGCAGGGCACCATGGAGGACCCTGGTCCCAACTTAAAGAATCAGACTTAGTTGTCATGAGGTATGTGAATAGCGTTGTCACACAACATTTGTTTGTAGGTTTGTGCTTGTGTGAATGTTCAGTATGTGTGAATGCACCTGAACAGTTAAATCTTGCGATTACACTGCAAACATCCTAGGGGCTCCATCGGGCTCTGACCAGGTTTACCTGTCTCCCAGAGCTCCGGTGGTACCAGGCCTCCAGGACAGGTTGTCCATCTGTCACTGATCCCAGATGAGTCCTGTTAAGCAGCTTTTCATTGGACCCAGCCAGTAGCAGTTGCTCAGGCTACAAAGAAACTGCTGCCAATGGCCAAGCTCTCTGCTGTGAGTATGGGTGTGTGCGTGTGGTTTAGAATTTAGTTCCGGTCAGTAGAAGCCTGGATTCCGCTGTCTCCAGGAACTCTATATACCCTCACATCACTGCAGGCTCAGCTTTGGTTCAAGTGATGTTTGGAATGGTGCACACAGTGGTATGTGAGACTTTTACTTACTGATATCCCTTTTGATGTAGGTAAATCTAGACTGGTCTCTACTTTAATTTCTCCAGTATTATTTATGGCATTTAAACTCGACAGCCAAGACTTCATCTTCTGTTTGTGACAACACTGCTATCTGAAAATTCTTTGTTTTCTAACAATATGTGTGAGGTATCCAGGCCTTCTTGTCTGACTGCTTTATAACATTGGAAATGACATCAATCAGATGCTACGGTTTCAGAGGAATAAAACTATTACTAAGACCAGATAATTATCTAAAGACATTCATTTTTAATGCAGTGTGTTTTCCTTTTCAACATGAACTCATTCATTTTCCTTTCTCCCTCAGGATCGAAAGTCAAGGCTTAGCCATGCATCCACTGGGCGGAGGGCGTGGTAACAGTCGCCAGGTCACCAGCACACTGAGCATGGTAAGCAAACATAAAATTATATATTTAGGCAAAGTAATCTTTCCAACTGAACTGATACTGACACCTTTTTTTAAGGTTGATGTAAACCCAACAAGATTGTAATGACAGGCTTGAGGTCAAAGTTAACCTTTTCCTTAATTTGGTGTAGACTTTCCAAATGATTTGGAGTGATTAGCATGCAGAAGTAAAAAAGTGGAACGACAAATTTTAAAACCGCAGTGAATTGCAGCACATGCATAACAAAATATCTGCATGCCTGAATTACTTGCTTGAGTGCTGATGTTTTTGCTTTGGTTCATTTTTTTTTTTGACGAGCGAACACACACAGTGCACGTAGTAGACGCGGGAAGAGACACTTGACCAGTCAGTGCCAAAACAACACACATATCCACTCACCGGGAACAAAACAAAGCAATTCTATGAGGATAGCTGAAGCTCCACTCCACTGGCTGAGCATGTTTACTGGCAGTTATAAAGTCTGAATTCACACAGACACGCATATATATACTATGGATTTCCAGGTTTAAGGACTAGAGGTGAGAGCAGACAGACTTACACACACGCACACACTCACACAGCCTTGGTGTGTCCATTTGGCCAGTCACACAGGCTGTGTCCAGTCTGGGCTCCATCAGATAGCAGGGTACCTTTAATGGCCAGGCAGCACAGAAAGAGACAGCAAACAACCTGCCTTTGTCTTATCACCAGCTGCTAGCTGTCCAGGAGACTGCTCTCCTCCTCCAGCACGCATACACACACTAAATCGCGTACGTACACGCACGTCACATCACTCCACCTGACAATTCCAATTTAGCTGGCTGTGGCAAAGTTTAGGGTTGACCCATTGCATCCCCAGAACAAACACAGCTTGCCATCTGTCCGTGTGCTCTTTAATGCGTGAAACACGTTTAAGCAAGTTTAGACTGCATGGTCAGTCAGACTGTACGTACCATTTGGGTAATAATATTTTGCTACTTTTATTATATCTGATACATTTTAGAGGTCGATTTCTGTTTGTATTGGTGGAGGGCAGCGCTGATGTTGACCCTTGATGTTATACATGGTGTGTGTACAGTTTGATGGCTATGCTATGGTGTGGTTTACATTCCAGTCTTTGTGAAAGAGGCGAGAGAGAAGGCTGACTAAGCTTATCACTGCAAAAAAAATGTCTCTGGGATATAAATTCCACAGTATACAGAGTTTTGGGTATGACACGCTGTAGCAGACTGATATATTGTACATCAACCAGCTAAGACTGGTGAATGAATGAATGGGAGAGCAATGGTAGCAATGGAGAAGGACACAATTCTACAATTCTAGGATGTCATTTGGCAGACGCCTTTATCCAAAGCGACATACATATATAGAATAGGTACAAACACAAGCAAAGATCTAGTGCTAAGAAATGTTTTAACTCCAGTAGGACCAAGAGAGAATTATTTTTGATTTGTTTATTTATTTTTTCAATTTTTTTTTAGTTTATTAAGTGCTTGCTGCAACAGTATGTAGTAACTCGTTCCACCGCTAGGGGACGACTGAGGAGAAGAGTCTAGTTTGTGATTTTGGGCCCCGATTGTGATGATGGGACTAGACGTGACTCATTGGCTGAGCGCAAAGGGCGGGATGGAGTGTAGACCTGGATGACGGGGTTCAGGTAACAGGGAGCAGTTTTGGTTATGGTTCTGTACGCTAGGGACCGGAACAGGGGAGTGACATGGGCTTTTTTTGGATCGGTTGAAGACCAGACAAGCTGCTGCATTCTGGATCATCTGCAGGGGTTTGAGTGTAGATAAGGGGAGACCGGCAAGTAGTGAGTTGCAGTAGTCGATGCGGGAGATAATGAGGGCTTGTACCAGGAGGTGTGCTGTAACTGTAGGGGTTGTGACACCGCAGCTAAGGGCATGGTAGAGCCAATGGGATCGCAGGCTTGTCTTCAGTGGTTGTGTACTTACTATCACTGCCAGAATGGGAAGACAAAAGTCCTGCACTATGGCTCTAACATCAAAACTTACACAGACATTATGTAACAAGGACATAATTCTAACTATTTTATCAATATATGTGCATTGCATTATTTTATTCGATTCTATACTTTATTAGGTATAGCATGTACATTTAAGAAGCAACGATTACTGTTGGTTTTTGGGGTTTTTTTGCTGTTTTTTATACAGTTTTTGGAATTTTGTTTAATCATTTATGATAAATACAGTGACATCACTTCAGTGAAGTGTGCTGGGGCAAGGACCGAGCTGTCAGATCAAATTGTACGGGTTGCAGTTAAGTCAAATTATCTAAACTGGTTAAGGTGCATTTTAGCTGTCCTAGACATATTGCTCAGCTAGAGGAGGATTTTTTTAGACCTTGTTCCATAAGTAGATTAAGATTTACTTTAAAGAATTGCTTTTTTTTCACTGTACTTACATTATTATACACACACAGTGGCTTGACATACACACATGCACACAAAGGACCTATAGACATGCAGTTTTTGGGAAAAAGTAACGGTGAGGCCACAAAAAGCTGTCACAGTAACTGCAATAAGTAAATAGTGTGGATGCAACCACCACAGTCGCATGTAAAGTCACATCACATCAATAATAAGAACACCAAAACTACAAGAAAATGCTTGCTTAGCGTACAGAGAACTAGTTCCCTAAAATACATTTGTGTCGAATCGTGGAATCATAAACCATATTCGACCAGTATTACACCATGTCTCTCCAATCTTGTATGAGGTCTGACGGGAAAAATGTTAAAAACATGGAAGACGTGTGACAGGCCCTCTCAAGAGCCAGTGACACAACATGACAGGCTCCATAGAAGCAGATCATTCTATTGTATTCCCTTTCTGCCAATAGATTCTTTTAAATTCTACATCATGGACTTTTAAATACCGTTAAGAGTATTGGTGCCAGGTATTGTTAGTGGGGAAAAATCGACTTTTTTACTTAAAAAAAAAAAAAAAAAAAGATCGCACAGCTTTAGTGCTGTCTCACAAAAACAGCCGTCTCACAAATGGGATACCATAGCGTACAACTCTCATTTACTTACAGTTTACACTGGCAAACCGCAAGAGGAAAGTACTGATCCAAGCAGTCCTGTTATTAGAAATGTTATACCCACAAAGGGAGATGGGGAGAAGTAGAGACGGAGAGAAAGAGCGTGTAGGGATGAGAGACAAACAGTAATTGTTGGGAAGCTGTCTCTATTTGTTTCACACATCAACAAGAACGGCCCTCTGACATGTGAAAGCATCCTTGGCCTTTTACTGCCAATTCCTCTGATCACAGCCTCTGACTTAAAAAAAAAAAAAAATTAAAAAATCAGGTTTTCTGATGTACACCTATTGTGTTTGTGTGTGTGTGTGTGTGCATGAGTGTGCGTTTTGGTTATGATGGCTACGAACAACCGTTCCCCACTAGTAATGGTAGTGTGTGTACGTAGGTGTGGTGGTGCTGTGTGTACTGTGGTGAAGTGGTGGTGAGACTACATGAGTTTATGGGTGAATATTGTAGCGGTGAGTTGTGTGAATGTGGTTTTGTGTGTGTGTGTGTGTTGGAGGGAGTCAAGGTGCAGTGGAGCAGATAGCTCAGCTCTATGCATACTAAAACCGCCATCGCCACCGGCAACAAAGATAGAGCTGGGGGGTGGAGGGAGAGGGGAGGGTCTATGGGTGGTGGTGCTAGGGAGTGGGATGTGGGAGGGAGGAGAGGAGAGGAGGGAGTGACATAGCACCCCAGGGAGCCCCTTCCTTATCGCACCTCTCGGCTCAGTTTATCTGATTAGACATGACCAGGAAAACAGAGGTAGAGAGAGACAGAGAGGTACAGGAGAGAGAGAGAGAAAGAGACGCTGAGAAATGTAGAGTATTGAGGATTGTGGTGATGGTCAAACTGGGTCAAATTTCTCCTCAATTCAACCACAGTCACCGGGATCACATCAGATATTTGGGGTCATGGCTAACAAACTGATGCAGACTTCACTCGTATTAATAGACTGTTTTCTTAATCAACATTTACTGGTTTATTAGATGCTCTGGTCCTGTAGATATAAAATGGCATGAAAGGCATTTAAAAGAGAATTAAAGAAATAGAATAAACGATTATTTAAACAAGCCATTTTTTAGTTAATTGTGATATTCAGTAATTATGTCATCACGTATGTTCCTGGTACACACAGGCCTGCAGAACCTGTGCATCCAGTATATTCTGTACTCCTTTTATTTCTCCCTGCAGAAGAGTGAGCTGATACAGTGGGCTTTGCACTCTGTTCTGGGGGAACCCCCCAGTGCAAAGTTTGGTAATAAAAGTGTTCATTAAAAAGTGTCAATAAAAAAACTCTTTTAAGTCAAAATATGGGTCCCCTGGACACTGAATTAGTCGAGAAAAAGTCAAGACACTTTTTGGGACTGAAAGTGCAATTTGCTTCACTATCAACTCATAATTAGACAGCACTTTTACATCAAACCTTTGACAATCTCGGGATATGACAGACGTGGAAAAAGCACTAAGACCATTCCCTTCGGTAAAAGTTAATAATACACATTGTAAAATTGCACAATTACATGTAAAAGTACAAAAATATGAGCAAAATCTATACTAATGGCATAAACAATGCATGAAGACCTTTTACAATAAGCAGCAAAGTTTTAAATTTTAGTCATTAATAAGTGTTGTGTTCTAACAAGCTGCGTGTGCAAGTGGGTTAATTATTTGATTTTAGTCCGGCTGCCATTGTGACAACCCAAAAGTTGTCTTTGTTAACCCAACCCCCAGAGGTGAGCAATCAATTCTTAATTGACTACAACTTATTTACTAGGGGTGTGAATCTCTTCCTTATAAGATGATACGATACGTATCTAGATACATGGGCTACGATACAATTCAGGGACGACACGATCCAATACAATTCTTTATTTCATGTTGAGGTTCGTTTTCTTTTATTAACTAAAATAAGCCAATTCTATAAAAATAGCATCCCTTACCTTCAAATAGATATCTCATAATAGACCAGGGAATCCTGAGTATATTTGTTGATTAGTATCATTTTATGACAAAGGGAAAAAATGGAAGATGAAATGTAGAATTTCAGAACTACATGTCATTGTGTTTAATTAAACAGGCACAGTTAGTCACAGTACAGTAAGCGCGCACTTTTGTCCAACTTTCCATCCTTCTTGTAGAATCTAAATCCTTACGAAACTTTTGATTTGAGTCTCGTGCTGACCTTTGAACTTTACATGAGTTTGAAGCAGCTTCGCTGAAGTAGCAGCGTAGCAGCCTCGCTCAACCGATTCATAACTTTAAAATCGGGACATCAACCGGTTCACAGTGCATTCGGATCGTCCCAAAGGTCTGTGTATCGATATGTCGTATCTTTAACTTCAAAATTGATTTCAGATTTATATTGGTTAATTTTAACAACCCTATTATTTACAGTATTGTAGTTGGTCCAGGTGGTGCCAATCTAAACTACTTTACACGACAGAGTCACTTTTCTCAGGTAAAGAGTAGCATGGGTTAGTCTGAAAAAAGTGACCCGGATAAAATTTAAGTGATGTCATCATTATACCAGCACAGCTTCTTTTTTTTTTTGCCCTAAACCTTTGTTACAAACTGTGTCTGGGAGTCTAACAAAAGAGGAGCATTATGATAAATGTAGGATCTTGTGGTTTTGGAGCATGCCCTAACGCCACAGGGACCAAAAATCAGGATATCACCCCCTGGGGCTGCTTTGGTTTTGACCATTCCTTTTATAATCCGTGTGAGTGGGAGTGGTTGTGGGAGTGGTTGTGGGAGTCTGCTAAATTTATTAATGTCATATTAATCTGAAGAGTCTTTAATCTGCAACTTGGGTTACTAGCTATAGCTTTTACAATAAATTAGTAGAGTAAAATTATAATATGTTACTCTAAATAACAATTGAGTAGCCTTATAAGGCAGCAAAAATAAGGATATTTATATATAAAAGTATATTAAAGCATATAAATAAATGTAAACTTTGTAATGAAATCCCAATTCTCTGGAGAATTTCGGAGCCTTATCATATCTCACTTAAGGCTACATCATGCTCTCTCTCTCCGTTTATGGTTCTCTGTCTGTCTTTCTTTCAGACGTGGTGCCCTGCTGACATTTTGCTTCATGCGAGGCATCTTTCACATGCAATAAAATATCACTGTCATGTCGGTGACACGCCGACAAGCCATCAAAGCCGGTGACAAAATTCATACAGATCTCTTCGGGAATATAATTATTGCTGGGTACACTCTGAACATTTGGAAATGATCCAAATCCAATTAACAAAGAAGGTAGGCACATGAACCCAAAATGGAAATGAATGTTTGCAATGCAAATACAAATTGGCTTAGAGGAGAACATGATTGTACAAAGGATTCCAAAAAGATGACAAAAAGAGAAAGAAAAATAAAAAAAAAAAGATCTAGGAAGTAGACTTAGGTTAGGGTGCGTACACAGTGAACACACTTGTACATGTTTTGCTATGTGGTTTAGTCTGGTTTTGTTTATGATTAAATATGATTTTAAAAAAAAATCTAAATACAAAGCAAGAAAGATGCTTCACTCTCACATTTTCCCTCCATTTCCCATCTGTGTTCAGTCTGGTCTCATCATCTACAGCCTGGAGGGGATGGAGTGCGTGTGTGTGTGTGTGTATACACATACACAAGCATGTGCATTGGTGTGTGTTTGAGAGAATCATAAGGTCTTGAGGTCTCGTGAATGAGTGTCTGTATAAAAGAGCAGAAGGAAAAAGCGTGCGAGACTCTGTGTGTGTGTGTGTGTGTGTGTGTGTGTGTGTGCCTGGGACATCCTCGTCAGTGAGAGGGCCCAGGGGACGGCCCGGCCTCCTCAGCCTCCTCATGATGATTGATGCTGGCGGGCCCCACACGCCCCGGCCGCCCAGCTAAATTAAAAGCCTATTTTGTAAAGTTGTAAAGAGAACAGAATGGTTGGAGGGTTGGTGTGTGTATATGTGTGTATGTGTGTGTGTGTGGGTGGGTGGGTCACAGCCGGGGCGCTCTCCAGTGTCTTTAGTATCATCAACCCCTCAGAGGATAGCCAGAAGGGGGTCTCCTCCATGCCTGATGCTGCCTCTCTCTCTCTCTCTTTCTCTCTCTCCTGATTCTCTGTGTCATTCACACACACACACACACACACGTGCACAGGGACACACACACGGAAAGCACAACACATAAAATGCATCCCAGTCGGAAAGTCTTTTTTGCGTATAAAATCAATAAAGTAATACCAAGTACAGCTTTTGCACAATTAAACACATTTCACCCCTTTATTGCCACAGTAATATCCATTTAAATTGTATGTGTGTTCCCTGTATGTCATCTGAAGGAGCCTTATTCAGCCCCAGTCAGAAATGCCATATAGTGTCAATATATAAACATTACAGTATCAGATGCTGATGAATCCAGATAGTTGCAAACTGTGGTCATTTGATTAAGGGCCTCTGTTTGTCCCCACCCCAAGCAAGAAAACACCCATCACCAAACCAAACCAAAAGATATTGTCACGAATAGCATTGTGTTACAACTTTGTCACAGTTGGGAGCGCAAACAAACAATTTGATGCCACGTGCCGTCCAAGGGCTGACCCAAACATGAAGATCATCCACTCCTTATGGTAAGTGATTTTGATCACATGAATAAATATATGATGAGGACAAAATTTGATTTTTATGAAACTAGAGTGTCTTGATGAACCCATGAAAAGACTGTCAAAAGTATGAAAAGGGGATGTTTGAGAAGAAAGGGAGTTTGAAGTGACAACTTGATTTGCATGTTCAATGGGGATTATAAATATTTGTTTACCTTTTTCATTTAATATAGTGTCCCAATTGGTTTAAAGCATCAGTGCTACATAAAGACCTTTGCTAAAATATATTGTTAATATAGAAAATGTTGCAGATTCCAATTTTTATATACCTACACAAAAAATAAATAAACATGGCAAAGAATATGAACAAACATTCCATGATACACAAGTTTCATACACACCCCATCATACTATATAGGGAAATGACAATGCAGCAACAGCACATTCAACAGGATTAGGTCTTAACGTATTTTATTATACTTCACAAGTATAATAAAAAAACAGATCTATAGTCAGGTTTTTGAACCAAGGCTAGAATAGTAACAATATTTTTAATGTCAATTGCTATTGTTGGGGATTGAACTCCTGTCAGGAAATACAGAAACCGATAGCAGATTGCATGTCAGTGGCTTCGGTACAGGGATCAACAGAAGGAACATCCAGGATATAACAATAAAAGTCTCTGAATGTGAAGTATTGTGGCCACCTCATTGGAAAGGCAACTGTTTGTACAGATATCGTCAGTTTTTTTGTTTGCTGTAGGTCATATTTGGATTGATGAACATCGTCTGACCCCACGCCTGTATGTTTTAATCTTGAACTTTGACAGCCACTCAAGGACAGGACACTCTCTTGTTTGTATATCGTTTGCAAATCATTTATCCTCAATGTGAATTTAATTGACCAGGCGACTCCAGGAGGCAAGGACAAGCACACGCATTCGCATATGAACACATGCGTGTCACCCTCGTGTCACCCTCCAGCCAACCATCAACCCTCCCCCCCAACAAACCCCCGCCTTCAAGCCATGCCAGACAGACCCAACCCACTCCTCTTGTGTTGCTGGCAGCAAGAGGTGAGTGGAGTAACAGCCCACCCTGAGTATGGCCAACCAGCCAGACATACACACAAACACACACACAAAACAGAGGTCAGGTCCGTGTCAACTGGGGTGTGGAGGCCAGCTGAGGTGCCCTGCCTGTGCATTGTGCAGTGTGTATGTGTCTGTGTGTATTTCTTGTCGTTGCCTAACGACGTTAGTGATGTGAGGAAACTCTTTGAGGTCAACAAGATTATTTAAATAGATATAAAAACTCAGTTATACCACTCAAATGCAGTGCATATCATCATCATTATTCATTACAATTACTCAGAAGCATAAACATAATCGTCATGATAATTATAATATATAATAATAATATAATCATCTTGTGACTCCTTCTGTCAAAAACTACACAGCGTCAGATCTTGCTCTTCTTTTGAAACCTGATCCCAAACATCTAAATCGCCGACGTACAGCTTTTTAGAGGAGGTAGGGGATGTCCCCGCTGAACATCCTGAGGAACAACCAATCACCACCTCCGCCGGCTGAACAGCAGTTGGTAGTGCTGTCAAGCTGTGTCACCTGGATCGGGACATCACAAACAAAGCTGCAGTCAATAGTTTTATCATTGTTCTCAATTAATCCTCATGACACATGACTGGATATTTAGCCGTTTTAAGTTGAGCAGTTATTACGCAACATTAGCAACTACAGGCTAAATATGACAGACTGGCTTAAATAGCTGTTCTGTTTTTGCTAGCTAGCTTCATTAACCAGGTTATTAGCAAATGACACAATCTGGACTTTTGAACTTTGAGGGAACACTTTATTACTACTTTTTGAAGCTAGCTCTATATCCATTTGATTGGCGTCATAATGTCCTCTGTAATAAATTAAATTGTACATGTTGTCTTGGTGTGGGTGGGAATGATTGATTCATCTTTTTAATGTAAAACCTGGAGCCCCGAGCCCCGTGGATGCGCAGTGGTTCTGTTTACTCTTCTCTCTGGAGTCCGGTGGAAGCATTTCACACATGTGAAATGGTTCAGCGTCTAAAACTGTGTCAGGTTTTTATGTTGACTAGCTTTTCTTGAATGCCGAGGCTTGCTCAAAGGCTATGTGACTTAAGTTTTGCAATATTAGTGTGCTTATACTGTATTCATTTGCATTTCAAAAGGAAAGTGGGGCATTAAAAAATGGTGCCAATGCCCTATTTGGACCCCCTACTTTTCCCACCCATCTTTATACCTGACTTATATTAATATTAATAATTATTCCATTTACAATTGTTTTGTCCTCCAAATGCTGTTTGACTAACCTGGGTTGTATTGACCTTAATGGTAATCTAACTACACGTTTTCTTCCTCCCAGACTTTGCTGTAGCAGTGTAACCATGCTTGCAGTGTAACCACAGTGCAGTATCAGCAATTACTGCACTGTGTACAATATGATGAAATGAATGCTTTAAAAATAAAAGCTAGTTTGTAATAAACAGTTTTTCATAATGTAAGATAGATTTTCTTGTCAAAAATGTGAGAAAAGATGACTTTGGGATGGAGCAGGACATGTGAATGTATGCATGGGCAGCTAATTTCTATTAAATGAGTTGGAATAATTTACAAATGTTAAATTGTCACTTAGATTAAATTTCGTGAGTGAAAGACATAGGCTTTTTTTCTGTTAAGAAGGTCCTCTGAAAAGAAAATGTATTATTATTATCCCCGGTATTACAGTTTATGATGAGTGACATACCCATTTTAGTGGACTTAACCTATTAGGGTCAAAATGTTACCTTTACACAGTCCTATAATATTTTGGGGTCTTAAATCTAGCGTGTGGTTATGACTTTACCTTTACGAACTGAAAACAACAGAATTTAGTAGATTATTGTGACAGTCTACATGTTTGTGGTGCTCTTCGTCTGGGACACGCTGCCTGGTGTCACCTCAACTGACTCCTGGTCTTTGCTGTTCACTCACGATGAGTCTCAGCTGCGCCGCTGCAACAGTGTAGCTCCTGCCAGCTCCATCTTTCTAGAGCATCTTTGTTGCGATCAGTAAAATTTAATTCATTGTAAAATTCATTGTGGGCAGTGTGGCTGCTCTCAGAGGTTAACACGAATGCTACAAAAACACAACAGTTAATACAATGCACACACAAACTTTGTGCCCCAGGACTTATCCACAAATTATCTTTTGACCCTAAGCTTCTTATCTTGTATTTTCTATGTAATGGCATATTCATTATGTTTCTGGCAATGTATATATACTTTAAGGACACATCAGCCTAATCAGATGTAGAGTCAAGATTCTATTAATTCTGTACCAATGTACCAGATGTTTGATAACAGAATAAAACATTAAACATAATGCATAAAAGTCTTTCAAAGCACCCAGCAACCCTCCAACTCACAAGGTCTACTATGTGAGTGGTCCTGTACATGATCAACACTATCATCCATTTAAACATCGTTTGCATGTAGCAGGTCAAAGGTATCAGCCAACAAACTAACTCTGTGTAAACAACGTGTATTCAAAATACTGACTTTCATTATGAATCTGCTTAAATCATTAACTTATTCTGACTGTGTGCTGGTTCATGTGCAGCTTCAGTAGGAAAAATCAAGTCCTTCCACCAAAAGAAAAAAAAAAAGAAATGTGGAAATCTGCTGGCGTGAGGGCAGTGTCAGACTGAATAATATAGAGGTAACAAAATGACTATTCAGTCTGAATATCAGTCTGCCTCCTCTTCATCATCACCACAGTCATGATCAGAATTGTCATCATCCTCTACCTGCTCCTTACCTTTGTCGCCCTCACATCACCATGGCAATTTCTCTATCATGGTCATTGGTATTGTATCCTGTGGTTCTTCATTTTCCTTATTCATGAACATCTCAGTGTACACACACATCTCTCACGCGCGCACACATACACACACTCCTCCTCCCTGCCGTCAGACCATTTACAGAGAGGTCGTGACCCCAGTGAATGATGGGAATGCTGAGCTGGAACCAGTCCTATCAACACTACAGATATGACCAACAGCACCCCCACTCTCTCCACACATACATACACACACACACACACACACACACACACACACACAGATGAATCAGTATATATGTGAGGAGCAATGGGGGTTTACAAATGCAGAGAAAGACACTGGATATGTGTATGCAGGTGTGTGTGTGCGTGTTGTGTGTTTTGTATGCATGCTGTTATGATCAATTTCTTTTGGAGAGGTGAAAAGCTGATTTTCTCAGTCACCTCGTGTGCTGCCCTGTGGTGTATTGTGTTTATGTGTGTGTGTGGCCGCAGATGCATGCTGTGTTTTTTTGCAAAATACATATGTGCCATAAGTGCACTTCCTTGTAGCATACTGGTATTTGTTCGGTAGGTGTTTTTGCATGCGAACACAGAAATGCCCAACACATTTCTTGCTACTGTTTTCTGTCCGTGTTCCCATGGTTCTACACATAAAGTGTGTCCTTAAAAACAAATCCTAATCATTCCAACAAATTATAATCTTCCAACGTTTTTTGGCCATTTGCATCTTTGCCATCACTCCTATCAGTTATAACAAGTGTTGAGTTGTCTTCTAAGCCTCACAGTACAGGGTAAGAATGGCCCTTGTTCACTTGCTTTTCCCATTTTATGTAATGTAAAAAACCCAGTGGCATCATATGATGTCCTCACAAGTATAGCTGTAAGATTCAATGTGTTTGTGTGAGTTGCGACAGCAGAAGCCGGGACAGACATCCAAAAATTGAGGGATGGGAGGTTTTGGGTTGCACTGAGGGATGCGGTCCATCCTGCCATCCTGTCATCCCTCCCACACCCCTGCTCTGTCTCTGGGCCAGGGCCGATCTGGGGCCCTTGTGTCACCAACAGATGGGCCTCTCACAAAAGGACCCCTCGGCCCGCCAAGGCTGCACACCCGATTAAATCTCAATAGCAAAGTTAGAATTGATGCACTGAGTCTATGGTGATTCAATTAGAGCAGGAAGGCATGAGGAAAAGACAGGGCAATAGGGTGGGAAACAATGAGTGGGTAGTTAGAAAGTCATTTACCTGGTGTTATTCTGGTTGGAGGGGGGAACTAGGGCCAGACAGCCACACGTTCATGTTTGGTGGGATAATGTGCTCTGGGCTTGTGGCATATCACTGGACTGACTGACTGCTTCATGCTTTCTGTCAATGATATTCATATAACTTAACAAACACCATCCATGGAGGGTTGTTTTCATTCTATATATGTTTAAGGTGTAAACTAAATCAACTGCTGTTTAGGGTGCTGCAGCTACCGGGGGGCCTCTCAAAGTGTTGTATGTGATCACAGAACTTCCTTTATACTTTAATACCCATTTGTAGAAACTGATAGCAGTGTACTTTGCTTTCTGAGAGGGAAAGTAACCAAAATGCTTAAATATGTCAAAAGCTTAAGTTTGGTTGGCTCATTATCCACCTTACTTTCCTCCCTAAACATTAAAATTGGTTTTATAACACAGCGGCTGCATTGAATGCACAGCAAAAACAAATTTATCTCTTTAACCCCATCTTCATGTCAGTATTTGATAAAGCAACTTTAAATGGCCAATGGCCTGATTGACTGACATATGAAATCGATGAGTGACTGACAAATGGATTCTGTGACTGACTGATTGACCAGCTGACCCAGTGGCAAATCACCACACTGATTGACAGACTGACAGACTGACTCAACCATTCTCTGAATGACTGGCACTTAGGAACTTACTGACTGGCCCAATGAGAGATTGCCAGGGGCAACCAGGACCAGGGGTTCAGCTGTGCTTTTCGCAGTGTGTGTGTGTGTGTGTGTGGGACAGGCAGGCGGCTGTCTGTGATTAAGAATAAATAAGCCAATAAATATTCAATCAGGACAAAAAGAGGCATGATTGAAAGGACTGGGAGGCTGTGATGAGGCGAGGTCAGCTTGAGCCTATGTTGGGAAGTGTGCGAAAGACAGAAATCACATAAGCAAATTTCTTTTTGATTTCCTCACTTGATAATAATACATTAAATAATGATGCAAGAATGACACGCAAACATTGATTCATTCAACCATCTTATGCAGTGAAGATCGGATTATTTTCTAGGCCTTTTAGAACAAAAGGAAATGATATTACCTTTAACTAATGAGCTTCATGCATACAGTCTCGCATTTGTATACATGCCCAATTGTTCAGTGTCCAGACCTAAACATATACATACAATACATATAAAAAAATGGAAGAAACACAGTAATTTATTTACCTTAGTCATTAAAAAGGTTTTTAAAGTACTCCAATTCCACTCACAAACATATACGCTGAAATTAACTTTAGGTTTTAATGTAGTCATCAAAGTGGACGATAATAGAGACTTCGCAAAATGACTTTAAAAAAACATCAAATTGTGACAAACCCTCCTGGCACTAGGTGTCCATGTCCCAAGTTGCCTTGCAGGTGCTGAATAGAGGATTCATCAGAGACATGAGCTACACCTGAGTCCAATATTCCTCGTTTGCCCTCCAGTGGCTCTCTCTCTCCGGGAGAGATACCCTCTCCCAGCACACCAGGTGGACGGCTGTCATTTTCCTTTTGAGTTGTAGTTGGCTTTTGCTCGTGTTTGTTTTGTTGCACATAACTTGCTTTGCTCTGATTGCCACACGTATTGTCTCCCTGCCTTTGTTGCACTAGTTAATCCAAGCTGTTATAAAGTAAAAAGAAACTATTAATATAAGGCAGGTGAGAAAGGGGGTCCCTTGCAGGTACGTGTATGGCTGATTATTCAGTAATATTAGTTTGGTTTAGGTTGTGTTTAGAGCAGGATCGTTTGTCAGGTTTCTGTAGAGGACCAAATATGACCAAAATAAAGGCTGATTCATTCACATCTATGAAGAGAAACAAAAGCACAGTTTAAAACCAGAAAACAAAGACATTCCATCTGCTCTGATAGGAGCATTTGTAGTAACTGAGTACTAACATTGACTTCTATGTGTGTGGCATATGTGCAGAAACCTGAATGAACTGGTATAAATGTACATACGTCTGTTAAAATAAGTCTTAAAGAGACCCAACACAACTGACAGCACTACCAGTTGCTGAGGTGCTCAGGTACTGGCTCGCTATATGACTCAGCAACCTTATAGACACATATGAAAAGCAGACAACAGTACAGTGCATGTACAGTTAAAGTAGATGGAAAAACTATATAGAATATCGATATCAGGTTCCTGATCCCATATGATCTCCAGACAATAAGGACAAAATTATCTATATAGTTTTTACATCAGTTAATATTAAATGATTATGATGATATAAAATACACAAACATAAAAAACATTAATTCTCATTTATTCAGGTTAGCAAACAAACAAACAAACAAAATCAACAGTCCAGATTTCTACTGACACCGCACCAGACCACCTGTCTTTTGCCCTCAATGGTAAACGTCCAGAGATACCTGAAAGTCCTCGACATGGAGAAGTTACTCATTCCCAATCCAGAGGGTGCAATAATCCACAGCAGACTTGGAGTTCTCTCATCCCAGCTACTTCACACTTCACACTTACTACGCAGAAGGTCACGGTTTGCTGATACCAATAGCATCACGTTGTCTGCAAAGATGTGCAATGCATTCCGGTCCCCAACTACATCAAGAGTTTTCAGCATCTTCAACCTCCTGTTTGCTGCTGTTCAGGTTCAGTGATGTCTGAAGTTGTTTTAATAAGAGGAATACATGCGCTTCTTTATCAAAGTAACACTTAAGTATGTACATGTAATCATGTATGTCTTTCTCACAGTCAATAAGGCAACTGATGCAGAAGGAAATCAGCAGGAGGATGTATGTATACGTGTGTATGTGTGTATGTATACTTGTGTGTATTCGCGTGTGTGTGTGTTTGTGTGTGCAAAGAATCTATGCACTAGGCCGGCATGCATTAGTCAAATATACTCTCCACAGTGGGAGTATTGGCAGGGCCAAGCCAATAGGACACAGAGGAAGACAGTAAGATGTATGTACTACACCACCACACAAACGCGCCATAATGGATTGCAGCGTTTTTGTATCGGATGTTTCAGCAAATGTTCAGTCATGTATTGTGAAAAGGGATATTAGCTGTGTGCGTTTGTTTTTTTGCGTGTCAGCTAAAAGCCATATCTGAACTTTGTCATGCATTACACCTTCACGCATGTGCTATTGTGTAAATGCGTCATAGGAGCATGGGTGTTTGCGCGTGGCAGCATTTACGCACATGTCGGACTGAGTGTGAGGACTGTGTGTAATGAATGATATATGTGACATGTGCTGCCTGTCTGGTATGCCAGGCACGTCAGGCCTGCTTAGCATTGGCCCAGCCCCTATAGTGATGGCTTATCAGTGAAGGTACATATGGAAGAACAGTTCCTATGCAGAGTCTCCTACCACCCCCTGTCAGGGGGAGAGAAAGAAATCCTTATCACGAAGCCCTCGTCTTCCCCTCTATTCTCTTCCTCCCTCCCTCTTCTTTCCTTCCGCTCTCTATCTCTGTCTCGTCTTGGAGATATGCTAATCGCTGTGTAAGTATATCCTGTCAAATAATTACCATATATTAAGCTCTACTCATCTTGGCATAATTTCCCCTTCCGCATAATCGTATTTGGGCTTCTTCCTTTGGAAAAAGCAGCGGACAGAAGGGACTTACCTTAGGCAAGTTAAGCAAGTTAATCTTCATTGATTGAATATCAGGCTCATCAATGTGTTAACGGAATGTGTGTGTGGGATCTAGTGTGTGAGGAAGAAAAAGTCTACATATTCATGTATGTGTAGTATCGGTTGGCTGATTAAATAGGGGGCAGTGATTATTAATAAAAAATGTATTCACACTTTTCTCCCTGTATACTATATAAAGTATGTGGTTTCCTCAGGTGAAGATTGGGGACCTTAACAGGTCATTGAGGCATCCCATAGGAGCTCCAGACAATAAGGACAATTTTAATGGATTTTTAGAGGTAGGTTATGTAGGCAGTGCAGTGAATTTACATGCTGTCGCTGGTCTGATCTGTATACGGTAAGTTAGGATGACTGTGTAGCAGCTGGACTTTAAAGACAGGATGCTAGAAGCAAAGGTTAGGTGCACACCAACCCGGTCTGAACAACCACTCGAAAAACATCAAGTTTCTAAACAGTTTTGAAAGTTCAGTAATCCAGCTGTGTTATCTTTTTCAGTAACAAACATCACCGAAGACATTTCAGAGGGTGTAATGTCTCATTTCAGTTGAAGCATGCTTTCTCCGTGCATCCTCCTTGTGTCCTCAGATGGACTAAGTTGCTAGGAAGCAAAGCTGGTGACGTAAACATGGGTGCAATTCAAGAACCTGTTACCATCAGACAGCGAGCCGTTAACACAAGGCGTTTGTGGAGTTGAGAGTGAGATGGTCAGACAGAAGATGGGCACCTCATATTGAAAACCATTGTAATCTTGGTGCCTTTTTGAGAAGAAAAGTAAAAGAAAAAATAGAAACTGTCAAAGATGGTTATGCAATGTCAAGGAACCAAGCAGCAGCAAGCTAGATAGCATTTAGCAACTGATAAGATCAAGCTGATTCTCTGACAGGATTGTTGCGTTTCCATTTGATCTTTTGGCAGCGCTGGCCCTGTAACCCTCTTGACAAACATCATACACACATTACAGCTGTGCATGGTTTAATCAAGTGTGTTCATCAAAATGTGGAAGGGTCTTTTTTTTGTCAATGCATAGCAACAGAATCCTATATTTCTAAATAAAAATAAAGCAGAATCAGAATGCAGTCTACATGGTGGCATAGTTAGCTTATAATAATAATAATAATAATAATAATAATAATGATGATAATAATAATGTGTGTGTGTGTGTGTGTGTGTGTGTGTGTGTGCGTGTGCGCGTGTGTGCATGTGTCTCTGAGTCTGTGCATGTTGGCTGAATGCACGATCTGGTTGGACCTGTCCTCCAGGTGACACTCAAGTGACATTGTAATCTACATGACTGATAAATGCTCCATGTCATTAAATCCAGGAGAGGCTCTCCATCGCTTTCAGTGCAGCTTTACATCAGAGAGCAGTGAACCTTGCAAGGAGATGCAACACAACTGGTGTTTGTTTTTTTTTTGAAAAACCGATACCACTATATTTGGACTGAAAATTGCAACACCTGAACCTCTGTACATCCTTATCTCTGAATATTGTAGGCATAGACCAACAAATTGCAAACTGTATTTCAAAATTTATTTGGCCCTGGGATTCAGACTGAGCCAGAATTAACTAGGATTTACATGCATATGTTTTTAAATCCAGTAGCATCTGGACATGCACTTGCATGTATGTGTTGTGTGAAAGTGTGCATGTCGTTTGTAGTCTGGGGGATGGCAGCAATGGGACCCTTCCAGTGAGCCAGAGCTCTCCAAAGAGGCATCCATCTCTGGGGTCTTTTGTGTTGGGAGGAGCAGCCAAGGTCAGCAGCTGAAAGAACTCTTTTTGTGTGTGCGTGTGTGTGTGTGTGTATTCGTTGCCTCCGTCTAGTGACTCAGTAACAGGATCCTTGGCCTATTAATTGGCCTGACAGTGATAAAGGAAATGGAAGTGGATGCTATTTGTCTCTAATGCAGCCACGCTCATATTAGCCCAAAGACAAATGGACGATGTTTTCCCACTTGAGCTACTCTAATTTTTTAAAAACCCCTCTGAGGGTGTGTGTGGACAGTGTGTATACGTGTGTTCATGTGTTTCTCTGTTTATGTGAACTCATTTCTGGTGACTACAGTATGGAAATACATACATATGATTGCATTCTTCATACAATAAAATATGATCAATCACAAACTGTTTTTACAGTCTTTGTGCTGCAAATATAAGCACAAGACTGTGTATGTGAATATGTATTTATGTTTAAGTGTGTGTGTGTCAATATATGTTGTCTAGCATGTGTATACACAAATAGATATATCTCTGTGCTTTTACAGAAACATATGCATGCCTGAGCCTGTGTCTGTATGAGAGGGGGAGATGGTCAACACCTGGCTGTACCTGAGGTCAAAGCTCAAGGAGATTGAAGCCTGAAGCAGACTGCTGGGTGATGAGTGGGGAGGTGTGGAGGGTGTGAGGGGGAAACAGCCTTTATTCTCCAAAATGGACTATTGTTAATGCTGTCTGTGACACGTGACCTAATGACACACATACACAAAACACACCAACACACACACACATGCACTCTCACCGTGATGCATACACATACGCACAGACGTACACAATTTGAAATCTCCTGGGGTCTTCACAGATACAACCTCAGTGATTCCATCTCGGCCTTATTCTAAACCAGACAGACTTCTGCTTTCAAAGTCTTCCATTGCATTCATCACATTGTATTTGTAGCAAAACACAATTTATTTAAAGTCCACATATATTAAAAAGAACAAAACACAATATGGTTAATACTTTTGATTGCTAAAAGAAAGAAAAAAAGACTTGTGGGGTTGGGTTGTTAGAGATATACAGTATAACAACCACTCGTTTAGTATAACAATTGCTCCTTTACATTCTATTCCCAGCTGTAAGCTGCATGCAGAGGTGTCCCTGAGCAAGACACTGTACTCCAGATCACTCCTGATGCTGCACCATCGATGTGAGAATGAGTGTATGAATGTTACCTTCCATTCTAAAGAAGTAGACATCAGTGTATGAATGTGGCGTGTATAGGTGAATGGAGACTTGTTGTGCGAAAGCGTTTTGATTAGTCAAACGACTCGAAAATCGCTCTATAAGTACAGTCCATTTACAAAACTATGGCTCACAAACTAAGAACACACATTGTTTTGTTTGCAGTGGTGTTGAAGGGTGAAGGCAATTTAGCACCGGAGCTAAATGATATTGACATTTGCAAGTATTTATGTTGTTGAATGTGCTACAGTTGGCTAACTTAGTAGCTACCTAGCCTGCAAACTGATGCTACCAGCAGTTTTCCCCTGGATGTTTGGTTTGGTGCGAGACAAAGAGGGCCTGAATTGTGTTTTTTTTAAATTTAATAGATCTGAAATATTAAATATATCTGTTTTTTTTCTGTGCAAACAGTGTGCAGCAGTTATTAGCATTATTGTTTTGATGTTTAACTGTGATGTTAATTTTTTTTAAATTTTGAGTACTTGCATAGTGAGTTATTATATTCTGCAGAGAGACCGGAAACCTACACTGGGCAAAGGTGCAATTCTTCATCTCTGTTGAGATTTGTAGCACCTCTAGCATGTTGCAGAGGCGTTTTGAGACTTAAAGACAAAGCCTCAGACAGTTTGTGATTCACCGGTTTTTGATATCAAACCATGTAGATAGGTCTGTTGAATGTGCTTTACTTTGAGCTTTAAGAAAGTGGACTCTTGGGGTGGAAACTTAAGGTGGCTGGATCCAATTTAGGTGAATGGAAATTGTTTTTTTCTGGATAATCCACAGACCTTGATGTTAACGGTTTTCAGTACAATTACCTTAAATCAAAACAAAACAAAACAGGAGGGTGTGTTTTTTAAAATTACCATTCATTTCCATTTTGTTGTGATGCAAGCCGAATTTAAAAATAATCTCAGCACATGAAAGTATACTCAAACTGTACTTTTAACAAGATGACTTGGGTGTTTATTCAGTGTACAGTATGTTAGTGTTTTTAAAAATTAAAGCCACATTACCCATAATCCCGGGGGTTGCTTTATTGTTCCTGTTAAATGATGAGTTTCCCTGCTGCTTCTACCAAAGCTCTTCCATCTTGTAGAAAATGTGGCCCCTCCTTTCCACCTCTTATATTTGAATGTGAGCAATGTGTCCAGAAATGGGTATCCGTGTTTAAGTGTGTGTAAAGTGTGATAAGGGAGAATGGGATCTGATAGGGCATGATAAAATACCTGGGTAATGTCTAGGTGGATTTTTATGTTTCTCCCGAGGAGCCTGTGTGAGGATGTTATCTCCAGACTGGGAAGCCATGTTTCCCCTCCAGGGAACCCCCACCCCCTACCCCTCCACCAATACCACCATTCTCAAGCGTTGGTTATGGGCATATGCCCCCCCCAGTCTGTTTTTTTTTCTATTTTTTTTCCTCCACATTGGCCGAATCACTCCCGAACCATTTTTCAACCAGCTTCTTTTGTCAGTAAACAACTTTATCTCTTGGGATATGGGTTATTCTCTCTAGCATTATCTATATTATGTTATCGCCTTTCATTATCTTTTGACTCAAAACCATATGGCACATGATAGTGCATCCTGTGCAAGTATTAGAAACCGGAATTCTCTGTCTTGCACAGAATGTGGATCAAAGCAGGAATTATTCTCTTATTTCTCACAAAATGTTAAAGAAACAAAGTAGGAGGGAAAAAGACCTGCAGTCCAAGGTACCTGGACCAGATTCACACATTACTGCCATTAATATTTGCACCACCGTAGTTTATTTGCATCCCTCACATCTGCCCTATATGCTGTGCTTTTGACCTAAAAACGGCAAAAGGTCATAGTTGTTACCGTTAAGCGCAGCAAGCATTGTGTATCACTGTGTGCTAACCTTCAGCTAATTTTTTGGTAATATATGGCTGTTTGCCATTTTCCCCAGTATTATATAAAAAGATTGATTGCAATTGCATGCTTGTGTCCAGGAGCCTACAGTAAATTGTCTTTAGGATAACTTAGCATTGCTTAGTACACTGCAACAAGAATAGGAAGAGAAGGGTAACTGTTAAACCTAGCTTCATTAAATGTAAAAATGTGTGTATTTCCATTGCTTCCCCAGCGCCATGGTTTTAGCTTGAGGTTGTATCCTGGCTGGCTGATGAAAGTGTGACTATTGTGTATTGTATTTTTATCAATCAACATAGATCATTTTAACACTTGGAGAAAAAAAAATCCCTTTTCCTTTTACCTTCACTGAACTGAAGAGAGCAAAGGTTCCACTCATTGTAATAAGCAAGGCTAATGGTGAGAGGTCTAAACTTTCTAAACTGCACACTCAAATTAAAATAATAAGTTATACAGCCAGCAATGGGCAGTGTTTCAAGAGATAATGAATTGTTAGTTTTTAAGTCCTCCCTCTGGTTATACTTTACTTTCACTGTATGTGTTTTTGCATGCCATTCTTCCTCCTAAACACCTGATTATTGATACTAGTTGCAAATGCTCGGTAATAAATTACAAATGATATTTTTCATTGTATTGTCGGATAGCTGTTGAAATCTTTTGTTATATAGAGTATCAATTTATATTTTGGCTTAGTTTTTTTTTTCAACATTTCTGTTGGTTACAAAGGCTTTTTACTATTTCTTGCTCATTTTGACCTGTGTTATTTCCCATAGTCATGTGCATGCACATTCAATTGTACAATTCTGTAGATGGTGAAGCGCTGCTTGTGTTTATTGTATTATTCTGCTTGTTCGTAATCACTAGTTTGAATGTGTTCGCAAGCCAAACACAATGCCTTTTTATTTTATTCAGTTCAGATTATTAAGCATCAGGTTCACATCATATTGTGAACCATAGTGATAGTGTAATTGCATCCAGGTCTGAGGTTGCATCTATGCTGTGTGGTCTAGTCATGACCTGAGGTGTTTTAGCCCCCACCTCCGCTTCCAGCTCTCTGCTCAATGCTCATTGCTAGACTTGGTGTCTCATTTGAATATATTGATTGGGCCATCTGTAAGCCATTTATCTCCTTCAAAAGACCGTTAAAGTAGGCCTCCCCACCTCTCAGCCCGCCCACCACTGTTTCCCTGACAGAGAGAATATACACTCACATAAAGCAAGACACACAGGCACTCGCGTACTGGCTGAAGAAATGGAGCAAATATCCTCAAAATATTGAATTCTTTAACTGAAACGCCACCTTTAAGCAAATAAAAGCAGCGGCAGAGGCAGCCATGCTCGCTGTGATTTGAGATAAGGGCCAGAAAACACATAATGTAAACACAGGCCCATGGTGGGCAAGCTGAGCGCACAACTCCAGCCCGCTTTGGGGAACCAAACACTATCTAATGCTTCATTTAGTGTTGCTGAAATTCCCACCAAATAATGAAACCAATTATTGCATTCATACGGTGAATAATGCCTCCTTCAAATAATCTGCTTATCTGGCCTTGCCTCCATGGCTTTGCGTGTGTGTGCATGTCTGCGGATGTGTGTGTGTGTGTATCTGCCTATCATCATAAACTGCACCCTGATGTCGCCGAAGCAGGGTTCTGGCACATCTGCAAGCCCTAGATATTCTTTGAACATGCGTACGTGTCGTCAGCAGAGTGCATGCATCATCATGATTGACTTATTCCTGACATTCCCAGTAGTAAAGCCTAGGTAAAGGATTACCCTCTCGTCTTGGACTGCTGCCCACTGTACAGTAAAGACCCTTGAACACACACGCATAAGAAAAACACACTCACATACAAACTGTGCATCTCCAACAGGCATACGTCTCTTTGTGTGTAACGCCTTTTACTGCCTCTTTGTTCCCTCTTTTGTCTCCATTCTTCATTCAAATCTGTTTTCTCCTCAGACAAACCGTTGGCGGGCAGCCATTTGCAAGACCGAGCAAGGGGGAAGCACAGAGCTAGAAAGAGGGCTGGATGAAGAGAGGGAGACGGGGGAAGGCAGAGGAAGAAAAAGAGAAAAGGAGGAGCTGAGAGAAGCAGGGAAGCATGGAGGAGAGGAAATAGAGAGGGAGAGACTGAGCAGGAAAAAGAGAAAAGGAAACAAAATAAAATGGTAGAGGTGAATTCTTGCTCCACCCCTCAACATGAGCACATTCGTCTGTTTTCTCAGCATGCCGGTTGCAGATCACTCTCTACTCCTGTGGGATGCAAGTTAACATTTGAAATTTCTCTGCTCCGACAAGGTGAAGGGTGGCGGTCGCTATCCAGCGGAGACCTTGCCTCTGTGTGTAAGTACAGGGCAAAGGCAGATGGTGGAAAATTGGCGCCGGCGCTTGAACCATACGGAGCATATGCACATGGGGGAGTTTGCATAGACTGGGGGCATGGGGTGCGAGCCGAGGACCGGCGCCTGCTGAGGCTGGCACAAGACACAAGGCACTGACATTGGCACTGGTGAGGGGTAACAGTGCGCCTGAACTTCTCTTGGAAGGCCCAAAAACCAAAGAGCTGGATTTTCTAGCCAGCAAAACTGAAACCTGTCTTATATTTGCAGCTATAGGCAAAAAATATGTAAAAGTCATCATTGTTTTTTCATGTTAAATAACACATTTTCCCAGCAATGAAGAGAAATATCCCATTGTCACTTTGTATTTAATATATATTTCAAATGAATGCATTCCAGATTGTCTGAAACACCCCCCCTCGATGGTAGAACGGAGGCGGGGAGGGGATGTGTTTGACAACTTTTCTAACTTTTCAACATTTTCACAATATCTCCACAACTGGAAAATCTGCAATATTATGACTTCTTTCTCGAGCTCTGTTTTTTATGTTTTTCAACCTCCCCTGCAATTTTTGTGCATGCCACCAAGTGCAACCCTATATATGTCTTGAAAGAGATGATGTTTTCCCCTTTTTTATAGTGGGGCAATGGGGAACTGGTACAAATCGGCCCATCACTTCAACTAGTTTGATGCACATTAGGATTAGGGATCCTCCTTAGGGGACCATGAAAACTCACAGTAAATGTCCTAAAAATCTGGCAAAAAGATCGACAAGATCAAGATCTTTATGGACTGAAGTGTTGGTCAACAGGAAAAACTCTGACTCCAACGATGGCACTAGAAGAAAAGTTAACATGAGACTATGCACACTATCCACACCCAACTTATGATGCATGTTAAAGATTCTTGCAATCAATACTGTTTACTGATTATTAACATTATAGAGTACCGATAGCACTGGTATGGATGGGCCTGCGAGTCAGATGGCAGCAAACGCCATACATCTTCACACCAGTGGCCTGTCACGGTTGTGCTATAACAAAAGGTTGTGTCATCAAAGTATGCACGGAGCATGTCCAGCATCCACAAACTCATCCATTCCAATGAAAGATCTGGAATGGAGTATGTCATTGGTCATACTTCAGTCCACACCTGACCGAAACTGGACAGGCATTCTGTTTTCATGTCCGATCCCAACATAAGCCTGAAGAGTTAACGTAAGGCAAAAGAGCTTGTGGTGCCCTCATTGAAATGTTGTTTCAGTGGTTAAAGCTTGCTAGTTTTCCCTGGTTACACATGTGTGAGATCTTGTAAATGATAGTCATGTGACATTGTTTCATATAGGCTAAAGGCAGCCTACAAGGCTACATTGTCTTAACACATACATTAAAGGCTTGCCCAGCCAATGGGACCATTAGCTGACCAGGACCCAAACATCACTTTCAGCTTTCATCTAAACCTGACAAGTATCACTTTAAAAAAAATATGTAGTATATCAAGAATATGTACATTCTTGAATAATAATCTTTAGTACTTCGATACTAGCCATTTATTTACTTAAGACAGAATCAAGTTCTTATTTGGAATATGGCCTTTCTTCCCAAAATGAAGTACATTTTCATGCATACTTACAGCTCTGTTATTTTAAACAAAATCCTCTTACTCACTAAATTCAGTCATTATCTAATTTGCTATCTTTTACTGTCAATAAAAATACATTTCCTGGACAGATTTCCACATTAAAAGCACCCAAATAGTTTAGTATGAGTAATTCTGGCAGGCATTTAATGTGACAGCAGAAGAGGAAAGTTAGTAAGTGTCATTCATGATTTAAAGCTGTGGAATCACATTTTATGCACGCAAGCCATTATAATATTGTGTTTTAATTCTCCTTATCAGTAAATTATTGGACTATAATTTGAATAACTGCATTCATGTAAGAATTCATGTAATGTAACCCTTTTGTAACTGTTGGTGTTCAGTTTAATTTAAAAAATCTTTATAATGCTATTCTGCAATATAAAAACAATGATTGCATTTTATAAAAAATTTACGTTTATTTTTGCACAATATTTCCCAAAATTGGCACCTGTGCTAGAAAATCAGTTTCTATATCCAGCTTTGGCCGGGCTTAAACAATAATTCAGCCTCTATTACAGCTCCTCCCCGAAAATCAGGACAATGATGTACAAGTGTATCTCAGGCAAGTGTGTATGTTTACCAATCGATCTACTCCACCCTGACATGTTCAGAGTCCTAGTGTCATTATGGCCACTGTTTGGTGCTATAAAACAGAGTTGGACAGTGCTGATAGCAGTGAGGGATATGGATGGGCCTATACAGAGTTAGACAGCGGCATCGCCATACATCTTCCAGGGTAGAGGCCTGTCATCGCCACGCCGCTACAGAGGGGTTTGTCATAGAAGTATGCACACGAGCATGTCCAGTATCCTTGCATAACGCCCGATGTGTACCGCTTAGCTAACTGTAAGCACACATTCAGATGAATGCACAAAATTTTATAGTTAAAATCTTATTTCTGCCTTCTCTCCATTCCATCACGACTTCCTAAAACACACACAACACCCCCTCTAACACACACATATACACACACACACATACATACAGTCCTTTCTTTCTTAGATGTGTCTGTACACGACTCCCTGGCCGCAAATCCTTCAGTGGGATGGATGAGTGTCTCCAGCCCATTCATCATCCGCCTTATCCGCCACCCTCGCCACTGTTTTTATATCAGCCAGCAGTCACACTGACAACTGATGGCCCTCTCTCTCTCTCCCTCACTCCTTTCCTTTCTTTTCTCCCCCACTAGTCTTTCTCATGCCATTTCTCTTTTTTCTCACTCCCTAGTGCCCTACTTGGTTTGCTTGTACGCCTGACAGTCTGCATGTTTGTGGGCGTTCATGCACACTTTCTCACCTCACCACCTCCTCCTCCCTGTTCCCTCACTCGTGCGGTCCTTCCTCCACCTCCTGCTCTTCCTCTCCCGCCCTCCCCTATCGTCTTCCCCTCTCCACGTCCCTCTCCATCTATCTATCTCTCTCCTGTGCACCATTGGGACCAGAGTGGCACCTTCAGAGCGGCCCGTAAAAAGGCCCTATAAAAAGCCCCAACATGGGGAAGAAAGGGTAATGATGAAATTTAACTGCTCCTCTTGGTGCACCTGGGGTCTGGCCCTGTATGTGTGTGTGTGTGGATATATGAGCATGTGTGTGTCTTGTGTTTGTGCGTGTTCGGCGAGCATGAGGCCTGGGCACTGAACCGGAACTGCCCTGCTAGGGGGGTCAATGTCACGGCACCGCCATGAGAGTTATCGCTTTTTAAAGACGCACTATAGATTTTGTGGGGGAACTCATTTACACCGGCATAAAATGTGAAGGTGGCAAGGGAAGTTTAAACTCTAAAAAGGACGGGGGACTGGGAGACTGGGAGGAAAATAGGTTCGATGGCTTGAGTGGCCTCACTGGTGTGATACTGATTTAACCCTTTGTAGAGGGTGGACAGAGATTTTTATCCTTTCTTCTCAGACGAACTGAAACAAAACAAATTTTAGGATAGACTCAAATTCACAGTGTTGTGAGTTCAAGTTATGTGCCTTTGTCTGTTCAGATGTAGCTTGCGCTTTATTGCAGTATACTGTGTACAGTATATGTCTATAAAATCCATACAGAGTTATGTCCACTGCAGATGCCGAAATAGCATGTTGTTAAACTGATTTATGAAGTGTGTCGCCTCAACATTTTTTAATGTTTTATTGATGCAGGAGTGCCATAACGTCAATGAATAGATCCCATTAAAATCTAATGGCCTTGTGGTGTATGTGATTGTTGGTGCAAGGTAAATTCTCCAACTGTGTGTGCGGTTGGAGCCACATGCACCTTCAGGCCTGCATGTCAGGGCAGGACTATTTTCAGTTCAGTTACTGGCTGGAGACCAGCACCCTCCCCAGGCTCAGATGCTGGCTCACTGGCCTCCTCAGCCTTACCCTGCCTCCCTTGCCTCCCACCTGTCCCTGGCTGCAAGCCTCCGCGGCTGGCCCGCCGGCGTGGAAAATCAGCCTTTGATGGGCCTGAGGGGATCAGAGGAGGGGATGGCCGGGGTTGTGAAGAGGATGAATGCCCCAGGAGGAGCAGCATGCACTGACTGACAGGGCTTGACACTGGTAGGGCCGGCAGCCCAGGCCTGGCACCTTCCCTCTAGCAACCACCAGGCCTCAGTGACTGGCATGGTGAGCCGTATCCCATACTCCAGTGTCTTCCAGGCCTCCATGCAAAGAGCTCCTTCTTCATGCACAATATACCAATATACTTATTGCTTCATTGTTCATATCTAACTGTTTCCACAATAATGTAAATGTTCACCATAGTTCATTGATTGTTTTTTTAAGCTGCTTTACTTATTGTAACTGATTCTCTTTTTCCGGGCTAAAGTGCAGTGTATACTTGAATTTTTCCTGTTCCAAACTTGACACTAAACCTTTGAACTTGTGCTTGCCACAATAGGTCATAGGAACTTGTGCTGTTCTGTGTCATTACCTCAGCTTTCCCAGATGTTTTTTTAGCATATCTGACTTTATGTCCTGATAGAAGCAATGTTATCTTTCTGGTTAACTGGGAGACTGGTCCAAGAAGGGCAGAATTGTAATTGCAATGCATTTGTCAACAGTTATGGGCCAGTTATGGTCTGTTTGAGATCAGTGTGTAGTTACATCACTGTGCACTGCTACATTATTGTGATATTAGCCTGGAACAAAAAAAAAAAAAAAGGACAGTGATTCTGTGATTTTGAAAGTTGCATCCACAGTAGCTTTAAATCTTGTGCAATAAAACATGAACTTGCAAAGTGCAGTTTGGATATAATAGAACATAGAGACATTTGCCTAGTCTTTTTCTAGTCTTTTTAAAGCCCCTTTCAAGTATTAGAATAAGTGGTAATGGGAAAAAAAGGGGGAAAAAAAGAAAAAAGGAAAAAGCAACAGCTGCAAAACGCAGAACAGAAAGTGCATTAAAAGTTATTATACTAATCATCATCAAACAGGATTGTTTGCAGCAATTAATTAATGTATATCAGATAAATACAGGGAACATTTATGGTTCATATAATTGTTTGCCCAGTAGAGGTCTTTGACAGGAAGCCATATTTTACGTACAGCAATATGTGACCATAGCTATATTCTACTCTACTTTAATTAACCAGCCCGACACTAGTCTTTAAGTTCTAAAAAAAACTCCATAAAAATACCAGTGAATAAATAAAAAAAAATTAAAAAGGATAATTTTAGTTCATTGTTTATTGTGGTACTCTCTGGTGATGATTTGCCAGTTATAAGATTGTTCTCACCAAAGTCATAGCTGCGAATGGAGCAGACGATCAGACAGGTTGTAAACAAACCCTCAGCTTAGTCCAAAAGGACCAAAGGGGTTTAGATAATCTGGATAAACTGGATTGTTTACCTGGATAATCTTCTGCATGAGCTTGTTGCCCCGCTGGACCTGTATTTGTAGCAATGTTACCACTGTTCAAGATTTCAGCAATTGTGAGTAGAAATTAGGACAATATGAGAACCGCAAACCCTTCATTGGGACAAATGATTGACTTTCCTCAAGGCACAATCCTCTGCTGATCAACAAAGGTCAACAGCAGCTTTGCTCGTGTTTTGAGCCAGACCCTCACCACTGTGGTTACAGTCACCTTTAGGGACCACCTGGGTTATCAATTAGCGGTATACATCGGATATTTATTTGTATTTTGTAGATTATTAACTTATGGGATCTTTAATTGTCAAACAACATATTTGCGCCAGTCGGTGTGGAATGTCCATCCTGCCAGTGTACAATCCCATTAAACATGTGCCATGCATAAATTACTTCTACTTCCTGCAAAACAGCTTATTGCTAAAAGGATTAGGGTGACACACATATAAACAACACAAACATGCTAATCCTCATTAGCACTGCTGAAAGCCCCTCTGATGCAGTAGTGGGGGGCTGGGTGGAGGGGGGGCATGTAGCCAGGCGGGATGGTGGGAGGCAAAAAGTCAGTTAGCTGCTAATGCAAATGGAGCTGGAATCTGGAGTGTATACGTATGCATGCACAGTGTACACACAGGCAGACAGACAGATTGTGTGGTTTCCCTGCGTTAGATAGAAGTTGATCGATAGAGGGAGTGAGTGTGAATGAAAGGAGGGGTCGAAGAGGAGAAGAGTGGCAGTAGACACGGACCTTCAGCCAACAGTGCTGGCACACGCCACAGGCTCCCTCTTGGTTTTTGGATCTGACAATTCCAATGTAATAACAGATAAATAGAGAGGGCTCATCAGGCCACAAAAGCAAACAGCTTGGGCTTGCCAAAAGGAACAGAGGGAGTCAATGTTGGAGGGCGTGCGTATGTATTTGTGCATGTAGAGAGAGGAGAGACAGAGAGAAAGAGCTAATGGCTGACATCTGGCATCGGTCGCCCCCATCTGAGTCCTGCGCTCCAGCCCCATACTGTCATGCTGAATGATAAAGCAGAGAGATTGCCTCTGAATCGGCACACTTGCAGATCCCCAGGCCAGCCCTGGAGGTATGGGCAGGAGAGCCTCTTCCAGCCATTCACCGCTTAATGTGCCAATTTGTTTTCCAGAGCGCTCGAAGGAAGAATTTATCGTCGTGTTCTGCGGCTGTGCGCAAATACTAATAAAATGCTCTTTTGCTAAATTCACTTAATTGGCCACAGTAGAGGCGGAGAGCTTGAGGACGAAGAGGAGAGCTGCCTATGCCAAGGCAGTTTGCAGATGTTCACCGAGACCCTGCTGCCCCGCTACAGTACACACTGCTCTGTATATATAAAAAAAAATGATAGGCCTACTTACCCTAAAAATACATAGTCCCATCTTCTACCATGTCTGATCCACCATGACACCCTTGAATATCTTTTGGAACAACCATTTTTAAAAGTATGATTGTAGATTATCATTATTATTTTTTAGCTCTATTTTGGTCTCCACTGACCGTACAGCTAAAGAACAGCAGGAAACAAGGTTGATAAAATGCTCAGTAAGCTGGTTCTGTCACTTTGAGCAGCCTCTTTCACATACATTATGCGATCTTGTGCTAATATCCAAATATTAATTACTTATTGACATGTGTTTTTATATGTATTTAGGTGAATCTATTCTTCAAGGTAAGGTTCAAGGGCTTGATTGTGATTGTATCCGTCTTCCCTCGATTCTTACTTTCTACCAAGAAGTTTCACTGTCAAAATAGTTTATCTAGCTCCATCTTCACTACATCATGATTTCATGGTGGAGAAACAGTGCTGTCAGCCTTCAGGCATAGAGCATATTATTTGCAAATTAAATACTGCATCCGGCTCACAAATTTTTTAACAGCAAGTTGGCAGACATCACTCACTGTGACTGGGAAGAAATGAGACAAAAGGAAATGACAAAGAGAAGGAGGGGTGAGGATGATATGGAGGTGAATCAGGATCTTAAGGAGAGAAGGATGGGATAAAAGTAGCTGGTGCTTGGGCTCCTGTTCCTGTGCCAGCCCTGAGTCAAAGCCAGTGGAGTTGTACCAGGGGATGCTCTCCAGAATCTGGCCACACACTAATTACTGGAGGTTTTGTTCAGGAAATTATCTCCATGTCCATTGCTGCATTTTACAGCAAATTAGCCGTGGAAATCCCAAAAACCAATAAATAAGACTGAAATTGTTCATGGGGGTCTCCACTGATTGTCTCGTTCACTTTCTTTGTCCTCCTCCCTAATGCTGAAGAAACTAAGAGCCCATTTCCTTTATTTGGGAATTCTTTCTGCCCTCAAAAAAGAGACAAATAAAGGCTTTGTTTAGGTCACGCTGTGAGGTAGCGATAAGCTGTCAGTATTGATGCCAGAGTGTTTAAAAAGCATTCTTAGTGCTGTCATACACACATAGCTACTGGAATATTCTTGCCCTGTATAAGCACAGTGCAATTAGCATGTTGAAAAGGAGTTGTTTCAATATTTTCCACATCTCATATTAAAAGAGGAAAAACAAGAACATCATAAAAAAAGAGAGACAAAATGACAAAAAAAGGTCATAAAAAGCAATTTTCTTTTTGAGCAAGCAGGTGTATTTCTGTTGAAAATAGCTTGTTTTTTTTAATCTTTTTCTTCTCTGAACGCTGAACTTCCCCACATATTGTGAAGACGATGAATGACAAAAGTAAAAAGAGAAAAAAACAACAAAAAAATATCAGACTAAGTAATAATAATAACAATAATGATGATAATAATAATTAGGCCAACAAATCAAATTCATACGTGACATTCCACCACTAAGGTCCAAAGAGCAATGTAGTGAGGCAGAAAAATAAGGGTGTGGAAGTTGAGGTGATGCATGAGCAAGGTAGTGTGTCCATTCCAAGACCAGCAAATAATATTTTTCTTTGTTATCTCTAACCACGACCTATTATCTCTATAGATATTGTGGTGATTGTTTGAAAATGTTTTGGCATTAAATGGGGAAAAAATAAAAAAAAATCACAGTCCACCTAATTCAGTTTTAGCCATTATCCAGAAAAAACGCTGATTTTTTTTTATAAGCATCATGAATTGCTGTCAGTGCATGTATGGAATATCTACTTTCTGTGATACAATAGCAACTCAAATATGATTAAATGTATTTTGGCTGTGCTGAGGGATTTTGTTACACTTAGAAAAGACTTTGTTTTGGTCAAATACTGAAGTAGTTAAAGTTGTCTTAGAATTAGCTTCAAGAAGGAAACAAGATGCCAATCGCATCATCACGATTGACCATTTGCATGGGCTCCTTCAATGAAAAAACTGTTCTAGTGAGCAATACACTGGCAAAACAATTCAGTGGGCTAGTATTTGTAAAATGTTGAAGTAGGACCTTTTTTTGCAAATTTCCTGTCTCCATTTATGATGATAAAGTCAAAAACAAACAAACAATGGAATTCAATCTGAACTACATGTTTGAATTAGGAGATCCACGAATTGGTTCTCACTACCTTGCCTAGTCATTCGGAAAAGGAAACAACAATGTGCTCTGGTATATGAAAACCACATATACACATTTAAAAACCAGGTAAATTAGACTCCATGGGGTTAAATATGGGTCCTCACCAAGTTGGATAAAGGTGACATATTTTTCTGTCTTCTCCATGAACACATCAGCCAGCATGGATGTCTAAACCCTGGAGGAGGGGTCATCATTTAGTGACAGTAAGTGGGTCAGTCCATTCTGCAGGGTGCATGGGTGGGCGTCCAGACCACCCAGGTCCTGACACACCCAGAGGATGAGCAGGGAGTGTGTGTGTGTGTGTGTGTGTGTGTGTGTGTGTGTGTGTGATAGAGAGAGAGAGAGAGAGAGAGGTGGGGTTTAGGAGATGTATAGAGGTACTATACCCAAATGACAAGCCCACTGGTCTCATGGCAAGGCACAATTAATGACCCGTGCCAACATTACAGGATGAAAAATCCCTACTGTCCAGGCAGCACCCGCCCAGCCTGGCAACTGGAATTCTTCATTAGATCTGGCAACGGAGGAGAGGGTTTGAGAGACTGCGTGAGGATCATATTTGGGACGATTGTTGTACAATATGTTGTTGAAAATGTAAATCATACCCATTTCATTTTAGCAGAAAACATGGGATTAAAGGGTGGTCTTTTGAAAATTTGTCTAATTTACCTCTATGGTTCTCATTGGCAGAGAAATGTTTAGGAAGAATAAGGAAAGGAATTGTGTGAATACATTTTTATTACATTTTTTTAATCTTTATTGGCCAGCTTCTGCTGAAGAAACTACTCTCTACCTATAAAACAGGTCACAGTGAGGTCTTTATGCTAACTCTTTCAAATGTAATTTTTCAATGCTTCAGCCACCAAGTGAACTCAAGCTGTTTGCTTGGCCTAATATTAAGGTTGTGTGGGTGAGAAAATGCTCTTCTGGCTCTTTTTTTATGATTTGAATGGAACTGACCCACTGCTTTTAACTAGTCTCAGGTTAAGTTATTGTACTTTTTAGGGATTTTTCTTGATTTATAAGCAAATGAAAAACATTGTCAAGCAATGGAAAATGTTAGGCTCATTGCACAAACTAAAATATAGGTTAATAATACAGGGCTAGTTAAACATTTAAGCACTAACACAACTAGCAGCAGTGCAACAACAACAAGTAATGTCATATTAATTATTATTTGCAATTAGTTCTTATATTGTCATACTGTAATTATGCACTAATTATTTATGATGCCTTTTGCAAACAGCACATGTATTGTAAAAAAGAGACATTTGCTTACATGAAAAGCCTCCCAGAGGAGTCAGTAAGTATGCTGTTCAGTACAATGTCTGATGTACTGAATGAATGGCATACAATGTCTTGTACTTCACTGAAAAATCACTGCATTGCATACAGTATATACTTTCAATGAGTGGATAATCAGTAATCAGATTGTGTTGAACAAGTGGCTCAAAACAGGGCCAAAAAGACTGTTATAAAATAAAAATTATTAATCTTAATCATTAATCTAAATTTTCACCTAACACAAGACAGACACCTTGGATTTAGGTGGTACAACAGCAAAAATCCTGAAATGCACCCTTAAATAATTCTCTACACCATAATTAACAGCTCCCTCTTCAGTCTCTGTAGAGGTAGTGTGAACATACAATACACACTGTTTGTGCTGGGGTTTGATGGGGTGGGGGGTGGTGGATGTAGACAGGGGATTCTGCTTAGGGCCCAGAAAGACTTGGACTGCGCTGGCTGCTGCAACCAGCTTCAGCCCAATCACATCCATCTTCCTGTAACACAGGGACTTTTACCATCAGTCCAAACCAACCACTGCACATCATCCAAATTCCCACCTCGTCATTTTAGAAGCCACAGAGCCAAGAAAAACAAATCGAACCAATCTCAAGCATGGAAATCGCTCTCAAAATAACAACTGCAAATGTAGAAATGTATTATCTTCACCCTCCAAATCCAATTTATTTCATGCATATCTTACCATCTAAATTGAATACAGCATGTAGCTTGTAATCACTTTGAAAAGACTTGCCTTATCTTATCACCGGGTCCTATCTTATCCTGGGCATCTTGCTTTCCAACCATGCACAGACGTCAAAGTGCGCAGGGCTCGGCTGAGGGCTGTCTTACTGTGTTTCCATTGGTCTCCTCACATAATATGCTTTGCGAGATTCACCCAAACCATTGTAAACTTTTAAAGGAGCCACCTCTCACTGTTAATTGACATTTATGAAGTTAACACATTTTTAATTAAGGACAATTATCAGATTCCAGAGGGCTTTTAATTATGGCCAGATATACTTCATGAAAACATTAAGGAAAATTACTAGAAAGTGACAACCATCATTTAAGATCTGGAAAGGAAAAAATGATAATTATTTTAAGAGTAAATTATCACACTGTGGATAGTACTTAATATAAGTTAACGTGCTCTCTGACAAAATGAAAACTTTAATTAAACAAGATTGTTGTTGTTAATTGAATTTCAGCGACAGGCAGAGTCTGGTCTTGGTTTCGTGGTGCACGGAGAACAGTGATGTGGTTCGTTCAGTGGTTTGACATCTCAGGGACTGAGCAGGTCCTGTTAACACCAGTTTAGACTGTGAAATGTGGAAAAAAAATAAATAATGCTGTGCTAGTACAAATGTTTTGCTATTAAGAGACAGTGATTAACGTTTGGCAGTTAGCTTCAAAGGATGAGGCAAAAATATGAAGGTGTATATTAGTACTTAGACCTATCTATGGAAGTGATTTGTAAAAAAGTGGATCAGTGTCATTTCCCACAGAATACTTTCAGCACTTTCAGTTATCAACCCAAACGTTAGCCAGAACTTAAGAGCACAGAACTTGAATTGAGCAAAGATACTAAAACCGCATTCCTCAATTTATATGTACAGCAGTTATACTATATATGTTAAATGTATGTTTATAAATTTCAGCGTTTCTAATCTGACACCCTTAGGCCTCCATAATTAACGTGGTACAGCTCAACCGTATTGTGTTATTAGCAATTTCCTTGTTGAGACAATGCTAAACTATGCTTATAAGTTCACTGTGTAATATAGTCCTGTGTCATTTAACTTGTGTAGGGGCACAAGTTGTGTAATGTTACATTTAATGGAGGACTTCACTCTTATACATCGCTGTCAGGAATAAACCGAGATCATCTCCAAAGGCACCAGTGGCCTGAGTTCTTCTCAACACAACGCAGAGTCGCAGACAACACGAGAGTACTCCGGTTACACATTCACAAACTTCATTAAGTAATTGCACCACTAAGTGAACTGTTTCATGTAATAAGAATATAAGTTATATGTTTCTTGTCACAACAAGATAAATAGTATTATTTTTGTGCTATCACAAGAAAGGTTTTGTCTTATGAACCTTTTATAATATAAAGTGATACTGAACCATGTTTCTGTTTTCTGGCATGGCAGCAACCAACACTATACAACCAATACATCCCTTTACACCGCGTTCCACATTATTATGCAAATGTAATTTTTCTCTCTTTTTCCTAAATAATCTATAAAAATGATAGTTCTCATAATTTTCAAGTCATCAAGCATTTAGGTATAACTCAACTGTTTTTGAACGAACCTCCAAATCATAACGATTTTTAAAAAAAAAATCAAAATCTCAAAATGCACTGTTCCACATTATTACGCACAATAGAGTTTCAAAACATTTTATTGTTGTAAACAACTGAAAATGGCCATTAGTTAAACTGCAAGCATTTGCAGGTTATATTTGCTGAAATCAAAAGCTCTTTCAATCAAAAATATCTTAACAGGCCAAATTACATTTTGACATAGGACCCCTTATTGGATAGGAGCTTCACAATTCTTGCATCCATGGAAGTTGTCAGCATTTGGATGGTTTCTGCTGGAATTTCTTTGCAGGATGTCAGAATAGCCTCCCAGAGATGCTGTTTTGACGTGAATTGCCTCCCACCCTCATAGATCTTTTGCTTCATGATGCTCCAAAGGTTCTCAATAGGGTTGAGATCAGGGGAGGATGGGGGCCACACCATGAGGTTTTCTTGTTTTATGCCCATAGCAGTCAATGATGCACAGGTATTCCTTGCAGCATGGGATGGTGCATTGTCATGCATAAAGATGATCTTGCTACGAAAGGCACGGTTCTTTTTTTTGTACCACGGAAGAAAGTGGTCAGTCAGAAACTCCACATATTTCACAGAGGTCATTTTTACACCTTCAGGGACCCTGAAGGGGCCGACCAGCTCTCTCCCCATGATTCCAGCCCAAAACGTGACGCCACCACCTCCTTGCTGACGTTGCAGCCTTGTCGGGACATGGTGGCCGTTCACCAACCATCCACGACTCCATCCATCTGGACCATCCAGGGTTGCACGGCACTCATCAGTGAACAACACTGTTTGGAAATTAGTCTTCATGTACGTGTAGGCCCACTGCAGGCGTTTCTGCTTCTGAGCTTTGGTTAAGGGTGGCTGAATGAGGTTTATGCATAACTGCAACCCTCTTGAGGATCCTACACCTTGATGTTCTTGGCACTCCAGAGACACCAGCAGCTTCAAATACCTGTTTGCTGCTTTGAAGTGGCATTTTAGCAGCTGCTCTCTTAACCCGACGCATTTGTCTGGCAGAAATCTTCCTCATTGTGCCTTTATCTGCTCGAACCCGTGTGTGCTCTGAATCGGCTACAAATCTCTTTACTGTACGATGATCACGGTGAAGTTGTTTTGAAATATCTAAAGTTGTCATACCTTCTCCTAGGCATTGAACTATTTCTCGCTTTTCGGCAGCAGAGAGATCCTTCTTCTTCCCCATATTGCTGGAAAATGGTGGTCGGCTTAATAATGTGGAACATCCATTCTTAAGTAGTTTTCCCTTTATTTGGACTCACCTGCAAACTAATTGGCACAGGTGTCTGAGATTGATTTGAGTGATTGGAAGAGCCCTGACACACATTCCCATCCATATGTTTAAACTGACAGACAAAAAAATGACCTTTATGACCTTTAAACACAATTTGCATAATAATGTGGAACGCGGTGTAAATACTTGTCTTTCCTCATAGAGAAATAGGTTGGTAGCCAGAATGGAAATTTAGATAAGATAGCATTATTTTGTATGATTGTAGAACAAATACAGTGGAAATGCGACATCCAGCTACCCATTCATTACCTTAACCCACCCTACCATACTGAGGTTGACATGGAAGCACACATCAGAGGAGAGGTAGGTTATGTCCAGGACAGGTCACATGTCATTCTAACCCTATTGTAAGACAGAAAGTCAACACTACTCTGCATGAAACAGTTGATCCAGTGGAATAGTAGAGTGCTGGGTTCAACACATGGCACTGTTAAGTTCAAACCTACACAGGAACATCCTTAAACTGCGCGTCGGACATGACAAGTGATATGAAAAACTATTTTCAAACTGTTATTTACTGTTTTTGGGCATCATTTGCAGATCTGACAGGATGCAAACTCCAGTCTCCCACAGGAAAGTCTGACATGCTATCCGCCCATCGGCCACCCCAACCCTCACTTGCTTACTTTCCGCCTCACTACATAAAGGACACACTGCTTCCTGCAGTGACAATGAATGTTGGAACTGCAGTAAATTGCTAATGGTTAATCCAATCAGTTAAGCAGGAGCACAGAGTGGTGGAGGTGAGGGAGCGGCTGTGTTTTATTGTAGAGGCTCCTTCACGTTATTAGTCTAGAGCAGGGTAAAACATCTTGACAACTGCAGGCCAAATTCACATAAAACCCTGAAAAGATATTATATTAATGGTTTCCCAAGGATAACTCCTAATGATTTTGTTGACAATTGACTTTTCTTCTAGTGGCAACGAGGCCAAAATATCTTAACATTCGAACCACTGTTTTTCAAAGTTATACATTTCTAGGAATTTTTAAATGATCAGCATGATGTTTTATCAAATGGTATCACAGGACACTCTCACTGGACTCTGGAGTTTCCCACGGCTCAGCCCACACACCTCAGCACAGAGGTGGTTCACTGACTTGGGGTGGTGGTGTGTTTAAGATCATTCCCACACTGAATGCTTCATAGCACTGTCCATCAGGTTACTTACCGGTCGCCCTAAACATTTCCTCTCTCACACTCCCATCTGACCTTTCCTCTTGCTCCCACACTTCTCAGCCGCTCCACTTCTCTATTAGTCAGCACATGCATACTCACACAGACACAAAACACCCATCATAAACAGTTCTTATTTAAAACCTCAAAGGAGTATACAGCGCTTATTATGTTCACTGTTGACTGTTCCATTGAAAGGCCACAACCTCAGCAACATGTTCTTTTATTCAGTCTCATACAGTAAATGAAGCTCTCGTACACAATGCATAGTATTGTATGATCATATGGTATCGTCCTATCCTCTATGTATCAACATTTTAAAAAAGCTATTACATGCTATAATAGTCACTTCTACAAACTAATAAAAGCATATATTGAATCAGTCTATAATAATCCCTATTTATGAGTGTAACACTGGGCAAAAGAATGTTTTTTTTTTTCTCATCAGACATTTTGGCTTGTAAAAACAGGAAAAGCATAGGTGTTACGAATAACATTAATCAAAGCTCTGTTCTATTCTAGTGTCTATTCAAGTCAGAACAGTGTGTCATTGAGCCAAACTGAAGGAGGAAAGTAAAACTGAGGAAGCTAAATGGAATTCAGCCATAGCTGTGTCAATTACACATGTTTTTCCTACTGTGGCGTGTCAAAATGTCTTATGTAAAAAAGGCCTATTGTCTGCTGTTGAAAGCTGTGCCTTCCAAACAAAGTGGAAGCTTTTTAAATGTTTTAAAGTACCAAATACGAAGCACCAGGAGTGAATGGTCTTAATGTTGAGTATATCGGTCCAATTAGTCATACCGTTTTCTTTTCTTTTTTGATCCTGCCCTGTTATTTGGATTGGTTTGGGTTGGGTTAACTTTTTTTAATTTTTCTGATTTTCTTCATTTTTGGCATGCTACAATGTTCTAGCATCCATCATCACAAGCTTGAATAGAAGAGAATAGAATAAAGGACTATTCTTTTCTATTCTATTCTATTCTTGCCTTCAGCAAACTTCCACAAATTACGCAACCGCAGCTTGTGCACAGACCTGTTGGACATCACTCTAAATCTGATCCATAACCGTTTAAGGTGAACAGCTCCTTGTTGGTGACTAAAACCAATTGAAACCAACCAGAAATGAGTTAGAAAATATAAAAACAGGACAAACAACACATGCAATTTTGCCATTGTAAAACCTTTACCAAAGAAAAACATCATGTCACAGCTTTCCTGCTGCTTGTGACTCCTGGAACTGTCTCAAGTTGCTCTTGTTGTATGCGTTCGCATCTTCCAGTCCAGCAGGAGAGCCGTGGATGAGAGCTCAACCTGCGTACACACACTATGGTTTTTGTGGACACTGTGCGCACAATCAAAGACAAAATGGTACAAGCAGGAAAGGGGGTGATCGTTCTTGTGGTGGTATAATAAGCTGTCTGGATTTTTGTTTGTTTTTTTTTAATTTTACTGGTAATGTGCTGGTTTTCTGTGAATTTTAGATCAAGTTAGAGAATTGCTTAGAAAAGAACTGATAGAACTGATATAGTCATAATGGGGAAACAATTTAACTCAAGTAATTTAACAACTTAACCTCACCAGCCTGCTGGTCATCAACTCTGTTTTCATGCTTAACTGGCGTCTCCACCTCTGACGGCTGTTGCTGTGAAACCTTGAGGAGAGTCCTGACTGAACGGATACTCTGAAAAAAAAAGGGGTCAAGACGAAAAGTAACAGAGACAGAAAGAGAGCTAAAGTAGGAAAAAAAACGGGAAACAGCACACAGCAGACCAAAGTTCCTCCTGTCACTCCATTAAACAGGAGCGTCCTGCATCCCGTGCTCACCAATTTCCTCCCCTCCACCCACATTTCCTACCTCACTCCCACCCTACACACACACACTCCTCCACAAATCCTTCACGCCAAACTCACTCAAGATTAAGCATGTGTGAAATTGAGGACTTTCTAATACACACGCTCCCTCTGCTCACCACAAACACACACACGCACACACACACACACACACACACTGCAGTCCTACCCAAGGAATAACAACAGAGGAGTAAGTAAAGTGGTGAATGAGTAAGCATTAGTTAAAAAGTGGGGTTTGTCTGTAAAAGCTGGATTCTAATCAACACTTTCTGGTCAAAGTGAATACTCGTGGTATAGAGGATCTGAACATCTACTACTTGATTACCCGCTTAAACTCCCCCACATTGACTGGTGCCTGTTTCCGTAACCATCAGATAAGCATTGGGTTAGTGGGGTCACAAGGGTTGGAGATTGTGCTTGTTTACTTGTTTATTCCATGCTTCATTTCATCAAAATGTAACTTTATGTTCTTAGTAGGCAGGGAAAAACCTATTCTCCAGTTCTAGTCGTTCCTTCTCCAGTGATATACACTGACATTTTTAATTACACTACACTTTCAGAGGCACAGCGGAGATTTACTGAAAATTTGGATTAAATTCTTTTGACCGATGAATTTGAATTTTGACAATCCATCAAAATGACTTACCCCTCCCAAAGGAAATCAAAAGTTTTGCCTTAATGGACTATATCAAAATATGTACACACTTTGAAATAATTAAAATGAGCACAATAACTTACATAACGAATCATATTTTAACAAGAAGTCATTTTAGCTGATCGCTTTCACTTTATTGCTTTCAATTCAAAACATACTCCTTCACCACATTAGGAATTGTACAACTATGTACATTTAGAGATGCAGATAAAGTTACACATTGTCTTAAACCATATTAATATGATGTTAGTATGTGTCAGTTGAGAGTTGTGATGGTTGATGTTGACGTGGTGACATGTTCCCTTGATGGGTTTGACGCAAGTCTGCTTGGAGGATTTCATCACTCAAATTAACCATTACACAACCTGTAAAATGAGACAAACATGCAGAGACAAACATGCTGAGAGGACGACACATAACACACAAGACGCATAAAAGTGAAACACAATGTGTCTTCTGTAGTGTGCTAATAACAGCACATCAAGCTGGAGTTGAAATATCATCTGATAAACATAATGTACAAGATCTAAAACCACATTATTGTAATTATTATTTTATTGTAATTATTCAATACTCTGAAACCACCATTTCAACATTTTTGACTTGTGAGCCTTAAATGCAAACAAAAGTCCACTGATGACTCCTTCACCGGTTGTGGATATCCATGATTCTAGGACATCTTGGATATAAGTTTACAGTTTACATTTATTACTTAGCTTTTATTTGGTATTTAGGTAGTCTCACTGTAAACTTCTATACATCTAAATTTCAGAAGCAAATTAAGATTAGGAAGGCATGTTATATTTCCTGGACCATATTCTCAGAGCAGTGCAAGTGGGACAATATCGTAGCACATAGAGGGGTCATAAGTTCATGGTTAATATAAGGGCATGCAAGTATACAGAGCACATGATGGGCCAAATTTGAATTAGGTATAGTTTTTGCTTTTTAGAAATGCTGTTTCACAATAATGCAGTTGCACCTTCTGAATGTTTAGTGTAAACGTGTCATCTACTTGAAGGCCATTTGAGCCGTACACTCTTTAAAGTCATCAGCATGTCCTTGGATGCACTTCTTCACTCATTCACTTGCTTTCGTCAGTACAACCAATATACTCAACCTCTGTTGTACCTTGGTGTCCTGCAAAAACATCACTTTTAATGAGGTATTTCCAGCCTGGACAAGCACTCGATTATAATGATATTGTCAGAAACACAGGCCACTCAACTCTGCAATCCAATTGTCAGGCCTGAAGATTGTTGTGGATGTACGTGTCCTGTTATCCCACATGCAACTAGGTAACTCAATATATGCTCAATAGTCTTTGCAGCTTTTCATTGGTGTCTTCCATCTGTAGCAGAACAAATTCACAGCGAGTGTAAAATTCAAATACAACTGAGCAATAATAACATTTACAGGCCTTTACACTTACAAGACTTCGACCATTTAACTTACCGTTTCACCAACAGCAAGGTATGAGTGTGGCCCAACTTGATGTTAATGTTTTTTTAGAGATTGTTTGGCCCTTGGTTATTACCTGACAAATGAGACTGTGCTGAACAATTTATATTGTAGACATATAAGTGTAATATTGGTATTTTTATATATACATTCCTGACATGCACTAATATGTAAACTCTCTTTTTTACTGGTACATAATGCTGAAAAATGTTTGCGGTAATATACTGTCATCAGTACAAGTCATCTACAAAATACTAAACTGAATATATTTTTTATTTACATTACTGGCTTGAGAAAGTAGCCTTCTGGTTGGGTTTGCATTTTCATATTGGTATAGGTCAACATATAAATGATCTAATTTCATTCCAGCTCAAAGATTCATTATATTTCCTGCTTTATCAGTAATCGTTGAAAGACAGAATGCACATAACCTCTGGTTACCCTATTCTCTTCCCATTAGCTCAGAGACCTTGGGTCTCCAGATGCACAATATCTGAAGTTTTCTAATAGTAGCAATTATAAACTACTGGTTATATCAGAGCGAGTAAGACTGCGGAAACAAACCTACTGAGTGTGTTGAGAAAAGCTTAATTTTGCTTTTAAATTCACCTTTTTCACCCATAAAGGAAATTTATTTTACTCTTTGCCCAACACGTATAAATAGTCAAACTTTAAACTGTTAAAACAGCTGTACAGCTATTTAAGAACCCTCTGAGAGTTGAAAAAGAGAGTTGCAGGGAATATTAGATAGAATAAAATATCTGACAGGGTAAAAGTATTCTTTTTTATTTCATTATGATGTTAATAAACTGCTATTCAGTACAGTGTGACCATGGCAGGTCATGAAAAAGCAGCTGAATAACCCCATCTAACAACCAAATTGAGTGTATGGCATCATAGTCAAGTATCAGGCATTAAGAGCTCCATTCTCTTGTCGCCCATGACGTGTTTCAGAGTCCACAAATCATCAGAAATCTTTGACATTATTTCTACCGTTGTCTTCCACCATGCGCACACACACACACACACACACACACACACACACGCTCTGTATGTGATTCGGCTGAGTTGAGTGCAGACATTTGCTCGGTGTGAGAGCCATTGCCGTCGTATTCCTTTGTTTGCCGCACATGACACACTGCCTCTCCCACTGTGTGGTAATATGGCTATTTTCTCAGTCAATTTGCCACTCTCAGCATCCAAGCACATGCAAATATGGAAGATGATACCGATTGGGGAATAGTGCTCGGCTGTAAAATGTGTACCAACTGTTTAAGTCTAGGTTATTGTTGGGCAGGGACGCTGGTGGTGTTTTGAATTCATGCCCCGCTTTGTGCAGAAAAAAAGAGATTTATGTGAAACAAGGAACAAAGGATCGAGATGACGGATGGATTTTTAACCCTGGACGTTTTCTTCTTTCAGCATTTGCAAGAATCTGAAGTAATAAATAACTAAAACTCACAGACCTGTAATCACTGTTTGTTGAGAGGGCAGACAGATCACAGTTGTTTGTGGTAGCCTAATTAACATTAACACTGTAAAAAAAACAGCTAAAAATTAGATATGCAGCAGAGGATATGAAATGTTGATTTATTCTGTCAAACAAACTAAAGTAACAGGTCTAGCCTGCCAGCTTCTACCCAGAGATTCCCGGTATGATGTACATCAAAGTGTTACTAGTAGATTCTCCCGAAAGTGGCATGACACACTAACACAACCATTCAACTCAGGAACTCACTCTGTAAAAAGACATTGCTATATCTAGAGACCAGCAACAGGTGATATAATCGGCTGCTTAAAGTGATGTTTGGTTTCAGCTTAGGTGTGTGTGTGTTTTCTATGTTGCTCGGTGCTCGATAAAAATGACCAAGAAGCGAAGAAATGTCCAACACGAGATTTGTTAGCTCAGAAATCAACAAATACGAGTAGATATTTTGCTGACTGAGGACTTGATCCGATAGGCATTGCATTATTATTGATCTGTGGAGGGCTGCTGAAAAATATTTCCTATCTGCACAGTGGTGAGGAGAGGAGGAGAGGCCAGTAAGGGCTATGGACACCCCAATACCACTCCAACTTTGCTGCATGAAGACTTTCCTGGGCTGTCAGGAAAATGCACTTATGCACTTATTTGTAACTGAGGAACGCAAACGATTTCTTTTATTGACACTTTCGCTTTGAAGATTGTCAAAGTTCCTTACTGAAAGGTTTAAGGTCCATGAGACATTCAAATGTCTACTTGATTAGCACAAGTTGTTTTTCAAGAGTTATATTGATTTTAAATACAAAAGATCTTGGTTGAAATGCATCCCCCTAATCAGCTGCTGATATAATATAAAAAAACGAGAAGCAGGAGAATAAGACTCTTTAACCGGACAACAGACAAGTTTTATTTTGTTCTGCTATCAAGTTACTAATGAAATTAACACTAATGAGCAATAGCTGACTTGATCTGCAACTGGCAACATCGACACGTTTCACAGTTATCTTTTGAAAGAAAAGATGCATTTTGAAAAGAAAGAGTGCTACACAGCTGCACAGTGGAACCACATATCATTTGGTGTGAACTAAGTATGCTGTTTAAAAAAAACAAGAAAATTATTTTATGTGTTTACTTCATGCTTAATATCCTAGCTACTTACTGAAACGTCAGCAGAAAAAGCAAGTAGACGTTATATTTTAAATGACTCATCCACATACTTAAACCGTACTTTTAATCATCCACGTGGACAAAAGCCTTTTGTTCAGAATCCCGATCGCTGCCATCATTCGGGTTATCTTTCTGCTTGTTCCTGCACAAGTATGGGTTCATGTATGATGACGTGTGAGTTGACGTGTGGCATTTGGAGGATAAACACGCTCTGGAGCATTATTGAAGTCATCTGCGTGGTCATGTACATTGAGGGGAGACTGGAGACTGTACAAAGGTAAAAAGCTTATGCTTAGTGTCCCGTCCTTCCTCAGCATGCCCACACACTTCAACACAAATACATATTTGCTCAAACAAATCCACTGTATGCACCAGCACACAATAAAGCATGTACACAATGAGCATCAGGAGACAGTGAGCCCTGCTAGAGCTTGGCCGGAGGTGCGACCTTTTGACTCCGAGATACTTTATCTGTCTGACCCAGACTGAATAGCAGGGGGGATGCTTTGCCTGGGTTTCATCCAGTATTTCATCCAGTTTGCTACTTAAGTCACCTGAGACACCTCCTGCGTGCTGTAGTTCTGTACTTGTAGACGCCACACACTGAAGAAGCTAGCGTCTACTTTTGTAATTCTGTTTATCAGTAGTATAGCAGTAAACATACAAATCATTTCTTGAGTTACAGTTTATTTATGGTATATCGCCTCAGGCGTATATCCAGACGCCAAAAGCATTTGCTATTCTTCCTCTAACTATTCAGCTTATCAGGTTAAAACAAATACAAGAGGAAAAAAAGATTTTGTAAGCTGTGCTTGAAAACAACCTGGAACACTTTGGTGTGCAGACGATGGTTGCTACATTTAAATCTTTCAGGTAAGCAAAAGGTTTATTTCTTCCCCCTACAATGAGAGAATTCTGCTACTTTGTAATAAAAATTCCAAAGAACGAGATAATGGACCAAATGATTGTATCAAAGTTGATACAATGTATATATGATACAATATATAGAAAGGTTTTTAATGGGTTGCATATCTTTTACCATGCAACATTCTGAAGATCCATGGTTTTCAAAAGTTACTGACAAGGCTTTATTTGATAATGTCTGGTTGTTACTATTCATACTAAGGCTTGAAAATTTAATTATGTACCCACACCTTTCAAAACTTTGTTTCAGATCATTGTGGGACACTTCAAGTGCCTTCTGAAATACTGATGTAATGGCTCAAGATGAAAACAAAACAAAAAAACAAAATGCTGAACATGAAAATGTGCTGATAAGCTGTGCTGCAGATAGTTAACGGATGCCCGGTTACTAATAAATGTCCATTATGAGCAAACACCAATACACAGTATGTCCAACCCTTACACACACACACGTACACACACAAACATGCATACACTCTTTCCTCACACCGCCCCCTACCGCTCAGGTACACCCCCCTGACTCTGTCCCCCCCAGTTGCTAGGCAACATGTTCCTTGTGCGGACACCCACCTGCCTTCAGGCTTCAGCGCTCTAAATTTGGTCTTAATTGCAAATTGAGTGGGAGAACAGGCCGACGCCGGCTGAATGAGAAGCAGGCAGCAGAGGCTCCGACTGCGGCCACGGAGGCGACTCGGCCGCCATAAAGTGACAAAGACAGTAAGAAGACAAACACCAGGGTTTGGAGTTACACAAAAGGCACGCATGCAAACCAGTGCATGGATGGAAATGCAAAGTCAAAAGTCAAAGTTCAGACAATGCTACAACAGAAGTCTTCTGAGCCCTGTGTTAATACAGCAGTAACTGAATGTAGTTCAGAATTATAATAAACAATGATTCAAATATGATTGATAACAGCATTGCTCCATAACAGATTGCGGACATCCACTTAGTTTTAAAGAATCTCCTGAGACTCATCATCATGTCCACTTTTTATTTCTACACTGAGTGATGGAGACTAGATGAAGTGATATTATAAATATGTTTTAACTTAGGAAATGGCAAAAAACAGGCTAAAATTGGAATTACTGTACAAGGATTTAACCTAACAGAGATAGTTTGAAACAATAGCAACTACAAACCAAGCAGCTGAGGATTCTTCCGAAATCTTTGAGCTGCTTTGTTGTTTCAGTTCTCTGTTTGAAAGACCACACAATGACGACACAACCGCACAAGAGTATGAGGGAAAAAGTGACTGGTGGTCACTTTCTTCAAAGTCATTAGTATTTCCCCCTGTTCCCATAATAGGTAAAGGTAAAACGAAGATAAGGTAAAACGAAATACTTATAAAGCAATAAGAAAACAAGATCAGATATGCCATGTAACTCCTCTCCAATCAAAAATATGTGGACATAAACAGTAAAACATGGTTTCTGGTGGTGATGGTGGGGTCTGGTTGGTGGTGATGATGGGGTCTGGTTGTTTGAACTGTACTTTAAATTTCCTCTCCTGGCATTGATTTAACCCCTCAAACTCATCTTTTTTCGTCAGATGATGGTTGCCTGCAGCTCTCCTGCTTACCTTTGACTTGATTTTTTGCTAGCTGCTAGCTGCCTCAATGACAACGAATAATGATGTATAAGAATGGTAATGTACTGCATTTTCGGGTGCTGCAAGAAATAAACAACTAACAACCTTCTTTTTAGGATTGATGATTAGCAAAACACATTTCAAAGGGTAACACTACTTACACTACTACCAACACCAAATGGGGGATGTAGTGGCACATATCATACTAAGAATGAATGTGTTTGTGAGTGTGTCATTTGTGTATATGTGGTGTGCATGTGTGTGATTGTACGAGTCTATGCAGAGTAAATTTGGTTTAAAAAAAAAAACATTGTTTAGTATAAATATGAAATCAGGGAATTCCAACAGTGCTTTAAAGTCGTTGATTGGGAGTTTGTGTCATTGTCACATGATTTTTAACCAAAAACATGTTGGCTACGTGCAACTAATTCAAAGTGGCATCAAAGCAAAAAGTCTTTAAATATGTAAATAAAATCTGTGTGATATTCCAGCAAGTAAAACAATAACAACAAAAAAACAACTGGTAATGCAGAATGTGTAATTGTTGGTGATCAGTTACAAGAATTTTGCCACTGGGGCATGCCTAATTTTATGCATTTCTCTCACCAAGGTAAAACATTGGTGGTAATAGTTAACATGCGTTTTGTCTTAATTACATCATCAAAAAGCTAGTAATGTGTTTCCTGTGTTTCTGGAAGTGTCACTGTTACACTATTACCGAATGGAAATTCTTAATGGTGTTATTTACTCCAATTCCGATTTTACTTTTCTGATTTTACCTTTTCTTTTCCCTGTTGTCATACGTGACTTTAGTATCAAGAAAAGAGAAGTAGTCTTGTTTTAGGATTTGCCATTCCTAAATGACCAAATTTCTTTAAAAAAGTATTTTTGTAAAAGGTTAAAAATTGGGGTTATCCAAGAAGTTTGCTTGTTGGTTTAGAAACTACAAACATTTATGTAAGTTTTTTGGTTTTTTTTAAATTCCAACTTCCAACCAATTCTCATCTCAAATTTCTAAATTGCCTGTTTAAATTATATCACTTACGCCTCTGAGAAATCACGTTTTGTCTGTCAATTTGGTGTAATGGATGAATTAGCTCTGGTTGCAGTTGTTGACAGTGGTGCAGAGTTATGAAGAATTCAAAGCACTTTGTTGCTGAACCGTACTGTGACTCTAGAAACCCTGGATGAAATGACTAATCTGATTTCACAGCTCTATGCAAACTTGTAGAAAAACAAAAAACAAACAAAAAGAATTCCAGAGTTGTATCCCTGGTTGACAATTTGCACTCAGGGTTTATTTCTCTGATTGAATACAATATCTTAAAATAAAGGATATCTTTATTTTAATATATAAATTACTCTAAGAATTTCTATAATTTCAGGTGTGACATATTTGAACACCAGCAGCATGTCATAGAGATATGTGGCAACATGCAACCTTCATGAGAGTCACAAATAGTTCAACATAAAGCTAGACAGGTCCATAAAATGACGAGACTAACATAATTATCTGTTAGTATCAACTGATTTACGGCAGTGATTAAGCAATAACATCAGAATTAATAACTCATTCTCCTCCATAATGGCAGATATTTGCCTCTTCGTGAGTTAAACTCTTTTGAAATGTTTCGTACAAAACTTTCTTGGTTTTCTGAAGTCTCCTCCAACTGAAATATTACAGAGATACATTGACAGGCCAAAAACTCTTAGGAGAGCACATATCGAAGAAGGGCCCTGTTCGCTCAATTCAATTACCACAGCCCTATACACAATCCACAAGAGACAACGGTGCACCGGATGCTCATTTCAACTCCTCTTTCCCCAAATCCCCATAGAAATCTCCTTCGGTCGGACAATGCACTTTTTCCCATTTGAAAAAAAAGAAAGAAAATCAATATCTGGTTTCAATACATGTGGAAGCCGATCAATACCAGCCCTGGCTCTCTTTTTCTCTGCCACGCTCTTCCTCCAGTTTTCCCTCCATCTCTGGCAAATGGTAAATAGAAACAATGGTGTATGGTTATTGGGAGGTCAGGGTGCAGCCGGAGGAGAGAATAAGGCTGCTGATGAGAGTGCTTGAGCTGGAATCACACGGGCATCGATGCCGTTAACCTCTCTGTGGAGCGGCATTGGACAAAAGAGCTCGAAAGACACACACACACACGGTGACACACAGGAAAACATGCGTACGTTTAGCCCTCACAGGAGAGAAAATCACATGTTCGGGCCTCTGTGTGATTTGGGTGCTTGAGGTTGATGTAGACTTTGCACATTTGACTGCTGGAACTAAAGAACTCCAGCTACAGATATGAGATACAAGAATCATTTTGATAGGAGAAAGCACCTGAAATGAAAAAAAAAAACCCATGAAGATTGAGGCAAAATTTATGAAATACATTTTTAAAAAGCGGGAGTCAAGTGGAACTCATTAACCTCCATATTTACGGTACATCTATAAAGCCCTCTCATATTGATATCCTTAAAAAGAAACTGTGCTGAAGTGTCTTCATCAACATGCTTTTCTCCATGATGAAGACGAGTCACTGACAAGATGAAACAGTACATAGTAGATAGTGAGAAGTAAATAAAAGCAATTTCCAGGAGGCATGACTGAACAGAGGCTACACGTCCAGTTCGACAGCAAGCGAACCCATAAGAATCAGAATAAGTAAATCCAATGCAAGAAGACATTTAATCATGCCATTCACAATATATGCCTTATCTCATATCTTGGGTCTTTTTCTAATGAATTCGATGTCAAAAGAATGATAGCGCCTACATTTTAAATTCACTGATTAATCCCGTCCCCGTCATTAGCTCTCACACACACACTACCTGTCTGCAATTTTGACATTTTGACAGACGTCTGCAAAAGTGACAGTTCATCTTGTATCACCGATCCTGATGCAAGACTACAAACAAGTATTATATCAAGCATGTTTGCTAAAGATGGGAGAGGAGCACTTGAGAGCAGTTAAGCAGGGGAGGGCTGTCCCTGTCATAACATCACGGCAGATGGGGTGTGAGGCTTCTTAATGACCCCACTGACCTGCTGAATCTGAAGACTTGTAGTGGTGTTTAGCCTTAGTTTGAACTCATCATGGATTTTTTGAATTTTTTTTTTATAGTATAGATAGATTAAAATGTTGGTATCTCATAATAACTGTGTCAGTAGCGTTTCTGGCTCTAAAATGAGGCTGCAAAACCTGAGAGGCATTCAGTGAACAGACAACAGCGAGTGCCAGCCTGTTTTAAGTCTTTTGAGAGCAGCAGGATAGGTGCCAGCCAGCTTGGGCAATTTGTGGTCTCTCTTTCAGCCCGTCAAGGACCCCTCTTATCGTGCCTGTCGTGGTTGCGAAAGAGAGGGCACAGTGGATGCGAAAGGGGGGCACAGTGGGGACCCTGGGAAGATCTATGGGACCCTATGGTGCTGTTGTCTCACGAAAAAGGAATTACAAACAAATTGCTGAGGGCCAGTACATAATTTCAAGACTCATGGCAAGTTTATGACTTGCTAATGTTCCTAATTACATGGCCGTGAAAGACTTAATTAATTGAGGGGTGAATGGGGGACGCAGCGAGGGCGGGGTGGAGTTAAAGAAGAAGGGTGCAGAGAAAAGTAAGAAAAGAAAAAAAAAAAAACTAGGCCCCAAAGTAAGAGAAAGAAAATAAGAGAGTGATGAGAAGGAAAGTGGTTGCCTGTGTTTGTTATCATGGTTCCAGTGCATTGGCTTTTACTGCCTGAGGAGAATTTAGTGGCTCTCACTATTGCGTGCAAAAGAAAATGTGAGTCTCCGGGAAACGCGACCATTACGATCAACCCCTTGCTGATACCTAATATGCCCCACGTTCCCCCCATGACTTTGCCAAAGTGTCTGTAATCATATTATTGTAAATGTTGGCGCAGTTAATTGCATGGAGAGGAAAATGGGCTACGCTTGGCGGGTTATGGGGAATTTTTTGAAAGTTTGTTTGCCCTCTGGAGTATTGGAGGCACTAATAATGGTGGATTGGAGGCGAGAGTGTAAGAGAGGGGAAGATGGAGAGAGGAAGGAAGCAGGAGGAGGGCAACACTTAACCGAGAGTGTTTCTTGTCTCACCACAGCAATGTCTGATATGATATCAACAAATAAAGAATAAAGAATATGGCGCTGTTGATATGGATGACTACTTTTAAGTGTTTTGAATTCAGCATCAAATTGCAGGCAACTGACAGATAGTGAGGTGCGGTGGAATGGATAGGAACTGTGTCAACTTAAAGCATAAAGAACATTTTCACGCTGTTTAAAACAAGTACCTGATCTGGAAATAAATAAATAAATAAATATTCATTAAACACTCATATACTGGCTGATTAAATCTGTCAAACATTTACTTATACTTGGTTATTACATTAATTTAGTGGCTTGTTTCAGAGGGTCAGTACAATTAACAGTATTCATATCCATTGGCTGGAAAAAAAAATGTCTCACACATTTATTTATTTACAAAGGGGTCCACGATATGGATTCAATCCTTTTAGTTGACCATAACTTGGACCAAAAATTAATTTTGCTTTCGTCCACTGTCGAATTCAGTAGCTATTTAAAATTTTTTTGTAGTTGTAGTCACATTTTAGTCATTTTTAGCCTTCATAGTTTTAGTCAACAACCTGAAACCTGACATCCAGGAGAAACTCTGACAAGGAAATATACACATTTACCAGATTTTTCCACCTCCTAACACACACAGCCTCCAGAGACAAGATTTATGTGTTACTGCAGGTTGTATATTATGCATTTTCTATCCCGCTAATGAAAACAAAACAACTGTGGCATGTTATCAAAGTTGTATTTTTATGTTGTCATTGTCTTGTCTTAGCCTAGAGTATTTCTTGTCATAGTTTTCATAGACAGAAATAACACTGGTAAGACTGTCAGTGTCTGCACATCTATGTCCCAGCTTACAGCGATGTTTAAAACTAATGCAGAAAGTAGTATGTCGTCTTTGTAGAGAGGAAGAAAGTAAGGTTGAGAAGGTCATGCTAGTAGATGTGTGTAGCAAATTCAATGCAGATACTATTGTACTACTATGTAACTAATACTATGTAACTCTAAAGACAGCTTGACGGTATTTGCCAAAAAGCTTGATCTTTATCCTAAATTAGCTCTAGTCTCTAACAGTAATCCAGTATTCGAGGTCTTTACATTGATCAGTTATGGATAAGCTTGATTAAATTCACTTCTATTCTGTCATTATTTGAGTAGGAAAAAAAACAAAACATGTTGATATTGTCCTTTGGAAAATTTCATAAATTTTCATGTGGGTTATTCCTAGAAATAAATGAACTTTCCCTGATACAGTTTGTACTGGGGAACATATCAGTGTATTGTACATCAAAAGAATGGCATCTTTCATGCGCAGTAGATCAAGGATATTGGATACTGAATAGTGCACGTAGACACGCGCTTCCACACATACACATACACTTGTACATGTCCCATCTCCCTCAGTCATGAAAAAAGGCCAAGCAGGCCAGGCAGTACAGAGGCAGGCCCGGCCACTCGGAGCTCACCCAGGGAACATTAGTCATTTTCCAGCTCATTGCTGGGGCTCATTTAGCAAAGCCTCCTCCCGACCATCATCAATATCTCTCCTAAAGAGGCCTATGAGCTGGGAAGGACTAGGCTGCCCTAACCTGCTGTGGGTCACGCTTCACCATGCCTGCGCTGGATAGTGCCGGGAACTAATGAGAAATGACAAGAGGCTCTTCAGACTTCTTTTCTCATTTTTTTGGAACCTGTTGCATCATTTTTCTTTAAATGAATGTCTTCTGCCTAGATGAGGCAGTGGAAATAGTTTTTGTAGTCAATGGACAATGAATGGTTGCTGTTTTGTTAGGAAATTTAATCAAATTAATTGTAAAGATGGAATAATTGTATGTCTGTAGAGCATATTTACTGTCACAAGGCTTTCCTCAGAAGTTCCAATGGCTTCTTGCAAGAGCCTTCCAATTGAGTCCAATCAGTTTTTACTTTTTTTTTTGGTAAGAATACTAAAGCATTCCCAACTTGTGAAACACGTTACATGGTCTTCATCAGTGATTGGAGTTTGCTCAATGCCATGCAGATGGATCAGTAAGTGACACGCAAACTCAATAGTTAGGGGTAAATAAATCAATAATCTGATTTCTTGTATATTTTCATACAAATCACACCTCTTATCCCATCTAATCTAAAGGCCATAAAACCAGCCTTTCCATTTGTAGATGCGCCCATTACTTATTGGTCAGCAGAGTAACAGTCTAACAGTATATGTATAGACCGTTCATCAGAGTAAGATGGACTGGAGGCTTTCGACACCTGCTCACAGGCAGCCATACACAGATGAGACTAAATATTTGACCTCATTGTAGGTCGTATGAATCAACATACAGCAACCCTGATTAACTACATAGTAAACACAATACAGTGGTTGAGTTGTATGGAAGCCGAGCATTCTCCATGGCCTTCTCTATCATGGTACCAAGTCCTCATCAAGTCATGTTTGCCAGTTAGTTAGTTGGGAAACAAGAGCTCGACAGACCTGTCAACTGGCATTACCATCCTTAGGCACCACCACAGGCCTATCATCTAACTCATTTTTCAATTAACAAAAAAAAAAAGATGGAATTGTTTTCAGGATTTATTCTGAAGGTTGAAAATAAATGAAAGCTGAAACTGATTTTAAAAGCGTTTTGACCAAACTACTCTGTAGATTAACCATTTGTTGCTTTATTTTACTTGGTGCGTCAGCAGCTCTACCTTTTTCCTCAGTTTTTTTCTCCACTTACTTTCAGTAAAAGACCAGATCAGAATATATATTGTATTTATGCACTGTAAACTGTAGCAAACAGTGTGCTCTGACAGCAGAAAATATATCTAATTTTGCCTGCTCTGGGACAAAATCTGTATAAAACCCAGCTAAAAACAAACTGCTTTGACAATTTGTTGTTTTGGGTGAGACTTGTTTAAAATACTGTCTATGATAATACAGTATTTATTCAGCTGAAGGTTCCTTTGTCTTGTAAAATTCAACCTATTTTATTATCCAACACTATCTTGGCCAATAAAAAAAAAGACCAGCCACACATGTTGTAGATGCCTCGCAGCAAGACTGATGCTGCACAGGTTTCATTTTTAATCCTTTCTTATTTATTGCAGATATTCACTGGAGAGACTGAGAAAAAAAAAACAGAAGCGATAGGAAGAACAAATGAGAGGGAAATGAGAGAAAGAGTGATTAGACAGCGGCCAAAGCTCTAAAGTGAAAACAAAGAAATGCTGGTATAGAATGGTCCGTTGTAAACAAAGCTTAAAGAATAATGAGAAAGTCTGTTTTGCTCTCCAAATATGTGCCTTTATGAATCTGGCTTTGTGCACAGGGAGAGGGTCGTGTTAACACACAAAGCAGTAATAGTAAGGGTAAAGTATATGGACAGTCTCGACATAGTAAAGCAGAACAAAGTAAACATAAATCAATACATTTTAATCCAAGCAAAGAAGACATTGTCACAAAAGTGCATACAGTGTAGGCTACAACTAATAAGTCCTGTGTACATCGTTGTGTCTGTACCTTATCTATAGACATGTCAATCAAGACCACGCACTTCTGAAAACACCTAAAACTGTGCGTCAAGTACGTCTCTAAGTACCTTACAGCCCCCCAAAAACCCAAACATTAATATTCATTATTTTAAATACCAGACATCCATATCTCTGCTAGAGCCTGAACCCTTTGACCCTAGGAACGAGTGAAGCGAGAATAACCTGAACGCAGCGCCTTTGTTTTCAATGAGACAAATTCTTGGTTGTTGGCTGCAACACAACACAAAAGTCTTCATTTACTTCTACCATCTGAGGATGCCAAGTGTGTGCCTGATTAAATATATTATATACTATATATATATATATATATATATATATGTATATAGACATAAAAGTACAGATTTTACTTTTATTTACTCAAAATGTATACTGCCTGCACCGACTTCCATGTTGTGTTCATATACTCAAGTGATACGGCATTAAAGACAAAACCAATAGCGGCATCATTAAATTTAATTTTGGACTATCACACAAAGTAGAGCAGCACAGTAAAATAGGGATGGAAGACCACAGGATGGATGTCAGGAGGGCATCATCCTGCTGTGATAAAATGCTGACTCCAGTGGTGGGTTACTGGCAGCATCACCTCCGCTGGACTGCTCCTCCATTTTCGTTCGTATGTCCTGAAACAACTTGATTTGACCATCATAGTTTTGACCATGTCAGCATTTTCCTAGTACTGACCAAGCTTTGATGAAGGTTCGTCAAGGTTAGTAAGGGTAGGGTAAGCGTGAGCTGCAGATTGCTGATACTTTTGCCAGTATTCAATGTGTCTTCAAGCAAAAAAGGGTTTGCTTATTTAAGCTTCTACAGAACTGCATCACTATCAAGGCTGAAAGCATCACAGGAAGCTTTCGAGCACATTAAAACCGCACATGAAACTCAAGATGACTACAATACCATAACAAAAGCGAACCAGGACAGAATCGGATCACTTTATGATGCAACCTGGAATTTGCTATTATTGAATCCTTAAACAATCTTGAGACCTAATCATTTTGGACTAAAGCTATATTTTCCAACAACTCTTCCAACAACTACTACTGTTACAGTTGTTCTGCCACAGCTACTACTTCTTTGGGAAACTCAGAAGCTAGCCAGCAATATATTCTCAGTAGAATTGAGGCCATTTTTACTAGCTGCAACATGAAAGTTGTGTTTGCATTAATGCATCAATTATTATTATCCAAATACATAATGTACACTTTAGTGATATGAGCTGTTCTGCATAATGAGTGCTACTACTACTAGTACTAGTACTACTACTGTAGGTTTAATTATTGCCGCTATCATCAATATGCTAAAAAAAATGCTATGCTACTGGGATCTCAGGGTAAAAGTTTATTGTTTATTATTATCTCAAAATGGATGTTTTTTTTAATTATACATTTAGAATAGAATAGAATAGTACTTTATTAATCCTTTGCAGGAAATTTTGGTTTTACAGCAGCCAGGAATAATCAGTACAAATAACAGTGCAAATAACTTTGAAAGAGAAAGATAATTTAGGCTAAAGGAAGTATAAGCAGAAAAGAAATGGTAACTGAATCTGTACAATGTCTTTTTTTAACGGCAAGGAAAAAAAGAAATATATAAATAAATAAAAAATATTAAAAATGTAACATATTTTCAAACAATCAGTGCAAGATCAGTGGATATTGTGCAATGTGGAGCTTATAAAGTGCAATGTGCAACCCTTAATTATTATTGGTGTGTGTTATGAAGTCTAATGGCAGTTGGCAGGAAAGACTTCCTGCTCCTTTCTGTCTTGCACCTTGGCAGTATCAGTCTGTGACTGAAGGTGCTCCGCCGAAACGCCTCCAGATCATGCAATGGGTGTGAGGCATGAGGATTTAAGTCCAATTTAGCCCATAACACGTTTCTTTAGTTTTGATATAGATTAATAAGTTTGGTGTTCAGTAATAACTGATGAATTTGTTTATATTTCTGGTTGTTTTGCTTCATTATGATAACTTAACTGATGACTGATGGGAAGTTAAAGGTCAGCATCTCCGTCATTTATTCTGTTAACACTGTTAGTGAGCACAACAAGTATCTAGTCTCTCAACTGTATAGGTTTTGGTGCAGATATTCTGCAGTAGTGATTGTGTACTGTGTAGAAACATAATTGTGGAGATTGTTGTGTTTCTGATGGCGGCAGAGTGCCTCTAGCTGAAAAAGCATGGAAATGAAGTGGAAAATGCATATTATTAGGCAAATACAATCTCTTTAGAACATGTGTGTGTGTGTGTGTGTGTGTGTGTGTGTGTGTGTGTGTTTAAGAGCGAAAAGCAGATAGAGATGGAGAGAATGATGCACTCTAAACACACGATTACATCTGCATTTCCACATCCAACATTTGTTTTCATTAAATTGCTATTCCGGCGTATTTGCTTTTGCATTCCTACATTTCACAGTATTTGCATCAAATTATGTGGTAAATGATCCACAAACATTTTACTAGACTTAACTTATAGATGCGGCATGTTCACTACTTACTACAGCTTTCGGCTTTTAACCTATGTTGGAACATAATCTTGGATAAATGATCTCATTTTTCCTTGAAACTTTGAGAACTTATTTAAACTATCTTTAACCACTTTTTATAGCTACAGTTGACATCCTATGCTCTCTTAAATGGAACTCCATGTCTTTTACATACATTTAATTTCCAGCTTGCCCTCTTGGGTAGCACTGAGCATGTTCTAAGGCTCTATTCATGTACATATTTAGTTGTTTTTTTTTCTGAAAAACAAGTTAAAATCCCTGTTATTTTGATAAAAAAAAAAAAACCCACTAACAATCTACTTGGACTCAAAAACATGATTGGACTCGTACAACGAATAAACAAAATTTCTCATCCCAAAGGCAATTTTGCACACAGGCAATTTTCTGTGCTTGCGGGCGACCTGCACACATCTGTTTGTCTATTATGGTGGTGAATAGGGAGGGCGGAGAGGGGGGGGGTTGGCCCTGGTATTTTTTTGATCATATCAACAACAGCAGGGACATGGGGCATCCATCATGACCTGACCACCTCTCCCGCTTGCATGTACTTGAACAGGCCCCACAAGTGGTAGCAATTTTCCATTTTCATTTGTTGACCACTTGACCATGTGCTTTCCCCAGCTCCAGCGGATGAGCTCTCATTCATGGTCGACTTCTGGTCTGTATACACCTGCAAGCTCTGCTCCGATGCACTGGCTGCTGACAACAGAATGCAGGCAGCGTATCGTGCACCGCCCCAGAAATGAACATATACAACACCAAAGGGATCCACAGAGAGGAGGAGAAAAGCTACTGTATGAAGGAAGGCAAACAGGCATAAAGTCGTAAATACATTCCTAATGTTTTACTGTTAGCGTTTAGAACGTTTTACTTATTTGATCAAATTGTAATAACCCAACAGAGGAGAGAATAACAGTAGTTTTAGACAGTACTTATATCATCATATTAACTACTTAATGTTTAATTTTCTTTATTTTTTATTCTTTGTTTTTGCACACACTGGAATGCTTTGCTTCTCTTCCACTGCAACAGAGTGCATCACTAGCATGAGCTTAGAAACGGTGTCAGCTAATGTCAACATGTGACCAGCGTCCACCACAGCACGGAAAAAAACGAAAAGTCCAGAGTTAAAGTTAATTTTACTGCATAGGACATGAAATATACCACTAGCTCCGGTGATGACCACGTAAAGAAAGATGTCTGTGTCCACCTCTACAACCATCTCACGACCACCTTCGCCAAGCAACCCACTGCCCAGTTTGCAGGCTTTTTTTTAATGAACAGGACAATCCATTTCCAGTGGAATATGAGCAACTGCAATGTCCTTTGTTTCATGGATTTGATGGCTCTGGCATTGTTTTTTTGTGTGATGTTGTGATATACAAACAGCAAATGGGTTCTTATAATGGAGCCAGTCAAATATATATTTTAGTAAGTAATGTTAATGAAAATGTAAGGGTAATTTGTTTTCCAGCATTTGTCTTTTGTATGTCATGTCATATGTCATATTTTGGCAGAAGATACACACTCACACCTACGGAGTGAAAGCCTCTTTCTATAGAAACAGTTGGTGTGTTGGTCTAGTATAGTCATATACTGCCAGTTTATGGAAATTCTGTGCAGATACTATAGAAAGGAGTGATGTTGAGACCTTTTACAACAGTATACAAGAGTCTGCAGCCACTGTCTGCTGGGTGAAGCTGTGGCTTTAGAAATTGCTAATACCACTGCCCTATACTACTATCATTATTGTAAGCCAAGAAATTCACTGTGAAGCCATATGGAATATTGAATAAGGGTTCATCAGCCATAACAGATGGGTTACTTTATTTATGTTTGCTTTGGTGTATCTTATAGTTATGGGTAAAATATTTGCCATTTAGCCGAAGGCTTAACGTTTCTCATTGTGTCCATATGCATATTCATATTCTTATCAATAAGTTAGCATCTCTTTTTCAGGTAGAAATGAGTCAATCCCAATAGAATGCAATGGAAGGATGTTGAAGTCACACAGAGCTGCAACCATAAAGGCATTTCCCTCATTCAGATATAGAAGAGCAGATATGTAAGTTCCAGGAGCATTAATAGCAAAAATATGGAGGTGGGATGCCAAAAACAGCCTTGTACATTGTTTTGGCAAATGAGTTGGTGGATTCCTCCTAGGCCCTCAGTGTACAACAGCATCCTGCTCACTCATCTTTCTGTACGTGTTGGCCCTGCTCCCCAGAACCACTTGCTGCTCTCCCTCTGGCCTCCTCTTCTGCTTCCTCCTCTCTGTCTTCCTCTTGTTTTCCCTCCATTCATCCAGCATTTCCTCCTCTCCAGCGGCCCAGACAATGGGACCCCGGCTGCAGCCAGCCACGGGGCCCCTCAAGCCGACTGAGTCTTTTCACAGCGAAGCCCAAGGGCTCCAGGGTAAATCCTACAACTTGGCATGCTAGCGTGCCAGCTAAAGGGATGCCAATGTCCGCCAGCATTGCTGCACTCTTCATTTGCAGCCTCCTCTCTTTGTTTTACAGTGTCTGTCTTTATGACTGTATATTTCTATGTGCTGCTTTGTCTCTGTGAATTCTTGGCTTTTCCATCTTCTTTAGTTTCTCTTTGTCTCTGTCTTGGCACACAGTGAAGTGTTGAATGTCTCATCTTCACCAGGTGTCCCACATCCACTTTTAGAAAGGAATTATTTATCAAATTTTCTAGTTTAAAATGTTACATTTAATACTGCTGCCAGTAAAACTACAATGATATATGAATCTGCGTTGACCTTGGAGTTAACCCGAGCCGATCAGCTAGCATTGTCAGAACCTGATACCAAATGGCAGCTTATAAGTTCTGAGTAAACCTGCTGATTTGCTCTATTACAATGCATTGATGTATGTTTTGCTTTTTTTCTGAGAAAGTGATGAGATTGTTCACTCTCAAGTCTAAGTAGTAAATACACTGTTGGGCTTGGATGATCAAGTTTAGCATGTAAAGAATGGAAGCATTGTTACAAAGATAAACTCAAAACTACACTTGCCAACAGTTCTTTTATTTAATTCAGTATCTGAACAGAAACTTCTTTCTCCCAATCTCTCCACCATCTCCAGCCGTAGCGTAGGTTCTCAGTTAAAAGTTTCTACAGCCTCATAGACATTATGTCCATGTTGCACATATTCATCGTGGAAGTAGCATGTAGCATGTGACATTGGATTGTCCCATTACCTGAGAGATTGAAGTCTCCATTGATGTTAGACTTTTAATAACCTGAACCATGGTCTTTCCCTAAACTTCACATTAAAACATCACAGAGGTAGACAACAGAAACTCCAAAGCAACTGCAATTCATAAATACATCAAAACATTTCTTCTAAATTCATTATATGACCAGTCAATTCAGCATATCTTGTCCCACTATGGTTATGCAGATGCATCAGGTATTGTCACATACAGCATCAAAGCCTCACACACCTGACTGAAGGTAAAAGTTTCAAACTGGACATAGAAGTCACTCCAACATGTTAGAATTTATCATATTAACCAAAACCCAGCATGCATCTGTCACCAAGTGATTTAAACTTTTCTTGCTGAGTCAACTTAGTGAAGGGAGACATTTCTTCAGACGTGGAGCTCAACCCAAAAACACACTTCTTCGCTCCTGGCCGTTGTCACAACATGCTTAATTTAGAGGCCTCACACACCATCTACAATGGTGCCACTGTATTGTTTCCCGGCGTGCTGTCAGAATGGACTCCTAACCTGTCGCCAAGTTTATTGTTTACATACAGTGCAAATGCAGGGGTTCCAAATGGTCGGATTTCTCCGGAATGCCCTCTAGTGGCATCCTTTAGTGACATAAATAGTACCTAGGCAAGTACAACAATTGTGGTTACAACACAGTTAAGCACATGAATGTGTGGTTAAATAGCAAGTGTATATCTGACCTTAATCAGTAACCGATCCACCTTAAAATGTAAAATATATATTTAAAAATAAATCTTTAAAACCAAATTTGTCACAGTAATTAGAGTTGTTGCACTTCATCACTTTCAGCCTTGTTATTAACACAATTGACCAGGATTACTAATTACTAACTATTATTACTAATCACAAGTAATTTTCTATTTTCACTTGCTTATAGGAGGCCCTTCTGCTTGCATCCTCCCAATCACAACTAGCCAGATCCTGTACGGCCAAAAGATACAAGCTCAAGCACACACACACACACACACACACACACACACACACAGTACTGCCCTTTGCATTATCAGTGAGCCAAAAGGCCGGTGAAGGAGAGAAGGGGGCACGTGCAGGGGCTGCTGGACAGCTACATAAAAGGCAGCTGGCATGAAGAGTGATGGGCTGGGCCACTGTATCCGCTATTCGGCCTTCATTTGCTCCATCTGACCCCCACTGCCCCCATCCCGCTGATCATCCCCCTCCCCTTTCATTTATGCCTTTATGGAATCATTTGCATATGGCATTGGCTGTGCTGTTTTTTTTATTGAGGTCATTTTTATCACCGCTGCGTGGCAGCCGTGACAACAATAAATCCAGTTTACTCGTGGACAAGGATGACCTTTTTTCTCCCTCTAATCAAGCTGTTACAGGTTGAGTCCATATTCAGAGAACAATGCTTTCTCTTCTTCTGTTTATTTGGGGTTATCAGCTGAGTGATCACCGGTTCTGTGCAACAGCTCTGGAAACTGGGGAAGAATACCAATACATGCTGTTGTATTTGCACAACACAGGTGGCGCGTAGGAAACTCCCATTCATTCCTGCACACATGCTATCTATGCAACCTTTAATTACTTTTAGCTATTTAACTTTTGGCATGTGAGTTGGACTTTATATGGTTTTGGACACTTTTTAGGAGGAGCATAGCTAAAAAGCCAAAGCTTTTCAACACACACCAAATACAGTATATATAAGAATGCATAGACTGATAAAATGTACAACAGGTCAGTGCAACATTGCCTTATGCTGATAACATAAAACAAATTTCATTGATTATTTTTCAATATTTTTTCAGTTTTTTTGTTTGTTTGGATTGAATGTGCTTTGACACTACAGGTCCTATGATGCTTTGTTTGATGTACAACTTAAATGTAATTGAACGAGTAATTCCATTTTTTTTTTTACCTCAGAAACAGTAGTAAATAAAATCCTCATCATCTTAACAACTTTTTTAGATCATATCTTTAAGCACAAATAAAACAGATTTATTTATTTATTTATGTATTTATTTTACTGTCAAAAAACCTAAATTCACGCTATATACTATATTGATGCTGGTTATTTAATTAATCAATTAATTGAACAGCCAATGTTTAAAGTGTGTGGACTGTAAAGTTTTATACTGCTATTTAAATGTTGTATTTTGATAAATTTATACAGAGGAGAGTCATAAGGCCTCAGCTACAGCAGCTCTGGCTGAGAAGCAACAACCAAAATAATCTTAAGCACTGAAAAAACAAATGTTTAAGTGCAAGGCATATGAAGCCGGATCTTTAGTTGTGTGGAGAAACGGGTGTACGTGATTTCTAAGCAAAGTTATGACCATTTTGCCAAAGAACTAGGGTCAGCAAATTATGTCATGGAACAATATAAAACAACATCAGCAACAGAACACTTTTTTGATTTGTGATCAAAATCAAATAATGTGCTACAGCTTGAAAGCAACATGTCCTTTTTCATTATGTTTCTTGGCAGACTAGTGTTTAAACAATGGTAAGAATTAAAAGTGTAAGTATAAGTCTTGTGTTATTTATTTGCACATAGGGGTTCATCAGCCATAACAGATGGCACAGAACGCTTCAGTCAGTGTTATGGCTGAGTCACTATACACAATATATGTATAGTGTCTGTTCTGGTATGGTTATCAGCACTAAATCAATGGAACGATGACACACTCCTTTGTTTTTTCTCTTCTCCTTTCAATCTACAGTATCATCTTGCCAAGTCTGGCTTGCCCCACACCTGACTTTTCACTTTGAGCATCCCCACACTTTCAGCGATCACTACATCTGCTCTGCAGTCTGCACCTGCAGCCCACAGTGCCTCCCCCCTACTCCCTTAATTGTGACCTGATCTGAGACAGCTGCTGCTACGGAGGATTAAGTCTGGTTTTTAAACAAACACAGCTCCAGAGCGCTTGGCAGGGGCCAGGGGCAGGGGTCCGCTGAGAGTGAGCCATCCCTGGGGAGAGGTACAGAGAAGGGCCCCTGTGTAATCTGATGAGCCCCTGAAGCTCCTCGTCAGATCCGCTGTAAGAAAGAGTTGTTGTGACTTCATGTGCATATGAATTTCTCATAAGGAGGATGGTACAGTTTATCTCTTCCGAATGCATAGCTGAGGCAAGGCAGTAATTTTGGCTGCCGTTGGCCTTTCAGCCCTTGACAAGGAAAGGACTGATCACCGCTCCATTTCAGATAAAGGTGAAGTGTCTTCCTCCTCTACCTTTTGCTACCTTTCTCGTCCTCTTTCTCCCTGCATTCGGCCTCGCGTCACTTCAGACAGGGGTCATCTCGGCAGATTAACTCAGAAAACCAGATCCAAACGAAACATGCCGCGGGGAGCATCAATCACTCGCAGATGCAATCATGCTAAATGTGTCTATTTGCATCACCTTTTTTCCAAAAGAAGGAGGGTTGGAGGTAGAAAGTGGGGGTGGGGGGTATCCATCTCTCTTGTAGTTGACAGTCCCCATTAAAACGCCAAGCGTGCTGAGGACTGAGCCAGCGAGACGGCCGCAACTTGTTTCTCACACTGTTGTGACAGCGAATGCAAATAGCCCGACTTTCCCCCCGGAGAGAGAGACGGAGAGTGGCAGAAAAAGAGGAGTGTAACAAAAAAAGGGAGATGAGTATGACCAGCTAATGGCAAAGCAAAATGAAGAAAAAAAAAATCACTCCTCCCTCCTTTGGTCTCTTTTAATGACTTCTCCTTCCTCAGCTCTGCCATCAAAATATTATATCAATAATTGCTGGCGAAAAATTAAACAAGTAAAACAATGAGACGGCCCTGGGGGCTGCCTTCCCCCTCCAAATTAGTCTGTGCATTTTAGAAGAAGGTCACTTCCTCCTCCTCTCCCTCCCTTTCCACCCCCTCGCGTCCCCCTCCTCCTGCTTCCATCGGATCAGTGACACATTCTTCGGCGTGATAGCGCTGACCTGAGTTTGAATTTAGAGTGTTCATTAATAGGATATTATGCCATATGCTCACTGCACTGTCTTATTGTAATGTCTGGTTTAAGAATTTGTAATTAGTGCTGATATAATGAAGGGGACTGGAGGGCTAATGCTAACTGGGGTGCAAAAAGAGGTTTGCACTTTGGATTGTAAACTGGTGGGACTGGTCATCCACTGACCCAGTGGCTCAATAAATGCTCACTGGGAAATACCTTGGTTTGGGCCACTACTTAAACAAATGTCTAGCAGAAACAAGTCAGTCCAGTTTCTCAATGATGTATATTTGGTACCACCTTTAGGCATAGGAGTAAAATGGTTTTATAAATATGCTTAACCTAAGATATTACTCATTTCCCAGTTCCGGAGGTCTCTAAATGTGATTTTTGTCCATTTGTTTGGTATATTTTAGATGGAATTTGCAGTGTTACACTATTGAAATCTACGAAATCTACATGCAACCACGTGCAACAATATGACTGCTCAAGGAGGACTTAAGTGTGTGTCATTATCCACCTTCATTCAGTTCAAACATGTCAGGACAGCAACAAACAAGCAAATAGTGTTGAAAATGTGTGCGGGCTACAAATCAAATGAGCTGGTGTGGTTAAACCATACTGAACCCCTTGGCAAGGAGGTTGGAGGTGAGACAGAAAAACGAAATCATTGTGGTGAGGAGAATACGGGCTCTCTGTGCAGAAACTGTTGTCCTCACAACTTTGGTCAACATGGGGAATGCAGCTGCTTCGCATCAGTGATGATTTAGTTCTGCCTCTTGTTTTTAGCAAGAATAAAAGAAAAAATTAAAAGGGGTGTGAGGTGAAGGGTACACTGTGCTGCTGACATTAACATCACGTTTACTATGGCAAAGGTTTTGGGATTAAGAGTTGGGGTCAAGCTGCTGCATTAGCAACCCTGCTACGCTAACAAGATGATTTTATGAAAATGATGTGTTGAAAAACAGTGCTACACAGATTTTAAGTTGTTGACTAGAAAACATTTACATATGTTTTTATAAAGCTGAGTTTAAAAGTGGTTTGTCCATGTTATTAATGACATCATCATATTATGCTCCATATACATTTTCAATGATTTTCATTATCTGACCAGTTCACAAAGCACTATGAACTGGAATAATTAAGGTTTTGTTACAAATCACAGGATCCCTGAGTCACATGTAGTCAGGTCCAGGCACCAAAACCACTTTGGTTAAGAGGCATCAAGGTTTTGGCTACAAATATGAAGAATTAAAAAACATCTTGCCCAAGGTTGCAACAGTGTGAGATTTTCATGGAACGCTACAGACATTATGTCAAGATTACATACCATCATGGTGCGCAATATTACAAAATAATTAGTATTTTCATTATCAGATACAATTATTCTCATAGGTTTTTTTTGTTTGTTGTCTTCACAGATATGAAACTCGACAGTTATAAGTAGAGTAGGAATACAGTAAAATTCAATATGTACAGTATGTTCAATATGTTAGCATATATACCTGATGTGATAATTATCAATTTTCTTTCACAGTAAACCTTGAACAGGTATATCTCCATGTTTTGTGTCACTGCCCAGATTCAGTTTTGACCCAGTCGTGCCCTAACCTAAACACACAGACAGTGAATGTTTTGCAGACATGCTCAGAATGGAGATTTTGTGTCTGGTAATGATTGGCAACTCTCAGGAAACTTAAACATGTCAACATAGTTTTTTTTATTTAGTGGCAGATAGTTACACTACACACTCTTCTAGTAGTAGTCCTTTTCCTTTGCTGAAAGTCAAGTGCAGGAAGCTTCACAATCTTGAATCCAACTCTGAGGTAGAGGTGTGTTTAGTCCAAGTTTAAGTGTAATTCCTATGATGCATACTGAGACACTACAGAGATTGTGGGTTTTTTTACTGATGACTTTAACCAGTACTCTTCATTCCTCCGAGAGCATTTGCTAAGGCAGTGATGTCCTGGTATACAGAGATGCACCCAACACTCGTTTTTCTCGCATGCTGCCACTGCGTCCCACCAGCACTAATTTTCATTCATAATGATCTTCATGGGCGGCATTGAAGGATGAGGGTTTGAGTGGCTTTTTCCTTGGCGCTGTCCCAGCACTTTCAGCCCTGATGTGCTGTCATAATTATGCTGTCCGTGCTAAATGCCTATTGTGTAAATGTGCAGTGCAGCTGCCAACAAAAGCAGAAAATTGAGGGATTTTTTCCATCACCAGGCAGTAAATAATTGCATACAATGTGGGTTATGCTAAAAATCTATCCTCATAGAAGGCATAATTCGTGGAGCAATGTATGGAATAAGACAATGACACAGGGTGTCCTGCGTTGGCAGCAGCAAATGCAGTCACACACAGAGATTAGCAAGGGGCATTAAGGGGATTCACATTCATAGGAGGAGAATAGCTGCTACTTCTGTTTAGGCTCTTGGATTCATCATTTTCAACTCTACGGCGCACGGTTGTTTTATATTTGAACAAATGATTAAACAAACATGGCATCCATTTCCAACATGTATTAAATTAATAAGGAGTTTACCTAACAAAGACAAAACTATGCACCGAGACAAAGCTGACTAATGCCAAGTGATTCAACAGACGGAGATTGTAAGCCAGAAGGGCAGACATAAACACAACATCAAAAAATGTCTTAAAGGAGACCGGGATTTCCCTGCCTAGCTAGCTCACACTCCCATAATTTTGCGTTATTATACTTTTTTTTTTATTATGCCCAAGCCATTGAGCTCTTAAGGGTCTGCACTTCATCTGGTATCTTAACTCTAATCATCTGCTGGTTCTAAATGTTAATTTAAAAAAAAAAAAAAGAAAGAAAGAAAGGTATCTGACTATCACAAAAAAAGTGCGCTTATGAATGGAAAAGTATGAAAATGTACAAAGCTTTACTCAGACAGACAAACAAGATTGCTATTTTCAATGTTTGCTTTTTTGTTGAACTACTGTTTGCAAGGTCACGACAGAAGTTGAACACTCAATAAGAGAGAGAATATTATTATTTCTTTAATTTTGCTTTTCTTTCCTGATTCCATCCTTTGAGCTCTCTACAGTTTTTAGCCAGCTGCTACACTTGAGATGATGAATTCTGCAAATAACTGCATTGAAAGGTGAGGAGCAAAAGGGAGACGGATGAAACTTATTTCTTTAATAAATCTAGAATGCCTAAAATCTCAATGTAGTCTTTGTCACTGTCTGCCTCAACTCCATCTTGTTAATGTATAAATAGCCTCCAAAGCCAAATGACTTACCTCAGTGTAAACAAAGCTGGACAGTATTACATGTTTTACAGAGCCAGTCCACACTTCTCACATTCTCTGTAACGCCAAAATGCGATTTAAAAAAAAAAAAGAAAATTTCCTGGGCATAAGAGCAAAGCACAGTGAAATAAATTCTGCTGCTCTCCTGCACATGACATTGCACATAAATATTCAATAAATTAGCTGCGGCCGTTTTATAGATTGATCAGTCATCTCTGGCACACTGTGACAGGCAATGCTGGGGCTGAAATATTAATGCTGACAAATTAGGGATTTCTGAGTAAATGATGTCACATTGCACGGCTTCACTCAAATTGACTCCCTGGCATGAGGGCACATTTGCCAGCTCTGTAATATACTCTCCTCCCCAACTTCCCCCCTTTCCCCTTCCCTTCGCTCTTCTTGTCTAACCTTCTTTCTCCTCCCTCCCTCTCACTCCTGCCTCAAAATGACATTCATTATTTTATCGTTAAGCAGGAGTCATTCTTTTCCTGCAGCCCAGGAACTAAGAGAAAAGGAAAAGGGGAGAAAATGAGGCACCGACAGACCAAATCACAGCTCGGCCAGGTTTCACGGTGGCAATTTGGAGCTCTTCTCTTTGTGACCCGAGGCCCCCGGTTGAAAATGGCAGTGTGTTGCACTGTGGAAGCAGCAATGTTACAGAATCTCTGGGGAAATACAGCTGCATGTATGAGGCGCAGCCTGCTGGGTCAGGACAGCGGGGAGGGGGATTGTCTGTCAGAGTCTCTGCGAGGATTTCGACCAGCTCCAATCACAGACGGCCAAATTCATGCCTCAGCTCACTCACAGATATGGCGGGACTGTTTGCAGCACTTGTGCATACAATTAGACTGCGTGCATTCTTTTGACTACAGAAATTGTGCTTAAATTCATTTTCTGTCTTTATGGTGCTGGAACTAGGACAAAAACTTATTTCTGAGAGTAAGGCAAAAAAAGTGGCCATGATTCAGAGATTACTTTTTGACTTCAGTATCTTTTTTTTTTTTTTTAAAGTGGCTTATTTTAAAAAAAATGGTTTAGCACTTAATATATTTAATACATCTACAGTATCATAGAAGCTGCTCACTACCTTCAGTTGATAACAGAATAGAAAATGTCCATATATTCATAAATACATCTTAAAAATACTCTGGAAGCACCAACAACTGCCATGAAAATGGAGGGAAAAAAGCCAGGGTTGTCACCATGGTTACCATTTGTAACCTAAAGGATGGAGTTTAGGTTAATATGTTGTTTTAAGTTATCTGCCTGTTTGGTTAAAGTTAAATAGTTGGCATTAACTTTTATCTAAATACAAATCAATTTCATTTTTATATTTTTAAGGCATTACGGTGGCAAAAAAAAATCCTTGTCAGCAGAAATCCACCAGCTACATCATTTCACATGATCATGTAATTATTTTTGTATAAAATATGTAACTATCTCTCTAAAGGAATGCTCTGCTTTACGCAACACAGCTGAGTGAGACATACATCCCACCTTCACATTTACTTATGCGCGGCGTCTACAATTTACCCTTGTGCTTTTCCAGACGACAAAGAGAAAGGCCCTGCTCAGCAATAAGCCTCAGCTCATCTGCTGCTAGTCAGCCTGTAATGAATGAGGCCTGCGTCTCAGATCAATACTATCTGTGAGGAATCACCAGCCGCACATGAGCTGCTCACTGCTCTCCCTGTCTGTGTGTGTCTTTTCATGGTGGAGGTACGGGTTTATGGTACATCTCATGCACGGGATGGCCGTGCCTCGTTTGTGGGCTTTGTCGGCGCTGCGTGTAAACCTGGACGGGGTGGTCCAACATTATATGGGTGTTCACTAATTAGAAAAATGTAGTGAAGTTTAAACAGACAGATTACTCCCCATTGAGTTATTTCGGAGTGGAAAACTTTGATGCTAAGAAGGCTTTAATCATACCAGTGCTGCTTGAATCAAACAGACTGTCTATCAAAATCAAATATAAAATGTGTCAGTATTGTAACAGCTAGTTTCACAGGTTATCCATGTGTGTATCAGTGTGTGTGTGTGTGTGTGTGTGTGTCAGAGCAAGCTTAAGGACACCTCTGGGATACACTGACCCGTCTAAGCAGAGAAACACTGACCAGGCTGACATGTATCTTTGTAAGGACTAAAGAATTTTTTTTTTTTATCTCCTGCTGAACATACAACATAAATGTCATTGGTTTCCCCTTTGCATTCATAACATTGTGTGTTGTGTGTGTGTAAATAATGATCTTAGTGTACATATGTTCTATATTCTTATGTTCCCATTGTTTTAATATTAATACTCACATAATGTAACACTTCCACTGCCACTTGACTGGCAATACTTGCATTTATGTTTACTTATATGTTTTATGTTTGTCATACGCAGCAACATTCCAAGGCAAAGTCTTTGTGTGTGAAATCCTAAACAAAATTCAAAAATTCAGTAATGATCTCAATATCTTCTTCTCAAAGTACAAGGTTTAATTGAATGTTTTGCACAATTTTTAGAAAATTAAAAAGTAAATTTCAGATTTTTATCTATACAGATTCTACAAAATTTTATAATTTTATATGTAAATGATTACTATAAGCAAAATAATACACAAACGTATGATGTGATTTTAGCAGCCGCTCAATTTATGTTTGGTCCCAAGGTCCATGTGTCAAAATGTATGTCTGAATGAGTGACCGTGGTTGTGGCTAAATGAAAATTAAGATAATACTAGACGACACTGGGAGAAAGAAGAAGTTATGTGTTTCAGATGGTCAACAAAGACACTAACCCTGCAAAGGTTAGGGTTTTTATTCCCAATCCACACATTCAGAGTACTTTAAGAGGTAGAGGAGAAAAGTGTGTGAAGATTTTCTGTGGTATTTGTGTCTGGAGTGTGTCCTCTGACCCGGCTCTGGCTTCTACAGATGACCTCTACCTCAAAAATATCAAGGGAAGGAAAAAAGAAAAGGGAAACTGTCTGTGGTCCGTCTATCAGCTGTGGTGATGAATAGAAATGGAATACCCTCCTCTCTCGCCTCGATCCCTCAGCACACACTTCTCTCTCTCTCTCTCCTCCCTCTTCTTAATGCAATCACTTGGCTTCACCGCTGTCTGTCCCTTTTTTTTCTTTTTTTTGATGCCAACCGGTTTTTGTAAGCAAATTACTCCGTCAGAACCCGGCGGCGCCTGTCCATCATGCTGAAGGAGGAGGTGGAATGTCGCTCAGACAGCTGACTGACAAGAAGGCACGCATGGGGAAAAACAAGATGAGGTGGAGGATGGATGGAGCGAGGGATGGAGATAGAACTGAGGGAGGAGGAGGAGGAGGAGGAGGAGGAGAGGATAAGAAATGGAAGGACACATGATGTAGAGGGTAAGGGCAGGAGAGATAGGAAACAAGTTGAAGTGAAAGGGGAAAAAGGAGGGAAAAAAAGTGGGTCTCTTTTTTGTGGAGAGTGTCCCCTGGGTGTGGCAGAATCAAGTCAATCTGGGGGGCTAATTCGTGTCAGGGTTTGAATCCTATCTCCTTGAGAGGCCAGCAGAAGGTTGATAAAAACTGAAGTGGAATTGAAGTTGGATCCACAAGAGGATAGGGGGCACAACAATGGGTTGGGGGAGTGGAAGGTGAGCAGTCTGCTCCCCCAGATCATGCTCTACCTATCTACTCCCAATACCTCTGACCTTGCCCAAAATGTCCCTACCACTCATTCTCTTAACTTTGCCTCTGTTCTTTAAGGAAAATTCCAGTATATTACAACTTAGGTCTACTTTGCAGAGTTGAGGTAGTTCCCATCTAGATATGATAACTGTGCTCATTTAAGTAATTGCTGAGATCTAGCAATGATGATGATGATGACATTCCTTCAACAAAATCTGACCGGGCAAGAAACAAGCATGGTCAGACAAACGTTTCATATCCAAGTCAATTCAAAATCCAAATCTAGATGGTGCACCTTCACAAGAACTATTTAAGTGATATTTTTTGAAAAACAAGAAGTAATATTCTGCTTTTATGATATTTCTTTTCTCTTCTGTGCCCACATTGCTTAAATTACAAGCTCTAAGGCATAATCAGTAGGAGTTTGAAGATAAAGGGGTTCTGCCATTTTGTCAGCTCTCAAAGACAGAACCTCTCCTCAACCGGTCAGTCAGACTTTTATTATGATAAAATGCAGGACTTAGCAAGAAGTGAGCTATTATATGAATAATGCAGCATGATGTAAAACGTATGAGTTGGAGTGAATGACATTGTGGGATGAAACAAGAGTTCTTGCGACTTGAATGGGGTAGACTGAGAAACCGTCAGAGAAATCTCTTTCAGACTTTTGATACCCGGCACAACAGCCTTTCTTTTTTCTGCCCACACAGAAAGAGATGATATCAATGTTTGTTAGTGCCCCCATAATCAGTGACAGTTACTTGCATGAGCAGTGATTTTTCCCCAGAGAGAGAAAAGACATCAGATGTCAAGAATCAGCACCAATTTGAATGTTTTCCACTGGTAAGATTTTATATCCCAGCACTGCGCTCAACCTCGAATCAGTTTAGCTTCTGACGTTTGTCGTAGTTTCTTTCAGTGTGCAACTAAGTAGATGACAGCATGAAACATGAATTTAAAGCCAATGTTTAAGGTATGTTCTTAACAAAGTGTTTTTCATCCAACAGCACCTGAAGCACTCATATCTTAAGGTGGGCTGGTCATACAATTTTCGAAACTTTTGAGACAATCTAGCTATCCTATAACGCTCTTCAGAGTTTGAGATATAAAAGTAGGGAGGGCTTAAAGTTGTTTATATTTACAGCATAAAAAACAGAAAAAATGTCCATTTTTCATTAATGTTGACTTTAAATCTTTGTTGAGTTAAAAGGTTGGTCCAAGGATTGCTTGGTTTTCTACAGGATACCTCGGATTGATGAGAGAGGAGAAATATTAAGTGTCTAAACTGAGCTATTGGATAACGTTGAATGAATACAGTTAACAGTTAATACCGCTGCTAACATGCAAGCAGAAGCCCTCAGAACTTGTACCCCTCCCAAGGTAAATAATCACCAGCCGCCACCATAAACTGTGCACCATTATCCCATTTATATGATTAATGGCATCAACAATACAAATGCACATAGTTTTTAAAGGGGGATCAAGCAAGCAGCCTATGGTGACAGGCTTTAAAATATGGCATTTGTGAACACTTGTGCGTGTAGGCTAAGGTGAGCAATAGTTTGAAGAAACATATGCTAAACTCTGCGTTTGCACCACAGGTCATACAGTTGATCAGTCTGTCTTTTTCCCCGGCCAGCAGATACATGCTTCCTGAAGACCTGCAGATGATGGCTTTGGATCTAATGCCACGAGCTTTACCCCTCCTTTCTTCCCTCATTCTGCTTCCTTCCCCTTATCCCTAAACAAAACCCCCACCCTGACTCTCCCCTCTCTTCTGAGCTGTGTTAATACCAGATTCCGCAGAAAATTAAGCACTTGAATTTGGAATCAGACACGCACAAGACCCAAAAATGGGAGTGAAGGGAGGGGTGGATTCAATCTTTTTTTTAAGAGAATTTATATATATTTTTTCTGGCTTTGAAGAAAGCAGGGCACACATGTGTTGTGCCTTGCTCACAGTGCTATGATTCCAGACTTGAATTTTCTAAAATAAGACCCTGACGAGTTTATTAGGAGTTGATGATCAAGAGATGGACAAAAAAAATGAAGAAGAGATCATTTGGGCGTTGTCCAGACAGACCATTCAGACCTACATTTCTGACCTTTTGCAGCTCTAAAACATGGATCAAACTAATTAAGTTAGTCTACCACTTTCATACACCCAAATAGAACCCCAACCCAGCCAGATACACGCTGTGATTAACGCTGTCTCATTCCTGTTCCCAATACAGAAAGCCCGCACAAACACTTTCGAAGCCTAAGACCAATGCTCTCATCAGTTTGAATCTGAGTGTCACCAGAGTGGCATTTGTATTGTCACAATCCTTTTTTTTTTTTCAAAAAAAAAATTATGTAATGCTAATACCTCTGTAGTGTTTTGCTATATCCTTTTCCATTCGTTTCGGTGCAGATGGGAATGTGTGTGAAAATATCAGACAGTCTCATGTTTTTCTTATTAATAAGGGCAGATTAAGAGATTTGCCATTCGACGCTCAAGCCCACAACTGTCAAAACAGCAGGCAGGAAAAGCGAGTTCTTTTCTCCCCTCTGGAACAGCCCCCACTAAGAATACATGAATACAGATCTGTGTGAGTGGGCATATTTATGAGAGATAAATGTGTTTTTGGGGTGTGTGTGAGTGTGAGTGCATATCAGTATGCATTTTAGGATTAAAATGGATATCAGTCAGTGTTACAAGGCTCATGCTGATTGATGTCATTTTTTTTTTCTGATTTGCCTCCAGTTTTTGTTGATTTTTAGATGTTGTGATCAATGTCACGGCGCAAACATTTCCACAAGGAAATCTCTTGAAAGAATACTTATCTGCATCTTTCTATTGGAAGTTCATCTATGGAGAACAGCAGCTGTCCAGCCTCTGTCAGCACTGTCAAATGCAAAGAACGCCCAACCTGCTTGTCTCACACTGACCTTTGAACTTCTCTGCTGCACAAATGCCTTCAGCTGCCAATGTCACGGCCAAGGCTGGCAGCACCGGCTTTGTCCTGGACGTCATCCTCTCTCCACTGCCCATGGCAACCCCGCCACCCCAACCCCCACGCCACCACCAACCCAACAAAGCCAGACAAATGATTTCGATTTGTCCTCTGCAGTCCGTGGAAGAAGTTATCGATACAATCCGCCAAATGATGTCAAGGATTTGTCAGCAAAGCTTATGAATGACAAAAACAGCCCACCTCCTTCCACTCCCCTCCCTCCCCGTCCTAACCTAAAAACACCTCTACTGCAGGCCAAGAAGATTGAGAGCCAGAAAACTTTATTGATTTCTTCTCCCTGCATCCTCACCCTCACCTTCTTAAATAGAAGCTCAAGCTACAAAGGCCAGAGCAGCAGCTTTTGTGTGCTAAAATGTGGCTAAAAGCTTTCTGGAAGGTTGAGGGAAGGGATTGAATTGGATATTGCATCTAATGCTGCCTCCAGCAGATGGGCTTTACAGCAAAGGAAGGAAAGGAGCTGTGTATGGCTGGCAAGCTGGCTGGATGGTTGTTTGACTGGCTGGCTGACATCTCTGCATCCCCTCCTTCCTTTAGCTTGGGTTGTTTGTGAAAAAGATCAGTGGGATGGTGGGTAAATAGATCAACTTTGTGCTGCTGACAAAAGAGGGTGTTGGAAGGGTAGTGGGCTGAGCTGACGCCATTGAGAAGCGGCCTGACAGAAGGGTGTGATGCCAAAGATGGTATGTCTGGCTGGGAGTGGACGTGCTAAATGAGGGCTGGCGAAGGGTGCAGACATGGAGAACAAATAAGAAGGGGGAGGAGTGGTATGTGAATGCCAAAAGTGGACATGAGACCTATCAAAGGGAAGAGCAATGCTGTGGAACACACAAAAAAAATCTCCAGCATGCAAAAATATGAAGATTACAGTATTTTCTGAGACCTAAGATACCTCAATATGCTTCAGGGTTTCTCAGATCAACTGCATCTTGAACTTTTCTCTCAAGCTAATGCTTTAGATTCTTCACACAGTGACTTGACATCACTGTCATGCTTTTTGAGCATGTCTGTCTGTGCACCACTATCACTATCGCTAAAAAGACACACAAAAGACAGACACTTGTGAACCAGTGGGACGCAGCTTGAGGGAGGACGTGGTGGCAGGCTTTTCACACCACCTTTGAGTGTGACCATTTTGAACAAGCACAGGTGCTTTTAAGTTGTGTTATGTGGTCCAATCGCACGTGTTATGAATAAGTTATTGCAATACAAAAGATAACTGCCAAGCTGCATTGATGTGGACCATTATTTGAAATAAATAAATAAATAAATCTGCATAATGTAAGTCTCCCAACTTTATAGAAGTAAAATAAAATTTCCTGAGTACCACTTTAAAAAGTCTAGTAAGTAATCTAAACTTTTATCAAGCAATCAGGGAGTGAAACTTTGACATGCCTCTGACACAGACGACACAGATTTAGACGTTATTAATTACCAGCTAGATTATTGTACCATCTCTCCAGTCACTCCATCTGTCACTGAGCAATTTTTGGGGGGGGCATATTTTGTTATTGTCTTGATCAAGCCTCTCACCCCTCTGAAAAAAAAAAAATAAATAAAACTTGACTGCACCTTTAACCTTAATCTAAAGAGGATCCAATATCTTGAGCATAAGAGAGAAAATATGGATTAAAGGCATACAGTTGTGCCCTCACTCACCAGCCCCCCACTTGGCCTTGTTCTCTCTGCATCGCAGGAGAACACACAAGGACTCCCATCTCCTGAGGTAAGCTCTTTGGCAAACATAGTGCTGATTAAAACAAACAGGCCAGCAAGACCCACTGCTGTGGAGGACAGGGCAAACAGGACTGGTGCAGCAGGAGGCCCGGAGATGGCATGAACCAGACCGTAGTGCAAAGAGCAGAGCAAAGCAAAATTCCTCATTTACACCGCATGTTAGGACTCAGCTTGACCTGTCTGGATCAGTTCTTTTTTAGTTTGGTTTAGTCGCGGAAAGTATCTGTATTTTTGATTTTTGGTGTTACGTCAGTAGATGATCTGATCAAAACCACCATAATAAACAAATACAGTGATGAAGATCACTTAAGAACCCATTGAGGGGTTACAATCTGCAGTGATAACAATATTAAGAAAAGTACCGAAAGTGAGTTGAGGTGAGTCAAACATTACTGTTCAGTTGAAATGAGGCTAAAGCTGCCAGACAGAGGTGTTAGCACCGAGGCAGAGAGAACATCATCAGTTCTGCAAGAACATTTAAAATAATTTGTCACTGTTTCCAAAATGTCTGCTTTCACCCTTATAACCACAGCATTCCAAAATTCACATGTTCACTTCTTAAAAAAAGTCCATTTCAAAAAATTTTCATCGGAACTAATTCAAAGAAATAGTTCAGATGAAAACTGCTGAATGTACCTCCTGTGGGTTATTCGGGGAAACTGGAACACTGTTTTTGGAAAATCGTGTTTGTTGTTAGGTTGTGAGCAACACTAAGTTCACCTTTGTTGTATTTCAGAGACAAATGTCTCTTAAATAAACCATCGCAGAAATGCATAATTATAATCAATTATCATTTTCATCAAAATGTGAAATAAATTAATAAATGCAGCAACCTAGAAAGAAATGCAAAAAATTTAAATACATAATTTCTTTTTATTTAATTAACCTGGAACTAAGGGAGGCTTTTACAATTAAGATTAAAAAAAAGATTTGGCTTTGAGAAAAACTTTAATGCTTTTTTTGTGCATTTAAAAATTGGGGGCCATCTTTTAGGTTCTCTAGATAAATAATCATTTCCCATTGTTTTACTTTTCGCTTTTAAATTAAATCTAAACAGGAACATAAAAGTGCCCGTCACCAAAACTCATGGAAATGCTAGAAAATGGTAGGTTGGAGACGTTTTGATAAATCTTTCTCGTTATGTTTCAGTTGCTCCTGCTAAATGTTTTGTAAGATAAAATCAAAGGTTCATAAAAAACAGTACAACAGTTGAGATAAAAGATTCACTTATATCCTAGTTACATCATAAAAGACAGACAGAGATAAAGTCAAGCTTGGCATGAATTACTTCAATACATACATGCATATACAGGGTTTCGACATAATCTGCAACGCATAGTTTTATTTTAATCTTTTGTTGAATCAACTTAGACTGAAGGTTTCACCAGTAAACCGATTTGAACTGAAGACTACATTGCTACATTTTAATTATTGAGTTCTTTTCTTGACAGCTGTACACACTGTTTACATGCCAGAAAGATGAACCTGGGCTCCCTGGTGGGGAAAGAGAGTGACTGTCATTTCTCCGTGTACTCAATGGTTTTAGTGTCAGCTTAAAAGAGCCGAGAATCCTGCCAAGACTAAGTAACGGATCTACAGGCATTTACGAAGCATGTGAAATCTTCCTCCATGTTCTCATTCTGCCCTAATTCAATTAGGCTCCTCTCCAAACGAGCCTGGGACCAAAGATTCTTTTCTCTCTCTCTTTCTTTTTTTTATGATCAGATACTTGCAGAGGTGTCAGAACTTAACTTCTAAACCCCATCACTATGGCCTCTCTATATCTTCTCTACAAGTTAACACTGTGATTGCATCAGATGCCTAAGTGGAAAGACAGGATCCCATGACGTCAGCCTGTCCAAGAGTCAGCTGCACCTAGGAGAAACTGCTGTTATTGGTTATCTTTTATCCATATTAATGATGTCATACTTAGCATGACACCTGCAGGACTGGCACAGAGCCAGGGTGAAGCAGAAGAAGTACAGATAGGCCGCCTCTTTTGCTGAGAAATGCGTAATGTAAAACCAAAAATGCGAGTGTGTAACAAGTGGACAAAAGTGTCCAAAAAAAAAAAAACATACAAAAGCTAAAAAATATATATCTGCAGATTAAAAAAAAAACGTTGAAGGGCAAAAGAGGTGAGAAAACAACAAATGATTCTGTCATACCAGAGGAGATAGAAAGTACTTCAGACATCTGTAGACACAGAAATATTAACAAGTGAGCACAAAAGAAGAAAAAAACATAAAAACACTTAAATGGAATTCATGTTATGGAGTTATGATTTAAGTGAACCTTTAAAAAAAAATGATAATGTTGATGTACTCTACTTAATTATTCCTGCAGGTGCTAACGTACATGTACAAATAATTTATTAGTTAAATCAATGATACCAAAAATAGCGCATAGTGAGATTGGTGGGGGGGGGTGGTGGAGGAGAAGGGGCTGCAGCTAACATCATTAGCATGAGTGCGAGTCACCTTTGAAAGGCCACGCTGTACACCTATATGAATTTGATTGGCAAGTGATTCAAAATGGCGGCTAACGTAAGCGTGTCTGAACCAACGCTGTGCTCCACTGAGACGTAACATTTAAGTAAAAATAAAAATAACTTTTAAAAAACAATCGTTCCTGTGTGAGCAGTTGTTTGGTACCTGAACTTTCTATCTATCTATCTATCTATTGAAGGGGTTTTGCAGCAAGACAGGGTGGCGGTCAAAGTCAGAGTGGGACTGTAATTCAGAGCTGTTTCAATACAGTTTCTCTTTATCAGGAGCATCACACAAAGTCAGCCATGTAGTGTGATGAGTATTAAGTTCTGGATGATAAATATGTGCGGCGATCAACAACCACATTTATGATCTTCACCTGTTTTACATAATAACAAGTAGATGTACTGAAGGAGGAAAGAATACCGTGCCTCCTCATTGCATGGATGCTGGATGTTTTGGCTTTCCTGAAAGTGACTGACAGGAAAAAGGATTTGACAGACAGGTTTATTCTAATAGAAGAAAAATTGAGAAACCATATATGTAGCAACTCGTGTCAGCATTTTTGATTTAACAGCATAGAGCACAAGTAAGATGTCCCATCTCGGCTCTTGCAATGTTCTGAGCTGATCTTATGTGAATGCAGCTTGCATCATAGTGTACAATCTTTTAAACAAATGATGCAAAAAGATATTTGAACATTTTTGGATTATAGTCATGCTGCAAGTGTGTAAAACAGTCTGAGCTAATATTATGTGTGGAAACTTAAAGAATTAGCAGACAAGTCTAAACACACTCTTCCTTCGAGAGATTTCACGAGTCGGATGTAATGGCTATTAGGCTGAAATGGTCTTTGTCAAATCAAGGACTGTAGGCTGGGTGATAGGGAGCCTCAGCAGTAATCCCCACTGGGAGTGACATCCAGAGGAATAGCTACAAAATGCTAGAAGCCCCTCTGACCTTAGCTGACACCTTCTGTTGACCTTGGGTTGACATTAGAGTGAAGTCCCCAAGCTTTCCAACAGCAGCCCAGCTCCATAACACACATTCTCTCATCCATTTCTCTCTTTCATCTCACTCTGCTTTCCCCATTAAACAGCCTCCCCCCTTCATATTTACAGAGGCTTACAAACGGGGCCAGGGCACATGGCTGCTGCTCCTCGGATACCCAATCTGTCTGCCACTTATCTGAGGGATTACTGCAGTGAGGGCCAGCTACCGCAGATTAGAGACAAAGGCCAAATTAAAACAGGGCCTATCAACAAACACCGGGACATGATGACAGGGAGGTGATCCAATTACACTGATAACCCACCGATCCCCGCGTGCTGCAGGAGACACTGGAACAAACAGAGGTAAACAGATATACACTCACACACAGCAGAACCCATCAATATAGATGCATGCACATGCATGCGTACACACTAGCAAGTGCGAGTCAATTGACAAGCAGAGCTGCATTGCAACACAGCTGTGGAAGATTATAACAGGTTCATTCTCATCCACTGAAACAATGTGTGCGTGGCTGTCACAGGAACAGTGGGCGTAGCATTGATGAAATGACATCACCCATTGGTTCATTAGAGAATGTTTTCTGGTTTTGTTCAGTAAACAAAGATATATTAGGGGAGCTGAGGTTAGATGTTCAAGATGGATAACATTGGAACATGTACATTTGATGGACACTGTATCTGTACCGTACGTGTACGAAAGAGGGACTGAGTGATTAGCATGTGTTGTGAACACATCACAACACAGCAAAACACAATAACTTGGTTGATTGCGAGACCTTATGTTTAATGTTGTACACAATATGTGAACTGTATAACTGTGTAAACTTGGCTCATTAGTTATGTTAGAGATGAATCATAAAAACAGTCCATAAGTCAATGACGCTCTCACATGCAGTGAGCATGAAGTTATTCTCAATACTTAACAAACTACTGGGCAAAACATTGCAGGAGGATAACGCCCAGCATAAAGTAAGTTATTTATTGTCTTTCTCTTTGCTCCTCCATTGCATTTTAGGAATATTTGCTGTGAAAGTGAGTTTTTCACAGCTGCCAACAATTCCAAAGAGTATTGAAAACACACTCCAAGGACCTTTTGTTTGTCTGCAGAAGTTATTGTTTTAGGAATGTTGTTGCTTGTAATACATCTCATACTTTAAGACTTTAAGACTGGAAATGAGTTGGACCCCTGAGCCTCTGCCATTGAAATAACATCCGCGAGATAGCTGAGCTTTGCTGGAGTTTCAGCATTTCAGTGCACAATTTCGGGACTCTGCAGGTTGCAGTTTGACTCCCCAGAGGTATATTAACAACATACTAAAACTGTGACACACAAAGCTACATCAGGACACGGACGGTGTTCATGAGGCCAAAAGGCAAATGTGATGAGATGAGGGGAAAGCTTTTTTAAATATGACAAGATCAGCAATGATGACGGATAGAAGGGAAACTAAAAATAGCATAAAGTGAGATAATAGATAATACAGTGTCAAATAAGCAAATGACAGTAATTTATAACAAGGAGCTTCATAAAAATGAAATAAATTGTCTTTGCAGTTTTTTTCAACACTGCACTGTAATGACAGTGTCATATCTTTGACTCCAGCTCTAATGGAAAAGCTACAATCCAGGAACTAACTAGGAAGTGAGTGACAAGGAAGTATGAGCTCACCATGGCCCCGACACTGCCCTCGGTGCCGACAGCAGACAGCCGCCAACCTCAAACTCTCCTCTCAGCCAATCATGGGCTAGCTCATTACCGCCGCAGCCCCATTGTGTTAATTGAAGCCACGCTAACTACACCGTTCCTCCTGCTCTATAAAAGCAGAAGACTCGTCACCTTCTCTGGCTGCTTCTCCCTCCAGCTACACAGGTAATTGAATTGTGGCAGGTCTCTCAGTAAGCTGGCTTGTTTTAATAACTTCACTAGATTATGTTTAATAAGTGTGCCGTAAACGCTCTTTTCGGCGGGCCAGGGAGGATGAGGAAGGTCAAATGTGATAATAGAAATGAGGAAAAGGGCCATTTTCTTTGCCCTGCTCTAGGGACAGATGTAATCACTGCAGCCTATCACCTTGTCTGTACAGTGTGAGGTTCAACTGTGGGCCACAATGCTGGAGAATGTAGAGTTAAGGTAGATCAGCTCCAGTGAAGAGATGACATTACAGGGGAAAAGAACCTTGTGCTGATTCCACAAGCTTTCCTTGTCTCTTTGTCTATTATCATACCAGCTGTCACGCCTGCCGTCTGCTGTGTAAATATCCAGCTCTGACGCTGTCTAAACAAGCTGTCACAGGGGACATCCGACGGGAAATCATATGAAAAAGCTCTGAAATTAAAGTTACACTGAAATGAAGCAGCGCCTTTTTTTCTCCCCCTTGTTTCTCAATTGTCCAATTTACCCAAAAATGGATTTCATGGTGAAGTCTGGTGACTGGAATTCAGTGGCTATTTAGACATGCTAGAGATGGAGTGTTATCGACAGGTCAGGCCATAGGTTATTCTGTAACTCCAGCACTAAGCTAAATGTTGCCTAAAGATGACACTAGAGAAAAAAGTCATGTGAATGGAAAAACATAAGAATTCATCCTTGTTTTGTTATTTATTGTATGTTTTTTTGCTGCCCACTGACATAAGATCAGTGGGATTTATCCTTTGGATGTCTGTAGGCCGTCCGATAATAGATAAGATATTTCAGTTTGGATCAAAGTGGCCAAATGTCCAAAACACAGGCTAATTTAATGATAATCTTCTTCAGGCATTCCCGTCATATGAATCCTGTACCTGTTTATGCAACTGTTAGTTCTAGTGTGAAACTACGGTACCATGATTGACATCATGACTGGAATATAATAATTTAAAACAGCACTCTGCCCTCCTTTAAACAGTTTCTCCCTTATGTTGCACCGGAGCTCTCATATCTCTGTAAAAACACGCAAACAAAAAAACAAAGACACAAAACATATGGGCCAATTTTGCACTTTTAGGACCTCTATGCATGAACTATGGATAAGCGCGACACTGCGCACGCTACGATTCTCATAGTCATCAGTTAGCGTGCAAGAGCCATGATTGTGAGATTTGCGACTGTCTTGTCATACAGGTGCAAGGTCACAAAAATGTGAGTTTAACGCGTGAGAAAAAGCAAAAATTCAGAATCGGTTTCGGATTATAAACGGTGCCTGAGTCTGCACACAAACTTTTCTCTGTCTTTCCAACAAAAATTTAGTCCAGCTGTGTTTTGACTGGCTCTGTACGTTTTAAGGTCATCCGAAAGTTCAAAGGTTCAAAGACCAGACTGAGGTCGGGTCTTATCAGTCTGGGCTGATGGTTTGGTTTCACTGATAGCTACGCGTCGGCTTTGGCGGCTTTGCCAGACTCAGCCACACTGGAAGGTGGAGCAAGGAGAGGCAGCACCTTTAGGTCAAAGGTCATACTGCTGAACAAATAAGAGATAAGGTGGCAGAAATGGTGCGGTGTTTCAAGTTTGCTCCAACTTTAACGTGCTGAAAATGAGACAGACACTGATAGATTTATAAAAAAAAAATAATAATAATTGAGTGGATGTTGAAAGAGAAAGCGGTATAGTGGGAAGTTTTGAGAAGAGGGAGACAAATTAAGACACTGTTCAGACAGTGAAATAGAGTGAGGGAGACAAATCTGTACTGGGGGAGCCAGATGTTGGGAAAGAGGGGGAGACAGGCTGCAGACAGAGATGCATAGAGAATGTAAGCAAGCTGATCAGCAGTCAGGAGGGCTGTGTGGGCAACACCGACAGCACCGCCACTGTCACACAGACACTTATTTGCATAATATTGTGTGTTGTCAGTGGAGTGATGGCTAGTCCAGGCAGTTATCTGTAGGAGCAGGTCGTACATGTTACCTCGCGTGAGTGTGAATGTGTGTGTGTGTGTGTCTGTTCTGGCCGCCTCTTTCCGTTACCTCGCTGGACAGGTGGCATTCCCTAGCCCTGTGATTAGCGTGTCAACGTCTTAACATGTCGATGGGAGCGCCGCTGCAGGCATCTACATTCATATATAAATGTAAATTCAAACCCTCCCCTGTCCTCCCACCTTCGCACACCTGCACCGCGTCGCCTCTGACAGTTCAGGATTGATTTGGCCACTTCCCATTCGCCGAGGCAGCGGCAGAACGGGCGCTGGGATCACTTCGGACACTGGCAAACAATCACAAGGCGCTTCAAATCGTCAACAGCGACATGGGAGCTAGGGGAGGAAATGACAGTCAAAAATGTCCCAATCAAGAAAACTTTGTATGAAAGCCATCTAGGAAACTTTTGACCCCTTATTTATTCTTTCATATTCTAATGATGCATCGCCGCGGATGAGTCCTCATCAGGGCTCGGAGCGAAATGACAGGCCTCATCAGATTCTAGGAGTGACTACGCTGTCAATCCACACACACTGATTTGGGATTGTGGGGAAACACACTTCAAGTTTTCAAAGCCACTGCTGATTTTTTTTCTCTAAAAGGAAAAAGAGGTAAATTTCTTCTGTTTAAAGCAAAGATAAATTCTCAGCTTGGGCCCTTAGCATTGAATTAGCATTGAATTTGACAGAGAAAGGTTAGGTGGATGAAACTATCTTTATGTTTTTTGCTTGTTTCTCTTGTCAAACATGGAAAAAATAATAAATATTAGTTAATTTTTTTCTTTTTTTTAGATATTAAGCAATTTCTAAAGCAAGTCAATGAACAATCTTTTGGTGTGTTACTCTACAAATAGTACATTTCAAAAGGAAAGTGTCACAATTGGCAAGTGGGTGGTCTTAGTTGATCTGTACCAAAAATGTTTCTCTTATTTGATTATCAATGAACTAAGAGCTGTGTGCGCCAGTCTTCTGTATATGTGATGACGGTACAAACTGAGAATGTTATAGGCCATCTTTGAAATTGTCATCCACATCCTGGATGAACATATTAACTGACCGGCTGATTAAAATTGGCTAAAAACAAAAAGGCTTACGTCTAGTTCACCGCCCTTTTGAATTGATCACAGGAATGTGAGTGCGTTTGTGTGCGCACTTTTGCATTCACGGTCAGTAATTACGGCAGATGGGTCTTTACAAAAAAGTAAAGAGTGATTATGGATGACCTCGTGGTGGTGCCAGGATTTGGGGGTTGGGCTTGCTTCAGGTGTCAGGGAGGTGCAAGACAGGAGATGAACCTGGCTTGGCGTCCGACCTGGACGCACATGTTAGTTTAGATATGATTGCCTCTGGAATTGCAGGCACTTACCAGGCGAACCCTCCACTGCCTTCATAAGCCCTGGCTATATTCTGCACCTACTGGAGATAAAAATATATCAAAAGTCGCTGAATGCTGACCTTTTGCAGTGTGTGTATGTGTGTGTGTGTGTGTGTGTGTGTGTGTGTGTGTGTGTATGTGTGAAGGTGGAAAGGGAAGTTTCACATTCATCAAAGCCAAATCCAGCAATACAATGATTACTATTAAATGCAAGTTTGCTGGAGAGAATGCTACAGCACAGTATGGACCAATACTACCACTGCCCAAATAAAAGCTGCTTCAGTTGTCCTGATTTCAAAAATACATTCTCTGCTTTTCTGCTATGTTCTCAGGCCACTCCCTCCCAGCACCCTTGCACAGGATTGACCTGAAACGTGTGTTTAGGCTGAACGCAAAGCAATGTTTTGAGGTAGTCCGTTAAAGTGAATGTGACGACGCAAATGTGTGAGTTGAGACAAAGTCAGTAACTAAATGACTCAAAAATACTTGCCTTTTGGGACCATGTAAATTCTAATGTAACATGCCTAAGTTGGCATGGATAGCATCACTCACCCTGAGTAATCTCAGTAGTAGCACAACAGGTTGTTTGCATAGAAATAAGTTGGCTTGAGTATATGCCCACTTGTCAGACTAAAAAAGACATCTGTGTTAATGATAGACATCTGTATTTTCCTTTTCATGCTTTCCTGCGGAGGGGTCATATGCAGCGTGTCGCCCCCCCCCTTTCACCCACATCTCTGCACATCTGCTGTCAGAGAAGGAGGCAACCTCAGGTCCTTTTGCAGAGATGAACACCAGGCTGCTCAGCCTGGAGACTTTCTATCTCTTTCTGCCATCTGTGAAAAGACTTTTCGCACTGTAATAGACTGTTGGTGCTTGGTGGTACTCTGAAACGCTGTTCGTGGATCATGTCAAGTGGGACTGGGATCTCCCTTGCAGAGATAAGAATATGGACCCGAAACAATACATTTGCTTCTTTAACATGAATTTATTTCATTCAGGTTTTTTGTTCAGTTCCAAAACAACAAAGACAAAGATAAAAAACAGTATCAACCTTACCCTTTAGAGAGATAGTATGTAATATTTTTTTACATTTTGATACATTACATATTTATTGAACTCAGCAGTTAGTATCGTGTTATAAGAGGAAGACTGTAATCAAGATCCTTTAACTGTTAAATCAATGTATTTCATGATAACTTACTCCTTTTTCATAAGCAACTTTTCTTAAATACAACACATTGATCATCTGATATGTCTTTAATGATTAATATTTTGGGGATGTGAAATATGTTTGTCTTGGGACACAGCATGGCCGCACAATTTTTGCTTTGTGTGACTATTTCTTAATTTCCATTTTTCCTCCCTTTATGCCTTCTTGTATCTGTAACAAATTCTCTTCTGCTTTATTAAAACAACCTATAAGTTAATATTCATGCCATAATTAAGCAATTTAAATGGTTGTCAACTGACAGTAAAAAGAACCTTCCACTCACTACACACACACCCATCCACCCACATACACATACACACTCACGTGCACGCACACTTTCACCAAGGAGTGTGTGAGTAAGTGTGTGTGTGTGTGTGTGTGTGTGTGTGCCACTATAGCCACTCCAATTAAAAAACATGGGCAGGGAAGAGGAATGTGCAGGTCTTTCCTTAGAGACCAGAGTCAATACAAACAATGAATGACACGCTGATGCAGGCAAGGAGCTCACTGAACTGATGCACATGCAGCCACACACACACACACACACACACACACACACATACACACACATACACACGCGCGTGCGCGTAGCACACAAACAAACCAGTCAGCAAAACAAGTTAAAAACACACACAGACAGAATCTCTCAGACAAGACAGGGAAAAAGCCCATCAAGCATGTTTTTATGTTTTTGTCCCTCTTTTTTTTTCTTTATCTTTTCCTCTGCATCTTGTGACTGGCCTAATTGAGTTGTAAATCATCAAAATAACAAGTTGATTTCATACTGAGATGTCAGAACATTTCTTGACAAAGCTGGGGAATGGCATAATTACAGAGGAAATTAAAAAATGCGCCCAAATGTGCTGTTGCAAACAGAAACAACAAACATATTACATTCCCCCTGCAGGCTACATCAACACTAACTGTACAGTACACTGCATTCAATAATAATGCATTTAATTAGCTACTCAATTCTTCAGTAGCTTCTTATGAAATGGTTTAATTAGAGAAGAATATAAAAATACATTCGAATTGTTATTTTTTCTCCAAAGTGTGTGTGCTTTCCAGAGTCAGTATTGATGGGAGCAGATGGTATCAGCAAGCTGCATTAGCGGCAGGCGGTGTGCGTGTGTGCATGTGACGGGGCTAGTTTCAATTCATACTCTCCCTGCACCTTTGATAGTCAAGTGGATTACACCTTGTGTTCAAACAGAAAGGGAGGAAAGAAAAGCGGCAGAACATAAAATGGAATTAGGAGGCTGCTTATAGGCCCTGATTCATTTATTGTTAACTCCTTCCAGTTCATTAAGCCTAATCCCTGTTAGGATGGTGAGTAACAGAGGACCTGAATGGGCCCAGGCCAGCTAAGGGGGGGACATGTGTGCCTATTGTGGACCTCTCTTGGGTTAATCCTAGTCGCCGTGGTGTGTTTGTGTGTTTGTGTGTGCGAGATGGGGGAGAAAGAGGGAGTCAGCTGGACAAGGGGGTGAGCACCTCTCCCCTGCTGGGTGCCCCGTGCTCTGTCTGGGTGGGTGTTGAGTCCCACCTCCACCCTGAGGGGGGTTTTAGCCCTTCGAGTCCCTGTGACAAGCGTGAAGCAACCCTTTCCTTTTGTGAATCAATCTGGCGGGGCTCTTCGCGCCTCGCCAGATACGCACACACACCGAGGGTCACCGATGGCCGTGTTAATACAGATGTACATGCCAATAAGGCCTCTTAATCAGTACACAAGAGGGAGAGATTGACTTTTAAGGAAGACATACAGCCCCGCTTTCTTTCAGCCCCAGTGGAGCCGTTCACTCTGCGCTGCGCTGACTCCTTTAATTTTCCCTGTATGGCTGTATGGCCACACTCCAGCTGAACAGAAACAAAAAGAACTGAACAGAGGAGACAGGACCTGTAAACACGTCATTTTATTTATGTTGCAAATTTCATTCACCGGCAGTTCTAATTACGTTAAATCAGAGAAAGTCTGAAGTACAACTAGGCTGGAGCCCTGTAAGTGATAGGCACAATGGAGACAAATTGCAATTAACTGCTGGACTACAGACGTTTTACATTTTGGGTGTTACAAATAAAAGGGATAGAATTTTAAATAAAGTGATGTCAACGTCATCATATTAAGTGTTTACAGCTACAATGGTGTAAAGTCTTTAGACATGTCTGACGACATAAATACATTCCTTTGATTGTTAACGTTGAGTTGCTTGGGAAAATTAAGCACATGCTGTCTTCATCCGAGAGGTCCATTCTCATCGTATATATGTAGGTTTTTACATTACACTTTTGTAAGTTGCATGTGGGACTGTCCTGCTGCATCTAGGTGTTGAAGTGAGATTTAAGGTGAGCTCAGAGAAAACAGCCTTGCAGTATTAAACTTTGCACACGCACCATTTTTGCACAACAAAGCTCGAGCATCACAGAAGAGGTGCAAGAAGCAAAAAAAAAACAAAAAAAAAAACAGTCTGGATTGGAAGGGGACATGGTTATTTTAATAAAATTTAATAGCATGAATGACATCTGACAACTAAAAAAATCTGAAATAACCCCGATGATATCAGAACATGTAGGTTAAATTGGAATTGAAAAGAGATGAGTTAGATCCTCTGTCATAACATTATTTAGCCTTAACCTCCAAGATACTTCACTGCTGCCCTTAAGTCCATGGCTACTCACTGCCAATGTCTACGTATTTGCACACTGGTATGACTAAATAGGCAGTATTGTGGATGTGCAGCACCTATAACCAATTTTGAGAACTGATATAAAACTTTCTTGTATGTGTTTTTTGTTCTTAGCAGTATTTTTCAGGCCTGACCTACAGTTTGTCAAGATGAAAAGTAATGTTTCACAAGGTATTTTCAGTCTTTCACAATAGGCATTGTATGCAATCACCTTCACTTCATCCTTATTTACCACAAAATAATTCTGCTACATCGAGTCATTAATTTGTTCAGTGAGGTGTCATACTGAGTCATTGGGACTAGGGAATAGAAACGCAACCTTTGGTATAAATAGGACAAGAGAAGTACACAACAAGTACAGTATAATGTCACAGCTGCACCATGCTGCATGCTCATCATTTCAATTTAATACACACAGGAAGTATGCCCGGATGGCTAATGTGATCTAGAACAAGAATAATAATGAAAAGATACTTTTTTCTTCTGTGTTGAATGTTGTATTTATATTTCATCTATGCCTTGTTAAGTGCTAGTTTTTCAGTTTTTTTTTTTGTTTTTTTTGCAGCAATCACATTTTTGGTAGTTACAAGTAAGGGAACGTTTAAAACAGTAGCTTTTCTTCAGGAAGACAGTATGAGTATACATTGAAATAACCAGCAACCAGATTTATAGACCATATATAAAAGACGTGTATTTTCGATTTAAAAGAGAATCACCACAAACAAAATAGGTTATATTTATAATTTTTTAATTTTGCAGCCTTTCCATTAAAGTGTAATATTATTTTTTTCTTGGTAAAATGAATTTATTTTCTATACCTATTACAGTATAAGTGGCTTATTGTTACTGACTCTACTGTTAAAAGGGGCATGAACAATGCTGTGGTCATTGGAATCTCTTTAACCCGAGAGAAGTGTGTGTATGTGTGTGTGTTGTTTCAGAAAATTTACATTTGTAACAAAAGTAATGTCCTTTGGAAATGAGTCACAGCTACCAGTATGCCGCTCAGCAGAAAGTAAGCTAGGATCTTCTCCGCTAAGTGGCACACACTTAACAGAGTTGAAAACTGTGTGTGGCCACAACTCACAGTGAGAATATATGCTGAGAAAAGTTACAGCGCTCAGTCTAGCAAAATAAAGTTCACAAGTCAGTAACTAAAGGTTTCAAGTGGAAAACAACAGCAGGTGGACTCAATTCAAATCTGTTGTTGGAACACTACTGCCAGCTGAACTTAACAAAGACAAAGCGGATTGTTTGATTCCTGCACACCCATGGTCCACCCAGACACTTTCACCTGTTCTCCTTATTTTCTTTCCATGACTGTTCTTGATGGACATCAACTTTGACGTACCTGTTCCTTCACCATACTGTAGCTCCACATCTTCAAATTTAACAGAGGTCCAGTCATGACGCTTCCAGTGAATAGGTACTGTATTGAATCTTGCTCTGCCTCCTCTGTCATTGTAATTCTTCCAAAGCGACAGCTCCACAAAAAACCCTTGCGTATAAAATCAGTTCCGCTCTCTGCACCGACCATTCACAGCATTTACAGAAAAAATTAAAACACTCTATGTTTACCTCCTGCTAAATGGAACATCAGTCGAAACACCTCTAGTATCATATCTGTGTTTCCATAGTTTGGTAAAACAGAAAAATATGAATAAATAAATGCTGACATTGCAAGATATAAACCAACACATTGCTTACTGTATAAACGTAAATTGATATACATTAGATAGAGACATCCAGGTTGGCTGCGTGAAGTTGCTGGATATAATATACAAGCATATACCAGTGTCAAATGAGTGTACTCCCCTTGTGTTTGTTATGCATGGGTCAGAATCTGCATATCACAATAGTACATTCTGAGTTATCAGTTAATGAAAGTAACAAGGAGCTCATGCTTCAGTTCAAAACACATTTTTCGAAACAAGTTCACACCATTTTAATTATTTGTGTAAAACATAACTGAGTAATGCTAAGTGTACTAACTGCAAAGCAGACGGGCAAGAACCTGAATGGGTACGTTTCACGTAGTGCCTGCTGAATAATCAGTCTATCTAGGGTCATTGTAAATTGCGAGAACCTGATGGGAAGTAGAAAAAAATATGTTTGTCTATGTTTATCTTATGAGATTTGTTGCGGTGAAAGACAAAATCATTGTACATTTACATAGCAAATATACTGGCTGTTGATTTGGGAAGTGAACGCTCCCAAAACCTTAAAGACCTTTTCAAAGTGGTCTCAGTTAGGTGTAAGGATAGAACAACAAGTGATTTTTAGATTTTGGGACTGAGACAGACAAACATCATAATATGCATTGGCCCAGAAAAGTAAATATAAGGACAAGGCAAGAGGAAATGGGCATACAAGTTCTATAATCAATGTATTACCTTGGTGGAGAGAACACAATTGGTATGGACACTGAGAAGAAAAGTGTCCTGAAACAAACCAAGAAGAAAGAACTATGGCACCATGTTGATACAAATGCCTCTGAATTACAATGAATTATGTTGGACAATAGGTCCACAATGGTCCCTAGATTAGTGTCTATTACTCGGATGCATTAATGTCTTGCACCCGTATTAAAAGTCCTCGTTTAACACCGTTCAAGGGGCGGACCAGAAATCCCCAAGTTTCTAAATTGGAATTTCATTCCCCCAGGTACTTCTGCTCATATGAGAAAAGTTGGAATGCATTTGATCTGTCCTAATTTCAATTAATTAGCGACAATGGTTGCTCGGGGAGTCCCACAGGGCAGAGGGAAAAATGGGCTGAAGGGAAGCGAGCGTCAGAAAAGTGATGGGAGAAGTGGCATCAATAAACTGTTAGAGACTCATTAGCAGGCTAAATGGCTCTCCCAAAGTCATGACACTTTAACACGGAACCTGGCGCCTAATTACTGGCCCCAGTATCCATTACAGGCCCCTCCTCTGCTCCCCTCCCTGCATTCCTCTTTCTTTTTATTCCACCCATCTCGGCCACAGTGGAATCGGCCTGTTAATGATTGCTCTACAGAGCAAGATTAAGGACCATTGTAGTGGGGAGAGTGTGATTGTGGGCAGCCAACATGAGGAAGTGAATGTTTAAGTTGGTGTCTTTGTTGATTAAAGCTTTCAGTGATGTAAAAGTACCAAAATTGCTTGCGTGACTCAACCTCTTCAACTCTGGCCGACCCACCTGTGATCCCTCATTACAAAACGCGTGCATGGCTAAACAGTTTTCAACCTTACAAAAGATAATTTCACATTGTAATCAGGGTCCCAAATTATGTGGATGTTTCCTGAAAATCAGGCACAAGAAATGCAGATCTCTCTATTTGATACAACAGTTCAGAACATTAGACTTCAATGAAATGTTAACATACATATTTTACAATATTCTTAAGTGTGAAAGGTTTATGTAACCTTTGATGCATAATTGATTAATTTAATTCAATAGAACAAGAGGACAAAAGTATAAAAAGCAAGGCATGAATCAGCAAACTAGGAATAATGATAAACTGAATATATTTCTCTCAACAAGTCAGAAATATAAAAGCTTAACTGCAGTATACTTTATATTGATGCAGGGCTGGCCCAGTAATATGTTGGGGTGCAAAGCCAAAACTTTGCGGCCCCCAGGGACCAGCCTGTATAGGCACATGGGGTATGAAATACACTGGAATCAAAAGGAATCCAATGACACAGCATGCAAGGCATTCAGCTTCATTGGTTCCCTCTAACAAAACAGCTTGTTGACAGTTAACTATAAAAAAAATTTAAAAAAGCACAAAAAAAACCAAAACAAAACTGTGGAACAGTGAATAAAATAACTCATAAAACAATATTCTTAGTACAGTACATTAGGTGGAATTCAAATTTGGGTTCACTTATACACTTGGCTGGCTCCAGTTGATGATCATTAACCTACTTAGGTTTACTGCACACATTTTAAATGCGTATGTCTTTTTCAGTTACACTCATCTCGTGTGAAATAACAACAAGCAGGATGTAAACTGTTGTGCCAGTAGTAAATATGGTTTAATGTGTAGCCATAGCTCTACAAGTAGCATTTAAAAGATGTGTTCATTTTTCTCAGCGTTCACACTCAACAAAGCAAATGTGATTCCTCCAGACAATAAAAATAGAGCATGCTAAGTAAATTAAAGTTAGCAAACATGAGTTGAAACTGGAATTCAGGGTTCTGGATTCACAGTACCATTCCAACTTATATTGCACTTACATGGTGCGTTTTATGAAATGTTAAACTGGCAATAGACAATTTTTGTTTCAACTTATAAGTAAAGTAAAGTAGAGTAAATCAAAGACTAACACACTTTCTTCAATGTTTTCTACTTCTCCCCCCTCCACCCTGATTTTAATCACGGCCAGTCATCTACTTGCGAGTAAAGGAAAATTAAGTTGTTACTTAATCTTAAATTAACATCATCGCACATTCTTCAGTGAATGTACCTGTCTCATGTGCCTTATAATCTGTTATAATCTGAGAAACTAAAACTATCCAGTTATCTTCGCCACGGTGGCATCAACCATAATACCACAAACTAATCACTCATTATCAGATACGTAGAAAACGGTTTGCAGTAATTAATTTTTGTCACAGAGCCCCCTGATGGGTTCTGGTTAGCCAAGCCCTTGTTAACCCAACAATTCTACCACGAACAGGAATGTATCAATCTGGGTTTTTGTTGAGTGTGTTCCAATGCCCAATTATGATTTAAATGCTGTTTGAGACATAGATAAAGCACTGACTCTTTGATTTTTATGATTAACATGGTCAGATTGATACATATTATCAGTGCAACAAATCAGTACAGCTCTCCAATTCATCAGTATCAGGTGTCAAAAAACAGTTTCAATCAACGCCTAATAGAAATGTTGACGACATGAGGGGAAAAAAAAGGGGGGCGATAAGGTAAGTCAAGAAATAAGAGGCTTTAAAATAAGACCATATCTACAGTAAGGGGAGGCATAGTGGTGGTGGTGATGGGGGGGGTAACCGATCTCATCTCATGTCCTCTCTCATGCTCTCTGAATGGGGTCCTAATTGGCAAGGCTGTGTGAATAGGCAGCTGGCCGAGGAGTGCCTGTATAAAAGAACACGCAGCGAGACAGTGCTGGAGATGAGGCCTTCTCTATTCACAACCTCTACTCCCAAACTAAAAAAAAGAGCTGAAGAGAGAATGAGAGAAAGAAAGCGAGGGGATGGATGGGGGGGGGGGGGGGGGGTAGGTCATGCAACAACAGTGGAGTGGAGTGGAAATCGACAAAACAGAGAGAGAGAGGAAAAGAGATAGAGCGAGCAGATGAGAAATAGAAGGTAATCACAGGAGATTATCTTCTTGTGATGGAGGCAGAGCTGCAAGGATAAGTAGGCTACCCTGAGGAGGATGATCCCAAAGCAGTCAATAAAGCCCCATGTCTGGAGCCCTGATATGGGCGGGTGCAGTGGTGCTCAAGGGGGCAGTTAGGGCAGTAAAGTGCCAAAAGTGGTCCTCATGATGTAGGGGCAGTAACACCTTGGGGGGGCTGTGGTCTTAGGTTTCCCAGCATGTGTTCCAGTTCCCACAGAAATACACAAGACGAAGGGACTCATGCAGGAAGTGTTTTAAGTATCTAAATGTACAGGACCTATGTTCATGCTTCTCGAGAGACACAACCTCCTGTTGACTTAAATACTGTTGTCTGTCAAAAGCAAAGGCACAAGTAGCACGGCGCTGTTACAGCTCTACGAACTACAAAAGCTGTGTGATCAGCTCGTGTGCATTGTAAAAACTTTGCTTTGCTTGCGTGGCTGCTCGAACTGATCGATGTGTCGGACATCGGAAATTGGGGTTTGGTGACTGCAAAATGTCGATGCAAAGTCACTGATTGTCACACTTTAGCCAGCAGTTTGTATCACATCTCCCTGTAAAAACTCATTATTTTACCCTCTTAGTTGTGTGGATTCCAGAAACAGATAAGTGAGCTTTGGACGGGCTGGTTGCCAGATTTTGTTCGATGCAGGCTAGGTCTTTCCTCCTGACTTCAGTCTTAATGCTAAGCTAAGCTAATGAGCTGCTGGTGAAGATGTGATATTATGGGCAAATCCCCTAACCATAGGCTTTTTCTGTTGCTAAACCTTTAAAATTCAACAAAAAAAATGCTAAGTCTAATTCATTGTCTTAATGGTGATGTTTGCGATTCTTGCTATCACGATTTCCTGTTTTTTAATGTACTCACCTGTCTTCTCATTGCAGATGTGTTACTCATTCCCCAGCGCGTCTCCTGTTTCTTTGGTTACCTGCTCTTTTCCTAATGTGTTGCACCTGGGCCTTAGTTTTTCCTGCCAATGTGAGTATTCAGTCTCTCACTGCACTAAAAACTATATAGTATAGTAACTAGCTGTATGCACTAATTTGGCCAAAATGTACAGTAGCATGCAACATTCAGTATGTTAATGAAAGCAGCATCTGCAGGAAGAGAAAAATACCCAAATGTCCAACGATTCTGAAAAAAATCCCAAATATGCATTCAACCAGTCTACCTCCAAACTGGATATTTTATATGGAAACTATTTTGTTCCCTAGAAGCTCTGCCTCAAATACCAGCGATTTCTAAGTAAGCTATCTGGTGGATAGCTTAGTAACCACAAAACATTAGCTGTAGTTGGCCTTAGCCTTTTAGCTCAATTAGCCATGCAGTTGGGGTCCTAGTAGCTTACTCTCTGTGTACTGCAACCTGGGGTTGGTGTTTAAGGGTGGTGGGACACAGCATGGAATGCGTGCAGGGAGCAGCATCCCGTGCTGGGCGGGTGAATTCACAGAAAATGTGAATTTTCTGGTTGGACATCTAAGTTGTATTGCTCTTGCTGTCTAACTTGAAGTAGTATTCTTCATCACTTGTAAAACGAATGACAAATACTTCATTACTTTTACAAGATTTACTTCATAGTACAAAAACAAAACCTTGTAGGAATAAAACTAATCTGTTACTGTACACCATTAACTGGTCAAAAAAAAATATATCGTATTGATAAAGATGAAGATATTAAATAAAATGTCCTTAAAAGTAGCTTTCTTTCAGCATGTGAATTTCTTTAACACGGGCCCAGTGCTCTTAAACACTGAATTTGCATTTAAAATCTTTGAGTTTCAGATGTGACTGCAGTAACTGGTTTTCATAATAAAGTTGTTGGCAGGGTTGTGTTGATTACAGTTGATAGCCAATCAGCCATGGTTTTGGTAGTTCTGCATAATAATAATCCTGCATGTACTACAAGTGAACTGTCACCAATCCAAATGAAAGTTTTTTCTGTCGGGTTAAATTCTGCTGGCAGCTAAATATCAACAGCTGCACGTATGCGTGTGTGTTGTTGTTTTATCTCAATTCATATGTTAGTTTGTCCGTTCATCACCGTTTAAGCCACGTAAAAGCCGTGATGCTGTATTTCAGCAGGGCCCTTTTCCGCAGCTGAAACATCGTGTGTGTCATTTGCGGGAAAATTATGCATTTTGGATGAGGCAGGTTGTAGGAAATACCACCCGATATGACCTCCATTTTACAGAATGGTCACAGGCATAATGGAAACTCCAGGAGGTAAGGAGGCTGATGGATACAACCTTGGGCACACAAATGTGAACAGACACATACCTGTACATACGTTAACACACACACTCGCGCGCGCACACACACACAGATGTCAACAGGGGCTTGTGAAGATGTTTAGAAACTGGATGATGGGGAGAGATATAAAAGGACATACCATATAGACACTGAGATCAGACTGTTGCTGCACAGATACCCTTCAAAAGTGTGATACTTTCACATGTCCATTTTAAGTCCTCACACTTGAATAGGTTGTCTGCTAACACATTCAAAACAGACTCATGTGACAGAAAAGAGTGATTAGCGATTCCTTATCAGCACCCTCTATGGTTTAATGTTTGATTAAATTTCCAATAAAAGGAAAATTCCATAATTGTGTCTCAAACTGTTAAGTAAGCAGCCTGTCCGAGGAAACAACCAGTCTCTATGGTCCACATCTGGGTCTATGTAGCTGAGCTTTACAGTATAAACTATGAAACTTGTAAAAATGCTGAAAGAAGGTCTCTCCTTTCTCTGATGCTCTCTTCTGTTGGTCATAAAGACGTGATAAATGCCAGCAAATAAACCATCTGTTTCCCCACAAACTGTCAATTAGAAGAATCCCACCTTATCCATCACAGCAGTGCTATACTCTCACTGGGAACCATCGAGCAGCTGTAGGTCTCATCTGTGCACTTGCTGCTATAGGCAGCATGGCGGGATACCTTCGCGTACAACACAGCAGATGTTTATGACTGTGTGTGCCTGGGCTTGCGTGCATGCATCAGAGGGTGTGATTTCTGCTTTTAAATTTATGTATCTGTGCGTGTGTGTGTCCCTCCAAACGTGTAAATATGTGTGTGAATGCCTGTGTTTGTGGACAATGCCAGCCGCCCCTCCACATCTCTTGCCATCTGGATAATTGATCGTTTGCTATCATGAAAAAATAAAAGGAGAGGGAATGTGTCATAATGGGCCACTTCTTAAACGCCCCTGTTTTTATCTGTTTTCCACGTCTGTTTTATTTGTGTGGGGAGCTGCCAGTTGTCATGATGATTATGAAGAGGGTATTATGGCGAGGGATTATGCATCATCGTGCAATGTTTGAAGATGATCAATGACCTGAGGCTTTTAGTTGGCGTTTAAAGGCTCAGCATACAACTACCTACAGCTCCGCTTGAGCACAGTATGTCACATGTCATGTACTGGGATGTTATTACAGCAGTTTTTCCACAGACAAACCTGTGTCCTAATTTTTCACTCAGACAAAAGCTGAAAAAGAAGCTCCCTTTGTAAAATCACGACACTGTTTTTCCTTCATTATTCATACAAACGGTGTTATTCAAGCAGCATGTTGTAATGTTATTTAATTTAACGGTGCAAAAGATTAAAATACTTTTTATGGCTTTTCTAACTTGTCAGCATCTTGCTATGGATATTATAGTCTCTGCAAAGCTTTCTGTCGTCGTAACGGCTTGGTCACAAGGAGAGTTTACGACAAGTAACAACAAGTACACGAAAACACGCAAGGGAAACACTTTTCAAAATAAAACAGGAAATAACAAAACAAGAAACTCAACTCAAAACCATGACAATAGCAGCTAATACAAGGTTTCAGCATTCTGATTTTGCAAAATTAATTAGGTATTTTTGTCCTGGTAGACATCTGTAGGTTTAACACAAGTGATATGTTCCAGAAACACAATTCACAGAAAGCCAAGGCTTTCCTTAAAAAGTAAATGTTACATAGAAATAAATAGAGATATAATGAACTGACAGTATATGATGTGCTGGGATTTTTTTATTTATTTTTTTTTAAAGCTGCCCACTTGTAAAGCCTATTAATTAGCTGGACATGGGCCACACGTTGAAATATTGCTTATGCATTATTGTAATGATTCAGAACAGTGCAGTAATGTGTTGTACTAATGTGACACTGTGACGGGCACCAATGTGCTTAATCTAAATTAATCATAAGAATCAATTATCCACCACCAATGTGAAAAAAATATATCCGTTAATTATATATTTCAGAAAGTTTTCGGCTGATTTACAGTAAGTCAGACTGATGTTGCTCACTATATATGAATGTAGGTCACCCAATGTATTTTCAGCTCTCTTCCTTTGCCAAGGAGTTTCACTCCACTGCCTGCAGTTCATTCCCACACCAACAGAAGCCGCAGACAGACTGGTGCTCGAGCATCGCTCTGCCTGAAACTTTGGATTGAAATGAACTAATTTTAGCATTACTCTGGCGTGACTGCATGTGCCTCTCCATCGGGAGTATTTGTTGGGAGCGTGCAGACTGTCAGGAGCAGACCGGTTTATTGTGTGTATCTGCAGCTGTGTGCCTGTTTCTGTGTGTGTGTGTAATTCACAGCATAGGATGTATGATGGATCTGCATGTTTAGGAAATATATTTGATATTATATGACATCATGATTAAACTACTACTTGACAACATTTATCATAAAATTGAAAGAAAATCAAACAAAAATCAAAGCCACATAATGTCATTTGATATAATTCTATGCAGAACTTATCATCCATTGTGGATAGGTCAGTAAGAAATACAATAAATTAAAAGTAGAGATAAATCAATGGTAAATGCGGCAATATTTTTGTTTGTTTGTTTGTTTTTTTTAGTTTTGTGTTTGCTGCTTGGAGTAGAATCAACCAATCAGAGGTTGGGGCAGCCTTTATGTAACCTTAGAAGCAAAACCCAGGGCAAAAAAGTTCTACAAATACTTGGCTGCCTTGTCTTGTGGGGTTAAGTTCTTAAATCTATACTGGAGTTTTACAATTAAATATAACATTGGTTACATTGATCCCTTGCCAGATAAACTCATAAAGTTCTGATCAGCCTATCGCTGCCAGAGTATATAATGTATACAGTATACAGAGTTTTGTCTGGTGTGACATTCCTTTTTGATGGGGCAGTGGCAGTTGGGTGTTGTTGTTTTTTTTTTTTTTGTCAGCCAGTAACGACTGGTTTGCCAGATCTAAAGGGGGGAGGAGCATTGTGAAGCCTATGGCATTATAAACACATTGACAGTGTTTGTGTAATTACTCTCACCACTGATGGGGAGAGAGAAATACTGCACTACAGCTTTAAGGACTTTAAGGATATGTCAAAGTGATGCATATATGTATGCAGATATGTATGATACGTATGTGTGGCAATTTTTATTTTTATCTTAATAGTGGTGAACAGTACGAGAGCACTGTTTTAAAACATTTTAGTTAGTACATAAAAACTAGACTTTAATGGTAACAAAAATAACATTATGACAGTTTTAACACTTTTAAATGGGGGTGCTCCTTTTGGGTCTGGCTAAGGTAATGTGAGAGTTAAATCAACACTAGTGTAGATATCATCACTTAACACACATGAATGCACGTGCACAAACTCGTTTACATCATATGGTCGAGATGTGATGAGAATCAGTTTTAGGCTTTCAAACTCCATAAAAAACAAGTTTTGCTATCACACACACAGACACACACGTATGCACACGCACGCGCTTGTGCACACACTGCTTTTTCCTGGCTTCCAATAAACAGCAACATTTGCCCTAGACATTTAGCCAACACTGTTGTCTATCTAATCCAACTCTGTTCCCAGCAATATCTTTTCATCCAGCCACTCTCTCCCTCTCCGTCTCCCTCTCCCTCTTCAACCCCTCCTCACCCTCCTCTCTTGTTCTCAGATGGCTTCCTCCACCTCTCTCCCTGTGCATTATGTAGATAACCCGGGGACGCCATATATCCCCAGCAGGTCAAACGGAGGTTGCAATCACACACTGTGACAGTGGGAGCCAATCCCAGTCCATCATGGAGGAGGGGAGGGGACTGAGGTTCTCTGACTAAATGTGTGTGTGTGTATGATCTGTGTTTGTGTGTTTGTGCAGCAGGGTTTAGCTGAGGTCTCCGTAGCGGGGATATAGGACAATAAGTTGAGTGGGGGAGTTGGATATGGGAGGAGGACGGGGTTGAAAAAGGAAAGGAAGGGATGGGAAACTTTGATCATTGAAGAGAAAGAAGGATAAAATGAGGGTGGACAGAATGTGAGCTGGTGAAGTGATGGGAAAATGGAAGTGATATGGGGTGACAGTGAGGAAGGAAATGAGAGGAGATGTGTTTTTCTTGGAGGGGATGCCAAAACATGCATCACGCACAGTGTCTGCACCGTCTTTTACAAAGTAATTTAACAAATGTTTGCTATTTGATTTTTCGGTGTGAAATTTGTGCAGAAATCAAGATGAAAGGGACAATTCAGATATACTAAATGTGCTTTGTAAAATGAGAGAAAAAATAAAACTCAGAATCTTTGTACCATTTACTTTTTTAAAGGAAAAAACAAACAAACCATAGAACCACAATCCTTTTGTAGAGAAACCCCAGGTGCATATAAAAATGGAAATTTTGAAGAAGCTCTGTCAAATTCAGATAGAGTTAACATTTCATTGTCACTGATAAATTTAGGTTTAAATGTTGTGCTTTTTTTCTTCAGACAAACCTTTATACAGGAGAAAATAGATCAGTAGAATAGAAGTTAAAGTTCACAATTTATTTATTTAATTTGTGGGGGTTTTTTTATGTTTCCAATGTAAGTGATAGGAGGACATAGCCCATGGCTCTCATTTTATAAAAATGTGTTGGAAAAAGTTAATAGTTAATACATACATGGAGGTATTACAAAGTTCCAAAACAACGAGCTAAAAGACACTCACGCTCTACCCTAGATTACAGTACATGGGGTTCAGAGGGCCCAGATCAAGGATGTGTGATCATACTGTAAGTCAAAACTGAGGGAGAGGAAGAATAATGGATTGCTGTTTTTACCCTTTCTTAAGTTTCCTTACCCATAACATAAAGGATCTCTAACACGACTTGTTAGGATGTTGCAACCCACTACTCCACTAATGGCATTTCCTGTTAAGCACTCTGGGATATGCACAGCGTTTGGTAAACTGTAAACTTTGTCTGCTGCTCCTTCATACAGGACTGGTGATGTTTAGGCTATAAATCCCAAATTTCAGGAACAGGAAATATGAAATCAGCTTTGAAATGCACGTCAACGCAGATCACAGCAAAGCAAATGCAGCAACCATCAACATGTCCAAGTGTGATATATTTCATTCAAATCAAACTAGGAATCTACTAAATTATATAAATCTACAGCTAAACAAAACATACAAAGCCTTTAAAATTCAAAGTGTATGTCTGGTGATGTTAAATATTTTTCTTATCGTCAGTCCATCTCCAACAATAAATGCATTCTAGTAGTTCATGTTTGACCGAAGCTGATCTTCATTCCCTTTACAGAACTTTACTGTTGAAAGAGAGCTATTAAAAGCATATCAGCGTGTGAAATGGTTGAATTAGGTGACATGTTCCTTTATTACTATGTGAACGCACACACTCACACACACACACACAGACACATCCCACATATACAGTCCTACCGTCCCATACTTAACGCAGTACCAAATGTGGATTACTACACTACTGAAAACAGACCCAAGCTGTCTCACAACAGATTTTATTGCAGAGCAAATTCACCTTTAACTGAGAACACAGGTGAGCTATGCAATTATTACAAATTCAAAAAAGTTCAATCTGTTAGATGAAACTTTTGTGCAACTGTCCGGGAACACGATGACACATTTTCATCCACTGTCAGTCTCACAAGGGCTGTTACTGTGACTAGGAGCCCTACTAATGTTCTTGTATCTCACTTTGTGCTGTTTCTCGTACGCGGATCTCTGATCAACTGCCGTGATCAGGCTGAGTCAGAGTGGGAGTGACAGGACGCTGTCCGGCTACCCATAATGATCTGTGTGTCTGTTCATGTGTGAGCACAGTGAGATGTAAGAGTGCTCGTATGAAGCAAAATGGAGAAAATGTGTGTGTACGTGTGCGTGTGTGTGAGATAGAGAGGTTTTAAATATGTATTTGTGAACTTCCTCGTGCTGCTGATTTCCACTGTTTAAGTGACATTGAAAACCTTTTAATCTTTCTTTCCAAATGTGTTTTTCCATCACTATTTTTCTTTTCTGACAGTTTTCTTTGCATTTTCTTGTATTTTTGTTTGTCCCTCTTTACAGTATTTATTTTTCTCTCTTTCTATTCCACGCTTTGTCTCTCTTTTTTATTTTTTTCCCTGATTGTGTTTACTTTGCTTTGCTTCTGCTCTTTTGCTTTTTCATGCATTGATCCTTATTTGTTGTTCCTTATTTTTCTGTTGGTTTATTTTTTCATGTTTAGTCCTTTGTGTGTTTATTTCTGTCCTATCAAATGTGTGTGCCTCTATCATGCTTTATCTTTTCCTCATTTGATCTTATATCTTGTTTTATGCTTATTGGTTTGTTCAGTATTTTTGTTTAAGTGCATTTCTTTCTTTCTTTCTTTCTTTCTTTCTTTCTTTCTTTCTTTCTTTTGTCTGATATTTAAGACAAAGAAAAGGTGGTCCACCTGTTCATACTGATCCAAGCAGCAGTTCATCGTCACATGTACCTCTGCTGCCCCTTGTGGGCACACGGCAGCGTGGAGTCTTTGATACACGTCTGGCTGAGGAGAGGAGCATCTGAGGGAGCAAAAGAGGAAAAAGAAGCTAGAGAAGGAAGAAATGCTTTTATTGGAGAGAAAACATTCCTTCAGGTGCGCATGTGAGTTGGACATTTTATGGTGGAAATGGTGGCGGTGTGTGTGTCCTTCCATGTGTGTACAGGTGCTGGGATTCTCAGTGTTATATTATTTGCTGATTTTGAGGTTGACCAACAATGTATCAGTTGTGGCTCTAGAATAATGGTTCAGTACACTGATATTGCAGTTTAAGAGTGTTTATGCTTTTCTTGAAACATGGGAGGTGGGTTTCAGAAGTTGTTGAACATTTTATAACAAATCAATCTTGTCGGTATAGTTTTATCTTTTATTTCTTGTTATTGATGTTAATTGCTTAGGTTTGTTCAAAATTTGAAATGAATTAGCATTTTCACATTTTCCTGGAACTTCCTTCAATAATAAATTGAATACCAATCTAAACTAAAAAGTTTGCTTCTGCTGTGTTTAGTACAACATGTTTAAATATAAAAATAGAATTGAGATTAGTTTATTGGCAGATTATCTTCAGCTGTCTGGTTTTACCTAATTTAAATTCAACTGTTCATTTAGCTTTTTTACATTATTTAACATACACTATAGAAATTATGATAAAATAACCATTATTACACTATAGGTGTTTTTAAATCTTACAGCTGACCTCTTCCCTCATCAATTCAGATTCTGATATTCAATTTCAGTGCATTCAGTTCAAAGATACACACCACTGTCACCAGCTGTCTTATTCATGAATTGCATCAGGTCTCGGCGCTTTGACAGCTTGACACCAATACATCCAGGTTACATTCAGGTTGATATGATTAAATTCTCCATACAAATTCCATATATGATTAGATTTTTCCATATAAAAGAGACAGGCTAGCGCATTGCCTCCACTTCCTGCACTGTGGTAGGCTAAGCAAACCAGTGGCTCGGACCAATCAGCTTACTATGAGGAATCACTCGCAGCTCCCCGTGTGGTTCAGGTGTGATGACAGTGAGAAGACATTCTATCATGCACTGCTGTCTGAAATAATCATTACCAAATATCTTAACAAATTCCCATTAGTATTACTAGTTGTGCTATGTATTGAAGTTTTGCAGGTGCTTCGTCCACATGGAAGTTTCCATACCGCTGCAGAAGCCATTACTCACCTGCTGTGAGTAGTTAGTTTTATTGCTTTACTTTATTACTGTAATTGCTGTACTTTTTATGTTTTGTTACTTTTAAATGTTGTAAAAAGTGGAACTCTAGTAATTGAATAGACCAAACATTCATAATTTAACAATCCTCATTTGGTCCCCCAATTGGTTAAACTGTCGTGCCCTTTCTTGTTGGTTAGCTGACCCGATTGGTTAGACAGACAGTGATAGACAGATAGTTCATCCAATCACCTACTAAGTTTTTAAAAGTGCCTGCCATTTTCCACACAGTTGCCAAAGACGACTTCCCACATGGTTCTGTGTGTAACAAAACACCTGCCACATCAGGTTACTGAAAAAAGGCAGATATTGATATTTATGTCGGCCATTACCTTCTGCTTCTTGGTTAGGTTTGGATGTGCTCAGCTAGGCAAACTAAAACTCACATGAAATTGATATTTGGCTTTACACCTAGCCAAATGTATTGTTTCTCTACAATAAGATGTGATTCACGTGATATGTTTTGATGGACACCACACGGTTTAGTCAGAAATTGTAAAATTAATCAATACTGCATTGGTTTGTCTGGGAATTTATTCTAATAATGCTTTTTGAACATATTTCACAGAAGCTTGTATAAATAAGTTTTACTCCAAGTTTTCAAGGAGCGTGAATTTTTGTAATTAGAGGGTAAATTTATCATGAGAGAGAGATTTAGGTGGTGATGGTTGCAGTGGTGGTGGCCTGTGCATGGATCAGTGGGTAGGTAACAATCTCCTCACTGTTTACCGAGAGAGGGGCAGCCACTGTCTCCTGTTATGTCGACACTCCTTCCCTGATTGGAGTTATGCCAGCCACGTATGGATTAATATTTAATGTTGGGGAAAAAGAGAGAGGGAATGGGAGACAGAGAGAGAGTGGGAGGGGGAGAGAGGGCGAGTAAGAGAGAGAGAGAGAGAGAGACATGCAAAGCTAGGCTGCTGTTTATTTAGGATATTGTGAAAATATGAAGGGAAATTTGCAATTTTATTGGTTTTCCACAACCATAAGAGCTGTGCGAGAGCTGTGTATATTGTGTGTGTGTTTGTGTGTGTGCGCGCAAGAGACATCAGCTTTAAGAGTGTGTGTGTTTTGTGCCATGTGTGTATGTGTGCTCAGCAGCTCTGTGACCTTCAGCCCTCAGTCCCTGTATGTAAACCCTCCTCGCAGACCGTCCTGCCTCAATCAAGCGTCCCTCACACATGCACATCTTGCCTTGCTCATTTGGTGAGACCTATAGCACACACGCACACGCGCGCGCACACATACATACACACACACACACACACACAGCATGCAGAGCTACAAGTCTTTCTTACATGTTTTTAGAAAGGCAAAATGCATGCATATACAGTATGTTTAAGAAAAAACAAAAATATTCTGAAACGTGTTATTGTTTCAGAATGTTAAATTAAAATGAAAATAAAGTGTGTCAATAAATTAAAGTAAAAAAAAAAAAAAGCATAGTAGTCCAAGTGAGATCATGTGTACCAAGTCAGTGTTAAACCAATTTTCACATTTATTCTGAAATGTCTGAAATGAGAGCAGGCCAGAGAATATGTATGATTGATCGTTGGCAGTGGCAAATTGAACTCCAATTTTTATTAGCTTGCAATTCAAGGACAGCATCGTGTTACTAGCTGTAGCATTAATGTGGGGATATATGATGGAATATGAGAATGTTTAGCATAAACTGACTGATTACCTATCTAGACTGTAAAGGACTGAAATTGAATTTATTTGACTGAAAAGTGGATCTATGTTTGGTTGCTAATTTAGCGAGTTAATGTGCAACATGTGTCAATGCAGCATGATCGGCATGTTGACATTGACATTAACATTGCATATGGTGCACCAAACATTTTCTGGCGAATCTTTTTTCTGGTTGTATGGGACATACATTCTAATCACACAATGAGCTGCAACTACCAAGCGGAATAGCATGTGTGGCATCAATTCACCTCGCACGCGTCTTTATCTAATACACAAGCATTACAAAGCTGTATCATATAGGTGCCACACTGGTAAATCGATTGATTGCACAGATTGAATTTTTTTATGTACATTAATGTAACGCTGTTCAGTCCTGCTGTGATTGTTTATATACAGAGCAACACCGTCTCCTAAGAAATAGAAGTTTCCATAGATGTAACAATGATGTTTTACATACTAACACCATACATAACTAGCAAGTGGCCAAATATTGATATTAAACGCTATACTGTGCAATAGCCTACAATATTCGTTCAAGCATGATTTACAAATTTCTATTGTTAGGTTTATGAGCTGGCAGCACCTGGAACCAGGCTAAGAGCTTGGTCATCATTTAACATAGAAACAAAGTGCAGTGACTTGCAGCAAAAGACAAAAGTCTCACCTTTAACCAAATTTACGATTTTCCCCTAACCTAAAACAAAGTTGCTAATGACAGATCAATGTAAAGCTTTACTGAGTCAAAAAACACATGGATAATAGTTTCTGCGATTGCAATTTCTAGGGGACAGTGTATAAAGATAGATATTAGAGACATTAGATTTACAGTCCAATGTTTTGTTTTTGTTGTGTCTCAAGCTGATGTCTGGCTGTTACTCTATGTCTACACAGGGTACTCAGACAAAGTATATAGAGTAGGTCACCCAACACACAATCACTGTAGTTACTTAAAAAAAAAAAAAAGGGTTGTAGTCAGTATGTGTCTGAGGTCACATTATGTCCACCAGTGATTTCAGGTAAATGAGTGAAGGAGCTTCTTATCACAAAGTAATACAAGAAGCCCATGTCTGAAGGTGGGATGACTGTTTTACGTGAAATAAAATTATTTGATTGACTTTGATATGACTATTTGTCTTTAAAGAAACAGAAACAAATGTATGCCAGTATATTCATAGACTCTGGGCCACCAATCACGCAACAAAAATATAGAACATAGACATTTCTTTTCTTCTATTTGCTGATTATTCACCCAAAAGAGAAAAGGGAGACATTTCATTTATAGTACTGGTCCATATGCTGTTGCAGGAAAAGTATGCAATTCAATTTCCATTGGACTTTTAAGTAGTGATAATGGATTCGTGATACAATAATCTACTTAGTGTCAGCCAGGCATACAAAGCAGGTTTTCCCTGCATTACTTTCCCATGGTGTCCATTTCACTGTGGGATAACTTGACCTATAACCCCAGAGCTTGTAGCCTCAGCAGCTTGAGACGAAATCGCCCACTGAACCGAAGGTGTGTACAGGTCACTGGCGTTTTCTATCCACTCACCACGTGCCTCAAAAGCTGAATGAGAAGGCAAAAAAAAAAAAAAAAAAAGCAGTAACCAGGAGATATGGAGGCAGCCTGTGAGACGAGGAGTGAGGATGGTAAGAATCCAGCACAGGGAGGGCAGTGGGAGGCAATTTCACCAACTCTAACTTCCTCTGCAAAATTACGGCTAAATGGAAAAATAATGGAAGTGGCATCATTGGCCTCCTAGCATGGCGCTATTAGTATGCCGATGACATGGAGCGGGGAGACCGACAGCAGTTATGTATTTTTGCAAGTATGCATATAATTTATTGTGGGGAACACAATTTACATGGGTAGTCAATGCCTGTTTTATGGGCTCACAAATAGATGTATGAATTGAAGCATATAATGGTGGGGAGCAGCAGGCACAAATACGTTCTAAATCTTCCAAATGTATTCCACGAAAAATGTAACCAAGGAATATAAAACAAATTAATTCTTCCATGTTATATGTATTGGTTTTTGATTTACAAATCTAAGCAGAAAAATTTGCCCTCACTGTGTGGCCAGGGTTTGTGGCTGTGCTGGTTGACATTTGATTCGGTTTCTCCATGCACATGAACGTGTCACATTTGCATGCACAAACAAAACACATACAATATGCTGTATGTTAATTAATGTTTTTACATTGCCACTAAATCAAGTGATGCAATGTGACAAACCCTCAGAGAGTTCAAATTCTGCAGTTTACCACGTCTCGACAAAGCATTTAAGATTGTCTTAGTTGTGTATATATTTATTATTTTATGTCTTTTTCTGACCGTATTGTCTGATCTCAGCAGCATTGTTTCCAGCACCGATGAAACAACGTGAGGAAAAATCCTTGCATTAAAAAGTAAGGCAGCGCTTCACCTCACAAGTTTGCAAATTAGATGGTGGCTTATTTAGCAAAGTATTTGAAATGTATTTGCTATATATTTGAAACATTTCTGAATACATATAGTCTACTTTTTAATAAATTGTAAAAAAAAAAAAAAAAAAAAAAGCCCAATATCTATGTACTGACATGGTTAATGAAAAGCAAGAACAAGAAGCATTAATTTTAATACTAATTATGCACCTAACTAGTATTCAACCTTCATTCAACTATATAACTTCACTAAACAGAAAATATGAATAATTCTGCTGTATGATATTGACAACAGTAGCAATTATAAAAGCAAAGCCACTGCACTATGGTGTTTAAGCTGAAACTGAGTTTAGCCAATAAGAATTATAAATAGAGCACATTCAACTAAACAAACTAATGGATTTTAACAGACAGGAAATGACAACAACAGCGAATTCTTAAACCTCTCAACAGAATTATTCATTTAGACTTACAGTGCTGACAACAAGGCAGTGTACTTTGATGTAGCAACACACTAACTGCTGCACAGCATAATTTTGGAAACTGGATACAGCAGTTACTGGTATCTGCCCCTGATGCATCCGGTATATATTTTTGCCACTGACAAGGTCGGGTTGTTATCTAGTCTTATCTAGTCTGTCTAGAGCAATTACTCTATACTGTACATTGTTCTCCTACAACTTTCTCCATTCTGAACCAGAAAAAACAAAAACTGTGATCCCCAGTTGTCATTTGGACACCAAATCATGGGAAAATAGGTTGAGACACTCACCTGAAAGTTATCCCAGTTCCACTAGAGGTCTTCTGCAGCAACATGGGCAAACCTTTTCTTCATGGGCATGGCTTTGGCCAGGCCAAATATAAAGGGACACTTTTATCTGAAATGTCATTTTCTGCTATCCTTTAAAGATTCCTTTACAGGAACTAGCCCAACCTGGAGAAACCAGACTTATACCATGCACAGAAGAATGTAAACAGGGTTCTCCACATATTTCTGTCCACACATGTGGTCTGAATGGTGTTTCTGACCAAAGTGACATCCAGCTGCTTTATGATATCATTCTATTTACCTTCCACACTGAAAGCCTTCTCTGAGGGTTAGGACTGTCCACCAGTGACCCTGGGGCAGTTGAAGCCATGATGAATTTGGGATAAGATTCCTTTAAGTCTTACCCTTAACTACCACAGGATGGGTGGGGGTATCAATGGCGATCAAGTAAGGGTCGCAATAACTTTCATATGTCAGGGGAAAGAGACGAGTGGTTGCTTAAGCTGTTTGGGAGGTAAAGAGGGTTGGGGGAGGTTGGGATTTTTAAAAGAGGATATTGTTAATGCATTAGCCTGTAAAGGGTTTACACCACTCACATAAAAAACAGCTCACGACATAAATCCCGGTCAGCAGCAATGTTTGGAAGAAAGGGAGATGAAGGGATTTGTCCTTGTGTGGGTAAAAGAGAGGGCTTTCAGCAGTTAATAATAGATATTTTGACATAGTGTGTACATAGAATGACTCAGGGAAATGAACCTATATAAGATCTATACACCTTATAAAGCAATATATTATTACTAGCTAAACCTTGCACACATTACTTGGCAAAAAGATGTTGAAGTGGCAACAAATAAAAAAAATGCTACATTTAATCAAAATCAATCACATTGCAATTTTTTGTCGCATTTAGCTAGCTAACATTTGCCATGCTTTATAACACATTCGGGTGACTGCAAATGTGCTGGAGTCAACTTTCATATCCATTCTTAAAATCTGCACTTATCTTATTTTCTTATTTCTCCAAAAGGTTGATAGATGTGACCACTGAAAATCTTGTGGTGGCACTGTTAGCAGCCTCCCAACATACGAGTGTATGAACGATGTTACGATGTTATGAATGAGGATAAATTTTATGCTTTGCCTGACAGTCGTACCTTATTTATTAAAGCCAGGGTCAGTGTCCATGTTCTGGGTCTATTGGACATGCCCAGAAAATCTCCCAAAGGACATCTCCAAAGGTTTCCCAATCAGATTCCTAAACCACCTCAACTAGCATGTTTTAAAGAAACAGTCCCACTCCTTAGAAGTTTCTTCCAGCTTTTCCTTAAGTATGTGCCCAGAGACCCTACAAAAAACACAAATTCCGAGCACCTTTAGGTTTACGATTGCATTGTTGCAGATTCGCCTCTACAGCTCCCTCTTTTTTCACGGCTGTCCCACAAGATGCCTGCATTACTGCTGAAATCTCCACATGCGCTGCTCTTCCTACCATCCTCCATTAGGGTCAACCCAGCCGTCCATGTCCTCCCACTCTCCTCCCCTCGCTCCCCCATTCTCTCTCTTTCTGTCTGCATGGCTGAACTTGTTCTTTCTCTCTCCCTCTCCCCAGACGGACACCTGTCCAGGCTCAGGCGGTCGATGCAAGGCACAGCCCTGCAGTAGAACCCTGTCAACTGTTACTCCGGATCCTTGCCGCTCTGGCCACTGCCACACCATTAGTCAAACTCATAACACACACACAAGATGGATAGACCCATAGATACTGTATGTGCAAACACACAGTAAAAAAGAAAAAAAAGAGTGCCAAGCAAATTTAGATCTAAAACTATTACATTTGTTGGAGGGATCATGTCACAAAATATGTTAAATTAAATATGTATTTTGGATCTGTTCATAGAGGTCACAGGAAGGTACTGCGCCATCCACAAGTATTATGTATGTATCCGAAGCCTGATATATCTTCATCTCTGCCTTAGACCCCCAAAAACTTTCAAAACCCATTGGTAAACCAGACAATTGCACTGGATGACATGTTATTTTAACTCAATCTCACAAACAGGACCAGAAAACATTCACTAGAGAATCAAGAGTGTATTAATCTGCATCTGTAAATTGACCCCCAACTGTACTATTTACTCAACTTTGAGTGCATATGGGGTTTGAAAACATTTTCTCAACTCAGAGTTATTCCGTATTCTTTAATCAGGCTAAAACCAAAAAAAAAATGTACACCTCAAAGTTTCACTTAAACAACGTCTATTGAGGGAACAGCATGAGGAGCACAGGATAAGATGTACCTAAGACATAAATAATAGTTGCGATTCAAAACTGACACAGAATTATTGAACAGATTGTCTTTAAAGAATGCGCAGATGCTCATTAATGGTTAACTGTGGGTTGGTTTGTTAATAACCAATGAAATCAATGGTCAGTACTGGATAAAAGCAAGAGATTTACAAATATTTTTATCTTTGTCTTTATGAAAAGAGTAGTTAGTTTATTAATACCTCCTATCTTGATTTAACTACAATTTAATCCAAAAATAATCCAATCCAATGACTTAATACATTTTATCCCACTTTCTGAGAGTTTTGTTTAAACAAAACAGTATTTAGGTGATCGTACACCCCAGCAATAAATGTTTTCACATAACCTAAGATGCACAATATATATGCAGATATACAGGAACCCATAGGATTTGTGAATGTCCACGTATACACTCACTGATGTAGGCACACACAGCTATAATGAAAACTACACACTCAAAGGCGCAGCTCTTATCAATCTTTAACCAGGCAATTTCTCTTAATGCTATAGTGGGCCCCACAAAACAAACAATTAATAATGGTTTTTGAGAGGTGATGTTAGGCTAAGCATTATTTTTACCTTTAGCTGACTGGAGGGCTTGCCTCTCAGTGAGGCTGAAATCTGTTGATTGGTCTTTCAAATCAGGTCTTGTCATTCCTTCTCCACAGGTCTTAATTTAATTAGAGTAAAATGAATTCAATGAACTACTTTCCATTTGAGGTGTCATCACATGTCAAAAAGGCACTGAAGCTACCATTATCATTAAACACTGTAGACTGTAACCAGAATCAGATGAAAATGTTTTTTTCTTTTTACCTGACAAGCATTTATTGTGGCTGTGTTAATTGTGGCCCTTGTTAATCTTGTGGTAATCCGTGGTAGAGACATATAACTAGGGCTAGGTTTGAAATTTTCCAAGTCAAATTGTTCTTCATTTGAATGTATTGTTTCATTCAACAGGATATTGATCTTTTAAAAGCATGTCTTTTTCCATGAATGTGTGAAGCTTTAAACATTTATGTGTGAAGCCCTTTTCAGTGCGCTGTACAGTATTCATCTAACAAGTATGAAGGCCAAAATATTATAGTTTTAATACAGAGGTCAAGCCATAATTGATCTTGTTCCATCATTTTATAAGCAAAAGGGATTCATGTTTTTGGGTCATGTGTCTGTGAACAGCAGAGCACAGTGAAAGAGTTGGTTAGCTGACCAAGAAGTTGGAGGTGTGCAACCTGCAGCTCTTTGTTGATGGTTCTTCCATTATTCCCTACAAAAAAGGTTGTATGTCATGTTAGTACTTTAAAAGTCAACTTGAATTTCACCTGTTAAAACCTGTTGATGTGCTTGGAGCAGTCGAAAATGTAAAATTTTCATGACCACGTCAAACTGTAACAGTTTCACTGGTTGCCTTGTACACTGTTGGCTTTTGATTTAATGAGACATCTCCCAGAGTTGCATTTTATTGTGGTGACTGCTAAGGTTAGTTAATATAAACAAATAATACATAAAATCTTGAATTTAAACATTAATGTTTATAACAATGCACCAGGCCAGAGGGTTTCTTGTGTAATTTACATCATTAGATCTCTCTTAATCTCTTTCATATCCAAGCAAAATTGCTATTGCAAGTATGCCTGACTGACTTGATGCTAACTGAAATCAAAATGGAAATTGAATCAAATCAGGACCTTGTGAAACACAACACTGGGGAACACAATTTTTGTTGAGTTAGGTCTGACAGCTGTTTTTAACTAATTTTTGGGTGCGGAATCCAAAACTGATCTCAGTTTTTCTCTATCACGTCAAGTTTTTGAACTATAGGATCCCCGTTTTCTTAAAACATATGAAAAATACTGTACTTAACAGATATGTGCTTGTTTTATAAAAATTTTCAAATATTGACATACAATGAAATATGAAAGAAACAGGCATGACTGCAATGTTTAACAGTATTATGTGTTTACAAAGGATATGGCTACTGTAATTATAATTGTGTGCAAGTAGTTAAGGTAAAAATTTACGTTTATAGCTCTTTCTGGAGTGTTCAACTTGAGGACTATCGCGTTTGATGCTCCAACAATAGTCAGCCATCATATGTACACTACTACTACTACTACTACTACAGCTAATCAGTGGAATTTTGCTTATCTGGAGGGTAAGCTGTGGAGAAAAAACATGACATGCTAGAAAAAAACTGACTGCAATTTTGGCATCAGCATGCCAATTTTAGTTTTAATCAGCATAAAAGTCTAACTCAACAGAAATTGTTTTTCAAATTGTTCTCCAGTGTAATCAAATCGATTTTAAATATTTGTTAGGAAGATTTTATTTATTTATTTTATTTTTTTTGGCATTTTGCATACTTAGATAGTGACAGCTGAAGAGAGACAGGGGAGATGCAAAGGGCCCTGGGCCAGAATGCTCCAAAATCAACTTTTGTCAGTGATAATACACATACAATATAAGTTGTCAGTTTTGCCCTCATGCTCACATTTCTGGAGAAAAACCTCTTTCTGTCCATGGAGAGAGCATATCCTTGCTCTGGTGTAGGTACAGTCTTGTTTATAATGTGTGGAGATAAGCCTGTATCAGGAGGTGCACAGATAAATCAATCATGAATTCACAGTCTGATCCTCAGTAGGTCACCACTTTAGTCAACATCATCTGTCCATTCCTTCTATTATTGTATAATATTAGTGTATGGTTGGGGCAAGGCAGATAAGACATGCAACCCGAGCGAGAGAGAGGTGGAGTGCATGATCTGAAGGTGGGGTGTTGTCTGGGGCAATGACCATTAGCAAAATGAAAACAAATGGGTTGTCATTCCCTGGAGGAAATCTATCCCAATCTATCTTTGGTCATGAGGTTCTATAGACTGGCCATGTGGAGTGTACCTATTTTACTTACATTACATTTTACTGATCCTTTTTTGGAGCAAAGCTGAAATTATCTACATTATCTGCTGTTATTGAATGTCAGTGAGCATTTACCTGCCAACAAATGCATGTGCTAAAGTTATCATGGTGAAAAAGCTCATGAAGAAGATCTGCACTTAATTGGCCTCAGGGGTGTGGAGAGTCTAGTTCTGTTTGTTAGGGGTTTGATAGATGCTAACATGATGTCAATGTGTGACAAATTTATGTCATCTCAAGGTCCACGTTCGGTTGCTCTTTGTTAAGCACTCACGTGACCATTTGGATCACATTGTGACAGGTGGTGTTATTGGACAACATGCTATCTGCTGTCTTTGTTCAAAGATGGCCTCTGGTGTTGGATCGCAATCGCCTCTACAATGTTTCGGCCACCATCCATCGATAACCTTCGACCGGGATGGATGCTGTGAACAGCTCTAGGTCTGTAGGTGTGTGGTTATAAGTGTTCCACTCAGGCTCACCAAATGCCCTCATTTCCACAACTTAGTATCGTTTGTATCAGCCTTGGTATATTCAACATCCATAAAGTTGTGGGAGGTTGACTGTTCTTGTTGGTTTGTGGAATTGTTAGCAGAGAAGAAAAGAAAGAGCAAGTTCTGCTCTTGGAAATCCGCAGACATTTCCCGTTGTTGTGTTAGAGGACCCAATTACAAAATGTGAATTGTACAGCTGTCAATGATGTGTCATCAGGACGGCAATGTACTGTGACAGAAAAAAAAAGAGTCAGTGTTCTGACATGACGAGAACACTAAAAATGGCTTTCTACATCAAAACTGTCCATGACTAAGTGAGAGGTCAAAGGGATGCGACAGTCTCGGATATTAAAGGATTATAAATTATAGCCTACAGTAGGTGATGTGATGCTGTTGTGTGGAACGGAGGATGATACTGGTGAGCGCAGCTGTACGAGTGACAGAGTTTTCCTTACAATTACTACAATGTGGAAGTTGTCAAAATATGCCAGTGTAATCACATGAGCAGTGACAGTATAGTCAGAGATAGAGGTGTGTTGTGGTAGTATCTAGTGTAGCCTCATGCCACTGAGCATAAAGTAGAGATGAGGAGACCACTATGGAGGTCTGGAAACCCCACTAAATTCCAGTTCCACATTTCCAGATTTTTTTTTTTTTTTGTCATTTAAAATTGTGCAGTCTTCAGCTACAGGTACGAGATGTAGGGGGTCCAAGGAGTTTCTCCCTCTCCCACATGTTTTTTTTAAAGTCCAGACGAAACAGCATTTTCATTTTTCATTTTCATTTTTCAGGTGAAACAGGATCTTGACTGACATAGCGTTGGGAGGATTTTGATTTGAAGAAATACATTAATAGTTGAACTGTTAGTTCTAGTTGATTTGAGCCTATTCAGGCACACATTGTTTTACAGGAAGAAAACCTGATAATTTACAGAGAACATGAATAATTTTGACTTTTCTGATGAAACACAAAGGTTTTATGCTGCAAATTACTGTATCCTCACATATTGCAACTAAAGAGGTCAAAAAGGTTTCTTTTCCCATGCATGCTAAGACATTACATAAAATCAAGCAGACAAACACAAAATGGAAAGAATATATTTACAGCTTCACTTCAACAGGACGTTGTCACACCAACCATATACTTTCAGTATATATTGCAACTGATAACATGGTTTCAGTACTATGTGTAAGGCTTTGAGCTGTTAACCTAGACAGCCGAACTAACCATAACAGTATTGAAAGATGAATGCCTCTATAAACATTCCAAAAGCATTGCAGAAGAGAGAAAAATACAGTGAAGCAAAGCTGAAATTAACTACTTGTAAAACTTTCAGCCCTGGGTGACCACATACCTCCTGAGCTCAAACACATGATGTTCCCATCCTGTCGGCTGATTGTGTTTTGCTGCACTAATATTATTGCTGCACTACTTTCTAATAACCAATGAAATCAATGAAATTAGTATTGGCGATATGTTTTGTAGGAGCCCTAAACAGGTTTACAGTTGGGGTCAGGCTAGATTGAATGAGGTGCTGATATGCATAGAATGAGAAAGCATTGCACACGTCGTTTGACTGATTTCCAATGCACTGTGGCAGATCCCATAGGAGGCCCTTGCACTTCTACTCCTTGCACCCTTAATAGGGGTAGAGGTGCAAGTCTGAACTTGACTGGGGAAAAATAAAAAGCACAGCATGGTTTTTGTTCGACTTCACGGCTAACGGCGTGCAGCTCTCTCTCTCGCTTTCTCTCTGGTTGACTGAAACTCACTTACCTGTTCTTTTAATCCCTTTGGAAAAAAAGAAATTAGGGCAGAAATTTCTAATTACAACACTGTTCACAGATGCAGACCTATAAACAGACTTTAATGTGTATAAATGGGGAATAATATAACAGGAGATAACAGAGAGTTTTTCAGACTCTCCTTTGGTCCACATGAATTAAGTCCATTCAAATTTAATACCAAAGATCATCTTTGAGCCAACATAGGGGTTCCAACTTTACAGCCATGCATGGCCATTAATTATGGGCTATATTCTCCCTTTATTACATTGTGCTAGTAGAGAGTTGAGAGTCACCTGAATTTATATTTTGATGTTTTTCTTATTTTTTGGGTGGAAACTTTTGACAATCGTCCTTCCTATCTATATCATCATCATACTGAGCCACAGAAAATCTCAATGAGCAAATATTTTTTTTAAATTTCAGCCGTTGTTGTTGTCATAGATGTTGAAATACAGTAAAACTCAGTTTACTCTTTAAGACTTTGTGATATAAATGAAAAGTTGAGGAAGTAGAACATTTTGTCCAAGGTCAAGAATAAAATGTTATAGGCTAACAAGGCATTTGCAGCTCTGTACCTGAAATACAGGCATGGTCCTTTAGTAACTGCATGACAGTATTTACCAAAATGTTAAACTATTCCTTTAAATAATTCCAAGTAATGATGGTAAAACATAAAGCAGCCCCAGTGAGCTGGTTAGGTCAAGAACAGGCGTCTTTGTTGGAAATTGAAACCTTAAGTACATTAAAAATACACATTGCATTTTTTTTCCTATGTAGTACTTTGTTCCAAAGCTGCTGACAGTGCAGTACAAATTCCCTGCTTAAAGCCACAGGACTAAATTTGCTTTAACTGAAAATATCTGACCTGACAGGATGACGAGTCACACAACTATCCCATATCCCAAATACTGACCATTCTGAGCATAGCAAAGCCTCGTACAGAGACAGGAGAGAGATAGGAGGATGAGTGGGGCTGGAAAACCACATTTACATTAGCGGCAGCCCCATAACTCTCAGAGAACTCCAACATAATGGCTACATTCCCACAATAGGCCATAAAGTATCTTACAACCGTTCCTTCAAAATGATGCAAGACAATGGGGAATGACACATCTCCCCCATTATTTATTTATTTCTAGAGTGTAATATGTGTGTGTGTGTGTGTGTGTGTGTGAGAGAGAGAGACAGAGAGAGTCCAAGGATGTAAGCGTCAGAGAAAGCTCATCAAGTCAGTGCAATAATTAATGAATATTTTAAATGTCATGATGATGGGAACCACTTGACAAGAGGACCAAAGACTGACTAGGGGATGATTAAGAACTCCCTCCCATCACTGGTCCATCTAACCCATCCCCCTCTACGTGCACATATACACGCACATACACACACGCTCACACATAAACTACAGAGGCCAGACAACCCAGGGCTAAAACTTAATTCCGAGCGTGGGATGTTCAGCTCTTCCCACAACAACCTTCACTCGCTGCACTCGCTCCCAGAAGTACAGACATTGTGTTGTAGTTTTGACCTGGGTTGAATGCATGGTGACTAGTTCCTGGTGGTACCTTTACGTGCTGGGAGGATCTTTTTTTTACCTGTCTTGATAACCATCCCTGCATCTCAAGTCTCTTACTTACTTCCAGGGTGTACCTTGCCTTCTGCCCAATGACTGCTGGGATAGGCTCCAGCACCTCAAAAGGGATAAAGCAGTAACAGAAAATGGATGGATGGATGGATGGATGGAAATACACATACCAGCATTTCAAAACTAATACAATAGTGTACATGTGCTGTGCAAATGAAAAATATCTTCCTGCATAAAAGCCAAAACAAATACATTGAAAGCAAACATGCAGTAAATGCAGAAATAATGCACAGTCAGGGATGCACAAAACCCCCCAAAACAAATGCAACAGACAAACAGTGCACATCCAGTTTGCAGCCTGTTGTCTATTAATGCGTTAGGTCTGTCTTTCTGCAGCACCTGTTTTTTTTCGATAGCACACATCTGTTGCGGATTTTATGTTCGGTTTTCATGCGCGCTTTTGAAAAGGTATGGGTTCATAAAGCTGCAGCACGTTTCCTGATGAAAATGCTTTGTGTGGATTTAGTGCATTTGCACTCTAGACAGTGATTCACACTATATTGTAAAATATTAACAGTTTCAACAAATTAACTTGTTTGTTTGCCTTAAATGTAACATTTTGGCACTGACAACTGGATTCATGTTTGGCTTAAATCTTTAGTCATGGAAATCAGCTCCATTTCTTCCATTATATTTGGTTCATAAATGGATGCATGTATGGAAAAAACAATAGGTACACTGTGTGTGAATGTGATGTATTGTAATATTTGTAAAACTGTGTAAAAGCATACACTCAATGCAAGATCTTTCACATTACGTCAGGTCCACAGAAAGCATCTATAAGGGATTCGGCAAAATACACATGTAGATATTAAAAAAACCACAACTTCCTCAAAATGTTTGATGAATGCATGATTTTTTTTGTGTTCAAGGAATTATACATGCACATTTCTGAACACACAGATAAATGAACAACGGGGGATCAGGCAGCACAATGGAGTTTTGTCAGGGCAGGCTTAATCACACCGTGCTACCATACCACCATCACCCCCCACCTCCCACCCCTGCAACTGTGGAAATGTCAGAGAACAAACTGTGGTCGTGTAGGGACATGACAGCAGCGCTCTTGACAGAGCTGGCCCTTTAAATACCCCCCACCTATTTATTCAAAGCAGGGGCCTGATTTCTCGCGCCGCGCCTGATAAGAGGTTTGAAAAACAGGAACCCAATTCCCATTATCTGCCTCCCTTTTTGTCTGTATTAACCTTCCCCCATGGTAACTTGTTCCCCCCGTAATGCTACACTTGTCTGGCCACAACACACTGCCGCCAAGAGCCAATTGCCCCATGCAAATGAAGGCGCAGACTCTGTTGTGAAGGGGGGAGGCAAGAGAGCAAGAAAGGGAAAGGAAGAGGGTAGGAAAGAGAGAGATAGAGAGAGAGAGAGAGAGGTGGTTTATCAAGAAGACGTGTGCTCTGCCAGCTGACGATTGTCTTGTCCACACACACACGTACATACACACATACACTTTAAAAGTGCACCGTGTGTCAGTGGTATATGTTCGGCCGGTTTGCACGTTCTTGTGTGTCAGCAGAGATGATGGAGGGGTCTGAAGAGAAAGGAAGAGCATATTGTTTTGGTTTTTTTTTCTTGTTTTTTTTCAAGGTTGGGTGCATTTTCCCTCTTCTTCACCATGTCCCTGAACAGCACAGGAGGGAGAAAGACCCAGAGACAGAGTGTAAGCAGGGACACAAACCACTGGCACCATAAAACTAGTGCTGCAGTGGTATCAATATGCAGACAGGCAAGCTGCTGGGCCCCCCCAGTGCAGCACTCCAGGCTAGATTGAACTCTTAGCCTCTGAGTCGACAACTGGCTTAGAGATTACCTGTTTGATATGTAAACCTCAGTAAACACAGACCAAGGCTGCAGCCCACTATAATCAAGCAAAACACATGTCCCCGGGGATTCAGATTGACATTATGATGATGATGAAGGGGGAGCCCCCACCTCTGGGGAAGTTTTGTTTCCAGCACCTTCCTTATAACAATATTTTCAACCCTGTGCTACACAAGCAAATTACAATCAATTGCTCCACTTGAACGGTTCATTAATATCTTTACAATGGCCTCTCTTTGACAAAAGTGAAAGATTTTTTGAATGAAACCGGGAACTTCTGGGTTCTGTTCTAGAAATAACTAAATCTCATTCATAACTCCTTGATCCAATTGTGATTAATACCTGAAGATCCAGCCTTGGAACATAACCTCACTGGGTGGCCATTTTCAAATGGGGATTATACTGTATATTTAAAAATGATTTAATATCATTATTCTATATTTTAGTGCAGGTGCTTTTAAAGGACACCATTACCCATAAGACCTACACAACGGTGGGATAAAGGTGAGTTTAGGGGCTGTAAGTTCAGATGTGTCTATGAAAACAGCTGGACGGAGAGGAGCAGATGGTGTCGACGGGGTTTATGCAGAGACAGCTCCTTAAAAGTTGCTTACAAGAAGAGCAATTATGGATGTTTTGAATGTCTCCAAAAACCAAATGACAGTGACATGATGAAATAATTCAAACTTCATGGTAACTGCGGGTTTTAAGTAAAACATAATAAACACTGCCCCCTCCATGTTAGCAGATGGGACATGCTGATGTGTGTTCAAGTGTTCATTTTTCTGATATGTGGGGTTTTAATGACATTTTCTGAAGCTATGAAAAGGGGTTTTGACATCTTGATTGACAGCTTGCATCTACTACCAATCGAGTATGGTGGGTCTACAGGGGGTGGGATTACTGCAGTTCCAAGCCACGATCACTGCTGGGCAGACTCTGGCACCGAATAACGTCGCAGCCACCATCATCCGGGATATTTTAGATTCCTTCTTGTAGCGAGGAAAGACGAGTCATCCTAAAGTCGAGTCTGGAATCTAAACTTGGGGGGTTTTTTAAATTCAAGGATTAATACAGGATTTATCTGCCTAAAACTTCACCTCCTGACTTCCTGACTAACCTTTTTAGGTTATTAGCCAAAATATCTCCATCAACACGTAAAGGCCAAAGGAAAGGGGGGCCAAAATCAATTCTTCTTTATCCAGTGTAAATGGTAAATGACACAATGGCGAATCACAAACATCTGCCAAGAAGTGGGACAGACACAGCTGGTCCAGCCTGTTAAACTACTTGGTCAAATCAGTATTTTATGATCACAAAGTCATCTAAAGGGATAAAGATTACTACAGCTTAATGCCAACACCTGTGTGATGTGATCAGCCATATTGACATTTAAAACGAGTGATCACAGGGAAGATTAGAGGCAACAGAAGGTCTCGTCATAGCTTTACTGCCACACAGCCCTGACTAGGCTTAAATTGTCGCTTACCAAAACCACCGACGCTAAAATGCGTTACAAGCATTTCGGCATTTTCTGATGTGTTTTGTGTTGTCGATGGAAGCCTCAGGTGGGAGTGAGAAAACAGGCATAGCATGGATCATGGACCAAACTTGAAGTCATTTTTGTAAATTTAGCTTAAGTGACCACTCAGTTTAATCTACGCTGATTTGCACTGCATGTTTATATCAATTATGGGTCAAATTATAATGTTTCTTGTGCAAGGGGTCATTTGTAATGAAATAAAATTCCCTTGCAGTTCTCAACATCCCTATGGGGCACATATTCTTCACTCTGTTTTGGTGATTTAGCCTGTGACTTTCCCCGCTTTGAAACATTTTAGCCTTGCACATTTTTAACACTTCCAATCTGTGAGCAGAGCCCAGTCAGTCTGAGGCCAGACCAAGATGAGTGGCGACTTCACAGTGCCCCCCCTGCAGGCCCCACCCTCCTGCTTCACTGTCATTTACAACACGCCTCCTCTTCCTTACCCCCCCCAAGCCTCCACTTCCTCGCTGTGGGTGCATTTTAATTTATGCCCAGCATAGGAAGCACTCAATACAGCCTAGTGTCTGCAGTGGAGAAGATAGCTGTTAATGAGAAGAGGTCCCCCCCTCTTTATCTCTTTTCTTCTGCCCCCATTATCTGGGTGCAGTCCATAAGCGTACAGTTACCTTACTAGGTCCAATAATGCCCCAATAGGCAACCAGCACTGATGAGCTTTCTATACAGTGTGCTGCACACAATGCCACTATCAGGAGAGCAGACCTCTGGTTTTTTTTGTGTTTTTTTTTAAATGAGATGGATGCAGTCACACAAGCAGGGCTAGCTCGCTCTGAATATCCTGCAAATTTACAACAGCGGCCCCCATCAAAACATGACTTCTCACACGCCTGATTCTCTCTCTCCCTCCCTCTCTCTCTCTCTCTCTCTGCCGGCTGCAGCAGTTTCTTATCTCCCCCCCTCTTCCCTCTTCTTCCTGGGAGATAACAGTAATTCTTCTCCATGCTGTATCCCCCCACCTCACTAGCCCTGCGCACGCACACACACACACACACACACACACACACATCCCATAGTCCGTCCATCTCTCATCAAGCTTTCCAGTCCCGGCACATACTAACACGTAGCCTGCTCACACATATTACTAGCACGTGGTCACACACACACACACACACACACCCACCTACACACACACACACACACACACACACACACACACGTACCCTCCCTCTCTCCCCCAAGCCCAGCACAGACAGAGATGCTGGCAATGTCTTTCTGCTCAGTCAAGATAAAGGGTTAAGACTGCACTCGGACGGCCCTTCTTTGTGAGATTGGGGGGTGATGAGAATGGGGGGGCTCGAGGAGGAAAAAAAATGAAATCAAGTACTCAAGTACAGATTATTTTATCAGTTGTACAGTGTAAAAAAATGCATTTTCCTCATTCACCCTGCTCCCCCCACACACATCCTCGCTTCTTCTTTTTCTTCCTTTTGCCCCCTCTCTCTCTTTCTCTCTCTCTCTCTCTATATATACACACACACACATATATATATATATAGATATATATATATATATATATATATATATATTTCTTTTCTTTTTTTTTTCTTTTTTTGAATGTGGCTGAAGCCCGGAGTGTTGCAGCCAGATAAAAGAATTAGTGGTTGCACACAGGGACCCGGGCGCTAAGTACAGCCGCGAATTAGAATGTCTATCTCTGTCGCTCTTGGCTCATCCGCTCGAGCTAGCCGTGCTTCGCACTCGTAAACAATTTAATCTTTTCACTACAGTTTGGAAAAGAGAGAAGAAGGAATGAATGTGTGTGAGGGAGAGAAGGGCAGGAAAATGAGGAGGAGTCGTGGACGTTACCCAGCCACCCCCACCCCCCCACCCCCACTCGCCACACTTCTGCCTCTTTCTTTTCCTCTACATCCTCTCACCGACCTCTCCTTTTAAACAAGAAACCTGACGCAAACGCTTGTAAGGTGCTTGAAGATTGAATCAGCTCACTTTCATTTTCCTCCTCTCGTCACCGTTCTTTTGGGCCCTTCTCTCCTTCTTTTTTTTTTCACGGCATCCTATTCATTTTTTTCTTGCCCCCCCCCTCCTCGTTCTTCCGCTTCTCTCCACCGTTTTGAAATTGAAGATGTGTAGAGGCTTGGGCTTTGGGGCCAGAGTCTATTTTGGAGCCGTAATAAAATTCATAGCCTGACACACACACACACGCACGCACACACACCTGGTCAAGGGAATCACACTACAGTATATAGTGGTCTCTTGCTGTATTACCTTTAAACCATCCTTCATATGAGCAGCGCTTCAGCAGCCACACCATATTTTGTAACACTCCAACAGTATACTGTCTTTATTCATATCAATTCACTGCAACTATATACTTCACAGTCAGCTGTGGGGATAGACTGTAGCTAAGGTGAGAAGAATTATGGGAGATGCCAGCACACACACTCAATAATGTTGATTAATTGGCTTTCATGTAGCATAGTGCCAACATTTCTGCAGCTTAAAAGGTATTTTACTGCCGTGGTTGTGGCACAATTTGTTTTTTTCTACACCTGAAGCGACATAAATAAGTTCCATATTATTTGAGTTTGCAATGTAAATTACTGATGGTAAGGTCATCTCAATACTTGAGATGGACACTTTATTAATCTTGAATCATACATTAAAGCAAACTGGGAAAAACTGCATAGGTAATGGTTAGCAATATAACACACTTGTCCGACTTTCACTTACTATAATGCTACAGCGTCATTTGGCAGAAGCTTTTATCCAAAGCGACGCACACATAGAATAAGTACAATGCAAGCAGAGATCTTGGTAGGAAAAGCAGCATGGACAAGTGCTAAGAAATGTTTCGAGCCCAGCAGGACCAAGGTGTCGACGGGTAGTGCTGATGTCAGGTGACTATTTTATTTATTTATATATTTTTGATAAATAATAGTTCATGACTGCATGAGGAGGTGTCTTGAAAACACTAAGGTCTAAAGCAAGAGTTAGGTAACTCATTCCATCACTGTGAGACAACAGGAGGAGAGGAGGAGAAGAGTACAGCCTCGTGATTTGGGGCCCTGTACATTGCCACCTCTACATAAACCTGTGGAGATGATGCAGGGCATTTTTGTTTTGTTTTAAGCTGGTGTGTGCTCCATGGCTCATGGTACAGCACAGATATATTCATCTTTGATTAAAAAGTAGGTCATTTATATATTCCAAGTTAAACTTGGCACTTTTCTAGTTTTCTGACAACTCAAAGGGCTTTACACTAGGTGGACGACCTGCTCTACGACGAGCTGAGCCACAGAGGTTCAAGTTAGCTCACTTGTGGTCTCCCTTTTGAGGCCATTTGATGACTATTATGATGGACAGTAGTGGGAGGAAGGCTCTGAGCAGCTAAACATTTGATGAGTGGAACAGTGGAAAGACCAGCCAAGAAAGTTTAAGCGGTTTTTATTGTGTTTTTGTCAAGTTTGAATTATGTGTGTTACATGATGATAAAATAATAATTCTTTTGACTGAATTTTGTTGTGTGTGCGAACAGAGCTGTAAAATTGATCGTTTTTAGTACAAACACAGTATTACTCTTTAACATAAAGGTGCATCCCTCTGGGATCTTTGGAATCCTTTTCATAAAGTTCCCAGACATTTAGAATGATATTCTCACCTGTCAGTGGGAGAAACAAACATGGGAAATAGGGTCCGGGTTAAAAACTACCAAATTTCTACTTCTGGAAATACAGATGGCAACTGACTGAATCATTTTTCCGCTCTGGGCTGTATTCTTTACTCCCACTGGCATGCCTTGGCTGCTGATGACACCAGTTCTCCCACGAACTTGTTGCTCACCACACTTACCACTCATGACAAACTGTAGCCTGCTCACTAAAAGATACAAACAAGATCACTTGGCAGCTTTGGGGCTAACCAGATTCATTCAAGTCTATCAGAGTCTGACAGTAAATTCAGTGCTCGTTGACCTGTGGATATTATTCCTGGTCCCTGGAAAGTTTGTGAAGATTTTCTGCTGTATTTTGGTTGGCAGACTTAAATAATTATATATGACCCATAATCATTTCATTGACCCAGCGCAACAGAACATTGATAAGGATAGGTAGCGTTAACGCAATCATCACATTAACTGAAGGAATCTGGGCTGGAGTATACTGACTCAGCATAACACTCAAACTTCCTGACTCATCAATATAAGCATGCTGACACGCACACAATTTAAACATGCTTTTGTTTAAGGGTATAATGTTTAGTGACGTTTGCCAATTTGGCATCTGGCAATTTGGCGGGAGTCTTTTGCAGTTTTGCAAGAATTTGGTATTCCGAGTAAAAAAAAAAAAAGGAACATGGCACATATACTTTAATCTGAAACAGAAAACTTCAACCTGTTGGTGGCCCACGAGGAAACGTCAGAGGCTTCATCCAGTGGGCGCCACCAATGTCTGTGCAAAGTTTCGCGGTAATCCACACAATAGTTTTTGAGATGTTTCAGTGCAACCCAAGTGGTGGACTGACAACTGGACTGTTGCACTTAAAGCTTCCACTGAGCTAACTGCGGCACATCATTTTTGTTGGCTATCCATGGACGTAAAGCTGCTATTAATTTTCTAGATTCCTTGTTGTGAGCCGAAGTGATGGTCAAGTGGAAAACTAAATGAAAGTTCATGGGGTCAACAAGGTCATTGGGAATCTGGCTGGCAGTGATATAATTCTTAATTACCAATTAGTTGACACCCCCATATTTTGACCGACTGTGCACTGTGCAAAATGACCTCCAGTTTATATCCTGCGTACACTTGGACTTTCAACTGCATTCACTAGACCGGACTGACAAGATCAAGGGTCAAAAAGGGCAAGTACTGCCTTAACAAACAGGCATCCGCTCTGGAACACATTGCTAAAATTTGAATTGTTCTTAATCCTTGGGTTTTAGGATTTTAAAAATGATTGGAGCTGGGAAACATCTCCCAAGTGTAATAATTCAAATGGGTGTGTGTGTAAGTGATGTGTGGATATGGGTGTACAGGCAAGGAGGGAGGGAAAGTATTTGAATGAGAGAAGAGGGAGGGATGAAGGGGACGAGAAAGATAGGGATCAGATGGTGGCAAGGCAAGGCCCTGAGCACCCTGGGTAAGGAGATAACACCCTCATTTGAATGCACACTGACACACACACACACACACACACACACACACACACACACACACACACATACAATGAATGGCTTTTGCTAACAAGAGCGAGAAACCTGCAGCCATCAGTGTCTGCAGAAAACTGTCTAAGCAGAGTGATCTAGACACACTGAAACATTTAATGAATTCACACACACACACACACACACACACACACACACACACACTGAAACTAGTACACACGGCTAAGGAAAAGATTTCAACCCATTGAAAAGTTACTTATTGTATTTCTGTATAACAGTGATATCAGAGATTCAATATCAATCTCATGTCTCTGTGTTAAATTATAGAGCAGGAGTCACGACGTTCGGTTAGCACAGGCCACCATAAAGACTGGAAGCTGGGGGAAGAAACTAGCTTGAGCTGAGTGGGTTTTTCAAACACTTTTAAACCTACTAAAACAAGAGGATAGGTTTGTGTCACAATGTCAGCAAATGTTTTTACCTTCCTGTGTTTTTTTGTGTTTCTCCCAGCCAAGATCACAATCACACCGTAAAGGGAGTTACAGTAGAATGTAATGTGGAAGTACCGCAGCCCTGCCACGGTTGCATCTTACACCATGCAAGGAACAAAATCACCTGTCGTTGCCGCAAACTGAAAACCAGCAGTATATCCCCGGTTAATAAGCTGCTTACATACCAACATCTCCATGCTTGTCTACCCATGCGCTGTAATTACATCACTGCCAATCGGAGCTGGAGACTTTTAAACACCTGTGACTACTGTACTTGACGTGGGATTGAATGCCGATTGTACGTATTCACATTGACGGCAAAATGCGGATGTTAGCTGGTGGTAGTGGGGGTTTTAGTGAGGTGAAAGGGCTTTAGTAAGCAAAGGTTTTAGTTTAGGTGGTTGGGCTTTTTTAGACTTTTTCTCTTTTTTAGACTTTTTCGCTTTGGGAAGCTGTTTCCCTTCGTGGCCATTCTTGATGTTAAGCTAGTTATTGTCAATGAAATAAATAAGAGAGCACATTTCACAAAACAATGTGTAGTTTTCATCTAAGCATCACACAGCAAAATTGGTTAATCCAGATTCTGTCAAGGAGGCAATTGTCGAACATAGAGTGGAAAAAAACAATTGCATACAAGATGTAGATTAGATTTACTAGTGAAAAGGAAATTGTCTAAATGATTTCTAAATGAAATCTTATATATGGTTTAGCGCAGTTTAGCCTTCTGTCTAAGAACCTCATTTTTTCAGCATCTATATTTTGATCATTCGGTTGCAAGGCGGTAAAGAGTGGGAAATCTCATTTCTGCTCTGAAAGGACCAAGAAAAAGAACCAGTCAACATGGTAAAAACAGTTAAAACAGCAATAAAAATCATAGACACATTATTTATTCCATGTCTCTTACATGGAGGCGTACAGGTCAAAGTGACTTGGTGCAAACAGACAATACCAAAACACATAAATGTGTTCACACTTTATATAATTTTTATATAATTTTTTTTTTCTGGGAGTTCATTTTTCTTTGTGTGCGTGTGTGTGTGTGTGTGTGTGTACTGGGGTATGGGGGCTGGGGGGTGGGGGGGCATCCTCTCTCTCTCAGTGTGACTTCTGTCCAATTCACTCACTCATTAGTAGTGAAAGGACCTGCTGGATGTCTCTCTTTCTTTCTCTCTCTCTCTCTCTCTCTCTCTCACACACACACACACACACACACACACCGTAAAACACACACAGGTCTTCAACAAGAAATTAACCAATTAGGGACCCGGCAGGACCAGATATGACACCATGAAACCATATGGATTCAAACTGAGGGCGAGGGAGCAGAGAACAGAATAGCACAGTGGCAGAGAGGGAGAGAAGAATAAGAGGGGTGGCGAGACAAGGCAACAGGAGCTAAAATAAGGCTAAAATATACAGCTGTCCTGCAGGGAAATGTATTTTGTGGTAATGAATTGAAATACTAATTTATGTAAATGAAATCCTATTGTACATATTGTCCATAAATCATGCTCCCTATCCCATTGCATAAAATATACACGTAGGTTAATATACAGTGCCCCACTGCAGTGGTGCTTGAGGTAGTTTGGGTAAATTAGGTAAAAGGAGAGATATTTAAATGGAAAATTTCAGTGGTGAAATAACTGCTCAACTTCAATCTGAACGTGTTAGCAACAGGAATGACCAGATATAGAAAACGGATAGATGGATAGAGATATGTAACACTTGTTTAATGAACTGATAATAAATGGATGGATAGATAAATCTACAGATAGAAGAATGAATGGATGGGCATATTAACGAATGAAAAAAGATGGATAGATGGGTGGAAGATTGATTGCTGGGTGAATAAATAGATGTGTGTAACCCATTATTAACCCAATTATTGATTGATTATGATGCAAGTGTTGTTAAGGTTGTCTGACCTCACTCCAGTCTGTGATGTCACAGTGGGCCTTTGAGAAACCCTCAACATACGCCTTGTTCAACTTGTTCAAGACACACCAGTACTCTGAGATACCTTTTAGCAGGTATACTATGCCTACAATTAGTTTAATGTGTTTTCAGCTAACAGTTGCTAGTTAGTTCTGATTTTCATGATTATGACCTACTTGATTTCCTAGAACATTGAGGTAGACTGAGTGATCCTCATTGGTATCAGTCGAATCCTACAACTTATGAGGCTACAAACCGAAAGCAGCTAAAAGACTGGATGTGGCACAGCAACTACTGTGTTCAACAAGTCAAGTGATCAGTTCTGTCAATCAGCTGTCTCTCTTCTGTCGTACAGCCCACTTGAAATTGGTGTAGAGGGAAACTAATTTTTGATGACAAACAATAAGTAAGACTTTAGTTTAAACACCTAAGTGAAATGTCACACTAGGACCAAATAAGGATTGAATTGAATCATGCAATTATCCATGCCAATAACTCATTTAAACACATACAGTATATTGTAAAAAAAAACATCTACTTCTGCATTTCATTATGTTAAGTATACCCTTTATGATGTGAAAGTGCCATGATTGGTTAATAACAGTGCCACGCAAACACACTTGTTGGTCAGTCTTGGAGCTTTTTCTTCAAATTCACTTGTTGCCAGCTGTTCCTTATCTGGCCATCAGTCAATGCTCATTTGTATCGTTTTATCAGTCTTCTGCTGTGGATGAAAAACCATCAGACAATGTGCGAACATTGGAGCTTCGGCAGGTTGTTGGACAGAAATGCATTGTTTCATTCGTCCATCAACCAAAATGACTGCTGTAAAAAAAAAAAATGACTGGCAGACAGTTGAAACAGTCCAAAAAACCTCTATTTGCACTTGCTGTTTAAATAAGAGGTTTAGTAATCACAGTTTTGTAACTTGCACACTAAGCTAGGAGTGCATCACGAGTAGAAGACAATGTGTTTAGAGCAGGGCTTACGTTTCTCTTCTATTTTTCCAATCTCTTCTGCAACTTCGTGCACATAGCACTCAAGTGTTTTCAAGCAATACCTCCCAACCATCAACACACACACACACACACACACACACACACACACACACTTGTATAGCTCCCCCAAACTTCCCCTCTCTCTCCAAGTCTCACTTGATTCCTTCTTCTCAGCCTCCCTCTCTTCTCCTTGCAATTTTTTTATACAGTATTCTTCCTCATCTCCCCCCCCAAGCTGTTACTGTGGGCCCCAGTGAGATTCAGGTCAGAGACGGAGAGGCGAAGAGAATTTGATTCCAGCCCCCCACCCCCCCGCTGTCCAGACATGTAGTGGGTGACAGATTTAAAGGAAGAGGAAAGTGATGGGGGGGAGGAGGAGGGAAGCCAACAATGAAAAAAAAAAAAAAAAAAACTCATCACTTCACTGCCAGCCCCCACCTCTTATCCTCACTGCCTTGTCATTTTAGATCTGGTTCAGACACAAACATGGGAGATGGAAACAACGCCAGTTGAGGACTCATAAATAGATATTGTCCATTAATGGAAATAAAGTGAGTTGAGGAATCATCAATAAATAAATAGTAAAGTACATAAACACAAGATATGGGAATCTCTAAACGCTGATTCAGTGCGCCGTTTCTTAGAGTGTCCAATGCAGGTTTTCTTCTCAAAGGAGAAACAACCACACCTGCAAACTCAAGTTTTGAACTGAAGGAATGACAGAAAAGGAAAACAATGCAATTTTTGTTTGTCAAAAGCTGTTGCCTGCCACAGTTGCCAAATTAAGTTAAAAAAAATGCACATACAAATTTAATGCTAGGCTAACAATGTTGATATTTTAACATGTTGACACGCTATGTCTAGTTACATGGTGTTTGAACACTCATTGTCAACATAAACTATATGATTTGATTCTACAATGGTTTATACTCCGGTGATTTTACAATATTTCCATATTAACTTGTAAGAAACACAAATGATCAGAATCAGATGTCCCGACTTTTAGTGCCTGACATGTATCAAGCTTCAAAGATGTTTGAGCTTTACAATTCCACGCTCAGTCTGTTACACAGTTAGCATCTAGTTGGTGAACGTAGTGGATCATTTAGCCACTAAAAACACAAATATTTACCATTAGAGTGAATATTTGGCTTACGTACATCAGGTAGGTGTAATATTGCACATCTCTATTGGATGTGTAAATATACAATAACTGATACAATGGTTACCCATTAGTTTGTAAGGTGAAGATATAAAAGTTTTGAGTTCATTACTTGTTTCCACTGCTCCCAAGTGGCAAACGTGTGGGTAGTGGTAGTGAAAAATGTAATGTTCATAGTTACAAATAATAATTAATTTATTCAGAATTCATTCAGTTATCGCTACATCCTCTGTTTTCAGGTTAACTTCATGAAGGATCCAGTATTATCTCTGACACTGAACACTGGCGTTGGACGTAAATCATTTTCAAAAACACAATCAAATGATCACAAACAAACTACCAAGGTACAAAAAAAGCAAATTGTAAAATTATAACCCAAGCGTTTTGTTATCAACACCCATCACTTTTATATGTTTAACTCTGATCTATTATGTTATCTTGTACAATGAGATTATAAGTATTTAAACCTGCCAGCCAAAGTGGTTACGGTCATAAACAGTTCAATAGCGGTTGCAACCTTTTTGTCCTTTGTGGCCCTCGTTATAGTGATGCTGCCTTGTCTCTAGACCCAAGCTTAATTTTACCATAACTTAAATACTGTCCACATGGTTATACCTACACAGGCACAGGTGGTGTATTGGTAATGGCACATACAGTAAGTGAACGTGTATACCATCCATCTAGGACTCACACATTCAAACAGAACCAATATTCCTTCAGTACACAAAGATGCTTGAGAGACAACGTCTCAGCTTTTTCCTACTGTTTTCAAATAACTGTCAGCTTGCCTCTTCAACCAGTAACAGACAGATGCTGAAGGTAGCACATATACCTGAACTAACCCCCTCCCCACAATACAAAAAAAAACCCCTCTCAATTCCAGGCTTGTCTGGCTTGTCTCCACCCCTTTAGCCCACCTTAAATTGAGACTCACCTTCAGCAAATATATTTATTACAATCTCTTACAGCAGATATCCCTCGTCTAACCAGCCCAAGGAACTGAGGTTAAGCACGTAGCATCATCGCCACCCATCCTGGCCCGGTAAGGGCTAACCCCACAGGGCAAGTGTCATCAGCCCGTCCCATCTCGCAGGTCAGCACCTGCACCGCCTCGGACTAATCCAGCTCAAACGCTGAGGACAGCGTGGTTTACGGAAAAGGGTCACATATGAAGAGAGTTAGGGAGGTGGTGGGTGGATGGCGAGAGGTGGAAAGATGGCAAGTCGGAGAGGTGAAAGAGAGAAAGAGGGAGAGAGAACCATGATGGGGATGGTGGATAAAACTCAATTTGAAAAACCGTGTAGTGGGAAATAACTGTTTTTTGCCCCATCATGTCATACAGCAAGGGCACCTACGTGCCAGCCCACTGGCTATAGACTGGAAGGGAGGAGTGTGTGTTTGTGTAAGTGTGTGTGTGTGTGTGTGTGTGTGTGTGTGTGTGTGTGTGTGTGTGTGTTTGATGGCCAACCCCCTACTTTTTTTCCATGTGGGATTTACTTGGTCTGCAGTTAATAGGTGATAAAGTTCAAGGGGGAGGGAAGGATGGTGGGATTAAAGATGGTGTGTCATTAGAGAGTGTGTGTGCATGTGTGTGTGTATGTGTGTGTAGGGTGGGTGTGGGTGATGTGGGGGGGTTAACCACTTACAGACAGACAGGCAGACAGACATGTGGACAGGCAGAACAGTTGTGTTGATGCTGGGCCCTCTGCTGCCCAGAGTTAAGCCCCAGTAGGTTGAGATATTAAAAGAAAGAGCGGTGAGGGTTTTCTTAGGAGTTATGATGTCTCAGTTCTGACTGTTCTCACATTCAGTTAGGTTGGTCTTGTGGTGTCTTGATTGATCACTTGACTGAAAAAAATACAAAAATTATTTTTTTTTTGTAATTAACAAAATGTTTTCCACTTGGCAGCAGGTTGCATCCCACTCTTTAGTTACTTTAGACGCAGCTTTCTGATTTGCTGTTTGTTCCAGACACATGCATAGAGTACATGTATGTTTGAAACTGAGAGCATCAGTCATGAAACTGGGAAACAGGCCAAATATCTATATTTTTGACCAATTACTTTGATTTTCATTTTGCAACACTGTTGATGCTTTTACAAAAAGCATTTAAGCAATGAGACTTTGATAACTTATCATCACTAATGTGGATATTATGATATGAGAAGAAGCTCCTGAACAACTTCTCTCTTTCTCAAAGAATTTGTTTTATTGTTAATCAAACTGATTTTGCTTAATAAATAATATTAGGAGAGCAAAATGGGAAAATCATTTATTACAAGGATCCTAGAAAGTGGATTAAGACACCCCGCTCTCCCCATCTCTGCATGTTTAACCTTTTGCTTCTGGGGTCTTAATGTTAATCTGATGGCATTCATTTCAGACTTGTGCTGTGTCGAAAGGGATAAAAAAAGGTTACAAGGTCCTGTCTAGCAGACCAACATGTTAAGGTGCCATCAGATTAGGGGCGAGGTTTCTGGCCCAGTTATCACTGTCATTATTATAACCTCTCAACTTTTAATCAAGTAGTTGCAACCCACACCAAAATCTTTTCCAAACATGACACGTTCAGTTTTGTCTAAACCTCACTAAACTTTAACCATGGCTATGTGCAACAGTGATTTCGGTTCAGAGAAGTCAGAATCAGCGCACGCTGCCATGTATGTTTGGAGGACTTGTTAGTACAATTCCACCCAAATACGCCGCTGCCATCGATCTGAACCATGGGAGCCGTGGAAAAAGCAAATCATATTATGTTCACCACATACACCACAGGTAGCAGTGTGACCTGCATTACAGCTAATTTGCTCTTAACGCATTTCACGATTTGTTTACTGTTTACTTGTGTTCATTTTGTTCAAATTTTGTTCTGTTTTTTTTTTACCTATTTCTACAGTTTCCTGTGCATGTAATGCAGAACAGTCGTGATACAAAATATAATATGTATCAATAAACTAGGGGTGGGACTAAAAAAATACTGTAATACTGTAAACTCAAGCTCTTTTAATGTCTGGAAAAATGCATTTAATTGCATTTCAATTCAAAACAGTAGAAAAAGAAATAGAAAATATCCCTGGCCAAAATTGAGCAGACCTAAAGTTAAAGTGCCCTTTTAAGTACTTTAAGTACTTTTTCAGAACAGTATTGACTTTAAATGGTTAAAAAAAACAAAAAAGTGCAATTTCTACTTCTTTCTTCTTCTGGTAAAACAACTAGAAATATAAATGTCATTTGACAGGCTTAAATCTCCTTTAAACTCCAAGTACCCTTAGCACAAATTATTTTGTACATTAGGCTATAACACTTACTAACTTTGGTCCTGAAGCCAGTCATTTGATCGAGTTTGGGCTGCCGAAACCTCTTGTTTGCACTCGGACCGGGACTGCTAGCGCTAACAGCTCCGGCGGTTTCTGTGCTCCCTGCAACATGCTTTGCATTTAGACGGTACCGCAGGGTTGAAGTGCATCAGTCCTAGCAACGCGCTTTCATCCGATCCCTCCTCTTTGGTAGCCGTTAGCCGAGCTCTGACGTGTGCATCAGTGTAATCGGTGTACTCGGAAAGTGTGCGCTGACAAACGTTCTGTGTTGTTTGGAATGCAAACTGCGATTAAATGCGTACATTTTTTTTACGTGTTAATTTTTTTGTAATTATCATATCATAATCAATCATAATTAACGCGTTAAAGTCCCACCGCTACAATAAACAGATGAAACATTAGCAGATGATCTCTGGCTGATGAAGTGAATGAGATACTTAGTGGACAGACTAATAATGAGTTTTATCAACTTCATGCAAAAATTCTAAAAATCCAATATGTCTACAAGGCAGCTCTTCTCATTGATTTGCAGCACGGCCCACGCTGTCCTGATTGGCAAATATTTAAGTGATGACTAATTCTGTATATACATAATAATATGACAAAATTTGGACCCATAGACATTGTTCCACTGTTGTTCTGCCCAACCCTATCAGAAGCATCATGTGTTCTACCTATTAAAACAAAATCAATCGGAATTTGTGAGATGGTTATACTGAGTCAAATGTTTTCAAGACATACTGCGGATTGTTGAATTCCAATTCTGTAATCTGCCTGGATTCGATCCCTCAATGTTTATCATCCATTCTGCCTTTACTCTCACCTCATTCATTTCTGGCTCTTTCCTCTCATCACGTGTGATGCCCCCCCTTTTCTTTTGCTCTCCCAGCCCCACCACGTTCCCCTCTCACCCCGGAATCTCTCAACCCATCCCCTCTCACTCCTGGGTGTTCCGAGGGCATGCTGCAGGCACGGTCGAGTCTTTGGGTGCCACAGTAGACTGCTGGGTGCTGTGATGGGTAGACGCGCTGGGCAGCCCACTACTGCTGTTACTGATCCTCACTGCTGGTGATGATACCTGTGTGTCATCAGTCCTGGCACCCTCTGCAAACTTCACAGGGAGGCTGAAAATTAAACAGGGGCTCCCTTCCCTGTCTGTGGCCCAAAGAAATGTGTGTATGTGTGTTCAAGAACAGAAGTGCCTTTATATTGTGACTGGAGAAGACTTTGAGGTAACTTTTTACATATTTCTGTGGAATTGTACAATAAACGCCAGTTGTGTGCATTCAAGTGGCCTTGTGAGTTGTCACGTGATGATGATGTTTGTGTTAAACAAACAAAAGCCTATCATTCACCCCCCCCCCTCAATTCTTACTCCCTCCACTTGGCTTCTATGACCTCAAACACTTCACTGCAGACAGCGAAAACACCACCAAGTTCAAGGAACACTAGCGCTGAAAACACAAATACACACGCTTGTCAGTGAGCACACACACAGCGGGTTTTTAGCTAGCCAGCACGACAAGCCAAAGCCACACTTCACACCTGGGCTGGCTGGCATTTATTGGGTAAGCTCCCACCCGGTGGGAGGAGAGGGAAGAACAACACCTCGCCAGTGCTAAAACAATCTCACAGCTCCGTGACCGGGGGAAAACAAAGGAAGTAGTGCAAAAAGTCAAGAATCGTCATTTGCCAAATTGTGACTGGTTAACAGAAAATTGGGCTGAAAATTTAAACAGTGTTGGGAATTTAATCGCTTTGCTGGCTCAGAAGAATCAGTGTAACCTCTCAAGAGGAAGTGTGTTTGTTCCATCAAGTGTCAAATTCAATTCCAAACTTATTATTTTTTATGAACAACGAGAATACACTTGCAATTAAAGCAGAACTAAGACATATTATGTACATGCACTATGACGAGATGAAGATGAAGAGTGAAAAGATCGATCTTTCTAGATAGGACCGAGTAACATTTCTGTATCATTTTAGCAGTTAAACACTCTATAAACACTCTATATTAACTCAAGGTACATGCAATTGCTTCTTCCAGAGCTTCCTGTTTCTGCTTTCTGACCAGTTGTTATCATATAAGTGAATATTTAGACCATGTAATGGTCATCATTACAAATGAGCCAACTCCCTCTAAGCCGGGGCAGTTCAGCCCTCAGAAACAGGGGTGTCTTCAACAATCTGATGTGTGTCTCAAATGTTCCAACTTTGTATTCTTTTGGAGGAATTTCCAGACCAGATGAAATTATTTTTAATGCATGTTTGTTGATATAAAAAGACAACCCCCCGGCATGCAGCACCCACTGGAAACATAGATTTTTAATGAGAAACTGCTTTAATCAGTATTTTCAGTCACAGAATCAGTTTGCTCTGGAAAGGAGAAGACTGCAGGTTGCAGGTTATTTGGCTCACCTCTTGAACAATGAACAGTAACAGAATCTTAACTTTAAGAAGTTAAGTGAAGTGACAGCAATGGTGTCACTGCAGACATGGTGTCATGGTATACCTCCCACAATCCCACACTACTTCAAGATGGCATAAGACTATGTCTAACTCAGTGACTAAGATGCACTTAATAGCAGAAAATGACATATTGAATATTTAGATTTGTACAAAATCTCTTTTTTTGAAATAGATGATTTCAGGTCAGTTTGGTAGGTTAAACTACCTGTCTTGAGGCCACTGCCGGAAGTAAAAATTGTGCACATTACCTCCAAGTGCCAAGACATATCCATAGTACTCAAAATGGATCCAATTTACACTTCCCTCTTAGTACTTTATTTTTATGTCCAGCCCTTGAGGAGACAACGACAGACTGTATTGGAGCTTTAATGCAATGGTTTGAGGAGACTTAGTTGTCAAAAATCCTAATAAAACACTTGCTCTGATGGCAAATTCACCATAACCACGGCAAGTACTTTGAAGGTGACCTGTGTTTTATCTGTGCTCATTCTTTTTTTTTCCTGCATGTGTATTGAAAATGACTTATGGCAGGGATGGGAGTGAGGGGCACGTGAAGGGCAGGGTTTTAAAGGGCCAGCGGAGCGAGGACAGGAGGTCTAAACAAATGAAAGGTTGAAGGGCAAAAGGCACCCGGAGGGAGCGGAATAGTTTGAAAAGGTCTGCAGGAGAGGTTTGCAAACAGAGAGAGAAGGGATGGGGTAAAAGCAAACAGAAGAGCTTTGGTTTACGTTGTATCTGGAGTTTAATGCCTAAACAGCAAATTAAATTACTCATATTTAGTGTTCAGTGGTTTTTTTTTTCCACTGTAGAAGCAAGCTAGCATGGTTAGCTTAGCTGCCATCATCAGGAGGCAGCCTTCTGAACCATCGTTCATGGTTCCAATGCTCATGGTCACGAGCAGTTTGGGTAGTCATCGCAGATGTTTTGCCCAATGCTGAGGATGGTCTGCTATCTGTTGCAACAGACTGAGAGAGGCATGGAAGGAATCATTTTAGCTGTTCTCACTCTACATTTTTTTCTCACGCTATTTGAGTAAGTTTACACAAATATCTCCATAGGATTATATTGGGTTAATGATACCAAGGTAACTCCATTTGCCACTCATTTTTTATTAGAGAGAGTAAGTTTAGTTTACCCTTAAGATGCGAATTCTAGAAGGAGATTCCCCTTCTAGAGGTTTTAATGCTTTAGCACCACAGTACCACATTAAGTGGTTCTCATATCACAAGTTTATGGTAAAAGTTCTGGTAAAGGTTCACCCATAAAGGTGAAAGTCTATCCCTGGGTGAGTGAGTGAATGAAATTACATAATTTGTTGCCCTGATTTTGGAATTTTCCCATTGGTTGCTGATCTGTAAAAACTGATCTACTTTGATATATTACCTAAATATTTGCTTCTGATTTAACTGCCCAGACCCTTGTGCTTATCTCTTCAAGATCAGTTCATTGCATTGCCAGTAAGGCATTTAGCCACGAAACAAATGTAGATGCCAGATTACCATATTTCGATATAATGCCCCAGGCCTTTGTTTACCTCAACTGCTGAAGACACCAGGCCTCCTTGCCTCCTTGTTTTCTGATCCTCTGATTGTTCCACTAATATTTTGTTGCTACACTACCATTAATACAGACACATACTATGTTCATGTATGAAGCCCTGTAATGTTTCACTGTATAGGACCTAGCAAGCCTTTACTTGTAAAACAATTGCAAGAACCTGTTGGCAAGGAGAATTGTGCTCTGCTGATTTGAGCTGCATTATTTTCAGTCGGTGGCATGATTGTCAACCACAGCCACATAATATTGGTCATTGAATAGACAGATACAGTCTTTAGTAGGACATTTAGCTATGTAAGTAAGTGACTGTTTTGGTATCGCAAACCTGAACAGTGATCTGTCAGCAGACAGATTCCTGTAGATACCATGCACTATGTCAACACACATTTTCCAATAAAAATAGTAAACTTTACATATTATCTGTCCGTTTATGCTCATACCTCACTTACCTTAACCATATGTACTGACTATAACCATATATACTGACTATACATTACACTTTTGCACTTCTCAAACAAGTTAACGTAATGCTGATTTTGCCCATCAGTGACCAGCAAGTCTTTACTCACAGTATGCAGAGTTTTAAAATTCTGTGTCAGGTGTGACATTCCTGTGCTAACACACTGTTAGTGACACATTTTTCAACAATCAACAAGCAATAAATGGTTTAATGATTAAAAAATGGTGACGAAACAAGTATCTATGCATCTATCTATGCAGTTTGCTACAGCAACTAAGAGCAAATCAACAGTTAGGATTTGGTTTGGGTTGTTAATCTCACTGCCAGAAAGAGGAACAAAGGTTCCACACTCTGTTTTTGAATGTTAGTGCAACTGGAAAGTATTGCTTTTGCAACTGCATTGATAATATTATTTGACTGTAACTTAACCGTGTCATGTGATAGAACACATTTGTAGATGTCTTAGTTCTCATTCAGATGTGAAGGTCGCAGTAGTTGTCAGTGTTGGTGCAGGTGTTCTGTCAACAACTTGTTACTGTCTACTCTCTGGCCTTGGTCTTAAAACAATGTATAGCACCTGAAAAAACATGATTACAACAGTGTTATAAGCTTTTTGCAAGCGTTTCCTTTTTTTTTAATTAATCATATTCTAATTGGCTGTTTACCACAGGGCAGTAAAGAAACCACCGCAGAGAGGAAAGGAGTAAATGTACAGCACTCGTCTACAACTGCTCCTCTCTGGCAACCTTGACTCCAAAGCCGCCACCGCAATTAGAAACAAATGAGGTGAGCTGTCGCTGCAAAACACTGAGATTGACCCACTTGGGCGCAGTCAACAATAAACTAGCCTTTCTTTACCTTTTGTTGTCGCCTTTCTCCCTGTCTCCTTTGCTGCTGGGAGGGGGAGGTGGTTGGGGAACAAGGTTTTTGAGTGCTAAAATGACTGTTGTTGTATGATGTTTACAGTGGCCTCAGAATCAGAGCGACAAATTACACTGTCAGGGACACATCCATGTGGGATGAAGAGGAGGATAAGCTTCGAATGTTCACTATTGAACACCTTCAATGGCTGGTAATACAAGAGGCGTGGCTGCTCCTATTAAAATGTGGGCCTGAATCAATAAGAGGCATAATTAGAGTTGTTAGAGCAAATTAAAACATGGCTATTATGTGGCTGTACAATGTTGCTCTGTAAACTGTTATTACACGGGGAGAAGCTTTGTGTGTGTGTGATAGAGGATTTGGGCAGTCGGTTAGAGATGGAGGATTAGATGCGATAGTTGCCTCTTTCTACTGTAATTACCACTCCCTTTATTGACAGAATACTCACTTTTCTCTGGCTTTTGTCTAAACTACAATTTCCTCCATTGTACAGTAGTAATTTTGAAGTGTATTTCTGTGGCGGCAGTGCTTCTTTTTCACTGTTTGAAATTGTGCTATCCTCACCTTAGATAAACAGTAAGCTGCTACACCCACCTCCACACGCACACTCACACATCATTCAGTCATTGTGTGTTGTCTTTCCCAGTATTCGCAATATTCACCGTATGTGTAAATTTAGTAGGAAAGATAGTAGGGAAGTAGTTAGTAGGAAAGACTTTCTAAGTGCATAACATCATTCATACATTTATATAAAACAGTATTTCTTAATATACTCTCAGTTACACACTGATTTCTCTCTGTCCATACAATACTGTTTATGGTTTCATACACATAATGATCCACTCACCCAGATATTTAAGTGAGTTCCTTGTAGTACAATATGTTTAATAGTTCAGGTTTTTACAATCTGATTACCACCTGAAGACACCGTCAACTGCATACATGTAGCTGTGAGAATACACACAACATAAGGTTTGTCCACTGCTCATGATCTCGACTGACCACATGTGCAATAATTCACTTGTTCTACCTGCACTTCTACCTGTGTTCAGTGTGTCCTCGGTGCAAGTGCACCAAATGTAGCGTCTACTGCGTACTGAATAGTATTTAGCTTAAAGATGCAACCCTCCACACACTGTCACATACACACCTGTGTTCACGTGTGGTACAAATTCAGAAAAGGGTCTGCCCCTGTAGAGAGCTCACGAAGAATCCAGGCAGGAGCAAATATTCTGCTGCAACTAATCCATCCCCCTCCCCACAAAATGTCCGAAATGGGCTTCCATTGTTTACACAAATAACTACCTTTGTGCAAGTTTTTCACTTAGAAACTTGTTTTCAAAGGGAATAATGTTTCACTCTGCATGTTGCCACGCATGCTGTTGAAGCAGATGTGGCTGTGTGAAATTTGCCTCACCAGCAGAACATCTTTGAATTCATAATTTGATAGCAATACATGTTAATATGGTAATTTACGCTTTGTGAATTTTGGGTTTCCTCGTGAGCTCCAGTCAGGACAGCAAATGGATTTTTTCTTTGTTGTCCATCACCTTCTGGGTGTCAGGTTTTTATTTTTTATTTTTTTTTAAATGTGTGCGCTACAAATAAAAAGTTTTTTTTAGGGCACATTTCTCAAATGGTAATACTTATTACAAATTCTCACAATTATCCAACTGTCTTTGACAAGTAATCAGAGACAACAAAGCCAAAGCAACAGTCATTCCCAACCAAAATATGATGCTGGACAAGGTGCAGCATAATTGTAGAGTACTCACTGACAGAAATCAATTTGAGGCGTGCTAATGGCCAGAGTCCTCCATTGGAAAGTGCTCTCATTGACTGGCATGGTGTTCTATCTGGTACGGAGCAAAGTTGGAACAATTACAGTAATCTGCGTGTGGAGTGATGGTCCTCCATGTGGAGTGGAGCTGAGGTGAGTGGTACTCAGCACTGATCAGCCTGCCACGACAAAGAGCGGCAGAAAAGCTAGGCACGGTTTGGAGAAGTGCATGATGGGATGCCGATCTTCCACAGGGACAGGGATTATTGATTGAGAAGGCTGGCAACGATTGAGATGTTTGCTCTTAAGAAAAGTTTAGTTTACAGTAAAAAAAAGGAAAAAAAATGGAGGAGAGGAAGAGATTATATTAGTCTGAATTAAATTCTGAATTTATAGTTGCTAAGTTGTTTAGTTCTTCCTATGGGTTGCTTTTTTTAAAATAAGCCAGTCAGAAAACATCAGCTTATTTGTACACTTGGATCATTCAGTAAAAATGAAGCCCATCTTTCATTAGACTAATAATGTAACATATAATATGGAATTTTCTACCTCTAAGGGTCTGTTAGTTTAAACAGAAACAACACATACATATGTCTGATAATGTCATGAAGCAGTACGGGATGACTGGAGTCGACGTCCCCACACCACAGCCATCACTGCAGTCACCTTCACCCAGTTGGAATTCCTTTAGTGTTCACTGTTCAGGAGGCATTTAAGAAGAGCCAAATTACCTGCAGAGGTCTCCTCCTCTCCAAAACAAATGCACCTTGTGATTAAAGCCATTAAAAATACAGAATAAATCAGTGTCACATTAAAAATCTGTTTTTCTCTAAGGCCTTTACGAGAAAGCAGGACGGCCTGGAGTGGCTGTGAGTCGAGCTGCTGGTAACACTTGCTCAGCTTGTTTCTCTGATAAGATCCAAACGTCAGATGAGTCAAATCCTTAATCCAGGTAAAATACATAGTTAAAAACAACCAAGATCTAAAAGCATGTCGCAAAAATGTGGCTTTTACGACAGCACACAACCACAGCGGTGACACATGCACAGGCAACCAAGTAAAACTGGTAATGGACCATTATTTTTAAAGGTTTAGGTTTGGACAATTGTTGTAAACACGAATGTAATGTATGTACGCAGCTGAACAAAATACATAGGTCCATTAATTTTAAGCCCTTTTGATTTAGAAATATTACATATTGTACTGTAAACATAACCTAATAATATCTTATTAAATGAGTTTCACAGTTGGGTAGTTTTGGTGATAAAGAAAAGTACCTGGACAGGTCTGCTAAGTGTGTATTCTTTATCAAAAAAGGAAGCTAGACCAAACTAAATCACATCCAATACTGACAAACCCTGTCACTAACTTTACCTACCGAGAGGAACAGCCACTTCACAGCCATGAATCTTGGTTAAACTCTTCGTCCTGCCATCTGACACCTATTTGATCACCGTGGTCGTTTACCTTGATCATCATTCTGCTGGTGTTTATAAGGACACAGCCCACTGTCTTTATATTTAAACATCAAAGATATAGCAGCGTGTCCTATAAATAATATAGGCATCAGTCAATAGCCACCAAAAAACCCTCCGCCTCTGACAGCCTGATAGAACTCTGCCAGTTATGAATAAAATTACTGCAACCTTATTTTAAACCCAGGCATATTTTAATATCTACAAATTTTTCTTTCGTGTAATTAATGACCTTTTTCCTTCCAGGTGTAAGAGCCATTTGAACAAGTGTCAGTAAGACTTAAACAACAACTATGTATGTGTTGTGGGACACAAAATATGCAGTGCTTATAGAAACATTGCAGACCAAGAGATTAAACACATATTCAATTTTCTGACAGGGACAGATGTGCTTCCCTTAAATTCAAACTTTTTGCTTTCCTACTGTATGTGCACACTATTCTCCCTTCCTGCTCCCCTATCTCTGGTCTTGTTCTAACAGAGAGCTATATCATACTCAGCACATCAAGGCTCAGCACATATAGGATAAACAATGCCACTGTCAAACCCATCACTTGGCTGCGTCCCCAAATCAATTCCTCACACTCTTCTTGGATTAGCCATGGATGACTTAATTGATTCAGCACAGTCAAGTGATCTTCAAACAAACAGGCTTTTCCAACTTGAAAAGGGAGTGACAGCCACCAAACCTGAACTCTCTGTAGATGACAAATCATTCCTGCAGGCAACAGACGTTATTCTTAACAATGGTGGCTTGCTGCTGCTGGAAAGATATCTCCCGCCTGTCCTACATTCCTATAGGCTACGACATAAAATGAGTGTAGAGAAAGAGTGAAGCAAAACCAGCGATGGGTCATTGCTGCCGTTTACTAATCAAGAAGTCTTGAAGATAAATTTCTGTGATAAAGGATACGCCTGGTGGTTGGCACGTGCCTCCGAGCTGTCGGCAAGAGTGAGATGGAGAGTCTTTTTAGGGGTTTTCCTGACTTTGCTGTTACACTACAGTTTAATCTTGCCTTGAAGCGGCAGGATGACAGACAGAGCGATTAACACTGGTTCTATCAGAGTCCAGTTAAGTGGTAACCATTCTCAGTGGACTTCTTATTGTGACTAAGCCCTACGGAAGCGGCCTTTTTATTGTAACGTACAGTAATTGCAATTTATTCCCAGGAATATTTCTAAGGTCATTGTTGCCTCATCATGTTCCTTCATTCAGTACGTGTAAAATGATACCTGGATATCATCACATTTCTGGGCATCACCGTGTTGCCAAAGCAAGCTACTTTTCCAATTATCCCCACAAAATGTAAAAACTTCCTTCAAATGCAGTCTTTGACAGTGTCCCAGGGAGTGAGTGATATGTATCCACAGCTCTGTTGAACATCATCAGACAGGAAACAGGGAAGTGTTTACTGCTCTGCCAGGAGGATGTGCTAGGACAGGTTTCTCCCACAGCAGGCAGACCGAGTGGAGAGATTGCAGAGGGAGGTGGGAGCAGGATAGAAATGATGTGTGGCTGCTCGGCGGCAATGGAAATAGAGTCAAAATATCCTCAGACACGAGCACACTTACTTTGATAAAGGTTTATATAAGCAGAGGTAAAGCAGTAAACATTTAAAGAAAGTCATGTTGTAAGTTAGAATAAAAACAAAGATATTTTGGTTTCCATTAACACCACTTTGCTTTACCAAAAGTGAATTGGTAGCAAATTTCTAGACCTTCCAAATGCTTTCGGGTTTTTTTTTGTTAAGCACACAGCCTCATAATGACACAATATATTGTACCTGCGATTAAACGACAGTGGCTATAATGGTGCGAAATGTCCCTCGGGTCACTTTTTACTTAGATTGTTTGCAGACAATTAAATGGAATTCAAATTTTCACTCCTGCATTTAACAGGCTGCGAAAATGACACATTCCATCATTCCATCCTTTGTTTCAGCTGGACACAATCTAGCAAATCATCATATCTGGTGCTGCTGTCATCCTAAAAAACTGAAAGTGTTTCTTCTCACCAGAACACAGTTTCAGGTTAAGAAAAATAGCCTCCATGAGTAACTCAATGGCCACATGTCCCCTGTTTTTCTTTATTTCTGTACAGTGGCACACATTCCTCTGTAGATGCTGCATTTGTTTTGTGCTGTTGTCATGGAAATGCTCAGATTAGCTCCATATAAATCCCTTGAGGACTGATCTTTATTACCTCTACGGGTGCGTAAGAGTGCATATTGAGTATGTTCTCTCAGGTTGTTCATTTGCACCAACCTGGCCAGGTCGCTACTGTTCCTGGATGAACCTTACATTTGGAACCATTCAGTCACTGCCATTCTCCACCTGCCCACTAGATGTCCTTGAACCTTGCCATCCTCCAGGTCACCTGAGCTCCACACTTTTACCCCAAGTGACATTATGTTGCCAATTTATGGCTTGTCTACAATCAGTAATTGTTAGTAAAGGAATCTGCATCATCTACTGTTTAAAATGTTATAGTAACTAAGTCATTTGTCTATTCTGAGTCCCTCAACTTTATGAGAGTGAATGCTAAAAGAAAGAGTGGACATATTAGAGATTTCAACAGTGTTTGCTGCTTAAAGTGTCAGTACATTTTCTGCCATGGAAACACAATGTAAAATTTGCAGACAAATTCAAAATTTTGCCAGATTTTAACATATTAAATTATTTTCTGAGTCCCTATCGTACCTGATCATTTCTGATAGAAAATCATAAACAAATTACATCAATTATATGCAGTCATCTTTTCACAAAATCTTTTTTCTTTATTCTATTTCCTGAAATTGGTTTGGATAGATTTTTTTTTTTTCAACAACAAAACGCTATCAGGTCGCTATCAGCCCTAATGGCAATGCTATCAGGTCTGATAGCAACCTGCTAAGTCATTTTCAAGAACCTTGCTTTATTAGGTTTACAAATGAACCTTTATTTGTTCATAATACATGTCAGGGCTCCAAATTTGTCAATGTGCTGTAATGTTTAAAGGCAAATTGCTAAAATCATTATTTTTTAATGTGGATCAAGTTATTGGATCAAAGAATGAGGCTCTGGTCAGGCATTGGGCGCCTGCTTTCAGTAATGGCAGTGTTTTCAACCCTGTAGGCCCAGTTCAGTCACATGGTCACTGCTAATAAAAGACACTTCCTGCTTTAACTATAACTGTTTGGTCATGGTTACCAGAGAACATTTTATTCAATAAAAGTACACAACGCGACCCAACTTCCTAAATTTACTGTGGAAGTGCTACAAAATGTGTGTCTTTTACTGTTTTTCCATACATTTAATGGATGGAGAATAAAGTTGGTTGATGTGCCCTTGTGCTGCCTTTTAAGCAATTAACAGGAATAACACATGAGATGTTTCTGTCTCATTTTGCATAGTACATATTTTTCCGACCAATCCAGCACTGATTTATCTGACTGCACTTGTTTCCAAAAAACAAAATAGTGCTTATAAAGTCACTAAATTAAGAGACTAGAGTGTGTGGGGTGGGTGGGTGGATGGATGGGGCTGATGGTGAACAAGAAAGACTTTACAGAAAATGGCGAGTAAAAAGAAAAATCAGTTGAAAGATGGAGGTAGAGAGGTGAAAGCATAAACATGGGTAGAGAAATAGAGTGAGCTAAGGTGTGTGTGTGGGGTGGCGTGCGGGGGTGGTGGGTGGGGGGCGTTGGAAGAGGAGGGTGGTGGTGGTGGGGTTTAGTGTGAAAGGGGTTAATAGCAAAGTGGAGGCTCAGAGCTGATCGAAATGCAGAGCGCGTCCCCCCAGCCCTGTGCTCAGTGATGAGTTGGAGCTGAGATCTGGCGCCCGCTATAAAGGAGCTCATTGAAAATAATTCAGAGTGACGGCTGTGCAGGAAGGGAAACAGGGGAGGGGGGGGTTGGTGGTGGTGGTGGTGAGGAGGGAGGTGAGGGAGTGGGGGGTGGCTAGGAGGGAGAGAGGGAGAAGGTGGTATAGCTACAAAGGGAACTAGATGGAGAGCAAAAAGGGTAGAGTGGGAAGAAAGACAGGTGGAGATTGAAATGCGAGGGGAGACGGGCATGGACGACAGTTGATAAGGTGAGAGGGGTCAAAATTATGACGGAGTCGGGAAAGTAAAAATAACAATTGGCGCGTAGAGAAAATGAGAAAACAGTGTGTGTACGTGGAGAGGCGTATGGTGCAACAGTGGCGAAAACGTACAAGACTCAACATTACAAACCAACGATCAAAAACACCATCATTCAAAGTTGTGAGTCCATGACTATTAGACACTTTTTTAAGAACACTAAAAAAACCAACGCAAGTAGACCAAACTGAGGTACAAGTTTGAAGGCAGGGTAAAAAAAAAAAAAAAGAAGCTGTGTACAAACAAGTGATAGAAACGCTGAACAAAGGACTTAGTAGTGGTGCAATCAAAAGAAACCAGTGGACCCAGCAGCATGATTCTTGTTACACTTCAAGCTAGACTGTTGAACAACTAACAAAAGAAGATGATCTTAGAGACCTTGACGAAAGTTGGAAAGATGTGACATATAAGAATGTGCAAGCCCTAAGACAAAGATTTTAAAATCAATTAAATACCACACTGAAAGCCAGTGAGAAGAGGCCAAGGCCCAGGATATAAACTGAGAGGTATATCATAAAAGCGAATTATACTAGGTGATGGCAATAGCCAGAAAAGCAAATGTTGTAGATGTGAACAATTCACCCTCAAGTATGTGTGAAAAGAAAAGAGAACAGAACCTAGGATGATTCCTTGAGGAACTCCTCAGGAGGCGACAGGGATGAAAGATTTGATGAGAATTTGCTCAAACGGACACGAAAAAGATTTATCAGGTTTGCAAGTCTCTGTTTCTATCAACTACATCACGGAGGCAGTTAATCCTCCTGTTTCACGTTCAGTTTGTCTGGCAGTTTTTAACTCAAAACGGGAAAATGTGCAAATTACTAAACAAATAAAGTCACAACTTTGATGTTGACATAAAAATGCAACATTAACAGTGGCAGAAAAAGTTAGAAAGTCTGCCTGAGGAGGAAAATACATCATCTTGGCAGCAGGAATGTGCTCAATAAAGAAATATAAATATTATTACCATTACTATTTCAGACAGTAGTGTAGCGTGTAGTTTTGTTTCCTCCAGAGAGCGTTCTCTGTCTTGTCAAGATTATAAGTGCAGTCTTTATCTTTATTGCTTAAATGATTCACAATATTAATGACAGTGACATTTACTACATGCATAGAAATGTTTAAAACTAGTGAAAGTGACCTATCTAATCATTAAAGTATATGATTACTATATGTCATACCCATGTCAACAGAGCACACAACAAAAGCATTCATGTGGCACAGTCAAAATACAGGTGGAGCGAAATGTCCAAATTGGGTTGGATTATTAATGAATGAATATATTTTTTATACTTTGTGCTGGAACCAAACAAAGCTCCCTCAGCAGATCCCTTCCTCAACATTTTGGCCCCCGTGTGCTTTGCTCACCTAAAAGCCCCGACACATCGGTGCAGTGCTAAAGGCAGCGCAAGTCGTCACCTCACTGTGGCTGTTTGACCATCGCTGTCAACACACAGAGATGAAAGAGGGAGGTTATAGCCCAGCTGCAGGGTTAAAGTTTACATTGTACCGACAGTGTGAGGACGGACATGTCACCACACCGCCAAATGACTCGTTTCAGAAAAAAAGACAGAAATAAAGATAGAAAAATGGGGGGAGATAGGATGTGGGGTGAAAAGAGTGGGAGGTGTGAGTCATGGCCTCCTCTCAGCGGCCTTACTATATTAATGTGGACCCCTCCAAGACCTCTATTAAACTGTGTAAAGCTCATCTGGAGGAGCGGGCACATCTTTTATGCTAACGCAACTCTGTTAAGCACACAAGGAGCCTGCAGAGAGGCACGCGGGGGGTTAATGGGGCTTGATGCACTGCAGGGGGGCGAGATGAGGATGGGATGGGATGGGTGAGGCAGGGAGATGGGGAGGTACTGGCGGTGCGTCAGACCACAGCAACACCCAGCTGGGACTTAAATCCCCTGCTCCAGAGTCATAACTGCTGTTTGTATGGTGAGATGGAAAGAGTGAAAGGAGGCAGTAGCTTGAAGTTTGGCCCTTAAGATAAATTGTTACCTTTGTGATGCAAGTTAGTTCTTATGTTTCATTATTTCAAATGCACAAGAACTATTCCTTCTCAACTTACGGGCCCTGGAATTTCCAAACCTTCTATTTTAGTGAAATACTACTCATTTCTGATCCACAAATCAACTTCTCAGTATAAAAAGTTGTGCAGTGCACATAGATTCAGCAGTAGAATACATAATTTTTGACTTAGTCTTTTAATAAATTTGAAGAAAATCTATCGATTAAAAACAATTAAAATGACTGTCCCACTACTGAATTCTATCTTTCTTATAATATCTTCCTTAAAAATCATTTTCGATCAACATTCGGTACATGTTCTCTACAATAATACTGTAGTGTAATACTGTATAGACTTTTATTAATGGGAGACTTTCAGCAGTCACTTCAAGTTGTGTTTGCATCCACTTGTCAAAGTTCAGTATTCACTCTGGTTTTGTCTTTGGTCTCCACCAACTCACAAGAAAACAGTATCTGCCTCTTTAGCTGCTACATGCTCGCCAGATTGTCTCAAAAGTGCCTGCCTGCTGTTTGGTGCTGGTCATCCATTTCACCTCCTGGCTTCAGCCAAAGATAGACAGGCCAGTGTAACGTACCTGCGCCAGTGAGTTCACAGATATAACCGTGTTCATTCAGGTGCATGTACTTTAGTGCCAGTGACAAATGGACCATGTTTTCTCTCTAAGCTGTAAATGCATAGCCGAATGCAGGAGTCATGAAAGTAAAGATTCATAATCAGTGTACAATGGTGCATTAAGTGGTCAATAGAAACACCATACATACACTCTCTCAAAGCATATACACCTTCAAATAGATAGTTGAGCCTTGGCTCATTGCTTGGGCCACTTTCTGAACACTACCACGTCTATGATGAGATATCGAGCTGGGGCTTCACACCGCACTCTGATTTATAAAAGACCATCTCGGAGCACACTGCTGTCCTCGCTCTGTATTTCACCACAGCAGCTTTTCAACTTTGAGAGGCGAGGGCAATTCACAAGGGCAATTCACAAGGGCTTGGTGGAAAAGTGAGGGGTTGTCCGAGGAGGAGAATAAAAAAAAAATGTGCTTGGAAGTTTACAGACAAATTTGAACTTGGAAGAAAATCAGATTAATTCCAGAAGTCTAACAAATCACCTGGCAAGCAGCTTTTCGACAGAGATGAAGCAGCAAGAGGGGGGGAGGTGGGGTGATCAGGAGGGTGTGTTTGCATCTGAACTTGCTCACTATCTCCAGGCGGGATCAAATCACAGCCGCTCGCTCTCTGCTTTTTTTTTTTTTTTTTCAATAGCCGATCAATTTAGCGTGGCTCACAACACCGCGGTAAACATCAGCAGAGTCATTTTCTGGCATATTAATGTTTACATCCAATCAGCAGGATGTGGGGGCGGCCTAATTAACTCAATCAGCTGAAGGAATGCAACAGCAAATGACAGCCCCACCTAGGGACCACACACAATTGATCACTTCAACTGACTCTCCACTCAATTGTTTCTTGACAGCACTTCAGAGCACCTGAATTAGTGAGGGTGCATATGGTGATTAAAAAGCCATTTTTTTTTTCTTTTCTCATAACCGTGTTTGAAAGAGATACTGCCAGCATCATAATCTAAGTTTGTAGAGGGAGGAAATAGTTGGCGTGAGGCAGCAACAGCACTGTAATCTTTTCAGTTATTCCACCCAGCAGTTTAATTACTACTGGAAGAGCACAAATGATCAAACTGAATATGTTCTCCATTTTGGAGAAATGATTTCTTTCTCTGGCATGAAATTGATCAAGAATTGATTTGGGATGGGATGTGAAGGTGGGATATGGATGATTGCAGATAATCAGTAAGTTGCACCCAAGTAATGCCTTTTTACTTTGGGCTCACCTATCAGTTTCTCTCATGTAGCACAACCAGAAGACTGTGTGTGTCTAGGAGAGTGCGTATTTGGCGTGGGGGAGGGAAGGGAGGGGAGGCTGCAATATCAGACCAAGACAGAAAAAAAAAAAAAAAAAAAAGTCTGAACCCAAACACAATAATAAAAACCCTGGCGTTATCTTCTGTGCTCCCAACACACACCACCCCTCTGTCTCTGTCCCAGCCCATCGCTCTCTGTCTTGCTCTCTCGCATCTTCTTTTTTTCTAAACTAGCCTTGCTTCCTTTCCTTACCACCCTCCATGTGTATGAAAAATCAGCAAATAAAAAGTTACATTAACCCCGCAATGACCTTTCCCACGTAATACACTGCAGCCTGATGGGCCAACCCGGGAGCTTCATCGAAAAGCTGTCATTCTCTGCTATCCCAAGCACTGCCTGGGGAACATTTACCGGATAATTAATATATTAAATGCATGAAAAATAGTTACACAGGGGCCCCTTTGTCAGCTCTTCCACCGCACAGGGGAAGAGGGATACAGCCTGTGAACCATCAATATACAAGCATCCTACTTCAATGGGCCATCATAAAAACTGCTCATAATTTTATGGCTTCATTCACGGCCCCCGCTGTAAAGGAAGGCCATATTTCCTCGTAATTCACTGGAGCTCACCGTGGCTTTTTTATGATTTGGCGGTTTTAAGCCGCCGCTGCCGCCGCAATTATGGAGGTGCTCCTGGCCCTGGCGTGAAGGACGAGCAGGGGTCAGCAGTGAGCGGAGGCATGACGGAGTGTGACCGAGACCCTCAAAATACACACACATACACCACCTTTGGCTTCCTGCACCACTGGTGGCGTGCTGCTGACACACTGTCAGTCAGCCCTGTTGCTGTTCTCTCAGATTTTAAGAGCTCTGACCTGATGCTATAGATCAGCAGATTTAAGCTCCCCGTGTGACTGTTTCGGAGGTTGAGTTAGATGTTGGAGATGTGAGTGCTTAAAGGGCCACTTGACCTATATTGCGTTAAAAAAAAAAAAAAAAACATTTTTACTCACTTGACTCTAATAGAATCTAATAGTTTGGGTAATTTTCCTGGGTTATTTCTACAACAACCCCAGTATGATAGAAGTGAATGGAATTAAGAATTAAGAGTTGGGTTAATTAACACTAAAAAAATGTAAATACATCAAAATTTGACACCAAGGTCTCTCTCGACAAACAACAGTGCTGTTGATCCTGTCCTACGGATAATAGGTGAGTCAATCAGAGATGATCAATCAGTGGAAAAGTACAGAACCATTGGCAGTAATGTGTATAATGTCGCCCATGTGCCTGTACACAATTTTACTTTAAAGGCCCTGATACGTTACTTGATTTGTCTGATAAAAAAGTTGACAACATTCATATGCATGCAAACAATCCTGCTCCTATCTAGTTGTTCTTGCTGGTTCCTAAACATAAAGACACTTTGCTGTTCAGTGCTTATTGATAAAGCTCTCTTTAAAGTCCATCATTCAAGATTTGTGTTGATTTTCCTTAGTACTTAAAAAGTGTGCGCCTTTTCTGCGAGTTCACATCTTATTTCTTTATTTAGACAGCGCTCCAATACTTAAGTTCTAACCCGGTTCAAATCTTAGGTGTGTTTAGGGGCCTTCTTTTATAGTGTCCATGTTCCAGTGAGAGACCTTGGATCAGCTGATTCCTGTTACATACGTTACTTTTTATAAAAAAAAAACAAAAAACAAATGTAAACAAAACCTGCCCTCCACATTTGGTTGATATGTGTAAACTGGATACTGTAAATGTGAAAGTGGCAATATGTAAACTCTTGTCTCTGGAAGGATGCTGATTTTACAATAAATTAAGTCTCACTTCATAGAAAAGATGGATTGTGTTGTACTTGCAATCTAAATCTAATCCGACACAATGCAAAATCAGATAAATTTCTCTTTGTTTGCAATAAAAAAAAATAATATTGCATTTGATTTATAAAAACTTGACTTCATTATGTATGAACTGCAGACATGCTCCATTTCTCAGTCTGGTTTTTGTGTGATTAAACAGCAGTGTGCTATTTACATGGGAAATTAACTTGAGACCGTGTGATGGCTATTATCCTCCTACAGACACATGAACAAACATCCAGATACTGTACGGACACAGACCAGCAGGCGCACATGCACGTAGACAAATACAGGAGCATATGTTTGCTGGCATGGTGTACAAACACACACAGTATGCTTGTGCACGGAGAACATATTTGCACACTCTTATTGAGAATTGACAGACATATTCACCCACAGGCCATATAAACAATATATATGCATATTTCCTGAGACGTGCTTGCATATATCAATGTATGCATGTTATCTAATTATCACAGTAATAATTAACTGCACTCTTGCATGTACAGTTAAAAACACTTCTGTCAAATATTCAAAGAAAACAGCAACGCATGACCCGGTAAGTACCAGAAAGTCGTTCTGTGAACTCCACACGTGCACTCCCATATACCCAATCACGTCTGCGTGCCTATTCGTTATCAAGAAATATACCCTAAGACCTAGACGTTGATAATAGTCCTATTCACTCAATATTACTCTTGTCAAAAGGGTGCTGCGGGTAGAAGGGCATTTCACTTCTGATGAAATACAAGCCTGAAGAAAGAGACAGAGATCCTGGAGGAAACTGCATTAATTTTCTGAGGCAAATGCCCTCGATTGCACCAAATGACATTCTGTAACACTAGCATTTTATAATGTGACACAAATGGCATTGAGGTACAATATAATACCAAAATACTGAGTCAGGAGAGCTTTCCCAAGATTCAGTGAGGGAAAATCATCTGACTAGAAGGTCAAGACTCAAGAACTGCTTTGTTATTTAAACATGTTAGCTCAGAAGTAACCTATAACAATAATAACTGGGAAAGTTCAGTTTACTAAAATGACTGACACGGATGATATTGGCACTGCATGATTTAACCCCTTTTTATTCGTAGGTTAGTCGTCATTTTATCTACAGGAAGATCTGTAAACACAGGAACTTCACTTGTTGAGACCAACAATTTGAGTGTTTCTTCTCTTAAACTGAGGTTTTTTTTTCTGAGAGGGGAACCTCCCTAATGTTCCCCCTACCCTCTTCACCACAATCACCTATCAAGGAGTTAGTTTAAGCTGCCACGCTGAAGCTCAGTGAAATTGATGAACTATTAAATAACAATAGCCATAGACATCGGCAGTCAGGTGTTTATCAGAGATTAGATAGAATCCATGCCCCTTCCTTAAGCATACCGGTGATCTTAAACAGCCAGTGGCATGGTCAAAGAAGTTGTAGTAATCATAGACCATCTGGTACCTGTCTCAGTAATCTTAAATTTGTCAGTGTTCAGCCCCAATTACTCTCTACTCCTGACACAGAATCCCCAGAGCCGATATTAGCTCTTGTTCTGACCGACATCAGGAGGAACAAAGGGTACTCAAAGTGCACAGCTATTTTATCTCATCTTACTCCAGTTGAGTGCCAACCCCAGACTGTGTTCGGAAATAGTTGTACTACAGTAACCTCAGCTTCATTAAATATCAGGTCTCTGGTAGGCAAGTCATTATTGGTTAATGATTTTATAATCAAGAATAACCTTGATTTCATATTTTTTAAGTGAAGCCTGGTTAAAAACAGTAGTGCAACAGTCCTTGAATCAGCTCCTTCAAAGTTCCATTTCATCAGTGACGAAAGAGTGATTAGGAAAGAAGTTTGAGTAGCCACTCTATTATGTAATCTTTAGAAGTGCAGGCAGTTGTCATATGGGAAGCTTGACTCTTTAGAATATGTTACAGTCCAGTTGAAATTTACTTGAAAAGCAATATTAATAATCATCCACGGGTCTCCAAAATATAATGCGCACTTTTTTAATGACTTTGCTAAAATACTGTCTGCATCGTGCATTGATTTAGTACAGTAGTTAAAAGTAGTTAAAAACAACTATAGTTGTTGATTTTAATATTCATATTGTTAATGGCAAAAATGGCAGTGCTAATGAACTTGTGAACATCCCGGGGTCAACATATTTCTGAAGATGTAGTGATTGATGTTGCCCTTTTTGGCCATTACTGTTTTCTCTGAAATGACCATCACTCTCAATTGCCCCAATGAAGATTTAAGTTGTGTCTGATAAGCTTTATGGAGGAATGCCACCAAGTAAAAAATCAAAAAAGGATGGCAGAAAGGCTGAAAGCAGGTTGCCAAAACAAAACTCCTTCAACCTAGAACTAAAAGGACTAGACTAAACTAAACTTCAAGGACTATACCAGTTAATTTAGCACATTTTAACACCCTAGACTATGCATACTTGACCAAAATATTTCAAAATCTTAGGGCTACTTCCTGCTGCCTTGACACTGCCTACAAGCTGTTTAAAAGATGTTTTTAACTGCATAGCTTTTGGCCGTCTACAGATAGTTAATAGTTCTCTAGCAAAGCCTTTTTCCAAGGGCCCTATAAACCACTATTGTTTGACCATTTAAAAAAAAAGCTTAATTTCAATAATCCAGTATTAAATAACATGCCAATGTCCAACCTACCTTTTTTGTAGGAAAGATCATTTAAAACAACATGGCACATTCCTAGTGCAAAAATGTCTTCTTAATGTTTTTCTATCTGGATTTTGACACCACAGACTCAACTTGTTGGAGTCTTAAATGAAATTCATTCAACTGGTAATCATGAATTTGAATGGACAAAAGTCATGTGTGAAGTTTTTGGGCCTTTGGCATTCTCGGGCCTCTACTAGACAATATCTACATGCTGCCTCTTGGGTACTATAACATTTACAACCTATGCAGATGACACACAACTCTATGTAACAGTGCCACCACAAGACTTCAGCCCCTTAGATGTACTAAAAAAAGTGCATTGAACCAATTAACGAGTTGATGTGCTGGAACTTTTGACAACTGCATACAGAAAACAGAAATAATAGTTTTTTTTTCAACCCACAAAACATTTCAGTCAATGATTACCTTGATTCTATGAACACCAACTAATCTACCAAGAACTCTCGGTGCCATTTTGGACTCTCAGCAAAGTTTCCAAAGCCTCATAAAGATAATTACAAAGCCTACTACTACCTAATACACATAGCAAAAAGTTATGATTTATGTATAAAAAGTTATGTTAAAACTTGTTTCATTTATTGTTAGCAGCCTAGACTAAGGGTGCAAATAGTTATTCCCATGCCCTAGTAAAGCACTTTGAATTGACTTGTGTGGTGATATGTAAATAAACTTGCCTTGTCTTGCCTTCTCTTGTCTTTTTACCTGTAGAGTTGTGGGGGAAAAATGTCAAAAAGAACTTGAAAGCAAAAGTATCCTGAATTGGATTTTTTTCCAAAGAATTGTCCATACTGCTGTTGGGTAAATGCGGGTCATTTACTCATTTACTTACTTATCTAAATTTAAAATTAATTTGTTTTAAATTGTTTATTACTGAGTCCAAAGTATTGAGTCCAAAAAAGTACAATCGGCCTATACAACATCATCCAAGTAATGGTTTGCAATTGTTGCATCTACCCTCAACATGCTCAATATTCCCCCCAAAAATACATAGTAAATTGCCTAAGTGCCTTCAGTGGCAGGTATTATTAAGCGTGGTTTCAAACTTCTAAACCGTATCATTGGTTCACTGTCTCATTGATGACTTTCCTCACTGGTAAAAGCAACTGACCAATCAGAGCTTTTTTGGCAAGATTAGAACGTGTGGTGTCATCATTCTACATTGCTATTTGCCTACATAGCTACGTTCATTGAAAGCTGAGATTTAAAAAATGTCAACAAGCCTGGTTGATATAGTACAGGTTGAGGATGTTGTGCATTTTTCATTGATTCATTGTATAAATGTTAACTGCTTCTAGCAACTGCTACCACTGGTGTCTGTGTCTGCTGAAAAAATGAATGAAGTGAAAGGAGGACAAAAAATATCACTCAATCTCTGTTTATCACTTTATCAGGCCAGCTATGGCCCTGCATAATGATAAAGTGTGCAATACTTCTTACCTGTTGTGACACATCAAGGGTCTTCATCGTTCTAGCTATTCATCACGATCAAACGTTCATCTCCTCCTCCCTAAATTTGTCAACCTAACGTGTGTGAATCCAGTAAAAATGCAACTTTATAAAGTGTTCTTGTTTGTAAAATTACAGTCTGTTTCATACACCACTGAGACAATTTAATCAAACAGTGTGGCATTTATGCAATCAAACAAAACAAATCAAAACTCATTTTGTTGCTAATGAGAATATTGTGTGACACAAAATGAACAATACCAGTCACCAGTTTGATTTATTTTGGAGCGCTTGCTGGTTTGCAGGTTGGTTTAACTGGGCTTCTTATTAGGGCTTACCGGTCTTGCTGTGAAACATCAGAAGCCACCACCACCAACCAATGTTTTTAGTCTATTCAAATTAATCCCAATTTATAAATTGCATGGCAAATTAACTCAGATCTGCTATTTAGGCCTGGATACGATTGGCCTCTGCCTCCATTCAATCCTCTTTTCTCTGCACGAGGGAACCATATTCATATGCTCCCAATTCAAAGTAGAAGAGGAGGGGAGGAAAAAAAAACAGGCTGTTGTAGCCAAACTGGTGAGCCAGCATTGTGAGTGTAGAATACGGAGTATAGGTGATCCCGGAGAGCTCACACTAAGCAAGCTTAATCCTGTTGACTAAGAATGGGCATAGGGAGCCATGCCAGCCAGCATTGAGCTGTGGGTGTATGGAGCGATGACAGGGGAATTACTCACCATGGCAAGGGTGGTCCTCTCAAGCATGAGCTGTGAGCTGTGGCTGCCGGTGGCTGCCAGTGGGCACCAGTGCTGGGACAGGCTTACCAGTTGGCTGGTTCCTTGCCACAAATCCCCATACTCACTGACCGGAAGTGCTGCAAACCAAGGCTTTCATGGCTATGGTGTTGAACTGGACAATGACTTCTAAAAATGTATGACATCCTGGTTACAGTGGTGGAGATGTCACAGTGACAATCACTAAGGACACCAAAGGCTCTGATTCTATCTGCCTATATGCATGGTGTGCAGTTTTAATATTGCAGCCTTGGTGGTTTGCCAATTCAAGGATCAGTTGATTCTGGATTACATCCAACACATTTTTGTTAACGTCCAATTTCAAGATAAAGAACAAAAATTAAAAATGTAAACATGGCAGACACGATATAGTTCTGGTTAGAGAAGAATAGCAGAAAGTAAATATGTGAAGGATGGAATGGTAATTTGCTTATAACTGAGAAACGTTAACATTCTGTCTAACAAGGATTGAAGCACAGGATACATTGGGTGTGAAAATGATTTTGTGATGTCTTTATGAACTATAAAATTGTTTGCAGTCCTGCATTACCATATCATTATGAGGTCTAAATATACATATTATTTTTATTTTTTCTTGATGCTGTGTTTACATGGTGTATACCTTATTCACCAATATAAAATTTAGTTTTTTTGTTTAAAATTCCAAAAACGAGTTGGCTCACAGAAAACTAGTGAGTAGACTTGCCATGAGGCTAAACATGTAACATGTAGTACTAATCTTAATGTTGAACTATTCCTTTAGAATAGGTTTTATCCCTTTGCAGCAAAATTGTATAGCTTTACCCCACCTCAATACGTTTATAGAAAAAACAATTAAATCAAACAATTACATTATTTACTTGTAATACTCTATTATGATCACCATTATCCTTTAGATTAGAAGATTATTAAATAACCTGTCATAATTTAAACTGTATATTGAATTAAAATTATGACAGGGGAAGCCTGAAAAATACAGAGAGAAAGCACTTTTGTAAGGCAGCAGAGAAATGACCAGTTAGATCATCAGCACAGACCTGAGATCTAATGACAATATAAATGTTTAAATATCTCAGAGATTGAACTGCATTCAGGCTGTTGAAGTCTATTTTAAAATACCATATTCATAAAGAACAAATCATTTCTAAATGGTAGCATGATTGGCAGAATACATGCACTAATTCAACATCCAGCCCAGCTCTGAAGGTCAGCCTTAACAGCTTTAACACAGAGAAATCCCGTGGAAATGTGCCAACCTGTTGAAATCTCTCACTTCAGATTAGCGCTGTCTAAACGATTAGCACATTCTCATACACGTAAAGCCATAAGGAGCAGAGACGACACCACTTAAAAGCTACATTGTTCTGCAGAGTGAACATGTCAATCCTAATTCCTTTAGCCGCGGTTAACAACCCATCAGCAAACTGGCAGTTGCAGATTGAACACTAGTTGAGTCTTAGTCCTGAGCTGAGATCTTCCTGAGGCATTACACCAGGGTGCTATCCTATAATACCATGATCTGGATTGATGGAAAATACACAAAGGCAGATATTGGACACATTGTCACTGCTGTGCTCTTTTCCAACTGCATCCACTCCACCACCCCCTTCTTCTTCACCCTTAAATGACTGAATATGAGCTGGTTAATCAGCTCTGCATGAGGTTAGTGAGGTGATGCGGACCCAACGTCTTCCTCCATGACCACCGCAAAGGGCCTCCGCTTGCCCCTTCGGTGAGCGCAATGAGATGGGAGGGACTCCTCAGGGGGCCATAAGTGGAGATCACCTCCACCCCTCTATTAAATCATCCCTCCCTCCTTGCTTCCATCAGAAGAGGCTCTTTTTTATGAGCTGTGTCCTGATGGGCCAGCAGACGGCCAGGGAAAGGCCAAGCGTGCCACTTGGGTGCCTCCAGAAGGAGAGCAAGCAAGCGGAAGGGGCAGTTAGTGAACAAGCAGCACCTCTGCATGCATGCACACACACACACACGTACATATACATGCACAGCTGAGCCAAAACAATCAAAGTGGGGCATTCCCTTCCACTGCTTATATGCATATACTGTTGGCTTGTGTGTATTGTGTGTGTAGGGAGTATAAAGGCAGGTATCACATCACAGGCTTTGAGTCACAGCCCTGTTGTCAAGATATAGGGGTATTTTGGGGTTTGCATTCTATTTAGTCCAGATTTTCTTGGTCACACCACAGAATTTTAAACAGTCTTGAGTTTTAAGTGTTATAAAAAAGATAATGAAGGCCAGGAGGTGTTTGTTAAAAAAGTGCTACAAAAAAAGCTAGTAAGTCATCCATGAGTAAAGTTTACTTTCGGTGTTCTTGAAGCTAATAATACACTTTTACATGTGAAGTAAAAAACCCAACTGTATAGAATCCATACATACTGGAATAATTCCTCACCTGTCCTCTAATACTGTCCTTAAAACAAACTGACAATGTATTTTCTTCTTAACCACCTGTGAAAATTCTTTGAGAATGCGCAAAAAAGCCCAAAAATATCAAAAAGTTTTGTTTTTTGGTTTTTTTGCCCAGCTGAGATGAAATAGTTTGCATATCGATGAAGACAAGACAGGATAATAGCAGAGGATTTTGTCACCAACTTAACGTTTGAAACTGTGTAAGTAAGATTGCCTGTAAAATTTTGTGAATAGGAGTAGTGTGTGCATGTGCACGTGCACAGGGGACAGCCCCGGGCCGAGCAGCTGTGAGCAGATGTCAGCGTAAGTGAGCGAGGGACTTGGAAGAGAGAGAGAACTGTGGCTGGGCCAACCCTCTAATTTACGCATGAGTGGTGCTGCACCACCGATATTTACATTTAAATTGATGTTTCAGATACTTAATTAAAGACGAGGACTGGGCTCTTCTGGTCGGCGGCAGCCTCTTCCTCATCTTCCTCCTCCTCGGCAGAGTGCACAGACTGCTCACTGGAACCTGCAGCACTTCCCTGAGCCCTGTCAACAATATTTCACTGGAGGCCAGTTAGTGACAATGCACCCAGTTTTTGCGTCTATGGTAATTTTCTGGGTGCATTATTGAATACACAATGCCCCCTGGTGGTTTGTGACGCAGGGCCATATGCACACACACAATGCAACTCCTCCCTCTGTCCTGTGGTTTGTAAATAATGACAGTGGTTGGACTCGCAGTGAATGAAGTGTGTGAACTGAGAAGTTGCAGAGGTACTACTGTAAACCATAAAAATGATGTCCAACACAGGCGGATATGTGTCAGCATAGTCCGGGGTTAGAAGAAGGAGATGAAACCTTTATCTAGTTGTTATGCAATAGCACACGTACCCCACTAATTACACAAGTGTTCAAGTAATTCTAATGAGTGTTAAACATTAACTGTTTCTGCTCTAAGTCTATAGGGTCAATAGGTCTATACAGGTTGGACTGATTTTAGATTTTGTGATTTAGAATTTGTCTGGGTTTTAGGGCAGATTATAGCAGATTATTAGACTTTTATTGGATTTAGTATATTTAGTTTGGAATATTCTTATTTTTTAGAATTTTTTTTTTCTTCTCAGGTATTAGTAAGATTCAGTGTTCAGCATAGCTGTAGTTTTGCACATTTGAGCTATACTATAGCCTTTAGTTTCTTCAAGTCCTTCAGGTGAATTCTTCCAGGCAACCAGCGCTTTTCATTGAGATGTCTTTTTGTATTTCTTGAACATCATTGTGTACATGTTACATGTAAACTGTGACCTGCTATGGGACTGCACATGAAAACAAGCTTTAAGGTTCTGGGTAAGCTACACTAAGTATGCAGTTATGTGTGTGCCTTAACCGATTACACAACTACATTGGAGGTTTGAAGAGTCTACCCATTCATTTTCATATATAATCATATACAAATACACCCATATATGTAAAACAGAGCAGCACAGTTTATTGTAATGGTGAGTAAGTTTTAAAGTAAATAGGTTAAAACATCCAACAGCGTTCTTGCATACAAAAGCTGCATTTATTGATTTCTGGGCATCTTGAAGGCTTGGGTTAGCAGTAAACATTGACATATTACAACCATTTATGGTGAATTGTTGTCCAACATTCAATCTTTTTCTGATTTGGTCACCATTGATTGGCTTTTTACTAGCTAAATACAGGACTATGTTCACGTCTGTGTGTATTTCTGCTGTTTGGTGCTAAGCAGTCAGCCTGCAGTCAGTTTATCAAGAGCTTTTTCCTGCCTCTGCTAGAAACTAGGTTCATATGTGGTGTTTGTGGGCTGACACTGAATTGACAGTTATCTAATTCTCATTGGGGATGAGATCTTTCAAAGTTGGATGGTTAAAATAAAAACGCTGATAAGGAAGTTTAAACTCCATTCAATCAAATTCGTCACTGGCATGATGCTGGATGTTGGTACTTTTGTGTGCTGTAACGTCTCCTAATGGCTTAAGAGATACACTGGTCTGTATTAACAGGGTCTCCAACGAGGCCAAAGTCCTAATGCAGTGGCACTCCAGTCCTGATGAACCATACTGCCAGCATGCTCGGCTGTCCTCACCGGGGCCCTCAGAGGGGCCGCCTGACTGCCCACAGGCCAACTCCTCTCCACCACTTGCTCCCAAACAGCCTTTTAATAGGTTTTAAAAGAGGGTTATTAACATCACCTGCTAATTATGTTAAGGACCTAATTAGGGAATGAGAAAAAAGGCCTTTTTGTCTAATTAGGTTTTCTTTCTAAGTACACTGATAACCAAGGGAATGCTGAGATCTCCGTAGAAATGAGAGTGCAATGAGCCAGTGAGAGGATACTTCAGAAAAAGAGTTAACCCTTTCATCAGAGTCTCAACTCTATTAACAGGCCACTGGCGGAGTGCAATTACCACCCAAATCGTTTATTTGGGACGTGTTTATCTGGAGTGGGAGTCTGCATCATTTAGCGCATTATAAACTCAATAGTAGCTTCATTAGCGATTACAGTCGGTGGGTGGTATTACCTGCCTGATAGCCGACCGCAGCCTGATGATATCAGCTCCTGCCGTTGAGTTACAAGGCAGGGACCTAATTTTTCAGCCTATGCTGCTCGATCCTTGCTGTTTCCTCCACTCAAGCGCTACCAGGCCGGTGTACTGCCAACAGCACTTCACTAGGCCTTCAGCTGCAACATGGGAATGGGAAGAGACAACATACAACAGCTTAATCACAAAGCAGGAACAAGAGATTCTAGAGCAGGGAGAGGATTGTGTTAAAGAGGAAATATGTTATAGTCCAGCCTGGTAGCATCAGAGTTGCTGATGTGATTGAAGCCTCTTACTAGGAAGCACAAGTTTGACATTGAAACAGCACAGTAGAGGCTCGTTGGTGGAAGTCCACGTTTTACCAAAAAATAATCAGTTGTTTATTAAAACTATTGATGATATTGATTCAATGAATCAGTTTAAAGCTCTACATAATTTCCTTTCTAATTTAGATCCTCTTTAATTTTAAATTAAATGAGACCAAATTTGTCCACTAACATTTAGTGTTATTTTAACACCCATCCTTACTTAACACAGAAACTCTGCAGCATAATGTGTATGAAGATCAAATCCATATCAATAAAGTCAACCAAGTCGGCCATAAAACAGACCTTAGTTAAATTAAAACAGGGAGAAGCATGTGGTGTGTCTGCTGACTGTAAAATACTTTGAATGTGCCAGTGATTATCAGTGATGTATATATATATATTTAGCAAATTAAAATAGGACCAAAACCTACTTTCAAAAGATATTACTTTGCTCATCTAGCTCAGGTGGGGTAGGCAGGGTAAGTTTGTTTGAAAAAGGTATTTCATAGCTCTAAAATAACATTATCACTCATAATGTGTTTTAGTACTGTTTAAAAAGCTCATTCACATCAGTAGTACTAAAACTTTCAGTTGCAGCACTTTGACGATGCCTACTTGCGTGTCATGCCTTCAGAATCAGAATTAGTTCAGTAAATAAGGTATTGATCAATTTAACAATAAATATGTAGTTTAACAAACTATGTCACTGACTTTTTGGGCAGGTTTTGTAACTAGTTAGGCTTGGTTTATTTATCCTGAAAGAGCAGTCGTCATGTGACAAAGTACATATGTCAGATCACTGCATTGTAACAGAAAACTAAATGGAAACCTTTAGGTTTCCGTCCTCACCAGCTCCAGTAAACACTGATGGAAATGTTGAACAGCAAAGCGATGGATCAAAGGTTTCACACTGTTAGACATCAGAAGTGTTTGTATCTGAAGCCGAGGCCTGGCATCATTCAAGGTCAGCATATCATCTTTTCCAGGTGCCAAGAAAGCAAATAGTACAGTGTCATTTAACAATGAGAAGATGGGGGTAAAGATAGGAGAGTAACGAGCAATGAAAACGAGCTAGTGAGACGCCTCAGGCCGCTTGGCAACGGGAGTCAAGTGTTGAGAACCCGCAGCAACGCTTCCTGTGTGATTACATGTTTAATTTACTTCACATCTCAAAAATTGTCTGCTATGACAGAGCCAATTTACAGTGATCCCCGTGTGAGTGTCAGGCAAACGAAAGGAAGGCTGCAATGAAACCGCTCCCCGCAGCCTCTAATGGAATCTCAATGAACCCCCGAGCCGGCAGGTCCAGGAGAGCAGACAGCCCCGCCATTAGAGCCGAGGACCCGCTTTACCCGAACACCCCTCGCCTCGGCCTGTCTGTTATTATCGCTTCACTCTCCCAGGGTGAAATGCCGCCAGGCTGAAAAGAGGGAAAAAAAGAAGCAAAAAAAGGGGGAGGTTACTACAACTTAGACCTGTGTACCTTGACATTTGCTAGCTCCAGTTCAGTCAGAGTCGGGGGGTGGGGTTGGGCGGGCGAGATAGCGGCTCTCTAAATTGACGGAGCCGGACTCTGTGTTTAAACTGATAGCTGATCACCAGGCTGGTCCTGATGTCCAATCTCGATTCCAAATAGACAAGCAAAGCATGGATATTGCACACGGCAAGTGTCTATCTGGCTGTCATTTTAGAGCCAGATAAAAAAGAAAATTCCATCCGCGAAACAACATTATTCAAATGATTTTAATGTTTTACATCTTGGTCAAATTGCAGAGCAGCGATCGAAGGTTCGCCCTCTTATCTCAAAGTCATAAACATGTTGCCTTAGAACTGTCTGCTGTCCACCAAATTCAATCTGAGAAGATGCAAATTAAAGACTGCCATCAGCACAGCATCAATACATATGTTAATTCACTGCCGTTTAAACAACACTTAACATTCAAACTGAGCAGAGCCTTTAACTTTTGCTACTGATTTATGATTTCCTAAAAAGAAAATATTAGTCAAATTGTCGATGCTTACCTATAAATTCATTTGATTACAATAATCTGGTCCTTCCACTTCCAGCCTACATTATGTAAAGTAACAACAGTATAAATGCAAAATGTGTTTTTTTATGCTGTGTATCCGTGGTTTGTCCTTTATGTAACTGTGAGCAACTAATGCTGTCAAAACTTTTGTGCTGCAGTTCGAGCGACCACGTACGGCATGTAGCATGTAGCGTGTTGACATTCGAACAGTGACTCAAACAGTATATTCAAAAAAGGCCATTATGCATAATCCATCCTGGGCTGAATCCAAATGTCCTGCACTTGCCACACTGGGCAGTTAAGCAGGTTCCCCCTGACATCAAAATTCACAATTTATAGAATTGCAAGAGGCCTCATGCAGACTTTCTGTGGAGATTCTGCTTAGGATGCAGACTTCATCAGGCTATGCTCAGAAGATTATCTGTAATTCATATTAATATGGGTGTGATGATGTAAAAGAAATGAATAATAATAAGATGAGGATAAAGAAGAGCGGAACAGTCAGTCGACTAGAGGTTATACATGTCCTTAAGTGCAATCTTTGGAAAACATTTATTTGTTTGCTTGTTTTTGTTGCTGCTGTTGTTTTTATTTGAGTGGTGAGGATTGATATTTTAACACAGATTATGCAGAGGCTAGAATAGGATACAAACTGTTACTTAGCCAAAACTCAGACCTCAGTTAAAAGGCACATGTGAATATCTGAATAATATAATGAATGTAATCATAAATGTAAAATATAATCAATGAAGTAATAAATGAATGACTAATACTATTGCACTGAGCCTGGCAGATAACCGACTGCACTTTTGTTGCACACGATCCACTGTGTGACAGAAATGAAACGTTTCCAGCTCCAGAGAGATGTCAGAAAACAAAGTGGGATAACTTTAGAAACCTTGTGCTTCTTCTTGGTGACATTCTTATTTTAAATGTCTAGTTGAGTTGATGCGCATCAATGTACAAATTGTTGAAGTCCACATTTTCCAGAAAATGGTGTTGAATTCTTTTATTCAAAATGCAAACCCAGTACGCTATGGCATGTAATATTTAGGAGGTGCTGTATACAATAAACTGTAGTCACAACATATTTGGCCAATGGGAGCACAGCAAAATTAAACTGAGGTGCATAAAATCAGTAAAATGTAAAACGTCTGAATCTTGAGCTTCATATCAGCAAATTTTGAAAAAGACCTTTATCACAAAATGATTCAGTAAAGCACATGCACATCTAGTTATTTCAGGTTAAACAGGTTAAACAAACTAAATTTTAGCAGTGCACGTAATATATGCGTATTTGTAATGGCACATTTGAAAAAGGGTAAACAAAGACCTTGAAACTTAGGTCACATACCACTCTTCATCAAGTGCACCGAAGTGTAGTGTTGTGTCAGCATCTTTTAGAGTTCTTTTTGGCTAAGTGTTGGCAAATTCTAACAATGACTTGTATTCCACAAACAAAGAAGTGAATACAACTACTCTCCACCCCTGAAATCTGGTTTAATAATAAGATGTGTATTAAGTCTGTCCTGTTCTGTCTGTGTCGCTACCATCCCCTTGACAGCTCCACACTGAGACTCTCCTTCCTGAACCTGCTGTGAAACCAGCCTGAACGTGTTTCTATCTGCCGCGTGGAGCTGTACTCCACAACAAAGCCCTTTCCCGGGGGGGGGGGGGGGGGCAGGCAGGCTGGGTGCAGGGTGTTTACTGTTTGCAGAGACCGACCCCGGCCGTGGACAGACAAGATGAATTTGACAGCTAATGTAAAAATAACAGACAATCATAAATCAAGGAAGCAGGCGTCGTGAGTCGATGATGAGAGTTAATCAATGCAGGCCTGACTTTGCCATTGTGTGAAATGGCACTCCATTTATTACAGGGGGGACTTGGAGGAGAAACATTATTCATATTAGAGTATGCACACGCTGGTGGGAGAGAGGTAGGGAGTGTTGGAGGAGGGAGCTGCTTAGTCATTGCACGGCTGGTGCAAAGGGCCTGCACTTAAAGGAAGACTTGACCCCAAAATGAGAAATTACTCACCATTTACTCAACCTCATTAAATTTGAAAATGCAGCTGATGATTAAATGTCCACACAGCTAGCGCTACTCTGTGTCAGCCTTCTTCTAAACAATTAGAGTGGACCATTTCAGATTTCTGTACTAAATGTAAGTGTTCTGTAGTCAAATTATTGTGATAAGGACGTACAAGTACAATATTTACCTAACTCTCTGAGATTTGTCCTACTCACTCTTTGCCCTAGCAGCAATCCTGCAATCAGGAGGGAAGGGTCATTGTAACTTCAAGTGCTCATCATAACTTCTGACATTTTAGTCAGAAAGCCATTAAAAAGCACTCATTGTGCCCAGTCAGAGTAGAGAGTGGCACAGTAAAATACATCCACGCATTCTTGCAAAATAGGTGCCAGAAGCTTCTGGACTCCCGTGTTCTCCAATGAAGTTGATAATGAATTATTATGTTGTTTCGTTTTATTGATCCAGCCCGGACGAGTCGATGCAGAAGCCGCAGTAGCTGTGGCTAGGAGCAGTTAGCATTTTTCACGTCAAACCAGGAAAAATGTAAATTTAAGAGTTATTTCCGTGGGTCCTCTCATAGCAAACTGTATAGCTGCGCCAACCAAAGCAATGGAGCTTAGAATATTGTTTTAGTTATGGAAAATTCTGAAGAAAATGTCCGTGAGGAAGACACAAGGCTGCATTTTAAACTGAATGATCCATATTTTTGTGGACATCATATCAGCCACTGTTTTAGACAAGGATAATGGGGAGATAACATAGATAAATATAGAATTGGAGAGTACACTGAACTGGCTGTCTCATTCGGTCAGACTAACTTCTAACTAAATGATCAGGCGGTTTGTCAGAAATTCATGCTGTTCAGCCAAACAGTTTTTAAACCTACATAGCATTATCTTAGTTTTTTGTGAGGATCCCAGAGTTTCCACAGGTATCACTTATGTCTGAATTTGAGGTTAGAAGATAGGTTAAAATAGATGTCAGGCAGTGTGAAATAAGTGTAATAATACTGACCTTTAGAGGGGGCATTCCATAGGCATGAGCATTACATGGGCCATGGATGCAAAGGGGTTAAAAGCTGAATGTTTTGCCTTGAGGGAGAGACAGCTGAGGGAACAGTAGTGGAGTCAAAATCACAGTATTTGTCTTTGATTGCTCTGTTTGCTTTACCAGGAAGCCTCTTTTAGATGTTTAAAGCATTGATTTGTCAAGATTTTCTGTAAAAATTGCAAAGACTTTGATCCCAAGGAGATCTGCAACAGACTTAAGTGTTCTTCTAACCCCGACTGGCCTAAAAAAACTGTAACTGGACTCTCATAACCAATGTTCTTCTATCTTTAATCCTATGTTGTTTGTATGATTCAAACATGAATGATGTGCATGCAGTTCATTGACACTTCACATACAGGCTTTCTTGACTATGAGGCCTGTAATGTTTAAGTTGTGGCACTCTCTAATGATTAAGGGACTTCAATAGCCCCAATAATGTAGGTAAACCTGAACATTTAGATACAAAACAATAAACAGAAATCCAGAATTAATTGTTTATCTGTGTTACTTGTTGACTTTTTCCAAACTTTTCAGTATGTGCACATGGCATTTAACCAAACTAAACTTTATGCATGTGTTAGCAACTGTTGTCTGCATTCAGCATCCACAGTTGCCCCACACACGTTTAACATATAAAACATATTTAAGGATATTTAGGATTAAGGTGGAGACGTATTGCTTTTTTAGGAGAGCTGGGACAAATGTAGAGGTAGAAGCAGGAGACTACAGACAGCTCTCTGGCACACGGGCTGATTTGAGTGGCTGTGGCTGGCCTCCTCTGGGGAAATTGGGCCTTAGGAGTGGGGCTTCTGATTTACTCCAGGCCCTGGCATGTCTCACTGATGAGCTCCAGGCAGCTCAGGCCCCATGTGGGGATTGGCCTCGACCAATATGTTCCCTTCCACTCAAAAGGACAGAGCTAATGTGCTAGAATCCAGGCCCCTACGCCCCCTCGACTCCCCTCAGCAAACCCCCCTTCCACCTTCATTTAAGACTCTCTCTATCTCGCCTGACTCTCCTGCTCTCCCATTGCTTCTTCTTCTTCATATCAGAGCCTCTCTATCTGTCGCCACCTCTCTCAGCCTCGCTCATATCAGGACCTCTTTTCCCATCTTCCCCTCTTCTCGCCTTCACCTCTCTCCCGTCCCTCTCTGCTGCTGCTTCCTGGTGCTGCAGTCATTTTTCCTCACCTGAGGCTCATTCCTAGGTCTGGGGGAATGTATGGCTTTATTTGTATGGTGCCAGCATTTTATTGGATTCCTATTGCTTTGGAACAGAGGAACCACATTCCAAATTCATCAAGGGCCAATTTAATTCAAAATTCATGAAGTGGGCATCCGTCAAGGTGCCGGCTCCAATGCGCTTTGTGTGTTCTCAGGGTGCCTCGTGTATGCACAGGAGACCATCAGTAACTCCAGTCCCATTTCCCTCTCTGATTAGAAACTACTGGGTGGTTTCCTTTAGCTCTGTAGTGAATTTCATCAAAAAAGACCTCATCGCCTCCTTCCGCTGGCCAAGGTACATCATCACACAAGCCTGATAGACCAGTATCCTCCAAAGCCTAAATTTGATCTAACACCAGTCAGGAGATGGAACAGTTAACTTGACATGAAGCTTTCTTGTTCTGTCACATTTTAATCATGACATAAAGCTGCCCGTTTTACTGATTCTAATGAGGTAAAGAGCTCCTTCTTGCACATTTTTGTGTCGTTGAATATGGAATATATGGTCCTCTCTGATTCCATGCACACTCATAATAATCCATTATTGTGTTAATGACCTGCCAAGATTTTGAGGTACAGTTCTCCATTCCCCTGCTGGAACTTTTTTGTGTCTGTATCTCCAGACTTCCATCAGAAAGTGCCCGCCTTGCAAAGTGAGAGTGCTCGTTTTGGCAATTTATGGGCCCCTGATGGCTTCCTTGTGCAGATTTAGCAAGTTAATATTTAGAGTTTTAATATGCATTAAGAGTTCCTGGAGGTGGGTTGGCTGGTTCTGCTGCAGGGCACAAGTTACAGCCCAAATCTCAGGCCGCGGTTTGATACACAGCAGGGAAATTTGGTTAGGTAACAAGGTTTTGCATCAAAAATGTTTGGAATTACAGAAGACATCTTAATCATAACAATAGTTTACTGGTTTATTTACTGTAAAATGCTGACTTATTTGTCTAAGAGCTTCACAGTATGTGTGTGTGTGTGTTTACCTTTCATGATCTTTACTTACCGCTATTGCACATTTTGCACAGCCAACACATGCACATTTTCAAATAAGCTGAATGACATTATGCACTTTTTACAGTTTACAGAGTGTTACCTCTGAGATGATGAGATGGATTACATTTTTCTCTCTCTCTTTCTTTTTTCTTTCCTTTTTATATAAAACAAGAGGCAATAGTGTGCACTCTGACTCGTACAAAGTCTAATAGCAGCACATGCATAACAATTTACAATTGTATCCAAACTATAAGAAATACTAATAGTTTATATTAATCATATAAACTTTGGTAACAACAAATAGTAAAGTATAATTCCTTTACATCAACTGCCTATTGAATCAGTAAAATCAGTTAAATTTATCAAATAAAAATTAATATACTATATTTTGTCTTTTTAGGGTGTAAATAATAATTCTTTCTGATAAAAAAAAACTTGAATAGAACAGAGTACATATAACAGCGTATCAAGCTGACAGGCCACAGGAAAGAAGTCTGCTGCATTCTAACTTTGATACCTAGTCAAGAGCTCACATCACTCTCTGTCCCCTCCACCTCTCCCCCCAGCCCTCTCTACCCCAGCCGTCTACCCTCATTCTGACCTCCGAAGACCATGCTGAAAATTTCACACAATCTCCCTGCACAGCAGTGGTTGCACCAGCGCTGAGAGCCAATATGTTGCCATAATTGGGCCTGTAGTGGGGGCAGAGTCCAAGGCAATTAATCCCTTCCTCCTGTTGTTTGCACCCTGGTTGGCAGTGACAGGGTGCAGCGTAATTGGACAGGAGCACACTTGTCCCCTCCATTTTACATTAATATCCCTTCAACTCCAGACTCTAATCCCGGCCAGGTTGAGAATCCCACTTCTGCCACCAATATCCACTCAGTCTCTCTTTCCTGCTCTCCCACTCCCACCTGTCAACTCTCCTCCATCGCCATGCTGAGCTAATCTACGGCCCAGATGAAGTGAATAGTTTGCTGAGATTGAAGTGGGCAAAATGGGATGAGGAAGGATGGTATGTGCGTGTGCAAGTCTGTGTGTGTGTGTGTGTGTGTGTGTGTGTGTGTGTGTGTGGGGGTGGGTGTGTGTGTGTGTAGGGCAAAGTAAGATTTGGGTTTGTAAAAGAGCACAAGCTGAAATTTTGATTTTAAAGAAACGTGTGTTTTCTCACGTTTCTGCAATGAACAGATGCCAGCAGTACAGAAACTTTAGACTGAAACCATTTTAATACAAAACTTAACATACCTTAGTAATACTAACTCAAAACACATGCACATGACTGCATATTTGTTTTCTACTTATCTAATTTGCATGTTGAGATCAAATCACAGTATCAGTTGAAACACAAAATACTTCATATAAAATATCAGCAGCAAATTCAAAAACCTGTGATGACATCATCATCCACTCAACAAACCCAAATACAGATCTCATGTTAGTAATGGGTGGTAATGGGGACCAGTGTTAATGATGAAATCTGTTTGTCAAAAGCATTTTTAATGACTGAGATGATACACTGACACTGCCATTGACAGATTTCTGATGATAAAAACTGTGATGAAATGTATGTTTTGTTTTGTTTGTTTGCTTTTTATTGACCAATCAGGATTCGAATGTTAGTGGTGGGCTATTAGGCAAATGTATGATATACAACTCATGCTTGTGTAGCTATGCTACATTTACCACTTTACAGGTGGTAGATTATCGATCTTTGCATCAAAACTCTGTAAGTTTTATTTCAGCACCATCACATCACCATCATTACTTTTTTCTATTATGTCTCAGTCTTTTTGTGTAATTAGCTGAGTACTGCTGGACCTGAAGGCACGCCGCCGTGACGGAGAGTGACCAGACACTTGGATGAGCGTTAATACGGCAAAGTATCATGGTTCCTGTTCGAGTACCAGTCCAGATAGCAACTCCAGATTTCTCAAAACTTAACAAGTTTGTCAAGGAACTGTAAAAAAAAAAAAAAAAAAAAAAAAAATTGTGATAAAAATATATATTTAGATCTGACTTTTCGTGCGACTGATCATATGCTTTATGCATACATATGCATTCTTAATTTCACCCCAGAACTTTTGAATGCCATTATGTCTTTCCTCTCCTCTCTGTGATCCCCAAATTTCTCATGTTATTTTCCCCACTTAAACAGCCCCCCCTCCTTCACCACCACCAGCCTCCCCCCTTCCACTCCCACCCCACCCCCCATCTCTTTCTTTTCCCCTCTTTTTCTGGACCATTTCTAATCTCTTCAAGCAACTCTTCTAAGCCTAGGTGTGCTTCAAAAACAAATCAATAGAAGTATAATAGCACTGTGCATGCTTTGTAATTTTTATATCGTTATTTTTTTCTCCTTTTTTTTCCCCTCTCCATGCTTTCATGCATTAAGAGAAGGGGTGGAGGGCGAGTGTGGAGCATACAGTAGTGTGCCCTCGTAAACTTTATTTAGTATTCTATGAATTTAAGATCAGTTATGTTTCATAATGACACAGCAATGCGGTTGGCTGGTGTCGGTGGGGTGGTGGTGGGGAGGCAGGGAAGGCAGAGGGAGAAAAAGGAAAAATCAATACAACTAGCACACTTTTTCCCCGGCATGGCAAAGAGAGGGGATCTATTGTGGGGGAATGATGATTTATGTCAGGGGTGGAAGGGCCGTCAGGGTGCGTCGGGGACGAAGGTGTGCGCCAATAATGATTAATGCCCTCCATCCTGGAGACAACCCAGCCAGCACTCTTTCAGTCTACCCCCACACACCACCCCATCTCGCCTCTCTCCTTCACCACCACCAACCCTCCTTCCCTATTTGACACAGGAACTTCACCTCCTTTTCCCAGACTGCACCGCCAACTTTCCAGCAACGCATACAGGCATTTGCAGTTGAAATGCTGTGCAAACCACAAGTGAAAGCATCCACCATCAAAAAATTTAGGAACATCACATATTATGCATTTTTGTCTTATGTACTGTAGGTCAGCTACTTTGAGCTCTTCTGCTTTACAGTGAATTTCCTTCGCAAAGTCCAGCGTTTACATTTGCTGACACTGAGTGGCCGTAACTTCAAACCAAAATGCAATTTTGGCATGTTAGCGTAACGGTTGCTTTGTGGTTTCACTGTCTAACTGACCTGTTGAAACATTTATATGGCAACGCATTTCAGGCTACATAGTTTCACTTCCATATAGTATCCTATGGAATGTTTATATCTTTTTATGATGACATTTTGAACTATCGCTTCTCCAGTGTGCCCGGATGCCGGAGAAGCAGATGTAACAGGTGTATCAACATAATTATGAATACTTAAATGCCATATCACTTAATAGATTTACCTAATCATGATTACAGTAACAGAGTTCAGCTAGACAGACTATAAGTAACATAATGTTTAGTGTAAAAGCTCAGTATTACTACATATGAATAGTCAATACAAAATGGCAACCAGTAGAGAAGTGTGAAATGCCACATCACTCTTTGGGGATTGGTTTCAGCCTGCAGAGTATACTTACATATTATGCAGTCTTCACTTATCAGACACAGTTTCATTATTCATTCATGATTATTAACTTTTTTGTCAGATTAACAAATGGTGAATAATTTTATATTCTATTGTTTTTGATCCTTTAGAGTAATCAGTGTTTTATTGTACTTCACATTAGTAGCATCTACTTAATACAACTGATCTCGAAATTACAAGGATTTCCTGATTAATCTCTTAATACTTTTTTTTAAAAAAAAACTATTTGGTATTCTCAGTATTTTACACTCCTGGGTGCTTTAGTTGATGTGCTTTTAATCAAAGGGTTTTCAGTTACACAAAAAATTTGTTTTTAAATGTGAAAAATGAATTTGATGTGTCAAGTTCACTCCGTCAAGTCTATCAAATAAGGCGCATGCTGATAAAACCATTTCATTCCTATTAAATTTGGATTTGAAGCATCGTTCCTGAGTAGTCATCAGACTGATCCTCTTTTATTTAAGCTTACTTTATTTACAAACGGGAGAAATGAACAGTGAACCCGAACTAATAGTTAACTAGTAACTTTTTCAGAACCTAGCTAGTTAACTATTAAGGACAAAAGAGGCTTTAAACTAGCGTGCATTTTGGCTTCCACTAATTAACTGGTGCAGAAAATTGCAGTTCACCAGTCAACTTGTAAGATGAATCCACGTCTGACAAGTTAACATGTCAGCACTTGGCATTACTTGTTCGATACAGAGGGCCACTAGTGCGGCGAAAAGTTGATTAGTGTGGACTTTGGTGCCACTAGTGCTTTTCTTTTCGTTCTTTTCTGTCTGGACCATGGGGTCATGCATTGTCTGGTCAAAGTAAGAATAAGTCAAGTGACAGAATTCCTGACCTGCAGTTGAAAACATGATTATATTTCCATCAACGGTAACAATGCCCAGTTGACATTAAAGTAAAGTAGTTATCTATGCCAAAAACTTACAGACTAAACAGGAAAAAACAGTTTTTTTGATTAGATTTTTTTTATTTTTCATGTTATTTTCCAATCAGTGAAAATCTGAAGATGCAAATAAATCACCAGTTCAGAACACTGTATTATACACTGTATTTGAATGTTACAGACTAATGCTTATTAATTGGTAAGCCAACTAATATTAGAGCTCAAATGGCTCTAACAGGGCTAACCACTTTGAATGTGTGATAATAAAGTCGAATCTAATCTAATCTAAAGTGAAGGAAAGGCCAAGCAGGCATCAGCAGCCATTAATCATGGAATGTAGGTGGGGGTGAGCATTTACGATTGGCTCCAAGACACCCTGCCATCATACACATTTTGATAAAAATGTGTAAGAGAGATTAATTTACATGAAACATCATTCTCTCTCTGCTGTGAACAGGTTGTCTAGAAGAGGAGAAAAGATATTCCTGCACATGCTTAGAAGATATTTCAAATGGATTTCTTGTTTCTTGTTTAACGGTGACATATTATGAAAAGCACATTTTTTTCCTGCCTATATATATTTAAAGTAGTCACCCCTCAGCCTACCAACTCAGAGAATGAGGAAGGCAAACAAGTCCTGCATCATCTCTACAGCCTACCTACTGTTAAAACAGGGCTTCTACAGACCATTCAGATTCAGCTTCTGTCGTTACGTAACGTCAGGAGTGATTTACATAGGCCGTCCTCCTGTGAGTGAAACCACTGAGAGAGGACGTTCATCCCGCTAGGTGAAGTTCGCTGTTTCCAGCGGTAAGCTAGCGGTGTGTCACAGAGCCAGACATTCAGATTGCTCTGTTGTTGGTTGTAAAAACCAACACAAATGCCTATATTCTGTCCCAGCCCCAGAAGACCAGAGGAGACCGTGGTTGTGTTTCATTTGTTTCCTCCCACTGTTTGCAGTCAGTTTTTGGATCGTAGCTATAGTGTACAGCCACTGGCTGTTCGTCGGGAGCGGTATCCAACATGGCTACCGGTCCTGCACCGCTCTGCACCCTTTAAAGCAGCGCACACATTTATCAGGTGCAGACCACTGAGGCATTGCTGTGGTAAGGTGGCAGGAAGCAGGAAACAAGTTAATGGATGGAGGTGCGTGGTCTTAAAAAACAATCAAACAACTTTAAGGATGACCAGATTCCCATAAGATGTTGGCCGACTGGTGATAAAGTTGACCAAGGCCAATGAGGAGCATGTAGCTGTTCAAGAAGCCTCCTGGTGGTTCTTGTGTTGAAATCAGGCTGGTCCCAGTGAAATCATACCTGCTTGATACTCCTGAGATCCAGATGCCCTGCTGGCCTTTTCTGGCTCAGTGCTCCCTCATTTTCAAGGTCTAGCCGTCCTTCTTATCATCAGAGCAATCCCAGGTAGCCTAAATCAACTTCCAGCTCACTGGGAAAGCTAGTAGTTGGAATATTGCCATATTATATATGGTCACTGCGGTCAAGAAAGTTCATAACAAAATCGAGAAGACGGTTTGGGGTCTCCTGAATCTGAGACATAGTGTAAAAGGGATGACCAATTATTTCATTACTTTCAAGGCAGTTAGGGCAGGAATGGAATGCTTTCTCTCTGCCCAGTGCATATAGCAACTGACTTCCAGATTCTATTAAAGATGATTTAGCTTCCCAGGAGGTTCCTTCATACCTGGAGACCCTCAACACTCTCTTGCATCAGTCTGGTCACCAATGCACATAGACTATGTAACCAGGCCCAGCTCTTTACAGAAAAACAATCATGCCTCTGGCTCAAGGAGGAACTGCTGCTTGTACTGCAGACAGCAATTTTATCCTCTCATATTCAGTTAAATGCAAGCAGTAACTAGGGAGGAGGGCACTGGCAAGATTTGGAAATTTCCCCCTTTCCTTTGCTCTAAACCCAACAAATACTGCCTGGGCGGTTTTTACTTTCACTGACTCATACTGCCAACACCATCTTCATTGACTACATTCTTGCCAGGCCCAGTAGACTCTAGCCAAACTCATGGAAGCCAGGGCCCTCAGAAAACACTTCCTATGTTCAGTGACACTCTAAACTATGCCTGTCCACTTGGGCATGTCATAAAATCATTACCTTCTAGTTTCATCACACAGACTCTCCTCAACTGCCTGTCATTCTGCGGTATGCCCCCGGCTTCTCTGACAATAACATACACATCTGGTCCACGAGTGTTATTTTGGGATGGAGTCACAATAATCCTGTGTGCCTCAGATGTGGTTCTGAAAAGGTGTTTAAGGAAAGCTCCCTGCATTTTCCTTAGTGGTTCCTTAGACTTAGTGTATGGCAACAGAGGACAGCAGATTAAAAGGGTGCAACTAGAACCTGGTTAATACTGTGAAAGATTTGTATGTCAGCCTGCAGTTAAGTGTTACATTTAAGGGAATTCACGCTATTATTTGTTTAGAGATGACTCTGAACTACAGCTACTAAGAAAAATAAGGATAAAATAAAGATTCTGTATTCAGACTACCTTGCTTGTCTAGCAAGGGCTCCAAAATCCAAAGTTGTTCCTTTTACAGTAATACATTTTTGTTTGCCAGTTCATATCTGATTTTATAAATGACTGAAACTGCTTGTCTTGTCTTATAAGAGTCCCTAGCTCAAATATAACCTTGATTACTCATTCTCATATCATAGCTGTTTATTAGCTTTTATTTGTTTAAACATATTTGCATTCATATTCACATTTCTCTTAATAGAGTTTAGCTTAAATGTCTTCTTGACCTCTAATTATAATATATAATAATAATTATATCATAATTGTTCATACTGTACATTTATGGAGCAGAATAAGTTTGTTGCACTTGAGCAGATGGAAAATGTACTTTACTCTAACACAGGACTTTATGTACATATAATTAACAAGCCTTATCATGGCATCTGATCAATGTTAATTAATAGTACAGCCTTAGGTTCTCTACTTCACAGTTTTTAGGCAGGTAATGTACTAAATTCCTGTTGATATACTGCAGTGGTAAGGTAATTTTTGATTTGCGGTATGTCTTGTTGTTAGTCTACCAATTACTCTCCTTTCACTTGCCCTCTTGTTCTCGCACCCCCGCCTTCTTCCATCCGTCCTCCTCTCTCTCTGTGCTGCTCTGGGTATGCCATGGGGTGATGGATCTCTGGCTCCCCAGCTGTGTGGCTGCAGGACAGGGGCGGTCACTTTTAAGCCCAGCATCAGCACTTTGTCTCTGCCAGAGCTGTCAGCGCTCACCACTCGGTACAAAGAAAAAGAACAGAGTAGCAAAGAAAGAGGGAGGTGGGAACGACTGAGCAGGCCGAGGGTGAGATGGACAGAGTGAGAGATGGCCGCCTGATGAAGGAAATGAATAGATGGAGGAGACTCAACAGACAGGAGATGGAAAGAGAGGTGAAGGAGAGGAGACAAAGTGCTTTTCACTTCTGTCATGCCACAGTTACAAAAGGCTCTGCAGGTACAAGTGTGCACATGTGTGCTTGGTCATCTGTTTGTCTTGTTTCCACCTAACAGCCAAAAGAGAAATTAATCAAAATGAGGTTACTTAATTGAGTACATATGGAAATCGAATAGGATGTGGTGGTAATAGCATACCTATAAATGAAGTACAGAGCATAGTAGTATAGACTGAACTTACTTTATTAAAACGTGGAACCAAAAGGCTATGTATGTATTGAGCTGAGGTTTGCAGTTTTTTAGTTGCCCAATAACAAGGTCCCTTAAAATGATTGTCTGCTATTTGGATCTCAGTTTTGATTTTGATATTGCCATCCATGCTGCTTTATGTTAATTACAGGACTGTGATCCTCGAGTACCAATTGGTACTTTGACATTGATATTGGTTTCATCACTCTGTACCTCAGTAATTCAATTGTTGATGAAATCAATCCTCTTGTCCATATATTCTTGGATTATTATAGGAAATATCTCAGTGCCTCTGACTGGTACGTTTGTATTCCCAGTGAAAAGTGTACTTTGCCCAGGTTCATTTCAATGTAAAACTTCCCTATGTCCTTGAACCCATGTTCATCAACATTCAAAGTCTACAAATGACACAGAGTGCATAGAGACATGAGAATGTAAGGGCAAAAAAAAAAAAAAAAAAGCATGATACATTGACAATCCTTTTCGATATCACCTTTGGTTCGTTTAAAGAATGAGAAGGGAGATTGGATTTCTGCGAATGATATGGCGCACCCAGGAGGCCATTCATACCCGGTACATGTTCTCACTTTGTGTTGGCTATTCAAGAGGAACCTCCATGCGGAAAGCAGTCTTTGGAACGGGCCTTATTATTACCTGTGAAGCAAGGAGCACCCCTGTGAACTATTCTAATGCGTGAATAGGACATGGGGTTCATACGGAGAAGAGGGGAGGGGAGAAACTATTGTGTCCTCAGTTGCTTGTGTGCACATCTCTTCAGACACTGGAGGATGGTGGTCATACTGGCTTCTGTAATGGCTTGTTTCTACCTTAAGGGGGCCTCACAGAGTGCCCACTGTCCTCCATCACAGACAACAATCGAGGGGATTGCCTAAACATGTCAACAAATGAGGCTGACTATCTAATTTGTTCTGCGCACAAAGCTTTAGATTTAATAGGTAAAACTGAACAAGGGGGCACTGGATACAAAGGCTGAGGTGGTAGCAGAGGTGGGAGGAGAGCTGAAAACCTCATTTCCATCCTCCAGTGCCTTCCTCTGCCTCTGCGTAAGAGATTACTCTACAGCACACCAACCCACATTCTAATGTGAGCGTGAGATGTGTGTGTTTTAGGGACGAGGGCAGCACCCTTAGTAAGGAAAAAGAAGAGTTGTCACGGGGTAAAACACACTTCCAAACTGTATAGCTTGTTTTTGTCTCCCAAAATATCAGAACTGACTTATTTCAAACTGCTTGAAAATATTGAGTTTACACTGCTTCACAAGGTGGCTACACCCACAACAGTGCAGGGACTTTCAATTAGAATTAGATCAATACTTGTTTGAAGGCATGTACTCTTTGTGTTGTTTACAGCATTCAACTTGACTTGTACAGTAGATGAAGAAAAATTCTAATTCCTATGCTGTGTACACATACGCGGATGACCCTGATACGTTGTAGATTGCAGATATTCAGAAGCTGACCATTGCCAATGTCTTCTGTTAAAAAATAAGAAATATATATAGGTTGTTCCATCTTGATTTTTATTCTCATCAGAATTTAGACAAAGGGCTCTGGCACTTTCATCCAAATTCGCCAGTTCAGCTTACAGTCACACAGTGTTGGCAGCAGAACCTGGCAAGGCTCTGGCCTTACATTTGGGAGCATTTTGGGTTTCAGTGTCTTGCCCAAGAATGCTTTCACATGTGGATAGGAGGAGGTGGGGATTGAAGTGACTACCATGTGATCCCTGGATCACCACTTCTACCTTCTGATCCACAGCCACCACGGCAATATTTTCACAAAGCCTGTGACATGGCACAGATCGCATGTCACCCCGCCAAGTGTGCTGGGCGCCTATCAGATGCACTTTTGGTAATTTTGTGGTCAGATAACTGGCTCACCTTTGGCACACTTGGCTATAGTGTGGGAAAGAGTACAGTATTATATGTTACAGACTGACACAATGGAGGAATTGGTAATCAATACCAGTCACATTTGCTACTTTCATCCTTTTTCAACTCACGCTGTGCCCGTCATGCTGCAGTTTTAGAAGTTTTATTAAAATGATGTCTCTTTTTAGGTTGAATTATCTTATTGTCATTAAGTTTTCTGTACATAATAGGGCACACTTGTATGAAACACAAAATAATTAAGTCATCACATTTTAAAATGCTTTTTTATGTTTGCCAAAATAAAAAAAATAAAAAAACTTATTAACAGTATACAGCTGAAATATAATATGTAGAGAGCTGTTTCTTGACTTTCTAGCACTCCACAGTCATTCTGGTACACATGTTTAAAATAGTATGGCATTGAGATGTGTGTGCGCTCTCACACATTTTGTAAACATGTACATATACTTTTGCTCATTTGTTGAAGCCCAGCCTTGAGCCTTAGCCTTGGCGATGTAGCTCTGGACCTGGAGTCCAGCCTGATAATCAATAGCAAATCAGCCCACTAGGGAGAGGACAGAAGAAGAATAGAAAAGGACAACAAAGGCATGCCCCGCTCTCTCCATTTCACCCAGCTGCATCTTTCTCCTCTCACCTTGCTCCATCGACCCCTGGCCCCACACACTCTCTGAATGTCCCTGTGTAAACACAAAGCTACTTGCTATTCTCCATCACTTAACAGTGCGAGTCTGTTTGCAGTCTGCTGCCCTTCAGCCATTCATTACCAACACGGAACGGCCTGAATTCTTTACAAAATCACAATACGAGCTCATGCCACATTCTGCTTTTCAGATCACACAAGCTTAGAAACTGAAACGTTAGCAGCATTGTTTACTCTCAAGTGTTACATATTTTCAAATCTGCATTCAGCAGATTGTACAGATTTGAGGAGCTACTTATAATAATCCATTTGAATTCAACAGTATTTAAGAAGCACATTACTTCTAGTACTGTTGTGTGAATAGGAAAATAGAATAATATGACATACCGGCTCGGCAAGGACATCGTGTACAAATGAATGTAATAGCTCTTCAACATAAACATATATTCTAGCAGAAAAGATGGAGTATATGAATGGACTTTCACATAAAAATTTAACAAAGACGAGGGAATAATGATGCTAAAGCACAACAATCCCACAGTATAACATAGTGCAAAAGGCTGAATGATTGAGAGCAGTATGTCTATACAGCAAAGAGAGCAGCAGTCACATATGTATACTGTTAGGCCTGTCCAGCATTATTTTTGAGGCTGAATGAACAGTGCATGACGAATGAAATGCTGCAAGTTTAAGTGGAGGAAGCAAAAAAAAAAAAAATGGTCCACCCTCCACACAAAATGTTTTCAATTACATAGTTAAAGTCAAGTAAACATGCTTTCTTTTTGTATTCCTTTTTTGTTTGTGGTCACATAATATCTGCTCAAAATATAGCCGTGTAAATCCCGATTAAAGAATCTGTTGCTTCACCTTTACAATAATGCAGTGATTAAATTGAGCTATGGGTCACTATGTGATATATTACAACCACTCTGATTCCTGACGTAAGCGGCAAACATGTCCTACACAGAAAACCTCTTTTATGTTGAAAATAAATACATTTACAATAATTATATGTACTTAAAAGTTGTCTGGGCAGAAATTGTGTATATTAATGACATTTTTTTAAAAAATGTTTCAGCAGAACTGGTGAAAATACAAGCTCTCTAACCACTAAAGTGTATAAATTTAGCGTGTTTACAGCACAAAGTAACAGTGCCAAAAACTAAAATCTTCCATAAGTCTCAAAAAGTAGGAAAACAAAAAAAAGAAAAAAAAAAAAAAATCTATGTTTTCCATAAAGTGATGCCTACAAATGTTGCGTCCAAACTCTATTTTTGTGTACAATTTTACAAATTGTAAGACATGCTGTCACGTTGTTATGGAGCTGTGTCTGTTAACAAAAAGAAAAAGACATACCTGATCTAAATTTGGCTGTTATCCCCCTCATAGCAGGCCCCTTAGTGGCCAGTGGTCACATTAAAGCATGTAACCCTGGTCCCGCAAGGTAAATTGGTATTATGACAGTTATTGCAAACAGCTGCTGCATGCTATTTACCATACTTTTATGCATTCAGGAAAAGCATGGATAGTTCCACAGTGCCACAACAATGCGATGACACCTCTTATATTGCGGTGAGCTGGGACCTTTTTCCAGTTCTTGTTCATGCTGGATCTAACAGCAGAAAACACAGTTTGATAAGCTTTACATGTTATATTTAATCAAAAAATGTTCTGAAGCCATCTTCACAGTGGAGGCCAGAGTTCAGGCCATTATAGATGCGCTGTTAATGTTAATCTATTTCATTTTCAAGGACAACCACAGACTGCCTACTCTAAACAGTATGTCCTGGGTTGTTGTATAATTAAATATATTATATATTATATATATTAAACTACTAGTGTGACGATGGGATTGAAGAAAAAAAGCCCCTACAGAAAAAGGTGATGGAAAGGTCAATAAAGAATAATAATAGGGCACACACAAAATGTTTGCAGACCAAATGCATTTTTATTTTCCATGAAGTGAGAGCATCCTCATATAAGAAGCTTTTATTGAGAGGGGTAGGCTGCTACAACACGAAGCAAAACCTTTTCTACAGATGAGTTTCGAGAACTGTTACTTATCCATTCCAGTTCCTGACTGGTCAGTACCAAAATGTCAGTAAGTTCTTCCTAATGATGCCGATAAACTGATATTTATCTGACATTGATTCATCAAGGGTTAGTGTTTTCAAATTCAAATTACTGTACTCATACTTGCTGAAGCAGCAGCAGGCATTTGACATTGTGTAACTGCTTCTAAACATTTTTTACTGCAAGATATTTAAAATTCTGGGCTCACTTTACTAAATTTAATGAAAATGCAGGTAAATACATAAAAATGTAGTTGTGTCTAAATGTTGTAACACCAGCAACCACATGAAACAAAAATACAAGATTGTATGAATCTAGGCTGTGATGCTTTAGCAAGGACTGAGGACCTATGGAGATAACTGTTATAAATTGAGTTTATATTATTAACTGAGGACACAGTTAGCACTGGTTTAAAGCTACAGGTCAAGTCCCTCATTTAATCACCCATCATAAATAACTGCTACTACTAAATAAGATGATTTTGATAGGAGAAGTTAGCATAGCATAAATCACTATCATCTCAGGAGCCCAAGTCGGTACTTAATCTCCTGACAACGGCAGGGAAATGAACACAGCCATAAAACCATTTGATCATTTCATGGCATGTTGATTTTTGCACCAAATTACTGAGAGTAATATCAATAAGAATACTGAATGAGTATCAATAAGCAGTATTGGTATCAAAGCCAAAATAATGAAATACTAACAATGCCAGTCTCTATTTTCTGTCCTGTTCTGTATTTCTACAGGTGTTATCATTTCTGTGTGGTAATTAACATATTTAGTGATGCACAAATCAGCAGATCAAAACCTGCACACACAGGGGATGGCAGGAATACAAAAAAGCCAATCCCTGAGGAGCTGAGACATCCCCCAGCAGGAGAGCTTTCCCATCGATGGAGCTACAGTAAAAGGTCCCTCTTTCCTTCACACATCATAAGAATGAACTGCTACCACTAAATATAGAGGTGAGCTTCAGAGTCTGAGTCTCTGGGGCTCTGGACGAGTCTTATTTGATAATTTGACCTCATTTTGTGGATCCTATATAAACCAGCCTTGGTGGAATTACAAGCTGAAACACCTAGTGAAAGGGCCAAATGTGGTGTGTGTGTGTGCGTGTGTATGAGGAGGGGTAAAAGGGTATATACTCTACATATACACACATATATATCTTTGTATTTGTTCGTGTGTGTGTGTGTGTGTGTGTGTGTGAGTCCTCACCATTGTGGCAGCTTCAACCGGGCAAGAAAAAGTGGAGCGGATCCCAGTGGTGAGACTATTAGCGCCAGCGAATTATAAAACTATTAACCAGAATGTAGCTCCCAATTAAAAGATGATTCAATATCAAGATCTGATGGCTGAATTTTGATTAAGCAGAGACCCCATTAGGAGCGAAGGGAGATGGACGGCGGTCGGCGACTGGGCCTCTGCTTATGAGGCAGTGGTCTAATACAGATTTGTCTCTTTTTGGGCAAATTAAGGTTAATTACTTTAAATAACATAGCTGGGAGCAAATGGAGGGAGAGATGTGTTATAATTCTCTGGACAGTCGGAGGGCAGGTGGAGAAGGTGGACCTGCTTGTCTGCTGGAGGATATTGTCAGGCAAGGGTGAGTGGGCACAGAAACGCACATACCTACACACACATTTGTTTTACTGTACTTATTAGGACTTTCCACTGACTGGGTCATTCCTTAAATCACTTATCCTAATTTAAATGTAATCCTGATTCTAATCTTAAACATAAACTCAACTTTAACCCTTAGTTTACTTTTACCACCGTTTCCACTCCTCAACCTCAAAAGACAATTTAAGGAGGGATGAGGGCACCATCTTCTTCTCCATCCGCCCAAGGTCACTTATAGGTGGACCCAGCACCGATAAATTAACTTCATTAAACTTCAACAAAGCGTTACTATTTTAACTGGCACAGCATTTCAAGGGTTTACACCATTGTTTAAGCTGCCCAGGAAACTCACAGACCAGTTACATGCATTAGGAATGATCTCACATATTGCTATTCAGTCGATCAAATCTGTGCAATCCAATAAGCATTGTAATTCAAGTCAGTGAGCGACACACATGGGACTGATCAGGCTGGAGACACCAGATGATGAAGAAGAAGAGTCACAGGAAAGTCTTTTCACGTGAATCTTCTAACAAGATTCATCTACAAAACTCCTTGTTTTGAAGTATTTGCTGTTACTAAAAATGTTTTGACATGAATGGCATCAGACCGTCATCATTAAAACAAGGCTTTATCTGCTTGGAAACATGAGTGCTTGGTAAATTTAATTTAACTTTAATTTAATGTTTGGATGAGGAACTAAATGCGCAATATAAAGTTTATTATTTGCCCTGAGAGTGGAACTGAGGAGCGTTTAAGGACTATGTAAAAGGGAAAATGGTCAAATCCAGGAGAATTAAGGTAAATCTAAAGGTAATTTGTTAGATTTTGACAATTTTGTGCAAGAATGGAAACTTTGGCCTGATGGTTGTGCCTAACACTTGTGTTGTGAGATTTCTTCTTATGTTCTTCTAAAATTCTCGAGGAGAAATTTAAAGTTAAAAGTTCATGCCTAGTCCAGTACTGTCCTCAGTGATGACATGGTCACCAAACTCATCTTCTGGGGATTGTAAACTTAAAACAGAAAATGCTGTGTGCATTTGATGGGCCTTTGTTTATTAGATGTGGTTTTTCAGGACCACTCTGCTTGAATGTACTCAGGCCGAAAGATAGAGTGTATCACCGCATAACAAGACCATCATGCGGCCACTCAACTTCTTAGACAAAAGCAGTCAATCTCAAAGGACCTCTTACAAAGATAAAAATAAAAACAATTGAAACATACACACGAGCTGCATTTCTATTTAAATGCGCTGTGAATTTTATGTTTTAAGAATTTTTTTATCTTCATTTTTTTGTTGCAAAAGATGCTTCCCAGTTACCTTGAAGCACACTAACTCTTTTTTAGAAAATGGTAAAAATCCGATTAAGACAGTATAGAAATGTAAATTGTGGAACATTCTTTGCATATAAACATTTGAATCAATGTTTTCTGAAGTGATACTTTAAAGTATGTATGCAGTGACACAAATACCAGTGAGGTGAATAACTTCAGTGGGACCCACATCAACAACAAAGAACCACCCTCTTCAAATCAGATTGCATATATACTGTATACAGACGTGGAAAGAGGACAACAGTTTGCAAACTCCTAACATTAATACTGAAAAAAAAAAAAGTGTCTGTTTTCCCTCATCATCCTGTTCCATCTCCCAGCAGTGTTATAACTGATGATGTCTATCATTGATTGGTCAAACACACAGAGGGTGAGAGAGACACACACAAACACACACACACATATATACACAGTGAATCCTTTGTGGGTTCATACCATAGACCGCATAAAGAGAAAAATAAAGCATCTCCCCTTCCTCATACTATATAAAAATGAGGCCACAATATCTCAGGGTGGTGCCATCCTACGCTGGGGATGGAATCTGGAGCCAGCGCAGTAGTGATCGGGGCGTGGAGCCGCAGTATTGAGTTTCCACCCATACATCCACCCAACTCAATTGCAAGCACACAAGACCTGTCAATCATCACACATACACCACCTTTTCAGAGCATCAAACAACTTGCTAAAGAACAAAACACTTAAACTTAAGTGTTATTTGACTTCGTTTTTGGTTTGGCGGTTTGAATGGCAACTTGTGATCTTTCCATGTTTGAATTTTTAGTATTAACCTTACAATATTCTCCTCCTTGGCTGAAGGGATGGCAGCTTTTTTTTTTGTACAACTGATGTCTTAGGCTATTTGGTTCAGATGAGGAACCTGTATCGCTCAAGGTTTTGCTGTGGGCAAATATCTGCCCTGATAACAGGAACAAAAGTTAATTACACAGAAGCAGACATTAAACAATTATTTAAAAAAAAGGCTTTGCCAGTTGTGGGGCTTGCTCTTTAACCTTCATCTGGCGGCATTTTATCATTGGACATGAATGTATATCAGCTCCATTAAATGTTTGCTTGCCTGGCATGCTGGTGTAAATTAAATTACTGTAATTACTTCAAATAAATGATCTCAGCTTCACATCTTTCACACTCTCACTTTCACAGGCTCTGTTGTGGCCAGTTGTCAGTCTGTTTACATGGCCCCTCAGTTACACTTATTGTTCAGGAGTCTCCAAGGCTATACATGGTGTTAAACACCTTCTGAAGGACATCCTTGCCTCCGCTTTTCTTCACCAACAGCCAAATAAATAAAACAGTCTCCCTTTGAACAAGTGAACCACATTATTGACCCAGCCTTTTCAGTCCTTCTCCTCTCCACAAGGGTTTTGTTTATTTTTTAGCTATGTACACCATATGCTACTGATATTTGACATATGGATATTTACTATGTTGTTTTAACTAGAATAAAGTAGAAAATGTGTTACACTTAAGAATTTAACAATTTAAAGGGATCCTTAATCCTTCTTGGTCTCTCTCTGTGGTGAGCTGGTGACATGGTGACTCTCAGATTGCAGTAGTAATTGTTGTTTTCTCAAAATAAGTTATGTTGCTGAACACCAATAATGGCCAAAACTAAAAGCAAAACCTACATGTGTTGCAATCCATGGTTGTTTATTAATCTTTATGGGTCTGTTCTGTCATGCACTGTGGAACAATAAATAGTGAGTTGTGTGGACTTCTGCTGGATGAGTGTCAGCCCTAAAAACACACAAATAACATTTAATGGGATTCAAATGCGATACATTATGTGAAGTGTTTTTATTTCAATGGAATATGTATGTACTGTTGAGTGGAAGAGTTGAGTTGATTTCAAATTAATCCTTACCCTATTCAACATTAGTTTATAAAATGGGAGAAGCTCTAGCTATGTCTGAGGTAGTGAGTAAAAACCCGTGGGAACATGGAACCCCCAGACACATATGATTCCCCTCCGCTACCCTGTGTCTGGCAGAGTGACGCTATCCCATCATTCTTATGTGTTACTTTTCAATTTATAGCAGAGAAGCAGAGTCTGGTCCCTGCCAACCCTTTGTGAAGAGCAGGAGCGAGAGTAAGATGGGATAGGAGGATGGGCTGTATAATTGACACTGACAGAGAGAAGTCAGCCTTGATTAGTTCAGCCTTGGTAAGCAGTTCATTAGCAGCCTGGGTTGAAGGGGAAATGGCAGAAGAGAAGAAAAGATGGAGGAAAGTACACGATGTGCAGAGACATTTGTGGAAGACTCTATATGTGAGGCCTGACTGATAATTACTAAAGCTGCATAAGGCAATTTTACACCTTGGTGACCTCAAGTGGTCAGAAAAGAATAATTGAAATTTATTTGTTTAAGCATTACAGGTTTCTAACCCAAACTTGTGTTTGGAAAATTTGTTTCCTTAACACAGATTTACAAAATGGGGGTCAATGGAGATATTGATACTTTATCTATACTACAGCTGATGGACCAGGCTATATTACTAAGAAGCATGTGTGAGCATGTCTCCGTCTCTCTATATTGAGGTGAGCATGAATTACTTTCCATTGTTACTGGCTTAACTCTTGAAATAATGTCAATGTTTATGACTTGCATTGTATACTACAAGTCATAGGTTTCCACCAACCATAGTTTTCCTAAAAATCTCATATAAGCTTTTGTCCAACTTTAGTGAAGCTAATTTCAGCCAACCTCATGCCTTCTTTAGTTCTTTTTTGATGAGAAATATCTTTATTCAAGTCAGGGGAAAAAAGTGACAAATGATGATGACGATTATCATGGTTTCATTTGCAGTAAGGAACATCTTCATTACCTTTTCTTTTCCCAAAGAAATGAAGTAGGGAAACAAAATGGAATACTGGAGGGCTCTCCCTACTGTGAATAGAAGACAATAGAAGAGAGAATAAATTTCAACCCAGTCTGTTCATAGTACGTGAGGCAGTGGAGAGCTTGCACAAAAGGAGAAACACATCATAATGTTCTCTCAATGGTGGCTGACGTCACACGTCTATCCTATTATGGTCCATTGAGCAGGATGTGGTTGGAGAGGAGAGAGGGTGCGATAAGGCTTACATTACCAAACCAGTCTGTTTGTGTGTGTGTGTGTGTGTGTGTGTGTGTGTTTTCTGAATCAAAAACGTAAAAATGAGAATATTTAGTGTCACAAGGAAGAGCTAGCTCTGTGAAGAATTACACAGTAGAATTACGTTTTTGACTCCAATGGGTTTTTGTAGGCCAGCATAATATTTGTGCTGATATATCTTGTTCCAGACAAAAGAAAATGCAAACATGATAGACATGGATAGAAAAACCTTATAATGCTTCTGACACTGCCCAATTAACACTAGTGGATCGGAATTGTTGTATTTACTCTGTAACTAATAATATTGTAGCAAAATTTTTAATTAAACTTAGCTGCAACTGACAATTACTTAAATTAAGACAACAGCTGGTAACAGTATAGATATCATTTCATTTTACTAAGATTATATTATAAAACTATGCTATACTCTTAAACCAGTGAGACAAAAAATAGAAGAAGCCATGGGGTACCATCTAGGTTTAAAGAATCTTGCTCTGCTGTATGAGAAGAAACAACAATAATTCTGTCTACATCATATGAATGTGTCTGCAATATTAGCAACAAATAAGGGTTGAATGACACAGTGTTCACTATGTCACCAGCTTCCAGGACAAGAACAGTCATTAACAGTTATTAGTTCTGTTCTAACTGCTGGTCTGCAGCTAAATGTTGCACTTAATATAGACAATGCAATAAAACTGATCAAATGTAGTGAGAGTAATATACTGTATATCCCACTATACCACCTCCTCGCAGCTCACATAGTTGATCTTTGTTGGAACTTAAACTTAAAATAAAAGTATGATATGTAACATGATATGATAAATAAGGATAAACTGACATGGGTAATCAAAGTCCAAAACAAATAGTTGAGCTCAAACAACAGCTGTAGTGAAAAGAAAGAACAACAGCTATGAATCTATTCATATAAGCCAAAATTCATTAAGCCTAAAACTGCCTCATTCTCTGGACAACATCCAAACACAAGGCACAACACAAAAGCACGCCATATGATATAAATATACCTCATAAAAAGGTAACTGAATAATAAGTCGTAACAATAAACTTTATGGTGGAAAGCAGAGAAAGAATTGAGGACCTGAGGAACAAAGCTGCCCCGTAGTCTGGTTGAACAGCAGCAGATAGTTCTGTATTGCTTGCAAAACAGACTTTCTTTCAGTATCTTGTAGCATGTATGTTTAGTAGATGATGTTCTGGTCAGTTCTATTCACCTGCTGTAGATATCTTGCTCTTGCTCCTCTGTATAGATTAACAAGAACTTGGTGTGAAAATTTTGCATTCATACACTTTTGTAAGAAATTCAGTATTTTCTGAGCTCTCTTTCCTAGACTTGTTCCACTGACAAGTTCTCTGTGATATTGATTCTTGAACTGGTCATCTGCTCCACCCCAGCTCCCCTAAGATAGGCTAAGGTCGATTTGTCTATTTTTTTTAAATCAACAATCTTGTTTTTGTTGATGTCTAGAATTAGGTTGTTCTGTGTAAAAGTTCTCAACCACATCAGACAATCAAATACCCTTGCAACCCATTCATACAATATTTCTTTTTAATGATATACCTGCAGCTATATATCTGGCCTTAGTCTGGTCCAACTGATCTGGTTGGGCAGTAGTAAAAAATAACAGGCACTTAATGTAATCCATCATCCTCACTGCACATGGTTCAAATCTGTGGAACAAACTTGTTAAGAAACATTAAGTAGCATCTGCTGGCTGAAGAGAGATATTTGTCTAGTGGGTTGGTGAAGACTAAAACAGAGTTTGAAGAAGTCTTAATATGTCCATCATGTGGACATATTAAAACACGGAGTTCTCTATCATTGTATCACTGTTATTTAAAAGCCCCTTTAGCAGAAAAGGCATACACAAGACAATATGACCAATATCAAAACCTAATAAAAGTAATTTATTACTATGACTAGTACTTAAAATATATTAATAATTGCATGACCTTAGCATAGTGTTAACCAAACCTGCTGCAACTTCCTGAGTGTGGGGAAGCAAATTGGATGCTTACTTTGGGTTTAATCCCAAAGCTACAGCTTTTATTCAAGAACTAAACTAAACTATACAATATATTTTTGCTGACCTACCCTCTGCTCCAATCACACGACAAAGCGCAACCAACGTCACTCTTTCTTCACGCAATCACAATTCGCATTGTACTGCCCTCTTCATTAAAAGAGCCTTGCTACTCTTACAACCATAAACTGAAAGCTTCTTTACCCATTACTTTACAGGAGCACCATCCACCAATGATGTCATTGTCCATCACAATGTTTAACTGTGAAACATGCTTATATGGAATTTCAAGAGACATTGCCGAACCTCATCAGACTGACAGAATAAAAACAGCAATTGAAACTTAAATATGTTGCTTAGTATCTTCCAAGTGTATTAACATTTGTTTGTAATTACATTAGCCTCATACTACAACCTCATATCCTAGTGATATATGGAGCCCGTGTCGTTGTCATCTAATTTTTTTCTGCTTTTTAGTTACCAGAAATGAAGTAATTATGCCTTAAATTCTTCACATAGAAAAACAGTTCAATTCATTACAACTCACATGTGCATACCTGATTAAACTATGTCCATTATTTCAAAGTGGATGAAAGCAATCTGATAAAAAAAAATATAGCACTGGCCCTCCTTTTCAACGGACTAAGATATGTCTGGTGTTACCAGAACGCGCACACACACACACACACACACACACAATATACGCATGGTGGTGCTCAGAGGCAAACATAACAAAAAGCCTCTGAGGCCTGAGCTCCGAGCCGACAAAAAAGCCATCCCGAACAGTTCCATGATCTAAATCCTAATCAAACATCATTTACAGCTTGTTTTATTTGGGCCCCTGGAGAGTCTGTCCCTCCCCACTTTTTGCCATGGCAACCCGCCTCTCATTTCAGAAGTGTCATGCCACATTATCATCTGGCGGGCTCACATACACTCCCGCCTGACAACTTCACCATGGACCCTGGTGAAAAATAGCCAGCCTTTTTACACTGCCTCTTCACCTCCCTCCCTCTCTATTTCTGTCTATTTCATTCCCTGCTGTACCTTCACCTATTCGCCTCCTCCTGCTCTGTACTCCTTTCTTCTCTCTGCAGGTAACCAGTGAAGATTGGATGTGTGATATATACCTCTTCTAATTGGAAACAAGTCCAGGCACTGGCATCGGTAACAGAAATAGATAACGATTAGCCAAAAGATGGATAGGACATGTAAGATGTCTAATGTGCATGAAAGTGTAATGATTTTTCATCAAGGTCACACTGAAATGGTTATAATCACACAAACAGGCATGAAATACGGTGGTTGTGCTTTGTTGTGGTTTCATTAATCAATGCTGGAGAATAAGTAGTCTAGCACAAGCCTGGTTGCTGTTGTAATATATCAACCTGCTGATTGAATGCAATACACTTGCCTACATTTGTACAACAATGACAGACAATACTTGTAATCCTTTAGGAATTTAAAATTTTTGCTGTGAGGTTCATTTTGTCGAACAATAATGTTATCTCAATATAAATGTTTTAACTGTAAATTACAATACAGTATATCTGTATATTATGATAATTAGGAGCAAGGATGAGTAGCAGGAGAAGCATTCCCTTTAAAATGATTCAGTTTTTTAAAAATATGCGTATCCTAGCCACATTCCACAACAGAAAAACCTAAATCTAAATCTAAAAAAATCTAAAAATCTAAAAATCAAGACATAAAACACTATGAGTAAGTAAGCACACTTAATAACTTTCGCACTGTAACACTGTAACTTTGCTCAAAGCTTTCTGACCAGATCTTGCTGGGCCAGGTCTTTTACAGATCTTTGTTCAAGCTTGCTTGGCCATTAGCTAATACAGCCAGTTTAGGAAAATGTTTTATAAACCACCTGTAGTTGCCAGGGAACCTTAGGAAAGACCTGAGTTGAGAGAAGGCAGTAGAGAAGGTAATCGGGCTAGACAGCCACTGTGGAAACCTTGCTTGTTTCAGTAGAGACACATCCCTTTGAGTTGAGGTGGATCTCAAACTGAACCTCTTTCCTAAAGAAGAGAAGAGCAGAAGAGCACTTCCAGCTTGACCTAGAGTCCTTTCTGCCATAGCTGACTCCACATCAGATCCACACAGCCCAAGTATTTGTCCACACTGGAAGAAAAGGCTATGATGTCATCCAAATACAACAGTTGTGGCAATGCCATGCACCATACATCCTTTCCATGAGGCACTGGAACGTATCTGGTGCATAACGCAACCAAAGTGAAATCTAGTTAAACTCAAATAGTGCAAATGTTGTGCAAAAGGAGTTTTTGGTTTGTCCTTTTTGGTTGCCGGCCCATGGCTACCACTTGGTTCCAGGGGTGTTGGAGAGCATGCTTTCTTATTTAACAGTATAACTGCCGATAATCAACACATATATGCAACCTACCATTTGTTTTCCTAACCAGAACAGTGGGGGAAGCATAAGGACTGCTGCTGTAAATTAGATTACAATAGTGTAAGTTAGCCTCAGAAGGAGGGATGTCTCCCTGCAGGTATATCATCAAAAAGAAATATTGTATGAAACACAGAAAACAGGTTAATGCTTCATCAAGAGCGACCAAACATTTAGCAACTTAGCATCAGGAAGAAAAGGTAGATAATTTCCAGCAGGACAGATGGACCTAATTTTAACTGCAGCAACTCCAGTATTCACAATTGTGTGCTGGATGAGCCTTGGGCAACACAAACCAGAATGGAACACAGAAAGTACTTTCGGTAAACCATGTTCATAACTCAATGCATCAACTTGGACTGAAAAGGGGGACCCAAACAGTCGTAGACCAGGTCACAGCAACTATCGTAGTGGTGCAGGGCCATATTGGTTAAAGAGCTTGTTGTAACAACTTGTGATAATCTTCATGTCAACAGTTCTTGGTACCTTGAGAAGAGATTCCTGAACAGGGAGGTCTCATTCTACCAGCATACCTTGTTCACCTTATTTTTATCAAGGTGGAGTGCAGTTGGTGGAAGAAGGATGTTTTAAGGCATTTTACAGCAGGAAAATAAGTTGGCCTGTAGTTTCGTGGTATGGCAATAGATACTTCTGTAACACTTGTCAGACAGGAGCAAGATGCTCAGTAAATTATGTTCTAGGGGATTTTAATCACACGTGGGAGAGCCCTCCTTTCTTGGGCTACTTGTTTGAATTGTTATTTGCTTTGAATGAATTCATAGAGCCTTTCAGCTTGTTGGGCATTATATATAAATATGGGTGTGGTTTCCATTTTGCCCACATCCTGGCCTAATGGAAATCTAAATAGGATTAAAGTATTGTTTTCAAGATCTCTCACTGGTTTTGCATGCTTGTTGGCAACAGCACCAAAGAGGTCATGAGAAAAACATTTTCTCATCAGTGGTTCTGGTTTCCAGGTGGAGCAAGGCAGAGTATAGTACTATCAGAAGTGTAAACACCTGTTCTGGTGCTGGCAAATTAGAGAATGCCCAGTGTAAGTAGTAGGTTTTGAGATGAGCCATGGCCTGCCTTTTGAAACCCTGAATGGCAGTGAAGATGAGATGTAACAGGGAGAAAGTCATTATCTGTGATCTGAAAATAGTGTTGCATGCAATCAGAAGCAGGTGAACCTCTCTCTTTATCCACAGCTTCTCATTTGAAAACATTGTAATCCTTTTCAGAGTGGTAACATTGTTGATATTAGTGCTGGTATAATCCAGAAAGCAGGGGGCATAAGAAATAATGTTCATGCAGAGTCCAGAGTGGGTTAAGTGGCAAATATTCTCCAGCCTGTGTATTCAAACTAATGTAGTAGAGAGTCTACTCCCCTGGCCACACTTTAATTGTTCTCAATGACGGTTTCACAAATTTTATAAGTGATATGTACTTAGGGAGAAGGAACATGGAGATGTGGTCAGACTGGGTGGGGGAGGGAAATAGTTCGTTTTGCCTCAGCTATGCTGGCCTAAACACGGTCCAAGGTCTTGTCTTGTAGGGGAGAAAGCAGGTAGGCAACCTTCTGTCTTTAGGTCTTTAGGTCGGAGTCACCTGTAACAGTAATGGCTGCCTCAAGTCTGTTATTATCTTGCTTACGGTAGCATGCATGTCTGTCATTGCCAGCACAGATATTTACACCCCAGACAGAAAAGTCAACATTAAAGCAAATGTGGAACATTTATTTGACTGTAATGTAATGTAAGAAGCCATTAGCACATTAGTGTTATTAGGAATTCTGCTGTCAGGCCCTGTTTCTACCCTTATGAACCATAGATGATCTTAACTTGCAGCACATCGGTCAATTGTTTTCGTTTTTTTGTCATTGGCAAGGAAAATGAGCAGAGAAAAGAAAGCAGTCTCAGCAGCGGAAGAGCCTGCACTCTCCAAGAGGTCTGTATGATGTCAGGTCAGGGGTGCAGGGGTTTACTGAGGTCTAAGAAACTCATGTAGCAAATATAATGCAACTGATGTCATATTAATAACTGCAGCTCATGTTTGTACACCGGGCTCAATGAGCACAGAATGCAGTCCAGCAATCAATTCCTCACAAATTAGAAAATTAATAACTGTCAATGGCATTACAAAATGTTGTGTCACTGACAAAACTCACTCACTAAGTTCACACACGACACCCAAACCAAATCCAAAAACATACAAAACTGGTCAGCACTACTTTCCAAAAACCAATCAAAGTTCACTCACCTAAACTGAGACAATCCTTTGGGGTGTCTTCTGAATCTCAAATTATATTTCCCATTGCAGTGACATGGAGAACAGCTGGTAGGCCCTTCTTTCCCTCTCCCTAATCATTCTGATAGGCTGTCTTCACACCAGGCTGTAGCATATATAGCCAGCTGGGATCTCCATTTCAACAATCATCAGAAGCATCTAACAAAGTGTGCCTGTTTGTGTGCATGTAAATAAATAACCATATTCACTTTCAACTCTTGTATTGGCCCCATGACAAATTTACTGTAAAATCAAGCGAGGATGCTCCTGGGTCGGCCACAATAAAGCTGGCAAATTGCATCGAGATGCAAACATCCCAATAAAAAATCTCATTTCACCCCAAATAAACCACAGGTTCCATTGATTGCAAACCACCACTGTTTTCATATCAAGCAAATCAAAAGATATGACAGCCCCCCTCCCTACGCTTACAACCAAAACACAGCACGGCCCCTCGGTTAATGGGCTCGGTTCATGCATTTTAGCATGCAATGCAAATTAGGGGAGGGGAGGATGGCGATGGGGCTTGCACTGCCTCTTCTGCTGTTTTCCAGCATCATTGCAGGGTTAGAGCCTGATGAGAGCCAATCACTTTAGCATAATATTTGCTTGCATGTGGATCAACAACATACCCATCCTTGCACGGTCAATGTGTTGAGGGGAGGCCTGTCAGCATGGTGGCCAACTGGAGGATATCATCGCTCCATTCCTGTACTTTCTACTTTAGGATATAGGCAGATTGATGAAAAGAGGTTGGAGGGAAGGAAAGTAAGGGGGGAGGTGTTTGACACACGAGGGGAGGTAAGGGATGGATGAATGGAGAATGGAAGAAAAAGAGGAAATCGATTTGAGGAGGGTAAGGAAGGAAGTGTAGGAAAAGGTTAAGTAAGGAAGTACAGCAGAGAAGGATATGGAGATGCAGGAGAAAGGAGTGACGGAAGAAAGGAGAGAGGAATATGATGGTGGAAGTGGTGAGTGACGCTCAAGTAAGGAACTGAGATGGAGCAACAGTGAGGAAAAAGGAGGGAAGAAGGTGTCAGCAGAAGGAAGTAGGTAAAGGAAAAGAGGACAAATGAAAAATGTGTTTGAAGAAGGAATGAAGGAGGTCAGGGAGCAAAGAAAGAGGAAAAACGATGGGATAGGGTGAAGGAAAAAAGATATAGAAGGAGGGAAAAGAAAAAGGTAAGAGAAGAGACCCTCCGTCTCTTCACTTCCTTGCTTCCCTCGAAACCTAAATCCTGCAATTCATTCTTTTTTCCTCTCCTCTACCCCTTTTACAACACTTTCTCCATAGCTCCCCATTTTGTTCTCTGTTTTCCTCTCCAGTCTCCTTCCTCCCTTCTTATCTTCATCTGTTTTACAATTCCCCTTGTCCATTTCTTTTATTCCAGAGCCTCCATCCCTCTCCCCCCTCCATCCTTACCTCCTTACCTTCTCATTTCTTTCTTACTTTCCCTCTTTCCCTATCCCTCCTCCATTCACTTCTTTCTTTAAACTCCCTATATATTACTTCACTCTCTTCTTAACCTTTTCCTTATTTTCATCTTTTACTCACACTTCACTCCACTTTCTCCTATGTACTCCCACACCTTCTTCATTTCCTCTTCCCTTCTGCTTACATACCTCCTTTTCCTCCTTCCCTCCCACATCCTTCCCTGTCTCTCCTTCTTTTCCTTCTGCCCTCCCTCCCATGTTTTGTGTGGTGGTAAGATGAAATTCCCATCATCAGAGGCTGCAATTTTCACAAAACAATGTGAGATCACACGGCATGTTGGAGAGGAGCCCCCTTCCTACCCCGACACCCCCATCAGCCCCTGAGGCTAGCAGTGCCTATGTAGATTGGAGGATTAATGTTCTTTCTGTGTGTGTGTGTCACTCTGTGTGTGTGTGTGTGTGTGTGTGTAGGACAGAACAACAGTAGCGAAGAATTTAATAGTAATTTCAGAATGTATGTGTATGCTCATATGACATGGTGTGTGTGGATGGCTGGTTGGGGAAATCACAAACACACACACACCTGCTAACAGGACATTAGGTTCAGACAGGGTAAATGGAGGGGGTGAGATGGGCTGTGTCGCCATCTTTCTTCTCAACATCTCTCTCTTTTAATATCAGTGTTTTCAAAGGATTGAGCTAAGCTTCCAGGGTCCTCTTGAACATGGGAGACACAGATAAGGAATAGGATTGTGGAGCAGAGCAAAGAGAGTCAGAGTGAGAGCGTGACTTTGCCAGGGGAAAGTTTTTCAGACAGAGAAACAAAGGAATTGAGAGGGTGCCACAAGATGCCGGTCCAGAAAAAGTCGAAAAGTCTTTGTGTCACCGTGCCATCTACTGTATGTGCGGAGGCAGGACACATATTCAGTCAAGCACATTTTGATTTAATATCTTGCTGAAAAATTAGTTGTCCTTTTTTAAATCTGGCGAAGTCATCTCAGACCCTTGGTTGAGGTATATTAGAAAAATAGAAAATGATTACGGTGTACCTTGTACCCATAGTGTACTTGTCAGAGGAATTATTCACCAGAGTCATGTAAATTCGGACAACCTTTTAATGATTATTTTTTTAAAACACGCTAAACCAATCAGGTGAAATGTCTATTAATTACTAATAATGATTCATCAAAACCAATATTTCACTCCGAGGCTAATGCAGTGACCATCCAAAGGCTATTATCAATCCAGACCTACAGAGATTGCATTGTATGTTATGACTATTTTCTGTGAAGGCCAAACAACTAAGAAATTTTAAATAACTAAATGAAGAAAAAAAAAAATACTTAAAATTTTTTATAAAGCACTTTAAAACATCTGTTGAAAAATGTGCTGTACAATTGAAGGGTGCAAAAAAACTAAATAATAAAACATAAAGACATAAAGCCTACAAGATAAAAGGACAAAAACATAATTAAAGTGTTAATTAAACTTTTTAAACTAATTAAACTCTCAGACTGAGTTAAGATCGAACAGTGAAGGAAGATTTGTTTTAAGATTGTTTCGAAAGTTGGTGGCTACAACTCCAGGGGCATGGTTACCGCTGTGCTTCGGGTTTGATCTTGGCACAACCGGAAGCAACTGGTCAGCTGACTTGAGTGGCCTTAATGCGATGTGTGGTTACGAAAGGTAAAATAAATAGGTTTGGAGGCAGCCCATTTAATGATTTGCAGGCAAACAATAAAATCTTAAAATCCATCCAAAATATACTTTGTGCCAGTGAAGGGGAAGTGATTCCCCTATTATATAGGTATTCTTTAAGGGTTAATACCTCCTTTTTGAGTTTCTTTACAAACACAGTTTCCCAGGTTAAAAGTCCAGGTTGGTCCAAATTAGTCCAGGTTAAATGTTACCGCCACAGGGTGAAACCAGTTGAAGTGCAAATTCTGCAGTAATTTATCATCATACATTTTAAAATATAATTCTAAAACGAAACAAAAAGAGAGGGAAATTAAGGAAAGGAAGGCAACAAACTGGCCACTGGTAGATTTTAATAACATTTTTGTTTAACTTAAAGTAACTTAGAGACTGAAAAAAATCTAACTCAAATAGCAAGGGCTATAGAAGATGGCCATTACGTCATTTACAGGGTTTTTTTGTTTTATTTATGCGTATATATTTACACACACACACACAGTAAACACCAGGAACTTGGAACAAATTTTCCAGAAATACAGATGGACAATACAAATGAGATGATTATATAATGTATTTCGTTTTTGTACTATACTAAAACATTTAATGTCTTAGACTATGAATAAAGAGTAAATAGTTTTTTTCTGGTATCTATATCACAATATGCATTCATACACAAACATAAGCCTGCCGGAATTTGGTGGTGGAAATGGCTAGTTGCATGTGGACACACTTTCTGTGTTTCTGTGTGTATGCATGCGTGCTTGTGTGTGTATCTGCGGTGCAGAGAGTCGGGGGAGTGGGAGCTGCTTTTCGGTCCCTGCTGTAATTTCCTGGAAGGCTGGCAGCGAGGTCGGCCCTGGGCTGCAGCCGAGCCGAACAGCCCTCACCTCACTGACCTGAGCTGCTGCTAAGCTTTTCCCTCAGCGGGACACTGGGCCTGCATAGAGCGCTGTTTCTTTTGTTTTTCACCTCAGGAAGACTGGCGGGGGGGAGGGGGGAGGTGTTACCTCAAGTCACTTGTACTTTTTTCTCTTAATCCCCAAGGCCCACGTGCTCGTGCACACACACATTTTCTCATTTGTTGTTTATGGTTTTGAAGAAGGAGAAGCAACAGAACACCGATGATATACCCTCTAAAGGTGGCATGAGGGATGATTAGTAAATTTGCTGGCAGCTGCTTGGTTTGGAGATGAGATGGTTCGATAACCAATGTAATAAGCAGTTGTCTATGGTCACTGAAAGTAGTAAAGAAGTCATCAGTGCCACTTGCCAACATATGTATTTCTAAGAAAATTCTGTCCAGAAAAAGGTGAATATTCTCCCCTGGGCTGCACACCGAAGTGTCCTCGGGCAAGACGCTGGACCCCTGATTGCTCTCTATGGCTTTTCGGTGGGTGTCTGAATGACTGAGTAAATGAGTTAGTGTCCTTAGGTTCTGAGTTTGCTTACTTTCCAGCCTTTCTGATGTACAAATGGATGTATATGGGATGTATAATATTGACTAGAAAAGCACTATGTAAGTACAGTCCTTTTACATTACTTGTGTCTGTGTGTGTTGCTAAGTGTGTACATATGAGTATTGGACAAAATGAAGAATTCAGTTTCTCTGTTTGTGTATTAATCTTGGAGAGACATTAGAACAGTTTTCCTCTGGGTGAGACAACTTTTTATTAAATGAGTCAATAATTTCTCAGTTACAGAACAGACAACATGCAGTCCCACAAATGTATGTTTAATGCTTTGTTTAAAATTTTGGTATTTTGAGACACCAGGCAACTGAGACATTTACCACCATTTACACCAGCCTTTCAGTCAGTGTAACAGGTAAGCTGAACATCTAGAAATGTAAAAATGTGTCTTCTGGTTAGCATATAATTTAACATATACGAAAAACAAAGTTTCCACTAATGAAGGAAGAACTAATTTGGAAGTCATTCTTCTGAAAACTGCTTAAGACTGAATCGAAACTTGTCTCACAATATGGTATATGTGGGGTTTTTTTTAGTTTTTGCCCAGGTGCACAAATCTTTTTCTTGTTTTTGGAAACTGAATTTTAGCTAAATTAAAGACTACGCCGTGAGCAGATGCTGAAGAAATACCAAGACGCTTGGTTTACAAGGGGATATTAGGTATCAAAAATGATTACAGTATCAAAAATGTGGCCAGAGGGTCACACCAGATGTCATGGAAGGGCCAAAATGGAACAGGTCCATCGTCCATGAAGCATGAGTATGCTCAGCATACATGATTATCAGCCCGTTGTAATATCTCATCCATTAGATCAGTGATTTGGCCTGATGGTAGCATGAGTAGGTCAACAAACACAATAAAAATGAATGTTTTTGTTGTTGCCTTTACTGTTTATTGCTACAAAAACAAACATAATTAATGTGTTGAGATTGTGTTTACATTCCGTATAGCCGTAACCAAAAAGTTTTTTATTTCTTTTTCTGTAAGGGCAGAGTTATAATCACTTGACAATAAGCCCTAAAAATGCTGGCGGAGGTACATGACCTCACAAAGTAGCAATGACTTAATCTTAAAATACTGTTTCTTTCATTGATACAGAATGCTATGTTGTATCAAAACATATTGTTTTAAAATGTGACCTCTGTGCTTCTGCAAATATTAAGAGGCTTAAGCGTAATCCCTGCATATCTCCAGCCATACTTAAACACATGTTGCTCTTTTATCCAGAAGGTGCTCATCAAACATCAAATTCCGCACACTACATTTAGCGAACCCTTGACACCTCAGTTCACTCATAGTGGTTAGAAATTTCTCGGCTGCAAATTAGCTAATAACTCATGGGTCGTAATGAACCAGGGGGCTGTCATGTAAAATTTATGCCGTATTTTCAATTGTGTGGGGGGATATTCATTTAGCTCCAGGAGAGAAAGGAGGGGGTGAGCCGGAGAAATAAAAGGAGCAGAATTGGAAAACTGCTTCTCTCTCTGTGTGCACATTTCTCAGTGAGAATTATCAGTGACATTTTCTCACAAACAAAATGACACTTTGCTCTTCTTCGGTGGCACTTTAACACATTACTTAATGGAACCTACAGTAAATTCAAATTGTCATGTTTGTTTTGAGGGAAAAAAGGGCAGAAATTCATGTTTGCGTCAGCCACAAATTTAAAGTCAAACAGGCAAAGAACCAAATCCTAAGGTTCTTACTGGACAAATCCAGTTTTTTAAAACTTTTTAAAACTAACCAGCAGTGAAATACTGTTGATTCCAATTGACACCAATTTCATAGTTGAGATCTGAGAATGTAGCGTCAGACAGCTCCTCATAGAAACGGTGGCCAAAACTACAAAAATCAGTCCCAACATAATACTACAAAGTGAAAATATCTGTGTCATTACAAGGCCTAAATAATTTTAGACAAAGCCTGCATCATTTCCGAGGATCTCTGATGTAAATGTTACGATTTGCTATCATTCCAATTCAGTCACCCTACCAATGTATGTTTCCAGAGACTCCATATTAAAAAGGGAGAAAACAAATGACTTGCCTTAATGGTCTTTAGTGAAGAGTGTTGTTCATTTGAAACAACTCCTAACACTCTGTGGAGAACACATATCACTGTGTCTGCTGCGCTTGTAGTGTTCATGAACTGGCTCACTGAAGCTGCCACAGAACGTCATCTGTGCCAATGCAGACCAGCACTGTAGATTTATTTTGTATGAGGTCCTCTGACAAAACATTGTATATCAGTTTTAGGAGAGTTGTACCAGGAAACACACGTTCACATACAGAAAATGTATAGCTGTGTTTATTTTAATCAGGTGACATTTGTTAGCAACTATCATGAGGGAGGAGCAAAGCGGACCACTGGCTAACCTTTCAGCTGTGAATTATGGGAATTTACTTTCATGCCTCAGTGCGTTTGCTGCCGGTCTGCCTTTCGTGTCTAAATCAAAGGCTGGGATCTGCAACATTGGCACTTTCTCCTTCCTACAAGTGCACGCGCTGCACAAATGCCTGATGACGGGTGACATTTACAGCATGCAGAGTCTCGGACAGCCACAGCAAATACGTTGCACACTTCAATACGCACAAACAGGTACCCACAACATCGCCTGGGAGGCAAAGCCAAGTTATTCTGAAACGGCAGTTGTGGTGCCCATTTCTGACAGTGAGTGTCCCTGTCTGCAAGTGTACAGTATGTGTTTGAAGCTGCAAAGTCATTGAGGTAGCAACTGAGAAAAAACATCTGATCTATATGTTCTTCTCTACCACATTTCATACCCTTTGCAAGCACAAGGCTTGTAGAAAGCGTGGGATTAACACAAAATACATACAGTTGTACATAAAACACAAACCTATTGCAAGCTCACTGTGTATATACACATTTATACAAAGAGGAAAGATTTTGTTTTAGACTCCAACTGACCCAAAACCCAACAACCACTCCGAGCCTGTAACAATAATTGCTGGAACCTCCATTGCTTCTGTGTCAATATGTTTTTGCTGCCATCTATTTTAATTTTTAAAAAAACAGAATATTTTCATTGTGAGCACTGCTTAAAAAAATAAAATCCACAATGTAAAAGTACTTTTAAGTCATGCTAGCAGCATAGCTCTGGAAATGCCAATTGCAGTTTGCCAGTCAGGTCCACTACTTTGGTCCAGACTGAACAACTATGGGACAGACTGCCATGAAATATGGTTTAGAAGGTCAATTGTGAAAACCCTCTCCTTTAGCACCACCATATGGTCAAAAATGTGTTTTGTGAAATGCTTTTGTCTATGCTGTACATTGTTTGTGCGCATTAGAAAATGTTAGCATGCTAATATACCAAACTGAGAAAGACATTATAAACATTTAACCGGTGAAACATGTTAGCATTCATGTGGTCTTTAGCAGTTATTTAAGTAGTGCTGTCCAGCAACATCACAAAAATGTTAGCTTGAGAGGAATTTCTGTTTCTTTTGTTTGTTTGTATTTATGCTAAGCTAAGCTAATCTTGCACTTTGTCTTGGTCAATATGAGTCTTTTCATTTTGGCTTTGGAACTATAACAAAAAAGTTAGAGCGCTAATGTTTTACTAGCTTAGCAAGGCAATAGGTCGGATGTTTGCGGCAATGGCGGATGATAGAAGGAGCAAAGGGCTTAAGGAAAATATAGTGGTGCCCACAAGGATGTTCTGATGCATACGGGAAATGTCTTCATTTTATAAAACACTTGGCCCGTTATATCCCTGGAAAATAAACTATCAGTTGTCTCCCATTAGGTTCATTTTTTCTAAATATACCAAGAGATCACAGTTAATTTAAAATGGATGCTTTGGTGGATGTAAGTGACCCGTGTTGCTCCATTGCAACATTAAACTGATTACTGAAAGTCAGCAATGACAGATAATATCACAACGAGCTGCGAATCTAATGTGTGGAGTGGCAGAGACTCAAAGACCAGAAAAGCAGATCGCAACAAAAGATGCTCAAAAAGCGAGAAAAGCCATAAAAGAAAATTGTCCTTGGGGAAAGGGGTGGGGGTAACGAAAGACTTCCACAAACGCAGGCTGAAATATAGAGAACTGAAAATAGGTGAGATTATTTCTTCCCTTTCAATGTCTGTCACGCTGCCTTGGGAAAGCAAGGCGACCGGTGAGTCTGACTTCGCAGAGCTCTGCATCTCAGTCTCCCTACTTCACCAAGACATGGCTCTCATTTATTATTTGAGCAGCTCAACAGGTAATTTTCCAGCTAAAATCCTGATTTCTGCAGACGTCTGCTTCTCTTCAGCATGTATTCTAATTACCAGCAGCTCGCTTTGATCTGAGGCCCCTTTGCAGCTTCACAACTTCCCCTCTGATCGCTTTTCATCAGGCCTCCTAATTTCTTTTTGGCACCGTAGCGCTTTTTTTTTTTTTTTTGTAATGGTGGATATACAGGTTCAGTTACGTGGCGCAGATAAAGGCAAAAAGGTGGTGTTAATAGAACCAAACACAGGCGGGAGAGATATCAGGCAGCAGCATTGTGCCAGCATCCCTGAGTTTGGACATGGTGTTTTGACAATAACGTCTGGGATGGAGTGAGAGGTGGAGCGCCTGGATTACAGTTTCACCTCATTAAAAGTTGGGACCAAAAGCTTCTGTTGACGTTAAGTGCATGTGTAATTTTCATCTGCCTTCGAAATCAATCATGTGACTGAACACACGTGTGCTAGACTTGTAATTACAGCATTATTTTGTAAGGAATGATTGGCAATGGTAGTTAGAGAAATCATTTGCTTTTGTTTCGTTTGAGGTCTTCTCTGTCAGTTCAGGGTAAAGCAAAAGTGACAAATCCTTCCCCCTGAATATCTTTGCTCTTAGTGTCATCGGGCTCCAAAAATCCAGTTGTGACTCCTTTGTTTTTTATCCCCAAGCCAGTCCAGGATAACAGCCTGATCAAAAGCTTAACCTAAGTCAGAGTATCAGCACATTACGCTCTCTGTGTAATGTGGAGGATAAAACGAGGTTAGACCTTGTCTGCGAGACTGCAAAGGCTTTGGGGATGAATTCCTGTGCATACTTATCTCATTCTTATGTCATTAGTGTTCTGCTATTCACTCTTCAGCCCACAAGCTGGACTGTCATCATCTCTGCACAGTGTCCACTGTCTTTAGCCGAGGCAGGATGTCAGGGGGAGAGCTTTTTGTTGGAGGGAAGTGAACAGTTTCCAGCTTATCTCTCGGGGACAGCGCCGTTACAGAACGCCACATGCCGCAAACCTGCGACCTCCAACCCCCCCTCCACCCTACCTCCCTCTTGCTGTGCACCCATTAAGGCAGAGTTAATTAAACCACAACTCATTGCCTCAGCAGGAGGGGGCAGGAAGAGGAAAAAGGGAGGAAGGGGTGGGCGTACAATTATACATTGGCATTTACCTACCATTTTCAAAGTATAGCGCTTGGCTGGCAGTCATTTTTCAATGCATATGTCTCATGCTTACCCACCATCCTCACCCATGCAGCTTGTAGTTCAGTGCTTATGGATAGCATGCTAGAAGTCAGCAAGGCTTGCTTTTAACTGTGCATCTTATGAAGACTCTGCACAGGAAAGTGAAGAGATGGCTGATGGCAAATGACCAATGTGCTTTTGGGCAATATAATGTGAGCAGGGCAGATGCCTGTCTATCCATACAAGGTCATCAGGTGGAGATGTGGGGGTTCAAACACTGTTACCACGCCACGCGGAGCCGACTATTGCGCCTCCCTTGCCCCCTCTCCAGTCGTCAGATATGCAAGCCCCCCTTTACCTGCTGCGATTCCATTACCCCGGCTGCCTGTTCAGGCTCTCGAATGTTTCTGTAGCATATTAAACAGATTAATAGAACAATGCTCCAGGGAGAGAGCAGCCTGTCAATCTCAGCTAAAAACACAAAAGCAGAAAATTAAAAAGGCCCATGGCTGAACTCCAGCACTGATAAAAAAAAAAAAGTCCTGGAATTTTGCGTGGTAGAGAGAGAGAGAGAGGAGGAAAAAACACCACAGATGGTAAATATTTATTCTCCTAACCTGCTTACAAAACACATACATACACACACGCGCACAAATAGATAGGCCACAGTGGTAGCTGCAATGACAATGGGGAAAATTAGCTCTGAAATTATCAAAGAATGTAGAGGAAAACACAGAGCGCTTTGTTCCTTTTGTGTGACTATCTCTATACTGGGGATCAGCTATAAGAACTCCAATCTAGAAAACACGCTCCTGCTCTCTGAGGACGCTGCATTTCATGCCAGATGGACTTTCCTTTGTTTATCAGTGAATTCCCACTGTTGACTAGATGTAAAATCTAAAGCGAATCCAGTGCGTTCCTGCGGTGCAGCCGACACCTTCGTATCTGAGGCGTGCATCTATAGGGCCGCAGCAGGAGGCATAGAGAGGAAGTATCCTCCAGTGACGTCCGCTCTCATCCTGGGAGACTCCGGAGGAAAATTCAATCTGGTCCTCTGCTTGCAGAGATATTGGGAGATTGAGTGAGGTCTGCAGACGGTGGTGAGGGGCTCCGCTCGGTGTTTACATTCATGCTTCTGTTGCTCGATTGTAAATAAAGGCTGAGAGACGAGGCCTGCATCACAACAGGAGTCGCGGCACGGACACACGTGGCAGGTTCGGAATAGTACATGTTGCAAACATGTCTCCACATCAGAATAGAACAGCACTCTGATATTTTAACGTTTAGGAGATAGAACTACTACATTAGGATAATATCTGACATCAAAAAACTGATCTCTTTGATCTCTGGCCTTTGTTTTTGATTTAATTTCATGCGCTGAGCCTCTGGGTCATCTCTATTAGGTTTTATTAATAAAAAGAAAACTAAAAATAAAATGTAAATAATAATTAGTGATTTTCTTTAGCAGTTAATCATTGTTTGTTGTTTTTTCACATTACACAAAAAAAAAATCTTTAGTCACTAGATTGTTCCAGTGCTCTCAACTGTATCTTGTATGTATCCCATAATATTCTGCATGTGACCAAGTGGGTCCATATGATTATAAGTGATAACATCTGATGGAGCACACACACTGCTTCGTGAAGACAGAAATCTAATTTTGTACAGTAATTAAGTAACATTTTGTCCATAAAATACGTGCGTGCATATATATATATATATATATATATNTATATATATATATATATATATATATATATATATATATATATATATATATATATATATATATATATATATATATATATATATATATATATATATATATATATATATATATATATATAAAAATCATGATAAATTGCCATCAGCAGATCCCAGAGGCCAAGAAACAAAACTTGTGCATGATCAGCAGACATTCAGACCCTAGTGATATGACAATAGCGTTATAGACTATATAATTAAGCACTTGGTTGAATAATTAAAATATGAAAAACATATCAAATAATTACCGAACTTCATAGTATAACCTTGAGGGGTCAGGTATGGACCCATGGGCTCTGTACTTCTGAGTCCAGTGTTCAAATGGAATATGTACGGCATTGTAAACGTGGGGCTGATGTCTCAAAACATATCCTAACTCAGGTCAGTTTGTTCAGTAAAATAGTTTTTACTTTGTATTAATCAACATCATATTCAAAAATAATTCATGCTTAATTTGATCCTTTGTGGCTGAACTCAGATCTCTTCTGTGCATCAGCATCCTCCAAGTGCCGCTGGGAAAAAAAAACTGCTCCGTGACCTAATGTGCTACGTCCCTAAAACCTTCCCCTGCAGTTCAGAACTGTGTGGCTCAACTTGCTCTATTTATCACTGCTGTCGTGTCTGAGAAGAAAAAAAGGCCTTCTAATCTTTATATGCCCAACAATGAGTTAATAAAGAGTTAACACTCTCATCAGCCAAAACTCAAGTCGCTCTTCCTATCTTGTCCCTGCACTGGAACACTGCAAATCATCTTTAATAGTCGTCATCTTGATGGTTCATTACGTTAAACTATCTCTGCTAGCATCCTCTAATTCAATGGCTCTCCTATGGCCTGAGGGGCTATGAGCTCAGGGAGGGAGGAGGCTGCATGTGTATCAGTGTGTGTCTGTGTGTGAGTGTGTTGGATAAGGACGAGGACTTGTGCTCACTGTATTATTAGCAGGTGAATCACCCCGGTGCAAAAGAGTGTCCGGATGGCAATAGGATGCCATTTCAGTTTAATTGTTAGCCCATACTGTACTGTAAGCCCAAAGTTCTGCATCAGCTGCCCCATGGGTGCACACCAGCATGCCACCAGAGGCTGGCAGCTGTGTCATACTGTATATGATGTGAGGCGCACCATCATGGGACGGGTTGGAAAGAGGAGCTGGGGCACAGCACCACCTAATGGAGATAGAAGAAGTCTGCACGTCTGCTAGGATCTGCAGAGAGCAGCATCTGTTCTGTGGGATGGTTAAATAGACCATGTACTCTGCAGATTATAACCACACACCTACATAGTTGAACTGTATGAAATGTAAAGTCACTTTTACTCTATTATTTCTTTTGCCATAACATAACAGTATATCTCCAGACAGGATGTCTCTTTAAGATCGCCTGAAATACTTAAATTCTTCCTTCCTACCTTATCATTATATTAGCAATTTACTTAAGAAATATCAGAAATGCTAGAGTGATTTGTAATGGTACTGGAGGGATACAACAACAGAGCTACAGATTGCAGCTTCACTAAATTAATACAATCTTTTTAGTAACCCAGATTGTACTCACATATTTAAGAATAAGTCCCACCTGTAAACTAAATATAGAGGAAAATTATTCATTATGTCTTTAAGAAATCTGGTAAAGAAGAAATATGAAAAGATTATATGGAGGGAAAGTAAAATAAAGATAAAATATATGGAAATACTCAAGTAAAGAACATATGCCTCAGCCTTACATACCTCATAGTACCTCAAAACATGTACTCACTGTTTTAATTTGCTGTAAAGTTTACCATTAGAATACAACTTAAGTAACATTTGTGCAGTTTTCTTTTCAAGGTGAATCATTGTTAATCATTTCATCTTTTCTTCAGCCAACTTTCATGGTTTAAGTTGAAGAAATAACTGTCCAAATACATTAACACCATGCTTGGTTATATTCATTATCCAGATTTCAAAATAACGAAAGCATTAGGTTTATGTTATAATGAAATGCAGACTTCGGATGTCGGTACAACATCATTTTTTCATAATGTTTCATCCTTGACACCAGCAATGTAGATGGCAGTGTGTGGGCTATTAAGGTCAGGCAGCTTTAGGTGCAGGTTTGTGGCCGAGTCATGTCGCTGAACATTATATCCCCTGAAAACAAAAGAAGAGTTGTACCCTGACTCTAAGCTCTACCTCTGCCTCAGACATAGATATTGTATATTGACTCTCTCTGCACTTTTACAAGCTTAGCTGAGTTTTACAAGAGCCCCTTTTGGCGTTCATCTCTCTTTCCTCTTCCATCCTCTACCTCTGTGGAATTTTTAGACTCACAACATTAAAAATGACAGATTCACACTGTTTGCATAGCTAGTTCAGATCAGCATGTGCATTTTATGTACCCCATGCTGGAGACACACTATAGGACATAAAGGCCAATCATAACTGCAGTATAGCCATGGCCAGGGATCTTCAAGATCACAGAAAGTCTCCAGTTATCTGCCCAAAATAGGTCAAGTCACACTGGACACTCAGCAGGTTTAATCCATTTTTTGAATTCTCAACATGTCTCGTAGTGTGTGTGTGTGTGTGTGTGCAAGGCATGTTTTGGATTCAAATTTCTAACCAACTGAGAAATGCAGACCAAAATGGAAAAGGGAGTTCCGCTTTGACTGTCTATTTCAGTAGGATGTCAAAAAGAAATGTTGAACGTGATAAAAAGTTTCTGTTATGTGTTGTTTTGAAGCCTGTCTTAAAGGTTTCTGGATTTTGCTTTCCTTATGGGTAACTGTGGCTAATGTGTCACGGGAAGAGAATTAGGAGGGTGTATTAAAGGGTTATAAAAATGTGTAAAATACTAGGTTTAACATATTTTTGTATATTATAACAGATTACCAAACAATTAACATTAATAAGAGGATTAGAACTGGGAAACAGGTTTGGCCTATATTTATTTCACTGTGTCTTGAAAAGACTAACCCCCAAAATAGATATAATGGATAAATCTTTCCAGATCTATAACTGTTAAAAATAAAATGAAATCATATAGTATAAAGCACGCAAGACTAACTTATATTTTTAGTCAGTGTCCCTCACTGCCTTAGGTTTGATTAATGTTTAGTTTGTTAAAATCAGAATGACATGATTACACCTGTCACATCGCACATGATCAAAATAAAGATTCAGTATTTCTTTCTTTTTCCAAAAATATGGAGAGGACAGTGAGCAATGTTTGGGATCCAGTGCACTGTATGTAGAGCTTCCAGTTAACTTAATATTGCTCTGAGAACGTAGCAATAATTGAAGGTGACCATGTTCAATATTAATATTTCTATCAACTCAGGCCTTTCATCAGGATACTGTTTAGAAAGATTTGAACAAGTAACAAACAAGATAAAATGTATGACGTTGAAACAGGAATGACCTCCTACAACGCCCTATCCTCATTGGATCCTCATACTGAATCCTTTCCCTTGCCTATCCATACTTTAGAGCACTAGCATTTCAGTTTGTTCAGTTCAGTTTGTCAGGCAGTTTTACTACTAGTGTCAGGTTTCCCAAGGACTATTTCAGTACATATAGAGTATATAAGAATTTATATATAGTATTAAGTCTTACTTCAAAAAATCTGAATCCATCTGTATACTTTCCTCATGCAAATGAGCAGTTCTATTTTCTTCATGAAGTATAGAAATGCAGGTTTGACTTTACATACCATACACTGTGATTTACAGATTTTACAGGTTTTGCCACATAGCACACATACCACTGAAAGGAAGCCTCCGCCTTGCATTCAGATGTTCCGTCACTATCTTTGGTACACTACTCTTGCCTTGACCCTCTGTCCTTTTCATTGTGCACAAAGCAGCATTGCCTGCTTTGTGCACTCGTCTGTCCCATGATTTTGACACCTTTACCAGCTCCTCTGTCTCATTCACACACACACCTGATCCCCCCCCACACACATACACCCACCCTCCTACTCTTTTATTTTTCACCCCCATCCCTTGTTCACATTCCTCTCCCGGTGGCTCACCAGCCCCCGCGGATCATCTCCCAGGCTCCAGGTGCCCGGGCCGGGCCCTGTCTGTTTTCATTCCTCTCCTGTAGGACAAGTAATTTGGGGGAGAGAGAGGGAGAGCAGATGACCACTGGCTTCTGACCTTTTCTCCCTCAATTTAACTCCTCACTGCCGTGCCCGCCGAATGTGGCAATCAGCCTAGGCAGAAGTGACACCCTCATCTGAGCGTGGCCAGGCCCCGCACACAATCACGGTGTCACTTTCCATCTATATGCGGGGGCCGCAGGCAAGTGGTAGTCCTGGAATAGGGTATGGTGGAGGTGAGGGAGGAGGGGGCTGAGGTCCAAGCACGATCCCTGTTAGCATACTTAGCTTCGTACTGCTGCCAGTCATGCTCATAACTTAAAATATTTAACTGTTCTTTTTATCACACTGTCACCAGTTGTACTTAATTCTTTTTTCTCTCTAGCCATGTCTGTTTCCAGCCATGCTAGATGTAATGCAAGAATTTAGCTGCTCTTCCATCTCCACCAGAAGAGGATTCCTCTTCTACACTTTCCAGCACGATTAGAGCGTCCATCGCCATCTTTTCTACACGGTGGGTGAACTAATTACATAAGCCAAGAGAGGGAAAATCACTAGATATTATTTTCACGGAACTGCTTGATATGAGGCAGCTTCATGACTGTTAGCGTCAAGCGATTAGGCTGGCGTAAGCCAGTGTGAAATACAATGAAACGTAGAAGGCAGAGGAACATGTGTTGGAACATGAGTTGCCATGTAATAGACTGACTAAGAAGGAGGTTGAGAGTGGAGGAACATGGGAAGAGGGGCTTGGTTTGGTAAGTTAGCGGAACAGCCGCAGTGTATCCTCATCTGCAAAGACATGGAGCCACAGCAGGCCCGGAAGCCCTGTGGAACAAAGGATGGAGGGGTGGAGACAAAGTGTAAGAGAAGAGACTGTGGATTATAGTTTAGTGGTAGCATGGAAATGTTAGAGAGAAGTGCTACTGGCTTTCCATTTCCTCCTTTGAGACCAATTTGTCAGAGAACATCAGCCAGAGAAAATAAAATCACGGAAAAAAAGCTTAACAAACATTCAACAAAAAAGCAACAAGATTGTACTACTACTGTACTTTTTCAAATTGAGTGACTCATCCAGGAACCGTGTACCCATATGAAGACTATGCTTCTTGTAAAGTTCATTTATGAGTCTTATGGGCTCATAACTTCAGTGTACGTCAAAGAAAATGCCAATAAACACAGATATGTGCTTAACTGGTGTTATTTATCAGGCCTGAGTTGATTTGTCAGCACAGAGAGGGGCAGAGTAAGAAAATCTAAATGGTGATCCATATCTGATGGGGACATTATCATCTGAAAGCATGCAGGTATTGTGCAATTTATCCCCTTTTGTGCTGAAAATGAAATTGTCCGATGTGCCAGATTTACCTTTGCAATGTTGTGGCCCCTGGACGGGCACTGTAGGTTGCAAGTGCCATGTGTCATCTCCTGGCACTGCTGGGGCGCCTCCAATTTACACACGGAGCCGCTATGCATTTCAAAGGAGCCCCGTCGCCAGCCTCCTGTTAGCGATGACTATCTAGGCCCCACTGAGGGAAGATTAGGGCAGCTTGAACCCCCCCCCAACCAGCCTTCCACCTTCCACAACACATTTACATTTAATTTTCATATTAAATTTTTCTCCTCTGCTTGACCTTGCCTGTCACCACGTGGTTTCTGATTTTCAATCCCTCCACCAGATCACATTTACTCTTTTTTTTCAGCCTTACCCATATACCATTTTTCCCCATATATGAGGATAACTTCTCTGGTGCCTGTAAATAAATGCAACTATGAGATGACTGTGATGCACTTCAGTGGGTTTAATAGAATTTATCAATACTGCACTTGTTGCCTTAAACCTGAATCTGAACTAATTCTACTGTTGATCCATGCCCACAAAAATGTGGAAAAATGTCCTTATATGGCTCCTTTCTTGTCTTGGGAGGCAGCTGTGGCTCAGTGGTAGAGCAGGGCATCCACCTATCCGAGGATTGGCGGTTCAATCCCCGGTTCCTCTGGGCTGCGTGTCCTTGGGCAAGACGCTGCAACCCAAATTGCCCCCGATGCTGCACCATCGGTGTATGAATGGGTTAGAAATCCTTAGTTTCATCTGGTGTGAATGGGTGAATGTCGACCTGTAGTGTAAAGCGCTTTGAGTGGTCATGTGACTAGAAAAACGCTATATAAGTACAGGACATCTACCATTTGTCTTCTGACCACTCAGTGTTTTACACTAAATGTCAGCAGTAACCCATTTATACACTGATTGCTCTTCATAAAGACATTAACCATTCAAGTTGATTCATACAGTGATGGGGCTATCTGTTGTTTCTCGTCTTGCTCAAGGGCACTTCAGCACGCAACCCAAAGGAGTAGGGCATTGCACCACCCAATCTACCTCTGAGCCATAGCTGCCCCCCAAGTACAGCTGTATATTTGGGGGGAAAAAAAGCTGTATTAAGTGTTTTGTGGTGCCAGGGTGAGCTATGTGAAGTCTAACAAATGCCTCATCAGATGTCACTTGCGTCAGTGTTGGATGGGGGTGAAGTCTACAGGGTTGAAAAAGTAAAAAAAAATTACGGTTTGTGCCGTTAGAGAGATGTTAGCTTATCACATGCCTAAACCTGTCCCCTCTCTTCTCTGCTTGAGGCTAGTTGTTCGAGGCTAAATCAGAACACACCAGAATCTCTGCCATAAGTCTGACAAGCACTGCAATGCCGAATTAGTGGATCATCTATCTGAGCTCCAATATTTTTTAAAGTAAACAGTAACCTGGTTAATGCTGTTGACACCACGACGTGGATCTGAAATTGGATTAAGTGCACAGAAACGAACTAATCATGTGTGTCTATACTCTAACAGATCACTTCTCTTGTCTAAAACAGTCATTTGTTTGTTCTTTTGGATAACAGAAAAAAACTAATACAGGAACAGCAATGGGGGTAAATACATTTTTTAAAGGTTTCGTTTTGATTTTACTGTAGTTTCTCACTATCAAGAAATGTGTATGTATGTAATATTTGTGCTACAAAACCCCTTTTTCACACTGCAACATTGTACATCATTTGTTGAGCACCCAACTGAATTATAACACTGTGCAGAGGATTACTAATACTAATGTGAAACTTGACTCACTAAACATATCTACTACAACTGTAGTTTTTCCCCCTGCAACTCACCTTTGTCCCTCATTCGAGAAGAAAAAAAAGCAGAGGAGGAAAGTCAGTCAGCTCATACTCCCCTTCAAAATCTTTCCTTACATGCACTGTGTTTCTGTCACATTCCCGCTGCAGTCCATGCCTTTCAGCTAATGGAATAATTAATGAAACTTTTGATGTAAAACAAATAATGGAGTTAGTTGGCCGTGCTGCTTTCAAGTATTTCATCTTTAGGAGCGAGGAGAGTGTTTGAGCGAGAACATAAATAGATCAAAGCCTTTCTCAAATCTAAGCATTAAAAAAAAGAAAGAAAAGAAAATACATTCAAAAAGTAACGTGAAATTAAACAAGCTCCAGATAACGGCAAGTTCACACATGCTCATGAGAGCTGGAGAGTCGTTTCTATGAATTGAAGAGTGAGCCCGGGCCGTTGTAAACTCATGATCTGAAGTTTTTTTGCTCTTGAGAGGAATAGAAAAAAATTTAAAGACAGAGAAGGGGGACATCAAAGCTGACATCTTTCCGTGACGCTCTATCCGTGTGTTCCTGCCACGGGTGATAAGTTGAAACTTAAAGTGAGAAAAGAACGAAGGACTGTAGGCCCTTGAACCCTACAGCTCTGAATGGAGGCGATGCCATCAGCTGAGGCAGGCTATCCCAGCATCCTCCACTCTGGTGCTCTCAGTTCCCCTGTGAGACAGACAAGATGCTAATAGAAGCGCGTGAATCCCCCATTCTGTATGCCTCTCTGTCTCTCTGCCAGACATTGTTTACTCTCACTGGTGGGAGATCTCATTCAGAGGGATGGTGAATAGACTTAAATACTAGGCAGAGGGGTGTGTGTGGCAGAGAGACACAGACTGGGACAGACAGAGAGAACCGAGGGGGAGACAGAATGAGAAAGGGAGTTGAACAGAGATGCAGAGCTGCAGCAGATTTACTTCAATTCAACTCAGTTTTATTAATATAGCACCAAATTAGCACCATACTATTTATATTATTTACAGGGACCCAGAAATTAGCATGGGCAACACAGGGTGACAGTGGAATGGGGAAACTATTTTTTAATAGGCAGAAACCTTCAGCAGAACCAGGCTCTGGATGGGTAGGGAGTGAGTGAGAGGAAAAGAGAGAGAGAAAGAGAGGGACTGATAGAGAAAAGAAAGCATAAAGTAGCACAGTGTAAGTTCCACATCTTAAAGGTTGTATCTACACCACGCTGACTGATAAAATTCAAACATATGCTCGCACGACCAGCAGCTGCAAACTGAGCTGTGGAAAATATTAAACGCTGTGTCTGCTTCATTGCTTGTGTGCGAGACTTTTCTGCTATTTTGACTATTTCTGTCGTAATTGCGGCTGCAGAGCAACATTTGTGTTGTTTGTTACATCTCTGTTTGTTACATCTGATGTTTTATTCTGCTGGTAAAGTTGGAAGTTATTTAATTTCAGTAGTCTAATCTTGCTTGTTATAACTGGTGTCCACAGCTTTACATCTGAGTTTTGTCCTCCTCTTCTCGTTTTGTTTGATTTTAGTACATGGGGCAGGTTTGATAAATGGTAAATGCCCTGTACTTATATAGCGCTTTTGTAGTCCTCTGACCACTTAAAGTGCTTTATACTACAAATCAGCATTCACATGAAAGAAAACTGAGCAAACTAACCCATTCACACACTAATGACATAGCATCAGGAGCAATTTAGGATACGGTGTGTTGCCCAAGGACACTTCAGCATGCAGCCCGGAGGAGCCAAGGATTGAACCTCCAGTCTTTGGTGGACAACAGGCCCCGCCTCTGAGCTACAGCCGCCCCATATAACTGTATTTATTCTTTAAATAAATAGAGAAAATAAAAAAAACCAATAAAAAATAAATAAAATAATGAATAAATACATAAAAATAAGAAAATAAATAATTTCTTATTGATTGATTGATTGATTTCTATACTCAATATACTATACTATATCGCTTACTTTTTTGATGTGTACAATATGTTATTTTATGCCATAAAGATATGGCAATAACAATACACAATAATAACAATAACAATAACAAATAATTTCAATAACAAAAACAATGGTTAGATTTGGGGAAAATGTGTTTGTTAAGGCTAAGGAACCTTTGTGGTCACGGTTACAATAACAAACACACGGTCAAGGTTATGGAGGAATCGTTGTCATCTTTTAAAAAAACAATGTCGAACAATGTTGTGACCCATCATCGTGATGATGTGACCCATCAACAGAACCACTTCCTTGATCCATATCTCCTTAGTAATGTGTTACTTTAGCCTTTGCTCCCTTGATAATTAGTAGTTAGTTTTGTCACTTGAATCTACTCTGTTCTTGGCATAACTGGTCCTTCATTCTTTTAGGTAAGCAGGTGTCAGAAAACACTGCCATTCACAGACCACGAGATTCAGCAATGAGCCCATTCTAAATTTTCAAAACCAAACTTGGTTGAGCCACAAAAGACGAGATCCATGCTTTATCTGGAACACGCTTCTAGAATAAAAAGACTTGAGAGAAAGCACTAATTTGTAGGTTTAGAAAATGCTTGTTTTACTTCCATGCTGTGGAAAAGACTTTCAACAGCAGTCAGAAGCTGTTGAGGTATCTTGCTGTGGACCAAATTACAGACCATCTGATTCATCCTTCCAGAATTCTGATGACATGTGAGATGTCAAACCAGAAATAAACTGTCCACAGTAATGTTTGGAAGTCTTTAAATCAGTGCATACCTGATAGAACTGCTTCTTTGGGCTTCACCTGCTTGTTTGGCAAGAATGGTTGTGCAAGGTACAATTTGAAATTTTACAAAAAAAAACAAGATTAAAAGCACACATGAAGATTTAAGAAACTAACAATGGAAATATCATGCAAAGTATGAAATGTGCTTCAGAAAGTCAGTTTCAGTTCAGCCATGGAACGCACTGATGCTAAGAAGCTAACTGCAAATTCAAATTCAAAACTCCTAGACACTCAACATGAGCACAAAAACACAAAAATATACTCATACCTTCCTACACAAATACACACTGATACAACCCTGAACACACACGTGCAGACATACTCAACTGAGCCGTCTGTGAATGTGCTCTTGGATGTGTGCTTGGATTAAGGGTGGGATCAGTGCTCAAGAAGAGAAGAATGATGGGCAAAACATCAAGGGAAGGAAGGGAGGAGAGCGAGGGAGGGAGAGCCTGATTTTACATTTTGTGCATGTTGTCGGTGGCAGACAGCTGACCTTCAGCGCAGACACGCTCGGCTGGGTAACAACAGCGAAATGAGGGCCGTTCCAAAGGACTACATGAAATGGACCACATGCTTTAAAGTTGTTCAGTTAGATTATCCTTTACATTTTCTTACTCGTGTGCAATCAAGGGATAGATACAAAGAGCCGGCAACAAGCAAACATCACAGATGTATATGCTCCTGAGCACACATGGAAGGGAGATGGGGGTGGAAAAGAGAGAGGGGGTTGAATAAATGCAGCAGGTAGTCACACTAATAGCTGGACAGGGGGAGATTTCACAAATAATGTGACTGGTCACAAATGCACAGTTTCAATGTAAACCTGTTTTTCGGTGAACCATGTTTACATTCAATCAATCAACTGCCACTTAAATGTACAAAAGATACAATGTATATGTGTACTTATCACTTTAGAGCTGCTATTCACCTAGAGGACACTAAAAACAACAGTCATGTAAAGGCATTATCAAAATCAGCTACGTAACAGATTTTAAGGCCTTATTACCTATTTATACTCACTGGGGAGTGGACTTCTTGTAGTGCTCATGGCAAAATTACAAAAGGGAGGAGCAGCTTTTTGTTATCGTGCAGGACAGCACTACAACTAACTGCCTGTTGTCCCAACCATTCCATGACTTTGGACTTTCCGTCACCTGAACCTTGGTGAGAATAAAGCCACTTAATGTCACAAAACAGTATCAAGTGGATCAATGCTAATTTTTTTTTATAACTTGCTCCTGTGTTTATTACGCTCTTTAATATTTTGAGATTTTAATTTTGTTGGTTTTGCATCTACATTTCTACTAAACGGTACAACCACTTACTTACAGCTTCATCTTCTTTTCTTGCCTGAATGAGAATCGGGGATTGCAAATGTCTTCGGCAATTGTCAAGATTCATTTGTTAATATAACAAAAATGACCAAATTTATGAGCTAATATATGAGCTTTAGCAGTCTAAAACTATTACATGTCACTGAGTTTGCAGGGTTACGTTCTTTTACTTCTCAGCTTTCTTTGCTGCTGATGTGGTTCCTGGTCTGTCAGGATGATGGTCACTCAGATAGTAGCTCGTCACATATTAACATTCAGCTCTGCAAGTTTGTTCTTATGCACCTACATGCATCTGTCTGCATACATCTAAGGGAGGGAATGTAGTGCATGTGTTTGTGTGTGTGTGGTGCTAGTAGAGGTGGAGGAGGGTGGTTGGAGGGGGGCTACTTTCAGGGGATTTGCAGTAATTATATGACAAAACGCTGGCGAGTCTCTCAGGGTGCTGAGCAGAGGCTCACGGGTCAGGGGACCGAGCACTCTGGGCCGGGTAATTTGTAAATGTCATTCAGGTGGAGTCCTCTGTCAGCCAACAGGGAGGGGAGGGGGTAGGATGAAGAGCAGACTGGGGGTAGGGGATGAGGAGGGGGGGACCACAGTGGTCTTTTCTCATGTAGATTATTCTACAACAGATGCTGACTCCCTCTTCTCTCTTTGTCTGCCATGATGGCTTTAGATTTCCCAATGTGTGCAAAACATATTGTTTGACATACTGCATGTTCAGTGACGTGTCTGTCACTGAACCTGGAAGGATACGGAGAAACATTTTTTTTCCCTGATGGTTTTTCTGTGCCTAGGTCGTATGTGAGGTGACAGTCCGGTGGGTTTTGTTGTTGTAGTTGTTATCGCTATTACTGAAATAATAATACCATTCCATCAAATATCTATAAATAGATTAACATATTGTGCTTGAGAGGGGATTTTATTGATTTGTTGATTTTGATCGTGTGTTAACTGAAAAGGTAATATTAAGCAAGTTCCAGACGATTTTCTCTGTTTCATACCACTGAAATCCAAGGGTTTTTGACTCCACAGACTTAACTGCACCCCACAAACATATGAAACTAATAAATAATAAAAAAGCTAAATTAAAATAAGCTTAAATACGTGAGTGATCAGTCAATATGGAAGATGGTAAATGAAAATAGTAATATTAGCAAGGTCACTGCTATTTTATATAAGTGATTGTCCATTTTAATGCCCAATGAGGACACTCTTATTTGGGCCAGACACAGATCATTGGCAGCATGGTATTGAGGTCTAATCAACACATTACTCAGAATGCTTCTATTCCAATTGCAGACTTCACAATGTGTTCCTTTGTCAGGACTTTGTGTTAATTTTAGTTCAAACTCTTTGGAGCACAAGTCTAGTCTTGGCATAGTCAGTATACAGTATGTAATATGCTAGAATGAAAAGCTTGGCAGGCATAGCAACAGTATCTAAGGGGGGGGCGGGGTTAAGCAAAGGATGCTCCCTCTTTTACTTCTTAAGTGTGTTCATGTTTTCATGAGCTTGGTGCTGTGAGCGTGTGTTTGTATTTTATGACTTATTTATGCCAGATGCGAGCGCCCTGCTGATTAGACCTATGATAGCCCAGCAGACATATCAGCCATTCTGCCTGCATAAAGTGTTTTACTTCATCAGTGCAGTACAGTCAGACAGCTCCTACTGATGCACTATTACCATTATGTCTGAAAGGGATGTCTCATTTTCTTCTTAAGTGGCCAATCAGCGTTGCCTCAGAGAAGGCTATTCGTGTACATCTGTCCTCCAAACAGATTCTCCAACCACAAAGCTACAGCTGTGTTGAAGGGAATATTCTGCAGGTCAAAGTGACACTGATTGATATTGAGTTTAACGGGTGTGTTTATCAAAATGGGTTGCATTCTTCCCTCAAAACATCAAGGACTCCATCAGCTTCTCAACAACAAACCAACAGGGATGCTCTGGGGCTTATGCCATCTGCCCTTTCAGATATTCTCTACTCAAGGTGTGTTTTGGTGACCAGCGTGTCAAAATTTGATTACAGATGTCATTCTCTTGAAACAAACAACCAGCTGGTAGGTTTAAATACTCCACACCAAGGTTGGTTCATTTCTGCAGATGGAAAACAACCTCAAGAAAAGTCTCTTTTATTTGAATTTGTGATGGATAATTACAGCAGAGCCCTGAACAAAAGATAAACACATGATGCACTGACCCTGAGGTAACTGTAATTAATGCTGGGAGCAATAAATTCAGCACTCAGCATCAACTGATTATCAGGCATATTATGACACGGCTCTATGTTATCAGTGTTTGCACATTTAGTATGTATTTAAAGCAGTTAAAAGAAAACATCAAGGTGGTGCACAGTGCAAAAGTACTAGCAAAGCATGTGTTGATGCTGAGAAAACATGAGAAAAAAACCTTCACACATGACTTCAAAGATGTATAATGGACAGATTAAGGGGATGGCAAGAGATGATGGACACATAGTTAAACTAGCGTCAAAAAGATAACCATGCAGCTCAGAGTGCAGCAATGATTTCATATTAATGCTCACAATGACTGCACACGGTTGACAAAGTATCTTCTTAAGTTACAGTCTTTACTTTGCATGGTACAAAGTGCATTCAGGATTGTTTTTAAAAAGATTCAAATAGAATAGAATAGAATAGAATAGAAGTACTATATTAATCCCCTGAGGGAAATTTGATGATAATGCAAAAACAATGCAAACTTATTTGGATGCCATAGATGTATGTACAAAAAAAGTAAAGGCAATGCATCTAATAGTTTCTAAAATATTTAAGTTAGGACTGAAGTGTTGGACTGACTAACATCGCAAAAGCCACGAAGCTATCATTGCTATTTTTTTTTAAAAGGAAAAACTCGATGGACTGATTGTACCTCCTTTTAGTGCAGTGGGAGTTTTTAAGATTCATAGTGTCACTAGTTCTTTGTCACACATATGCTTTTTGGTTACACCGGCAGTGAACATACATACAGCGATAGTGTATCTCAAAAACTAATGGATATATTGCAAATACATTTCATAAATTAAAATATAAACATAAGTATGCTTATGACCAAACGTTATTACAGAAACTTAATGCAGAGAAGTTAGGTACTGCACTTTTAACAAATTCCAATACCGCAGCTCAGGCTTCAGCTAAAAAGTTTTTCATGTGGTTCTATCACATTATGTTTGTTGCCCAAGTAATCCAATAGTCCTCTTTACTTGCCGTGCATTGGAAAGGGCAAGTCAGTTGCAATACTTCACTATTTAAATAATCATCATTATAACTGTCAGCCACAAAACAGCCTCTGTTCAATTTTTTTTTCCTACTGCCTAGGACATGCTTTCTAACATCATTTATTCACATTTTGTATTTAGTCACATGCACAATCAACAAATAACTAAGTACAATTTCCTTTTGCAAACAACAAAAGAAAAATCAGCCTCTGCAACCACCCTGGACTCAAACAGATTTAAAAGGGTGCCAGTTCTTTACCAAGTGTGTGGAAGGACAAATAAACAGCATGACATAAATTTCCTGCAGCAGTTGCAGCATTCAGTGGTGACTTTTATAGCTTGAAAGTGAGAGGAGAGGTGCTATCAGACTATTGGGCTTTATTACAGTGGGTATAATAGGGCTGGCTGGAGTTTTATACGTTTCTGTCTCGCTGAGCGCCATCGCATCTCTCCATTCTCCACCAGTGTGATTGTTACAGCGGCAGGTTGTCTGTGATAGGCTATTGTGCCCACTCTCCAAAAACCCTTCACCTCAACCGCGATGCCGCCTCTTCTCTCTTCTCCAGCCTCTGCTGATTTTCAGAGACCCCCCCCTCCACCCACCCACCCACACTTTCCCCTTTCTCCCCGTCTGAATAAAGAGCTCTATCTATCAAAGCCAGGCCAAGACTCAATCTCTCGCCAGCTCTTCGGCCTTCGATCAACTATCTTTGAAAACAGCGGCTTATAGAGCCGAGGCATATGCGAGGGCTGCCGTGATTACATTTTAGATCTACCACAGGAAACGTCATACACCCGCATGTGCACACACACACGCACGTGTATACACACAGACATACACATACCTCAGTGCTGATTGCCTAGATCCTCCACACCCTTCTCTTAGCCCCTTAAAAACCCTGTTTGCACTTTTAATTTACCTATTTAAGAAAGACTCATGTAATCTATGTGCACCTTATATTATATTATTATAAGGGGTAAATGTCCTATAATTCTATGCTTTTGAGATCAGACAATCTCTGTCCATTGTCAATCCCATGATCAGTGGTTGAGTCTTTCTACCAACAGGGGCTGCGTTCCTGACTCATGAGTCAAGTTTTCAAGAAGGAAAATGGATAAACAATTACAGAAGATATTCAGTGTTGGATTTATTTTTATGGATTTATTCTGAGATGCCTCCAAGAAGACACCTCAGTTCAAGGCCAGATTACAAACCCTATCTAAAAGGGATACAGTTGCACCACAGCTCACGCTGAAACAGCACAATAGTGCAATTGTACTGCAGCACTCCTGAGATGTTTAGGATGTTTATATGACATTGTTGACCTGAGAGATGAGCAGTATGTAGGATTCAGGGGGATCTATTCACAGAAATGGAATTTAATATTTAAAATTGTGCTTTCTTTTGTATCTCAGTTACAGAATGTTGTGTTTGTGATAACTTAAAATCAGCTACACAGGGAGAAGGTCCTCCTTCAGAGTGCCTGCCATGTTGCACCGCCATGTTTCTTTCACAGCTGCAGAGGAGAGGGAATGAGGGAGTATCCAGTTGGTTGCAATCTTCAACATTACTGCTGGATGCCGCTAAATCCCTCACACCACTCCTTTGAGACCCATGAAAAAAACAACTTTTTAAAAAATTAACAAAATTTTATTTGTTGGTTGAATGATACATACTAATTCTATTCAACTTCTTAGTTTGTCTATACTCAAAAAGTTAAATATATAAGTACTTAAAATTGTCAGTGTGTAGATCAAAGAGTTCTTGATTTCTTGCAACTGCTTCCTACCTTCACCTCATCTAATCATTTAGAGAAGCTGCTTAAAAAGCCCTTGCAGGAATCAAAATAAAACAAACAAATAAAAAACAGCATATTTTCATTTCCGAAAATTACCAAAAAAAAATTTAAATTTGTGGTCTTTTGTTTCCCTTCCTCCCCTGTCCTGGCTCTTGGGAGAAGGCTACTTGTTTCAGGACACGCCCCATCACCCATCCTGAACGGCTCCCAGACTACAGTAAACGTTATGAGGCCACCCTTGCCAGGACTAAGTGATAGGGTAAAAGGGAAATGTCACGTAAAAGACGGATTGTGGGTGGAGGTGAAATACCAATCATTAGGGATAGCTGTAATTTCTGAATAACAGTTTTGTGTGTACATCATGATCGTCAACTTCCTTCCTCACTCTCTGAGGTATAACCTGATGTTTCTTGTGTTCCCCTGGAAGTTACTAGAACTAGAACTGAAGGTTATCAAATGAAACAGACCATTACCACAAACAAAATAACAGCTTTCTCTCGATTTCAACATTGTTTGAACATGTGGGATAATGGAGGCTAATTATACAGCTTAAGAAAAATATGCATCATCGGTCTAGTCATTTTAACATATTTCAGTCCAGCGGTGTTCCATATTATACCTTTCATTGTTAAATATACTATTCAATAAACTTTGAGGAAGTCATGTAAATTGCTAATAGTATTAATGTCTGTACCTTTTCTAAAAGGTAAAGCTAGCACCCTCAATTCCCATATTTGATCTAGTTAAACCGAAATTCCTGTTGTTGTTTTGTTAGTGTATTTTATCGATGATCAATAATTATTTCTTTGTTTATTTCTTAAAGCTTCAGTGTGGTCATATGTATCCACCCCCCACAGCAATGTATAAGACAAAATAGAATAATACCTTTACATTAAATGACGCTGATAATCTACTGAGCCTAACATCACCCACTCAATTCAATTTTATGTGTATGTAATCAGGCAGAAACATCAGTTGTTGCTGGGTAACCATCTGCCACAACGGCTTGGGTAGTTAGAGGAAAACTCTCAATGACAATATAAATAGGTCACTTTCAGCCAACGACACTTGTCTTTGACTAAACCTTTGTCTAAAATCACTAAGCACATTGAATAATACAGTCTTATCTCGTTCGTGTAGCCCCCCCTCCCAGATGTAGCTCGCCATCTAACCACTGTATACTTCTGAGAACCTTTGTCTGTCTGTTGGTATGGGAGCTGCACTTGTATGGTCAGATAACAATTTTCTGACACAGACAGATTTACTATGCTGCATCAAAGGTCCACGCTCAAAAACACAATAAAAAGTTGAGACAAAGTTGAGCTTCTTCTTTGAAATGAAATTGTTTGTTTGATAAATCTGGGTCAGTGAACCTGAGGCTTTTGGCAACAAGGACCTAGCATGGCTTGAAATATTTGCATGCTTGCATTGATCTTAAGTAGGGGACCTGAATCATTGCTTGCTGTAAGTTTGGACGAGCAGTATTTGATATCTCTCAAAACACTGGAATATCCACTATAATTAAAAAAAAAAAAAAAAAAAAAAGTTCTGTAGCCTTGACTAAACTTCGGCAGCACAGCATGGTTTTACCCAGTCAGTAGGTCAGTGAGGTTGAAGAGGTTAAAAATACTGCCATGCTAAATGCAATAAGTAGCTTCAAATTGGTGAGGCAAGCTGTGAAATTGCAAAAGGGCAACTAAGTTACAAAAAGCCTTAAAAGACCTCAGAAGATTATGACCACTTGAATTAACTTGCCTTTAAATTAGTTTGGTGCAGGTGTAAAGGTAAATGTGACAACACAATAACTGTGCAGATCTTACATAGACATTGGTCACAGGCGAGTATACCACTGACTTCGTCAAATGCTGTGTTTGTTTCTTTATCTGTGTGATAGGAAGATTGACTAGAAAAGAGAGAGAGAGATACTGAGGTATAGAGTTTTAAGCCTGGCAAGGCTCAGTGGTTTGCCCCAGTCCCCTCTTCACACTGCAGGCCTGACTGCAGCCCAATATGGTAAGAACTTAATGCCACCAGGGACCCAGCCCATTTGAATGCTCAGGCTTCTTTTATCACAGGCACAAGTGGTGCAGAAAAATTGCTCAGGATTAATTCTGGAGGCCTTCCAAATACACACAGCTGGGATCAGTGCTTACAGCTTTCTCAGAGGTGGCACTCTTTAAAAAGTAGGGCTTTTTCGGATGCTTTTATAAACGGTGGGACGGGCCTTCCCATTGAAGCTTTGCCTTTTGTGGGGCTGAAGGGGGTACCCGATTTGCTAATGCAACTTAAAATGGTGTTATAAGACATAATAGCATACATGTACAAAGTGATAAGGGAATTAAGGCTTTTTCGGCACTCCCCAAAACCCAAGCTTCCACCAGGTTCCCAAATGTAAAGAGTTTTATCGCCTTGGTGGCTATGAACTGTGCTATGCTAGTATATATCACCTCCAAATACAGTGCATGGCAGGATTTGGGTGGGTAAGATAGGATGGAGTGCAGTTGTAAGAAGGTTTTTCTCTTGCTACTGCACTTCTTTCACTGCGTCCATTAACAACAGGAAGACAAGAGCAAGGTAGGCAGCTGGAGACCCAGACCTCCCCCAGTGTGAGCACCAGACTAAGGACTGTTCAGAATTATAATTTCCCTTACCTCTGATTTAGGTTTGGGTGGAAACTGATAAGCGTGTAGGTCTGTAAGTACAGTATTAGTGGAAAGTTGTGTGGAAATCCAGCTAGTGACTGAAGTAAGGTATGTGTGACTAGGTATGTGTGCAGTTAAATCTGATGTTAGTGAGTTATTAATGAAGGAAGCTGTTTACAGTAAGTGTCGTGTAGATGTCATGTAGTATTTTTGTATTGCTGTGAATATAGTTACATGAACGTGTTCCGAGTGGTTATATTGCTCTAGATTACTTGATTTAATTTTATCATGATTACTGGGTCTATAAACAAACCAGGTTTTGCCCTTTTTCTTTTTCTGTCTCTTACCCCATAACTGTGTTTCTATAAAAAAAAAAGATAAACAAACACACACACACACACACACACACACGACTGACTGACTTACTGACTGCAGCAGCAGCCTAAAGGTAAAATGCTATCCGCACACACTGTCGCCCATCTAGTGGAGTGCACTTTGAGCACCAGTCTACGCCACACAGCCAAGCTATCATAAGACTAGTCAGCGTGATGCACACGCACATTCACACAAACACACAGTTCAATAAACACAGACAGTCATTCCCTCCCCCATCACTTTCTCTTACACACATACACGCACGTGCTCACTGAGAGCAATCAGCATGGGCATTCCCCTTCTCCTAATGCTGATGACACCGTTTCCATTTCTGTGGAGACAGTGCTCTGGAGCTGTGGCGATATGGATTCTTATGGCCGACACAGTCCATCGGCCAGCGGCATGCTTCCAGCCACATAGCTTTGTTTATGTGGAAAACCATATCAAAGTGAATCACAATTGAGAGGTAGCTAAATCAAATATGTGGTGTGAGGAGAGAAGAAAAAAAACATCAAGTTTCCCATTACAAAGTCGTTTGCCCTTGAATGTTGTTCTAAAGCTGTTAATAATGAGCACTTTCTATGATGTAATAGGGACGTCAGGGACATCCAGAGCTCAGCTCCCCTGAGGTGAAAGATATGGAAGTGGACAGACTCACTAACCATCAAGCAAAGCATAATTTCACTCAGCTCCACCACACTGTGTTACTTGTGCACTTGATAAAAGGTCATGTTCAAATAAGCTTTGTATTTGTCGCACAGACGTACACTCACATAAAAGGAATGGCTAGCTGTAGTTCTCTCCAAATAAGCAGAAAGAAAGGAGCACCATGCAGACGATTTTGCCGTTCGAGTGCCCCTTCTTTCTGGGCAGTAACAGAAAATAAAGATTTGGTGGTGTAAAATTTTTCCAAAACCCATACCAATGTCTACCTTTACAAGGTGTAACATCCTGCTAATACATGTTTTTGTGTTGTCAGCACAGAACCACATGAAGAACAAGATTAAGAGTAAACAGCCAGACAGAGACCTCTATGAGGTTATTCCTAGATTCTTAGTTTCAACAAGAGTCACTTGTGTTATATACTTATCCTCACTAGTTAACGAGTCAAATACATTTTGCCTGTGAACATGTTAAGAGTTCTACCAAACATGTTAGACATTTTTTTGATGTAGTGCCTTTCCATTAACCAGCTTTAAGATTTGCACAGTACTAGTGTTTATTGTACTAGTTGACATTTACGGCACATCAGTCGAACTCTTCATCTTACTACTTTGGTAAGTGTATATGGCTAGTTAACTAGAAATGTGATAATATTTTCTTTTCCTAGTTAACACATGACAGATTTGGCATTTTACTGATTAACTAGTCACATGCACATGATAACCAGTGGGCAATTTTGCTAAACTAGAAAAAAGGAAGTCGCCAACAAGTGCACCAGAAAAGGTCATCTATTTCAAATAAGCACAAAGCTAGAATTCTGCGAGAAGAAGATGAGGACTGATCCACAGAGTTTAAAAAAAGAGACTGAGCGAAAATAACCACAGTGTTAAGGATGTCTAAAATGAAACAGATTGTGTGCAGGTTGCAGCCTTTGAACTCAGCAAGGTGGTTAGACGGGTGCACGAAGCTGCCGTTTAGTAAATATGTGTGACAGCAATCAAACAGTCATCTCAATTGTCATCTCCCATCAGGATGAGGTGCTACACTTCGGTGAGGTAGATCTGAGAATAAAGGGGTGGGCTCAGCGGTTCACTAACCAGCCAATGGACCACCATAACCAAGTACCAGCTACCGTCCATTCCATAACTTGCAGCCCCGACCTTCTTACAGCAGGTAATTTTCAATGCATACTGCCCTGTCAAGTGCAATTGACACAGTTTATATGAACTGCTGTTTGTTTCCTACTCCGTCACTATCTTCTTACTTGATTTCAAACACAAACTCTCCTTTCCAACCCCTCGTAGACTGACACACACCTCCTCCCCCCACTAAAGATGAGGGAAAAGACGATGCCATTAGCTCATGATACACAATCCTCCCCAACTGGCGGGAAATTACTGTCAGCGGGGCAGCTCACCGCACTGCAAGCTGCAAAACAATGGATGGGCCTCGACCAAATTAAAGCTCCATAAATCACGAGGTGTTTAACTACGCCACGCATGTGAACAAGGGGGGAAGAGATGGAGAAAGATGGAACGCAAATGGAGGGGTGTCACAGTGTGAGGAGGCTTGGATTGTGTGGGGAGGGGGGCTAATGACAGATTCATATGCATGTATCAGCAGTGAAGAAAAAGGAGAAAGGAAAGCTTATTCCTGTCTCCTAATGGGAACCAGGATTATTCTGTATCACCATACACCCGAGTGTAATGCCACAGGTACAACTGAGCTGCTCCCTCGTAGTTGGGTGAGAAACATAGAACAAAGAAAACCAATGTACATATATAGAGCCCAAACATTATCAGACAAAGGGTCTTAATTGAGCCCATCATTCTCCATGTCTGTTAATCAAGACATAGAGTTCTTGTGACATATTCTGTGTCAAATTTAAGTCTGTGGCACCTTAATGTTGGATCATCATGATTATGTGACCACATACACGAGGGTATCTGCGATAATGCCCATGCTCATTTGTCATGGACCTCAAACCTCAGCAGAGAGCAAAGCTCAATATCTGTGTCAAACCCAAGCTTCCTGTAGATGGTGATCACTAGCCACAACCATGACACTAAACCACAGTTTCAGCAAAATTCTTCAGCATCAAAGCAGGAAGTTGGTGCCCCAGATCAGGAGGGCATGCTAGTTGTTTTCTATGTCATGAGTTTTAGATTTCCATTATGACACAAAGCCCAAAGAAGACACATGGGGAAGACACCTGGCCCCAAAACAATTGCTCTCCAAGTGCCGTACTGACTAGACTTGGTCACAACGTCTTTGCTGTCCGTTTCGACCCAGCAGAGGAGGTCCAAAGAACATCAAGAGCACATCACTGATGGTGCTTTGCAAAATTACATAATGGGTCTCCAAGGGAGAGGTATATCTCTGCACAAGGTGACAACTTTGAAGGGAATGGTGACCAAATTTAAATCTGGGTCAGTTTTTTGCCTGATGTAGGCCCAGTCAACCTCATGCATGACTCATGATGTTATATACCTTTTCTTATCTGTCAGATTATGCAGGTAGAACTACTGGGTTAAGGTAAGGTACGGGCCACAGTCAAGTTTGGTCTCCAATACAGAGACTTTGTACGCCCAATCATTCACCCTGGATTCTATGATTTTGCGGCCTTATAACAATGCCATGCTACTTCCACCTTTGTTTCTAAGAGAAGACAGCCATTGTTCCTATGGCCACAAGGCTTTGCTTTTCATAAGCACCTATAGGACATACTCACAAGTTCAAGATTCACACAAGTATAACTTACTGTAAAGTGCTCAGCATTTTGAATGGAGAATGCCCGAAAGAGGACTGTTTGGACAAGCTGAAGACAGTTTAATGTTATGTTCTCTAGTGAAAACATCCTTTCCCTTAATGAAGAAAGTAGGTTCTTAACAAACGAACCCTGCAAATTATTGTGCAAATTATTGTGCCCTACTTAACTTTCACCCAGTAAAATTTGATATTTGACTCTGAATTAACTTATTTATCCATTGTGGTTCTTTATTTAAATTGTTTTTTATTTGTTTTCTTTTTTATAGCTTCCATAACTTAAGAAAACTTTGAGAGCTTGTAATTCTATGGGCTCACCACGTGAGGCTTTCTAAATATCATTTGTTTTCTCTAACTGAGGTTGCAATTATGCTTTTATACACATCAAAGCAGTATACACCTTGATAGAAAAAAAATGAATTTAAAGGAAAAGAATTACCGTAGTGACCACTGACCAATTCGGTGGAGAAAACATGAGTATTCAGTACTACATGCCTCTAAACAAACCCTGCAACAGCAAAGCTGTGACAAATCAGTAAGAGATGGGGCCAAAGCTGATGCTCCCAAAACAGCTGTGATGGCCTCTAAAAGTCTATTGTAACTGCCGTGGTCACAGTCATTTCAAATAAAAGTGAAATTGTCTATGAACTCTCTCCAGCCTCTCTCTTTTTTTCTGCTAAAATAATTGAGCTGGGAGACGAGGTGCTGCAGACCTCAGACACAACATTTTGATAGGAAGGACAGAGACATTTTTTGTATCATTTTTCAAGGGTGCTGTGCTGCTTTCATGAAGGTCCTCATGGATTTTCAATCAGTACTAACAGCAGTATTTGGTGACTACTACTCAGAAGAGGAGCTCACACAATGATATTTGACTTGGGGTTCAAAAGGCCGTAGAGTCATTCAGACCTTTTCTGTTTTTTTCCCCTCATCGTGGCTGAATGTAACGTTTCAGACAGAATGGAAGCCTTTGTGTGATACACTCTAACAACAGCCACGACAATGACTTCTCATTACTTAAAAGATATTTGGAGCAGTCTCTTAAATTACACAAGTCCTGACAATTGGTTAGACCTGGAATTCGTTTTCAGTGAAAAAGACAGGTGGACAATTTTCAACTCTATATCCCTCGAGGAGAGAATAAACCATTTCACTGTGAGGAGGAAGGGGACTATTTTGTGGACTCAATTGTGGGACAGCTTAGTAAAGATGAGGAATTCTTCAGAGTACAGAAACACTGTTAAGGTTGTACAGTGAAAGCTGTAGACCAAATTCAATACAACATAACAGGTACTGTGTCATAGAGTCTGTTCCACCCTGCACTATGAATGCATACAATCTGGCACACATACGTCACGTTTGAATGTGCGTGGACAGAATGACCCCAGAAAAAATCACTTGGACTCATGAGCATCGAATTCTTAAAAGCAGCTGTTCATATTGCGGCTAAGTGACCTCCTGTGATGGGCGAATAATTTACTGTATTAAAATATACAGAAGTTCTGTTTTGCCATTGTACTGCTGCAGCATCAGTTAAGCATGTTTTCAACCTCATAACCGACTTAGTTGTCTATTCAGCCAAACTGCCAACGTATAAACCGTACCGATGCTAGCTGGAGCAAGCCTGGAATGCATGCAATGTCTGTGTGCGTATGCCTGTCAAGGCTATGCGAGTGTATCCGTATGTGCTTTAAAGACATAGAGTCATATGGCAATCAAGACGAGTGTGATTTTATTTTCGCTATGGCTGAAACACAGTCAACTAGCTTGGATGAGATTTAATCTCTGTCCACAAAGCCGAAATTCGTCAAACTGGCTAATTTGCACCCACTTGAATGTTTGCTATGACTTTGTACGCTTTTGCATTGTGGTAACTGTGGATAATGTAATTAGAAAATGTAATAAAAACTGATGAACCAATGCGAGCTAGAAGAGCCTCCTAATATGGTAAAAGAAAATAGTATAACACAAAGATTTTGAATGTATAATAGCAGCTATCAAACCAGTGCTTTACCATTACATTGTGATTTCCTAGCTTTTTTAAGGGAAAAAATGTAATAACAGCAAACAGCCAGGGTGACATATTTGTGTTTGATGTACTGTTTTCTGTACATCTTTAAACATCTGGGAGAAGTGGTCAAGGTGATTTGGCATTAACTTCAGTTTAGGGTTACTCAATGGTGTGAAAGGTAAAGCTCGAAGGAGTTCACAGACATACGGGATAGTTCTGTTCACTACTTTCTTTACACTCTACCTCTAAAATGACCTTCATCTTCAGTCTGAACAATCTTTATGAAGTTGTTTGGTTATTTTGGTTTTCTTTTCTAACCTTCAGTTGTGTCAGCTGCCTGAACATAGCAAAACCTTAACCACAGAGGTGGCACATTGAAAATGCTCATATGAATGGTTTTACAAGACTTATTTGTTGCTAAGGTATGAGGACATGTTTTGAGGCATTTTGAGTCACGGACAGGCTGCCCGGAGAAGGCTGACATCATCTTATTTTTATCTTGTTTTTGGTTTATTTGTGTGGTTTAAATTGATGTCTAATCACAAGTGCACTTGTATTATCAAGGAATTATTTAATATATAGCTGAACCTATACAGATTCATATTGTGTATAGTGTAGTTACAGTTTCATGAACATATTAACTGATGCTACAGGAAACATTACTGTGCAAACAGTTACAAGATCATTTATCAAAGTCTCTTCCCCATCTCACACTAGCAACTAGCAAAAGAAAGAACACAGATACATTTTAGTTAATTTTCGTTCATCTATATTCCCATTTCATTTTTTTCTTGTGATTTTTTTATTATTATTATTTTAATTTTGCCTAAATAGATATTGCCGCAGATTTTTAAAATACATTTAACTCAGTAAGTTTTTCCGCAGGAGACAACGACACACGTGCAGGCTCAAGCAGCAGTTTTAAGACACAGTGAGAGTTAATCAGTATTGAGAAAGCAATTGCCTCCACAGATCTTATTCCATTATGGAGACTTTAAACAAACTTGTGATTCAATACATGGTCAAATACTGAAGGCAAGGTAGAATCTGTCAGAGTCATTGCATGGTGCAGTCACATTTTGATACTTTAGTCATTCCTTTCATCATCTATGAAATTATGCATTACTGTTAATGAGCAATAAAAGTGACAAAATAGTCATTTCACCAGGTGAATTCTGAGCAAATCCTGGGGTTCTTGCTGGGTTTCGTTTCAAAAAGTGATGGAATTTCCTTTGTGGAAACAGTTGTTTGAAATGTGAATTGTCTTTTTGCATGAGGTTTGCATTAGATTTTCACATGTGGAAAAAAAATGTAGTGTGTAATGGCATGTGGAAAAAACTGATTTATGGATATTCTCACATCTAGAAAATGGACTGCCACAGAGTCAGTCATGTGTATGTGCCAACATGGTCACACCAAAGTGTGTAATAGACCCACTGGCCCACCATGTCGATGTCACGTTTTTTGTTTTTTTTTGTGTGTCACGTTATTTAGTGCTGTATTTTTGTAGGATTTCACATGTGCGCATTTAAAGAGGCTTTTAAAGAATAATGCTGGCATTATCATTGTCCACTCGCACAGGAGAAAATCTTACATTTGCTGGGGACTGTTTTCAAGAAATTATTACTCTGTGTTTACAAAACTTGTTAGTAAGATACATTTTGCTGTTTTCATGTGATTTGTTTACATTGAGTAATAAATAAAAATGGCACCGGCCTTACACATAAGCAAATTAGCAGTCGAGTACAAAGTATGTGACTTGTTCAAAGTGTTTTCAATATTATTTTAAGTAAATCTTAACACACAAACTCAAATAATGTTTGCTCACCCCCAAAGGCTGAGAAAGGGCCCACGGTCCATCAGAGTAACAGTTATGAGACTGTCATTTGGTCTGACACAAACATCACCTTGGGACTGCCTGACAATGGACAGCGTCAGGTGAATTACACCATGTTTTTTCTGTTTAGGGAATAACGAGGTTCATTCAGCAATGTCTCTGACACATAATCATATAGAATTTTTTTTTTTTAAAAATCCCCAAAAAATTATTAAAACATGTATTTTCTACACTGTCCAAATGTTTGTTCCTCAATGGCATGCTGCGCAGGCATAAAAGTCAAATGCAAGCAGCAAAGTCATTATGCACAGGGGCCGACAGCAAGATCAGCCAGCTGTATTTCTTGTATTCAGCATGTAGATGGTGCTTGCGAAAGTGGCCACCGCGCCGTGTCATAGTCTGCAGTATGAACGCAGCTCCATCTAGTGTTACACACTGAGAACTCAGACAGGATCCCAGACAAAGTCAGCCAGCTGTAACAATGGTTTGCAGTCATCTCACAGTTTGCACCGCGGACTCTTATCATACATCAGTTGCTGTAATTTTTTCCTCTTCTTTTGGTCACTAGAGACTAATCCAAGCTGAGGGAACAATCTAATCCACTTGTAAATTTATACTATGAATGCAAACAAGGCTTTGCATGTTTACTTAATAATGAATGTCTCAATTGTTTTTCTCCTTTTTTTTCCCAATGTTTTCAATAGCAAATCTAATGTGACTTTGGAAAAACCTTATTTCCAGAAACTGCTTTTTGATAAATCAGACAATTGGCATTCTGTCCTATTCAGTTTGTTGGGATTGTTTGGCTTCTGTTCTTCTTTTAAGAAGAGTAAGCTCTAGACCTGCTCTCTGTGTAAAGTGCCCTGAGATAACCTCTGTTATGATTTGCCACTATACAAATAAAAATCAGTTATATTGAATTTTCAACATCCTTTACTGTTATACATTAATTCTATTTCTATTCTATTGGATTTTTCATTTTTGTTCTTTTGTTGTTTGATTGGTTTGGGTTGTTTTTTTCTGTGTTTGACAGGAACAATATGTATGCATGTGTAAAAAAAAAATGCAACAGGTGCCTTAATCCATCGTTAGGCTTAAACTCAGGTTCAAACTATTGAACCGAGAAACAGACACAACAGATTAAGGGTAAAAACAGCAGAACAGATAAAACAGGCTGTGTCTATATGCACAGTATGTAGAATGGGAATTTGAATGCGTTATACACGTCTAGCCTTTTAATATTCATGACTTAGAGTCCTAACAAAAACCGTGTTATTGTTAAATATTGCTATATGTATATGTAGTATTGCTATATGTTATGACTTGTGAGGACCGTCTTAAAAACGAGCATTGTGAGGGACTCATCTTGTAAACAGTATAAAAGACATCCCAGCTGTGATGACAGTTGGTGTCGCTACACTTAAAAGTTAAAAACATCAAGTGCAGCCATACCAGTAAATTTAAAACACTGGAGTGGAACCTCGTGTTACTCTAGAAATCTTTGTCAGTTCATTTAAAACAAAGACTTAGACTTAGACAACAACAAAATGTATATTTTGAATGCACTGGGACATATGATTTTTAAAAAATGCAAATTTTGCAACCATGAGAGTTAATCAATTAAACTGTGTTTTAAGATATAACTGTAATATTGTTCATTTTAAAAAAGCATTTTTATAAACCCAGAATTTTGTTGATTGATGAAAGCCGCTTCCTGCTTGAAGTCAGTATAATAAAGTCTATTACAGTGAGCTTGCATCAGAGGAATGGCCCAGTCACCTTTTGTTTCCATCCTGGGCTTTGAAATCCGCTAAAGGGCCCAGCAGCTGAGCATATCATACAGCCACATGCTGCCTATCTGGGAGCTGCTGCATGGTGAAAGACAGATCCTGCCTATAGCGCGTGCACCTCTCACCCCCACCAGCTTCCCCTTCCTTCTCCGCTGCATCCCAGCCTGAGTTCGCCTGCCGCCGTCTCCGCCGCTGCAGCTACCGCCGCTGCACCGAGAGGGAATTTACATTTTAATAGGCAGAGCTGCTCACCGTCTCCGAATGAGGGTATGTGTTCAGGCAAACAGCAGGAAACGCACCCAGCTGCACAAGTTTCCAATGAACCCTCCAGACAATTCCTGGGCCAGAGAAAATGATATTTTTAGCCACTGGGCCTCTCTGTCTGCAGCTTATGGCAACATATACATAAACATGTATATACATATATATATACACATATACATATATGTGTGTGTGTATATATACACATATGCATATTTTACATATTTTACAAAATAAACTAGATCTCTGAAATGAGATTTGATGTTGTGCCACCTTACATCAGAGGTGATAAGGTGAGATTGCAAGGTTGTGTTTGACCTTCAGAGCTCTTTCTCTTACTGGGAGTGTATAGAGACAGAGAATGAGCAGAGCAGTGGCGGCAGGAGAAAGAAAGCCTGGCTGCGGGCCGGTGTGATCACAGAGCATGACGGTTCCATCACAGCTGTCATTAGGCACCAAACAAAAGGCACATCAAGAGTAGGACGGAGAGGAAGAGGCGGAGGGGGGAGGATGGTCCTCGTCACTCCTGCTCTATCACAAGGCCTCTTGATGAAGTGTCAGCCCCGCAGCACGGGTAGGAAGGTCAATACGAGTGCAGCTCCAGAGGAGCTTTGGACTGCAGAGGGGGATTCAGGCCCAGTTTGGCAGATAGACTTTTAATACTGAGGCAATACACACATTGCATTTAATGACTGAATTGTATTGTCTTTTTTCCTCATCTCTTTATTATTTTATGGCATGAAAAACACCTGAAATAGCAAAAAACTACAAACAGACATACTAACTTTCTGCCGTTTTCACAAAACAGGCTCTGATAAACTTGCTATACACCTCCTTTCCAGCACCAAACAGCTAAAATCTAAAATCGAAGACTTGCCGATGAACGTAAAGGAGTGTCGAGCGAGTATCGGGCTTACATCCATCAAGTAGACGCAATGACTCAATGTATGTGTATGTTGCTCTGTGTGTAGGGCCTAAGTTAGCCACATCTATAAGACCCACAAGACCTGATGTGGGACAATCCAAGTGTCAAGTGTCTGGCTATAATAAGCGTTTATCCAAAGCATGAAGAGAAAGTGTTGAGGAGATGACTTCAAAGTTTACACTAAGAGCGTCATATTTTTTTTGAAAAGAAACATGTATTGACATATACACATAAACATGCATATTCATTTTGATGATGTATTTTTTTGTAAGAAATTTGCTAGACATTGGTTAAATTCGGTGGAATGTGACTTTATACAGCCTTGATTAGGTCTTGATTATAGAGAGTATGGGGAGTCCCCAAACTTGTATGAGTAAATATACAAACAAACAAAAAAAATGTTATTAAAGGAAAATTAAATTAAACAGCCACACCTTGTATGTGGCTGTCTACAAAATGTTTATGTAATAGGAATTTGGCAATAATACTTTACAGTGTGGCAGATTCAAATATTCTAGACCTCTAGCGACAACTTAACCCTAGCTCAACTTCACTTTTAAGAGTTTCTATACTATCCCAGATCTGGTCAGTGAATTATTAATATGTAATCTTTTACATGGCTGATGATAAAGTAGCACATTTCCTGTTCACATTTTCCTATTTAATAATATGTTCATTAAAAGACATTAAGGGGTTACACTGGCCCCCTCCCCATCAGTCTTTGATTTTTCACAGCATCTCTGTTATTCTGGAGTGTGAGACAACACAATGCGTCACAGCTCCGGGCGTGCAATCAAGACTGGGGCCCCTCCCTGCTCTAATTAATAACTATTGAACACGCCAACAACAATCAACACTAATTAAATTGTGCGCTTGTTGACAAGGGTACAAGCCTTATCAAAAGACAGGAGTGTTGGTGTGTGTTTGGGTGTGCGTGTGTGTGCGTATGTGTGTGTGTGTGTGTGAGGGTGTTGGTGAGGGCCTCAGTTTTCCATATTAAGTTAACTAAGTGCCCCGAGCCATAGTTTTAATTCAAAAACCGCCACGACCGCCGTTGCTCTGTGACACTGACTGTTGGCAGAGGGAAGCAGGACGGCTCCCACAGCTGCAGTAGGATGAAGCACACAGTAAGTGTATGCATGTGTGTATGTGTGTCTTCAGAGGATTTGATCGGTGCAGCGTGGCTTGCCTAAACAGACAATCCTGTCCATGGCGATCCCAGGACATTTGTCTTTTGAATTTAGATGACACACGGCACGCAGGAAAGATATCATGCGGCAAACTATGCAGCATTTACAAAGGTGTTACAATGACTAATGGATGATCAATTATTTACTAATGCTTTATAGACCAGTTTCAACTGAACGACAACAATTTGGGTTTGCCAGCGTCTCACCCTATGTTATTCCAAAGAAACATAACATTAAATCCTATTTTGGGGGTTAATAAGTCATAAAAACATATTTGTGCAGGCATAGAACTGCTGCTTTTGCCTTTTTCAAAAAATATTTGGCCTCTAGAAAAAAAAGGGAAAAGAAAGATCTAGGAGATGGCCTTGAACACCACAGCCACAAGAGTACTTTTGATGGTGTTAAGACACTTTTTTCATTTCTTGTCACCCTTTACAGAAAGTGGAAATCACAGTATTTAATACTGTCGCTAATGTTTTAGCCAGATTTAGCAGCAAAATAGACATTTTCCTCAGGAGTTGGAGGAGAACAAAACAGAGCGAAAAGAAAATGAATATTGAGCTTGAACTCATCAAATGACACAAAACATGATTCTAAATGACTGTTAGTGTTGCTTTATAGGTGCCGGATGTGATGTTACAAGCAAGTTCACCATCAGCTTAAAAGGAGATATAATAATGTTGTGTTCACATCTTGTTTCCATCCAAACATCAGGTACCGCAGGTGTACACTTTATGCCTTGAGTAAGAAATAATTAGCTAAAAGCCACACATAAAACAGGGATATTAGAAGATACTTGAATATGAAATATTCTTAAATTAAAGCATCAAGGCTGGAGCTATAAATGTAAAAGTTGATATTATAGTCCACCTGCTGTGGTCCAACTATCTAAATGGTCTGTCTGATTAAAGGGGTCTGACTAAGTTATTAAGTTATAGGATCAATTGAAATTGATTGATTGATTGATTGATTGATTGATTGATTAATCTTAAAATATGTCTTATTAGAACATATAAGTACATTACACATATTATACATATAGTATAATATAGAAGTATAGAATACACATATAAGCTCATGTGTGGATGTATGTACAGACAGGTGACCACTGTATGTGACCCTATTTATTTATGTATCTAATAGATCCAAATGCAAATGTCACTTTGGTCACAGTTCAGTTAAAACACTTGCCAGCTGTTGTCAGTTGTTGCCTTCTGTGATGGCTGAAGCTCCTGCTATCAACAACCCAAAGACAAACCCTTCATCAAGGTCCATTTGGGGTTTTTTTGGTACATGCCACTGACAATGATTGGACACCAACTGCTAAATTGTATGATACAGTATGAAAGCATCTTCATTCTTTATACTTCTCAACTTATTTATTTGGATTTTTCTTTCAAGTGACTCAATGTATTCAGGAATGTAACATGAATCTCAGTGGAGCTCCACAGTTATTGAAAAATTGATTATGAACATGACCTAGAAACCCTTTACCCTGTTGAGGCAAAGTTTAAATGCCCTACATTACGCACGCTGCCAGGCCACTGGGTGCTGCAGTCCCAGTGGAGCCTCAGTAAATTAAAAACAAGTAGCTTAGCCTGTTCAAAAGAGACAGTCCAAGGATTTAAAGAAGCAAGGTCACTGACACGCAGAGCAGAACTGCTGCAAACAGGTGTATTTGTTAGTGTGTGCTGAGAAATAGAACTACATATATTCTTCAGAGGTCAACAGGGAGTCTGGAAAGCCAGCAAGATGTTTGTATGTTTGTGTGTGTGTGTGTGTGTGTGTGTGTGTGTGTGTGTGTGTGTGTGTGTGTGTGTGTGTGTAATTGCTTGTCTTGAGAAACATGTCGCAGAGCTCTGGGATCTTACAGCTCTAATATTGCAACGGACAAGTTCAGTAAATTAAAAACAAGTAGCTTAGCCTGTTCAAATAGGACAGTTCAAGGATTTAAAAAAGCAAGGTCAATGACACACAGAACAGATCCGCGGCTAACAGGTGTGTGTCTGTGTGTCTGTGGGTGCTGGAGAGCAAGATCTTGCAGCTCTAATATTACACTGAAATTAAAAAAGCTTAGCTTAACTTATCTTAGCTTAGCTTAGCTGAATCAAAAGCATTATTGCAAGTAAGGCACTTGACCTTAACATGCTTTCACTGGGTTTATGGGCCCTAAGTCTGAACTTCAGAATCATCAGCTGTTTCCTTCACATAGCACCTTTACAAAGTCTCCTTTTATCTATTGGTGAGGTGCCATCAACATGTTTTCAGCCAAAAGTTGCCAACATGGACTTCAGAGAACATCAAAAAGCCTTATGTCACAGATCGTTCCTGGGCCAAACCCAGAGACCAAACCACTGTCTTCGCTGTGGAAAACATGCAGTGTGGAAGAGTAAAGTCTGTTTGTTAGATCTGGAGGCCTGCCAGTTGTTTTCTACAGCATTTGTGGGATTGTGTACTCTCAATTCATCCCCCAGGATCACTCATAACTGGCAATGGCAAAAGAAAGCTGAAGAAAACAAAACAAAGCATACTGGTAGCTTACCTGATGGATCCTGTTCCAGGTATCAAGGCTGGATACTAGTCTCAGCGGTGCGGATTCTGGGATCTTTGCTGCATGTCTTGTTCTCCCCTGATAAACCAAAAAAAAAAAAACAGTGTCACAACACCAGACAGCACCCACAAGATAATCATCATGTTGTTTCCACATCTTTACAGTTGGAACTGAGGACTGTGGTGTGCTCCTGTGGATAAGCACAGCTTGCACATCACAGAAGGAGTCAAATAGGTCATATTTAGTTTGAAACACTGTTTGGGATTTTCTGATGAACTGTAACTGACTGAAGCTCAAACTCATTTTTATTGTCAGCATCCAAAGTCAGGCTGATATTGTAAAGTTTCATGTTGGCATAAGTGGACCTTTTCAGTGATGGTTAAAACAACTATGTGGTTAAAGTTAGGGAAAGAATTTGCTTGTAAATAAATAAAAACAGTCAATTATCTACATAAAATTCTTCCTGCGGTGGCTACATAACATTGTTACACTACTTTCACCTTCTCAGACAAGAGTAATAAGTCACACTAGAAGTTCTTGTAAGGTAAACTTAAATCTGGGTTGCCTAAAACATTAAAATAAATGAGCTGTAGTTTTTCTGGTGAAGAAATATTCATCACATCATGATTTTAAACAAATGGAGGATAAGTTAACTGGGAAATATTCTCTCAAGAACAAGTCAAGTAGCAAAGCAAAGATTCTACACTCGGGCTGTAGTTATTCTTTGCGCTAAATAGGATGCAAACATGTGACAATGTTTACCATGTTTACCATTATAGCGTAGCTAATTTGCACATTTGGTGGCAGTTCATCTGCTAGATGTTGAGATAGTTTAGTCTTGACCAAAGGAGTAGACTGACTAAAAGACTGACATTGCCATCCCCAAAAGGTATTGCCCTGTTGCAGCTTAGTAGTAGTAGTGAACTCATGTCAAATCCACCCATAGATGTGTCTTGCGATGCCATCAAAATGGTTTAATCTTCGAGGAAAAGCAAAACTTTAAATATAAATATGGATTTTACACTTAAGGTTCTTAACACAGGCAATACTGGCCAAATTCAGAAAGAAAAAAATACTGTATGTGCTGTGTCACTTAGAAAGTAAAGCGATATCCCTACAGTGTATGCAACGAAGTGCACCCTCCCTTTACTGACCTGGCCTACTAAAAGTGTAGCTCCTGGCACCAAGCCAAGACTGTAGGCTTAATTCTGACTGACAGCTACCAAATAGACACTTGTTCCCAGGGAGGGCTCCGACCCGTAGACAACTGGGTTGCCCTGTGACCCTGAATGAACAGCAGCCCCAGCCCTCCCCCTCCCCTTCTCTTCCTACCGCCACCCAAACACAAACATCCACAATGCCCATCCTCATCAATGAGTTAATCAATAGCTAGTGACCGATTCCGATAACTCTTTCACATCTGCTGCCTATCTATTCCCAGCTAGTGTGTGTGTGTGTGTGCATCCTAGTTGAGGGCCCCTGCTGACAGATGTACAGTGTTGAGGTTGACAGTCACGCAAAGCCTCAACTGTGATTTCTCACCAACACATGCATTCACAAGTACACACACACACACACACACACAACAAAGATTAACACAGCAGCTCTGTTCATATTTCATTTTGTTTTACATCTACAAAATATTTCTTTCTCGCTTAAGATTATTAATAGTGATACATGATAAAAGTTTACCACTTCAAAATTTCACTAATAATAATTAAGAGTTTTTATTAAAATGCACTATTTACAGAGATATGAACATACAAAACAAAACAAACAAATAAGGTAAAGCTCAAAAAGTTGAAATGGAACACCTCAAATCAACATGCAGACACACAAACACAGCCAACAAGGTAATTAGGAGGAGATAGAGGAGGTGAATATTGGTATATACACTAAAACATATGGTCCTTGAGGAAAATAGGACCTCTATTGTATTCTCCACTTCAGCCAAACAGCACAACAGAAACTTTGTCTTGGATGGAACATTGTCATGGAGCTAAGGTGCACCAGGTGGCTGTTAGGTGGCATAGCTCATCCAAATATCTACAAGGAGGCCTCAGAGTAAGAATAAAATTGGGATCTCAGCTGAGGTGGATCTCATCTTGAGCTCAGGTGCAGTTTGGTTCCACATTTCTCCTCTCAAGCCCCTCAACATCCCTTGCTGCATAGATCCGAGGACAGTCTCCCCAAATTAAGTACTAAAGAGACTGGCTGACATTGCGAGGTTATTAAACCATAAATATAAAAACATCTGGAACACTTACAACCAATTACCAGGGCATTAAATAGGAAAGATTGAGAGGATGAAAAAGTGAAGACATAATACAACACTGATGGGAACCATATCAAGGAGCCCTATCATTTATTTCTTCGTTTTCAGACTATTATCTGGTGGAGATGGGCATTCGATTGGCAACATGTAGTCCAAACATGCTTGAGTCATGGGTAAATTTTCAGACTTTCACAAAAAATTCCACTAGCCTAGATTTGTCAGGCGATCAGTTATCACCTGGCTATAGTTCCAGGTCACATGATGATAACTGAGCTGTCTCCATTAGAATTGAGGCCTAGAAGTATGTATCTGTTTAAGATGTCCTGCATTGCTCGTGGCTTGCTGTGTACAAATTCTAGTGTTTAGACTAGGACTAATACTTTACTTTAAAGCAGCACTGTTGCTGCCATAACAAAAGGTAGGTGACAGGAGGTTTAAAAAGAGCCTTCGACTTTAATTTTTTGGGACAAATATAGTAATAATAATCTAAATGTGATCTGAATGTTAATATGGAGCCTCTGCAAAACTGCAAAACAGGCATCCAAGAAAAGTTCCACTCTGATGCCCTATGATGTACATACATTTCACAGCATAACAAGGTCATCTGTGCCATATCTTTTAATTTCATTATGTCATCAAAAGATTGGTTTCCCAGTTCTTATGGAGTTATAAATGTGTAAATTTCCATTTTCATAAGCAGTTTAGGGACTGCTTGTCCATAACGACTTTTGGGCTGTGGTTCAAAGACTCCTCTTGATCTTGAAAACAGCAAGTTAGAAAAAGAAATCTTACCTCAAGACTTGAATTAGTTGCTGTTCTAGAACTACAAGGCCAGAGTTAGCAATTGTCCCAGGATAAGGTGAATATAAGTTATGTGCTCATCAGGAAAAAATTTAACCTGTCTCAAATCTACAGTTGAGAATGATAGACATAGCCTCGGGGTGAGGTGCAACTCTAGCCCATTAGCCTTTAGTTGGGATACACAGCATTCACTGCACTGTGTTTAATTGTGTGTCCAAATGTTGTCATCCTTGTGTGTTTCTGTATGTGTACATGTATTCAACTCAACTCAACTCAACTCAACAAACTCAAAACAGCAACTTCTTACAACTAAAAAAAAAGTGATTTTCAAGGCAAGCCTTTGTCTTCGTGATTAATGTTTGTCTTATCTATAATGCTGACCTTGATTCAGATGTCATAAGTGAAGGAGGGTTGTGAGCTGTGTAAACAAACCCACCACACAAAAGGAGCCAGATTCCTGCACTACGCTTCCAGGACAATAGCCCACACAAATTGAAAGGACAGCCTATTGTACATACAGTGAGGTATTAATTGTGCAGATGGCTGACTTCGATCCGTGACGGCCAGCTCACGATGTTTGTTTTTTCTCACCTGCCCACAATCAGTCTTGAATCGATAGTGGCACTGTTGTGGAATTTCTCAATCAATTTGCAATGAAAAACCAAGAAATCCGGCAGCCTTGAGGAGCCCGCGCAAGGAGCCAAAATCACATCCATGTGCTTCAAAAGCCAATAAGCTGTAAACATGAAGAAGTTCTTATTTTGTGTCACTTTAAAGTGCCTCGCACTTCTCGACACACATGCGTCTACTCAGATGCAGACATTAGAAGCACTTGTTTTCACACACACCTTAAAATGATACAAGTGCTCTCACAGAACAGCCGCGCAAGAAGCCATTTAATTTGGTTAGCTGTTTCCTGACTGCACTGGAATCCAAAACCACAGCATGATCCTTCTTAGTTTGTAACTCTGTTTAGTCTAACTCGATAATCTAGGAGGCAAAATTGCTTTAATTTAGATTAATATAGACCAAGGTAAAATGCTTTAAATGTAGGAAATGATTTTTTAAGGAATACAGTACATTATCTGTTTTACCAAGTTATTTATTAATTTGAAAAAAAAAATATTGATGTTAATTCAGAAGCATTTTTACAAGGTGGAGTGGCCCTCATTAAAAACAGTAAAAGGTATATCAGGCTAATCCTTGAAGCTGCATTCCAGCTCTCATCAACACAGTTACCAGAAGCAGCAGGCAGTTGTTTTCAGTAAAACAAAAAAAAAGATTTTTTTTTAATCATTTTCATCCTTCATAGTTTAAGTCTAGATTTAGTCAGCATCAACTCAAAGTGCATTCCAGTTTTAGCCAGTGAAAAATCATTATATTTAGTTTTTTAGTCAAAATGTTTTCTGTCTTCATACTAATTCAGTCATCCTAATACAGGTGAGGAAAACTGGAATGTGAGTGAGTGAGTGAAAAACACATCCTTTCAAAAACAGTAACAGTAAAGACTCCATGTTGTTTTCCTCACACAGTCACTTTGCAGCGACAAAACCAAAGATAACTGAAAAGATTGTTCAAGGTTTCTAACGTGGATCACTGCAAAGCTCCAACAGGAACGCAAGACCACACCGTGCATATCATGTATTCTTCAAATGATGATGACCCACTACTAAAATTTTAAACCTGTTTCAACTAGTAGATCGAAACAGTATCACCACAATCAAACATGGATTCTTGGCTTGTCAACATCTCATCTATCGCTGAACATCTACCAACATACGGTAGTTTACGACATCGATATTAACACTGGCAGGTAGAGACCAAAAACTGAGATACATTCACTAGATGATGAAAGACAACTTGAAATGAATGTTTGTTCAAACTAACTAACTGCCGGAGTTTTAAACTTATACTATATATATTCTGATGCTTTTGAATGTCACTTAAATAATCCAAACTGAAATGACCAGGAACTGCCCATAGTCACGGCTGCAACAGGAGAAGAGTAGCAAGAGGCCTCAGGCAATAGAACTATTGTGACTGGATGGATGGATGGACGCCACACAAATACATGACATACATTTAAAATACATTTTTCTCTGCAACTAATTGCCAATTTGTTACCATAACAACAAAGAAAACAGCATCACAGGCATTTGATTAATAACAGTAATCTTTCTGGCGTCTTACTATTTAAACTCAGCTCAGCAAGCAGCATCTCCTCTTCTGAATGTATGTTTAAGAGGCTTCTGTGATGGAAGATTGCTCTCTCTGCATGTGCCACGTTATTCCAGACACAGTGGGTAACGGGCAGGGTCATTAAAACACAGAAGACAAATGAAAAGTGTTATCATGAGTAAAAACTTTTATCAGCACCTGCATCATGTGTTATACGTATAGTCTGTGATTTGTCACAAAACCTGAAACTGTCTACAAGGGAAACCTGGAAACCTTTAATTTTGGCCACTGACTACATTCTATTTCAGTGTTTGTATAATTTCCAGTGTCTTTGCAAAAAGCAACGAATCAGGACCAACCTGATAAATGAATTAATCACTACATTATTCCTTAAATAACTCTGCATTAAGGACAATATAGCAGATAATTGGGAATAAGTAGAGAAGAGATTAGGAGACAGAGTTGAAGATGCTATATTAATAAATAAAGAGGAAATGATCAGTTAAATATGGGTGTATCGACATACAGACCATAATCTTCCGATTAACAATCAATTCATTAATAACTTATTATATAATCTTAACTTACGCTATTGTGCCCTCTCAAGTTAAGTGATACATCATGCTGAGTAATTGCTGAGTTATCCCTTATTACTCCATGATTATCTGTCCATTACTTGCCCTGTCAAAACTCTAGTCTTTATATTAATTACACAGACCCAACAATTCCCACCATGTATGTTAGTCTTTCTGTGCTTTTTTGATTTCTACATCTAACGACGCAACTTTCATGCTCTTTTATACTGCAACACTCTCTACCATGTTCCCGTGTAAAATGACATGTGACAAGCTTGATGCGGATCCAGCTGAATAACAAATGGCTAAAAAATGTGCTGTGATAATGCACTGGCTGATTGAACACAGACCATGTGATGAAAGCAGGCTGGTGAGCAATGTTAACATTGGTTTGTTTCACCACAGCCGAGGTGAGGAGAGAGCTGATCTTGGCCCTCAAAGTAGCAGGCAATCTCCATTCCAACCCCCACCTATAACCTTCTGTTAGCTTCGGGTGATGATCACTGATACAAATGGCTGAGATGAGCTTCCTTAAAAACGTGGTGAAGACTCAAAAGCTGAAAGGAAGGATCAGTATAACTGCTGTTCCTTTGTAATGAAGGGAAACAGTTTATATTGCTGGAGCCTCTGATCAGAATGCCTCCTTCTGGAGTTTTCTGGGCATGTCCATCGGCAAGGAGGCCATGGGGCAGACCCAGAACACACTGGAGGGACTACAACCAGGCTACCCCTACTTACGCCTTCAGCCATCACCACCCACAATGAATAAGCTGCTGAAAATAGATGGACGGATAGATGGCTCGTGCTACAAAACAAGACAAAAATCAAAAACCATCCAGTTCTGAAGGGACCCTTCAGTTTTATTATATTATATATTATTTACATGCAAACTTCGATTTTGGTGCTAGGCTAGAGCAAAAGCCAAATGTTCTCCTCCATCAAGAGCATTCACCATCTCGTCATCTCGCGTGCCAAGAAGATAACTTGGATAATGGGGTGTGTACGGATCAAAAGTAGAGTCCCCTGGTCAAAAGTTTAGAGGATGATCACTGTCTGCCTCAAGTCTGCATGTCAAAGTGTCCTTGGGAAAGATGCTGAACTCCAAATTGTCCAAAAAAGGGGGAGGACCAAAGTTGACACAGTCCTTTAATCTCACGTTTACTCTCATGTCGAATTCTGCCAACTGCAGCATAAAGCGGCCAAGTTTTAAACCATGCCACCATAAACGCATGAGTGAAATCACAGACTTACAGTGTCAAGAGAGGCTCATGGGGAGATTCACGGGGAATGTTGCTCTAATGAACACTTCTAACTTCTAATTTCTAATGAAATGAATTATGTTACAGCAACATAATGAAGTTCATTTTAAAACTACATGTTTATATTAGAGTCGAGGATCGATATTGGTTGGATATATATGCAGGACAACGTGGCATAATCATGACTTAAGTTTCCGCCACTGGGGCCGAAGCAACAGAGGCTCCCGGGAGAACTGTTTAGTTATACTCACTGTTGACAGCCTGAGCTGCATATGGGAGGGGTTGGGAAATGGAGAGGAAGATGTGTACTGTGACTCAAGCAGTCGAACACACCATAGCATATTGGTAAACACCGTTAATCACAGGTTAGCAGATGGGAACGTTAATTGCAGAGGAGGAAATAACAAGACCCAGAGGATGCTTCTATTTATCAACACCCCTACTGTTACTGATAAGGGCCAGACGGGTGATTTGTGTGTGAGAGTGTGTGTTCACACTGAAAAATGAGGAGTGTCTGGAGGAAAGAGGTGATTTTAATGTTGAATATGAGCTTACCAGCACTTTGCTTTGTTGTTTTTGTGTCCCGGCCCCATCTTAACTTTGCGAACAAGACACACACACACAAAGGACCAAAGCTAAAAGCAAAACAATCAAACCAATTCAAAGAACTGAAAGACTGATCGCTTTCAGATATCTGATAATGATCAATTATTCAAAGTGACACATGGTTTATAAAGAAATTTTCAAATGCTTGTTTCCACCTTGCGGGTCTGTGGTGCTAGAAATACCGGGTATAGTGGAAACTGCCAGAGAAGTAGTAGCCTTGATTGTTTTGGGTTCTTTAGCAGGTGTTTGCCTGTGCACAGAGCTGTGTAGTCACAAAACTTTACAGGGTTGTAGTTGGGCTCAAAAAGAATATTGACTTTAAAAATGGTTGCGCTCCAAAAGAAGACGGCTGGAAGTAGGGGAGTAGAAGATGAGAAATGGGACGTTGAATAACCAAACAGACTACAACCCACCTACAATTATTGCAGGATTCTATACTCTGAAATTTTCTGATGTCGTCTGTTGCAATACATTTTTGCATTGTTTTGCACATGATAGATAATACAATATCATAATACAGCTAGGCCTTTCGCTGCGGGGAAAGGTGTGCAGAGGGAATTCGAAATGCATCGTGAGATAATGCAAAATTATTTCCGAAAAATCATTCCCACCACGATCCTTCGGGGGCTCTGTTCTCTTCTGATTATTGCGTATGGGGAAAAAAAAAGTTTCTTTGGTTCAGTGTATTCCTGGAGGCTTAGGCCTAATGGATGTATTAAAAGAGCTGGATATGTTGTGACAGGGTACACCTTGTGTCCATTTTCCCCCCATGGCCATCCGCAGAAGAGCAGAGTATATTCCAGATGCTGCAGACTGCCATTATAAAAGACGCCAGGTTCCACACTACATATTACACGTATCCCCTGTGAGAACCTAATGTTTTTATGCCTTATTATACATTGTACTTTGAGACAAGTGGGATACTAATGTGACATATTTGCTTAACTGGTCATTCAGAGTGGCTCTAACTGCTGACTGACAATAACTACTGAGTTTCCTTTTTTTTCCAATTTGAAGCCATATTGTAAATGCTTACTGATCATTTTCTATGATTAGAAGCCCAGAAAGCCCTGCAGCTAAAACTAAGCCAGATTAGATAAGTCTTATCATTTCTGTGAGGTTGGTCTCTGTGACACAGTGCCCTTTATATCACTTAAAACAGTTTAGTACATATCTTCATATCTTACTATGCTGTGTGAGATAATAAAAATTTACTTATTACTTGAATGGTTTTTCTTACGTGATTACAAGGTAGGTTTACTTTATCGAGTAGGCTAATGATTTTCTGTCTATTTAAAAAATGGTTTATCTCCACTTTCACTGTCAGGACACAAAATGGTCCATGTATTATAAACAGTGATAAAATGCAACCGAGTGAGCGCGATATCGGCTTTTCTTTCGCTCAGATGTGTTGATATTGTCCCCATACAAACAACCTGCATGTGGCTTTCACGGCATCTAAATCAATCAGCATGGCTTTATGCATCCAATAGCTGCCTAATTGATGCACTAATCCAGTCACTAAGTACTGCAGCGCCGTGGAGTCTGCCCAAAGCAAACACGACGCACAAGTCTCATTGAGCAGCTTCTCAAACAAGAGAGTGGAGCAGGACTGACAGAACATCTATGAACTATAGATCAAGGAAGAGAAGTGCACACTCTTGAGTTGCAGATCTTTGGCCTGTAACAGAGCAGCTTTCTTATCGAACAAGAAGGAAATGAGCTTGCGATGCATATTATTTGTCTCTCCCACTTTTGTCTAATATTATTTTACAAGTGTGACTGTAAGGTATGCATTAAGTTTGCTGACATCAACTTAACCAATACTGAGATCATGGAATTTGGGGGTTTAGTAGAGGAGTTGACATTCTGCAGTTAAAAATGTACACCTCATCTCATTTAAAATTAAAATAGATTGATGAGTAGAACCTGACTTATTTTCACTTCACAGTGCGCATCAATTAATATTCACTGTATGTTCTACATATGCACTTAACTGTTTTATTTCCATTATGCAATGCAGAAATGCTTGTAGTTATATTGGTGTTACAAAATCATATATATTTAACTAAACTATATTGTTGGACAATCCAGAGAAAATGTCCATTTTCATTCCAGCTCAAAAAAATCACTACACAGACCGTAGTATTAGTAATGTAAGCGTCAAAAATATATAGATATGAATATATCTCTATCTATCCATCTATGTATGCATCTATACCAGTCTCGCTCTCTGTCTGTATATATATTTATACACATACATACAAACACAGGTGGAAAAATGGGGAATATTAAGAAAAGAACATAAGGCAGAGGTGACTGTGGTCAATGCTGTATCATTGGCATTAAACTGAGAGACTCAAAGACTCAAACAGAGCTGGAAAAGAACTATAATTAACAAGTTAGCTAATGGGAAGTTAACAGGAAGCTCAACATGTTGCCAAAGACAGGAGGATGCAGGATCATACCACAACCAAATTAACGGTCGAGGACCTCTACGTGCTGAGCCACAACCGCTGCGCTGCCATACCGAGCAGTGAAGAACCACCAGAAAGACAAGAGACAAATAAATAAGGAATGTTTTTTCGAATTTTCCAATCTCAACAAGTTTTAATTTAATTCCTAATTTAGATTACATAAAGAGTTGGTTCAAACCATGGATGAATAATATATTTTCTCTCTTACTTGTAGAGGAATAAAACTATGATGAAAGATTTCATTTGCGGAGGTTCCTAAACGCAGCGGAGGAAAATAGGAAATCTGTTTGTGGTGCAAAGACAACTGAAAAATTACACTTAAAATGTAATGTTGTTTCCAGAAACAATGTCTTCTGTCTTTCACTGTCTGTTTTCAGGAAATCCACAGACCTTACTGTCAAGAGATCGTCGAAACTGCGTGTTAAACTTTGTTTTCATCCTTGGGCTGATGTTGAACTTAATGACCTCTTGCCTATAACTGCTTGCCCAGTGTTTCTCGGAACAGGTGAGGTGAAGTGCTGAGCTGTAAATGGATGAGGAAAAGATTGTCATTAAAGGTGCTACTCAAGAATGATTCAATTTTACCACAGGTCCTTTCAGCATGCTGCGGAGACAGTGGAGAGAGAGGGTGAAGGAAGGGGACGGAGGGATAGTTGAAGGCAGGAGGAGATAGGAATCGATCGTGGAAGTGTGTTCCTCCCCACCAACACTGAGGTTAAAGGAGAAGCCTGCGCAGAAGAATGTCCTACTGAGTAATTACAAGAGCACCTCTCTTAACACACACAAGTGACCCGGCTTTCATGCCTACCCGTGTTAATAATCAGTGCTCATAATGAACAGAATCCATAGGTCTGCTGGGTTAAGGTCCTCAACAACCTTGCTCCAAGCAACAACAGCTAAGGAACAGCATGAAGAGATGCTGTGGTTTCTGTTTTTAGAGCTGTGCTACGCTACTGCCCCCCTGTGGACACAATGTGCACCAACAATCTCTGGTGCACGTTCCAAAGGTTTCACTGTTACAGGACACTAAAGCCTCTGTAACAGACATTCAGTATTTTTGTTTTGCTTTGTTTTTGGCCCTGATCAAGTCCATTTGGCTAAATCTCCTTTCTTTTTGGCCGGCAAGGATGATTTGCACTTGGAGCACACTGAAGAGACTTCTAGACTGTAAGTCACCTGTCAATTGACCACAGGGTTGCAAAAGTCTTTAATACCACACATGCTGCAGCAGACAAGTGATAATATGTATTTTGTGACATTCGCAAGAGCATTTATGCTTACAGTGTATTCCATAGGGTGTTTTTTTGTCACAGATGTTTAAGAGTTTGTGAGCAAATCGCACAAGCTTTGGCTCATCCGCGTTTCATCTGCGGGTGTGGTTCTCAACAGTGAACACATTTTATTGCTCTTATGTGTCAATATTTGTCCTCTGAAGTCGCTTTTTTTTCCTTCTCACATTCAGTTCCTTTCTAATATTTCTTATATATTCCTTCCTTACTTGTTTTTACTTTCTTGTCGGTAGGTGGTGTGTTTTTCATCCTTAATACACTTTGGCATCCAGGCTAGTTTGAGTTCTCGTGTGATTTTCAAAAAAAAAAAAAAAAAAAAAAAAAAAAGATTCACCTACCGTGTTTCCAAAATACATAAAAAGTAAATGGACTCTACTTATATAGCACATTTCTAGTCTTTTTGCCACTCAAAGTGCTTTACACTACAAAACAGCATTCACCCATTCCCATGAAAGGAAACAAACCCATTCACACACACACTGGTGATGCAGCATGGAGAGCAATTTGGGGTTCAGTGTCTTGCCCGAGGACACATCGGAATGCAGCCAAGAGGAGCTTGGGATTGAACCACCAAGCTTGTGATTGGTGGACAACCCGCTTTACCTTTGAGCCATAGCCGCCCCTAAAAAGTACAGTCCCCATACATTATATCTAGAAATCATTATAATTTGGTTTTTCAGTATTTGCTATGCCATCAACCCCAAATCAAAAGCTTTACAAGATAGTTATTTGACTAAAGAGAGTGAGACTAAACAGCTGCTTTTCTCTTTTCCAGATTATTAGTATTGAATGTCATCTCAGCACTGCTGCTTCCATGTTTCCCCAAAATGTTATTTTGTTCTTAGTCATTTTGTGTTTGCTCGACACCCTCTTTCTCCTTTCACCTTCTTTCTCCAGGTAATTCTGCCTCCAGAGCTGTAGAGTCTGGATCTGTGAGTATTACTTCTACTGCTACAACTGCACTCGAAACACCCTCTGATGTCTGTAACAAACAACTGTTGCCGATCACCGCTCCCCGTGCTCCTGCCACGCTGGGGTCCCTCTGTGGAAGTCCTGTTGTGTCCCCTCATAAAGCACCATCTGCGTTGTTAACTGGATGTCCTCTGGACCTTACTGTGTTAAAGCTGCACCACTTCAGCTTGGATTTCATTTCATTTCGTTGTCAAATTCAGTGAGCATGGCAGGCAGGCGGGGAGTGACGATTGTGTTGCAGCCAACACGCCCTGTGCTATGCAGATGAATTATTTAAATTGCAGATATCAGTTGCTCAGTCTGTATGCTTTGAGCTACAGCAAATTAAATCATTGTGTAGTTGTGGAAGATACGTTGAAGATGTGTACTTCCTATTTCTATCCATTACCAGATATTACTTGGTTTCCTTTTAATTAGAAAATCATGGTTGTTCCAGATCGTGCAGAAGTAGTATTTGTGAGTATGTTTCCCGCCTCTTGCCAGATGCCACTGTAACAAGATAATGTATATTATTTACTTAGTTTTAATGTTGTGGCCGACCAGTGTACGTATTATTTTAATGTTTGGAAACAGAACCGTCACATCTGCCATGGTAGGTGTTTAATTACCAACTTAGTTGCTGTTACACATTTAAAATAAATAAATACATAAAAGCTAAACATACTTAATATTAATGGAGCTTATTTCTGCTGACATTTCAAAATTATAAAATTCCAGAAAAAAAGCAGATAATTTCACTGGATTAGTAAAAAAAAAAAAAAAAAAATAATAATCCATGTTGAGATTTTGTGTTGATTTCAACAAGAGTACACTGCCATCTTTGACCAAACTGGCGGCCTGGCCTTTGAAGGAATAAACGTCCACAGTGTCCAGAATAGTCCAAAATCACATTAGCTGTGTTCTATCATCAAGTAGTAGTAAAAGACCTCAAATGTATATATATAAAGGATTCAATGATGAGATTAGAACGTAATTACACAGGCTCTATAATGACTCCATGCCATATGTAATATCAAGCCTGTTTGCTTTCTCCTTACTTGGCGTAACATTTGTACCTGCTGCATATTGTCATATAAACCACCCTGCACTATTACCAAGTTAAACTAGCATCATTCTGATTTGTATCTGATGTCTGGCCTAACAAGAAAACAGCTGATGTCATCTCTTTATGGAAAACTGCCCGGCATCAGCACAAGTGTTTAAGTTTATTGGACTTTGCTCCGTCATTAGTTCAAAGTTCCGCTACTCAAGTGCGAGACAATAAGAAACAGGCCCATGAAGAAAAAGATACTGGAGACCCACCGAGCCCTCAGATAAGGCACAGAGCGTTCATACAGTCCATGAAGTTTCTAATTAGGATTCAGTCTTTCATGATAGGCCAGCTAACCTCTCACTCACTTCCCACAGCTTTTTTGCCAAGGCATCGTCTCGTCCTTTGGCTCCCACTTGTTGCAATGCACAGTTCGAGAAGTAGCGTCCGCTGAGAGGTTCGATGCCTTCCTGCAGGGCGCAATGCAGGGTGGTCTGGGATCCTCCGTCAGGGTCCAGGAAGAAGAGTTTGGCAAAGGGTCTCAAGAGGAGCTGCTGCCACAGGCTCATGCTGCGACAAAGTTCTGTGTAGACAACTCCTGGGAAAAAGAAACGATCCACACGTGTCAATGTGCACAGACACAGCTCATTTTAAAGGTGGTCTGGTCTTGTAAGTTGTACTGTTCTGACATAATAGCTGGTGGAAGCCATAATGGAAGCCCATAACACCTCACAAGTGTGACCAATTACTGATGTCATTTCACCACAGCAACAGATTGAGAAAAAACAACAAGTAACAGTCTACTGAGTTTACATTAATCAGACATTAATCTCCAAGACTGCTTCCTGGTTTTAGGACTCAAAGCTAACTGTAACAAAGTAATATGTTTGTAGTTCATGTAGGTCTGTCATTTGGTATTAATAATAACAACTCAGAGTCAGATATTGTCTGATGCTTTTGCATTGCAGATAGTGAACTGTGAAGTCAAAATGCTAAGAAATAGCAAAAGGTCTTCTGTCTAATTGGCATCCCACACAGTGAACCATTGCTCTTAATGTGTTTCGTGTATGCAGTGTAAACTTTGGAATTCAAGTTTTTTGTCTTGCGGTTGGATATTGATGTTACGATCACAGAATGCAACACAAAATGGAAATGTAGAAAGAAAGAAGGTAGAAGACCTTACGGACAACAGTCCAGGAAGCAATGAAATGTAGCTGCTTTCAGACATGCAGTCAGTAACAGAGATCTACGTCTGCACAACAAAAAGCCATCATTTTAAAAGATGCAATGCTACTGTTCCATGTCTGAAAGATATGATAGTAGTTACATGTTTAAACCAACTTTCTGTAAGGCTTTCCACTCTGAATTGAGCAGGTATGTTCTAAAATTGCAAGATGACTGACATTTGTCAAGCATTTTCACTTAAAAAAAAATCTGAAAATGGTTTAATCGGGTGTGGTCAGAGCTGTAACAGACTTGAAATTGCCAGATGAAATGAAAATGCCTTTTAAGTTGGGTGTTGACCTCCAAAATAGCTTCCAGAGCGTAGGTTATATCACACAGAATACCGACAAGAAAAGGTACAGTAAGTACTGACCTGGGTGGAGGCTGTAGCAGGTGACACTTGTGCCCTCCAGCCTGTTGGCCAGCTCCCTGGTGAAGAGTACATTACACAGCTTGCTGTTGCAATAGGCTTGAAAACTGTGCCAGGTAGACTGACCAGACACTAAATCCTTTTTGGAAGCCAGCAGAGGGAAGTCAATGTTGCCAAAGCAGTGCAGAAGTGCAGCCACGGTGACCACCCGACTGGGACCGCACTGCTGCAGCTGTTCCAGGAGAAGGTTCGTGAGCAGGAAGTGACCCAGGTGGTTTACCCCAAAAGCCATGCCGAAACCATCCTCAGTGTGCCCTGGGCTCATTACACCTGAAACACAAAGTGGTTTAATCAGTGAGTGTATTTCCACTTTACAGCACTGTAACAGGGACGTCAAAAGTAAAAGGATTTTATTTCTTTTTTCTTGTCGCATTATTAAAAGTAATCTTCCGGGTGTTTTAACATTCCCACCTGCATTGTTGATGAGGATGTCCAGTCTGGGTTCGGTCTTCAGGAAGTTTTCAGCAAAGCTTCGAACAGACTTGAAACTCGCCAGATCCAACTGCATGAACACGACCTGATTGTTTCCACTCTCCTGAGGCACATCCATATGTGCTATTCATTTTGTGCATTTGGTGAAAAAACACTTCAACTTTTGAAAATTCTGTTTCCTGCAGTCTGGGAGGTCTTGACGGTGCAAGTACAATGCAAATAAACAGAACCATCTCGGAAAGGCCTTGTTTAAGTGTGACACCGTACTTGAATCAAAAATACTTAAATCAAATCTATGATCATTCTGGAGGATGTCTGTGCTGTATTTGGTTATCGAAGTTATTATTTTGTCTAGTCAAATTATTTTACTGAAGGTAGGCCAGGACAATGCATTATAGTGAAAAGTTTTAGATCACTTGGTTTCTCCACTCTAGGAATTCTCAGTGCTCTCCGTGGATTACGGCACAATGTAGGTTTTTTGCTATCTGTACTCACTCTGCGGATGTCAAAAGCTGCAGCCTCAGCTTTCTCCTTGTTGCGGCATGCCAGGATCACCCTGGCTCCTCTCTTTGCCAGATCCAGAGCCGTAGCCTTGCCAATGCCAGTGTTGCTTCCTGTGCAGGAAAGTATATTTAACTCCACACAATATTTATGATGATGCCCTGTTGCATTTGTATTGAAATTTTATTTTATTCAGGATCTGAGATGCATCTCATGTCCAGTGAAACACGCATATAGTGCCAATGACTGAGAAGTGGCTTGCTGTAAATTATACAAAGATTCAGACCCGGTGCATGACGGGAACGCCGTAATTTGAACTCACAACTTTTGCATTAACAATAACTGCCTTAAAATATATTGAATTTCCAGTTTGTAATTTTGTAAGCTGATGGCCGGGGATTTAGTACAACTCAATGAACAACATCTGAAGAAGCGTTTCAGAAAACAGCGCGGCTCCGACTGTTTACATGACAGTATACATGAAGCTAACATGTTATCGGCGAACAGCTAAAGCTTGGTACCTGTAATAATGGCCGTCTTCCCCTTTAGCTTCACTGAACTTGAGCAGGTCGCTCCTCTGAACACACCGTAGTACACTATGATATAAAGAGAAACTGCTCCCGCAATGAAGTAGAGCAACGCCGACATCACTGCACTGAACCAGCAAAGGTAATTGTCAATTTTCCTACAGTATTGTTCCGGTCAAGACTTTCAAAATAAATTATTTGTTTGCGAACAAAACGCGTTTTTTTCTGTTTATTAAGCATGAAAGCATCAACATTGTTTAGAACTTGTGCAAACGCAAAGTTTTTGTTTAAAAGAGGCAAAATTATAAAATTTAGAGTTACCTTTTAATTTTACGAATATCTTAGAGAACTTACTTTGAAGGACAATCAAACCTCTCCGGGTTAATCAACATCCGGTTGGGCTTCCTGGTTTCAAAATACTCTGCCGGCAGATGTCGCCATATCCATTCAAAGCAGATCTTAAGACAGTCAACCAGAGAGTCAACTCAAAGAGTCTTTGTGCTAATATACAGCATCTGTTTCCATAGTCATTCTCTCTGATGGTATCTAATTTGTTTTTGTTTTTACTTGCAACAACTGCATCACATAAAAAAAACCCAAATATACATTACTTAAATGAATAACAAAGTGATCGCACACTGTGAAATAATAAGTGCATTAGGCCCCATTTGTGGTTAGTATTGTAAAAGTGACAAAAAAGACTGAGGTCATCAGCATAAGCACACCTTAAAGTTTAGAATGTAACCTAGTATTAAAGTTAATGACCATAATCAAAACACTAACAGCTCTGAATATGGTTTGATAGCATCGCTCATTGCTGCTTTGTCATATAACTAGGCCTATCATGGATTTTTTTTAAATTATATTTTTCAGTTGCACAGATATATCATATATAAAAAGGGGGGATAGAAAATAAAATAAAATAAAACTACTAAAGTTGGGTTTGATTAGAAGTATTTGGTGCAGTTGTGTGAGATAATCAATGGGGAAAGAGTGGAAGGTTGTAGTGGTGTGTGCATTGAATATGTGTGCTGGAGCATATATGTATTTGTGTAAAGATCAAGGTTGGAGCAGCTTCCAGATTTTCATGAGGGCAAGCTATTCGTAACTTTAATTTATAGTTAATGTTCTAAAACTGTATTTTTCCTGCTACACACTCAAATGTCCCTGTACATTTTTTGTGGGGGCCTGAAACAAAGCTAATTTCATTGATTTTGACTCTTACTCATGAAACATCTGGAGAGTATTGCTGTCTCTCTTGTGATTGTGGTTCCCGTAGGTACATAAGGCAACAAAAGCTATGGATCGGACACAGTTAAAACTGTAACTGCAATAACGACAATGGGGTCAATCATTAATACATTCTGTACAGTGTTCCAATTTAAAAAAGAAGGTGAAAATGTTTTTTTTTTAAATCCCAAAGTGCACCAAATAATAAAACAAGTCCAATTTAATATCCTTCTATAGAATACAATTATTCAATAACAAGTCTGTCTTAATTATAATTTGGTGGTGATGTATGTATAAGCAATTTTCCCAAAAGGGTTTTTTAATACTGAACACAGTGACTAGTATTGTGTGTTCTTTCAAAGAAATGAATAAATGTAAATGAATCGAAAAAAACATATATATATATAATTGTCCCACTACTGACAGGATTGTTGAATTAACCTTTTTTTTTTTTTGATTGTACAAGTAAGGCAATTTTTATTTTTGTTTCGCAACATGTCATTTAAAGTATAAATCACCTTTTACCCATGGCAAAAGTATTTGGAAAATGTTCAGCCTGTATGACCACTTACATACATCTAGGGCCCTTACTGAGAGATTTGCTTACATTTTGAATGGCTGTACACACCTTGCAGTGCAAACACACATATTAGCTAATAGGTATGAGTACACTCCACTACACTGAAGAAAGTTGCTTAGTCATGGAGACTTATCCATCAAGCTGAACTGGTGTTTTATCTTAGTAGGTGAAGGTGTAGTGAAAGGAGGGGGCTGGATCTGAACCATAACCCATTTATGCTGAAAACACGTCATTAGGAGAGTGTCATAGCTTCTCGTCAGTTATTCATTTCATTAAGTGAAGTGGTTTATTTTGTCTGTTGCATATACTATCTTTAAAAAGACTCCTTTTAGATGTGAAGGTAAGAGCCATTAAAGCCACATAACGTCAGGACAGCTCCTTCTTTGTTATTATGTTTATATTACTTTCCCATTTCCACCTGTTACCTCCTAGGGGATATTTTGTTTTTGATGTTACATCATTATATTGTGCTGCCATAGAATTATGTCACAGCCCAGTGGGTCATCGGTGTTAAGATGTTGCAGGACCAGTAACCTGTTCAGGAGCCGAAATTCATTTTCACTATGCAGCAGACTCCTGACACTTCCCACTGTCAGTGGATTGTGTATGTTCTCTGTTCTGTCCAAATTCCCATTAAATCACACCCCATTTCATTTCTGTTTAACCAAGAAACACTAAAAACAGTCAATACTACTATGCTGCAGTAATACTACAGGTTATGTAGTAGTTTCCTCTTTGTTAAGTTGGTAAGTCAGCCTTGCACGCAGTGAATATTTGCTCACTTAGGGATCAGTGTGAGACAAACCTGTAGTTTTGAACAGAGAACAGTCCAACAGTTGCTCTGTAGTTTGTATTTGCTGTAAATGGCCCCTGAATGGCTAATTTCCATCTCAGTTTGCCTTTGTTGCTCCTTTTTCCCGACCAACAGGTCATATTTTCATTGAATTGCTATATTTATAGAGGGCAGGCTATCTGTGGTTTCATTGAATTTACTTTGCCTGTCTGATTACAGTGGAGAGCAGTTCTCCCTTCAAAAGATAAAATGTGCTACACGCAAGTATGTAATCATATTGTAACCAGCAGAGTTCAACACTAGGGAAAGTCCCATGATGACAGTTACAAGGATTTCACTCCAAAACCACTTTGTATAATGTCATTAATCTTAATTTTATTTGAGTTCCATTGTGTGGCATGTATGCCCCTTAATCCAGCCTCCAAGGATAATTCAAAATGATTTCGTCCATATATGTCTGTTTATTATGATTTGAGTGATTCTCATTCATAATACACAGCAGAAATATACTGTACTTACTGTAAACAATTCCGTGAGAGAAGAAGTCCGAAATAGATGTAGGCAGCCTTACCTGGCCGCAGGGCTTACTTTGCATTGCAGACTGTTGAACTGCTGCTGCTGAACATCTCTTAGCATGACTGCTTCCGGTTAAAGTGTGGAGTTTACGCACTGGCCTGAGACAGAAAAGCGTGCAAAATGATGTAATCCAAGACAGCAAAACGAAATTATAACCTCAAAACAAAGGTTACACAGAGTTTGTTTAAATAAGTCTAGATGCGGATGCAGAAAGTACTTGTTAGAGTGGTGATTAGAGAGAGTAAAACTGACCCCTATGCAGTATTCCAAAACCCACCAACTGTTGGATAAATGCATAAAATGACTATTACACATATTACATAGCTATTACACACCTTTTCACACAGGACCTTTACTGGGAGATTGAATTAGATTAGGAATGCTGTACATGCTTTATAATACAAACACAATTAAATCACGCACAGTTACATCACTGCACTACACCAGTGGAAGTTGCTGAGTCATTGAGACTCAACCATCATATTGGAAAAGTGCTTTATTTGATTAAGTAAGGACTTAGATCCAAATTTGACCCCCAATTTCAACAGTTGTCCTGCTAAGTTTCCATAGATTTCTCTCACACTTGGAGAAGTAAAATTGATCATAATGTTGGGTGGTCTGGCCTTCCTGAACAGGTTTCTTAAAACGTGCAGGCAACTGTGTGCGTTAGGATAAACCATTCATTGCTGTAACATTCTGTAACATATCTGTGGAACAGATTTTGTTGAACAATGTAACTGGGAGATTCTTTATTTAGTAGGTCTTCACTGGCTGCACTGCCAACAGAGCCAGATTTAGCGTCACTACAAGTTAAACATAAGTGCAGCTGGTAACACTGATCATGGGTTTAAGTATGATTAATGTTTGTCAAAAACTGTGTTATCAAATGGAAGTCAGTTTTTCATTTTATTATCTGGACAGGTTTATTAATGTTTTTATGCTGACATGGAGTTATGTCACAGGTCAGTGGTTTAATGTGTTCAGATGCTGCTGAACCAGTTACTTGCTCAGTGGCCACAAAACATTTTCCACTATGCAGTACACTCCTAACCCCTTCAGTGGATTGTTTACATACTGTGTGTGGCCAAGTTCCATCCCATTCTGTGTTTTACCTTTCACAGAAACACTTAAAACAGTCAATACTACTAATACTCCTGTTGGTACTCCAGCCATGTATGCAGTGATTGACTATTAACTGAATTAGGGATTAATGTAAGACGCTAACCATAGTCTTAACAGAAAACAACAAACATTTAAACAGGTAAAACAGGATTGCTCTATAATTGCATTATGCTGTATTTAGCTTCTAAACTGACTTATTTTTTTGTTGACTTATTCTGTCCAATGCCCATCCAGGTTATCCTTGATTGCTGTTTTCCTGCCGGCCAACAGGTCATATTTTGGCTGTGGGTATGGCTTTAGTAAATTCACTGGACTGTCAGATCATTTTTCTTTTCTCAGTTGAGTTCATCTTGGTGCAATGCCTGTCATCCACCACACCCCCGCACACTCTAAACCCGTGACACCAGAATTTTTTTCATGTGTGTTCATATATGAAGCTATGATTTGAAATAGGCTTGGAACGCACAAATAATATTTCAATTATTCATTTATATTGAGCGATCATAGTTACAAATAGACAATACATCGATCATTTTCAGGTTTATTATATTTAAACAAGCTCTTACAGTTATATAATCATCTGTTAACTGTGAATACACATTATTTGCATACAATATAGAAAACAATCGTTTAAACAGTGCCATAAAAGTACTTTTAAAAGATATTCTTTTAAAAGAGGAATGGTGTTTCAGTTAGGGGTTTGCCAAATCTAAATTTAAAAATATATATTATCAGTTGCCTTCAAGGATATATATGTCTACAAGTAATATCTAATATAAACAATGGCAATGTAGTACGATGGAAAGCTTTTCATGCAAGACCGCACAGTCTCTCACTGAGCTCCCATAGCTTCTTTGCTGCAGCGTCATCTTTAGCTTTGGCATAGAGTTCTCTTGCGGTGCAGTTGGAGAAGTAACGTCCACTGAGAGGCTCGATCCCCTCCTGGACAGCACAGTGCAGAGTGGTCTGGGCCCCCTGGATGGTGTTCTTGAAGAAATAAGCAGTCAAGGGCTTCTGGAGCATTTGCATTACTGAGTTAGTGTTCCTTGCCAGTTCGGAGTTGATAGCACCTGCAAAAGTATAAAATAAAAGTGAAATAACCACGCGCACACACACATAAAAATTGCTTATTACATGAAAACTGCATACAGATTTTAAAAATTAATTACATTAAAATCCATCAAAAATATATATGTTATATATATATATGTCAAGCCACATTCCTACTTTCTTCCACACATACATTACCATACTTCTCCTGCCCACTAGATGCCCTCTCACTCATTCTCCTAGCCCAGTCACCTCATTCCCACATCCAGCCTCCTGCCCTGCAGTAAATACATTCTCTCTAGTCTCTGCCACGGATGTCTCCCTGACTGCCTGTTTAGCTTTTTCAGCTGCCCCTCATCTGCCCTTCAATACTTAACCAGCTCGTCAATCATTGTCATTATGGTCCAGTGTTATTCTGTTGGTTTCATTGCTCGCCATTGGCCTTCAAGTAAGTTACCTGGAACCCTGTCCCCTCCTATCTGCTTGCCTGCATGACCTTTTCTCTGATTCCTGGTATTAAGACTGTGAGTTAGATTAATTTGCCCGGAGCAGATTACCTCTCTGGTCCTGATCTTGCCTGACTCATGGTCTTGCAACATTATTTTTGTAAATACATTATTGAACTGCATCAGCTCTGCCTAAAGTTATGTGCATTTTGATGTCCTCCTGTTGCACTGCCATTTCCAGCCATGACAACCCTGTTCCCTACGTCAATCATACTCTCAGTCCCTGGTGCCAAGTGATTACCAAAGTTATAAGGATGCTTTTACTTGGGAGCAGGGGTGCCTGGTCCTGATCCTATGGCAATCTTATATCTCCAAAGTGGTGGGCTGACAAGCCTACATTGCTGTCATTAGATTCTTGTCCTCAGTTTGCATTGAACTGTAATAAATTTCCTGTTGTACCACATCTACTGGAACGTGTGTTCTATAATTCCCTGTTTTAAGACATCGCTACCCATTTATATTGCATGTGTGACATACTCTGACCACTGACCTGGATGGAGGCAGTAGCAGGTGACGTTAGTTCCCTTGAGTCTCTTTGCCAGCTCATGGGTGAACAGGACATTGCACAGCTTGCTATCAGAGTACACCTGCAGAACCTCCATGAATGAGGTCCCCAGTCCCAGAGCTTTGTGTGTGTTCAGGCAGTCGAAATCAATTTTTCCAAAGTTATGTGCCGCGGACGACACAGTGACCACCCTGCTCTGTTCACGCTCCTTTAGTCGGTCCAACAGCAGGTGGGTTAACAGGAAGTGACCAATGTGGTTGACGCCAAACATCAACCCCAGTCCGTCCTCCGTTCGACCCTGCATGTAAACACCTGTGACAAAAACACTGACAAACCTTAATCCTGTTTTCAGACGTGGCAACATCAAACAAGCAAGGCTTACATTGTCCATCAGAGCACAGAGTATGGCATCATTGCTATACTAAATGCATTTGGTCAAGAAATACAAAGTGGTCAGAAGAACAAGATGGTTGTAAACAAGCCAGTAGTTTAACCAATTTTCGGGACAATTTTATATCGAGGTGAAAGTGATTTTTCCCCAAAATGTCAAGAATAAACCCTCATTGCACAGGAGAACTGTGTTTGTGAACAGCTACTGTAAATAAAGGAGGTCAATGAATAAACACCAATTTGATAGGTTCAACTTTTTACGAATGCCATTGAATTTGAATGATTATAAACCTGTAAGTTCTGTAAAGTGGCTTTCCTGTCAGCCGGGGGCTATCTAACTTTAGTTCAAACTGCTAAACTGCAGAATCATAAATCCATGGTGCTGTCAGACATGACTCAGCAACTGTGGTAAAAATCAACTTTGCCAACTTTGTTGAAAAAAAATACATACAGAACAAGTTCATCAATTTTCATGTAGATTCACGAAATACTTCGAAGTTAAAGCTAAAATGAAATTTTTAAAAGGGGCGATGTTGCTCCTGATGCTCAACACTGAACTGCAAAGATCAACTCGTCATTTAAATTCAACCTGCATTGTTGATAAGGATGTCCAGTCTGGGTTCAGTCTTCAGGAAGGTTTCAGCAAAGCTGCGAACGGATTTGAGACTCCCCAGATCCAACTGCATGAACACCACCTGACTGCTGCCACTCTCCTGTTGGACATATGAAGCGTATGAAACATATCCCCACCCTTAACAGCATTTACAACACAGAACCTTCTCTTACCTAGAAATTAGCAGTTTATCGATCAATCTTGATTTCTACTCACCCTCTTGACATCCTCAAGAGCAGCTTCTCCTCTCTGCTTACTGCGACAGGCAAGAATCACTCTGGCTCCTCTTCTAGCCAGGTCAATGGCTGCAGTCTTTCCGATGCCTGTGTTGCTGCCTTAAGGTGAAAAGTGAGCAACATGGGTGATAAACGTTTTATACTTGCCAACATACGTGGGAATTATAGCACCCAGCAAGCCCAGTTCTTCATTGTGGCTTCACAATCCTTTTGATATGTTATTTTAATAATACAAATACCTGCTAGGTATTTAATTTAAAATAAATAATAATAAATAAAGTACCATCCTATTTTACGTGTTGTTATCACACTGACAGCAAACCAAACCCCTCGCACAACTACACGTGAATCACACGCCCTTATGAAATTGCAGGGGTTTTTTTAAAATAAGAGAAATAACAAAAATGTAAATGTCAGCCCCCTTCCATCTGTAATGACAAAACCCTTAAAAAAAAAAACACACACACATATAGTTACTTATGAGAAACATTTAAAAGTGTGCACACCCTGTCAAAATAGGGGCTCAGTGTTAACCAATCACATTTAGAACCATACAAAGAGTTACCAAGGAAAGTGCAAGATATCATTTTTGAAAAGTATGACTTAGAAGAGGAATGTAAAACCCTCACGGGGTGATGAGGGAACAAGGCGAAAACACATTACGGAGGGTACCAAGAGGCCAACAGCAACAGTGAAGAAACTACAGGAATTTCTGGCAGGTTTCATCATTTCATCATCCGAGGCACGACATACTGCCTATGAAGCATGGTAATGGTGGCATCATGCTTTAGGGATGCTTCTCCTCAGCCGGGTCTGGGGGCTTAAGTTGAGGTAAAAGGTCCAAATATCCAAACTTCGAGATATTTTGGCATAAATCTTGCTGGCCTCAGTCAGAAAGCTGAGGGTCACTTCGGAATTTCACATTCCAACATGACAATGTCCCAAAAGCACGCGTGCATGTTGACAAAGGCTTGAGAAAAGGAAAATCAAAGTCATGGAATGGCCTAGTGTCACATCAAGAGCATGTGGAATGACTTGAAGAGAGCTGCGGACAGGAGATCCCGCCGCAGTTTGAAGGAACTTGAACATATTTTGCAGGGAAGAGTTGGATGAGGGAAGATAATAGAGACTTATTCGCGTAGACTTGCTGCTAGAGTGAATGCAAAAGGTGCTTTCACAATGGATTAGCTGTGCAGGGTTTGCAGACTCATGGAACCAAAGTGTTGCAGTTTTTTTTTTATCGTTGCTTTTAGTACAATTGAATCAAATTGCTGGAATTGCTAAAATAAATAAATAAATAAATAAAAAATAATGTTAGTTTTACAGGCTGTGCTTTTGTTAGTCATGTGTATGATGAGCCTGAACTGAGATTTTACTCTTGTAATGTCCAACTTTGCTATAAGTCTTTTTTTTGAGTTGGAGTTACAGAGAAGCTGTACTGGACTTAAGTTGCAACTTAAGTTGATTAGGAAGCTATAAAATGAGCAACTTCATGAAATTGCTGCTGTGAAGCGGTGGAAATGAGTTCTGCCACCATGTCAACACACTCACCAAAATCGAACCTTGACTTACCGGTCACGATCACAGTTTTCCCATGAAGCTTTGCTTTGCTCGTGCACCGTTGTCCCTTCACCACGATGTGACGGTAAATGTAGCCGACTCCCACAATAACAGCCACCACCAGCAGGAAGTTAGACATCGTTCAGTTCTCGGCCGCTCACACCAGACTAGCTGCACCGAAGAAGTCAGAGCGTGTTCGTGCATCGGGACTCACACATTCAAACAAACACACCCACTTCCTGGTTAGGCGTGGCGGTGTGTTTGCTGTTATCAGATTGCAGCACACTAGGAGAGACCGGGATTCGACACCATCGCGTGACTGGCTGTCACACACACACACACACACACACACACACACACTTGCAAAGGTTGTGTTGTACAGTAGTGCTGCGTTACATCAAAGTAATATCTCGCAAAAAGCGTATCCGGCTCTTCCTCTCATTCAGTATCACCCGACGGGGAAAGCAGCACCACCTGCAGTTGCAGATCTGCATTTCAAGATTCCTATGGGATTGTGATTGTAGGATCTTTCAGTGTATTCTTATGGCATGAGTGGCTGTTAGGGAACTAAATGGTAATCAATAACATTAGTGGATGATTTCAAAAGAGACACAGAGAGTTTTACTTTCTTGGTTAGTTTCTTGGTTGTTCAGCTGCAGCAAACTCCCCCAAAAGAGCATTTCTTTTTGTTAATCAGTTATAATACAGATTCTGCTGTTTGCAGTATTTTGACACAAACATGTCAACGCCCTCGAAAGCACCGAGAAGAATTAAGTTTAAAAATACCTTTACGTTAGCGTCTGTAGGCTCTTACCGTCTCTGTTTGAACTATTACTGAACTTTAAAGTGAAAGGAAACTTAAGCAATGCTTTAGATTTTTAGTTTACCTTTTTTTTTTTACATTATAACTTTTAGTTTTGACATTAGATCTGCTCAGTTGTGGAAGCAACACTCACAAGCACCCTGCGTAAGAGTGTCAGTCCACGTACATCTCTTCCACCTCAGATTTGTTAAATCAAATAGGCCTACTTCACTACGGACACTGTAAAATACAGGTATGGGTTTCTGACTTTTCCCTGGTCCCATTCACTTCCATCGTCAATTGTGACTGTAATTAAATGAATTGTCTAAGCCTACACTTTTGATTAGATTAGATTAGATTAGATTAGGTTAGGTTAGGTTAGATTAAACTATTGTAAAAAATGCAGGTTGTTATCTGAGCAGGAGTTCAAAAAGTATTGCAGTATTTAGGAACAAATCCAGGTGTAGGTATACGTGTGTACTGCAGCATACCTGATCTTACAATGTGTATCTGTATGAGGTATAAAATATGGTGGATGACAAGTAGGTAGAGTTGAGAAGGGAATGTATATAAGGGTTGTATGCACGGTACAGACACAGTATGTATGATTATGGGAAGTGCAAGAATGAGCAGCTCAAATATAAAAATTACGCAATCAGTGCGGTCACGGGATGAATGTCTGGCACTGTGATGAGTAGCTGTAGGTCATATTGCTCTTTCACATGACTTCACTGTAAGGGTGTGACATTCGGTTTTGTTTTTACTAAGCAATAGTTCCCTATTCCCATGAGATTTCACCTATAAATAATGCCCAGACAACTACTGTCTTTGGTAGTGCTGGAAATAATTTACCAAAAGGATGATGGGGATGAAAAATGATTTTCATTGATTTAACACAGGAAATGCTTTATGTAATTGCTTATATGCTCACAACAGGCAAGCCTGTCTGTTATAAATGATGACCCTTGTCATTCTTTGATAACTGTAAAATACTTTTCAAACATTTTTTTTATTTCCTTAAAATTCAACTTCCTTTTTTCCCCCCAAAGATGCATGTGAACCAATGGTTATATTCATACTGAATCCATCAAATCACCGGTTCATTAGAGCTCAAATTTGGGAGCTTAGACCAAGACTTAACTGTGTGAACAAGAGCAAAATTTAACTCTGAGCTACTTTCTTTACACAGACCTACATGTCAAATAGCGCTTCCACTTGTCTGCACTCACTTTGTCCAAGCTATAATTTTTCTGTGATCTCCTCATATCTCCATAATCGCCCGACCTTTTAAGGAAACATGACGTGAATCATCAGTCACCATTCATTAAGTGCTTAATGATGACCCTTCCTAGTACTGTGACAGCCTAAAGAGGGCCCTGAAAATAACAGAACACAAATCCATCAAGTTTGTTCTTAGAAAATCTTTCTGTATTTACAGGTTTTAACAGACAAGCAGGTACAGACAAAGAGTGCTTATATACAGAGCAGCACAAGATGTTAAAATGAGTGCTAAAACAATACGGTATTTACAGCGGAAAGTACAGACTAAGAACGAGTTTTATCACAAAACTTCTGGTACTCTACACAGTATCACAAAGTCCATGAACTGTACAGTTAAAAACCAAAAAATGGTAAATCTACATGAAATCCAATGTTTCTCCAATTGAGAGGCACTGAATTATATATATTTACATTATATATACATATAGTGTATAAGCATGTATGTTTTCATACATATATAGCTACCTGTGGTGCAAAAGCAGCAAAAGAAATTAGAATGTATGGAATTCAATACTACAAAATAAAAGGTTTGTGCTAAATGGGTTGACTGACAAAATAATGTTACACCATACATAACCAATATACTGGCAAAAGAAAAAGTGAGCGCTTGTAAATAATGTTCGCTCAAAGTCCTAACGGTCTGAAGTGAACAGAGGGTTACTGTCAGTCATTCAAAAACAGAAGAGATTGTCAATAATACTTCAAGTTCATGCAAAGATATAAACCAGTAAAAATGAAAAAATAAACTTTCCCTGTTTACCAACCAGCTGTGCAGCTTTCCCTTCATTGTGACTCGGAAGGTGCAAAACAAAAGGAGGGAGGGCGGGACTTTCTTTGTGGGTTATGGAACAGAGTTGGCGTGCAGTACGGGCACTTGGTGGGGAGGAAGAGTCTCAGCGTCAGCCTCATCCTGGCTGGATGGGCTGCTCACTGTGGCAGTACTGGGTGGAGGTGGCGGCGGTGGTGTTGAACTTGTGGTGGTGGTAGTGGTGGGGGTGGTGCTGGTAATGGTGCTGGCCACGCTGCTGCTGCTGTTGCTGGTGGTACCAGAGCAACTGGAGGCAGGCATGGCAGTCTGCTCTTCTTTGGGCTGCTTACTGGCAAACTCTGTGATGCTGAAGACGAACTGGAGGCAGCCCAGTTTAATGTAGCTGCCGTGATGGAGCAGGGCAGTGCCCTCCCAGCCCGCTCCACTGCCTCCAATCAGGCTGGAGCTGCTTGCTTTACAGCTGCACGACAGCTCGGAGCCGCCCTGAGGCTGGCTGCTCATCACGCCACCAGCCGGCAACAAGCCCAGCACAGAGCTGGGACCCTCATCGTCCTCACGCTTCTTACTGCGACCTGCAGAGAACAGTAACATACATACATATAACACTACCGATTTGAAGGGAATGAAGAAACAAAATAAAGTAAAGAGCACACAAGGACACAAGGTTTAACGCCATTCTAGATAGTGCAATAGTGGTGATACAGCCATGACTCTGACATAAAAGTCTTGCCAGATCACAGCAAAGCTGAACCAAAAGTCAAGCCAAACATTGAGTCCAGCTTTGGTTCACTTTGACGCACCAATATTAGCACCACCAGCTACCAGTCATAAAAAAAAATCAGCTGACCTTTGGAGAAGCTACCATATGTATACAATGGAGAAATATATAGGTTTTCGCTATTGCCACAACTTGGGGTGAACACAAAATAAACTGCAGCTTTCTAGCGTAGAGCCAGAAGTAAAACTAGACTTTAGTTAGATCGCTTTTTCCATTTTGAGCGATGCCTCACAACTTGACAGATGTGTTAGCTTATCACAGTCAGCCGTGGCTGTATCAGGTAACAATATAAGAAAATTCCCAGGCTGTGGTCAAACAGTCAAAAAAAACCCTATATATTTTCCTCAAAACTGGTCCTTTACTTCTATGATGACATCATAAGGTTACGGAAAGAATCGAGGGAAAATTACTGAGGGTCTAGGAAAAAACAAATGTTGTGTTAAGAGAATCTGACTGCACCTACACAAGTCCTTTCATAAAAGACACATTTAAGCACCTTTCCTTAGCATTTACAGATTTCAACTCGAATGGCTCGAACTTAAAACTTGCAAAAGCTATATCCACTATTTTCTTCAGTGTTGCTAACATATAGTAAGTTGAATGGGTGTATGGTTAAGCCATGGTTTGGGTATGTAGTGCCACCTGGAGGTATGGAAGAGGGATGCTTCACACAAGCTGCGCCAAATATTGCACAACTTAAGTGTGTGTGCCTGTGTGGAATAAAAACCGGGTTGTCTATGTGCAACACCAGTATCGACCAGAACAGGGCACTGTTGTAATCCACCGCATTGTAGATTTAAGTTTGATATTGGGACATGAGGTTTTGCTGACGACGCTCCGATGTGGACATACTACGAGTAACTAAGAGCTTTTAACATTTGAGTGTGGGAGTGAGATGTACTCACGGATGATGCCTTGGACTTTGGCCACCAGGCCACTGGGCGGAGACGGCGACGCTTTTTCTGAGAAGTCACACGAGTAAAGGACGTTGTCCACTGTCGTGCCGTGCTCGCTGTAGTTGAGCAACTCGTAATGCTTGGTATTCTAAAAACAACACACACACGCGCGCAAGCCATTTTTGCCACGTTCAAATAACACAAATTCAACCATGTTATTAATGTGTGTAAAGTCCAATAACATACTTCGATATGTAAGCAATGTAGTGGTTGCATAGCTCATACCTCATCATAGAAAATACAGGCGTGTTTCCCCGATATGTAGTTGCAATGACCATAGTTTGTAAGGCACACATCCATGTCAGCACCTTTGTAAAACACAACAGTGAATTGTAGTTTTATGGCAAAACTCGGTGTTCATTTCAAACAAACTTAAGGCATTTTATCATACACGTCTAATGATATCAAATGCATTTATTCAATAAGGGAAGTTTTTACATGTTGTCTAAACCTGTAGTTTGGGGTCAGTGCCCACATTGAGGTCACAGGCTCTATCTCAAAACCATTATTGCGTATAAATTATATAAATTAATACTTCATTTTTTGATTTTTCTGTATTTATTTTGGGGTTTTTTTTCTATGCCAGTATTTTATTTTAGCTATTTTTTTTATAACAGCGTGTAAATATATTGAGACAATAGTGGTTATATCTGTAAAAGTCACGTTGCATTAAAATACGCGACCTCTTTGCTCCTGCATCAGAGTCAGACACGCTGGCCACACTGCCAAAAAAGACCTGAGCTATTTGTCTTATGTGAATTTCGCACACAACAGGAAATTGTCCACATCAGACACATTCTCGTCTACCAGAAAGACTCTGTTTGGCTCAGGCAAGAGACTGCGAGTAGAATGTGCAAGGGGAGGACCCTCTGTAATGATTACCGTGCATTTAAGTACAATGTGCAATATTCAGGAAGGAGTGAAAAGCAATGTACAGTCAGGCGGGGAAGAATATGATGCAGCTACACTCCAGCACAATGTTGACAACGTGGTAACTAGTTCACTGTGAATTCTCTGTAAAATGAAGCCGTTCTGTGCTCGTACTGTCTAAATTGGACACCCCGCAGACTTTGTTCTCAGAAAGCCGGCAGGGGGAAATCTGTTTAATGTCTAGGCAAGTTCCATTTTGTTGTGCGGGTGTGAAAGGAACTGTAGTTGGTTTAAGTTTTTAAAATTGTACACCATTTTAATGTATTTTAATTTAAACATTATTGTTCCAGGAAACGTCTGAAAGAGCATTCTCAGAGACAGATCGTGAAGTGATATATTGTGAAGCTGATGATTTTGGTCCTTGTTGCCCTGCCTAGTTGGTATCAGAAAAGTACTTCAAGGGTTGTTAATCAATCTACTCAACATACCATAACCCAAAAACATTTATTTGGTTCACTATAGACAAAATGCAGTCGGGTCTTACCAGATCCTATGTACAACGTCCTATAGCACATGCTAACAGCTCCTCCTTTTCCCGTCAGTGGGTAGAAAACGGCTCGAGCCTGTACCTTCTTCTGACCTGGTGGGAATTCGTTTTTACAATTAAGTTTAAAAAAATATAGAAATTCAATAAACAAGAAATGAGATATGACAAACAGATTGAATAGCAATGTCTTACTGTCAGGGCGGGGTGATGCAGTTTTGGGAGCAGCGGCGGTGGCAAGGGGAGGTGGAGTGCTGGGAGCTTTGGGGGGATAGAGCTGCTGGATCCTCTGCCAGGCCAAGAGCTTGATCATCTCTGCATCTAGTTTGTCCAACTCAATCCCTACAAACACCCACAAATGATTAGACAATTATGTTATTAGCTTCTTCACTGACAGGACATTTCTACAATAGCTCAGGTTTGTCACCTCTCATGAATGAGCGGTCACACTTACCACCATCCTCATCCTTTCTGTCTTTCAGGCAGCTGGACAGGTTGGCGAAGGAGGAGAGAGAGCTGGGCAGCAGTGAGTCCATTAGTCCTGCACCAGCCTTTATGTCTATAGAGGGGTAACAGGAAGAGACAATATGTGGTCACAGAGCTGAGACAGATTTGGAGAACAGGACGTTTGGTTTGATTAGAACTAGAACTGCAACACTGAATTCATTTGATGATTGTGATTAATCATTTCAGTCACTTTTTGGGCAAAAATATCAAACATTAGGTGGCGCTAAAGTCTTGAGTGAGAAGATTTGCTCTTTTTTTATGTTTATAATAGTACATGAGTAATTTTCAAAAATTAGTTTTTGTCAAACGTCAAAAAACTTAAACTATTCATTGTGAAAAAACAACAAATACAGCCCCGCTGCAATTGTAATTCACTCATTAGTGTTGAAAAACCTAGTTTGAAACATTTATAGAGCTATTAATTTAAAAGAAACCTCATGTTTATCACATCACACGGTTGTTTGTAGTTCCCAGTGACCAACAGAGGGAGCTGTCAGGCTATTATCTAAGCACTATTAAGCTGCAAAATAATCAGAGAGAAGATTAAACACTCTTCAATATTATAAAGACACAAAAGTCAGATTTGTTGCAGTGCTGCTGTAGAGCAGTATTAGATGGAGTGGGTGTTTGGTACTGAATCCAATCTACCTTTTTTGCTTTCTAAATAAGTCAATAAAAAATATCTTATGCAAAAACAACACAATACACTTTTGACCCACTTGTTAGATATCGTGGGTAAGCTACTAAGTAAATGTTCACAACTCACATATTAAAGTAAGCAGAAATAAAATTAAAGACTGCTATAACTGAGGCTAGATTAACAAAAATACCTAAATATGTTCTTAGGATATTCAGCACAAGAAGAAACAGTTCTCTGGACCTGAGGTTTTCCAACAAAATAAGTGGCTCTACATCTTGTGTTTCCCAAGGTTTAGGAGACACAGATGGAGAGGATGCTGTAGGCCTGGTGTCAATTTATTTCTTCAAGAAGAGAAAAGCATACTTAAATGTATGTAGCTTAAGCTAACCACAAAAATGGTAAATGTATAAACTAAATGTGTAACTTATGTCATTTCATATTTTTGTTTACATCTTTTTTTTTTCTCCACATAGTAATACATTTATAGTCAGTGAGTCGTGTTGCAGCAATAAATGAGAACTCAATGAACCTGTGAAGCCAATCGGCTGAGAGCAACTCAGGAAAACATACCTGGAGTAGGTGAAGATGAACTCAGCTTGGTTTGGCCCTGCTCCTGGTTGCCTTTAGTTGGTGCGTCTGAGTCGGCACGGCTGGTGATGGATGGTTTTTCATCGCTGCTCATACTCTCGTCCTGGAGTTCCGTCTGGCTCCTGTGGTTCTGCTGGCTGCTTTGGGGCCATATCGTTGGGGCAGTGGGGCAGTTCTTCTGAGCGCAGGCCTCCGTAGTGCTCTCGGGCTCCTTTTTAACAGTTTCTCCTCCTATGTGGTTCACCAGCCCCAAGGCAGGAGCTGAGTCTGGTGGCGCTGTGCTGGGCTTCAGTCTGTGCTGCAGCTCAGCCTGCCTGCAGGGGTCTGAGGCACTGTTACAGTCTACAGGTCCGTTTGCTTTGGGAGGCTGACACTCGTCTCCAAGAGGTCCGTTGGGTTTCCTACAGTTCTGACACGGTGTCACGCTGCATTTACAAACACCGAGCTCTGGTAGTGGGTCCACTGAAAAGGAGGCACCCAGGGGATCATCAGGTGTACTGCTGGGTTTAGAGCAGGGGTCGGGGGAAGAAGTCCTTTCTGAAGAGGCCTGAGTTTTCATGTCGTCTGGTGTCACACATGATTTAGCACTGGCTTTCTGCTCGGAAACCCACTCCACTGGCGACGATACCGATGACAGGGTGGATGCTGCGGATGAAGCCTTCTGCTTGAAGGATATATGTCGCATGATGCTGCACTGGAGGGCAATGACATCCTGAAGCCACTGTTAAACACAGCAAAAACCATGTTTTACAGCACAAGAAGCAACAATCAACTCTTTTTAGAATGCAATAATTGACCTCAGTGATTTACTTTAACACTACTAAATCACAATATCTTCTAATGGAGAGACAACAACTTTTGATGTAGGTGATCATCTGATTTATTAATATTTTGAATAAACTGTTAACCGCCATGTTGTTGCAAACACTTTGCTTTCCTTCTGCTTACCTCCTGCTGCTCAGCTTCTGTTGTGAGGTGCTTTGCCGACTGATGGTCTGGAACGCCGCTGCAAACCAGTTCCAACTGGCGCACCCCAGCGGGAAGCAGCGTGGAAGGGGGATTCTGGTACTGGGACTTGATGGCATCTGGCACCTGAGTTCGCGCAGTAATTGTGTTAGACTTGCAGAATGGCGTGGCTTGAGTGCCTTGGGTATATCACAAAATGTTTGTGTTCGAGTCCCCCCCACTAAGGTAAATTAATGAGCACATAATTAAACCATAAGAACCATCTGTAAAAGTTAAGTGTCTCGGTTATTGCATTAATCATGTCCCCACCATTATTTGTATATGTTATCTGCAATACTGCCAACATTTCACAATATGCAACAATCAGGCAGGCCACACCCTCACACTGAGGCAGTCAATGTACCTTGATCGTCTTCTTGCTGTGCTGGTGGGTGGTGCGCCGGTTGGGTGCGTTCTGCCGATGTACTCTACGCAGGAAGTCCAACTTCACTGCGTGCTGGGACATCCTGTCCTGGAACTGGTCAAAGAGCTGACAGCGGCTGGACAGGCTCAGGTTCCTTTGATTCAGCTGGACATCAGACAAACATTGGAAAAAGAAAAAAAAGGTCTCAGCATGCAAGCTAAACGAAAAGGTGCTCAGTACCGTTTCAGCAAAGACAATGGCTCTTACCACTAAATGCTCAACGTGGTTTGGACACATCCATTTGCCAGCAGGTAAAGCTGTGAGTGGAGGGTCCAAACAGTCCATGTGGAACAGAAGAGGACAATAGTCACACTGGATCAGTGGTGCCAACCTACAACTCCTGTGAGGGGAAACACAAGCACACAAGTACAAGATATCAGTTTATGTTAAGTATGTACGCTCATCTTTGTATGTGTGGTAATCGAGGAGCACTCACCTGTTGCATGTAAAGCAGACTTTGACTGGAAGGGGGACCAGACCATTGGAATCCAGTTCATGCTGAGGTCTTCTAAACGGCTTTCCTAATAGTTCCTCTTTTTTCCGTCTTTTACTGCTACCTGGAAATCCAACCGGTTAGAACATTTTAGAAATAATCAATAAACTCCCAAATAATGTTACTTTCATCAAAATTCAGTTATTAGTTGAAACAAACGCATTTCGTTAACCTGGCAGTGCAGTGGTACAGGTGAGTTCACTGGGCAGCTGGAATTGTGTAGGGTTTCTCTCCATCGCTGCTGCTATTAGCAGCTGAAACGGCCTCTTCAGGAGGCGTGGTGTCGGAGCGGACAGCGTAGCACCCTCAAGCTCTGCACCCTGGATTTCATCCTCAGGCTCTGCTGCCTCCTCCTCCCCATCATTCTGCTCCTCCGAGGGGGTCGGGGTCGAAGAAGTGTTGGAGGTTGGGGTTCCGGGTCGGCTGCTCGGCCGGCTGCTGGTCCTGCGGTCCAAAAGGCGCACCTGGGCCACTCGCAGACCTGGCCCTGCTGCTCCAGCCCCAGGGGGCAGACCGTCGAGTCGCAGTGGACCGGCAGTGAGCTCCAGCTCCACAGCTGGGGATGCAGAACGCTTAGACGATGACCTCTCCGGTAGGCCATTGGTCTGCTCAGACTTTTGCTCTCGCTTCTGACAAAAGCAAACAAAGACCAAAAGGCAGATCGATTCATCAACACAAATATGTTTCTCTACATGAAAACAGCCGAATGATGGCGCAGAATTGGGTGCTGTCGCTCACCTTTTTTCGAACATTGCAGCGATGACACATCCATTCCCCCGGGGGAAGCATTTCTTCACTTAGGGGTGGGTTGCTGTGGTAAACAGATAAAACATGATCATCAGTGAGCAGGTTGACAAACAAAGCTGACTAGTTCATAAACACCATCATGCCACACCCTTTGATGCAGTCGCGGCTGAAAGCATACTGATTTAAATGGGATGAAAATAGACACCTTGCAAAAACTTTACACATTAACAAACCAGTTACCAGTCAGTTAGTAAGTTTAAGCCCCTCTGCCCCCATCTAGTGGACTGACTGTGAAATCACATTCAAAAAAACCATCACAATCTGCAAAGTAATCTCAAATTCATATTTGTTTACATTTATATTGCTACAGACGGAACATGTATTAATATCAATGTGAAAATGTTAAAAATTATTCTAGCTGGCCATACGACACAAATATAATTACACACATTTTCCAGTAAAATGACAATAGCAATTTACACCATAATTGATAAAAGCAGCAATCAAAGTAAGATAAACCGGAAGGAAGGACGAAGGATAATGCTGTTGTGGTGAAAGTCCACATGCACCAAGGACTTGAAGAAAATAAGAAACTCAAGGAGGCCAATGTTATGATTGATGTATAAGGAGAATATAACACAACTGAAGCCAGGACTAATCTACAACCTAAAACATTTAAGTTAAGATGATCACAGATCACCCTGTATAATACTACTTTGGGGGATACTCCGCATAAATACACATATATCCTGCAGGTTTCTTCTCAATATGCAATGATTTAAGATACTATATATTGTGATGACAAAGCCTTCACAGGTCTGACCATATATGGATAAAACGTTTGTGTTTGGCCGTTTCCAAGTAGCAGTCTGAAATCAACCAAAGTTAAAATAATCATGCAAGCAGATGTTTAACGGAGAGCCATGCACGGCGGCACCGGGCGAATGCTACAATAAGTCGACCTTGTCCACAACAAACACTGTCATGCCACCACTCTATCTCAGCAAATGTCAAAGCATCCCGTTCGTGTTGATTGTGAACCCCTTTTTTCCTCAAAGCTGAATTTTAAAGGATGGTAAGATGGCGGTGAAATGGAAAAGAGAGCAGTGAGGTCGCCATATTGTAAACAGAGACAATCTCGACTCCATTTTTAGCAGCAGCGGCTCCACTGGCTGCAGCCGCGACAGGAGGGGAGGACCGACTACAAGCTAATTCTAGCCACTTTCACAGACGGGGCTACCATTCACGCGTTTCTTTCAGCCCTCGTGCGTCTTATTAACACGCACTTTAATTGGTAGTGACGAGTAAAATTGGCGACATTCAACTCCGCAACTACACTACCATTCATATCCAACGAAACATCAAATATCTAACAGTGAGGGCGAGGAAACCTAACGGTTAACTGACCTTACTTTAAGTTACTCGACACATCGATCACATTAGCAGTTGTTGTCATTGCTCTCAACACTATTCATTAAATCAACATTACAGTTTAATGTCCACTTCGAATGAGGCTGACCAAAAACACACTGGAAATACGGTTAAAATGTATTTAAGTGCTCTGGCCTATCAACTTAACCAAATGCTACACAGAGCTCACTGTCGCCCTCCTCGGTTGAGTTGTACAAGAGAATACAGTGTTGACTGTTAAGGAGGCCATTGATGGTCATATACCAAACACTTTGTAATGTTACTGTATTTGTGTAGCTGATAGGTGCTAAACAACAAACACGGGCAAATCGCTTTATTTGGCAGAAAAGTTCCCTCAAGCCTGCGAATCCAGAATTTAGGCTCGCCTTCGGGATCTAACTTGTGCATGCAGCTAACGGAGACTCGAAGTTGTCTGTGTAACACTTGGGGTGCATTGATGGATCCATGGCCCTGTGCTCCATGCTTTGTCAGTACAAATGACTTTAACTCACCAGCACTGGAGGTGAAAGGCTGCAGGACAGTGGTCACAGCAAAGCAAGTCTCCCCCCTCCCGGCAACTATCGCAGGTGTCGTGGTTGGTGGCCCTGCCGCTCCTCCGGACGTCTCTCACCAACTTCCGACTCCTTTTCTCTACCTCCTCGGACTTCGGGGGTGCCAACAATGTTTGGATTTGCTGTAAAAGTTGTTCAGTTGTTTAGCGAGAGGTCACGGCTCCCCTGCCTTATTGTTTGTCCACAAAGTTGGGAAATTTTCAGCTTTGTGCCCGCTATTCTATTTCATGCTAAGCTTGACGAGAGCGGTAACGTTTACTTGTGGCCTCCATTATCAAGCCAAACCAGTAAGTTAGCTAGCCGACAAAAATGTGTGGCACCAGGCTACAGTGACCCGGTGAAATGGCTTATAAATATGATGTAACATACATAAAAACATGAGCATTAAAGGAATATTTCGCTTAATTAAGGCCTGTGAGCTATCCAGCCTCACCTCCATTAAGCCCCCAGAGGTATCCAAATCGTACACAATCGTCGGGGTCTCCATTTTGTCCCACATTCATCCAGGAGCAGACGTTGCAAAGGGAATTTACGATAACAATGCCCAACAGGCACACAGCGATGAAAGTAAATCCCGAAATAAATTTCCTTTTCCAAATGATTTTGACCAGCGGATGACTAGCCAAGCGATGCTAGCTATCGTTAGCTGGCTAAATGAGCTAACTACGAAAGCAAGACGTCAACCAGTCAAGGTTGTGAAGCTAACGGGCTCACTAGCTTGTGTTGTGGGCCCAAAAACGACAACAAAAATCAACAATAATCGCGTAATTACAACACCAGCTCTTTAGCACCGCTTTTTATATGCTAGTACCAAGCCTACTTGCAGTATTTTATATCACTACAGTGTTGCTGTTAGATACAAAATCCATCTGCGGCCTAGCTGGCCAGCCATGATTCTTGTTTCTGCTCCTGCAAGAAGGAGCCTTGTAAATCTGCAAACCCCTCCGCTCCCATTGTCAACAGAAGATGTGGCCGGAAAATACAGAAGAAATCTCGGCGTGGCGCGGTCCAATGCACGGTTTCCGACTGTGTTCGGAATGTATAATCCTGAAATCAGGTATGAGGAGATGCAAATTTGGTTGATGTTATTGTTGTGAAAAAGGCTGTGCATCTATACTGCCTGCTAGCAACATCCTCTACCAGTTGGCGCAACCGCGAATCGCCTGGCGCGCATGCGCATTGGAGAGTATACAGATAATTACAATACATACATCGTAAAAAGGAGCGAATAGATTGTTTACATTGTATCCACCGTTATAATGGAATTATAGTAACAGACATTTCCATTCATGTCACAGTCTATTTCAGCTACTAGCCGTTATTACTGTCTCCATACTGATGCTGCTGAGATTAATGTTTAGTGCTTTAAATAGCCCTATTGCCAGCGAACGTTACTCATACCTGTTCCTCAAAATTCTGCAATTAGCAGTTACTACTGAGCCAGTCATATTCTCTATTGTAAGTTACTCCCACTTCTCCAAATTGAAATGCTACCACTGTTTCGTGCAGCTCATACTTTCCCGATTGTATTTGCCTAATGGTTTTAAAATGATCGTTTTCACTATTTGAGCAGATACGTTTGTCACAACAATACTGTTTTTACCACATCCGGCACTACTGTTCATACTGTGTCTGCAACTAAATGTGATCACTGCTTACATTAGTTCTGGTAATTCTAATACTACAACTATTAGTTCTGCAAGTGTTACAAATGCTGCCACAGCTGAGATCAATAAATCATTTCAGCATATGAATATGCACGTGTTTTCTGAAGAAGGATTTTCTTGTTGACATCTTGAGTCTGTCACTGACATCAAATCCATCATTGCACAAAGGGATTTATCTTGCAAAAGTAATAAAAGAAGTATATAACAAAATAGCAAAACAACTTCATATGTACACATGTGTGCCGGGTGTGCGTGAGGGTGTGATTTGTGTGTCAATTTAATTTTTCCTCTCTTTTTTTAAAAAAAGAGGGGAAAACAAAGAGGGCAGATACCATCTGTGAGGTGAGTAAGGACACGGCTAAGAGAATGGCAGTAGAAGCCATCACAAGCCATCTAACGTTTTCAGAAATTGGACCAAAATGTTACACAAAAGATTGCATGGATAGATGATAAACAATAAAATGATTCAGAATTTTGAGTCCCTCTACTAATCAAAAATAAACACAATAAAAAAATCCTACTAGACTTCATCACAGTCACAGCAAAGCTTTTTTTTTGATAAGCCTGAAGACTGAGGTATAAGTCCAAATTGAATGCCAGACTGTCTAACATGAAGTTCAAACCACACTGGAATTTAATGAATGATGGGTCATTTGTAGCCCTTGCCAGCAGAGGGAGGCAGTGATCCATTGTGTTTGAGTTAGATTTGCTCGGATTCTCATCATTGAATTTTACAGTCAGAATATTGTCAGTTCAGGAAGGTTTTCCCATGCAACTGTGTACACAGAAACATACAAGTAGATGCATTCATACACTATAATGCTGGCTTTGATTGCTTTAATTTAGACTCATCAGTATTATTAGCCCTCACAAGCCTACTGAGCCCTCCAAGGCAAGCCAGCGCTGTTTTGAGACAAGGGTTACAGTTTGTTGAATTTAAAACATGAAATTTAAATGCTCATGAGTTCAATTATACAGAGCGGCTGTGGCTCAGTGGTAGGGCAGGTTGTCTACAAATCAGAAGACTGCCTGTTCAATCCCCAGTTCTTCCAGGCTGCATGCTGAAGCGTCCTTGGGCAAGACACTGAATCACAAATTGCTCCCCAGTTTCCTTTTGTGTGAATGGGTTAATGTGGGAAAATAAATAAATAAATTAAAAAAAAAAATATATATATATATTTTTATTTGGGCTTTGTTTGTAGCAGAGTAATGGAAACATATGACACCTATATTTAAATTCTTGAAGAAACTCAACCTTACAATTAGCTTGTGTGTGCTATGAACAGGATACCAATTTTGGCATTTCACCAATTTACAGAATTTATATTTTGGTGTCAAATAGCACATACAAGAATTTAAACAAAATCTAACTCTTTGGGACAGAGAATTGGCTTGGTACCTTTTGTACCTATCATCACACATTAAACATTCACAACTATAGTCACCACCAACAATAATCCTGCTTGTAACGCGGTGCTTTTATTTTAATTTTGCCCTACTCAGGGCAATTTATACTTTGTGAAACACTAGCAACAGCTCATTGGGAAAATAGGCTTAATATAAATAACTTGGCATAAACTCTGGTAGCAGGGAGAAATGGCTTGCCTAGCTCAAAGTTAAAAAAGTTAAATTAACACTTTTAATGGTGAAGAGACACTGGACATGAACAGATTATGCAGTATTTTACTTACCTGTTGTTTGCTGCACCTTCAAATTGTTTGTAGATATGCATATTCATGCTCCTCTTCTAAACCTTTTGTTCAGCTATGGACAACATGGATGTCTTTGGTTTAAATTTCTAAAAAGCATTGTTGTGCATTGGACATTTTGATTGACAGCATGGTTAAATGTGATGTACTACACCTGCGTTACTGAGCCAGTCACATTCATACGTGCTGCGATTTTTGTGGTGCTATTTTTCTTCACTGTCTGCACTGGTAGATGATATCACTTAAGGGTGGCATTATTTTTAATCCCACCTAAAAGGTCAGATTGGCTGGGTTGTTTCTCAAATCAATCAATGACCTTTTTGAATTGCTATAAAATCAAAAGATAGGAGCCAGGGTCGGTAAAGCCATTTTCTTCTCCACTTGTCCCAACGATGCGCATCAACACTTAGATTTCTAGGATAATTCAGACAAAATACCCCAGTCATAAGGACAAGAGTTGGTGCTCTGCTACAGGTTTACATGTCCGTATATTCCGGCTCCAGTGTTTGAATAAATCCCTTAAAGTCTGCTCAGAGGCATAGTGCGGCCTTGAAAAACACAAGGCATTGCGAATGGCAGTTTTCTCATGTTATGAGTCTTTTACCTTGCTAATAATCACTTTTAATTGTATTATTTTCACGTCTTTGTTGGTACACACTGCTGTTTCTCTTTTTGGAGAAGCAAAGAAGGCCCAATAAATCTTTAGACAATGAAAGGCAGAGCTTGCATTCAGTTCTAGTAAAATGGAATTACTTTTAGTATGACTGCAGTTATTGTACTGTTTATGAAGAAAAGTACATATAAAAATGTTGAATTACTTTCATGCCACAAGATGTCTCCGCTTCACGATTTTAATTTTTCTTAATTTTTTTTTTTTTTGGATCAATGGCAGTCTCTGACATCTGGAAAGTTGCCCAACCTGTAGGAGAAAAACGTGTCAGCATAGTGGGAAAAGGCATTATTGGCTTTAATACCAGTCAATCATGCATAAATGGAATTTCACATAACATTTATCTTCCTGTGTCTGATATAATTCACAAGTAAGCACAAAAATAATAATAACAATAACAATCAGAGTGGTTATCAATCTAGAAGTCAACATTTAGGAAAATGCAAAAACTGCATAAAACAAGCTATTACTGCTTGTCTGCCCTTTGCTGGTTGTCAAAACAAGAGGCAAAGCCTAAATCAAAAAACAGGAAACAGGTAGAATCAAAAGTGTGAGGAGGGATGGTTTTAGTAGATTTTCATTTGTCCTTCATAACTATCATATAAGACTTTGACAGACACATTCTATAAACTGAAAATGGTCGATTTTCAAATTGATCATGAACAAACGAGTGAAATGACTGTTTATTAGAAACTGCTCTGCAGCAACAATTCTATCCTAGTGCACTTTCAGACCCGTTTTAATGTTTAACTGATTTAATGTCCTGCTTCGATCTACTATTCTATATTTGTGTGGTATTTTAGTTTTCAATTTGTCAAGTACAGTGTTTTAAAGTGCCAAAACTACAAATTTTATTTTGATCATTATTAGCCCACAGGATCCCAGAACTATTTCTACTTGAAGGAAAAGTACAGGGGACCAAATACCACCCCCCACTGTCAAAGATCTGTAATGTTACAAAAATGTGACATTGGTATTTTATGGTAAAATGTATTCCTCATTTGAAAATAAATTCACACATCATATATCAAAGTTATAATTTCACTGTTTAGGTTTAAAAACAAATTATTTTCCGCCATTGTTTCAGTTATCGTTATCCTCTACTCGCCTGTGTGACAGATCAGTCTTGTTAGTGAAATGCTGAAATGCCAGGAGGGACTGAAAAAGGTCATGTGACATCAGCCACTTTGGGCACTTTGTATCATTTGCCAAATGCGAAGAGAAAGAGAAAATGTGGATACTAGGAAAAGACCCGTACACAGGTAGGACATGAGGATATTTGTACCCTGTACACTTATTTGTTCCTTCGGTAACACAAGAATTTCTGCTGTCATGAACTTTCTGGAAAATAGTTTTTTATTAACTATTGAATAATATTACCTGGGTCTGTCACATGTGCTAATCAGTTCAGCTCATTTAAATTCAACCGCAGTCTCATTCACTGTCAAGCCAATCTGATAATTTGAGCTGTGTCTCACAAATTAAATTCTCGAAACTGAATTAATTTACTCAGTGGTATCGCTTAAGTCTCTATGAGCATAACAAATTGGAAGTTCTGCTATCTCACACAATCAAATGGACGCAAACAATTCAGTTGCAAACAGGGAGATTATTGATTCAGCAAATAAAACACGTTACCAAAGTAGTCATTGTTTTTTTTTCCGAACAATATTGTTTATTGATGTTTGTGAAGTAGCTTAATCAGTACTTGATGTACAATGAATCAAAAATAGGTTAATTATTATCATTGTCATCACACCAGCTTGCATGGATACATATTATCATAGGACAATATATACTGTATGTTTGAGTGACAGTAATGGTCTTAATTTAGACACAGTCTCCAAACAGGCAATGGCAATGTGAACAACAGCTTTCCTATGTGTGCATTTAATTCATGAGACATCACAAAACTCAACTGGTAATGCGGAATAGAAATCAAAAGGTCCTCGTCTTGAATTCTGAATAGTATAGACGTATGAAATCAATGTTGTCATTTGAAAATAGAAATTGAAACTTAAATGATCCCCATTGAAACTGCCTGTTGGTTATTGGGAACAGTTTATTGATATGTATACTTTTTATATCTATTCTAACACTACTTTTTTTTTTTAAGAAATGGTTTAATATTCTGGAAAATATTCTCATTTCCTGTCTGTCTGAAAGTGAGATGGGACAGTTGCTGGAGTCAGGATGTGGTTAGAGAAGCTTAGGATAAATACTGGAAGCTCGAGGAAACAGCTAGCTCGCCTCGCTTTAAAGTGAAAATGAAGGAAGTCTACCAATACACTTGCTGGTGAGTAACACTAATCTCTACTGAAGGCAAACAAATATGCAGCATTGCATTGCCACTACTTGTTGCTGTGAGCCTGCCATGGCAAGCGAGTTAATAAGTAGCTTGTTCATTGGCAGACATTGTGCAAATAAGCATACAATGTTGCCAACAGTTAGCCAGACACTGTGCCAAACTTTCTGTTCCACCACTGTATAGCTCCTTCTTTGATGGTTTATCAGACACTCACCCTCATTGTGCATAATGTTTACAATGTTGAAACGGATAAACTACAAAGAAATAGTTGCTTTTGTATTTTTTGTATTGATTAATACGCCATAACACTTTATTTAACACCTTAATAAGACACAACATGTGTTGATGTAATTCCGAACTTTGGACAGTGAGGCTAGCTGTTCCCCCCGTTCCATTCTTTATGCTAATCTAGGCTAACCATATACTGGTCCATACTTAATACACAGACATTTGATTGATATCAATCTAGTAATCTCACTTTCAGCAAGAAAATGATTAGGGCCATTTATTTAAAGGCACATTCTGATTTCCTATCTCAGAAGAATGCATCAAATTAGGAGTAACATTTTGGGACGTGTTTGATAAAAGTTCAATTGTAAGATCCTACTCTTGATGGACATCCCATGAATCCATAAGCACTGTTCTTTAAATGGTGGCAGGAGACATATAGTGTATAATGTACATAACATAACATGACATCTGTGGTTATATGCACTTAATGGCACTAGCTTCGCTTTGATTCCCTCTGCTTTCAGAGATGGTGAGTTGCGCTGAAAGTCCTCAGGATGCGAGCACAGGATTAAAAACTGTACAAACTGCTGCTGCTGGACCGTTACTGTTGAAGAGCTAGAAAAATAATCCGGTGGCTCAGCCTTTCCAGGACTGGTGTGGTGTCCCCTGTTGGGTAAATAAAGGGAGGCTCATACTCAGTGTACAGAGGACAGTGTGGAGGCATCAAGGGAGTCACCAAAGATGCGAGAGTGACGGACCTTGAAAAGGCCAGCAGGCTTCTTATCTGTCCATATTCAAACACACAAACTGGCGTCTTCAGATCGAAACCTCATATTCTCTTGTTTCCTGTAAAGACAATGAATGCATCATAGCAAGAGCAGCTTATACAGAACAGGCTTTCAAACATTTTCAATTTTACATAGTTCTCTGATGTGCAAGAGATGGGAACTGTGGACATTCATCAGTGATCGCCAACTTTTATTTATATTAAAGAATATTAAAAGGTGCATTTGTGCTCGCAAACAGTCTCACAAGTCAAAGCAGTTGAGCCTTGAATTTTCAAAAATTCACTTACCGACTTTTGAAATCTCTAACTTGTGAGTTTTTTCAGCTCAAAGCTCAGGGGTTCTAACTGAAAAGGCAAATCTTTAAAAATGGCTCAGAAACATACAGTCTGATCCTTTTAAAAATGAAAAAGTCAAGGCCACTGTAGTTTTGTGTTTTTAGAAAACCACAGGAGGAGTCACATAGTGCAACAGTGCAATCCGGCTCCGTAGCAGAAAGGACTTACATAACGTATATCAAGGTTTACACACTTTTCACACTTAGTACACAATTAATCTATTCCAGTAACATAGATTAATTGTTGACTTGGGTTTGCACATGCCGTGTACTGATGATAAGGATATCGCCAGACACAGCCTTGTCACTTCAATTTGCAGTTCCTGCAATGCAGTGAAATGCGCGGTTTTTCATGTGTTAGCATTCAGCATAGGACCAACTCACCTCATTGTTCTTCAGGATTGAAAGCATGGAAAAAGTAGAACAAGATTAATGCACCACGAAGACAAATATCATCAGTTGAATTGCTGTAGTGTATTATTAATGTTAATATACGAATTTAATAAATTTAATATAAAATTAGGACACAATTTTAGTAATTGGAACAAAATAAAACAAGACTGTTTGAACTAGAGAGCGCAAATAGACAATTGATTATTTTCATATTTGTGTAATAATTAAGTTAAATGTATAGCAATTTGTTTTCAGTTCAGCTGATTTGAAGTGGTCACCATGTGCACCATGCGAGATGGTTGCATGCTGCTCAAATTAGCATAGATGCGTATACAATATTTGTATGTAATGAGTGTGCTTCTCCTTAAACATGACATTTCTAGCAGAAATATGCTGTTGCCACAGATCTACTAGAATATTCCGTTGACTGACATGCTTTATTGTCACTGATCAAGTTATCCTGCTTGCTGCCTTTTTCCTTTCTCAGTCTCATGGGGGCCTTGTGTGGTAACATTCTCACAGGAAATCTTGAGCAATTTGGACAATTTCCACAGCTGAAAAGCAGGATTTCTGCCCGCAAAACTGACAGACCAGGAAATTCCCAGAAGAATTTCTGAAAAATAGTTGGGCTCCAACTACTGCAACTGACCCTTCCAACCTTCACCCTGTGCAATTTGTATGCAGCCTGTCCTCCATTTTTCTCCAAATACAATGTAGCCAGCAGACTGTTTGTCTCCTTGTATTATTTAGTTTGTAGTTCTTTCATTATATGCACCTTTATTAATTATTAAAGACCTTTTTTGGTTAGAGTTAGAAGAGAAAATGAAGTAGAGAAACAAGCCTGATGCTCCAGAAGAACCTGCCCAGTCAAATATACACCTATGCACAAATATGCTAACCTTTTCAGACCTCGATATTTGTTGACTTACCGTTGTCTCACAAACAGAGTTGTCAAATGTAGACTCTCCAGTGATGTTTTCGTATGGTAAGTTGGAGGACAGGGAGAGCCGTAATGGCTTCCTCTGAACCCTGAGAACATAGTCATGAAAAAGAAGGAAAACAATGTATACTTTCCAATAACATGGAGGAAGTCATTATAAAGATGAGTGAATGTGCCTTATAAATACAGAGTGACAAATAATTTGTTGAACATATGCTTTAAATTCCTTTTGATGTCTCTTTTGATATCTTGATATATCTGATATTTCTTTTGATATCTTGAGTCATACATCACATGCTGGTTGGATCACACTTCATGTTCAGTTATTGTGTGCTGAATTTCTTAATCTGCATCAGGTGACAGGTATTTTTTTTAGAGTGCAGTTGGTCCTCTCGGGGAAATATAGCATCCACAGCTAATTGAGTTCATCTTACTCAGACAGAAAATAGTAATAATAATAATGGAAAATAATGTGAAAAAATAATGTACAATATGCGTTCCATTGTCCATTTACTGAATACGTATATATAATTATACTAAACCAGACTGTACCACTACAGGGGCTTCGCTTAAATCAAATGTTTTGTCTTAAAGTGTAAACTAGAAGACGTGTGACTGAATCTGAAATGATCTGGTCACTTTCAAATACCCTCCTAAATCATATGAACTTTATGATTTGTGGTAGTTTTTACACAGAACTGAAATCACACATACAGTATTTATTTAGTTTATCTAGTAAATGGACTGTACAAATCTTTTGCTATCTGCTGATAGGGGCAGACCCATTTTGCCTCTACATAAGGTATTTGATGCTGTCAATTATTACTAGCATTAATAGCAGTAGTAGTTGCTTTATCTATTTATCTGTCAGTTACCATGACACACACAGAAAATTGTATGTATTGTGTTATACCAGTGACTAAACAGGTCAGTAGAACCTACTTTGAGAAGTAGAGGTAGATCCCAATGATGAGGATGAGGAGGAGGATCACAGGGATGAAGACAGCAAATGCTACTTGGGCCCCCTCCATTCTTAGGTCTGCAGTAGATACTGTTGGAGGAAGAGAGGAGGACATTTCAATTCATTATTTACTTGGATCTGAAATATTACCTCTTGTTTAGAGTAAACTTATCTATAGGTACGTACATCTACGATATGTTTATAACTGCAAACAGGTCAAATAAATGAAGGTTGGTTTTTGTACATGCCGAGAACAGGAAATAGCAACACAGAAAACATTGTTGGAACAGATTTTCATTTGAATCTTCTCTGCTCATGCAAGCTTGGTGTGCAGGTAGAATGAACTTCTTGGCATAACTTACCATCTAATCTGTGCTCATCGTACTCCGCTGGGTGTGCTGAAGAAAATGTAACAGCAGTGTTAAACGTCATGTAAAAGACTTGATGAACATACATTGAAAGAAAGCAAGTGGTTAATTGAATTTAGCTCAAGCGTTCTTTAGTAAACTATATGTATGAATTTCAATTGCACTGAACTTATTGAACTGAGTATGGAATCATATTTGTGGCTTAATCCTGTGAACAGTATGTAACACTTTGACAGTGGGAAGAGATCATTAAAGTAGTTTAAAGGTCTGACATAAGTTACATATTTTCATATGACTATCACTGACTGGCATACTAATTACTATTAACCACCTTGCAGAAGCGACCATGACTCCAGTGTCACTTCGGTTCAGCAGATGGGCTGTGAATCAAGCGAATTCTAAAAGCACATTTCTTTACAGACACACGTTCTCACCAGCACCCTGTCAGGTATATCCTCCAGTCTGTTTGTCTGATATGTCCTTACTGCACCCTGTCTCCCTTAGGTGTTTTGATCAGGGTGCAGGCTCAAACAAAAGGCCAGACTTTTGTTATTTTAGCCTCTAGACTGAAACAACCTTCTTCGAAGTGTCAGGACAGCAAACCCCGGTGCCGTTTAAAACAAAACAAAACAACAAAAACATTTTTCCTCTCCCACATTCACTGTGACTGATGGCTTTTTCATGCTTTTCTGAAACATGCTCGGTCTTCTTTGTGGAGCCTGTTTCTCCTTTTGTTAAATTCTCTTTTTCGACCTGTCAGTGCGTTCCAGTGGGGACATTAAATAATAGAGAAGATTTAAGGGGTCATGTGACTGTCCAAATAAGCCAAAATAAAATTTTTGATCTGTGTCATTGCCATGTCTTTTTGTATGAAGGCAATTTTTAAACAATGTATTCGTGCACAAGATAATTTTAACTTTGAATAGAGTTTAATATTTTATTTTCAGCATTACGTACTGAATATTGCTTCAGTTTCACAATATAGTAAAGTCAATTTTTATCAATATAGACTCGTGTCACTATTTACCTCAAGGGGCTTTACAATCTATACAGCATACGACACCCTCTGTCTGTTAGATAAGGAAAATCACCCCATAAAAACCCTGAAGTTATTTAAAATGATTTTAAGATGATTTTTTTGTCTTCTCAAATGGCCTTAAATTGTATAATGTATTATAAGAAGTATTTTTGGAAACTGTGTTTAACTGAAAAACACCTAATCATGGACCGAAGACCATAGGCTGCAGTTCCATACCTTTGCAGACAGGTGGCAGCCCACTCCACTGGGATGGGTGTCCAGGGACACAGTGGAGAATAGGCTCACCCAGCAGTTGGTGGCCAGTCAGGCAGGAGTATTGGAGGGTCTCTCCAGCCTGAAAGTGGAGCTTGTTGGAGCTGGGGATCCCATAGGTGGGGGTTCCCGGATGACTGCAGGGCTCGAATGTCTCAGCTAAAGGGGAGAAAAATTGTTCTGATGAATAAGACTGTAAACGTAACCCATTAAAGATGATGCTGATGTATTGTAGTCAGATATAATAAAAATTTATTGATATTATCACATTTATATATATTACATATTTGTATTTTAGTGGAGCTAGTATATGATGGTATAGGTGTCCAGATTTTTAACGGCAGGGATACTTCACACATGTATTTTATGAGACATGTGCATAGTAGAGGGACATCTGCAGGAGTCGACTTTCGTTCTACCAGCGTCCACACTGTCATCTAATTAAGATATTCATAATATGCATAGGACGACTCAATCTTTTTATCTTTTACCTTAGAGAATTGCCATCCATCAACCATCAGCATCAAACTGGAAAAAGGAATGTCTAAATCTAATGGACAGATTGACATGTAATGTGCTGAAAACATCAGTTGAGGATGTTTGCATGGGCTAAGATAAGGGTCAATAAGATTTTGAACATGTGAAAGCATGTTCAGTAATAATTTCAAACACTGTGGTTGCGTATTAATTACATTAAAAAAAGCATATGAATGTGTGATGGTTGATAAAAATCTGAATATTTTTAGAAATGTGTGCTCAAATGTGTATGTAAATGTAAGACTGAGGACAAAGAATTGCTCCAGTTATGCTGTATGACTGCAGATCAGAAAACTGTGTGTAGCTTCCTTTACTGTACGTCCAACTGAAAAACACACAAACACGGATTTATTTTTTAAAATTGTCAGTTGCAGCTTTACCCATCTGCTGTTGGACAATTTGACAACCACTTTGTTCTAAGGACACTGAGGTCTTTACAAACAGCTGAACCTGAACACACTAAAAACCACAGCTTTTCTGATTTGCAGGTCAAAATAAATCTTGACATCTAAGTTAAAACTGACTATGTTCTGTCTGAGTTCATTTAAACCTAGAGCAGGTCCTGAAATATAGACCTTGAAATGCTGTTGAAACAATGACATTTCGCAAACTAAATGCCAAAAAAAAACACCCTAGCTTTTCAACTACATTTATCAGAATTTTATTTATGACATTTATAAGTCTTTGATCTGCAAGACTGCCAAAACTTAGGATGAAGCTTTGTCCTTAAATGTAATCGCGCCAGACAAAATTAGGCTTCTAACTGCAACAGTGATCAGCCTGGAAGATGATGAAACGATATCACTTGTACTAGAGTCTGTCAAGAACACAGAATACGGGGAAGGAATATTGCATCAGGAGTAAAAATATGCCTGGGATATCGAAGGACAGTTCCACTTTCATGCCATGACATATCGTTCTCTGCAGTCATTTGCTTCTGAAGCTGAAGAGCATTTTTGGAGGTGCGGTTTTTCCTTTTTTTGGATATAATAATTGTCTTTTGCTCAAAATCTTCATCTCATGCATAACAATGACCTGGCTTGTCTTCTCCAAAGTAATTTCCGTTGTCCGGTTAAATTAATTGTTAGTCAGTACCATCATACAATATGTCTCCACCTAGAAAGTAGGTGAGGCAGGGAATGAGGCGTTCATGCAAATGAGGTTAATGCCTTCAAGGCTGTTTGAAGAGGAAATTATATTTTAATCAGACTGACACACTTGCCAGCTTTATCGGAAACAAAGAAGTGGTGGGAGGTCAAGGCAGTGAGGTCAGCTGGTGTTGGTGATCATGACGCTCACACTGAAGTCACCAAAAGATTAAAGGCTTTTCAATAATCAGTCACGGAGGGCTTACCTATGGCAGAAGCATGTCTAATAAAACGATCACGAACATACAGACAAGATAATAAGGTTTGTGCACTTGTTCACACAAATGTACAAGTGAAATCAATAATTTTTCATATTTTATGAAATATTTTAAACTTGACAGCTGTATGACAAAACACTCTCATCAGTCTGAAGATTTTTTTTTAACAGATTCAGCCATCATGGGACCCTAAAACCCTTAATTTAAAACCAGGCTAATTAACTTTTTTAATATTAGTAGCTCTTAAAGGGGGAAAAAACTATGTAATATATTGGCAGCAAACTAGAATAAAAGTCTAAAGGCCCTCGGTGGCCCCTAGAGGGTACAATATTAAGCATGCCCCAATTTGAAATGGTTTAAAGTAACATACTGGTGATTTTGCTCCTTTTTGTGACATTTTTCCAGAGGGTATTACTCGAGTCAGGGAGTGTCCAAAAGCAAAAGAGTTCATCTGTGGGCTCAGAAGGGGGGAATTTAAGGCTTTGCAGAAATAATTTCAAATCCTGTGAAAAGATTCTGCTTGACAAAGTCAAGTAAATTCATGTAGAAATGTAGATGCATAGTTGAAGAAAAACTTTAACAAAGTACAAGTAAATTCATGCTTCAGTTATACTGCCATGCACTATATATAAATGATATAATTTATGAAAGAAATGTGTGGTTTTACACATCTTTTGCCTTTGTAGCCTTGATGTGAATTGCACAAATTTTGATAATCATACAAAGAGTACAGTTTCATCCAGTGACCTGTGAAAAGTAACAGAGGTAGTTGTGTATGAGCTCGAGAGCTTGAGAAACACTCTAATTCGTACATACGCAGGCATCTAGGCAACCTCTGGTTCCACTTGGGGCCTGATGATCCCCGGTTGAAGCAGGTTAGCAGGCTGTTTCCGGATAGAGTGAAGCCTTTGTTGCAGATGTACTGAATGGTTGAACCCACAGTGAAATGGGGACCTGACAGCACCCGCCGGCTGTGCTCCACCTTTCCAGGGTCGGCGCAAGACACCACTGCATGGACAGACAAAAAAATAAGATAGGTAACGGGGAGTGAATGGGCAAATAGGGATCAGAGAGGTAAAGAAGTATAGATGGTGAATCTAGTACTTAAGTATAGAGTCTGAGCCACAATAAAAAACAGCTGAGATGACTAATATAACACAAAATGAACCATTTCCATTAAGTAAATACATCAAAACAATAAAAAACAGTAATATATTTACAATATTTAAATAGCATTCATCACTGTAAAGAAGCAACGCTAGTAGCTACACTTCTTATTCAACCATAATTCCCAACTGTGTTGTGGTAAAGTGTGGCTTGCTCTTGTGTAAAGCCCTTAACCACCAGCTGACAATTGGAGTTACACAGTGTCTGGCAGGTAGGTTGGTCCAACAAGTAATCACATCTCAGTTGAGTTTTCTGAAACAGATTTACTACCATGATGCATTAATATATTACTTCACAGAGCATGTGTCTTAATGTGAAATAGCCCCTGAGCAGCTTGTGATGAAGTGATTGCCAGACTTCTCATTGTAGAGGAGCTGTGCTTCCAGTTTAACATGAAACAGTGCTAAGGTTTAACAGCCACACTGACCAAATAATCAGATAATCAAGATCAAGATCACCAAATAATCTTTCACAAATAAAACGTTAAGTAATCTGTAAAATACACCATTTGCTGAATTTCATACACTTAGTTGTTTTGCAGATACAATCTACTTGGTATGGTATGACTGTAACATAATAGCTTGTGGTAGCTAATGTTAGCAAACGTTAGATATTGCTGTATAATGGACATCATCGAATTGGTTTGATAACTTGATTATTTGTCTTTACTATGTCATTTACCTTTACCCACTAAATGTTACCTGTGGCTAGAGTGGCTGCTACTGTGTAGAAGTTACACAGTAGCTGACATGCTTCCTTTTAGTCCATACCCCATTTTAATCCAGTAATGGAATGGAACAGTGACAAATTAAAGTAGGATGCTCTAGTTAATGGAATATGCCCCTTAAGGAAGATAGAAAAGTTGTTTATTTTGATATGAGTCCGAAAGGGGTTGCCTGGAAGGCAGAAAAATAAGAAATTTAAACTTCTTTTCTGGAACATTTGACCTCTTAAGAAGTTTAAAAGCCATCCCTCTTTGGCTCAGCTGTGCATAGCTCGTGTACACACAGTACAACGTGTGACCAGGGGTCAAATGTAAATATTGCTTTACTATAAAGCTTCACAAACAACAGCGGCTGGGAACGATGTGCATCATCTAACAGAAATTATCTGCATGGACAGGATGTAAAAATACAATTTACATTATCATATAAAGTGACTGCAGATAACATTTGTGCAGAAGATTTGGATCTTTTAACAGGAGCTTTGCCTGCAAGTATCAAGGGTCTGTGTTTGTGAGGAAAATATCAAGCAGTCCAGCTCTGTTTGTCTGAGCCAGGTTACATAAGTCCACAGAGGCGGGATAAAGAAATGAGCTGCGTCTGCCCCGGCATCCAGTCAAGCCAGTTCTGGGACCAGCAGGAGAGGGGCCAGCTATGCCAGAAACACAGGGTGGAAGTCAGTCGTGCTGGATCTGAGGTCCCTGTCTCCTGCCAGTGGGGCTGGTCATTGGCAGTGAGGCATAACTGCTGCTTGTGTATATCTGTGTGTGTGTGTGCTGGTGTGGTTTTGTGTAATAGCTTTATGAAAACCAGACTAGTAGTTTCAGTGAAGCCTGATTTGCAAAGTCAGGTCATTTTGCCTTCACTCACTTCCTGAAGTGGATGTTCTATGGTTGAAAATTGGTTTTAGTGCTATTATATATGCAAATGCTACTTCCTGAGAAACCGTCAGTCCTTCTTGTTGTCCTAAATGATTGGATTTATTGCTAGGTTTTGCATCTCTGACCAAGCTAGTGAGAATTTGAATACCTATGAATCATCATTTTTTTGTATTTTGTACAACTTATACTTATACTACTCATTATTTATTTTTAGCCCCACTGGACTGTTGATACCTCATTTACCTACAGTAGTATTACTTCTTGAAATGAGATGCATAACATTGATGCATAGCTTGGAATTCTGGGTTAATGTCAAGACTATGTCTCAGAAGGCTCAAAAATAAGTTTTGAATTAAAATAGATTAAAATCAGTCCATTTTGTTGGATTTTTCAAAGATATTCAAATATTATCCCCTACATGTATTATTTGTTGGTACTAAAAGCTCTCCGGTGCTAAGCATGTACCATCTTTGTGGATAACACAGCAGCAGTGTCAATGTTTTTGTACTCACCTCTCTCACAGCTTGGTAGGTCACCACTCCAGGTGAGGTCCCATTGGCACATGAGCAGCTCGGCGCCCACCACCTGATAACCTGGGTAACACTGGTAGGTTACCACGGTGCCCTGAACCAGCTCAGGGTGAGATGTACTCTTCCAGCCATTAGAGATTTCTGGGAGCTCGGGGCAGGTGTCATTACGAGCTACTTCTGCAGAAATGTGTGTGTGTGTGTGTGACAGAGAGAAAGAGAGAGAGAGAGAGAGAGAGAGAGAGAGAGAGAGAGAGAGAGAGGAGTGGGGGTGATCAGAGAGAAAGACAGAATGGAAGAGAGCAAGATAGTAAAAAGGGAAATTAATGTAAGGTTTGAGTGATATGAGCTTTCAACAGTTGATAATACAGCCACACTGGCTTTGCCAGTCAGCTTGTCAAAGTTGCAGCATTGCTCTGATGTTTCATGCCTGTACCTTCCTACCTACCTGCTTCCCAACAAGAGATATCTAATGTACACATGACACTGGGATGTATATGTGTATATCTAAGGGCACTTACAATTTCATCTCATGCTATGCCTCATTTGGTGGATTGTAGACACCGTTCCCACAGGATCAATTGTATGATTAAATAACTAAAGATGTAGATGATTCACACAAGTGCACAAGGGTCTCAGTGAGTAAAATACTTTTAAATAAGAAGACATTAATGCTCTTTGAGACGCTTTGCAAATTGGCATCTGCCTTGGGAGGGAGAGGGAGACCATAATATGATCTAAGCTTGAAACCAACGATGCCTTCGTGGAGCATTCATTTTCCGGCAAACTCAAATGAGCCTCTCCTGTGGGGTAACTGTAACCTGCCAGGCCTGTTGGCGTTGCTCTACTCATTCCCAGGCACACAGCAGCAGGTTCAGGCCCTCTGCTTAGGAGTCTAATTTGGACAAACACACCAAAGTAATTGCACTTGGGCGCTAGAATAGCAACATTTTCTGACACCTGCCCACCTCGCTGTCTTGTGTTTACATTCCACCAATGAGATTCATGAAGAGACTGTAATAAAAGCTTCCCCTCTCTTTATTCCTCTTTGTCGATCATCTGTATTCTGGAGCCTTTCTTTCCCCCCTGAATTCATTAAGTCTTATCAGATATAGTGTGTGCTAGCTATTGGAGTGGTGCTGCACTGATGGAAAGGCCCCACCAACACCAGGGACAGCCTCTTATTGCTTCCATTTTTAGGTCCCGCACCAGAAAAAAAAAACATTCATTTTGCCTAAATTCTCTTTTTACTGCCTTACTTTTCAATCTGCTACTTTGCTGTCTTTTCTCTTTTCATCCATCCATCATGCACCCTAACTTTTCTGTAGCTCAGTATCGATGGAGATTTTATCTTAATTGTTGCTACATTTCCATTTGCCTCTTTTGGCTGCTGATACCGGAACAATATTAGATTTTATTTACATTTGACTTCTTAAGAATAGTTCAGCATCCAGAGATATATACTTCAATGAGAGGGATGGGGAAACCCCCTGTTTGAGCATCTGTACTCTGCTCTAAGTATGTGTTAGAACAGAATAGCTTTTGAGATGTTACAAATGATCTTTTAAGAGTCTTCACGGCTACTCTTTCTGCTATGTCTCTGACCTCTCAGTACTGTACACACCGGTATGTGCACTGAGGTCCTTTGAAAGAAATCTTTAATCTGTCCTGCTGAAAACTAAACAGGATGGAGTATTTTGCAGTAAGGGCCCCAAGGAAGGAACAATCTGCCTGAGGAAATCATGTCGGCTGAATCAGTGATCTTTTCTATGTTTCGTCTCAAAACATACTTTTATCAGTGACCCTTTATTGATCTTATTTCAGGTTTGATCTTTCTTAAGGTGTGTTTTGTTTCTTTTAAAATTGTTTTTTCTTTCCATAAATGTAGAGCTGGAGTCAGAATGTTGGTAACCTTGCTAAAACTATGGGGTGCAAGCAGGGGGAACAGCTAACCTGATCCATTCTAAAGAAAAAAAAAAGAAAACAAAAAGAAAACTCCTGAAGCTCTCTTATTAACATGTTGTTTCTCATTTGTTTAATTTGGACTTACATGCTATAGTTTTCACATTTGAAATGTTAGCTATAACCTTGTCACACTAAAATTAACATGTATATATTGTTTTTATTTAAACACCCGTAAACCTGCTAAAAGTAGATAATTGAGTCCTTTCACATTGCCGGAGGATGCATCTGCCTTTATGTGTTTTTTTTTTTGGTGTGTAACATTATGACTGACATCACTGTGGCGCTGTAAAACAGAGTCATAGTAGAAAATAATATGGCAATTTACAGTTTTAACAACAGCAAATGTCTAATTCGTGAAGCCTGATTGAGACGTTTTTAAGTCTCAAATGTGATAAAAATGAACATTTATGGATATTTGGTGATTTATGATAAGATGGTCAGGGCCTTAATTCCCTCAGTCCTCTGAATACTGAAAACATGATGTGGAAATAGTCAAATGAGAAGATGCTGAATATCAGCAAAACTATTCAAGCTACTATTAAATCACTCCAAACTAAACTCATGCCTGCCTTCATACATAAACGTTGGCAAAACAGCAGAAGGCAGAGTGATAATTGAGCCCTGAAGTTTAAATCTCTGTGTGATTATGCCATTTCTGTGCGCCGGTTCCATGGCTTACCAAAGAAGTGGACTACAAAGCCATGGCCATAGCCATAGACGTTGGTGGCAGGGTCAGACTGGAACTGGATGGTGACGTCTGCGGTGGAGGTGTAGAGCTTAAATCTGGATTTTGATCCTCCGTACTGACCCAGAACTTTAGCTGTAAGATCATCTCCATCATAAAAGGTCATCAGGTCATTCTTTCCAACGTTCAACCTGTAGCAAGAGACAAACACAAGATAAGGTCTGTTTCTAGTGTTTCGCATCTCAACTAGCTTTAAAACCATTGATATTTAAATTTTTCCATTTAGTTATTTTTTGTACGCCTAACAAAAAGTGAAAAATGCACCTCTCTCCGTGCTCTCTCTGCTCTAACTGCTCTCACCTTTCAACTGCATCTTGCAGTGAATATTGTGGTCACAACCTACAGGTCAAACCCTACCTCTGTACAAACCCTGTACATGAATACATTACACTTTTGCCCCTGACAAAACTTTAATGGTACACATCACAATGTGTTCTTGCAGTTTTAAATTCTCAGCAATTGCACAAAGAAGGCTATAACGGAGCCAGGTCAAACAAAGGTCACCTATTACAGACAGAGACTACGACAGGACTATCCATGAATGGCAGAATTTTTACTTGCCTGCTCCTGGGGAGATAATGAGATAATGTCACCATCTACAAAGTGAGATAATAAATGATTTATGAACTGTATGCACTTCACATGCTTTACATGTCAGCATCCACCCACTCACGACCATTACATACCCTGCTAACAGCTGCTCATCAGAGAGGTAATCATTCATTCACCAATAGAACAGCCATGAGAAGCAATTTGGGGTTGTGTTTCTTGCCCAAGGACACTTTGGCATAAAGGTTGGGGGAAAATATCAATAGTAAATAATTTTATAAGTTAATAAATTCTATATTTTTCCATCCTATGATCCAGATTGCTTTCCAAACCTTCTTTCAATCTTCCGACACTTAACATTTATGAATAACCCACTAATCGATGCTTCTCAATTCTAGTGATGGAGAATGTGATACAGTGGACAACTTATAATATGGTGTACAGGAGTAGTTTCAACTATAATTCCTCTACTCCTTCTAATTGAAAAGAAGAAAAAAATGTACAGGACGACAATTTGACCAAACTTTATAATACTCATAAATTTGACAATGGCTTTGCTGGTATCTACTTTACTGATTTTAAATGGAAAACTTGGTCAGAAAACAATCTGACCCTTAAGATCCTTAACTGCATGTTTTAGTTAATCGTATCTTAACCATAGTTTTTTTTTTTGTTTTTTTTTTTGCTATATCCACTTTATTTGCTGTCTAATGTAAATGTGTTTAGGAGGTCACAGTGACCTTGACCTTTGACCACTTGAATGCTAATCAGCTCATCCCTCATTCCAAAAAGATGTTTGTGCCAAATTCAAAACAATTCACCCACCCAAAAATCAATCTTCAGCTTTTAGCAGACAGAGCAACAGCGAGCTAGCTAGCTGGTGCGTTAGTTTGTCTTTAGGCGTTCACCACCTCAAACTCATCTGAGGGTTTTGGGACACCCAAACCTTGATGCAATCTTCCACTCCGCTGAATCACTGTAATTCTGTAATTCTAACTTCCACTTATCAACATTAAAATCAAAATCCTCCAGCTGTTACCTGCCTGGCCCATTTCACTCAGAATACATCATTATATAGAAGCTACATGCCATTTTCTTACAGAACCTCAGAAGATATTATGCAATCGTCCTTCTGGCTTAGTAGCACTCTCCCTGATTACTGTACTGATTTTGACGTGATGTTTTTGTTTAATGGGTCGCATAAAGGGATTACAGCTTGCATTTCATTGCACACACTTCTGTCATAGAATGATAAATAAATGAACCTTGATGCTAGAAATCAGTGGAGTGTCTGTTTATGAGGAATTCTGTGAAACCAAGGTTTTCCTGCAAAGCCTCTGGAGACTTATTGTCCTTTTACCTAATGTTACTTTTCTTGCCCATAAAAGTCCCCTCTAACTCTTGAAGAGGAGACAAATAAAATGTTATCAGGACCCACAGTCATAAAGAACAAAATATCAGTATAAAGTAATAAAAATATTACATACGTTTTCTGTAATATCTATGAAATATTCTCAAGCAATTACTGTTTTCTTGTAGACTCTGACTGACAATCTGTTAATGAGACATTCACATTGTGAGATGAATGAATCATCGTCATAGTGAATAACCACACGCACTGTCACAGTTTAACTGTCAAAAGGCCATGTATTTGTGCTGATTTGTCCAAATCTGTAGAACTGGAACTCTTACAAACCTCAAAGCTGTTTAAAAACGTCACCTGGGGCTGAGCTATCTCTTTGTAGAGAGAAGATTTAGAGCATGGAAGAAATGGCTTAGCCAGAATAAAGCAGTGACATGCTCTTTGCTGTTGCTAATTAATCACCAGTGGCTCCTGATAAAACTCATTAGCCAGCCTGAGATTGAGCTATTAATCACTATGGGAATGCTGGAAAATCAAAGGTTCGAGAGGTGTGAATTGAATCGACACATGGCGAAGCCTGACAGAACATGAAATGTTTATTTTTGATATTTTCTTAACAAAACTGGAGGAAATTACAGGAATATGAGTGAGTTTGTGCACAGACGAGAAGCAGAGTGGAGAGTGTTTGTCTTTCCACAGGCAGAACCATTTGTCTTCTGTCAGCTGTAGACTCACATTTAGCCTCACACACACACTAACACTTGTATTTCTACACTTGTAGGGACTTTCCACTGAATAAACTGATTCTCAAACTCTAACTGCAACGCTCCTGACCTGAACATGAACCGACCAAAAAAAAAATAAATCACAGCCAATATGAGTATTTACCACGTCACACAGGGTAAGAAACAGGTCTTAATTTTTTGGTTCAAATTTTGGCAGATACATGTTTTGGTCCCAGCTCAGGCGTGAAAACATTTCATCAACTTATTTTGATGCATAAATCAAACATTTCCTGCAGGATTATTGGGTGAGCTAGGAGAGGAAAAATTGCATTTGATGGAAACTACAGTGAACAACATTTTTGAAAGAAAAACCCTTAAGAATATTTCTATACAAATTATTAACTTATTTCTGTTATTGTTTGCATCTGTGTTAGTAGGCATCCCTCCTTTGCCAAGATAATCCACCCACCTGACAGGTGTAACTTATCAACATGTTGATTAAAGAGCATGCTTAGTGCACAGGTGTGCCTTGGGCTGCTCACAATTAAAGGCCTCTTGAACACGTGCAGATTAATCACACACACACACACACACACACACACACACACACATACACAGAATGTCACAGATTTTGCAAGTTCTTTTCCTCAGTAGCTGTACCTTGCTGAATAGTGAAGTGTGGCACTGACTTTGATGGATAGACTGACCACAAATAAGATTACATTATTACAACCTAATAACAATCAGGTTGGAAAGTGGACCTTGTTGATTACTGTACACACAACTTTATAACTAGTACAAAAGCAACATTATTCACTGATTTTGGTGAAAATAGGTGATATTTTATGAAGAAAATATTTTCTGGTTTTCACAACAACGTCCTCCAACTCTTTGTGGTTTTCCGAAGGACACATTGTTTTACTTGTTGCTAAAGTAACCGCTACCTGCCCCTTTGTGTAGCTGCCGTCAGACATGTTACTTAGCTCCATTAGCTGCGTGCAGCTCAGCATCTTCCCAGAGAAAAAATAACGCAAAAGGACCTTGGGAGGCTAGTTTCATGAAGGGGAATATGGTTCTTGTCTTTCCTTACATGGTAGCTGACCAATGTCTAATCTCCCTTTTGCCCCTCTCCCACCTCAGGCCCCTCCAGTCCCACCCTGAACTGCAGATAGATGTATACCAGGCAAATGCCACAGAGCATGCATGGCGTTGTGTGGAAAAGTACTTTGCTAATATAATGTGTTAATGTAATGTAAGGTTACTGTAAACTTGAACACACTCAAGTGCATTTTATTGATGACAATTTGAATGCACATACATTCTGTGACAAGATCCTGAAGTGCATTGTTAGCCTTTCCTCCACCCCCATGACCTCACATTGCAGCATGATAAATTTATGCCAATATCCAGCAGAGTGGATCAACATGGTCATGACAGGCCACAAGCGTCACCCTGGTCAACTCTATGCAAAGAAGATTTGTTGCACTGCATGAGGCAAATTGCGGACACACCACATGACTGATTGGTCTTCTTGATATGCCACACCTCTCATGTGGATGGATTATCTTGGCAAAGAAGTGCTCTTCTCTAAAATATGTGAAATCAGTTTGAGAAAAATAGCCCTTTGTGTTCACTGGAAAAGTCGTAGACCTTTTATTTTGACACATGAAGAGTATAATCAAATTGGTACATTTATATTTTGAGTTCTATGTCACAGAGGTATTGCTAAAATTTTGTACATGTGCAAAAAAAAATATTCAAAGACTTCCTAAAGATCAGTTTATAACATTTAACTGCTTAAATTTCATTCATACTTGTCACAAGTTTTGCATCTATTTTTATTTTACTATATTTGACAAATAGACTGGTAGCTGGATAACCAGCTGTATGCAGACATCTGTAATCCTTCCGACTAAGTTCTGATTGGTTAATTGTTTTTCCAACTAGTAGAAACAGCAGAGATGGGATTAAAAGGAGATTTGGGGCCATATATACAAAGGTCTGTCATATTCACAATGCAGAAAAATTATAAATTGTTACAAATGAGAAAACAATGGTGTTGTGTCAGTGTGGAAAATTGAATTTACATATTATATTTCATTTTTTGTCAAGCTGTCAAATTTGAGATTGCCTGCATGTTGTTACAAAGTAGTTATATTTGTCATTACCTGTATAATTAGGTAAAATCATACTATTGCAATTACCTGTTAAAACAAAATGTTCACTTACGGTCAAAATAGAACACTGTCACCATAACTACATACTTTTCTATACTTTGGGTACGTATCTTGTCAAACACTCACCCAAGTGACCGTATTTCCTTATTTAGTTTGTTCTATAATTTAAATCGGTCAGTGGTTTTAATTTCACAGCACCATACAACAAGTGATGAGAAAAACAAGACGTCATCATTCAAATTCACTCTCTGAAAAATGTATCCATTCTCAAAGGACAATTTCCTCTCTCTTCCTCTCATAAATAACTTTCATTTCCATCTCTGAGTCTAAAAATATTCCCTCCTCAAACTTCCAGTGCAGTGTTGACACTTGATGAATATATCTCTAAAAATCATAACTCAAGTTATAATCCTAAAATAGATTTCGCCATAACATCTTAAGGATAACATTAACCTTAAAATCCACTCATAAAAAGTGTCCTGACCTTGATAAAGCTTTAGCCATTCTGAAGGTCTCGGGCTGGTCCTCACATGTATGGTGAAATGAGTACACTGTCTTCTGAAACTCATGGTGTTCCATGTTTATTTGATTGCTACCAGATAAAGCCTCTCACCAGCTCAGAGCGAGGCAGATTGAGAAATATTGTCGGCTGGCGTCAAATTTGTTGTGATTAAGCTAAACAAGGCTTTGCGTGGCTCTGCACTGCATCTGTAGAGAAAAATCAATCACCGCCTCCATTCCCTGACACTAATTTGATTTAGTTCAATTTGAAAAAACAGGGCTGAGTTTGGCCTGGCCCCCGGGACCAGCTGGCAGCATATTTTACCCCAACTATTCATTTCAGGATCTGATATTTCCATCCCTCAAAAAGTATGGAATATGGCCGTTTTTGGTTGGCATTACACAGCTTTTCTGAATGTCTGTCGTACAGAACACAGGTAAAACCATGTCAATTCCAGTTTTTCTGTATTCATAAAATATGTAGATGAGGCCTAAAACCTTCAAATGCCACTGATATTAATATTCTCAATTATTTTTTGAGGAAATTGCATAAGAATGTAACTAATATCAACTAATCAACAAATACAACCCAGTAGAAAGCACTGTAAATCATAACTCTCGCTTATCAAAATTGCAATTATGTAAATTGGAATTCAACCATGATAATTATATTAATCTCAGCTTTCACATACCACCTCAGAGCCTGGGGTTTTGCATCATCAATAAGGACATGCAATCTATCCTAAAGCAAAGGGAATAGTAGTTTCACTTGAAATAGAGGCAACAAAATTAACTTACATTGACCAAAACATTGTCATTTAATGATCAAGATACTTAAAAGGTCAAGTCAGACGCAACCAAGTATTGGATATTTGCTCTGCACGTTTCATGACAATTGGGTGTACAATCAATTACAAAACTAAAGAAACCATTATATGTGGTATTAGAGCAGCATTATGCAGTGTGACTTTGAAACTATTCTTTTCGGACTAAAAGCCTACAGCCATGCTCGCGACTCTATGACACTCTACTAACTACAAACGTCAGCATAGCTAACATTCTAACAATGACATGACTAACCAGCTGGTGTTTAGCAGGTAAAGAGTTCTCCATTTTCACCTTTATAGTTGAGCACATTAGCATGCTAACATTAGTGAACAAAAAATGCACAAGTACAATTAAGTGTAATGGTAATGCCATTTGTTTTCCAGGAATTTTGTCAAACAACAAAGTACTGGACAAAGTTTTAGGCAGTTTAAAATGCTCTCGTCACATAATCTGAGATTGTTGGAATTATTAAAAACAGCAGTGTGCAGCACCGGTACAGAACAAAATAAAGAGCAGAACATCTGCTTCCAAGCCACTCACCATGACTCAAGAGAACAAACATAAGCCATAGGTTCAGATCAAACTTGCAAAGCAACAAGACTTCAGGAACCTGATAACAGTCACTTAGGATTAGCTCCAGGATATGGCTCCTATTAAAACCACACATATTATTGTTTTCATAGCACTTTTAAGGGCAGGGCAACATACAACAATTTCAATCCTCTGTGCATGATGAGCCCACATAAAGTCTTGAATGATAGCTCAGCTATGCATTAATGTGTGGTATAGACTAATAAGCAGAATACCTGAAAACATTGGTTTAAAGGTGAAAGACCTTTAAAATATATAATGTTCATGATCAATAGCTTCTGATCACTTTTTCTTCACATCCCCCGCAAGAATGGCCAATCAGTATTGGTCAGTGAGCCATCTTAACTCCAAAAACACCTGTGTTGAATAGCCCTACACATCTTTTGATTGAAGTTTTACAAAATTACTAACACACTTGCTTTGCTTACTTACATAAAACATAGGATTAGAATCACCAAATGACTACTGCACTCAGCACCTCACATTATACACACATACAATGAAACAGCAGTTGGGGTTGATCGTTCCTTCAATAATGCTTTCTAATGCTGACCACTTTAACGGTTCCTATATTAAAAATATCGTTTTGGACAATGGAGTGAAATGTAGTCTCTATTTTGTAGAAGAGACGGTGGTCTCATTTATTTTATTTCCCTCACTTTCACTTTAATCACACCTCTCACTCCCTCCAGTTCCATATGAAGGCCATCCATAAAAGTCATTTGATACACCCCCGTGATAATGTTCCTGCTGCCATTACACAGATGGAGCTGGAGACATGTGCACGTGTGCACAGGTGTCTTCGTCGAATATGAAGAACCAGTACCCAGGGACCTTGTTAAAGGCCTCATATATCTCTGTACACTGTCTAGAGGGCTCAGGGAAAACAGCTGCTATTGATAAGCTTCATATAAATGCTCAGACACCTGCTAGGCATATGTTCAGACAGTGAGGAGGCTTTGTGCTAGATTAGAGTGCTTCTCTCTGTGGAAATCTCTGTTTTTGTATATTCCCATGAGCCCTTTCCGGGAAACTGGACCACAGTGTGCTGACACCTCAAGTTTAGTTTGAGCTGCAGACTTTTCGCAGCTTATCCCTGTAAATACAGATGCTCACTCACATACCACACTATCGCAAATTAAAGTCTCAATCTCTGCTAACAATCCTCAAAGGCTGCAATGTTTATTGCACGCCACAATTCAGAAATGAACACCAGACTGATGATTCTACTTTTGTCAGTGCCTTCTCTCCAGTGACCTGAGATTTAAATGTTAACCCCATGACTGTACTCCGGAAGTTATACAAAGGCATAAAAATGGCTTCAGAAGTCACAGGAGACTCAGTGACTTCAGTGGTTTTGACTTCATCTCTAATTAAATCCATAAACTACGTTCACCTCATTATAGAAGAGCATGTATCACATTATGATTACATGAGTTAACACCCTTTCCCCCAACCCACTCACCACCAAATTTAGATGAGTTATGAGAATCACAAATTATGGCACCATAAATCTGTTTTCTACCTTCTCCAAACATTAAACAAGAGGTTGCCAGTTCTAATAATCCACCCCACCGCAGAGTTGTATTGACATGATCATCAAGCTGCATTATACCATATGCAGTGTTTTTACCTGTCCAGAACATCAATGGGCATTTCTTATCTGACATAAAGCTTAATAAGTTGTCAATAAGCCAAAGTGAAGTTGTTTCAGTCTTTGCTGTTTTAAAAATAATAGTTTGTGTCTCAGGTGCAATTTTGAAAACAAGAATTTCTGGTTTCATTTATGAACCAAACTATTAACCAGAAATAAAATGCCTGAATGTCTCCCTTTCTCTCGCTCTTTCATCTGACAAACAGTGTATAATCTAGGCATGAAAGGACACGACAAATAAAATGACAAGCCAGTTTTCTCCTCCTGACTAGGTTAATCAACTTAAAATCTTGTCACATGGAAAAATAATCGTAGATTATTAAAATAAAACAGTTACAATTAAATTTCCACAATAATACATGAGTGGTAAGATGAAACATGCTGAATCGTATTCGATTTTGGTTAGCCATACTTACACAAGGTTTTAGGCTGTTGTATTGTTTAAATGTTTTCACAAGGTAGCTTCACTTCAACTGAAATCACCTGCTCTGCTAAATGAACAGCAGCAATTACTTATGTTGACAGACTCCCTTTCAAAAACCAGAGGATGCCATTAATCAATGCTTCTTAAAGTACAACAAGAGCACAGGTGCTGTTCCAAGAGACAGAGAGGAAAAAACCCCCCAGAAAAAAAGAGAGCTTAAGATGCAACCTATGCAAATGAGCCCTCCTTAATTTGCTTGCAAATGGCAAATGATTTTCTACGGCTGACTGACTTATCGGGCTCAGACACGGCAGGGTGTGTTGTTCTGTGTCGTCACCTTGGCACTGCAATCACAGAAAACACACACTCCCATGCTGTACACTTGCATCCTCTACTCTACACAGCAGCCATTAAGGGAGCTGGGGGGAGTGAGAAGAGTGGTAGTGGAGTGGGGGGGGGACTGCCAAACAAACCCACCCTGATATAATTAGTTTTCTCCGCTGCACCTAATTAACCTTTGTCTGTGTGGCACTTACGCATCTCATTCACAAGCCAAGCGCTCTTTCATTAGCAGCACGTTGTGTTTTTAATGTGTTTTACAAGTCATGGTGAGGTAGCTCTTTGTAATCTTCGAACTGCCTCTATAGTGCTGTTTGAAGCTGAGGACTGGTGTATGAACAGAGGAGATGAAGTGAATTTTGTGATGATTAGATTCAAAAAGGCCAAGGAAAGGGTTTTCACTAATGTGGTATCATGCATATCACAGGGCAAAGGGAGAGGAGGCGGATCAAACTTCGAACGTTGACGGTACATACACTTGAATGTCCAGCATGATCCTCTTGTCCTCCTCGACATGGATTCCCCAGATACAGTCTTGTCCTTTATCGTAGGCTTCTGGCCAGTTAGGGGACAGCACCACTCCAGCTGAATCGGTGATCTCACCACTACATACAGCTGCAACATAGTACACACATACACAACAATGAATATTAAGCTCTTGCCAATACATATTTGGATATTTTTAAAATACTTTCCTCTGGTGGCTGCGGAGACTTTCTTAAAGTGGTCTTGGGTTTTAAAAGTTTCAACAGATTAATGTTAACATGAAGCACGATCAGTGGTTCAAACTCACCTTGTTGCTAGGTTAGGCCTAAAATCAGTGCCACACCTATTTTTAAAGCAGACCATATACTAACACTACTGAAAGAAATGCTGTTCTGCTGGCTGTTATCTGATTGGATGTGCCCTGAAAGGTCAGTGGCAACCAGGGTTAAAGTTCAGGAGGTGTATCAAGGTGTATCACTTGCAAGATGCCTAAAGTTCAGTGTGGCATTGTTGCATTTTTTGAAATCATGACTCTCTCCCAAAACTGGAACCTGTGACCTGCCTACAAATACCCTGAGGTGGACCGAACGGTTTAGACAAAATCCAAACCCAAACTCACCTGACAGGAAATAAACCATAAAAACCCCAAATAGTCACAAAAACCAAACTCCAATTCCTTCTGTTTAATATATTTATAGCAGACGTTAATCACACTACATTTGTCTTTCTATTTTGTGTGAGTGTATTACAGATGATACCTTAAACGGTTAATTTATCTCTTGTGGTGCTATATATTATCCAACCAAAACAGATTGGCTGTGGTAACTGCAGTATACCTAGAACTGAACTAAAAATCTGAGGTGTGAACAGTTTATGTGAAAATGAACAATCCATGCTGTTTTACTATGTTGTGGTTGATGCCATTGTGTTTCAAGAAAGTAATGTGTTGCATCTTTGTTGGCAGCATACGTTATTCTCACATGCTGTCTTACTAATAATATCATACTCTATGCTCATGTGTTTATAGACCCTGTCACTCAAGTCAGGTCCAAGTTCTGGTGAAATATCCCTGAGTGAGATATGGACACACTGTCTTCTTATTTTAAGTGCTAGCTAAATCCCTAAAAAACAGTAATAGACAAAGAAACAATGTAATGATGGACTTTAGCATTACACCAACATACAGACCTCTGCAGGCAGGCTCAGTCTCGTTCCACTGGGGATTGTTGGGGTCCATGCATTCTATGGTGACTGATCCCTGCTCCAAAGTATAGCCAGGGTCACAGGCGAACTCCACAACAGCTCCCACTGCCCAAGTGTTGTCGCTACTTGTCATGTTACCGTACTTCACGAAAGGTTCGTAGCAGTGGCCTGCTGCAAAAGCTGTGGTGCAAAGACATTTTCAGTGGTGGGAAGGACTTAGAGACTTAGAGACTTGTAAGGTTCATGATAAACTGTCTGACATTTAATAAAATGAACTTACTTAAATACAATATACTGGTTGACACAGTGTACTTTTAAGCTAGGTTTCGCATGGTTAAAGTTTTTGGAATAGATGATTAAAAGCTCTAGAGATGGAAATGTCATGTCAATGAAATTTGGTACAGATATTCAACATTTTAAAACATTGTCTACTACATGACAAAATTTGGTTCTGACATTCATGTTTCCTAGAGGATGAACTGCAGACTATACGTGTTAAATTAATGCCCCTTCCCTCCAGCCAATGCTAATGCTAATTAGCAAAGGTGCAAACACACCAAACTGAAAAACATGAAAACACTGTCACTGTGTGCATGTTAGCATGCTGATTGTAGCATTTAGCTCTTACTTACGCTTCCTTATTCCAACAACAGGAAAACCTTTGTGTCTACTTAAGGGTATACTGTATTTGAAGACACATTTGAAGTCCCTGAAGTCACCTTAATTACTTACTTTTATCATGGTACATGAGCTGAATCGACAATGGCAATGGGTCAGTATGTTATGTGGTAAAATAAATACACTCTTGCTTTTTGCCTAGAACATATAAACTACAGTTTAGATTTTCATTTCAACAAAAATAACTTTTAAAAAGAGAAAATCATTCAACAAACTTGCAAATTGTTCTTAAATGAGACAGAGAGATAGAGATAGATAGATACTTTATTAATCCCGAGGGAAATTTAGGTATCCAGCAGCAGCGTAAAATTGTGCAAACACAATTTTTAAGACAGAACCACAGTTGGAAATAGTGAATGCATGCTCATTAATGCTATAGCTGTTCACCAGTGTGGGAAAGGTTTGTCAGGATAAAGGAAGAACCGGCAAATCTTTTAGAGACGAGTTGAACAGCATTATCTCCCGTTAATGGCCCTAATGAGGTCCGTCGCTCCCTTTGGACTTAATCCCATTTGAGGCACTGAAGTGGAGGCCTAAACAGATTACAGTGATTGTATTTCCAAGTGGTCCTTAAGGACCAAAGATGAGCCGTGTATTTGATGGCGAGTGCTGAGACGAATGTGAGGACAAAAGATAAGAGCACCCAAGTGATATCTCACCCTAGCCATTACGTGACCCCTGTTCCTTGAAACAGTGTAGCTTGAAACATACAGAGAGGCAAAAACACCTCAAAAATGAGGTATATTTACTTAACCAAAGAAGCATGGTCATGGATGGCTTTCACTGCGCACAATAACTGTGTTTACTGTGCAAATATGAAAATTTTTAAATTGAGTTGTCTAGAGAGTCTTTTTCTTGTTCTGATATTTTTTCCAGTCATGCCTCTGCATCATATTCCATAGATGAAGATTTAAAGAGAGCTATGTTTCATGGCATCTGTTTAAGTGTGTCACACCATTGTGGCTGGCCATTTTAACTCAGCTTCACCCAAGTTTCTTCATCATTAACCAAATTAGGATTTTTAGGGGATCTAGGGGTGTCATCTTGGGATGGCAATGGAGTTGCATAAATTTCCTACAGATGTTCCCATAAAAAATTGGTAGACATTTGATTTTTTTTCCCCCGACACCACAGTGAAGCTGACACTTTCAATTTTTATTGATATATTGGAAACAAACACTCTTGTTCCCCTTAGCCTCATGTTCAGAATTGCTTCAGCTATAGTTGGCAATTAGAGCTAGATGACCAATGTTTGTTAACTAACATGCTAAACTAAGATAGTGAGCATAGTGTTATTTAGCTCAAAATACAACCTCAGAGGTTCTAGCATGGCTGTAGAATTCGGTTATCCTTCAACAACCAACAAAAACATTGATAACTAAAGCTAATCCTAAAGTTTTAGAAAAGCACTGTACCATCGGTGACATCATAGGTGCTTATTTATATTTTACATTTACACTATGTATGTGGCTTATTTAAGTAGGCCTAAGTGAAACACATTTAAAGACATGTTCTTGTCACAGTTTGGTTGCTCAGTTGTATTGTTGTCTTGCACCCAACCTTCAACGTCTAATTGTGAATTGAGTATATTGTGTCTTATTATTTATTTCCCCTGACACTGACATTTACGTTTTTGAACATTTGCACTTGATAAATTAAACTCAGATTAAAAAATATGAAAACTTGAATATCAGGGTCATCATGTCATGTTCTGTCAGTCATGCGATCCATAGAGATAGAGAGACTGAGATAGAAGAAGAGCTGCTGTAGCAGTGTACAGTATGTACTGTCTACCTTTTAACATGAAAACATGAAAATCTAATGAACATAAAGTTGTCAGTAGGCTGTTAGTTAAATTTCACAATAAGGTATTTAGCTGCTTAGAAAATTCTTGTAGAGATTATTATGAGACATTAGATTATAATCCATTTTGACTTTTCAAACCATATGATAATCAAACTAATGCCAGCATTTTGATGAATGTTAGCGGCACTTATTAGTTATCTTTGCTCAAATCAGAAACCTTATCAACCCAAATGACTAGGACTCAAAGAGTTACATATACACACCTAATCGTCCTTTCAACAAATTCCACCTTTTGGAAACCTTACAAACCTATAAATAAAAGTTTATCAGTCTATCAGTATTCAGATCCCCTCAGCCAACATCTTTTCTCTTATTCTTTTCACACTGAAAGCATACAGAGCTTTTCTCTGCTTTCATACAGTTGGTGCAGAACTTCTTTTGGTGGCTGTATCACTTCATTACCTGAATTACATCATCACTAGAGCTCCTGACCTCTGTTCACTAATCAGCATCCCCAGCCATTCACTCTGCACCATGCTTTTACACAATATTCTGTGAGAGCATTTTGTGTATTATATCTTTTAATTGACAAATCACTTAGAATCTACAATCTACATCTTCTTTTTGACTGGTAGCTCTTCTTGGCCTTGGGCAATTAATGAACTTTTTTTTTACATGGAATCTCTTTGTGTTTTCATGATGAATCTTATGGGAGTTAATGCCTGTTTTCTCTGGATTTTTACACTTTGTGATAAAAAGGATGAGCATACTTCAGTTGCATAAATCATAGCTCTGAAGCTTACCTTGGTACCTGATGGCAATACCAGTGGATGTGCCTGTAGCATCTGTGGTCAGCTCAATGAAGAGATACCTGGACATGCTGAGTAGACCTTCATTGGGTAGATACTCTACCTCGTAGGAATCATATAGAGCAGCTGCATCTATGCTGTTCCCATTCTTTATTAAGAGTCTAGGAGAAAGGAAACAGAAGAAGGACCATGTAAACTCAGTAAGGAAAATAGTAATGGCAAAAGGTGGTGACAACTTTGACAACCTAACCGCTAACCTTTTCCTCTGCTTCACTTGCAACACTTGTCGTACACTCAACCACACACTCACTATGTACTGTCCTGTTCTTTAAAGGAACCATGCTACTACTTAAAGCCATATGATAAAATGACCTATACACATATTCTTATAGTAGTAGCCCCCTCCATCAAATGATATCATTGTCCATTGTGATGTTTCATTGTGGACATCACTGTAGACATCACCCAACACTAGTAACACAAGTCATAAATCAAACACATGCGGAAGATTTTGGTGGGTTTTTTTGGTGGTGTTTATCAGATTATGCTCTGAAACTTCCAAAGTGATTGAGGTTGTATGTACAGAGACCAAAAAACAGGTGGCTTTTAACAAGAAATTTTCTTTGAAAAGCCAGCAGACCTCAGCTCATTATACAACCACCTTTTACACTTGTGCCAATTCTCTATCTTCTCCATGTCATCAACTCTTTCAGATCTTTCAGTTTCCTTAGAGCTGTCCAGATGTCTTTTCATAACTATGAGGTCTATATTTGTATCACAGGTGTCAGATCAGCCTTGAGCAGCTATTGGCTAGTATACAAAATTGATTATTCAGCTAATTTCCCCCCTGTGGCTCTTTCTTTGAGTCCTCTGTAATGAGAACCCCATGCTGCTAAAATGACACTACTGTCACCACTATGAGCTGCACTGAAAGCCAGTTTTTACCCTGCAGAGTGCTCAAAAATACTGTAACATACTCTTACAGGGACAAAGGCAAATGGAACAAGTGGGAGAGACTTGGTGATTGAATGAAAAACTAGCATAAGTAAAAAGGAAGGTCACTGTTCAAGAGCATGAACCCTGTGACAGTAGTTACACTAATAAGGTGACCACATATGCTTTAACGTTATCAAATGTCTTCAAATGTGATTGTTTTCAAGTCTAAAAGGAATAAATTGATTCTGATATATGGGATATGTAACTTATATCCATGTTTACTTCCAAGTATGACTAAAAATAATTTTACAGTATGTTTTTGATGTCCAACCGTCCTTATATTGCAGTTGAACGTTCTGCTTACCTATCATCATCCTCAGCCAGCGCCACCTTCTCAAAGTGGATGTGAAGTCTCTGGCCCTCTGGGGCCTCCAGCACCCAGTGGCAGGTCAGGTTATTGCTGTAGTTGCTGGGAAAACCAGGAGAGACAATCCGACCGACTGTGACGTTCCTGATCAAACCGCCACAGGCAGCTAAGAAAGGAGAAGAAGAAATGCAAAACTTTTTCCATTCAAAAGGCACTGAAAGTGCCAAGAGCATCACATCCCTCATTAACCTACTGACCGTACTTACATTTTTTTTCTCCAGTTTCAAACAAAGAAAAAGTAATCAGGTCAAGAAAGACATGGATGCTGTTAAAGTTTTCATGAATGCAGGACTTCTGAGCACTAAAATCCCTAAAAACTATGTTATGTATCTCTTGTTTTCAACAAATCAAATTTGCAAAAAAAAAGAAAAAAGAAAAAAGAAAGAAACAGCTTAAGGGTATTACAAACAAATAAAGGCTGGTTGCTGATGAGTGGGTCTGGAATTACCTGTGGTCACTCAGTAATTTCAGTATAATGACCATTTACACAGCACTAATTTGATCAGCACATATTGTCATACTCAACACTGTGCTACTCTTAATTGATTGTTTAAATACCTGTGGTTACTAATCTCTTGAGAACTGCTGAGTTTCATTCTAGAAAATTCAACACTTGCACCTGCAAATGTTTCATATCAAAGGTCTCCCAGTAATAGCTGGGGGGGGGGGTACCTTTTCAGACACAGCTGGGTTGAAATGTGAAAGGTCACAGTGGTGCGGGGATGTGAGCCACATGATTTGACACAAATATTTGTGTCTTTTCATTTAATCTTTTACATTCTATTTCAATCTAATGGATTTTAAAGAAGTTATTAAATTGTTAATGTTTTTCTTTAACTACCCCTTACTTTATTATTGTTTTAAGCATCTCTTTAATACAATATTACATTTAGTTGTATGTCAGCTCTTCAACAGTCACTTGGCTGCAAGTCACTTGTGTCTTATTGCAAAGTCCTTGCTCTACATCGCTTTAAATGTATTAATCACTTAGAATTACCAATGTGCGATCAGGCAAATTTAACAATGTCACCTTCTTCACCTTCTTTGTTTCCTTAAACAGCCTGTGGACTGATTCCAGGACTGTCCAAGGACGTATGCAACATTTATGCATGCTCCTGACTGGCTTGCTCCTCTTTCCACCAGCAATGTGCAAAGCATTAGCTAACAAATGCAGTCAAGACACGCCAGACAACACTCTTTATCTATGACACTTGTTATATTTTGTACAAATTGATGGAACTGATGGAATTATGTTTCACCGCAATTGTATCACGATTACATGTGACAAATTAAGTTAACTGATGTATTGATTTACTGATATTGCGAAACTGGATCTTAAAGTGATTTATCAGTTATACATCACCTTTGATTTTAAATTAAAGGACATGTAGATAACCCATTAGGGGAAAAGGCAATCATGAGATCAGATTTATCAACAAATACATAAAATCCATCTACATCTGCAGGAAGGTGTGCCTGTCTGCGTGTGTGTATGTGTATGTTGTTTCCCAGCTGATCGGGTCAAGGTTACTCATGCAGACAAAGCTTAATTAAAGTGGAGCAGGAAGAGTAAACTCAGTGGCACCCTGCCCAGCCTTCAGTAATCACACCTCGATACACCTGCTTTATGCTCTGACACACACACACACACACACACACACACACACACACACACACACACAGACACATACACAAAGTCAAGATGGCAGAGATACAGATGTGCAGCCCCACAAACTCCCTCTTTGAAATTGCTTTCAGAGAAACATTCCGTGTGCTGTGAATCAGAGTGGTCAGGAGTAAAATGGTCACTTATTATTCAACAGTCAGCTTCATAGCTGAAAAAAAAAAAAAAAATCATCATTCTCACACTCCTGTGGGAGTCTAGGCCTGTCTGTCTCTATGTTTGTCACACAAAAGGACCAGTGGGTCCAATATTTAACTCTAACTCTGTTGTTGTTGATGGGGAAAACTGCTAAGCTGCAATGGAAATGTATCTTTTTAAATACATTAATATTCCATTTATATGATTTATATGAGCTAATGATTTAAATGGAATATTAATGTTGCTAATAACAATGCTGCTAATGTTGCTAATAATAAAAAAAATGTTCATTACATTTCTACAGACAAACAATTTAACTGAATGAGCATTACATTTTAATTCTACCTAATTATAATAGCAAAGCTTGCAGTTCTGGTAATGCTGTATAAATACAGACAAATTTATAATTTCTGATGATTACAGTATTAGTATTACCATAAAATGGTTTTCCACTACTTTTTCTATATACTCTATAAATCATTTCTTGTAGTATTACATTCAGTAATTATCACGTTATTATGTAATTAGTGTAATATACAACTGTTTTTAATATTCTAAACAAATAGGCTACATTGGTTTTATAAATACATTTCTGTAGTGTAATAATGTGTAGTTTTCACTTAAGTAATATCTAACTATTTAGTAAGGCGATTAAAAAATAACAAAAGCAAAAGCTAATGATGCTAATGTAACAACTGTTTATAATCTACATGTACTATTACATACTTATTACTTATTAATAATAAAATAATAAATACACTATACATTCATACATATTACTATGGACATCACATGTATTATGAAGAGTGAAAATGGTTAAATCTTTAAAGGAAAATAAATTACACTTATAATCTGCGGTCTTTTCATACTTTGAATTAATTGCTCCTTTTTAGCTTTTCAGTAACAACAGTATGTGGATACCACTGGCTCACACAGTTAAATATAAAATATGGTTGTGCAGCTGGAATACACGTTTTTTTTAATAAACAGAAAACAAACAATTGTTATTAATACACTATGTGGCAAGGCTTACTAAAATATAGTGATATCATTGTAGTAACTTAACATGGTATTTGATGTTTAGTTGTAGTCCCTCCTATCTATATATAGGTTATGAATATCGAAGATGAGCTTTGACTGTGTTTCCTCTTTGTGGTGGTGACCTTACCTAGGCAGTGTGGTTCCTTGCCACTCCAATAGGGGGTGCTAGCATTGCGGCAGGTCAGCACACTGGGGCCCTGCAGCTGGTAGCCAGTCAGACATGAGAAGAAAGCCTTCCCTCCAGAGTGGAGACTGCTCACTGATACATCACCATAGAGAGGCCGCTTAGGGAAGACACAGCTCAATACGAAGGCTGCATAGAGACACAGAAAGAGAAAGAAATGAAAGAGTCAGTGAGATAAAGAAATGTGAAGCGGAAGAGAGCAAGAATGAAGCTAAAGAGAAGCAAAAATTCAACAAAAGGGTTTAGTGGCAGAAGTTAAAAAGGCTCTGGGACCAAAAAAGGGCCCTCTGGGACCTGCCAAATTGTATCAAGACATCCCCAAAAGCTTCAGAATCAGGTCACTTAGGCTATCAATGATTATGGTTTGCATGAACAATTGCACCCAGAGAAATAAATTCTCTTAACCCATGCTGCAAGAATTCCTGAAAGGTTTGGTTTAGTCAGATACATAGGAAAAACAGTGCCTTGGCTTATTAGATTTTTTTTGTTTTGTTTTGTATTGTTTTGAAAGTACAGGACAAGCAATTATCTAGAGACTCAACCAAACTCATCCTATCATCAAAGGGTGTTATGCACCTGACTTACAGACACTGCAAACAGACACCCTCATTGAAAACCAACGAGACGCGCGTCGAATAATCAGAGTACCCGGTAAAAAAAACCAAAACAAAAACAAAAACTGTTCCATAATGCCATCATACTCACCACCTTGCTTTTTAATACAAATGATATTTCCAGTCCCTAATTGATTTGAATTGGTCTGTTTTTCCACTTGTTTGTTAGGTGTAGAGCTGCTGTCTACACCCTTTTTATAGTAAAAGCCTACCTGAAAAGAGAGAAATTAAGCCCCTTGAACGATTCAAAGCTTCTCAATGTGAAACATCTGTACAAGTGTTCCATTGATGGTAGCTTAATAGCAGATGAAAAATGGTTATTTGAAATAATTACTGATGGAGAGCAGAATTTCTCTCAAATCCCCCCTTGGCTTTTTAATTTTTTTTTTCCATAACAGTGGATATATATTACTTAATAACCAACAATCAAAAAATAGTGGTGGTTCTATGTTTCAAATATTGCTTGATCCTTATTGGTGCGCAGAAGTTGGTGATGTCACCTACCAACTTTTTACTGCTGAGAAGAGCACAAAGAAAAATATGATTCTTTAATATCGTTCAATAAATACAAAGTTTTTGACTTTACTTTTTTAGAAGGCAATGCAAGGTTATCCATAGTGAGTAATGCATATTTTAGAGTGTACCCTTTAAGATCTTTAAAATGGGTTCAAACTTTTAACAGAATCTACTCCACTGAATGGATTTCCATCACTCTCAAATTACTTTTCATTAAACAGAGTTACATACAACAACAAATGTCCAGCTACAGTGACTTCTTGTGTACCAATGTTCCTTTATGGCCAGCATCTATTGGATTGGTAAGGTAGCATTTACACCCACACACACGCACACTTGTACAAAGACTTGTCACATCACTGCCAATATGTAGGGAACATGTCCAGGCTGGTTCTCAGGTGACCAGTTAACTAACTGGCTTTTTTATTGCCGCTGATGTTTCTTCCTTCAGCCTTCTGGCATTTGGCCAAACATATTAATAATATATTTCTGTTAAAGACACTGATCCATCTCACTGTAATTGTCCTAGTTTTATTGTTAGCCCTCGGATGGCTTGGCAGTAGTGCTGCTATTGATTCTGTCTGTTGGGGACAGCGCTGTGCCTCAGGCGAGGAAATATGTAGGGAGATTAAATAGGCCAATAAATGACAACCTACGACCTCAGCCGCTTCCAACACTCTGTTAGTGCTGAGGGATGTTTGCCAGCTCTATAGTATCTTGCAGAGATAGAGATAAGAAGAGCGGTGTTGGTCTTTATAGTATTTCTCATTAGAGAAACATCCCAGACTAGTGCTGCCATAGCAGCAGCTGCTGGAGCTGTGTCCTATCACTCCCTGAGCTAGTCATTACCATGGTCAGCTGCAGCTATTAATATCCAGGCCAACCAAAAACTATGAAACTCATAGGCTCACTGGAGACTAGAAAGATAAAAGAGCCATCATGGTAGCATTGTGGCAACATAAGACCAGTACTAACAGGGAGCTTTCACAGAGACAAATTGCCTTGGAGCAGTAAAATGGCTGCTATATGCTACATCACTTTGTTGTGTCTTCTTAGGCCTTATGGCCATTTATCATGTTTTGGTTTTAATGAAAGGTTATTGATAAGAACTGCTTGTATTTTCTCTCTGTCATACTAGAGGGTACAAGTTGTCCTACAGCGCAGTGTTTAGCTTAGGTCTACTGCATCATGCAGGCACTTACAACCCCACAATTTTTATTTGTTAGATGCAAAATAAAAAAGAATCATCAATTAGACTAGAGATTGTGGACTCCATAAAATCAAATATCGTAAATCTATAACATGGTGTCTAAATTGTACAACCAGGCTTACTGTAATCATTATTTAAGAAAATTAATTTGTGTATGAATACTTTAAAAGCAATATCAATGGTATTTTTACCCCAGATGCTAAATCACTGCCTCATAGTCCAACGGGCGCAAATTCAAATCAGCTTTTTTCCTTTATCATTGTTAGTGGGAGCATATGAATGTGGAACAGAAGATGCCATGAATGGAGCCTCTGTGGACTTCACATATCCTTTTTGTACTCTGAGATGGGTAATTACAGAGTTATACACAGTATTCTCTGTTCTTTAACTAGGTTCCCAACCAGTTTAGGACTACACCGGAAACACAGTACTGAGATCAAAAAATACCAAGGCTGAAACCTGTCTACTATCTGTATTTAACTGAATGTCAATCAAGATCTTGACAAGAGCAGCATTAGTCTTGTGGTGTAATTAAAGATCTGACAAGACAACAGGAAGATGTTCAGCTGTTTCAAATGTAGCACAATTTCCTCCAGGGGTTCTGGTTGATGGGATGAAATGGTGTCATACTAATTGAATTGGTTTTACAAGGATGGAAGGATAATACAGACAGCATACCAACTTGCCTAAAATTCTCTGTTTCGTCAGTGGAGAAGAAGACAAATTTGCTACATGAGAGTAAAAGGACCACTGACCCCAAATTTACAGATTTTCTGTGATTAACTCTGATTTAACTCTGATGGAACCACAAGAATGATCAGGATGAGCAATCTACGTCACCACAACCTTGAAAATGTTAGGAACCTTGGACGTTATTGGATTCAGATTGTGGCCCTCATCGTGTATGGGCTGCATTACATGCTGAGTCAATCTTTGGTACAAAGTCCTGGAGTTTGTCAACATGAATGTTAAAATCACAAAAGATAACTACACAGTCAAAGTCATTATAGATAACACACAGCAGTTTAGCAAAGTCATCAAAAAAGCCTGCATCGAAAAAATTTATCTTCTCCTCTCGCACACTGGCTTTTCTCATAAAACTTTCTCTGGGTGGGGTTGCACTGTTGTCTCTATCTGACTGAAAATGATTTGGCTGCCAAAGACCTAAATTTGGTGTTAGAATCCGTCCCCTACACCTTGATTACAGCAGGCACGTCCGCGTTGCATTCCACTGTGACACAGTTTTGTTCAATTCTCCACAGGGGCTTCATACCCTGCTGCAAGCTCTTCAGATGTTTTTTTTGTTTTGTTTTTCTGCCTGCCAGATGTTGTTGACTTGCTAACATTCTGATGCTTTCGTCATTTTCACCCAGTGTTTGTGTTTCTGTCATGGGTAGGGAATTTGGGTAGAAACTCTATGCCTCAAACTTAATAAAGTAGTAATATTTCTGTCTTGTGTTTCAGCTTGTTGCTTCTTGCTCTGTTTCCATGGAACAAATCAGTGCTTCCGGTTTATCATTCACTTATGTCCAACCATCCACCTATGGACAGCTGCTTTGTGTGGTGATCAAAAAAGTTAGATGGTGAGAACAAGTACTTGAAATGAGTGCGTTTTCTCTGTAGGGTGACTGGGCTCACCATTAGAATTAGGGTGAGAAGCTTAGATGTCTGGAAGGACCTCGTAGTAGAGGCACTGCTCCTTTGGTTGAAAGGCACCAGTTGTGATGGTTTTGCCATCTGATCAGGATGCATCCAAGGCATCTTCCCTTGGAGATTATCGAGACGTGTCGTGCTAGAGGGATTATGTATCTCATTTGGCCATAAAATGCCTTGGAAACAATCAGAAGGAGGTGGAAAACACTGCTGGGAAAGGAAGGTTTTGACCTAGGCCCCTGCCACTGTGACTCGGCACCCAGATAAGAGTTAGAAACCGATGCGTTACCTCATAAAATACGTATCATACTTGTATGACATGTATAATAACCTGTAAGATACATGTTATACACGCTATGATAACAAGTATAATATTGTCAACAAATTTCACGAAAAGCTAACCAGAACAACCCGAACATTGCGTTTTTATGATTTCTTATCCCAAACCACAGACTAATGCAGGTGAAATGGGATGCCCTTTGTGTCATTAACAGCACTCAAAACCTTACTTTGATCAATAAGAAGTCTGACTAAATTATATAGATTAAATTGACATTTACATTGAAACATAATATTACATTATACTGTATTATAACATTATATGTACATATATAAATGTGTAAGACATCTAAACCTTATTTTTAATAATGCCCAACTTAGATTACACCAAGTGCAGTCCTTCTGATCCATCTTACATTCCATGGGCACTTCAGTTGGCTGTATTTCTGTTTCTTGTGCTGCTCCTGAGCTGCTAAACCAAGCAACCACACTGGCCATAAGCCAGGTCTCTGCAACCGCTGTGAGAAAATGTTGGCCTCCAGTGTATCTAATCTAGGCCTCGTGGTCACAGTGTAGATCACAGGAGAAGAGCAATAATTTCAGATGTTTAATAGTCCCCTGTAGCTGGCGGATGTAAATTGAATTTATTTATTTTACAGCCACATTGTGATATGGCTTTGATGTGGAATGGCTGCGCTCGGATCAAACTTCATCTCTAATCTCGTTTGCTCCCTCAGAGCATTTATTTCTGTTGACCGTTGGCCCTGCATTACTGTGAGGAGCTGACAAACTCTGCGGAGATTAATGCATCTTGGATCTCTGTTTCCGGGCTTCACTCCGGAATAGCTGGGATCACTTTGCCAAAGAGTAAATGGACAGTAGAAATCAGGCATTTTCTGAATGTATCATGCCTAATTTGTGATATGACTTAGAACTCAACTCCTAACTGTATAAATGCTATTATAAAAGCCCCATAATCTTTTACCTAAAAGTAGATACCTAAATTAAAACTGGACGTACCATTAGCATAACATCCATAATCACAGTCTTAAAATGCTGCTGATAGTCATGCTTTCCACCCTTGACCTTTCCTTTATCACTGCTGTCAATCCAAATTTTACTAATGTGCATGAGTAATATGGAAATCCACTGGGAAGATTGTTATCAAGCTTATTGAGCACATACATGCTCCCAAGAGAATGAAACTTTTAGCCCTCATGATCTTTTATTGGAAAAGCATCCCTTGGAAACAGTAAACAATATTGCAGTGCATGCTTTGCATGAATGTTCTTTTCATTATCATTTACCAATTTTTCCAAACTCTGTGGTACAAGTGGATTTTAAAGAAATTGTCTTGGGAAAAAAACAGCAAACACAGAACATGCTATAACTATAGATTTGATATGGCGAGCATGTCACCGTTGACAATGTACACATCCAGCAGACACGGAGTGACATTAGCATTCTCTTGGAGTCATGTTTGTGTAGCTTGTGACTAGCAGTATCTGTTTGCTGTTTGATGCTGGGCAGGTAGTGTACAATGGGTTGCTAGAGTTTGTTCACAGAAAACAGCTTCCTGCTGGGACGAGAAACGATGCTGATGAGATTGACTTTGTGAGTTGTGGTAAAAAACAAAATCCATGATCTGAAGCAGAAGCGTAATGTGAAGCAGAAGCCTTTTGTTTGACTTGGTGTGGTTTACAAGAACATCAGTTTCAAGATGTTTTTCTTTTACGTTTTAATGCAAGCGCTTTTATTTTAACTGTAAATTACTAACACCTTGAAAACATTTAGATATATTAACAGTACAGTAGTACAGCGTGGCATGCTGCTTCCCTCTGAAGTCCTACAGTACTACTGTGGAATAATTTCTATGTTCTGACATCTGCTATCTATCATATTAATAATGACAGAGCAACTAGATGTACTCACTGTGGACTTACACTATATCAGAGTTGGTTTTAAACAAAAATATGTTCTGCACATATCCTATTTTGTCTGTATTCCACACATTTTCTACATTGTCCTAATTTCACTATAATCCGCTGGGAATGCAGTCTGAGTCTTGACAGAGAGAATGGCAGAGAAAAACAAAGAGAAAGATGGAGAAGACCTGTAACTGCTCTGCGAAAAAATCCGCTGGGGCTGCACCCCTGTCTTCTCCATCCCCAAAAGGCCATCAAATATGATAAATAGCCAACAGGAAGGAGAGGATGAAGGTACAGAAACACACACCGAAGAGATCATTCATAAAGCAGAGGAGCACAGATGATGCAGGGTGAGTCAACTAGCACAGAACGAGCGAAGAAACAAATTGCCGGCAGACTGTGGTCTAATCTGTGTTGCATTGAAAGTGCAGTTCTGTTCTCTGTTCCCCCTCTCCCTGAGAGTCAATGAGCCAAAGACGGGCCTTTAAACATACAGTAGAACACCCACACCCACCCTCCACCCCTGCAATCCATTTTATTTATGCTTTATTGCAGCAGCCTCTCAGCTCAGTGGGGGCCTGTGGCTGCAGGACATAGACATGTTGTTATAGCAAGATCACCCTGCCGTTTCTCTTTCAATTAGCCTAACATGGCATGGTGCACTGGACCTCCCACCCAGAGGTAAATCACCCAGTAGCAGCTAGAGCTCTTGTCCTCTGATGGCCAGCTGCTCTATGGGGCAATGGAAGGACATATGGGGCTTGTAATGACAGGGACCATGAAGAAACCCATGAGGTGAACCACCAACAGCGAATGCTAACCTTTTTAATGCAGCCCACCATTGTGAATTCTGCAATTATGCACTGTCCAGTCCTGGAACTGAAAGGAGTGTTTTGTGTCAACATTTTTTTATTTTGACCCTGCTAGCATGTGAAAGCCAATGCCTGTAACCCTGTAACACACTTTTTTCACATCTGTTCAATCAGATTTTCTTTTTGAATAGAAATAGTTTTGACTTTTTGTTAATTTCAGGAACATTGTTGGTTTTTGCTGCAGCTGTTAAGCTGCAGTTGCTGATGGTAAATCAAGCGTAAAGTAGGAGCAATCAAAAAAATTCAGTACAGTAGAATGGTGAGCGTGACACAAGTCTTTGTTGCAAAGATGGGATTAGTGCATTGGAAATTTACATTATGCTGAATATAATAACAACATAAAGACATTGTAAAAAACATGCATTAAGAGCAACTTTTTAAAAAAAAGCAAATCAGAAATGGCTGAATCAAACAGCATGTTAAAGTATAATGAGATGTTATGAGAGACGGAAAATTAGAGAAAGGTCTGCCTATTACTGCCTTTTTCAATTAGAGCCAAATGATTTCCCTGATCCCCACAGTGTAATTCATCATGCTTTTGGTGACTTGCTGAGCTTTCCTCTAGCACCAACAGGTCACATTAGTCTGTGACCAAGATTTTGCAATTATAACTACTCTCATCCACAGGAAGTTAACTTAGAACTTGATGGCCCAATTAATGTAAAATTTGCTTTATATATCTAAAGTCAAATTTTTTTGGATATCTGCTTTAGATATCTAAAGTCATTTTTTTCTTTTAAAAAAAATATTAAACTGTCATTTCTGAGCACATTCATTCTTCCCCAGAGGACAAATATCTTCCATGATAATGACTTATTTTCTTTAGAATTCAGGAAATTAGTTAGTATGTTGCACACTTAGCAGAGCACTTTCGCATTTAATCCTCTGAGTTAGGGATACGGTTTGTATGTTAATACATTGATAAAGATGAGGATCACTAGCCCTTTAAGCTGAGCTATGTATTCTGGTTTTGCGCTTGTGCTTAGCACCGCTAATGATTACATTAGTGCATGTTGTACTTTAGTGTTTTTTTTGTACACACAGCATATTTGCAAAATGTGAGATGTGGCAATGGAAATGAAATGTAAATTTGTACCAATGGCTACTGAAACTAATTTATAGCTGCTGATTGAGAGGAAATTGTGGGAGAGGGGAGGTAGGGAGATATTACACTATTTTGGTCCCTCTCATTGTTAGCATTTCATTTATAACTATATTACAATGAGACCCACTTCAGCACAGCAGGAGAGAGAGAACTGCAGCAAATTAAATGCTGCTAAAAAGTCATTTTACATGAGTTTGCTGTTCAGAACCACCAGAACACAAAAGACCAGCCATGGAATACCAGTGCTGTACTATTTTCTCTTCTCTGCCATTTGGTGCTGTGCAGGTAGTGTACAGTGGGCTTTTTCTCCTAACGGCTGCCTGCTGTGGCTGAAAATGACACTTTGAGAGTGGTGAACATGAATTGAAACAGTAAAAGTGTGGACCTTACAACCAAAAAAATGAGTCAGGGGTGAGCTGCAGGTTCAGATGATAATTCTCTGTTCTGTTCACTACTAAAATCAAAACCTATAACTCACATCGACATTGTAAATATAAAAAAAAATATTGATTATGGCTGTTTTGCCAACAAAAGAATTAAAAAAAAGGTCAAATGTATGTTGTCACAATGGAGTATGTGTACAGATTCTGAGAAGTGTTTGTCTGGAGCTTTTGATTTTCAAGATGTTTTATCAATGGACATAGACCAAAATAACTCTGGATGTATTTGGACAGACATAAAAACATCACCAATCAGAGCAAGGGAAGATTTGACGGGGTGAGCTGAGTGATGGAAATATAAACGTGGAATAGTGTACAGAGATGTGGCTGTGAGCTCAGAGCCAAACTGTTCAATTAACAGTTTCTCTGAGCTGCATGCGAAGTACCCTTTGCAAAGGCCAAGCTGGTCCCCATGGCAGTGTATGAATGTGTCTGAATGTATAAGTATTCCTATTCCTCGGTGTATGGAAGTGTTTGAACGAGACAATGCTGACATGCACTGTAAAGCTCTTTGAGTAGTTGGAAGACATTGTACTAAACCCACTACACTGGCTTGTTAGTATGCTAGTTGGAAGTCCATAGTCTACGTTAACGGATGAATAGCCAACATGGGCCACCAAAGTCAATAGATATGTTTTTCATTTGATGGAATCGACTTGAGATTATTGTTTTGTTGTGTAGTTATTATAGCAAAACAAAAAATTACTGGTATATATGAAGACTTATTTAAAAACTCATAAAAAGGGGCAGGACATACAGTATAATTAGGCTGTTCAGGTTAGGAGTGGATAAACCCAATTTAGCTTTAACCAACCATAGGCATTCCTCTGTGAAGCAATGTGTGGAGTAGGAGAATTTGAGAGCAGATGTTTCAGAAGCAAACCTGAATGTGCAGAGTGCAGGACGTCTGCACAAGCAACAGTATATTTAAGTGCAAGCACATAATTTGAGCTAGAGCAGGGGATACCCAAGTGTAAACAGAGGCTGTTTGAGTGTGAGGGCGGGGTTTTAATCAAAAAGCATTACACAGTCTGAAAATAGAATCAACAAGTTACGATTTCAAATTGAACAATCATGCTCTTAAAAAAAAGACAGGAGAAAAGATTTGTACTTCACTTGCTGATTGTGCGACAAGGTGATTTGCCGTTGAAACAGGTGATGCGCATGTTCTCTGGCAGCTTGACAAACTGAGTCGGAGGCAACTTTCTTGTTTAATTTGTAACCAAAACAACTGAGCAATCCTTAAAGAGCTAGAAATGAAACCGCAGCAGCTACGGAGCATACATGTCAACAGATCCATCCCCATGACAACTGAGTGAACTCCAACCACTGATGACAACCATTAAAAGGTGAAAAGGTAAAAGCTCTATAAAAAGCTACAAGGACTTGAGCTGTTTGGTCAAAAAGATGCTGATTTGAAAGATGCTGACATTTACAATATCAAGGAAAATATAAAAATTCTGGCACTGTGGGAAATCCAGTATTTGTGGAGCTTGACATTGCTTTGTATTTTCAACATTCTTTTGTAAAAATGTGTGAAGTACTGAAACATACATGCAGCAATATCAGTACATTCTAAACTTTTTACTTCTATATGATGTTATACATTTATGTTACCTGTATGCTTTAAAATATTCCATGAACTCATAATACAGAGCAGAAGTGTAACTTGCTGTCACGGGCAGCGCCCCGGTTTGCAGTCCCAGAGTTTTACATAAGCTTGTACACGTTCAGTTCAGTCCCCTGCGTCCTGACAGCCCCGCAGACGGTCTGCATTTGTAGCACCGTGAAATTTCCTTTTGCTAACGGAGACAAATGGTCTATTAGCAATCTTGCATTTTACATGGACTGATGAAAAATAGATACATCTTCCTCTGTGCCTGGACATCAATAAAGAAACTGACAGAGGGGATTCATTCACGCCTCGCTCATCAGAGCTCATTGAGAATAATTGGGCATGACAGGCGTGTGCAGGACAGGACACTGTGGGTGGGAAATATCCTTCAGTGATGAAATTCAATTTTACACAATGTCATAACCTTTGCTGTGTGGGATTGGGCTGAGCTTTGAAACGTGGAGTTTATATGGAGGGATGGTTTTTTTTACAGTCAACTCAGGACTGCAAAAGCTAAATATGGTTGAAGTGGAGTAAGGCTTATGCGGACCACATATGTGTGAGGTACAAAATTAGATCCAGAGTAGGAGACCTACAGTCAGCTTCAATTTGATGGCCTAAACTGAAATCCATCATCATTTAAACAGAATAATTAAATGCATTGTCTGAGTCAGAGTAACAAAAGAGGACAATGAAAGGAAAGTATGATCGTATGTATGTATGATTCAAAATAATAAGACTGAAGGAAAAGTATAAACTGTGACATCTCAAACTGCCTATTAAGGCATAATGCACTGTTAGTTAGTCCATTATTTTGGAGGGAAAATGAACATAACACCTATGCCTGCTCCTGTAAAAAATGAACTATGACAAACTATGACAATGCTTAATTTCAGGTGAAAGTGTTTCTATGGAAATGACACATTTTTCATAATTCCAAAATAACACAGAGATGCTCAAGGTGCTCAAGAGCCTATAAATAGCAGCGGCTTCATGACTGCTGTCACCTATTGTCTTACTGTTGCTCACCGATTAATTAAGTTTCATTTTGAGGTGACACTTGCTGACTGCTTTGGTATCTTTATTCCTTTTTAAAAAGCATATAAAACATTTATGTTCATGATGCTGTGTTAATAATACGCATGCATCTTTTGGTGCACATGTATGCATACAGTGCACACAGTACGCGTAGTGAAGCGTGTGTTCAGAGCATGTGTGTATAAAAGCATGTGCCTGTATATGTGAGTATGTATATGTGTGTGTCTTAATATACATTTGTGTAGGCATATTTCCTTTTATCTCGCTGTTTAACTGCTTTACTATATCAATATTATTATCTTTGAGTTTGGTTTTAACCATTATTGATTTTTTTTTTACTTTTACTTTATTTAATTTATCTTTCTTTTATTTTCTTTTAAATAACTTTTTAATATCTGTGTTCAAACATTTAAAATAATTACAATAAGAAAAAGCAGAGTGAGAAGAACAAGAACAAGAATAAAAGAAGAAATGACTAATAATAATAATAATTTAAAAGTATGACCTTGTTTGACACTTGTTATTCCTTCCCTCTCCAGTTGAACACTTTGTAATTTGTTACTGAAATGATCACCCCATGTCTTTATATGGTTGACAGACTCAACTAAAGGCCCAGCGTATTCATGTGTGCTGTTATTCATGCTATCTGATATGGCAGTAATTTAATGCAGGGAAAAAAATCAATTTGACTCCCCCCTATAATTAATTAAGGGAAAAATCCTTCAGCAATTACATCTTCATAATAACCAAAACAATATAAGATACATGCCCATTTTAAATTAATTTGTCAGCATGTCAATGGTTTATAATTATCTAAGGAGCAGAATGAGCTTGCCCATCTGCCGCGTAACATTTAGCTCAAAATAGCAGCATCAGTCCTATGATGGGAAAGTCAAATGAGAGTTTCCTGAGTATTTTTTTTTTTTATCAAGTAATTAGATGGAGCATGTACCATTTCATTTACATCATCGACATCAGCTGTATTGTATTCCAATTAGGGTTTTCTGATGCTGGGAAAAACTGACACTAGTAATTTTGAACTGAAGCAGTCAGTCAATAGTGCTTTGTCCAAACATTTAATATCAATATATATTGGCAGGTTTTTTTGCAACACATTTTACCGGAGTTTCTAAATTAAACATGAAGTTGATTACATATTATAAAAAAGGGATTTTTTCCTTTGAATATTGAGAAATGATGAAAAAAATTATAAATGTAAGTAAAATTAAAACAAACCGTGTTTTTGTACAGATGAGTTATTAGACGTGAGGAAAAAGGGAGTATTTTTAAATGCATTTCTTTTGTTTGCAGCTGCCATATAGAGCTACAGTTTCTTTTTCTGTTTTAACCAAAAAACAAAGTATAGAAGCTGTTGATGATAATTATACGGTGCCAGTTGTGTTGTCATTGGTAGGACTGTTTATCTAATTAAAAAAGATATGAGAACTTGTAAAACTAATGCCTTTTAGACATATAACAACCATGTGCGCATACAACACTTTCAGAATCTTCCAGCTGTCTTCGAAATGATTTTACAATCCACAACCATACTACTTCGCTCCACATCTCACTGAGTTTCTCTTTCTGTGTCACCAACCTCATTTTAAAAGGCAGCAGACAGCTGTCGTCACCGCAAAACTCGCTACCTGCTCAGAAGCAAATAGCATAGATGAACAATGAATGATGGCGAACGTAAACAAAGCTTTTAGCAGCAAAAGAATCTACTATTTTCCTCAGGAGTCGGTGGTAATCAAAATAAAGATAAAGGAGGGTGAATGTTGGACTCACATTCATCAGTTTCCCTGAAGCGCAGCTTGAACTGAATGCTAATCTGCTCTGTGTTTGCTGGATTAATGACTGTGTCACTTTGCTAACATAAGCTTACATTAGCCGTCATGAACTACTACGAGATCATGTTAGACTGTAGCAAAACCCTTGCGTGTATTGATTTGAACAAGGGAGTGTTTTATTGCTTGAGAATGCAACTTTTTAGTTGCAAGAGGAAGATTGGGTTACTTGGAATATGAAAAACACAGGATCTTAAATTTTCATCCACCCAGTGTCATATGATAGTAAGAATTTGTGTTTGTAGTTCAGTCCGTGAAAGACAACAACCCCAATACCTGTTTATTTTGAGACAATAACATTTTAATCCATCACACGAATTTATGCAGTCTACATGTTACGGAGTGCAACAGTGCATAACAACCACAGCGGCTGGTAAAAGTGTCTCTGGCATAGGAATGACAAAGAAAAATGACTTCTCTAGGTCACAGACCTATTGTATATCACCTCACACTCTGAATTATACTGTGGGATTTATAATGCAGCCTGCTTTTGTATAGAGTTTATGGTAGCTTCCTGATAAGTAAGAATATTGACTTGGCATGTGGTTAGAATTTTCAGTAGGATGTTGTATGCATGTCAGAAGTGACATAATGCAAATGGATGTGAGCATGAGCATGTTCTGAGCACGAGTTCAATCATGAATACAATCCCATATCCATGGTGCCTGTCTGCCATTCTCCTTCACTGCCGCCTGGCCTGCACTTTCCTTTCTCTGTCTGGGAACAATAAGCAACTCAACGTGATGAATCCTATCTCAGCCAGCACACACGCGTCCTCGCTGCTCAAGCCATTGCAATCCAAAAACATTGACTGTATTGATCAACAGTCTTTTTTGTCCAAGATTTCAGACAAAAAGCCAGAGAGAGAAGGCTAACTGCTGGAAGGATTTGTATAGCGAAGCACCAAACTGAATATTACTGTGGGTGTAAATCTGTGGTAGTTGTAGCTCAAGGTGTGGACACTTTTCTCTGTGTGTGGATTGACCAACAGGTAAATGCACTTATTAAGAAAGGCTGGGAAGCGCTAAGGAAGAGCAAGCAAACAAACATAGTTATTACTGGTTTGACAACTTCCATTAAAACCAGTTTTATTTTTTACAGTTATTTATTATAATTATCCAAGGACCTACAACTACAAAGTTGAAATACTATATGTCTCTATCAATTTATGTGGTGTGTGTGTGAGAGAGTGTGTGTGTAGCACTTAAAGACAAACTTGTAAGGTGATTTAGACAAAGATGTAGCAGAATCAATATAAAGAATATTACATGGTACATGATGACGATAACAGTGAGTCTTTGAAGAGACTTTGAAGAGAAAGCTGACGGTTTGCCTCCCTGAGATCTGCAGGCAGGAAGTTCCACAGCTGAGGGCCAAAACAGCAGGAGCCCAGGCTTTGCTGGAAGATTTCAAGCAGCTATGCAGGATATCACAGATAAAGGCAGGACCCTAGCCATTCAAGGCTTTAAAAGCAAGTAGTAAAATCTTCAAATCAGTTCTAAAACTCAAAGGCAACCAGTGAAGGGCAGCAAGAATTAGTGTAATGTGGTTGCACCTCTTAGTGCGTGTTAAAAAAAACCTGGCGGCAGCATTTTGTGCTAACTGCAATCTTCGGATATTAGAACTGATACCAGTATAAAGTGCATTGAAGTACAAAGGAAAGGCCTTATTTTGGTTGAGGTGTCTCAGATGTGCGAAGCGAGATAGCAGCAGTCCGGTCACCTGAGCATCAAAAGACACCTCAGATACAAAAATAACACCTAAGGTTGTGAGCCTCTTTTTGACCATCACTGGAGCCTGCCACACTAGAGGTGACATTGTCATTGTAGCTGTTACTGGGGCCAGAGGGAGTGTCTCCTGTTTTTTAACTCCAATTTCAGTGAGGCAGGACATTATACACATAAAATCAGTGTTACCACGCACAGCACTGGGTCTATGCATAGTTTGCTCCCGGCGTAACATGTAAATAGTGAATGAGACGGGACCTAAATTAGATCCTCGGGGAACCCCCACAAAAGTACAATCCCACAATCCAGTATGCATCTCATTTCAGAGAGCTGATTCAACTGTACCAAATTCTTAGCTGAGGTCAAGGAGAATTAAATGTAATACCGTCCAGTGTCAGCAGCAAGCAATAAAATATTGATGACCTTGACCAGTAATCATAATCAGATCTAAAACAGGGATTTTACCATACCAGTGGACAAAGTGCAGTTAATTAAAACTAAAAGGTCTGGAGCCAACCCCTGTAATACTGCTATAAAAAAACACGTTGGAATGAAGTGGGTCTGACGAGCAGACGGACGATTTTTAAAGTGAAGCAAAAGTTTAACGTGCTGTCTGATTTATTCTGTTTTGCTGTTAAAGTAATTAAGGAAGTATTTGCATTCCTTTCAGGTAGATTCAGGTGGATGGCTAATTGGTGGACCCTACCAGTGACAGTACCACTACCACTATTACTACCAGTTCTGAAAAGTATGTCTTCCTTGCTTCTTGCCAATAAGTGTTTTAGAGAACCATAGTGGAGAAGATGGCTTCGGCTTTTTATATTTATCTGAAACTACAGAATCTTAAATATTTATGCATACGCTGTTTTAAACATTAACAAGCTCCTCTATGGTGAAGCCTTGTTGTTCACTGGTTGGCTGAATGTGTTTGAGGCTAGGCAGAAGTGGTTATGGCTTTTAATGAAGGCCCTCCTTTAGCTCGAGTGACTCTTCTTCACAGCCATGTGAAAGCAGCAACATACAGAAATTTATGACATACCTGCCCCTAAATAGTATATTGTAAACGTATATGTTTATTTTTTTATATATACTTTTATAATAACATGTTAATTTTACATATATGTCTATCTGACATAACTATGATGTATATATATACACAAAAATGTATGTATATATGTCTATATATGTCTGCAGACACCATCATGCTCAGTGATGAGAATGAGAAGATTGCTGGTTTAAACCCGTGCTTCTGCTTGCATGTTAAACTGTTGTTGTGCAAGGAGGGTTTACTATACATGTTACATATAAAAGATGATTATACATGTGACACATATGATATAAAATGTTTCCCACATGCATAATTATATGGGTGTTATATATGGTTTATGCATTTAAGTGCATATATGTTTTTTATTTCATGTGGACATGTATTCCATATATGGAAATTCTGTATATTTACATATATTACATTTACAAATGGGCATGTTTATGTTCCTTTTGCAGTGTTTAACTGGACTGATGTCAAGCCACAATTACCCACAACATTCAATTTTGTGCTACTAGCACCCCTATTGTTTCAACCACCATTCTCTCACGCCCATCAAATGTGTCAATCAAATACAACACTGGATAACAGCTGGAACCAGCTTTCAGCAAGCCTGGCTAAAATGTCAAATGAAGCACAATATTTCTAATTACAATACAGATGTATAGCTGTAATGAGAAACATAATGTGATACGCATACATGAAAAGGTAGACAGATGGATCACACAAATACAGGACTTTCACCCACACAACAGGTGTTAGTTATGCGCGGACGTACGTCACATATGAATATTAACTTAACATACATATTTTAAACTAAACCGTGATCTTTTATGAAGAGAAACCAAGTAGGTTTTCACAATGTGGCGGCTTAAATATCCACACACACAGTAAATGATGACATTTACTGCAAATCTGTCACAGAACTCTTGAAAAACTTCCAACTGCCCACGTGCAGCCGTGGTCACATCCTTGATTAATTCATCTTCATTAGTCTTACAATACGGCAACTATTCAGCCTCCACTTCTACATCCCTGACCACCTGGCAATCACTACTGACATCCCTATCCCCATCCCAAAAGATGAATGCCAAATGTGCTCGAAAATAATCAGCTCTCTTAGTGTGTCTCCTGCCAGTTAAATATCTGCCACCATGTCCCCAGTGTAAGATAATCTCACTGAACATGTCATCTATGATAACAACACTCTCTCCTCGAGCCTGTCTTGATCAGCTCATTCCCTGCCAGCATTAACAGCGTACAAGAAAACAGGTTTAGCAGTGCATCTCCAAGCCTACATAGATTACCTTTTACAATCCAAAGATGCTCTCAGAACAAATACTCACACGTCATACACACTGGCTACACCTAAGAGTGTTTTCCTAAGAGTGTCTCTACCTGTAATAACCCCTGCCTGTTTCCGTTTCGGTCAAAAATACAGCAACATGTCACTCTCCAAGCCCACATCCTCCTCAATGACCTGTTGGAACCATTTCAATACAGTTTCAGATTACAACAGAGAAACGTCCCTCAGCAAAATCAGCAGAGACTGAAACTGTTGTCACCTCAGCATTCTCCTCTGCCTCGATCTCACTGTAACTTTCAGTATCATCAACCATAACATTTTTCCTTCCAACCTCAATCTTTCCTCGAGGTTTTTTCCTGTACTGCCCCCTCTTTGCTGACATGAACTCTCACAAACAGAGAACAGTTTATCTACATCAACAAATTATCCTCCAGTACCAGTAATCTGTCTAAGGCATCCTTCAGGGTTTGTTGCTTGGTCCTCTCCTGTTTATCCTTGACATGCTCCCCTTCCCCTAACATCATCTGTTGTCATGGTCTTCACTTCTATTGCTACGGTGACTATGTCCAGCTCTATATCACCACGAAATCCATCACCGCTGCACCTCTGACCAAGCGACTCGCTGAAATTAAACCATGGATGTAAGCCAACCTTCTCAAATGTGACTGTAATATATCAGCCATTATCAGCCCCGAATCCTTAATCACAATCACTAACAAGATCTGCCTCGACAACGATTACTCCATTCCGTCTTCATCCCCTCTCTCACAACACATCCAAATCAAAGTCCTCATCCTCACTCACAAAGCCCTTCATTACAAGGCCCCTTTCTACCTTACCAACCTGCTCCACCACCGCCACACTCGCTTCAGCAACCGCCATTCCTCTAATGCCAACCTCTTGTCTACATTATTCAGGAAGAAGCGCCTGATTTTCTGGAATTCACTCCCTAAACACATCTGGTATTGATTATTATTGGTTATTACACCCTCAATAACATATAATATATTTATATTTTATATGCATTATAATATTATAATCTCTCTCTCTCTCTCTCTCTCTATATATATATATATATACACTGTTGCCCATAAAGTTGGAATAATTTTGTTTCCAGACACATTCCTCTTTTTATTCCTATTTATACACATCAGTAATCACTTTTGTCCAGATGCAATGATGAGTTTTGAGAAGATATACACTTTATCTATCAAGAATAAATCACAATTATTTAATGAGAAGAGTAAAAAAATATTTTATTCCAACTTTATGAGCAACACACATATATATAAAACAGTGTGTGTGTGTATATATATATATATATATATTATATATATATATATTATATATATATATATATATATATAGGCATTTCTTCTATTGCACATGGCTACACTTATTCAGTCATCAATTAAATATGATATCTTTTAATGAAACTTATTATGTTGTGTTTCTGTGAAACTGAGGAAACGTGCAGAGCAAGTGCAGTCATATACATAACATGACTGAGTTAATCTGGTCACACAGATGGTGCTGTCTGCCATGCTATTTAGTACCTGTGCGCTAAAGTATATTGAACCATTTGTTAAAAGAGGAGTTCAGGCAGCTCTGGGAGTGCATGATTGGCTCACATTCTTACTGGCACACACACACATGCACACATATTCGAACACACACACACGCAGACACATTCACACACACGCACGCGCACACTATCAAAGCTTTATGTAGTTCTCCCATTTGGCCAGTGGTGGTGAGAAACTCGCAAACACAGCACAGATTGCTTTTAAGCAGCAGGTAATGATGTTGATGCCACTATTTAGCTGGGGAGAAGTTTGCACATGCCATCTGCGCTTTGGAGTTTAATCAATGGAAACAAAGATAAATGAAGGGATATCAAGGAGTGAAATCTCTGTAGAGGTTTCATGGGATGAAATCTGACCAGCAGTACCAGAGCTGACCCTGTCCGCTGAGGGTTATCGCCATGACACATCACAAAACCCTTTATGGATTTTCATTCTGAAGACACAAAGACAGCTGCTGAAAATAACTTTCAATACACTCCTCGGTCATTAGCAGGCTGCAGTCTTTCCAAAATCCCTCTCTCTCAAGCTGTTCCCGTGCTACAACTGCTAACTTAAGCGGTCACAGAGATAACATATTAGTTAATCGTGTGGCTGACTGATGGCACACATCATTTTCTGACTGACAGCAACAACACATTATGTTAACAAGTGAAAACACAAACTTAATATATCACCCACAGCCTGCCAGGATCACACGACAGGGAGGCTTTACATGTTTGATCTTGCATGAGATGTATTCATTTCCCAGAACACTACAAGTATTTAACATCATTTTGATGCATTTAGGACCATGTTCTTTGTACAGGGGTAACATATTTGTCCAGTTTAGAATTTTTTTGGTTTCGGTTCTGACAGAGCAACATATTTTTAAGTCTGAACCAACAAATGTACATGCGTAATAAAATAAAAGCAACATTAAATTTGACAGCTTGATGATCAGTATTAATGTGACTACTGATCACAAGATTGCAATTACACATGGTAGTTGTGGTGAAAATGATCCCAGCATGCACTGGTTTAACCAACACATGGATATGGATAAATGTGTTCTTGCATTTTTGCCACTGGCTTTGTGCTCATGTTTTCAGTTTAAATATTTAGTTTATATGAGGTGTGATTGTGCAACAAACAAACAAAAAAACAACAAATAAATAATACATTTTATATCTATTTTTAACACTTAGGCATAAAATATTGATTGTTTGAATATGTTAATCAATTGGACATACAACCAATATTGATGCAGCCCCCGCAATAGCACCATAGCTGGTGATAGTTGTGCAAACAAGTAATTAATACATTAAAACCAGTTCTTCCTCTGCATATTTAAACAAACAAATGTGAAGTGGATTTTCTAGTTGCCATGTACAGTAGAAACACTCAGAAAGGCTAGTTGCCTTAAATTCATGGGTGTGTTGAAGATTTAAATAATTAATAACGGTTTCCGCTCTGCGCGAGCTATGCAAATAAGCAGGATTTTTGAGAGTGTTCAGTGCGTCTCTGCTAACGCAATTGCTCTGGGCAGAAGAAAGCACAAGTGAACGTAACTCATTGAATGAATGGAGGGGTTTTCTGCTTCTTTAATCTTTTCCATCATTGCTTTTTTATTATTTATTTAGAATAATTGGATGCATTGTAATATTTTGAGCCCGGAGCTTTTGTCTTACACCAGCAGCCGTTCGGAACCTAGTCTGTATCTAATCATGGGTCATTTCAGTTTTTGTATAAGTATTGAGCCTATGGGATGGATCATTTTGTGGTGTTAATAATAATGCATATGTTTTCATTCAATTCAAATTCAATGTTAGCTTTTTGCTCAACGTTATATTTCATCAGCGCACACGGAATCTGCTCTGTGCTTCACACATACCTTGGTATCTGAGTAGGACTGATCCAACCTGAGACTTCTGGCTGTGAAATCGAATAGAGATCTGATTGCTGTGGCTTCGTACTACCAGCCCCCTCATCAGAATGGACTCATTGGCCAGCATGGTGTTTTCCCCGTGGCCCACGTCTTCAAACACCACCTTGTCTCCTTCAGATAGATTCACATTCATTACCTGTCAGAAAACAGAACAGGGATTAGACCATTTATTTACCATTCAGAAACAAAAAAAACCCCAAAAAGGTAAAGATTCTAGGATCTGCTGAACCTGAAGCAGGAGACCAACACAGATAAATACTAAAGTCTAGATGTGTCATACAGTTGAACACGTAAAAAATGTGAAACCACACCCATGTCAATTACGAAAAATGATAGCAACTAAAAATATGTGCAGCGTAACAAATAATAAACAAAACAATTTGCCTTTGGCTTACAGACTCTTTTATTCGAAAGGCCCTGAAGCTTTCTGTGTCAGCTGTGCATCTTCAATCTGCCACAGAATCCAATAATTTTACTCGAGAAAATGGTGTTGCATGAAATTGCACCGTGATTTTCACCGAGTTCGATGCTAATATCTATGTATATTAATTTACTTAGACAGCAGCTCATTATACAGTCGAACTCAGTACAGTTCAGTTCAGTTCACTGAGCTCAGAAAAGAAACGATGACACAGTGATCGTGATTACAAAATGTAGTAATTTGGCCAATGCCACTTAAGAAAATCCTATGAAGAGTATTACTCATAAAAGTATGATACTATGATCGTTCTAAGATTAAACTTTTGTCTCAGTTACTTTATGTTATACCATTAAAAAAAATCATATTAGTAAAATGTGAAACTTTTCAGTGATACCTGCACTATGAGGAAACGTGCAGAGCAAGTGCAGGAGAAGTATGGTTAAGCATTATGGCTCATTAACACGATTCTGTTCATTTCTACTTCATGCATGGATTGAGGTATGGTAAGACTCTGTGCCTAGTGCCTAGCGTAGTGGATGATATTGTTATAATTATGCATACACTAAGAAGGATTTTAAAATGCATGGGACTACAGAAGGAAGAATGATTTTGACCCGCTGGAGGTAGTGTCATTTCACAGTTAATCAGCCGGAGGGCCAGAGAAGGCTCCATGTTTTGGGCAACTGGGATGTCAGTTCATTGCAAAAGAGCAATGTGGCAGTTCACAATAGGAGCAGCCTACATATCATGAGGAGTCCGCATCAGCTAAGATACCTTGTTATAACATGCGATGTTTCAACATATAACAAGATAAATTGTATATTGTTATAACTAACCTATATGTTATTTTGTTATAATATGAAGGGTTTTAATGTAAAAAAGTGAAAATATCTTGTTAATAAAACTTGTGTTATTAAACTTGTGTTCTTTTTTTTATGAGTGGCAACAATAAGCTGCCATACATTTACTGTAAGCAAACTCCATCTATGGAAAAGACTTTTAGAGGCAGAGCTGGAACGCTTTAATTATTCCTAATTATACCATCATGCCATCATTATGCTCCCATACATTTTTGTTTGCACTATTTTTAACTCAGTACAGTATGGTCTGTGTGTCAAGAGTTGAATTCCCTTTGTGCCTAAAAAAATTGATAACACACCTATAAATATTACTATTATTCTCCAAGGGATTGTGCAGGGAAGACCAGAACACAATGAGTGACCATATCAGAGTGTAAAGCTATTTACCAACCAAATAATAAAGAAAGCTGGTAAAAAACCAAAACAAAACAAACAACCAAACAAAAAAAAGCAGCCTCTCGCTGCCTGTCACAGCTGTGCATATGTAAATCATATGTAAATGTGACTATTTACATAATATGTATTTGCAGTCACGGCCATTCACTTCAAAATTGTGCTTTACGACAGCAGTCCCCCACGTTATTCTGGATAATTTCAAAAGTGGCATAAAGGCTCCGCACAGACTTTATCCATTCAGGGTAGCAGCCATTATTGTTACCACACTGTGCACTATTCATCAGCCAGTGAGACAGCAAAGCAGAAAGACTTTTCCAATTTCAGATCAGTTAATAAAATGCTCCTATTATGAAAGGGCTTTGGGGCACAGGAGTGCCAGCCTTCATGGATTAATTTTACATCTGAAGCTATTTGCCCTTACAATTTGCAATAAAGGGGTTATTACTGGCACAGTTCAAGGGCTTGTTTGCACTTAAGCTTGCATGAATTTAGCATTGAAAAATAACAATAAACACTCTAGTTAAGAGTCTTGACCTGAGAGACTTGGTAGGTGAGTTTGACCTCTGACTCAAACGCTGTTTCTGACAAGCGCAGTGTGGCAAGTGACAAGCATTTCATTAACAACATATCAGCACTCGAAGCGTCGTAAGTAACAGTTGGGCACGCATTAAAAGTAAGAAATATGGAAATAGCCAAAAGGACAATGTAGAGCTCAGTGATTACACCGCGGATAGGCCTGATAATTGTCAGCTTGTCTCCTTCGCTGACAGCACGTCTGGTGAGGAATGTCACTTTTATCAGCATTTATCACACCAGGTATATCTTTATTCGGGCGTTAAAAGGAAGGAGGCGCCTTGTCTTCATGTGGCCCTCCATAGATTATATCAACTGCCTCCTATCTCATGTAGCTATGAGATGAATCCACAGCTCTCCTGAGAAAAGCAGCAAGGGGAGTCTACAGTGATATGCACTCACTGATAGGAAATATGTGACTGTGAAATATGAAACAATATGTTTCATATCATTGGAACATTCAAACCAAATTGGAACGACCTTATGGATATATAAGTATTACCTGCTGAATAAAAGTGGTAATCTTGATGTAATATACTGTATGTGTACTAAATTTAATTAATAGTATTAAAGACAGCGTCAACAGGTATCAAAACTGTTTAAGAATAAAAAGGGGATATTAAGGCTATAAGGTTTTTATAGTATTAGCTGTAGAGCTGTCAGCAAATGACCAGTGATTTACAGTAATGATATATTGTTGTGATAAAGCAGTGGTTCAGCATGCGTTTGTGTTCTACTGCTCCTTGGTGTGCTTTTTTTAAGCAGAATGAGAAAAAAAATACCACTCATGTTTGTGTTCAAAGGTGCTGTAAGTGACATTTAAGCTTAACTTGGCAGGGACTGGAGGCAGCAGGAAACCACTAATATGCAGCCAGGTGCAGTGACTGTGCACAGCTTCCTGCCGTGCAGCTCAATGTATGTGCGGCAAATAGTGTCTCTTTTGAAGTTCAGTTGTCACAGTGTCTGCCTTGCTGTCCCTGACTTCAGCCACGTTGCCACTTATCCCGGACTCCTCCTGCATTGTTCTTTACCTGTGCACGAGATGTCGCCAGACTTTTAATACTTCAATTCTTGATAGTGCCGTATCCACCTGCCTTTCCCTACCCTTCTCCACACCTTCAACTTATTCCTTAATCAGGCTCTATACTCTACATATACTAGTCCACCTCCTTTGTTCCTCACTCAGCTCATCTAAGTTGACATGGGCCACGTGTTTCTGGCTGCTTTGTTAGGCTAGTGTTTGCTTTTTGCTTTAGTATTGATTTTCCAGTCCGTGCACTTACCTACCTTTGCCTACCTGCTTGCCTGTCTGCTCATCAGTGTGCCTGTTACCTGTCTGCCCGTCTGCTTGCCTGCACTCTGTTGTTTCATTAAATCACTGAAATTATCCTGTCTGTGTTAGTGACATTGGTTGACCTCTCTAGATTTTGTGAGTCATTTTCCACAAGTGTATCTCTCATCACACAACACCGTACAACAGTGTTACTCAAACGCCACAGAAGTGTCAAACAAGGAAGGGAAAATATAGAATGCAGTCCCGTTTTTCCTATGTTGTATGTGTATGTGCCGCTGATCTACCTGTATGTAATAAAAAGCAGGTTACGTTTTGGATGGAGATGCCAGTGCGTGGGAGGGACTAGCAGAAACGCATGGTCCTGGGGGAGTTGTTAGTGGAGACAGAAGTTTCTGCATATCAGAAACCACCACCTGAAATAACATGACCAAAGTTCCATGCTGAGGCCACTAGATGACAACAAGAAAACAACAAACGAACGCCACACGATCCAGCTGAATGCCATGTTGAAAAAAAAAAAGTGGACATTTTTTTAATCAAGAATCATAAATCATAATTTCACAACTTTTGAGTCATGTTATAGGTAGGCAGTCATAGATTGTGTTTAACGTTTTTCTTTTGCTTTAAAATGTAAAATGGGGGAGGAATTGATAACAGTTCTCACTTAATCCCACTTAATACTGCTTATATAATATACTGCCCGTACAGTGCATTACTCAATTACTGTGCTCTTGTTTAAACTGAAAATTTGCTTGCAGCCCACGTACAGTAGGAGCCTATCCAGCCTGAACGCAACATGAATGACTCATACTGTACAAGCTTGGCCTCTGCAGCGTGCTTGTGTATAACAAGTCATAATGTGCCGTTAATGAACTCATGGACACAGCATCAGGATAATAGTGTGCTGAACAAAGGGCATCACCAAGTAATCACATTATGCCTTCAGCTCAGGGATAATAAAACACTTGGGGGAACATTTGGAGACGTAATCCAATTTGCCCTGGCACCAGTCCAGTTTCCGTATAACTGTACCTCGCAAACATAATCATGAGGGGTGAAACCGCGTCTGGTAGAAGAGTTATTTCTCTGACAACATAACAGATCACAATGCACTGTCTAATCTGAATCAGTTGCTGCAGTGAATGCAACCTAAGATATTGGAGGAAAGTGAGCCATGTCAACAAGTCAAAGTCACAGCAAAATCTATTGAAAGCTACAACAGTGCTTGTGGATGGCTGGTTCACTCTGATTAGTGAACTGACGATTGACATGTCTGCACAGTCCTGAACTCTTCCGCTAAGAACGTCAATTCCAATTTCTACAGTTCATTAGCTCCAGTCCTAATAAAATCAGCAGCAATGGGAAATAAGCAGTGAAACACACGTAGACTGTTAATTGGGTGGCATCATATTCACCATATTTAAAGTTAACATGCCAAACGCCAAATACAGCTGAGGTTCATGGGATTATCTGTAATGGTTTGAGTTTCAATTCTATGTTTTTTGATAATTTCCTGTTTTATTTTGGAGAGTTTTTTCCTCCTGTGTCTCTATGTGCCTGTTTCCTGTTCCCTCCTGTGTCTTGTTCACCTCACCTCCTGTGTCTATATATTATTTGTATTAGTTCCTTTGTTCTGTGTCTGACCATCTACTTATATTTGCGTCACATATGTTTGTCTGTGTTCTTCTTGCAGTTGGTTTTTTAAAAAAAAAAAAACAGCCAGCTGTGGTGCTGATGCTGCAGATTGCAAATTGCAGCTTCACCGATAAATGCACCAGCATCTTCAGCTGTTGTGTCCATCCCACCCAGCCTGCTTCTTCTCCATCTGCGGAACAGCTCCTTGGTGCTGGAGTGTTTCTAGGCCAGGGAGACAGGACAGGTCTGTTGTCCAAGGGGCCGAGTGCCACTTTTGAACTCATTGAACTTGAGAGATATGCGTAGCCAGGACTACTTGGTTTAGGCAGAGGCAGCTCAGCCTGCCAGAGAAGGAGGCGATGAAATGCTCAGTGTATACTGGGGAAATTAAACCTCATAATGAACTGTATCAGAAGCACGACTGGCTGTTTGACAAACCAACCCCAAAAAACAAACAATAAACAACAACAACAACAACAACAAAACGCAATCAGAGCTACACACATAAGCAGTTGTCTCATATACACTCAGAATTAACATTTTTTATTATAGCTCTAGAGAAGTGACCTTGAGAGGAGCAGTAGCTGGATGCACTTATGTCCACAAACTTATCAAAACATGTGAATCAAATGCGACTTTTGGCACATTATAACGTTTCAAATGCTGAATGTTGTAAATTTGTCTTTATATATATATTTGTGGTCTGTGGTCTGTGGTCACTCTACTACTACCCTAGGTACAAAATCTGGGCAAGAGAGAGAAGGGGCAGTCAGAGACAGCCACAGATGATGCTGTGGAGGTGCACATCGCAACAGTTGTTCAGGTATACATTTCAATTTTCAATCAGTGAGACATGTACTTTGAATGCAAATGAGGTCTAGCACCTTGTGCATGAAAAGTAATGTTTATCCACTCTAGAGGTCTGACTGAGCCCCCGGTCTGTAGTTGTTTCTGTCCTGTAATTACACATTGTAAAGAACTGCTGCTTTTGACATTTCATTTCACTTTATTCACACATCGTATTAATGATATAAGCAATAAAACACGTTTCACTGGAGGGTCCCTGACCTCATCCATTATTTTCTTTTATTAGACGACCCTTTTTGTCCTTGCCATTCATTAAGATTTAATTGAAGGTTAATAATATGACACAAAATATTTCTTTCCTAATACAGTTTACTGAGACACTGTGATCTTCTGAAGTGTGCGAAGAGGTGTGAATCTGGATAGATAGATGATCAAGTGGTAACCACTGACTGTAATGAGAACATACATACAATGACACAAGCTTTACATTAGAGAGACTCTTGCGCAAGGTGGGGTGGATATAATGCAGAAATTCAAGTGTGGGTTTTGTGAAAGAAAGATGAAATAAGTCCTATTAGCTCTCACAACAAAATAAATAAATTAAATGAAGCAGACATGTGTTAGGTATTGGGATGTGTATGAAGGAAAGAGAATGAATAAGAAGATAAGATGGCATAAGGGGCAAGGCTCCTAGCAAAAGTAGCAGTCAGGATTCAGGACCATCCTCCGTCGACAGAGGGTGTGCTTTTTGTTTTTGAGGACACTCATGTTTACTTGGATTTGCTCCGAAGCTAAATGAAGGTGAAGTTAAAGACAAAATGCGTCATCCTTTAAGCAATGCAATTTAGAGGTCCTGATTAAAATCACCACAGTTTTGAAGTTGCAATCATTCTTCCTTGAACTGTCTATATTTAGAATGCAATCAGCTGTTTAAAATCCCCTTAACTACAAACTGTGGACTTCTACTGTGACTGCCACAGGATGAGGGAGGTATGTAAACGTCATCTACTGAAATGTATTCATCTTTATTCCATCACGTAACGAACATATATACATGCCGAATGACAAAATGCTCACAGAAAATCTCTCATACAGTAATGCAACAAAGAATAGAGGGGACTGGGTGCTGTGTTGTAAAGAGAAAAGCTTTTCTGACATCCATTTACTTTATAAAAGCAACAAATGACAGCTGAATAATTCAACTGACACTCCCTCATTAAATATAAGCCGACAACTTTGGGGGACAGCGTGGAGGATGAGAGCAAAACAGGGACAGATGGAACCCTGGGATATAGTGTTGACTAATGGATAAAAGTCTATATGTGTGTGTGTGTGTGTGTGTGTGTGTAAAGAGATGAGACAAAGCACAGCAACACAAAGACATAGACAGAGAGAAATGAGAAGGGGATCCAGTGTAATGCAAAATCATGTTGAATGTTGTAGACTGTATTTCTGTATTATATATTCTTCTGTTCTCTGCTGGGACTTGTTGTTCTTATTTTATTTAGCACAGATAGAATGCCACACCCAGCAGATAACAAGAGGACTGTTTGCCACTAATTGCCCAGCTCCTTCAAAACATCACACTTCCTCATTTCATCCGTAATTACAGATATCATAACCACTGAAGCTGTCTCTTAAATGTTTCAAGTTATTTTTTATATATTCAAGTACTATCACAGTGCCCATCATTAGATGGAAATACTGTATAATCCGTGTGCTTTTAATAAGGAGATGTGTATGTCTGAGTGTGTGTGTCTGCTAATTAACGGTAGTAATTAAGAGGGAGGTAAATAAATGATGGAGTTGAGGGAACATCTGTTTCAGCAGGAGAAGTGGGTCACAGTGGAGAGAGAGCAGAGATAGACTGAGGCATCCCGGAGCCTGTCAGAGAAGGCCATTGATGATATAAAGCCTGTTTTTTTTCTCTCCTCACTAAGTGTCTAAACTGTGGGACCGATGTAAGGACCACAGCCAAAAACTTATTAGCAGGTACAGTTTCACTTTGTAGAAACACTAAATTCAGACTGCCTCCCAAATACCCTAATAAATTAATAAAGATAGCTATGATCATAGAAGGTATTTGGCTCCATATTTGGTTAAAGGACAAGTTTGTTCCGTTCGTGAGATTTCTTGACAGAAACAGCAATCTATAGTTTCACCAGCCTTATATTTCAAGCAACACACTACCCAGGTGTCATCGCCTCCATGTTGTAGGATGTTTAGGAACTGGTTGGGTATCTGAGACCAACCAGCAGCTATAATGCCCCAAAACAATCATGTAAGTGCTTAAATCCAGGATGTGTACAATTCCAAAATAGTAGATATTTGCATTATTTAGTGAATCACTGCTCCCAAAAGATCATGTGACCTTTTACATAGCCTTTATTCTAAAAAGTTACCATATTCAGAAGATATTATGAGCAAAAATGAGGCATACAAATAAATGAGACAGTTATTATAAAGCTAATGTATTCTTAGAAAGAAGCAGAACCACTTTGTTTTCACCATGGTTTGAACAGAATCATGATATTTATTCAGTTATACATACATAAGTGGACCATTTCCAGGTCACTTTCTGCCTCGGGCTATAAAAAAGACCTTCTCTCAACTAGCAAGTAGCTTACATTAGTGGACTCTACAGTACTAATTAATAATGAATCAACTCTACTGTTGCATATTAAGCGCACTTGAATTCTTTCATCGTTTTCCCGAGGGTGATTGATGCAATAGATTGCACAAATGTTCCCATTTTTGGAGCGTAGAAATCTTCGCACAGGATTATTTTGAGTAAAGCTTGCGGTTCAGTAAAAAGATCTTTGCAGCAGTCTGCATTAAAGACCAGACAGAGATAAGACTATTAATGTAGCTGGGCATTCAGTTAACATTCACTATCCCCATTTATGCATGACATCAACACAGCTACCTTTAACTGTAGTGCTCATATTTTCTAATAATATTTGTTTTTGATGAGAGCATACATTTTTTTCAAAGTCTTATCAGCTTCATTGTTCTGCATTTAATTTGTTGTAGTTCGTCCAATAAACAAATAAAGGAGACAACAAATGAAGGCAGGCCCCCAAATAGAGGGCAAGTAAAAAACAAGAGCGGCAACTAGCTAACTACAAACTATGCCAACTAGGCGTAATGTACATTTAATTCTATGGGACAGCACTTGAAATGTGAAACTTGTAGGCCAAGCTGATCAGGAACAAATACAGGAAGCAAGAAGTTTATATTAACAATTTAATGTAGTAACTTTAAGAGGAGTAACTGTAACAGAGCAAAACAATTTTTAAAATATTATTAATTGTATTTGTTTGATTAAAGTTTAATTTAATTTAAGATTTAAAAGCCTTAAGGTCTAATGGTAAATAAAGGCCCTGGCCACTATTTGAGGAAAATCAGTATTTTTTTTTTTTTTTTTTTACTGTATTTTCAAAAGCCTAAATCAGATTAGTTTTTAATTACTTTTAAAGGCAAAGAGTTACAAAGGTTTGAGTCAAAAATTAAAATGAAAAATGGCTTTTTACCCTATTAAGCTAGCTAGCAACATCTTCATCTTTGAAGAGGTAGAACAATTGAAGCTTGAACCTTTAAAATCTGATGTGTCTCTTTCCTTCGCTGTTTCACTGTTTTCAGGAAATAATGGTTGCTGACTGTTGGGACAGGTTTGAGGAGTCAGAGTGTGTGTATATATATATATATATAAAAAAAAAGCTGTGAAATGACCTAGCATGTTCCTTGAGGTCTGTGATCTTGGTAAAAATTGTCTGAGTGCTCAAAAACTTGGGGTGCCCAAGGTGTTGCCATGGTGCTACGTTCTTATTTTTACTCTAAAATCATGAAAAACAAAACAATATACTAATTTTGCATACAATTTTGAAAGTAGTGTTTCATTTTCATTAACTGTCATCTTATTATTCCGGAATATTTATTGTCATATACTATTTCTAAAGTATTAGGGGCTTTAATATTTATATTACTACTTCATTCCTGAAGTTTTACTCTCTTAAAACAGGTTCACCCACACATTTCCAGCTCTGTACATGCTGACGGAATGATCAGATATTTACATTTCAGAGACAGGTTAGGCAGGATGACACCATGGCGAAAGCAACGACCACAAAATTACACTGACAACACTGAACCTTACAGAGGAGAAAAGTCCACAGTTTTCAGAGGCTCTCAGTGGAATATACCTTACCAAGTCAGTGATTCAACAAGACAGTGGTCCTATGTCGACAGGCAGAAAGAGCAGTGGTGCTGAGCGCAAAGCTTTCAGTAAAAACACTGAAAAGGTGGCGCTAAGTAAAACTGATGTGATGTGTGGGCTGTTCCTCCACTAGCCATTTACTGATATCATGAACCTCATCAGACTTTAAAAAAAAAACCTCTCTGTATAACTTACGTTCATTACTAAGATTCATCAGCCTCCAGAAAAATTAATATTTATACTGAGAGCAAACATTCATGAAATGTGTCCACTGCCGCACACTGTCTTAGTATCTCATTTCGTGGGTGGCTTGTTTAATAAATTCCAATTTCCTTTGCATGCAAAACAACTACTGTATTTATAAAATATGTGTTTTAGATAATGACTAGCTCCTTATGCCTTCATAGAAGTATGTGGGTGGGAAATGCAACCAAGTGGTACTAAATCAATTGTCATTTCATGGTAATCTGGTCAGTTGTCGTTGAGACATCTTGATCTGGTAAAGTCTTGGATTAGGAGACTAGACTGAGTAATCCCTGCAACCACTGAGGCAAAAAATACCAGTGACAGCACCTACATCACATGACCGATGTGCTGCATAGTACCCATCCAAGCTAATCGGCAAAGTACTGAAATGGGTGAAGTGTGTGTCTGTAGTATCTTTCAAACTACTAAAAACAGGCACACTGTGCTGCATGATAGCTGATACTGAATGCTGTTGGATGGAATCTGTGATTTGGGTTTATGCAATAGTTGAACTGTTCTATGAAAGTGTTGAGCAGAGTGTCTACTATCTAATTTTTTTTATTTATTTATTTTTTTGCCAGAAATTTTAATGAGAGGGCTGATTGAAGAGAAATGTCAGTCAAAAGGTGTAGTGCTAATAAATACATTCTAAATTAGTCACATCACTTCATAATTAAGATGACCTCCACTGCTACCATTTATTATTATTATATTACTTTTATCATTGTTATTGTACTGATAACAGTAGCGATAGTTAGGATTCTGTTGTTCCGCTGAACTTGCCACTACTGTCAAGTCCATCTTTATGTACAACTTGCAAGTGTGCTGTATTGTGCTACTGTATTTTCTCTCTCTCTCTCGCCTCTCCTGTCTCTCTCTGTGTCTCTCTCCATTTCCCCCAAACCGGTCAAGGCAGATGGCCTTGCAAATAGAGCCAGGATCTGCCCAAGGTTTGTTAAAAGGACGTTTTTCCTTGTCACTGTCGCCAAGTGCTTGCTCATGGCGGAACTGTTGGGTGGAATTAATAAGTAAGTAAGTAGTCTGGTCAAGACCCACTCTGTTTGTAAAGTACCCTGAGATAATATTTGCAGTGAAATGGCGCTCTATAATAAAATTGAACTGAACTGAATTGGCATTAATTGTCATGACAGAAACAACTGCACCCTGATGCATTTTACACAATCAAACATAAAACACCAAATTTGCCAAAGAGAAGGTTAAGGAAGGATGCCATGAAGCATGAGCCTCAGTCATCCAATGTCTTCCACATACTGAATATGTGTAGAGGTGTGTGTGGCAGCCTGGTCTTATTTGCATATAATTTAATTAGGGTAAACACACAGGACACCCATGTGCAATGTCGCTACCCTCTGAAGCAGCACTTCACAAGCCAGAGAGTACAGATTTATCCACGTAGCTGTTTCAAAATTGTGTACATTCTCTGTATTATTGCGTTATACTTCGGTTATAGTTTTCTCTTGTTGATGAAATTGCCAAAGTGGCACCAGAGTGATGTTAAGCCTGCAACAGATGTGATTCCAGATGGGGTGAAGCAAATTTCAAGGTCAGAAAAATTAAACAGGAGGTGCCTGCGCTGGTCGTTGTGCCACCATGAAAACAGGGCTGCATATTCTATCAAGGAAGTACTGTATATTAATATTGTTCAACGAAATAGCATAGACAGAAAGCAAATAGAAGCCATAACAAAGGGAATGATTTAATGATATATTGGCACAATTTAATTTGTCAGTTGAACAAATAGTTATGCATCTATTGTGCATGCTAATGGAGCAGTGGCAGAGGGAACATAAGGTGCGTATGGCCTTCTCTTTGTGCATGAAAAAACCTGCAAATAGAAAATATCCGCCCTGCTTTCACAGCCCTGTCCTTCAGTCGCCCTGTAGTCTCAAGCTGCTATCACATAAGAGCGCCGGCAACAAACACAAAAGAGAGAGCCTCAAGATTAGTCTGGCTGTTTGAAAGGAAATTGAACATTGTGTCACGGCGACTAGGCGAGAAGAGTTCTCTCTCTGTGTTTTATTCCTTTTTCCCCTCTGGACAGCCAGGTAATCACTGCTTCATGGACAGTATGAATGCAGATGGGCAGAAGGTCGTCTGAGCAGACCGTTCAAGGTCAAGGCTGGGGAGCTTGTGAAGTCCGCCTTCGCAAAGAGAAGAGCAGCTGTGCTTAGATGAACAAATAATAACAGAGCTCTAAAAAACAAAAAAATAATAATTATAATTTGAAATTGCATATGAAAAATTTTCATGATGTACCTTTATGCTTCTCTCTACAATACATCAAGCTAGATGTATAATGTAGGCTGTACTGATTCTTAAAGTATATTTGTGATGTACCTTATTGTTTATGTAAACCTTAGGATCATATTCAATGACATGTCTTTCTTGTTACTGTTAGAACTATATCTTAAACACAAAAATAATTTGTGATAGACATTTCAATTAGGTATATAAAAGAGGGGAAATAATAGAAAGAAGAGAAGGAGGTAGAAGTCAACAAATAAACGATAGATCATTTGTGATGTTGGAGTATGCAACTGGATGTGTGTGTGTGGCTCTGCTGCACAAATTGTGGCTTTTACCATCTCTTTAATGTGGAATGTGAATTCATTATGGACCAGTCTCTCTGCTGAAATGTTGAGTAAAGCCAGCCACTGTGAAGTTCTGGTCCGTCACAATAAAATGCCAGTTTTTGAGGATAAAGAAGGGGCCTCTAATATTAGCAATAATAACACCACTGCCACGAGGTGGAATCGTGAAAAAAAGCTTAATTATTGCTCTCAAATTAATAATTTATTAGCACAATATTACTGACATTTGAACATTCATTACCTTCCAAAACTTTGGAATTATTTGCCACAAAACATGATTTCAGTACAGTCCGACTGTCCGGCTGAGAGGACTACCCTGTATTTTTTTCAAAGGTCTTTCATACTTTTAGGTTGTAGAAAGGCCTCTTTACAAATACATGGCATTTTGAAGGAGGTTTGCCAGAAATGTTACATTTTGTACTGTAGTTCAACCACACTAACAACTACAAGGGCAGAAAGAGACAGAGATTCCTCTGAGCAACAGCTCAGTGAGAATATGAGAAATCACCAGGCTGGTTGTAAAAGAAATTAGTCAGTTAGCATCCAATTCTGTGCAAGTTTATACAGGGGATTATAACAGACCTGTCACACACCATTCTAAAATCTGAAAATATGCCTGCATATCTCCAAAGTGGCACCACAACCATGACAACGCTGACAATAAATTAACTTATTGTACTTACCCACTATACATTGTCAAAACCCTCTGAGTAGTACACCTTATTATGTTTTATACTACTGTTAAATCTATAAGATTGGTCAGGGTTATTTAATTTACATGAGATAATCATGTGTGTTGCACCTGATATCCCTAGACTCTTGTGTGATAGCAGCTTAGACTAGTCATTTTAATTAAATCAATCTAAAAACGTCAAATAATCAAATAAACACTTGACTGACCATTTGATTTTAGTACTTGTGATATAAGAGGATTCAGCGTGTCATGCTTAAAGAAAACAAAAAGGACACAATTAACTATATTGCCTGACACACTTTGAGTAGGTGTGACCATTATTTCTGTAATAATGTTTGAAATTATCACCTGAATTTGCAGTTCCACTGGCATTACAGCTTTACAGACTCTCAAAGCCAGTTTGACTTCTTTCTATAACTGTCCTGCCTGCAGTTTTTATTGTCTGGTACACTGTCACTGCTCTCATATCATCATTTGGCCACAGCAGGTAGCTGTTTTCTGCAAAAACATTCTATAAACCCACCATACACTACCTGCTCGGCACCAGACAGCAGACATACACAGAGAATAGCTGTCGAACATGGTGCAGCATTCAGCAGATACAGAAGATCATATTTCCCTCAGGAGGAGGTGGAGACCAAAAACAAAGCCAAAATCTATTGGACTTGAATTCATCAAATTTTACATCGTACAAGTTTAAAAGATGATTTGTCATCATTTTAAGCCTGTTTCTGCTCACTATCAGGGTTTGTGGCACACGGCGGAACTCGAGGAGGTGGACGCAAATTCGTTTTGTTGGGATTTATGTTTACGAATGGTCGAAAAGCAGGCAAGGTCAAAAAGCCAGGTAATTAGTCAAAAAAAAAGGCGAACAAATCCAAAAAGAGGCAGGGGGAAACAAAGTCCAGGTAACAGGCAAAATCCAAAACCAGAAATCCCAAAACACAAGGAACTCAAGGGAAAGAAACTCAAGGAAACAGCATGGGCACATCTACTCACTTATAATCACCAGCAAACAACGAACCAATGGAGAACAAAGGACGTGACACAACTTAAATAGACTGGGAGTGAAAGCAAATGAGACACAGGTGAAACCAATGAACTAATTAGGGAAAGGAAACAAGTACACAACAAGTCACACAAGTGAAAAACTTTTCAAAATAAAACAGGAAATAACAAGAAAAGAAAAGAAAATTAAAGCACCAACAAAGTTCAAAATGATGACACTCACAAATGGCTAAATAAAAATTGCTATTGCTTCTTTAAGTCCAGTATGTTTCTGCATTTCCTCCGCACTAACAATAAAACTATGGATGACATGTAAACTAGATGTTAGTAAACTAAATAGCTGACAGAAATCAAAATGAAATCCATAAAAAGACCAGAAATCAATAACATGTTGTAGTTGCATTGTATATCCAAGTATTTTTGTAAGCAGCATTGTTTTCTTCTTCTTGACACTTGACTGACATACAAAGTCAAAGCTGAATCTCAGGTTGCTGTCCTGGCGCCACAATAGTTGAACAAGCCCTCAACTGACACCAGGACAACACAAAATCTTCACAATTTCTGCCACAGACCACAAACGAGCCTGATCAGACTGCACCATGGCAAATTGCGCGAAAAACAATCAAACAAACAAAAGCTGAACTTCAGATAAAAGTTTGGGCTAAGTGGATTTAAAGAGGACATATTATAGCAACTGAAAGTGGTTTTAAACAGGTCCTAGATGTCCTAAAAACAAGCTTTTGAAATTTTTTGGAAAAAAAAATCTGAAGTTCTGAGGAGGGTCTGCAGTCTCCCATTCTCTACCTTCATTATCTACGCGGAGTTCTGAGTGGGCATGGGGGGCTATGATAATGAGGAGCTGTGCTGATTGGAGGGTGTAGGACCGGTATCCAACGTGACTAGCGCTCCCGATGAATAGCCAGCGGCTGTACTCTATAGCTACGACCCAGAGTGTGACCGCGGGGGAAACGGTTGAAAAGACTAAAAAAATAAAACGCAAACACGGTCTCCTCTGGTCTTCTGGGGCTGGGACAGAATCTAGACATTTGTGTTGGTTTTTACAACCAACAACAGAGTAATCTGCATGTCTGACATTGCGACACAGCGCTAGCTTACCGCTGGAAACAGCAAACTTCACCTAGCGGGTTGAACGCCCTCTCTCAGTTGTTTCACTCAGAGGAGGACGGCCTATGTATCGTTATGTAACGACAGGAGCTGAATCTGAACGGCCTGTAGGAGCCCCGTTTTACCAGTGGGTGGGCTGTAGAGACGATGGAGCACTTGTTTGCCTTCCACATTGTCTGATTTGGTAGGCTGAGGGTGGACTGTTTTTGATAATATGTCCCCTTTAATGTAGTTTAATATTTAAAAAAAATGGATAATGGACTTAGGTTAAGAAAAGGTTGTAAGAAAAATTAAAACGATGAAAGAAAGATGCCTCCTGCATAAATGACTACTTATAGTGCCCCAGAGTAAGTCAGATTCCTTTATTTTCAGTAGAACAGTTGCTCAACTGAGCTAGAGCTTTATAGATATACTACTGCAACAATTTTATACATTTACATATATGTATAGAACTGCAGACCAGAACATACTCTTCTCACCGGCAGGATAAAAATCCTAATTTTCTTAAGCAACAGAACATCCACTCACTTTATGGATCTGCACTTATCTTGTTTTAACATTCACCTCGCCTATTGCTGTTTCATTATCACCATAATCCCTACACGCCTGTCAGAAAATTGGTTTTATGCAACACGCTTGAATGAGAGGCGAAAAAAAAAAATCACTGCGCAGGCTGAAAAAGAAAACATAGAAAACAAAATGATAAGCAAGTAAGGTGAAGGTGTAAATGAAAAATATTTTAGGTGCAATGCAGTGTACATTTGCAGGCCTGTTTGCCGCTGGAAATCCTGCTGAAGAGAATAAATTGGATGGAAGGAAATGATATATGTATTCTGGGGATCTGCATGCAGAAATTGGGTATCAATATGAAGCAGATTTGAAAAACCTGTTGATGGTAGCATAATGCTAGGACTGTTCTCAGAAGCATACTGGGGAGGCTGAGATGTTGCTGTAATTAAAAGAAACATCCAAAGTAAAGCAAGCACTGATAACTGTCTTTCCAAATGGTAATCTATGTGTCTGGTAGATTCAATATCAACAGAAAGAGAGAGGAAGAATACATTTATTGTTTTTTTTTTTTGTTTTTTGTTTGTTTAAGTTTTGAGATGACTTTTTTAACTTTACTAAGTGTAATTTTCACCTAAATTGATATTTTTTTATATTTGTTGTTTGCTTGTTTTGTTTGATTATATTGATGCAAATTTCATAAAATTATTGATATTTTTATGAATTGAAGATATAAACTCACTATTACACATCTAAGATATTCCAACTACTTATTTGTGAGTCATTAATTTGTCCTTCAAAAAACATTTTTTATGAAGAATTGTCATACATTGTCAAGTTGTATCAGTAAGGATGTCAATGCAGTTCAGTGAGTTTGCTGCAGAGTTTGGTATATGTATTTACTGGAGTTCTCCCAATCCAGTCGCATCTCAGTTAATGCCATAACAGTGTCCGAGCAGAGAAACTTTGATTTGATACGCCATTTTCCCATTTTCCTCAGCATTAGTGTGAGGGTAGGAGAGCTGCTGTATCGTTCTCGCTGTGTCAATAAGATGTTAACACAGGACCAGCTTTAATCGATTGAACAACTCAGAGAGCAGAGAGGAACCTGCGGGTTGCTTTACTAACACTGCGTGATCAGTTCTTGAACTTTGCAGCTCTCCCTTGATTTCCTTCTCTTTTAAAAATGACCTTTCCCCCTGGTGTTAATTATCATTCTGTCACCAAGGCAGAAAGAAAGACAAAATTCTTTTTTGTTTGTTTGCATTTATGTTTGCAAGGGATCACAAGCTTGTGTTGAGAAGAAGACTGGAGTTTCCAAAGTGAAAAGTCAAGGGCAAGAAGAAGGAGACTGTATAAAGGTGTGGGTACCTGCACTGCGCTCCATGAGGTGTACATGTTTATATGCATGTGTGTGTGCAAGTAAGTGTGTGTGTGTGTCTTTGAGTAGTGAATCAAAGGCCTTATGTGCAGGGCTGCACAGAGCTGATAGCTGACCCATCAAGCGTGGCCCACCTAAAGCAGAATAAAAAACACCCACATCAGAAAAAGCCCCAGCAGAGAGAATTTCTAAAGTGCAGTGCTGCACTGTGCACATCTAAAAGGCCTACCTCAGCCACAAACACAGCTCAAATCCTCAGCCAACAATGGGCGCTTACAAAAGGCGGAGCTGAGGGCAAAGAGACTGAGGAGAGAGAGATGTGTGGAACTGTGTCCTTCACTCTTCGGTCTCCAGCCTTTCATGCTTGAGTTGTATGCTTCCTGTCAGCAACACACTTGTGCGCTATGTTGTCTGGAGTAAAGGCCAAAGTCCTCTCTACCCTATCTAAGAAGATCAGATGAATAGAGCACAGTACACAGTACACAGGTTCAGTTCTACCAGAGCTGGAGGCCTGAGACTTGGTCTCACATCTGAGTTATAAATTGCTTTGGTCACTGTGGAGCAATGTTTTTTATGATTGAGTGTCTGTTTTCTTTCCTTTTACATGAACATTCACGTGGGTGCCAGGAGACGCATTTCAGCATTTTCACACCATTTCACTGATTGACATTTGGTGGCAGTTAAACAGCAGGATACCTAAAAATATATAAATTCATTTTATGTGAGGAATTAAGGAAAGAAGACTATTACCTAGCTGACAATATCAATGTTGAAAATGCAAGTTTCCTTATTTATTATTTAATTTCTTTAAATTTTGGCTTTTCATATGTTTTAGGCTGGAGGGAATGCATTCAATATGTTTGTTAGTCCACAGGGATTCACAGATAGACACTCACTTAGATACTTGCAAGTGACTTACAATTTGCTTTTAAAGAGAAAGCACTGCTTTACTGCCGTCTCATATTAAATGTTTCAAGCATGTTTTATGTCTGATTATAATCCACACTGATGAATGTGATTCCCTATAAGTTCCCTATGTTGCACCTATAACCACAGCTAACAGTAATGGATCCTGGAGTGCACCTGTACAACAATGTAGCTATGTAACTAAGTGAAGAGTTAAACCCCTGGAGGTGAGAAAAAACAAGGTTTTCAGGTGTTGAATTACCTGAGACAAGTTGTGAGCACAGCATTGATTGAGAAAAAGGGATTCCATCCTCTTATTCCATTACAGCCTTTAGTGGTGGTTCTCCTTTAGCTGTGTGCGTTTCCCTTTGCACACAAAAAGCCAAAATGTTTTTTTATTTTGTGTTGTATTCCATAGTAAACGCCTGCACTTTTATCAGGAAAGAATTATGTAAATGCACATAAGGACCGAAAGCAAGAGTCAAAGAGGAGCAGCAGGAATATTCAATTCAGCCAGGCCAGCCAAGAGTCAAAAAGCTCAAGCCCTGTAAGCAGGCTATATATATATATTTTTTAAGAAATGCATGTAAATGAAATAAATAAATAAAACTGAAAAGGTTGAAAATGAATGAAAAAATGTAGAATTGTAAAATTGTGTTTTTTTTACAACTACACTGAATTTTGGTTTCAGTCATGTGAGCAGCATTTGTAGTCATTAACTGGTGTGAAGCTTACATTAGGTTATACATCGCATTGATGGGAGTACAGCATCTTTTATACACAGCCAGCCCTTACCTCACTTGTTCTTTGTGGTGAGTAGCAAATTCAGAACCAGAACAACCCCAATCAGTATCACTGCATGTTTTTCACACCATTGCCCAGGTTGACAGTGGCAGGAACAATCACAGCCACACAGCCAGATGATACAGTCACGACTCCCCCGCTGCCAAATTAAGTGCAACTCCATGTTTCTCTGCTCCCCTGGAGCGATGTTAAGTGAGGCTCTACGTGAAAATCCTATAATTGAACCTCTCTCAGGTCTGTGCTGGTTTTTCTGAGGACTACATTGCAGAATAGAAGCCAAACAGGAGAGAAAGACATTGCTGGGGGAGAAAACAGTTGTCACTGATCTCTCTTCCCCCCACAAAGGTTCATACAACAGAGAAGAAACATATGATTCAAACATAATACTGATGTAGGGCAAAGAAGAGAACAGTGACAGAGTGTGTTAGACAAAACACACATGTGAAGGAACGTATAAATTCTCTGTATATGTCATCAAATAAGACATATTAAAGCTTCTATGAGTATGTGTCTCTCTTACATTGTATGTATAGGGGCTTAAATACAGAAGTTGCCTTACAATTATCATTGTGCTGCTCATTGTATTTACTCCATGTGACATTATGTCAGGTACTACATTTTGCTTTTAACTGTAATTATGGCATCTAGTTGTACTACAGTTTGTTTATTCATTGCAACATCACATTATACTGCCTTTTATAATTTACTGTGACATGTACGTTTTGTTTTATTGTGACATCACGCACTACATTTTGCATCCTCACCGACGACAAATGTATAATTTTTTTCATTCAACAAAATTGTGTTTTGTTGCATCTTCACATTTTGTTCTTTTGTCGTGACGTAATGCAAAAAAATTTTGTTCAATATGTTTTTCACATTTCGTTTTGTCAATGCAAGATGATATTATACCACACGTCTGTTTATAGTGGCATCAGTTCATTTTCACTGTGTAATGATGGGAGATGTTGGTTACTCATTTTGTGCATTCCTTGGTATCTGCACACACATAACCTATGGTACGGGTTGTCAGGGCATTATTTCAAGTCTTTTCTTGTCTGTGGGTGCATGGTTTATCACCTTTATCTGATCTAATAAATAACAAACCTAGGGAGAAGCATCTGCTGATTTACTCCCCATATCATTGGAGTAGATTAACAGCGTAACCAATATCTGAATTTAACTATTGCTGTAATCAATAGTCCATCTTACAAAACGACTTTAAAAAAGTCTCAGGGTTTGTTTGGTTTTTTTTAAACTGACAAAAGTACACTTCTAAGGACAAAAAAACTTACTCTTGAATCCTCGAGACACACTGATGAAACAAGTTTATAATTAAATTACAAGACTGGTAAAAGTTAATCAACATAAATAACTTATTTTATGATTGCTGGTGGTATTTATAGATGTTGTTGGGTTAATTTTGAACATTCTAGCACTTTGGTTGAGCAGATAAATTCCTGAGCTTCTCATGACAGTGAAAGAAATATTAGAGGGTAAATGAGTAAATGGTTGCGTATATGAGAGAGAGAGAGTAAGAGAGAGAGGTGAGCCTGCCACTACAATAGACTTGTTCCATGGCAATGGCAGAGGAGTGCAGAGGTTGTTTTATTGAATGCTGCTGTCTATAGAGCTGTTTGACTGCTGTTCATTGAACCGCTCACTGTCTGAGTGTAAACACTGGAGTCATGAGGGAGAGCAGAGGCAGCTTTTCTACAGATGAAAGGGAGATTGGCCTGGTTTAGCGTGGGCTTTTCATCATGGGAGTTTGAACAGATACAGTATTCTGCTGCAGTACCTCTCAAACCAGGGGGCTAGCAAACCACTAAGGGTCTCAGTAGCAACTGGTGATGTAACAAATTCAGAATAATGTAATACTGTAGCTGGTCAGAATGAGGTCACACAAAGTACTGTGCTGAGAGTGTGGAGAGTTGTTTTCACAAATGCGGCTATCCTGCTATGCGAAATGCCTTAAAAATACACAAATAAAACCATTTATTTCATTCATGCCAGCTGATGTGTGTGATGTTGACTGATTGGCCATGATTTTACTCTGCTGAGTTATACACCTCACTTCATCTCACTCTGCCCAGATTTTAGAAGGTATGTTTGCTCAAAAGGTCCTTTAAACTTTGATATCATTGTCATCTCAAAGTTTTGCTAAGTGATGCAACTTGAACACCTTGAATAACTAAGTAGTACAAGTAATTAATATTCAATAAAAATGAGTGATGACACAATTTCATGGTTGCATCATATTGAAAACCATTCTAATGTACATTGATTGTTTCTGTCCTAGACATTTGACTGACATACAAAGTCACAGTGCATTGCAATGTTGCAGAAACTCTACACATCTTCGGTTGCAGACTGGTGCATTAATAAAATAAATTAAAAACAAACAAACAAAGCTTGACTAATGTCAAACATGTTAAATATTGTCAGGGCAGTGATAAAGCAGCCAATAGTTACAAAAGCCACTCACTTCATACAGACACTGAGCCTGTTGCATGTGCTGATATGCTTCAGATTTAATGATCAACCATTCAATCTTCATATTTACAAATTCCGTCTCAATGGTACAACTGGGACCTACTAACACCACGAAGTGAAGCTTCTTTACCTTTGCACTGATATATTTCCCTTCCAAATATGTTTTAAATGTTTAATTTTGTCTTTCTTTGTCTGATCTTTTCTTTTTGTTATCTTTTCATTTTCTTGTAGAATTCAGAAAAGGTTTATGATAATTGCAAAAATATATCAAGGATAGATTTAAGCTTTTGTTTGCGAAGGTTTTTATATAAACATACATTATGTAAGGTGTGTGTAGGCACTCTTTCACACAGTTTTCCCCAACAGTTGGTAATTAAAAAAAAAAAAACAATCAACCACAGCCTTCTACACACACATAGACAAAAGCTTCATTCAAAAAGGAAATGTAGATATTCATGTGTCTGTGGGGCCCGTTGGGCTGCTGCCTAACAGCGTATCCTGGTCAATGAGATCTTGACAGGCTGCTGCTATCTAATCAACCCCTTCACCATTTTAATCCTCTGGCCCAATCTATCGCCTTCTCCAATTTCCTCCTCTCTGAAAGGCAATCACAGAATAGGGCATTTTAATAGCTATTTGGCAGAATGCACTTGAAGGCACCATGAGCTCAGTACAAGGATCTTTCATTAGATTGTCATCTTTGAGTGATGTGAAGCACTTTGGATGGCACAAGCGCAGGGGCAGGGGAGGAGTAGTGGAGTGGAGAGTAGAGCTGTGACCTTGCTCACATGGTATGTCTGCAGACAGATAACTACAACATTTACATCCATCTACCTAACTCTAATATGACACATAGTACGACTGTCTTCTGTGATTCATTTGGACTATTAGCCCCAAATTGACTCAAAATTAATAATCACCATTTCTGACCAGCTAAACAAGTATGAAGTTCAAATGTTGCTCTAGACACATATTTCATATTAAAGCCAGGACCATCCCTTTCACTATCTCTCCACTTAATTGTTTATATCTCCTATTGTAATTCATTTGTTGTAAGCATAGCTTTGTCCATAGAATTATTTATCCTGGAATTTTAAATGTTGACGCTACTTTGTTTTATGTGTATCAGCCCAACCCTATCATCAAACAGGAACGCTTTCAAAAGGCTTGCCTTGGTAAATGAATTACATTTATACGGCACATTTTTAGTCATGTAGCCATTCAAAGCACTTAGCAATACATGTCAGAATCCACACACACATTCATACACTGAATGGCACAAGCGACTATGCAAAGTGTCAACTGCATGACAAGGGAGCTAATTCATTCATGCACGCTCACACACAGCCCGTCTTCAAAATAGTGAGCAACCTGCTCTGCATGTGAGCCACAGCTGCCTGTACAATATACTGTGCACTGCATCTACAGTAAAGTTAAAAAATACTGTTGTTAAGGCAAAAAAACCCCAACCCATAGGTAAAGTAGAATAAAATTATGGGAACATTATGACTACAGTATATAAACATGCAAATGTAATTTGCAATTCTGCAACAGGATTCCAGTATCTTATTTTCCACATAGCTGCACGAAGGGCACACCACTTCTAATGATTATGGTGTGCATAAGATTAAGTACTGTAACTTAGGGGTTAAAATGTCAATGCTGACTTTGAGGCGTGACACAAACCAGGGACACTAATCGAGGCAAATCTTTTACATGTACATCCTCAAATCTGATCCCCACACCCTTTCTTTAGACTGCTCTCTATGAAGGTCAAACTGATCTCTGCCACTCAGCGTTGCCATGCAATGTAGATTTCAAAATGCAAAATAACTGCATATAAATGTTTATAGACGAATGGGTTGACATTGTAGTGGTATTGGTGGGAAAAAAAAGAACTGGCAAGCCACTAATAGCTTTCAATGACTTAACAGCTTTCTTTTTCACAACTGGATGCTCTGCTGTACACACAAAGAAACAGAATGAGGAAATAAAGTGTGCCCTTTACTGTACTGCAAACAAAGTTTAGCCCGTGGCTACAGTTTTGTGAATTTGCACTCAACTATTTTTTTTCAAAGCGTAGTCAATGCAATTAACTCTTTGAAGAAAACCCAGGTCGACCTTTCCTTCTCTGACAGTGCAAAAAGAATGAACAAGCCAAAGGGTAAAGATATGCATGTTTATGGTAATGATGCTCATGCATAATGTAGCATTAGCATGCAGCTTCGGTGGAATTAATTATCCTATGCTTCAGGTATCTTTCCTAAGTATGTCATTTTGCTCTTGTATCCCAGCTCTTCAGTCATTTAGCTTGCATAGGATTATTAGTCTAGGTGCCAACAAAAAACCTACAGGCCTCAGCATGCAAACATGGTTCAGTGGTTTTACAGCAACAACATGCAAGCTTAACCACTCATAATACACTGTGACAGCTCATTATTACGACCTAACAACTAAGCAGAGAATCTTAACCTGTGAGAAACCTCCACATATTGAAAATGAGCAGGAGAATAGCTAAAAGTAATGGGGCAGCTGCTCCCACAGGATGTGAATGTTACCTATTCCTCGTAGAAACTGTCTTAGCATTGACAAATGCTTCCTAATCAATCTCTGCCATCAGTACAGACAGGGACTGAAGATAGAAATGTGCTTTATTGAAGTGAGGTGGAGTCTGGCTCAGCTAAAGCAGTTGAGGGTATTGATCCATCAGTCGATACCATGCACTATTCGTGGCCAAACCTTTGCTGACTGTTGTTTGTATCTGTTTCAAGCCTTCTTCAGGGAGATTGCTATTTGGCCTTGGCTCTCATCTTTATATGGTCAACTGGGATTCTTGCTCGGGCTGCACACACCGGTAAGGCTCTCATTAAACAAGAAGACTGTCAAAGTAATCACAACCCAGTGTCACAGCTCACAGCAGTATCAATAGCGAAGCCAATTTACTTATAGAGTGCATTTAAAAAACTAACATATTGACCAAAGGACCTTGCAGAGAAACTACACAGATAACTAAAATAAGTTATATACTTATATATATATATATATATATATACTTATATACTTATATATAAAATAAATGCATATACATATTAAAAATGGGAACATACTGCATATCATCTGATGATCAGACAAGACCACAGTTTTGTTTTACGTCATTCATTCAAGTACCTTGGCTCTGTCTTACGGAAACAACATGAATCTATGAGTAGCTTTAAAATATACTAATTAATAGGCAATGTGGTATTTGTTTAATGGGTACAAGAATCAATTGCTTTGTCATGAATTATTTACTTTGTTATTTACTGGTTGGGACTAGCTAACACACATTCAGTGGAGACTACAGCTGCTGATCTCAATCAAGAAGAGTCCAGCACATAACTTTCCCAGAAATGTCACAACTGGTGCAAGTAAGGTAACAGGGATACGGGGGACAGGACCCAAATGCAGACCACTGAGGCAGGAGCAGATGCAGTTCAGTGATTTTAATAAAACAATGAGGAAAACAGGATGTGGATGCAGGCAAGGGTCAAGACTAGAGAACAGTCTAACAAAAGCAAACGCATCTGGTAAGAAGCAGGCCAAGATCAGGAAGGCAAAAGATCACCTGCACAACAGATCAACAGAGTATAGACATACAAAGTAAAATAAATAGATAAATCAATCAATCAATAAAAAATAAAAAAACTTAATCTGGCAAGGCACAAAGGAAGTGTACTGAATGTCCAGAAGAGTGATTTAGGAATGAGAAGTACAGGTGGATAGATGGTTTGGGAACCACAGATGACTGAGGAATTGGTGAGAATATCTGAGATGAAATGAGAGGCGAGAGGTTCTATCTACCCGGCTACACAATATTATATTTAGCTTTCTTTTATATCATTCTGTATTTCAGTAATTTAACTGTTTCAAAAAGTCTTTCACTTGAAGGATTTTGATTTATATACATATTTTCATACATATCTGTAAGAGCACAGTTGGAGCAAGCCTCTAAGATTTAATTCAATTCCATGACCAATGACTGTTTAATTGTAATTAATATCTATATAAAACACCTTCAAATAGAGCTATGTTACAGAACTCATTATGGGTTCATTGAAAAAAGTGAATATTAAAACGAACAGGCCCAGTAACTATGTACTACATTTGCAGTTTTTATGTCCAAGTGACCATTTATTTAGATGGTAGTCTAGTGATCTAGCAGTCTTTTTATCCTGAAATAACTTTGCTGGGAGTATTATTAACTTCTGTTGTTTATTTATTAAGTATTATTATCTTCTATTGTTATTGTTACAAGTGGTGCAATGGCAAATAGAATTTGACACTTGTCATGTCCTATGACGTGATGCTGCAAACATAAAATAATCGACCCTTGTGTGCATTAATACGCAAATTAAAGCAGACATTTAAAATAAAACACAAAAATGACTTGCCTTATTAACTAATAACTCTCATTTGCAGTACCTGGTTACAGTCTGAGAGGTAACTGTGACTAAATACAAGTACATGTACATGGGAAGTACCTTCCCATGCACTTGGGCTTGGGAAGTAGAATCTGAGCTGACGGCCTTTCAGAATCACGACATGACTGCACTGCACTCACGAATAGACTCCGTTGATACCTCACAATTACATTGTCAGAATTATTAATGGTAATTATTAATTGTTGCTATGACAACCATGTCTGCAGGATTCTGAGGGAACATTTCATGACAGACCACTGTCATCTTTATAATAGGACATGCAGACATTTTCGTTCTTTAGAAGTGGACAAAAGCACCTGAAATGGTGTTCTCTCACAGTCACAGCACATGTCTGGGATATCAGGTGTAATGCAGGCTCTATGTTGCAGCGGTCTTATTACGTCTTAGGATAACAATTGCGACACCAAGGCTGCTTCGTGTTTCTGGGGAGCGTGGCCAGGTGAAGAAGAGGAGATTGAACAAAGCTCACCCCAGGGCTGCCTTGCTAAGGTGATGAACTCTCTTTTCTCATTTGCCGGCAGCACTTTTCACATATTCCGTGTGCAGCATGGACCCAAATTCATAGAGTGAGAGTTCAGCAGTTCCCCGAGGACCTGCACAGCAACTGCAAGTTACTAAAGTGTAGGAATTTACAGGAATAAGAAATTACCTTCTTACTGATAAATGTATCTCACCAAACAGCCTGAACTGATCTGCAGTCTATCAAAGGGCTATGATAGACAAAACCACATTCATTCCTTAGGGTCAGGAAGAAGGAACCCTTTAGACCATGAACATAACTTTATTCACCTTCATCTCCTGCTAAACAAATAGATAATATGATTTGTCACAGTTTATTACCTTGTGTTATAATACACTACTCACAATAAGTTAGGGATATTGTGAGAGACTCAGTGGATGTCATACATACGGTGTTTGTTTCACTTCAGAGATTTTTGGGATAGGGAGGCAATTGTATTGGGGTGATAGACACTGGCAGAGTTCGTGACAGACCCAGGAGTGGAGCCCCACGAGTGACAGACCGCAACGATGACCAGTACCTAAGGACCTATGCACTCAGACATCGTTATGCAACTGCCACACAGCTGCAGGCCCGTTTACGAGATATGAGGGGTACTAGGGTTTCCAGACAAACCATTCGCAACCGACTCCACCGCTTTGGCTTGAATGCCAGACGACCGTTGCAGGTGACTCCACTGACACCAAGACACCGCCGTGAACGTTTGCAGTGGGCACAAGACCATGTGACCTGGACAATGCAGCAGTGGTCTACCGTCCTGTTCACTGATGAGTGTCGGGTCACCTTGCACGGAAATGATGGTCGTCATGTTGCTGGAGAAGGCGAGGTGAGTGATACGCTGAGGTCAACATGGTCCCCAGGGTTCGCTTTGGTGGAGGAGATGCAACAGTCTGGGCAGGCATCACCAGTCAGCGCAAAACAGATTTGGTTATTGTAGATGGCTCAGTCACTGCACGTTCTTACCTCAGAGACATCATAGAACCCATCATCATCCCCCAATTCCGCCAGCACACCCCCAACTTTCTGTTCATGGTTGATAATGCTCCACCACATCGTGCCAGAATTGTCACAGCTCGACTTCAGGAAGTCGGAGTGCCTCATAGGGTATGGCCAGCAATGTCCCCTGACCTGAACCCCATAGAGCACGTCTGGGACCAGCTGGAGCAGAGACTGGATGATCGTACCCCACCCCCACATGACCTGGCAGAACTGCGTGTAGCACTTGTGGAAGAGTGGATTGCATTGCCTCAGAACAACATCATGAGGCTAGTGAGGAGCATGAGACGTCGCTGTCAAGCTGTCATTGCGGCAAATGGTGGAAACACCCGCTACTGACATTGTCAATTTTTGTTATTTGGGGCTATCCTTGTTATTGTCTAAATTTTTGGGGTAATAAATATTAAACTAATGAAAATGGTGTTTCTTCTCATTCATTATTAGTAATATCAAAGGGAACTTTTACTTATTTCATTAAAATTCAGACCAAATAGGAAAAGCACTCATGTAAATAACAATATCCCTAACTTACTGTGAGTAGTGTATTTCTATTAATACCTCCAAACACATTTAGGGTTTATATTTCTTTATAACTAGATATTCCACGATGCAATTCAAGCATCAATCGCATTGGCCTCATTCAGCTTTATCTGCTGCTTAGAGTTAGAGCTAAGAGTTAACATGCTTTGCCACAGTTTATTATCTTATGTTATAATACCCCTAAACACATGCAGTGTTTTTATTTCTTCATAACTTGATATTTCACTATGCAATCCAGGCATCAATCACATTGGCTGCTGGGAAATCTCTCTTTGTAGTTAGTGCTGTAGATGTTAGTAGATGTCACTGCAAGTCTGACAATTTAATAATAACTTCTCTTAGACTCTCCTCAAGGAAAATTTAAGTGCCAGTTGTTTGTTTGAAGACCTAAATGGCCTAGTTAATATTTTCCCGACAAGGCCGGCAAGTAGCCATGGGAGTTATAAATAATGTTTGTCACCAGCAGAGATGATACTAGTGCATTGTTTGTTAAATGGTCTCAAAAAAACCCCACCTAGGTGGGATGTTGAGGGACACGTAAGATCACCATATTTGTCTCCAATCAACAGCTCAGCATTGGTTTCTTTCAAAAACTTTCAAACAACCTATATTAGCGTCGTTTTCTGTGTTAGAGTAAATAAAAAGTCTGCAAAAGATTGCAGGTGATAGAAATGTAAAAATAAATAAGAAATAACAATATTAATGCCTTGTTTCATCTTTAATACAAGCTTGTAACAAACAAAAATGGACTGAAAAAAGTCATTATTAGAAACAATAAAAGATCAAATGCCTCATATTTGTGTCCCACATACAGTATATAGGTTTTCTGGTTCTTGTAATTGCAAACTACGGCAACATCCAGTAAAAAAAACAACAAAATAAAACAATACAAAACAAAAAAATAGAAGAACAACACAATAAACATTTTTTTGTAAATCTATGAGTCCCACAGATTGTGAGATGAAGAACAGAGCTTTTTACCGTACTGCTCCTGCTGTTGGTTTTGGGGTTCCTACCTGTTGAAATGGGTCCAAACTAAACCTTATCAGTGTCTTGCATCAGGGTGAAATCTGGCTTATCTTGTACAAAAAGACAATCAAATTAGGACGCCGTGATCTACCAGCGCTAATAAAGACCTCTGAAGTAGATTAATGAGCGCGATTTCTTGATAAGACAAATCAGAAACCCACCTCTTAGTGTATAAAAGCTCTATTTGACCTCCCAGGTCCCCCCCAACATCTCTGATGTATGTCTAACATTATTTGAATTCCACATTTGTTTAAGTCTGTCTATCCAGGGAGAAACCTTTTCAATTAATTTAAGGGAAGCTGATAAGACATTTTAGCCGAGGCACATTTAAAGAGGTCTGTAAACAAACAAAAGGAGAGGACAGATAATCCATGAGCAATTAATTAACCACAGCAGCTCAGCAACATCCGGACACGGAGTCGTTTTTAATAATGAAAGTAAATAGATGATGAAAGAACTGCATATATTTTAGCCCAGGTGTTAGTCTGCTTATCACCTTGTCATTTTCTCTTTTCCTCTATTCTCTTTCCTTCCTTGCTCTAGCCTCCTGTTATCTTTCTGTCCTCTTCTCCCCTCAACTGCCCCTACCACTTTGACCTTTTCTGCTGTTTTATTTCAAGGGAAAGAGCCACCAAGAGAGTTAGTACTGTTAGACAAAAAAAAATAATAATAATAATTGAGAGCATTTGTCCCTGTATAGTTTATGCTTCATGCTGTTTCATGTTCATAGGGTGAGGTTGAGCTGGTTAACCTATATTTTCCATAAATGGGCCAAACTCAGACTGCATACAATTTGCAGTATCTCAGCATGTTGTTAGGATGACAAGAATCTTGTTTTAGCACTCCACTCTAAACTGACTCACACAGATGTGCATGCACACACACACACACACACACACACTAAAATTGGTAAACTCAAGCTAAAGTGAGCGCAGGTCATATTTTATTTTACGAGAAGGAAACAGCTATTGATATAAGCACAGAAAGAAACATGGTATTGTTGAATGGGGGCATAGCATGACAGTTATGCAGTTAAAAAGGAATGGTATTAAATAACAATCATAACAATAATCAAAATACTGAAGTATTTGAAATAATCAGAATGCTGAAAAAAATAGGAAGACAAACATTGGTCAGTATACGTCCTTCTTCCTTGCCTCTGTGCCCTTTCTCCTGCTGCGTTGACTCAACCAGCAGATAAGTTAAGTAAGTAACAGTTGGACCACATACAGAAAGGTTTTGTTTTGGCTTTCTAACAATTTGCTGTTTTTCAAGCTAGTGTGCTGTTTTCTGTCAAGTATAGCAGCTGTACTGTTTTTATTTTCTATGATTATGAACTAAGTTCAACTGGTGTATTAATGAAACAATGGCTGTTTACTCAGAGTTTTCTTGCAGTTACAGTAACGAGCTTAGTTGGGGAAACTTAAGGGGCTGGAGATGAGATGCTGTAGTGTGATAATAAATCCCATTAAAAACTACTAGTAGTGGTAGCTGTAGTATAAATTGGTCCCATCAGGCATAAGAACAAATACTCTTACCAGTACTACTGCAAACATATATAAAGTGAGAGATACAACCCTAAAACCAATGATTATGGCAAAATAATGTGTGGTTAGCCTATGCTTAGGGTATGATAAACAAAGCATTGAATAGATAAGGAAGGAAAACATTAACTGTGGGTTTGTGATGAGACACAAACTCCAGACATACTACATAGACAATTACCACTGTCATTTCTATTCCCTTACTTTATGCTCTGTCTATCCTCACCCATTAAGGGAGCACTATTCACCACTTAACTGTATTGTGTTGTATTGCGTAAATTGGCTTGCCACTGAAGGTCACTACCTACGACAACTGTGTTGCCACCATTTTTGTTGCATTTTTAATGTTGCAGTTTTTTTTTATGGATGTAGGTAGGTCGCTGGCTTGCTATGGAGGGTAGATTTTGTAGCCATTCCTCATCTCAACTACAAAGCCCTGACTGCTCAACTCCATCTCCATCAAAATCACTGAGTCAACGTGTCAGGTGGTGATTCAAAGATCTATAACCAAACTAGGGGATATGTCACCCACAGTTTTATAAAATCCCATATTGTACAGTTTGGTTTATTCACTAAAATCTCAGTAAACCATGTTACTTTGTGTTGTTACCTTGTGTAAGACAGTAAGCATTATTGAAACTTTTTTGCTCTCTCTCAGGCCGCGTTCAGGCTGATTTTTCAAGCTAAAAAAACTGACTAACTAACTAACTAAACAAAATTAACTAAATTAATTGCAAATCAAATCAGTGTTTATGCTGTTATACATTTATGAAATGTACGTGCTCTGTAAATATGTAGGATCCCTGGATTATGAATTGTTTTTCATAATCTGAGCATGGCAGACAGAATGACACTTCAACCATCAAGAAAACTTTGTATCCTGTCCTACTATCATTTTGAATTTTAACAAGACAAAAAAAATAGGTCTTTGCTTTTAGTCCATGGCCCACCATTACATTTAAGAAATGTCTACCAAGGGAAAAGGTTGTGCAACCCTGATCCAATCCAAGTGGAGATCTTCCCTGCTATCCATTTATTTGCCTTCCATTTCCTTTTTCTATTTGTTGACTGAAGATCCACCCGTGTCTGAAAGAAAACCCATACACTGATGCTCTCATCATCTTTTTTCATTGCCTCATCCATCTCCCCTCTCTTCCTCTTCCTTTCTCATTCTTCAATACTGTTTTCCCTTCCTTTCCTTTCATTTCCTTTTCTTTTCATTCCTTTCTTTCTCTCTGCACATCGGCGACAGGAAGCAGCTGGGAGACATCACTGACAATGATTTGCAACCACATATTCATTTTTTATCCTAAATATATTAGGCCAGGCATCTGGAAGGTCAGTGGCGTAATGGCCATTGTATATTTTATGAGCAGCAGGAAGCAAAGCTCTTGGAGTTAATCATGTGGATGAGGGGGTTTTCAGGTAGAGACAAGGGCGCTACTTAAATCATCACATAAGCCTCCCCAAAAAGGTCAGACGCTTCAAAACGACACTGAATGCCCTAGAGTGGATAGAGTGGCTGTAATCATTTGGAGCGCCTGCCATTGTCTACAGGCCAAACACATTTGTGGGGGTGACATTGAACATCTACAGTGTGTCTTCATGGCTGCTGTATGCTAGCATGCGTCATTTCTTCATATATACACTCACTACATACACCCCGCAAAGAGATTAGTAATACATTTTCCTTTTTCAGTGTCTTAGAAGATTTTTAGTTTTTCTGTAGGTTAATTTAGCCATTAAGTGTTTTTCAAAGAAAGTGTTGGCTGTGTGGTTCCAAGTGCTCGGTACTGAGTGATAAATGGCCTCATTATTTAGTTGAAAGAAAATAAGGACGTGCACTTCTATAGCTTTGAAATAGTGAGTGATTTTAAACGAGACAACAGCAAGCTTGTTGACCTTCAGCCCGTTCCCCCTTCTGTGGTGAAATTGCAGACCCTCTAAGTGCCAAGAAGGCATTCATTTCTGTGAATGGGTTGGTACCATTTGGGAAAAAAACCCCATCTGGCTTAGTTCAGGGAGTTGGACACCTTCTATATATTTAAGAGTAGGCTTAAAAATGTACTGTATGATAACACTTGCAGTTGGGACATCTAATCCTCCCCCCCCAGGCAGATGAGGCAGATGGCTACCCTCCCAGAACCTCATTTAGCCAAGTGTAGGCTCATCGTGGGAATCCTTGGGTCACTGTTAATAATAATATCAAGAGCATGGTAATAACTCCATAATAAAAGTGGCCTGAGGGGTCTGTTGCTATTATTTGCCGCATAAATAAAATTACATTCTATTAGTTTTAATCATGGTTTGGGTTACAATGACTACTTTATTGAGGTTAGGGGATCTTCGTCATCATGGTTAGAATAATAAAACACATGACATAGGTTGAGGAATTAACCATGGCCATGCTTTTAAATAAACAGCATTTAATATTGTTTTGAACCAGGAGAAAACTTTCAAGTTTTATTGTCAAATGTACTGTCATATAAAGTAACATATATTGAAAATTGTAAGTGCCTAGCTCTGGAACAACTCTAATAAATCTCTCCTGTGTTTTCTATATTCAAGTGTTTCCAATATTAGAGTCTGAATTTCACTGACCAATTCGTTCATCCCAACTTCCTCCCTATAGGAACTTTGTTGCTCCATAGTAACACCATCATACTTCCTCCTTTGCTCCTATAAAGCATTTGTGTACAAAAACATATTACATTTGAGCAAATGAATCTAGTTATTGCATTATTGTATGTATGTATACGTCTACAAACAATCACAAAAACACTAAACATTTTTGTTAAAACATCTGGTATTACAATCACTCATTAGAGTACAGAATACATCCTGAACATGGCAGATCTTCCAGGAGTAATCACTTATACTTTACAATAAGATGCATAAAATCTGAGTTGCTTCCCAGACACAAAAGAAAAACAATTAAGGAACTAACTGCTAGTTAAACATTAGTGGATAAGTAACTCCTACTCAAATTATATAGAGTAGCTAACAAGTAGTTAATGATTAGTTTACAAATCAGGACAAAACTGATTATTGGTAATAACTGATGACTTGTTGATAACTACTTCCATAAAAATTCCTACAGGAGTAAGAGCAGATTTGGATGGCTCCAACATTTGGTGTGTCTAGATTTGACCGGAATTATTTTCCCTTATTTTCTCTATTTTTCAACAGAAAATTTAGAGAAGATGTAAGAGAAACCAAAGACAGAGTGGTTGCATGAGTCACATTATGCTGCTGTATGTTCTTCTTTTCGCTTGGCTGCAGTGAGCTCATCTGCAGAGCATGGGAGGTTCACACATCCCCCCCAGTTTCAATGGAACTTTTAACTTCTCACACTGGAATGTGCCTCCCAGCTGGAGATTCGAGTACTGGAAATCAAACCCCTGGTGTTTTCAGCTGATTGAAATATTAAAACTACACCACACATGAGCCAAAGCAGCTTAGCATTTTAACCTTTAGGTGTGAGGTATGGCGCAGTACCATCTTAAGGATGCTGAAGCCTTGACTGACAATAGAGGACTAAAAACTGAGTGTACAGTCAGGGTGACTCCATAGTAAGAGAGGTAAAGAAAGTGCGATTTGGGTGAATAGCAACTTCACAGAATAACACTGAGAAAACACAAAATTTAATAGGAACCCAGAGTGCTCCAAAACTAGACCTGTGAATGGTATATTAGAGGAAAAGAGCACAGGTATAACGGAAAGTCGCTTCCACTTAGTCTTACTATCAAAGGGAGTCCTCTAATGTGTCAAACCTAACGTCTGGTGGGCAATAATAAAAAATAGTTATTGGCCTCTTCTCTGCAATGAAAGAATTAAACAAACACATACTCTCTCAGTCTCTCCTCATGTGGCTTTACTGATGGTTTGGTGTCCTGGCAGAAGTAAATCTATAAACATCTATGATTCCAGGGATGAATTATTATAAAATTACACTGTGTTTGGATTCAGCATAATTTCTGTTACATCACAGACCATAAAATAAGTACTATTTTGTTAGTTTTGTGGTATGTGAGATTTTTCTGACGCTTTTACAAACGATCTGGCAATCACTTTGGTCTTTATGCTGCACAGTGCACAACATAATTACCTTTTAACCATACAAATTAAGCAAATATCTGACACTTTATGTAGGCAAGAGCCAAGACTAAAGACCCCTACCAGGCATGTTTCAAGGAATATGAAGTAATCTACTTTGAATTTATTTATTTAGTTATTTTTTGGTAGGTCTTTTTAACATTGCTATACCCTATTGTAAAGTGAATCTATTAATATGCAAATGTGTTGGACAAATGTCTCCATTCAAAGCCTCTGTCCACAGGCAGCTCTCAGCAGAAGTAGAAGTTCATTCTTGTGTTAGTGACATATTGGCCAATGATGATGAGCTGTGGCAATGAAACCAGATTTTTGACTTGAGTTTGACTTTGCCGAGACAGGTGTCAAAATAAAAATAGAAATCTAGCTTAATATTAATTGTAAATTTAGAGTAGGTTATTTGATTTAATCCTCCTTTAAACATAAACTCATTCCCTGCGTGGTTCAGGTTTTTTTTTTTTTCTCCGTAGTGGACCATTGCTCTAAATGTGTCAGAACCTGCAACAACATCAAGGAGAGGAAGAGGAATAGGAAAAGAAATAGAAAGGGTGATGGAATGTGTAAGAGGATAAGTGCCTATATATGAGCAAAGATAGAGATAACACAAAGCACAGATTATCCACCACCCAAATTGGGCCCAGGGGCCTTGGACCTTATGGGGGGTCTCTAAATCCCCACTAACGGTAGCTACGTCCTGGCTTAGCTTTCTTTTTTTTTTTAATTAAAATTAAGTCAATTATTTGAATAGGTGTGTTGAAATTTGAGCCAAAAAGTGAGTAGCTACTTTATATGCAAATAGGAAAAATAATATGATTATTTTAGTATACAAGCATCACGGAAAATCAGTGTTTGAGCACCGGGTGATTAATAGGTCACCAGGTCAGCTACCCTACAATTTATATTAAAAAGTAGCTAGATGATAACATCATGTCCATATTTCTATGGCAGAAAAGTCATTGCAGGGTGCTGGGGAAACACGCATGCATTGTTGTTGTATATTAAATACATTATTTTACTTAATTTCTATTTCTATGTGTGATATGGTGGATATCCTGAATGATACAGGTTACACTGATCATAGTTTTGTATTGTCCTACCAAGATTTTGTGCCCTTAATTCTTAATCTGGGCATGGATAACAGTTTTGCAGCACACTGTGTGAAACCGTTTTAGGATGCAACCTGTTCATTGAGAATCAATGCTTTAAATGACCAAGCAGTCTCACATAGCTTCCATGCAAACTTTTTAACTTTGTCACACCAATGAAACAATGAGGCACCACACTTAGAAGTTCCACCACCAGAATATGCAAAGAATTATTGGTTCTGTTTTAGCATGAGCTAGTTTGCTAGAAACACTAGTTTGCTCTCTATCTCATCACTTGTTCAATACATTCGAGATATGTGGACTACTTGTTATGGATTGTTATTAGCATGGTCTCAAGCAACTTTGAGCAACTAAACTTTAGCTTTGTTGGAGACCTGGTCTGATTAGGATCGATAGCATAGATGCCACTTCGGATACAGCAACTATTTTATCAATATATTTAGAAAGTTTATTTGTGGACCAGTGTGGACCAGTTGAGACCAAGAACCAAAGCTGCAATCCTGTCAGTGTCTGAGAATGAGTTCTCTGTTTTTGGTCATTTCCTGTTTTATTTTGTAGAGTGTTTTTCCTTCTCTGTGTACTTGTTTCCTGCTCTCTCTTCTCATTTTCACTTGTTTCTCATTAGTTGATCTGTTTCACCTATGTTTTGTCAGCTTTCCCACCCTGGTGTGTCTAAATAATGTTGTTGGATCATCAACTTATGTGTGCCTCCTGTCTACATGGATTTACCAGTGCTTTCAAGAGTTTCCTGCTTTTTCCTTGTTTTTTGGGGATTTATGTTTAGACTTTGTGGATTGTAATTCTGCCTGCTGCAACAGTGTCTGCATTTGGGTTGTACCCCAACTGTTCCCAGTTCCACGTGTAGCACACACTACAAATCTTACACACTTCTTTGCAATTCCATCAGCTTCCATCAACAGCTTTCTACCCAAACCTGAATATAGACTGTGTCTGCCCCCCACTTATATGATTTAAATCAAAATTTGACAGAAGAGAATAACATTAAAACCATAAAACATTAAAATCTAAGAGGAAAAAAGAAAATTATACCATCACTGTATATTTAAACTAATAAAGTAAATAAGTAAATATCAGATTATTGTATCGATTTGTTTTCTTTTACTGAAACCTTGCTGTATTGTGAAGAGTACGTTGATAGCCCTAATAGCCTAAATGAATCCACTCCTCCCGGTGATATTATTGTCCTCGACTCAAGCCTATTAATCAGGCTCACTGCAAAAGGTTCCTGAGGAACCAGCTCCCAGTGTGAGTTTGGACTGGACACCCTCCACACATTTAAAATTAGTTAAACCTTTTTAAAGGATGTTAACAATAAATTGGTCACAGTTCTAAATATCACTAAAGTCTAACTCCATAAAGTCATGAGATTTAGCAACAGCCAATGTCAAAGATGAGCCCTACAATTTCTATACAATTTGAATTCACAAAGGTATTAAGAATGGAGCAACTTAAAGCCTCAGGAAATGTAATCGACTGGCTGACAAATAATCTAAACATGAGCAAAATGTCTAGATTGACCTCATAATCCAAAGCTTTTTATCTTGTCATATATATGGGAAAACATAAGCGGGTATTTCAGAATTGGTTGGACTATAAAAGCATGATTCTTGTTTCAGGATATCTATGACATGTTTCAAGTGAAATCCTCTTATAAAATCCAAACATATGGTCAAAGGGAGAGGAAACATAATGGAAGTGCATTTTTAAAATGAACATAGAATTGCTCTCATGTCAGACCAGCTGCCGCTATAAGCTGTATATCTCTGCACTGCTGGCCCAGACACGGCTGGAAAAGTATTGTTCATGAAAATTTTAAATGGTAATTAAAGCCATCCATCTGACAATAGGCCAACACCATGCTCAGTGTTGTAGCTGTTTAAACTGGGATAATGATTTGACCAAATGGACAATGTTGGGTTGGGTCCATAGCCATTACATGCAATCAACACAACGAGACAACACAATGTTTGCACAAATTCAAAACTAACCAGGTTACACATACTTACACATGCACACACACTAATGATTACACTGGGGAACACAATTTTTGTTGAGTTAGGTCTGACAGCTGTTTTTAACTAATTTTTGGGTGCGGAATCCAAAACTGATCTCAGTTTTTCTCTATCACGTCAAGTTTTTGAACTATAGGATCCCCGTTTTCTTAAAACATATGAAAAATACTGTACTTAACAGATATTCTAAAAATTTCCAAATATTGACATACAGTGAAATATGAAAGAAACAGGCATGACTGCAATGTTTAACAGTATTATGTTTTTACAAAGGATATGGCTACTGTAATTATAATTGTAGTTAAGGTAAAAATTTACGTTTATAGCTCTTTCTGGAGTGTTCAACTTGAGGACAATCGCATTTGATGCTCCAACAATAGTCAGCCATCATATGTACACTACTACTACTACTACTACTACTACTACAGCTAATCAGTGGAATTTTGCTTATCTGGAGGGTAAGCTGTGGAGAAAAAACTTGACGTGCTAGAAAAAAACTGACTGCAATTTTGGAATCAGCATGCCAATTTTAGTATTAAATCAGCATAAAAATCTAACTCAACAGAATTTTTTTTTCAAATTGTTCCCCAGTGTTATGATGTAGGTCACCTTTTATACACATACACAGACATGCCTCACTTGTTTTTATTAACATCACATCGCAAATATGAGTTCCAAGGATGTAACATCTTCAAAGTCTGATAAAAAATACCTCAAAGATTTTGTGACTTTGCACCAAAATAAGGGTTAAAATGCCATTTTCCCATAAGCTACACTAACACTATGCATGTGCAAAGTTTCACACAACATAGTTCTTTTATAGCTCATTCCAGAGTGCTGTGACTGACGTGACATATTACCAGCTTATTCCACCAGAGCACTTGGCTGATATAAGACAGAACTGTCAACTTGTTTCTATCAACTACACTCTGTGGAGTGGGCAGATTATGTCTTATTCAAAGCCCATCTGCACCAACTCGTTCCTGGTTTCAACTGTTGGTCAGTGGCACAACATGATCAGCTAGATCTGTTTTGCAGTTTGGCCATTACAAAGCAAACAACTGGCTTTTGGAATAAGGCACTGTGTGTGTTGTAAAACCACAGTGTCTATCTTTACAGGCTTTTGTATTCACAATACCTTACATGTTTCTCCCCTCTTATAATGTATCTGATAGCACTCTAGAAATTCCATACCCACAGTGAAGATACCAGCTACACACATCCTCCAACTATGAACAGAAGCAGCTGATTCCTCAAAGTAGGCTTACCAGTGGCTAAAACAAGCCATCTAACAAGACTCAACATGTAAGACAACATTCAGTTTAATGGGAAATACATTGTGCATCATTTGGCTATGGCCAGATGCCTTCTGATAGCTCAACAACCAAAGATGTCTTCAGTGCTTATTTGGAAGAAAAACCATATACAAGTATTCCTTTCTGTCACATGTTGGTGTGTCAGCTGTGGTAATGGCGCCAATAGCTGCAGCTGTTTATGTTGAACAGTTCATCAACAGGCTCTTCACTGCTTGGAGTGGAACATTAATTTGCTGCTCTCCGCTTGCATTTTCCATTGGTTCGGATGAGACTTTCAAAGGTCTGCTTTGTTATTGTCTGTTGGTGTTTTCTTCGTGCCCTTTTAGACCCATAGCAACAATATTCTGAAATTAATTTAAAGTTACTTAGACTAGCTGCTGACAGAGAAAGCAGACAGGTGAGAGCAGGGACAGGTATAGTTGCATAGTTTCCCCAGAGTAACATAATTTATTTATGGCCATTATGAATCACCAAGAAAAACTTGACATGAAAAGGGAAATACCAGAAGATTGTGGAAAGTGAGGTGCACAAGAAAACATGTAATGTTGAGTAGGTACCAAACAACTTCAGGCGCTGGTTGACCAAATCTTACAGCCCTGCCCAGACTATAAATTAAATCATACCTATGTAGACTTTTTAATTTATCTTTTTCAACATAATGTTAAAGTTTGATTTAAAGAACTGCCTTGTCTGAGACTACACAGTGCAGAATTTTCCACTACTAAAAGCAATGTATAACATTAGTAAGTTTATTAAGTAGGACTTTCTCATGGCATTACAATGCTTGAAGTGATGTTAGTCTGGCACTTACCTGGACCTCTACTCCATAGCCCATATAGACAGTGATAATGTAGCTGCAGTCCATAGTGGAGTGAAAAGCAGAGCTGGACTGTGGTGGAGCCTCTATGTATCCCTCTGGCCCAGTCAGGTTCAGCTGGCAGGGCACTGCAGGGACATACAGCAGCATGGAAATTATTCCGATGGAAGCAATGATGACACACACTGGTACTCATTCATATTGCAGATTCACAAACTTTTTACTAACATTAAATAATATACTCATCTATGCAAGCTAAAGTTGTTCTCCATAGCCTATGTCAGTAGCTTTCAATGGCCTATATCACCAATGCCGCATCAAACTGCACCCCCCTAACAAGGAACTGTCCCTTCCAACTGAGCTCTTGGTTGAATTTGAAAAATTTCATTTTCAGATAATTAAAAATCAACAAAACCAAAAAGGTGACATGATGAAGACGTTGTGCTGCCCTGAGAGCATATTCTAACTAGGTATTCCCAGCAAGAAATCATGTTCAGTGGCATAGAAAAGAACATACAAGAAAAAACAACAATACAAGAAAAATAAGAGTTTAGATGGCAACAGATAACTTGTTCCCTCCAGGTGTTTGCAAGTGGTTTGTGCCACAGTGGCAAAGATGACTTTCCTTTTTTTCTGGCAACTATCAACAACACAGGTTTGAAGAATTTGTTCCCGAATTTCAGTGAAAATAAGACAGAAGAAAGAAGTTCAAAAGGAAGGTAAAGTGATAATAACTGATATGAAGTATGTAGTAGTACCTTATGCCAGTCTATCATTACTATAGCCTGGAGATAGGCCATGGAGCTAGCCCATGGTAAGAAAAAGTTGCCGATGCTTGCAACAATTCTTATAGACTATGAAGTAAGTTGCTGTTGTTGTTGTTGTTGTTGTAATTGCTAATGTTAATATTGAGCTTATAAAGGTTGCTACTTTTGGCCATTTGGGTTAATGTTATCATTAACCCAAATGGCCATCCCTTGTTTGTTTAGAAAATGAATTTGACAGGTCAGGTTTGACAATTCTTAGCTATAGCCTTTTTGATAGTTAACTTATCTCATGTAAATATAAATTATAATTTAAATAATTTAAATATAAAGAAAAACCTACAAACTTGTAAGATCTGACATAGATAGATAGATAGATAGATAGATAGATAGATAGATAGATAGATAGATAGATAGATAGATAGATAGATAGATAGATAGACATACAATGGACAGTTGAGAAGAAGAACATCCTATGTTGTTTTTAGATATAAAGGCTTTAGGCTTGTTGCACTCTACCTTGACCAGGAATTTCAACCTTGTATGCAAAATAGCTGATCCAAATTATTGTCCAGATTGTGCCTGATTGTGATTCATGCACCTGTTTTGTACTACCATCCTGAGAGCAAAATGATCCTGCTAACTAAACATTATTTATACTATAAGATGGTATCCATCTATCTAATTTTCTTGTGGCTTCTCATCTGAACTTGGGGTATAAGGATAGCAAATGAACTATCTTAATGCTGTATTAAGTGTGACCGCCCTGTGATTCTGGGCTATACCAATAAAACCCACATGACTGGACTATTTTATTGGTCATGTGTCAGTGTTGCTATACGAGGTCTCCTTCTTTTCCTTGCAGTGGAATGGCTCATACATAGCTTTTTGACAAATAGCTTGGGACAGCAGGGAGGTCAGGTGATTTCTATGACATGCAAGCCAGACTTCTTCCAAATAATGTTTTGTGTTCTGAATGCATTTATATGAGTTACATGAGTTTTCCATGGTTCAGATTAGATATGCCGATACAGATTACATATCACATGCCAGATGTAAATGGGGTACTGGAAAAGCCTAGATGAGAAAACCAGTGTAGTATCAGTGCAACTTCACTACACATACTGTACAAGTACAGACACTGCTAAACAATCATAGACACTCAATCTTTCTTTGAAGGTTTTCTGCCTTTCCGGCTGTCTTTCGAAGCAGCTCAGCCCTGCAATGGGACAGCTGAGGACAGAATATTTCCTAGTGGCCTTCGGGGGTTTCTGCTCCACCACCCTCATCCCTCCCTCTGTCTGAGTTAAAAAGTAAACTTTTGCTGAAGTGCTTCTTTATGAAGAAGAACATCCTCTCTGTGTCCCCTCAACACTTACCTCAGGGAGTGTCCACTCCAGCATTATTACTGCACTACAAGTGTTGTCATTCACCCTGTGCACGGATGGCTGTATGTGTGATGACCATCTGATTAATCAAGCTGCTTCTATCAAGCCCCTTCAGACCTGAAAAGTCCACCAAGAAATCACCACTCTGATATTTATTTTCCCTCTCTTCATAAACAATCTCAGGGTGCTATGGCCCTTGCTTGGACCTCTTGATTAAGGGTAAGTGATGCACTGATGCTGCTGTAATTTATTTCAGCCCCATGATCGTGAGAGATGCAAATAGGGAGATGCAAATAGACTACACATAAGATGAGGATGTGAAGACAGCATGGGTGCCTTCAAAAGAGAAAAATCATCCTTTGGAAAAGGTTCAAAAGAGGGAGGACTGCCAGCGCTTAATTAAAAAAAATGTTAAGATGTATCTCTTATGAAGGATTGTAAATGATACATATTTAGATGGTTATATTACTTTCAAAAAATATTAAGGTAGTTATAAATACAATTTTCAAATGTGTTATGTTGCTTGAAACTAAACTGTATTAAACTCACATTGTTTTCTTTTTTATGCATATATGTTTCATTGTGGTATTCATATCATGTCGTGCATTTTATGGCCTGGGAGAGAAGGGCAATTTCTTCCATTTTTTGCCACTGAAATTTCATGAAAATGATCTAGACTCTGTAAATTACATTTGAATTTTTTTTTTTCTAATGGCCCTTATAAAGTGTGTTGTTTTTTCCCTCTATGAAATTTGGCAATTGTGAGAGAAATGTCTTGCAATGTTCTGCTCATCAACCCAAAACTGGGACTCCAGATTACGCCATGACACATGTTGGTGAATTAGCAACTTAGAGCTTTGGAGGCCAAAAAGAGCCAGCCTTCAAATTCTGGCTGTTTTAGAAATTTTGGATTAAAGGCCCAAAAACCAATGGACTACAACATGAAATTACATAATCGGAATGGTAATGGCCATGTGGGGAATTCAGGATAATGTCCAGAGTAGATTTTTCACAATTTATGTAAGACTAGAGGTTAAGGTGGAGAAAATATCAAGTTCAGCAGCAACCATCTAATAAGTAAAAGAAGACCAGTAACTGTACAAATTGAATGCACTTCAGTTAGTCCTACCAAAACATTACCCTGAAGATGTCATCAGATCAATATCGAATCCAGTTTGTCACTACAGATTATCAACAGAAAATCTGCATTACAAACTGAAAGTGTGGTGGTTAAATGATGTGCACAATGACCAGGCTACTTAAGAGAGTAGTCTATGTAAGAGCTGTGATTTATTGAAAAAATGTGGACCTTGGAGAAATAATATCTTAATATCAACAATGGTTGAAATAATTTAAAAAAATTTAATTTCTCTTTTCATGTGTTTACTCTGCTACCCAGGTCTCTTTGTGTTATTTGTATGTGTGCTTGTTGGTATGGATGTGGTCTTCCCACTGCTCTTCTATTTCCTGGCACTGCTCAGGACACACCTGGTCACAGTTAGCGCCTTCCTATCCCAGTTTGCACACCTGCCTCTAATCAGCCCTCAGCGTATACACCCTGGCTCTTCAACCACTCCTCATCAGATTGTTGTTTCAACCTGGGTAATGACTACACTTCAGGCAAAGTATTTCTTGTTATTTTGCATGTATGTGTATCAAATAACTAACCTTCCTCTCTTATGTCTTAGGATCACATCCTACATGCTTGCCTATCCTCTGACTACTTACTTGCTAGTTGCCTTAAAGCTGACCTCTGCTGCTAGTCACACACTGTTAGTAAACCAAAAAGGATTAAAACAAAAAAGGGGACAATATGGAGAGCGAGGATGAAACATCAGCATTTCAAGGAAGACAAACCTGCAGAATTTGATTTTTCTTTTTTTGCATTCATCAAATTTTCAAATTCAGATAGGTCATGTCCCCTTAAATTCCACTTCTGTCTTTCATGGCTACTGGTACAATGAAAAACCCCTGGTTCAGAGTGTTCTGCCCAGTGTGATGCTGTGTGCTATTTCATTTGCTGGCTAATCTCAAAGAGAGAGACAGGTACAAGACAAGAAGTTGTCTTCACAGCAATTGATATATCAATGTTAGAAATGTAATGTACGATAGCTGTTCAAATAAGTTCTCTGTATCTGGTGGATATGCGAGGCCAATAAAACAGTGTCCTCAAGCTTGATCTTGATTTAATCAAGGTAAAGCAAGCATCAAAGCAAACCCCCAGGTGTCTCTTTTCCAATAGAGCATTAAATAACATTTAAGACAACTGCGTTGATATGAATCTAGCCACACATGAGTCATGCAGGCAGCTTTCATTGTAAATTCTGTGCACGGCATGACCATGAAGGAGCGCCTCATGCAGCCCTGTGATGTCCTGTCAACACATGGAAAACCGCTTAAGAAATTGGTAATGAAGCTAGTGGAGAAGAAACGACTGAAAGTAAAAGACATTGTTGGAAGGGGATACAATGGGGCTGCCAACATGATTGGGCAAAATGAAAAGGAACTGTATGAGCACTGCCATATACATTGTTCAGACTTGGTTTTAGTGAGAGTGCAAAGTCAAAGTCAACCACTTTGTGGGATTTTTTTTTTCATAGTGATTGAAAACTTTACACCATCATTGCCAACTCTCCTTTAACCCTGCTTTCACTAAGGCACAGAAAGCCATCAACCCAGCTTGTGGATCTTTGAGCTATAGAAGGACTCAAACATTTGCTGGAACTGTGGAGAAAATGCCTTTGAAACAGAAAAATCCACAATGCACTTCCTGAAGGATCAGTGGAAGTGTGAACCACTTTGTCTTGCTACACAACAATGCTGTTGCATTGTATAAATTAAGAATTCCTCCTCTGTAGAAATAAAACAAAATGCAAGATTTCCTGGAAATGTCACTTCCTTGTAATGGTCTGTTTTCCTGGAAATGTCAATTAACTTAACAACTGAGGGTTGGGTTAGGATTAGGTTACTCTGCTGTATCCTAATGAAAGTGGAGGAGCCAACCAATTCACAGATTTTTCATAAAAGAAGAACAACAGGGACAGAGGAGACTGACATGCCGGAAGAAGTTCCAGGCCAAGGAATATGCAGAAAAGTCTACATATTAGTAACTAAAGACCATCAGGTCCAAATACTGTAGCAAATGAGCAAATTTCTGGGCAAAAGTTACAGGAGCTAAAGAAGCAGTTCTGAGGTCAAGGGCACTACCTTGACTTTAGTTTATCTATAACATGCTTGGAACCCATACATAACCCATACCACACTCTGGATCTATTTTCACAGCTGACAGTACTCTTAAATGTAGGCATTAAATGTAGGCTTGGATAGCTGTGTCAAACAACTAACCATTTAGGTAGTATGACATATTTGATCTAAGAAAACAAATGCTTCTGCAGAAATTAGACCATGAAAACTCTAAACTCCATGTCCAAACAAAAATGTTGATACAAGAGGATAAGATCACTTAGAATACATTTGCTTTAGCTAGCTGGCCTGTAGATTAAGTTGTTGTCAACTAAAACCAGACCACCAGATTACTTTATTCTTTAAAATTTTACTTTAAAAGCTAAAACACAATTTCAAATATACTAAATGCTAAACTTTTGGTTTAGTGTCCTGCTTAGGGCGCATATCACGGTTGAAACTTTTAGTAGTACCCAATGATTTTTTTACTGATTGTTTTACTGTTTTCTTATTCTTGTCCCTCCTAGTTAAGCGGCCATGGCACTAATTACCGAGATTTGTTTGTACATTGCAATGACTCTTAAGTTTTAATCTTGAGGAAGGCATAAGATTTGAATATCATAATGAATTAAGATTATATGTTTTAGAGTAATTGTAATAATCGAATTGTAACATATATTGGCAAGTTAATTACTATTGCACTCAGCCTCTGAATGGCTTACATACTACCCTTTGATCCTTTGACCATCTAAGCAATAAAGAGAACACGTTTTTAGAGAGTTCACTAATCTATTTCATAAAATCAATGAATGGCTGCTGAGCAGTTTCACATAGCCAATTATATCTAAATTTAGACTTTTAAGTGTTCTTTGGCATATTTAGCATAGCATAATTCATGCATATTGTTCTTTGAAAAGACAGTAAAAAAACCCCACAGACCAGCATATTTGAATAAAAATTCAATGTACAAATTATGTCATGGTGTTTATCTAGCACATGGAAAATGCAAAATGTACCTTAAGCAACCGGTGTGTCTGTAAATGCATTCGTGCCGAGGGTCCCAACCATTGCCATAGTGATCCACTGCAAGACCCTAGCTTTAGAAACTGATGCACCTCTAGCGGCATCACCATCAATTGGTGGTCTGACAGAACACCTGTCAGTGTCACCTTCCCAATTATTTCTTGAATTTTCTCATCTAACTGTAGGATCACCACCTCCTCCCGTCATCATGGAGCACTTGGCGGGGCAATTTCTTTTGTTGTTGCCTCCGTTTTCATGTCAATTACAATTACCGTGTGTCCCTGTGCTGACATGCAATCTCAGCATTATAAATATTTTGTCACTTGCTGGGTTTTCAATTTCTTGTCATGCCAGTCATCGCTCGAGTTTATGGGCAATAGTCTGAATATTTCCAAAGAGCACAACACCTGCCTACCAATAGTGTTAGGGGGCGTTACCTATGCTAATAATAAAGAACTGGCCACACAATTCCAATTAATGAGCAAATGGGACTAATCATGTGCACATTTTGGTAAAAGCATATTTTTATATTACTTCTCTTATTCTTTTCTCAGCAGAACTGATTGAAATCTAAAAGTATAATGCTACATGAGAACCCTTCTCATGCAGTTGTTACCTGTGTGTGCTGATTACACTTGAGGGCACACTGTAAATGACTATGAAGAGGAAAAAATTTAAATAGGCCATAGGTAAATTGGACATAAACGCCCTATGACTTCATCACATCACAATACTTTCACAAAAAGAAGAAAAATGACGTGAATGAAACAAACCCAGACTACATTCAAAACGATTGCATTCTTTCATGTTGTAACATAAAATGTTCACAAAAAAATCTAACTTTTTTTTTCAGTTCTCCCTGACTCCAGGCACATCACATCAAAACTCACCTCTTAGCCCACACACAGTACAACAGACCCACACAATTTTGCATGCACACAGCAGCACTTAATATTTTTCCCAATGATTATATTCAATTCATGATAAGGAATATAGTGTTATGCGGTATAACTAAAAAGGCACAATAAGACTGTGTTTATACCTGGACTCTGCATGGTGGTGATGATGGTGGTGGTGGTAGTGGTGGTTGTCTCCTCCTCATCGCTGCTGGGATTCATATTCTGCTTGGGTCCAGACTGATCTGGCATCACTTTATCTTTCTCCCTTGCTGCAGTCCCAACAGAGGAGATCATGGCAGCATGTTCTGGATCTTTTAAAACCATGCTTGTGACTGAAACGGGGGTGTTAGAGTGTGAAGTGGCGGCTAATGTGTACATTACAAGGGTTGTTTGCATGTTGGAGCTTTCAACACTCTCATCTGAAGCCCTTTTATCACCATTATCCAGTGGAGTCCTGGATGGTGAAGTGGAGAAGGTGGGCTGAGAGCTGGGGTGTGAGCTGGATCCACCGCTGTCTTCGAAGTATTTTGGCTGACTGTGAGGGCCAAGTAGGTCCTGGTTGAGGAGGTGTTGAGGAGGACTCCTGTAGAGGGAATGGTGGTGGGGAACATTGACAGGTGGGGCAGTGGTGACCACAGGTAGCCTGCCTGTGTGTTGTGTGGTGGGGTGCAGGCTGGCCCTGTTCTCTGGCGGGCCCCCTGGGGTGACAGAAATACCCTCCTCAGAGGCAGAGGCTGAAAAAGAATGAAAGAGAATAATAAATGTGGTTGGATGGATGTTGATTTATACCACAGACTCAATAATCACTTGGCCATGCAGGTGCGGAGGATTCTGGCGTCACATCCTCAGCTTTGGCTCCAAAGCATTTCATCTACAGCCATTTAACGCACTGCCAAACCCATTTTTAATTGGTTAATGATGGAGAATGGTGCTACAGCAAGCAACCAGCCGGTGCCATAACACATATGGGCAACAGAGGCCAGAAAGACATGGAGCCAAAAAACATCAAGTGTAAAAGCAGCCTGATTTTACCAATATCCAACAGATTTAAAAAGGTGACATGCCATGTTATTGCTTAAAAAAACTTTTCCTTATGCCTAATTTACTCATTATAGGAAAAAAATATTCTTGATACTTTTCATCATAGTTATTGTACATCCTAATGTATTTTAGTATTTTAAAATGTAAAATAAATGAAATTTTAAGAAATGAACATTAAGGTGCAAACAAACATCCATTGCATTGCTGATTTAATGTTGCATTCAATAGTTGTCTGTCCAGGGCACAACTGACCAGACATACAAATTTGAGTTCTGCATTAATAAGACTTTGCTATTGTGTAGAGTTGACTTTAATAACATGTGACTAGATTTTGTGCATGTATATACATTTTGAGTGTATATATGAGTATGTGCTGCCCAACAACCCTGTCTCTTAACGAAAAAGATAAGACCATCAACTTTGAAATAGAAGTTTTCTGATACCATGTCACTTATTCAACTCTCTTGCAATGTAACTTTTATTTCTCAAAGCTGCAGTGAATTTGACAGCAGAAAGTATAACTTCATAGCCAGAAAATAAATCTGAAATTTAGTCACCCTCTTTATCACTCCCTGTTCACTGCTCCGCTCCACTGTACTTCATTTTGACATCAATGCAGAGAGAACCTATGTCATGCTTCTGGATGGAGACAGGCACATTCACTCACACAGCTCTGCAGTCCCCAAAGCAAAGTTATTTTCATCTTTTAAAGCTGAATTTTAGCAATATTTCCTTTCAGTACTTCTTTGACTAGGGCAGTGCATTAGTGCTGTTGCATGAAAACACTGAGCAGTACAACCCAAACAATTCTGGTAAATAGCTCACATCATTGGCTTCTCCCCTCCCTATACTCCTCGTAATAAGACTTAATATTCATTCCTGAGGAGATTTGATGAGCCGCTATAATTCTCCCAGTGTAATGATCAGCACTCCCTTCCCAAGTGTACCTGTGAGATCTAATCTGAGACCCCTTCAGGAGGCTATCATCCACTGAGGGAAGTCTTATGTTTCTTTAACAATGCTTCATTTCCACTATAATAGCTCCCACTCTCTGCTGGCTAATAGCAATCTGCTTCAAACAATCAGGGTTTATTGTAGCTGTGTCACTTTCCACCAGCACCTCGCTTCTCAGTCACACACGGCTCTTTGCACAGAATGATGCACGTCGGCGGCTAAATCTACAAGAAAAATAATGATTGAGACAGAATTCCAAAACGACCAACTAGAGGTCTGTCATCACACTGCTGCTACAAGGCATGTAAGGTAATGTACAAACTCTGAGGCACAGGAACTGACAACACACCGCTCACCCAAAGTAAATCAGATATGTGTGGGAAACATGACAGATGCTGCAGGAGCAGACAGTTTTAAAAATGTACATCCATGCTCAAGGGTGCAGGTTTGGTCTCAAAAACAAGATAAAGTCAGGGGTAGATATATACCTTTACACTGACAGGTATCACTAGAAGTTATATTTCAGCTATGGAGTGCAGACTATTCTAACTGTGTGTCTGTCTGCAAAGACTGTTCTTTAATCTATTAACTTAGAAAATATGTTGAATCATAATATTTTGATGTGTATTTGTGATTTAAACACAATAAATACAAATAAGTATTAATAAGTATTGGCAAAATATACTTGCATTTTAAGGACAAATTGAATCAGTTAAAGTTATTCAGTTTCTTTAAGAATATTACATTTGATGTTTTAGAGACTGTTTGATCTGCTGTTTATCATCAAGCTTTTATTTCATTAAATATTTCATTATTTCATTAAAGATATGATATGATATATTTTAATCATTATGTATTGTTAAGTAAGCAGGGTAAATAGTTGCATTAGCCCTGCATAAGCCAATTTTCATTCACATTCCTTTTATTTCAAAACAACCGATATAGATTTAATTGAATTAATTCATAATATTTCAACTACACTGGAAGATGTACAGTCATGTAATGCCAAGGATTCAGGTTCAATGAAAGTAGGGTGCAGGCATCCAGAAATGTGTCTCTGCGCACTAATCTCTGTACATACCTGTTGGAATAAATAGTGAGAATAAAATCACTCACCCACGTGTGCTAAGGCTAGCGTGACTCCTGTGACAGTGTACCTGTAAAATGTACGATGAAGCAAACCAAAATCGAGACTTAACACCGTGTTTCTAATTCTACAACCTGGACATGTACACTCAAAGGTGGTATGAAGCCTGCAGTCACTGTTCGACTACAAACCACCACTTCCCAAGAATCCTCAAGAATTCATCTTGTGCATTTGTCACCTTGGCATGTGAATCATATCCATGGAGTTAATATATATATACTGAAATATCTATTTTGAGGGCATAGTCAGAATCACTTGCGAGGGCCTGTTCTCCACCCAACAAACTGTTCGATGGGCCCCACTTGTCCATATTTATACCCCATTAACGTATAACTAAAACGACAGTCTGTCCTACCCACTAACAAGACTTTGGTGTCACATGTCCGCCTTTTATATGCCAACCTCCCTGCAATGCTACTGAAGCAGAGAAATGTGTAGTTAATTTATTCAAAGTTGCTTCTGAACATAATCCAGGCAGCGATTGCATTTGTCACCGCAACATACTTTGGAAAACAATTTTTGTAATGTATAAACACAATTTCTCACAGACACTGCTGGCTGGACTGTAAAACAGAGCAGTGCTCGTTCTGCACAGTGAAGTAATGAAGTGAAGCTGATATTTGCGTCACAATCAGTCACGGTATCAAACCGCCACGGTCAAAAGAAATCGCTGCATTAAAATTATTAAAATAATCCTTAATGCCACTATGCTGCCACGATTCTAAAGGCCTCTTTCTTCACAAAAGATATTTGACAGCTAAATCATTGAAATCAAAGCAGTACGTTAACACAGTGTTCAAGCCTTAACCTGTGTTAAATGTTCACCTCCATAAGGGATACAGTTTGTGCTGTTCCTCCTTTATTTTTGCTTTTTTCTTTACTTCAGCTGCCGTTTTCTAGTCTTTGTGATGCAGCAAGAGGATGAATGTGAAAAAGGGCAGAGCACCTTAAGGGACACTTTGATGTCTTTCCCCTGGGCTGCCAAAGGGCCACAACAGAATTTAAGCCTCCCCTTGAATAAACCATGAGTCCACTACAAATCCCAATCATTAAAGTTCAGTTTCGGGAGTTTACAGTAGGAGACAAAATACCCAGGAAGAAATGACCCTCCATCTGCTTCCAGTGCCTGATCACTGGATTGTTTTTAAACCTTCTCTAAGAATGATTCATGATCATTCGGATGAAAACAGCAGCATTTAAACACCTTCCTGGCTTAATGGGCATTCATAGTTACTCTGTGTAATTTTTTTTTTGTGCTTTGAACAGAAAAAGGTGAGTCAGACTGTACTTCATACATACACATGGATATTTAAGAAACCAACATCAATGCACAGGGAAGGGTAATATTCTAACCCTGGAATATTCACTTTCATTTTCCTCCTGAATGAACAAAATAGAGCACTTATTCAGTTTCTGTCTGTATAGCGAGGAGCATCTGGATCAAACAGTTGTCTTGCTGCGGCTGAACTAAAAACAGACATGAAAGGAAGGAGAGAAGCTAACTCCTTCTGTGCCTTTTAATAGGATTTCTTTGATTTCAGCTTCTTCAGCTAGATTGACTGACCACTTAATGCGTGTGCAGCTCTAGAGAGGACACGGGAGCACTGAAAGAATACCAGCAGGCTATGACCACATGCTTCTGACACACTGTAACTACAATGGTGAAAGGGTCAAGAGTGACTGTGTGTATGTGCGTGTTGTTCTGTGCTCTTGTGGTTCAAAAGATAATGCAGACTGGTGAAAGATGTTTTGATCTCCCTAGTTTTTATCAGTAAAAGCAAAGTGAATATACTGAACTGGAATATACTGAACTGGAATAGAATAGAATAGAATAGAACAGAGATCCTGTTTTTAATTTACTTATCAATTTCTGACTATTTTGTTCGTAAATCACCTTTAAGTTACTGTCAATAAAACACTTCCTGCCTTCCTTTCATATTTCACATTAAAACCTACCAAGGGAAAACGGGGTTCTGTATATAAGTCGCTAGAAAAGCTTAAATGTGAAACAGTTCATTTAAAAAAAACAGCAAAGTAGTAAATCTTAGTGCTAGTTATAATATAATTACATTTTCATTGATAAAGACCTTGTACTTTATACTCTAATGAATATTGTGTATGAATGTAAAGCACTGTTATTTACCAGGTTATTTCTGGATTTTAAATGATGCCAAATTATTGTATTTTTTTAAGAAAAATATATTCATTTGTTTTTACAAATGCAATGCAAAGTACTCACTGTGGCTTATACAGATTAAATGCTTATAGGAATAGGAATGCATAGGAATGACAAACAATGGCAACCCGGACATGCATAGTTTTGTTGGGGACATGGTGGCTGGACAGTTAAAGGACATGGTTTTAAAATTTTGTATTGAGTTTGAACAGCAAACAGAATCAACAACAAATGAAAAAAGTTAAGTGACTGATTAAATGTTTGGACAAAATAAATCTTTCCACCGCATTATGGAAAAGCACTCAATAAAAATACTTCCCAAAACAGATAAAATAATGAATAGAGGCCTGCCTAAAATATAAGCCTGTTCCAAAAAAAAAATCCTCGTTCTCTCGGCAATTTGAGGAAAATAAGATTAAAGGAGAGGATTGAATAGAGAAAGAATATAAGAATCATTTTTATTGCCCAGGTCATGTATAAACACAGCATATTTGCAGCGTGTTTTGGATTTTTATATGAGGCAGAATTGATTGCAGGGCCGCTGTCTCACTCTCCCTGAATACAAACCAGACTCTTAATCCAGTGTTGCCTGTAGCAAAATGTTACCCACTTTAAAATTTCCCTCATCGTATTGATCCGGCTCCAAACCCCCACAGTGAGGGACACTCATTCATGCAGTCTTAATAATAGCAGGTACAGGCCACCGCTACTCAATCCAAACACAAGCCTCCGAGCCTCCCTGTGGCTCATGAAAAACTCAACACCAGAACAGTTGGTCAAAGACAACTTTGCTTTGGTGAGAGTCTTTTAATCAAACATCTGCAGAAAATTAATAAAAATGCACCCTGTTAGTTATACAGCATGCTGTTTGTCCTTCTTTAAAGAGTAAAAACCTCAACAAAACAAAAACAATGCATGAAATGAGACTAGATTGTGTTTTGGAATATGTACTTTTGCATGGTGTGTATATAAGGATTACTAAATGGCCGTTATTTATAAACTGAATTTCAAATATCCTGTTCAATAAGTGCGCAATATAACTGTGGTTGTAATCTTAAATAGTTAAAAAAATGTTTTGTTCACCTCAACTTCAAATCTCACAAAAGTTGAAAAAAAAAAAAAGATTAAACCACTCCCAAGCCAAGCATTAAGTATATATGACAGAACATGATTGGGATTAACCTGTTATAATATTGAATGGTTTCTGTAAGTTATGCTACTCCAAGTGTTTCAAAGACATAGCGGGCTTTTGGGTGTTACAGTATTTTACAGTGACTTTCACCTGTACATTGATATCAAAGTGGTGATATATGCAAAAGGTGCTGCAGCATTTATGATCAGCCTTGGCTTAGAGATATCATTCTAATTAGCGCTGTAAGGCAGTCTCCTCTGAAAGCTGTTAAACAGTCTCCTTTCCACTCTGACACCTCTGGAAAAGGTCATTCTCTCATCTCCATAATGACCGAGGACAAAGACGAGGTAGAGTGGATCAATAGGCAGCTCCAGCCCGTATCAGTGCGGATGCATTGATCTGCTGCTCATAGAGAAGACAAGCAATGCTCTGTGCCAAGAGACAGCCCTGCCTGTTTTTCTCGCAGTAGATGAGAGGAGCAGTGGCAAATATGAATATCTGCAGTCAGCACTGACTCCCTATAACCCAGCAATATGCCTCAATAATGTAAAGCTTACATGGAAACATGATGGAAGTCACAGTAACTTGCAGTGAATCTCTTGTGTAAAGTCTGATTGTTCTGCATTTTTCATAGCAGTATGTATTCTAGGGTCAGGAGGGCAAGACTTGAAATTGATTTGTTGTTTTGCAGTACTCTTAAATAAAATTCTAAGACATATTGAAAGATGGCACTGATGAAATGAAATTATGGAAAAGTAATACATTATTGATTTTTTTGGTGTGCAAATGTCCAGAGAAACTAGCATCTATGATTAAAACTGTAAAAAGTACATCATTGAGTTTTGAGTCATTCTTTTGCTCAATTAAATATATTTTTTAAGTTTTTGCAGTACTTCCTTTCATTCTTTTTTCTTTCTTTGATTTACTGCTAATTGAGATGATTTGAGTTGTCTTAAGAGTCACTGGTAACTCTTGAATAATATGTAGAAAACAGGATTGAATGTGTACAATGTAAAATTTTAGCTCAGGTGTTCAGGACTGACATGCAATAATATAACAGCATGTTGGAACCTTTGTGTAACCATGGTTAAAATGTGTTAATTTTGAGTTTTTTTCTGTTTAAGTTGTACATGTTTTATTTTGTTAATAAATAATTTGGTCCAGGAATTAACCAATTTTGGTTCTCATGGGTGTGGACAATCCACATATGGTACTTTTTCCATATAGGTACATTTAAGCAGACAGGGCCAGAGTGTGCCGAGATAGCCCTCAGTTTGCTCGGTGTACAGTGAATGGTAAAGTCTGATTCAGTTGATCCCATTACATACATTTTATTCTGTGTGATGTTGTTAGTGGTCTCCTGAACACTGACCCCATTTACTCTTTTAGCATCTGATCTCAGAAAAACTGTAACATATAATAAGAACATAGATTTGAAGACACACGCAAGACACACGCATTTTCCATCTGATGTGTAACTGTGTTGGAAAAAAATGTCTGATTTTCTCAGAAATCCAAGATCTGACCTATTTGTCCTTGTTTTAAAAGCAGCTATCGCACTAAAATGACAATGAAATAATTGGTGTTATCACTGTTGCCAAAATGCATACTAGGGAAGGTAATTTTTGTCCCCAACAGCAATCAATAAATCCAATGCTCTGACAGGAAAAATCCAGTCTGACTCTCGCAGGTCCGTAATGACACCACCTGATCTTTTCATTCTGCCAAAATGACATCATGCTTCTGGGCAAAGAGTGGCCACAATTTCTCACCGCTGTCATGCTATATTGACAGATTGCATTATTAAAAACAACCCATTAGTCAGTTTATATTAATGTCATTTTTCTTACATGTGAAAGAGACATGAGGAAGTTGAATTAGTGATAAAAACGATGTGAAGATAGACCAAAGATAGTCAGGCAGCCAGCGTTCATGTGTTTTAGGAGAATGGCTCTGGAGTGAAGCTTGAGGGAGGCGATGGGATCTTTTTCGCTAAATATTTTTAAAGGGGACATATTATGAAAAACAACATTTTTCTTGCCTATACATATCCCTCAGCCTACCAACTCAGAGAATGAGGAAGACAGACAAGTCCTGCATCGTTTCTGCAGCCCACCCACTGGTAAATTGGGGCTCCTACAAGCCGTTGGGGCTCCTACAGGCAGGAGTGATGTACATAGGCCATACTCCTCTGAGTGAAACCACTGAGAGGGGGCGTTCATCCTACTAGGTGAAGTTTGCTGTTTCCAGCAGTAAGCTAGCGGAGTGTCGCGATGTCATCAGTCAGCCAGACATGCAAATTGCTCTGTTGTTGGTTGTAAAAACCAACACAAATGCCTATATTCTGTCCCAGCCCCAGAAGACCAGAGGAGACCGTGGTTGCGTTTTATTTTTTTATTTTTTTCAACTGTTTCCTCTGCTGTTCGCTGTCAGATTCTGGGTCATAGCTATAGAGTACAGCCGCGGGATGTTTGTCAGGAGCACTAGCCATGCTATTTTTTTTCTATTTTTAAAACATACAGTACTTAAAGGAAAAACCCTAATAATAACTAGCATCCAGCTCCAACAGCTCACCACTTTACGTTGATGTTGGGCTGTTCAGCTGCCAGACTCAGAGTGATCCCCTTTCATCCACTGGGATCTGTATCAGTCTTTCATTGCACTGGGAATTGTGGACACAACTATAGATACATGAGGCCAAAGTTGAGAGGAGGAAGCTGTGATGGATGTGTACAACAGACAAAATAACAATTTTAATTTAATTTTAAATTAATTTTAATCCTCATCTTCCTTTTGAAATTTCTTTGGACTGCCTTGGACTTGTGCTTTCATCCATGTCAGACTTCTTTGTAGTGATGTCACAGCGTTCCCAAGACTCCAAGACCATTACTTTACTGAGTACAATGTAATCATGACTAGTGTGACAGATAAAATGATGAAAATAAGCCCAGATTGAATTAAAAACCTTTCAAGAGCTTTTAAGTCTGTTGTTTCCTAACAAATCATCGAAAGCACAGTCCTCACTGATGTGGAATTTAGCTATTCTGACTCAAACTTGCAGACTCATGTCGTTTTTTTAAAATATGAAACAATCTGCCGGCAGCTAATTGAAACTGTGTGCGTCTTTGTCTTCCACTCTTTTCACGTCCTCCTTCCTGAAATTCCTTTCTTTCCCCTCCACCTCTCTTTATATCTTTGCTTGTTTCGTCACAAACATTCACCCTCGAGCTACAGATTAGCAATGCCTGCTCTTTGTGAAGCTGTACAAAGCCTAAGCAATTAAAGGCTCTTCTCTCGTTTAACAAGCTCTAATCCAGACATGCTTTTATTGCATTTGATTTTGCTCGCTGCTTCTGCCAAAAACGCTGAGAGACAGGGACCCTGCTCTTGCTCTAAGTGTAGCAATAATCAGTGAGGATTCAGACTCTGCTCAGGTTCTGGCAGCTGTCACTTTTCTAGCCATGGATGGCAAACAAATTAATGTAAAAAAACAAAACAGCCCTAGAGAGAAGCCTGGATCCACCTATCAAACAACGGCAAATGGAAATTGTTTGGCAGACTTACACCTCAGCAATGCCAGGAATTGTTATTTAGAGGTTGAGTACTTGCTGAGACAACACAAAGCAATGCTCTCTATGCTGGATATGTCTGACCCAGCATAAATTCATTCAGACCTGTGGAAATGATTGAATGCTAACTGGGAACAGATTGATAACTGGATGTAGGAGCGAGCACACGGGTGTATGCTGTTCACAGTAGAAGTAAAATAGAAGTGGCTATTGCCAGTGTCTGTATACAGAGATAACAACCAGGGAGGAAGTCTATTCTTTCAGACTTCAACAAACCTGTACAAGCTCTCTTTACCAATTCGTACACATGCTGTTTCTCTTTTGTTTGTTTGCTATTTACATCAACAAAACTATACATTCACTTCTCTATGAATGTTAAGTAATGCAATGCATGCATTCAGTAAAATAAAGCAAAATGTGTGAATGAAAAACATGCATTTAATATGAACTATTTCGCTGTATTTTGAGCTGTAGCCACAAGTAAGGTCCAGTACCTTCAGAATCCCTACCATTAGTGACCACAGAGACTTTTACTTTACCAGATCTAAAAAGACGTCGTTGATGATGACATTAAAGCAGACGCTTGGAAGACTGAGATTCTGGAAGATGAGCCCTTTTGTGGAATACATTCTCAAACATTGGTTGTTTCAGCCTCAACTGTGTGTGTGTGTGTATTAACTGATGAGCAGATGTTTCATTTTCAGGAACCTGTACATTTTGCTAGTAAGTTTCAATTCAATTATTGAAGAATTCAATTAGTTGGGTCTGACAATGAGCCCTCTAAAATTTGGGAATATAAATGAAAGTCATGATAGGCGGGCTGCTCCTCTTTGTTGTATAATTTCCATGTAGGTCAATTTGAGAGGTGCAAAAGTCAGCAGCTAGTTACTGGGTACCTGTGCATGTAAACACCGGAATTGACAGACATATTTATTCTAAATGTAGTTTGACAGCTCCTGGTCAGTCTGATCAGGAGTTTTGATTTAAACTTGCCCTCACTCAGACTGTCTGGTGCGCTGCACAGTGTCTGCTGCCAGTCTGTCAACTCCACTGCACTGTACTGCCAGTGTCCAGCAGCCTCACTCCATCTGTCACCTTGGATCTGTCCACCTACTGTCTCCATCAATCCTAAGATCCAGCAGCATAACTGAACAAGATGTTCCCTGCTGACAGACTGCTACAAAAAAAAAGGAGTGTGCTGCCTCGCTGGAGGGCGGACAGAGACTATTTGACTTCATCAGTTGCTGGAGGGGATGAAGAAGAAGAAAGGAAAGAGAGAAGGGCTGCAAAAGAAAACAAACAGTAGGAGGAGAAAAGGTAGAAAGATACAGCGGGAGATGGAGGACAAGACAAGAAAGGGACAAATATGAATGGATTGGAAAAATTAGGAAGCAAAGTCATTACTTAGGCTGTGTCGGGAAGCCCCAAGCTAAGTAATCAGCAGCAGAATGCCGTAAATGTGGAGGAGGTGGTGGTCGTATACAAATGAGACGCTGACAAGCTGCAATCCAATTAGATGAAGAAATATGAGGGGTGGGTGCACTGAGATGTGGGACCTATCAGCAGCTTGAAGCTTTGGGGAACCTCAAGCACTTCGCCACCTTGGCTGCTTGCTGGTAAATGTGATGGATCACCTGACACGCACATACTGTAGGCACACACAGACACACAAACACACACAGTAAACGTATCACATCCTGTGTAAGACACATCTTTTCTGTAATCATGAATACTGGTGCATCACCACTGTGGGAGCCACTAGCCATCATCTTTAGGAACAACTGAATGGAGATTTATTTTGAAAAAGCACAAATTGAGGGTATAGTGATTACACAGAGGTGCACCTCGAATTTAACAGGTCTAATGCCGAGTTCATACTACACAATAAGAGCCCCATGACAGCACAAGCTGACAGACTTCAGGCATTAGAAATAAAATGGGTGTCTGACACGACTCACAATGTAGCTACAACATGACAGTGAAAACCTTTCACAACGAATTCCCCAATGTGCTGTTCAGTGAAACAAGCTTTTAGGAGCAAAAGACAGCCAGTATAATACACAATGCCATTATTTGTCTACATTTTTGTTCCTTGAAGTTTCTAGTGTCCCTTTAGGTGACATCATGTCCAAATGTTTACACACAAGAGTATTTCATAATGTGTCGTTGTTCCCTTGCCCTTTTCCAACATGTTGGCATTGTCACTCGTGTCGGGATCTGTTCATAAGTTTTGCCTGTGTTTCGTTAGCCTTCCCTCCTTGGTATATTTATTGCGCGCCTTGATCTTTGCCAGTTCGTCTTTGCACACTGTGCTTAGCATCTCAGCCAATTTTGTAGTTTTTCTTTGAGTTCCTTTGCCTGTTTTCATGAAGTTTTGCATTTTGGACTGCTCTCTGTGGTGTTGACCCTGCCTCATCCTTCTGTAAGGCTCTGTGTATAGCAGTAAATTTAATGAACTGCATCCAGAGTCAGCATTTGGGCCCTTCATCTTGTGTTATTCTCGTCACTCGTCAGCCACATTTGTGTCGTAACCATCTTGACAGACAAAAATATCTGAAATCATCAGATAATGTACATAACATGTTGACAGCTACCAACAAATCTGTGAAGCTTTACTTAGGCTTCGTGGTGCTTTGAGATAAATGTTAACTTCAGTGTTAGATTTTGGTATGACACAGGGAACAAGGAATAGAGAATACTTGGAGTAGAACCCAAATGCAGACGGTGGATGGGAAGTAGATGGGAAGAAGTGGTTTAATTTACAAAAAAAAACAACAACCAAAACTTACTGAAGCAGGCAGAAACACAGTCCAAATAATCCAAAGAAAAAATCTAAAAATACAAATACAAAAATGTGGGAAACACTGAGACAAGAGGCACACATAAGGAGATGATCCAGCGGAGAACAAAGGAACTGACGAGCAATATATAGACACAGGAGGAGAGCTGAACGAGACACAGGTGAACCTAATCAACAAACGAGACAAAGGAGGGAAACAGGCGCACAGAGACACGGGAGAAAAAAAAATTACAAAATAAAACAGGGAATGAACGTACGCAGAACATAATCTCAAACCATCACATTCAACATGCTAACACGCTAATACTGACAAAGTTATATGGCCATCATTAGAGTTTAGCATGTTACCATGCTAATAATTCCTAATGTTCTTTATAGACTACTAATTCACTAATAGGTTACACTTGATAGACAAACAACTATATTATAATCAAACATTAAAGGAAAATTGTAGTTAACAATACTAAAAGTTTACAGCCACACGATCAAATCTGTGAGGCATTTTTTTGAGTGATACTTTGATAAGAGATAAATGCTCAACACAATGACACAGACAGAGTAAACATGTTTAGCATGTATATAGTTTACCATGTTTGCAATCTTTGCCACAGAATAACACTGGAGTTGCAAGCAATTTGATGTTTTGCTCACTGATATTAAGAGAAATTCTTTGCTATTTTTTAATAAAATTTTTGAAAAAAATCGAACAAATCAGAAACAATAATATTGATAAGAATAATATATGATAGTCAATTTCTCTTTTAAATCCAACAGCAGAAGCCAGCATGAATTCTGCAAACCATCCAATAATGCAAATGAACTGTCAGGATACTATAGGTCCTTTCTGGGTCATAATGGCAAAATGTTTTCCTGAAGGCCTTCTATAGCAGGAACTTTGCAAGGTGGTTATATGTCTGTGGACAGTCAACACAATGGCATCGCAACAGTGCAGGATGCAATTATAAAACTTGAAATGGAGGCTGAGGTCAAAGATGGATGTTTCCGAGTATCGAGTACTTATCTAATAATGTAGTAATTGCTACTGAGCAGTGTATGGCAATCAACGAGATAATGGGTACCACAGATGGAGTAACCCTATCAAGTTGCATTTAATTACCCTCTTGCTTCTATCTATCCTTCCACCGTTTACTATCTATTTCAAAATGTTTCAATAACAGAAAAGGAAAAAATCTCAAGAACAAAAAAAACAAAAGGATGGGGTGGTAGGAAACAGAGTAAAGAGAAGGACATGGCTGTGTACAGAGAGAGACACCTCACCAAGTTATCCCAAAGAGAAAGAGAGCAGAATTCCATTTGGGGATTCAACACAGTAATCCCCTTCCTTCATTCACAACCCCCACTGTCTCTCCGCCCTCCAGTCCATAGCATGATAGAGCTGCTGTCATTAATTCTGTAGAATGGGGTGAAGATGAGAACGGTAGTGAGTCACAATCTTCACAGCCACATATATGGAGCCTGGCCTGCTTTCATCTCTCCCAGACAAAAACACAAAGATACTATCTGCTATGCCTGAAACCCATTTCTCTATACCATTAGGAGCTGAAATGGGGTCCTTCAGAGGAGCTGTGGGCCTGGAATCATCAAAGCATATGTATGTAACTGAGTGATTTACCTGCATGAGTGTCTTCTACTCACAATCTGCCTGAAAACCAATGCGGGGGAAGTGAATACACAGATTAGTAAACTGATTTTAAGACAGTGATTGGGATTGGTATATAGATTGTCCAGTGACAAAGATGATGAAGAGTTTTCTTTTCCTGCATTTCTGGAAGTCTGTAAGTGACTGCATTTGAACCGGTCTTTCAGACAGTGGTGTATGTAAAACACTATAAAACACTAGATGGCTGTGTCACGAGGTACAAGACCCAAACACAGAGGAAGCAACGGTATTAAAACTTGCACCGCAAAACCTGTGCACTGTTCAAAGAAACCAGACTAAAATGTTTACACGTCATACTATGTTTCTTCAAAAGACTGCATCTCATTGTATTTAAAGTCAAACTAAAACTGACATTCTCCTTTTGCCATTGACATTCTTTTTTATATATATATATATATATATATATATATATATATATATATATATATATATATATATCTCAGAATGATTAACACTCATAATATAGTTTTGTTTTGGGTTTTTTTATTCTAGTTTACAGTAAACAACTTTCTCTGGTGGCTTTCATGGATGATAAAAGTAACATTTGTATTATTCAATGTTCAGTCTGTTGTATAATAATAGTATAATAGTAATAATATAATAGAAATTTTTCATCTGAGTGACATGTTTTTTAAAAAATTAAAATACATTTCTATAAGAACCCAGTTTCTCTCTGTAAAAAAATGTCTTCTGTAAATGTCATTCATTTTAATTCCTGTAGGTGCAGTTATGATGCCTTGACAGTTGTACTATAGGGTGTTTTTTTTTAGTTTACCATGTGTATAGTCATTTTAAACAACAGAAATAGCATGGGAACAGAGTGTACAGTAATATGTTTCTCCACATGAGCACAGCATATATAGACATGTATTCTCAAAAAGGAGAGAGACATGGTGAATCACAGAAAACATAACCTTTAAATCAATATGTGGCAATGTGTGTGGTTTAGAGGCAATGGCATTGTTCTCTTGGAGGGGAGAGAAAATCGAGGCTCTCACAGCCTTGAAGCCGGCTCTATTTCCACTGCTGGGAATGCCACTGATGCTGCGCTGTGTTCCACATGGCTGCCCACCTTCACCAAACTGACAGCCACAAAAATGAGTGTTTACTGCTCTCCGACGGAGCAAGATAAGCCCACAAATGGGCCTCTCCACTCCAACAGGTCGAGAGGAGAGCCATCTCGAAGTGACAGAGGGCTGGATGAAGGAGATGAAGGGGGCTAGGGTGATAGAGAGGTGTGTGTGTGTGTGTGTGTGTGTAGGGGGGGGTTAGAAAGCAACTGGCGACATTTGGACCTTTCAACATGGTGCAAGTGCTTCTGACCGACTCATGTTTATCATGTAAGCATGTAAAATCAACATTATCCGCCATGTAGTGCTGAATCTAAATTTCTATGATTCATCACCACTGTTATGCACTATCCTCATAACACACAATAGATAGATCTAGATATAGAAAGATATAGCTAAAATATAATATGGAAACCACAGCAATACATGCAATGTAAGAACGTAATGGGTGAAACACACATCACATGCACTGATTAAAACCACTGACAATTGAAATGAATAACATTGATCATCTTGTTACAATGGCTCCTTTCAAGGTCTGGGACAAATAAGCAGCCAGTGAATAATACGTTTTTGTGTTGGCAGCAGGAAAAATCAGAGAATGGAGGGGGGTGGGTCGGTGACTGGATGAGAGCATCTCCGAAATTTTTGTCAGGTCCTCTAAGTATACAGTAGTGACCAAAAGTGATTCAAGTAAAGACAACTGAGTGCCTCTCTCACGTGGTTCTGATCCCAAGAAAGAAGAAAGAAGAAGAAAGAAGAAAAGCTAGTGTAGCACATATATCTAAAACAAAGTTAACGCTGGATCGAAGGTGGATCGAAGCTTGCTGCAGTGTCGTGTCCAGTTTTTTTTTTGAGTTGGTTTCAGTTGGCAGTTGTCACAGAGGTAAATGGGTGGATTGAATAGAATTGCACAATAACGCATCCCATAAACAAAATGTGCATTGCAAAGGCAGAGTGGTGCTGTCCAAGTTTCTACTTGCCGACTCCATGGGCAGTGAAACAACTGATTTATAGTAACTTTACTGAAACCTATAGCCAAAATATGAAATATCAGTTTCCTGTTATGTCTGCAGTGATTGAAACTTGCAAGACTTTTTCATTTTTGAGCTGATATTTATCTGCTGGTCTTCAGTAAGTTTATTCCTGATATTCATTCCACTGTAGCTTTGATGTGAAACCGGGTGAACAGAAGGAGTTAAAGTTTATACGCACCTGTGTGCATTAATGTTAACCTCTGTATTTGGGGACTGCTCAGTTTAGCTATCTAATCGGTTGCAAATGCAAAGTATCTCCTGCATTAAAATACACTAGGGAGATTGTATATTATCAACAGGCCTTTGGACCACTTGAGTTTTGTTTTCTGTAGAAGAGGCTGTAAGACTAATTATCTATTTTTCATGACTAGTTTTTTACTGTCACAGATAGTATAGTATTGCAGGCATGTGGGATCCAGATAACAGAGAGGTTCATAATAGGCAGCCTACTTACATAAGGCAGGTCACTGCATTAAAATTCTGTAACTGTAAATTCTGTAAAAAACTGTATTGCTTAATAAAAGCATTGAATATTTTATGGTTGAGTTTTAACACTGGTCATCCGGACTCACCATGACTTTAATTTTATATATAAAGAAACTACTTGCTGTTCATACTTACAATTAATACATATTTTAAACTAGATTTTGAATCAGAAGGCAAATAAAATCCATACCCTGGGAGTGAAGTGGTGCTAAAGTGTTTAATCTATTATATATTTCCACTCTGGTATAAAACTGCAGTGGCGTTGTGATGCATTTGATCACTTTGTCATTCACTTTGGGGATTTGGGCAACACAGTTCATGAGTTTCATGACAGAGCAGCAGTGTTGCTCAAACTTCAACCTTAGACATACATTTGAGGTTATAAAACACAAGACATATTCTTTGGGTATATGAGATCTCTCTGTTCAGCTCAGTGCAGATACATATGGATCATGTATAGGCGTAATGGTTCATTAGTCTCTTCCATCTGCTTTCTAATTACAGCACAAATCAGTGTATATATAATTTGGTGTATAATTAGGTTTTCTTTTACTATATAATAAAGAACATATTATTTCTAGTTGTCTAATATGATACAAAGTATGGCTTGTTATTTCCTATTAGTATACCATGAATTAAAGCGCTACAGTTATTATTATTAGTCAAGTAAAAAGTCAATACTTAAATCTTGAAAGTCAAAATTTTTTTTTTAACTTTTCCTACAGGATCACAATGCACCCGAGGACCATTTTTGCAGGTGACCTGTTTATGGTCATGTACCTGGTGATACAAACGTTGCTGGTAGGTATGACAGTCACCTGGAAGAAACGTCAATCCTATTACATTGTAAATAACTAAACGCCTGTGTCACTACATACAGTCTAAAAGCATGGAGCAAATGCAGGTGAGGACCAACTAAAATGTACAACTGGAGAGGACAGTTATTTATAATGTCATGTATTGAGTAAGACTAGGTTCTCTTTCTCATATACACAGTTGATATTGAATATAAGCGTAAAAGTTGCACTTATTTTGCTTTCCAAGACATTTGCAGTAAATATGTACATCAAAATCATTGCACTAGGATGTTGCCCAATAATGACAAAGCAAACGGGCAGTATTGTTGTATGAATAAGTAAAATAACAAGAGTGATATTACTGAATGGCAGTCCTTACTAAATTAGAAACTGACAAAGATTATGATTGCATTCCACTGATACTTGTACTTGTATTGTACCCCAGCTGACATTATGTTGATCCAAGCATCTACCCCTATTTACTTTCTTCTTTTATCTCCTTGCATCTACCAACAGCCATTAATCAAAGACCAGAAGTTATTTTTTGGACAAATACAAATGTAGGATATTTTAGTCTTTATTTTCTAGTTAGCACTCTTTGTTTTGTTGAAGGTAACACACTGTAGGTCATTTACATGAGGTTAAACTTCACACAGCTGATTGTTGCTGCGCTGCTTGATCCCATTTCAGATGTCTGACATGAGCATGCCCTTGAGTTTCAGCTTTCATTGAAAATGACTGGCATTCTGCTGTTTCCTGGCTGTTTTTAGCACCAGATATTTTCAGGCTGCATATCCCATGATCGTGGAAATTACTCTCAATACAGTAGTGCTGAATATGAATCATGATCAGAACACTTGGTACGAGGTCCAGACTTCAAGCCATCAGCTCAGGGGATTCACAGATCACAGTAAACCCCACAGCAATTGCATGTGATTCTCCATCATATCATACTGCAACATTCCTAAACTGAGAAATTAACCTGTTATGAGAATTTTGTATATTTTAAAATTTATAAGATTAGATAAGATAAGATGTGATTCAGAGTTAACGTAAGGCCATCAAAATCTAGTGAGGGCAGCGGGGAGGGGGTTACACTCAGATCTGTTTGTAGCTGTTTGAGGAATCAGGCAGCCTGACAAGTGTGAAATTTGAGTGAAGCCAGTGGAGTGGAACGGAAAGGACTGTCAACATCTAGTGACTCAGAGAGCAGACGGAGCTCAGATGAAACACTGGTGCTGTAAAGACCTTTGAACTTAAGGTAGAAAGGGACACTGGTGGCAACAAGGGCACTCAGCAGGAAAATAAGCCATACGCTGATGTCTTACAAGGTTCCAGTCTTGTATCACCATCCAGAATGGAAGCGATCCTTGATTTCCCAAGTGCAATTTTTAATCACTGAAGTGTGAGCGAAGGACAGCCGCAGGGATTAATCTCAGAGAAAAGCAAACAAACAAGATGGTTGTATGTTTAGGGGTGAATTTAACTATCATCTCCAACTGCAAAGCATTAGAGGAGTTTGTTTAGAAGTGGAATGAACAGATGAAGTATCTCACTCTGGCGTGATTAAAATACTCCCCCACTAAGCAATCTGCATATCAGTACAGTGACCAGAATAATTCAAATATTTGAATTAGGTGCAAAGAGTGGGTGGCATGTGGAAATTGCTTTTGATTTATCAAGAGTAGAGAAGGGGGAAGAGGGAGGCTTCATTTGTCTTTTGTCTAAGGGGAACCCGTCAGTGGCAGGATCAAGTGGGCTTCCTGTCTGGCTTATCTGGGCGTAAGACGAAACCCGAGCAGCACTACCTGACGGTTTCCTCAACACATGGGAGATAACTGACAGCAGACAACCACTGATTCAATCGAAGATGGGCATGCAATCTTGCCCCCTCGAGTCCCTCATCTCGCTGCGACAGGCAGCCACACCAGGTGGAGATAACAAGAAGGGAAAGCAGAGCCAGGAACCCTGCTGCAGTCTGGGTGGATAGATTTCAACTGCATGCCGGTTTATCAGACAGTAAAGAAGCACAGCTGAAACAAAAGGCTATAAGAGGAAAGGGAGTTTCAGAATAGATGTTGGTGTGACAGCTGCACCAGCCCTAACATGTATAAATACAGTGTTAAAATAAAATACAACATCTGTAGCAATGAGTAGCTGCTGCCTACGTTGTTGAGTAAAGTTTAAATCTGGACATCTTTTTGGTATCATCTCAGTATGGTGTTTAAAATGTAGGATATCGTCATGAGTAGCTGCTGAGTTAGAGTTTTGAATTTGACATGGTCGAAATGAATGTGTAAAGTTCTGGGGCTAAATTGAAAAACATCCACTGTATTACTGTAATTTAAATAATAAGGGTAGAAGGTTTCTATATTTGACATAAATTCAATCCCATGAAAAGAATTGCACCAACAATGTCAGTGTTGAAATGTCCCTCAATACTTTCGTACCTCCCTGCCCTGCCTTTGGTTCTTAGCTCAGAGCTAGTTATTCCTACACTAAAGATATCAAACTTTAAAGAGGGGTGGAAAAAAAAGAATAAAATGAATTAATCCATATTTAGTACTCTTGTAGGTATTTAAACAACGGGGTGGTGTATGTTTGATTGAGTCAAAATAAACTACAGTGTGTGTGCTCTACATAATAATAATAACGCAACAGTGTGACAATGTGGTATACTTGCTGTGTTTTTAATAGCTTCTGGAAAACAACAGCGTTCCATGGCACGAGGAAAGAAGATCAGTTGTTTATTAAACACATGACTCATTCATTGAGATAGATAAGATATGGAATATCCTCAGAATTCATCCGAGTACAAATATGTCTGGCAAAACTGGTTTCAGAAATTCATGTTTGAAAACAAATTCGATTCCTCTTCTTTAGATTAAATCTGACAACTACAGCTCATGGCATTTACTGTGATCAGCTGTTAAATTTTCATCTTATGTAACAAGCGCAAATTTCTACTATTTGTGCAGTGTTTTTCATCTAAACTTGTACCATGTACAATGTCCCACTTGCATGGATGTTAGCTCCAGGTAGATAATGATTCATGCATCACAGGCGTGTATGTGTGGAGTGTGGCTACGCGTGTGACAGCTCAGCCTCTGGCTAATCTCAGAACTAACACCCTTTCTTCTAAGAAAGAATTTTCTTGTAATTCTCCCCTGTTCTCATTTTCCTAGTTTGTGAATTGAATTTGTACAAGCAGAGTGGATTTTCCACTCAAGTTAAACATGCCACTTTGCAGCATGCAAACTTTGTTTAACGTTCAGTCTGAACACAACAAATGAGCATGGGCGTGTCGTGTTTGGAGTGGCTGAAACTGTGGCTGTTTGCAGTCCTTGTGTCCCAAAGCATCCAGTGGTTTTATGATCTGAATTGTAGATGTTATACTATTGCAATATGATTTTTTTTTTTTTTTTTTTTTTAGTCTGAAGTAACTATATAAAGCCTTAAATTGGCAATTTTCAATTCCTGCTGCACATCAGAGCTAGTGAAACTAAATTTCTATTGTACGATCTTAACAATATATACGTAGCACATGGAATGCAAAAATTACATTTGATTCACACGTTAAATTACATACGCATAGACTAAAAGCCAGGCACTAATTAAAATTCAAATAGCACATTTTCAAATGATGCTTGTTTTTTTAATTAATTATTTTCAGATGATGTACATCATAGAAGAGAAAAGTATGGCAGAAGAAAGTGCAATGAACACAGCTAAAGCCTGGTGGACTGTTCAATACAGTGATAAGAAGATGACACATACAGATTCATATACAGAAAGCAGCTAAAAGCTAGAAAGAGGTTATAGCCGCATCTTTGATTTTGCCAAAAACTTCCCTAAAGAAAACAGACATATCATGTCGGCGATCTACATTACCTGCTGTTCCCAAAAGGGGTGAAATGGAGTCCAACCTACTTCCCCCTTGCAGGAATTGCTTACAGCTGCATATACAGTGCAGCGTGCCAATTTCCAGGCAGCAGTCTAAAAACACTGCCTGGAAGGACAGCCAGGCATACCAGAGCCAAAAGGACATGGATGAACAACTGACCACAAAAGAATGCTTAGAATGAATGCAATACAGAAATGTTCACCGTCTTGTTCTTTCAATAAAAGAGTATAAATATATAAACTGCTATGTATGTAACATTGATGACGTTGATAATGTCAGACTAGATGCAGGATCCCCCAGAATGCATGGCCTTCGAGTGTGTATTGTACAGACCGGCGAGTTTTCAGACTGCTTCTGCCTTAAGAAAGCAGATGTCCAAGTTGTTGTGAAACTGGCTGACTAATGGTAATCAACCAGTTTCACAACTGACTGCCTCTATATACTCAACGCAGTGATGAAAACAGTGCGTATGTTTTTATATTGATGATAAAATGAATATGGATGCTCTTCAACAGGTCTCAGTATGACTGCACAACAATAATAATAATAATGTGATGATGGTGGTGATTGGTAGGTAATAAATACATGAATGAATACTGAACAATAACATTAATAATGACATACGTGATTTTTTTTTTCCTTTGGATCAATGATTAGTGGCTTTACAGGTTGATAACTTTGACAATGCTACCACTCGCAAGGGTTTATAGTGTTTAAAAGGAATACAGAACTAGAGTTGGAAACCTTGGGTGCTACCCACTGGTGGAAATGTAAGCCTTGTCCCATGGACTAACTTGCCTGAAACAAACTGGCAGAAGATATTTTATATTCACACAACATAACACTGCGGTGCTTCAGCTGCAATGACAATGTCCTTAATTCATGCCAGCAAAGTTTTGGGTCTAGCTCAAGAAAGCAAACACAATTACCAAATCAATTATGTTCCGCTGATTACTCTTGATTTATAATTACTGAGCTTGGGGCCCGCTCTGCTTTTTAACATTAATTCAATAAGCTTGTTTGTGCACAGCGCCGGCTTGCAACAGCTGATTGGCAGTTGAAATGCTACGCAGGTGCAGGTCCTCGGCCTTCGTTTCCTTTGTGACTGACAAGAAGACCTGTTAGAGAAACTCAGAGGGATGGATGGGCAATCTGAGGCAGCAGGAGTTTTCACAGTGGGACACATGACCTACAGGGCAGCAGTGAGATGAGCAAGACATGTATGACAAGACTTAAGAGATAAAACTAGGCCCTGCTATTTGTTGGCTCTTCAGATCAGCTTCTGGTATGAGGCCAGAGAGTCATCAATAATAGAGTTCACCTAATATGAGTTTATGAAATCCAATAGTGATGCCTGCATAATTGAGATGCTAGTCCCCAATACATCGGGCCAGTATTTCATATCCTAAGAGGTTACATCTTTACAGTTGAGTTTACTGTTGAGACAGCATTCAGACAAATACAGGTAAGTAAAGAAAGTGATCAAAGTGTCCTAGGATTAGCAGCACTTTAGAGGTCCACAGTGACATTTTTGAATTTTTTTAGCTCATGAACTGCAGAAATATTTTGGGTGACTTCCAAGCAGTTATAGCACAGAGACAAAGGAGAGGTAGCTCCTTTGGAAGTATTTTTCCCCACAGTAAATTTCCATTTGAAAGTCTTTGTTTAACCACATCTTTAATGTTCCTCAGCACATAAACACAGGAGGACCCTGCATAATTTGACAATACAAGGTTAATACTACGACCGGTAGTGCAAATGTTTTTCAACTGTGTTTGTGAAAAACACAAGGTGAGACTATGTGTCACCCCTCAGGCGAAACCTGGAAAAACAGCACATTCCCTCAACCCTTCTTCCACTAGCGCAGTTTCACTAAATTTCTCCATGCTTAAGAGATGGTGCTTATCTTAATTCATCTCATAGGCTCTCAACAGTTGAGCCATGTCATTTATATTACTGTTTGACATAACTTCAGACTGAAGCAAATACATTATAAGTGTTTTAGCCCGTGACCTAAATTACGACTCCAGGACAAACTGAAAAAATTCCCAAAAGTGACTGTATCTGTGAACTATTCCTTTACCAAATCATACACGCTACCTTATCTGAGCTCTTTTTTGCTAAGTAATGAAATAAATAATGCAACTAATGTACATTTTTTTCAGTCCCATTTTAATGTGCTTCTTGTGTAACTGTTTGGAACCCCACATGGGGAAAGTCGTCTCCTGCTTTGAAAACCTCTGTGCTGCAACGCTTTGTAGCTGGGAACAAAGCACAGTGCCTTAGTAGCCAAATCCATCCAAAACTAAACCTGATTTTTAAAAGTGAATTGATTTAAACTGCACACTGTATATAAGCACCGAGCCTACATCAGCTTTGTAATCACAAAGTCTATTATCCATGGATAATATTTTCCAAAACTGCCAGAGGATATCAATCCCCTATAAACCTTTATCTAGTCCCATTCTTTTGGCAACGTGGACAGCTGTTTCTATGGTGAAATGTTACCAAGCCCCAGGTCTGTCATTCCAGTTGATACACACAGAGGGGCTGGAGCTTTGCAGTGCATTTGAACTTTTATCTTGCAACAGAATATTAACCTCTGTGATTAATAATTTGATTTTTCTTACAAAGAACAAGATATGTTCTGACCAACACTCCTTTTCCACCTTTTCATCTTTTGTAATAAGGATTCACCCAGGAGAATTTGTCCAACAAAACAATCAAGTGCTCAAACTCTCAGTCAGCTAACATTATAAATGAATCGTATCTTACCTTTTGCGTTAAATCTTTTTTATTATACAAACTGCTCTAGAGAAATATCTGATGTAATGTAAATGTGACACAGTGTTGGCAGTGCTGACACAACAAAGTGGTGAGTAAGACTGGAAACATTAGACTGATGGATATAATAATGGGAAAGTCAAGGTATAGCACATTAGCTTACTTGCTGAGATGTGACATTTAGAGGTCACATAAACATGTGGACAGTAAAATGAATTTTGTTAGAGCTCTTATCTTACAGGCAACACACCAGAATGGTCCTGTTTTACTTCCCATAGATTATAAGTAGAGTAACTTCTCACCAAGAAATTGAAATACACAAATAATACATGTGGTTTTTGTGAGTATATAGATCGGCAGACACTCCTAGTAACCCCAAACCCCTAAAATAGCCTACATTTAGGCTCACTTAAGGCACTAAAACAGTCTAGACGTTGAAAGATTTGTGTAAGGGACATTTGTCCAGCCGCCCCATGTTGCCTCCTCAACCAGCAGAAAATAATTAACAAGACTGAACATTTTAGGAATAACCCAGCCAGATTTTCTCCACATTTCACTACATTATTCATGTCCTTTTCTGTTTGGCCTGGTCTTGGCTTCTTTTTGATTTACACGGGGATCACTTTCAATAATTTATCAAATACATTATCCATGAGCAGTAGGGGCATAGTCTCACATTGATCACCCACCCTGAAAGTTGCCTTCAGACTGTACATGGCTTAGAGCAGATTTTCTCAGTATACTGGTTGTCACCAACAGGCATATAGTGCTGTATAGACTGGAGCTCTGGCAACAAACTAAGTTTTGTCTGTCATGAATATTCAGTGTCTCAGGTAAGTGAAAATTTGTCCAATAGCTCATTTAGGTTGTGTTTACTAATCTACTAAAAATCTAAGAGCCTTTGACTATGACTTACATCCTTGCAGTAGAAAACAACACGTGCTTGTGTAAAATAGAATTGTATGCGTGATTATCGGACATGTGTGAGATGGACCACTGAAAAATGCTGATGGATTGCTTCCTGTGGTGAAGTGATGTAAGCTACGTTGACAGCTACGTTAGTGGGGCATGTTCACAAAGATATAATATCCATTTTCACTATCTGGGATGGTGTGTTAGCATCCTAATGATCAGCACTAAATACAGTTACCAAAAACCAATACAAAGCAATGTGTCCACAATATGTAAGCATTCCTTTGGGGCAAGCATGTCATGTCTGGTCAAGCCAGCCACTTTTAGTCCCTTGTCTTGTCGGTGTTGTCTCGTGCTTTCCTGTTTTATTTTGAAAATACTAACTTCCCTTTTCGTTTCAGGTGGCTTGCCCTTCCTCTTGTGTTTCCTACCGGTGTGATTGTCTTCCCCGCCCTGATTGTTTCCACCTGTTCCCTTAATCCCAGTGTGTATATATTGTCTGCGTTTCCCCTGTCCTCTGCTAGTTCGTCTTGTACTTTATGTCAAGGAACCAGCGTTCTTGTCATGTCCATGTTCAAGCCTTTGTTAAAAGCAAGGTTATTGTTTTGTTTGCTTTGTTCTTTGTTTGGTTACTTTCTTTCTTCAGTGTCACGTTTTTGCCTCTTCGGAGTGATTTTGATTTTGTAGTTCAGATTAGGTTTTTGAGTTCAAGTATTTTTATATATAGGCTAGGATTTGAGATTTTGTATTTTTCTCTCAAGTGATTTTGGTTTATACTTTGTTATTAAATAAAACTCTTTATTTTGGAGCTTTGTTTGAGTTGTGCATTTGGGTCCATGAACCACTCCTGTCAAAGCATTCCTTTTGGAAGCCCAGTGTTACATGTTACATTTGCTTTGACTTATCATTTGGCCATGACTACACATCCAACCCTCAGCCAAGCAAAAGAGCAGATACTCAGCAGCTTGTCACTGCTTTTAGACTCAGCGGTGGCGGTGGGCATTGGTGGCTAACTTGTCCAGCCAAGATCCCAGATAATCTAGCTTCACTTGATTTGCCAATAGCCAAAAGTTAACAATCTCAATGGCGTGAGAAACTATTTATGCATCATGTCGATTAATTTGCAATACCATAAAGAAGCACCAATATGCATTGGTATAAGAGTGCAGACAAGTCTACCTGGTCATCGGCTGTTTTTTGTCCTGTCAACAGCATCGTCAGCTAGCATCACTGCATATAAAGCATTTAACTAGGACAAACACCGTTAGTGTATTGACTTAAATCAACTGATGTCGTTCATGTCTGTAGCCCTTCAGAGTGGCTCAATGAGAATATGAAATAAAAACTATGAAAATAAACAGCCCTCCTTTTCAATGACAAGTCACAGGAGAAGGACAGAGGTACATCACAATGTGAAAGGAGAAGAAGAGCAGATTAGTTACAGGCTGAATAAATAATTCAGATTGCAGCATCAGCAAAGCAGATTTTTATGAAGCCTCAGACACAAGGTGACACCTGTGAGGAAAAACAGCTCTGTCTCCTTCATTTACGGAAAAAAAGTTAGTTCAAGAAGCTGAATATTTTATTTTTTACTCTTTTTATTCCTGTCAAAAAATAGAACAAAAACCAATAGAGAGAAAAGAAATGTTCATACACAAAGTCAAAATGAGGTCACATAAGTGCTAAAAGGAATTAAAACTTACACCAAAATATTTACTTATGACTGTCGTGAAATGAAATTCAGCACGGTCAAACTCTGCAGTGTTGTTTGATCGAGATAACGTCTGAAGTGAAGAGCTCTTCAGATCAGATGGAGAGAAGGTGACATGTGAGTTGATAAGCTGATTGATTGGAAGAGATAACTTGACCAAGAGATGACCTACAGCAATGTGAAACTTATAAGAACGGAGATAGACACGAAACATTTACAGCCTGTACCACGGCACAATCACTGAGCCCTAGACAGAGTCTCCAATGACTTGATTGTGCCGAATTGAATGTATGTGTCTATACTGGCCATTATTTACCAAGGAATGTCATGTGAGGCTCAAAGTAAATAGTAAATATAAAAGTAAAAGTATATATACTATTGCTAGTTGTGCATGGATGGAAATTACAGTGTTTTTTAAACCCATAGATTCAGCGTAAAGGTTTTGTTGTGAATTTGGTTATATTTCAGATATTGGTTATATTTCAGGTGTTTTGTGGCTTCACAGAGGTAAACATGTTTTTGCTTAAATTAACTCTTTCATTTCTTTCAAATTTAAATATTCAATCTATCAAACCGAATTTCAAGGCTGCCAGATATTTTCAGATATCTTGATCTGGAAGAACCAGTCAACCAATCTGCATTCAAAAGAGGAAAAGAGGCACAAGGTAAACATTCATATCACGTTTGATATGCCCCCCTTTATCAGCTATATGGATTAATCTCATTAGATCTTATTTATACTAGTTTAGACATTAATATATACATTTTTGTATATATCATCACTTGATATGTGCTGAACAAGTTCTTAGAAATTTACGCATCATGTAAGAGCCATCCATGAATGAAGAAGTGCAGAGTCTGGGAGAGACAAATACCAACAAAGTTAACATTTAAGAGTGGAATAAGGGTTAAAATGTCTGGCTATAGTGCTGGCTTCCAGGCTCTGTGGAGCATGTCTATTTTAGAATAAGGCACACTTACAGCTCTACACACACATATACACACACGCAGCACTCACACCGAGGTAATGGAGGCATTACTGTGAGTGATGGGCCACGCCGGGCTCCTCCACTCCATCACCTGCCCATCTCGAAGACATCTCCATTTGCTCACCACACCTCAACAACACTCATACAGTGAAGAGATAACAGAAAAATTCTTGCAGAGTAAAGTATAACTCTGCTATGTCCAGGAGAGGTGAATGTATAGTGTACAAATTCTGTGCTTCGTCATATTTTTGAGCCATCTATTTCTAGGACTCGCTAATCCAATATCATCTCATTCCTTCTGCAGGGCTCAGTGCCATGAGCTGTGTTTGGAGCTTCATTAGTCACCTGAATGGCAGGTTCAGACATCCACACCAGGGCTTGGAATTCTGGTTGGGCAGACACCACACACTGCTGGCTCATCTAGCCTGCATGCATTTCTACTGTAGCTGTTCAGCCACATCAGCACAGTGAAATGCTTGCTACACTTTCAGCCCTGAAATATTCCTGGCATTCTGTAGAGACAAGAATAATTCTAATAGAAATCTAATGAATCTGGCAACACCACAAAAATGCTTCCATAACCCCCAAAAAAACTGAAATAACCACTTCATAGTTCTGCCTCCTGCCATAAAAATAACTTCATTGTAGCCAGATCTCAGATTATATAATGTATTACTTTTACTTTGGTTGTTAATACAATTATAGAAAAACTAACAATTAATCTCATTATTTTGAGCCTATTAAACGGACATTACAGTGTTAACAGACACAGAAGGCATTACCGTGTGAAAAAAATTTGAATAAAAAGAAATCAAAGATTGCAATGATGGAGCAAACGCCACTGGGGTCAATATAATTTAAGTGGTTCATCGTAATAGGCAAACTAATTTTCTTGATAAATTTAAGGCAGGCGGCTATTGCGTGCAAAGTTGACATAGCTTATTTGATATTTGTGTAACAAGCAGCTGAACAGGTGTACTTAATGACATGACCGCTGAGGCAACGGTTAAAGACGTTGTTTCTATTTACTTTTCTCTCTTCACATTCATAATTATCTCCCATTCACTGCAGACGTTAATCGTTAAACTGCTTCATTGTATTTTTCACAGCTCAAAAATAAACAAAAATATCCCAAAATGTTAGAAGCCACATCCAGTCATTAACATGCCTTGTCTTGAGCATCATTGCAATTTATTAGGTGTAGACAGACTCTAAATTTTACCAGATATCCTGAAAAATTGGTATTAATATACTTTTGTAAAGCAACAAACTTACTTATTTAGATACTTTTACTTTTCTATCACTTTTTTATTTTATTTCTATTAGTGATCTCACTGGCTGCACCAAAGTGCTTCCTAAGGTAGTTCTATAGTTGCATTTAAGGGATTATGTGCCAGCAGTAAAATATTAAATATATTTGGTCCAAGTAAAGACTTTGCAATTACTATACGTCACTGTTAAATTTGGGGTGTATTTTCTTGATTCCCAGGAGGATGAATTCTTGTCATTTTGATGATAGGACATCCCTTCTAGTCCAGCATTAGGCCAAATTATCCACTTGTGTTGAAAATTGATACGTTTGCCTTTAAATCCTCTCCTTTACGTGGCTTTTGGGACTACATTCGGTAAACTCTGGCAATTGTAAAATCATTATTATGTTGTGTTCTTTCCAGCACTTAAGGATTATGGGGGAAGAAATTTCTTAAATGTTTTCCATAATGAGTAATAAAACAAAACTCTCAAAAATTAAGAAATTTACTCCCAGCAGAACATGTGGTTGCAGAAATGTACAATTTAACCCTGACCCATTAAAAATAAGTGCATCCACCCTCGCAAATGCCCCAACCTCCACACCCACAGTTCTGTTCCTCTTTCCTGCACCTGTATAATAATATCAGCATTTTAAGTTCACGTAAATAATTTCCAGTTTAGTGGGTGAAGCATTAAGTGCAAGGTGGATGGTAAAAGGGTCACAATACCCGATGGCCATACTTAAGAATGTGCTGATATGCTGGTATGTCAAAGTATGATGTGTGCATCATACCTTGACCAGACATTAGGCATTTCTTATTTATGCAATGTACATATGGTGGAAAGGTGCTTCCAAGAATACCATTTCATTTTCTTAGTGTGAGAAGAAAGTTGGAATTGAATTTGATTTCTCCATCATGGAAGGGAAAGAGTCTTACAGCCAGCCGGTAATCAACAGTTCCGTATCTTTTCACAGCTATACAGGAAACACAGGAGTCCAAACAGAAGAGGCGTTAACTAAGGCTGCAGTTTTGTCTCAGTAAACACAAGAGGCTTAATGGGATTTTACGATTATCCTCCAAGGCTAGATACTGCAAATCTCCCACACATCCTTAGGTGCAGGTGGAGAATATTAATGAAAACTAGGTAGGCTGAAGATGTTTGCTGCAGATCTGGTCAAAAGGCAAACGTCTTGCTCCAGACACTGCTGGGGGGTTAAATGCACTCTACCCTATAGAAAGGGAAAGGTAATGTATTTAGCTAACCTAGGACAGATTTTTGGGATTTGGGCTGATTTTGAGCCTTTTTTTTTAATGGCAAAAATGTCCAGAAATAAAATGTAAAATCAGTCACTAATCCTAGTACCCTCCATTTCTTAGCATCTGGTAGGTTGGCTTGTTGCTGTACAGGAAGGGAATTACAAACCACCTCACTGTTTAACTTTTTTTTTTTTTTTTTATTTAGCTCAGTCAGCTGGTGGCTTAATGGTCCACCTCTTCAGTCCTGAAATATCAAAACAATGATTTGAAAGGTTACAAAAAAACATTCATGGTCCATTTATGGTTTTTAGTGAAATATCACAAGAGCCATTTGATTGATGGCAATGAAATTTGGTCAAAGAGTTATCATGCCCTGTTGATGAATCCTCATGAAGATGATAATAACCGCATGCTCATATCTTTCTCAAGCCAATGGGCTCAAGATTTAGCCAAAAAAGGGCAGAAATTGACATTTCATAGAAATTGCATTAACTAAGAGTTAAGAGTTTTTCTGCTCAAATTTAATTCACTTTGCAGATCATGAACATCTGCGAACAGCTGACCTTCATCAGTAGCTTGTCCCGACAGTTTATCAACACGCATATGGCAAAAGGGACAGATGGTGGAATCTGGCAGAATAGCCAGATTCCATCCAATTTAACAAACTTGAAAATATATGATAGACATATTTCAGACATCCTAAATACAGCATATTATTACAAAATATTATAATATTGGCATGTGTTTCTGAAGGATTGGTGAATAATCTTTATTTAACCATTGTATTCTGCAGGTAAATGAATGCAATACTGGACACAGCTACATCTTTAGCATGATAGCTGGTCTGAAATCCATTCCAATCCAATTACAGAACAAATTCTCAGCAGTTAACCTATTGTTGTTTTTAGCAGGCCTAGCAAATCAGATACCAGTGAATGTATTTACTGTAGTTAAATGAGAGTTGAGAGGATACTGCACATACTGCCTTGGGTGAAATGGGCATGGAACGTTGTACTTCCTATTTACTCTCCCAAAGGCACCAAACAGTGCCCCTGGTCTGGACCACTGTGAATATACAGTAACCTTTGTGCTCTGCAAATGGTAGAAGGTATTGGTTTGTGCTTATACAGATATACCTCCTAAAAGGAAATAGTACAGGGATTTGGAGAATGTCAGAGGAGTAGTTTAGTGTTGAAGATCTTTGGTGTAGGCTCCTTAGATCAAAGCTTTATATACTGTATAGGCGTTTCCTTGTCACACTAGGATTACCTACTCTGGAGGGGTTGCTGTGTTATGGCACTTTTACTCTGCTGCAGCTACTTAACCCTGCTGAGCTTTTAACAGACTAACCCTCCTTCCTCGGCCTGTCTCAGCACAATTACTGAGCAAAGCTTTGAGTCAGCTGCACACACCAGGTGAAATTAATTAATGTCTTTTGTAGTATAGTTGTGGTGTCACTTGATTGACACAATCGGGTGTTTTGACACAAAACTGGATTATACATCCAGAGCACTGACAAATCACTATGGATTATTCAAGACATCATGAAAGAAAAGCAACACTCCTCAAACCTAAATACTATAATAGGTCATTTGTTATTATCTTTAAAATAACCCATCTCAAGAAACTACACAGTACCAGACATCCCCAGCTTGTTCAAAGGCAAAGTCTGGCCCATGTGTCTGAAACACAAGATATTTATCTAAAACACCACATATTTACCCATACAAACCTAAAAAGAAAGATACAGTGTCTTACGTCCAAAACGTAATGCATGACATCTTATGTAGTTACTTCTCCAAACACTTCTTATATATACAGTAACTGCCTTATTTATTTCTTTTGTGTTTTGTAGCTCGAACTAGCTATTCTGCCAGCTGAGATGATGATAAGTAAGGCATCTATTGAGATTTCACAATGCAGTATCATTGATAATATAAGTCTATATTAACAGTTTTTAAAAGTTGAGGCAGACCAACTTTTCTTTTTTTTTTCCATAAAAACCCAAATGGAGAAAAACATATTAAGAAAACTGAAAGTGAGCATGACTTTAACAAGTTATGTGGAGGCAAGGGTTAATGGGTTGGGATCATGCTCTTACATCCCATCCATTGCTGTCAAAGATTTTGTTGTACAACTATAATGTCACACTACTTTTGTCTTTGCTAAGATGAGAACAAATGTTAAATTTACATGTTCCATGCAAAGTGTTGCTTTTAAAAAATGCATACATGGCTTGTTTTAAAAGGCACTTAAACAAAGGCCCAACACTGTCACGTTTCTGTGGAGAACAGTCCAGCTGAGTCAAAGCTGAGAAGCACGAAGATTCCTCATCAAACACCTGAAACTAATATTTTAGTGTGTTTAATTATGGGGAGGAAACTGATGTACATTGGAGGACTGCAACAAGGTTTCCTCACATCCATGTTTGTCTCACCTGGAGACTTTCTATGGAGCCATATCAGGAGCTCTGTTTGAAATCCAGCCTGTATTATTGAGCTGTGTTTAAGGTATTAAGTAAAGCCCTCTGGATCCATCCACTGTGCAATGATTCCCTTTAATTAAAGAGTGCACTGAGCCAACTGGAGGTCTCAGGGGAGAGTCCAGTGGTCACACTCTGCTCAAAAAGTCAAACACTGCCACAAGACGAAGATCTGCTTTAAAGCTCATTAATCTAGCCCAACCTTTTGCTGGGAGCGCCCTGAGGGACCTGCAGGGATTTGGGCTGGCCAGTATTCCCTAAAGCAATATTGAACATGAAATCTTCAGGGAGTGGTAAAGCCGTTCTTGACTCCAATTTTTGCTCCATTAAATCACAAGGGGCTCCCTGCATTGAACCTTTCAGAGCACACTGGAGTGATGAAGACTTAATAGTTAGTACCAAGCAATGTGAAGAATGACAAGACGAATCAAAGCATAACTAATACTGATCCTTGCATTATTTTCTACGTGCTGAGGAGGTCAATGAAGCTTCCGCGGCAAGAGATAAATCTAGTACAAAGTTGGACGACCTCATTGAATCCAGTTCAATTATGAGACCAATTAATTATATATCTGCGTAAATTACACAAAACTAGTACTAATCACGTTTGTGAGGGAGTAACACCATGGTTGAATTGTATGCTAGATTTCGATAGTTAGATAGTGGTCCTTTAAAAGTGTTCAAATGACCAAATTCTTTTAAGGGGACAGTTGAACCAAACTGGTGACCCAATTGTTGTATCTATTTGATGTTATTAAATGTTGTTTACATTCTTTTTGCTGGTTTTTTGCAGCTGGTTTTGTTTCTTTTTATACATTTGGAGAATTTGGTCCGTCAAGAAAATTCAGTGATGCACCTTTGTAAAGTTGGATTGATTCTTGCTATTTCTAATTCAATAAGTATGTTATGAAGTATATCTGTTTTTCCATACTGGCACTGCCATCATCACTATCTGCATATTGTGAAGGTACAGCCCTGTCCATTGAAGCCACTGGAGTCTTTTCACTTCTTGTGAATATTCATTGAATTGTTTTGGAAATTATTGACAAAATCTGATTTTTAACCAACAAACAAACAAAATACTGAATAGACTCGTATATTAAATGCATAAAATATACACAGGTTGTTATAGTATATGTGTCATATTTTTGTACACAATAAAAATAACTGGAACTTCCCCAAAAACATAAGGCAAATATATATAACAATTTACTCTCAAAATACTAAGAATACTAACAATTTTCTTCTGGAAATGTTACAAATTTTCTTTTTAAAATGCAACTAATATATTGCTTTTTTCCAAATATTTTTCTTCACATATTCCAACAAAGTAATCTATGATGTGATAGAAAAATGATTTATGGTAGGTGTCAGAGGTCAAAAAGCTTTTGTCTTGCCCCAGAGGAGCAGCATGTGATAGTTGGTAGTGAAACAACACAGCATATAAATTTGTTTTAATTTGAAAACAGCAGAACTCTACGGGATTTTCTCTGAAACGTCTTTGGAAGACCACTAGGCAAGGAAACAAATGAAATTCTGCAGATATGTGGCTAGATGTCTTGTTATATTTACTGTCTACGCTGTACATCTGCTGTATCTGCTCTGCTGTCAGCGCTGCCTACATCTGAGGTCAGAGGTTAAATAAGCTGCTTTTATTTCATACCAGGAGGTAAGATTGTACCGGCCCTGATCTGGGAGGTTTGTTTCAAGTGTCAAGCAAAATTTGACCTGGTATAAAACATTTCTGACATCCTGGAGCTGCAACACTTACACTCGAAAGTCCTTCAAAGTACCACACAGAGCACAGGACGTTCTTGCTGCCATTCTCACTAATGCTGTGTTAAACAAACTTAAAGGGTGTGTGAGTGAATGTGTGCTGATCTCCTTTTCCTTTTATGAATGTGCAGGGTATGTCCAGTGTCTTGCCATAAATCTTTTCAGAGCAAGGGAAGTACCATATCAAGCTAAGTCACATATAAAGCCTATACTATTAAACGGCAGATATATATCTGAACTTAAACATGTTAAAAATGAAATACAAAATTAAATATGGAAAAATTATACAGATTAGAATACTTAGAATGAAAACTTAAAATTATCTCTATACTCACTGACAAATCATTGTCATGTCCTCTACTTAATGGTAGACTTGGTTGTCTTGTTAATTGAAAATTTATTCATCAAACACCCAAAGGGCTAAAATAATAATGTCCATTTTGCACTTTACAGGAAAAAATGCCAAACCGCTACAATACCAGTGGAGAACGAAGAGGCAAACTATATGTACAAAATATAATAATCAAATCTAGACTGAGATTACACTGACAAACACCTTTGTCAGCGTCATTCTCAGCAGTCCACCTACTTGGTTTTTCCAAAGCTCACTTAGTTTTTGTAGGGACAGCATACTGTCAATAGTGCCACCACCAACATGGGCCAAGGAAGAACCCATTAAATCTTGGAGAGGATCCAAAATATTGGTTGGAAACACAAATTATTTTTCACTTTCATTAGCATTCAGCCCTGGTAGGATACATGCTAAACATGTTAAATTCCATTACATGGTAAATCAATCAAAAGAGATACTTTCACTGGTACCAGTAATCCTCTGGTGAACATATAGCACACATATATCTGATCAGAAAACAGTTGTTATGTTGGAGACAGACTGGTTTTGTTGCACTTTTATGGCAGCTACAATTGTAATATTGCGACAGTTGTAATAATGCATTTTTCTAAAACTAGAGTATTGCTTTGTAAGTATAAATACCACCATGTAACCATACAATTTTTCTTAACAAATATCTTTGATAACAAGCTACCCAGTCCATGTTGTTTCTTGCCTCAATATTTGATGTTGTGCATACTGTATAAAGATAATTACTGATAAAATTAGTCATTATTGTTATGTTTTAAAAAATCTGTTAAGTATGTGAATTATACAGTGTGGAAGTACATAATAAGCTGAGATGCTGAGGCTTCAGCTAGGTGCAATAATATTTTGACATAAATGGAGATTTGCATATTATAGAGGAGTGGGCTTTGCAGTGCTCTCCAAGTACCCTTTTAGATCTGTATGATTGTCCAATGCCATCTGGCATTATGATGGAAACATAATTGCTACCAGGATGATGTTCAGTGGCGTTGTTTGACTTGATTAAGGCAACAAAAGATGTTTTGTTACAGCAAGTGACAAAGTTCGGCTCTGGATAAATTTTAGGGTTAACATGCTGTGTCACATGTTTCAAGTCATTCAATTCAATTCCACCATTTTTTCCTGTCATTAGTGAAGTGTTGAGAGTGCCTAAACATGACCATTACAAAAGTTTCAACATGCTTTAGTTGCCAAAAGCAGAAAAGAAATTGTATCAAACCAATGAAATATATTTTCAATGAAAAATTTACAGATACAGATACAATACAAAACATTTTAGGTCTATTGAACAATTGAAGTATGGTCTATGAGGTTCACCCTCATAATGTTGATTGGTTGTCTGTCTCGTAAATAATATCATTAGTAGTATGTAAGCATAATTTCTAAGAGACAGGCTTGTTTAAATTCATCAAAGTGTTAAGCCAAGCTCAAATGACCTAAGCCAAAATTAAATCTGATGGAAAACCCTTTATAAATCATTGTTCATTTTGAAGTCAAATTGAGTCTCGTTCAGCCCATGAGTATGAAGGGTCCTCTATACCACTAACATGCAGAAAATGTTATCTCTTTAAACATCTGTTCAGCCAGGTGAAAGGTTAACATCTGACAGCAGTCCAGGCTGAGAGGTTATAATAGTTATCTACATCAGTGCTGTGGCCCTGCTTCTACCACTTGTTGAGTTTGTGACACAGAACAAGAGGCTACATGGGGAGCGACATGGCCAAAAATGGCAGCATACAACTCATCTACGCTGGGGTGATAGATAAACACTAGATATTGCAGTCTCCTTCACCCCAGCCTCAGCATCACTCAGTCAGTCCATGTGGCCTCCAGAAAGACTGCAGCTGTCACACGGTCTCTCTGGAGGCCAATTGAAATGGTGTGACCTTGAGAGAGTAGATTGAACTATTGTGTCAGCCGAGGGCCAAGAGGGGATTTCACCTTCCTAATGGAAAGCTTCCCAAGAGGAGGCTGAGTGATGGCTCAGCGTAAGGTGCCACCTATTTGGATTAATATAACACTGAGACTTAAGGCTGATAGCTTTTCAACTTGTGTACAGTTGTAAGCAAATAAAATGTGTGCTGGCACACACTGATATATACAGACACAATATGATCGAGAGAAGCCAGGTAGGTTTTTGAATTTTAATAATTTAGAAACTATATCACCAAACACACAACAAAATTCAGGTGATCAGAACGCAAATTATTCACCATAGAAAATGACACCCGCAATAAAATGAATCCAAGCCCCGAAGATAACAATCTCATGTGGTCTGAGGGTCAAATTTACAACTTAATAAATGAAAATTTAATATAAATTACAACAAACGATTAAATTAAACATCGCAACAACTTGCATCAGAGGTGGATACATATTCCCTATCATAAATAAATAAATGTTTCTGTGATGTACGGCTTCCTAATTCAACTATGCAACGACTTACAATGTCAGATCCACAGATACAATGAAACTGGTGGACAGATTGTTCAAAGTTAAGTACAGAGTTTAAATTGCAATAGAACAGAACAGAACTATTTTAATCAAGTATAAAGTTTTAGTAGTCTAAGGAAACATTTTAGATCTCATAGGCTCAGTACAAACACAGAGACATATCAGCTTCATGCTTTAAAGCATGTGTCATGATTTAACATCTTTGGAGAGCATTCTCCTCAACACTCTTCCTGTCTTTAGAACCTTTCATTAATTCAGTGGCCCTGTGAAAATTTCTTAAATTCCTAAAACTCAAATGTCCTTGGAGTCAAAATTGCCTACAGTCAACCAGAGGTGACCCAGGCAACACAAGGAGCTGATGCTGCAGCCTCGCTCTCTCTAGCTGACACCGAGCTCGTTTCCAGTGACGGGTGGAGCACTAAGACAGCAATCCATCAGTGCTAATATGTTTGACTCAACCAATCAATAGCACCATACAGTATATGTGAGCTAAGAAAGGAAGCTCTTAAATGAATGCCAAGCAGACAAGAGTATAACTGCCTGGAGCAAAGAGAGGTCTCCCTGCTATTAATATGAGCAAAGCAGACATCTCTAGGAAGAGTCTGTTTAATTTATATCTTATGCTTCCAGCCATTATGGACTCCAATTCAAATCTACAGGGAAATAAAAGTCTGGATTGTGTTGACTGTAAAATATATTCAAGATGTCAATAGAATTACTGTTTTTGCAGGTATAATATTGTAGAGCTCAACACAGCTTTTTGCTTTGGGGTTAAGTAAATATAGCAGTCCATCAGGGCTGATGATGTTTTCCAAAAACATCCTGCAGTAAAGCTATTTAAAGTAATGATAAAGCAAATGGCTAATGGTGATTGTAGCAGCATTACCCGCAGCCCCACCAATCATAATCAAGACGTAGCTGATTAACATGCTGCGCTCCTGCATAAACAAACCCCGGTGTTGGCTAACGACAGAAAGAACTCCGCATTAAATAACAATTTACTCACTAGGATGGATTCAGCTGTTGTGCTCCATGACATTTTCAGAATCATAAATTAGCAGATCTACTTCATTTTTCAAGTGTCAACCCAAATTGTGCTCTTGTTTTACTCTTTTGCCCTTTTCGATTTTTAATACGTCTGAAATCTGTTTCCCTAAGTTTAGTTCATATAAAATAGATTTACTGGCCTAAAAACTACAAAAATACAAATACTTGGCTGAGACAATACAACAAAAGCAGCTCAATCCGACTGCACTGTTCACCTCTGCTGTGAAAAAGGAATGACTCCTGACCTTACTGGCACTGAGCTGCATTTCAAACTTTACCTAGATCAAGGAGCAGACAAAAGTTAACAATAAAAAACATATTCCAGAATTAATTTGGTTATATGAATTTTAAATACAGTGTATTCTCGTTCTTGAGAGTTTGACTTGTAAATAGAGAAACCTCTGCAGTCAACTCTGTTTTACTTCACTGTTTCCCAGCATTAGCACGGCAAACAATTCTTAAAATACAGTACATATAGCAGTCACACACTATCAACCCTGGTATTAGGCTCGTAGCTCAGCACGTCTGTCTGAGAGATATTGTTCAAACACATTGAGAATCCCATATGAGCGTTAGAAAGATCTGTGTTTAAAGAAGCACTGCTCTCTATACATGCTGCTTCTTGACAGAGAAGAGTGCTACTGAGGGTGCCAACATACATAGTCCAATACAGCACTTTTGGGATATATATTCAAATGCATTACCAACACATAACAATGCATTATTAAACATGAATCATTTATAATAATGAAATCACACGAGAAAGACAAATTTGAAGAAACCGAGTTTCCGGTTTTGCTTATGGTTAGGAGAAGCATAATATGAGCAAACTGATGCAAACGAATGCAGTAGAAATAAATATTTGCATATGTTACACTTGACTTTGCATTAAATGCATTTGTTCTCAGACACTTTTTCCCAACAACATAGGGCAGTCTGACTAGTAATTTTATATAGTGTGTTTGTTTCATTAAAATGAGGTATTATGAGAAAACTTGTTAATGTTTTGGGGTAGTAAATAAGCCTGCGATTATCTGCAAATCGATCTCAGCAACTAATATTAAAAATTAAAATTATTTATGTTGTCTATGGCTTGGTATGCCTTGATATGTCTATGGCTTATATTGAGAAGTTGAGCAACTAACTATTATTCATCCCCATCTTCACACTGTTAATTAACTGTGAAATAAATATATACACACCAAAAGGGAGGTGTATTGATGCCTTCACAGCCAGCGCTGTGCTGTGTGATATCAAGATCAGAGGAGCACCCAGTCCTTTGCTGTTTTTATGCTTCTTGCATGTGACATTACACAGTACATGCTTTATTAATTTACCAGCCTTCATATACGATTTTCTGCAGCTACTAAAGATCTGAGCCACAAAACTTCCATGACATGAAAGATTCTTTACCATATGAACAGAATTTAATTGAATCAAAAGAATTTCCTGCTAACTTGCAAATTTTATATTGAACTCTCATATCCTCCTTTAATTCCCCTTCAAACTGGACTGCATCCGAAGGTGCTCCAGTCTAAATGAATACCTCAGATTCAGTCCAGGCATCAGTAATGGACCATGGATCAGTATTGTGGAACAAGCTCAGTGAGGCAATGACACTCCTTTTGTACTTACTTATCCTCTTTTCTTTATCTAACAGCTCTTGGTCATTTATTATCTGCATATTAATGACACTATTCATATTACATTTTAACATCAGTGATGGCTTGGTTGTTCAATTGCATTTTGTATGTTGTTCTATAAGGCAATTTTTAATCCAATCTTGTAAAGTTCTCTACAAATTCAGCCAATGAAGTATGGTTCTTTGTTAAATAGAGGTACAAAAAATGTGTATTATTGCGTAGTATTTCAGGGCTTTCCACATTCTTTCTACTGCAAATGATAAGCGATAGTGACCCAGGTGAGACAGATCAGTGGCTTGGCTTTAATGACATTTTAATGGGAATCTAATGGGGGTTTCTGCAGACAGACCTCAGTGGGTTCAGTGTGAGGTCAATGAGGCATGAGAAACAGGCTAATTGCTGCTTCATAAAGGCTGTGTATAAAAACAGTTATTGTTCTGCTCTATTCTCACTGGGAGGTATTTTGCTCTGGGTTGAGGTTTTGCACTCGTTTGTGTTAGGCTGTGCTCACTGATGCAAAGATTAAAGTTTAGCCTAATACATGGAATACAGCAATACACAAATACAAAAATCGTTTTTAAGGCTCTGGAAGGCAAAGCAATTCTTAAGACATTCCCATCTTTTCACATTCTAATCAGATTTTGTGCCATAAAGAGGCCAGACTATTGTATTTCAGTGTAAAGTCACATTAGAGTCTGAGAACCTTGTTAACATCCATTGAATAGTTAAAGAAAAATGTTACATTTTGTTTATTCTTTTGTATCTTTAATCTTTTATACATTCACAGCCCCCTTTTAGATAGTGATAGAAGATAAATAGTGCTTTTAAGTACGTTGGGGTCCATGCACAGTGAGGGCTCTATGGTCAATCACCAAATCTTAAACATCCAGAAACATGAATTCAACTTGAAAGTTGACATCATCTTCTCTTGGCAACATTTTTGAACTGTCGATTGTTCCTTTGTTGAACCCATTTTTTTTTAACAGAAATAAGATTGGCACTATCTTTCTATGACTGGATGTGTTTTGTGTTGGTGAAGAGATGGGATGCCCTCACCTAAATGACTTTACTTTCTAACTTAACATTTAAAGTCATTGAATTTTCAATTTCATTTTCTCCAGGCAGTTCTAAGTAAATACATCTTAAAAAATAACCAAGGCTTTTGCAATAGATAGTTTCTTAAATTCCTACCTTATCCCCACAATTGATCATTGATCATTATAAATGTATCTCAAGCACAATGTAGTTTTGCTGCAAGGTCAACATGGAATTCTAGCATTCACAGCACAGCCCGTGATAATCCCCTTTTCTCTAAGAGGTCAGCAGGTGAAGGAGTCCCCAGGGATGGTGTGTATGTGTGTGTGTGTGTTTGTGGCTGTTTCCACATGCTTTTCTCTACTCCAGCTGACCAACTGTAGTTAGCATGGCTGTTCTGTTAGAAGCTTAAAGCTGTAGTGTGGGGTCAGAGGCTAGGCTTCGGTTAATGCTGCTCTAAATTGCCTTTCCTTGGAGATTTGCCCCCATCGAGACACCTGAGAAAGGTGGGGAGGTCGCACTGCAAGGAATAGGGTGAAGGAAGTGGATGGGAGCATGTGCAAGGCCACATCCACTATGCTGCCTATCACCCCACTTGCGACAATGGACTGAATTCTGCAGGCTACCCTATTATCTGCTGGGGTTTTGCTTTGGCTGTTAATAACAGATATAGAACTGATTTTAAGAGTTAGGAAAATAAAATCCAAGATGTAATAAACCGTACCATTTCTTTAAGTGGTTGTAGTGCAATTGTTCTAAATCATACTTGTACTTACATTCAGACACAGTTGTGCGATAAGTACTGTAATCACAAATAACAAGATCATCTTCCATGTATTTTCTTTATCTCCTTGACCTCAATCTAACAGGGTAATGAACTACCTTCTGCGGGTGATAGCTGGATAAATCAGGTAGCTCTATCATATGCCCACCACTTCCAAAAGTTCATTCATTACTACCAGTGATAAGCAACAGATTAATGAGTTTCTTAAAAAGCTGGGCTCATAATTGGTTTGACACCAGATTCTTAGAAATGGTGTTGGAGGAGAGAACCAGGTGGAAAGTTCAAACTATGCTCTAGTTTCAGGGTCACACCTCTGAATGGCATTTTAATGGTTCAAGTCACTTACAATTTAACTTAGAGGATTGTTTCTGTGTGGAACTGTGAAAGGTATGAATAATGTGCTATATTATTCATTTTCTTTGATAATGGAAGGATTTTTAACAGAACAATTATTGTTTTGTTTTGTTAATTGAGAGTAATGCTATGTAATTTAATGGGCAAAATAAAGAACTAGGTGGTCACAGTAAGAGGACTTTAAACCAGACTAGGCGAAGAAAAAGCACTTTGTTACAGTAAAGTGTTAGTTAAGTCATCATGCTCTGTCACATGAATGATTCATTGTTGAGTTCTTCCTTTTTTAAACCAGGTCATCATGTTCACCTAACTTTAAACAAGCTAATATGGAGAAAATGTTGCCTATTTACACATCCATCAGATGCAGAGAAACATTAACATTATTTGTAGTCTACCCAATGAAGACCCTCACTTGGCTCTGGTTTTGGTCTCTACCAACTGCTGAGGGAAATATCTGACTCCAGTATGTTCAAACGTTAGTGTCTCCCAATCTGTTTTTGTGCTGAGCAAATCTCAGTACAATGGCAATAGCACTAGTCTGACAACTAAGCAATGAGCTAGTCGAAATAAAGATCTACAAAGCCAAGGGGAGCTACAGTTGGTAATTCCCTTTAGGTTCATCACTAAAATTAATCCTTTTCACACTGGAACTTTATTTCACTCTGTCATTTGATACATTGTTATTAAAAAATATATTGATGGTCAGACTCACAATAAACAGGTTTTAAAAAAAGGACCAAAGTCGATGCACCACAACCAAAGATATTGCAGTTTTTAATCCACATAGTTGTCTTCAAAACCCTGATGCCTGATTACTCACACAACACAACTCAACCGCCACTAGTTCGGCCTTCAGCTACAACCACTGCAGACTTATGTTTGATGCATAATTGGTTTAGCAAGATAATTCATGATATCCTATAATGTTAAAAAATAGAAATATGTCCTATGTTTCTTAGTATTTGTCAGGGACATGTAAACAGTTGTCTTCAGGTACAAATTCATGTACGCATAAGGTTTTATTTTTCATTCAGTGTTCTTAACCTTAGTTTTTAAAAAGGCTCCTAGAGTATTATTTGCATATAAACTTAGATTATAGGTTAAATTACTCTCTGCTGCCATCTTTCCAAAAGCCCCATCTATAAACAAATCGCCTTCTTAATGACCACAGCAATTGTAGGTACAGATAGTTGCTGTATTAATACAGTACACATTGCATGTAACCATAAAAATCTAAAAATAAGGCAGAATTGAATTCAACCTTGCACAGTGTATGTTGCCTCCATGGACTTGTGCAGTTCTCCCTCCAGTGCTCTCTACATTCACTTTGAAACTAACAGAATAAGGTCTACGGTGTTAAATATTTCATCGTACCTTTCCATGTAACTGTTATCCCGCTACAGCAACCATGAAAACTAAAGAAAAAGAAGAAGATGCCAGCACAAGGAGACACCTGGCTGACACGCATTTAAATCTTGTTGAGGCTGTGGGAGTGTGTTTACCTTTCTGCACTGTACATATCCTGCACTGTACCACATGTCATAAAATGCAACAAGGAATTTAGAGAGCATCACTCTGTAGGCAAGTGACTTTTATTCATCTTTTCATTGAATTTGCAGCAATGAAGTGATGATTGGCCTTGTACTCCATTCAAGATTGAAGACTCCAATAGTGGATCAGCTGAAAAGAAGCCCGTGGAAAAATACCACAGCAGCTGACCTCGTAGATGTGGAAATGGATAGCAGACAGTGGCACTGATCCTTAGTGTAATTTGTGGGGGGCTACAAATGCAAGGGTTGAGAAGAATGACACTGAAAGCACCTTCCATCTGCACTATGGAGCAGAAGCCATTACTGGCTATAGTGTTGTCAGCCGTTCAGCATCAGCTCCTTTGAGAATGAGGCTTTCAATCAATGTATGAAAAGCCAGTTTCTCTGCGGAAAGAATGAGACAGAATAACTCATGACAGGGGCAGTGGCAGCAGTCGAGTGAGTAGGTGTTCAAAAGCAATGCAACTGTCTAGAAGGAATTGTCTTGTTTTTATCCATGCCATCGGCCTCACTGCATTGTTTGTGGTAATGATGGTTTTCTTGGCTGCTTGTCAGGCATATTTACAAGGATGGCACTCCTGAGAGAAGTTAGCGTGACTGGACTGTATTTTTTGGGTTGGTTTGTTTTCATGTGACAGAGAACAGCGTTTTTTTTGTGGCTTTGTGTCTGCTATAGATGTATGGATATTGTTCCTTAAAGATTGTTAATATTTTCTATCATAATAATGGAATGTTGTTTATATCCAAAAAGAAGAGTGAATGTAATTGTCGATATATTGACTACAATAGTGATTTTAAACATGATTTAGTATCACCATTTAACAGAGTCCATAAAGGAATTTTTATTAAGTTAGTACGGATTAAGTTAGTACTTTGATCAAACGGCTAATATACTTAAAGGAGCAGTGTGTAGTATTTAATGGAATTTAGAAGTGATGTTAAAGATTGCAATGCACTCAATACCACTCCTTTTACCCTCACTGTGTAGGAGAATCTATGGCAGCTGTGAAAAATGTGCAACGTGCATTCAGTTTGTCCATTCTGGGATACACTCATAAATAAGGGACGAGTCATTGTTGTGTTTTTAACCAGCCCTGTAATTTGGTGGGTGAAAATGAAACAATTAGAAATGATTTATACCATGGAAAGTTGAGAAATGCTGTTTCTCAGGGTTTCAAACAATTGACAGCATAGAATGCAGAAGGCGTCAGTATCTACTTTACGTATTAAATTTAATTTGGATTTATTTTTCATACAGGAAATGTTATTTTCTTTCTTTCTGTAGTATAAATGTAGATGTTTGCCCATTTCACAGTTAGTCTGTTAGTTAGTTTGTCAAATGAACATAGCAAAAACCTTTATATTTAAATACCAGTTTTATTTATAATGTTTAAAAAACACTGTATTAATAATTTGTAATAATTTGTTACCATGTTATATTGTTATTGTTATGCACTGATGACTCAGGCATTTGGCTAACTATACTTGGCTGGGGGAGGACAACCTACATCCTGCTTGGGCAGTCTTGGTGTTTCCAATAATTAGGTGTAAAAGCATTAATCTCATCAATGTGAACATCACAAAAATATTTTACCATGGTACAAACTTTGTCAGAATTTTTATCTTGCCTACAGCCATTTTGTGCCTCCGTGTTTTGTCTTCCTTCCTGTTGCTCAAGCAGTGTGTAATTTGCCACACTCACAGGGAGCAATGTGCCAGCCTGTTATTTGCAATGTGGGAGTTTTGAATAGCAGCCTTTATGGAAACAGGTGCCAGTTACTGTAGGGGAGCAGAGCAATCTAACTCAGTCCCCCTTGCTTCCGACAGCCAGAGCACACAGTACCCCCTGCTGCCTGCAGCATTTCCTTGGTACATAATTAAGCCTTATTCAAGAATACAGCATGACTAATACTGCCATTTTTTACATTGGGCTGTTCAAAAATGACTCATGGCCTGCACCACGATACTGCAAGCTAATTTGAGAGAGCACAAAACAAATTCTGAGGACTACTCAGAGTCTACAAGTCAACATTTGAAAGTTCAGAGGCAAAGGTTTGCAAGAACAGAATCAGATTTGAGTGTCCAATCCCAATCATGCACTTGCTTATTGTTCAGTTGGCTCTATGGGTTTCCTCTAGTTGTCCTTTGTAAGGATCAATATATTTAACCACTAACAGTCCCAGCTTTTATTTTGAAAGTAAATGAAGGGTCAGGATGACCAGTCACTTTTAGGTCTAATTGGTGATGCTATGCTCTCAGTTTGAGTTCAGATAGGATTCAGACACCAAAAAAAACGAAATCAGATTCTGCTTTTATAAATGCACTCTCAACGGCTGACTTGCAGACTGAGTAGTGCTCAAATCTTTTGCTGTCAGTATACTTCTAAACAGCATATACATGTAAAAGGCATATGTTCAAAAGGACTGAGGAGAACAAACTCCTGCTGTTAGTATTACTGTTATATAAGAAAACTCTGCAAAAGTGTGCACTCCTCACACACTTGGGAATTTGTCTTACTTTTGCAGATTTGCAATGCTGAGCTTTGCCGGCCATTTGTTTAGCTCTGGGCGCTGCTCTGCAGCTCACCTGACAACTCTAAAGGTAAATAATGATGCAGCTGATTTCTTGTGACAGGATTCTGTGTCTCTACTCTGCATTTGCATGTTTTATGTTTATTACTGCAAGAATGAGAGCCCCGGGTGTACTGTCAGTGGCATTTTACTCGGTCAGTTCATTACAGCCCACCCCCACCCTTCATTTCCATGATTAATACACATTTCTCCTGAAACGCTCTTTTGCAGTACAATATTTCATTGGATTTATGAAGAGTTGTACTTTAAAATGAAAAACCCACTATTATAAAAACATCTAATACTTCAGTAATGTCACTAAGGCTCTGAATTAATGTTCACAGTATAATTTATAAACCCCCCGTGACAGCACAAACACATCCAGCTACTCTGTCTGTGCTGACACATTCAACTGCTGAATGAATAATCATTCTAATATCTGGGAAGAGAAAAATAGCTGAAGTGGCAAAATGAGAGCATGAAACCATGCTACACGTCAGAACAGATTCTACTCTTGTCCTGCCTTCATATGCTATTGTTTTGTAACAGTAGCTTGTGAGATTCTCAGCTTTCATATCAGACTCGGTTTAAAGCAAATGACTTAGCTTAATGTTAAGAGGCATCAGTCCAACTGCGATCATCTGCAATGCATACTGTACTGTTCACTATCACAAATAAGCAAGGCCCTGGGCCACACAGATGTCAGCATTCCACAGGGTGTGAAGACATACATGTTTTTATTATGTAATTGATATATGTAACTATCTGTGTTCCTCTGAATTAATCAGATCAATGGGAAGTGTATACTCCACAGCCTATGCTCTTTAAAGTATCTTCTTCATTGATGAAATACACATTTTACAAAAACAGTGCAACTCCTGTTTTAAAAACAACCCTGCAAATGACAAAGAAGAAACACTGCCCTTTAATAGATACAGCTAATATCATAATTTTAAAAATCCCTCCATCAAAGTACCACCGAACTAGAAAGGCAAATCATGATCCCTTTGCCTGAAGGTAGTTCAATAGTGTACTACAAAACACCTTTATCCTAAAACACCTACTCCTAATTTGAGTTTTACTGCAATATGTTCACCAGCTAGTCATTAACTCTGTCCATCTACTGTTTGGGTGTGGGCATGCACAGAATGTAGTCATTTATAGATCAGTGGGGTTTATGGTATTGTAAATGCTGCTGTTTGTTGCTGTGAAGGTAGTCTACAGTGTGTTTATTAGAGATGTTTCACTGAAAACAGCTTCCTGCTGCTGTTGGACGACTACTTTTGTCGGCCCAGCTGCAGAGCGGCCAAGTTAAAGGTCCGACTTATATCAGTATTTCCTGTAAATTCACAGATCGAAAATTGTTAACATAACATTCTCAATGTTCCTCGATGTAGAAACACAGGATAGTCGTGTTAAAAAGCAATGCTAACAAAAAATAAAATGTGGTGTAAAATGTGATGCTATGAACGACATCTTTTTTTTCAGTTTAGTTTCTAAGAAATCTTGTTTTTAGTTTGGTATGCCACATTTCTCTATTCTTTATGATACCAGCGAGTCTCCATGCTCATAGATAAAGATAAAGAAAATCAGGCTAAATTCAGAGCAAATTGATCACTTATTACATGCATAATCTATGCACTACAGTGTTTTAAAATGTATAATCTATGTGCTTCATAACCCTGTTTGTGGTACATGTAACAGAAATTGGGTTATGTGTGTACAAAAAAAAGCTCTTCTGTGTTGCCCATTACAGACACATAGGGGTAAGACACAAAAAAACACAGAGACTGTTAAGGCTGGAAGAGAACCATTGAGCAGAACACAAAGACTGGGGACAGGATCAATAACATAATTTTTTTTATTTGTTTTCTGTTGTATTAATTTATTTGCAAACTTGTTTGGATTAGGAAAAGGCTTGGCTGTAAGGCAAGCTGAGAAGCAGTGATATGGAGCAGTGCAGAAACAGAAATGAGCTTGAGCAGAATTTTGGACCAGGACTTGGTCCCAATAAGGCAAGGCCAGGGAAATGCTTTCCAGGGAGCAGGGTTCCAGAACAGGGCCAAGTGAAAGGGTGGCAAGGCAAGAGGGAGTGATGTCAGTGGCATGAGTTAGGCCAAGGAATGCAGAAATAGAGCTTACAATCTGGCAGAGTATTGAGGAAGGAACACAGCATTTGAAGCAGAGCAGGATGATGATGATGGTTGGCAGCTGGTGGCTTGACTCCCGTGCACCTGCCTCCACTCCTGCAATTAAGCACTCACGCGCACATTCACAGATATAGGGAAGAGAAGGGGAGAAAGACTGTCAGCTCCGCAGAAGTGGAGGACCTGACAGTGCCCCTAAACGGGTGCCACTTGGTGCATGTCTGAGCTGGTCCATGTGCTTTTGAACAAGGAATGGAAGCAGAATCTAGCAATGTGGAATCCAGGAGTGCTCCTCAGCTCTGTGCCCCTTCCAATCCACAAGGTTCTGCAGACGTACATCCAGCAGATCATGCACATCCAGCAGCCACTGGACTGAGTAAATAGGTGACAGTCAATTATCCTGGGTGGAGGAGGTTGAGGAACGGGTGGGGCAAAAGGAATGGTAGACACTTAACTTGGGATAAGAGGAAGTAGGGATGGATGCTTAACATAGCAGGAAGGTTGAAGTGCATATCACAGGAATCAATGTCAGAAGCTATCACTAAAAGGACCCATGTAAAGGGGTACAATGTATTGGATTCAATGCTTAAAGAAGAGCTTCCTTCTGTGAGTGCTGCTTATGTAGCTTGGACAGAGGAAACAGTTATTTCTTCTTCATTCCTTGGGAGCAAAGACATACATGAAAAGGCAATGGGTAAGGTGTTGTGGGTGTACTTGAAACAGAGTAGTTGGGTGCTGCGCTAATGCAGCACAGCCACTATCTCTCAATTTAGCTGAACAGTTTGTCCATTAGACTGGGAATGGTAGCAAGAGGAGAGACTGACTAGTGGTTCAAAGAGCTGAGAAAAACACCTGTTGGCTGAATTGCAGGACACTGTCAGACATGATGGCAGATGTGGTTCTTGCAGGAGCAAGTCATGGTTTACCAACAGGTCTGTTGTCTCTCTAGCAGAGGGAAGCTCAGACAGGGCAATAAAATTGAGAGCTTTGAGAAAATGGGCTTTTGGTGAGTCTGTCTGTCAAGACTGTCTGGCCAGTGACAAATTTCAAAGCAATGTGAGGCCATGGGGTGACTGGGAACAGAAGGGGAATTTAGTGGTTTGGAGCTGGGCATAGTTGAAGACTATAAGAGAGGGGCACTGAGTAGAGCAGAGATGTAACTGTAATTTTTAATGAAACTTCTGTAGAGGTTTGCTAGATGCAGAAATCATTAAAACTATTTCAGGTTATTGGATGTTGAAGATTGTGTAACATCTGTCTCTTTAGCTGGATCCATACACACTTGCCCCTTTGTTGTGATATTAAAATGAAATGACAGACAAGGTACATGCAACTCACATATTTCTACCTTTTCTGAGGAAGCATTGCCAGACCTGGCACAAATGCTGCTTATGTTCTGACTGAGCCTGGGATCAGAATATCATCAAGGTATACAAAGAGAAATTGGTTTATCATATCCCAAAGGATATTATTTACAAGAGCCTGGAACACTGCGGGGGTATCAGTCAGACCAAATGGCATAACCGGATGCTTACATTGCTCGGGTGGGTTATTGAATGCAGTCGTTGGGAGGTTGGGACTAACCGTATGGCTGAATACCAGCTGGTAAGGTAAGGCGAAGGTGGCAGGCAAAGAGAATGATGCTTACCGAAGATAGGGGAAGATCCTTATAAACCTCTATGACTAGTGAATGACTAGTCAAGAGACTCCAGCAAGCGAAGTGGTACAGTCAACATGGGGGCTAGTACAGAGATAAAGCATGGTACTGCCATATTACAATCAATGAAACAGTGCTCCAGAATCGATGACGGCAGTAAGGACTGCAAGCAACAAGAGGGGGACAGCTAGATGTAATCAAGGGGGATATAGACAGGGCTTGGCCAGTCTGTAATTTTTCCATTACAGATGAGGACTAATTGCTTTGGCTCAGGCTCAGAACTGCTGGCAAGGACTTTGGAAGGCGTGGAAAATTTCTGTAGTGGCCACCAAAAAAATTTGGTGAGGCTGGTTAAATACTGCAGTTAACAAGTCTTAGAGGCCACAGCCTGGAACTCCATAGCCAGCTTGATAACATTGCAGGGCCCCTGATGGAGTGAGAGGATTCATTTCCCAGCATCTTTACCATGAATATGGTGGTCAACAACCTTTTGCTTTAGCTCTGTGGCACCTGTGAAAGAACAACCTACAAGTGGCTCAAGTCATTTATCTGATTATGTTGAACAGTAGCATAGGAAATAGACTGCTGTTCAAAAACTAGGAAACACCAGGTTAAAACGCATGGCAAGAACTAAGGACCAAGATCTCCAAAAGGGCTGTGGGGTGAAAGCAAAGGGCCCATGGCAATGAGGGGGACAACCAGGGCCTGCCCACCAGTGGTGAGGGTTGAGAAGGAGATGAACAAGCTTAAAGTTAAAGCTGTTCCCAAATCAGTGAGAAGATCTGTTTAGTTTTCTAGTTACTCTCTGTGAGGAGACTAAGACTTTGGTCATGCTGTCCATTGGCATGCACATTCACTCTTTAAAAATCAAAACCATGTTTGTAAAAATGCAAACTACTACAGCTCCAGCCTTTCAGCAGAGCCTTGCACAACAGTATAATATGAAGCTGTAGCTCATCATTGACTTTACTGGGCTGAATATTCTATACCCCACGTGTCAAACACAAACATTTTGTCATTGCTCTTCATACCTCATACACAGACACACAAGGTAACCGTTAGCACCTGTTGCTTTTTTGAACCCATATGTGCAATATTAGATGCTGGAGCAAGTCAGGTGATGTTAGGTAAAGAGCCACCATGGATAACCAAGTTCATGGATGAAGAAGGTTTGGGTGGATCAGTCAAAAAGTTCAAAAATGAAAAGCAAAATATCACCATCATTAGATGATAAAGGGTATAGATAATTGTATAATTGTCTCCAATTTCCACAATTAATGGACATCGAATTTTCCTTTGCTTTTTAACATTTTCCTTCTTAATATTGTGCGCAACAGCTTAACAATGTATGCAATGTATGTTCTTTTTTTTTTTACTTTATCATAGTATAAGGGCAATTGCATCACTATATTTACTTTTCTCCACACACTTTCTATTAGAATGTTCATGAAACATTTTTGAGCAAACACCAACACCAACAATGAGCAACAAGTAACCAACAATAACAACAACTATATCTGATACTGTAGTTAGTCAGCTTGGGCTTTTTGGCACATAGTGTAGTGGTCGAGTTTGCTCATTTCACCTCCTTTCATTTGTTCTCATCTTTTTCCCTTACCAAAATTTTGGCCTTCCCTGGCAAGGTTTCAGCTGAGCTCAGTCAGTTCCCCCAGGCTACTCTGCTTGTCTTTGGAATATAGATCCAAAGCAAAGAACATGAAACATGGATTAAAATCATAGCCTTTACTGACAAGTGTTGTTTATCTTTTTCTTTTCCTCATACACTTGGACTTGTATATACAGACACACATGCCAAATGAGCAACTTCCTTTGCCACCGAGCATCAAACTATGACCCCCCCCAAACGGCTCAGATGCGAAGCAGCAGTCTAAAAGAGATCCAAGCCTGTCAGAGTCCTAATCGTTGTCGAGAGCCCCTTGGCTCTGTATGCACAGCAGACGCCAGCCTCAATTAGACAGGTGTATACAGTCTGCCAGCGCATGAGAGGAGAGTGGACAGGCCATATTCTCTGTACAAATTCTGGTTCTGCACCACCGCTGCTGGATCAATGTGGCTGTGGGACTACGAGAGCAGGACTTGGAGACTATGTCGCATACAGCAGGAGTGGCTGAAAATAAGCCTGAGAAGGACAGATGGGATGTTGACAGTGGAGGAAATGAGAGATCGTCTGGGAAATGAGGAGCAGTTGATGCTGATTACAAACGCAACTTGTCAAAGCTGGCGTGCTGAATTGTTGTTTCCCAAGTAACATTTTGACAGTGAATAGACGATCACACGACAGTCTGCTATCTCACAAAAAGAGTGTGTAAATATAGAGCCACGAGGAGAGCTGAGAAACTTTCCATAGCTGCTACATGCACTATTTTATCACATCAAGAGTGAAATTACTTTCATATGTGAGTTCAAAGATGGATGGAGTTTTATTTTAATACCAATGTGCCATCAGAAATACAGACTCCTCTGTGTTATGCAGGTCAATACAACGGACACATGACATGCTAATTCTATAAAATAGCTTTAAATATTATACAACAAACAAAATGAAGCAAAAGAATAGTTGGATGTACAAGTAAACAAGTAAAAAAACATTGTTGAAGGGTTATTGTATCGATTACTTTATTTTTTTTTATTATTATTTTTCAGTTAGTCATCATTCCTTTGTGGTTCATACTACACCAACCTCCACACTGTTTCTGTCTTGCCACATAAGGTGCAAATCACAGCACTGAATGTTGCTGACCAAGGTTGTGTTATGTTTATTGTACAATATAAACATAATTCTGAGGGATAATTTCTTATTCCATATTGGATGGATTACCATATTTGATTTGAGATATGCAGTCACACCCCCCCTTAAGATGAAATGAAACATGTGCAGCACAGCCTCCCGAGATGCTGGCATGGCTTTAGACTTTTAGTGTTATTAATTGTATTTTAGTGCATACTACTCGACGTTTAAAAAAAAATCTAAATACAAGCAATGATTTAAATCACAGACCAACCTGGGCCTCCAGACCTCCCTAAAGTGCTTCATCCCTAAAGAGCTCCATCTTTTAAACAGGCCCCCACAGACCTACAGCTCACACTGAGCTATATTGTTTAAAGCACCGAAAGTCAAATGCAAATAAAAGTCTGAGGGAGTGATAATAAGATTGGAATGTTCTCAAGTGGCCAAGGGTCTGAGGGCCTGGTGCCATTGCTTATCCAAGGCAGTTGATAATCCAGCCTTGGCAGCTACAATAGTGACTGATTAATTTGCAGCTTCTGTAAATACTTTCATAAAGGGAGTTATTAAATTCGGTGTTTGATTTGATAGACAGTGAAATTTTTGTTGGTCACCTCCTGCTGACCACACTCCATCAATTCCTCAATGGCTTGTCTCAATCAGTGGCAGTTACAGAGCTTGTGAGTGCCGTGATTCACTGATATTATTCTGAAACAGGCAGTGAGAGAGCTAACATTTTGCTGTTTAGGCCGAGGCAAGGAATCGAGTAAGACATATCCCCAGGTGCCCTGGGTTTGATGTTGAGTGACAGCTGCAACATGACAGCTATCAATTAGACCATACTAAGTATTAATGCGGCAGCCGGCAATGTGGGAATTATTCTTGGTATTAAGGTAGAATTAAGTGCATCTGTGAGCAGAATTGAATTTAGAAATTGTTCTATTGTGAGATTTAGAACCAAATGAGAGACATTCAGCTCATTCTGTGACTATTCGCGTCACGGCGTGTTATTCAAAGACCAGAATACACCAGAGAGCTGAAGCGATGTTCAAAGATGACAGGATGTGGGATGTGATGGTGACACATAAAGCAGGTGCAGTTCAAAGCACATCACATCCCATTTGCATCCTCTCTAATTTAACTCGGAGAGGCTCTGTCATGAGAAGTCTCAAACAGGGGAGGAGACAGAGATATTGTAAAGCAGATGAATGCAGCCTTCAGGAAACCAGCTTTGACTGACAGAGACGAGAGTAAACACTTCACAGGCGCGCCGCTTGCTTCAGAGGCACTGTTATGCAAAGAAGGGGATAGACGGAGAAAAGGGAAAATGAGAGTGCTCCACCCCTCCACCCCCTCAGCTCCTCTCATGAGGTGTCAGGAGCTGTGTGTAAAGAACCCAGCGCCCCCATTTCCTGTGAGAGGGAGTAGCGCTGAATTTTTATAACACTCATTTCCAATTGAGCTCTTCAAAGAGGAAAAGGCTCGGAGACAATTAGAATGAGAGCGTAGCCTCAGCACCCTGAATAGCCCTTGATGAGAGCAATGGGCGAGTTTGGATAGGTTAATCAGCCGTAATCAGAAAGCAGGTGTTGAACACGTAACCTTACAATCCTCCACCCCAAATTATATGATCGTCACATTCACAAAAGTGTGTTTTTTAATTAAACACAGTGTCCTTTCCTGCTGTCTTTTCCTTATTCAAAAGCGTGAAGCAGCGCTGATTGCATCAGATCAGTGACACCAAGAACAAATTGCTTTTCTGCCGTGGCAGGGATGATGAAGGGGGTGGGAACAGGCTATGCATGTGTGTGTATGTGTTGGGGGGGGGGTGATACGCAGAGAGTGTTGCTTATCACAGGAGAGGTACAATGGTGACTTTAATCTGAAGATGATGCAAAAATTACTTTGCAAAAAATTATCTCCTCAAGCCATGGAAAAGGAGATTTCAAGTTTCATTTTTAATTAGAATAGAGCGAGAATAGAGAGATCTTTTAAACGGGCGCTCTCAGGCCTACAGCTCACATCCAGCTATACTGTTTAAAGCACATAAAGTCAAATGCACATAAAGGTCTTTTAGAAAGTAATAAGATTGGAATATTCTCAAGTGACCAACTGTCCTTCAGTTAAGAAAATAACATCTTCTTTTTCATTCAAGGATGAATTCTGTGATAAATGAATGACTTCTGATTTAAGATTTACAGTAAAGAATTGATTGTATGTTCCAAAGCTATTGCTAGGACAGGTTTCTGTAAAGCAGTCTGTCACCAGTGAGATACTCACTGACGAAGTAAGCAAGTGTTTAGAGGAAAGTGTTTAGAAGAAAACATTTTTCATTTTTTGTTGTTAACCACTTACAGGTAAGCCTCAGAGTGCAAGTGTTGAGATCTAGCAACAAACTTGCATTATCACATGGCCATTTGAGATGAAACACCCCAGGGGCCCATACATGTCAATATTATGTGTGCTATAAAATCAAATCAGAGATGTAGCTTCAAGTTATATTAATTTTCTGTATATCAAATCCCATTTTTTGAACCTACTACAGATGTCCCACCTTTCTCAGCAAGATCATTTAAATCAATGCATTGATTTTGCATCTCATCATCGTGAGCTCAGTGTTACTGCTGGTGGACAACATCGTTTATGCATTTAATTAGTGTGTGTCACAATGAATCTTCACCCATGTTTGTCTGACTACACTTTTTTTTTTTTGCTTTTTGTTTTTCTAAGATCTATGGCTATGGGTTATGCTATGCGACAAATGTTCCTGGCTGGAATCAGATTAAGGACCAAAGTGATGGACAAACCAACCCACAATGCCATTCCTAGGCCCATGCTGTTAGTAAGCCTGAAAACACTGGACTACACATGATACTCAAATTTACAACGTGATAACAGAGTTATATTTCATTTGATAAAGAGTGTCGTGTTCAAACAGCTGCTATGGACACTTGAACTGACTAAACTCAAACAAAGCCAGGAGAAATAATGAGTGTATAGGTCTTCCTTGACAGGTCCCAGGAGGGGCGTCTAATTGCTGAAATCCATATAACGCCTGATCAATCCCATCTGAGAGCGACTGACAAGCTCAAACTGCAGAGACCTACCGCTAATTCTGTCTATCATGTCAACATATATATGAAACTGATGTCCCAATATTGCCCTTTACTTTAGTATCATATTTGGGATCCCTTGCATTATTTTGCTTCGCAGGATGGTTTCAATAGAATTTACACTCGTAGAAGGATAAAACAATGTAAAAAATTCAAATGCAAATGTATTTTTGCTGGTATAAAAAGGAAACTTTACACTCTACAAATACATAAATCATAGGTTGAGTTGCTACAAGTGTAGCAACAAGTGTAGTACAAGTTGCTACAAGAAAAAAAAACAGTAATTGAAAATAACTTTGTATTTCATCACCAGAATTTTTTACCTGCCTGTGGCTTTAAACAACATTTACATTTAATGTCAGCAGGGATGGATTAATCCATCAAGGGAGCTGAGGGTCCACCCTATGAGCAGTGGTGCTTCAATATCATTTTATTATAATTGTACAGGAAACAAATTCATTCAGGAATAGGTACTATGTAAGAATTACATTAACCGCAATGTTTCCAATGCTAAAACTACATTTCAGCAATAAGTAAAAGCGATAAGGTGAAGGTTCTATTGTAACAATGGAGGTGTAGGTAAAAGTAGATTATCTTGCCAGACAGTTTCTAAATGAATCGAAATACTGCAAAGCACTTGCTGCACAAGTGATCTTCCCACTTGCTCCAGCCTTGTGTGCAGGATAGAAAGATAAATAAAAAAAAATAAAATAAAATATTAAACTAATAAATTATTTGTTAAAACGCTGAAAAAATATTTTCAAAGATCATTTGATAACTTTTCAATCTTTTTCTGGTCACTAGTTAAAACATTTAGTACCAGCATTCATTCATTCATTTCAAGTTAATATTGTATTTACATGGTGATTCCTAATAAAATAAATAATTTGGAAATGATCATATTATAACAAACAAATGAATAATATTTACAAGATGCACAGAATAAGAAAAAGTTCAATTAGCCTCCAAAGTGGATTAACCCAGACCTGCTTTAAAACAACTCTGTTTCAATAGTTAAGTAAAATTGTATACTAAAGTTGGTGTTCAGGCATTCATCTCAACAAAAACCTTGTACCTCTCAGTTTTAAAAGAACATACTGCCTCCACTTAGGAAAAAAATATCACATAATAATTTTGAATTTGGAAGGCTTTGGCAGTGTGGTGAAAAAGTAAAAGCAGGGTTTGAGCACACAGACAAAGCACTTAGGTTGCGTGAGATTGCATTCCTGACTTTGGCAAACAGCACTAAGAAGCCCATTCCTTTAGAATGTGAAGGCTGTGATTTGTCTATGTGTGTTTTGTGTACTGAGTTGTTGCTGTTGTGGCCTAAAATAAAGCCCCTTTAGCCCAGTGAGCCTTGCAGCCATTAGTTTGAGGCAGCTCTCCCAGCAGAGTGCTGACAATGATGACAGGCAGTGGCAATGCAAGAAGGCCCTGGGGGTGGGACTCCAGGGGCATCGCTTGCTCCGGGTCAGCCAGGGCCAACGTATTTATCTGGGCAGTAATCTGAAGGAAAAGGGACAGAATGCCTGACCTCAAAACCTCAGGGACATCATCAAAACAGCTCCTATTTCAGGCCTACCATAACACGCTACGTTGTTCAATGCCTGCTGTCAGACAGCACAGACTGCTGTAACCAGAGAGAGACAGCCTAACTGACGAGTAACAGAGCAACAATCAGTAATGAGTGTAGCAGCTAGGGCAAACCGTTACGAAGAAGCAGGAGTGATTGCTCCTGGACCTGAGCTCTGAGCTGAAACTGGCCCAAAGCTGAAACTGCAATATTGTCACCTCACTACTGAGTCAGACTGGAGACACTTCTTCACTCTGATGGCTGGAACATTTGCAGATTTTTTTGGGGGGGGGTTTTACCACCGCACATTCACAGGGTTTCAACACATGACAAATACTTGTATATAAACGAATGGAGGAGAGCGCAGGTTTTGCAGAGATATAGGAACCTTGTTGGTGTCATATTTTACATTGTGCCATCGTAACAAAAAAATCATACAAAAAAGCAGTTTTGCACTGCATTTGTGTTATTTAGACTTTAGAAAAATATAGTTTGACTGTTGCACACAAAGTTTCATCTCATTTGGGTGATTTAAACAGGAAGTAAGAGAGACAGTTACTTAATGGCTACACTTTGCTCTGTCATAGTTTAAATTTAGTTTCATCTGGGAAAATTCTTTAGCTACTTGTATCGTATGTTTGCACTGTAACTGTCAAAGATGGAGAAAAATCTATGGTTATAATAAAGGCATAATAATGTTAACTGCCACTGTCACAAGCATGATGGAAGATGATGGACTAAATCAGTTACTATAGGCAAAGTCTAATCTTAAAGCCATATGTACTCTGCTCTGTGGTCAATACAACACCTCATTTGCTCAGTTTGAATTTGTGTCTTCGCAGTGAACAGGTCTGCTTTTCTGTCTGTTGACTCGTGTAGCAGGAAATGCATATTTGAAAAGATTTCTGTGATGTTTCTTTCTTCTTGATTTATCATACAATACAGATAAGAATGAAAACAATGCGCTGCGCAGTGGTGAGAAACATTAACAATGTGGAATAGATAGCAGAACATTATGCTACAGATCCCTGCAGGGAAAGTGCCCTGCCAGAGAGGTCAGAGGTCAAGTTCAGCCACAGACCACCCCTGAAGCCAGCAGTGATTCAAAAGATCTACACTATATGTACACAACTTAAAAAAGTGGTTATACTATATCGCACCCACTGACTGGCAGATTGTTCTAAATTGTGCAGCTAGGTATTGTTACCCACATAATTTTCAAACATGTTCTGTAGAAAGGTGTCAAAAATGATATACTTGGCTGAGAGAATTGCACACAAACATAGTATCAAGTTTTTAATATTTCACTTACTGTAAGAATCATATATCTTCAATAAGAAATGAAAACAATGTCACATAAAAAGTGAGACTTGGGTGATTTGATGTGTGCACAAATGTTCAACTAAAGGTTTCTGAATATACAGTACATATATATATATATATGAGAAGTATAAAAAAAAGGACCACCTCCCCATTAACATTTTAACATTTTACAGTCAAAGATGGCTCCATGTGTAACTAACAGATCCAATAATGAATAAGTCAACGCCTTGCAGGTCAGCTATTATTAAATTCCCTCTTTGTATTTCCACAGATAGTGTTGCTCTCCCTGCTTGAGGTTCAGTGGCGCATAGTAACACAAAAAGGAAATTCACTAAAACTGTGCTTGATGTGACAAACTCAGACCACTGAAAACTTGCGGATTCATTTTGATTAGAAGGAGGATTGTTGATTTTGTGCCCCATCACTTGCGCCACAGACGGCTCTCTTAATGGCCAGCATGAGCAGGAAAAGCGACTACAGCAAGCAAAATGTGCATGAACACTCCTCCTTTAATAAAAGCCGTTTCTGTGCTGTCTGGTTATGACCGGCATTTATCCCACACAGCGTGACTTGTTTTTAAGCTTCTTAGTTCAACTGGGAGACCACTCCAATGACAGTTGACAGTTTGAGCTCTGACCTGAAAAAAGTTGCAGGGCATCTGCATCAGAAGGTATTAACTTACTTAACCTGCTACAGACTGGGTAGATTTAAAAAAAAAAAAATGTAAACATTTATTGGATTTTGTAACATAATGAACTCGTGGGTTATTTCCTGTCTTCTTCTGCTCTTGTCTTTAAAGACCCCATTGCAAGGTTTCTGTAACTAAATCAACTCATATATGCCAAAATGCTTCAAATGCTACATTAAAAAAATACAAGAGGGAAAGTTTGTTTGAGTTTTGCTTTGTTTTCTTCCAAACAAATGATTTTTCAGTCTGTGACAGAAGATGTGAAGAGTGTTTGATGTCCTGATGTCAAAGGGGAGCCCGGCACCATTGTGGAACCAGGACAGCAAATAGTCATGACTTGACTATTAATGACTCAGTAGCCAGGGAGGTTTTTCACAACCTGTCAATCCAAAAGTTAACTGTAATGATCAATAAAGCAGGGTTATTGATAAAATAATAAGAAATAGAATCTATGTCAAAAGTGGCAGCACTTTTTCTTCTTCTCCATAATACTTTTTTGATCATATGTGTTTGTGTATCTGTACTTTGTCACAGATGACAGCATATAGTTTGTATAAAAAGGTTTGGCAGAAGTGGTCAAGAATGTAATCACAAACATGAAATGAAATCCAACAATTTAATAAAAGATGAACAGAAAGTTTCATGTTTAATGGATGTCTTTTAATCCTTCTAGTCCCATGGTGTTTTACCATCTTGATCTATTGTGACTAATTACAGAAAATCAAAATAAAGATTTATTCAGTGATCCTGCTCAGGACTCTCTTTTCCCACATGATAACATGATTACATACCTCATAATAATAGTATTCAGAACAATACGCAGTACTTATTTTTACAGCACTCTGTTTTGCTGTTAGTGTACAAGGTAACTGCACAACCTGGCCTTTTCATTGAACTAAGAAGTAAATGAGGAACTGCGCATGTAAAACAATGGTATTTCTTTTCTAAATGATTGACTCTCTATATGAAACTCATTTCCCAACTTAAGATAAATAATCACATCTTTAAGTATTGGACTAAATACAGTAAATACAGTATGCAACTCAATCCATGTCACCATTAATCATCTGCATTTTGTGCACACTCACAATCATGTCAGCAGCCAGACCTGAATGAACAAAGCCAGTCAACACATTTCAGTTGGTGATTAAGCAAACACAAACACAGGCATAAGCATCCATCACAACCTGAATTACCAAGGTTGTGGAGTCAGCCGGTGTCAGCTGTGTCTACACAAACACATCCAATTAAAAGATGACTGACTGATGACTGAGCAGGGGTTTGTCTTCAGATAACGTCTTCCCTCGACAAGTTTATTTCTTGTCATCTATCCAATTCAAAGAGGACTACCAAGGACAGACTACTCTAAGGGAGAATTGATTCAATATTAAATCTTTAGTTCTTATTTTGAAGTGCCATGAAGAAGAAAATATTGAGTTACTGTTTTAAATTACTGCAACTAAAGACAACTTTCTAAGATCACCCATGTTTTGTAGCCTTCTCTATTTTGTCAGGGGATATGAATAATGCAAGGAGGCTGCAAAAAAAACAAAAAAAAAAACCCACTATCAGCCATTCCACTATTGTGACAAGAGCACTAGGAGATAGGCTGCATTCATTTGGAGCACTTCTAGTTTTTTCCAAGGTTGGAGAATGACATTTTTATCAGCATGTTTGCCTACTTGAGTTTTCCTTTTTTGCTTTTGAAAATTGAAAACTTGAGGCAAGAATAATAAAACTGTGCAGGAAGCATAAGTTTTTACGGCATTTAGACCGATTTTTTTTTTTATTAAATAAAATGTGATTAATAACTTTTATGGGCTTTGAAGATGTGTAGTCAGTGGATGTGTATATAAACTGATTGAGAAAAGCCCAGTGTAAAAGTAACAAAATACCACATCTCCGTTACTGATAACGCGTTCATCACATTACGGAGAGTGTTTTCCGCGGAAAGCGAGTGAGTCGCGTGAGCACATGGAAGGATTGACAAAGAAAATCGCGAAAAACGGAAATTATCCCGAGAGCAAAAATCGGACACAAATCGTCAACAAAAACATCTCATTCAGGAGCAACGAGGTCGAGGGCTGAACAGCTCCTCTGAACACTCTCATTAACCACGCGGAGAGAATCCAAAAAAAAAAAGAGGGAGTAAATTTTTTTTTTTTGACAATTCTTACCTTTATCGCCCAGGTCCGTCACCAACGCCACCAGAACAAGCAGGAGAGGAAAATAATCTCTGATCGCATTCATCACGTTTTGTCCCCGTTTTGCGCTTCTCAAGCTTTTCGTAGTGAACGTCCTTGGGATCAACACTTTTCCTCCGGTGGACTGAAACGCTGAGAGCACCGCCAAACAGCGCTCCCCTCGCGACTTCAGCCCGGTTTTGCTGTCTGATTTGACTTACTGAAAGAGACGAATGGCTTTCAGTTTCGGTCCGCCACTACGACTACAGACTACTGACTGTACTGACTCCACTGAGTAAAGGCTGGAGACTGTAGAGCTGCTGCTGCCGCCGCTGCTGCCCCGCTCCGTGCTCTGTGCTGGGAGCCTCCTCCTCAGGGCAGCGCCGCCACCGTGCATTAAGCACCACGGACAGCTCCTAGCGTTGGCCAATGGTACACAAGGAAAGCAATTGAAGTTCGGGACACAGTTAACTAAAAACTGCCGAATTACATCCCACTTTTATTTTTAATAACTAAAAGTGTGTTTTGAACGGGTAAACTCAAGTATCTGAATATTATATGAAAATGTCTTCTTACTTTTGATGCACCCATTGAATTCCATTCATTTCCCCAGTAGTGTATTCCGGTGTTTTCCTTTGTAAAATGAGCAACACAGACATAAAACCTCTACATTCAACACTGTACTTAAGAATTACCTAATATACTTAATAATGTAAAGTAAAAGTCTTTATACATTTCAGTTTTATATTATTATAAACCTTTAGAACATCTAGCTAAACCGCCATATGTCTAACACAACATACCTGCAGTAATTCCCTTATTTCATCAGCATAAAGTTTTTGTGTAAACTGTTTTAGAGAGGTGTTCTCTCAGTTGAATTGTAATCTTAAGAGCAGTGAATTGTGCTGCTAAATTGTGTAACATGACAGCAATGGGGATTGCTATATATATAACTTAAACAATGGGGCCAAATGGACAAACTATTCACACCTAAATCCACACCTTTCAATATAACACAATACAGTTCAGCATTAGCACAAACTCCAGGGTTCAAAATAATTATACGATTCAACCAATACCACTTTTCTCAAGCTCGACTCATGGAAGGGGCTGAAAGTCAAGATTTCTCAGCCTCCATTGTTTTTTCAATCTGTCTTTTGCAAATCCCTCAACTTTGTGAAAGTGTAACAAGGAATCCCGGGGGTTTCTCTTACTTTCTCAGCTGTTAACAGTTGGTCTGTTACTAAAATTTAAGTATCTTATGAAGCTTAAAAGTAGGAGCTTGGACTTTGAAATAATCTAGGTAATGCTGAAATTCCCACAATGCCTTTCCAACTGGTAGCATACAAACAACTAGACTGTTGCACTTTGCACAAAAACATTGGTGTTTGCGTTATGTGTGTAGGAGAAGGATTACTTAATGTCTAAAATGACATTGGTATTCAATGGAATAGTCAACTGGCATATTTAAGTTATGAGCCTGGTTTTCAGGATACAAAGTTAAAGTTTCAAAATGATGAATGGTTCCTGGTGTTGGACGGAAAGGCACTTGGGGTTCTCCAAAACATATTCATATCTCAAATGCACATTAGAATGACATATATGGTCGAGTTTATGAAATATACTGACAATGTTATGCACATGTATCATCATTTCCTGGATTTGGAAACACAGATAAGTCATGACCCCAGTTTTAAGAATTTTTAATATACTAGCCAGAGTACTCTGATAGAAACCAGGAAACTGTTAAGTCAACAAGGCCCTAAAGTCAAGTAAATAAATGTTTTATTTGTACAGTCCAGCATCACAAATCACAGTTCTCCTCAAGGGGTATTGCAATCTGTACAGAATCTGTCCTCAGACCCCGAAATCCTTAGTCACTTGATCTGAATAAAACAAGCCAAATAATTTAGAGCTCAAGCAGCTAAAAACAAAACTCTGAAAATGATTGTTTGCATGTACACTAATGAAATGAATGAAAACCAAAACTTTAAAGGGGTTGAGCAGTAGAAGTGATATTAGTATAGTGATATATTGCTATTAAAGAGCTTAAAGGTTGGTGTATTTTTATCCTCTTTTTTTAGTGGCACCCAGTTGTGAGGTTGCAGATTGCAACCAGAAGAAGAACCTTTCATACACCACAAGGAGAATGGATGATGACCCCAAAAAAACACGACATGTTGGCACAATATGGCGGACTCCATGGATGGTTAAACCCTCTGTGATACAACGAAAACACACTAGCCATTTCGCTACAAGACTATATTTGTAATTGTAAGCTGTAAATGTTCAGCTGTAAATTTACCTACTACAGCTCAGCATTACATCCAAGGCTAAGGCACCTGTCTACATTATTTTGTGGGATTACATGTTAAAAATTCTCTTATTTATTACATCCACTGTTTTTTATTTGACCTCTGTGTGATAGGTCAGAGTTTAGGGTCATTTCTGCAGCTCTGCCCAGCTTTTCTATAGGGGAAGTTAAGACTAGACTAAACAGCTATTCTTATACAGTGTCTTACCTGTCCAGGTAAGTGTGTTTTGTCAGCACCTAAACGAGGTTGATGTTGGAATGAAGTAACTCTCTGACCTTTATATAGATATATAGATTATTTGTCATTATGGTGCCCTGTTTCGTCAACAGTCCTTGTTAATTCAGGTGTGGAACAAGCTGGCATGACTCTTGTGTCTTATGCTAAGGGCCTTGCCTATGGGCCCTCACTGGGAATGTTTGGACAAGGACCATCAACCAAGGAGATGATCTGTCCCAGCTGCTGGTCTGCAAAGGCCCCCTCAGCTAGGTCATCAACAAGACAACCTACAGATAACAACTATGGAGCCACCATCATCCACCTGCTCTACATGGATGACATCATGCTCTGAGACATCGACTGGTTGACCCACACCGCCACGATCTACAGCAATGACACTGGAATGTCATTCAAACTGAAGAAGTGTGGATGGATGGCACCAAGGCAAGAGAAGTTTGTCAGAACAGAGGCAACTGAACTACGAGAAGGCAAAATAGCAGATGATGAGGACAGTTACAAATACCTTAGAATACCATAGGCAAATAAAAACCATGAAGAGGTCAGAATGAAAACCTCAAGAAAAAGCAGCAACAGCCAAACACCTTCAGGGGCTAAGACAAGTCCTAAGAAGTCAGCTCGATGAAAAGAAGGTATCAACACCTACACCCTGCAAGTCATCAGATACCCTGCTGGCATAATAAGCTGGCCAGAGGAAGAGATAGAGGCCAAAACAGAGGCCACCGACATCAAGCCAAGAAAACTACTTACAATGCATGGAGGGTGTCACCCCAAATCCAGTACCCTGAGGCTACACTAATAGGAAAAAAAGGACCAAGGATTAATGAGCATCAGACGCACTCTACTGGATGAAACAACAAAGATCCAGGAGTACATCAAGAAGGTGGCCTCGAATGCTGAAGTGCTTAGTGAATACCCCAAGAAGCAGAAACCCGGGAAGGAGGAGCAGCAAGCACAGGACAAGCTCCTGCATGGTGTGTACCACCAGTAGATAGAAGAAGTGGCTGATATCAAAAGAGCCTACCAATGGCTGGACAAAGCCAGCGCAGAGGCACTAATTACGGCAGCACAGGAACAGGCCTAAAGCACTGTGGTGGCCATTTCTCCTGAATAAGGCACAAATTCAGAAAACACTTGTCTTTTCTGCAAGCGACAAGGTCATAGATAGCATGATGCCACTCATTATCTATTTTGTCTCAGCCTCTAACCCCAACTCATACGATAACTATGTTTGTTCATTTTGCACCTTCTGTTCTTAACTCAATTGTCTGATGACACGGAGAGAAGATCTGATGACATGGAACAAGCGTGTGAAAATATACATAAGTTCATAGTTATAGAAGTCATAGGAATCATTAGGTTGGTCAAAAGATTAGTTAAAAGCATGCATAATATGAGGTCATAGGATAATATTTATACAGATTTGTACTTTCCTGTTACAAAAAACAAACATTTTCGTACTGTTACTTTCCAGCACAAGATCAATAGAGGTTGGGGTCTACAGCATCAGGCAGGACCCCAGACACAGGCTGGGCAAAGAGGCCCCTGAGACAATCAAGCACATTACAACGAGGTTGTAAGATGCTAGCAGGCAAAGCGTTCATGGAACACCATAACCAAGTGGTTGATATAGTATAAACAAACATCTGTGCTGGTCCCCTGGTCAAAGAGGGGCACACCTCCAAAGGTGGTTAAGAATAAGATAAGATCTTGTGGGACTTCCAGATACAGACTGATAAACTGGTAATGGCTTACCAAGCAGACAAACTAATGGTGGACAAACAGAAAAGAAAGGCTGCTGTGATAGATGAGGCGATCAGAAGTGATGGCAACACATCAATATGAAGGAACATGAGAAGCTTGAGAAATACTAAGGGCCATGCTTTGCTGGCAGTAATCTGTAAGGTAGAGTAAAAAAATAAAATAAAGAAAAAGAGTAAAAACAAAACCTTTATCTTCAGGTCATTACTACAATGATGCAAACTCTTTATTTGATTTCCAACATTTTATATTTATTATGCGTTGGCTTGAATTCCTGTCAAAGGTAAAAGTAATTAGAAGGCAGCACGATGGAAATGAAGTGCTTAAATCGGTATTTTACAGTGATTAGCCATACAGTGACCTGCTCATCAACATGTTTGCTCTCTGGAAGAAGCTAAATCTGCATGAAAGAGCACACTTATGAACCATACATGAATATAAGCCTTACCTTTTGGGTATTCATGCAGAATTGTCGAATGTATTTCTGCACTAGAAAAAACATTTTCCACTGAATGATGATATATGAGCTGGCTACTAGTCTGTGAACTTCCTCTTGGAAATGCTTCCTGCCACTGATCTCTCTCCTGTCCTGCTTTAAATCCGCAAACGTGATTTTACAGTGTTGTGTCAGCACCCTTGTCAGCATAGTAATGATAATAATATTACATTACATTTACATAGCACTTAACATGACAGTCAAAGAGGCTTTACAAAAAACACGACAGTCTTTTACATCTATTGGTTTTGAGTCATCTGAATGCTGCACCTCTCCTAAACCAAATGAAGGCCTTTGGGTGCATGATCTCAGCTCTAGCGTTCTGAAGCCAAGGTTCTCCACATGCCTCCAGTGTGTGTCCAGCCTTGCAGTTGCTGTTCACCTCACTGAGAGATGACTCACTACGTCAGTGCGGGAGAAAGTCTCCAACACAGAAGCACAGCGTTGAATCTCTTCAAACATATTTGCTGTGATTTACACACCTTCGCCTCATGGCAGAGAAGCTATTCATAGATTTAGCACTCTGTGTAAAAGGGAAGTCATGCACAGACATTAGTCATAACATTAAAAGGCCCAGTCTACAAGATATTTGACCCCATACATGTCAGATCTATTCACATACAAACAGAGCACTTGAGTTGAGATCAGATATTACATATTTAATACATTACCCCATCAATGTTAAACCTCCCTTTTTTGACCATTATTACAAATAAACATATAAAATATATATTAATATAATATAGAATAAACTTTTAATAGCATCAGCAACATTTAAAAGTTATTATCTGATAGTTCCTGATGTTATGTATTGTATCTGCATTTGTATGTGTATTATGTATTGTGCTTATAAGCATATTATTGCTTGGTATGGAAAATAGTATTTTACATTTAAATAACTGAAATGAAAATAACTGAAAAGGTATTATGTTCTCTATCCATCCATCCATTTTCCTCTGCCTATCCAAGGTCAGGTCCAGCAAGCCAGGCAGACTAGATATTGAGACATCCCTCTCCCCAGCAACATTTTCCAGCTCTTCCTGTCTCTTCTTGACTCCTCCTGGTGGATTACAAGGTGTTCCCAAGTCAGCACGTTCTAGGACATTATTTTGAATAGAAGTTAATAAGATTTTTTGACCCAATTTTGATACTATTTATATTCCAAAGTTTTTCAGTAACATCAGAATTCATTCAGATTACAAAGGACCGTATAAAACCTGCATGAAAACAGCAGAGTTCATGTCTGATCCAACGCCTGTAGTCATTATATTTTTGCTACTCTGATCACAATCTTTCTCAATCAACCAATCTTTTAAGGTCTAATGAAATCAAATACAGTCTATGCTCAAATATATTTAATGAAAGCACTTCAAAAAGGGCACATTGTTTGAAACAGTTGTAAACTGTGTTGAATGCCTTCTTAGAGACCAAGTTGTAGTAACTCAAGTTAGTAAATCACTTAATTAATTCTTTACTGATATGCCTCACTTAGTATGCTGGAAGAAGTGGGACCATTAGTTTCTGTCTGCTAAGATATGGGTCAGTAGAATAGTAACTGGGGTTTCAGGCTACACTTCTTCAAACACTTTTTCTGTGCTTCTCTCTGCTTAAACCCACCTATGCTACCTCCGGCTTAATTTCCTCCTACTGTAGAGTCTGCCAATCAGAGAGTCAGTCACTGAGCTTTTCAAACAGCTAGTAAAATACTAAAGCACTTCATTTCCTCGAGAAATGTACTTTCTAGCAAAACGAGAAAGAGACAAATTTTACATACAAAGACAGACCCAAAACTAGTTCATATCGCAATATTGAGATTACTTTTTACTTCAGTTGAACCAAACACTTTTAAATGATATGACATACATATGCAATGGCATTTATGTTGAGGGTTTTTGGAACAATAGAACACACCGCTGGGTCTCAAATAAAGAAAATGGAAAGTCAGTTTGTAGGATTATGAAATCAAAAAGACACATTAGTAAATGAAATGCCCTTTTCTTGATGTGCAAGAAGATATTAAGACCTAAGTTCACTTAAGTTTTAGTTCATCATTTAATCTATATGGCTGAGACTGTCACCAGTGCAAAAAGGGGATAAATGTCTCAATTATTAGAAAAGCTCATCTGTAAAATTTAGGCCGACGGAAAAGATGGATTTTTACCTAATGTAGCCTTAATATGGATTTGCATATCGTTATCGTCTTTTGCCATGAAAGATGACCAGATTTTCTTTTTGATGCAAAACTCAAACCCATCACATTCACGTTCCTCTGCAGAAAATAGTACTGTATCACAAGCTGCCACTGAAACAGTGGGGCCAAGGGACAGCTGGTTGGTCTATCTGATCATGGTTCCCGGGATGAATCCCCATGTCTTATTGACCTACACAGTACGTCTAACAGTACCACAATTAGATGAGATTTTCCGCTTTACAGTGTGTAGGGCTGCGTACACTTTTGCTTCGCAGAGGATTTAACATTCCATTTTGGGCACTATATTTTGCCACAGACCAAACAAACGATTTGTATACAAGATATCGCAGCAAATTACATCACTGACCCTTCATTATAATGTCTAGACTTCTTGCTAAAAGTCAGGGAGAGGTGCAATGACATATGCTGATGGCACAGGAACTTATATGAGATCATGGATAGATGATACAGGGCTCTGTCTAGGGTCCACTCCTCTTCTATATGTATAAGGAATATATAAGGAATGCCCTAATGCAATTTAATACATTCAAACCTCCAGATGAATCCAAGCTTCTTGCATATCTTCAGATGGTCATTGCCTTCACCTCCTTTTTAGCCAAAGACTGCATTTTATTTTAATCAAAACATGATGTTTTTAGTGAATTAAATTCAATTTTATTTATACCAAATCGTATCGGTTATCGCAGGGCACTTTACATGTAAAGCAAGTTTGGACCAAACTCTTTACATTAATTACACCCAACAGTTCCCACTGTGAACATTCACTTGGCGACAGTGGCAAGCAAGCAGAGCATGGCTCTAGGTGGGAGGCCATCTGCCTTGACCGGCTGGGAGGAAGGAGAGAGAGACAAAGAGAGAGAGACACAGACAGACAGACAGACAGGGGAATAGAGAGAGATACAAAGAGAATGATAGAATGACCTGACAGTAAGATTGTAATAAAGCAATTACTACTTTTATTATTGCAGCTGCAGCAAATGTAATAATAATAATAATAATTATAATAATTATAATAAGCCCTAACTGTAAGCCTTATCAAAGAACAAGCTTTTCAGACTACTTTTAAACATGGAGACCCTCTCCTTGCCCACCTCCAAAGCCCAGACAGGAAGCTGGTTCACAGGAGAGGAACCTGATAGCTGAAGGCTTTGCCATCTGCATTCTGCTGGAGAGTCTCAGTCAAAGCCTAGTAATAAAAGTCGCAGTAATCAAGTCAAGATGCTGGCTAATAGTGTTGATGCAGCACTAAGATCTAACAAGACTAGCACAGCAGTCAAAAAGTCAACTGTAATTTAACCAGTCTTGCCTCTGCTATGATGCACTCTAAATCCTGACTGAAAACCTCAAATAAACTTTTGTTGTGTAGGAAGTCACACAATTGATTGGGGACTGTTTTCACAAGGATCTTAGGAAAGCAGGAGGTTAGATATAGCTCCATAGTAGTAGTTGTTGTAATAGTAGTAGCAGTAGTACTACTGGTTCTAAAACCCCTGGATCAAGACTAGGCTTTATAAGAAGAGGCTTAATTGCAGCTATTCAAAGGACTGTGGTAAAAAGCCCTTGATATAGACAAATTGATTATATGTAGTAAAGAGGTGCTAATTAAGGGCATAACTTAGTTGGCAGTAGTTTAGTAGGGATGGGTTGTAAGATACAGGTTGCTGGTGTAGATGAAGAGACCATTGAGGTAAGTAAAGGAAGGTAAGTTGTGAAAAAGCTGTCTAAATACATGTAGCTGTTTCCTGCTGCAGGGGATAAGGCAGCACTGGCTAAGGTATTTGTTTTACAATTTTGTCATTAAAGAAGCTTGTGAAGTCGTTACTTCTGAGGTCTATGGGAATACATGGCTCAATAGAGCAATGACTCTCTGTCAACTTGGCTACAGTACTGAAAAGAGACCCACGGTTGTTCTTGTTTTCCCCTATTAATGATGAGTAATAAGCTGTTCTGGCATTACGGAGGACTTTCTTATATATTTAAAGACTATTCTGCCAGACTAGGCGTGATTTTTCAGGATTGGAGGAGCGCCATCTCCTCTACAGTTTTCACAATATTTGCTTTAATATCTGGGTTTGCGGTGTACACCATGCTACTAACCAGCTTTGTAATAGAGTCAACTGTCGCAGTGATACTGCAGCACTATCAACAAGATTATCAATTTGGCAGGGACTAAAATTAGCAAAGCGGCTTTCTGAGGCATGGAATTGAATTGAATGCGGATAGAATCGCTTCCTTAAATTTAGCTACAGCACTGCTAGATAGACATCTAGTGTTTTTGGGGGTTTTTTTTGGTTAATGGTGTGAAGTACAATAATGTGAAATCAAATGCTATTAGATAATGATCTCATAGTAAAGAGATTTTGTGGAAAAATTAAGGCTGTTATGCAAAATATTAGGCTGGAGAAAATTAGATGCACCCTCAATGGCTTCACCCAGAGATTTTACAAAACCTGGGACTCCTGCGTTATGCGGACAATCTATATCAACTGGTATAATAAATTTATACCATCAGTGATGATCAGTCAATTGACCCACATGTTTTTCTCTCTCGTCTAAATGTCTAGGGTATGTTCGATTGTAGGGTTTGTCTTGTGCTCTCTATGTAATTATTACAATGTCTTGTCAAATGTAGAACATGTGATTAAAAAAACTACATTCACTGAGGTAGAGAATATGGTTTGGTTATAGATTTTTGAATCAGAGTAGTAGCATGGGTCATGGAATGGCTATGTCAGTCATTTGGTCAGTGACTAGTTAAGAATGAAATATTATTATATTTTAAATGGCTATTTAACTGGGCCCTAAATATGATAAAACTGTCGTAACGTTGTTAGCTCTATTCAACACTTTGCACTGAGGTCTACTAAATACCTGAACCTCTAGGGAACTCAAGCAAAGCTTTCGACTAACAATAGACCTGCTTCACGAAAAAGCTGTGGTATTCTTCCCATGTTCACTCCCTTTTTCAGGCAGCAAGAAGTGTCCAAGACAGTAATTAGCTGAATTTAGAACAAGCAGTACACAGCATAGTGACATATATATCCATTCCCTTCAGATCAGAGTAGAGCAACTTTATTGGATGTGGTGTGGAGAGGAGAAAGTGCCTCAGTTCTCTTGCCTCGTAATAACAGCATCACATTAAGGCTCCTCCACACCTTTGCTCTGGCACTGGGGCTTATTTGTCTTAATAAGCAATAGTGTCGTGGTTGCCTCTATTAGACATTCAGTCGGGCAGAATGAATTTCCCTTCAGAACCAAGGATAGATTGCCCCAGTGGCTCTCCCTGAAGTTATTCTGGCAGTGCAGACCTGTCCAGCAGGACAGGGGAATTAGGGAAAAACATCTAATCAAAGTTTTATTTGTCACTATACACTCTGGGTATAAATAGTAGCCATATTGCTAGATTATTCTTGTTCCACCTCAGTAGGCATGGTTGTCTTGTTATATAGAATACAAGGTTTGTATGTGACAACATACCATCATAAATGTTTTTCATTTTCTTTCCTTTATAGCTAACTAGCTTATCAAAATGTTTGACATGACACTGAATTAGTTTTAGTTTTATGTAACAGTGACTTGAAAACTGTCAAATAAAGTGCAATAAGTTATTCTAACAAATGGGCCCATTCAGTATGCAACTGCATGCATCCCACACATACTTCCTGCTAAACAGTCCAGACATGCTACTGCTCAGTGAAGAGAGGTCAGCTAATTTTCCCCTCTCTGCGCCATGACCGGGTGTGCCCTGCATGAGCAGAGGCTCTATAGCCATGTTCACACTGCAGTGACAAATGTCCCAGGTAGTTGTTTTTCCCTTATGTGATGCAGATCTGTTGTCTGTGCTCTGTGACCAGCAATATGAGACATACTATGTCACTTTTGACATAGTCTCACAAAAAATTGTCAATTTGTATGAGCTCCATATTGAGGATGTCACGACAACGATTTGCATAAAGCTAAATGTTTGTGTAGGTTGCAGTGAGGTAGACATTACCTAAACCAAATTAAACGTATATCTCCAGTCAATAATCACTACTGGGACAGTGTATATTAGAAGTAAAACTGTTTTTTTAACCTACAAAAGAGGGCAGAAACTTGTTTTTTTGATAATTTGCTGAATTGGATTCATTAGAAAAACCCTCAAGAAGTAGAACCCCAGGTCTTTGAATTCCCACCACCCCCTCGGCCTCTCACCAGTCTTTTCTCACTTCTTGAAGGGTGGAGTCTCAAGTCACAATGCTCCATGATATGTTTGTCTAATTGTGCTAACTCGCAACTTTCCCTTGACTTTGTGTGCAATTGCAACACACATCTAAAACTTGCCTCAAATTTTGTCTGAATACAGTGTAAGACTTCATAACTGTACAAACAAATACTTACATTGTAAATAAGCTGACAAAGTTGAGATAAAGAAATTAATTTTGGATCTTTAGCAGTAAAGAATATAACTGTATAACCTGTATATAACAGTTGTCCAGGTAGCAGTGTCAAAAGAAGGATCTCTAGCAACCTATATAAATAACACAAACCTATAAAAATAATAAAGTATCACTGTTACCATCTTATTTTAGCATGTTAGTCCTGCTAACGTTTGCTAATTGGCACAGCTAAGGTTGAGGTGAATGTTGTTTTCTGGATATCCAAAATGAAAGTATTGAACTTGAGGCTGGAGTCCTTGCCACAGGCGTCATGTACATCTGTCATATATGAAACAGCAAACAGCACATCTGCCCAAACACATCCCAATGAGCAGACTCTGTGCCTCAACCCAACCAGCATGAAGAGGGCCTTGTGCAAGATCATCATCCACGAGACTGAAGGACAACATACCTGAACACATTCTTAAGGAATGTGCAGAGCAGCTGAAAGATAAGATAACCCTTACAGACATCTTTAGCATCTGTCTGGACCAGGCTGTTGTTCCAGTGACCCATTACTGTAGTACAGAATCCTGTTGCAACCACATTATTAAGTATTCCAATGATGGTACAGTTGTGGGGTTCACCACAAACAATGTTGCATCTCTATAGAGAGAAGGTGAAGAAACTGGCCTAATGGTACAACCTCCCCTTAGATGTCACGAAACTAACAAGGTGGTTGCTAACTTCAAAAAAAAGATTCAGCTTAAAATTTCATGACACTGAAAATTCATAGAATCTCAAAAGTTGACAAAGACTTTGAACATTTGTATCAAAGTGCACACTTATCCATCCAATAGTTGCCTAGGTATTTCAGTCTGAATCTCAAACATCTACCACAAACAGGCCCTAGAAGAAGAGTCAGGGGAAGACTGGTTGAATTTATTTTACTGACTTAATGAATGTCTGTACAAAAAGAACAAAATATTTTTTTTAAATGTGGCCAAGGTATTTTTAAGGTAAAAGTAGACAGCCTCTCAACTAGCTGACACACTTTGAGAGAAAGACGTTACTGGGAACCAAATCCAATGAGTAGGGTTGGACCAAAGGAATAGGTTTGGTGGAGAGGTAGTGATTATAGTGGTGTGAGCACGAAACGCATTTTCAGTGCACTGTGATCTGTCTTGTTGGTGATGGAGTGCCAAAGCACCATCATGCCACAGACTGTTTCGTTTGCACCTAATGTCCTTCCATGGATGCCTCAGCACGGTGGAGCAGAGACTGATTTTAATGTTATCAAGATGCAGATTTTGTGGAGGTTCACGGTAAATGATGACCTGCCACTTCCTTTTGTTAGACCCGTGCTGCATTTGCAGCAGTCGCCGAAAACATTTTGATTAGTTTGGTTCACTATTGCTCGTTTGAAGAGAATTTCTTCTGTGTTGAAGTGTAGTCTGTCTCTTTTACAATGTTGTAAAGCCTCACTTTAACTAATTCTGTCTCCCAATGTGCATCATCCTGTGAAAATGAAGGCCCCCAGCTACACACGATAATGAAACAAACATCTATGATAAGTTGTCCAGTCATTCAGTCAATAATCTTACCGAATAATCTGTGCATTTAAAGGCATATCAGATGCCAAAACAATGCATAGCATGTTATGGTTTTGTGTTTCAGCTTGGATATTTCTTTTTGTATTTCGAATTTGCTAACCACTTCACTTCCTGTAATGAGTTTCCTTCTGTGATACCACAACGTGATATGTTTCACTTGTCTCCAATTATCTCTGCCTCCCACATGTTTAGTGTGTGCGCTGCCCTGCTCCAGTTCATCTCTGTAGAAAGTGTCAAGTATACCAGCCCTTCCAGTGTTTCCCAAGTGTTTTTGGACCTTTGATCTGTCTTTTGCGGACCTTGTCTGAGTTTGGATTTTGATTATTGTCTGCCCCCAGTTGGATTGGTTTGCTTGTCAGACTGAGCCTTGCCTGCTTCACCACCTAAGTAATGTTTTGCACTGTTTTTTGTGTTAATTAGATTTGATGTACCAGTTCTGCCTAGGTGGTTTACATTTGAGTCCTAACCCTTGTTTTCCTGTTCTAAGATCACAAGTATGACAAAGTGCTCTACAATATTAGGTTGGGATTTCGTTGAAATAATGCACGGCTATTACCAGTGAGAACACCACTTTACTCTGTAAACTGCTTTTTATCATTGCAGATGTGGAACTGATGTTTTTTATGATGCTTAACCAGTTAATTTTACTGCCAGTATCCACAGGTGAGTTAGACTAAAACTTTAAGACAAGGATAGCATTATTTTACATTCCACATTAACAGATTCCAAGAAAAGACCAAAATTAGCAGTGTTTTAGTTTACAGACCAAATAATAATCAAGGCAAAAGGCAAAAGAGAACAGGGCATGATGGTTTTGTGCTGTGAGGAGATAAATTGTTGCTTTTGGACAAACGACTGGTGTTGTGAGAGCTTCTGCTTTAAAACATGACAAGAGAAAAACACCAAGCTTGAAATCCTTCCACTCAGATGCTATATCCTCCCTCCTTCCCCAGCCACATATCTGTCATCACTAGGAATGTACTGTATTTTGTCTGTGTGTTTCAGATTGGAAACCAATCGAGGCACACCATAAATATTCCAAATGCCTTGAAAAACAATACGTTGCGCATGGTTCTTTCATGTCAGCACGGAATGAAAACTACTGCACCTGCACCTTCTCAGCTCAAAATGATTTTTTTAATACAGTCATGTTGGATATGTTTATTTATCTTACTTGATCATCAGTTTGCTGCTTAGGTGTTTCTCCTCCCAAAATCAAGTTTGTTTGATACTTTTAAATAAAATAAAACATTATTATGATCCAGATTTATACGTATAACCTGAATAAATTTATAAAATAGTTTTGACAGATAGGGAGAACAGGAGAAAACAGGAAAATGGGAAGATGCTGCTTGGCAGTTTGTGCTTGGCAGTTTGGGGTCTTTGTTGGTTTTTTCAGTGTTTTCTTTATACCTCATATTCATAGACAGTCTAGATAGAATTTGAGATCTGTGACATTTTTTGTTGATATGATAAAAGAAAACCTTATCTGAATGTGTCATTGTAATGCATTTCCTAACCCATTGTGCTTTGATATCTAGCAGTTATCAACAGTCAGTGTATACATTAACATTCACTCCCACATTTATCATACGACTTTATCACTGAGTCATGGTGCGCAGTGCTGGCATGTATTAAACGGCAAAGTTCACTTGCTTGCTCTTCACAAAGTTCACAGTGGAGATAATAAAAAAATTGAAGGTAATATCAAATCTTAATTTAATTTCAGTTGTTAAACACTATTCTTTATGAGGGGCTAAAACAGTGTTAAATTCTGTTTTATTTTAAGGTTTTCCAGGTTGACCATCTGATTGGCAGACGTCTACACCGATTATTGAGTCCATATTGGCAGGCCCTTCTGTTCAGCTCTCACGTGCTCCATCCTGCTGCAGCAACACCCTTGTGGCTGGTCCCCCTTTGTCACCCATAAAATGGAGGAATATCTGGATGTCAACACATGTAAAAGGATGCATAGGCAATACAAAAGGAAGATGAAAGGGGCTAGAGTAGTGCGGACAAGTAAATATAAAATCCTGTACAAATGTAAATTGACAAGACAAGACAATGACCTAATATGACCTTGAATAACATCCAGCATTTGACAACAGTGAGTGTGTGTGTATATTTATAAATATCAAAATGTATATAAAGTTTGTCAAATGAGTAAGTTACAATTGTGGTACACATTCTGAGAACTGTGAGAGATGCTGTTCATATGACTGTCTTGGTTCTAACACAGCCATTTGTTAGCTGATGGGATAGCAGCCATGTCTTTTTCATTAGAGAGACTTCTCCTGTCTGCCAGCTCCAGAGGGAAGGGTATCGACAGCTGCTTCACCATCCCCCAACAGAGACAATAGTCTAAGATGTGCTAGAGTATTCTGAGAGACTGCCTGGGTAAGATTTTTTGTCCAGAAATAAACAAATAGTTAAAAAACTCAGTTTAAACTGTAAAACTGTTAAAAGCATCTGCTATTTGTATTTTTTTTTAAATAAAAAGGTATCAAGAAACATGCCCTAATGTGATTGGTAACCAAACAAAAGGATAACCAGGTAGTTATGACTTTATACCAGCATCTACTGTACACACAGATAAAGAGAGAGAAGTGAGCAGTCTGAGCTTTTATCAATAAACACCCTCCTGAAGCAAAGGTAATCCTGTTCCCCCTCAGTGCACCCACATCTATCTGACGAGCAAAGAGCAGCCATTAAAATTGGCAGCAATAGCGGCCACAGAGGGAGAATGAAGCCGCTAATCCTCCAGCAATTCATGTACAGGAGAGAGCGGTCAAACAGAGTCATTAACACAGCAGAGGCAAAGTGGAGCGACTATTCTTCAGGTCAGAGGCATCTCTCTGCTGTGGCCACTGGAACTATGCATTATCACAGCAACAAAGAGGACGGCACCGCCTGCTGTCTGCAGAGTCTACCTGAAACTGAAACAGTAGGGGAAAAGCTGTTCATTATTCATGAGGCCTCAGTTATTCATTAGATGTTTCTGAGCATACTCTTGTCCTGTTGGTATGGGCAATCGTCATGAATATTTACAAGGGGTGCTTGATATTTAAACATGACTTAGAATACATTGCCAGCAGTAAATGCCAGGTAAATAGCAGTGGAGTAGTACTTGAGTCTCAGGGTGCTCTGTCTTTTTTGCATGACCTTTTCTCAAATGAAGCTTATGTCACTGGGTTGTATTTTCTGCCAAATAATCTATTCAGGCAGCCAAATGGCAGAAAAAGCTGGCAGTCAGTGAGTGTGACATTAACATATGTCAAAAATCTCCAAAGTCTAAATCCATGCTAGAATTTTAACAGAAATAATTAGACATTTTCATATCAGTAAATGTATTTTTGTCGCTATAAACTAAACTATATAAGATGGTGCAGTGATTCAATGGGAATTCATAAACGCTTGGTGTTTGGTGTGCTTTTAAGTAAGACAAACCATGTGCAGAAAAAAAATTAATTCTTCCAATAAACAATTTTTTCATAGACAACAGAAAAGGCCGCATAGACCACATTATTTTACCGACAAGTCACCAACAAAATGCATTATTTGTAATAAACAAACAAGTTGTCTCCAATAAAGACCCAGAGACCAAAAGGCACCAAAGAACCCAGGAAAGACTGAGCCAAAAATAAACCCTACTAAAGTTGCCAGTTTCCAAAGTGCGCTGAGCTAAGTCCAATCTAACAGTCTTGCAATAATACAGGCTGTAATTTGTGGCCCTGTATTGTAACTTTATTGTGTAAAATGACAGGTGCTTCTATCATTTGGTCAGCTGTAATTATATCAATGTCATCTATGATGTTACTATCGACCTTTGTGCTTATTTGTTGCTTTTTTTATGTTTTGTCTCTTGACCACTGGCTGTTATTGCTGGCTATATTAAATACAAGGCGAATGCTGCAGCCCTTTAAAGTTCACTCAGCCTACAGCCTGCATTTCTCATAATTGTGAACACACAGATATTTTTGAAGAGGTCATGTGAACTGACAACACCATAGTAGTAATAAGTAATATTTGTGATATTACTCATATCATTTGGAAGAACACATTTGACACCAAGTGTTAACTAACCTACATGTTGGTCAAATATATGGATCTGTGAAATTTTGTAATGTATAAAAAAATTACTCAGCAAAATTTTTTTTAATGCACACAAATAAAATGTCAAAAACTGTCAAAGCAACGCACAGCACAAAGTTAAGTTCTGGGACAAACTACCTACATGATCATGACGTGTTTTGCAGTATGTCTTTCTTTTGAGCTGAATGGCTGCAGTGACATTTTTCCAGAAACGTGTGATTTTCAGCAAAAATGATCTGTTGACAGTCCCATTGACATCATACCAGCAACAGTGCGTTATGTGACAGACACTGAAAAACATCAACCAAGAACAATTAAAAATGTTTTTGCTCAACACTACATTATTATATCCATAGTAAATACAGTAAGGATCATTCAAAGTTATCGATTACATAAATATAAAGTAATAAAGTCTATAGTTTTGCTGTTTGCTGAACATTATTGACTGTTTCAAGAGAAACAGCAGGCTGCCGATGTTTCAGTTGCTGTTTTTTTACATGAGAACTATGTGCTGCCTAAAAAAGTACGTTTCCAAACTTGGCTATTGATATCCAAATCATGGTTTTGTCCAAAACCGAGTTTTCTTCTCATGCAAAGTGAAGTAAAATATGATAGTGTTTGAAACTAACATGCAGCAATCTTCTTTTTCTTCTTTTTTCCCCTCCTCTCTGCTGCCAGCATTGGTGCCCGTAAGTGCTCTCTCACTTGTTTGATGATGACTTTGTCAGCTATAGGCTTAGTATGATAGGTTTAAATTTAATATGATATGTTTTAATATGTTGTAATTTATGAAAAGTCCCAAAATGATAACTGGAAGTGGACTACTTGATTACTATTTGTGACTATGAGTTTTGGTGTTTCTGTGTTTTTCCTGTTTTATTTTGAAAGGGTTTTCCCTCTTGTTTACAGTTTACTTGTTTCCTGTGTTTAATTGGTTCATTGATTTCACCTGTGTCTCTTTGCCTGCACTCCCCAGGCTATATACTGTATGTTGTTCCATTTCCTTTGGTCTCTGTGAATTCATGTGCCTACCTTCCGTGTTGTTCCTAGTGTTTCTCCTTGCATTCCCTTGTGTTTCCCTCTCATGTTTGGATTTATGATTGTGGATTTTTGCCTGTTTCTTGGACTTTGTTTCTGCCTTTCTCTTCGGATTTGTTTGCTTGGTTTTGACCCTACTTGACTACCATAACTATCCAAAAGCCTAAACCCTTGTACTATAAACTATTTGCCTATCTCTACTCTGTGTCTCTGCCTGCAGTTGGGTCCATCTCCTCAAGTTTCCCTGTTCCTCTGTGTGGCTCATCCTGACACTGTGAGCCCATTTTTTACACCATTTGTGTAAGAAAGATTCTGTTCCAATATTTTTGATTGCTATAAACAGTTAATCACTGATTACTAAGCAACACTACTGTATAAAGGTAATTTATAAGAAACACTGGCCATAATCAAACCTAAACTCAATTTAGAATGGTAGGGCTGGCAGGAGCAGCACTGCAGCAGCACCAGAGCAGCATTGGTATGTATGGACACCACAAGTGTGTGAGAGATAGCAGTTCAGTAGGTGGTGTGGAGCAGCCAAAAGATCATAGTTGGGTTAAATAATAAAAATCTCAAAACAATACATCACTCACTATTTTAATAGATGTTATGTTTAGGCGTATTTATAGCCTAAACCTTACTGCGTATGCATTTATGGATGTGACCTTCACTCCCACAATGCCCACCAGTGGTTCTGATGTCTTTCCTATGCTTTTTATATTGCCCAATGTATAACACACATATTTTCCTGACTAGTAAACAAAATAATAAATTATATTTTCACCAGTAATGTTATTTTCTTGTAGTTACTCCCTTTTTTCATGTTTTTGTACGTTCATGTGTCGGAGTCATCCATATGGTAAGTAAGTAAGTAAGTCTCTTAAATCAATTTTACTCATTTTGAACAGACTTCACATCAGCACATGCTGCCTAGAAAGCAGTCATATCTCATATCAACCTTAATCCAAATGCAATCCAAATCTACAACCAACACTTTCTTCAGCCAAAGTTGGAGCATGCTCTAAAGGACAGATTGACATTTTTAAGGCTGTCTTGACACACATTACTAGTTTTTGTTTATGTTTGGTTGAGTTTTTGTTCACTGTAATCATTCTCTCATTCCATAATGATCCTCAGGAGATCCACTCCTAAAGCTTCTCTAATGTAATAGATGATATGAGGCTTCAGCTGTATGCGTGAAGACAAATAAAATTGGTATCTTCTTACTTTTAATAGTGCAAATTTTCCAAGACAGTGTTTCTAGGCTGAGCTTTGGTGGATGTGTAGTAACACAAATTTCGCACTAACAATATTGTAACTTTCAAAGGCTCTCACTTAATTTGTCTGACTTGCACTGTTCAAGCCCCATGTTCACTTCAGTTGAAATTAAAAGTAGAGGACTGTGGATTTTTGAGTTGAGGCTTTGCATTCTCCTGCTCTCTCCTGTTTAGTGTGTCATATGTTTAGCTATTATTTTTATTGAAAATGCAACTATTGTAACAACAATGTAACACATGTAGTTTAATCAAGAGACACAGCTCCACACCATGGAAACTCAATGGTTAGCTGCTGTATTTAGCTAGCAAACAGTGTCAGGATAGACATACCAAGTGTAACTCCTGTTGCTGAGCTATGGCAGCTCCAGGGTAAAATCAGTATGCCAGGATTGGTGGGTGACTGCCCAAAAGAAAATGAATCCCATTTAAAACTTGACAAAGAATAAGCATTAATATTATAAGACCTTTAGTCAGGTCAATGGTGACAACACACAATTATGCCAATCGGTGGACTCTAAAATGAATGTTGAGTTGGTGTGTACCTATGCAGTGAGAATGTCTGACTCCATAGCTTTCTCTGGACACCTGCCAAATGTGACCAGTAATGACAAGTTCATCGACATGTCATCATCAGCTACTTGTTGTAAAAGTAGCGTCCAACAAATCTCGTGGACTTTGTAGATGATTAAAGTCATCCTACTTTGAATGGACTGGCACTCATTTTTAGAAATATGATTGAGTTTAATAGTGAGTTTAAAAACACGACAACCCAGAGCTGAGACATGGAGGCAGAGTTACAGGCCTGTGCACTTCCATTAGAACAGTTACCCACTGTAAAAACCACATATAACCTATATGTGCCCCTTGACCACTTAGTTTGATTATATCAGTTTTTATCAATCCTTCATTATAAACTAAATAGTTATCAGTGGTGATTTTAATATTCATGTGCATGTCATTTATTAAACTGTTTTAATAGGCTGTTTTCAGACCATCTGAAAACTGTTTTAACCACACCTTCAAACTTGTTTTGGCATATGTCACGGAAATTGAACAATTACTAATCTTTCCATAGAATCATTATTTGATACATTTGTATCACTGTAACTAAACTGCACACTATTTGGCAACATTCATATACTAGATGTCTTTTGGACTGTGCAGTTGCAGTTGCCTAACGAGGTGACTGCATCTGCATGCCATGTATCAATATAAAGGAAGACTCATACGCTAACTGCGCTATTTGAAAAATGCCCTGGGAAAACGTCTATTTTTTATTTGGAGCTATGTAGATGAAATTTAACAAAAGTCAATCACTTAAACTGAACTGGCACTGGGCAAGGATCTTTTCATAGCCAGTATAAATAGAGGGATCGATAACAACGTCGTTTTTTTCATGCATGTATTAAAAGTAAAAAAATAAGAACACACACTTGAAACCATTGTTATTAATTTTTACCTTTTTCTTAAATAATAAAGTGCCCTATCACCGATCAATAGGAAATTTCAGATACATCGTAATTAGCCTATGCATAACATAATTATTGTTACTTGTTGCATAAAATCACTGACATTGGATTTAGGAGTAAATACTAACCTCTAATTGTTGGTAATATACATTTTCATCTTTAGTGGCTATACACATGCTTAAGTATACTGACTTAAAAATTAAACTGAATGGTGTAACATTAAATTTTACATTTTATAATTCAAATGATTCCTAAAAAGATAAAATCCAGTGATCAACCAGAAAAACAGACTTCAGCCCTCATTTTATTAATTGTTAAAGTCAATTTGACATGCGGTGACGGGGGCATTTTCTGGTGGAGATACATAATTTTCCCAGACTGCGTTCAGGATCCCTGATGTCAGGGACAGTGGCAGTGCTTAGTGCAAATGCCCTGACGCTGCAATTTCACTCTCACTGCAGAGCAGAGGGGTGTTTTAGAAAGCAAGGAGGCACACCGTTCATCATAATGCACACAGCTGAGGGACGTGGACTGCTGGAGCCCCAGTTGCAAGCCTGCGCCATGTGCACAGGGGGAATAAACTTTCACTACCAGCAGATGGTGATTTCAGTGTCCCAGTAAGACTCCAAGATCATAAACAGCACAGTGATGTCTTATTTTATCTCTCTGTGAAGGTTTGAAGAGTTGAAAAGGCTTGTCTTACTCCGTTCTACAAATCATGTGAAAAATGAACCATAAAAGTCATATACCATAAATTACCAAAATTATTTAAATACTCATATCGTTGATGTACAGAGCATGAGCATTTTGTTTTTAATTGATGTTGCCTTGGTCTGTCAGTTCCTGATGACTGCATGCAAGATTCATTTTAAGGGATCTAAGCCCTGGTAATCTTGAAAAGGGCACATAACCTTTGGCACACACTCAATATATTAAACCTGCAATAGAATGTGCCCGTATTGTGTCCTAGAGGTAAAGTAATGAGCCTCTCAAGTGTCTCAGGGCAGAGATCATAAGGTACAGAGTCAATAAGCAACAGTAATCACAACTGCTGAGCATGCCATTCAGGAGCATGTGCAAAAGTTTTAGTCATTCTGCATCCTCTGCAAGCCATGCAATCTCAGTTAGTCACATTTTTATACAGGTGAAATGATATTATCGGTGCTATGTGCAGCCAGTACAGTTTCAGTCCCTGATTTAGAAGTATGCACACGTGACTTTTAATGCCAGTCAGTAACTTTACTCATTTGAATTAGAACTGTATGGTTTTCATAATGCTAAGGAGTAGTTAACATGATGTTATGAAGCTCATGTTAGCTAGCAACTTTCATTGAATAATGTCAGCTTATGCTTTTAAAGACCCTCAACTACAATTTAATATAGCTGGCTAGTTATAATATGTATTCAAAATTCTTATTCATAGTTATAATATTGAGGTGAAGATTTCATTCATTCAGTGTTTTGCTGGGATGATATTTCAGTAGTAGGGCTTCTCTTTTAGTATCCTCCACAAATGCTGATAATGTTAATCTACTGTCAGATTCAACTGCATATTCATGTTTTTTTTTTACATTTATGTAAAATAAAACAAATTATGCATGTTTGCAGCATTTCTTAAACCAATGGTGGCATTCTGGAAGGTATTAAAAACATCAGTTCTGAAACACCACAGCATCCTTTGCAAACTGTTTAGCCGGTATGGAAGCATATGCAATTTGAACTAAATGTGCTGAAACATGCTGCATTACTGATATGGTCCTTTAAGGTAGAGCTGCACACAGAGGGGATGAATATGGTGTCTGAGGTTAATGTTCTGTGGCGTGATGTGGCAGGATGGAGGTGATGGGGAGGAGGAGGAACTGGTGGGGGTTCACACTTTATGTGTGTGTCATGGTGGAACAGCGGGGTGTTTGACCAGCTGACCCTCTGCAGGTCTGTCCTGCCTCAATATCCATCTGCTTGGCCCGCTATCTTCAGAACTCTGCGGAAGGAATAGTGTCCTGTCCCATCCAGCTCACTGTTTATCTACAATTGAACTAATATAATCCACTCCAGGTGTGGTTATGGCCTCTTTCATTAAAGGAAGTAATAATGTGCAGTCAGGCAGTTAACAAACAATGTAATGTACATGTCGTTAGTGTCTTTTATTTACCTTGGGCTTTTTGCCTCCTTAGATGGGGCATTATGATCTTTTTAACATTCTACCTACTTTTAACTATGCATTCAAGTTCACAAAATGGTTCCTGTGTGCAAAGTACCGGGGATCTTGGGGTCTTTAGGCATTACTTGATACAGAGTACCTTGTGAAAGCTTTAAAATCCAATTTAATGGGATGTAAAAAATAATGGAAATATGTCACAACTGTACAGATTTAAATGCATTCCTTGTCCTATCCATAAATATTTTAAAATAACAATGTGTTAACTGACAACTCTAATTATATCCTGAAAGTAATATAACTCTTATTTGTCAAAGAGTACTTTAACTGGACCATGTCAGCGGGTGATGAATTCATCACTGTTAGTATGAGAATTGAGTAAAACTGACATAAAGAAAGAACATAAAGGATAGAGTGAGTACAATAAGCCTCATTATTATGTATTCTGTCAAGAATTACATGTCTCAAAAAGCCTGTCTGATATACTCTTTATGGCTACCAACTATAACTAGCTGAAAGCCATTAAATGGACAGGTTACTTTTTGGACACCGTTACACAATGTGCAGGACTCCACAGGAGTGCAAGGACAACAAAATGGCCTCCGACAGAGTTCAAAGGGCAAGCAATCAGCCCCATATCATGCAAAACAGAATATGCACCACCTACTGGTTGCATTTTTTTCAGAAGAGTAGCTTTTTGCATTTTGTTTCACCACCTTTCCAACAAATTTTAAACTGGGCAAAATATGAAGAAGCACTAAAAACATAAATGTAAACCGTTTTACCAGGCAGGCAGATTAATTGATGTTCTTGTCCAATGTCATGACCATCTATCTTGCTATTTTCAGCTGGAATGGCAGGCTCATTCATTTGAATGACAGAGAAGAGGCGGGGCAAAACGTAAACAATCAAAAACAGCGCTCAATATTGCACGCACTGCCAATGAATGGAAGCTGTCTAGACTTTGACTTTTGAAAATAGCTAAAAAGCATCTAAACTCTTCAAGCATTCTGTATCAGAAATAAGTAAACTGCATTTTAGCTCTATGATAAAAAAAATGCCGAAATAACTGAATGATTACATGAAGTACAGAGTGTAGAGTGAGTGGACAGCATAAGTGAGTAACAGTTAGGTTCAAGTTGTGGGTCTAGAGGAGACTCTGCCTTACCTCTGTATTTCTGTGTTGCAGAGGTCGATGGGGATGAGCTATCTCAGCACTGATCGATTGCAAATGAGAACTGTTCAGACTGAGGCTCCAGCTGTCCACAGAATGAGAGGAGAAAAAAAATCAATGAATGAATGTTTGAATCGCTCAACCCCCATCAGAGACAAGTCTTGTGCATGGGATCAGTTTGGATAAAAATTCAAACAGGGAAAAAGTCACTTGTGTCATGTATGCAGAATATGTTGATATCTATTGATAAATAATCAAAAATGGGTTTATATGGAGATGAAAATGAGTTATAAGCTCAATCTGGTATTGTTATTTTGTATTAAACAGGAATTGTGCGCCATCAAAACATCACAGTTCATCATGTTTAGTTTCTTGAACTGAGGACAATTTAGAACTTATGTCTTACCAATGAGATCATGGGCCAGCTATGGGCCACGAGGTATAGATAGTGTTCACTTGACTATTACCCTTGGGCGAAACAACAAACCCCAAGTTACCTCCAGTGTGCAGGCTTCATCTTGCGTGTTTTTTCGTGTTTAACCACATCACCACGCCTTTACCAACAGCTTCCTCTGTGGCCTCACTGGGACACCATGAGTACCCAAGAGGCTTCTCTGACTGTTGATTGAAGAATTGTAAGATTCAAGGAGGATATGCAACTGTACTGCACTGTACATTATACGTCTCATATTTTTGATTTCGGCATATTACATGAGGCAACCTGCAACACATTCACAAATTGTGTATGCAATGGAATTTAAAAAATGACCATGAAATCAAGAATCTAAGAAATCTATTTTTTACATCTATTATAGGTTATATTGTATGAAACTTAATTAAATTTAACTTCTCAGTCAGTTCTCAGGAAATAGTTTATGAATGTTGCTGAATGAAGTTAAGTGATTCTGTAAAGTTACTGGTTTGGAGTGTGCTGATATGGATATGAAAACCTAGTAAGAGAGAATTCTCAGGTTAATGGACTTTGTACCAAACATAAATATGTTTGCAGTATGTAAGAGGAAAAAATAATTAAATTCATATGTGAATTGATAGAAAAAGTAACAGTATATAAGTATATTTAACCAATTTATAATCATACTGACCTTTTATCATGACTGAGTTTATCCGCCACCACTGATCTTCTTAACATAAATTACTCTGACTTGTTAACTATTAACCAGTAAACAATTGCCCTTTATTGGGGAAAGTTTGATAAAATGTCCTCAGGGGGTGTTATCAAAATGTGATGAAGAAGTGGTAAATGTCCACGGCCATATACACCTGAAGCCTATCTCATTTTTTCATCCCCACCCTTCAAACAGCCTGAGGCCACCACTGGGTGATAACAGCGCATTTGTCGAATACATGAAAACTTAACAAATATTAAATGATAAATCAGCAGTTCAGTTCAATTACACTGCACAACAATTCTAAACCAGTTTAAACATACCCTAATTAAACTGCAAATGACTGTATATAAATGGTTTTCCAGCACAACTTGACAAGCTGTCAAATGCACTGGTGCATCCATAGGGGAGACTGTCTGCTATAAATCAAGACACCCATTATTGACACCTCTCTGTCATCATCTTGCTTCAGAAAGCGAGAAATATGATAAATGGACTGCACTTATACCGTGCCTTTCTAGTCTTTCTACCACTTTGAGTGCTTCACTCATGCACACACACATTCATACTGAGATGGTAGAGGTTGCCACGCAAGGTGCCAACTGCTCATCATGGAGCTAATTCTCACGCTCACACATCGCACAGCCTACAAGGGCAATTTGGGGTTCAGCATCTTGCCCAAGAGGGATGGAGCTAGGGACCTTACGAACACTGGATGACCAGCTCTTGTCTTACATGGGTTTTGTCTCATATGAGCAACAGCAAAAGAACCTGACTAATAGCATTAGACAGCCAAGTCCTTTTTTCATGCTTTTACTGACACTGGAATATTGTGCTCAGATAAACAATTTATTTGCTTCAACTCAGCTGATGGAAATACAGTTCTCTATTATCTATGACCATTTTGCAGGGTCACACAGGGCTGGAGCCAATTCCAGCTGACATTGGGTAAGAGGCAAGGTATACACCACAAGGAAAGAAGCCAAAGCATCTAAAAAAAAAAACCCACACTAATTCAGTGACTGTAGAAGGAAACTGGAACACATGGAGAAAACAAGGAGCTCTAATGCTACAATGCATGCTACAGTGCTAACCACATTACCTCCATGCTGTCCCCAAAAACACTGCATTTGCATTCTATTTTTAGCTAACACTTTTACAGATTATCAGCTAAAGGAAAGGCAAATTAATGTGAATTAACTGAATGTGACCAATCTCTGAGTAAATTAATTTAGTGCATCAAGATAAGCAATCAGGGGCACTAATACTTCAGGCAGGTGTCATTAAATTGCTCAAGAAGAGGATGGTTTAATGAGATGAGAGAGCTCAAAAGGCAAGGAAAACAATATAGAAAATGTGATGGAAAATGGCATTTATTTTTGTTGGATGTACTTGAAATTCCTTTGATTTTGGAATCTAACAACTGTGCAAAATGACTGTGACCATGTAATAATTACTAACTAGTTATGGGTTAATATCCTCCCCATCCTAGTTTCAAGTCTTTTAGCCCCACAACATGACTGAGGGTGAGAGAGATTGTCAGTAACGTGTTGTTTGTGTACCACTGTTGTAATTTCTAGTGCATGCTGATAATGGAGGTGGCCTAGTTTTATTTTCTAGCCTGAAATTTTATTATCTAAATGTTCAACATAAATGTAGCTTGCGGTGTCAGTCTAGCCAGTTGTCAGCGAGCACTTTGAATAGTTAATGAATATACATTTTTATTGTATTTTTATTGTTTCAGAATATCAGACTGTGAAAATACCATACTGTCTGTGACGGAGGTTGCAGAGGAGCAACCTCTGAACTGAGTAGGCTATTTATGGTTACACAAGTTTAACAGGTGCTCTTTGCTCTGTTTAGAAAGTGGAATAACGGCCTGAAATGACCAGATGTAACTGCAAGGACCTCATCACTGATGACCCAGACCAACAGGCCTGATTACAATATAACTGCTGTCCCTGCAATACTGTATAAGCTTGTAAAAACTGATTGTTACTTTCAAGTGCTAGTCATCAATTTGCTTTCTGGGTTGTTTGATTTTAAAAAAAATATACATTTAGTATCTGGGTTACTGGTGACTGCACACGATTTGACTTGTTTGTTGATTTGCTAATAAATTATAATAGTGATGAATTAAAATAGCTGTTTTCCCTAAAACTGCGCCATGTTTCACGCTGCATTATTGTTTTTAGTATTGTCTTGCTTGCTTGAATAAGTAAGAGAACAGAATAAAAACGCTTAACTCACTCATATTAGAATTTTTGATAACTTTACGGAACTGAATACTAATACTAAATACTTTCTACTACTTCAGAATACGGTCGGGTTGGAGCACGCGCCAAAGACAACCCAAATAACACCGAACAAAATTAACTGGCCACTTTCTAAAATTGCATTAAAGACATTAGAGTTTCATTTTCCCTTTCTTTAGACTGTCAGGCACTTGTGTCTTGACATGTTCCTTAAATATAGCTCAGACCCAGAACCCGACTGCGCCCCCAGCCTTCAGAGTAACAGGTGTCATACAACTTTAAACACATTTATTTGACCAACCTTACCCGGTGTGGCGCATATTCTAGGTGCCTAACAGGCATTACACAGGGCAAAATAGGCAACTAGGCAAACTCTCGCGCCTGCTTCTCCTTCACTTTTAGTGGGCGTGTCGGTTAAAGGCACGTTATAAGAAGTGAAATTCATCCGCACGCTATGCGTCTGAGCTGAATATAACCAGTATGTCGACGGAAGGAGTGTATGACTGCATAGTAATCGGGGCCGGGGTCCAGGGTTCCTTTACGGCCTATCAACTGGCAAAAAGGAACAAGAAGACTCTTTTGCTGGAGCAGGTGCGTCACACTCACAACTTTGCTCCGCAAGACCGCAAGGCTGCAGAAGACAGTGAAGTTTCAGACATGATGTATGTGGAATTATGAGTATTTACCCTGACCTTACGGTGAAGGCGTGAATTCAAATGGGGAAGACCCATATCGCGCTTCTCCTTTATGGGATTTGGTGGGATCTGAAAGGGGCCTGAAAGGTCGATCATTCTGTTTCTTAATACTTTCTGACTAAAATAAAAGTGCTTAGTAAAATGAATCGTGCACGCACAATGAATCATTGTCAGCTACAAAAAGATTATAAATCCCCTGTCATGTCCAGTGACAGCATGTTTTGGTGGTGCGCATAGAATAAATTAATACATTTGAATGACCACAAACTGCCACACAGTGAATTGCCTGCCTTCAGATGCTTTTCCCCAGCCCTGTTATTATGAGTAAGGACAGAAATAACAACAGTGTAATTGCAAGCCATGTTCCATCTTTATTGTGATCCGCTAACTATCAAAAACATAGATCGTTGACTGGGAATTGATTATTAGAAGCATCTTTATTTGAAATAAGCTTTGGCGGACTTTGCCATTAAGGTGTTAACCCTAATGGCAAAAGTCTGCACCCCCTGCCCAACTAATACTTTGCAGAAGCACCTTTTGCATCATTACAGCAACATTAAGTCTTTGTGACTGTTATTTTAACCTATTCCTCATGCAAAAAAGTGAAAGTTCCTTCAAATTCTTCTGTGTACAGGTCATTCCACATGTTTTCAATGGGATTGAGATCTTGGCTCTGATTAGGCCATTCCAAGACTTTGCCTTCTTCAACTTGGATGTGTGCTTTGGGTCATTGTCACGTGTGGAATGTGGAATTCCTCTTCATCCTCAGCTTTCCAAAGGAGGCCAGCAGGCTCTGTGCCAAAATATCATTCTATTTGGAGCTTCTCATTATTCCTTTTACAAGAACCTCTGGCCAAGCTGAAGAGAAATAGCCCCAAAGCATGATGCTACAGCGTTCATGCTTTATAATCAATCTGATGTCCCTTGCATGATGAGCTGTATTTGCTTTGCCCCAAATATATCTTTGACAATTACAACCACAAAGTTCAACCTCTATCTCATTAGTCCTTAACACAGTTTGCCACATAGATTGGGGTAACTCAGTGCATCTTTTGGCCTAATTTAGACAGCTTGGATGTTTTGGGTTTTTTGCAACCGTAACTCAAAGCCAGCAGAACACAGGAAGGATTGACCAGATATGTCTGTAGTTTCTTCAGTGTCGCTCATGTCTTGGTTGCATCCCTTGTCAGGGTTCTCTCTGTCCTGATAGCATCTTTGCAGGGTTGTCCTGATCCTTGCGATGTCTCAGTGGTGCCACATTCTCTCTATTTTTTTATGATGATTTTTACAGCACTCCATGGTATTTCCAAAGCCCTCTATATTCTTTTATATCCCTCTCCTGAGTGATTCAGATAGATCTTGCAGTTGCTTTATTAACTCTTTGCGACTCCAAACATTTAAGCCCGGTAAACCCTCCAGAAGCTGCTGGCTTTAATCTAGTTGAAATCAGAATCACTGTAATTGATCTTCACCTATAGGCATGATTTTGAATGTGAATGGTTAACTTTGAATACAGCTAGACGCCCCATAATGGAAGGGTGTGCACACTCGTGCAAACAGATCATTATAGTTCTTCTTATTTAAAGTGTTCTAATATTTAGCAAACTTTTGCTTTTTTTATCTGTTGTTTGTTACAAAGGCATATTTACGATGGAACAATGCTGCCATTTACATTGTTATTTCTGTCTTTACATTTCCAAAACCTTAAATTAACAAGGGTGTGGAGACTTTTTTTTTTAATCAGTGGTGTTGCAGTCACTTCAGTATTGTAATAATTAACAAGCCAGTCACTTGGGATGGCAAGCAACCGCTACAACCACTGTCGCTTCTGAAGTAATATACTATCAAGTCCGCCTCCAAACCTAAGAGAGCCTGAGCATATATTGAACTCATATACATGCAGCAGGAGCCCCTAGACTCTATTGCAGATCTGCTCACCCTTTGTTGCTACAATCAGGGAGGATTTCCTCTTTTAAGTCATCTGCTTGTGTATTTGTGCCATCAGCACATCATCAGACAGAGTTTTTTGTGACACAAGTGACACTGTCACCCATCTCGGATCTTTTCTGAAACCACATGAGGTGAATATGTTGGTTTTCCTTGTGCACAAGAATGACATGACAACTCAGGTCTTAATAAAAATGTCATTTGTCTTAATAATACTCAAACAAACAAACACATCACAGTGCTAAATGCCACTGTCAGCCTGTTTCTTACTCATTTTCATGATCTTGTGTATGTTGCCATATAGTGTATGATGTAACCTCACCTTGTCAGTGGTCCAACTTGCACAATTAGAATAATGTGACAACATTTTATACAGGTTTGCAGGATGTCGTCTGTTGTGGATGTGTGGTTTCTTCTAGGTGATGTTAGTTAGTTTTCAGTGGTGCTAGCGAGCTTCGGTGCACTGCATTCCTCAGCTCACGTATGAGCCTGAAGTCTGTGACATTTTAGACAATGGTGTTCTTCAGTCTTTGTGTTAATAATACGTTTGGTCCTTTCCCAATCCAACATGTCACTGTCCCAGCTCTATAAAGAACTGGTTTCCCCATTTAGCATGAAAGAAGTTGTGTGGCCAGCACAAAGGCCTGACAATGTTCTGTTCTCCTCTGAGATCCGTCCCCTGTAGTTTGTGAACCCTGGGTAACAAGCTTCCTAATTTAGACTTTTCAAGAAGATCATATGACCTGCCGGCATACAGTCATAAACATGAGTTAAAGACAGCCATAACTAATCTGTTGTGCAAGTAGATTCCCAATAAGCTGCAAATATGTATTTGGATAAAATATCAGAAATGCTGCTGCTGAAAAACACAGACTTTTAAAGGCGTTTGGTTTCTAGAACACTTCGAAAGCACATTGTAAATGCATTTGAGACGTGACAGAACCGTGGCCCAAATGTATTGCAACAGTTGCATCTCAGGTGGTAAGCCTTCCTAGAAGAGAGAAATGAATGCATCAAAAGCTCAACAGTCACATATAGGTAAAATGTTTGGATGTCCAGAATACTTTTGGACATTTCCCAAATAAAATGTTATTTGAACCAATTGATAACATTCATCTGTTCCAGTTCATCCTGCCCCACACCCGAGGGAGCTCTCATGGCCAGACCCGCATCATCCGCAGGGCCTATGAGCAAGACTTCTACTCCCACATGATGGAGGAGTGCTACAGGCTGTGGGCTCAGCTGGAGAGGGAGTCGGGTGTCAAACTGTATAGGTAAGCAGTCAGCAGAAACACAGAGAGAGAAAACCCATTAAACGGAACATAACAAAAGCTTTGCCATAACACAGAGATTTGTCACATTCAAGGTGCTATGTACGCACAAGAGCAGCAACTCAATCTACGCGAGCCATAAATGCATGACTTTCTCATTACCTCCGGCATCACTGAATCACCCGTTGACACCTCCCATGCCTTTGAATGTGGAACAGGGGCTTTTTTTCATCTCACTAAACCTCTGATTTTCATTCTGAGAATGGTTAGGAATTTGTGTGTTTATAAATATGACAGTGGCATCAAACTGTGGGCAACCTTCCAGCACTTAAAGTTTCCTGGTTGTATTACCTCTGAGCAGCCCTGTTTGTTCTCGGTACCAGAGAGCTGAATAACACATTGCTTCATTATTCATGTCTCAGGGTAATAGTTTATGATAGCAAGCCACACCCATGTTATGTTCCCTAGAAAGAGTGTGCCTCCCTATCCCCTGTGCACCCGTCTGCAGCTCATGACTGATGGGTCCACATCTGAAGGCCACCTGTGCCCTTGGGCTGGCAAAAAATGTCTGCGTCACAATGAGAAATGTTCAGGCGAGCCTGGTGTTAGCAATGTCTCCCACTTCTGTTGCTGCCTCTGGGACAGATGGAGCCACTGAAAAAGGACCAGAGCAAAGCTAAAATCTAACCACTAACCTTTTTATTTTTTCTACATATATGACAACATGTGTGCACATCCACCTGCTAAACTAGTGCAACCAATCACCCAGTTTGGCAGGTTGGACTAGATAAGGTGTCTTATTTATGATCCCACATACACTTGCATGGCTTTTCCTTCCTCTGTCTCACACTCGTAAACATGCAAGCACACAGGGAGACATAGTCATGAAATTTTTTGATGAATGGCTGAAGCCCTTAGATGGGGTTGTCTGTGCCTTATGGCTGCTTACAGATGCTGGAGCAGGCTCTAGAAAATACTGCTGGCAAAGGGCAAGTCAGCCATCCATCAGCCAGATTACTGAATTAGAAACTGTGTTCCACAACCCCTTCTTCAGGGATGCAATAACTTTACACTGGAACTGCTGGATCTGCCATATTAATGTCCACTGATTATATGATGTCAAGTCTGAAGTAACTGTTTAGCTTCATTTAGCCTTCATTTAGATTCATTCCCATTTATTACAACTGGGGCTTATTTTTCATTAAGTGCTTACATCTATTAGCGCTAATTATTAGGAAATATTGTGTGATGTAATGATTTCAATTAAATAGAAATGATTAATTAATAGTTTTTATAAAATTATAAATATAAATATATAATATGCTTTGTCATATTTGCTCAGTAGATTTGGTATATTTGTCTGGTGTTAGTTTTTTGAATGTGTTTGCTAATCTGTGTATATTTTCTTTGTTTCTTTTGTGCTTTGGTTTCTTCAATAAAATAACAAAAGGCCAGGTTAGGCAAACTAATCTGGGGAGAAAAATAGAAATAATAGCATTATCACCCATGTAATTTGTGATTTATCATCGATTGACTGTCTGCCTCAAGGTTTGACCTACTAAATTTTGATGTCAAGGTTTGGTCCTTTTCTATTGGTTCCAATTACACTGGTTGTGATTATACCAAAGTGATAGCTTTACTATTTTGGCTGTGTGGCCCAGTTTTTTGACCTTGTATCATTTATCCTGTATTACCACTGTTAGGATGCCACACATTATGATACAACACTTGTGCTAGTAATGTTACACAGTTGTGTCTTGACCATTTCTTACCAAGATGCCATCTTTATCTCCACTGATCTCCCCTCTCAGACAAACAGGACTCCTTGTGATGGGACCGGAGAACAGTCAGAGTTACCAGTTATTTAAAAACACTCTGCAGAGGAACAAGATTCCTATGATGGTTTTGACATCTGACAACTTCAGCCAGCACATTCGCCATGTCAACCTGGCTAAGGGAGATGAAGCGGTGGTGGACATAAGTGCAGGAGTTTTGTATGCTGACCGTGCACTCAGGGCTGCACAGGTATAACTAATTTTTGATAGAGCATTAGGTATGTTAGCTTCAGGAACTGAGGTCATGGGTTAAGGATATGGTGTGGATCACCCAAGTCCTTGTGAGTTTTCTACTTTAGAATAAAAATGTATTTTGTGGCTAAGCTCATATTTTTAGCTCTGTGGGATCTATTTGGGATCTAATATGGAGTTAATCTCCTTAGTTTATTTATATATTAAGTTTAACAAAATTTAAAGATTATCAAGGTTTTTCTCTCCTTTGTAAAAACAAAAGACATCCCTTGCACGCTATAAGGACCTTTAACATACGTTTTTCACATAAGGTATTATTTAAAGCATAATTTGCAAATAAGCCAGTATGTTATTAAAAAATATATACTATTAAATTATAAGTATAACAATCATGTCTGTTGCAGGGTTCATGACACAAAAGTTGATTCAAGAAATCTGCAAAATTTCACACTGAACATAATTGTAGGCAATGATCAAATACCAAAAATCTGTGAGAGCATGTGAAAGTGATAAGACATTAAAGAAACAAAACATTTTATACTACGTTTGTACAAGATCTAGATAGAGAATTATGCTGAAAAATACAAAGATGTGGATAATTTAACATATTTCATGCCCATTGTTTTAATCTAATAATAGCTCACACCAGGAATATCTTTTAGCAATAAATTCACATTACTGGACTCTGTCAGCACTGAGAAAAAGCACTGAAGGAGAACAGACTCATCCATAGCTGTTAGGTCAAGCACAAAACACTGCTTTGTTATTTCAGTAAGGTGCCATTTTCAGTTGACTGGACAGATTGTCGAGCCGCTTTTTTGTGAAGTAGCAGTCAATTATAAATTAAAGCTTGTAGTGATAGATGTGTAATAGATTTGGAGATCATAGCTTTATGCATTTTCATGCCATGGGTCTTTAAAAGGCTCTTGCTTTTAATATTATGTCTTAATACCGGTCTATCTCTCAATTGATCTGTCTTGTTACATTATATCAGAGTGGTGTGTATCTGAATGTCTTTTCTCTTACTTTTCTTCCTTTTTGCTGAAGGTATTCTAATATAATGTTAGGAACCCTAAACAGTTTGATGACAAAAGCCCAACATTATTTATTATTGAGTTACTGTAGTAATGTGGATATCAATACTAAGCATTGTTCAAAACCACATTCACCCCTGGACAAGAGAACGCTGCAAATCAGGGCAATAATTGATTTTGCTATGAACCACTGACTGAATATCCATATCAGAATTATATTAGAATTCTGCTGATCTGACATTTAACAAAACAAAATACCAGCTAGACGTGGAGTCTATAGTCATGCTAGGTTTGTAAGATCTTACTATACGAATTGCACAGTGGTGCTTTGGCTGCTAGCAAAAGGTAGCATGCTAGCATGCACAAGAAGAGTGATTTCAATTAATTTGAACTCACAGTTAATTTGTTGATCTTAATTTAGCAGGTCACCATTCTGATATCCACTAATCATCACTAACAGCTGAGGCTGATGAAAATAATAAATAAAACTATAAATTAATTTAGCAAGTATTCAGTCATAGTGTGGCTAATGGTGGGATAGAGGAAAATTCAGGAGATTACAAAAGTTATGAAGATGCATTCTCTGTGTAAAAATGGATTTTTCAAATGTCTCACCAAATTTCATGGCAACCTTTGTTGAGCTTCTTCAGTACCATAAAAGACAATCTTGTTGTGGTGTCGATAAGCTTACACTCTGGGGACCATGAATTTCTGGATTTACATGGCACTACATCCAGTAGTTGGTAACTCAAGGGCTTTTGGGTCTGTCTTGAACAGATATGAATGTATTATAGCAATTATGGAGAAAAAGAAGTGATAGTGTGTTGTGTGGTGTTAAACTGAACTGATTTATTTTACCTTCAGCATAATTGTTTAATTGGTAATTTTTAAGTGAAAGCACAGTTTTGCCTCACAATCCTAAAATGTGCCTGAATTCAAGAGTCAGTTGAATGCTCAGCTGTAGAAACCTACTTATTAAGACTTATACAGGAACCGTTAAAGTATAAGGATATATAAGGTTTGTCTTTTGTATGTCTTTTGTTTTTGCACTCTTTTAAGAAATGGGCAATTCAAATTGACGAACACATTTTTGGAAGCCATTATAGATCAAACAATGTGGTCTGTTATTTCTTTTCCTAGGGGGAGTTTCAGAAGTTGGGTGGAGTCATAAGAGACAAAGAGACAGTAACAGACATCAAGCCTGGCCCTGTTGTGACAGTGACAACCTCTGCTGGTGTTTATCAAGCCAAAAGTGTGGTGATCACTGCTGGACCATGGGCTAATAAACTGCTGGCCCACACTGGCTTTCAGCTGCCACTAGAGGTATTTAAATTCTTACCCAATGTCCTATGTGCAGTAGTGTTCATACATGTGTAGTTGTGGACTGCTGTCAAAAACTAGGTGTCATTTATAACACTTTGTGCACTACACCATGTGATCATTTTACTGCACCATTTACCAAAAAAGTATCTGCGCAGTATAGTCTTTGGTTTGTTAAGGGATTACATAACTGAGCTCTAAATTATGGCTTTACAACTGTATGCAACCTAATTAGTTATTACCAGAAGCTACATATTCTGGCCTCAGGGTAGTTTTTCCATAGTTAAATGATTATCATTGTTATCCTTACTGGCATTGCAATGTTGCTGTTTTTGTCAAAACAATGTTAAATGCTTCCCATTTTGCAAATGAGAGTTAAGTAAAAGACAAAAGAAAGAAATATAAAGCACTCCATTCACTAGATAACTTGATTCTGTTTTACATAATTCAGTGTGAAACTGAGAGCATGTCAGCCATAAATAGATGTAGACACTCACTCGGTCACCGTGCTTAGCCAACTATCCACAGGTCTTTAGACCTCTCAGTGGAAAGAATGGCAGAGAAAAGTGACAAAGTTCTTCAACAAGCCAAAGTACTTGTTATTATGCATAACCATTATGCAAGACTTTGACTGTTTACAGCACTCACTCCATAATTCATCACATGTACCTTTAAACCATCAACAGCAGTGATATTTCAATAATGATAAAAAGATGCCATTTAGTTCATAGAACTATTATTGAAACAGACTTTACAAATGGCTCTATGATAAAGGATGGAATGAAAACTGTAAGAACTTGGGGAAATAAAATGATTTGTAACAAAATGATATATATATATATAAATATATATAACTGTATAACTGCAAAAAGTTATTCGCAGTTAATAAAATTGGCTCACAATTCTAAACAAATATCGTATAACTAGATTCTGTCACTCACATACAATTTCCACTTCACAATATCATATTTAACTCACTTTGAAAAACCAATGTATGCATTCTGAAGTATGAGTGAATGCGAGTGGTATAAGCCACACATTTCATATTGCATGTTGTACTGGTCGTAATCAGACAATGTCTTATAACTTCGACTTGTTCACCTCTAATTCCATAACACTCAGCTTTCACAAATAGACTGCCTGCCCTTTAAATGCATACCTAAGAATGCCATAGAAACAAAAGCATTACTCCTCCATATTTAAACAGCATAGAGACCTTAGTCAGCAAGGCAGTCTTTTCCATCTTGCAATATGCCACACAGCCTGAAAAGAGAAGGTGATGGGAAAACAAGCAGACAGCTGTTAGAGTGGAGAATTGGAGTTGATATTGGAATTGCATTATTCAGGCAAGCAGCAGGCTGGGGGGCCTGGGGAACGCCATGCCTGAGTGAACTAGTAGAAAAGCACAGGCTCTGAGCTCAATGACTCGCCAGAGCACTTCTGTCTGAATTTTTATGGTCCCTGGGAATGAGTGCACGGCCAGTTAGTTCATTACCTTGAAAGCTCCTGAACAATGTGTCCTTATTATTCCCACCCTCAGATGGACGTCATTTGTACAACCATGTGTACATTTCATTAAATCCTAATTCTCCCTTCACCACAGTGGAGCTACTTTTGTAATGGCATTTCTATAAGATGACGAAAAGGATGGAGTGGGTGGTGGTATATATATATAAGTTTGTACTTTAAGGTTTAACCAGTAAAGGAATTTATTGCTCACTTGTACAGTAGATGGGTAATTCAAAAATTATATCTGTCTATTTGATGTAAAAAACATTGAATTACCTCAGAGGACAATTGCATTTTGCACAACCCAGGAGCCTTTCTTGTGCAGATAATCAGGCCAAACTGGCCATCTTTAATTATACAGGTATATAACTGGTATAGCTCCAAAATAGTGAGGTTCATACTAAAATTCATTATTTTCAAATTATTATTTTAACTTCAATCTAGGTAGCAATTTATTGTGTGACTTTTTTGTATTTACCTTGTAACATCATCTTTTCATGACACAGTTTCCTCTACATTCCTCTAATGCAACTCATTATCCCATAGTCCTTTGTAAAATCCGAAATGTTTGCATTTGGTTGAAAAGAAAATCCAAATACACTGCGAGTCCTAGGCCCATCCCTAAGCCACCGTGTTGTTCTTTTGGCAGTATGTTTAGGATCTTTGTGGTCTTGGAAGATCAACGACCTGCCCATCCTAAGCTGTCTAGCACAGGGATACAGGTTACCTCAAGAATTTGAGTGTACTTGGCTACATCCATTTCCCCTTCAATCCTGATCAATCACTCTATCCCTGCTCAAGAGAAGCACCGCCACAACATAATGTCATTACCACCATGCACCATAACAGTGGGTAATGTGTACTCTGGGTGTTGTGCTGTGTTAGCATTTGGCCAAATACTCATCTGACCATAGAACTTTTTGCCACATGGCATCAGAATCTACCAGCTGTGTTTTGGTTTTGCACAAATGAAACTTAGTATAGCACTCTTCCAGAAAATGGCACTTTTTCAAAGTTGTCTTTGGCCTCTTGGTAGCTTCCCTGATCAGTGCCCACATGCTTCAGTCATCCAGTTTGGATGGACCACATGATCTAGGCAAGGTGGTTGTGATGAAGTATGCTTTCCACTTTTCAATGATACTCTGAACTGTACTGATAGGATGTTTTAGGTCTCTAAAATCTTTGTGTAGACTTCTCCTTATTTGATGTCTTTCTCTGTCCTCATAAGCACGAAAGAAAAAGGAATTTAACACTGTAGTTACAAGTCTGTAACTTAAACATTTGTATTTGGTCTGTCAAACTCATTTTATAGTTAAGATAACATTTGGAATGGATTTTAGAACGAGAACTGCTATCTTTATCCAAATCAATTGTGTTGGAAGTGCATGAAGAGAAGATCTTTGAATGGCCAGTATAAACTGGAGATAATATTTAAGCAATCGTATGGATACTGGTCGTTTTTTTTTTAAGACAGACTTTAACCTAGAGGGACCAGTTTTTCCTTTTTTAATGATCATGTGTTTTGGTAGACATTTAAAAAAATTATCCACACCACTCATGTATTGCTTAATATATTTGAGGACATTTTTTGTAGGATGTTTTGAAGTTGTATGCCATTAAGACAATAGGACTTCTGTACTATAATTTTTGCATGTCAAAGCAAAGGCATAGAATGCACAACAATCGTCAATCGTTAGGTCTGTAGACACAGTTAAAATCTTGGAATTAATAGTTTTTCTTTTTTACCATAGGTGGTAAAGATCAATGTATGCTACTGGAAAGAAAGGGTTCCAGGATCATACAACGTAAAGCAGCGGTTTCCCTGCTTCTTGCTGACAGAAGGTGAGGAGGCCAATGAGCACATCTACGGCCTCCCCTCCAATGAGTACCCAGGCTTGGTGAAGGTACGTTTCATTTCTGGTCCTTTCAGTGTAAGAGAACAGGAAAGAGACTCTACATGCATACAGACTCAACAACAATGTTCATGGTAATAATATAAAGTACACTAAATTAATGATTTATTTTTGAATGTGATGTGATCTGTCTGATGTTCTAGTTGTCATTTGGGTTCATTATTCAACATTATTATCTAAAGCAGTGCTCCGTGTTCACTGAAGCAAACACAGCTTTTCATCAAATTAGGATACATGCATACACTGGAGCACTGCTTATCCAAGGATGTGACTTATAATAGACCCTATGTTGCTTCTGGCTAAAAGAAAAAAAATCACATTAAATGAGAAGAAATTAATAAGCAACAAGAAAAATGCCCATGATTTGTTTCTTCAGTCTTAATTGTTTTGATATGACCAAGTAGCTAGTCTTAGCTCAAGCTAGCCACTGTTTCCTAAGTATTGCCATGTAAATGATATTACAGAATACAGATACAGAAAATGTTATAGTAATAAAATTATGATGGGCAAAAAAATCAATTAATTTCAGTGTGGTAGTTTGATGTTTGATGATGTTTGTGAAGGAATAGCACAGATGGTATTATAAACGGTAATGATGACTGTATTCCAATCAGGCTACAGGGTTCTGACACCTGTGCTTTTTTTTCTTTTATATATTAAAATATCTGCTCTAAAAATATGAGGTACAGAAATTATATATGCATGTGAAAACAATTGGACAAATACTTTGTAGTTTTTAGTACAGTAAATGTAGACTCATTACTGTTTGATTTAAACCAAGACAAGCATTTTAAAATAGGATCATTATATTAGGGTCATTAAAAAAGAATATTGCACATTTATGGCTACGGTCAGATTCTATGTCTATGTCTGTATTTGTGGAGATCTAGTGTTTGTAGTGTTTAAACCCACTTGTGATTAACAGAACTATAGTTGTAGAATGCTTTCCACAGAATCACCAGTTTCCATTACCCCAACAGGAGTAAGGTTCAGTTTCGAAGTGTTTTTACTTGTATGTTACTGCTGATTAATTCAAAAAAATGCTGGACAATGAACAATTGACAACACATACTCACTTCATTAGCTTATTAGCCTGTTAGGCTCTAATTGTTGGTGGTGTTTGTGGGCTGTAATTAACTGAACTAATAACTGAACTAGAATGTTCTCAGAATGCACAGAATGAATGAGTACCTTGACCTCATGTTAACCTTATCATTTAAGCATTTGAAGAGAATAAAACTCTTTAACTATAATTAAAATAGACTGTCTATGAAAAATATTCACCCTTTGTAAGTTTTATTATTTAAATGTTTTACAACATTTATCAAAGGGTCTAAAGGTTGAATAGGACAGGTTTGTAAAGAATCCACACACACTGATTGAAATGTATACAAATGTACAATTTGAACATTGTATCTATTAATTCATATTTTGGATTTGATTTAGTACTGTACAGTTATTGATAGTGTGTTGTCATAATTATGATCAAATATTATAATATTTAAAACTATATTGGTTAGCCATGCTCACCCACAGATGCCAGTTACACCTAATGGGTGAACACTAAAATGCATTAATTCTAAACTATTCATCTAAAAAAATGAAAAAAACGTTGCTGTTGAGAACCACATAGCCACAGTCGTACATTACTGCCCACTTTAAAACAAAAATACTGTATACTGTATATAGTCACTGTAAAATGTGATTTGTCCTACCTCAGTTTCAGTTCAGTTGTGGGAGTTGTGCTGGTTTTTGTGTCATCTGATGGCATATCTCTATTTTGGGCATTATGGTGGGGCAGCAGGAGCTCACAGCCTAATAGCAGACCACATGCATAGAAGAGAGTGGGTGAACAGATGGTGATGCCACGTCGCATTTTTCACTTTGAGACACAGTCATTTGAGCCACTATATGTCCATTTTTTTTACTGTATTAACCTGTCAGAAAGGTTTCTTAAGCTGAAAATAGATAAAATAGATAAATAAATGAATTAAAAACGCTTTTAATCTTTCAGCTGCCTTACGGTGCCACTAGTCTGTGTGTGAGAATATAAGTGACGGGATTGACGGGAGCAGCACACAAAAGCAGCTTTGGTTGGAAGGGTGTGTCCGTGTGCGACAGTCCCTCCAGCTTTTATCATTTATGAAGCTGGCATTAGGAGCCTAAATAAATAACGTAGGTGAAACATACTATTTTCTGACATATTACTTTACATGGCACGTTACCTGATTAATTTCTAAATAAATCCTTATAAACACAACTGTTCCAAAAAGCCATGTATCAACTTCAATAGTCAAAACTCTATTTTGCCATTTATATATATATACATAATTGACTCCAATAATTAGATTAGATGATTAGATTATTTCAAGTGTGACAGATTTATGTATCTGATTACCTAAAACTTTGAGGCCAAATCTTTAATATTGGGATGGGATGTTACATTTTTTGACACCAGCTGTAACATTATACCTTCATTTATTTACTACATTGAACGATACGAGTTAAATACGGGTTAACATTGCTGAAAAATGTGTGCACTCTGTCTGAAAAATCTAATAATGACACTAACAGTAATGTAGTTCTCATATTAGCACATATAAGAAACATAAATGTCAATGCTAATATGATACCAATATGTCTGTAAGGTCCAGATATCGGCAAAACCATTAAACTAACTATGATCAGCAGTTTATCTAATGTTCATGAGTTATCATTTGGTAAAGTCAAAGACAAAAACAGAAAGTATAGATTAAAACACTGCATCACACTAAACAAACGCATACACAGAGTAGTTGTGCATTACAGCCTGTAGAGACCTAGGGGCAAATGCATAAACTCTGTGTATGATTACAACTCAATGCAGAAAGACAGAAAGATGCAAACACATTCTTTCGCTAGATTCTTTCGCTGTTTTATGAAACTCAGTCACCGTGGAACTGAGCACACATGCACTCATTTCCACTCCTACCTTTTCCTCATAAATGGATGTAGAAACACCCTTAATCATCTGTATGCACGTTGATAGTTGTGCCTGCTGCACCACTCAGACATGTCAGTGAGAAGGACAGCAAACAAGCTGCGCACTTTCACAGACTGTCGTGCATCAGCAAGGTTTCCCAGCAGTACTAGAACAAGTGTCATTACACACATTTATCTCTGCAAATTCTTCTTGTGTAACTCCAGCTTATGTGTGGAGTTGTCGTGTGTGCGTGAAAGAAAGGTTTTGTCTGTGGTAGTCCTTACTTTCTATTATCACATAGACATTTAGGAGTTAACCATATTCTTATTGAGAATGCTACTCATTACACAACAGCTGTAAAATTGTTTTGAGGAATCAGTTGCTCTGCTTCCTTGCAACACGATATGATAATCATAGACAGAGGCTGGTAAACAAAGCAAAGAGCTCATGGTGCTCCTGCTTTTTTAGCAGCACTGGATTTCCGGATTTAAGTTGGCTTTACAGCTGCTATGGCTATGGTATGCAAACCTGTCAATTGGATCAACTTGTCAATCTTTGGGAAGCTCATATGAGATCATAACGCCATTCTGGGAATGTTAGGACATGACGCTCTCTTACCTTCCTGTCTGATCGGATGCATTGCGGTGCTTTCAAGCTGCAGTCATTTAGTTAGGTTAATATAGAGGAGAATGTAAAAATATGGCCACAAACCTACAACTTTTAATACATGTGGGGAATTTTTTTTCCACTTGACAGACCAGCCTAATTTTTGTCTTCCTGGTGAAGAAAAGTAACTTGGAATAAAATAGATGGAAGGAAATCTAGAATCTAAAAATGTAAAAAATACAATTGTAAAAACTATAGAGAAATAATGTAGATGATGTTACTCTGTGTACAGATATGCTACCACATGGGTAGTAAGACGGACCCAGACCAAAGGGACAAGCAGACTGACCGGTCTGATATTGACATCCTCCAGCGCTATGTCGCCCGCTGTTTACCTGGCCTGGATCCTGAACCTGCTGTGGTGGAGAGCTGCATGTATACGGTTTGTATCAACCCTCCACATCGTAGTTTTCATAATAGCTGTCTCAGTCCATCAAAGTGTTCAGATTTAATTGTAAGGTTAAGCTATTTGATTATATCTTTGGGTTATTGAGAAATATCATAACAAATGGGTCACTGGGAACATATTTAATGATACAGTAGCGGTACAAGATACAAGTTAACAATGAAACTGATGAAAATGACAATTTTATTCATTTCTTAGGAGAGCAGATCCAAAGTTTCAAAATACTTCTGTCTTGTTTTACAGAGACATAGAATACTAACTTATAAACAATGGGTGGCTGCCTGTATTTCATTCACTGCTGGACTTTTTAATGCCATTTTCAAGTGTTATATGCTGTTTAGGCTATGCTGAACTGTGTGTCTGTGTGTGTGTTGTGGGGGGCAGCTGCTCTGCCCTCCAGCAACACAGCAAGCCACTTTTACCACGATCACATACTGAAGCTGTAGGAAAACATAATTTCTGTGACCTTGTCCAATGCCCCTGAAAATCCTGACAGTCACGCTTTTCACACTTATCAGCGAGTGTTTTGTTCCATTACCAGCGGTTCTTAAAACAGGACAGAGACTTAAATTACATATGTCTCCACAGTTGTGGTAAAAGAAAATTGCCTTTTGTCAAAGGTCATTATGTATTCTACATCAGACTCTTTCATCCAGTCAAACACATTTTTAAACACATTTTCCACAAAGACTTTGACAGGAACAGCCCCAAAGACCACAAGTCTGGATGAAGAGGAAGTATGTGTGTCTTTGTCAACAATTCCTAGGACAGTATGTATTTGCATAGTTCACTGTTCAAGTCTCTATATAGAGGAATAAAGAGGCAGGAGGAAGAAGGCTGCTACACTCTTGACTAAATGTGCACAAATTGCCTTGCTTTTATCGGACAAGAGCATTGGGCCAAAAAGTCAAAATCTGTGAGAAACTAACTGTGCTATGTGGTTTTGAACCTGAACCGTTTGTATATTTCAAACCAACAGCTTTGTAGCTCAAGTCAAAAACCTGACAACTAGGTCAGAGTGAATACATTTCTCTTACAGCCCGTAGCCTCTAATTTTAATCTTGGACTTTCCTGCCTGTACTCGTTTTGTTGTTTTTTGCAGCTAACACCTGACCGTCATTTTGTGCTGGACTGCCACCCCACCTACAAGAACATTGTGATTGGAGCCGGATTCTCAGGTACAAAACAACACAGCTCAAATCAAATCAAAGAAAATCTCTCAGAACAATCTACAATAAGCCATGTTCCTGTTAAAATTGGTTATCCCACTTTGTTTCTCAGCTAAAAGACATAATGTGCATTTATACATGCCTAAACTATGTTTGTCTGCTTTGGAATTTAGTGTTCTTTATTGGTCTAGATATTGGTAATGACAATAATACTATTTGTATAACACCTTTCGGTACTGGGTGTTTTTACAAGTAAAATGAAAATAAAGGACAGATATTATAAAATAAGAAAACAACTAACAACATTCAAATACATACAACCAATAAGAACAAAGAAATAAAAGTGCAAATTGCTGCTTCGACTGTCAGTAGAAGTGCACCAAGATGTTACCTTTCGGGATTACAATGCTGTCTTCTGAAAATTTGTTGGTACAGAGCTAGCTTACCTATGGTCCTGGAGCAGGCCATTCCAGATGCAAGGGGCTTTAATAGTGAAGGCCTGGTCACTTGTAAACTTAGACTTAGGTACATGCTGAATCCAAACCTAAGGTTATGACTTGGCACATACAGAGTTGTGTGCTTGGTGAGTTAGTATCAGTATTAGTATTAGTATTAGTAGAAACTGTAGTCTTGTAACAGTTGAAGCCAGCACCTACCCAGCTGTAAGAATGACTTTATTACAGATATGGAGAGGCTGTTTCAGAAATGTACAGTTAAAAACAAACCCCATGATAATGTTAACATGCTAATGTATAGATGGAACTGTTATCCGTTTTCACTGTTATGGTCAGGGCCCATACTGGTGAAACAACCAAAACAACATTGCCACCCACTGAGCCATACTCCAAAGAGCCATACTCCAAAGAGCCATACTCCATGGTTCTATGGGCGATTAAACAAAAAAACATTAATATGTTTATAAACCAGTTTAACTAGACTTTCAAATTCCCAGTGCTTAGTAATAATCAAAAAGCAAGGTTTAGGCTAGACTTCTTATTGAAGGACAATTTGTGTCAACTGAGGTCACACCTAGGTTTTAGGTTTTTAAGGTGATTTAAAAATGATTCATTGAATGACAGTATATTAACAATTTAGTCATAGGCCTTTAGTCAACTTGTTCATTTTCGATATTAAACTATTTAAAATCTTTACTTTTTTGGTTATTATTACATTAAGTAAATTATTTTGGTAGAAAATCAACCCAAAAATCGAATCTAGGTTTTTCTTTGCAATTCTACAAAGCCCCACCAAGACCAGTTACTCTACTACAGGGTTGTGTACAGATGGGGGAACCCCTTTATTTCTCAGGATCTCAAAACATATATTTTGTCATAAATTTAATTTAAGATCATTGAACATATTTCATTAGCATTTTTGTTGTTTTTGTTAACAACATATGGGGCCTTGTAGGAATCAAAAAATTAAAGAAACACGAGAATTTCTGTGTTCCATTTAAGCACGATTGACATGCCCTTAATGTCAGTCTTATCTTAACATCATTTATCAAAAGGCAAAATGTCATGACAGTATTCTTAAAAAAAAAGACAACACAGTGTCTGTGTTTTGAAGCCAACGGAGTCAAGTAGAAAATGCCGATGTCAAAATGAAAATGTCAACAGCTTGATGAGACAGAGAGCAGAAAGTAGTGTATCTGGCACCTTGTACACCAGATGTGTGCTGATGAGTGCCAGCGACAAAAAAGCAGCAGCAGCCAAATGAATCAGCATCACTTGTTCCCTCCTCACCCAGAAAGAGCATGGAGCCAAGCATCCAAGTGCTCAGTGTACAGCAGAGAGGAAAGTGTGCGTGTGAGCGTGTCTGTGTGTTCCAGACATAAAGCACTCCAGAGGTACATGTTTGTACCCATTGTGGGTTGAATAAGATGACAGTCTCAGAAATCATTGTACAGAAAATAGAAAATGGTAAGTAGTACTGTTTACACTAGTTGCACAGACAACCACACATGTACTTGAAACAGGTTTGAGTTAAAAAAAAGGCCTTTATTTTGAAGTGTTCCTGTTTTATTAGTGTATTTTATCACACATAGTGAAAGTCTCCAATTTTAATGCGCTGGTGATGCCACCTAATAATTCCACTTAATGGAATTTGTGCTGTCCGCAATTTATAGACAATAACAATCATATCATACTCAGCACTCTGTTGCCTCCACTCTATTTCTCTCTAATCTCTAAGTAATAGAGAGGTTTCTCTCTAATATCTCTAAGTATTTGTTGCTCACAGGGTTGCATAATGTGAGATGTAGCACCTTCATGCTACACAGATCATTTATGCAAATGTATTAAATCATAATAGAACAAATAAAATAGTAAGAGATTAAAATATGGTTCTGGGGAAATGTCTGCAGCACTGATTATTATTATCATAATGAGTGGTGAAAATATAGTTTGCAATTTAACGTGAAAAACTTCTGGACATCTGGAAAAGATTTATTATCAACTTTGACTATGTTTGATCGCCAACTATCACTGTTGTAAAGACAGGGTACATCTTGACAGAGTTTTGCAGAGTCAGCTAAGAATATTTTCTACACATTAAGTACAATTGCTTGATCAGAGGTGTTGTGATATTCCAAAGGTCTGCTCGTAATCACATCCATGCCCTTCCTTTCTAATGCCAATGCAATAAAGGGTAAAAATAACGAAACAAGTGGCAGCCATATCTGTTCACACCGCTGCCAGTCAACACAAATGCTGTTAATAATGGTAATTAATTACAGCTGGTTTTACTTTATTCTTTTTTGTTCTCTACCTTAATGTAAGTACACTGTGCCCACCCCAATTGTAAAAGTGACAGTCAAAAAACATGCGTTTACATTATTGTTTTTTGCTGTTCCTTAAGGCACCTTAAGGCACCATGGCCATTGCTAACTGTTGTGCATTAGTATACCAAATAACATTTTGCGATCACCAGCACAGTCTGAGTTACATGCCAACATGTAACCACTTTGAGGGGTGTGTGTGCAATCCTGCCCGTGCGCCGTGTCACCATAGACCTTCAACTTCAGCAGAGAGCAAAGATAGAAATCTGGGTCAAACCCAAGCTTCATGTGGAGGATCAACACTAGCTAGTGATCAAACATCAAACAGCCGTCTGCAGTGCAAAATGGGGAAACTGGTGCGTCGGATCAGGAGGGTGTGCAGGTTGTTTTCCCCTGGTGTTTGTGGAGTTGTGCACCATGAATTTATCCCCTGGGCACAGATAATCACCTGTAAGCTCTACTACCCATTCTGAGGTGTCTTAAGGAAAAAGAAATCTTTCAGACAACCTGAACAATGTGTGATTTTGCTTTAATTCTCCATCGTGGGAGCAAAGCACCTTGAAAATGCACAGAATGTTTTGGGCTGCATCAACACAATCCTACATCCCCTCCAAATGAAATTCAAGCTGAAGGTTCATCCCCTTGACACTGAAAGGTGGTCCTAAAGAGGTCCACACGACATCAAACGCATATTGCAGGTGGTGCTTTACAAAGTTACATAATGGGATTTCCAGTGAGCAAGCCAAGCACGACTGGAGCCCTGGAAGCATTGTATCTGAAATTCTACAGTGGCATTTGCTTTTATTAAAAGCGACGTACATATATGTATCTGTGCAAGGACCCCACATTGAACGATAACAGCCAAATTTAAATCGGGGAATTTGTTTGTGATAGAAGCAGAAATGAAACATTTTGATTGCAACTCATGTTACCGTATCAAATCAATTTACTTTCCCTTACATCCCTCACAGAAAAACTGAAGCAGGCTTTTTTTAGTTTATCATACAAGTCAAAATGCCACAACACTCCTTGCAAGCATTTATTCTCTTTTCTTACATGCTGACCTTGTTCTGAACATTTGCAGATGACCAGAAAGAGCTTTGACTGCAAGTGCTTTTTCCCCACTCAAAATATTTTGGGGGAGAAAATACAAGTTTCCCAGAAGAAAGCAAATTTATTCTTTTTCCATCTATCTATTTTGTTGCTCCTGTAGGCACCTATGGTTTCAGTAGAATCTATAGATTGTTTTAATGAGGAAATTACACATTGTATAAATGAATATAGTCATGTGCACGCAGTGTTTAACTGGACACATCAAACCTCCCACGTATTCTTAGGGACATAGATCCTAAACTTTTAATGAGATGTTCTTGTCCATTGTGAAAGGTGAAAGTGCCTGTGCTTTGGGTCTCCACTCATGTCCTTCTCTAATTAACATGGCAGACGCACCCAGAAGGCCGACTCCACTGCTCCTCTCCTACAGTTACCTTCAGTGACTCTTGGCACTTTTCCATCTCATCATGCAGTCGTGTCCTTTGCCTAATTATATCTGTAATTAATATCCTGTACACAATTTTCTGCTTTCAGTGGAGCTTGCTTGGATAAATGGACTAAAAGTCTAAAAATGTTGGAGAAATGAATTATATACTAATTATTTTGCTATTCTTGGAGCATTACAAGGAGGGAAGTTAAAACTGCTAGTATTACCTCACTTTCACACCAAATGCACCAAGTGCAACATTGTGCATAGTAAGGCAATTGTGTTCAGTGAAGGGTGCAGCAGCTCAGTACTTGGTTGCTGCATAACCATAGCAGCATGAAAGAACCTGATTTTCTGGCAGGATACTTCGCTGTTGGTCTAGGTTCTACTTCACTAGTGCTTTTGGGGTGAAGGTGTGTGTGTGTGTGTGTGTGTGTGTGTGGCACATGAGAGAGAACCTCTCCTATTTCTGGCAGGGTTCATGTCACGGAGAGTATGATTATGCTCAGATTATCTTCTGTGAAGTTTATGTCAATTTTGAAAAGATGTTTTAAAGACTAATGTGTGGGTGTGGGTGTGTGTATAAAATCATGTATATGTTATATATATGTATACATATGTATATGTATTATGTTATCGAATGGTTATCGAGACATTTCACTTTTAGTCCAACAAGACTAAATGACAACTTAATGGATTATGGTGATGTGAGTCATGCTCTGGGGACTATGAACAAAGCTGTAACAAATGTAATGGGCCTGGCCTATCTAAGTTTTCCTGTCTTAATTATAACTTGAATGATACCATGAACATGATACTGAAACTGGTACTTAGTATTACTTTCACATGACTTAAATGATGTGTTATACTCAGATTATAATGTCTCCTGAAAGCTAGTTTAAACTTTTTTTATTCTGTTTGTTAGCCAGTGTTAATTATTATCTTTACTGTTTGTGTTCAGTCCCCAGCTTCTCTGCAGCAGCACTAAAGTAGCTCAGAGCCATATTGGGGAAGTTCACAGGGCTTCTCCCTGCTACTGCAAAAAATGTGTTGCTTTCCTCCCCCTCCTTCACTACGTGCATTTGTCATCAAAGCCCGACACAAGTGCTTTAAAGCAAGTACTGAGGGGTTGCCATGGCTACAAAGTCACCCTGTGGGCTTGGCCATCTATTGAGGTTTTCCATTCTCCTTCTATGGCGAGATGAAAATCCATGTGGCCAAACTGTCAGAGCCCGGCTTTTATGACTTCAAAGCCAGTCGGAATCCACAGGAGCTCCAAGACCTTTGTCAGATGGCAATGTGTCGCATTCCTCAAGCCCTGTTGACATTCACAATTTGCCTCTCAGACCTTAGTAACAAGGATGCTGCATTTTGAAAATGGATGCTTTCTCATCTCACTCCTGGGCTTGAGTACATGAATCCATTACACAGGGAAAGGACAAATCTCCTTTAATTTAGCATTTGGTCCCAGTTTACTTAAGTGAATAGATGCTTGGCGACAGGCATCGCAACAGCTTTGCTCATCTTTTATATATTCACTTACATGGGGTTCAAACATATCGCCTGACTCAGACAAAGGCCCAGAGATGCAGGCTATTTATAGGCTAACTGCAAGGTGCAGGGCATGGATTTGCTCACATTAGGACATTGATTCATCTGACATGTTTTAATGACCTACGTACCGTCCTTGCTCACTGTAATGCCTTTTTCTTTCTAGGTCATGGCTTCAAGTTTGGACCAATCATTGGCAAGCTTCTGTGTGAACTCAGCCTGGGAGAAATGCCTTCGTGTGACCTTTCACCTTTCAGAATCAAGCGCTTTCAAGCAAAGACTAAATCATCTCTATAGAGCTAGGACGAAATACTCAGAGAATTAGGTGATTATCAGGAACTATTAATTAACTGTAACTGAAGTATGATTTGATATTGTCGTGGTAATTTGCAAGTTCTCAAGTGGTGTGCACTCAAGTGTCTCCATTCAGTATGTTTAGTATGCAGGTTTAGTATAGAGTCACGTGACCAGTTACATTTGGCTTTATCCCATAAGCCAGTTTCTTGGTTTAAAATTTTGGGAAAGAGGTGCATTTGCTTGCTGAAAGTGCGCAAGGCAAGTAGTAACTTAAAGACTGAAGCATAAAGAAACAGCTATTTTATGTTTTCCAACACCTAAAACACCTACATTTTAAAGACAGAAATGCAAATATAACAGGTTAGAGAGTGACATGTTAAAACTAGAACTATATGTCATTTTTACACTTCAGTTTGTGTATTGAAAAAAAGAACATGTATGGTAGAGTCAGATTTATTATAGGTAGCCAGGCTAGTTATTTCCTCCTGCTTCCAGTTTTATTTATGCAAAGTTAAGCTAACCACCTGCTGGCTCTTGCATGGTTACCATAGACAAATGAGAGGCATAAATCTTTTAGTCTAACTCTGGAAACAAAAGCGAGTAAGCACTGTTTCCAAAATGAGTTATTAGATTGTCATGAATATGAGAGAAGGAGAAACATTATTACTGTAATGCTGTAATGTGTATGGAGGCAATTAAAGAAATCTACTTTCACTTTTCCGTAAAAAGACAGCATATTTCTTGGCCACACAGAGTATCAACATAACCAGGTGTCTCATTACAGTAAAATGTGTACATTTACATTTGTTATTGCCATGAAAGAAGGGCAGTACAATGAGGAGAGGAGTCATTGCTTGTAGCAATATGAAATTAAAAATATTAAAATCTAAAACTAGCTATTGCATGAGGTTTCTGCCTGATAAAAGGAAGATTTTCCCTGCTGCTGTCGCCAAGTATTTGCTCTTGGTGGGAACTGTTGGGTGTTACTAATATGAAGAGTTCTGTCTAGAGCTGCTCTATATGTACAGTGTCCTTACATAACATAGTTCAAAAAATGTCAAGATTTGGCATCATACTAATGAAATGGAATTCAGGAATTATTCTGCTTTCTTGTATTCATGCAAAGAGTACAATTCTTGTAATGTGAAAAAAACATACTGATGTGTACACCTATCCTTGAGAACGATGAAACTTCATTATAATGTTTTAATACTACACAATGCAATGCACCTTTAACTGGTTAGTCCAAAGGGCTGTATTCCACCTAACCCACTTTATAAAGATTTGTATTGAAATTAATGACAGACAAAATTGCCTAGAGAATAACGAGTCTAATTGTTCTCCAAAGCAACAAGAACTTTGTGTAATGACCCAGGAATAAACTATTGCTGCCTTCATTTTGACCAGGGAATCAGCATTGCCAACTAAATTCTAACATTGTTGCGTAATTGTAAACTCACCCATCTGTGACAAATAGTAATAAAAAAAGGCTATAATCTTATTGGCCTGTATGATTTCATGCATCAGTACATTTCTCTCGTGCTGCCTTCACAGCGTTCATCGTTTTGCCAACTAAGTACATGGTTAAAAAGACATCAGCCATTGAGCCATTTGTCTATGTGAAGCCAGCTGCATGCTTAGGCTTTAGAGGTGGCCTATTGCCTAGATCTATTTCCCAGTGTACCGGTAAACATTTTAATCACTAATCAGATGGCCCATTACAATGAATGCCAACCAAGGCCATCAGCAGGAATGGGAAAATTATGCAGCGAAACGGCAAAGATCAGTGAGCCATTTGCTCCCTTGCCTCTAAATGATTTCAGATGGATAGCAAAGGGCCATTATTCAAAATACAAGAATTAGAAGTACATTAAACATAGAAATGCAAATATTTAGCCGCTAATAATAATCAAGCAGGGCCAACTGAAACACCTCCTTGGTACAATGTTTAGCTTGTAAAATGCCACAAAGCTTTGAAATGAGCCAGTTTTTTTTTTTCTGCTACCGAGACAAATTTGGGTTACAAGCCTCAGTTTCCATTTCTCGAAGGGGCATTATTGGTAATACTTTCAGTCCGAATATTGTGTTATGGTTCCAGTCCAGAGTTCATGCTGTGTATCAGCAGCTAGAAGAAGAGGCATTGCCAAGTGGCATGGATCTCAAGATAAATCAATCTGAACAACAAACCAGAGAGTTCAACATGCATTTGTTACCTCAAGGCTGGACTACTGTAATTCCTTGTTGTCAGGTTGTCCGACTAGCTCACTGCGAAGCCTCCAGCTCATCCAAAATGCTGCAGCAAGGGTTCTGATGGGAATTAGCAAGAGAGATCATATTTCTCCAGTTTTAGCGTCTCTTTATTGGCTCCCTATAAAGTCCAGAATAGATTTTAAAGTCCTTCTTCTTACCTACAAGGCTCTTAATGGCCAAGCTCCATTGTACATCAATGAGATGCTAAGTCCCTATTACCCCAACAGATCGCTTCGCTCCCAGAGTTCAGGTTTGCTTGTGGTTCCCAGAATTTCCAAAAGTAGAATGGGAGGCCGAGCCTTTAGCTATCAGGCTCCTCTCCTGTGGAACCAGCTGCCAGGTTGGGTCCGAGAGGCAGACACCCTCTCTACTTTTAAAGTAAAGCTTAAAACCTTCTTGTTCGACAAAGCTTGCAGCTAGTTCTAGTTACCATGCCAACTACACTCATAGTCTAAACTACCCCTTCATGCCACCCCTTAGTTATGCTGCTATAGGCCGAGGCTGCTGGGGGACGTCCTATGATTGTCTCCACACTTCTCCTCTCCCTTCTCTCTGCTCAAACTCATTTAAACCATCACAGATTAACCATTAACTCTGTGTCCTCTCTCCCCTAGTACTGTGCTTGTTTCTCCCTGGTCTCTCTCTCTGTACCTCTCTACAGATACCTGTGGCTCCAGAGCGGAACATATGAACTGCCCCTCCTGTCTCTCTCTCTGTCTCTCTCTCTTTCCCCCCAACCGGTCAAGGCAGATGGCCTTGCACCTAGAGCCAGGATTTGCCCAAGGTTTCTGCCTGTTAAAAGAAAGTTTTTCCTTGCCACTGTCACCAAATGCTTGCTCATGGTGGAACTGTTGGGTGTAATTAATAGTAATGAGTGTGGTCTAGACCCGCTCTGTTTGTAAAATGCCCTGAGGTGACTTTTGTTGTGAATTGGTGCTATATAAATAAAATTGAATTGAATTGAATTGAACACTAACTATTCAGACAGAAATTTATTGTTGTATTGCACTAAGTTGCATGAATTACTAGTTTTATAGTAATAATAAAACATAACAGTGCAATGTGAAAAGCGTTACTTGTAAGACTTTTGCTTTGGTCTTTTTTCAAAAGTTATATAGTCAGACTAACTTTCCATACTTTTCAGAAGTTTGTAATTACCTGCCACAAAAGGTTGACTTGGTACAGCCACATGGCTAAAAGAGCTATTCTGTATTTTTGAAAAGTCCTTTCATTATTCCAGCTAGTAGAACTTTGGCCGGTCCTTACAAATAGATATTTCACATGAAGAATTTGCAACAAAAAGAAAGTTTTCACACTGACAACTGAAAGAGAGGAACAGAAACAGACAAACAAAAATCAGTCATTGATAAAAGAAATTGGAAGGTAAGAGTCAAAATCAGATATAAATAGGAAAAAGTTTCTGTGTCAATGTAAAGTGTCCAATAATGCCCATAACAAGACTGACAGGTGTGTTGCTTGAACAAAGCAAATTCTAAAAACTTCAAAATAGAAATAGAATGTTAGTCGAGTCTTGGCACTTTTGGAACTGGACCACAAAATATAAGATGAACATAAAATGGACTACTTAATCACAGTTTTAACATGTTCAGTCTAACCATTAAGTTGACTGCAAATAACCCAAAAGTTAAGTTGAAAGGACACTTTTCAAAAGTTGAGTCAAAATGTTAAATTCTCATATTTTTTATGACTGTAGCTGTGTTTTTTATTGTCATCACTTCTAAAATTAAATGTTTTTTTCTAGTAGAGGTTGGCTTCCATAGTTTTTCTACTACTTTCTCCAAAGTACTGGTTTGCAGTGAGGTGGTTATGTGTCTGCAAAAGCAAAACACATCATAGAAAGTATGAGAACCACTGCTGTATACTGTGATTCAAGAATCACTGCACCTTACATGCAGTAGAAACATGGTGCTGCAGCTATTTTCATAAACCTGTCCTCCATCAAACACTGTGAATATCATAGAAAAAACTAAACAGGCCAAATACGATTACCAGTAGTTTGCTAAAGATTGTCACTGAGTGAAGCCCAAAGTTAGAATCTCTCTAAACGCCGCTGTGGTGTTAGAAAGACAGAAAAGAAAGAAAAAACAAAACACAGTGAGACTGAGAATGACAGCAGAAGTACTGTATTTTCCACTCTGCCGAGCTTACAGCTCAGTGTCACGACTGTTCCTGCTCTCTCACTATTGTGCAGAAAATCTGCCACTGCTGTCACGGAGGTCTGAGGCCAAAACAAGCTTGAGATCACAAGTGACATTTTCCCAGAATCCAAAAAGATCTGATGCAGTGATGAATATTAACAGGGGCAGTGGTAACCTGAAGATATCTTTGGTGAGAGGCACATAACCCAGAGTTACTGCCATTGTGTACTGGGTAATGTGTCCATATATAGATCTATGTACATTAATGCATTGCAGAAAATTATGCTTCTGCAATGCATCAGAATCTAGAAAGGTTTAGTACTGAGAACAAAACACTTACGCTACCATTCTCAGACTCAACAGGCAATTGGGCATAAATATATGTACCTTGAGGCATCGGAGAAGATTTGGCTTCACTCCCTGAAGTGCTTCGCTCCCTGATGTGTGCATGTTTGTTTTGGTTGGTTAAAAATGCAGTTCTGTTTCATGGTACGAGGTTCAATGCTGAGATCTTATGTAGCATTTGCACTGTTGATATTTAAGTGCGCTGAAACTTTGATTGAAACATCTGTACAGTTAATATAAAATATTTGTAAAAGTTCAATCCTCCACCATAGAGATAAGCTCAAATAAATTTTTAATAGACAGTTTAGTTTTTTTATATATGTATTTATATGGATTTTTTTTAATATGAGTGTGAATTTCATGGGAGAAAGTAATAAATTAGATTTTTAGTGTAAATTAGTCTTGTTCTTTGAGGATTCTCTTCAAATATTTCTTTTACTTAAGTAGTTTTCATCTCAAGTGTTTGACTTAGCTACATTTCAAGCCACATCCGTTACAGAGCAAAAAAAATCCATATGAAAAATATCCTGAGGTCAAAAGTTTTTGAAAGCATTGAGGAGCATGGTGGACACATAGGCTGGGAGGACTGGTTATTCTAGCATATATAGGCTGAAAGGACTGGTTATAATATGTAATAATACTGAGCAGAGAAGCTTCACCTAGAGATTTTGAAGGACTTCAGGTGTACAAGGCTCACAGAGTGACATTTGTAGAGGAACAACAAACTCCAACACTGTGTTTCCTAGCAACATATTGTGTGTATGAGTGCTACATGGTCTGAATACACCGTGGTCTCACTGTTGCTTTAACATGTGTGTCTGCTGTTGAATGCTGCAATGATCATGCCATTGAAGTCAATGCTATGTAGTATGCAGTAGTAACAAGTAATACACTGTAGCTTGATACTCCTGCTGTGGTGTCCAGAATTCTTTTCTAATAACCAGTGATTTTTGCTTACTTGTCTGATTTTTGTCTACTTCCTCTGTCCTCTAATTGTAGTGAAAGGCAAATGTTTATTTATAATTGACATGAACAAGCCATAAAGTGCAGTCTGCAGAAATTGAATTTGATTTGGACATGAGAACTTGGCGGTGTGATGATGTTCCTTATTAGTTTAATCTAAAAAATACTCTGTCTCAATGTAATATATGGAATATAAAATGTATTGAAACTCTGACATACATAATTATTTTCTTCCATCATTAACCTTCTGCTATGTTAGACAATCCACGAGTTGTATATATACTGCTCTACCTCTGAGCCGCAGCCACCATCATATCATATCACCTGTGTCTTGAGACAGAGATATCGTAAATCATGTAAAGTTCTGTGTGTGTGTGTGTGTGTGTGTGTGTGTGTGTACCCATTCCATAATGGGCCTTAAGAAAAATACACACAATGCTGCAGGCAAAAATATAATATAACAAAATGGTGCTTTTGTTTTCTGTCTGAGTTTTCTGTGCTTTTGGTTATTTCCTGTTTTATTTTGAAAGGCTTCTCCCTCCTGTGCCTCTGTGCACTTGTGTGCTGTGCTTAATTAGCTTAGTGGTTTCACCTCTGCCTTCTTTGCCTGCACTCCCCAGTCTACATATGTTGCGTCACTTCTGTTGTTCTGTGTCAGTTCCTTGTGTGTGTTCATGTGCCTTCCTGGTGGTTTTTTTTCTCGTGTTCCCTCGTGTGATTTCGATTTCTGGCGTTTTGGATTTTTGCCTGTTTATGGACTTTGTTTTCTGCCTGCTCCCTGTGGTTTTGTTTGCTGAGTTCTGGACTGGTTTCAACTGTGCTTACCTGCCTTGACTACCTGTAAGCCTTAGCCCTTCAATAAACTTTTGACAAGCTCTGCCCCTGGTCTCCACCTGCAATTGGGTCCCTCTCCTCGAGTTTCCTAGTTCCTTTGTGTGGCACATTTGACAAAAACACAGACAGTAACAATATAAGGCCTCATGAGAAAAACCATGATCAAGGTTTCATCTTGAATTTAAAATTATCCCATTCATATCCTATTTTGAGGAGTTCCACATATTCATGACGAGAACCCTATCCATTTTGGAGGATTTTTAAAGGGAACATTACGATTCACAATAAATGCACTTCAAGTTACAGGACCAGAAACCAGTTTTTCCATGATTTTACTAAGGGTGTGAAGTAGCAAAATTGAATTCACAGGAAAGTATGTGATCTCTTCATATAATGTACAGTGATGTATGGCACAGCACTTGTCTACTAAACTTCACTGGTCTGTATCAACCTTTTCAACAAATTGAATTTGCAGCAGCAAAATATTGGAACAGCACTCACCTCCAGTGATGGTGAAAGGATCAAACAAACAGGCTTTAGGCCCTTTTAAACTTGGGAAAACAACTACAGGTTGTTTCAGGTTCTATTGACTCCCAAGCCAGAGACCAGAGATTCCTTCACTGTTGCCTGTACAGGATTCTAGTTTACTTTAGTATGAGAAAAGCTATTTCCTGCATGAGTATCAACCCATACGTTCTAAAATTAGCATATTTCTGAGTAGTTCCAAATTGAAGACACTTGGAAATGTTAAGCTGCACTAATCAATATTTTACATACCAATGGAGCAAATGACCAGGTGTAATGTGAAATGAGTTGATTATATGAAGGAGTTCTCAGCATTCTTGATAACCTAGTCTTCTTCAAGCAGAAATATTGTGCATTTCCAAGGCAGAGTTTGCTCTTGCATATACTGTGCTCTTGCATATACTGTGCATTACTGCAAAGCAAACCACTGTGTTTTAGATTTGTGAATACATTTTTGGGAAACCAATAACAACAACACTGCCTTTATTTTTCTTATAACTTGATTATAGGGTGATATTACAGACTAACACAGTACCTGCATTATTCATATGAACCTGTTAGCTAGAGCAAACATTTGCTTTCAGGCCCCTTTTGATCCCTTCAACACAATCGCATACCACTCCCTGCCTTCACCTTGGCATTTCATCTGAACCTTGTAGCTTCCACACTGCAATAGCGCGCTATGAATGGCAGCTTCATTATGTGCTCACACAACCAGTGCCCTTATGCTGGAATAATGCTATCTGTCCCAGGGTTTTCTGTGTGTCAGCTGGTGGTAATTATAATTATAGTAAACTTGCTGGAGAATATACATGACATGAGGACAATATGAATTGAAATTATGGTCTTTCTATGTGACACAGACTTAAGAATTAGGGCAAAGTCTGCTCATCTTCAATCATTTTCCTATTGCTGGAATAGTCAATAAATCTAAAAATCTAAAGGACCATTTATCCTCAATATACTGACTCTAGCTTGTCTGCTCACCAAGAAAGTTCCATGATTTCCACACATCCACTTAAAAATGTGCAAATATATGCAGTAATAAATTTGTCTTCCCCAACAAGCGGAATGCAGAGCATAAACTTAAACTTTAACTTTGAGGCTATCAAACAGCTCTAAATGTATATAACTCTCCGTGTTTGTTATTTTATGTTATCATCTTTCACTCAGACTATGTCTGAGTGTCTACATATTCTCAAAATGGTGTTGCATCTGAACTTTAATATATTCATGTGCAGGAGGTCAGAGAGACTAAGTGGACCGGTTATACTGAGACGGAAAGGCTGAGACCTCTCTGAACTCAGAGGCTGATTTCAGACAAGACAAGTGAATGCAACAGCAGAGAAGGACATCAACATTGCCTGGCAACGTAGCACTGCATATGTGTGATACATGTGTAAACACAGTGGACTCTCTGCTTCATTATAGACACATCTGTGGAGCTTGTACACTTTGTACTATTTGTACGACGTGATCTTATTGTTTGTGTTAATTAGCGTATACCAATGACAGTTATCTGGACTACATCTTTGAGTATTGTGTACATTGGAAACCAGGAAATGGGCATGTAAAAAGGCTCTCATAAACACAGCTGGTTGGTTGGGTGAACTGTAACAAACACAATTTTAACAAGGTTGAATAAACATTGACACACGTGCAGAAAGAAGTCAAAAGCAACAGAAACCCAAATGGGGCAAAGATTCTAATAAAATGATGCCATGGCATCAACGCAACAGCAAGAAAATGAGGAAAGAAATATCCTGTGCCAATGTTTGTGCCATCAACAAGCTTCTGTCGTAAACCTTGTGAGAAGCAAATGCAAGTCCAATCTGAGTACACGTGTTCTCGGATAAGGAGGAAGCAAGCCTAAAATCTGTCTGGAGTCGGCTTGTTTCTACAGGTCCTTTTAAGTCCTGATGATACTTCTTCACTTCCACAGAAATCTTTTGATATGTGGCTGTTAGTATAAACTTTGTTCAAAGGGCTTTAGCAACAATATAGGGGCATCTCCGGAGTCTGTGGATTCTGACTGGTTACACAACAGGATTTACTGAGCAGCACCGAGTTAGCAGACCGTTGTTGCCACACAGTGTTGCTCTTAAACGGTCAGTTCAACCAAATTTTTATTACATATTGTATTTTTAGTTATGTATGTTAGTTATTGTATATACTGACTACTTGAAATTTTGATACTTTTAGGCCAACAAAATTAAAATAAATATAGGAATATTAGTATGTATCCTTTACTGGACTGTCATTTAGACCTTCACTTTGAAGACCTTGTGCAATATTAACTGGGTTCTTTATAAGATTACGTGGACATGAAGATGTATACAAGCAATAAAGAAGAAAAGCATATGATACTCATATATCTTGGTCATACTGAGACACCTCATTGACTACCTTTATTTTCCTGTCTTTTAACTCTGATCTGAGGATTATCTGAGACTGACTGGGACTGAATGGAATTTCATTTGCTCAAGAAAATCCTAATATAATTCTGAAAGCTCCTTCCAGAAACTATTTCCTGATCCCATACTTTGATTTGTGTTTTCAATATTTTTCATATTATTGAAAACTGCTGACAGTGAGGTCACTAAACTACCCACATGAACCAAAAATGGCATTTTTTTCAAATGTTATTTTTAAATGCAGAGCAGATATCTGCATGACCACAAATCAGTTAACACGAGAGATAAGTATTTTTGGTGAACTAAAATTTAAAATGTGTTCAGTGAATCTTTGTATTATCTTAAGCAATGATATCTGGATTAACATTTACATTACATTACCAAAAAATATGATTTTACTGTATGTATGTATAGTATGTAACTGCATTTAGCACCCAATGTGTAATGATTTGTAACAGCTATCAAAAAATAAAATTGTTTTCATATTATTTTATTTCTTTAAAGTCAAACTGACTTGAAAAATGCCCTTTTAACCCTTTTCACATCTGTGTTGACATTGTACAGCTATTTATGCCATCTACATATCCCCAAAAATATTAAAAAAGAAATAAATTTCTTTGCAAAATCCAACCATGTTTTCTCCCCATAAAACAAAATATGGCATGTGCCAATATAACCAACCAATTTCAATCAATAATGTCAAGATTCTCCTATCAGTCTTCAACTTTTAGCAGCACAGACCTAAGATTCACTTGATATCTACCAATAACATGGTACTTTGGTGTGTCTTTGGGAGGTCACTGCCAAATCTATCCAACCCTAGATTATTGCAACTATCCATGTTGTTTTGACTCACCCACTTCTCAAGATTAAAAAAAAACAAATTCCTCCATTCCTCCAAATTCCTCAAGATTGAAACCAAATTCCTCCAAATGATATTGGAGAACTAGACAAATTCTTCCTGTTTTGTTTCACTCAGAAATACATCACAACATGGAAGTTACATACTCTCAAAATGCCATTTCACCCAGATTTAATCATTAGTTTTGTAAGTTTATCTGCATAAGTGAAAGAGTGTAATACTTAGATATTAGATATTATTAGATATTATAGATATTATATGACTCAGAGTTTAATGTCCTTAAACCAAGGAAGTCAATGACTCAAAAAAAATAATAGAGGCGAGAAAAATTTGTCTTGCAAAATTGCAGTTAGGAAAAAAAAAGTCTCTTGGACTTTGAGACATTTTAATAATGGTTAGCACTTTTGAAATGACTCAGTAGCACCATCATACAATATATAAACAATGAAAAAATATTTTTTTTAATTATAGTGGGAGGAAGAATCAAAGCAACCAGTCAATTCAGCTCAGCATCATTGAGGATTCCCTGTCTAAGCGTTGCATGCAGTGACCTCAGGCCTTCGGGGTGGGATGTTTTCCCATGGTTTCTTTACTCTTATTGAAAAGGAACCCCTTTCGAGCAGCATGCTCTCCAAAGCAGATGACAGTTCAGAGGAGCTGTCAGCCATTTGCTTGACACAAGGTCAGAGGCAATGACTGCAAGTCAGCCAAAAAACAAGATGGACTGTCAGCCAAGGAGCCCACAGGGAAAGAAGGAAACAGCAGCCACATTTGGAAGGGTAATGAGCTCGGTTGTGAGGCAGCCAGGAGAGAACATTGAAGGCATTGCATGTTTTTACAGCATCTTCTTGTCACTGTCTCTCTCTGGGGGGAAAGGTATGCTTGCCTTCCCGCCATTGCTCCCTCCTTCCATCAGCTCAGTCTGTCTTCCTCACCTCTCCTTCCCTGCCAGCAATTTCCATCATTCAGCTCATGAATACTGAATGGCCTCAAGTAGTTTTGATTAAGAAGGTACAAAGGTTGCAGACAGTAATCTGCAATCTTGCACCAGTGATAGAGGGATTTCTAGGGAAAAAAGGCCAGAGGAGGTATGAGATGGGCTGAAATAATTTATATTTCATTTTTAAACTATTTCAAACCAAACAGAGGTTGCAGCTGTTTTAGGGCGTGGACTATTTTCATTTTATTCCAGACAGAAGTGAAATATAAGGTATTAACACCCCGAGAGAAATGCCTGAAATTGCCATTTTGCTGTCCTGGAAATGCTGAGACAGCACACCAACTTTTGACATGCTGAGCATCTGAGCAGTCGTATGAGAGGTGAAGTTGAGCAGCCGCCTGCTTGCTGTTTGGGGATGTTCCCTTGTAGCAGAGCCACAGTGAGGGAAAATTCACTATCACTTACCAGCTCCACAGATGATCTGACCTCGCCTCCGATTGCTTCCTGCTGGCTTTTGCTTGTCAGTGGGACTACACCACAGGCAGGGAGCCACAGATGAAGAGCAAAACGTATTTGACCCGTGAAGAGCAAACTGCATGAGACCAACCTCCCAACCTCTGCACTATTTTCCCAAATGTGAAATGTTAGAGAGGACAATTTCTCCACTATTGGCTGGCACTGAATGCTTAATTAATTCCAAGCATCTAGAAATATGTATGAAAAAAGAATCTAATGATTCCTTAGCCAGATGTTAGTGCATTTAGATTAACTTATTTCTAATTGAGGTGTGGTGTTTTTATCTTGTTATTTATCAGTTTTGCGGAATAATTCTTATCACCAGTCAGCATAGGTTACTGTGCCACTGCCGCCTACTGCTACAACCATTGCTAATCTCCAGATGGTGTAGCGAACTGTAAATGTGACGTGATGTCAATGTGATGTCAAAAAATAAATAAATTCAATAAATTCTGAAGTTAATGAACTGCCTTAAATATGTCAGTTATCAGCTGGCTCAGAGATAATTGCTATACAGAAAATCTGAGAGTGTATTCAAAAGCTCCAAATTCCCCCTCAAAATACAAACTAAATATGTCGTTGTTGCGAGTCTCTGTTGAGGATTACACTTTTGAGTTTTGGTGGTGTTTAAAATCACTGTGATATTACTATCTAAACTGATTTTCGGCCACTTGGGGACAGGTGAACAAGCTAAAGGCAGTTCCGTAGCTATCAGTATGGACACAGAAGTTCTGCGCTTGGGGCTGTCCCTGGTATGGTAGAGATTTTACAATTTTAGTGTTTACTATGAATTCACAATAATTTCTCTTGAATGGGTGGAATATAGATACCTGACCTCAGCATTTCTTCAATCATGCTTACAATCCTGGTTGAAAAAAGAAAAAAAAATGACATATTAGCAGCATAATATTGTAGCTGATATGACAGTTTATTTACACATACAGCAGGAATGATTGCATTAGGCCGCCTCCCAAAACCCATGTGCTTCTGTATTTTGTTTAGTTTTTGCTTTTGCTTAGACATCCTGACTGAGACTCCCTGCCACATATTTTTTTAGTATCTCAGTGGAACTTTTCTGGTTAAATAAAGAATAAATAAATGAAAATAAAATAAAAGAGATGCTGAGATCAAAAGTGGCGGATGCCCCAGCATGCTGCTCTTATTCTAGTAGCATGTGTCTATTGTAAGTGAAAAGACACTGGCTCTTGATATACCACTGCTGTTTTATTGGTTTCTGGCACTTATTAACAATGTGTTACTCAGACTCCATTGTCAAAAACCACCACTCATCAGTACATACTAATTCTTATTGATGTCACTGCTTATTATGAGATTGATTCTGTGCGTGACTTACAATGGGATTATTAGTCCTCTATCAGCTACAGATACCACCCTACACAATGATACAGTTGGTGTGCCGCTCTTGTTTTCATGTTGTGGGTCAAGTGTTATGTTGCTCTTTGACCGGACTGGACACTTGAAGTGGTATGGTTGTTCTCAGATGCACCAAGACACCTTCCAATTTGTCGAAATTTGCATTTTCTGCCTCCTCTCCTCCTCCAGCAATATAGTGCCTCCATGTGTTTTTGAGTGCCATTTAGGATGCTATGGCCATGTTTTCATTCTACTTATTATAAAGGTACATTATTTAATATCATGAGTAGATTATATTTAGAACTGGTTTGGATTACACTACACCTGAGAGACAGTAAAGATGAGTGATCCCAGGGTCAATTACACTAATGACGTGTGGTGATCATTAGTATCCCATAATAGCTTATATTAGCTATTAAGTTATCAGCTAACTGCAGATATAAATACATGGCAAACATGCAAAATACAGTTTTGTTATGTTAACAAGCATTCTGAAAACATTGTTATTATCAGCTAACATTAATGCTAAGTAACATGGCAACCTAAGCTATCGGTTAGCCCGTTTAGCTCGCTAAAGTTAACATCAACAGGCACAGAAGCAAGAGCTGGATGTTTGACACCAAAAATAACAGCCAAGGGTTAATGACATGTTTGTAGATATTACCGCTCGGTCTTGGCTTCTCAGTTAATCGCTTTGATGTGTTCTTTTTCCTTGCTCGAGTGGACATCCCCTCTGACCTGCTGGGAATCACTGCTGCACCCCGTCTGACGGTTGAGCACAAGCATCGTTTCCCAGTGATAGTGTGACTGAATTTCCACTGCTGGTCCAGGATCTGACTCCATGTTGTTGGAAATAGATAATGTATAATTGATGATTGAGCTTTAACTTTTACATCTCCCCTCCCCATATGATAATTGGGCAACTTGTACTCAAAATTCTTGAATGATGTCATTGCTATAAATAAAATAAATAGGAATTATGGGCAGAAGCTGAATTAAGTTTTTTGGGAGGGACTTCCAGTTTGCCTGATACCATCCCCCATTGAGATTTAGTGCTTGTTTGACCTGCAACAGAAAGAACGGATGGTTGTAAAATCGCTGGTGATGAAAAGACCTTTTTCCAAAATTACACAAAATGCAAACTATGCAAAAATTAAAGGAACGTAAAAGCAGCTGACTAAATTGATGCACTGGCATATCAATCAATACAGCATATGAAAAAACTGTGAATTAACATCCCTCAACTAATGGTGAAGTAAGTGCGAAAAAATCACATAAAACCACACTGACTTTGTCATTAGTCCATAGAGAGAAGCATGGATTCACGATACATTCATGATCTTCTGTTAATTTGTGCATTAAATCATCATGATTCACACATTAGTTTAGCTTTACTTAAGCATATGATTTGTACCATTACTACAAAGTGCAACCCATAATTCATTTTCTATTAAATTCTGCTCGCAAATTTGCTGAAGCCTCTGCTAGTGAGCACTTCTCCATTGCAAGATAATTATCCACCTGACAGGTGTAACATATCAAGATGTTGATTAAACACCATGATTACTACACGGGCATGCCTTGGGCTGCTCACAATAAACGGCCATTCTAAAATTTGTGGTTTTATCTCACAGCATCATGCCCCAGATGTTGCAAGCTTTGAGAAAAGCATAGAATTGGCATGCTGACTACAGGGATGTCCACAAGAGCGTTTCTTGTAAAGTGAACATTCATATACATTTTCTGTGATGTTTTTGTCAGAATATTCAACCAGCCTCATGACCGCAGACGAGAACAGCCTTAACCTTTACATCCAGCAAGATCATCTGACACCAGTTATTTGGACTGCTGATGTAAGAGCTGGTTTGCCAAACCAAGGAACTTCAGCACAATCAGTCAGAAGTAGTCTCAAAAAATTTCTCTGCTTGGTATCATCCTCAGAAAGCTCATCATAACCAACCTGAGTAAGCAAATGCTCACCTTCAGTGGCATCTGGTACCTTCACGGATGCCAAAACTGTTTGCTAACTTAAGTTGCCCCATGGTGGCAGACACAGACAAGCCTATACAACAAATGTGCCTTCTTTTGATGGCAGTCTGAATACACAGCAATACTGTGACATGATCCTGAGGCACACTGTTGTGCCTTTTATCTGCCATCATCACATCTTCCTACAGCATGAATATACATGGCCCCATGTTGTAAGGATTCGTAGACCTATGTACGTATGATCTATCTATGTAAAGGACACGTGTCACACTGCATGAGGCAAATGGTGGCCACAACAGATACTGACTGATACTCACATCCTGAATTTTTTCTTAATTAGTATGTATTAGTATTAGTATGGTTTAAAAATGTCTGGTGCAGTTTAAGTATAAATGTCCTTCTGAGGCACATAGTATCTGATTAAACAACATGAAGGGCTTTCTCAGCTCTCTGAAGTCAGACGTTGAATGAAGGACAAATTATAGAGATGTACTCTGCAATTTCTCTCAAATATCAAAAAATTAGATTGAATATTGATCAGCGCAGAAAGATTACATCTTAGGTCTCACTCTGATGTCCTTCAAGAACACTTTGAGCACTTATTAAAAAGTCTGAACACACACACGCACACGGAAGATGACTGTGGTATGAAAGCACTGCTTGACACTAGATGCTTGACAATTCACAGTGAACACATGGAATAGTCTTCAACTGCTAAGCCAAGGTATTCTGTCTATAGGATGTAATTCAGATTCAATATTATTTGGTCCTCAGAATGTGCTTCAGACACTGGGCCTCTTGCAGGCAATGATATATGCATTTATTGTTATGCATGATTTGTTCTCATTCCTAGTTAGTGCCAGTTGATTTCTGGGATTTACCAATGTTTACATTTTTGCATCTTAGATAACATAAAATTTTACGAGCCGATATCTTACTAAAGTAAAAAAAAAAACCCACTGTTTTCATTTGTTCAACATTTTAAGAACATATAATCATATTTAGATTGTATGTTTGAGAATAATAATGATAGTTGGATTACAACATTTGTTTGCAGTCTACTGCTCCCAATTGAAACTATAAAAACCACTGGAAGATATTGCATGTGTTCAGCGTCTGAATTGCTTACACACTACTCTTTTGCCTATTACCATTACGCAGAGAAAGCATTTTTAGATATCTCACAGACCTAATCTGAAAACATGGATGAACTGTGGCTGAGCAAATTATACTTGAATGCAGATTTTTGAGTGTTCTTTGAGAGTTGAAAGCAGTAAAAAGGCCTCAGGAAGACCACAGGTAGAAGATGCTATTTGTATAAATTAATTTTATGGTGATTCAGTTGAACATGAAAAGTTATACTCAGAGCTATTGTGTCTGTAAAGATATCAGTGACAAGGGCTTATGTCCCTAATGTGCCTGGCAGTGCATCACTGTCTTGAATTCTTGTGTATAATTTCAAGACTACAACCTCTTCCTGATGTCATCGTGGAGTTCTTGGTTGGGTAGTTTGATGTTTTTATGTCAAACCATATTCTGCTTCGATCTACCCAAATGGCATTTACAACATCACAGACGTTTTGCTGTTGCTGGATATGTCAATTTCCTGTAACGGCTCTACTGATGCTCTGGAAAATTACCTTTACATATATTTATTGAACAGTATTTCCATTTCACTACTGCTGAGGTTCACGTTGTCCTTCTTAGAGGCTTTTTTAGCTGCATCTCTTGAACTAGTTTGCACTGCCCATATCAAGTGTCCAGTGGGCATTACCTGTGCTAATGACAAACAAATCAGGAATGCACCTCCAGTTTATGATCAAGTGGGATTCATCGTTCATTCAGATTTATATGGTTCACAACATTTGGTCTGAAGTTGACCTGATTTTTTCTCTCAATAGAAGATTAAGAAAAAAAAATGAGACAAATCCAAACAAACGGTGCTGTGTGAGACCAATTATCATGCAGTATTGTGTGTTACATCTCTATTCATCAAAATTATCATTTACACATTCTGTACTTTTTAAATTGGGTGAATTGAACAGATGTATCATCTTACATTGAATGTGATGCCTGCGTCAGAAAACACAAGCAGCTGGTGCTCCAGTAAGCTTCTGCTGCTGGCTGAGGGATTGCAGAGGAATTGTGTGAATGGGTGGTCTAGAGTAGTTTCACTGTCATGACAGTGAGGAAAGAGAAGTTTTAAAGTCTCGTGATTTTCACTGTGCACGTGTAAACTGCATGTAAACTGCATGTAAACTGCGTGTAAACTGCGTGTGTCCTGACCGCGTCAGTTGCAGCATCAACTGTCAGGCAATGTAAGCCCAACTAAGCAGTAAAATGCATGGAAGAAAATTCTGTGTTATTTTACCTGGTGATGGTGCACAATATTGGAAACGGGTGGCATAGGGCACGCTGCTGTTCTGAATGGCAGAATGGCATAACTTAGGAATTATAACCGCATGCAATGATTCTGCACCTTTGACAGCAAGAATGCATAGACTGGCCTGGTGAATGCGTGTGTGGCCCTTCAGTCATTTACACACGAGATGGAAATTCACATTCCATCACATACTTGTAAGCAATGTTGTCCTTTAACCTTAACTTTGTGCAAAGGGCATGATGTTTACCATCTCGTTTATGTACCAGTTTAACATATTAGCATGCTACTATCTTCTGATTAGCTCTAAACACAAAGCATGATTACGGCTAATATCTATAGTTACTTAACATTTCAGTCACACCAATTGATCTACCTATATTTCCTTCCCCAGAGCTATGCTGTTTGTATGGATAAGACCTGCAGCCAAGGAAAACTACCACAGTAAGTAGCCCAGAGAGGTTGCATCAGACTTTTTCTGTTAAACTAGAAGTCTTCAAGACAACTGTTATGGTGTGTGGGATACAGAATTTACCTTTATGTATGCTGGGACTCATTGGGTGGCGAGAAGTCACCACCAACCTTCTTTAACAAGTCAAGATTACGTGACAGAACTCTGACTAAATCTCTGACTACAGAAATGATAGGGTCTATTTGTTCAAGTAAACTTTTGATGTTCTTCTGAAATGAAAGCCTGCATTTATCAATCTGACATCTTAAATCGCCATCACTGTGTAAAGTGGATCTTTCTAGCCGAAATTACTGTTATTGTTATTGGTTCTTACAGCTCAGCTTTTGAGCTGAAAAACAATCATTTCCCCTTAAATTGCAAAGACAAAAGCTAAATCGGTGAGTTTTATGTCCCTTTAAGGCATTCACGGGGTCAAAGCTGCTGTTGCCATTTCTCAAAGCAGATGAAAACAGCAAAGTGGATGCATCAGAAAAAAAAAAAAGTTTCTCTTTTTAATGTTTCATCCGCATGCACGCATATTTAAGTGTGAATGGAATAACGTGAACTGAATACACACAGCAGCAAAACACTTCAACTCAGACAAATCCAGTCTTGAAGGCATTCTAAAACAATCACCATTATTTATTTACAATATATTAAACTGTAATGCAAAATTTATAACAAGTGGTCAATTTGTTCAATAATGAAAATAAACATTAACTATTTTCAAAGCTAGCACGAATCATACACATATTTATATATAAATACTGTGTGCAGTCAGCAATATTATACCTGCTGTTTTGTTTTCTGCTTTTTTCTGTCAAAGCCAGACACTTTCATCAGTGTCAATAAGATCAAAACACACTTCCACACTTGTGTTGACTGCATAGAGAATAAAAATAAGGATGACAGTCTACAAAAAGAATGTATAATAGAATCACACCCAACTTCTCCCACAATGAAAGACATCCACAAATTTATTTCAGCCCCAAATGCCATGTCAAGCTCTTTTGGACTTTAAATGGCTTTAAAAAACACCTTAATGCTGCTCAGTAAATAACAAACAGGTAACCAAAGGGTGTGATGCAACACTTGGCAACAATGAAAATGCAGGTTTCTACTTGTTGTTTACATTTCACAGTATTGTTATAACAGGCTGTAGTGTGTCCAGTTAATGCAGTAACAGTTACGTACCCAATGAGGCTTTATAGTAGAAGGCTGGTGATATTCTACATCTTTATTTTCATCAAAATCCATGAATCCAGGGATAGCTCAATTAATTTCAATGGACACTGCATTCGGCTGATCTGCTTGAAGGGCTCACAATCAACTTTGGTGAAATTTGACACTTGATATTTGCGCCACTGGTCAATAGCAAATCATCTGGAGAGTGCTGAATATTGAGACTACAGAGAGCCAGATAGCCCAAAGCAGAAGATATCGGAGCATATCGGGTGACGGGTCTGTCACTTTTTATTAAAAAATTTGTGCTTCACAGAAAAACACTGTCATTTTCAATCTGTAATGATGTGTTTTAAGGATAAACCGTCCGTGCAACTCTGATCTTTTGCATGCCCTGTTGTCTTATCTGTACTCTAAGCTAACAGTCTTTTCACACAAAACAGAGAAAATTGGTTAGTTACACTGAACACATCATGACGAAGAGTTATGGACAGCTAAGGCCTTTTTCTGTCTTTGTAAATAGTCAACTGACATATTAGAGTAATAGTAATTGTAAACCACTTTTTAGGACAGGCTGTGTGTATTCAACTCTGATATGCACTGGTTCAAATGTATTTCTGACATTGGCTCATTAGCTGTGTTCCATCTCTTTTTATATCTACTGTAGTTTTGTAACTGGAGTACAATAACTGTTGCACAAAGAGGAGGATATTGTGTCTAGCACCTGTGTGTTCCCAGTGCGTTATGAACTACAAGGCCAGCAATTTAGTAATTAATTTAAACAATATATATGCAATCTATCTTTTTCAAGATTTTTGTCTTCTAAATCTGAGATCTGATGACACCCGAGCCAGCTCCATTTGCTGAAGCAGACCAGGACACATGACTGAAAGCTCCGACAAACTTGTTAAATGGATCTATGGGCATAGAATATTTTGTTCCCAAAGATCAAGGAAACACCCTGTGGGTTTTTCATCTTCTCATGTAATTTGATGACAATAAAATGTAGAACAACATCAGCTTTTTCCTTCAACATGCTGGTTGAGGACACCATCTGCTCAGTGGTTTTAGTAAGAAACCAACAAAATGACTCGTGCCCAAAGTCAAGTACATTCCCTTTGGAAAAGGAAAGCACATCAAATTTAAAACAAAACACAGACGGCATGAGAACAACAAGCACAAGGACAAAGCCAAAGTGTCTTCATCACTAGACAATTCTGGCAAGTACTTCAAATCAAGTTGAAAGATAAGACAAGGCATTTCAGAGAGGTAAGCTCAAAACTTGTGTAAATTAATTAGCATTTTGCTTGACAGCGGTCTTCTCAAAATCATAAACAAACAATTTAAATGCTTTACTTTCTTGGTGGAGCAGTTAGTAGTGCAATCTTATTCTCTTCTTCCGCTGGAAGAGAGAAGAGATAGCTTACTAACAAAAGCCAGATAAACTTTTGAGGAAAAAAGGCAAACAGATGATGATGAGAGCATCTACACTATACAGCGCAGCAGTTCATGAAACACAACAGCTGCAGAGAAGCCAGCTGTAGGGGAGTCCACTTAAATGAAATGGCACTTTTCCCAAAAAGGAAAGAAGGAGGAAAAAGGGCTGGGACATTTCCTAGTACTTAGCATCAGTTGGCAAGAAGTAAATCAGTGTGCACACATAATGGAACAAAGGGTGTTTTTTTGGCAATACAATGTAATATGGTAATACATATTATTGTGATGTACTATATGTAAAGAAGAGTGACAAGGAGAGAGAAAGAAACTTATCATTGCAACCTCAAGTTCTTTGGCTCAGGTACAACCATGATGAAGAGAGTTAAACAGAATGGGCGCTCAAGCCAAGCAATTACTGCCTTCATGCGACCAGCAGAGTGAAATTGTTGATAACGGAGCTGCTGTGTGAGCAGTGAGGTTAGACTGATGAGTGTCGAGTGAAAAAGACAATGTGGTTTCCCACAAAAAACCCTGCGAGGGTCTGGCATAGGAACAATTTAGGATTACCTACAGTGTTTTAATGTCTGTGTTTTCCTGCAGGGTTGTGAGTCTTTAAGTGTACACTTGTGTTGGACTGACCACTTTTTGGGTCCGCATTGCATGCAAGACAAACTGCAGAGTTGAATGCGGGTGTGTTTCAGAGGGTGAATGCTGACAGCGACGACTATGATGTGGTCTCATAAGGCCTGTCCTCGGCATCATCGTCTTTCATATGGCTGCCATATCTGTATCGAGAGTAGTAAGAACCTGGGGTCGCCCCGCCTTCTTTTTCTTCTTCCTCCTCCTCATCATCCGATCTCTCGAAGCAGTAGTGTCTTTGGCCGGGGGGGCTGGGTGTAGGGAAAAAACAAATAGACGCTGATGTTTATATCAAAAAAAGTGAGCACAGAAGAATTTGGTGTCAACGAGAGCTCAAAGCAAGTAAAAACATCGCAGAAATAAAAATGGCAGGGGAAAAAAAAAGGTAGAAATTATCATCATCCTTTTGACATGTATATGTTCCGTTTACAGTACAGTTTCATTTCGCAGTGAGGTTAGGTTTCTGCTAGCATCTAGTGGGCGCATAATAATCTCATGCAATGTAGTATCACACTAGTGTGAAAAATGGATATGAAGTACTAAAATACTGAACCTGTGCCATTTAAATTAGCGCTTCATTGTGAGAATCTGACACGTTTTAGTGACATACAATTCCGTCTAAAAATGGTAAAGTTGTGGATTGAATTGTGACAAAGAACAAAATAAGAAGCCTACAGAAAATATAATAACATGTTTCGAGTCACTTTCAACATCATCTCAAATAATCCTGAACGAACTCTGACACAAGGACAATCCAATACCTATCATCAGTTTTATTATCTACATCATCTTTTTCACATTATTTATTATACAAACTGCTTGGTGCTTAAATATTGCAAACTGGGGGTTAATTACTGTCAACTGGCCATCTCAAATGAATTTGCTAGCTGGTGTAAATCAATGCTTGGGGTCTAACTATGCCTGGAATTACGGGACTGGGAGGAAAAATGCATTGTGGCCTGTCTAAATTAACTCGCGTTATTTTTATCTCTCAGGGAATACAATTCAATATGACATATTATGGTCAAATAAATGCTAACTTAACATCAACGTCAAGAATACCATCTACTGACTACTCTTTCTGCTGTGATAAAATTCATCATATTCTTCTGCTCCCAGAGGATGCTTGACGAAAGCCTTACAGTATGAAACTAATGACAAGTCAGACAGAAAGTGTGGTCACTTACGTTCGCTTGAAAGTGAGAATGTGTGGTGTTAACAATCAAAATTTTTTAGCATTCTTAAAAAAACCACATCACCAAAAATGCAACACACATGTTAGAAGTCAAGTCAAAATCAGACTGAATGGAGAACTCTTGAAGTGCTGATTAATAATAGCAAAAATGCTTTGATTAGTCAGGTGACATCATGCTTCCAGAACACTCTTCATGGTCAGTCTGTATCAGGCAACCACCTACTGCTTGCCTCAGTCACTGTCTGGCCGATACAGGTACTTCATCATCAGGCTGTCCACCTTCTTCTTCCTCTTCTTATCGTCCTTTTTGTTCAGGGGCTGGCTCTCGCTCTGTGGCCTAGCTTCCAGCTCTCCTTCTTGACTGGACACAGTTCGAACTGGAGCCCTCTTCACACTGCTGGAGCTTCGGTAGGAAATGGTTGAGGCACCAGAGCTTGACTCTGACCCAGAGTCAGACTCAGAATCTGAAGACGAAGAAGATGAGGAAGAAGAAGATGAGTCCTCCCTCTTCTTGGACTTTTTCTTGGACTTCTTGGACCTCCTCTTGGAGCTGCTCCTGTGGCGATGGTCATCAGAGGAGCTGTCAGAATCAGAGCTGTGGCTTCGCTTCTTTTTCTTGCTCTTGCCTTTGCTTTTGCTGCGATGGCGACTGCTGGAGCTGCTGGCACTGCGGGACGGTCTCAAGCAGTCCACAGCAGATGCAGAGCGTCTAAGACCACTGGCAGGGCGAGTACTGTCATGGTCATGAACACCTTTGCTGTTGTCTTCATCATCCTTGGATTTTTCGTCTTCACCCTCAGAGTCTTCCAAACTTCTGCGCTTAAATTTGATAGGTTTGAAACTCAGCACCTCATTGATTGCTTTCTCTAGGTCAGGGTCGAGGTAGTTGCGATGACTGACTGTTTTGATATCCAAGTTATCGACTGGGTCATTATCAGCAGCTGAGGATCTGGCTTGTGGTGGTGGCATAGAGATACTGCGTCCAGTAGACGAGTGTGGACTGTGTGCAGACCTCTCGGTGAAGGCCATACTTCGAGTATCATCAATATCAACGTCAAACTCACTCAGACGGCAGCTGCGCGCAAGCGACATATGGGAATCAGCCCGGCTAACACTTCCAGGACTGCGACCGCCAGACCGTCTGCTAAAGCAAGGGCTACTGGGACTGCTGCGATATAGTGATCGCCCACCTCTGCCCTCATCGAAGCGTGAGAGGCACTGGCGGCGTCCAAGTGGACTTGATGGACCTAAGCTGATGGTAGACTTGGCATCATTCTCTGGGCTTAACCCAAGACGTGTAGAGGCCCGACTTGGTGCAGCAAATGAAATGGTTGATTCATTGTCAAAGTCACCCCAGCGACTGTCCATGCCTTTCCTGGCTCTGCTATTTGCCTCAGAATAGGTCTGGGATATGACTGATTCTCTGCCATTCATGTCATCCCCTGCCTGAGACTTCCTCCTGGAACTCACTGAGTAGGTGTGTTCTTTAAGATCTGAAGTTTTGGGTTTTGCCTTATGTAAAGACAGAGTGTCTTCTGGCTCAGCACTCTCCTTGAGAGCACTAAAGAGGGCATCCCCTTTGCCACCAATTGAGTCAAGGTTGGATCGTTTTCTGTAGCTGAGGGAGCTCATCACTGACATTGGCCTGCTTGACTCTACCTCTTTGCCCTCTTTATTTATCTCCTTCCATTCCTTACCCTCCTTCCACTCTTTCCCTTCCTTTGCGTCTACATTTAAAGCACATCTAGAAAGAAACAGTGGGAAAAATGAAGGAATGAAGACAGTGGGAGAGAGAAGGAGAAAGATGAGATTTTGGGTCAAGTGGAGGTGAGTGACGGAAAATGAGAAACAAATCAATCAAACTTAAAATCACAAAACAAAAATGTGATGAGAAATGTATGAACTGAAATTAAACACAATGAAAGTACAATGATAAGATTGACATATTTATGGGAGTGCAACAGGAGACATTTGATAAGGGACTTAAATGGGCTTTAGCTGAACTGAAATATCAAGACAGACACCAACATCAGTTCACTGCTAACATCAAAAATGAAGACCACAGTAATGAGAAAATCCCAACTTCTATTCTGTTGGAAAATGCTTACATTTCCTTTCAAATTCCCAAATTACTTTTGACCGTAGTTGTTTTAAGTTATTGAAAGTTGTGTCAAGATAGACTTGACTTTGCGTAAGCAATAGCAATAAGCATATAAGCGACTGGATTAGGATTCATAATGTTTTTGAACCTAGGTCACAGCATCTAACTGCTACTGCAGAAAACGGACAAGATTTGCTTAAAGAAAAGAAAAGGAAGAATATTTCCTACACCAGTTGTTAAGTAATGTTTATATAAAACTGACATTTAGAGCTGAGGTTTAGGGTAACCTCAACTATTGTGTGTTTGTCTCTATGTGTGTGTATTATACCAATATGTATACATATACAAATACATTCACTTGAACTTGGAAACTAAACTCCTGCAAGGCTGGATAGCTTGGTAAATCAGTCAGTGTGTGTTTATGGGAACATGCTGCCAAGAAATGATTTAAAAACTCAAAAAGTTTATAAAAGTTGGGAGTGGCTCAGCTGGGGGAGGTAAGTTAAATCTTCTGGTAAGGAGACAAATCTGGGACGATCTAAGCTGTCAGCTTACAGACACATTCATTTATCTCAGCCCACAGCTCAGGTAGACTATGCCAGCTGGCCACTGGGCATGTGGATAAATCTACCGTGCAGGTGGAATGTCCCCTATTAACCAAGCAGGTGACAATAAAGACAAAGTAGCTTGAACATGCTTTAAAGAAATAGCAGCCCCTTGATTTCAGCTTAGAAGTCTGCTAACCTTTATTTCCTTCGGGTCGGATCATCTAAACCAGACAGCCCAAAAGCAGTGAAATGTAAGATTGCTTACTAACTGCTGCTGAAGTCATAGTAACAGCAGCTGCCTTTGTACTGACCTGGAGCTCTTGAGGCTGCCATCATCTGAGAGGTTCTTGGTGGAACCTTTGCTTTTGGACAACCAGGACTTCACTCCATCCACACGATCCTCCAACTCAGAATCTGTGTCTGAATCACCCTGACTGGTGAGACAGAGACAGGAAAAGAAATCAGGGGAAGCAAAGGGGACAGATTGCAAAGGAGGTTATGAATAGAGAAACAAGAGAAGATGCAAGATATAGCCACTCAGAAAGGAGAGAATTCGGTCAAAGAAATGTTATTGTGAAAGGAGAATCAACACTGGTAGAAATGTTCCTGTAAATCGCTGTAGCTATGGAACCAGAAAATGAAGAACAAGCTTTAAGTGTTAGCGCGGATGCAAAGAGGGATTTTGGCACATATTCTGGATGATAGTCAGCACGTGCAGTCAGCTCAAAGTGCCCCAGTAAACACACAAACATGCCTGCAAGAGGTTGTACACAGCAACTCCTCACTGTTGTCACTGTTAGATGAGTGCTATCACGGTCCAGCAGTTAGCTGGCACTGAGGAATCCAACAAACATTTTACCTTTACTATTCCAAAGCAACATCAGAGCTCAAGTAGCACTGCGGTATGAATAAAACCCGAACATCCAGCTTACATTTCACCACGTTTTTTGGAGTTGTAGCCATTACTCCAGGCAACAGTGAAAATGTACTGCTGACATCTGCGAAAGATGTAACTCTGCTAGACACAGTTTGACATTGCAAATCAATCACCACTCAAGCTGGCTGATTTTTAAATTCAAAACTCATCTGTATATAAAATACTTTTGAAAGTGATAAAAAGGTAGGTCATGTCTGTCAAAAAAGGGGTTTTGCTGATTTCATGCAACTGATAATACGTTGAACACCTGCCAGGTTGTCTGACCACTCATGTTACTATAATGTGAAATGTTTTTATTGACAGGTCATTATTAATTAAAGATTTTGTTGTCCATATTTCAATTTGGCAATCAGAAATTTCTTCACAAAATGAGGTATAATGGTGCAGTGGGTGTATGGTGATACTGTTCTAGGGGTGTTATCATTGTGGCTTGTTTGCTGAAATGCACTGGTATGCAAAGTAAATAAAATGGTAGACTGAGGTCATGGAAATGACTTTTTTGTGTGTTAAACTCGAGTAAAGCAATCAATTCAACTCAAGGGAAATGCACCTACATTACAATGGACGTTATGGACTATTTTCCTATGCATGTGGCAAATTGAAATGCTTACTTGTTGTTTTTAGATGTATGAATACAAGATGGCACATGCTAAAGAAATCATGAATTTACTTTGAACTGCAGAGTTTAAGAAAATGCCAGATTTATCTTTCACCTGGTAATTATTTTTTTCATTAGACCTACACATAGACACACACACAGACAGACAAACACATGCAGTCTAATGCAGACACTTATAATTTTTGTTCTTGACAGAATGATTTGGTACACAGCTGGGCACTGCACTGCTTTTCCTCTCAATTATCATTACACTTTCACAAACCACTGCGAGCCATGGAGTAAAATAGAGGGCTTGTCATAAAATTTGACACGGATGAAAAGAGCGCAACACTCATTAAGTGCCGTCAAAGCCCAGTGCTTGTGTGGTGCTGTGAAATTAAGTTGTTACAGCTTAATAGTCCTACAGAGACATCAGAGGGGTGGCTCAACATCTCTGCATCTGTTTCAGACAGCCTCCCATCTTGTTGAGGTAGACAGAGAAAATATTCTTGTCTTGGGCACACAGAGCTCTGAAAGATGCAGTACCACCTATAATTAAAATCATTAGCAGTCAGAGACAAAGGCTCCCTGGTTTTCAAAGGGGAGAATTCAAATAATTGTCTGCCCTGTGAGATCCAAATGCAGAGCCTACTAGCTTCTATGGAATACAATAACCTTGGATGGCCATGCTGGGTCTGTATTCATGCCAAAAATGAGGAGGGAGGGATGAGAATAAGGACAGAGGCGATGGACTCTTAAGCTGTAATTAGCTTTGCAGAACATGCCTTGACTATTAGACAATCTAGGGATTTGCTGCTGCCTACTGCTTTTGTGACAGAGCAGCAAAGTGTCTTTGTATTTAGCATTGTGGACACATAGTGAGTGAGAGACTGCTCCGACGTCAGGTAGCAGACCCTAAACTCCAGACGTTTCCTTACCTGACCCTTTTTTAGAGTTAGAGCTTTGCAAGGATTTGTGTGTTTGTGTGTGTGTGTGTCTAGTTGTGGTGAGTCAACTCTTACCTACAGCCCTCTTAAATTAGTCTTTTAACCTTTGTCTTCACTGCCAACATTCAATTTAAATAACTCCTGCCTTGTGAAAATGGGAAAATGGAAATGGGGAAATTAAGTTTCCACTTACTCTGTGGAAGTAACCTTAGTCACACTGCTGAGTTTCCCACAACCAGCAACACTGTTTGAAAGCAGTACTAAAATGATAATTTAGCTTGTGGAACAGCGACACTTTCTCCTTGAAATGGTCCTGTAAAATACATTTTAGAGGAGACATAATTGCCTAATTGTCTTTATTATGTTGCAGACATTACGGATAGTTATAGGAAAGGACATAGGGAAGACTTTACATCTTGCATCTTGCATGTGGTTAGGCCACTCAACACTTTCCCTTAAAATGACCCCAAAACCATCTCCACCAGCAGATACTGCAGCAAAATAAATGAAATATTTTGACCAGATGCAAACTTGAGGCACAACTCCAGTCCTTAAGCTACTTTATCTAGAAATTGTATGTAATTACAATTTTGTTTGAAAATGAGATTGTATACTGGTGCAGTCTCGACAAAGCATTGCTTTCATCATGTTAGTCTCATAGTTATGTTTTTATTAAATTAATCCTAATCTTTCTGCTGCAACATTTTGATTTTTATTATTCTTCAAGACTTTCTTATCTGTATACAATTTCATGATTTAGCCTGAGCACATAGAGGGACCTCTCAGGTCTATAGCTAACACCACAATGGTGGGCACTATGTAATTGAGTGCTTCACACATGGTGTCAACCACAATTTATGTCCTTGACCACCAACCATTAGTTAAGCCCTGCCGAAAGCCTTGGGGAAGCAAACAAACACTGTGCTGAGGAGACATTAATTGTCTGTGACATTCTGCCGCCATTGGTTGTACATCTCTGTTACACACTATTACATTCATCATTAGCTTCTATGGATCCTCCTGCTCTGCTCAGCTTTGCTTCACTGTGTCCCTGGGTCTTATAGACGGCTATGTTTATGCCTCAGATTCTGAAACTGTCAACCTAGTGCAGTCTCTTTGGCTTTGGAGCACAAACAGGCATATGCATCTATTCTAAGACCACCAGGAAACATACGCTTGGAAAACTCCTGTCATCCTCAGGGTCACATGATAAGGTAACATTGTTATCCTGTCTCATCGTCATTCATTTATCAAGGTTCGGATCATGGGATCAGCAGTCCTAGTCCGGACAATCCTCTTCCCAGCCACTTCCGCTAATTTCTCCAGGAGCCAAGGCATTCCCCAGCCCAGCTTGTGGTCATAGGGGAGCAATGTAGGCTTCCTGGTCTCTACATAGAAATTTGAACAGAACCAAAACCAAATGGCAGGCCGGGAGTCTGACTTAATGCTGGCAATACAAACTAAACTTCACATCCAAACCTACAGATATTGAATGACCCATAGGAAGAATTTTCCAGATCCACAAAGGACATGTACACTGGTTGGGAAAACTTTTATGTCCATTCCAGCACCCTCATGAGGGCAGAGAGCTTATCCTGTGTTCCATGTCCAGAATGAAAATCACATTGTTCCTCTTGAATCCGAGGTTCAAACTCCTCTCCAGCACCCTGGCAAAGACCTTGATAAGAAGGCTGAGGAGTGTGATACCCCTGTTTTTGGAACACACCTTCTAGTCCCCCTTCTTGGAAAGGGGAACCACCACCTCAGTCTGCAACTCCAGAGGTCCACGCGGTGTTGCAGAGGCGTGTCAGGAAAGACAGCCCCACAATATCCAAAGCCAAGAGGAACTTAAGGCAAACATTTTGGTAGAACTGGTCCTGAGGAAAAAAGCCCATTACAGCACCTAGATTCTAAATGGACAAATATCTAATTTAAAAGTAAACTTGGGTAAGTAAGCTATTTATTCTGCTAGAGAAGCATAGTTGGAATTGTAGAACACCCTACTATTAAATATTAAATTGGAAAAAACAAAAAGGAGTCTCAGAAGTGACAGATTATTTATGCCATTAATAGTGTGTTTTGATGTAATTTGGTGTTTAGTGTACCTAATTAACTAGTTACTGTATCTTGCCTAATATCGAAAAAAGTCAATAAAGAACATTTAGGGAAGTCAAAATTCTAAAGGCATTAGAAGCCTTTTCAGTTAGTTAAGATAAATTCCTTTAATAATCCACACCAGGGAAAATTCCAGGGACGCTGGGGAAACTCCAGTGAAACTAGTTACTAGTTAAACCAGTTAACTAGCTGCAGCTCAGGTTATAAAACTAAATGAACCATACAGATAGTATTAATGTATATATACTGTATAATATACTGCATGCTATCCAAAAAGCACAGTATAAACTGTTGCAGCCATATCTAAAGCATTTCAGCTGGCAAGCTAATGCTTACAGTATTGGGTGTCTTAAGCTGATTACAAGTTCACAGAGCTTCCTTCCTTCTTACTCAACATTATCTTCCATTAGCTGCAATGTTAATTGATGAAATACTTAATTGAAGTGAATAAGCTACATAGATGAAAAGCCTTGTGCTTAGTGTATCGACCTTGGGCTAAACAGTATCTGTCCATGTTTGTATATCAGAAGACAATAGCAAAAATGTTGGTTAGTTTAAAATCTATGCTTCTATAATTAAGTGACTGGCCATTAAAACAACAACAAAAAAGAATAATGGCTGAATTGTAAACTTGTTAAATTGCATCTTTATACAAGTGGAATTATACTATATTAATATTACTACATTGAAACCTATAGCTACATCATTTAAATTAAATGAAAACAGTAAGGCTTGTGTTCATTTTTCAAATGCAACATTACACATCAAAACACCCTGCAGTTTCAATTAATAGTCTTTTATACCACCAGAAAACCAAAAACTGACAGAGTACTAGAATGGCTGGGAGCCAGAGGTTAAAGCGGCATGTGCGCTACTTGTCTAGTGAGCAAGACAGCTTTTTGTAAGACATTTGAGGGTTCTGCATTATTAAGCAAGTGAGTCAAAGATTGATGAGGAACACACCCCCTTTTTTTCTACTGTCAGGAGTGCAGTCACCACCGAGCCGCGGTCACATCTAGCCCTAGAGCGGGCAGATGAAATATTAAGAGGGCCCCGGGAGTGAGAGGCTGAGTCGTTGTCGACTGTTGTTCAGAAGACACGAAACAGCAGTGCCCAACATGACGCCCTCAGACCAAGGCAAGGTGGTAAATAAACACAGCTGGATATACCCCTTGGCGGGGTAAGAAAAACTGTGAGGAAGATCTTGGCCTTGAGGGGGATGACTGGAAAGATCATGACATTTGGTCCTTTCAATTCAAGGCTTTGCAAAGTGGTTAACCATACAGGGAATCGGAAGAGTGAGGCTTGATTCATGCTGGGAATCGTGTAACGTATTGTCAGTGGTATTCATGCATCTCAGCATGTGAGGGCATGCAATGATGAGTGGAGTAAACTGGGGTTATGAGGGACTTGCTGAGCACTGTTGATGATGCATTATCCCTGAGCCTTCACACATCAAAGGAAAATCCCCCCTTGGATTTACTGTATATCTGCCTCCTCCACAGGGAATGTCTTTCAGTTTGAATTGTTGAATATGTTTGGATCAGGAAGTGAGCAATTGGTCTTTGATTCTGATGGGCTGACACTAAGACCTGATGTCTGAAAATAGATGAATATTTTGTAGAGCAAAATCAACAATCCAAACTGACCAAGACTGCCAGGTGGATTCCAAATATCATTTCAGTCTTTTTCTGTCAAGGGAGTTTTCCTTTAAATATCAGCTTTATTCTACAGTGTGACAGCTATAGTGTGATGCACTAACTGGACCGAAACTAAACCCAGAGGAAAAACTCAGATTTTCTCTCTCAACTATCAACATCTTGACTAAATGTTCAAAGACTGTAGAATGCTGCATCATTTCCAGTGAAGCAAAAGAAAAGAAGTTCAAGTTCCTCACGTTCTGTTTTGTCTTTTCTGATACTTTGTCACCATGTCTTGCAAACTAGCCGTGATGATGATGGGTGGAAGGACATACACGAAAAGAAAACAAAAGAAGACATTAAAAGAGAAAAACATGAAACAAGAATCAATCAAAAAATAACATAAAATGTGAATGATGTTAAAAAATATCTCTAAAAATAATTATGCACGATATGGCAAATGTTGTGGTAACCCAGTTTTTTGCTTTTTCAAAGTAACTGTACTTGTATGCATTGTGTTTTTAGGGACATTGACTCAGCATGCAACCTCATTTTGATCTTGTGACTTGCATCAGATTGAAGAAGCCTCACAGAGCATATTCTAACAAGTCACAGAGCTGTTTACTGCCGTTGTGGGGAAGAAAAATAAGTAAGGCTCAGCAGGCATCTCAGAGAGTGTGTACCTTACATGGCACACCAGAGACAGGACTTTTTACTAGGTGTAAATAATACAGTCTGACTTCCCTTATATTGAACCCTGTGATCATTTCAGTACAACCAACTTATTCCCTCACTGCTTTATCCCCCCCAATTGTTATGTCTGTGAGGTCAAATCACATTTTAGCTGGGATGGCTGCTGTCTGTTTGAGGAGGAAGGGTATTAAAGGCGCAGTATATGTACGTGTTACCAAAAATGAAATGTCTGGAAAGCTTTGCTGGATTTCTGCACTTTAGTGATATGTCATTGGTCATTATCATCATATTGGCGTTATCATACATGACAACTGTTCGACTCAAATTTACTCATGTTAAATGAGTGAATATGGGTCTCTCCTTTCTTTGTAGGGTTTACATTAAAAAAGTGGATATCACATGTTTATGTAATACAGCTGGTGAGCACAAGTTGTTGTTGTTTTGGTCTCTGTACAGGTTTCTGGAACAAGGCACCCTCACTGTGACGGCAAGATTCCCAAGAACGTCTATGTGCCTGGCTGTTGTTCATCAAAGCTTTGTTCTACACAACTCTACACTACATAAGACTGATATTGATCCTCTAAGCTCACACTATGAAAAAAACAAACAAACGCAGAAAGGCGACAACATGAAACTATCTGACCCCAGGAACCTTTCATAGCAGAGTGAGTATTTATAGGGAGGATTAGCTGCAATGTAGCTTCCTAATAGAGTAAATAAAATATTGACAAATATACCTATATAGGACTAGATAAAGTCAGTTACTGTAAAGCTCCTCACTCTTATGGCATGGTATTGCTTCTTTAAACATGGATATTACTCCTCAAATGCTGATTCATAAAAATGCACAAAACTGTCCCAAAGCTGAAGGGTGAATTGTTTGGTAACCTAAAAACACAGGTAGTGTTACACCCCCTGCAAATAATAATAATAATGTTCCTAATAATATTTGAAGAAAAAGAAGAGAACGCAGAACACATTGTCAACCTTGGGAACAGCTGTTTGATCATCTTTGTCTTAAATCAAGGTCCACCTGCTAGCTTTATCTCAAGAGTTCAACAGCATTTTGTGGTCTTCATCAACCAATGCAATTAGCACAGCTACAAAAACAACTGGTGCAATGTAATACCACAAAGACTGGGTTTTGCATATGTATATGGTGTCTATATGGTGACTCAATCATTCCTTCCTAAGTCCTCCACCTTTTAGAACCTCAAGGTGTTCTAAAGCTATAGGTTAATTTTTCTGTACCTGTTGATAAGGTCCTCATTGTCATCACTCTCCATTTCATCTTCAATAGCTGCCTGGAGATCACCGATTCTTTTGAAGGCCAGCTTGAGGTCTGCTTGCAGGCTTTGGTTAGCAGCCTCCAAGCTCTCAATGTCCATTTCCTGATAACGAGAAAAGAGTCAACTGAGCCATTTTGCTGAGTCATTCGTTAAGTTAAATAATCACTGTTTGCCACATCCTTACCAGTTCGTGTTTTTTGCGACTGGCCTCAGCTTCCTTTTTAGCCAGCTCGCCCATTTCCTCTTTGATGTCGCGGATCTGTCTCTGCAGACGTTTATTCTGCTCCTTCTCGCGATTCTCGCTGCTGCTGCGCTGATCTCGTTCCTCCGTCAGCTTCTCGAGGTTCTCCTTAAGACGAGCTACAAGGCTCTGTGCAGTAACAGAGAGAAGATTCAACAATATGGTCACATTTGATACCATATATATTATCAACTATATAATAAACTTTTTATATCAATATAATTCACATAGTTGAATGCTGTGTTAAGAAACATAACCCATTTCTTCTGTAAAGCCAACAACTGAAAACACTCCGTGTGGTTTAGGTGAACAGTGACGCTTGTGTAGAACGTGAGCTAGGAGGAGGACTCATCTGTTATGGTGAATTTTTTTGTGTTGTTATGAGTACTATGTGTATTTGGACATATCTGATGGGAAGAGAGGACAGTACCATTTGTAAGTATGTTCTGCGTTGTTGTTCAACTGAATTAACATTCTCAGAGATGGGCCTATTTTTATTTAGAATGGGCTATTTATTTCAGATGATTTCCTGTTTACATACTGGACAGAACACGAAAGTAAGTGGGACAAAAACCAAACAAAACTTTAACCTGGCATACAGTCCTAGTAGAGTATCTCCCCTCCATCCTCCATCAACCTCCAACTGATGGCATCATGATTAATGAACAACATTGGTCAATTGCCTGCTTTATATACAAATACATCAGAAAGATCAGGTCCTGTCTGACTAAGCATGCTGCTCAACTCCTGTACCAACACTAGTCTTTCTTTGACTACCTCTACTACCACAATGCTGTTCAAGCGTTGTTTTTCATGAGTAATTGCAAATAAATGTCCTACCTTTACTATCTTTTCTCTCTATCTCTTAATTCTTAAGCCCCGTCTCCAATTTTTTTTATAATAATAGTAATTGCTAGGAACTTATATGTTACTTCATGCCCCTGCAAGTGTCTGTCTTGTTGCCAGAATGTACCTCATTTACATGCTGGTTTGGACAAAGCATTAACAAATTCAATGACAATCCATCCAATAACTAATAACACTACAGACTGCAGGTTGTGCTGGGTGAAAAGTCAGAGAATTTCACAATTCTAACCTGTCCATACAGAGTTTTATCCCACTCCATTTTCGATAGTGAGATATTTTGCTAGATAACTGAAAAACATCTGTCATTCACCTGCTAAATAACATCAGAAAGATCAGGTCCTATCTGTCTGAGAATGCAGCTCAACTCCTGTCAAGGTATGAGTCAAAGGTACAGGAGTACTCATACCTGCTTGATAGGAAAAGTCAAGGGATCACTAACGTTGTTAGTCATATATACCTAATATAAATACCTGTACCAAATACAAAAGCAGTTTATCCAAAATTTGCGAGCATATATCATTAAGGAAGTCATTCACAATGCTAAACCTCGCATCAGTAGAAAGACATCTGAACAATTACAATATCCTTGTTATTAGATCGATTACTTGTTCAGACTTCAATGCATTCGCAGAATCAGAGCACATTAATGAAAGAATACATTTCATGACCGCTCTGGAATAATATGACATGTGACTGTGATTTGGTAGGTATGGATACAAGAACTTTCCTCAACCAAACCCAGTCAGAAAATAATAACTACAGATGAGGTTGTTTATATCGATGATGAATTGGAATGGTGCAGAAGAATTTTAATACAAATATGTTACGTGTGAGCAATGTTTTAACAACTGACTCCAATGTAATTCATCAAATCTGCAGGGAGTCTGTATTCAGTGTGTGCATCAATGACGTCAGCACACTTTATAAGTGCTTTAGCTCCTGCATTAGCTACAGGCCCTATTCATATTTCACACACTGAGTGGGTGTTGTGCTGTGCCTCCTCACATCTGTATTGATTGAGCTCTGCTCCCTCCAGCTTTGATGAGTTGTGATACTCAGGTAACCTAAAATAAACACTAGCTGCAGTTCTTAATGCTGATCAGATGTCATAAAAAAAAAAACAGAATGGCAAAATGTGTTTAAAATTGTGCATATTTTCGAAACTTTGCATACCACAGGCTACAAATTCCCCTATTTAAACAGAAAAATATATTTACAATAAAGGTTGAGCAGGGGGAGTACAATGAAGAAGTTAAACATGGTCTGAAAGGATGCCAGAAATGCAACATGTTAGTTATACCCTCTTGTTTTTTGAGATCCAATGTTTTTAACCTGTTTTGTTTGAAAATTCATGTTTGAGCTGGCTGAGAGCTCTTTGCACAACTAATGAATATTAAAATTTGTCTCATGTGAAATTTTAATGTAATTTGAAAATAAAATGAAAAACAGAATAGTCAGGTGAGAATAACACATGCTAGAGGACAAACTAAAGCATGCGTGGTTTTATCAAAATTTTATGGCGTTACAGTACATGTCTATGTTGTACCATTATTGTTCAGTTCACCGTGACCTTTTTCTAATCTGTTTCTGCAGTTGATCTCTGACCCTAGCCCCACATTTCACCCTCCCACCAACACCCTCCATGTTGTCCATATGATAGAGCTTCATCCCCCAGAAGCCTACCACCGCCAGCACCACCAGAAGCACTTTCGTGCCAGTCTTAAGCACTCACCTCCAGGCGTTTGACCTGGGTCTTCTCAAACTCCAGCTTGGATTCGAGCTCACGGATCTTGGCCTCCTGTCGGCTGACAAGGGATTTCTCCACCATGGATTGCTCCTGGAACTCTAATTGGCTTTGGAGGGCTTGCATCTAAGGCACAAACACACGTCACTATATTTGTTAGTGCCATCCATCGGCTGGAATAAAATCTGAACTTTTTGTCTTGATTGAAAATGTCTCGTCACAAATAGTAGCTATTCTATGTGGAGTGCTAGAAAGGCTATGTCCTACTTTTCATTTTATGCAACTATGATTGCTTGTAGGCACTAAATCAATTTTCATTGCTATCCAGACAACACCCAGCTCTATATAGCTGTTGATCCTTATATGCCTCTTTAAACTGCTTTAAAAAGGAGCTTTCATGTATTTTTTGTGGTAAAACTCTTCCCCTCCCGAAATTCCAACACCGATCACAAGAGTAGTCGTTTTTTTGAATTCTCCTCTGACTGAAGATTCTAATCCCCTGCTGTGTTTTGTTGTATTAAAAACCTTTAGCTCGTTCACTTTGGAAAAGCACTTTGGAAAAGCAGGTAATATTATAAATTAAAAAAAGTTTGTAGAAAAGTTTTATATTCCCCCTCAAAGTAGGGTATGATTTAAAAAAAAAAAAAAAGCTGGGTAGGTACTGGTACTGCATCAGAACAGTTACACATTTTGAAATGATTGCCAATCTATGTGACAAATTTGGACAAATTATTGTCCATGACACAGCTATATCAAAATAACACTAGGAGACCTCTGAGACACAAAGAGATAAATGCTCTTAAACTGAGGTCTCAGTTGGTATCACTGTTTGTAAGACTGTAGGGCTTCGGTCATAGTAAGACAGTGTGTACAACTTGTACAGGTGGTCCCTTGTCATACTGGTCTTATCTCCATCTTATCTTGGCTGAGTTTGATTGTCTGGTACAACTGTGTCTGATGGAGAAAAAGATTCATGAGGCAGCAGTCATTGCGGGGATGACAGCACAAACATGTTCAGCATTATTACTTGGCTGAGTTGGGAAACCAAGTTGGCCATCTGTGTCACATATTGCCATTGCCAATCCTGCTTGAATGACACATCAATTAAATTAAGGGTTGTATTTGTCAAAGAGAGCAGTGCAAAGGCAGAGGAAATAGGCTGAAGCAGTGCTTTGCTTGTTTGTAAATGCAGTTCTTCACTGGACACTGCAGCAGAGGAAACTCTTGATACTTTTCTCTCTCAGGGGAGGGCCTGCCTTAAAAACTGTCAAACAGCTGCCATATGGTTCAAATTTCCAAGTTCTTTAGGCAGCAATACCTTATTTCATTATCGATAGATATGCAGAAAAACATGACTTTTCATGCGCATCTCAATTTTCAAGCAATATAAAGGTTTTCAGTTCAAATCCCCAAAATTATGCATTGACGTTACGATGCTTTTCTAAGCTGATTGTAGGGTTGAACAAAATCATTCAACACTCAAATCTCCCCCTGCTTATCTGAGGGATCTTATAGTCAAACTCCAAACTTACTGTCCTTGTCACATCAGTGATATGCTAAGGGCAGAAAGGCAAAATCTACCTTCTCCTGAACCTCCTGCTTCTCCTTGAGGGCATCCTCCAGCTGGGCTTGGAGGTCACTGATCTGAGCCAAGTTTTGGGCAGACTGAAACCACACAGACATAGAGAAGAAGTTAAGTCAGTGATCAACATAATGCTACAGTATGCAGGCTATACACAGCTGTGCAACTTTGCAAAATCTAACCTAAATCCATCAAATGTCAAATCAAATATATCAAGAAGACTGAGTAAAACATGATGACATCACAGTGACATTAACAGGACAAATACATCTGCATGAAAGATTTTTTTTTTTAGTCTGGTGAAAGTATATCAATAAATCTCATTTCAAAGTGACCTGTGTGAAATTTTTGAGACGAGTGCTTTTTTCACAGTAGATGAAGCACTCTGCTACGGCGAGTCCCACTGGGAATTCAACTGCCTCAATTTAGACAAGAAGGATGGATTCATTTGGAGCCAGTAGAGGCAGATCACTCATCATTCCATCAACGATGTAAAGGAAGCGCTTTTACTCCGCTCTCATTTCCACTTGCTGCTCATCTGCATATACAGCTACTTTAATACTCATGGGGGGGAGGGGGGTGTACCGAGAGCTCGCCAAATACCACTTCTTTTCAAAAACGACTCAATTGGCAGGGATGGAATGTGTTAAAACATTTCAATATAAGGCTTAATCCAGGAATTTCATCTTTTAGAGATTATCTTGAGATTGCTTTGTGACATGATATTGTTGAAGACATGACATGAAATGTGGAGCATTACTCCAGCTGAACTAGTGGGAAAATTTCTTGGTTATAATTAAAAATCAAACACTAAAGAGTCAATGTCATTAATTCATTATATGATTGGTGATTCTGTTTATAGTTTTTTTATTGTTGATTGTTGAAGGCAATGTTACTTTAAACTAGTCACATCTGGAACACAGAAATGCAGACATAAAAATCAACTTGTGGCTGTGGAGAGTTTGGAACTGTTAAATGCAAATAAATGAAAAGACAGAGACATGCATCTGAAAGCAGTTGCAGCTGCTTGTAGTGTTGATCAGTCTTATTGTGTATTTTGTCCTCCATACCATTATACTGTACTACATGTCCTAATCCGTCACACTCCATGCCTCTGCAGGATAGGTTCAAACTCAGTTAGAATCAATTACTGCCACTGCTTTCTGCATTGGCCAGTGCAAAAAGATGCTTCAGGTTATATAATTCTGAAGATACACATGAACATCTCCGTGGACCTACACAGAGGAGGGTGTTATAATTAACAGAGACGCACAAGAGCTAACCTCCCAAATCTCAAAACGCACTGTGTTTTGTGGGAATTCAAATCATCAAAGTTGATTCAACTTAAATTAAAAGTTAAAATAGGGTGTTTTTTTGGATGCACACGTCATTTTCATAAATACATAACATCTGGTGGTTAAATGTAATTGAAGAATATCCAAGTAGTAAACAAATTAGGTTTGAGATGGAGTACACAAGCGAAAACAAATGTTATATTTAGGTCTATAATTCTTTCAGAAGCACTCTCAAAACACAATATTTGTGCGGTATATATGAAACAAGTAGACCTGGGCCACAGCAGCCTTGTGTTTCTTCATCAGCTCATTGAGATCCTCCTGGTCCTCCTCCATCCTGGACTGAAGATCATTTTTCTCTCTCTGCAAGCGGCTCAGCTGCTCCTCCAGCTGAGGGAACATGAAGCAAATCAAGGACATTTGTAAAAAGACCAATTGAGATGCATATTCACAATACCAAACAAAATTAGACAAAGAATGAAAGCTGGTTCTCCAACTAAAACCTTTATATAGAGAATACAGAATAAAAATAGACAAATAGGATTTATGCTTCAGGCAGGGTTAAGCTCTAACCATTTTGGTTGAGTCAAATGTATTGTTTTCTGTTATTGTCCAATTATGTTTTGTTTTGTTTTGAAATCAGAAATTTACTTTGTTGTAGCTTTCGGTGATGACACAAATATTTGTCATATGATTACAATTGTGTGGAAAGATAAATCAAATATTCAGAAACATAAAATCACATTGCAGCTACAGTTGGAAAACCTGTTTAAGCCTGGAACTAATTCTCAGTCATGAACCAGCCTGCACTAGGTGATGCAATTCATGTTTACATGCACAAGTAAACTGGCTGATGAGCAACACATATGCAAATATGCATATACAAATATTTGGTTGTGCCCATTCATTTTAGTAGGGGGTGCAGGGCTAAAAAAATGGAGAAATACTTGAAGATGAATATGTAAATATCAAGTTTGCCACAATTTAATTTAGAATATCACTAAATATAAAGGGAGGACAATAATATACAACACAAAAATTGTTAAACTAATAAAAACTTTCTTATTGTCAGTTAAATTAACCAGTTTAAGATATAATGTCCTCCCTCCTTAGGCAATGATTATAACTTATCTTGTTTGACATCTAATACAGAGCAATTTCTTACTTACTTAACTTATTCCAATACGAAAAATGCTTCTTGTTTTAACAAGATACATTTATATATTTATATTAATTTGTGCATTAATCAGAATGTTTTGTAACATGTTATAACAACAGAACTTTCGAGAAATGATTCGGTGTGTATTAAGAAGAAATTCAACTGTATTATTTTATGCATTTTTTTATTTTTTTTTTGCTATGTCACACCTTCAAGACACTGAACCCTCATATTAAAATTTAATTGAGAATTAGAAGTAATAAGGGGAATATTTTTTAGTCAGGCTTGCACCATTTCCGCTGAGGAGAACTCTTACTGGTTTCTGCACAGCTCATCTCTGATCACAGGGCCCGACAGGGGTTATTCAAGGTCCCAGTAATAACCAAGATATCCAATTAGAGGCTAAAAGCTAGCAGTGACTGCCTCGTACCCTTAGCTAAGGGGAGGTGCTGAAGTAATCCTATTTCTGTAATGACTGGGATAATATACAAAAGAGGGAGAGAGGTTGGTGGCGCAGGGCTATGGATTAATAAATTATGACTAATGTGACTTTGTGAAAAGGCTAATGAATCCATTTGCACATAGTGAGCAGATGAGAGAAGTCAGGGACAGAGATGACACTGATGCATCCATTAAAAAAAACCCAAAACAACAACAGCCCAAACAAGATGTAGTCTGAACCCCAAATCGTTCAATCAAAAAACAGCTTCAAAGCATGCACTTGAATTATGGGAGTAAGATTTATTTATTCCTTATCTATTTTTATTAATACCACCCACTGCTGAGATGTACCAAGGTGTACTTAAGTAACTAAAAATATCCAAGTGGAATCTGGGGCAAATTCATTTACATATCACGCCTTCCAATTTTAGATCCACCGTTGGCCTCAGTGAGGGCTGATAAAAGCTTTGAAAGCAGCTCTGGCTCTGCAAAGTGGGAAAAATATTGTGATGGACGTTTGAAAAAAAAAAAAAAAAGCGACGGTCGGCGGCATCAAACCTCCATTTAGCACGTTTAACAATAGGCTGTCAGTGCAATCTCAATCCAATTACGTGACTTGGCTCTTTGTTTTTTCGCTTTTTTTTTTTTCTTCTCAGGATCTGTGAAAAATAAAGCTGTTGAAAACATGCGAGACAATTTTCTCAAAACACTGCAATTATGGCAACAGAACGGGAGAAGAGCAGGAGTGGGACAAAAAAAAAAAGGCAAAAACGCCAGACCATCTAAAAGAAATGTTATTTGCATGATTTTATCTTTGTTGAATTGCAGTGTATGATGTGGCCAGGGCTGCATCAAAAGAATCCCCCCTCCATTTATGCAATAACCATTTCTGTCATCAGTTCTCGAAGCCTTTTACTTTCCCAGCAGGCTCAATGTGTGCTGCAGAGGTTGTCCTCAAAGACACCATTTCAAAACAAACAGCTGGTGAAACATTCATCTCAGCTCTAAAGTATTTCTTTTCTACCTTCTAAGGACCAACAACAGTGTGAAGACAATTAAGTTGCATTTGCTTTCTAAAGACTGTGGGGGTTTTTTGTACAATACTGGAATACATCTATAAACGTCTCCAAAAAAACCTCAAACGAAACCAAATTGATGACTGAGAATAAGTCATCCATGGCTAGAGAAATAGGGGCCAAAGAATACAGGAATACAAGCACAAAATCGCCTTTGTTTCATTGGTGTGAGGCAGATGACTTCTGTCTAATACTCTTTTTTTTTTTTTTTTTTAAATTCACATGAAGCTGTTTTTTGATTAGCGTATCTCTGTTTGGTTTGTTTCGTACATAGGGTTAGGGTCACACGACGATGCACGTGTACGTACATAAAGGTGACGCGACAGAAAGTCCTGCTAATGGTGTCACACGCTGGTCATTATGAGGTTGCTACAGAAGGCATAAGTGGCAGAAAGGAAAAATGGAGGTCTCGCTCCACAGCGTTCGATGTAAAATACTAAGATGAACTTTGCAAGTGTTTCACAGGAAGGGAATAAACTCACATTTTCGTTAGAGCTCGGTGATACATTCAATTCATTTTGCTAAGTGACACTAGACATAACTTTGGTTTGTTTACATGGAAACTCTGCTGTGCATCTTTAAGAATTATTGCTTTTCAGCTGATGCTACTCGTGCTGATAAACACAGCGGGTCCACCGCAGTGTCGCGCAGTGTTGGGTGCTGGGAAGAGCTGCAGTGGTATTTGCAAAGTCATATCTAATGACATTGAAAAGATTTAGCTCATGGTGATGATGAGATGCGTTGTAAGACGCTAGCTTACTGAGTGCATGTTTACCTCTTACACTCACTCCTGAAATGAGATTCCATCTGCAGGTCCTCCTGTACCAAGCATCTTAACATGATTTTGTATGTTTTCCTGTTCTATTACACCATAACATGGACTAACTAAAGTGCAAAAGGATTACAGCTTTAGCCTCAGATTCTCTGCATCAACACACAGTGCTGACCTTGCATTATATCATATTTGCAGCCATTAGAGTGAGATTAAGGGACATATTTACATGAGTCAATGAGAAACATTAAGTCAGCTGTAGATCAAGTTTTCAACTATCTCCTTTTAAAGCAGTAAGGACAACACTAAAGTTAATGGGACATCGAAGTAAATTGTGATATAAAGAAACAGCTAAAATAATAAATAATAATTACGTCAATATTTAAAAATGAAATAAGTAAACAGCCTCAATTCAAGTTGAAAAGTCTTATAAGCTTCTCTTAAATTTAAGGTTTCTAAATACAGTTAATCAATTTAATCAATACAAATGACTGATTATAATTGTAGTCGCATGCCAAAAATGTCTTTAACATACTCATTAGTTGACCATTACTATTTCAAAGAGCTTCTCCAGTTAATTCAAAAACAGAAATATCCCAAAATACTGGAAAAGAGCTGACTGTAACAATTTTAACTGAGTGAGCACATGCATTCTCATTTGCTGCCCCTCTCTCTCCGTTTATAGGGTAACAGAAGAAACACAATCTAAGTTGTGAGAATGCAAAAGTCATCCTCGCCTTTAAATTCACCCATACACACATCTATCTATCTATCCATTCATCCATCCTCCTTTTCTTAGTGTCTTCACTAGACCTGAAGCTATGTCAACTTAATTATCTTTACTCTTCACTGCACGGTGGACATAATATTCACCTTTCCAAAATATGCAGTCAAACTTTTCACGGTGCCATGTCTTATTTAAATGACGGTTCTGCAGTTTCAGCAGTCAGTAATTTCTCTTTAACAGGCAGGAGAAAAAGCACGAGGAGATTAAACCTCACTGATACAGGGTGCAAGATTGGGGGTAAATGAATAGCAGGAAGTATGAGGGAAAAAAAAAGGTGGAGGAAAAAAAGCAGTTTGACCGACACGTGGAACCACATTGCCATGGGAACGGGGCAAAAAGTAAAATAAGTCGTGCCAAAAGGACAGAAAAAATAAAGGTCAAAAAAGATTAGGGGAGGCTGAGATAGGAGGAAAAGAAAAAAGTAGAATAGACTAAAGATGTAAAGAGAGATGTACAGATAGTTTAGGAGAACTGTTTTTTGCTGGGAAAAAGAAAGATACTAACCTACACATGGAAAATTCAGTAATAGAAACAGAAAAAAATTTAGCGGGATAAAAGAGGGAATGATAGGGGCACTGAGGATGAGCTCTGAGGGAACAGGTCTGTCCTCTAACTCATTATTTCTGGCTAAAGGCAGTGATTTGACACCAACGCAGATGGTGCATCATTAAAAAAGGCACCAAAAACACAACCTAGGTGATCACCACTGATGATCACTTTCAAAAGCTGTGACAGCTTCGATCTTCCCCTATTCATCAACGTTACGCAATAAACGTAACTCATAAATGGGATTACACTTGTCCCTGTGGCTGTGTCACTCTGCTAAACCCGTTAGAACTTCTGCTTTTAAAGGCTGAGAGGAGGATCCAGAGAGGTATACTGACCGCCTGTTTGGTTTTGGAGATGTCCTCCATCTGAACGTGCAGATCTTCAATCTCCACCTCCATGGACTTGCGAGCTTTAACTGCAGCTGCACAGGTGAACTCTGACTCCTCCAGCTGGAGTGGATAAAAGAGTGGAAAATCTAATCAGTAACATCAGTGCAGGTTATTCCCAAATGCACATTTATATTTTACATGCAGATATAGACACTGCACTATACTTTCAATTGATTTTAGTCTCTTTTTAAAAAGAAAATACAGTTATTCTGTACTATCTCAGACCAAAGGCGTGCAAACTGTGAGGTCTCCCTAAGGAGACATGAGAGGCATGAGCTGGCTTTCCATCAAAATTTCTACTCTTTCTCAGAGTCATAACAGTCAAAACTGAGCATACAGTAATGATATACAGATTTTCATGACTCACTTCCAAATATTCTGATGTTGATTAGGAATGCAAATGTTCAATTCAATTCAATTCAATTCAATTTTATTTATATAGCGCCAATTCACAACAAAAAGTCATCTCAGGGCACTTTACAAACAGAGCAGGTCTAGACCACACTCATTACTGTTAGTTACACCCAACAGTTCCACCATGAGCAAGCACTTGGCAACAGTGGCAAGGAAAAACTTCCTTTTAACAGGCAGAAACCTTGGACAGATCCTGGCTCTAGGTGGACGGCCATCTGTCTTGACCGGTTGGGGGGGGGTACAATATAGAATAATGACAGCAAATGACAGCAATAGGCAGCAGAGGACACGGGGCAGGTCGGTGGAGCCACATATATCTAATTAATCCAATTTTTAAATAAAATAAAGATGCCTCTTATAATGCTAGAAAAAAAAACCTAATAAATACTTTTAATCTGTCTTAGACTTGAAATTGTACCTTATTCTTGTAACTGGTGCAGTAAGTGTATATACAGAGGGATTTTGCATGATTGTACCTGGTTCTTAAGCTGGGCAATCTCCCTTTTGCTGGGCGCGTTGTTCTTAATGTGGTCCAACATGATCTGGGCGTCAGCCAGCAGAGCCTTTGTTCTCTTCAGGTCTTTCCTCAAACGTTTCTCAGTCTCTATGTCGCCACTTCTCACCTGGGAAGAAGGTACATTGAGATTCCGCTACTAAATCAGGATTAACTTCAGATCTTACCATTTAAACAACCATTCCCAAAATAATGCACCATATACATTTGAGTTGAATTTATACACAATATTGAATATTTTAGCTTCAAACCATTAATGTTAATTCATACACAATAATATTCCTAATATTGAAGTAATTTGCAAGGATTAAATCATCATCTCACTGACAAATACACCATCTCACACTCACTTTAGCCATAGTAAAAGGCACATCTCCACATACACAGTGCTCATGCTTTAGCTTTAGACCAAATAACATACAAACATCGAGTTCAAATACAGCCCTGCACACAGAGGTTAACATTAATTCCTGTTGAAAGATAAATGTCTTGCAATATCACACAGATTTGTTGGTAAAGTCGAAACTTTTAATCTGAAGTGACGGACTTCACCTATGATCTCACTATCTACAAGGGTGCTGCAAGAAATCACACCAACATGTTTTTTTATATTATCTATCTAGGATCCTGTTCTAGGTTCAACAGGACTGGAATCCATCCCCCAGTGTACAGTGTAATTACCTTGTCCTGTGCTGACAGAAGCTTTGACTCCAGCTCTCTCTTCTCTTTCAGCACTTTCTGCTTCTCATCGTATTCTTCTTCAAGCTGGACTTCCATTTGCTTCAGCTAGACACAGAAAAACACGAGAAAAAAAAACCAAGGTAAGTAAATTCCTAGTTTCATCTGATCACACAGAGTGTAGAAAACAAATAGCTGCTGACCTCTGACAAAAAGCAACTGCTGGCATAAACATAATGTGTATTTAACAGGTCCTAAATCCCTTGAAGACCCTGTTAGTTCCCCTAAATTAAGAAGTTATTATAACTTCAAGGTTTTTATCTCTTTAAAAGCATGACTGTTAAATAAGCTTAATGCGAATAGAGTAAAAAGGTATCGTGTCTGTAGTGTTGACAGGGGTTCGGACCCTGAGAAGCACACATGGGCTAAACCCCTGGGATTTGGGTAATTTTGGAAGTTTGAGATACGGATCCGATGGTTGGGCCATAGTTAAGATCCTCATTTGATGATTTTTTTTTTTTTTTTTTTTTTCAAATCAGTCATCATTTCTGAAGACACCATGTTGAGAAAAAGAGAAAGTCTTGGTGAGATGAGGCATTAAATATTTAGTAATCTTAGTAAAACCATAATTATCCACAACAGTTTCAAAGGAAACTTGGTCAGAAGCTGTAGAGGCATCTTGTGTTTGCCTGACATCAGCATCCTTCAACCGGAAAAATAAAGAACTACACATCTGTCTTGCTTACTGGAGTAAAGTGAATTTCCTCTAAATTTAACACTATACAGATAACACTATAAGGCTTTATATATGTAAAGTGCCCTGAGGTAACCTCTGTTATGATTTGGCACTATACAAACAAAATTAAATTGATCTGAAGAGAAATGAAAAGCTGTTTCCTTCATTTATTCATTAACATAATCTATCATCAAATAATGCATCTCTGTGTAAATGTCACTGGAAGACACAGTGCAGACACAGTGCTCCAAGCTTGTGGAAGTGGGAAAAAGCTAATTATGCGTGGGCTAATGAGGGCTCGACCAGTGGAGGCCAGAGATGGGGCAATCGGCGCTGGCAAAGCAAAACAATCACAAGACAGCATAAACAGCAGTTAATAGCAATAAAGCTAAAGTTGCACACACATTCTGAAAGCAAAACACTCACTCTGTCACCCACACATACACCTACACACAAACACTCCACTGCATTTCCATCATAATGATATCATGTGGCAGTTACACTACCAATGGGAGTCATTATGCTGATGTATAAACAAATGCACCATAAGGAGCAAACGTCAAATCATCTACATGATGGATCTTAATCGAACAAATGCAGTTAACGATGGGGTTAGAAAGTTTGTATATGGTTGTGTGTTAATGTGTGCGTGTTGTATTTTTATGTGACTAACAATTTTACTGTAAGTAATTTAGTTAGTTATTAAACCTTCTTCCTAAATCGTGTTCAGCGTAATCACTTCTACTGTGTGTTCATCAGTACAGCATGACATATTGCATGTCATACAAACACTAACACTGCTCTAAGTTTTAGCACAGGTGCTATTTAGACGTGCTTTAGATGTTCTCCTGCTTTTTCTTATTTTGAGCTCTTCACAGTTATTTCAGCATTTCCTGTATCTATTCCAAATTAAGACTCTTAAGTAAAAGGATAATGCAGCAAAATCCATTAGATATCTGCAGAGAAGTGTTTCTCTGGCAGCAACTTAAGAGCGATTCTGCAACCTGCAGCTGAAGTGCTTTTTCACAAAGTCATGATAATACGGTTTCTGTGATACAGTAATGGCTGGAAATCTTATACTCTGGCTTTGGTGAATTTTGAATACGATGAAATCCAGAATTATATGTGCCTGACGATAGGAAGAGCTTACTTTTACTGCCCGTTGGTTGAATCTGCTACATAGTTGGTTGTTGCAATTTCTCACTGTTAACATTATTAAACTGTTGTGTTGGTTCTTTAGATGTTTTACCGAGTTTCATGTGTTGAAGAAGCTATTTTTCACACCTCCTCTAGAATTTAGCAGTCTGCTCTACTTTGCCACCATGTCTTGCCAGCATTGCCCCTTCCCCGCATATCAGCTTGTCTAACAAGAGGTAAACATCACCTTGCTGTAAAGTGGTATTTGGTGCAATTGTACACAAATGCAATTTTGCAAAATGCAATTATGATTACGAATACATAACCACAGCATTGGGCCAATACCCAATGCTTGAATAAGTAGCATCCCTAATTGGCTAATTCAGACATTACACACTAACCTTTTACAAGGCAGGAAAAATACACATTCAAGAAGATGACGTGAAAGGGGCAGTGAGGTGAAATGTTTTTTTGTAATGGGCTGTAGTTTGTAGTGGTGCTGAACAGCAATCTCTGAGAATATGATGTCTCATTTTGTTGATTTCTAAGCGCTCTCTCTCTCTCTCTCTCTCTCTCTCTCTCACTTTTCCCTTTGCTTCCAGCTCACATGGAATCAAAACTGTAAAACAAAACTCGAAAGCTACTGCAAACATAAGCAGCAGAATTAAAATGTATATATTTACATGTAATGAACCTCCTTACCTTCTTGCTGCAGGACTGTCTAATCTCTTCCACCTCATCGTCTTTGTTCTCTATCTCCTTGGAATGGGTTTGACGCAACCGCTCCATCTCCATCTCCAGACGCAACTTGGCCTGAAAAAAAAAAACAACAACCCACATGCATTGTATACTCTCACCCTGGCTTGAAGGAATAATGTTGAGTTTTGACTTTATTTCCATACATTATTCATAGATGTCACATTGTCTTGATATTCGTAAATGTGCGTATGTCTAAAGTACTTGCTGTTGTTCTCCATACCACTAATAAACTCTCAAATCTGGCTCATGTTGAAAGAAGAACAGGGAGCTCACCTCAGAAAACCTTTCCTTTCTTCTTCTCTGTCTATATGTGTGTGTGTGTGTGTGTGTGTGTGTGTGTGTGTGTGTGTGTGAAAATCAGTTTTCGTCTTGGCTCTAGCACCTGTTTGGTCTAATTGGTTAATCATACACCTGACTATGATCCTACAAAATCTCTGACTTTGTACAAGTGTACCTATTATCAGCGCATGATGAGAAGTTTATGCAGCTTTTCAATTTTCTGATGTGAATATTTATGTTCCATAATGGAGCTCTTTCGCTCGTGAAGCTCAGAAAAAAAAATGAGTGATTATAAGCAATATTTGTTATGCATGATGACAAACAGGTCGAGACAGAGTGAAAAGGAAGCATCTTGTGATAATGGGATCACTGTCACATGCTTTTTGCCAGACTTAATGAACTGACAAAGCACAGAGTAGGATACAGGCACAGCAGCTTTAACAGCTTTTACCCCAATAATCAGTGAAAATACCTGTGCTGACATGCATACACGTTACCATGGTTCCCAAATGATTTTACTCACAAACAGTCCATGATCAGCAGATGGATTAATATATCAACAGTTTATCAAGCTAGAATCACATATTAAAAATTTTCGGTCAATTGAATGATAACAACATGTGTGTATTATTTTGTTTTACAAAGTTTGTTTTGTAACATTTTTTGAAGTGTAATGAAAACTGAGTCAGTAAAATATTTGTCATATCATGATAAATGTGGTCAAGAAAATACTTTTTGTTATGATGGTAACTTCAACAATGTTGTCCAGCTCTAATTTTCAAAAATATGTCATTTATCGTGACTCTTTAGAGGCTCTTGTAAAACAGACAGCTTATTCCTTGGGCCCAAAATAAAGAGACAATCCAATAATTGGAAAACAGTTTGTACGTTTTCAAGAAGAAAAACAATATCGCAATGGCCTGGCCACAAATTTTCTCTTATTACAGCTAAACAGTCCATTAAAATAGTATTTTTGAAAAAACTCGAGGTGAAAATTGACAACAGGTAACAGTAAGAATCTCTCAATCAAAGTACTACTCCCTTTCTGTCTGTGGAGCAGAAGGGCATACATAAAATGTATACGATAGAAAAACTGCTTTGTGTGTACCTGCTCCAGCATCTGGATGGAGCCAGCCTGCTCATCCAGCTCCTCTTCCTGGTCCTTTACCTTGGCCTCCATGTCGCGAAGCTGCTTCCTGATCTACATAATGGGAAAAAATGGAAATATTGAAAACATTATATGTCATAAACACAAATTAATACATTTTGGCTTTGCTTAAACAAAGAGAAAACATTGGCATTGTTTGTAATATTATGGAAATAGACTGGATGTTATGATTTGCTGTGGTGGTGTAGCACTGAAAGCTCTTTACAAAATTTCATTAGGAAGAACTTCATAACAAAAATGCAAAACAGAGCAGTAGAGTGAGGATAACCAAGAAAGAAGACCTTGGCCAATGATGCCTCATCCTTGGATTCCTGGGAGTTGAGGTCCTGCAGCTCAGCCTCCAGCTGGTCCACCTTCAGATTGACTGCACACACCTCCAGGTCCTTGTCCTGCAGGATGAAAGGGCAGAGCAGTCAGAACAAAAAAGAAAAAAATCTGTACAAAAAATTAAATTATTAATCCAAAAATTAATCAATACAATAATTAAATACAAATAAATTAAATAATAAAAAAAATAAATTGGACCTTGAATAATGTCCTAGCTTTTTCTCAAACGTTTCAGCCAAAAAGAGTTTAAACTGAACAGTCTTTGCATAAAGTCTTCATCAGCTGATGGAGTTTGCTCAGTTGTCATGGTGCTAAATCTGTTGACATGCAAGCTAAGCAGAGAGAGGAGCTCAAAACAGCTGTGAAGCCTACATGTCAACAGATCAATGTCCATGACAACGGAGTAAAACTTCATCCCGTGATGAAGATCATGTGTTCGAATCAGTGCCTATTTAACTATATAGTGCAATATATTAAGTGACCTTTATTTTATTTAAATATCCAAACTCTAAGTCTGGAAATTGACTCTGCAGTTTCCTTAAATATATTTCCCTATGGAACAAAAATAGTAGTGTCCATGATGCATGCATTACAATCTGACAATGCAACGTAATGGAATTCATGTGTAAATCTAAGTTGTGCAACTTCTGATGATGACAAGTAGTGCATGTTCGAAATCTCAATTTACTGCTAACTGAAAAGTGTGTTGCATATGTCAAGTACTGAATGACTGAACAGGATTAATTTTAGATCAGTATCAGTTTCTGAAAAACAGAAAATTGATCTTCAAACACTTTCCAGTCCCATCTATAAGTTCTTTAACATGTTACATAAAACAAATTAATACATAAATCTGTGATTTTACTTTTGTCACCACTGTGCATAAAAGGTATAACTTTATAGCAAATCTGTATGCAACTGCACCAATGGAAAACAAACAAATATCAAAAAAGTAAACCTTTTTTGAACCGGGACTACACAGTTACAAACCTCCAGCTGCTGTCTGAGGCTGAAAGCGTCTCCACTTATTACGTCTTTCTCTCGAGCCAGTTTCTCCCTCAGGCTCCTCTCCCTCTGCACCTCCTCCTGGGCAGCACTCAGCTCACTGTCAAACCTGCACGCAAACGCACATGCAGTCTACTAATTAACACTGTCAAAATCCTCTAATGATGCACAGCTACCGCTTTTTCAGTGATGTTTAAAAAAAACTAAATTCAAAGTGCAAAAGTTAATGAAAAAATTGAATCACTTAAAATGTGCTGAGCTTTTCAGAAAGAAGATCCCACCTCAGTATTAAGTATTATACATGTACATTTGGCAACAGATACACAGTGATGGAGCATGTCCCTTGCCAATACAGACACACAAACACACACACATGCGCACTTTAGCAGCCAAATAAATGAGCTGGAGACTTGTCTGTTCTCTCGGCACAGCATGATGCTATAAACAATCTGGTACACAATATAGTTTTTTCTTCACAGTTATCAATGTTACTACAGCAACACCACCGAACCCACAGTCTATCCATGGGAGCATGACAAAATAAGGTAATACAACTCTGTGAGAGTCACGTGTATCTACAGACACCTGCTCAAACAAGACTCTGTGTGTGTGTATGTGTGTGTTGTGTGTACTGACTTCCTCTGCTTCTTCTCCAAGTCGTGGTTACGGCTCTGTTGACCCTCCAGGTGAAGTTTGGTGTCCTGCAGCTCAGCTGTCAGTCGCTGGGTTTTCTTCTTCAGCTGCTGGATGTTTCGCTGGGATTCCTCATTATCAGCCTGTAGGTCACTGATCTGCACGATCATGAATGTACAACAAATCAGAGCTTGAAAAACCAACAAAAAAATATCACTATGTTGAGAAGATGTGTTGAAGACTTTGGCAGAGAGGACATTCATAATACTTGCAATTCAGACAAATGTTCTAAATTTTAATAAACAAAAACTGTCTTAATTAATTTAAAGACATAAGTACAATTCCCCATTATAATCACTACTAACATTTAATTTTTAAATGCTTTCAACTGTCATATTTTCACATTCTTCAGGTTTCCATGTCTGCAGGTGCTTTAATCTAAATATAGTATAGTAGTATACGACATCATATAAATATGGAAATTACATAAAGAATTATTTTATTAAGAAATTATCTTTCTACAAAAGTTTCTGGAGAGTTTGAACAAATAGTTTAAATACCACACACAGAACTTATCTCAGGTTTGCCACAAATATTAATAAAAAAACTTTTTGGACTGTTTCAATAAAAGGATATCAATAAGGTTGATGGTGTCTTATTTGGATTAGACTTGCACTGTACGGTAGACGTACAATAAAAAATGTATGAAAATTTGATTTATTTAATTATTCAATACCTCAAAATGGACTTTTAAAACATAAACATAAAAATCAATGAACTCTAGACCGCAGAAAGGCTGCATTATAGCAATTATATCATGAACAACACATGTAACGGATTAATAATGGAAGGTGCAAAGCAGTGAAATCCTCTCCAATGCATCCACTCACCCTCCTCTCCAGCTGACGTTTGTTCTGCTGCTCCACCTCCAGCTTGTCATCAAACTCCTGCTGCAGTCTCTTTTTGGTGAATTCAATCTCCCTGATGGCTCGCTCATACTTCAGCCTCCACTCTCCTCCTGTCACATCAGCATGTTCACAGTCAAAACCTGCTTTGTCTCCTTATCCTGTGTGCGCGTGTGTGTGTGTGTATATATATATGTATGTTGTGACGACCCCTCCTGCGCACATTATATATATTGGGAAATTAAACACACGCGCACACACACACACAACCCGCATATTTTTACTGTACTTCAAATCCAAGAGGAAAATACCTTCATGATTGTGTTGCAGTGTCATTGTACCTGAATCAAACATCTGCTATGGTACAAACAAGTATAGTTTTTGGGGGGTTTTTTCAACACAAAAGAAGACACTTACAAAAATCTATTCTACATTCACAAAGTCTGCGTACCACACAAAGACAGCTGGCAGCCTGCCTGCAGGGCATCTGGAACTGAATCCTTACTTCATTTTTCACTGATCCATTTCTAATGTCCTTCTTCACATCGGATTTTTCTCGGCTTTTGTCAAAGCATCGATCAGATACCGCCCCTGCCGTTCCTGCACCTCCGCGGAAGAACTCACACTGTGCTTTTCGGGAGGGAATTACTACTATTAACATCTGTGCGGGAGTATGTGTATGTGATACAGTTCATAGTGGGGAGCGGACAAATATACAAAAACACAGCACACTTCTGGTGCCAAGTTTGTGTTAAGACTGTTAGTGTGGAGTGTGGAGTGTGGACTCATTAATGGCTCATTAATTGAGTGAATTTGTATTATTATAAATGTATAGTTTCGGACTGTTGGTCAGACAAAAGAAATCATCATGTCAAGTAGTTAAGAATAAACTCTGAGAACCCTCTCCGTGCCGGGCTAATCAGCACAAGAATACAACAAAATGTGTGCAAGCATATACTCCCGGTAATGTTAGCTTGCAATATGAACAGGATCATTTTCAGTTAATGCAGTTCTGGCTTCTGTATGAACAACTGTTTACCACAGAGGAGCATGTAACACAGAAACATAGGCTTTTAGCTGTTCTAACTCGAAAGATGTGACAAAACTCACAGAACTGTCACTCAGACTTCATCTGTACACACCCACATGGTCCCAAGAAGACATCTAATCAGTCAAACAGTTGTGTGGGTGTCCAGAAGTATTGCCTTAGAATTTTTACAAGTGACTTTTCAAGCCAACATAACATGAATATCAGAAGTCTCACCAGATTGGTAATTACTGCTGTGCTAGAGCATTCTGTTATAGGAGTGTGTCTGACCTGTGCTGTCATCATCCATCTCTCCGTTAAGTTCAGAAGCCCTGATGAGCCGAGCCTCCATCACCTCCATCTCCATGGACTCCATCTGTTTCTTCATGCTGTCAAACTTGGCCTGATGCAGAAGAAGCAGTTTCTATGAGAACGTGAACACATGTGTCTCCATATAGTAACCCAGTAATTCTGCAGGTTCTCATGCCTTGGATCCCAACCAAAAGCACGAGACACACTTCACCAGGTGTCTCAGTTGACCACAGAGAAAAGCTCTTGTTGTTGATGCCGGAATATCTATGTGGACCTCATACATAGTGCAGTATGGGTCATTCATAGAGTGTGATAATGCAATAATACTCCTTTGTGACCACACTCATAAATACATGCTTTCTGATGTACTATACCAACAGTAATGAAGAATGAATGAATTATAATAGTTGTAATGATATTATATAATATCATATACAACCATGCAAGATGCATAAATCCTAACAAGTGTGAAACTGAAAGAGAAATGAAGGCTGAGTTAGAAGATGGACATGGTCTGAATAAGAGTTAGCCGGCAAATGGCTGTCACAGCTTATTCTGCCAACGATATTAATACTTGAATCTGTAGTCCCTGTAGATTTCTACAACTCTGAAATGTCATTTGGCAGATGCTTTTATCCAAAGCAGCGTGAATATAGATTAGGTACAACACAAGTAGAGATCTAGAAGAAAAGCAATGTGGACAAGTGCTAAGAAATGTTTTAAGTGCAGTAGGACAAAGGGGTCAACAGGTGGTGCTGAGGTTGAATGCATTTTTATTCATTTTTTTCTTCTGAGTTCTTATTTTATTTTATTTTATTTTTATTAAGTGCTTGTTACGAGAGTAGGTATTCGGAAAACATTAAGGTCTTGAGCAGCTTCTTGAATGTTGTGAGGGATTCTGCAGATTGAATGGAGTTAGGTAACTCATTCCACCACAGGGGGACGACGGAGGATTTATCCAAGTACGTTTGTACAAAGCTATATTTGCTTACACTGCAGTTAAGCAAATATATACATGGCATGATAACTGTCAAGTTCCATATTATGAAATATCGGAAAAACTGGTATGCTGTACCAGTACTACAACTAAATAATCCTTTGAAGGTTGTTTAAAAGCCTTCTCAACTGATTTTCCTCGGTCAAATCATCAAATTAAAAGTTTGCCAGGCACTCTCCAAATTCTGTGGGTGACATCTGGATGTACGAACTACAGACAGTATAAAGTGAGCCTAACCTTGATTCCCTGCACATGCTGCACTATTATAGGAGAAATAGGTCAGTATTGGTAGTCAAGTCATGTATAATAAGTATATTATAAAACATATAAAAACTAGTCATGTATCACCTGTTTAGTTTAACTGCTCAAGAACATCAGTAAAATAAATACTAAATCATAATAAAATACCTATGATGCTTTATGACTGTTGATATAGTGCAAATGTGTGATATAGGGCAAAAACTAATCACAATTACTGTGATTCTAGTACCTTTTAAACATGTAGCTAAACGACAGCACCTACAGCTTAGATCTGTTTTGTGCATCCACTGTAGACAGTACTATTAAATGTAGGCAGAGTTGTTACCAAACTGAAACACACTATATTTGCAGCAATTTGCAGGGTTCGTTACGAACAGGTTTAGCCCTTTACTGAAAGCCTTCTAGAGTTACATAAAGAGGGTCTAACTTTGCTACCTTTAGAAATATCATGATTTTACACTCCTTTAAAGGGCATCAAACACGTCCTTCCTTAAGTTATTCCACATTTCAAACTCTATAGTGATAAAATCTTTGACAAAGCTGTTTTGTATATATGCTCCTGGAGTTAATGGTAAATAATTTTAACTGCTGATATTACTATAACATACCTGTCGTGCACGGGGAACAGTTCATGCGGCTTGTAAACACAACCATGACAACCACAATCTGTCTACTAAAACTTGAACCTTGCTGGGTAATTTTAGTACAGCATGATCTCTGTGTGTATTCAACTAATTATGATTTGTCTTTAGAGCTTAAGAATGTATTTAATTATGATTTGTCTTTAGGGCTTAAGAATGTATTTAATTTTTTTCCCCATTAACACAAACCTGTATGCCTCTTAATCTAAACTAATTTTGTATAATACATAATGAACTAATTAGTTATATTAAGTAGAGTAAACAACTGTTAACTACTAGTTGGCTTTGACTTCAATTCAACTTTCTATTCAGTTTTATTTTTCAGTGCCAAATCATAAGGTTAAAGCATTTATATTTATTTATTTGTATTGAAACTCTCCTTAATAACATAAAATACAGAAATCTAAATATGCACACACATCAGGTAAATTCCACTGCAATGTTCTCAACATGCCATAAACCTTTTCCTCTGTGTGAATACCCACATTGCCCCCTTGTGCCTCTCCCTCAATCACTCACTCACACACACACACACACACACACACACACACACATAAAACAAATCCATCCCATATTTATATAAGCCAAGCCATTTGTAGGCAGCCCCTCCCCATGCCTATCTGGGCAGCCACTGGAAAAAAAAGATCCATTCCAACAATCCTAATAAAAATAGAGAAATCAAGTCAAAAATGTCAAAGATTGAACTAAATGGATAGAGGCAGCAGGCGGAGGGCACTGGTGGAGAAATAGCCTGACAATATGATTTTGCAATCATAGTCATCACTTTGTGTGTGTGTGTGTGTGTGTGTGTGTGTGCGTGTATGTGTGTGTGTGTTATGTGTGTGTAGATGTAAGAGAGGCACAGAGAGCGGAAGAAGAGAATGCTAACAAGAAAAACAAGAGAACGCTTGTAGCCGAATGCGTCCATGTATGAATAACTGTATGGCGAGCTTGACTACTGCAGGGTGGCAGTACAATGCTGGGTGAGCTGTTGATTTGGTAGAATATGTATTTAGTACACGTTAGGATGGCCTCACATTTTGCTCAAGTCTATCTTTACAAGTCATGCCGGATGAAAGAGTTGCTGTTGCTGTAATCATTCCTAATAGCTTTGAAGTCATCTGCACATAGACAGACAACACTGTAAAAATGTCCGGAGTTAATCTTTTTCATTGCATTTTCATCTAACTTTATTGCAGATAATGTATTTTGTCCAAAGGACACTGAAAATACACTGAAGCGTCATAGTTTAAAATTCATAAAATATGTGTGGCATTTACACATTTTCTTGTTTCTTTGAATCAGTAAATCACAATCCACAGTCCAGGTCTGTTGCACCAGTCTTGTATATACAATCTGTCTTTCTCCACTGGTTAAATATTGACGCCTTCTTAAAATGGCCTAAGTCATTTTTTGACAAAAATGGTTTTTGATGAATAAATATCACATACTCTATATTTTGTTCTGTTTTTTCTGTTTTTTGAAAAACACTGAAAATATGACTTAGGCTATTATTTTAAGACGGTGACGATATGATACTGAAATCAACTAAGACATTTCCTTTAAATAAACGTGACGCAAAATAAATATTCTTTTCGGCAGATCATTATCATCATAGCTTGCTAATTCACTAAGAGGTTTTATTTTTTTTTTTTTATTGACAGCTGTGTGAAAATTCTCTGACTTTCACATCTGCCCCAGTGTCTTTATGCAGGTCACTTTAATTTGGAAAAATGTTTTTTAATCTCCAGTCTCATGTCACATCATTCCCACTATATTTCTGTCACATAAAGCACAGCTCTGATGACATGTTGCTGGCAGCTGAATGAATATTTATTAATTGTACTAGATCTTCCATTTCCACCACTGACACTACTAAATTTGTGACATTTTGGTCAGCAAGTTTTCAGCTGAACTTGTAGGTAATCTGTGGTAAGATTTACGTAAATGAAGAACATGTAGCTCTGTCTGGAGATTCTTGTCCTCCACAGGGCTTTATATCCCACCAGGAATATTGCCTAACAATTTATGATTTTGCTGATCTGTTAAGTTTCCATGGTTTTTTGTGCCTCAACTGTGGGTCACGAGGCTACATAGCTAAATAGTTTTTTAATTTGTCTGCTTTTATGACAGGGAGTCTCCTCAGGTCATTTTATTTTGAAAATTTACAATATGTTGTTTCTGTATTTAACTTCCTACCTGGCTCATCTGTTCTATGCATCTTGATACTTCCATCAAAAATAGAACAGAAACATATTCTCCACAGTGCAGAGCAGTGAAACCTATGGTGTGTCCTGTGGAATCACAAGCATTGTCTAGAATGGGAGTGATCAGCCCTTGGGTCCACGTCACAGCCCTAACTTGACACAATTATAAGGCAATTTAGGGGCAAAGATCAAGATACTAAAACAAATCATTAACAAAACTCTGCATACATTACACACATCTTTGAAGCCTTTTTTAAAGCTATGAACAGAAAATATTCAACTGAACTATGCCTGCTTTCATCAAATTTTAGATTTGACCTGATATGAGTTTGTTGACAGAATGCATTTCCCTGGCTCTAAGTTATCTATAACAAAAAGTGTGTTTGTTGCAACAATGCTCCTCTGTATTGAAGAAATTTAAGGCCAGATACCTACAAAGCAGTATTTGTTGTTATAGCCGAAAAACTAATTTAGACGGTGATGGTTTACAAGCCAGCAGGCTGTGTTCTCCTGCTGTCTCACAGCAGCATCTGAAGCTGAGCACCACACACCTGAGGAGCTGGGATCATTTAAATCGGGTACATTGAGGTTTACTAGTTAATATGGATTCATGTCTGTGCAGCTTTAAAGTGTTTATCATGATGCAGAACTATAACTTAATTAGAGTTCCATATGCAGTCAGTAAAGGCAAACAAATTACTGAAAAAATGAGATACAAAGTTGCGCAGTGTGAAAGTTTTTTCCTTTTTGTGTTGTGGTGGTTTAGTCCTGTAGTTATTTTATAAACTCAATTACAGAAGAATCTTAAAATATTAAATGAAAAAGGCATTACAGGCCTGCTGAAATCTCTTGATTAAAATCAGTTCATTTAGTTTATTTCCATAAAGTTCCATAAACTGGGCCTATGAAGCTCATGAATCAACATTGAGAGAGGGTTTCAGTTGTCAAAGTTAAAGTTTATATACGACCCTTTTAGGCTTTCACACTCTTTTTGGTTTAAAATCCCACAGAAGCAAAAACAGTTATGCTCTTCACTGAGTTAATGTGCTAATGTTACATTTGTATATGAAACAGACAGACATTAAACTACATTTCACAATGTGCCATAGCATCAAATTTCATTGTGAAGTCAGAGGATTTAGCTGCATTGTAGAAATTTTTATTTATTTGCTGCTAAAGGGCTAATTGAGCTATTAACTGTTATACATCTCAATTTACCATCACAATAAGGTAGTTCCATTTTTATTTGCCTCAAAAGAACTTGGAGTGAAGTGAAGGAATGGCTCAGTTGTTTAATGGATTGAGTAAGACATAATTCCCATGGCGTGTGACAGTTAATCTGTTAATCAAACCTGAACTAAGAATATAATCACGGACTTTTAATGTTGCAGCATGTGATCACAACATGGCTTTCTTATTCTATAGACATGACTGTGTTGCTTTGCAGAACTTGTTTCTGTGTGCGTCTGTCTGTGTGTGAGTGGGGCTCTACCTGCAGGTCCTTTAAGTCCTTTTCCAAGCGGAGTCTCTCAGACGTTTCAGTTTCTAGCAGCTGAGAGGCCGACTCCCCAGTGTTCCGCTCATCAGCCAGCTCTGATGACAGCTCTGTGATCTGATGCAACACACCAACGCATACAGTTACATACAAGTGTGTGTCATAAAAATGTTTACAGTGCATTTATGTACGTACACGACCGGAAATTCTGTATTTTTGTTTTAGGCCAAGTTTGAGTAATCATCACATATTCACATGAACGATATGAGTTACTGATACAAAGAAAACCTTTTTTAGAAAATGTCCAGAATTATTAATACTTTTCTCTCAAATTTATAGCTTAATTTTAAAATTATAGGGTCATCTTTAGACATGACCAAAATGTTCCCATCTACGTGTCTATCCGTGTCTGTGCGTTTACCCGGCTCTCAAGGCGATCACTGTTGAGTCTGAGTTCGTTCCTCTCTTTCTCCACCTTCTCCAGCTTCTGCTTCAGCTGCTGGATCTCTTCCTGAGAGGGAAAAGACAAAAGATGTTATTGACAGACAGAGATGTTTGTACAGACACAGCAGATGGTCTAAATTATTCAGCATATTAAGTAATTATAATTTGCTCAGATAGAAGATCTCAATGAACGTCCTATATGCCTTTACTTTAAGAGTGCCACAATGGTTAAAATTTCTGGCAATTCCATGAAAAAATGGAAAAGTATTTAAAATTTTCAAGAATATTGTAAAGTGAATATGATTAAATTTAAATACAACCACTACAGAGATAAACTAAAACACTGCCAGCCTATTTTGAGAGTTTGCACCAGCCTTCAAAATATAGCAGTCTTGCACTCCCACCATAATAATGCCTGCTTTTTCCTGTGTACTAGTTCAGTGGTTGTGACTGTAAAGAAAAAAGCAACTATTTCAAAGTTTACGTCATTCGCACTTTTCCTGTCGATATACCCCAGTATAGTTTGTGTGTACGTGCATGTGTGTTTACTCACATCCTTGCCACGGATCTGCTCCTCAGTAAGCTGCACCTCTATCAAGGGTCTGACTGTAGTCAAGAGCTTCCACCATGGCCAGTCTTTGACACCACAATTCTTCTTTATGTTCTTCTGGATGCACCGGATGGCCAGATCCTGGATCTGTCACAAACACAAACAAAATAATATTTAGCTAATTATTTAATCCACCTAGTCAGTAAGATAAGGGTTGGAGCATAGCAAACTCAGAACCTTTGGAGCATATCAAAAGCATGCGCTGGACCCCAAAATCGCTGCTGCTGATACACTGCTGTGCAGAGTAGACAATTTATTGGTATCTTTACATCACCACTAAGAAAGGCATTAGGATGAGTGGGTCGATATTTACAATTCCTGACTTACTGCAGCAGGTGATTAAAACCACACAGAGTATCACTTGTATCCATCTACCAAGCATCAATGAAATGAGTGGTGAAATGAGCCTGTGCAGAGCCTAAAGGACCAAAAACGAGTCAGCCACAGCCTGTTCACCCTGCTGCCAAGGGATGCAGAAGTACCTATAGTCCACTGGAACAGCTTATGACTCAATTCATCTTCTGCACTCCACCACAGAGCATTGGCGCCATCTTTACCAAATATACCAAACTATCTAAGCTGCGATGGACCATCATGCTATACTGAACCCAGTGTTCAACTGTTTAGTACAATCTTACGAACTGCGGTGCCTCCTCTTGGTCATTCAACAGCTGTAGTCTCAGAGCAGGAAATTTCCCTTGAGGTTTACCTTCCTATCTTGCTGCTTTTGGATGTTATTTGTTTTTTCTGTGTATTGTAGGCAGAATAGCTGGTGTTGGTAGATAGACATTATACAGACAGACATTTTCTGTTTCTGGCAGCTGTGGTTTTTATTGTGTCTATTTTATGTGTTGGTTGTTTTCTATTTTCTGTTTGCCATTTGTGTTTCTTTTGCAATTTTTCAAAAACTACGATATTTCATTAAATGAGGGGAAAAAGCTCAAGCCTTGTGCTTGCTGGAGGACACCACACTGTTAGCTACCTTTCCTTAAAGAACGGCAACTCGCCAAGTTGAGATCTTGATAGAGCATGGATAGAGCATGGTAGGACAGAGAAGCTGAGCAGACTGGTTGTTTACTCTTGCAGAATTGACAAGCAGAGAAGTTGAATGAAGAGCAGACTGTGGAGGACTTCAGGTGCACAAGACTCAGAATGACATTCAGACATGTGAACACTCACTGTCCACAGAAGAACATCAACAACCACTGTCTTGCATAGCAATGAAGTGTTGCGTAGGCGTAAAAACTGTGCAGTTTCTCCTTGGCTTTAATATGCATGTTTGTGGCTGCAGTCGCTGTGGAGTTTCTCTCTGTTGTCTGGTTTGTTGACATTTCATTCTGTCGTTAATTCCAGTTCAAGTGTCAGGGTATTTAATTTACATAGTCCGTTGCAACCGCTCAATGTACGCTGACTTATTTATTTTCATTTTCATTTTTGTGTCAATTGAGTTTTCTCTTCTTTTCTGATTACTAAGTCATATATAGTAGATACTAGGTAGAATTTTAGTTAAAGTAAATGTATACAAAGGAAATTATTGGTATATTTACAATGGATAAGCAGTTGTAAGCACAGTCTACAAAGTGCCGTATATATACATGGACTATATTGTCAGGTTGGACATGAAGGTTCTGTAGGATGATATTGTTCCACATGGTATATAGACAGTTAATAAACAGGGAAACAGTAAAACAACAGAGTGTCTTTGTCACTGATTCCAGTCTCCTCATGTGACACCAACTGGCTCAAATTGTTCACTGCAGCAAAGGCTATCATGACTCAGAGGTCCTGTTTACAGAAATGTCACACAAAGACAAAAACTTAGCAATGTTCACGTAACTGGGCAAAGCCACGTTCCATTTTCGGTTAGGAGATTAGGAATTTGGCCATGTAGTAGAGTATCTTGTAACAAAAGCACACAGAGACCACAGAGGGCAGGGGAAATAAAATTGCGCGGCGGCAGTGAGGCAAGATGAAAGGATAAGGAGAAGAGGGGAAAAAGGGAGGAGACAAGCAGCCTTTAAGAGCAGGTTGAGAAACACCAATCTGGGTCAAATCACTCGAATCTTCATCTGAATACTTTCACAAACATTGTCTCTGATTCCCACACTCCTTCTGACCTGGACAAGAAAAGAGTCTTCCCTCAAACTTCTACTCAGCAAAAAACAGCAAGTCTAGATAAAAAAAAACAAAAAACAACAACCTGGGAAGCTTTGTTTTAAGTGTTAAAAGAAAAGTACCAAGACAACAACACTGCTCCTTTTCATTCTTGTGGTTAAATGCAAAGTCTTAACAGCAGGGCAGTCCTATATTTAAGTTTCAAAAACAGATCAACCATTAAAAAAAATATGATAAGATGATGAAGTGTCACCCTTAAACCACTGACATTAAAAGAGAACAGTGGGCGAATGACATTTTATGTATTAATTTGAGGAGGGGAACAATTTTCTTACAGGTGTGCTACTTCAGGTTTCTTGAGAGAGCTTCAGTGGATGTATAAGTCACATGCTCTATGTATGTATGTATGTGTATGATATATGATATGCCATTTGTCAAATGCTGCATATTTTGCTATTTGTGTAACTTCTACACCTTGTCCAAGAATAAATGCTTTTTGCATTATTTTGATTTCTTTCTCTCAAATGTCCACCACCCACATGCAGTACCAAACATGAAACCGGTCGGTGTGTTTCATCACAAGTTAATGCAACTGACTGTGACTCACTAACAGGAGGCAAAACACTGTTTGCCAATTACTGATAATCAACACTATCTAATGATTAATGGTAATATAAGGACTGGGTTGCAAAAGTAAACAGTGGTTACAAAAAGCATCTGTATCATCTGTTGACCTCTAACTTTTCTCTATACCTGGCACCTGGGAGACCTCTACATATTCTCTCTCACACACACACACACCAGCAGCATGCAGCATCTGCCCAAGCCCACCTGTTCCCAGTTGAGGGGGTGTAGGTCGGGTGGGGGTTCTGTCTTTAGGCAACTATTTAATTAGGCTCAGTGTTGGTTGGCTGGCAGTGGAATCCCCCATGCTCCTCCACTCTCAACTGTTCCTCATGAATGTCAAAGAGATAGAGAGGAGAGAGACAGACTCCATGGCTTCAAAGCAGTCAGCGGATCTCTTCTATTTGTCTATTCCCCTATGGCGAAGCACAGACTCTATTTCTCCAGCATCCCCTCCTTTCTCAGTTTTCTCATTCTTATCCTCCCTCCCACTTGCTTCCTGGAGTGCTTTGAATGGATGGAGCAGGGGGAGCTTTGGGGGGGAAATGGAGGATGATCCCCAAAGCAGGAACAAGGACTAGATGGAGAAACAAACTTATTGATGTCTGAGCGATTTTGTGCTGTGGCAATAGAGAAAGAAAGAGACCATAATCAAATTTAAATCTACCTCTGTGTATAGGGTTGTTTATCAAGGATAAAACTATGAGTCAGTCCAAAACAAATTGAAGTGTTTATATTTAACCAAAAGGTCCAAAAGGTCCAAAAGATTTGGACAGATTTGAGAGAAAATCCTGATTTGGTACATAATACAGATAAAACACGTAAGAATAAGTCAGACTTTTTAAAAACAAAAGCTGAAAAGTTCATAAATAGGAAATTTCCTAATTAAGAATTTAAAATTACGTCCAAGTTAAATTTTACTCAACATACAACAGAAACTCCCAGACTTATACAGGCTGCCACTGCCAACATCCGTATGTTACGTACTATAATAGAATCATTAAAAAAAAATCTGAGCAGCAGGTTATAGTACAATAAAAATCTTTTTCCATAAGTACCATATGGTATCTCTTTTAGCAGAAACAAGCTGAAGAAGAGACACAACAAAAGTGAGTGATCTCATGTCAAAGACAAACAAAAAAAACCAACAGTACTGTGCAGTACTCTAAGGACATTGTGGTACAAACTACTAATAATGAAGAGCAGCATTTTTCTGCATTAGTCAGTCTGCCATTCCTGTGCTGAATTCAAATTGCCTTTAAACACAGCGGATGCAAAGAAAATCAATATTTGATCTCACTGATATCTGTGCCACTGTTTACTTTTCAGTCTGCATTTATTGCTATTCACAGTAAAGGTATTTATTTAGTGACATATGGGGTGACTTTTATTGTAGGGCTGCCACAGGAAACGCAATTTATGGAATTTTTAACAATTTTCATTGGAATAGTAGTTTTAATATTACAGGGAGTAATAGAACAATGTGAAACCAAAAAGGGCAGGTAAATGAAGAGCTGTAAATGAACAGGCTAGGTCTCTCACCTTCCTCCTCAGCAAACAAATCAACTCTTTCTGCAGTGTTCTAATTTTATCTGCACTAACTAACATGAGGTGACTCAGGGTTTAATTGTGGGACCACTCTAATTTTCTATATACAATGCCATGTACTTCATCATATCACATATAGACAAGGTGTTGCATTTTACTGTTATTACCATTCTAGTAAGATCATCCACACACTGTATGAGGTTGATAGACTGGATGAGCACAGATTTCCTTCAATTAAACCATAAAAACACAACCAAAAGAAAAAAAAATGATACATGCCCATATCAAACTTTTCTAATTATGAATTTTTCATGTTGTGTTTTGCATGATGTTTTTTACATTTTATATTTATGTCTATAATTGTTCTTCACTATCCGTAGTATCTACTCTGAGACATGGGTTTTTGGCTGTGGCAACTCTTGTCCATAGATCCATCTTCAAATAGACACTACATTCACCAACACACTGACAAATGTACACTAGTCCTAGATTATCTTCCACTTTAACTTTGATGGAGACAAGGTTGGGTCAAATCTTCAGACAGTTTGCAATATTAATGGCTGAAAATTATTAGTCGGTGCATTAAGAAAACCACCGAAGTGTCAGTGATTCCTCTACCCTAGTTTGAAATCGTAAACCAGTCTGAGACATCAGAAGATGTACTTTAGTTGTTTACTAGACTTGGAAATAAACCCAATTCCAGACTACATTAATCTAATCAGATTACTTTTTATTCTGAAATGAGGTTAGGGGTCTTCAACAATCTTTACCTCATCGCCCAAACACCCACACACTTACTAGACATACAAACACTGTGAACCAAATTCCACACATTAGAAATCATCCACAAGCAATATCAAAACCTGCATGAAGTAACACACAGAGAAAGTGAACAGATCCCCACTGGCATCTTCAAGTGTCAGTCAGTGTGTGGCAGCGAAGTTTTCCACTTGCCAGGTTCACTCCGGTGGAACAGCACCAATGAACTTTTAAATAAAACTGAATTGCTATGATGGCCAATAGAAAACACATTAACACAGGCTAAAGCATCTAGCGTGAAGAAAGAATTGCCCTCCCTTCACAGACAACTGAGTTGAGTTTGCTTAATCTTCTGTTAACAACTGTCCAGGTTAAGAAACAGCCCAGCAGCATCCACAAAGAGAAAAACAACAGAATAAGAAATATTCTGGCCTGCTTATGCAGGTCATTCATGAAAATCTGTAACAAGATTTTTACAAACAAATCAGTGCCCTGAAGTAGTAAGCTGAGTAGCGAATGGGATGTGAGTTTATTGCTTATGTGATTCAAAGTATCAGTAATCATCAGTATCAGAGGGTATACTTTTACTTATATGCACTTCTACCCTTACTATATATATTATTCTTACTACAAATTCCCAATGTGCTGGTGTGCTTACTATATAGTATACTTCTCACAGTTTGTTCTTGCAGCTTACAGTTTCTAGCCTATGGATGGGACACTGGATGACTGTAGTTTTCACAGCCTAAGCACATTTGTTTTTGTGCAACAATTCTCAGTGTATTAATTGCCCATTTCCTTGTAGTGTTATTGTGTTGAGCTCATCTTTTTCATGTTATATTTGTTAACTTCTTGCACTTTTTCCACATTTTTTTTCAGCTTCTCTCTCTTTAGCTGCATCCCAATCATTAAAGTTGTCATATTCTTCAAATTGGTTAAAATAATATTGAGGTCACAAATTGCTGCAACTAGCCTCGATGAAGGCTTCATGTCACAATCTCCCTAAGTTAGGGAAAATAACTCTTCATCGTTTGTACCGAAGCTGTTTAAAACAAAGGCTGGGGAAATGATGCACAGGACATGTGGATGGTATCCCACAGTTACTGATCAATACTATAATGGTTGAAGAAGATACAAGGATTGGGTTGGAATCCCAGAGGAGAGAAGCAACAGACTGACAGCTCTCAAGTCCGGCCAGGTTGACATTGGCAGGCTGACAGTTCATCACCAGGGAAAAGTTATCGGAAGTTCATATTTCATGTTACACTGAGACAGAAGTCCACCAGGGAGGGGAGTGGGTAAACTGAGAAGAACCTACTAGAACACAACATAACATCATACTACTACCAGCTTTCAGCTTTTGGATATGCAGTCACTAACAGTTTATTAAGGACTTCTAAAGCTTGAAGTTGTCGCAAATGTCACATCACCTCTTATATCTTCACCTTTATAAAATGGCAATAAGCTCTGTTAATCATATAATCAAAGTATTTAAGCCAAGGCAATGGCAGATGAGAATTATAACTTCTCAATGGATGAAACAAGGACCAAAGATTATATATATGTTATATATAACATTAAAACACTTCCTGTTACAGATTTATAAAGCCAGTGAAATTCTTTTTTTTCTTTACAAATACCATCACATACCACACACTAAGGCTTGAAATAAGTTCTGTAATAAGAGTGACCTTTACCTAAGAACCCTTCATATCGGTTGAAATGATCCTAACCATCATGCGCAGCGGTCTTACCTTCCTCTTCTTGAAAGCATGTCTGGCCAGGTATCCCCTGCAGGCAGCCTGGAACAAAGAAATGTTCCTTCTGGTCTGAACATCCCGCTGCTCCTCCAGCCTAGACAGAGTCCCTGCTCTGAAGAACACCTGCAGGAGGACAGGGGGAGTCAGGACAAAGTCACAGACCATTCTTTTCTTCAAGGTAGGGGCACATGGTGACATACAGCTGCAAATATTTGTCAGGTGAAGAATTGTTCTTAACTTCAACTTGGTTAAGTACAGACCTCAAACTTTGCATACACGCACATGTTGAGCAGGTGACAGTAATTCTTGGATTTCAACCTGCTTGACATTGTATAGGTGTGTAAGGGCAGTTATTTTTAAGAGATGTCCTAAGATCCATAATGGTATGGAAGAAAATGTAGTGGATATCCTTCTAAAACAATGACCAATTACAATAAGAGAATGATATTGTAAACCTTGAACCTGTTCAGATACATGTGGAAATTGGATATTGGAATTAAAAATTATCCTCTTTGGCACATAAACAAAATCAGTATGGATCTCTGCCCACATAAAAGAGCATTGAAAAATGGAAACACGCCAACCATCCACTTAACAGTTTCACATAGAAGTCAATACTCAATCACTTTCATGTATTAACTAGTGAGTGGTAGAAGAAGTGCTTCTGAATTCCATTATCTTATATCCTGCAAATATTTACCATAACCACCTTATCTTTAGTATAAAACTGATCACTGATATGCAGCTGGCAGAGTACCCAGGTGGCACCAAGGAAAGACCTCTGCCATCATTGCAGTCAGTTGTGTTTTTAACTGAGGTCCTAGCTTATCTGTTTTCTTAGCAAAAAAAACAAACAAAAGAAAACCACAAACTGATAGTAACCACTGATTAACAGACGGGCCTACTGGACACAGATCCTGTGACCATACAGAAAATACAATTTACAAAGTTGAATGTTTTAGAAAATACTATACAAATCCTCATCATCAAATGGCAACCAATAATTGCAGTGTGTATAGTGTGTGTTTATTGTATCTTAACATCTCCTTACATCTGAGCCCACTGACAACCTGCAGTCCTGTTCATGCTAGCTAGGAGATCACTGTTCAATTCCAGAAAACATATCACTAATTATTCTTGCAAATGCAGATTTGCATTTTTGCTATGTGCTGCTTCTTTTCAATTACGGTCAGTACTGCTGAATGCGTTTGTTATTGTTCATTTCTTTCCTAGCCAGAGCAATGATCTCAGTGATTTCTCTAGCCTGATCATCTCCATCTTGTCATGAAAGACTCCTGTGTCTTTCGCCTCCTTTGCTGATGATTTGGGCAGATGTAGTAATACTTCCTGAATATCAATGAGTGCATAATTTCATTTTTGACTGTAAAGAGTCACAATAGCCCCCCTGTAAAAGCATCATACATCATAATGCCTCTAACTCCTTCTAGATAATTTGTGTCTGGGGACAGACTCTGCTCTGCTCCTCTGCCCTGAATTAGCTGGCAGCTCTTTGTGGAAGTAGATTCATTAAGTAGAGTTTGAGTGATGTTTTGTCCTTCAGAGGATGTTACTGTTCCTATTGCTGACTGTAATTTTCAAAACTGGCAGAGCAAAGGATGAAGCATGACTTGGAGTATGGTCAAGAATTAATATTGTTGTTAAGATGTCTTGCAGACCTTGTGACTTAAAATATACAACAATAATATCCTGTGCAATAAATATTGACGCACCATTTAGATAGATCTTGTCATTGCTCAGACAACAATGAAAATCTGTCCTTCCCTTGACAGGCCAGCAAAATCATGGGCATTTCTAGGCACATGCCATAAATAAATTGAGGTCAGTCAAGTCGAGCAGTGGTAATCAGTCCCCAAAAGACTGTAGGAGGCTTAGCCCTGTGGATACGTAGTGTGTGATCAGGCAGGGGATGTTAATAAGTGACAGTGATGCAACTACCCACAGCACTGGTATTCAGAGCTATGTAGCTACTAAAGGATTCTGTGTCTCCGCTGGAAAGTCAGGGAGTCTGGCAGTGCTTTCATAGTCAGTATAAGCACGTTTATGCCATTTTGAGAGGCTTTCTTTGTGGGTATCTGGGCGACGTTGACCTGCTGTTGTAGTGTTGTTAGAAGCTCAGTTAGTTGTGCACTGTTTTTTATATTTTTTATATTTATTTTGAGGTAAATACATGTACTAGCGAGTTTGTAATTAACTGATTTTATAAAAGTGTTGATATCATGAATTTGCTGCCTCTTATGGTGTGTAAATGTATGCTGGAATGAAAAAATGTTCTGAATAATAAGAGTCTCCAGCATGAGTGAGTGGGAGTACAGCATCTCATTTCAGAACTATGTGGAAGTCGAGGGGTACTGTTTAATGACTCAAAGGTATATAAGATTAGGAAGTTTGGGAAACACGTTTCCAATGATTATCAGTCAGTATTTACAGGCATACTTGTTGTATAAATTATGGCTGGTGAGGAACAAGTGACTAAGTTATAAAAATTTTAAACTTCCTTGGGCGCCTCTTATTGGAGCAGACTGTACACAAATAACAGACACAGACATAGACATATGATGTTTTAACGCCTTTGGGTGGAAGACTTTCTGTGACAAGGACTGAGGGGGCAAATCTCTTTTTTCTTTGCCACAAAAGCCACAAAAACTTATTCATTGGAAAGATCTTATTATCTGTTATTTTTTACATTGTCTTTTATTATGGAGTCGAGTTTATTATGGAGGGTAGAAGAGTCTATCTTGCTGATAATTCCTGAGGATAAGGTTTGATATAACATATATTTGCAGTTTTTCTTCAAACCTTTAAATTGCATTCTACTAAAAGATATGATTCCTGTGCCTCTGTTTAGGACACAATGCACAGTATAAATACAGAATGCAAGTTGCTTCTCATATGCTCATGTTTGTTAAACAGCCAACAGGCTACAGAGAGAAAGCACTGCTCCTCTGGCACAAACACTATTTGTCACTGCTTGTCTCGAACTCCATCAAACTTCTCTACAACTGACAGCTAATGCAGCTGTGATAGGTTGCCGCTGGACGATGCTTCAAGTATGGTTCAGGGCAAAGGACGTCTCAGTACTTTTCGAACACACTTCCTTGTTTCTTTTCTCACATAGTTTCCTTGTGTCTCTGTGCCCATTCTCAGTAGGACAGATGAAAAGAAAAAAGAAGTGTAACCTGAATTCAATTTAGGAGACATGGAATGTGACCTTTGCATCTTATCTGTAACTGCCACCTGACTGTATCTGGCTCCTTGCCCAGACGTATGAAGTGGCTAATAAAGTCAGCTTTTATATTTTGAGGTAAACTTGTTGCAAGATAAGTGTTAAAGTGATGCTAATTGCACATTTAAGAGGACTAACCATGTAACCTTACTGCAGCTGAAATTGGACGTTGGTGGTGATTTAATTCCAGAGTTGCCACCCTTATATCTCCCCTGCTTTATCTAAGCGAGAATATAGGTTTAAGACACTTCTACATTGGCTTCATTTGTCAAAGCTGATACAACCTGCTCCGTGTTGGAAGATGATGTCAAACTCGCCTGGGAGGACATAACACATCTGGTTAACATGAGCTGCTGTGCTCCTTGGAGACCCATTTGTCAGGTCAGGGATGGTCTAATGATATCAGGCAGAGAGCCACATACAAGTTGGCAGTGAACATAGGGACATTTTGGCAGTGGGAGTTGGGTTATCTGCCTGTCTGGAAACGATACAGTCACTTGTGCAGTACAGGACTTCATGCATCATGGGTGACATTTTTGGATTTTGGATAATAATGACAACAAAACTAAGGTAAAATGTCCTTTTCCAGCTTGAGAGACTACTAGCAAATTTAAACCAAATAACAAAATAGGTTCATTTAGTGTCCAGCATTCCACTGATTTGAAGAGGATACTCTTTTACTATTGCTTCAAGAAAAAGAGGGTTGTTACTAAGAGAGTGTAGACCAGTCAGAGTTGTGTAAATGCCCTGAGAAAGTATTAAGACTAATTCTTAGTCAGCTGCAGTACGAAATAACAGAATGTGTGCAGTGAGTAGTTGCACTTCTGTCAGAGGTTGTACTGCTAGCTTTCGATGGGATGAGTTTAACAGCTGGTGTTTGAGACTAAACGTGCATGGACAGAGTTTTGGCAGTGTCTGTCACAGTCGGTCTCTTTATCTCTCCTCTTGGCCAAATTTCTATTTTCCTAGACTCCTTCTTTGCCCTTTTCCTTCCATCCGCTAGGTGCCCTCGACTTTCCCTACTTTCCCCATTATCTGACTGCTCCCATTTCCATCATCTCCCTGCATCTCATTGTCTAATCAACCGATCTTTACATATACCAGTTCTTTTGTTTCAATAACAGTTTGTTTGTCTCATTCTTGAAACCCTGTCACCTGTTCATGTATACTCCTATGAGCTTTGAATCAGACTTTCAGACACCGGATTTGCCTTATTTGGTTCCTACGCACACCAGTCGCAAAACACACGTAAGGGTTAAGCATGCTTGAAATGAAACAGTTTGTACAGCAAATCATCTGATCATGTCTAAAGGCAAGGCAAGGCAAAGTGTTTTTTACCTGTCCCGATCAGACACTTGAAGGCAATGCAGAAAGGTTGCCAAAATACCCTGACCCCTCCAAAACAGCTCTCCATGAACTCATTCATTATTATGGCAAAGATGCAAAAATGCCAAAGGGGAACTTTAGCTGACATGCTGAGTTGGTCACTTCCTACAATAACTATTCATAGTTGTGAACTTAAAAAGGTAAAGCTTTCTTGAGGCTTTTTGTGTCTTTCATCCTCTTTCTTATCTCTCTGAAGTCAGACAAATAACAATATGTGTTTACCTAACTAAACCAACCCTTGGTCTCCACGTTCCAAAATCTTACCATGGCAACGTAGAAGGTGCACATTATGTGTCCATTATTACATTGTTATTATGAGCCTGACCAAGTTATATAAAACTAGTGTAATAATCATATAGTAATCTCTGCTTTGATGCAGTTTTATTTATTCATTATTCAAAACGATTCATGCATTGCATGAGGTGCACAGTATAATTAGGGTAAGTTGTCAAGTGTGTGGATTTGTTGGACATATGTATGTGTCCCGTTTTCCAGTAAAATGAACAAAACAAGAAGCCTTAGTAACATTTGTAATCTCAACACCACAAGAACAAAAAAGTTCTGATTTGGAACTTTATCTGAACTTAAGAAAAGTAACAGTCCAAGTACAGACTGACACACACCAACACTAAGACAAGGTTAAACTCCCTGCAATATCTGCCAAGTAACTTCTCTAACTGACAGCTCAAGGCGCTCACTGTTCTTTATTCCACAGACATTCACAAATCTAATTAACAAAACCATCAGCTTGTCTTCCTCCATGTGATTAGCATTTTTTTTTATCTCAAAGAGTTGGAGTTGGAATTGTCTGACTGCTACTTAGAAAGGGTCACTGTTACACAGAGTCACAAAGATCAGCCCCCCCACCTTCCCCCATTAAAAGAGATTAAAAACAAAACAGACTAGAACGAGTGAAGGTGACAATGGAAGTGTGCAGACATGTCACCGCAGAGACACAAAACTCGACATTGACTTCTAGACTTTTGTAAGAAAGGTAGGCTCTATTTACAGCAACACCAAAATATAAAACTGTCAAAAATGTCTGGTCATGAGTGAGTGGGAGTACAGCATCTCATTTCAGAACTATGCGGAAGTCAAGGGGTGCTGACTCAAAGGTATATAAGATTAGGAAGTTTGGGAAACACGTTTCCAATGATTATCAGTCAGTATTTACAGGCATACTTGTTGTATAAATTATGGCTGGTGAGGAACAAGTGACTAAGTTATAAAAATTTTAAACTTCTTTGGGCGCCTCTTATTGGAGCAGACTGTACACAAATAAAAGACACAGACAGACATATGATGTTTTAATGCCTTTGGGTGGAAGACTTTCTGTGGCAAAGATTGAGGAGGCAAATCTCTTTTTTTTCCTGCAATAAGCAAGAAGGGATCTCTGAAAAGCCACAAAAACTTTTGTTACTTATTGGAAAGATTTTTCTTTTCATTATCTGTTATTTTTTACATTATCTTTTATTATGGAGTGTTAAAGCTGAGTTTATTATGGAGTCTATCTTGCTGATAATTCATAAGGTTTGATATAACTTGTGTATTTGCAGTTTTTCTTCAAACCTTTAAATTGTAATTGTATTTAAATGTTCAAAGGACAGCATAATATTCTTGAACATTTTTTTTATCATAACATCAATAATGCAGATGCAAATAATGACTTTTTATCTCAAAGAGTTGGAATGTTATCAGTAGTTGGTCAGTACAAGCTGCCCATACAGCAAGCTACAATGTTTGCCTTATTTGATGTGAAGCATCTGGTATTTTGTCAGTTTTCAGGTTTAAAAAATTATGTTCTCTGAAAAAAAATGTGGGTGGTAGGGGAAAGTGATGAAATGAGTGCACGTTCTTATCAGCCAAGGCACTGGTTGAAGCTAGGTTAGGGGAAGTTATATATATTCTCTTCTTGTGTTACCTGTCAGCTAAACTCAGTACTAGCAGCCTGTTTAATGCCTCCCACAAAATTGAAGTATTATATTCTTTGATCCACTAAAAAGCTTTTGCATGTGATATCCTTCTGTTTTTATTCACTTCGTATTTCTAATCACTTCTACCATGCTGCTCGTTTTTTTTGTTAAGCTAGTGTCAATGAAACTCACTTTCTGTGTATTTTCGACACAAAGCCAATTAGAAAAGGGAGGGATTATATTCTCCAAGACACTGTAACACTTATGAAATAAAGCGATCAGTGCAGGGACTGGTGAATTTTACTGCCAGCACCTTCACACAGAATGTAAAAGACAACAAAGGAGAGATGACTGGGATAACATGAGTAAGTATTGTGAAGACGGTATTGAGTTTGCAGTAGCATCAAAGAGCACCAACAGAACATTAGAATCCTGCTGTACAAATAAGTGGAAAATATCTAACCAAAATATGAGGCCCCACACATGGGCCACCAATGGAAAAAAAAAAAATCAATAATGCGCATGGAGCAGGTACAAGCAATAGCAAGCAATAACTTTTGTGAGTATTACTTAGTGTGATCCACAGCGAGACCTGTGTTATTTGTGCTTTTGCGTTCACTTGCACAGAAGCTCACTCGGAGGTGCGAGCGCTGTTGAAGAGAGCAAAAGTCAAATTCTGTGTCAAAGCCAAGTTTCATCTTGAGGATCATCGCATGTGATTAGTTGTGTCTACAAATTCACGGTGGAATAGCCCGTAGTCTTTAAGACCATAGAAAGCAGGTGAGATCTGGAGCAGGTTCAAGAGCATGCTAATTGTCGTTTTATTGCACTAAGGCGTACTGGGGGACATTTGGTGCAAACATTATCCGTTGTGTAAATGGCACTTAGATGCCACAATGTGTTGAAAAACACACAATTTTCTGTGGCTGCACCACAGTGATCACTCTACAAATGCCCAAATTGCTGGATTTATGCACCTGTTTCAAATATAGGATTCTCTTTGCAGTTCAAGATAAAGCTTTGGTCACAATTTCAAAAGCTGCTGCATTACGGTAACAGCCATTACAGGTATATAATGACATAAGTATAAGTGTGCATGTGTATGTATGTAACTGCACTTACCCTGCTCAGTCCCATGTGGTAGCTGTTCTTATCCAGCTCCAGCGACTCAAGCAGCTCCTCAACTGCCTGGAAACCAGCAGAAACAAACAGTCAGTAGACAGATAAACAAAAACATACACGGTTTGTTCTTGGCCTTACCTCTACATGACCACATGACCCTGCATCCTTTGGGCACAAAGGATGCTAGCTTGGTACCATAGCAACAAACACCATTTTCCCCTTAACACCGGGTAACACAAACACACATCTCTGCCTGATCTGCCTCAGGGGAGTCGAAAGGATAAGTCAAGTCAGACAGAGAAGCTTCCTGGTTCCTTTCCTGTCAGGTTTCATCTAAGGGATCAATTCAACCTTTAGAAGACAAAATGCAGATTGTTTGGCAGATGGGCTGATGCTAGGATTACTAATTAGGGAATCTGAATAATAATTAGTTAAAATGCAAGGCAATAGGCAATAAAGAAGAAAAGAGACTAATCCTTAATTTCCATTTGATGTTGCAATAGATAGTAGATTGCATAATAGGAAAGTGTTGAATTTGCATTATGTTAGAGCCCTACCGGTAGCAAATGTGAAATTTTAAAGTCTGTCCTTAGCATGTGCGACAGGAAAGGCCAAGAGTCAGCCCTTACTAGTGGTAATAGCAAATGTCTAAACTAAAATCCATTCGCAGTGGTATGCATACCAGCCACTAGAATTGCAACATGGGTAGAAAAACCGCTTTTGTCTTCTGCATGGGTGCACAATTTAAATCCCACATAGGACAGGCGGCAAGTATCAGAAATACAATCGATATAATGAAAATCTTGAGGTTTAGAACATAAAAATCTTTTTTGAAGCATGATCATAACAATGCCATGAATTTGTCATGTGGACCTACTATTGTATTCAGGGGTGTCAGACTATATGAGTGGATCTCAAAGCTAACAAAGGCATTGCCAATGTTTTGCACATCACCATATATGCATGTCAAATCAAATCATATTCCCCTTCTCTCAACATTAATCGTTCATCCATGCATGCATTATCTATAACAGCTTAAAGGCACAAGGGGGTGGTGCAGATCCCAACTGGCATTGAGGTAAAGGCCAGGTACACCCTGGATAGATCAGCAGTTCACAGGGCTGACAAATACTGTAGTGACAAGCATTCATATTCACACCAATGAGCGAGTTGCAAATTGATCAGCTGTTGGAGGAAACCAGAGCACCCTGAGGAAACAGATGGCAAAAACATGCAAACCTTCTTAAGAAAATGCCCCAGACAGCTGGCGGGTTCAAAGAGTTTAAAGCAGTTAACTTGGGAGTACAACGAGTGGAAATGATGAACAAAACTATGAAAATATGATACATATTCTAACAAACCAGAATCATTTGTTCACTTTGTTTCTGTCCCAGTTCAACATGAAATGGACCAAATTTAGAATGATATCATTCAGATGTTTAAACAGATTTCATGGTAACTTGTCAATAGGATTTGTAGATGTTTTGCTCACAGACTTGACATTTTGACTTGATTGTTCCTGTGGAACGCTCAGAGAGTCAACACCAAAAGAGGGGGCGCTCCACCTGTTTTAAATGTCAGCTACATGTAACAGAAAGCCTACATGACAAACTCGGGCATGGAGTTTGAAATATGTTGGCTTTTACCAGACAGAAAAGACATTATCCAAACAAATCAGCATTTTTAGTTCATTTATACTTCCAATAAAAGTCCAGGTATCTCAGTCTCCACTGCTTGACCCCCACCCTCCACTTCTTCTGACAAAGGACTCCAGTAAAAACCACGATAATGATAGTAAAAACAGGATAATGTGTAGAGAACTTCAGCCACTCAGGGACAGGAACTCTGTATGGATGTATTGGAATTTCTGTCTGCTGTCTGCCTGCTTGGTTTGAAAAGCTCTTGGCAGGTAAACCATCTGGCTACTGACATCATGGCTACATCACACTGTAAGAGGAACTGACAGAATTGGGCTGTAAGCAGCAATAGACAGGGCTTTTTGTTTTGCAAAAAAAAAAATCTCAGACAGGCTCAGAAAACTAATATTCTCTCTCTGTCTCACTTTCTCCTCCTCTGAAAACCAATTCTTTCATATTATTCCTCCAATTATACACCCTTCTGTCTGTCTCAGACTGCCTCCTTTCATCCATCTTCCCTTCTTTCTTTCTTTCTTCTCTGCTGTTCATTCCCATGTCCCCAAAGAACTTGGTACCATTAATTCTTTGTGAGTGGGCTGTCCTCTCTTAACTCATGAGAGAGTTTACTTCTAACACATTGTGGTGGGGTAAAGAATGGATAACTTGATCTACTTTCTTAACCAAGTCAAACCACCTCTTTCAACAATGGCTTTATTTTAATGTTCTTTTCATATTCCACATTCGACTGACATGCAAATTATCAAGCATTCAGCCAATCAGTTTTCAGAATTCTAAATATCCCAAAAATCATTCTTCACATTTTTGGACATGACACCACAAGCACCATCATGTGCAGAGGGCCTTAATGTAGAGGTGTTCTTCCTCCAGCTGCCCCCACCTTACACTCATAAAGGCTAATCACGCCTTTGTGCAAAGCTGCTATATAGCGCCTGAACAGAATGTAGAGAAGCCATTAATCATATGCTCAGGGATGTTCCTAAACTGTTCTGCCTCCTATACAAAAGGAATGGAAAGATAATGAGACAAGGGAAAAAAGTGGAAAGAGACAAGAAAATGGGAGGGGAAAGAGAGAGAGGAGGAAAGAAAGAGCTCTTCCTACCACCGGTAATTAATCAGTACAGTAGCCGTATGCTGCCAGCCTGCGCAATCATAATTAATTACACACAAGAGCGCTCTTGGAACAGGAAGAGGACAGTGGAGAGGAGAGCAGGAGGAGAGGAGGAATAAAGGGATTCTGTTCACACCATGAGACTTGAATATGCAGGGCAAGGAGAGGAGTACTGAATCTCTAGACTTAATTTTAAAAGTCTACCTTTTTGGGGGGGTTTTTTGGCTGACAAATAGCTGGGATTTTTAGGTGATTGACTATTTTACGTCCATGAAGTTGGAGGACTTAAAAGAGACAAGATCATCAATATTGATGCAGAGAGGCCAAGACTTCTTTACTTTTTCTATAATATAGATAAAAGCTCTATAAACACAGAAGCCTGCACTTTCCATTAAACTCCTCAGCATCATATCTTTATTAGACTTTCCCTGCCTGTTAAAGAAGTTATGTCTTATAAAGAAGAAAGAAGTTGAATAAATAGTTTAACAAATACTTTCTTACTACACATTGTTGCGGTTGTTTTTGTTTTGTTACCCTCCTGAGGATCCTCAAACCCTAAAAGCAATCATGAGTAGGCTTGAGTATTTTGATCAATTGATCATTATTAATTATTATCATTATCAATCGGCTGACAAAACACCCTTGTTTCACAACAATAGCAGATGGTTTACTTTGCAGCATTTAGAATCATATAATAAAAATATAATAAATTATTCTATGAAAGTGATAAGTTGAAGTTTTACTTAAAAATGTACTAGAAAATATCAAATATTGTATTAACAGTATTATTTTATTGTTTTCTGTTCATTCATGCCTAAAACCTTGTTTATAGATGACTAAAGGAATGACCTGCTTTATATCAAAATAATTCAGTTATTATTATACAACATTATAAAAGTGGCTGCTGCTGCTGTTGCCCCAGGTGACTCCCCAGAGGGCGGGAGTGGGCTTACTGAAGCGGCACCACATCCACACTGTATTTACCCTCTCTACTTTCAAAGTAAAGCTTAAAAGCTGTTTGACAAAGCTTACAGCTAGCTCTGGCTCTATCATCTCCATACTTCTCCTCTCCCTCCTCTCACTCCTCAGACCCATTCTCAAATCTGTAAACCATTTCTACATGTCATTAACTTTGTGCCCTCTCTCTCCCATAGTCTCCCGAAGTGCTTGTTTTCTCGTTGGTCTCTCTCTCTCTCTCTCTCTACAGATACCTGTGGCTCCAGAGCTGTACAACCCTTGGTGGTCTAGTGGACATTCATACATATGATCTGTGGCCTGGCTCCACCTACCTGCCCACTGTCCACTGATACCATTTATTGGTATTATATTATTATCATTTTTGTTATTGTACTTATACCAGTAGCCATAGTTAGGAATCTGTTGTTCTACTAAACTTGCCACTACTGTGAATTCCATCTTTATGTACAACTTGTATGTGTGCTGCATTGTGCTACTGTACTGCCTCTCTCTCTCCTCCCTTTTGTCTCTCTCTCTTTTTCTCTCTTTCCCCCCAACTGGTCAAGGCAGATGGGCATCCACCAAGAGCCAGGATCTGCCCAAGGTTTCTGCCTGTTAAAAGGACGTTTTTCCTTGCAACTGTTGCAAGTGCTTGCTAATGGTGGAACTGTTGGGTGTAATTAACAGTAATGAGTGTGGCCTAGACCCATTCTGTTTGTTAAGTGCCCTGTGATGACCTTGGTGCTCTATGAATTGAATTGAGGGAGCTCTGGGAGTAAGGGGTAAATGACCTTTTGTTACTGTCCATTTGATCTCTGAATTGTTGGAACTTGGTTTGCATTGCCAGGAGTAAGTCAGACTTATTCCCAGTTACAGCTGAATTCTACCAGGGGTGGCCTTTGTCACCGGTTCTGTTCATAATTTTTATAGACAGAATTTCTAGGCACAACCAAGCAGCAGATGTCAGGATTGGTGGCCTTAGGATCCCATCTCTGCTTTTTGCAGATGACATAATCCTAAAATTGGCTTCATCAAACAGTGACCTTCAGCTCACTCTGGGACAGTTTGCCGAGTGTAAAGCGGTGGGGATGAGGATCAGCACCTCTATGTCTGAGGCCACGGTTCTCAGCCGGAAAAGGTGGATTGCTCACCCCGGCCGAGGGAGGAGTTGCTGCACCAACCAGAGGAGTTCAAGTATCTCGGGGTCTTGTTCACAAGTGATGGGACAGTGAACTGAGATATTGACGGACTGATCAAAGCAGCATCTGCAGTGATTCGGACACTGCTCCAGTCCATCATGGGGAAAAGAAAGCTGAGCTAGAAGGCAAAGCTCTTGATTTACCAGTCAATCCATGTTCTAATCCTCACCTATGGTCATGACTTGTGGGTGGTGACTGAAATAATAACATTGAGATGAGACGGGACAAGATTGGAGTCAGACAGAGCAAAACGCAAGGTTTTTGGATCCAAGATACTTTGGAGTATGACAAGCACTAGGGGTGTCATTATTCTCTAAGATCGCAATTTGATTTGTTTTCAATTTAAACCTTTCAAAAAGTGATCACTGTTTTAATGCCAGGAAAACCATTCTTTACATTTTCAAATGCTTTGTTGAACAAATGACTAAAAACTAAAAAGCTACATGTACATAGTATCAAGTACAATATAACCACAATATTTTCTCACTCTACTGCATTTATGATCATGCTAGTCTAGTTTCTCTCCTCTGCTCTTTGTCTTTAACTAAGAGACAACACACAGGAACAGTGGTGGTGAAGTCAACATTAAGTTATACTCAAGTTGACCATGACTACACTTGTTATGTTACTTTTGTAAGCTTGTTATCAAGCAGCTATGTTGTGTCCTCTTTAAAGTGTTTTTATCAGATATAGTGCAAGAAAAAGAAGAAGATGGGGAAAAAAAAATGCTAGCAGAATTACCAATTATGCTTGTGATCTTGAAGGTTGAAACTGAATACTATTTTGATTTTATCAATAGCACTTACTGTATTTTTTCCAAATAAGTGAGAAAAAATTTGGAATAGTTTATATTTACCACTCCTCATGACAAATAAATAATTTTATTTCATTGTGTTTTATGGGGGAAAAAAAGAAAAACATCCCAAAGCCAGTTTTTATAATGATTATCAAGCTCTTAATCTTTTGAAAAGTCAGTATTAACAAAAAAATCAAAAAAAATATGAAAACAGAGGTTCATTCATGTTTTAACATGAACATGAACATGATCAAAGACTTACGTAATGTTGCTTTAACTGTACACCCTTTGTTTTTATTCTGAATTATATTTTACAAGCATTTTTCAATTCTTCAATTCTTTTTGTGTTTTGCTTTCACTTTTGTTTAAAGTTTACATTGGCTTCTATACTAAAAAAATATTTGTCATTAATGTCTTGGTTTTTAAAAAATTGTTGCAATACTTTTATCTTTTAAAAAAGCATTTATTAACTCTTTATTTTATTAACTATTTATTTATTTTATTTTTCCTCCTGACCATCTAGATTCACCCTAGATTAAGAGTGGATACAAATAATTTTCAAAAAGAAAAAAAAGGCTAATTTGCTAGATATATGTTAGATGGCCGTAATAGATTTTTCTCTGTGAAATCATGTTAGATGAAATACATATAACTAAGGCAAAGCTGAGATGATCAGATATTGTACAAGTTATGAGTGATCAAGCATGCACTGACAGCATATTTGCTCAGGGGGAAAAGATTAGAATAAAGTTCTATATTTCTTTATTTGTCAACCTATCCAATTTGTAGACCCAAACTGACAATATATCCTAGTAACACTAACTGTTTGTGTCTCCATCGTGTAACTCCATGCAGCTCCACTGTTGTCCAAAAACAACATTCTACATGTTCTTTATCACCATGAACTCATTAGTCAATCCACATGCACCATTATGCCAATTACTCCATGGCCAGAAACAGTCCCCAACAACTGCACGATTTCCTCCTTGAAATGATTAAATGATTTAAATGATTAAAACTCGAAAAATAAATACCATACATTTGACAGATGTGTGGCTCCTACTGATCATCTGTGTCTTCAGTATAAAGCAATAAGCCTGAGGCTGAGAACCACCGGCAGGCTAGCAGGGCACAGACTGGCACACTGTTGGTTTGTCTGCTCTTTGTTGGTTTTCATGGATTTTGTTGACAGTAAGAAAAATATAAAATAAAATCCTTTCAAATCCTTGACACATCAACACAAAAATAATTTTTCAAAGTCTCAGTCTCAGAAACCTACAAAAGTGGGAGAGGGAGTAGTTTCCGATCATATCAGCACCATTCAGTCACATACAACAGGGACGTATCAGACTAACCCTGCCAAACACTCACCCTCTTCTCATCTGTGACAATGTAGTGGCGGCCATGTTTCTTGGTCAGATGGGGTGTCAGTACATCAAAGCGCCGACGGAACTCAGAAAACACCATGTGGTCTGGGTATCCTGGAGGCAAGGTGGAAGCAGAGAGGAGAGGCGCAAGTACATCAAACACCAAGTTTAGCGGAGCATTTGCAGCTAGCAGAGAGCCAACAGCATGTTAATGGTTGACTTATATTTCAAGATATACCAAAAAAAACACATTTCAGTTCATAAGTTTGGAAAATTTGACAAGACAACAAGATAAGTTATCATGAAAGTCAGCTTCTTTTCTGATTTCCACAGGAACAGGTGGCTTGGAAGATATGGTTGGTATCTCTAACTGAAAGAAACCATCTACAAACGCTGGCATAATTACGATGCTCAACAATAATGGCAGTGATTTAAAAGTGTTAGTCAATAAAGTTGGCACATTTACAGAGGTCAAACAGTCATAACAGAAGCAGAGCAGGCCCTGATGTACTGACTTGTATTTCAATAACTCTTTCTATAGCACCTTTCAAAATGAATGACAGGTGTATTTTCAACACCATGAAATAAAATGAGAATTTCAGAAAATTGCCAAACATAAAAAAAAGTAAAATAAATTGAGAACATAAACTGTGGGAATATGTGTGATATGGAGTTACGTTATGCGAGGCTGAGCAAAAAACTCCTAGGCTAGTGCATTATGTGTGCCTTCAGTTCATAGATACAGTTACGTATAATATTAAGTGATAAAGGAATTTTACAGAATACTGTAAGTAATGTATCATAATTAATTGTAACATAGGTGCTGACAACCACATTTAATTTAAAAAAATTATATTCTGGATATTCTAGATATGTTTCATTACCTTGCCTGTAGATGCGCAGTGCATCCAGCAGCTTGGATCCTCGGAGCTGAGCTCTCAGGAGGCCTACATCCAACGTCATAAGACCTGAGTCTGGGCTCTCTCCATGCGTCACACGGGGCTCACCTCCTCCACCCACTGCTTCTGCTTTGGGAAGCAGGCAATGGACGAAGTGAACCCTGGAGCGACGCACCATGTCAATCAAAGCATCCTAAAACAGAAAGGAAGTATTTAGAAACAAATACACATGTGCACTGCACCATGAACTTTGCTGTATGCAAAAATCAATCAGTGTAATCTGACGTTAATGGGACTTAACCTGTCTTAAAACATTTACAGTTATTTCTCCCATATGTTTTTCTTTTTTCATTGAGCCAAATTAAACTAGGTTCAAACGTTAGCTAGGAGTGTGGACACTGGTGGAGATATTGGCTAATCTACCAGAATCAGGACTGCTACTTTTTAGGTATAAAATAAGGGTGAGGCTTTATTTTAAGAATGACCTACAATACTAAATCATGGTTTCCTCCACTTACCACTTGGAGTTTGACCTGGATACACAAGCTCTTCTTCTTAACAGCAGCCACGCCCGTTGTGAAGGTTTTCCTCATGCTAGTGGCTCGTCGCAAGGCGAGCTGGGAGCTGCCCTCCAGACCAGCGATGGAGCCCGACAACACTGTGGCCCCGCTGGCCCGGCCCATAAACAGCCCACTGATGTTTTTCCTGTGGTGGCAGAAGAATGGCTTGCATTTGTATGCATGTGCACAACGAATAGCATGTGTTTTTCCACCTTACATCAGCCGGTGATTGACACAGCAATATACATGGGGCTAATCTGACTGCATTAGTGGCAGATTCTACTGTTTGGAGACCCTTACGTTGGCAGACGGCTCCCTGCATCATTTGGCTCAGTGTGTCGCCTGCTGCTCTCAAATTCTGGGCCTCACTTATTCTAAATCTTCATGGATCTTTGAAGTCCGAATTTGATATGGTTTGGTTGCTGTATATAACTATATACAACAACATTGTACTAATAATTCCATTAATCTAGGAGGGAGAAATCTCAGAGATAGATAACAATTTCATTATTCTAGTTAGTAAGTTTGTCCACTACCCCACCTCACACCGTATTTTGTTATTCTCTAATAATTATTAATATATGCAGGTTTTCAGTGTCTGGTGGACAGAAGTTGTCAGAAGTTGTTCTTTTTATGAGAATTACATGAAGAACTTATTTAAACAGGCAACCTGAAGTGACAGAACATGGGACACAGTTTGACACATGGATATGCATCATGCAAATAGCACAGCACTGATTACCTATCACTACAACCTTGATTCGGATAAATATTGCGTTAGCGTGATTGCTGAAAGTGGTCATACTTTTGGGAGTCTTGCAGCAGCGTGGCAGCATTTTGGGTGGCAGGGTTATGCTTGGCGTGGCTCAGCCAGCCCTGAGCATTGTACTCTACCCAGTCTGTCCCATGGCTGTGACCCAACAAAAAGAGCTGGGGCTTCTCTCCTCGCATCAGCAGACTGGGCCCTGCAACACACAGCAAACACTTCCATCATTACTCTGTGATATCAGGATTATGGTCAGTGCTGTCAGTTGTTCCTGCAACCCCCAAGGAGCCTTGTGCTGATTGCTTTAGCAGGCAGTGGAAGGTTGAGTGTTCACCTTTGCTTTCTCCCTGTGCAGAGCCATAGTAGTTGAAGAGTCTCTCCAGCATGGTTTCTTCTGAACCTCCAGGCTGAACAGCCTCCTCTTCCATAAGCCACAGAAGGCCTCGAGCTTCATCCGTCCTGGCCAGAGTACGCACCTGTAATATGAACCAACAGTTACGAATCCTATTTCACCTACTTCTTCTTTCACACTGCTTTTCTTCGACTTTGATGGATTAAAAAGTCAGAGCAGAAATCCAGAAAACTGTATTCAACACTTAAGGTCTTGAGAAAACATGACAACAAAGACAAATAAAAGAGCAAATATGCATATAACTAAACATGACAAATTAACCTTATATTAAACTGTCAATTCTATCTGTCACATTGAAAAATGTTTACGCATTAGACCACAAACAGTCAAAGTTTGAAAAATTTCATAAATTGTGTGATAAAGAGATGATGGGTGACTTCACCATTCTACCTGACAGCATCATCAACATCGTCCCTTGTTCTTTTCTTTATGTTTTCAGTTACAGAAGATCACTTTGTACTCTTACTGGTCAAGTCACATAACATGTTGTAGAAGTTGTTGGCGAGAGAGGACATTTTGTCAGATGTCATTAGGGCACCTAATGACCAAGCACTGCGCTAATGACACACTAGGTAAAATGACTACTATAACTCGCCTCACTCATTTAACATTTCTCTCCATTGTGAAATCTGATCTAGCTGTTTTTTTCAATGATTTCTTCAAAAGAATGAAAAGAGAAGAATGGAGCAATTTACTGTCAATTCCGCATGTTTAAAGCCAATTTTTTTCTAATTCCACTGTGAAATCTGGGAAAAGTTTGAGAATAAACACACCGCATGATGTCTCCAGCTGAGGTAAATGATATAGCTACCCTTGCTAAAGTGATAAGCAGACCATCAAAACTGCAGAAAATTCAGAACATCCCATTGCATTGTGAAATAAATGGTGTGTCAATATCGGCCTACCATAAAGTGTCATCAACATAAATTACGCTTGATGACTGGATATTGGATACTGGATTACTCCTAGGGTAGCAGACTCGTTTATCTGTACCTCTGTCTTCTTTTTCCTAAAACAATTGTTGACTGTTGTTCTGATGATTTAACCGCCAGAATTCTAATGCCCGACCCAACCTTAAAAGAATTTCACCTGTAAGTCAACTTACTGAAAATATATAGGATTTCTATTTCTGAAACAACTCCTCTCCCTTTACTAATCTATATCATTCTATTTCTGCAAACACTGCACAAGCTCCTCTCTGTGCTTTCTCTCTTCACACTGACATTGTACACACTTAAAACTTCTTTGTTTTTTCAAGTACGTTTAGACACCCTCCAGTTTATTATAGAAATTTCAAAAAATAAAAGCTTGTAAATGTTAGCTTGATCATTTAAATATAGACTTTAAATTTACATCCTCCTATGTTAAATGTAACTCAGGATGTCTTGATTCATATGACTCGCCATTTGAAAAGACTGCTTTAAACATTTAAGACTAACGAAGGAACACATCTGTGACTCTCTTTCCAGTTACTGTTTTTTACCAATTCTTTTCTGAGTAAAGTAAAAGACGTTTGCCTGACTGTTCCCCAAACTGCAGCCAGAGATTCTAACTTTCTACCTTTCAGAACTTTTCCATCTATATTTCTAATATTGTGAGCAACACAGCGAGTCACAAAATCAGAGCTGAGTCAGCCGGCAAACTGTGTGGACAGTCAACACACTTTAACAGGCTCGTGGTAATTGGCCACAGTTGAAATCTTTGCGGTTAGCAGCCATCAACAGTGACAGTAAAGCGTTTTCTACAAACCTCTCTTCAACAGGCAATGTAATTGTGCTTCATGAGCAATTATTCGACTAAAACACGGCAAAATATAAATTCCTAAGAAAGGTGTGAAAACCGTCAAACCCTTTCAAAGACAGTGTTGGAAAAGTACATCCTGTTGTTTTATGCAATTTCTTAATCTGTTTTATATTACATGTCAGTGTAGTGGATATTTGGAATTTGCATGTTCACCATTTGAACTTCCTATGGGCTCTCCGGCCTCCACCAATAGTCCGAAACATGCCTGTCCAGCTGCACCAAACCTATATATTCTTCACCGCACAAAGGCTTAAAAGCATCATGGTGGGTGAAAGGTCAATAGTATTCAAAGCCACATTGGTCTGAAACGGTAGGATTCTGCTCTGGGTTATTATTTGCATCTTTTTGGTCAAACAGTATCTTGGAGCTGTGACTTTATTAAGGTCTATGATTTGAGCACCATCAGTCTTTCAAGTTTCAATCAAACGGATTAAACATTGCTTGAAAGAAGATAGATTGCCAGAGCATTCTACCCTGCATGTGTTATTTGAAGGTATACAAGGAGTAAAGGTGAACGATTTACAGTCTGTGCAGTGTGCTCTCTATCTAACAAACAAAATTTGATAAACCAGCTCTGGATTATTGGAAATAGGCGTTCAGCGGACCCTCAGTTAACACAACCCCATAAAACAGCCAATTAAAGCAATGAAAACTGGTCCTGTTAGTCAAGGTGTTTGAATGTTGCACCCTGGATTTCCCTGCTGTAATAAGCCTGTGTGGCTGGCCCTCATTGGCCCACTGCCAATGGGGTTTTTAAATTTGCGTGCTTGGCAGAGATCAGCCTCTCTAAATAAGAAGGTGGAACCTCTGCAAATAGGCAGCCTTTGATGAAAACAGAAGGTTAACTGACTCTCAAGGCCTTTCAAAATCAAAGACGATATGCGGCATTGTGTTGCTGAAGCCTCATTAAGAACAAGCTGCAATCTGGATCTTTCACAGAGATAAAGTCTAAATTTGCTTCTCGACGTTCGTACTGAAATCACAAGCCACAGTTTTACAATTGCTGCCTGTCGGGAAATGCGATATAGGTTGTTTGCATATCTATAGGTGTTCTAGTTTTCCTTTTATGTGTTCCAAAGTTTAATATGAATCGTTTGCCCACAAGTCCTCCAAATTTAAACCAAATATTCTGTGCCTTGACTGACCAGTGTCTTTCAAAATACCTTTCTACATATGATTATTTCCTGATCTGCCACCACTATCATTAACGTTTGGTTAGGTCTGGCACAAAATCAGCTTGGTTACAAAAAGCTATTAAAAGGTAAGATTATTTGATTAATATTGGGGAAGATCATTATCCACTATGGCTATGTTTAATTTTGGTTTGATTTTGCAAGATGTTTATTTGTTGTTCACGTTTGTTGACTTATCCAACTACTGTGAATCCTCCTTTCATGACTTCGTGGCTAAATAGCAATCTTACAGCTTGTTGACACTATGTTTCATCAGTTTGAATTGCACAGTCTTGTGTGGTTTCCACTTCTAGGTCCCACACACACTTGTGCTATTAAAAACTGAAGCAAGAAAGAGAACCTTCAAGCCAATAAGAGGGAAATTAATTGCATATTTGATTCCAAATATAATTACTGATATAAGAAAATTGACTAAATTAGAAAAAAGTGTGCCACAGCCATGAAAGCTAAACCTGTTGGTTGGAGACAACAGCTCTGCCTAATTTGACAAAATATCATGAGTTCTAAGCAACAACAAAAAAACACTTTTTTTGGACGTGCAAGGGAATATAATTCAAATGAGCTCCTCAGTTTTGTAAGGGATAGTTTGTTAAACATTTATTTATTTTGTGTACGTCAACTGGAAAGTAGTTCATTGAAATCATTAAAACGTATTATTGATTGAAAATTAAACATTCTATCTATCATGTAAAAAGACTACTGACTCGCGGTAAAAATCTCCTTCATCTCTGTTGTCTAAATCTAACGATTTAAAAGCAAACTTTTTATAGATGACATCTGAGAAGCTAATCTCCATGTCATTTTCAGTGGAAAACAGCTTAAATCAGAATTAAAATTTCATGCAAAAGTCAAATTTGCAATTTTATTTTCTAGTTTAGTATTGGTTGAACATCGATTGCCAATTGAAACATACGTGTTATGCTTAGAAGTACACTGAATTTCTTCAATAGAGAAAAATACATTTTTAAACATGACCATAATAAATATTACATTTTTAAGTTGATCATAAATTCATAAAAATTGAAAGTAATATTTTAATTTGAATAAATCAATTTACTTGATATTATACTATACTAGATGCGCTTGGAATTGTAAAAATGATATATATTATACTATTATTATATATTTTTATTATATATTATTATTAATTCAAATGCAGAGACTACAGTGGAATCTTTTCCATAAAGGACCTTCCTTGCACCAATAAACTCAGCTACTCCTTACTGATATCCCTATTAAACCCAATCTGTCTATAATATATGTATACATAATAAATTGTAAATTGTAAGCATTCTCTAACAACAATCAACTTGGCCCTTATGCCAGGACTGCTTCCTTTTACAAAATCTCAGAATTTCTCTTTAATTCCATAATCCTGCATATTAAAAAAATATATATACTATGTCAGCAATAGTCTGTGTAAGACTGATTCATGGTGGTAGTTAATATATAAAATGTGTGGATGTAATATATGGGAACATAAATCATCTGATTATCTGTTATCAGTTATTTAAAACTGCGCAATGAAGCACTGTCACTGAGTTTTTCTTCCGGAATCTCAGATCAAATGGTTGTCAGACATAGTGATACAAGCTTTGCTAAACTAGCCTTAAAGCTACAAGTATTTGCACTTGGCTGCAGTGATGAAGGGAGCAATTTGCTGGCTCAGTGGTATTTTGGGGCGCTCGTTTAGGGTACAGCTTGATTTGCATTACTCTTTCAGAGAACAAGATAACATCTTAGGTCCAAACAAAGTGGCCTTGGAGAATTTGGACCTGAATATCTCAAGGCTTCCCCGGGGACAAAACATCCCTAAGACATGCTGTTATTAAAAACCTTACTCATAAATACTTATTAAAAATAATAGCAGAAAATTACATTGCATCGCATGCACATAGATGCCTGAAACAAAGAGTAGTTAGGTTTGATGTGCTTACCAGAGTTTGGGTTGAGGCCTGGTCAATAGCTGCTACAGACAGTGAGGGACTGGACTCTATGTCATCTAAAGCAAGCTCTATGTTTTCCTAGATGCAGGAGGGGATAAAGTCTTAGGTTAGTAACCTACAGCATATTTACTGATAGAAGATATCGAAACTGTAGTTATTCAGTTCTATTATGTAATTAGCAATTACTAGACTGTAGATTAGGTTGTGTGAGCATATATTTATTTATAATTAGTGTAATGTTTCTGAAATTTTTCTTGTTTGATTTTGCAGTGCAATATAATCAAGTTAATCTGACTACTGTGGGTAAATCAGAAAGGATGGGGATTTCCTAGACTATGTCAAAAAGTTGGATTGAGCTCTGTGTGTTACACAATAGCATGAATTTGTAGGAGAGAGTTTCTATTTGTACAGTTTGAACATGATGCTGCTTGCTTCAAAACATATAGTTGTATTTACCAGTGAAGACTGTTTTGGCTGCAGTCACACAGTATTTGAGATAGTGTGAGATTTTAACTTGGACACAGATCAATGGACGTGGATGGAATTCTGGATAATCCCCATCCCCCTGGACGTGAACAGTTTTCATTGGAAGTACTTCCAGCAGTACTAATATTCCCAAGAAAATCTGTTTTCAATGCCCTGAGCACGAATTGATTTCCAATGGTTTTCACTATATTGTTGAGGCATACATCTAAAGTATGGCCAAGAATACATAAATACAAAAATGTATCATTTTGCTTTAATTTCAACCAACTATTTCGAAAGTGTGATTTGACTATAATTAAGTAAAGATTTTTTCTGTCACCGCAGAAACTCTTATGGTTAAAAAAAAAAAAAAAAAAGCTAATTCAATAATATGTTTTTGGTCTCTTTATGCCACTGGTTAGTGTTGTGGTCTGTAGAACCAGCAGCACCTCCTTGTATCTCTCCAGCTCCTGAACAAAGGTGCGTTCGTGGAACAGGGTCTGCAGCCTCTCCTGAGTGTAGTTGTGGCAGAGCTCCTCAAATGTGGCCCCCCGCTGCTGCTGAGCCAGCCGGGGGTTCTGGAAACCCGGGGTGTCCACGATCAGCAAGGAGCACAGAGAGTGCTGACTGGACTTCAGAGCCCTGAGGAACAGGAACAGATCTTGAAGCTGTGGTGACTGCTTACTTGCTCCATCTTAACATTTTTTTTGCTTGAATTGTGCAGTTGTTTTCATGTAGCGTATAACAGAATATAAATTTCCCTATATGAATTGTTTTGAAACAATGTAGAAATAATATTTAACAGAACAGAACAGAATAGAAGAAAACAGAACAGAAAGAATAGAATAGAATAGAAGCACTTTATTAATCCTCTGAGGGAAATTGTGTTAATTAATAATTACATTTGTCATACGTGACTTTTCTACAGGCTTTTCTACAAAACAATTAACAACTCTGAAGTGTACAACTTTCACAATTCAAACTGATATTGACATTGTGAGTAACGCGATGTGCGCAGAGTTCGCGGAACAACTTCAACAGAGCATATTGAAACAAAGGCACATGAAAAATATGTACAATATCAAATGAGCCACAAACAAGAGAAACAGCACGTTGATTTCCCAGCCACCTGTGCAACACTGCCAAGACTAATTGTTTATAGCAAAGACACATGCCTGAATAAAAGGTTCTCCCCCTGAAAGGAGTATCCAGACAATACGACAGAGCTGCTGACTAGGTGTGTATCCCCCTACGCTGTTGAAAAAAGCAGCACAAGCGAAACAATAACCTCATTTAAGCTCAACCTGCACAACACAAAACATCTAATGAACTATTCTCGTCTAGTCTTACTTGTTTTAACCAAGGAACAGATTTTCTATCAACCTTTTCATGGATATTCTGAATTTCTTTTATTAACAATTAAAAAGGAGGACTGAAAAGGAGCTGAACAGTAGCACGCATCATAAATTACAGTTTGTGATTTTTATCTTTGTCATTTTTCTTTAGTTAGGAGTCATTCAGTCATCTGCCACAGACTGCCTCTCTCTTGTAGTAGCTCTTGTAGTACTATATGTCGACACTGGACTACTTGTGACCGCTGAAAGGCTCAGAAACTTTAAGTCCTATTACTTGAATAATTACATTCTGTCAAACAACATAAATAAGCCTACTTTTCAATGAAACCGTCTTAGTAGAACTTCAATGCGGAGCAGGTTGAAGAAGACTTGAAGATTCTGATTTAGTTAAAAAAATGTCTCCCATTCAGTTTCATTATTTAAAAAAAAGCATAAAAAGCTCACTAAAGCTTCATATTTTGACATTTAAGTGGTTTCTGTAGCTCAAAGTGTACAGAAAAACTATCCAGTTGAAGATTTGATAATAGTGTGACACCTGAGTCAGCACTGGTGTCATTTGCTGATGATCTGAAAGGTGTTGTATTATCAACTTAAGTCTAAACAGTTTAAAGATGCAATAAAAGGAGGTGTGGTTATGAGATATATATTAGCTGAAAGGCCAGTTGGAGTTGAAGTACACTATACAAAGTTGTAGTGAACTGTTGTAAAAGAGTATGGCAAAAGTATGGCAACTACATTGTGAAAAATCCTAAAAATTGTCACAATAATTCATACATAATCATAAAGAAATTTAAGGTCTAACCTGTTAATAAGGGAGATGACAAGAGTGAAGAGCTCCGAGTACAGTCCGGATGCCATGGCCTCTAAACACTCCAGAGCTGTGATCTTAGAGCCTTAACAACAGAGGGGGATCGAGAGACAACAGATTAGAGTCAGAGTCAACCAAAACCAAAACAGACCAACCAAAACGGAGCCAGTGAAAACAGCTGAAATACGGTCAGTTTGGGTTTCCCTCCCCAAAATGATTTATTGTTTTTGCTGCTAACGTTTTGCTAATGGGGAACAACAGCAGAATTTTGCTTTTATCATAAAATAAAATCTTTGAGAGAAGAAAACAAATCATTCTGCTTCACTACATTTGCAGTTCTCAATGTGCAACAGCACGCAAGCCTGATTCTGTGACTGCGTCACCTTTTCAGATCTTTGGCTCTGACCTGCGCACCCACTTCAAGACTGTGCAGTTTGGATTTTTACCTGCGCTGTCACCTTGGCTAGCCTCGTCCGATCCTCCTCTGAATGAAGTGGAGTGCTGCAGTCCTTTAGCCTGGTGTTTAAAGATAGAAGAGGACAGCTCCTCCAAGGTGCAACCCAGCAGGTAGGCCGCCTTCTGGGCCCATTCATGACGGGCAAACTGCCTACGTCCCGCTAAAAAGAAAGTAAGAATGTGTTTAAAACAAAAAAAATATATAGATGTGTATAGATATAGATATACAGTACTACTCGGAAAATTAGAATATCGTGTAAAAGTTGTTTTATTCAGGCAATCCAACATAAAAGGTGAAACCAATACATTATATAGACTCATTACATGCAAAGTGAGATATCTCTAGCATTTTTTGTTGTAATTTTGCTGATTATGATCTACAGCTTATTAAAACCTCAAACCCAAAAACTCAGAAAATTAGAATACTGTGAAAAGCTTCAGTATTGTAGGCTCAAAGTGTCACACACTAATCAGGTAAGTAATCCAAAACACCTGCAAAAGGATCCTGAGCCTTTAAAAAGTCACCTTTAAAAGTTGAGTTACAGAAATGCATGCACTTTTTCAGGATATTCAAATTTTCCGAGTAGTACTGTATATAGATGACAGGTATAAAATGGCACATAGGTTGGATGATGAATGAGGTAAAAAGGGGTTTAAACTGCGATACATCAAAAATTCTATCTGCAGTTTCTGTCCAACTGCACAGCCCATGTTTTGAACTGTAGCTAACATGAACTAAAAACACACTGTAAAAGTACCACTACAGCATCAACCAGAGCTTATCCTTTTAACCCAGATTAGATTTTCCATGGCAGGTCCGTATATCAAAAAGAGATATTTTCTCCCAGTTGATACCAGGAGTGGAAAGTATTTTGTCTGGTTTCAGGAAAATGACTGTGGGAGTTGTGTGAAAATTGACAGCGAAGGTGTTAAGATTTATATTTGTGGTTGATTTTTCCATCACTTTTGCTTTAGTTCTTTTTCCAACTGTTCAAATCACCAGACTGATTTTCCATACTTGTGCTGTACACCACAATGTTATCAGCATCGTGTATTGAGAGTGGTTCACAAATGCCTCACCAAAGGGAAATAACTGTTGTTTGACAAAAATACAGCTGCATCATTGTTTAAAGAAAAGCAGTTTAGTCCATGATAACGCCTTGTTAAATGCGTCTATGCCTATATTTTTATCTATAACTGCTGAAACCATGTCGCATGCCAATGTAAAAAGACCCCTTGAAAAACACAATTGACAAGAATGTTTCTACACCGGCCATATTGTACAATACAAATTCATTTTTGTCCCAGTGCTGACTGTTCACAAGCTAGTTTGAAAGTCGTGGGTGTGTTCCTGATGATCTAACTGATACTTATTTCGCTGCAATCTCACAGTACAGCTGTTGTCATTACCAATCATTGTTTATTTTTCCTTACAAAGTCATAGTCATTAAATAAGAGATTTGATGGATATCTGTGTGCAGTGTGGGAGTTTCTATCTTCACAAAAAAACATGTAGAAGTGTTGTTTTGGCGAAAAAAACCAAAAACCCTGCTTTTTCTATTTACCTTACGTGAACGTGTAGGCAGCAGCACCCAAATAATCAAACTGTGAGAATGTATCGCTTTGTTTCACTAACAGCCAATGAGGATACCCCGCCCCCACACAAAGCAGGGATCCGCACTTACATCCTCAACTGTGAGCGGATACTGAAAATTTCTAACATATTTTAAGCAATTCATTTGTAACACAGGAAAATAAATGACTCTCCATTTGAGTAAGACCAGCTGCAATAGCCTACACTAGAAGTAAGTTGTCAAAAAAAAAAACCAACAACACGCATGTGATGTGACTCAAGGCCTTGACAGATCCCACACTCCTACAGCTTGCAACTGCAAGGTTGAAAACGATTATTCTATAATCCCATCATTGTCTGATCAGACAGTTAATAACTAAAGCTGGGTGATCCGCGTGATCAACATTAAAAAGAAGAAAGAGACAAAGTCACTGACTTCAGGATGTTGTCTTCTTAACTCCAGGCAGAAGCACCCAATGTTTTTCAATGATTATGTTCAATTTGTGTGCAGATGATCACAGACCTCACGCATCTCCAAAATACACAGCTCTCATGGCACGGATACCTTCATTAATAACTATATAATAAAAATAAGATATCAAAAAACAAGGCTGTATTACTCTTCATAGTGGTTTAAGGGAGGAATCTGGGTTTTACACACATAGTGCTGTGTATATAAATAATACTGTAAATGGCTAAAGAGTTGGCTTACTGTGGAAGAACATACTGTATGACGATGACACATTTTTAAACCGATCGTTTTTGTTTCAAGATCCTCCATTGCTCTCCTAAATAATGCCATGTAGATAAGCATCAGACTACATATATTTGTTGAATTATGTGGGCATTTACTAAACAGTTCTAAGAAAAGTTGTGTTTAAGATGCACCATGAGAAGAGTAGGATCCAGGTTAAGCTATACTTTGAAGGTAGGTGGGGAAAAAAATAGATTCTGATAGATTGCTTTTGAGATCATTTAAAAAAATAGTAAGAATCATCAATTTTTCCAATTGCCCCAACTTATTTAAGTATAATACTAAAGAGAGAAAAATAAGAAGTAGCTTCCTAATCGTATATCATGCTGAATGTCTATTCAAACTCAAGTGTTTGAAAAAATAAAAATCTAAAAAATTAGAAACTATATATATGATATGAATTTGTGTTTTTTTTGGATATTAGGTTAAAGCACATTGAAAAAACAAATCCCTTTTAATCATGTCCTAACTCTCAGCCTGTGTTTGCATGGATGTCTGTATGAGGAGAGTATCTCCATTTGGACTGGAGGCAATTCAAAGCCCTTGTGTTAGAAAGAACTAAGGCAACACCACAGCCTGCACAGCCAACCAATCAAAAGCTTAGACAGAGAGCCAAAGAATCAACAGGAGCCTTTGCCAAGCAAAAACTTCATGGGGATACACAGGGTAAGCCGGGACATGCAAGTTCCGTGGTAGAAAGTCAAAACGCTAACTAGAGAAGTGAAAATGAACAAGCTTTGCTTTGCTTTTGAGAATGTGTTGTAGCGTGACAGCATCTCGGGAGTTGAATGTGTTTGACATGGTGAGGCATCAGAGAGAGCAGTTTAAAGGGACAGCAAAGTTCTGTGATTTTGATCTCATGGAACAGAAATGGGTGAGACAGGAGGGAGTGGGGTGAATCTTCATGAGGAAAACACAAAAACACCAGAGAGAAAGCGATGAAGAGAGCAGGGGGAGGAGCAGCAGAAACAATAAAAATGCTAATGACTTAAGGCCTGGAAGGAATGATAAAGGCATTAAGACAAAAATACAAACAAGAGAGGCCCTGAAATAAGTTTTTTAAGTGAAAAACCGTCAACAACTTGTTTTTCCATTACCTTCATCTCCGTCTGTGTTTGATAGGGCGCAGCATGCAAACATGCAAGTAAAGAGAGGGGGTTAGAGATAACACAATTCATGAATTTATCAATTTATAGTCAAAGGACAATATAAACATTAGCATTAAACAATACTGACAACCCACCACAATGCTTTGGAAGAACAAGTTAAGAAATTAGACATGTTACTATTGAAACTACAAGACACTCTGATATCTAAGGGCATGGTATATGATATATAGGAGTCCTTGAGGGGGTTCCCCAGAAAAGAGACCGTCACTTCAGACTGAAAGCAGTCATGATCAGAATTGTTGTGCTGTTTTAGCTGCTGTTAAGCTGTTTTGCTGTCAAGCCGATGCACAGTGCAACAGTTACACATCTAATCTCAGACAAGGTGTGCTGATCTGTAATGAAATTGGAGCAAATCTTATTCAACAGAACCATGGCAAAAGTTATCGTGTGCAGACGTTTGTCCATGACCTGTCTCTTTCCCTGCACTCAGTTTTATGTTGTGACTTCTCAGCTTCTTAAGAATTTCTTAATTTCGTCTCGTCAAGATTTTAAATATGTGATGCATACTTTGAAGCACATCGAAGACTCTTTATTGTTTCAATATCACAATGTCCCTATGCACAAAAGCAGCTCTATGAAGAAATAAATTGAGTAAAGAAAGTAAAGTAGTCAAATAGTCAAATAGTATTCTCAGATTGGTGTGAAAGAACTTGGCCTTCACAGACCCTGGACCTAAACTTCATCCAACACCTATGGGACAAACTCGATCACTGAGTGAGCGAGACCTCAACACTCAAATATTGTGTTAGGCCTCAATAACGCTCTTGGGGCTGAATGGAAGCAAACGTCTGCAGCCAGGTTCTAACATCTTGTAGAAAGATCTTTAAAAAATATATTTCATAACCTGGACAAATGAAACGAAATACATCTGCATGGTTAGATACATTCTCAACACTGCAAACTACAAATCTGTTTTAAACAGCAGACCAGTCGATTTTGTAGTAAGCCTGCCGCTTGCTGAGAGTGTGTGCATTCACATGTGAAGTCTGACACCTAGTGGAACGTGGTAGAAATCCAACCCCAGTTTGATTTTTAAGGATTTGCATTTAATTCTGTAGTCTATGGTAATTTGGCAAGGGCCAAAGTTGTCATTAATGTTGAAGTAATGAGGTGATGAATACATGGCTGGCAGGACAAAGAAGCAATTTGCTGGGTAAAATGGATATACTGAATGTTCAGAGACAGTGATATTAGAATAAGAAAGAGGACAACTAACTTTTGCCCTCAGCTAAAACGTAGGTGACTTGAATATGTGCCAAGTTGTATTTACAAGGTAAAAGAGAGAAGCATGTTAAGGCAACAACTCAAAAGTACTGCTTCTTTTGTCTTGGGTCTAGACAGTCATGTGGATTTGGCCCAGCATTCTGAAAAAATGCAGGTTCTGTACTGCAAGTGCTCGATTGTGTGAGCACACATCTTTTAAGGTCCTCGGAAAACCCAAACGTGGGTACATTCAGGAGGATTAACCTAAACTATTACTAATTAAATATGTATAAGAAATATTTGTGCATAAGAATGTTTATGTTCCTCGACAGCTATGCTTGACATTTGATTTGATTTGCAGACAGTCGGTCGGGAGATTCTACCTTTAGTGGCCCCCGCAGCTCCCAAGTGGTAAATGGCGCCCAGGATGAGCCAGAGGGCCTTCTGCTCTTCCCCAGAAATGCCCAGCACCTTCATGGCCGCCTGTAGCTTTGTGAATTGCTGCGAGGCTCGCTGCTTATCCTCAGGCTAGAGGATAACAGATCAGATTAAACATTACTGATCCCTGACAGCGAGGTGAAATGCTGCAGCAAGCGCCTACTTCCAAATATTTATTTTATCAACACACGGTGTACAACCCCACCATTATATGGACCCATATTAACTCAAGTTCAATCATCTGGTGTGATTACCTTAGACTGTGGTAGAATCCCAAAAGCGCTGTTTTCAGCCAGGTGGTTAAAGTGCAACTCCGTTCTGGGAAAGAAAGGAAGAGGAGCAGGATACTGGGATCAGCAAGTTCCTCGGTGCAGGTGAATTGCTGACACCTCTGGATGTTATTCAGCACTTTCAGTTTCACATGAATTTCACTGTCTTGATTCAGTTTATTTCACACTAAATGCCATATTATATATGGAATAGTGGATGGGGAAAGGGAAAGTGAAACTGCAAACTCTTCAAATTGAATGTCATAATAGTAAGGAGATCCAAAATTTAAAAACTCACAGAACACTGTACTAGCACAGCAATTTCACATTTTTTATGTATATACATATACATACACATACATGCGTGTGTGTGTGTGTGTGTGTGTGTGTGTGTGTGTGTGTGTGTGTGTGTTTCTATATATATCTATATCTCACCTTTAGCCAACAAGACACTGTATGAGTTCAAATGTTGTTCAACTCCTGTCTATGAAAACTAAAAAGCCTGGAATAACTACAACAGAGCTGGTCTAACTTGGGCTAGTGGGCTGTGATCCCTGAATCAGATATATTTATTCCAACATAATATATTATATTATATTCCTATAATATTCTTGGAATGGAAGACTAATTTAAAAACCACTTAAGAAACAGAGTTAGAAAAACAAACAGCTTTGCAAACCGAACATCACAAAAAAATATGTATGTATGTAAATATGAGCTGTACAGCAAATAAATACATATTTGAATACTTCAATAGCTATGCCATTCAAATGCTGTCATTTAATTGATAAACAAGTGTTAGAGGAATCACCTCAGGCTGCTGTCAGCTCCGGCCATCAAGTAGTAAAAGACGTTGAAGGTGGACTCTGCCTCGGGTCTTCTGCTCACCCTCATTTTCTCCAGCAGCATAGTCTAAGCGCAGAGACACAACCGTTCAACTATGGACATTCACAGTACAGTAAATGAAAGTTGAAGTGGATTTGAGTGTCATGCCAGTCTCAGCTTTGTTCTGCAAATGTTTAATAAAATCAGCTTGTTCAGCTTTTATTTACACTGCTGTAATTTAAGCTGATAGCACAATTTTTCCTAGTACTACCAGATTAATTCACAAATGCATTTTAGACAATATCTGGGTTCATTTAGGTATCAGTGAGTGCAGGCGAGTTGCAGACCAACCTGATGTTGGGACTTATACGGAGTACAGTGTGCAGAGATCATGGCAGATTCAAGCTGTGATACAAGTGATTTGGGTTTTGCCCGGGCCACCAGAAATTAGTACTGTATGTTTGCAATAAAGGGACCCTGAAGGTGTGGAAATCCTATAGGTAGTGTGTGTGCGTGTGTTTGTGTGCGTGTTACCTGGATGGAAGCCGAAGCCACCTGACCAGCCTGGTCGAAATCAAGGGATACTACGTGGGAGAAGCGGCTGGCGTTGGTGTTCATTGATGTGGAACTGTTGCCAAAAGCCTCCAGGATGCTGTAGACCGCCTGCCACTTCTCAGCTGTGTCACCAAAAAAAAAAGATGTAAAAATTGTTTCCCGTCATTTGTTCTTGAGCATATGCAAACATTAGCGAAAACACAGGATTCTGTTCTGCCCTTTGATGTTTTTCAGTAAATACTAACTACATCTGATCCAAGACTGACGCGAGTAAGTCTCCAACAGGTAACAGCTAACAAAACACCCTTACTGGCAGATATGGAAATTAAATGCCGGATTTTAAACAATTTAACAACTTTTTCTAAAACAATTCAGTCTTGCCAGGTAAGCAGCACCATGAGAAAGTTCTGCATAACTACATGTCAGAGATCCTTCAATGCCTACCAAGCTATCTGCACCGATCTTTTCATGCATTTTTGTGATGACGTTGGTCCCGTCTTATTTCTGCAAGCTCACCAGAGAAGATTTTCCCCGTGCTCCCAGCGATGGAGACCAAATACTGCACCAGATGCTGGCAGTTGGTGGTCTTGCCGCTGCCGGACTTGCCCAGCAGCACGATGGACTGATCCTGCCGGGTGGTAAGCAGGTTGCGGTAGGCTGACTGAGCCACAGAGTAGATATGAGGAGCTGAGTCCTCGCGCCGGCAGCCTTTGAACATGTGCATCACCTTAGGAAAGGAAACAGGAAGATGATACATCAACAGAAGAATGAACACAAAAGCATGATTAAGACATTTTTATGTCTTTTTTTTAAAATAACATTTTATTCATTTTACACACCACACAAAAACAGACACAAAACTCAGAACATATTTTGCCAAAAAGCAGAACAAGAGTAGTTAGTTAATACAGTGCAGCTGCTATAAAAGCAATACTTGTCCCTGTCATGACATTTATCGTCAAACTTACCTTCTCCGAGTACATGGAGGGTGTGCTCAGGGGGTTGATGACTACCATGTTGGGTCCAGCGTAGGTGTGGATAAGGTTGCCTCCGTAGCGCTGCCTTAAGCAGTTCATCACACTGGACTCATTGAGATAGAGCAGTGAAGCCAGGTCCTCTGATCGGTCGTATGATGGAGGGTTGGCCTTCAGAGAGAGAAAAGATGATCATTGGCATGCAAACATAGACAGATAGATAGATGGAAAGATAGATAGATAGACAGCGAGACAGAGGGAAACAAACAGTCGTTATATATTACATTTGATAAACCACCAACCATAACAATGCAATTACTATACCAAAAAGTACATTTGCTGGGACCTTTAATTGCACTGTTGCATGGGTTTCAACCGTCAACTTAGTGTTTTCAAATGACACAACACAAATTTAACCGGGTTACCTGAAGCATCACATATGTTCAAGCACAGAGATGTGCTTTGTTTACTGTCAAATCCCATTGTGCAGATCCAAATCAACAAAGACTTTGTCATCATGGCTAAACTTCCTGACCCTGTTACTTATTGTCAACTGGCTCGCATTGAAGACACAAATCTTTAAGATAACTAACACATTTATAGCTAATTTATAAATAAATAAAAAAAAAACATTACTTTTATCAACTTTTACTCAAATAAGAAGAAAAGTCAATTCGTGGGATCGAGTCCAAATAAACTACAGTGTGCGTGTTCGTACTAATGGAGGAACACGTCACTCAGCAGAACACTGCCATTTCCTGATGCGTTTATAGTTTTTGGACAATAAAAGGAGCTCATTGGCACAGAGGAAGGAGATGCATACATGGGGGAAATTACAACACTATGAGCACCAGAACCATCCCAACACACTGCTTTATCTAGCATACTTGAAGCTGCAAAAGATGTATCTGTAAATCAAGCAAACATAATCTCTAATAGCCTCTTAGATAGTGTGTTTTATTGCAGGAGAATTCATTGCCACCATTACCTGCTTTATTGCTGGGTGATACAGTGAAGTTTCTTGGAAATTATTCGAAAAGGTTGGACGGAGAGTCTACAGTTACTGCCAGAGTAACCCAGTGCACCTCATTCATTGTTATCATTATTTTAAATTGCATCTGCTAAATACAAATAAACTATAAAAGCAAACAATAAGTATGAAACATTAAGTAACATTCTATTTCGAAAGTTGAGCTATCATTTTTAGAATAACTAAAATAATTTATAAAGGTACAGGCCAATGCTGTGATATCAGGTGAAGTAATGTGAAATTTTGATGATGACCTTTGATTCAGAGATGTCACTGTGTCAGTGGAGGATGTACAGTAAAGGAAAAATATCGATAACATTATATCGAATAATATAATAATACTGAAACTTGAAAATGTGACGGTGATGTCTACAAAAGTATAGATAAGATGTTATTTGTTATGTAATGTTATAAAAGTATTTATTTGTATGTACTGTGTCAATTAGAGACTACTGGGTGTTATGACCCCAGGGTCATATTTTGACATTAATCATTTGTGTCAATTTCTAATTTACCTTTTCTACATCATCTTCATCCACATCCAGTATTGTCCCATCATGTTCCAGTTTGATTTTCACTTTGCCCTCTGGCAGGGTGCCAGCCTCTGTCTTCACAACCGTGGCTGATGGGAGAAAAGGCAGGAAATGTAAGATAAGCCATTAGCCAGCTGGAAGTGCTCGTGCTTCTCAACGCGTGCTCATGTTTCTCTCAACTGGGTAATTAAAAGCCAAAATCAAAGCAGGAGAAGCTTGTGACTTTCATTTTTGGAAAATGTCAGGATGCAAAGGAAGGAAGCAACACATGGATGGAACCAAAGCTTCCATTTACAGTAAGAAGAGACAACACAACCTTTTCCACTCCTATCTGATAACTTTTTACCCCCCAGTACTTCACCCATGTGTGGCTCTAAGAAACATTCTGTTGGACACCTGGTGAACTGAAAATTTTAAAAAATATGGAGATTAAGGGTGTAACTGTTCATCATAACTGTAGTACAGGAGGTTTGGTCCTGGATGCCACTTTTTCTGTTTGGCCCTGTGATCCCAGCAATTACTGTCAAAATAGTCTATTTTCATCTATGTACTTCCACAGGCAGAACAGAACTTCTAGAGTTGCTCCCAAAATGTTTTGGCAAGTTGTCTTATATTATATTGTCAAATGAGAAACACTATGGAAAAGCCAGACCCATAAGATGTACAGTTTTATGCTGAATTTGCTTTGAAATATATAAATTTTAGGCATTCAGTTTTGAATGAAAATACATAATAATAAAAATAATGCCATGTTACCCAGGGAGAAGCCGTCTTTGTGGACAAGCCAAACTTTCTCCGATCCATACCAGACCTGCTCGGCGGCAATTTGCTCCTCCGTCTTCACCTGGTGGGCAGGAAGAGCAGGAAAAAAAAAATTACTTGACTTGCAGGGATGAAAAAATTAGTTTCGCCAAGCCACATTACAAGGCCAATCATAGTAATACTTTCTGGAAGCACCAGTAGTTCCAGTCTGATAACAGCACATGCTGAAAGGTTACAAAGGAAATGCTTGTCAAGATGATAACCATGGCGTGAATGAAAGTGAACTCAAAAGGTCTTACAATCCACTCAGCACTGCATGCTCCTTTAAGGTGGCGTGGTGGAAGAACGTGTGCGCATGTTTGTGTATGAGAAATTTCAAACCAGACAGGCGTCAGAATATCAAGCCTCTGGGCTGTGTGAAGGGGGTTCGACAGCAACCCCGGTAACCAAAATGCGGAGGATTACCGTGATTCAGTGAGCACAAAGGGAACAGAAGTGAGGAAGGAACACAAAAACAAAACTAAAAAAAATAAGCAAGTGAGTTATTTTGGTTGTAAACCCAAAACACAAATGAAGTCAAAAATATCAATGACTGCTAAAATTTCACATAATTCTAATGGGAAAAGTGAACAAGGCACTGCACTTTGCAAGCAGACAGGGGAGAGCACAACACAGCACAACACTTCAAACAGCAAGATAATCATGGGATGAACTGGTGGTGAGTTAACACTCAGGCACAGTGTTGCCAGACCTGGGAATGCTTAGCTGCAGCATGAGATGCCAGGAGGAGGGCAACAGGGTCCTCTTCCACGGATCCCTGATGATTTGGCCAGCATGAAGAGGTCAAAGGTCACAGTTATATATGCACAAATGTTATACAGACACACATACAAACAAAAAGATAATATAAGAAAGATGAGCACACAGATAAATAGAAGATCGTAGCATAGCATAGCATTAGACTGTGTTAATGCATCTAAACAAGGTGTAGTTTGTCACACTTATTATGGCTGGGCAATCAATAAAATTTCTGATACTACTATTATTGTGCCGAATTCTGTTTTCTATTGCCCTATCCTCGAAATCGCTCTAAGTGAAGTTCTGGTATGTTTAGCCCAGCTCCAACCACAATGATGGAAAGAGAGCCTCTGTTTGATAAGAACAGGGAAAAACTATTCAGCTATTAGACAGCAAGATATCACAAGATGTAAGCATATAAAAGCACAAAGCAGTGCATGTCACTGGCTTCTGCAGTGATGTCTGTATGTGTGTGTAACATGTCCAGAGCCGACAGTGTGTCACTGGTTGCCAAGCAAGTTCAATACTGAGTGGGTAAGAGAAAACTTAGACACGTCACAAAGATATAATGGGTTAAAGGTGTCGATGAAGCTTGTGATGTTTTTCTATATACTGCATTTATTTTTCTTGTTTTCATCTCAACGGTATCCAAAATAACTGTCATAGTGATGTCTTCTGTAATTGACCAGCACTATACAGCACATTTTTGAGACTGAAATCAAATATACTGTTATGACACACTTGATAATATTACACTTCCAGTGGTGAAATGTCAATTTGATTAATGGAATAAAATGCCTGCATTGGCAAAAACAAAAAACACGTATCACTGTGTACTGCTCCATCACCATGCCACAATAATTACTATAAAAGATACAAAACCCATGCAGATGGCTTCTACCTGATGTGTCAAGAAGAGCTCACTAAGCTAATAGAAGATGTTAGCTCATGCAGTGTAACAAATTGCAACTCGTGCCATTGACGAAACAAGGAAACACCCGACAAAAAGTTTTTCTTTGATATTTCACTTTACAGTACAACCTCAGTGATTGTTTAGGAAGATAGGGGTCAACAGTGGTTTGACCATCAGAAGAGTAAAGAACTGTAAATCTAACTTCTTTCACCTCTTCCAGAACAGGCAAAAGTTTAGAATGTTTAGTAAAAATTTATAGAGTGAAGATACAGGAGCAAACTACTAGTCTATGGAATTATATTGGTCACATAGCAGTCCTGGTATCAAATTCATGTTTAGGGTTTGGTCAATCCAAAATCAAATATAAAGCAAAAATCCACATCTTATTCATTGTATCAGATGTGGACTGACTGTGTTAACTCGTACAGATGGTAAGTTTTCGAATAGGTCACAGTCTAATACAAATCTGGTAATGCTGAAGAAGGGAAATGGGAAAAGGGGTAAAGTTTGAAGGATTCCAGGCCTTACACTCCGACAAGCCACACGAGTACAAATTCCAGCCAGGAGGCCCAGAGGGAGGCTGGAGGGCTGTGGTACCTGAGGAGAGCCGTGGGGCTGAGGGGCTGCAGGGGCGTGGACTTGGACAGAAGACGAAACACTGACTGGCTCCAGCTTAGCCAAAAAAAACAGCCACAGAGAAACAAGGACAGCCAGCAAAAGCAGTGTGAGTAAAGCATTGAGAGAATGGAAGAGAATGTGGGGAAGAGTGTGAGACAGAAAAATATGAGGTCAACATGGTTTTGATGAAGAAAATGAATTGCATAAAAGTTGAAAAAAAAAAACAACACATGGAAACATGACAATGAAGTGGAAAGCTGAAAATGTTTTTGCAAGTAGTAATCGTGAATCCTCTACAGTTATAAGATGACAATGTTTTATGGAAGAGTAGATCCATTCAAATGAAAAGCGTTTATCTGTGAAATTTGGTAAAATGATATTTGAAAAGGAATGTACTATGAAGGTCCAGAGTAGGGCACATTTTAATGAAAAGAATACATCATCACTACATGATTATAGACTGACCTATCAACCAATGGGTGTCATGAAATCACTTTGGGGGATAATGTTATTGCTATGACAAAAAAAAAAAAACATTCAATGTTCCCTTTATTCCTAATTTATTTTTGCAATTCAGATGAACTACTGGACTATTATTGGGGGGGGGTTTAGGTGCAATAATATGCAGATGAGTAGCAGGGTGATTTACAGGGGCACTGAAGATCCTCATCAGGCGTCTCTGAGCTTCCTCGGTGGGACTTAGCGGTGCCTCCTACAGGTCAAAGCAGCAACACATTTACACTAAGCCCGAGATGCAGCAAAGCCCACAGCTACGCACAAACAGTTACCAAGCATATGTCACATGATTTCTTTCTCTAACACATTAAAAGACACAATTGTCACGACTTTTGTTGCCTACAGGAGACTCTGTTCACAAGCATGCACACACACACACCATCAACATTATACATGGGTTATTGTGGAATATGATTTGAAAAGACTAAGTTAAGAAGCACTACTCCCACTGAGGAGTAAATGTTGAAATCTTCCTACAACAACATGCACAGAAGAAAATCTATGAATCCCCCACACACACACACACACACACACACACACACACACTGTCTTGTTAGGAATATTCCAAGACACAATCTGCAACAAACCACGCCATGCAAGTGGATAAATACAGTCAAATTATGTCCATAATTCTTTAGCATATGTAATTTTATATTACCTGTTCTGTCAATCAAAAAATTTTGAAAAGAACTGCACCATACTGTGCTTCTTCATATTTGGTTATTTTCTTCTTTTATTTGAAATCTTCATACAAACAAATACAACCTCACTCTCCTACTCCATCTTTTTTGGTCACTATCCTCTCTTGTTGCACAGTGCAGCGCAGTACATCCATGCTCTCAAAGCATGAGAGAATGTGGTAAGTCCTGCTTCCCAAATCACCTTGTGATTTATCTAGACTTGCAAGATCAAATAAAATGGCCATGTTGGTACCAACATTTACACACCAGTGGGGCAGAAAAACCCCCCAAAAATCTACCTTGTGTGTTTTGGGCATGTTTTTTTTCAGCCCCTCAGTAGAGACATGAGGGGATAAGTAAGCTAGCAGAAATTTCAGATAAATCAGCACATATTGCTGTTTTTAGTGTGGTGGTAAAACCCTGATCCTAATGCAACTTAGACATATTTATAATGGCAATAAGTCAAAAGTGAATATCTTTTTTGTTTAAAAAAAATATATATATTTTTTGTGGATTTCAATCTACCATTCTCTCCCTCTCAGAATGCTATACAGTAATGGTATGCTTGTAGCAAATAAGGCTTAAAGTCACTATACTGCTCAGATGCAATATGTGTTTGTGGGTAGTACTAAGTGAAGTCTTTAGATCAGTCTCATTACTAGACAAGCGAGGCTACTGAAATTCTTTGTTTGGAGCAATCTTTGATGGAACTGGTGCATTTGTAAACATCATATGAGTATCATTCTGCAAATGCAAGATATAATTGGCAAAAAAGCAACAACTGTCCAACCTTTTTTGATGTTAGACTCTTCCACAAAATAGGTTTGAGGCTGATAAATCTCCCATAGAGCAAGATCGTAAGTCCTCAAAAACACAAAAAATGTTGTAGTCTTAGACATAAACAACTGACTATGTTGACAGCAACTAAGTGTGACACTAAATGTGAAACTAAGAAATGAGCAAATCAAAGAGGAAATAAAGGGTGGTGAGAGGTCACCAGTAAAAAAGGTCACCTGCTGTTGGTGTGCCCAATAGCAACACTCAACAATAGAAAATCATTTCAGCGCCCATAAACAAAAAACAAGAAGAATCCATTCTGCCAGTCTGGCAACATATTACAAAAACGTGTTAGGCACACAAACTTGGGGTATGTGATGTTTATTTTCAAATGCATTCCAAGCAGTCATGCACTTTCCACACCAATGTCTCAAATGTTGACAAGACATGCTAAGTGTGGACACTGTACCTCTGGCTGACTGACAGCAGGTTGTTGAATGGGAATGACTCCTGAAGGTGGAGACAGTGGATGAGGACTGGGGAGGGGAGCAGCAGGGCTCACTGGAGAGGGTTTAGGGACTGGGGTCACTCGTGATAGAGGAGCGACGGCTGTTTTTTTGGCCATTGGGGTGGTAGATGGAAGAGTTGCAGAGGTGGGTTTTGTGGCAGCATTTGGTTTGGGTGCAGGTATGAAGCCAGGAGGTGGAGACAATGGTGATGGCTTGGGAGCAGGGATAAAGCCAACAACTGCTGGGAAAGATGAAGGTCTGGAATGAGTAGATCTGGAAGAAGTCATGGTGTTTTGGTTTGAAGCAACCACAGGAGATTTGATTTCCTGTAAAACTGGACCAGAGCTTGTGGTTTTATGATTGCCCTCTTCTGGCTTAAGGGTAGTTTTATCCTCTTTCTTTTCCTCTTCTTTTTCCTCCAGTTGAACATTTTCCTCTTTCTTCTCGATTTTCTTTTCTAACTCCATTTTTTCTGGTCGTTCATCCTTGCGTATTCGTGGACGGGGATCCCTACTCCTGCCTCTAACCATGAAGTTCGTTAATCCTCTGGAAATGTCATCTTTGTCTTCTGTTTTGATGACGTCATGTTTAAAGGAGAACCCTGATTTCACAAATGGCTTAGACACTGAAAGTGGCGCTGGCATTGTTTTAGCTGGTTCAGCATCAGGCTTGGCTGCTTCTGGAGCTTTGTCTGATGGTTGTGTTGGGACTGTGGTCTCGTCCTCTTCTGTGGGCAGGACCTTCCTTACAACACGACGAACCACCTTTACAACTTTCTTACGTGTCAGACCTTGGTCATCTGCACCATCCACCTGGTTGGTGCTGGTGCCTGGAAGTTTGATATTACCGTTGGCTGTACCATTGACCACACCTTTGCCCATCATAGCATTCGGCTCACACCCCCTGTTCATAGCTGGTTTTTGGCTCAAAGCAGCTTGTGTTGGTTCAGGACTCCTGAACCGTTCTTCCATCTTTGGCGGTGGTTCAGGGCTTTTGAAGCGCTCTGGCACTTTAACAGGCGTCCTGACTTTAGACGGGGAGGGACTTCTGACTCGGGGTAGCGACCCATTAGAGGAAACTGGAAGGGGACTTTTTGCCCGAAATAACCCCCTGCCAGGGTCTAGCGCTGGCACTGATTTGGCCTGGCTGAGTTGCCCATTAGTGTCGGGCTACTCACAGAGAGGAAAGAGAGGTAAACAAAATATTTGTATGTTACATTGAGCTGAATGTGACTACAATCAATGTCCACAGCAATTGTGAAAGTTATGCAAGACGTACAAGTTTCAGACCAACTCTTTTCCAAACAGACAGGTCTTTCAGGCCTTTGGCTTTATTCCTAAAATCTGGTTACTTTACATCACAAATCCATTCAACTAGATTTGGTATTAATTACTCATAACCTTACAGAAAATTAAGGCCACATGTTGCATGATGTAATGGTGGTATTTATCAGGTTGAAATATGAATTTATGAAATGTCTGCATATATAAAAAGGTTTTTTTCTGCACAACCGACTTGTACTTCAGTGAAAACTCTCATTAAAGGATAATTTACTTACACTTTTGCTGTCTGGCTTGTTCTCTTCTTTGATCTAAATACGTTGATATAAAAAAGAAACCTAGATCAAAATGTTGGCACTGCATGAACCTGTTGTCGATCACACACCGTGCAAACTTGAAAACGTGCTCTACTTATGACAGCCAACTTTTTGAATTAAAAGTTATAGAAATTATTTTTGTGATTTTTGTTTCTTTAGACACACTCAGAGGTAAAAAAAAAAAAAAAAAAAAAAAGGATGCACACACTGCAATGAAAGTGCACTGGTTAAGTGTCTTGCAAATGGTATAAGTGGTAGGAAGTCATAGCAAATAAGTTACCTGCTATAACATGTTAGTGTTAGTGAATGCCATCAATTTTCTACTGTAATGCAGGCCAAAGCCATACATACTGTATCTAAAGACACACATGTTGAATCAGAGTGTACAACACCATAACGCCACGCAGTGTAAGAGTGCTTATGCATTGTCCAAATGAGACTTCCCTTTTGTTCCCAGAAGGAAAAGCGAGATGAGAATGCCATGTTGGCTGATCTGCTGTCATGGGCTGTGATGGATGAGATTAGAGGAAGACAGGGAGTAGGTGGAGGGGAGCTAGGACAAGAAGAGTGGTGAGAATAGACAGAAGATAAATGAATGCACAGGAGGATCTTCAGGCTACACAGTTCATAAAAAGTTTTTATGTAAATGGAGCCGCATGTTGACAGTAATGAAAAGTATATAGTAGATTAGTAAATTATGGATAGAAGATTAGAGCAGGTTCAAAGAAATAACATTGCAAAAGTATATCTCAGTCCAAAAAAGCCTTGTAAAGGGAATGAATAATTATAATCTAATGTAAACCTTTATTGCACAGCATTTAAAAAACAACAAACTTTTGAATGGAAAAACAAATACAAGCATGCTAGTGAAGCAATCTTGGTCCTGGAATGTTTTGATACCATCACCATCACTTGCCCAGAACATCAAACAGTTACTTATTTTATTCTCTTTATCTAATACATTATGTGACATTTGCACCAAACTTCTACTTTGTCATACACCTTTTGTTTATAGAAGTTCACTATCAGGCTCAACAAAAGAGTGAGGTAGGATCAGCTTCTAACTGGCAGATGAACAGGAGCATTACCTTTCCTTACCTCTTAGCAAACTAATACTAGTACCTGCTCAGTGTAAACTTTTCTACCCTGACAACCTGTCAGTATTTGAGCTGACTTGATAAGATGACCATCAACCAATCTAATTCAGAGCAACTTTCACCAGGAATGGGACAGGGTCCAGGCCTGGCTGGGGGTTAGCGGCTTGTATCGAGGTCACTGAATTAGCACACTGACTAACAGGCTTATTTTTGGATTATACAGTGTTACTGTAGGCCCGTGGACCAGGATACTCTGCCAAAGCCAAACAAGGCAAATAACATCAGCATCACATCTTAATTGACATTTTAATTGTAAGATTTACAAATAAGCAAGACATGGTGCAATTAATTACAATTGACATGTCTCAAATCAAACCATTTCTGTCTCCCCAGAAAACACTGAATATAGGTACAAATACAGGCAATATTTCTAAAATTATATTTATTGTTATATTGTTATATTATTGTTATGTAGTGATGCTCATTTTCTTTTTGTTAGTTTCAACTTATCTGAACTTATAAATTAACTTGTTAATTTGTTTAGAATTCCCTGTATAAAACATTTTGTGACAGAATTTCGAAATTCAATAAGATTGAGGCTGAAGGATGCTAAAAGCATCCTGAAATATTACTGGCTATTCATCATTTATATCTGAAAAGCTATAATTTTCTAACCTCATGTCCTATTCTCCTTCTTTTTTGTCTGCCTTTGTTACCACCTCTTGTCATCAGATTGGGCTCAGTGAAGAAAAGCTTGTATTCATATCTAATGCCTCTCTGTCTAATACTGTCCACCCCAACACATATATGCAGACACAGTCACTTATTAAGAATACTTCTACGTAATGTCAGAGCAGCGACCCAATATCTGATCATTTTATAAGAAAAAACAAGCCAACTACAGACAAAAACACTATGTATATATGAATGTGGAGTCAAAATGTAACACGGAAAACTGAAGATGCTTAAAATAACTTAGAGATATTTTGAAGGCATGTCTGCTACAGAAAACAGATGATAGGCACACTTAGCTACCACACTTAGAGACTTGACTTTGACTTATGATGTCATAAATTCAATCATTTTACCGTTATTACGCGAATAACACCCTTTCAAATCCAGTTTTGATGAGATTTTTTTTATCTCTACAAAAATATTAGACCCTGGATGAAGATAAACTTTAGAATACACTCTAAAAGCCACATCTAAAAGCCTTGATATCTGTGCAGTAGGCTGTAGGGTCTTTATTACATTGTGACCTTAGTTTACAGTAAGTATCGAGGGCAATGGTAATATATACACAAACTTGCTGCCATGCGCAATGAATGTCTTATTTCTCTAGACTGGTATTACCTGTTGATGACCTGTGATGAGTCAAATGAGGTCCACAACTAGTAATTGCTTTCCACTAGATATTCAACTGACTTTTTGGGGGATAGCTTACAAAAAAGGTTGGATGGTAATCTGTCCCAGGGACATCATACATCTGATGAGACTAAGACTGATTAGTTAGCTGTCTAGGACACTCTGCCTTGTTTTCCTCCCCCACCTAACTTGTTTTCCTCCAAGATGTATGTCTGCATGTTTCTGTAACAGGGGTGATAAAGGTGTGGAAGGAGGTGAGTAACCCTCAACAGCTAAATCGATGCTAGCATCACACCCTCCTTCTTTGAAATGACTAAGCCACTTTTCAAAATTCAAATCAAACTCCTCCCAACATTACGCCCCGTGACATGTAGTCATATCACATTTACGATTATGATTTGAAGACAAGTCACAATTTGTCTTCTCCTTGTACTTTTTTTTTTTTTGAGAAACCTTAACACAAAGTAATATTTATTTGTAAATTGGACTCTTTTAATGAAAACAGCATGAAAGACCTTTCAAAAATATTGACTAGTTCCCTCAGTCATTTTTTTTGGTACTGAATCAAGTTTTTGTGGCAGGCAATTCCAAAATGTTGGATAGTGCTGCCTGAACTAAAAGGCGCCTACACATGGGCTACCACTGAGCATGTATTCACAAAACCTACATCTAAGCCACCTCTTCAATCCAGCCAAAATGATATTCCACACAATGCTACTTTTTAATTCCAGTCATTAAAATCTGAGTAGGAAAATGGAAACTGTCAATAGTACAAACTTTGTACAACAGTACAAAGTTGCTTTTGTAAAATCCTACTTTCAGTTGAGAAACCACTCTAGCTGCCCCCCTCAGCTAACACCAGTCTAAAAATAGAGCTACCGGCTGTGGAGCCTCAAGGCCATAGGTCATAGGTTTTTCACTGATCCCGCTTCGCATTAAAAGTTGATTATTGTTTTACCTCTCAGTGAAGTAATTCCACAATACACGTATCCAAGGAGTCCTCACAAGTCGCCAATCCAATCAAAAAGTGGACAATGCTGAGGAGACCTGAGCAAGCAGTTCACGAGACAGAATGGACAGTGAAACCGCAAAGCTGAGGTGGGGGAGTGCTAGCTGATAGGCCGGCTATTCCTGACAGTGGACAGAGAAGAGATGTGGGGACAGCTGTTGTGATATGACGGTGTTGAGGAGCAGTAAAAATAGGAGTCTCTGCTCTCCACCCTGGACAGGTCTGCCATGAACTCCCCCCACCATCTCTACAGTCCAATCAGCAGCCACACTGTTCAACCACACATGCTATTGCAGTTGGTGTCATCTCAGCTGTCTGTGCGCATGAGTTTTTGTGTGTGTGTATCGGCGTATAAGCAGAGTAGATACGGGTCTGTTGATAAAATTGAGGACACGCTGGGTCCAATTGCTTACGTTTAAGGTAAGTAATACTAAAATATAAGACTCTGAAATTGACTTTAGTGTGCACTCAGGGCGTTTCAGGGGCTGTGCTGACACAACTTGGGGATAATAGTTTGTTTAGACGTGGAGATGATGCTTTTGATGAGACTTTTGGGTGCAGTCAACAATCAAGGGAACAAATGCATGAAGTAACAGAACTGTTTATTCAGTATATTGACTGTTTGGGGATTGTTTAGGGACTGCAAAGACAATAGTGTGAGGAACATGTCCCCCAGTCTTTTGTTTTTTGTTGTTTTTTTTAACCATCATCAAGCTAACATGCTTACAATGACAATGAAAAAATGCTGGCGTTATTGTTCACAATGTTCAACATGATAGTTAAATGGATTGGATCCTAATTATTGCTATTATTAATTACTTATCATTATTTATGCAGGTATTTGGTCAGAGTAAGTAATTGGCAAAGTGACATTCTGACCTATGTAGCTGTGGAGGATCAGATCAGAGGATTTTAAAGCATCCAAAAGGGGGACATGAATTGACAGTATGCCACGGTTGAGACATTTCAGTCTGGACAAAATGACTGATCAACATGCCTGCCCACACAGAAAATAGGTTGCAGGCAGTGTTTTATTTCACTCACTGTTTTTTCATAAAACCTTGTTATAATTATCATAATATAACTCGGTAAGTAGATCCCTTTGTGCATTTGTCTTACATCACTCAAGTTGCCAGATTACCTATAAAACATTTTATACAATTTCAGCCACAGTCGTGAGTCATCACTCACTGCAACCTGGCAACCCACAATCTGAGTCAAGAGGTGCATGTTCAGGCAGATTGGGCCAGCTTAATATTAGCTGTTTTAAACTATGTCAGGGAATCATTCCACCTAAAAAATTTAAATCCCCCCCAGCCTCGTCATTTGATATACAAATAGACGACAGGAGGTTGTGACTGCCCATTCTGAGCAGTCACAACGCCACGGCATTTGAGAAGCAGTGTGTAGAAGGATTATATGGTAAAGTAACCAACAATGTTTGTCAACTCTGTACAGAGTACCTACTATTCCACAGACTCAGCTTCAGCTGACCAGAAGCTCATGAAAATGCTATCATCACTAACAGTAAGATTTACACACATGCAAGGATATCCGGCACATTGGTATTCAAGAGAGTGTTAAGTGCAGCATCTTTTGAAATAAGGGTGTTTCATCCATCCAACATATCAATGCTAAGGCGCACACACAAGCTGTTCTGGCAGCATGTGGTAGCCCAACACCTTACTAAGACTCTTCATGATGTATTTCCCTCCCTCCCTTTGTAACCTGTCTGTATAAGTTATAACAATATATGCGCTTTTCTGGTTTCTAATGTTGTAAAGCTCCATACAATCCATGGGTAGCATACCTTTACACGGCATCCAAGCATCATTTGGAAGTTAAACCGCACAGCCAGTACCTCAGTTGTCCAAGCCTCAATTGTGACCAAATAGATTCCTTTCAGTGTTCGGTTTGGTTCTCTCTGCTTTTCCTATCATCTGTTGCAGTAAATACAGAGCACTAAACATTTGATGTGTTGTTTTGAGCAGACTGTTGCATTGTCTTCCTGTGTGAAACTGTGTAGCGGAGAGGAGGAAGTCTATGCATAAAAAGGAAGGCGGTACAAAAGAAAAGCAGAAGCAGAGTGTCGCTTGTAACAACTGCCTCCCGCAACTAACAACATCTTTAACATCTTTTTTTCCAGATGAATGAAAACCTCCTAACCACATATACATTTAAAAAAATTCACCCCCTCCCTAAAATGAAAAGGGAACATCACATAAGTTAAGAAGATAAATCAATGCAATCTATTGGAGCCTGAAGGCTAAATAAGTGAATAGAGTCAAATAATGGAACTGTGTTGAGTGGTCCCCACACAAGCAATGCAGCAATGCAGTACCACAGACTAAATCCTCCGAATACAAACTTCACCAGCATAAAGACACATCGCCAGGCAGCAGATTGCAACCACCCCATCAGCTGCAGCTTCATCTGTTTCTCATCACTTCTGCTTTCCGACCACAAGATGGGGCCAGAGGACTGGGAAGAGTTCAACACGCCTTTAAGATCCAGCGACTACACAAAGGCTCTATTATTTCCCAGCTGCTGCCATGATATTCTGGGGAGGGAACAGCAAAGTGGTATTGATAAAGAGCAAACAAACTATGCTCTGATTTGTGAAACGAAAGGAGTGACAAGCTTTTAGTCCTGCTGACACTGAGGGGAGGGGTAAAAGCTGGGCTGTTGTGGGAAACACGTTGTGGCTTAAAGAAGAGGGTGGGGTAAGAGAAATGCAGTGATGTAACACTGTTCAAGAGTCCCAACAAGTATTATGAATGGCAAAGAAGTGTGTCACGTGAACAAGGGCTGGTCAGCTGAGAGGAACAAAACAATTTTCCATAAACTTCACTGACTTAACCAAGTTTTATTTTTGAAAACATGCAATTATACTTATCTCAAAATTATTCAGTTACGAGTAGAAAGACTATGAGGGCTGTTACGCAGTGTAAATGCTCTAGGGAATAAAGCAGACGTGTGACAGCCAAAGAACAGGCATTTATGACGTGACGTGTTTTGCGTTCAGTCTATCATCACGGCTTCTCCAGACAACATTAGTCAGCGAGAATACAGGCAGAAGGGAGTGCGCGGGAAAAACTTGGGAAGACCTTGAGTTGTTTTATTTTTTCTTTACTGCGTTTTTCTTTTATGACTTTCATACCAAAATGGAAACCTCTCAGCCATATTTAACACGGCAGGATGAATTTTGGATTTTTGAATATGCCATTTTAAGATAGGGGAAAAAAATAAATAAATCACAGCTTACCAATACAGCAGCCTTAAAATAAAGACCTTTGTCTATTTGGATTGGGCACCAAGTTTTTACACATATGACTCAGGAGGCTGCTTTTTCAATAAGTTGATTGGAGAATATTTTCAGATATCTCAAGTTACATTGTGGGACATGCACCTCCCCCCTCTGGCAGTAAGAGTAATTACACAAACACTGCTGACATGCTTATGGCACCACAGGCTTCACAGTGCTGCTAGTTGCTGTAGCCTACTGAGTAGACTGCTCCGCCTTTCAACCCTGTCAAACGACCCATATTCGCTTGTTAATGTGAAATGCGTGGTCTACCTTTAATTCTTGCCTAACATAGATTCACTGTTTACTGTTGCTGTGGTCCTCAAGAGCTTTGGCTCGCATTCCACCTCCTCACAGCTACAGAGCTACCGGGAGTAAAGTAACAGAATTTAAATTAACGTTTCCTCAATGGCATGTGACATTCCACTAATGAACCCAGGAGGACATACTCTAATGTACTCTGCTTGTAGGAGCTCAGCAGATGGAGACAGTGTTAATACCTGCATATACAGACACACAGATTATATGAATCCATTAAATCACTTTCCTACTACTTTTTTTTTTTTTTTTTTTTTTTTACACTGAACTATACACTGAACTACAGTCCCTGTCTTTCACCTTATGCTGTACCTGTTGTACCAAATTTACATACACACACCCTTGTCCATTCTACAACACTGAGCCCATTTGCAGTCATTCACAACAAGATTTCCTGACATGTCACTTCATTAGATCTCGTCTATCACCTTTAAAAGCACAAGGCAAGATGCACTGTCAAAATTCAGGCTGACATTGAAGTTGACTGGTTGATTTCAAGTTTGGGCAGAGCTCGAGAGAACCTGGCAACCTCAGTTTGAGGACTGAAAGAGCTTACGTGCAGGAACTGCACCCCATGGATCTTGATAAGTGAACAATACCAGTATATAGTTGTGTTACATTTCCATGATGACACATGATGAACAGAATTCACAAAATAATTAAAACACCTTTAAACTGAAGTTTCTTGGTTTTTGGGTTTTGGTTTTTGGGTTTTTTCTTCATTTTGACATACTGGCAGTCCTGTACTCCCTCCAGTCTTTGTCCTAAACTAGACTAAACATGTTCCTGACTAAGCCCTGTACTGGATACGGAGATTAAACTGATTCAGATCTGCTCATCTGTCTGTGAAGGAGGGCAAAAAAATGAACTACCCCTTGTATGGTGTACACGGTGAGCAGAAGAAGAAGAAGTGATTTAAATAAAGCAAAGTTTTGAGAGATACACAGTGCTGCGTGCAATTTTTCATCAAGCTTAACACATTAGGTTCAGTACCTGCTGAAAAGTATTCCGAAAATAGTCTGTCTAATCTGAGACTACAAGGAAGCACTTGGAAACAAGAAGGAAACAAAGTTAAAAAGCTGTCTGTTTCTCGGCAGTCTTAAAATGGACCATAACTGACATTTCTATGAGCTATTTTAGTTATCTGTTAATCTTATTGATAACATGCCTTGTCTTAAATGTCTTAATTGCCACAGTAAGGACTACGGCAACTGAGAAACTATTTTTATGTCTCCTATATGTTTTTTCCTCGCATCACTAAAAACGTTCCAAACTGTCCCCAAAACTGAATTACATACCAAACCAGGACTTTTGTGTACTTTTACATCTAGTGTTGCAAAGGGTCAGTAAATAGAAAAAATCCAGAACATTTTGACGTAAACTTGAATGGGCGATAGACAATGTTTCTAAATGATATTTTTGGCTTCCTCGTGTAGAAATAGTCAACACCATAAATGATAGAGAAGAACAAGTCATGGTCATTAATCTCTGAGGCATGCGTGGACAGGACCAAACATGGATGTTTGCTCTTTACACAATTCCTAAGAATCCAGCTCCTCTAACCCCACACGCAGGATCAAGGGGCGATGTGTCAATGCGACAGTGTACAGTCCAGTGACTTTCAGTGAAATGAAAGTGACTGAAAGCTCGTGTGGTTTCATTGATTGTATTGATGATTATGGACATTACATGTTAGTAGCCATCACAATGCAGCTTCTGTATATACCAAACTTGGATTCATCAAACTGTCCTTCTCTTGCTTTTTAACTTATCCTCCAGTATTAGAGGGATACGTCTACACAACTGTCAATCAGTTAGTGACAATTAGAGACCGACATTCATTACGTTACTTTTGAGATGCCACTGAAACCCATTCATGTCATTCAACATCTCTTCAGACATGTGTATGAAAATATTCCATAAAAGGGAAACTCCTCCAACTTCAAACAAAAGTCTGTAAGTCTGGAATCAGTTTGTCAGGTCTAAGAAAATAGCCCTAATGCTGTCAACAGGATTATCTCAGCTTGGGCTACTAAAAGATTCTATTGAGCTGGAGGACCTAAATCATCCCTTATCTACTGTTTTGCTGGAGAACACCGTAAAAAATGTAAGAGCTAAAAATGAACTTGAAAATGAAATAAATACTGCCTGAGATGCGCATTCATATGGGTTCAAAGTCCAACCACATCTTTGGTGCATGTTGCAGTTGAAAATTCCAAATATATCCATTGATGAAGCCAATAATCTCAGCAGTTTAGACCATTATGCTGATTTAAAATGAAAAGGGCAGTTTTAAACTGGTGGTACAGATTTTCTAGAGGTGAGAGAATAAACTTGAAAACAGATTTAAGACTCTACAGCTAGGCTAATGGTCCTATGGTGCTGGACTTAAAGCAAGAACATGACCTAAATGCCAATAATACAGCACTTACATGTTCACAAAGATGAAGCTTACATGCTGTGTTTAACAGGCGATTTTTAACGTGTTTACTATCTTAGCTTTGTCTGTTAAATTTGCTTATCTGCACTATACATGGGCCAAGAGAAAAGACATTTTCTTCTGTTAGAATTTATTGTGCGAGGAACAAGACTGCAGCATGTGTGTACATACATTTGTCCAACTACTGTTGTGGCACAAATGTCCTAAAGTGGGTACCCAAAGAAAAACTCAAGACAAAACATACTGAGAGTGCAACACCCAACAACAGCGCATTGAATGTAGCGTTAATTCATATTTAAAAGATTGTAACATCCTAGCATTTAAAAAGGGGTGCAAGAGAGACGTCAAGTTGCTATTAGAACAGTAAATAACACAACCGTTCATCACACTGGAATAGACTTTTTTGATTTAGTATTGTACCATAATGGCGTTCTTTCAAACTTTAGCTATGTATTTCATGTGATTCCATTTCCTGACTTGTTATGAGTAGCATTTTGCAATTTGACAAGTTGTAAGCCCACTGCTAAAATTTTATATGAAAGCCTGGAGTTACGTAAACACCCACACACAGCAGGATACTGTAGTGAACAATGAGCCTGATGCCCAGCCTGTTCTCTCTGACTGACAGAAGCCTCAGGGCTTAGGTCAGCTGAGGAATAGTGGATAAAACACAGAGGCAGTCACTGACCTGTTTGCTCAAATGGAAACCGAACAGCAGATAAGCTAAGTGGCACCCAACGTGTGCTGAAATGTGGCCTTTGAGTTGAGTGTGTATATGTTGAGTAGGTCACTGCGGAAGATTGGTACATTACCTTATCCGTAAGTTTAGGATTTTCATGAATTTGATCAGGTTGGTATGAACAAAAGAAACTATTTGTGGTCAAATACAAAGCAGTTTGTTTGTTGGCCAAGCAAAATTCTTCACCCACCAGCAGCCTACTGCGAGTATGCAATTGGTCTGACCTTTCTCGTGATGAAAAGGTGACTGCATGTGTGTTCACATTTATTATCATAACCTGGGTTTCAGACATATTTTATTTTATACTTTGTGGGATAAAAACATGATTTATTATGTAATTGAATTGGCATAGGTTCAGAGAAGTAAGATATTTCAAAGTGCTGAGTTAAATCACAGCCATCTGAAGGAAGCAGGGTTCATCTGCAGTTTGGACAGTAAAAGCCTGAATATAGCAAGGCAGATAAACTGGTTACATTTTTAAAACAACAGAAAGTGTCCCTTTTGTTTTGTGTAATTACATGATTAAATATAACTTCAATGCATTCGATTACGCTCAATTTAAATGAGTGAATACAAATTCCTGAGCAATTCCTGACCAATCTGAGCCAGCAGCGTGTGTTCTTTTTGGTTTTACACTCCCCAACAAGAACTTCAAATTCTCTAGCTTCATTCTTCTGTCAGAATTTACCATCATTGTTTTCATGCAGTCAGTACTGACTGATATTAATTCTTGGGCTTTTCATTTTTCATATGTGCCCATAGGCACATAGAACTTCACTCACAAAAGTTCAAGTTGACGGTAATCATACATAAAAAATTGGCATGGGGCCTGCATGGGTACTGTTATACATCATAACTGTGTTTCAACCATATGTAACATTTTGGAGTGTATCCTCAGCGCCACTTTAAAAAACGAAGCCCAAGACACAGTGTATGTATGGATTAGTGTGTTGGCAAAGGCAATAACATTCAGAAAACATGAGCATGTGTCATGCACAAGTGTCCTCTGCTAAAACTATACAGGACTCCCCAACTTTCAGTTCATGACTGGGAAGGGCCCTGTGTTTAAAGGGACTGAATGTTGAGAATGTGATCAACGATGTGATCACAGCCTCTAACACACCCACCTATAATGTCTGATGGTGTATTCTTTTTGGTCCCACTCCCTTACAATGCATAGCACAAGTGCGCCAGGCAAGAGAGGCCACAAAATGACCCTGATGCACATGGCAGAGAGCACCTGACTATAATCTGCCAAGTTCCAGAGAGTTCATGTAATTAGAGTAGAAACAAGATAAGACTCATTGCTGCGTCTTGAAGTATTAAGCAATACCGCAGTAAAAAATACCTCCCCTCTTAAGCCCAGACCTGAGAAAAAGTGCTCCCAACAGTAATGTTGGATGTATCTTTGTGTGTACATGCTCCTCAACTGCAATTTCCTCCTAAATTCAGCTCATGATGTAAATAGTAACAACATCCTCCCATTAGTTCAGAGGGGAGTGCAAATGGAAGTTCCTGTACCCTCCACCACCCCCCCGACTTTGAAGTTGTGGAAGAATGGTTGGACCAATTCTTGGGACGGGAAATAGCAATAGTAGACCCTCCTGGCTTAGACAAAAAAAAAAAAAAAAAAAAGATATGATTATAGATATGTAAAATGTTGTAAGACAAATGTCCTCAAGTCAAAAAGACAGAAAGAATGAATATGAAACTATAATGCAACTGAGCCAAATGACCTTTAAATCCTCTGGAAATTAAATCTTAAACCACAGCCAACTGTATTTTCTTTTTTGTACTTAACCTGCTATTTCTACTATAAACAACGCTGGAATTAATCCAATTATGTAACTGTATAACACCCATCCAATCAAGGAGCTTCAGCTGCTGCCTGCAAATAGAGTGTAGGGTTTGGATTTTATTTTAGTTTAATTTAGGATCAGTTTGCTTCTGATTGCTATGATGAAGCGTTCTTGCTACATTACAACTTACTGAGGAAGTCATTCAAGGGTTCTGCCAGTGCATCATGGGTAACATTTGCTGGGATTAAAAAGTGTGATCTCTCAAAACATTTTAAAGGACAAACCATAACATATCTACAGCATTATCAGTGCAGCTAGAAAAATCCAATGTTTTTATATTGCAGGACATCAAGGGCATCTTCAGAGCAATTTACATGTAGAGAGAGAGAGTGAGAATACAGCGGCACAATGGGCTCTACATATGATTCTATATAAGGATGGAATTGATAGATCAACTGACAGTAACAGAGCTGGCAGGGTTGGTAAAACAATACAATTACTATTACTACTGCCACTGCTACTACTTCCATTACAATAATAATAATAATAATAATAATAATAATAATAACAACAATAATAATACTTGCTACAATGATATATGACAACTTTACTTCTATCAGAATCAGTTTTAATTGGCAGTTTACTCTCCAAATCACACTGACAAGACAAATAAAATAGAGATGTCTGTTGCCAAGGAAACAGCCAGGTGCTTCAGTTAAAGCAGTGTGCTCTGACTGTGCTGCTGTGTCACTGTGCTTTGTGTGGAGAGAAATGAGACTGCTGACAGCATGGTTTTCAGTCAGCAGCAGTCAGCACTGAAAGAGGCAAAACAAGCTATGGCATCCAACCAAGACAGAGACACTGACACTGTGCCACTGCACCGCTGGCCTGGAGCTTAAACACACTCTTACATGATTATTTCACTTTGAGAGGGAGGTAGGGAAAGGATACAGCTGGTTTTATGGGCAATGTTGTCTTGATTTTACTACTAACATAAGCATTTAAAGTACTCGCAGGGCAAGAGAGAGGCTACTAATCAGTCAAGGCAAGCTGTTTTCTCTCCCAAAACCTCCCAAAAATATTTGGGATCAGTATGGCAACATGGTGCCAGTGGCCTGTTATGACTTAAGGGACATAACTGAAATTTTCTGACATTGAAAAAAACTCTACACCATTTTCAGCTCGAAGCCTGTTGATCCATAATGGGGTTTGTTTGTGAGTCCTATATCCAGTTACACAGTCACACAGTGCAGTAGCCAAGCGCAAAATGTCAAGTTTGCCAACTAACTAAACACGTGCATTCATCGCATCCACAAACTTTGCCATGTTTTGTCAATGTACACATCATCAGACCCATATGAATCTTTAAATAATTCATGGAGTGAATAAATTCCCACTTAAATAACTTTCATCAGCTTGTCTACCCCTCTGACACTGAAACCTAACACCTCATTGTAATTTCTCAAAGAACAGCTGCTGAACTCTTCAGACCTCCCTTCTTTGCACAGACTAGTCTTTCCCTCAACGGTCTTCTCTATTATTCATCTGGCCTAGCATCTCTGTAAATAATTCAGTTTGCAAGAAAAAAAAAGTGGAGGGGAGGCACCCCACACCACAGGAGCAGACACAAAAGATACAATCTTATCATGACTGTTAGATAGCTATGAAAGCTGGTGTGAGATGGGCAAGTGTACTTCTAAATCAATTAAACAAGCCTGCAGTACCAGTACTTGTCTAGTGCCCACACGTCAGCACTATACATATCTGAAACACACAAAGAGTACATATGGTAGTATGTCTTCCTGCCTTAACCAGGCCTCACCCTTCACCACAATGTATATTTAAGGGAAACCCTCCTTTTACAGAGCAGACAAATGGAAAGCTATTCAAGGATATGTGCCCACATCCAAGACATGTTACATTTTACATGCATACATATTTTCGACTTCTGACACTGCTGGAGATTACAAATCAGGATTCTGACATCTCGCACATGTTAAAGTGCCAATCACAGGGGTGAACCAAAGACTACCAGAAAAGTGCAGAGACGCATGAGTTCAGTGAGGCGGGCAAATAGTAGTGGATAAAAGAACTGCTATTATGATTTTGTCATTTAACTTCATCACAGTATGTTCTAATAAACTTAAAAATCCAGGAATAATTTGTGCTGCACGTGATCAAAACTCATGTTATTTAACTGCCCCAGTACCATTTTTGTCTCACCATATACATCCATACATCCATAAGAGTCTAATAGTTTCCATACATATATATCTTTAATAGCCAATATTTCATGTGCAGTGTCTTCCCCTCTTTCTGCAGATTGGCATGCCATTAAACAAGTAGTAGTGCTCACATTCTCTGTCATAATTGTGTTACCATGCAAATAAATTTTAGCTATGTATTGCACAACAATGTAGACTGACCAGAATAAATCCTTTTGCGAATTTAATTTTGTAATATATCTGTATTTAAGAATTCTAAACACACTTTTTTTCTTAATACATTTAAAATATTCATAATATCATTATGCATACATACTAATCTATATACAAGAGTCTACGGGTGTGTGTGTGTGTGTGTGTGTGTGTATATATGTGTGGGTGCCTTCTCCACTTCATTTAACAACAGCTAAGTCGCTGGTTAATCCATGTCTCTGGAAGGCATAAGGATTACCACACAGCAGGACGGCAAGCTTTGCCTCACTTAAACATCTGGTGGGAGACCCTGATCTGGCTACTCGGTTCTGGAAGGTTATGGTGGAGCAAGTGAGAGGTGAATTAGTAGGAAAGAGTATTAACAGCCAAATAGTGTTGAGTTAACTGTCTTGTTTCGTAAATCAAAGGGTATCAGGCACACATAATCCTCTGACGGGCAATACAGAGCGACGGGTGACTCATGAGTATTACACACTGCCACACCAATTGTAGTGATTAGCAGAAGGTCACCTGTTAGCCAACACCACTAATAAAGGTGCGCTCACAATATGATGTTAAAGTACCAATATGGCCCCTGACATTATAAGTTGTAGTGAATTGTAATGAATCTGTAACATTAGAAGCTTTATCTACTGGCCAAACAATGGTGATTAACTTTTGTTCAATCCCATTCAACTGCAGTGACAAGCACCCACACACACAGCACACGGCTGAAACTTATTTTTCCATTCAAACTTAAAGTAAAATTGTGAGGTACACCTTGCCTTGCGTGCTTTTGGTACACTGGCAAATCACGATACACTCACACCCTACTTGCTACACTTATAGGGATGTGCAGCAGCTCTCCTTAATAATTAAGTATAAGTGCATTTACTTATCTGAAGTTAAATGGAGTTATAGGACCCTCAGCGCAATTCAAGTAGCTATTTCCCAGATGCAGGCACGTTTAGCTTGTAAAGGCAATTGGAAATGAGACTTTGATTGGTTTAGTTTGCGTTCAGGCCAGAAAAACACACCTATGATTAATTAAAAGATTAAATATAACCCTTTTCAGCTTTGCACCTTACTTTGCATCCATATTATGCACCATTTAACTAACAGAAGAAGAATTAGGCATACCCTAAATGCATGTGCGTCATGCATTTCAGACTATGCACTATAGATTATTTAAAAAGGGTCCTACTCTCCGCAGGTAAATCCTTTCCATTCACTGTTTCTGGCTGGGTGTGCATAGTAGTTTCTGTGTGTATGACAAAGAGTAAAATGAGGAATAGAGATAGAGCTGTCTTGATGTACGATATTTATATATAGACATTCGCTCTGAGGTTGAGCCACTGTTCTGTCTACCATTAATTACATCCTAACTTGGCACACCATTTCCTCATAATTGTAAGTAAAGTGTATCAAGTATGTCTGTGTCACCAGCGACGCATGTGTCACCAATCACATTGCTTACAACTGGTTCTGTGGCATTCCTGTCTCCTGTTTCGTCTGTCCTGACCTAACTGCTCTCTGAACTCTCACATACTGAGGGTTACAGGAGTCACTGACGACTAGCCTTTCACTGCCGCTTCTTCTGAAATACAATGCGCTGGCATCATGTACTAGCAAAAGTCATTTACATTGCAAAGACCCTAAACAAATAAGCAACACACACATACATGACCTAGTGGCATTAGGCTGTGAACCTGTTTTGAAACTTCAATGATGGGCCTTTAATGTCTTTCTAAGATATCAGTTTGTGATTGTGAAGAGTTTTGGACTAGTCTCTCTGAAAATAAGCTCTTGTTCTCAGTATATGGTAAAATAAATATCCGTGGCATTTAAAAATGGCTGCTTTGGAGAACAAAAACAAGACAAAGACTTTGGATGTAATATTTAAATGCAACCACAATTAATGTAGGAATGATTATAGAAAACTACAGAAAAAAACAGAGAGACTACAACAGAAAGAGCAACAGAAAGCCATTAACCTGACAATTTCAAACTACTTTATGTATTACTGGAAGATGCATTTTGACAAAAAACTAAGACAGATAAAACGCTGTGCCATCAATGTAATCTCCCTGAAATGCATGGGAATGCTAGAATAACTGTAGTTAATGCAATGCTTTATAGTTACACAAGACTTTTAGAGGACATCGTGTGTAAAAAACAATGAATGAATAACGTCTGGGCCCCAGAGTCACAATCGTAAGACAAATTTCTTTATCTAAGACGTTCACAGATATTAAGTTCTCTCCTTCCTCATTCAGCCCTCATTTTTCTTCCTCTATAAGACATTCCCAAGGGGAAAGGGTCAGGAAGTGGCCTATTTGTTCCAAAGCAGATTCCACAAATACCAGAGTGAGACCTAAAGGGAGAGGCCTGCTTCCTGTTGTTCCCCGTCAGCCTGTTAAGACAAGTGAAGATGGCTTCTTGCTTCTTGAACCTCCAGTTTATCGCACACTCCAGCCTCCCCTCTCATTCCAGGCCCCTTCAATCTTGAGTTCTGCTGAAAGTTTCAGATAATTTGACACAAAAGTCTCCATCTAGTCACACTTTATACCATGTACCAGGCTTGTTATAAGTGTGGTCAGCAGAATCAGGGATCTATGTAAGACGAGGTTTTGGCATTTGAATATGTTTGACTTTCACAACTCATGTACACATTCCATCTTTTGGATATAAGATAAGGTCATTAGTTACTTTACCATCAATGTGCTTTGTCAGGGCATTACTATGCATCTGAGATCAAAAGTTATAAAGACCATGAAATTTTTATTTTGCCCTGAAGTTCAAAACTGTATTTCTGGAAAAATTTTAAATGGAATTCTTTTCAGCAGCTGTTACGCACTCATGATTTTGATGAAAATGAAACCAGACATGATGAGTACCTAACTTGCTGTACTGGCCCAAAAGAATGATTGCACGTCTGGGAAATCACGTACAACTACTGACATCTATTTTTACTGTCTTGACTGTTAATACGTCTATTAATGCCCAGGATTGAGAGGAAGAGGAGGACTGAGAGAGGAGGAGGAAAGAGAACCAACTGAGAGACAGACACAGAAAAACAACTAATGGAAAACACAGGTTTATTAAGTGTTGCACATACTCTTCACTGACCACTGGGCCCTGTCTCAACAGGCAGCATCTGATTATCTGAATAGGATTGCTGTATAAAACACAGAATCTTGTACTTCTCCATCTGACTTTTCCAGTGTTAAATCAATTAAAAATATCAGCAATAAATGGGCCTTGAATTGAAAAAAGAAATACCGGTATAATGGTTTGGCAGATTATCACTCTCTACCTAAGGAAAAGATGAGTCAAACCAGAGAAATGCATTTCTGCAATTACGTGTAAATAGCCTAGGTAATCACAGTGAAAATGACAGGACATAATCAGCTAGAAAAGACTTGTGGAGAACTCTTGGGTTTGTAAGTGGTATTACATCATGAAAAATCTTTGGTGGAGCAGACATCAGCTTGCCAACAGCCCCAGACAACATTAACTTTAGCTCGTTATCAAGTTAATGTTGAGTAGGAAAGGCTGATATGACCTGCCACCGACAACACCGGCGTAAGCTGTCAGTGCCAGCTATATAATACAAAACTTCTACCTGAAAGTACTGTAACATTACCTTTCCAAACTGCTCAGGTAAGAAATGATCAGATTTGGATTGCCTTCACTGTATCCATTGTAATTTCTTTAAGTATGCCTAGATCAGCCCAGATACAGATCCCTGGGATTGGTTTGGGATATCTGCATTAATTAGTTAGATTTCTGCCAATTGCTGGAGCGAAATAAATACATTTTTTTCCAAACCTTACTGCTTTAAACCAGTGGAAATTCTTTACTTACTGCAAGCTAACCTTGTGTAGTAGATAGCAAAAATGCTTTACCACCCATGTTCAACAGTAACTTATTAATTACATAACTCAACACTGATACAGCTCAAGTTTCCCTATCTTGTTTCCATCAAAATGGTTACATTTTGAAAATGTAAGTCAAGCAAAGTCTATAAATCTTTTAAGCTGATTTCCGAGGAAATTATTTAAGCACAGCAAGCTGAAAAGTTTGAGAGGGCCTGAATAAAAGTGGAAGCAAGTTAAAGCAGAATTACTTCCTGAATGGGACGAAACAACAATAACTGGGCCAAAGTTAACAGGCACAGTGACGAGAGGGAATGAGAAAGAGAGAGTGACTGAGAAGTGGAAAAAACTGATATGCTTTAAAATGTCTAAAATGAGACACACGGAAATGAAATAAAATTTAAAATAGCATTAATACGTTTACAATTGGGTAAAATAGACCACGCAATCAAGCATCAGCTCCTACAATTAATAACACCCAGCAAAAGCTGGGTGCCTGTATATTGCTGCTGCAATGTTGTAATTTTCCAGTTTGGGATTAATAAAGTCTGTCTGTTTGTTCTTAAGGAGCAAGTACTGGCACTCTGCTGGCCTGGCTGTTTTTATGAGTCTGGACTGAATATTATAAAATATTGTATATTTAATTGGCTGAATTGATCAAACATTCCTTATTCAATGTTAATCAGTATTGCAATAATTTAATCAATACCGCATAAACATTTAATGTTAAAATGAATCAGCTTTACCAGTATCTGCATTCAAACACAGGAATAGGAATTAAGCATGAGATAAAAAAGTAGTTAAGACACAATGGAAGCATGAGGATTCTACAGAGTAAAGCCTGGTTGGTTTGAAACTGCAAACAAAGTTGACAGGAAAGTCCAGGGACAGTCAGTCCCAAACACCTCTGCCCTCTCTCTGCATGTACAGTGCTGAATGCTGCACATCAAGTTTTACTGGAGGAACTCAACTCAGGGAATGCTCAGCAAAAGGTAGTACGGCTTCTCTGCAAAAGGTCAGCTGTGATGCACCACAACTAGAGATTTAAATAGAATTAAAAATGTGACCTATGTGGACCTTGCATTAGTGTCAGAAATAACATTACTGCTTTCTGTGACACCTCTCTCTGCCTCTTATTAGCAAAAAGCAATTTACCATAAATCCAGATCTACAGCAACTTTTACATTTTCAAAAATGCTCCCAAATGTTGACATAAATTCATAAAGTAACCAGATAACAGTATAAAAATTACACCTGCTTGTTGTTAACTTTTTTTTTGCCATATCACCCAGCCCTAACTGATAAATTCAAAGACATTCATCATCATTATGAGCGTATAGCTGCATCATTCTCTGTCTCCGGCATGATTTGCTTAGGCCCAAACCTCTACTTAAACAAATGGAGCATTTCCAGGAGAAGCTTCTGTGATAAGGAGAGGGCCATAGGAGAGCGAGAGGAGAGAAACACCAAAGCGTTGTAGCAATATTATAATAGTAGAAGAATAGTAGAGAAGCTAGCAGAAGCTGTTGGACTTGGGAGTAATGTGACCTGGATAATGCAGTGTCTCTTTTAAAGCCTTTGTCAGGACTGAATGATTGCCGTCCTCTCAGCTTGCCTTTATTTAAACCAGTAGTCAAGGTGGTGATATCTGTTTAAGTAGACAAAGAGCCACCTTGACAGGCCTGCTGTTTAACACACGCACACAAATCAGCTGCAGACATAGGCTCATTAAGTTTAAGGAGGGGAAGTGTGTGTGTGAGGAACTCAACATCGCCCATACACTTAAACAAAGCACCCTCCGGTGTGCACTTCCTGTTTGCTTCATGGAAATGATTACAGCAGCTCCTCACATGACACAAAGTAAGTCTCTTATCCAGTCACAGGCTGGGCAGATTGGGATTGATTTTTTTTTTTTTTTTTTTTTCAACAAATAGCCACTGCGGATAAAGACCTTCTACAGTTAGCAGCCATGTTTTCATCGACTTAATTGAATGCATATTTTGAAATATCACATTAGAAAAGGTTGAGGCAAAACTCAAATACATTTTCTTAATGTTGCAGAAAAGTGGAGTGAAACAAGATTTTTTTTTTCCTTCATAGATTTTCTCGAAATTCAGTTACAAATTGCTATATGTTTGGATGAAAATCGAACAAGTCACTGCTTGTAGCCAGTGAGGAAAAGGACAACATGGACATCATAGAGTCACTCCCTGCCTCCCAAAGCAGATGAATTCAATTGTGGTGAGAGGGTGGACCAGAGTCCCTTTCAGTATGGCTATGTCACAAGGACCCTTGAACCAAAGCCAATGGAGGCAAACAAACAAAGCCCTCTGATGCTGCCAAGCAGGCAGCTACTAGAAGACACTCAGCTACTGTTAATGCAGGATATCTACACACACTGAGTCCAAATGTAAGGATTTTAAAGCCCAACAAATGGAAAAAAAATAACTGTCAATCTGGGTTAATCTATGCTTGATTAATTAATTAATCAATCACGATCAATTAAATATTGGGCAATGGGAATCAATGTTAAATTTTTGTTCTGAATATTAAACTTGTAAATATCTACAAGTATTTTGCAAAAAAAAAGCTCTACTACTATACCTACCAAAAATTAACCCAGCTAGTCTATTCACATTTAACAGATTTGTGATGTTGTGAAGTGATGTTGCACCAGAACTTCCAATGACATTAAAATGAAGAATTAAAAATGATCAAAGCTGAAATATTTTTCCCTTTGCACATTAGCAAACATTATTTGAAAACTACTACTAGAGCATCAGTTTGATTGATGTGGTTGACTTAACCTTTTTTCCCTGACATAAATGCTAGCGTCACTTACTCATTCATTTCGGTCACAGAGATTTGGCCATTTTTATTCAGTTACAAAGCCAAAAACAATGAAATTCAACACTTCCTGCAGATTTTCCCATTAAAAGTGTGATAGGAAAGTGAGGGAATGTGCTAACTGAACACCTATAATGTGAAACATACAGGGTGACAGGAACAGGAACAGCAGCGACCAAAACACTTCAAAACAGACTGGAAATAATCAGTGAATGAAAATAGTATTTCCTTGAAAAAAAGAGAGGATGAGTGCAGCAAAGTGGTGATTATGACACCACTTTGCATTAACGGGGAAAACAGGGCAAATGAGCTCTGCATAGGCTGAAACTTGTCAACATTTCATGCAGACACACCCTCATCACAGAGCTCACAGCAAGCGTTTGGACAGCTGATTGTAAATAATAATGGAAAGAATGATTTGGGCGTGGTCAGATTTGTGACATTTTGCACAGGACACAATGAGCGAGCCTTTTACCATGGACTGTGTAAAGAGTGACTCAATAGAGAGTGGTGGACAGGGAGGCAAGACTATTTTGTATGGTCTATTTGAATGCACTTTGTGTTCCAGTAGATGCCAGAGGCTCTTTCAGGCAAATTTAAAACCAGCTAGCATGCGTCTGACAAATGTTTGATGGCAATGTTGAGCAAAAATGTACAATGAAAGTTAACTGCAAAGGTAACAGAACTAATACTGTCTCAATTTGGGCTAAAAAAAGTCCTATGGATGATCTTATTTCCCTGATAATAGACCATCATCTATTATCTATACCCACTCGGTGCTCTGCGACTCTGCAAGGGTACAACAGTACATCCTGAGGCTGCCAACAGACAACCATTCACAATTCTGGAAATTTAGGGTCACCTAAACTGCAAGGTAGCTGGAGCCTGTCCTGGCTCATATTGGGTGAGAGGTGAGTTGCACCAAGGACTGGTTAACTGTAAATCCTAAGGTTGACAACAGACAACCCTTCACACTACTGGTCAGTCAGTACAGTGAAATCAGATGTTCTTTAACCAAGAATAAAGAGGATTCTACTTATTTATATGCACCAATAACCACAGTCCAGTAAATTAAAAAAAATTTACACCAAAAAAAACCAACAGCAAATTAGCAATTGTTGCTCATAGATAACGCCCAGTTACTGTGGGTAACACTCAAGTGCATACCCATCTACAAGGTGGTGTATTGGGTGCATTGATGAAAGCAAAACGTAACGAAGCACAATGCCTCCCCTGCTACACTGAAGAAAATTAAAGTAAGGTCAGATGTACATATCAGATATGCGCATATGTGTGAATTTTCTCACATTTACACATGAAACAAACGCAGGAATATCAACTCTGTCTTTTTCTACAATGGCTTCATGGCACTGAACTGGCTAAGCTCCACCGCCTAGGAAAGAATGAACCAACAACTAATATGATTAATGGCAGTGATGAAAACACTCATTAAACTGAATTGTGTTTTGCCTGTTTTCTTTGGATTCATTTCAATTTGGCCCTACATTTGGATTTAAGCCTTACTCAAAAAAGGGACCTGTCACCAAGTCAAAATGCAAAATACAATGTCACTGTGAACATCCACTGATACTGACGGAGGATATGTTTCAGGTTTTGTTATAATAAAACAGTATAACAACATAATAAATAGTTCATAGTAGAGCTGGATATATGGACAATGTTGTAGGTTTGGCTATTGGTGCTTTCAAAAATATTTGCACATTTAAGATTTTTGATAAATAATCATCAGTAATGTGCACTGTCATCAGACGGACAATCACATCACTTCACTGTAATGCACATTTAAAGCTTGCCATATCATAAAATTATGGTACACAGAATCAAAGCTAATATCTTGTCTCATATCACAAATTGATAATAATATTGATATATTCCACCACACCAAGTAATACCCATTTACAAATCAAACTCTAACTTTGGTCAACTGGTATGGATGAGACAAGGAGCAAAAGATTTAAATTTATCTTAACAGGGGAAACATGCATGCACGCATGCAAGTACCCGCGCACGCACACACACACACACACAATAATAGGTCTGCAGTGCAGATCAGTACTTTGGAATTGTTGCAAAATGTTTACAAGTGTCTGGGTTTTTCAGTCTCAGAGAAGATATGTGTGGGTGATTCATAGCAATGTGCCACTGTTGATCACTGACACAAAGCACACAAAACAATAAGATGTCAACTACTGAGAAGAGAGCTTCCACATCATGAATGAACAATGAGCTATAATGTCTTAGTAGCGGTGAATGAAAACCGTAAATGATAATGCACAGACAGACTGTTCTATAAGGGAACTCAAATAACTTCTGAGAATCTGAGACATTGCTGTATTTAATTTGCAGCTGAGATGCATTTCAGCTGCCGGGTAGATAGAAAAAAAATTATAGTTTGAAAAAGTTGAAACTCTGTTAAAAAAAAAAATGCTTCTGTTGTGGTTTCAAGGACAGTCAACCAAGCTACCAACATAGTGATAGTCATAGATGTCAAAGTTAAATTTGTGTGTAGCCCTCTGGTTGAAATCACATCTTGTCATTTCCTTTGTAGACAGAAATCCTGTCTATGTGCCTTTGAAAACATGGTTAAAAGTTGACCGTTATTAAAAAACGGGAGAGTAGCTCAGCAACTCCACTATCTGCAACACAATCCAATGCCGGTGAGGTGGGACCACTAACTGAGGACAGGGACATGTAGGTAGGGACTCAAATCTCAAAACAATTTTTTGAATTTGTTTCTTTATTTAGTTTGTGTTACTGAAAACAATGGCTGTAATATTTGGGTCTTATATTTAAATTTTCAGTTAACATTAAACTAAATGGAGCTTTTTGTACTTTTATGACTATATGGAAATGTTATTTTTTGCAGAATTTAATGAAACATTCATACAGACCGCTTGAAAGCATGTATAAAAACAAGTTTTGTGTTTAAGTTGTCTTCTTATAAATTTTGTCATGAAGGTTTTCGGTTGTACCTCAAATATAGTTCCCAAATACGTCCTAGAACTAGAAATTTTCTTAATGTTTATATATATGTGTGTGTGTGTGTGTGTATAAAAAGCTGCATCATCTTGGCAAGAAAAACTATTTTACAAATGTTAAAGTCAAAGCAAGAGCAAAAATTCAAAATCATGCTATTCTTTCAATTCATTTAGTCTTTTCAGCTTTCTTTTCAAAGCAATGAAAACACAAATAGTCAGCAGAAACCTTCATTTTACTGGGATCCAGCAAGTATCATTTCCCCCATCATGATCTGAAAATCAGAACAGTTTGTCAATTAAGCAGAACCCAAACACTACCCCTGGGAATCTTGCCTTGTTTCTGCTGCAGAAAGCCTGCCTGTCAAAAAAGATCCTGACACTGGGTATGAATTGTGAAAAACACTGCAAGGTTTTAGATTGAATCAACCTCGGCATCCAAACAGAGAGTCAAAGAGAGTGTAACAGTGGCATTTGTCGTTTTGTAAATATAAAGATACTTACATGTCTGGCCTCTCTGCGTTGCCCCTCGGTGTTCCTCAGCCAGCAGCGACTTAACTCGCTCAGCTCCAGTATGGGCTGCACCTTCAACCTCACTGTGTCTCCTGACTGACGGATCATCTCCACTATCTCATCCCGGCTCTTGTTCTCCACATTCTTTCCATTTATCTCCACCAGTCTGTCACCTGGCACCAGCCCCAGAGCCAGGTCCTTGGTGCCTGCACCAGGCTCTGCAAAGTGGACCACACGCCTGTACACTCCTCCATCAGGGCTGCGGTCTAACATAGTGGTGCGTCGCAAAGAAAATCCAAAGTCGCCAGTGTTGCGACGCTGAAGTTCCAGCTCCCGTGTTTCTGGTGGACTTGGTGCAACCACAGCTGGCAGCTGCAGCTGGGCAAGGAAGGTCTTTTCGACCACTTCAGGGATGCAGACTTTTTTAGTGGCTGGTGCTCCAGGCTGCTGCTTGAGGCTGTGCTTGCGGAGCATGCTGAAAACTTTGCTCTCCACCTGTGGGGATGGGGCAGCTGAGTTCTGGCCTGAGGGGGTGGAGCCCTCTGAGGGGCTCTCCTCTTTGCTCCTCTGGGAAAAGGAGAAGCGTTTCATCATCTGACCCATCTGCGAGGAGTTCTGCTTGGCTAGTGAACCAAAGTGAGCCACACGATCACGTACAGAGCTGCGGTGTCCATCCTGTCCTCCACCACCCTCACCCTTCAGGTCATCAGTGGAGCTAGCAGCACTCAGCTGGTCATCCAGAACCATACTGCTTCGGTTGCTTAAGCCATCCGATTCAATGTCAGTGAGGGTAAGCTCGTTACTGCTGGCCACTTTGATGGGGATGGGGTTAGAGATTTCAAGCTTGTTCTTGGACTCTCGCTTGGCCTCCCTCTTGAGGTTGAAGAAACCACGTCGCATGCTCATCTCTTCCAGGCTGCGCAGCTCTGCTGCAGACATCCTCTCCTTTTTATCTTTCTTCTCTTTCCTACTCCCTTCCCTCTCCTTATCCTTTTTCATCAGATTAAACATAGTGACTACACGTTGTGTCTGTCCAACGTGGCTCTATCTTCCCTACAGAGCTGGAGGTCCAGTTCACTAGACAGGTGCTTTTGTTGTGACCAACAGGGATGAATCCCCTGGGGAAGAAGTGGAGAGAACTACATATTAATGAAAGTCTGCGCCTGCTCTTCATACAAAACGGGACAAAATCTATGACAGAATAAAATATCAAAGGATTAATTCCTCAATAAAGTATTTCCAATGAAATACCTTCCTATTATTACTTAGACACTATTTTGGGGATGACTTTTTGTGAACTCAAAAGATATTTACACACATGTACATAGAAAATATGAGAAGAAACTCCCAGATATCTATTGGCATATTATGTACTACTTGGTAGAATCCACAAAATTTATCAACAAAAATTTTCTATTGATCAATTGAAAAAATCTTTTATCATGCAACGAATCAGCAATGTGAATAAAATCCTTCTCATTCCATAACTGATTGTACATGGCAATACCAAACCGGGACATCTTCAATTTCACATCATTTCATTAAAGTTTTTAGCAAAACCAAGAAATTCAAAGCCCTCTCCTTGGGCACTAAGCAAAGGTAATGGGCTTTTCACTATTTAAATACCTTATTCATTCCTTAATTGGAAACTATACATATTCATAATAACATAAGATGTAATATAATAATAACAACTCCTGATATTGTTTCTAATTTGCTTGCTATTTTTTCACAAGATAGTTAAACAGCATTAAAACCTTAACATTGAGGTCAAGCACGAACATCATGTTTCTTTTTTGTATCAAACATGCATTCAAACTTATTGGCATGCTGGAACTGTCCACATGTGTAGAAGACCTTGTAAAATAGACCTACATCAGCGAAGCCCCCCAACACCCTTACATTACAGAGGCCCATTGAAGGAACTTGGCAGAACATTCCTGGCTTCATTTTTAAACTGGGTTTCTCCAAACCCTCAAAAATCAGGGAGTCATCCAACCACAAGCAGACAGGCAGATACGCATCCTACAGCCTGGTTCTCATTAGCCGCTGAGTGACACACACATTTCTCTCTCCACAGGGCAATACGGGCTGGAATCCCAAACAAACAACCACCTCCTACTTTAATTACAGCGTGGTAATAGTGGGTATGGCCTATCAGAAATACTACATACTCCCAGCTAGAAATGTCACTCAGCTGTTGTCTTGAAACTCTCATTGTCATTGATTAATGGTCACATATTAGAGGATGTCACAGTTGAGGACTGCACACAGCAGGATGTAATAGTGAATGGACTAATTGATTCAGTGCCCGAAAAATATATTTTATATTTTACAAACATATAGTGCTACCCGTGCACTATCCCCAACCCAATTTACCAGAACACCAAGAAGTGTCTAATATGTCTCTTGCAGTCATTTATATCCATCTTTAACGCTTTATGGGACCATATTGAATGGAGAGCTTTGTATCAACATTAGCGTCACGTTCCGTCTATAATAGCCAGAGCTAGGGAACACTGAAACGCCAAGGGTTTCAACAATAAGTGTCTGCCAACTGTTTTGAGCCCCCTATGTTTATCTACTTGGGAGCTTAGGTTAAAACGATGCTAACACTTGGCAAACAAGCGTACACAAAGCAACATTAGCCCGACTTCGCATTCAATGTGAAGTCGGGACAAAAAGCATGACAGAGCTAAAATAACGTAGGTGTAGCTTTTCGGCTACATTAGCTAGCTGAGCTACTGTTACGTAGGTGGGAGTAACATTACCTATTGACAAATATTTGCGTTTCTATTCCACAGCAAATGAAAAAGCCCCAAAAGCACAAGCAAACCGCGATTCAGAACGAATATGTTGAACTTTTCTGTGAGCAATCTGGCTAGCTAACTAGCCTAATTGGCTGATGTCACAGCCTCAGTTCTTTGCCCTCATTTTTGCTGAGGCAAACCCTGGAACAACACATTGGGATCCTGTGAAAATTTACGTGATCCAGTCAGCCCGACTTACTGCCTCAACGCAGATGTCTTGAAACAAAAGGCGTCCACTCGCCGCAAGCGCACGTGTTAATTATGAGAAGAAATACTCACTGTTCTCCAGTACAGCAAATGGTGCACAGCTGGTTAGTGGGCGCAGCACGGTTCGTAGGGAACAGAAGCCGCAGACTGGCTTTCAGCTAACGTTATCAAAGTGGCTGCTCTCAGCCCAGCTCTGACGGTTCAGTACTAACGGCTAAAAGCGGTCAACCAGCGACCTCTGCTGGCCATATATTAGAGCTACAGTCTGGCTGCTGCACCATTGTGGATTCGTATTTGGTGTAAACAGTGAGTGAATTCTACCAGCAGGCTCACTATGTTATCTCACTGCAGTTCTGTTTCGGTTTTGATGTTTTGGACACTGTGTGCTTACTGTAACCCAAATATAGTGGATTTTCATACGTTTTACATCTGCCATTGGTAATCTCGGTACACTTTACACAGAACTAACCTTCAAAAGTCCCAATCATATTTATTTGGATTTCTCTAACTGATATTATTAGTTTGTTCCTATGAAGTCTAGTTAGTTAGAGTTCACTGGTGAATGAATGATCCCTAATATCAATGTCAACATGTGAGATATAATACTGCACATTTCTTTGATGAAGAACAGCCTTTTGAAAATCAAATATTTGTGATTAGTTTTTAGTATTTCATGCGTTTAAATTAGTTTAATTTAGGGTTGTAGTAATGCTTTGTTTGTGGATTAGTTTCTTTTTTTACAAATTGAGACAAAATATTTAAATGAGGGAAAACCTTCATTTTGCCGTTACCTTTATTATTTTTACATTAACAGCATGCACTCTGTGGCACATCAAACCATGAGGAAGCCCAGTGAACACAGTCAACAAACCAAGTTTATTGTATACAAAGCACTGTAGGTCAAGCAGTTATAATGTTAAAAAAAAAGTTAATTCTATCCTTAAATATTTCAATATTAAATGAGATTTGCTGCAAATTAATGACAATCACATATTAATGTTTCACATACTACATATTTTATGTTTGTGTATGTAAAATTATATATATATATATACGTATATGTATATGTATATATATGGAGAGAGAGAGAAGATGTGGTGGAGGAGCTAAGAATACACACAAATCATTCAATCTCTAAATTTAAGATAATCTTTTCCCTCATCATATCCTGCATTGACTACTACAACTCCCCACATGCACATGCAAACCACTGCAGACCCAGAATGCAGTAACTCATCTGGTCTTCAACCAACCTAAAAAAGCACAAGTCAGCCCTCTGCTCATATCCCTGCACTGGCTTCCAGTTGCTGCAAGCATCAAATTCAAATCCTTGATGCTTGCTTACAAAACCAGAATTAATACTGCTCCTGGCTTCCTGAACCCCCCGAACTAGGTATATACTCCTAGTCCCAACATCACAATGGGGCCTAAAATTACAAGATACACTTTTCTCCTCTGTCATTCCTTACTGGTGGAATGAATTACCAAACTTCTTTTGATCTTTGAATAAAGCATTTGCCATTGTTCTAGTCTACATTGTAGAACTGTAGAACCTTTTCCACCCGTTTCTTCCATATACTTCAAATCGTTTTTATAATGTATAGCTTTGAATCTAAACAAATACTAAAAGCTTTATTTAAATCAGTATCAAACTTTATAAACCCAGCAGTTTGGCAAATTTGTATTGGCCAGTACGTGTAGATAATTCAGTGAATAGGAAGCGAGATAGAGATAGAAACAGAGACAGATTGTTCTGCTCTGTATCTGTACCAATGTGGCACTCTCTCAGAGAGCATTGAGTAATGTGCAAGGTGCCACAGACTGTAACTATAATACAGAAAAAAGTTTAAGTTGCCTTAAACTTCCACTTTGGCTGGTTGCTGACCTTCATGCTCACATTTGTGTATGTGTAACATTCAGATTGACTCGCTTAAATATACTATTAAAACTTTCATTTCATCATGCCTTTTTTAAAAAAAAACATTTACATTCATTTATTTTTGAATTGTTAAACTATAAATATGATGTTTAAATACCCACTGTTTATTTTATATATTCCACAAACAGTGACAGACTCCAGTCCAAGTGACAGACTCCACCCCCCTCGATTCTGCAAACGATGAGCAGGTATAGACAGCGATAGATGATGGTTCTCAAGAAATCCTAAACAAATAAACTGGAGATGTACTGGCTGCTCTTCACTCACCTCTTTACTCAGAAAGTTCACCTTGAGTAAAATTCAACAGTAACAGCTGTCGTGTATGTTATATGAATGTATTTTTTATTATTTTTTATTTAATGTAAACTATAAGGTAATATGGCAATGCAATTAATGAGGAAAATGTTTTCCCTTTTGTACATTTAAACTTTGTTACATATTTACTGAATACCACTGTGCAGTATTATAGGTACACAACATCTTGCTGTAACCTGAATGATATCTGTAAAATAGTAAGTATTTAGTTTGTTATAACTATTAATACTTTGATGGTTTTTAACTCTTGTAATTGGCAACTATACCTCCATTTAAGGGTGGTGGAATATCATAAGACAGCAATGATGCTGTAAAGAGGTTTTACTGACTGCTCCATGCAAATTGTCTGGGACAGAATGGACGATCTTTTGGAAGAACATGAAAACAGAAGTACAGTGAGTGGTCCGGAGAATAGACTGAAACTTTATTTCAGTCCAGCCAGTTTTAGCTTATGCAACAGTGTAAATTTGAAACTTTCAACATGTTTCCATTGGTGAGTGTTTGCTTCACTAGAAAAAATACAAGAAGCACCATCATTTAAAACCTTAAACGTAACATCATTTGAACTGAAAATATGCTGAAATACTCCATAGTAGATTTTACTGTCACAAATGTGACACTGGCGTTGGAGGTGTCAGTACGGAGCTAATTACACAGCCATAGAGGGCACCTCTACAAGACAAACGGGGCAATCTGACTCCACTTGAACACTGCTGAAAAACAAGAACCTGGGCTATGGAAGGATAAAGTGTCAACTCACATATCACATGTCTGTTTGTCTGTTGTTTTGCAAGCTGCATCGGAGACATCGTCTTATGAAAATATACAAGTGGTGCGTAACTATTCTTAATTTTTTTTTCTAACATACAGTGTGTAAGAACTTTGTTTTTCTTTATAAAGATGCTATGATGTTATTAAGTTTTTAATACAAAATGTAATGCTTTTCCAGTCAGTCTCATTATCAGGAATGTAGTGACATCACAAAAACAAAAAGTCAAACGCATACAGATTTCTTTTTGAACGAGTGGTTATTGTATGGTGACTTTCTGTATCTCTAAATGGTTAAACAGTTCAGATAAACTATTAATTCATTTAGATAAAGGTAGACGTGATAAAGGGCAATATATTTTTCTGATATGTCAGTTTAACTAGTTCAACCCTTCAGTACTAAACTGAGTAACATTTAAAGAAAAAGACACAATGTATTTCAGTACGTGTTGTATCTTTTTCTTTAAATGTTATCTGTTGGAACCTTCAACAGATATACATACATCATGGAAAATCATACAAGAACACTGCCTCAGGTACAAGTCTGCTATGTTGGGATGCAGCCTGGCCGTAATGCAATATATCCATCTCCAGCAGCCCCTCCACCACATACACTGCCTACTGAACCTATACCGATGCCCACACCTCGCCAACCTGCAGGCTGCCCACCTGGACTAGAGTACCTGACGATGATCGACCAGCTCCTGGTCCATCAGAGGGTCAACCTGGCTGAGACTATTACTGGCTGGGAGATGAACAATGTTTACACAGTCAAAAATAGTATGGGTCAACAGGTGTTTGTGGCTACAGAAGAAAATAATATCTTTACCATGCAGGCATTGGGGACCACGCGACCATTCACCATTCACCTCCATGATAACATGGGACAGGAGGTTTTGACCTTAATTCGGCCGCTAAGGTGCACCTCGTGCTGCTTCCCTTGCTGTCTTCAAGAGCTTGAGGTGCAGAGCCCTCCTGGTAACCCCATAGGTTACATGGAGCAGAACTGGCACCCTGTTTTTCCCAAGTATACCATCCTGAATGAGATGAGGAACCCCCAGCTGAAGATCAAGGGGCCATGCTGTGACTGCTCGTGCATGTCTGATGTCATCTTTGAAGTGACTTCTTTAGATGAGTCAACTGTGGTAGGACAGATCAGTAAGCAGTGGGGTGGGTTCATACAGGAAGGCTTTACAGATGCAGATAACTTTGGGATCTCGTTTCCAATTGATTTGGATGTGAAGATAAAGGCTGTGATGGTAGGAGCGTGCTTCCTCATTGATTTCATGTTTTTTGAGAATAAACCACATCACAGTTCATGAGATAAGCTTGAGATAAGCTTTTGAGCTTTTTTGTGCTTTTGCACCGATAGCCCAAGACATCACCATTAAATAAATAAATATGCCTGCCAAAGTCTCCATTTTTATAGAAGAGAAGAAGAGATAGAATTAATTGACTATCCCTCATGATCACTGCTAAAGCAAACCATTTGCCTTTTATAGTTAACAATTTATATAAAAATTATTTTGCAAGCAGCTGTACTTCAGTCTTGCTAATGCTAAAAAGAATGTCAGTTGCATATGACCCTGAGTGACTCCCATTGTGTGTATGTTATCTGGATGCAGGACATGTTGAGACAGCTGTCTCTGACTCTGACAGACTTTTTAGTTGTCTTTTTTTGTAGAATACATTTTGTAATTGTGAACTGGGTCTGAACTGTTGAACAAAAATGACTCTTTACCAGGTAAAGTCACTCTGCGACTGTGGGACAAGTCTTACACACACACAAACACACAATTTCACGCACTCTCATTTTTATCTTGTGGACTCTCTGGTTTAAATGGTGTGTTTCTGACCGATGTAATGTTTAAAAGTTTCATCTGAATAGTACATTTCCATAGCATTTCTAAGTCAGTCTTTTTATGTTGCCAGTCCAGGTTAGAAGTAGAAATCCCCTTTATCTTCATCTCTACTCTCCTTTTTCACTGGATCACTTTCAAACCAGCATCACCCTAAAACCCTTTATCATATACTGTGGGCTGAACGTAAATAAAGCGTATAAGTCCCTTGCTTGGAGATTGACAGTAATCTCACTAACCCTGTGCTATCTGAGCAAACCTCCTCTATGTCTAACCTAATTGCACATGCACATGAGAAGAATCCTCTTGCAGAGGTCAACCATTATGTCTGCATCTACGTCATTCTCATGCACAAACCTTCAAAATTTGGGTTCTGGCCACCATCGCTTTTAAATCTGTGCATTAAATACAACACTCCCAGCTCTCATGCCGCACTTGGAATCATCTCATGAAAGTACCATTATGCAGGACTGTAAAACTCCTTCTGCGATGTGTGCTAAATGTTGTCTGGTCCTCCTCCATGCTGTCAAAGCAGCAACCCTTTAGCTTTAATTTCATTCATTGGATAAGACAAGAATCATGCATATAGGATGATTACAGAGCAATGATTGTGCTGGTGCATCCAAAACAGCATTGCAACAAACATCAAAAACCAGGTCACTAAGGTTCATGTGGTGGATCGTTGGGTATGACCCAGAGACCAAATAGCAGTCTTATCAGTGTCAAAGAATGAGGTCGGCTTGTCTAATCAGCCAGACATTCTGGTTGTTTTCTCTCGCATTCAGGGAATTGTTCACTGTCACTTCATCGTTCAGAGTCAGACTGGAGGACAAAGCTGCACTGTACGGTTTAGAGGTGTCTCCAGTCGCTCCGGTGACCCTATCATGTCTCTTCAGTGGGTGTATGATTCAATTCACTTCAATTCAATTTTATTTGTATTGCACCAAATCACTACCAAGGCTATCTCAGGGCAGTTTACATACAGAGCAGGTCTAGACCAAATTCATTATTATTAATTACACCTAACAGTACTCTAATGACCAAGCAATTGGTGACAGCAGCAAGGAAAAGCTTCCTTTTAATAGACAGAAACCTGGCTCTGGGTGGGTAGCCATCTGCTTTGATCGGTTGGAGGCAAAGAGAGTATTGTGTAGAGAGAGTATTGTATGAGTTTAGTATAGCAACTAGTATCAATTTAGTATGGCAACTAGGAGCAGTTGTAGCTCGCAGCTGCTGTACTTGTATTCAGAAACAGCAGACACGTCTGAAAAAATCTTGATTGCACCTCGTATATTATGACAACTGAGCCCCTTCCTCTTTGTTGTATGGTGATTTGGTGATATGTTAACTGAACAAATTCAATAAACAAATATTTTAAAAAGAAAGCGCTTGACAAAGACTCCCGCTCTGATTCCTCCATGGGATTTACACAACATACAGTGGTAATGGACAGTTAGCTGTTCCTCACAACAGCACCTGATGTTTTGAACAATTTCTTTATTCTGACATTGGTCCGGAATGAAAGACCTTAACAATGACAATACCAGTGAGAATAAGTTCTGATCTGGTCCCCAGAGGTAAGAGTAATAGCAAATATTAATTCAGGGTTCATTTAAGTGGGCAAACCACAACTTGGTGGTCTTAGTGCAAAGAATGGACCTTTTCAAGCACGCGTTACGTATGGTTGCACGTCTTTTATATGGTTATTTTTCTGTTGTTACAGAAAACTGATGAGAGGAACTAGATTCATGGAGGAGCAGCTTTTGCTAAGAAGGATGGCCATAATATGGTCATGACAAATTCAGATCTTATGACACCTTTCGAGATGACAAAGTATATCCAGAGAAGAGCAGTGGTCACACTTCAAGTCTCTGACAGTGTGACTATGTTGATTATGTTCATTTCATTTCATCATTAATTTCATTTTAATTCAGTTTTGTTTTATTCATATAGTGCCAAATTAAAACAGATGTTATCTGAAGGCAGCTTACATATAATCTAGAGCAACCTTTTTATATTAATTACAATCAACAGTCCCCACCATGAGCAGGCACTTGGCAACAGCAGCAAAACTTCCCTTTAACAGGCAGAACCTGGCTCTAATCGGCAGCCATCTGCCTTGACTTGTTTATTGGAAAGAGAGAGAGAGAGAGAGAGAGAGAGAGAGAGAATGAAAGTCACCCAGACAAACCTACATACAGAGCCAGAGAGACAGAGAAAGCACACATGGCAACTGAATGACAGATCAACTGACAGTATTTTAACAATAGAATACCTACTACTACTACTGCTACTTCTACAGCTACTACTACTACTACTACTAATAATAATAATAATAATAATAATAATAATAATAATATAGGTTGCAGACTCTAGGAGCAACAAGCAACTCAGGGGCGATAGGGTATGGGTAATAAGATATGAAGGATCTGAAGGTGAAGGACAAAGCCAAAGAATCAATTCTTCAAATTCTTTGGATTATGAAAAAAGTTCATACAGAGCTACTGACATTCTTATCAGCCTTTAGTTATAATTAGCATACACAGACATATTGGTTGACAAACTAGAAAAAAGTAGAAATTAAGATAAATATATTTATTTCTAGTGTAGAGTGTAGCTGTGTAGAGTAGGTTCCATTTCTTGCCTCCTCAAGTTCAAACAGAAAGAAAAACATCAGGTTGTTACACCATAGTTTAATTTTACTGTTTATAAAGCATTAATGATCACGCAATTTAGAGGCAACTGCTAAACGACAAGGACAAAGATTTTTTTCCCTTTAAAAATCAAAATTTATAGCATATATTAAAATAAAATGAGAGTGATTGTTGTTAATAGGAATACACAGTAGGGCAATATAAAACATAAAAAAGAATGAACAGTATTGTAACAGTGATACTAAATAGCCAAAGTAATTAAATAAATGGATAAATGGATAAATGCAAGCACTGTCCTAAGAAACAATTTTATGGGTAAGATGTCAATACCAGCAACATGTCCTACACAATTACAGAGGTCAGACTTATGTCCCCGTCAATCTCCAGTGTGGTAATTTGCTGGAGGGGAGTGAAACGATGTCTAAAGGTGTGCGTCTGCATCCCATTGGCAACAATCCTGAAGTGCTGATTCTCACAACAGATGGTCAGCTGTAAGAAAAAAGGGGCATTTTAAAATCATACATTCTTAGGACCCTCCCTGATAATAATAAAACAAAACTGCCATAGTGACTTTTTAATACAACCACTAGGCACTAGTCAGCAAAGCCTCACAAAAAGGTGCATTAAAACATGTCAGTCGTAAGTGGGAAGCAGCTGCCCACAAAAGCAACTGAAACTGAAACTGCAACTTGGGAAGAGACTTGCAATCATATAGTCTCTTTGGCTAAATGGTAGAGTGGTAGAATATAGATTTGTCTTTTAAACACACTGGTCTTCTTACTTAGGACCTGCTGTGAACAAAGTCATAATGTTACATTTGATCTTAGCAATACTAACAGCATGTTAAAAGTTAGGTAAATCAGTAAATCAGTTAATGTATAATAATGTGTAATAATCTATGACGTCGTGTTTTTTAGACATGGATGTATGATTACATGATTCCATTTATGCACTTAGTTCAAGTGATTGAAATACAATGATGAATCTGTAACTCTCAGAATACATTTCTGTACACAATCAAGTCTGATGTCAGTGACCTTCCATCTCCACCCAGGGACTGTGTGCAGTCAGCTAACTAACTGTACCGTGAAAGGCTGTCCCTTGCGGAAGGGCATCCCGCCGCCACGCTCCTCAGCACCCCACTGCTCCATTTGCTTGGCGTTTCGGACCACGACGTTCTCGTTGAAACGTGGATTATAATGGAGCGCAATGCCAGAGTGATGGCAAAGGTTCACATGAAACCTGAGAGGACACATAGGGGAAGGATTGAATACAACATGACCCTGGGCCTCCTGCGTGAAAGTCTTTTTTAATAAATAAACAAAGCTCAGTTTGTTAGATATGGGGGCTACTGCTAAGCTCATGTAAACAGTTCTATTATGTCTCTGAAAAACTTTAACAATTTTTTTTTAGCATTTTGTATGATAGTATATATCTTCATGTTGACCAAATCTAGCCAGACACATATGGTGAACAAACAGAAGAGTGCTAAATTTTACAGAAGACAGAAATGTGATGAAATAATAATAACAAAAATAATAATTTGGTAAAACATCTGAAATTCAGGACATGCAGATGTAAGTAATTTTCAGATCCTAAACACAGTAGCCCACAGAAATGGTACCAACTCTACAGCGTCACTGTATAATCCCTTTATAGATGAGTCTTTGACAAATTTATACTTTCAGTGAGGGGTCTATATTTAATATATATAATGGTTTAGGAGTTTGAGAGTTCTTCAACCTCTTTCTCTGGGCAGGAACTTAAGTTGATTTAAACACGTTAATGATAAACTATAGTGAGTGTTTAACTTCTTTAGGTTTTAAGTTTAACTTATTATAATGTTGTTTTTAAAGTGAAATCCAGCAAACAGATAAATATCAGCTAATTTTTAAGTCAGACCTTGTGGCAGTGGGGTGAACATTTCCCTGGATAGTGATAGTCCTGCCAGGTTTAAATCCACCACTGATCATGCTTGTGTGCGGAACAACCTGAAGAGAGACAAAAGAGGAAAATAAAATATACAGTTAAATTCATGATCCATTCTTGTTTGATTATAGCATTATAATCACTACATACCAATGATGATAAAACTGTGGTTAAGATAGCTATCACTGTCAACTACTGATAGGTAGTCTTCCTTTGAAAGCGCTAATGAAATACACCTACTGTGAATCAATGAATCGGGTGTGACCACAAAAGCGCCGTGCTTCAAAGTTTAAATCAGTGTCTTTTTGTAATCTGTGGTCTGAAAAAGCAAGTGTTGTGTTCTGCATACCTACTTAACTCCTCGTGTTTGTTTTAAATTATTAGCATCCAATAAACTACTAAAGGCAGCTGTGCTTATCATCCTGGGCCCTTGATCATTTCTTCTTGCTTACCTGTAGTGATCACTTGTGTCCAAAACTATTTTTGTATCAATCATGTCTACCGTATAGGGAACATATTATGAAAAACACGTTTTTTCTTGTCCATACATATCTAAACTAGTCCCCCCTCAGCCTACCAACTCAGAGAATGAGGAAGGCAGACAAGTCCTGCATCCTCTCTACAGCCCATCCACTGGTAAACTGGGGTTCCTACAGGCCGTTCAGATTCAGTGATTTACATAGGCTGTCCTCCTCTCAGTGAAATCACTGAGAGGGGCGTTCGCTGTTTCCAGCGGTAAGCTAGCGGTGTGTCATTGGTCAGAGCCAGACATGCAAATTGCTCTGTTGTTGGTTGTAAAAACCAACACAAATGCCTATATTCTGTCCCAGCCCCATAACACAACCAGAGGAGACCGTGGTTGTGTTTTTTGTTTTTTTTAACCGTTTCCTCCCGCTGTTCGCGGTCAGATTCTGGGTCAGAGCTATGGTGTATAGCATACCATGGGCTGTTCATCGGGATCACTAGCCATGTTGGATACCGGTCCTGCACCGCTCTGCAACCTGCCTCTCCATAGTCATTCAGGCAGCCAATCAGTGCAGCTCCTCATTATCATAGCCCCCCATGCCCATTCCACACAGATAATGAACTTAGAGAATGGGAGACTGCAGACCCTCCTGAGATACTGAATTTCAGATTTTTTTGCAAAAAATTTCAAAAGCTTGTTTTTAAGACAGTATTTTAAAACTGCTTTCAGTTGCTATAATATGTCCAATATATAAAAGTAAATGTCTTCTTGGGAGTAAGAAGAAGAAAAACTTTAGAATTTCAGTTTGCTCTTGATTTAATTTATTCATTTATTTAGTTAGAGTAGTATTTTAGTCTGTTCTACTCTTGCCATGCTAGGTTAATTTAAAAAAATTATGTGATTGCTTCTCCTCCTGTGCAATGCAGATCCAAGCTGCAACAAGAATTCAGGCTGAGGCGCAAATGATGGTTTTTGAGCGACATAACCCTTTATGTGCACCTCATATATTCAAATGCAAACTCAACTGGCTACTGTCACACATGTAGTCTGATTTACATATTGATTTTAATTGATCAACTGGATCAATTAACCTCTTATAAATAAATGTTTTTTAATTTTTTCCACACTAATGATATTCCATTCGTGTCCACTGGGTGGAGGCAGAATCCAAAACATGGTCAAATTAAGGCAAAACCAACAATATGGCCAGACACCACTGGAATATGTGAATGTAAACAGTTGTTTGTAATATTTTTGACTTTTGTGACTTTGTTTGTATTTGCAGTTTGTGTGAGCTGCCTCTAGAGTAGCTCTGTAAAATGTCTTTGGAACTGTGACTCTATCCTGCTTGATACTCACAGGCATTGCAGGAGGGAATCCTGGCTGCGACGGGAATCCTGGCTGCGGCAGGAATCCTGGCTGCGATGGAAATCCAGGATGTGACGGGAACCCAGGTTGTGACGGGAACCCAGGTTGTGATGGGAATCCAGGCTGTGCTGGGAATCCAAACTGAGGTGGAAAAGCCTGGCAAGGAGGTACGGCAGCCTGGAGGGGGGAATAGGCTACATGTGAACCAAATGCAGGATGTGCAGGAAATACAGACTGTCCAGAGAAGTAAAGGCAAAAACCCTTTTCTGTAATACTTTTCATATATTCAACATGTTCATTTATATACGAGGTTTGAAATAATTTGTAATAAGAACACACAGAGAACAGACATAGATTACATGAGATACACATATGAGCATAGTGGGGTGTTTGGGTTTTTTTTTTTTGCATTAATTCTATTTTCATCCTCACCATAGAGCTCTGGAAGCCAATGGAGGAAATTTCTACTTTCCCTGCTACTGAAATGGTGTCCACCTGGTGAAACGGTATACGATGTCTGTACTCCATGAAGTGGCAGCCATTGACATTCAGCTGGAGAGAAAAAAATATGGTATTACATTATGCATGCATCATTTGGCAAATGATAAGCACTGCCACCTATGTGCCACCTCTTTGCTCATTTTTGCATGAGGCGGGACGATAAAGTCATGCATTCAGCACCAAGCTGAGTGGCTCTATCCATTTTTTTATACAATCTATGTATTACATGAAAATATTTTTACATGTACATAAATAACGTCCTTTGGGAAACTGTTACTAGGCAAAGAAAGTCACAAATGTGTTGAAATTTCCTTCACTGACAGACTGCTTCACCCCAAGTGTGTAAAGGAGAGCTTTCACAGGTCCTTCCTTCCTGCTGCTGCAAGACTACACAACTGCTCCTAGTAGACCACACTCACCACGCTTGATAATTTTACTTCACTTTATACTGTGCAATATCATCTCACTCAGTTGTTACCTCTACAATGCTGTGCAATGGTAAATGTTTTCCTACTTCCTGCTCATCCTGCCCTGTGTATTTGTGTGTTTGCATTCTTTTACATTAGTTCTGTTTATTAACTTGAGGCCTCATTCTACGTTGCTATCCAATTTGCTATTGTTATCATTGTAAAGTTCCCCTTCGTGGGAACTCCACTTTCCTTGAGACAAATAATCCTATGAGCATTTGCATGAAGACAGACAAAACAAGAATAAATCAAATTCTCTGAAATTGAGGCCATTGTTAAAACTGTCTACTTGAGGAGACATGATCAAATCTGAAGGAAATGATCATATATTTGTTTGGTTAAATTTGTCTTAATCTTTAGTGCAGCAAAGGACAAAAAGTTAATGTATGTAGTGTAATTGTAGTGAATTAAAGTCTGCTTGAATTAAATTTATAGCATTGTATTCATTTATCATAACGTTACCGTAACTAAACAAAGTAAATCATTGGCCCTACAGACCTGGTAGCAATCACGGGTGACAGTGATGATCAGGCTAAAGCCAGAGCCAGGATGGAAGGGAGAATTGTGCTTTCTCTCTTCAGCGCCCCAGCTGCCATACTGGAAGGTGTTGGTAACTACATAGTTGGGGTTGCTGTCATAACGTGGGTTAACGTGGAGAGCGATGTCCGCATTGGTCCTGGAGCCACACTGTAAATTCACATGGAACCTGGAGAAAAACAGAAGTCATCATTTTGAGTATTTAAATATTTAAACATAAATATATTTAAAATGTGCTTAATTGCTTTTCACTGCCCTGTGAAATGTATTGATTTTTTTTTAAAAATATTGTGAACTGCGGGACTTTACAGTTGGGTGGGCAACAATTTCAAAAGATACTGAATTGTTGCAAATTACCTTAAAGTGCATTGCGCTCGCACCTTTTGGCTACTAATGGAGCTACGGAGGACTGCTTTAATCTCATGACCTATATTATTACTGTAAATCACGTGTACCTAAGCCTAAGTACAGAAAAGAATTTCCAAATGGGGTAAAAGTATCAAGTAGAAAAAACAAAATCTTAACCACGTTTCAGAAAATGTCTTGCTTATTGATTTTCTGAAACAAACATTTTTTTCAAGGGGCTATTGGTAGGGGTTATTTCATGAGACAGTACATTGGTACGTTGGTACTTGACTGCTTCCAAATGTCAAAGCAAGAAAAAAGAAAAGCAAAGCTGTGGTGATGATGATGACAAGAGCAGTCTGACCTATCCACTCCATGCAGGACTCGTCCACTGATGCTAATGGACTTCCCCTCCTGCAGGCCGCCATGGATTGATCCAGTGAAGGGGATTCTCTAAAAAAGGACAGGACTCATTCTGTAAATAATTGCTTTCCATTCAAACAATTTGTTATTGCTGGTACATATACTAGCAACTGGGAATGGTTTATATTTGAAATATTCATTCATAGTTAGAAAGAGATTAACATGGTTTCTGCACATACAGTGGACAGTTACAGTAACAGTACAGTTACAGTAAGTTACAGTTGTCTGTGTGCACACAAGTAGAAACAAAGAAAATCTTTGTCCGACTGAGGTTTTATTGATTACAATAAAAAATGAACTTTTGGTCTAGCTAAACTTAATACAGAGATAAATTCTTATTCTTATTATATTAATGAAGTACCTCACTGGTAGTTTGTTTTGTTGTTTGTTTGTTGTTTTCAATGTATTCACTATTGAACTTTACACAAACCCTGGAATTGTGGCAAACATATAGCAAAACAAAAAATAAAGTAAATAAAATTGAATCGCTGGCTGTGGATCGTTGACTTAACTAATAACTTTTTAGCTCCTTTTACTACACCCAAAACATTTTTGTGCAAAACAAAATTTTGTTTTTAGGTGTTTGATATCATTAACCCCAGCTTTTTACTTAAAAATGAGAGTATTGTTAAACATGTATAATTCACCTCGAGGTCACATGTACTTTTCTCTTCAGTTCACCTACGGCCTGTATGAGGTAATCATGTGCACTTTCTCAATGACTCATTTTTTTTTTTAGTTTCTTTTTTATAACTTTTTAATAACTAACAAAAGAATTAGGCTTCACTAAAAGATACACCAATGCATATGTTCTACATCCATTCTGCAAGATATTACTGTTCATTTTAATTTGGAAAAAACAAAACAAAACAAAACAAAAAAAACAACCTTGTTTCCGTTTTTGCTTGCTTCCCTCTCTCTGGGAAGGAGTGTTTAACCCAGAATTTATTACTGCCAAATATACATTCAGGACAAGCAATCTTCAACTCTTGCAGATTTGGTCGACGCCCGTCTCCACAAACCCTTATAAAGTTATTATTATTGAACAAATAAGGTCAATACGTTACGTGCAATAATAATTTAAAATTGTTCAAAACAAGTATTATGTGCTAATGATTGGTACGACCGTAGATGACTGATTCAGCACGGGAATCTGTGTCTAAATTCCCAAATTATTTCCGCTTTTTGTTTTATTCCAATCAGCAAACGCAGTAACGGTAAGGACCTCATGTCAACCGTGACAGAAATAGCCCTCTCTACAGCCCGAGCAGCGATACGGAAAAGAAAGACTTTTACACATACGCACGTTTAAATCACTTACTGGATTATAAAAGGGTGACTGCTGATTAAAAGCCATTGTCCGCAATGGAATCGTGCTGTTTCTTGGAGTTGCAGGAAGTGCGCTCTCGCCTCAAAATGGGCGAAATATACGAGCCTTTGCAATTTATACCACAGATAAGTTTCGATTTCACTGCAGTAGGCGGTTTTCAAATAACATCAGGTCTCTCATTTCAGCTTAAACTATAACCAGAGGAAGATCAGTAAAATGCTTCCGCAAACACCAAATCGAGCTGTTACAGGTCTATGGATCCGACGCGACTTCACAACATCTGTTTAAAAAGTCTTAGTCTGCTGAGTCATCTCAACAGTACAGATGTGGATTTTTTTTTCCAATGCCCCCTCATGCTTCTGTGCACGTACATCCAAAAATGAACAAGTATTTCTAGAGGTTATAGGTCTGCATGTGGCTGTTAGACCAGTTCGACAAGGAAACTGTGTGAACAAGGTCTTTCTCAGTTTTTCCTGAGGAAGCACTGGGACAGTAATCCAGAATTTAATGACTCCCAGATGCATCTGAATTGTAAACCTAAAGCTCTAAAGGACCTTAATAGTGCATCTGCATGTCTTAGTTCTACTACCAAAAATGAAGCTGTACAAAGATGAAATACAAATTTAACAGCGTCACTATGTATAGTGCATCCAGATTTGAATTTTAAAAGCACGAGAAAAGCAAAGTCCTATATTTACAACAAAACAGGAGTTTGTGTTCTTATTAGATCTTAGTCAGCCTTCAGATGATAAGTAAAAGTCTACTCTATGCTCACTAGATTAGGTATGTTTATATGACTCACTCTCTACCCTTCCAGCTTGCATACGTTGCTGCCGGCTATGTAGCACATAGGCCAGCTGTTATTTGAACGGGCGCATTTTGAAAGGACAGCTGAAGGTAAAAGTTGAAAAAAGTTGAACTTTGAGCACAGAGCCCTGTGGCAAGTTATAGTAATGCACCGTGCCAAGTGTAGCACTTCCATCTGGCTGGGCACCATTGCAATGGCAACGGTCAGTGCTGAGTGGTTTTCCTTATCATGTGTGTCCTTTACTGTTTGTTAATACCTTTCTTAAACAATATAATCTGCACTGTCTATTCAGGCTAACTGTTCTGATCAGCTTGTGCAACAGCCTGTCATCTTGGCTGGATTTTGCCTTAAAAATAAAAGTGACAATGAAAACAGACATTTGTATGCAGCACAATCTTCAACCAGAGCTGGTTCTACAATGGATCTAGTTTCATAAACACATACATGTAAAATGTACGTCAAATGTTTAGCAGTGAAGGATGTGTATGTAATAGCTCATTGTTTGTCCTTCCTTGTAGTTCTTGTTTTTCACATGTCTGTGCGTGTGTGCTAGGTATACTGTGTGTGTGTGCTGGGTATACTGTGTGTGGCCCCTGGGTGTTTTTTTTTCCTTTAGCTGTTGCACCTGCAACTAATCAGCTAAGCAACACTCATGCCACTGCTGTTGATTTATACAGACTCCACCAGATCATTCAGTCACTAATGTGTTTTTTTCAGAAAGGAACGCACAACCTTTTAAAGCGGCAGCTGCTAGACTTTGAGCTAATTTGAACTATTATACTTTAGGCCAATTACATATACTGAATAACATGATAAATAGTGATAAGTAGTGTAAGTAATGTTTTGCATGTACATTTTCAACTGTAATGAAGCATGCTGCTGGATAAAAAGCCATTATATTGTACATCCTGTCTGTGTTTACTGAAATCCTGGAATGGCACACAATCTCACACAATGGAAAAATGTGATAATGAATATGATGCCAGAGAGATATTCAGAAAAAAATCTTGAAGGCACACACAAAAAAAAAATTGGATTTGTGTGTGAAGGATCCACCAACTGATGTACATGAATGGATGAATCATAATCTTACATGGAGTAAATGTGAGGGTAGGTCAGGTTGTACAGAGATTCCTTGTCAAGAGATGACAGGAAGTCACTCAAGGAAGTGAATCACATGAGCGTGTGACTGAAAGATTACCTATTTCGGTATGAAATTGGGTCATTATCTGAGAACCATGCATATTTATTTTATGACACCATTTATTGCAGACAAATTTTGTCATATTAGACTAACTTTAACTTTACCTAACTTCTGAATTCTAAGGCATTTCTAAGGCAATTCTATTTTATTTTTTTTACATATAAATGCTGCTCCGCAAAGTAATGAAAAAGAGCTCATCTTTGATATTCTCAAACAACTCTGTCATTGCATCACTTCCATCCAGTGGAGATGCTAGAGAACAGTTGAGCATCACACCACAGATAACCAAAAACCCTGCCAGTGAAGATTATCTGCCATCCACAAATTTACTAACTTCCTGCTTCTTCAGTACAGAAGTATGACTGAACATATTCTCACACACCACAGCTTCACCATGCTCACACTCATCAACAGAACCAAATTCCTGCATCTTCTAAAGTAACTAGTCTTCCCACACACAAGTTGCCAGCCCTCACTGACACAGACAGAGTACTACTTTGGTCAGTACTCTGTCTGTGTCTGTGGCTGGTAGCACATGACCCCTGCCACCACCTGAGCTATTACTGCTTTAAATAGCCTTGGAAAAATGCAGTTACTTGCTACTGTGTTGTAATTGTCTTGTTTGTTTTTACCTTTTGGAATTTCATTTTTGTACAGACTGAAAACAAATTTCCTCTTCAGAGAACAATAGAGAATGAATCTGAATCATTTCCATCACTGAAGACTTTGCAAGCATGCTGGGCTAGACAAGTGTACCAGAAATAGACAAAATGATATCCATGGACTTGGTTTCGTATTAGAAAATAAGAAATCAACAAATAACTGCACTTTTCAGCACTGATGGATATCGTGTACTGATAATATTAATATACTAATACTAATATGCATGACATTTGACCAATAATATCCCTTCTCAGTCCACCAGCAATAAAAGTTAAAGTGTTTTTTTTCTTTATTAGAGAGGTTAATGAATAACCAGTCATATGCCTCACCAGAGTGGACTCACTGGTTTATCTTAAGGTTACAGAGAATAGTAACATGACTGCCTATATGATAGTGCTATAGCAGTAGGTAAAACACAAGAATTCAATACTAACTTAACCCTGGGTTCTCCGGTGTTTTTTCAAGTTTGTAAGACCTTATGTGTGTGTATTTATATATATTTAAGAGTTAAGACAAACTGACGTGCCCCAGCGAAGTGAAAAGTGAAAGTACTGTAAGGATGAAGCCACAAACGTTATGTCTGCGCCAGTTGTTTTCGTGTTAAATACTTCTGCAATTTGAACACAACCCTCCTGGAACCGTTTCGTTCCTCTTGAATTTCCCTTTCACTTGTTCCACACTGGACAAAGGGTGAGTTTATAGTTGGCCCGACAGAGCTTCACCGATGAGAGAGTACTGAGACGGAGCCAAAACAGTGAGCTGAAATATGCTTAACTTTGAAGACTTCCTGTTCTCTGTGGCTTTGTCAACATTTAACCCACTGCATATGTAACAAGACAGAGTCTACCAGTAGGCTAGTGGCTCTCCAAGGCTGTATACATAAGCTGTTAAACATTAACATAATAGCAATTTCATTTTAGCATCTACTAGTCAATACTTAAAGTTTTGTCATTTCTACTTTGTAGTTCATTGCAAATATTTGACATTAGCTGCATTCAGTAACAGTAAATGAAAAGGTTTGGTTCCTGTTCAAACACTTGATTCAGATATGGTGAATTATTATTACCCCTGTTGCGTGGAATATGTGGTGGGTGAAGACCTCACTATTCAAACTCAACCTACTGGTCAATCAGAGTTTCTTGCTTTAACCATAAAGAGCCGAGTCAAGCTTTGTACTGCATATGTTTTGCATTAAGCCAGACATATTATGTACTTACTTGTTTTGTAGTTGATTTAATGTTATTCCACTGGATTGATGGCAACTCACAGACATGAGTATGTTGTTCAGAATAAAAATATTGCTACTCAAATTTAAAGAGAGAGAATTAAAAAAGTTATACATCCCATCCCCCTAGGTGTATTGTTCTTACCAATATTGTATCCATACGTACTTCACCTTTTGGTTGTGTAGTCATGATTTGTATGATACATAAGACTGACTCTATTTCAAAATGAGAACACGGAGTCACTGGAAGCTTTAATATCCTCAATTGTTCTGACCAGAGGCTTACAAAATATAAACACATTCTGTACAAAAATACTTAACACATAAACTCCCCTCGCAAAAAAGAAAGAAAAGGCACAGTAAAATATCAATCCACCAACAACACTTTGCACAATGTCTTTACATAAATATCACTGGAGTACCAATTAAAATTCTCTGAATAAACCCTTGTACAAAGACAAACACTGTATATTAAATACAACCTCCAGCACTGTATTTACAAGCATAAGGTCATTGTCTAATCATGTTTGATTGGGTCCCACTGCGTTAGTGAAGCCCTGTGTACATTCGCTGAGCGTACATTGTACTCCTGCCTGAGGAAACGTAAAACACAGAAACATACATAGAGACACACACACATGCACACACACAAACCACAGAATAGCCACATCCCCTTCACTAACACAATATGGTGAACATGGAATACAAAGGTAAGATGTATACCAGTGGTAATATCACTAGTTTCTCTATAATTTATTGAAACTATTGTTTCGAGCATTGTCCTCCAGCCCACTGTTCTGTTGCAAGTCAAATTAAAACTGAACAAATAGACTGTTCACTTGTATCTCTCATTAAATCTCACTCAATAGTTTTCAGTTTGATCCATTAATGATTATGATCATCTGATATTAAGCGACAGATCTAATTGTTACAGCAACACAAAGCCAGAGCTGTCCGCGTATATTGTAATTTAGGGATTACGCATTAACATAAACCAATAAAAATGGCACGTTCATGCATCATGTACTGCAGAAGGAAGCATCTCACCATTGTGGTTAGAACCCACAAGAGATCACCTGATATCTAACTGATGGATGGAATCTCTGTCTCTCCTTATCTTAGAATTCCATTCATTTCATCTACAACTATATTACTGCGGAGCTAAGGATATGCAGTGTTGAATTTGTTGCCATTTCAAGCAACATGTTCAATACTATTAAACTTCAAATAAATGACAAACAGTGCTCTGTGCTCTGTGTCGCAGTAGGGTTGTGGGGCTTCAGAGCAAAGAAATGGTGCCTCTTTCTGAGCCAGTAACACTAAGGGCCATATGCATAATGCATTTGGAGATGGATTGATACTAAATTTTTACATACATTAATACAGCAAAATGCATTTGCATTCTTTTTATCAAGTTTTACATAGTCACATAAACATCTGAATCTATTTTATAAAAGAACATTATTAATTTCCACATTCACTGTTCACATAAATGAATGTAAAGACTCCCTTAACCACTGTTTGCATATCACTTCTCCTGCCTGTTCCACAGTTCATTAATTGTCAATAGTAGTCAATACTAACTGGAAAGAAAAAAAGTGCAATTTCACTGAGGTGCATTTCATCACTAACACCAGCTCTCAACATGTTCCATGTTCACCATCTTAGTTCACTGTGTCAGCATGCTTACTTTTGCCGGTAGGCACTAAACACAAAGTACATCAGAGGTTGATAGAAATTCCCTTAGCTTAGGCAGATATTTAGTTATGAGCGAAAGTAAACATTTTTTTGATGATGACGTTGGATGAAAAGTCAGAAGAGTTAATACAAATCATCATCTGGGGAACATACATTGCAAATGTATTTATGAACCAAAGCAATGGACCAACTGACCACAAAACATTGCCATTCTATTTTTAGTTGGCAATAACAGCTAAAATCTATAGCATGTCTTTCCAAAAACAGTGTCCTACTCACTACAGATCATCTGCATATAGGATCAAAGTATCTAGTTCCCATAAAACTGTTGATGCGGTGTTCTGTTAATTATCTAAAGTAAGCAGAATAAATTGATGTTTCTGTTTTATCAACTAGAAATTCCATTCACCCCTAATGTATAGGAGTGGAGACAGAATCTCAGGTATACGCAGTATTGCAGAACCTGGAAAAATACAACAAATCTACATAGATAGATAATAACAATGAAAATTTAATGCAATTTAATTTCCAATTTCTGTGAACTAACCCTTTTGTGTTGGCCGCCTTGGAGTAAATGTTATTTTTTATTAGTTAGGAGGAGTCATAGCCTTGGAACAGCTGAAACCAGCAGCTTTCCAAGTATGACACAGTAATAACACACTCTGCCCCCCAACATACAGATACATATAAAAAATTACATTCATAGAGAGCTACAACAGCTAGTGTTGAGAAAATGGGCAGAACCAGTTGGCACACAGCCGAACAATGATCAGTCAAAGGTCTGTTCTATTTTTTTTTTTACATTTCAGGCTGGTTTGCGCAGACAAAAGATGTATAGCAGCTATTGTGATATTAATATCACTGCCTAATCTGATGACTGGGCTTTGACTGAAAGCCCAGTCAATACAAGGGTCATATGACTGTTGGTAGTAGCTGAGGCAGCACTTCCACTAGCGAGCTGTAATACTGAAATGTGGGGCTCCGTTCTTTTGCTTTTGCTTTAAAGCAGCCTGATTCCTTGGAACAGCATATCATGGCTACTGAATATCAACTACCTCCTCTCTGTATGATGTATTTGGTGTGGGCATTAATCAACAAAAATGATCAAATCTGTAGAAGGTGCATCTCATACTTTTTCTAACATTTTAATTTATATACTTAGAAAGTGTGCCCCGGCTGTATCCTTCAGTCATGTGACCCACCCCCTGGGCGTCTCAGGGGTCACATCACTTTTCTTTACCTGACACACACACAGTCCTGATCAAGATAACAAGAATGTATTTGATATACAGACAAAAAAATGCTTACCACTACCATACACAGATAACATGTTAACACCAGGTGAAAATATGCTTTATATGTAATATGCAAGGTAAGATTCTAGTAAAAAAAAAAAAAAAAAAAAATAAAGAAGAAAGGGCCCTTTCTCTCAGCTGTTGTATTTGTACAAGTCTAGACAGTGTGTATGTAGACCCTGATAGCAGTGATCTCTCAGGCAGTGATGATGATCCCATGACCTTCACCACAAGAAGAGTGGAGTGAGGAGACAGAAATCGGAAGGGTTGGAAAACATGAGCAAAAAGAGGCGGGGAAACAGCGGCAATTACAGATGAGAAAATGTAGGGTTGAAGGGAAATCGTGGAAATCGGGGACAAAAGGAACAGGCAGAGGTGGATCAGTCAGCACCCAGGGGAGAGAAAATTACACACAGAGGAGAAAGAGGTGAAACTTGGAAACAGAACAGTGAATATTACTGCTGAAGGTGAGCAATATTATCAAAGCATCTGGACAGAAAGTTGGAAGGAAGCATTGAGGGAGCAACAACTAAAACACCACCTTAGGCATACTAAAATGGAAGACTTTCTAGATGTTTTCTCAAAATGCAAAGTAGTAGTCACATTAGAGAAGGTAATTTATAATTTATAGTTGGTACTCAGCAGGACAGCTTTATAGAATTCACATTTTTACAAAATCCTATTTACAACATTTTCCATTTGATTGATGGTGTATTGTTTCCTTTTAGCTCCATTAAATTTCTGCTTAACATGAAAGTGTCAAAAGTTTTGCAACGTTCATCAACTAAATAAAATCATATCAACTTTGTTTTGGAATTTTGGTGTGAAAGATGTTGTCAAATGTTTCACCGAGGACCATCTTCTATCTTTCTATGATACGTACTCAGTTGTCTTCCAGAAGTGTCCGGGATGGGAAAGCCTGCGGTTCAGTTTGGGCAGCCTCTCCAGCATGCCGGTAAGCTGGGTAAAAGTTGGCCTGCTCTCTGCTTTGAAGGACCAGCAAGCAGACAGGATTTCCTGTTGGGATGGGAGGGAGGATGATTAAAACACTGCATGCTTCAACTGTGGTTTCTAATGATTAACATGATGGTCATTTAATAGTTAGACTAGATAGACTCACCGTGACCTCCTTTCCCAGGTTGGCATTTGCCAAAACCTTCTTAATGCCCTCACCGCTGCCCACTAGCCAGATTTTGGCCTCCACTGGCTGGTCAGTTATTGGCCAGTTTCCAACCTGTAGCTCATACCAAATTGTGCTGAAAAACACCAAATTCAGATCAGGAAAACTGTGCTCATATGTTAAACACTTCTACATTCCATTTCTGTACATAATCAAGTGAGTCTGAATTACGGTATATAAGTCTCACATGAATAGTATTACAAGTTTTCCAAAAATGTGTGCAGTAAGGGTTAATGATAAAACTGGTTGCACTTGCAATCTTGGTTTAAAGACCAAATTAAAAATAAAGTAAAGGTTAAAAACTCTTGTAATGTAATGTAATATGAATAAGTCAATGAAACCTTTTCTTAAAATGTAGCATAAATGATGTGTTGTTTTGCCTGAGAGGACTGTTTAAAGTCCAGATTAAATGGCCTTTATGTAGCTTCCATATCGTGATGTTTTTGTGAGTGTAACAGGACAGCCAGGCAGGAATTTGATTTGAGCTTCGAAAAGTGGGCGTGTCATAACAAACAGGGAGAGTTACAAGTGTTCAAATCAGCTTGGTTTAAGGTAGCGAACTGCTGAAGTCACAGTTAATATGGTGGATGCCATGATATTAAAGGTTGAAACAAGTTCAAGTTTTCATGTTTTGTTTTACAGGAAGAAAAACTTTAAATGTCAACATCAGTACCCAAATGCATAAACGTCAGCAGCTTTGGAGAAAGGCAGCTTGTCCTCATCAACCTCCGGGCTCATTTCTTGAACAATCTCTGGAGCCAGGTAGTAGATCCAGCCCTGAGGTATTCGCACCACATTCTTTCTTCTAAACAAACACACACACAAACAGCACTAATGAAGACAACAACAATGGCTAACCAGTGAAAATTTATATATGTTCAGTAAGTTCTGTAAGTGTCTGTTAATCAAGGACTGACAGTACAGGCGTGGGTGAGATCTGAATTTTCCCACACAGTATTAGTTGGAATAGTACTGTGATAGAGGAGTTGTTCTAGGCACTTGGACCAGGTTTTGTACAAATATACCAAGGCAGGTAAAGTCCTAGAAGTTCAGTCGGAGGGCTTTGCCCCTGCCGTATTTAGGTTAAGAAGTTTGGTCGGAGGTCTGACAGAGTCCAGTAGAGGTCAGAGGTAGCGCTACCAAAATGGTAAAGTCAGAGGTTGAGAGCTCAAATCTGGATGAACAATACATGTATGATTTTGATAAAAACATGTACATTTCTGACAAATAGGAAAAGGGAGTTCAAGTTTTCGGGAAAATGAGATTGCACAAGCAATTGTGATAAATTGGTAGTTGATATCGTTCAAAGAAAGCAAAGAAAGAAAAAAGTAAGAAAGAGAAGCGATGAAGGTAAGGAGAAGAACAGGGACAGTAGAGAGACAAAAGTATACTTGACTGACGAAGACAATGAGATCTGTTACATGAGACAAACAACAAGACCAGGGGGTCCTCAAAACCCAGAGAATCAGCCTGATGAAAATCCCCCGCCTCCCTACAAGCCGTGACCAGAGCCACAATATCCTCCTGCAGCCTCCGCCTCTCCTGCCCTCACACCTCTCTGTCCAACATCCCACCTCACTATCGGCCTTGTCTTGCCTTGCCTTTTGTGTTGCTCCCTGCAGCTGCCAATTTCCTGCCAGTTCTGAAAGAACACATCGCCAGAAAAGATCTGGGAGTGCAGTGCCAGGGTTCTTTGATGATGGGGTTTACCTGGGTGCAACAGGGGTCTCAAGAGGTGTGTCAGATGAGTTTAAAGCCAGAAACCAGATAGCTGTAGGGTTTGAGTCTTTCTTGTCATGGATCAATTGCATCTTTTACAATCAGTAGAGGTTCATTGATCACACCTGAGATGGTATGAGAGGGATTGCTGAGCAACTAGCTTCTACTGGTTTAATGACAGGGAAAAATAGAATGACTCTTGATATGCTCCTTCCTGAAAAGGAAGGTAGGAGTATGCAAAATGTTTGGATCTTCTTGTTGCATTTTCATTCTGCATTCACACTGCTTCAGATGGCTCCATCGCTCATGCAATCCAGGGTTTCGAATCATTGACTAATAAATTTGTTGAAAATTTTGGTATTGATACTTGAACAACTCTGTATTCTGGTTCTCTGTTTGTTCCCTTGCAGCAGGAGCAGCAAGTCCAAATTAAATGCTCTTAACCTTTTTGCTCGTCTTACTGGTGTTTGTTATTCAAAATGTTTCTAAATCCACAGATACAGATCATTTTTTAGAAAACCGTTGATTTTGCTCCTACCTGCCTTCTTGAACCACTCCAGACATTCCAAACAGGCCAAAATCTGTAATGACCACCTTGTTCGTGTCATAGAACACGTTCTTTGACTTCAGATCCTTGTGAATGATGCCTTTAGCATGCAGATAGCCCATTCCCTGTAAAGGAAAGACACAATTTGTATTACCAGGATTAAAGAGATGTAGCTGAGATTTTTATTAAAAGGTCATATTAGTTGTATTCCTTTAATTAAAAAAACCCAGGTAATTCTGAATTGATTACTTTTTTAAATAGATTATCAGAAATCAGGATTTATTAAAATAATAAAATTATGTGTTTTAATCATTATTTTTTTAATTCTGACACAGTTTAAAGTTTGCTTACCTTTACAATCTCCTGTGCAATTTGTCTGGTTTTATTGATGTCTAGCATGTGGCCTCTTTCTCTTACAACAGAGTGTAAAGTCAAACCTTTGCAGAAACTGCAGAGAAAAAAACAGAATACAATAATTCCAAAGTATAAACATGGATTTGTGATTGGAAAATGTTCTGGAAATTAGACAACGATGGCAGAAATGAGATCTCAGTTTTAAGCTAATGGTTCATGCAGCTGCACCTGGTGATGATGGCGAGGTGGGGAGGAGCCATGCAGGCACCCATGAACAGCACAACATTCTCATGTCTGGTTTGCCTGTAGTTCATCACCTCCTTCTTAAAAAGCTTCAGGTGATCCTGGTTGTTGCCGTCAACCTCCAGTAGGCGAATAGCCACCTCGCCATGCCAGCGACCCTTATGCACCTTCCCCCAGCGGCCCTGTACAGACACAAAGTCAAATGTATCAAATATGTGATTTTATGATTTTATACCCAGATTTAGTAAGTCTGTATATCTGTGCTAACCTTGCCAATAAGCTCTCCCAGCTGCAGCTGCTCATATGGAATGTCCCACTCCTGCAGGTACACGCTGGTCTGGCTGACCTTCCGAGAAATTGGGTCCCTCCAACGACCAGCGGCCCCACGGCGACATATGGAAGAGGGTAGTTCCTCCAGCCCATCCTCATCACACTCCTCAGTACTCTTTTTTCTGCCACAGAGGTCAGCTGCTTCCTTGGGCTCAACTGGGTACTCTTCCTCTACTTCCTCCTGAAACAAAGGACACTGACTGTTTAGTAAATGATTTTAATGGAACTCACTTAGAATTACTTTACAGAGGAGTACAACAATCCAAGTAATCTGAGAACAATGTGAACAAATAAAATTCAAGCTATAAAGATTTTTTATTAATTCATAAAATGCTACATATTTCATAGCACGCAATTTTCCAGATGTACTGGGAAATCGAAAATTCGGAGTCAACTGCCAGAATTTAATTGTTTTACACTTTACATACATTTTAATGCATTACTATATGCATTTTTGCATCATTATTTTAATGTCTATACCAGATGTCATTTGTCATTCACTGTCCTTAGGACTACTCAGTTGGAGACAGACAAAACCCAGTCACACTTGAGAGTGAATTACAGCTTTCACTGATTACTAAATATGTCAGTCATAGGAAAAAAGAAATAGACTTCACAACAGTACGTTGGCAAGTGCTGTAAACCACACCCAACCACCTAACCAGATTCCCATAAGTGATCAGTCAAATAATGACATTTTTCACTTCTTCTTTTTGGTGATGTAACTCACTGTATGTGACTTTCAGTACTCACCCCTCCGTGCTCCACTGGGGTCTCAACGGCCACCTGTGACACTCTGTGAGCAAAAGCAAAGAAAATTGTCAACCAACAATTTTTTTTTTTTTTAAATGGTTTTTAAGCTCATAATCAAATTAGATAATAATAATACCACTCAGCATTCATTCTTTTGAGGCATGCACATATATGTTTCAGAGTTAGCTATTTATTCTAATTTACCTACTGTGTATTCTGGATTATTGATGAAGCTATTGATAATAAAAAAGTTTTTAAAAAATCTGATAACATCAATATAACATTGTATTTTACAATTGTGACATGAAGTGCTATATGTTGTGAGCAGAATTAAAGATAAACCCGTCAGTGCTCTCTGGTGGACAGACTGCATAATGTCAGTGTGTTAAGATTCTCATTTCTCATCAGCTGATGTACACAGAATGTGATGAGGAAAGATCAGCCAATATGGTAGATATGTGTCTCTTACCCAGGGTCGTGGTAGCTGCCAGAATGTTGAACAGGAGTATAACTGGAAACATCTGTTGAAAAATACATTCCTTATTAGTAATTCAACATATCAGCAGTTCTTACAACTTATTGGGTCTATATAAATACATTTCATAAAAAATACTTAACTACACTGACTTTACTGCACCAGAGTTGGTACTTCAGCAATTTAGTATTGTTCAGATTAAAACATTGGACAGCGGCTCAAAGAAGGCAGAAGAGCACATTCTGCAATTATTAGTTTCTCTTCTATTGCCAATATGGAGGGGCATTGATGTTTGCTAAAAACTTTAGTAGCCTAAAATGGTTGCTGTTTGAGGAAAATTAAATCCTGATCTGCAATTGGCTGCTGCTTCAGTTGCGTCGCAGCTGATTTGCATTATTTGTCTTTTGCTCAGTTAAACTCATAAAGTTAAGTTTAACTTTAACTTGTCATGTCATTGCACTTCTGCCAAGGCATCTGAAGCCCTTTGTCACCAGCTTTCAAAGAAAAAAGAAACGAGTGTCGCCTGCCTTTGTCGCTTATGATTCTTTCACTGTGTATGCATGGGTATCCTTTTCATCATGACAAAATAGATCAAAATGGTAAGATCAGTCAGATACCTCTTAAGACACTTAGACTGCTATATGATGCATCAGACCCCACATGAATACCAAATAACAGCACAAAACATTGATTGCAGTGCTAGTCCTACTGTTGTACTTGGGCTAAGCAAAATGGTTCATAGTTATACAGAGTGCTACAATATTTTTTGCCACAATGCTGTATTGAGTACCACCTTCTCAATATATCGGCATGTCATGCCATTGCACCTACATTTCACTACAGTGTGTTATATTGTGACCCATATATTGTGAAATGTATCATATCGCATCTTATCGTGGGGTCCCCACCAATAGCCATATGTGCATAAGAATATGAGCATAGGACAGGGAAAGTATTGACCATTTTTATGCTATATACAATTAAAAATAGACATAGTTATCAAGATGACAAAAGCAAAATATGCAACAACCCTCAAGTAAATCCCACTGATTATGACTATATAATGTTTACAGTGTAGTGTTGCTCTAACGTCATAGTTATTCTGTGTGTTAATGATAGTTTGGTCCAAGCCACTGATATACCAATAACAGCAGACTGTTAGATATTTTATTTTGTTGTCCCAGTTTAAAAATACTAATATGGAGAACTGTAGAACGGAAATCTGTAACATTACACAAGGCCTGTGTGTATTTGGCTGTTACCAGTAACAGGGTATTGACCTGGGAAGTGGAAGCGGTTGTCCCGGCAACCCTGCGGCGATGGGTTGGGTGGGGGGGTGGCACTGACACTAGGGGGGTTACTCTGCTGGGAGTGGACCGGAGAGGATGGAGCAGAGGAGGTGGCTGATGATGGGTTGCTGCTGGAGTCCAGCTGGTTTAAAGTGGGGGTGGGATCCTGCTGACACATACACACACAATTCTATTGTTATAAAAGTAAGTATCTTAATTGACACCATTTCTGTCCTATAGCCTAACCACGATACTCCTATCTTGCTAATCTTTACTCAAACAATAATGTTGAAACTGAAAACAACTCCATCAGACCAGAGCAGACTTCCAGACATATAATATGAATTGTAAAGAAACCTGTACTTACCCTTTTGGTTATTGCTTTTGGTAAAGTGCCGAACTGCAGTGGGATCTCTGCTGTGTGATCAATCCGATTATTGATGTCTGAAGGCACTGATTCTGCCCTGCGCATCCTTGGTACTACATGTGAGATAAAAATATTGGCTATTTACATCACAGTAGAAAATGAAAAATGAGTTTTTAAACCCTAGCTTGAAACAACCCTGCCCACTGGTACATTAAAGCAGATTTTGGAGGATGAAATCATTCCTCCTGTTCATACTGGACTTTAAAATATTCCTTTCTCATGTGCTTCCAGTTTCAGTGATGTGTGACAGCCTATATGTTGTGCTATTATGAGACTTCACTTAGGCAAAAAAGCTACTATGTAGGTTCCACACTTATTTAAGGTTACTGTCTTTTAAGTATTCTTTGTTACTATCTTAACACCATCTACACTACGTGTCTTTCTTGTCTTTACTTACATTTCTTGTCAGCACTGCACTGTCCCCCTTTTAATAGCCTCGAGATACAACAAGTACTTTAAAAAGCTTAAGTGCATTGTATGATTTGTGAGTGTCAGTGTGTCAGGAGTATTCCTAAGAAATATAGTAGAACTGAACAGCAGTAAACAGTAAAAGGCAGTTCTTGTTATAACAATAATAACTGAAGCTCAAAATGCATCAAATTTTAAATATTTCATTAGTGTATATCTCAATAACAACTACAGGTTTTCACTTAATTTTTAAACCTACTCCCTGGGCACTTTAGTTAAATCCTCCAAAGCCTCCAATAACTGCTGACCTACCAGTACAGAACTTACATACTACAACAGAGCATTAGGGAAAGGGGAAAAGCTATTTTCCCAACAATGCAATTCAAAACACTGAGTGTAACTTACATGTGAGAAATGATATCCGGCATGACGGAGCATCTTTGGTACATTTGTTGTGGCACTTTAACCTGTGAACAGGTGGAGATGACCAGAATAAGCCCATAACAAGTGGTAGTAGAATCCAGCAGAGTGGGGAAGGTTATATTCACAGCCACTTACTTGCAATGTTTGCATTTGACACCAAACATCATGCTCTTGCGACACACTTGGCACGTCTGGGAGAGCCAGGACTTGGTTGAAAACCTAAAAAGAACATTTGTTTGTCAAACTCCATCGTCTAACATTTGATTTACATTAATAAATATGAGAAAACTCTATCAAAACCTCACCCTATTGACCCTGTTTTTTAGTCCTGTCTCTGAGAAGTTATATTTTTATGTAACAAATCTATTAATCTCGCAAATATATTTCAAGGGAACCATATTGCAGACTGAATTAAGTTTTTTGTATTGACATAATGAATGGTTGGGCCAATTACACCAATCTAATTATTTGGAGGTTGTGACTTGAAAAGGAGAACAACTAAAACACACTGTGATGTTTAGTACAACTGAGCATAAATTTCAGCAAATGTCCTGAAATCTGTTCTTGATTAAAGTGTTTTGAGGGAATGAAACCCAGAGCAACAGAAACAGCAAACATTAAGTAATTGTATCCCCACTAACAGTCAGTGTCAGAGCGCAGTAACCACAGAGGGCTTTGTTTTTGTGGTGGTGATCAGTTAAAGCACTGCTCCTGCCCTGATCCGTTTGTGCAATATTTTGTTGTCAATGTGAAAGGTGGAGGGAGAAGTGCAAATCAGGAAGGGAAAAGTTAGTGTTAATTATTCTAGTGGATATTTAGTGGAAAATTAAAATAGAAATCTAAGCCAGATCCATTTCTGAATGGATTTCACTTCATCGCCATCGGGTGGCGGTTTTCTTTTTGCTATTGGCAAGCGGTGAGCGGGGGGGTCTTTGGAGCCTCAGGGGACTACCAGTCACACCTGCATCTCATCATCTAATCAACCCCTCTTCATATACTGACCTGTTGGTTGTAGCCATCTAGACTTCTGCTCCTCATTCGTTGCCTCCTCACTCCGAGTAAGACTCTCAGTTCTCCTTTGCAGTGTTTTTTGTTTTTCTTATCTTGGTTTTGTGCATAGATGTACCATAGATTTTGGTTGTAACTTTGTTTTGTTTCCTGGAGTTTTGGATTTTTAGCATTTATGGTCTTTTGCCATCTCTTTTGGTTTTCCTAGAGTTTTTGCCCTCCTTCTGTTGTTACTTTTCTTGCCTAATTAAACTGTTCGCTTCTGAATCTGCACACCAGGTCTTGTTCATTTCATTAATTATGACATTTTAACAACAATAAATAATGTCCTGATACACTGGGATTTGGGGTTTTTCCACTGTTCCAGATCTTACTGGGCCACGAACTGTTTCAGTGCACCTGGAAACAGGACATGAACTTACTTATGAATTTTATTTGTTGATGAAGAAGAATTGCTAAAATCCCCTGACACAGATCCACACTGATATTCTTCTCCACAGATATGACAGAGATGAAATGAAGTAAAGTGTATTATATGGAACACATAAAACCTGGAGGAGGATAAGGTATCAGAACCTGGATACAAAACCAGAATATACAATTACTTGTGGTTAAACTAATCAGTTTCACCAGGATTTGGTAAAAGGGAAAAGCCCATAGAACTGCAACAACTAGATAAACTTTTTAGTCAATAGGTTACAGTGTTGGACAGTAACTGTAGAGCCAGTTAGACCAGTGGACATCGGGCATCACTCAGCTGTGCTACTACTGGGGCAAATACAATACAAATCACATTACAGTGGTTACAGTTGAATATATGGAGATATATTGGGATACTGTATATATCAACACATGCATATATTGCCATTTTTTTCATCTACATCAAAACTGTTAAAGAATACAGTATCACATTCATAACGTCTAAGTAAAACAGAGTTTCCTGTGTTTCTGCTTAAGGGTCAGCATGTGATGGTTTTGTACTTCCTGTTTCATTTTGAAACGTTTTACCTCTTGTGTCTCTGTTCCATTGTTTTCACCTGTGCCTGTTTGGTGTTCCCTCCCCTGTCTATACATGTTATGTCACCATGTGCCTTTGTTCCCATGTTTTTCCTAGTGTTTGGATATGGATGGATATTTGCCTGTTCAAGGACTTTGCCTTTGCCTGCCCCCCTTCTGGATGTGTTTGCTCACTTTGGACTGATTACCTGGTTTTGACCCTGCCTGCCTCAATCACTTGTAAGCCTAAGCCATTTTTCTCACAATAAACTGTCTCTCCTCCGAGTCACTGCCTGCAATGAGGTTCATCCATCACCTCAACTTGGTTCTTCATAAGTTACTGTGACCCTTATGTGTAGTTACATTTTTGAGAAGGTGCAGCTACTGTTTAGCCTGGAAATAACCACTAGTTCTCTCCAACAATTCAGAAAAAGTCAGAAAAAGAAAAAAAGACCACTATATCTATTCAAGGCAGCAGGTTTACAGAAGTGACCTAAACTAACCTGTGTGTTACAGCCAGGCCAATGTCTCTTCTGAGTGTCTGAGGGGAACTCCTGTGCATGGTTGCATCTACAGAGAACATCAGAATGTAGTATGTTAAAAATATCAGCTGAGACAATGGTTAAAATATAATCTGTAGTCAGTCTGTGTTATGGGTACTCACTGTCCAGCAGGGAGGGGTTTCCAGGCATCATGTATGGGGCTGTAGCTGGGACGGGGCTTCGTGCAGACAGCAGGGGTGACCGCAGTACTGAGTCTTCAGAACTGTTCCCACAGCCATTGATATGAATAGCAGCCAACACTTTATTCTTCTTGCAGGCTCTGCAAGGACAGAGAGCAAACAAAAATATTCCACAAAATAGTCCACTTCATCCCGTGACACTGTGAAAATTCAGCTGCACAAAACAGTTTGCTGAAAAATTAATTGTCCTGTAATTGGTAGCCAGTAAACCATTGCTTAATAGTTGGGGACAGATATGTGCAAGTAGTGATTTACACAAGAAAACTGTGTTGAACAGAATAAACAACTTCCGACAACTTTGTCAGGTTGTACAGTTTGTCCTGAGAGTGGGATAAACTATAAGTAAAAAAACTATAAGCTCAGCTGAAATCAGTTTAATCCACTAGAGAGAATGAATGTGCTCACTAAAGCAGATGCTGATTTGTCATGTTATATTCAGTTATATTATGAGATATCTTGTGTGAAAACTTGATATTCTTGGTTTATCCTGGCACCTAAGAACAGTAATAAAACAATTTATTTAGAACAGGCTGACTGCACTTGCATTTGCTAACTGGCATCAGCATTATGTCCTCAAATTCCACCTCATGGTCTATTACAGTATCTCAGCGCAGCATTTAACACCAAAGATCACAGCTTACTGCCTTGACTGCCTTAAAATCAAATTTAGTATCACTTGCTTGGTTAGTCCTAGCTATCTGAAAGAATAGAGTATAATAGTAATGTTTATGTTTAAATATCTACACACATGTGGATATTTGTCAGCAGTTTATATATGTTGTGTTTTAATCTGGTCTTCTTTGTGTGGCCTGTCCTCTTCTAGATCTTGTGGAACAGAGCTTGTATGGCTGAGGTCTCACTCCATTGCACCACAAGCTGTTCACTTTCTCCTCCGGGAAGTTACTCACATATGTTTTGTGATCTACATTTACAAGATTTTTTTGTCATTGTAATCTCTCTATTCTGTCATTCTGGTGTTTAATACAAATGCCTGTCCAAGGAGAGGAACTTGTCCTCTGTAGCTCTCTGTAGTTTCTTCCCCCTTTATCTGTTAAAGGAGAGAATTTCTTTTCCTAAGACCTTGAGGGTCTAAAGACGTGGCTGTCTTACACTGTACAGATTGTAAAGCTCCCTGAGGGTAACTGTGATTTGGGCTTATATAAACAAAATTTGATTTAACTTGATTTGAATTTAACTTGAAGCAGCAAAGACTACACCTGGAAACAAATACTTTTGTCCAAATAGATTTATGTCTGTTTAACATGTCAAGGTAAGACATGATTGCAGTATTAATTCTAAAACCCACTTGTGTGCAGCTGGCTCCTCAATGCGATTGGCTAGCTGTGACTCATGACTCTTGCTTCTGGTCAGCGCACTGCTGGGGATGAGCTGCAGCAGTTTGCGGGAAGTCAGAGGTGGTGTGTGGGAGTGCTTGGCTGTACGTGTCTTTGAGGTTTGGGTGGCGGGAGGGGTGCTTGGCTCTGGGGTGAAGGCGTCAGGCATTTCCTCAGCTGATATGTACGGTCTCCGATCATTTGAACAAGGTACCACTGATATCGAGATGGAGCGCCCATGGGCACTGGGGAGTTGTAGGGGAGTGGAAGGGCTGCCACAGCTGGAGATAGGGCTAATGGGAGAGAAGGCATCGCTGTCCTGCTGGGGATCAGAGCTGCAGGAGCCTGAGTCAGGTGCCAGGTCGCCTCCTTGAATCACATAGTAAAGTAGAATATACATTGTCACACATTACAAAAAGGTGGTGCCTTGTCAAAAGTTTTATTGAATCAGTTCACAAATTCAAAATAAAATTTATCAACTACAATACCACCTGAAATTTTATTTAGATTAGTGATTACTCTTTTTTACTTCAACTGAAAAGGTTATACGTATAATATTCATTGCCACTAGATGTCATACTATGGCCAATGTCTCACTTATGTCAAAGTTGTGCCATTTCACCTTTAATTAATTTTTTAGTTTGGATTATGCACTAACTGAGCTTATTTGTTAAAAAAATGATTTTAAATTGTACATTAAATTTTATTTTTGACCTTGGAAACAGTTTAGTGTAGTTTATTATTAGGATCCACACTAGCTGCAACATTGCAGCAGCTTTTCTTGTGTTTAACAAGTGAAAACAATAATCCACTCTCTAGTTCTTTCTCCAAACTTCAATAGTTAACTTTTATTTCATCTGTGGAGTTGTTTGGTTGAAGTGGAAGATCAAGATTAACCTCAAGATTAAGCGTATGACATACAGACATTTGGTCTCACTGAATGAAATTGTTATAAATGGCACACAATAAACATGAGGCTGTTTGGGGTTAAATAGCTGCTCTAATGGGTAAGAAATCCTGTTTCAAAAGTAAGGTAATAAAATTGCTAAGTATAATTTGCAAACGTATATATTTCAGTGAACAAAAACCCCCAAAAATATATCCCAAAATTTTATTGAAAATTATTGAACAAAATTGTCAATATGGAATTCAGAAATCAACCTAAGATTTCTATAGTGTTTCTTTTTAAATGTATTTATTTATTTTATGCAGTTTCTATAAATGACAACTCAGAACAGTTGTCATTTATGCAGTGAGTCAGTGTTCCTGGTTCACCTGTTTCATTGGCACTCTTCAGACAGGAGAGGGCAGCCGTGAGGCGAGAACGGTCTTCTGAGTTGGAGCCAAGGCGTCTCATTGTATCCTGCAGCTCAGAGCTGGACATCTGCAGTAACCCGTCCAATGTTAGTTTCCCTGCTGCAGCCTGTAGGGTGCAAGAAGGACATCTCATACAATAAATGCTAAAAGGACAAGATAAAGCTGCATCAAGAAAATGTGTTAGACAATGTTCAACAGGATATACAGTATATTAAGGACAGTGATTAAAAAAAAATCACGCTGGATGTCAGACAAACACACTCCTAGTACTTTCTACTTTGACTGTGATGCTAAATGCCTGCACAGTCTTTGCCTCTACTCTGAAGCATACTGAATTCTTTTCTGTCCTGCTGATGCACCAGTCACAGAAAACAGCGTCAGCAAAAAGTAAACACAGGTAGCCTTTCGGTCTGCCAACACACAATGACATTTGTGTCCACTTGCTTCAACTGCAGTAAGTTATCAATACAGGCACAGTAGTTGAATCTGGATCGCTAACATTCTCGATAAAAACACAGCATTAAGAGCATTTCAGTGATGATACAATAATGTACTAGAAGGTGGGGTTTTTTTGTAATTTGGTGCATCTCTTTTAGTTTTTCAACCCAATGCCTAAAATTACTGAAAATAGTGACAGTTAGAGGTGTTATCAACTGTTTGTATTGACCATTTTACAGCCAAGATACAGAAACAAACTGGTGTCTCTGTTCATTCATCATCAAGTATGGTAACATGTTCCAATTAAGTGCACATTTGTTAAAGTAGCCATGAACTACTTTGGTCTCATGGGAGCAGCAGAACAAGCACTGAACACCTACATATTATCATCAAAGGTGGATAACACATCATGGAACAACTACAAAGGGCTATCCCCGGGGGTTGCAAGATCATTTCTGGGGTTACCAAAGGGTTGTGGAAAAAGTATTAAAGTAACTGATAATTCACCTAATAATAGACTTTACTGAGTGTATTTGTGAGTGTCAAAGTGTGCATTCACACGAGTTCTGACTGAACCAGGGGCACTCTACTCCTCGACAGCGACACTGATGCTTTTTCACACACTTTTCAATGTGAGTTTGTGAACACAGGCAGACAGTTTACAGGTGTTGTGAGTTAATGTCCCAGATGGGAGAACCAATTTGATTGCTCTGAGCAATTGCAACAACATACTTTTACTTTTACTTTGTGAAACAATTAACTAAAATTGGCACATACTACCACTCAAGTTCAAACCCTCTAAATACAGGATATTTAAAGTCATGGTTGTGTCCAGTAGTTACCCATTACTTTAGCTCTGGTTTGGTCTTCACCAACTCTTGAATAAAATATCTGGCTTAATCTTAATCTGCTCAGTGGTTTAACACTGCAGCCTGGTTTGCTGAATCACTGCCATGATGCGTGGCAGCTGTCAGGGTCAGAGGTGAACACTGTAAGTGTAATAAAGTCTTTTAGTTTCTGTGTGCCATGGAGATGGGTGGCACCAAAACCAAAAGTGAAGAACAGTGACTTCAGATATTGGCTGATGTCAACTATTGAGATGTCAGAATATTGCCATGCAAGCAGCAGGACAAGCTCCAACAGAGTTTATGCAAGTGGAGAGGGGAAGGTAGTATGTGGAAAGTTGTGTCATCTGACAGCGTGATTTTTGGAGCACAGATTTGCTAACACAGTGATTTACTCATTTATTCAGAATAAAAAGAAAAGCTAGACTGGGGAGAAATGGCTCATTTTGAAACAAAAGCAGAGGTTAGACAAACTGATCAAAGATCAAAAAACCCCCACTGAGTTTAAACTGTCAAATCAAAAACCAGTTTGTTGTCAGTTTTAATGACCTCCTGCGAAATGGCAGACCTGATGCAAGACTGATTCTGGGAATCTGCTGGTAAACTGTGACAACAAGGTTTACTCTGCGTTGCTACTATTTTCTTGGAATGTGTTTTCTCAGCCATTGCTGAGTCTGTGTGTGTGAGTGTGTGCTTGCGTGTGTGTGTGTGTGTGTGTGTTTGAAAGGGATTGGCTTAATCTCCTGGCAACGGGCTGTTTCCTGCATTGTGTGCATGGTAAGTGAAAAGGACAGGCTGTGATAACAAAGGCTCTGGGGGACATTACTGGGACTGAATTTGAGGCTTTCCCCTACTAACAATCAGAATCTTTGGCTTCAGCTCAATCAAATATCTTCTGTAATTCTAAAATGCAGGCTATACCTCTTGCTAAAGATGTCTTGCTAAAACTCCTGAGGCAACATCAGGGGGGTGAAGACCTAATCACCAATATTTAACAGCAACTCAAGCTAAATTCATGGTTATGGTCTGCTTGGTGGGCAATACTAGTAAAAAACAAGACGCAAACAAAGCATCTTGCTTGAGTTTTTGATAAACCAATAGGAAGGCTAATTACTGTCTGAAATATCTCAGCAGCCACTTTTCCATAGTGGTTGACTTATTAGACATTAAGTTACTCCAAACCAATATATGTCCTTAAAATAAATGGTGTCTCTCGCTCATTTGTCTGGCGCTCATTTCTGGTGTTTCTACTTGACAAACTCGAGATTGAACACTCTTCTCAACTGTTAAGTTGAACTTCATCAGAACTTCAGTGGTGACATGCAAGCTGAACTGCCTCTGTGCTTTCCCTGAAACAGAACGTACTTAATGGGATTCTGTTCGGTTCAATAAGCTCAGTGATGATGTGTGTCCATCATGGGTAAAACCATTTACACTCTGTCTCAGTTTATTGTCCGTGTGATTTCTCTCTGCGATACATGGCTATATGGAGAGTGTGAATTTTTGGTTTATGTTTGTTCACACTGGTACCTGTACTGTGACGTTAAACTTAATTTAAACCCTGCTGAATTAACAAGCAATGTTATGGTAATGTAGTAGTGTAGTAATATTTGAAAAAGTACTGCACCAAGGAGTTGATACATACAATATACCATAAGAGTGGAAGTGGCAATAAAATAAAGAAGCTCACAAATAAAGCTGTCACAAATGGCATCCCAGCCTCTTTTGAATTTATACCTATTGGATTTATCAAAATATATCCTATTATGTTCGTCATCAAATCCTATGTGGGAATCTCCAGCAGCTTCATGGTTAAGGTATAAAATACATAACCACAGATTTCACCATTCAGAGCCAGGTCAGGAAATTTGTTGCATTTCATACACATTTCTCTCTCTTCATGTATGCACAATAACGGCAAAACAATTTTCCTGTTAAATTGAATAATAATATGCTTATTATTTAAAAAAAAAACAACTTTCACCTCTCTGCATTGTTATTCCGTACCTTGATCTTTGCATGCTTTGTACCTATTCTATATATATATTGCTTCAAATAAAAGCATCTGCCAAATGAAACTGTAGAACTGTTGTAGACTGGCTGAAAATGTATTAATGCATGTCAACACCCTCCAACAAATGTTCCACTTAACCCACTTTTCTTTTCAGCTTCTGTGCTGCTGCTCTATAAACCAAAATATCACCCATGTAGCACACAAGACTTACTGCTTACAGTGCTAACCTGGTATTTAAGCACTTCCACTGAAACATTCTAAACTCCACTGCTAAAATTTTGCTAGGACCCTTCCTTCAGGCTTCAAAGCAGATCTACTGAAAGGACTGTTATAAAGAGTTTTTTTTTACAAATAGAGCAGTGTGCAATGTGTGTGCACAGCAGGCATGTGGTTGTCTGTTAGAGAGGGCAGACAGTGAATGACAAGACAAAGAAATAGGTTAGCGGTAATCCACAGGTTTTGTCAGGCACAACTGCATCACGTTCTGCTACATTTTGTCAGACTTAGATTTTTTTGGTGCTTTTATCATGGGTATGGAGGCTACTTAGTTTTTCTGTTCTTGTGATTAAAATGCACTGCATCTGTAAAATCAGAAACATTGGCTTGAATGCCCATGATCAGCTCTGGTGGCCGCATAGTAGTGAGTAGAGGCAGATCCATATCCAGGCCCAGTGGAATAAAGCTCTGCTGCAGCTTCTCAAGACCAAGAAAAGTCTCATATGTTGTTCCCAACAGCTGGAGTATTCTAAGGTGGTTAGCAGTAGCAAACATCTTCCCTGTAAAAAGTGTTAATAACTTGACTTTGCTGCATGTCATTACTTCTGCCCAGTGTTAAGAACTTTAATTAGCCTATACGCCAAATCAATTTGATGTGGAGAGCAGCAAAACTAGGTACATAACTGTCTAATGGCTGTAGTTGGTCCCTAGCAGACTTAAGCTTTCTGGATGGATCATGTGTTTTCTATAGTAGCCCATCCTACACAGCAAGCGAGGGGCTGATGTAAAGAAGAAGCCTGAGCGCAAACACCAGAGGTGGCAAGAGAAGAAGAGAAGAGAAATTATTTTCTGGAGACTTAAAATAGATAAAAAGTTACAGTTTCTGTCTGTGTCTAAATGTCAACCTAAGTGAACTGAAACTGACTCTAAGTTCAGTGCACATACGTCAACACATCACATTCACCTCATTTACGCGTCCATCACCAAAGCAGGAAAAACCCCTTGTCTGTTCTTGGTACTTGGTTTTAACTGTCAGCACTTTGGTGTTTCCTAACTTAAAAAGCTGTGAGCCTCTGGATTATATCACTTAATCGCAAACCAACACTTAACCAAAAAATAAAATAATAATGGAGGCATTACTTTATTTCAAAAATCTAGGATATGTCTTTTGCGGTGCACCTCAACCCCAAACAGTTGAGAGATTGAGCTGAGTTGTGCTAATAGTCGTTCATGTAAGCTGGAACTGCTAGACACAAGCAGAGATGAAGAATGGTCCACGACGACCTGTGTAAGTTCACTTCTTTCTAATTTCACACCCCCATATTTGGTGGAGTTTCACTCAAATCCACCACATTGCTGTTACAGAATCCAGGAACTAATATTTCAGTGAAATACTTAAAGGGCACTATAGGGTAAGCAAGGATTACTGATCACAAGCCAGAAGGGAGCTTCATGTCATTTCGTCTTCTAGCAGTGAGAATGGTTTACTGTGGTTTTACTGCTATTTCATAAAAAATAAAGGTTTGAGAAACAGACTTCATACATTGCAGTGCTTGTGCATACCGATACCTGTGCAGTGCCTGGGCATGCCTTAGCTGCCTGTGTTTACAGGTGACGAAAGCCCGAAAAGAGAGGAGGGAAGGAAACAAGAAAGGCAGAAAGGCAGGATAGTGCGTGAAAAAAAAGACTGTGTAGGAAACAAAGATCATACCTGTAACTTCATGACAATAAATCACAAATAAAACAACCAACCACATCTACGAAAATATCTCCCTCTGGCACTAATTATTGTTTTTTCATGCACACACTTCAAAATCTGGGTGAGCAGTAAAGAACACAGACTGGAAGAGAGGAGTAGAGTCCACACTAGCAGGCACGTGGGTTTAGATATATGCCTCCACCTAACAGGCAAACCCGGAACTCAACACAGCCAGCAATGACACAAACAGCTGAACAAACAGAGCACAAACAGATACACACACGCACACAGACTTCCTAAACCACCTCAAGCAGCAGCAACATTTCACAAATGTACTTATAGTTCTCCAACAGCAGCCCTGTCAAATAAGGAAATGAAGGAAACACCTTTTTTAACCCTTTTCTATCACAAGTTCTTGATGTTAAAGGATGGCAGGCAGATACAGTATAGGTCTGACACTGTACATTACCATGTGGTTGACAGTGTCTTCTGAACATTGGAGCCCCTGCTCTCATAATCCAGGCACTGTTATGGAATAATCCGTGAGCGCAGCAGGCTGCTGGGAAACACTGACAGAGAGCCAACAAATCCTCCCAGCGGTGTTATCACACTCCCTGTTTTTCTCCTCCCTCCTTCTTACATTTCCCTCCCCCTTCTTTCTCAGCGTTGCTTTCCAGATAGCCCGTCAGCCAGTCTGTCTTCCTGGCATACCAAAGCTGTGCATCAGCAACCAGTGGCGACCGACCATGGGACGCCTAACTCCCTACTGGGAAAAAATCAGAGTCATATTGGTTTATGGTTTCATTTTCATTTGGAGCTTCTACATAATAGAAAGTGAGAGTAAGTGCCTTTTGAGAATACACTCCAACCTTACAAATGACACTGTTTCTTGATTTCAAGATTTCCTAGCAACACTCCATTCAAATCTTATCACTGTGATAAGCTTCAAAACAGTTGCTGTAGTCCGGTTTAACATTTCTGGAAGCTAATGTTGCAAAACACATGTCTAATCAGTGCACCCCACCCTACCACTCAAGAAATCCTCCACTTCCTCTGGCTGCATGCCTTTTCCCCTTTTTTTGCCATTCCTCTGCACTGTCCACAGCCAGGCCATATAAGATCAGCGTGGTAATGAGAGGGCAAGAAGGGAAAGGGCAGAGAGGGAGTATGCTTGTGGTTGTGGGGGGTACAGATGACAGGAAACAGAACATTTGAGCCAAAACTGGCGATGTGCAACAACAGAAAATACAGTCTATGTGTACCTGTTGTTTGTGATATTAGACAGGTTTAGGTTTAGCTTTGGCAAAGCAAATTTGAAAGTACTTTTTAAAAAATACTCTTAACCCGTATGCCCTTATTAGGTTTATGTAGACTGGTAGAGCAAGTTCTGTCCAAGATCACAAGATCTTCTCATGCTTTGGTTGAAAATATAAACGTGACAGGAATCAACCATGACACGGGTACACTTGGCTGTTAAATGCCGTGTCTAAAAGTGACTGTTCAGTAAGTGCATACCATGCAAAGTAGTTCTGAGAATGCAACTGTCTCTTTATGTAAAATGCATGGTCTCCCTTTCACGTAACAACAACATGTCACTATAAGCTGTCTTCTGTGGTCCTTGTTCGATTGGTTGACTTTTTCCCCCACAACACTGGATCACATGTAGTCCACAGGGTCAGTGTGGACGAGGATGTGGATAAGGACTGTATTTCAGATGTTTCCACTGATAAGTGGTTTTGAGCTTTTGTTTTTTTATTAGAAAAGGTCAACAAATGTATCAGTTAACAGGGTGTAGGGTGTCTTCCTATCCGTGGCTCCTCCTGACTCCATGCCAAGGAGTGCAAGACAATAAACCCCAAAATGTGCTGATGGCTATATGAACAAATGAGTGTGAATACTTAATTTTTTTTGTAATAATCAGCTGCCCCTCCCCTCTTTATCTCTGTCTCTTTGCATATTTTATTCTATCAACTATCAAACTATCTATCTATCTAACTATCAAAGTCATGTAAATACTGTGGGGACACGTCTAATCCCAGCTCTGCCCCTTGGGCCATTGCTCAACTCTTCCAAACACATGACAGGAATGCACATGCAAAATCCAACACCAGGGAATGAAATGAGCACACACTAATGGATTATTTAAAAGAAAATACAAACGACAGAGTGACTTGTTCGTTAGCTTCTCAATTTTTTTTGGACAATACTGTTGTGGTGTTGTACTGGAGACAGAGCAAACAGAAACTGTACCACAACTAATTTTGCCAGTTTTCACGTGTGCAATGAAGTGCAACCCTATGAATATCTCACTGCGGAAGCCCTGAAGGACAAGTTGGGGAAAAAAATTCCTGTGTCTCTTTTTCTAAGTCTTAACTGTTTTCTCTGTTATGACTTAAGAGCAGGTGAAAAACAATGTTTTGCAAGAATCCTTCTAAGATTTCACCTGAGACTGAAGTTCAGCAGGTGAAAAAAAAGGTTCGCCTGCATTGGTTTTTAAAGTTTTTTCATCTGTGACAACATGAAATTCTTAGCCCACATCATTTCCAAATAACACATTTTAAAAACCTTGTGCTGTGGTCAATTATAATGGGTAGTTATTTTTGTTATTGACATTTCACACATGAAATGATCAATTGAGAAAATAATCTGCAACGGGGCGGAGATGAAAATAATTGTTTGCTGTGGTTCTTTTTAATGCAATGAGCATCAGTGCCTGCAAAAGTGTTATTAGAGACCATCAGACATTGCCTTTTGTTGCCAAGAAGTATTAAGTTTGGCCTGATGGTGATGCTACAGGAAAGGGCATGGGGTCAAAAAAAAAAAAAAAAAAAGCTTTAGAAGGTCATGAATATCGTATGTTGCTGTGAAACTAAGCAGTGCAAACACAACATATACGTATATACGTATATACGTATCATGCATTTGATTTGTTAAAAAAAAATCATTCATAGCTGCTGATACATACAGCCTACACAGACGTGGTTGACAGAAACTGACAGCAACCTGTGTCACCTATTATAAACGTATTCTGCTCAGTGACCAAACATTCCTTTAGAGTGACTCGCTGTGTGAAGTGAACCACTCTGTGAATACAGTGGATACTTACTCTGCGACTGGTCAAGTACCATATTTTTGTGCAACTTAATGCAAAACATATGTATATCACATTTCCAACACCTCTGCATATATGCTGTATCTGTTTAGTAAAGTAATTATTTGAGATAGTGCATCTTAAGAAACCTTTATATCATTTATTGCCAATCACTTGTCACTGGCCAGAAGTTCTTTAAGCAGTTACATTGTAACAACCTGCACACAATGCTACAATATACGAAGCAAATGTCATATTCATTGATAACAACACATAAATGACACTGAACTAGCGGTACAACAAAACAAAACAACTTTGAAAGAGCCATGATAGTGTACAAGAAGCCAAGCACACAGATAGATTAAGGTTTGGCAACAGAAGAGAGCAGCTGATTTAACTGATCCACCTTTTTTAATGGGAACTAAATTACAAATAAGTTAGTTTGGTAACTAACAGAAAACCACACAGAATCAAGGCAGTTCTCTCATCAGGATAACCCTTCACCCTCTCTGTAACTAAAGCTTTCAATTGCTCTTGGAGGGAAACAGCAGGTAACCAAAGAAAAGCTGCTTGAAGTTTAATTCTGTGTTGACTTTTTATCCTACCTCGGCATGCTACATGTGATCCTGGGAGGTTTGGTGAAACTCCAGCTGCTCCCATATGAGGTGATTATCAGCCTGAGCGTCTCCTGCTCTCTGCTGCTCTGTCTCTGAGCCCACCTGTTGCTTCCTCCTCTACTCAGTGTCAGGAAAAAAACTGAGTCACCGTGAAGCACGGTGCAAAACTGAGTCACCCTGAAGCACAGCGCTAACCCTGCCTCCAGTGTTCGTGCTCACAATTGTTTACAAGGCACTTTCAAGTCTGCCGAGCTGTGTGCAAGTGTGTGTGTGTGTGTGTGTGTGTGTGTGTGTGTGTGTGTGCGGGTTTGTAGATGAAACACTGTGTGTTAGCTTGTGTCTGTGTGCATTTGTTGGTATGTGCAGTGGCTGGTTTGGGTGTGTATAAATAGCACACTGGGGAGGGACAGAGTCTTGTAGAGCAGCTGACTCAACAAATTCTAGTGTGGGTGAGTGCTCATCAAACACAGCAGTATGGCTGGGGCTATTCAAAACAGTGCAGGACTGTGTCCTACCTACTGCAGTGCATAACTACCAGAGCTCACTAATGTTAACCTCACAATCAGGCCAAAAATCAGGTCAGGATGCATTCTAAAAGATGAAAGTAACTAAATCAACCTGCAGACAGTACAGACATATATCAATCCTGTCCCAGGCTTTCGAGTTCTTTTGGTATGGTTCTATCACCTTCAGGTGGTGGTCTTGTTTGAACAGGAAGTACCCTTCTCATGTGCTGTTGTGCTGACATGCTGACATTCTCACTTGCTGCAGTAAAAATATAGCCTTCTTTCTGCTTGCTTTCTGTGTTGTCGGTAGCTTGCTTTTGTTGATTCAAGCTCATCCAAGTTAATAATTATAATATATATATATATTACAATAATATATAATATAATTTTGCTAGCTATATTTTGTTATATAGCTTAATTCTGGGTCGTTCAGATGCTGGAGCCTCACAAAGCAGTCATCGGGCTGGGGACAGGGTACGCCAAGGACAGGTTGCTATGGGTGCTTGTTCTGCTCAAGCACCCATAGCAACCCACCCAGCCTTTTCTTCCATTCAGAACGGCCAAGTAGCTAACTGGGGGATGCACAAGCAGAATCCATACAGCTCACCGCCAACCAGTGCATGTTTTTAAAGGCTTTCCTCATACATGTAATCAGCAACACCAGCAACCATATTCGCATGCATTCTTGGGGCCAGAATGGGCAAAGTTTACTGAAATTCATTAAATCAGAACTTGAAGTGAGAATAATATAAAGCAGAAACTAATACAAAATTAACTCAAAATAGGGAGATTAAAACGTGGACTCCTTAGATCTCTGTCTTCTGTTGTGTATTAATATGTTTTTATTTAATGGTGTCATACTGAAACCTGGCTGTGTCATGAAGAATATGTTGGCCTCAAGAAATCTACTCCACCCAGTCATATTAATACTAACATCCCTCAAGGATCCAGCCAAGGAGGTGGAGTTGCCATTTTCAACTCAAGCCTATCAATCAACCCTAAAGGTAAACTCAGCCACTGGAAAACCTTGTTCTCATTCTTTCTCACCAAACCACCCATTTTTGTGTGTTATACTCAACAAACCATATGAGGTGCTATCATATTATTGTGGAACTGTCTGCTGTTTTGAATGCAGAACAGTTTGCTATGAGAGAGCAACAGCTGCTAGCAATGGTGTTGCAAAACGCCAACAACACCAGAGTTACTTGGCATTAAGTGAGCATTTCCACTGGCACACCATGAATCACCACAGACCTCAAACTCCAGCAAAGAACAATTATCAAAGCCTATGTCAAACCAAAACGTTATGTTGAGGGTCATCACATTTAATTTGCATGAAAGAAACCACACTAAGCTATTTTAACCCTGTTTATCAGAGTGATCTCAGTTTGTACATGTTAACAATGAATCCTCAATGCACAATAACATTACTCACAGAGTTCCTGAAGGCTCTGTGCTTGGACCGTTTCAATTTACCTTATATATTCTTACCTTCGGCATTATCATTATGAATTATACAATAAACTTTCATTGTTAGTGGGATGGTACTCACTTCTATCAAGACAGATAAAATCAATCAGTTGGCTAAACTTCTAGCATGCCTTACTGATAGAAAAACCTGGATTCTACAATTCTACTATTCTTCTACTCCATTCTCACCTCACTTAAGAAGAGTCATTACTATCACTGGCTCAAGTGAACCTTGAACCTTCACTTAGTCAGGCTGCATAAACTTTAACGCAAACTTGTGAAAGCATCATCAGGTTTCTGTGTAATCTCATATTCTAATCACAGCTGATGATATTTGTTAAAACCTGGTCTCTGTGAATTTATGAATGCATAGATATAAGATGTGCTTGACTGGTGCGGATGTGGTATTATATATGTTGTACGTAAAGAGCAAGTGCATTATTATGATTTAATATTAATTTCTAGCTTAAATTCAGATAAGTATTCTGCTTGTCTCCAAGGATGATCTACTCCTTATTGGCTCTTACCTGCATTTTCAAAAAAATCTTCACTTACCATAGCTGAAGCCACCATTCCAATTTCCCCACGGGTTAAGAGCCTCAGTGTGGAGACTGGACAATGCTCTTTTGTTTTCCAATCATATAAATTGTGTTTTTTATCTGTGCAAAAATTCCAGAATGCACTGTTTGTCCCCACAAAAGCATTGACACAAATGCAACTCAAACCATAGCTTTCATGCATTTTCGGACAGAGTTCGAATTCCCTTTAAAATGTACTGTCAAGTAATCAAACACACCCACAAAACTACGCAACAACAAAAAACACGCTGTCCTGACATGACATAAAGTGATGACCTAATGAAGCTCTAACCTGGCTAACCTGGTGGGAGACAAAAATTGAATTGAAAAATTGAAAAATGTCTGATGTATCAGTCTCTCATTATCTGTCAACTTGAATAATTTTTGACAGAATAACACAGGACACAATTGGGATAGCAAAATGCATCAGGAAGCATAGCAGGCTCTAAACTTTTGCAATCATTGACTTGTATTAAAATTATATAACTGTCGACAGAATTTTTATTAGATAACTCAGTTATGGCCACAATTTCAGTAGGATAGTACCTTCCAGGTTTGTACATTCCATTGTTGTAATGGCTGATGCTGAATATAACCATTAAAATAACTGAATGAGCTACTTGTATGTTATTATCCCTTGGTTAATCCTTTATACTTGTAAATAGGCTGGGTTCAAACCAGTTTGACAGGTTGGTTGCACATATTAATTAGACAATTGTGCACAGCAGAAACACCCACACGCATAATATTATGCAAATAGCAGAAGTAGAATCATTTACTAAACTGGTTTGTGTTAAATTATTTTAACCATCATGGTTAATGTTTAAATTGTCTGAATGTTGTCTGAAACTTTGAGAATGATCAGGGAAGAAGACAGGTGGGACATTCATATAATCAAATATTTTGGCCAGAAGGAACGCTGATTCACTGAGTGACTCGGACTTGAGATTTTTTTTCACTGAGGACATTGAGGATGTGAGGCTCAACACGTCACACTGTGGCATGATTGTAACTTATTTTTGATTTGTATTGCCATGTTGTACATGGTAATTTGTTTATCCTTCATAAAAGCAAAGTCATAATAAAAGAGTGTCTAAGTTGCATTGTACATTTTTTCATTTAATACAAGCATCTATAGTATTATTTTGAAATCTCAGTGCAAGGTGACTTTCAAGTCTCTTAGGCAAGCAAGCATGAATGTCCGGTGGTACGTTTATGCTCATCACATTGGACTTAACTTTGTATGACAGGTTGTAAGGACACCTCTGTGGACGCGAGAACTATTCCGTTTTTTGTAGCATGTAGCAAACAAAATATTTGATTTTGTTAGTTTGTACTGGACTTTTTTAGTGTTACACATGCACATAAATACTGCATATAGTTTTAATCATCAAATAAACCAGCAGGAAGATAAACCGCCTGTGTCTGTATGTGCTTCAGAGGAATTAAAATATTTATGCAATCTAGAAATCTACCAAAACCAAGCCGTCTCCCCTCAAAACCAACTGTGACATTGTGACAGAACCAATGAAATACGAAGCTTTCTGGTGGCAGTAGCAAAGTGCTAAATTACATTTATGGCTATACCATTTTGTCTGATGTGATTTTAAGTTTCGTCAGTGCATCAATCTCAGAGACCATGCCTGCTCCTTCTTAGTTGTGAAACATTGCTTTCCTTATCCAAGGTCTTCATGAACATACTCTGTTTCAGGACCTACCCCAAGTCAGACAAGGTCCAAATCAAATGTTCAGTAAAATTAGGTTAAGTATGGTCCCACTGTATTGCTGCAGGTCTCAGCTCTCCGGGTAACCTTGTTTAGCCTGCTGACATTATGGCTTCAACACGGATGAGTGGCTTTCAGTCTTTTGTCCTGAGCAGAAAAATGGCCAGCAGCTGACCTAAGATGGCAACACTCCCCACATTTGGACCATGTTCAGCTGGTCATGGCTGAGCAAGCTGTCTCCATGATAACCAAAAAACAAAAGCTGAAATCTACCCTGGCTCTGTCAGTGCAAGTCTGGACAAAACATGGTAGGGACTGCAAGCTACAAGGGTTGAGACTGAGTGAGCATAAGTTGTGAAAATCTGTTTAAACATTTCCAGGTGCATTCCACAACATGTATAATATACTCTTCTTTGAATAATATTTTGTCCATTTGGGTCTTCTCATCAGAAATTTTCAGTGATGGATGAAATTTCTTGGATGATGGATGAAAGTCTTTAAAGCATAAAAGATATTGACAAGATTGCACAACAGTGCCTTTAAAAATCCTGAAATATTGACAACAATCAAGCCTAACTTTGTCAGATGTCAGATGGAAAGAGTTCCATTCAGACTGGTTTCTACTCATACAAAGAGTACAAAATATTGTGCTGCTTATGTCAATAGTATAACTGGTGGAAATTAATACGAGTGGTATCCAACAGAAGGTAGTTTCAGTTGAATTTGTCATGGTAAGGATGTGGTTTTGATCTCATCTTACTGAATTCCAATGTAGTATCATTTTGACTTATTTATAATAGATTCCTTTAAATCCCTTTTTAAATATTATTCTGCTTACCTTTCAACGTTTTCAGCTAACTAAAGGCTAAAATAACTACAACTAAAATATTTCTTATCACCCTTTCTCGGCAGAGATGGCAGACTGTCAGCAGTTTTAATTGGCAGCATGTACCTGAATATGACCTGAGCAGTGTAATGTAATTTTAGCCCACAGTACGTTAGCCCTCAGTATCTATTGCAATTCTGCGAAACGGAGTGGACAGAAAAGCTCTGTGAGACTTACAGGCATTACATGTTTTCATGTGGGGCATGTGGCACAATATTTTTGAATGTCTGCATACATGGAGGGCCAATAAAAGAGTGACTTAATATGCGGATGTGTTTTGTTATGGCCAAGGTGTCCAGACCATGGGAGTGTGTGTGCTAGGTACATAACAACTGACCTACACCTAGCAGGGACTACCAGGCATTTGTGGTCATCATTAACAATGTACCGCACATCTTTTTCTACAATAAACCTTTCCCTCCCAACAAAGTCTCCCTCTGACGCATCCACCACCTTAGCAACAGAAGTTTCAATGAATCATCATCCCTCTGTAACACAGAAATATTATCAGGTATTGTACACAGTTTATTTGCCCGAGAGCACTTTAAATCAGACTCATCTGACCGTAGCTGTTTCTCAAAGCAGCGTGGGTGCTGAGACTTTCTTGGCGCTTTGTGTGACCGTGAAACAGACCACGGTCAAGGTCAGGGAGTGGTTGTACACCAGCTTATGCCTGGGCTCAAGTTATCACAGGACAAGAAACAACCACATTGCCTTCCCTCTTTTCCCCAGAGTCAGTGTCTGCTGGCCTGTTTTCCAGCAACAAGTCCAGGAGTACAGGCAAGTCCCATCCTCAGAGGACAGTATGGCTCAATAGGTGTGGTTGATCATCAATACAGACAGTTATATCTGCTGTGGGATAAGGATGGTTATCCCCATGAACTCAGAGAATGTCTTTTTGTCTGTATAATGTTGGTATCACTGGCAATATCATATATGCGACAGACCCAAACTCTTTGTCTCACTGTACATGCTTCCATTTTGCAATTTTGCAATCAACTGAAAGTAAATTTCCATTTTTACACAAATAAGAATTTCACTCTCCTTTACTTAGTCAGAACTTAGAAGTCATGATCAAATTCATTTGATTAAATATTTCTCTCAGCTTTGATAGCATTATTCCTTGTCCGCGCACCTCTAGCCCAGCAGGACAAAGGAATACTCATTTATGCTTTTGGCTCAACCTAATTAACATGCTGTCCTCAGGTCTTCCACACTTTTGACAAACTTTTACAAAAAGCAGTTGTTTGATGAGAATTTTGATGAGAACAAGCTTCCTGTTTCCTCCACATCAAACTACAAACTAGTACATACTGCTGTACTTATAAAACTCTTCAGCCCTTTCATATCTCCGTGGACACCTAGATCTCATTATTCCAAATGTAAATAGAATCTATTGGCGGGAGAGCATTTTCTTACCATGCATTACTCATGTGAAATGTTTTCACGGTCCCATTAGAGGCAAACATGTTCAAGATTTTTGCCACTCTTTGAGCTTGTTCCTTATATATGGCCTTCAGTCAAAAAGCAATAAAAATCCTGTTTGTTGTTTGACCAGGTGTGTTTTATGTACTTGTCACGGACATCATTAACCCTTTCTGTTGCCTTTTTATTTTGTGTACTAAGGTGGAATAAATAAAATAAATAAGCTTGCTTTCTTAATTATATCAACAGCAAACTGCTCTGTTTGGCCGTGTTTTCAAATAATTATAATACAGGCTGATTTCAAAATTCATGCGGCCAAAGCAATTACTACACCAAATGGCACGTAATGCGTAATGAGTGACCAATTTATTGCAATAGTAGAGATTGACTAGCAAGGACCACACCATCAATGAGATGCACTGGAACAATTTATTGATGAGATTAAGAACTTAAGCCAATTCTTTGGGTGCTGCTGAGTTTGGGGAAGCTTTGGATGGGAGTGCCTGGGTGCTACGACGCACCCCCCTAGGGCCCTACAGATACAAAGAAGGAGAGAAAGAGATACAAAAAAAAGGGTGGGCGGTAGGGTTGCCGAATGTGAGAGCGAAAGAGGGGAGAGAGGGTTAGGAGAGTATTTATAGGTAGGTGTGACGCATTGAGGTGTGGTCCTGCTCCTGACTTTGCCGATAGCTCCAACTAATATAAAATGCTCCAGTTAATGTCCTTTTCAGTGAACATATACGCAGTGGAGTATTAAGGACGTTGATATTTTTCACATTAGTGAAAAACACACACACATACACGCACACACCTGTATGAACTGTGGTGTGAGGTCAGCTGTTAGGAGCCAGTCCTCAAGTCTTGGGTATCTTGCAAGAGTTTCAGGTCTCTCCTTTTCCGGAACCCTCTGCTTCCACTGCAGCTGTGTGCACATGTACTTGGTCAGCTTCACCTGTAGAGAAAGCCAGCACAGCACAGACTGCTTCACTATGCCTTACTGAGGTGTAATGATAACATTTACTAGCCAGAAAAAAACACAAGTACAATATTCTATAATCTTGAAAGTACAGTAATTTGGCAGGAGTTGGAAGACACTCCATTTTTTGGAACATACTAAAGTAATCCTTAATTTCACATTGCCATTGCCTGTATGAGATCAAGACAGCAAACACATTAAGGTGAAACAAACTTAAAGTAGTGTCAAGTGTGGGACTGTATGTAAAACAGTAGTGAGAAATGTGACTTGGTTCAGTTTGAGGAAATCCCCCTAATGGGTGGTCCCCATCAGCACTCTGCTTGTAACCGTCTAGACTCAACTTAACTTCTGTAAAGGAAGTGTGAAGCAGATTCTGGAGCTTGTTTCAAGTTGCTTGTATGTCTAAGAAGGCTGGTGACCCCTATTCCTACATTGCTGCTGAGAATTTTCAGCTCTTGTCTCCCCAAATTCGACTTTGAAATTCACCATACTTTTAAGCATTTGGCTTCTGTGTAACCAAATTTTGGACAATTATGTTTTTATATTATATTATATACAAATTTAGCCCAGATTTCAACCAAATATGCAAAAGAAAAATGTGAATGACTCTGTGCTTCCATCCACTACTGTTATGAGGCATTGGTTCATCACAATAAATAACTGTTAGCTCTCATTTGTGTATGCTACTACATCACTTACCATTTTTTAATAGCACCCAAGAATAAAGCTGACAATGAATTACTGTATCAGTACCAGTACCAGTCAAACCTCAAAAGGAGGAAAACAATGGGGCAATATAATGGAAATATGGCATTTACTGTATGCTTGTTTATTGTATTAATTTGAAGAAAAGTAGAGCCTTACAGTAACAAATTTGGCACAGTTGTTTCTCACCTTTATTTAACAGGGCGGAGATGTGAGATGACTGTCACAGATCCTCTGCAGCGCTAATTCCAACTCAGCGACATTTATATTAACAGAGGTGTGTCTTTGCCACTGTTTTTCTAAAACCAATGAGGTGTGACTGCAGTCAGAACTGTGTGTGGTCTGATTGCAAGGAAGTCCAAAATCTAGTTGTGGAATTGATGTTTGTTTATTGCATTTATGACCATTTTCATGGGGGAGATAATGTTGAACACTGAAATCAGTAAACAGAATTCTGATGTAGGCGTTATCTTCAAGGTGTGTGAAGACTGTATGGAGACCAGTAGAGATGGTATCCCTTAGGGGTCTCATGGTTCTGAATACAAATTAGTAAGGGGCTAGGCTGGCTGGCATTTTGATTTTGATGTGCTAGTTAACCATCAAAATCAAAAGTAAAGATTACTCTGACCTCACAAAATAGTTTGTGTTTGAATAGGATATACCGGTATCAAGAGTACCTTGATATATCCTATTCAAATGTCTTCAAATTTGGACTTAACACATAGACTTAAACATGAACTGATTAGATTTTGATGGTGAACAATCAAAGTCACAGTGACCTCACATTCTTGTGAACCCAATATGTCATAATATACAAAACATATCCTTATATAGCACTGAATCTGGAGCAACTATTTACTTGGACTCAATGATGAAATTTTTAACTCAGTTTTGGTAGTCAGAGGTTTGAGGTCACTGCATTGTCACAAAACATGTGTTTGGTCATATCTCAAGAATTCATGCACTAATTATGGCAGACGTTCACACAAATGTGAAGTAGGATCAAGTGATGAAGTGATGGGAGTTTACATCCAAAAGGTGAAAGGTTAATGACATTCAACTCCTTAAACAATTGTTTTTATTTATTCATTCATTTTCATGAAAATGTCTACATGAAAATAATTGGTGCAGACAAGTCAAAACAAAAGCCACACAAAAAAGGTCAGAAACAGGAGTCTAATGACACACATAGATATAGGCCTAGAATACAGAGAGATTACAGTACCGTCCGACTTAGATTCCTTAGGGTTCTTTCTTTACAGCAGCTGCCATGTGTGAATGGCTGTGAATAGGTGAATGCTGACATGTATTCTAAGTCAATGCTTTGAGTGGTGGGAAAACTAAAAAGGCAGTAAGTACAGTTCTTTTAAGTGAAGTTTACTCTGTGAAAAGGGCCCTGAAACAACTTGTAAATAAACTGACTTAATAGAGGAGGGAGCAAAGAAAATGAAAAGGGCACGCAAGACAAACAAGAGCAAGCAGTTAGAAACCACAAGGGGATTTCCTAACCCTTAACACATTGCAAAGACTGCTTTCTTAAATTAACAGTCTCACATTCTATGACTACAATAGCTAAAACAATTAAAATGGAGTTGGGCACAACAACATATTCACTTAGAGGATGAAAATGAAAACACAAAAGTTCAACTACTTAGCTCCATTGTTTCCCTTGGCTAAAGAGCATATATTGAGTATACTGATGTGCTTCAGTGCACACTGTGGAATAAAGCCATAAATTCCCACCACACTGCTCAGTAAGTGTGAGCTTTTTTACAGTATGAGGTGCCATTACATTGTCTTAGGACTTCGTCTGCTGTGGCCCAGACGCAAGCATCTCAGCATACTCTCCTGACCTGATGCACCGACTTGCCTTACTGACACTGAATGCTTCTCCACTGATATGACTGCTGTTTGTTCTCTGGGTAATGATCTGTGACATGAAGCTTGGGTGGACCCTGGTTTTGATGCTTGCTCTCTCCTGAAGTTTCAGGTCCATGGTGACAATGCACAAATGCACATATGTCAGATCGCAAAGTGGAACTACTCCACTTTCTTGTAAATTTGTCTCAGTCCAGTAGCAGCATTTGACAGTATCATTGTCTGTAGATTTCAGTTATAGTATAAGTAAGTATAAGTTTAACAACATGAATTGAGGAACCTGCGTTGAGGTCAGGCAGTGTAAGAGGGCTATAAAAGGACAGGAAAAGGAAAAAGAGAACTGTCATATCTGTAAACCACGGTGAGTGCATCATCGATTGTTCACACCTCCCTCAGTCTTCCATCTCTGACATGAGCCTCAGCCCAAATTGATGCTTGCTCCTCCTCCTACTGTCTTTCACGTCATTTGATTTTCTTGCCAAACAGGATATGCTCAGAATGCGTGGGAGGGAACCACAACTAAATTTAGCCTTTTGCCGCAGACTTGTACACAACAGGGTTTCTGTGCTCCTCCCATCCCCTGAGAGAGAGGGCAGCGATGGCCACTCTTCAGCTACACCATATGGTTTTTTGTTGCTTCCATTTCTGTCTGTGGCCATGGATCCTGGACATGGCATCTACCACCTAAAGTAATGGGAGTAATGGGAGCGCTAGATGTGAGTCATTGTCAGAAAGCAAGGCCGATTACTTCTAATGAATTTGACCATGGCATACACTGCTGCACATTTGGATAGAAATGTCAGAATCTTCTGTCCTTTAAAATTCTCTGGCAAGCACAGTTAACCTTTGGAGTTCCTGCATACCTTTGACGGCAGTTCGACAAAGCAAGAACTCCACACTTTGCAGGGTGGCCTTAGGGGATGCTTACTTCATAGCTGACAGTGCTTGGTGATAAATTACTGATTCTGTGAAAGAAATTACACTAATGTAATGTTTGTGACTAAGACTTAACAGAGGTGCACCTAAAGCAGCATTCCTTTATTGTGAGCTTGCCTTGAATTTCAGGGTGCAGTCAGGGAAGCCCTTTATATGGCCTGTTGGTAACTGGTACAGACATGATTCAAAGACAGCTCAGTCACATCATATATAAATATGTAGTTAAAGTAGGATGTCAGCAGAGCAACAGCTTCAGTGCCACATCTTTATCTACACAGGATATGCTCAGGCTCAGTATTGAGTGTGTGGGTAACCATTTTGGCAGCATTCAGACACCAACACAATTATGTGCATAATATATGAACTGAAAAAAAAAAAAAAATTCTGGTGTAGTTTACATCTAAATAGTATGATTGAAATGTGGGCTGCTATAAAGCCTGAGTATAAACATCTGAACTGCAGTTCAGCTACAGGCTTTAAAACTAACTTTAAAACTAACTTATTAAAAATTATAAATTAACTATGGATTTTTGAATTAACTCTGAATCAAACCCAGGGGCATTTATCATTCCAGTTAGCTAAATATATGTTATTGAATGGGTGAGCTGTGCAAAATTGACAATCTGATAGCCCTTATTTTTTGTATACATAAGAATAGCCAAGAGCTGTGCTACTAATATAATATTTTTGTTATGGTATTATTGTCACAGACATTTGACAATGCCTTTTAAGCAACTGGCCCCCCCTGTGGAAATTTCAGGAAATCGTATAGGTCATATCACCACCCAAGAAATAGTGGCTACATGAATTTATTACAAGAACTAGATATCAGATTCCAAAATGGTGTGCTTTCACAACAATAAAAATTCTCAGTGAATACGTATGCCAAAAGTTTTCTATCTTTTAGGTTTGCTTGTGTGTTGTGCTGCCCTCTGCACATGCATATTAGTGTTTCATCCTGTAGTACTGTCTCCACTTAGCCCACAGAATTAATGTGGGGATGCAGTCATGCACTTTAAAATTACTTTTCTACGCTCTGGTGGAATTTTACAAACATAGGACACTAATTAAATTAAATTAAATTAAATGATAAATTGATTAATTACATCAAAGAGTAGTTTTACAAATCTTGTTTTATATAAGTAGTTTATGGGGAAATGTGTTGTGCACCACAGGGATTTTGCTGTAGTACAGTAAATGGCCGCTGGGACAAATTAACAGTGAGGCTGTATCCCACTCTCTGACATGTACAATTGTCCTTATAGGCAAGTCCTCCCACTTGGAAACCATCTTTCATGCAGTTATTTCAGGCTAACAAGACCAGGTCAAAGTATAAACAAACTGTAAGAAAGCCATCACTTCACTTTCAATAGTCACCAGGACATAGAGCCTGCATGTATTAATTAACCAATAAAATCTGATAATAAAAAAAGTCTTAAAATGTTTACTGACTTTGCTCAAAAATAAGGTTTAAAACACTTCCAAATAGAGTATACTTCTACTATGCACGCAAGGAAGTGTGATATCATCTTTTTTATTGCTCAAACCAAGGGGCCAAGGTGGTCACAAGATAATAAAAGGAGGCTGCCAAATGAAGAATAAAATGAAATACTTTAGACTAGAAAATCTGAGGACATTAGGATATATGGGGATCTGTGGGTAACAACATATAATTAATATATGTTTCACTGTTTAGCTGTTATAAAGCAGTCAAGGAGCTTTGGGGGAAGGAGCAGGATACGTGTAAACAGTCATCTTTCTGTTGACTTTGTTGAAGTTTGTTTCCTCTCTTTTAACATATCTGAATACTTCCAGTGCACCGAGTGTGGTTATCTTGCTTTTAGATAGTTTAGGTTATAATTGTACTTTTTGCCCACCATTTTGGTGCTAAAATAAAATGTCTACTGTGGAAAAAAGTTGTACAGATTTTAACACATCTGCAGATGGGCTAACAAGAAGCCTGCCAGTAGCTGTCCAAAACGTCTATATTTTCAGCAACAATGAACTACATTCCAGCGCACTATTTCAGGGTAACCACCACTACATGCAGGAACAAATAAAACTTGGGCCTTTTTTGGTAACAGCAAGTTAAACATCTTAATCAGACGTGAACATGGTCAAAAGACGTTTGCAACAGTTCCTACAACTAAACAGAATCTGAGGGGTGACAGAAAACTGTAGAAAAAAACTTGAAAATGCCCCACGAACAAGCAGCTGGCAGATTTTCCACACACGCTACAGTGACGTTTCAGAACTTAGTGGAGACTGAAGCAGGGTTTTCTTCTCTACGGTACCTCGAAAGTGCGAATCTCCTGCCGGGTGAGGTCGTTGGATGTGGCGCATCTGGTCCTGAGAGCCTGCAGGCTGGAGATGGAGATGTCCACGAGGTTTTGGATGAGTTGACAGTGATGCAGGGCCTCCTCAGCTTCTCCTGGTTCTGTTCTGCTGTGGACTATTATGTCCGCTTCTCTGTCCATACCTCCACATTGGCGCGACTTGTATCACAAGAAACCACCTAAAGACGTGTCGCACACTTCCTCTACAATACATTCAAGCAAGTTTCCGTGTTTGTGTTTCAGTGAAGCTTCTACAAGTCTCCTTTTCCAAGCTAACCGAAATCAGAACAAGGCAGCAGAAGTTTGCAAGTCGTTGTACGGTGGAAGAAGACTTAAAAATGAGCTTTATATTAAATGTATATTACCTCTTGTGGTGTAAATTAAAATCACCAATAATTAATCATTTTAATTTAGTTGTAAGCAGGCTTTTGTGTTGTTTCTACATAAAGGTTCTGTATTATTTTTTAGGGTTGTTCTATGCTTTTATTTTGAAGGGGGAAGTTTCGATATAATTTTCCATTGACACGAACAAAAAAAACTTTATACAGCTCAGGCAGTTGGAACACCTGCTCAGACACCTGCTGCATTTGATGTCCACCGTAATCTCTGTTATTCTAAATGTAATTATCATTTGCATGGTTAAGTATGATAACATACATTTTTAAACCTCAATCAAATTACCTGATGTGTAATGTATTATTGATCAAGTAATTCTTTTACTCACTTACCGAGTTATTTTCAGATATGTTGTCTTTGCATTGCAGGACTAGAAATTTTAAGCATTTGAGTTTCAACTGACCAGAAAATAAGTTTTTGTGAATGTAAAAGTATTTGACGATGCAGATACTTTTCATAGTCTTTGTGAAAAACACTGCCATCTGCTGCCAGAGCTGTGTCAATGAATATTACCACATAACTTGAAGGGCTGGACTGTTCCTCAGCAAGTGTGCAAGAGGTGAAACCCTCACACCGCTGAAGTATCCATGAGAGTATTGCAAATCTGAACCATCTGAATACTCCTAATTATGCTAAGTGAAGCAGTGCAAAGGGCACAAACAAAGGACTCCTGAGTTCATATTAACTATTTAACTATTGAGGGATGAAGGGTCAGTTTATATTACTGTAAATCCCTTGGTTACTACTTTGTACTTTTATGTCAGTTTTTATAGACAAGTCATTCAAAATCAGCACCCCTTAATTAAAAAAAGTTCTTTTTATCAATCTTCAGTCCAGAAAATTGAGATAGCTGCTTTGATTTAATTATGATGGACTGCTGTTATAATGGCTATGGCTGTGATCTTGGTTTTTGTTTCTGTACTGTTTTTTGTGGTCTTCCCTCCCCCATCTGCAGCACAGTCACATCTCTTTATTCCCGGCAGCTGGATTCATCACCACACCTGCTTTCAATCGTCATCAAGCTCACTTCCTGCTTATAAACCCCGGTTCATCTTCACTCAATGCCAGATTGTACTGTCAGCTCAGTGGTAGCTAGTCTCTTGGCCCCTTAGTATTTTTTGTGACTTGAGAAAATAACTTGCTTCCTGTGACTAGCAAGATTTTCTTTGTGCCCAGGACTCCAGTGCCTGCACTGCTGCTCAGCCACCCAAACCCACACCACTCTGCCTGTGCTGTCTCAGCTTTCAGCTTGTCCCCCAGCAGCCAGTCCTCCAGCCATAGCTTGCTTTCTGCACTTCCATCTCCAGCCACCATCATTAAACACTGTTCCTACCTGAAGTCAGCCTGGTTTTTGTGTCTGCATTTGGGTCCCATCAAACTAAGCTGTAACAACTGTGATTTTAAAGGAGGTTGGTTTTAGCTTATCTACAACAACTTTGTTGTCTAACTCTATCTTTTCATTTTAATTGTAGTTTCATTTACACTGGCAGTTTGACACAGTTAGTTGGTCCTTTCCCTTGTGTTTTACTACAGTGGTTAAGTAGTTATACTTTGAATTTATGTTATTGAATAAATCAAGTTTAAAAACATCATTTGGACAATAATGTAGTATGATACAAATTAAATAGAATACTATTGTACAGTTGTATGTGTGCATAAATATAACATTTTGTAATAAAAAAAAAATACTCAGACTTATGGGTCACTGTGGTTTGACATTAAATAAATATGTCATAAATTGTGACATGGCAAGTTTGTCTTGGTGGCACATCAGTTTGCCAGAGAACCCACCAAGTCACTCCAAGGGGTAACATTTCCTGTTGTAACACTTGGACTACAGAGCTACAAAAGCAAATTAACTACTTTTAATTTGAAAAAAATATTTAATTCTTAATGTTACCTGCTATAGCAGGGGCAAACTTAAACTGCTACTGTAAAATGATGATGATTTGGAGGTCATTGAGTCACTGAGCCCTGTGTAGAGGGAGATTAATGCCAATACAAACACATTCTGCAGTATGAAGGTCATCATTGCTTCTCTGTCAACTGGGATAACAATCACTGCTTAGCTGAGATCAGGTCTGCATAGCTTTCTCATGAGTATGAAAACAGTGTAAACCTGCTACTGCATTCAAACAAATATATTAAATTAGAATAAACAGTGACTATATACAATACAGCTGTTATATATACAGTTCATATAAATAACCGTGTGTGTGAATGTAAATCACAAATACGCCCAGGAAATAATTCCTATTACATAATTTGCATCCAAGCAGCAGAAAGGTAGTTTTCATAATATGGTTATTAAAAATTATTTGTCTATCCACTCTGACTGGTTCTAAATACCAGGCATTATTGATGTAACCACAGAATCTGACTTCATTTGCCTCATTGTCAGGGATTCTAGGGCCACAGAATTGGGCTCCTTTGGAAGTTGTTGCAGTTGCAGCAGTTTTTGCTGGTTGGGTAGACCTATTTTTATTTTAATAATAATCTATATTTTAAATAAAATAATTTATTTAGTCCCAAATAACTAACTAACTCCAGTGCAGTACACACGCATCAAGACATGTGCACAAATATGGAAAGCCAGAAAGACCACAAAGTGTCTTAATTTTCCTTTTGAATCACTAGGTGTAATTACCAAATCAGTAAGAAGAGCAGACCGCACTGACCGCAACTTAGCTTTTTGTTTTTGTATCCCCAAGAGAATCACAAGTATGCACTTAGTGGTTATTTCATTGGTCCATCTTCTGTAACCATTTTATTTCCTTTGGGGTCAATGAGCACATGGGGCTTATTTTGTTTGTTTGTTTGTTTTTCTTTTATTCAATGTATTAGTGTTAATTATTCATTCATGTGTACACAATGTGAATCACAGTGTAGTTTTGCTGTGTAGCAGGTAAACACTGTTCATTCATGCTTGTTGACTGGGACAAGCCAACTTGTCTGCTGTTACTGTAACATTCCTGATGGTGGCAGCAGAGGACCTTTTATAAATAAATTGTTTCCTTTTGAAAAACATTGCATGGGATTACGTAACACATCTTTCTATAATACGCAATCCAGTGTAGTTTTGGTACATCTGTGTAGATATTAATATATAGAGTGTTATCAGTATGTAAAAGGTACACAGTCATTGTAATTTAGATTATTTTATATATATAAGTTTATTAAGATTATATCACTATACAATCACAATGTTAACAACACAATGTTAAGTCTTCAAGACAACATTGTAACCCTAAGTATGGTAGGATTTTCACTGTAAGATGGCAACAAACTGTGCTGGTACACCCATCCAACTTCCATTCAACTTCAGTCCCAAATATGGATCAATAAGCAGAATGGGGTACAAAGTTTACATATTTCTAGATGTTAACAGTGTTTTCCAGTATAACTATTTATATAAGTTTTGGTATCAGTTTATTCCTGATAAACCCCTGCTTACATATTTGCCAAGCATTTCTTGCATTTGTTCTAGATAATTCTACCACAAGCACATATTTGATAGGGTTGTTTGTGTGAGAAGAGACGCTCCCCGCAGCTGAGCATGCTAGTGGTTGGGCGGATCAATCCAAATATCGATATTGATACCAACGTTGGTATTGATATTGATCGATACCAGTGTAATGAGATCGATACTTTACTCTTTCATCAAAGAGTTGTACTGAGAATTTTTATTTAATTTTTGTATTGTAGTTTCTGATCACTCTACCTGGAAAAAAAGAATTTGTTTTAATTTGTCCTTGAGTGCTAATTTTGTGCACTTTGGTTAAGAAAAAAAAATCCAGACATGACAATGTTTGGGGGGAAATTGTTTAGTTACTGTTCTATTGTTTCTGAACAAAACCTTTTATTATGATAATAAAATATTTTCTATTTACCTATAAACTTCACCCAAAGTCTGTCCTGGGTTTAAACTAATTAATAATCCAAAAGGAAAAATCACAAAACACTTAAAGGTCATGAAAATTCATTCAGATTTAGTAATTTCAGGATGCATCCACCTTATTAAAAAGTATCAGTGTCAGTATTGGTATCAGGTATATTGGCCCTGTATTTACTTGGTATCGGATCGATATCAAATCTTGCAATGTCGCACACCACTAGAGCATGCTCTCCATGGCTCCACCCATACCCACATACACAAACACAGCAATGTATTTTCTCTGTTTGCCTCAAGACCACAAAGTTATGTAAGTTGTAAAATAACTTAGTTTGTACATCAGAGACAGGAATAACTTGGAATGGTCAGGGTTTTTTTCACATTTTTAAAATCTCTTGATGTGGAAGTGTGCACTTTTAGATTCACACTATTATTTATAACAGTTTTCCGTCTGTTCTGAAAATGCGATATTGAGCAAGGAAGTCACTGCAGTTGTCTGGGCGGAACCGGAGCTTCATGATTCTTCCCTAAATCTTTTATGTGCAGTCTGACACGTAGCCTAACACATTCCTCCACTGCAGCAGCTCGCTTGCCTCAGCTGCCCTCCGGTCTGTGTGGGAATATTAACAGTTTTCCATGTGTTGTACATGGATACCTTCTTGTTCTGTGATTATGAAAGAATTGGGGAAAAAATAACAAAAATGAATCATAAATAAAGAATTGAAAATCAATGTGGGGTTGTTGGGGTTTTTGTTTTTCTTTGCCTGCTGACTGCTCCACCCTCCTTTCCCGAGAGCCCATAACACAGCAATGACTCACTTCCTCTGTTTGTTGAAATCTCACTTTTCCTTAGTTTCAGATCCTCATGAAGCCACATGATGATTACACAAAGATTAGAAAGACATATGGTGCCTACTTTGAACAGAGTGGAAAAACACTTTGTCAAGCAGCCTACCAACTCCACCCAGGCCTATTTGGGGCACACCTCCTCCTTGTTTTTTTTTTTTATTAATGTAGTTATGTAATAACTGACTGACTGAACTGTTGCGTGTGGAAAAGTAATACAATCAAGTAATATACAAATGATTGAAATACATACAAACACAGATTTCTGGAGTGTGTGGGCAATCTCAAAAGAACTCAAAAGAACAAATAATGCTGGTAGAATGATTCAGATCAAATGTATGACAAATCCATCCACCTTATACATAGATGTTTCCACATAGCCAACTGATTCTCTTTGTAACATGGAGGCTACAGCACAAGTGTCTTTTGCCTCTCTTTATCTTTTCTCCTTCTGGGCCTCAACCTTGTAGCTGCTGTGGATCACATTTGGAACACATACACTGATAAATATAGTGCCCGCCTTAAGCCACAAATAATAATAATGATATGTTACCTGTAAAAAATACACTATTTTTGTTTAATGTAATAGTTCATTACTACCAGTTTGTGTTAGGGTTAGTCTGCAACGGGCAAGTCTGTGCACAAGCTTAGTGAGTTCCTTCACAGCCCAACCCTAACTCCATAAAATCTGAGCTGAGCCCAGATCTCAGCCCAGATCAACATGTCTTCATAACCAGAACAGCAAGCTGGTAAAAAAAAAAAAAAAAAAAAAGCAGTACATGCAAGGCATCTCTCACCACACTAACAATGTAGTGATGTTAAGGCCGTATTTTGTTTTCTGTGCGTGCTTTTTAAAACAACAAGGAGTGATCCAGGCAGTAACAGGTCTAATATAATGATAATGATATAAGCATATAATGTACCTCTCTATGCTGAGTGAACATCACTATGCAGTTGACAGCCACAGGACTGTAGTTAGTGAATTAAAAACAGGTATTTTTTTAAGCTAAAATAATTGATTGTGTGAAGTTTTGTGGGGCTTTCAAGTCGGCCCTGTGTGGGCAAAATGAGCTGTTAGTTGCATTCTGTTAGTGCTACACAATAACATTCTACACGTTCCTTATATTTTACATACATGCCAACTCTCTCCATAGCCATGCTAATACACATCTTGTCTGAATGGTGAGCTCTTAGCCTAAGTTGTATTTCTTTTGTACAGAGGTTTTAAAGCTGGTCTCTGGAGTGACATTCCTGCAATGGCACATTATTAGAGTTTTTTTATGCCAACCAGCAATAAGTGTTTCACCAGAGCTGATGGGGTGGAACAACTGTAGCTACTGAACAGAATACAGCAATCTGGGATGTGGTGAAGCCTTGTCATAAGCATGTCAACACTCTTAGTGTTATTGCTTTTCACAGCTGGAAGGAGGTAGCAAATGTCCTGCTCTACAGATTTAAATCAATACAGGCCTTCAAAGGTTTTCTTTTTTTTTTTGGCACTGGATATAAATCGACATTGCACGTATCTTTATATGGATCTATTCAATCTTATACCAGCACATCCTTAAATAGGGCCCTCTGAGAACGAGTATGTGACTGATCAGTGCATCAAGTATAATTTCAATTGCTCTGATGTTCTGACTGTAAACAATGCATGTCACAGAGCTGTACTTTACTGTGTTCTAGATGTTATTGTCATATTGTTAACTACTTTGTTTTATTTTATGCTGCTGCCAGTCTTGATCAGGACTCTGACTCTGAAATAGATTTTTAAGACATTTTTTTGTGTTTTTATGCTTTAAGCAGAAAGAGTCAAAGTACCTGGGAGAGCTTTTTTATGTTAGTGAGTAATTTATTTTATCATATTCATTATTTTTTAAGTTTATTTTGGTTTTATTGTTAGTAAGTTTAAATGATCAATTCTTAAACATTAAAGATCACTTTAAAAAACATTAATGAGGATTAGCAGATAGTGTATTAAATGTTCAGTACTTAATAGATAAATATTCACCTATGCCTAGACATAGACTGGGTTATTTGAGCTGTAGCCAGGTGTGGGAAGTTAGTTTTGTTTTAGTATGTGTCCTCCTCCTTAATGCGTAACTGCAGGTATTAACAGCCCAGGTCAATAATAAACCCGATCACAGTTCATTTGCACACTGAGCACAGAGCTGCTGGTAGATTTCCATTCAGCTGATAGGACGATCCCTGAAGGCTATAACATGCTGTCCCAATTCCTGGTGTCACAGCTGTGACAGACTGTCTGAGTCTCACCATGTTCTCTAGATACTTCTAACCACCATTTCTCACCAGCCACTTAACAGCTTTGTTGAAATGCAGCTGACAACACAATTTAATCTTCTGTAAATGTACGTACAGTTCCCATTTGTCATTAATATTATATTAATATTATTTCAGCTATTCAGCTATTATAGGAATAGGTATTTTTTTATATTTGAAAGTATTCTATAATCATCAGAGAGGCAGGAGCAACTGTAACTGGCACACAAATATTCTGCTGTTGAGAGAAACTCTTATTCAGATGCAGACCTACAGTACAGTCTCTGTGATGTAAAATGATATGGATGACATGAAAAATATACATTTACTTGAATAGTTTAATGTATGTTATTATACCAAAGTTACATGTGGGCACAGTTATATGTTTACACATTTATAGCACAGTATAATTTGTATTATTATTTAAGTTAATTTGGCCACAAACCTGTCCTAGCTATGTTCATGTAAGTCCAAACTGAGATATTATGAGAGTATTGTAGTTATATTACACAAGGTGTAACATCAATGATCAGCTGTGAAGTAGTAGGTATAAGTTTGGCAATGCCAAAATATTTCTGATGGTATTTTTCTAGGAAACTAGGAAAAAGGGGGGCCACTGCTGGGCTTTTGCTTGTCACATCAGGCCAGAGAGACTAAATAATATATGCAAACCCTTTCCACTAACAATAGTTACAAGCGTCATGTAATGCGAACCCCTTTTAAGGTTCTGTATAGACCTCAGCACTGCATCCCTTTCATAGTACTCAAATTACAAGAACCCCAACATTTTCACAAAATATATTTTCACCTTTGGCATTGATTCATTGAACTTATTGCCAAGAATGATTGACACCTGATCTACAGAAACACAAACAGGACAACACCAAAAGCTCTCTTTCCCTTCTTCACTTCTTTTCTCACCAGCATAAAAACTGAAATTTACAAATAGGAAATATAATATTCTGAAAATGTTTTCATTTTGAAGTAATTTTGAATTACCATATGCATACATGTCTATCAAACGTTCAGCAAACATAAAAATTCTTTATAGCAGATGACCAAAGCTGGCAGCTGATTGGTTGGTTAGTTAATTCAAATTAACTGGAATTTATTATTTTAATATCTACATTCAGCCAAAAATATGCAATAGAGCAGTAGCACTCCCATTGCCAGGCTAAATATGTACCAAGTAAAGTAATGTAATACACCATTTTAATAGTAAGACATGTAACTATTTATTGAGATTTCATTTGATTCATTTAAAGGTGAATGAAAAGAACAATAAAGCTCCAAGTGGCAATGTTCAGGGTCTAAGAAGATTGCAAGTATTTGGATGCTTCTTAATTTAATTCATAAAAAGTGGAACTCAGTTTTCTTTAAAATAATTCAGCATGTTCATAAATATGTGCTAATGCTCTGTTAAGGGATATAAATCTACTTTCTGAAACATGTAATGTATGTAGCTAATGACCTACCTTTGTATCCCCAGAGCAGGTGAGCAACAGGAAAATCTACAAAGAGTCCAATTTTCTGCATGCTCTTGAATATCAGTGTGGACTCAACGCTTGACATCTATCATTACAAGAATGCCTGTGTCAGTTTCATGAGCACTGGAACGAAGATTTGTGGAGTTATGCATGTTTATTAGTTTTGCATTTTCTGAAAAACATAATTATTCTTCTAAAATGACCATTGGTTACATTTAGGTAATCTTTGTCACATCAGTGGATCAGTGCTGAAGCAAAAAAAACAAAAACAAAACAGCTCTGCAAGACTTATCTTATACTGCAATTTAAATAAAAACATCAGTTTATGCTTATAAGCCACTCTAGTTTTCACTACTTATGACCAATAGCTTGAAGGCTGAATGAGTAGGATTTTCCTAGAAAAACAATGTATAGACTCAAGATAAAACAATAATCCTTCTCTGTCAACACTTATGCCTCGCTATAAGTGGACTGGCGTGAGGGCATAGAATTACATACTGTATGTAGGCACCATATTGGCATTGCTGGGCATTGCAGCCCATTGCTGCAGTACATCAATTTTGCCACCAAACGGGTCTGATTCTGACTGGCCTTTAAACAAATACAAGTGATCAGCAGGAGCTGCAGGTTTTAAGACGTGTTAGAAAGTTAAAAACCCATCTGGGCTGACCGAGTGCAATTGTACATTACACATTACCTGAGGCGCATTCATTATGGGTTTTGATTGTTTCTCCTTTTCATTAATGCAGCACAACCAGGTAACAACCAAGTACCACGTGCCAACTGCGACCATTAGCTACGACCTCTCTTCCTCTTGCGGCCTCTTTATTGGTAGTCCTGCAGTTGCTTTACACACTTTCAGATCTAATGGTATTTAGCTCATTGATAGGCATTAATGTGAGAACTTTCATGCTGCGTTCTTGCTGCAATGTGATTTGGTTCTAGCTTCCAAATGCCTTGTGTTTTAATCATCAGATGTCTGTACAGAGTTTTATCTTGAAAATTGGCCAGATACTCCAATGCTGTTATTGTATCTGACTTCCTGCCAGCTGGGAACTAAAGACACATTTGCAACTTGGCCAAGAGCTGGTATTGGGTATGGCATTTGTGTGGTAGCTGACCATCAACAAGCGTGTTAAGACAGCAGTTCGGACTGGTTCGTGAAATTATTTGCTCCCACATAGACAATCATCTCTGAATTTGGAGCATTTACAACTACAGCTATTGGTCAGCTGGATGGTACACAGGAGAGAAAACACAGATACTCCTCATTTGCTGAGGGTTAGAGCTAATCTGAGCCTTTATTCAAGCACCCAAAATGCTCCAATGATCTCCAGTACTGATAAGAGTGCATTAGCACCGAGTTCCTCTCCAATTGCGGTACCTTTGATAGGGCCTGGGAGTTGAAGAGCTACTTGTCTTCTTTAATCCAGCAGAAGGTCGATACCCTTTGTACAAAATTTTGGTGACTTTGATGACTGAAGAGGGAGAAAGCCCGCGCCTCCAAATCAAGAGGTAGGTGACAGCATTTTAGAGTAGAACCCAAGGGTAAAGCCTGCAGTAAAATGTGATTCTGGTCTACAGAGATTCTAATTAACTAGAGCCTTTTCTATGCTTCACATAGATCATGAACCCTTGAATTTAAAATGACAAACTGAAATTGGCTCAAATTTTATTACAGTGCTTATTATCAAAGGAAAAACAGTATCTCCCCTGTTTACTTGTATAAGTCTTGCCTGCTCCAGTATGGTGACACCGATGTACAACACAGTGGCAACTATAGCTATCAGCAGTCCATTAATGGAAGACTGTCTTGGATCCCCAGCTTTCTCCAGTCTGCATGTCCATTTGTCCTTGGACAAGATAGATTTGATTTGATCCCCAAATGTTTTAGGCTTGTATGTGTATATGGGTGAACGCCGACTTGCAGTGTGAACACACTTTAAGTAGACTCAAGACTAAAAGGCTACTATGTATTTGCAGTCTGTTCACCATTTATACATTTTTGTCAATATGTGATGAGCGCTATAACAACGTGGTAACCAGGTGACACGTTGTAACCGTGCATGTAAGACTGTAAGAAGAGTCAGGGAAGAGGGGCAAGGTTTGAATGTAGTGTTTACAGCTCACAACTGACAAATCATACTCATTCTGCCTTTAAAGCAGTACTGATTTATGTGTGAGTGTTTATGTAAAATCAAGCCTAAAGACAGGATTAAAAATGCAGAATTTCATAACTGAATGAGTAAATCCCAGATCGGTCCAGCAGTAGCATGAAAAAAACCCCATCAAAACAAAATTCAAGATGGCCGAAGATCTATTTAAGCAAAAATGGATGTGGCTTATATGGATACATGAATTTGTCTAAAAAAACAGAAAATCCAGAGGGAAAAAAAAAAGTTTTAGGCCAAAATATAAAGTGTGTTGTTATCGTGCACCTGTGTAATAGGTATACATTTTTTGTGAGTAGTGGGATTTCCAACTCATATGCCAAATTTGGCCCTGATGCTTTTAGGACGCGAGAAGAAAAGGATAATCCTAACCAACACAATGGGGTTCCGGCGGTTTTGCTGCTTGGATCCCTGCAATAGAGGACAACTGATAAATGATAACTGATAAAATGAAAAGACAACAAATAAGAAGTGTATACAAATGACAAAATAAAGTGAAAAAGGGTTTAAAACTTTGATATGTTTATAGACATTATACAATTTTGTATATACATACATACATATCACATGAAAATCTGTATACAGGTTTTTGTACAGGTTCAAATATAGATAGCAGTTAAGTAGCAGAGGTGCCTTGGTTTAGAGTGAAATCAATAATAAAAAAAAAAAAAAAAAACAACAAACAAACAAAAGAACCCAAAAAAAAAACAAAACACTGATCTCAAGGCTTTATACTGACCTGCAGGCCAGGCCAGGCCAGGTCAGGCCAGCACAGACAGACAGACAGACACACACACACTTTTCTATGGCACTTCTCTCGTAAACTAATCAATTACATGGTGTAACGTTCAGTGCGACCGATTCAGGATTTTTAAGGCCAATACAGATATTTTACCATTTTAAAAATTATATATTAATTGCTGCCAATTAATATTAATATAGAATATTAATTTTATTTACATGGGCCATATTAGACTTTTTGATAAGGTCCCCTAATTTCTTCTTCTAAAAAGAATGTACTGGACATGACAATTTAATTTTTTTTATTTATTTATTTATTTTTTTCTGGTTGATAAAGTACAGTCTGGTGACACTGTGGAAAAATTGTCTTTGGCATTTCTATAATTTTTTTGTCACTTATCAGCTGACAATAATACCAATATACACACAAAGTTCATATAGGCTTTACCCTATATGAGGTGTACTTGTTTGTGGAGCTAGTTAACATGCTATATCCCTACTTCTAGTGCTACCCTTAATTGAAACACATGAAGAATTATCCCTCTACACATTTTTATGTGGTTATATGGTGGTGTAAGTACGGTTTCAGAGAAATATGCATTTGTAATTCAGTGAGTAAGTGTGACAAGAATGCAATGCAAAGATACTGTACTTCCACAGTATTAGTACTTTATACATCCAAGTATTGGCCTTTAAAACCCTGCATCCTTTAACTTTCCCAATGGTCTCTTCCCTTTAGCTTACTTACTCACTTCTCGCTTCTCACATTAAGCCAGTCATTTCAAGTCAGAGGAAAAGATGAAAGGTTTAATGAACCTGGTAGAGAGATGTAGCAAGCTGGAGGAGGAGCTGAACACTGGGAGGTACCTCACTGATATGACGGAGGGGGGCGGGAAGCCCCAGAAATAACTTGACCGTATAGTTATAGGTGGTGCGCTGGCCCCAGCACACTAGTCTACTAAAGCACCTGCAAAAATAAATATGTACAAAATAACACAATATACTGCTGTAAGTGGGTGTGACGGGGTGTTGAGATGAGGAGGTGGCTCTTGGGTTTCAGTAAGACTCTTTTTCTTCTATCCTGTGTGTTTTTGTTTGTTCAACAATGTTTTGTGAAAACTGTTTCTTTTTAGAAAATAAGGGACTCATTGGTTCTCCAGCATGCGGCTGCAGCAAGTGCAGATTGCGACATCTGATGTTAGGACAAGAGCAGGGGGGAAGCAGTTAGATGACTTTGTAGGTCAGATAGTCACAAAGGGGTGTGGGAATGGCCAGAGCCTCCACCTGCTGGGTAGTCATCACCCGGCGAAGGGCCATCCTACACATGTGCTGCAGACTGGCAATGCTACGAGGACACTCCCAGAAGTGCACACTACCATCACGAGTCCTTGAACATTAAAAAAAAAAAAAAAAAAAAAAAGTTAAATCAAAAATAACAAAAACAGGAAGTATGATTCTGCTCAGTTCTGATTAGTTAAGTGAAGATGGTTAAACCAAAAACTTAGACAAAGCTAACAATCTTGTGTATGGAAATGGCAAGCTGATATAAGACATGGAGAAAAGGTTTTCTTAACTGCTCTATCATAGGACAGAAGTCAACAAGGTATGACTGAGGTAATGTAATGTGATCTGTGTGTCCAAGATGGTATGTGTCTAAACATGTGCTCATGTCTTACCCAGCAGCAAGGACACTTCCTTCAGCAGAGAAGGCACAGCAAAGGCCATTAGAGAGAGGGGCGATGGCCTGAGGAGCCCTTTCTTCAATGCTCCAGAAGCGAACAAGCCTGATCCAAGACAAAAAAAACCAAAAAAAAAAACCTGTTGTATAATCTGTTCAGAGCTTCTGGACAAGCTTTGGTACCTCCCAACTCAAGGAGAATTTTAGAAGCAGCTACGAGAAGAAAGAACAGCATTGAACAGAACTGAAGTGTCTGGTGAGTCAGTCAGAGGTTTGGCTTTCATACAAGTAGACACTGAAATACTCCGGTGGACACAAACCTTGTCTGTGACCATCTAGGAGCGTCAGCTTGCTAGCCAACAGCTAAAAAAAAGAGTGGAGTCGATACACTGTGATGAATAATCACAGACTACCAAATCTACATTAGATTCTGGCAAATCAGTGAAAATCTACTTCATTTTATTGTCTGTAGACATCTTGAGCGTTGCAGTAGCAAAAGCTGTAATAAATTTGTTTCTTGGAGGAGCCACTGGAAATGTGCCTCAGATAAGATTTGGGGTAATAAATACTAATATACTGCTGGTCAAAACCTCACGTAGTGAACACTCAAATATTCACCATTTGAAGCCTCTTCCTTCTGTTCTCAGCATACTTTCCACCAACAATTCAGTTCTTTGCCAGACAGCGGTCAGTGATTAATAGCTACCCTGTGACTGTCATGTGACCCATCCAAACAGACCAACATGCAATAGCTATTTGCTCTCAAGTTCCCCTCAAAGACTGCAAAACAAGCTGCAGCAAACTGTGGAGCTTTGCTCTGCTGCACTATTATATAAAGCGTTTATGCAATGCAATAATGGTCATCATAAAAATGCTTTAGTGAACAAATCAAATATCAAGAGGGGTACACCTGAGCATACTGGTTTGCAGGGCTAATCCCGTACACATCGCACTTCTCATTCAGGATTTCCACATTTTGATGTATATAGTTTAACGAACACACTTGTTTGTCTACTGCTGAAACATGCAATGCTCACACAGCTAACCTCCACGAATGACACCTGAGAGACACAATATCCAACATATTTCTTTTTTAAAAGTTAAAGTTGCAGCTCAACTTGTAAACGTTTTCATTTTACAACATCAAAAAGCTGTCAAGAAAATAAACACAAAAAAAACAGACACCAACATAGGTTGTAATAAAAGGGACAAGTAAACAACATATTGAGGGGAATATAGTAACAAATATGAGGTCATTTATTGTCTTACCTGTCATCAGTAATGCTTGCAATGTGGCGGCCATCAGGGCAGAAGCTCACAGAGCGAACCCAACGGTCATTAGCCCCTCCAGCAAAAATAGGTGAGGGAGGAGGGAAGAGATGGCTGGAGAAAGATATGAAAAAGTTTGTTACTTTGTTAAAAGGACAGACGAGCAACAGTATTCAGGGCAACAAGCATCACTGGCATTTTGGACTGCCATGTCTTTGACATTGGAAGGCTTCCTTGCAATCACTCTGGTATTTAGTTTCCTCAATTGATTGTTGATAAGATTTGGGTCTTGACACTGGCTGTTCCAGTCCAAAACAAGGATATTGTTTTCTGTTAACCATTTCTTGGCTGTTTTGGCTACATTCTTCCAAATAACCAAAACCATATTAGTTAGTCCAGGCGTGCTTTTGTGAATTAATAAAAATTCTCACTACTTCTATTTAAGTTTAATGCATTCCAATGCAGCAAAAACCCTGGCTCCCCTAATAATGTATATTTTGTACCCCAATTCCAACAGGACAGTGGCCTTGTGATGATCCCACACGATGACCCGGGTGTCATACGAGGCAGTGGCCAACAGCGCCCCATCAGGTGAAAACTCGCATGACACCACATCATTGTGGTGCCCTTCCAGCTTCCGGATCAATGTGTACTTATCCATGTTCCATAGGAACACCTGCAATGCGAAGAGAGAATTGTTATAGCCCATGGAATGATTTGGTGTAGTGCAGATGTGCTATCTTAAACTTATTAACATATGCACATAAAGCATTAAGAAATTAAATTAAGCAACATGAATCAAAACAGAATTAAACGTTGAGTTATGCTCAAGTTATGTCATTGTTAAAGCTTTGTAACCTTTAACCAGGCTGAAACAAACAAAAGAGCACATGCTACACAAGCAGCAAGGCTATGTCAAAATGCAGCACTCAATCTACTTTGACAATTACAACTAACAATCAAACATTTTTATATAATAGTATTAACCTACAACAACATTAAATGTAGACATCCTTTAAGACATTATCATTAAATATACTACACAAATGCTTCCATTATTTTAATATATAAAAAGTCTACACAAAAAAAGAGAAAATAAAACATGTAGTAACTTAAGGTAACATAATGTTACTCCACTGGTTTCCCCTTTCAGAGTTTTAGTTCACTGTGTTTACAATAGGCTCGCACCTCCGGCAGAAGCCTACGAAGAGAGACAGATACTGCAAGAGAAAAGAATATTTTATGGCCAAAGGGTTGATACCTCTGGCAAAGTATACATATGCATATACACACACACACACACACACACACACACACACAGTACACACACATACTAACTGGTAAAGAAAGTGACCTTTTGTAGAGGCCTTCTGCTTTTAATTATCAAACATGCTATGAAGTTTGAGTATTAATATCTATACATCACCTGAAAAATATGCCATTACATAACTTCTCTACCATGACACTGTTTGGTCGGAATTGAAAATGCTTGAAAGTAGGGGTGGGCGATATGGCCGAAAGTTTCAATCTCAGTATTTGTTATTTTACATCCAGCTACCAGTATGCATCATGATGGAGAAATTTAGATGTGTTTGATTTAAAAAAAAAAAAAAAAAAGGTTGAAAACATCTATTCAGTACTTAATCACATTAGATTATTTTCTTCTTTTACTTGGAACATTCATTCAAAACAAAATCTCATTCTCCATGTTTTCTTGTCACCATTTTCTTCTGCAGCGGCTGGGAAATGAGCTTTACCACCAACAACTGTCGCTCTCAATTCCTTGGTAACATGGTTACCCAACTAGCTGGATGGATCAAAATCATGCCATAATCTTAAATTAACTTTCTGACTCACTGGCCTCAGGAACTGGCAGAGGTCTGGTCTAGCCAAGTACATTTTATACCTGCCGAAATTTATACATTTTAGTTTGATTTTAAGTATTTCATTATTAAAAATGCTGCAGAAGAACGAGTTGAAATTTTTCCACAGAGGTACATTGGGACTTGTACAAGAAGATGGTCAAGTTGCTAATAACTACTTAATTTCTATAATCTTTTTTCATAGAAACCTGTGTGTTTTAAACTCTGACACAGATGGCAAACACAATTTACCCACTAGTGTGGCAGATAGCCTTCCCAGATTTACTTGCCCACCTACATTCATTTGGCACTTGGTGGGTGCAAATTTCTACCACTGCACAATCATATCGCCCAACCCTACTTAAAAGTGCTATAAACACTCCTTGTGAACAAATGCAGTTAATGATCTACATTAAAAATCAGTCAGTCACATGCAGGCTAAAGGTTAAGTTTCTTAAGTGGGTTTCTTCCTCTCCGTGCAAGCCATTTCCCTCTTTTTCTAAGTTCCCAATTTAAGTTTCTCTGTCAGATTTTTAAGATGTGTTTTTCATTACAAGTATACTGGTTGAGAAATGTGGACGTAAAAGAATAGAATGAATTGGTTGTAATTGTTGCTGCCAAAAGTGGAAACACTTTACATAAGCAGAAAAGGTCACGGAACAATTGCAGAGGGAAACGTTAACTAGCCACTAACCACATAACTAGCCAATCTGTTGACCTTTTTCTCAATTACTTTAAGGCAATGGCTGACATTTGTAGAGTAGCAGTGCTCTAAAAAGCACAAATATGCTAAATTTCTGTATTTCAGCAAAAATCTGAAACCTGCACAAAAAAAAAAAAAAATAGGAGACAAATGTCAAAAGGGATTGGTGTAACATTTGCAAAGCATCAGCAGTTGCTGGCTAGCATTGACAGGGCAGGTTGGTTATTAAACTGTTGTAGCTAGAGTAGTTTCCTTTAACTTGTCATTGGCAGCATTACAATGTTACACTGTATGCTACAAAGGATACATTTAAACAAAAGACAGTCTAGTGTGTTCAGACAGTTGACGGAGCTATTTATAGGGAGGAGGTGTGGAAGTGGGTTTGGGAGAGAGATGGAGGGTGAGGGGGATAGAGGGAGTATTTAATAACCAGTTTAATGAAAGTTTTAAACTGAAATCAAAATAAATAGAGGAACTGCGACAGCAGAGGTAGACAGACACGGAGCAGCACCTACGTGCAGATTGACCTTGCGGGTCAGGTAGCAAGCTGCCCCTGGCCAGGCCTTTGGGCATTGTGCACTGTGCGTCCCTGGTTTACACCGGCTGCTCAAAATGTCAGCGCGGCGCTCCGTTCAAAACCAATCACACACTGAGCTCTGCCACCACCTGTGACAGGGAGAGCAAGACACATACTGTAGGGACACACACACAGCCTAACAAAGCTACTACCATGTCTATCAATACCACCGTGTTCAAATTTAGCTAGAGCTGCAACATTGTATGGCGAACAAATGGTGGCAGGTATATGGAATCAATATCCAGTGACACTTCTGCCTAAAGGGCTGCAGAAATGTGGGAAGTTAATTCCCACAGTAACAGAGGAAGGAAATGTTTTTCTTGTATGAATTTTCATAATGTGAAAATCTGTACTGAGGTCAGAATGGTTTTCACTGCAAAAAAAAAAAAAGAACCGCAACAGAAAAATTTCTGAGCACTACTATATTTAGTTTTAGGATTCCTGTTGTGTAGTGATTTTAAGGTGTAGTTTGATCTCCCCAACTTCAACACAACTGTTTGTCAGTGGTAAATGACTTATATGATGAAAGAAATGTACTAATGTGTAATAATAGTGAAAACAGCCTGCTTTGCATGCAAACTTCAGAACACCAAAAGCCTGTTTTTTCCACTGCAAACAAAAACCAAACAGAATCTACAACCCTAAAGTCAATAAAAGTTGGGAAGCTGTGTAAAACATTCTTAAAAGACACAGAATACAATGATTTGCAAATCCTTTTCTTCTACATCCAATTGAATACATTGCAGGGACATTTTTAAACAGACACATAATCTTTCTTTTTGTAAATATCCGGTCATTCTGAATTTGATGCTTGCAACGTGCTCAAAAGAAATTGTGAGGGGTGTGTTTTCCCCTGTGACTCATTATATTTCTTTGTAAGTGTCAGGGGACTGAGGGCACTTATTGGTTCAGGAAGTCAAATTCTTTCAGTTTCTCCACAATCCAGGGTGTTCGTTGTTATGTTTTGCACTTCGTAATGTGTCACTCATTTTCAATGAGACAGGCCTGGGCCTGGACCTTTGTAGACGCAGCGAGGAATTGTGTTCACCACCAACATTTTTCCGTACTTTTGCTGAGGCAACGTAGAAACATTCTTTACAGAATCGTGTCAGTGTTTAATGAAGTTTCGCCTTCAGGGTCGAAGGTCACAGGAATTTGGTTTTAGGTTTTCAGCCTCTTCTGTTATGCGCAAACATTTCTCGTGAATTTCTGGATCTTTTGACGATGTTGTAGAAATGGTGAAATTCAGAAAGAAGTCAAGAAGTCTCTTGTTGACCCATACTAACTTTTCTGAAATGTGTTCCTGACATCAAATTCAGAACAAGCATATATTTACAATAATCACTGCATTGTTTTGTATTGTATACGTCATGATTTTCAAATGAGCAAATTCTATTTTATTTCAATTTTACACCGTGTCCCACCTTTTTTGAATCAGGGCTGTATGTTCAGGTAGCTCAACTTATCATGACACTGAGCACAGTTTGTTCTAAAGGTGGTAATGAGAGGGCGGGGCAAATGGGGAGTATTTTCATTTGTAGGCTGATTGAGCATAACTGGTCACAAGCAACTGCACATAGATTAGCTAGCAAACCCAACAAAACAAAGTAGGAAGGAACTTGAATACGTACTGCTTTGCCAGCGCCAACTGAGCACAGGATGGAGGAGTCAGGGGAAAAGGCGCTGCAGTAGACCCAGTTCTGATGCCCCCGCAAAACCTTCACCATATTACCTACAAAGACACAAATAACGTTATCCCTGATTAGCAGTACACCATGTGCTTTACTGTCAAAGCCGCACCATAGATAAAAACATGAACAAACAATGCGTGACCTTTTGTACTTTCAGCATTTCTAGCTTTATTTTACAGCAGACAGTATAGGGGTAGAGAGAGGGAGCATAGCTTATCCAGCAGAGGATCTTAACTATTTAGCCATCTGTTTTCCAACATGATGAGTAATACTTGCTGATTTATTACATTACACATCTTTCTTGCGACCTCTACCACAAAAGATGAGGCCGAGCTGTTTCTGTACATTTCTTTGTGTACTCAACCGACAGTCTGAGTCAACTGGAACCCACGAGCACATTAACAGTAAACAAAGTATTAGCCTCATGTTCAACTGATTTTAACTGACCCATGAGCAACCTATGGGAGAAATGTAGGTCACAGCGTTGATGGTATACATGATGCATGTTTGACCAAGGCCAAATGCACTGGAAGAGCACACGTGATCTGTTAATGCTCACTGAGGAGTGGGTGGTGCATTGAAGGGTTGCATTTTGTGGTTCGTGCCATCCAAACAACATATCAAACACTCTAATAATGTATGTATAAGACTGTATTATTGTATCACAGCATGTATAAAAAAATTTTTAAAACTACATACACTAGGCTTTAGTTTATTAGGTCTTTACATTTACAGCTTGGCCCCAGCCCGTGTAGCTTGTTCATTAATTCAAAGGGCAGTAACCTTTACAAAACACTAGCTCTCAGTTGATGAAAATAAAAAGATCTGCCATCTTCTCACTGGAACTGAAGAAAAAAAGAGAAAAGAAAAGCAGAGAAAGTGAAATAAAAACTCTCAGCTTATCAACATACCATCATCTTTGAGATCCCATACACGGAGGGTCTTATCTCTGGATGCAGAGACCAGCATAAGGCTGCCATCGGGAGCAAATGTCAAGTCTCGCACTATATCAGTATGGTCCATCAGATTCAGCAACAGTTTTCCTGCAAGTAAAATGCAATAAATCTTCAGTCAAGGTTTAGGAACTACTATATCAGGTCTTGGTAATTACTTGTGCTTTACTCATTGCATTTGTTGAGTCTGTTGCCTGACTTGGGTGCAAGCTAGCACTAGAATCCTGTAATTTACTGTAGTTGCAAACACAGCTGCTTTTTACAAATTAAGCAAACTTTGCACAAAAAAAAGTTTATTTTTAGTTAGTAGGACTTTTTGCTATCTACGCGTAGAACCAACAATATTTACATACTTCTTCAGCACAGTATGGCTTGGTAGTATCCTCCTTAATCAGTAAAAAGTTGCAGTAGTATGATCTGGCTTGTCTCAGCTGGACTCAAGCCAGTCAAGTAGCCAACGGTTGGTCTTGACTTTCATAGCAATGTTTACTTGGCATAAAGTGCTTTTGGAAAGGTGGTGCCTCAATCATCACCAAAAATACACACTCTATCAACATCACTCAACAACAACAATCATCAGCATGTCTGGCAACCAATGTTATTCAAAGTATTAACCAAAAACACAACCACTTGTAATATAATAAAATACCAGTTTCTAACTCCAACATTTTTTAACCATTTGAATGAATTTCAAACTTAAAGAGTTTTTTAAAACTTGCTTAAAAAATTATTCATACCCAATTTTTCATGACACTGTGCCAGCAGCTGGGCTGTATAATATTAAATGTTTCTGTAATCCAAAACTTTGTTTGAGCTAACTGTTTTCAACATTTTAACATTTTGTTTGGGACATCTCTGGAGGAGGTAGTAATGTGAGGAATTTGGACGAGAAAAATTGCAAGAAAACAAGTCGCTACACAGCAGAAAGCAGCTTTCATGGGCTGCTGGTTGGTTTCAGAAGATAGCAAATACCAAGGGGGGTGTGGTATGTCAACTTTGGAAACAAGACTTTAACTACTTCCTGATTGTCCAAACAAGACTTGTTTTGTAATGTCTATTAGCTTTTAGTGGACATAAATAGACATGAGAACCTCACCAAGTCCCACTGCTATTGCTCACATTGCTGTCAAATAATCAGATATCAAAAATCATACAAAACCCTGATTTTGTTCTGACAAAATCTTTCAATACCAGGGTTAGTTCCACATATATCACGTTAGAAATGATATTGCTGAATTGCATATTACTACTTCGGATTACCAACTAATTAAACTGAAGAGGGAAACTGCTTTTAATCAAGAATAATGGGTGTCCTTACCAGTGTAAACATCCCAGATCTTGATGCGACCATTGTTGAGGCCTGTTGCCAGTAGCAGCTGGTCTTGGCCGAACTTGAAACGATGCCACTCGATGTTGACACAGCGGCTCTGCTTCTCTGGCACCGAGGAGCCAAAGGCCAAGCCCCAGACAATGTCACCACAGTCAATGGTGTGTTCGCGGGGCTCACCAGCCACTTGGATTACCTGACCTCCATTGCTGCTTTGACTTGTCAAATGCCGCGGGCTTGATGCATTGGTGCCCTCTCCATCATGCCCAATTGAACTGCAACAACAGAGAATGGAGAAAAATACAAAAGTAGGTCAACGAGAGACAGTTTAGCCATGCCAGGTCATAATCAACAAGCAGCTGAGTCCCACTGGCCCACAGGTCAGGTTGTTTACCTTGACGATGTGTTGGATGTGTGCTGTGCTACTCCTCCCTGCACTATTTATACCTGAACTGCTAAACCAACAGCACAGAAGGGGTCTATATACCTAGGCAAACTCTGTGATGAATACATTGCGCACTACAAGTTCTTACCCAAGAAATCAACTCTGCTGGTTTGACAAAGTAAAGCTTGTAATGTCAAGCAGCAGGAGCAGGAAATGTTCAGTTTTGCAGGTTGTTTTAATCAGTAACTCTACACAGTTTTCATACAGTTGAAAATGATTAGTTTTATGTGAAAGCTGCAGGTGTACAGCAGCACGGCTATACCCTGCTGTGAGACCGAAGTGAAAATGTCATTATGATTTGCCTGGCGAGCTTAAGCAGATCCACGCACGTCTAAAGAGAAAAGGGAATACCCTAGATGAACTTTAACAGAGGCGCCAGTCAGTTGCAAAGCTCAGTTATTTTTGCTACTGCAGGAAAGCAGCTAACCAACCACTGCCTGCTGCTGGGGAACAACAAGCACTTGTTCTACAGACAATTTCAAAGTGTGCCTCTGAGAGTCACAAGGCCTTATTGAGTGGAAAAAGAGTCTGTTAAGCAGAAAGAGAGCTGATAATACAAGCCACGTGTCCTTGGCACTGAGGAATACCTCTCTGTATTTGCTCTGCCTCCTGCATTAGGTGGGGAGGGACACGGAGATCCAATAAATTGCTGGAAAGTTCTAGCAGCACACAAGATTTGCCAAACACCAACACTTTATATATAGACCTACATGACATATTCAGTAGGTCAGCAAGTGGTATGACCTTTCAAGAAGTTTAACTGCAGACCTGACTGTCTTGTCTGCTTGAAAACTACAGAGGAAGCAGCCCAGTGAACACCTATTTACTTACTTTTATGTCTGTCAGGACATCTTATTTTGTGAAATTATTCAAATATTATTAATTATTGTTAAACAAAATAAAAAGCTTTAATTCCTCAGTCATTGTAACTGACGCCAACTTTTTGAACTTTTAGCACACCCTGGAGAAAGAATGTACCAAGGCCACAGTGAAGTTTAGAGCCACCTAAATTGGTGACAGTATCTTCAACCAATGATATACAATTTATGAAAATTAGTCTAACTATCATTTTAAAAATGCATACCTGAAAATTTATTTATTTATATATATATATATATATAATATATATATATATATATATATATATATATATATATATATATATATATATATATATATATATTTATTTATTTATTTATTTATTTTTTTTTTTTTTTTTTTTGTAGTGCTAGGCACAGACATGGAATGGTTTGTTAGCCTGTCCAAAAAGATGAGAAAACATCCATAGAATTCAGGGAAAACAAATGTTTTTCTGTTTTGTGCAGTTTAGAAGCATAGCCAAGTTTGGTTGCTGCAAGTGTTGTGGTCTTTGAAGCCAAGATACTTCCATATAATATTAATAAAAGTATTGCTGTTGCTGTTATGATTATTATTAATCTTATTAAATGGATGGTAGATGTATCCTGTACTATATTATACAATTCTAAAACTCTAAAGATTATAAGCTAAGGGGAATTTCAGATTTTTGAAAATTTTACCTATCGAACAAAAAAAATATGCATGTTAATGTTTCATCTGTTAAAGTAATTAAGTACATTTCAATTTCAAATGATACTTACAAGTTTTTGAGGCATTTTGTCCAGGGAATGAGCCTGACAATGCGATGCCCCTGAGACCAAGCAAAGTAGGAACCATTGGGTGCAAAGGCTACTGTCCAAGTCTCACGTCCAGACTTCTGGTCAAAGGGAGCAACAGGCACCAGGAGTTCACCAATGAACTTTGCCTTACCTGGAAAAAACAACAACAAAACTGTTACTTCAGCTACACCCATTAATAGGATCATTCATTAACACGTTACAACCCCCTGCTTATTCAGGCCAACCCACAGGAATTCCAGTCATCCCAAAGTAACCTCTTCACAAACACACACACACATATGAGTGGGCTTGTCAGTGAGAAAGGCATCTGATTGGTTAACTATGCTAACCAACCTACTTGTACAAAAACAGTGGGTGGGGAACGTTATAAGATAAATCAATTCCTTGCTCAATAATATAGTGAAAAATAGCATTTATGTGCATGTATCAAATGCCCAGAGTCAAGTTGTAAAGTAATGTATAACTTAAATATCACCTTCAAATTTTAGAGATTCCAACAACAGATTTATCAAAACAATTTCACAAAAAAGTAGCACAAATAATTAACATAGCAATTTTTTCTCTATACATACAACAAGGGCATCTATGGATATCAGATATATTTTTGCAGCCAAATTTAAATACACTGTAACCAAGTTTGGAAAAGTGAAAACTAATATTAAATGCAATACCCTTTACATTACAGTGTTTATGATAGACCATTTCAGTCCTGTAAATGTTTCATGAGGGACAACAATTTTCTTTTAGGACAAATAACAATCTATGGTAGTGCCACACATCTATTCAAATCAGGACTAGTAATGGGTAAATATTACACTTTATGGATTTCTCTTTATAGGTAAGGAGGAAAGAAGATATATCATCCCTTAAAGCGTTAAGATATATGTACTGGGCTTGGATTTAGAGATTCTGATAAGAAAATACAAACGCAGACTTAGCTGAAATGTTAAAGTACAAGAGGTCTACATCACATAAGTATATTCACATTTAGGGATGTGCAATTTTCGAGAAAGTCAATTTAAAATAATATATTTACGTTACATTACAGACATACTATAATATACCCAAGTATAAAGGTTAGTGTGTGTGTGTGTGTGTGTGTGTGTGTGTGTGTGTATATATATACACATATACATACATACATACACACACACACACACACACAAGTTCTATTCTGTATGTAGCCGTGAAACGTTTAACGTGCGAGGACCCACGTACCGTATAGTCACAGTGTTGTGTGAGGCAAGGTTATGAATCACAGACTGCTGGTGTGTGGGGGAGGGAAGGGTCTGGACCCATGTTTTAATCAGCAACCATGGGAAAAGGATATTTATTTTCAACCATTAACCTAAGATTTAGAAGAGAGGTGCGAAATTGTCTAATCACACTAGACTGTTTAATATACTGGTCGGAGTTTAGCGCTATAGGTTTACCAGGCAACGAATCCTCGGTTTGCTTAGACTGATCATACAATTTATCAGACATGAAAAGGGCTTAACTGTGACGCTAGCTGGAATGCTAAGCTCCGAGGTTCGGTTTACACACGCAGATAAATACATTGCCGTTAAAAGACCGCTGCATAAAATCAAAGGTTGTGGGTTTCTTTAATTATTCGAAATTTAATTTTAGCTACCGAGCTGTTGAACAATGAACAATGCTCACCACAGCCCACCACGGAGTATTGTCGAAAGATACTGCTTAAGCTGGCTGGTATTTAATGTTAACCAATTTTAGTTTGGTTTAAAATATTTTAACAACGATTACGATTACAAGGGACTGTTAGTCAGAAGCTAATGTTGAGCTGCGTGTAACTTAGCGTACTTAACGTTACCACGCTGCACTCAAACCTGCCCACAGAGACATACTGAATGTAACATTTCTACTTACCTATATCATTTTCGTTTACAGAGTCTGGGAAGCTTGCCATCTAAATAAGGGCACAGACCTAAGAGAAAAACCGAGTACGGATTGTAAAACAAAGATATCTAGAGGAAACCGATAATTAGTGCGGAATTAGATGGCAGCTTTTCGGCTTCCGATGTGTATGAAAGTCGGTTGAATCCCTCCGCCGAGCTGACCGTCCCGGGTAAAAAAATCCAGTCGTCGTTCGACCTTGTTACTGGTCTTACTCTGCTTTAACGTTACTTCTCGCCAGTAGAGTTTAACTGTAAATCTATATTCTTCTGTTTACGTGTAAACGCTCTACGATTAAAACAGTTCAGCACGTAACTATAGTGATTCGGTAGTCCTGAGCGTGTTCACTAATGGTACAATGGCTTCTGACGGGTAGTAGCAAGTCGTTCCATCGAGTGATAGAGGAGGGTTGTGGGAGGGTTTATATTGCACGTCAGCACAGTTGCCATGGTAAGAAAGACCTCCCCAGTCCACGTATCTTTCGTTCCCTTCACGTTCAGGAGGAAATCCAAAAGGCAAATTAAAAAATCAATTTGTTTTTTCGTAATTTCTTAAAAAACAGGAGATGAAAAAGCATTGTATGGACCACAGGTCACGTACTAGGGCGACGAGGCTACCTGATGAAACGTAACAGCCTAAATATGTGCCTGAAAATATAGGTCAACAAATTATTTTAGAAAAATAAAAAAATGCCCAATTTGAAGAAGCTGTTTTACACCACTGTGGTGAAAATGTGTAATGTAATAGTACCTCAGTATTTCAAAATAGCGAGGAAACTTCTAAAAACACTGACATTGTTTCAAAATGATCAGAAACTTGTGGCAGTGCCAGACTGGGCGTCCAAAGTACGAGTTACTGTGAAAGCCCATTTCTGACACTGTGATGACGAATCAGTATCTCAAAACAACGAGAAACGTTCATAGTGGGTTAGTATCATAAAATAACAACACATCTGAAAAGCATATGGAACTTTATCAAAATAATGGGTTGAAATAATGATTTGTATCTCAAGATATGCACTAGCGTTCTCCTATTGCTATGGGAAAAGAGCAAGCAAGCATGTTTTGCCTGTTGGTCTGGTGGAGACACAGTTTTTGGGTTTTTTTGTTTAGAGTTCTTATGAAGAACACAAAGTTGATCTGAGATGTGAGTTTCATAAAGGTATTATGCATCCACTTGTATTGGGGACATAATATAGGCTTATAAAATAATGTTAAATGTGTTTTTACATTTTAATATGATCTAGATAGATGTAATATTCAATAAGAATAGCATATGGAAAACATTTAAAAAAATGTGTCCAGTACTGAGAGACGTATCAGCCAGTAAAAGGACTGCAATACACAATATAAGGCAACTGAGCCCCATCATTGTATGTCCACTATAAGTGCATGTAAAGGAAACAATGGTTCATGGCTGAACATTTCTTAACTTTGACAACATGTGACAGAACACTTTGCTCACATTTGATAAGTTGCCTTTGTTGGATAAGGACACACTCAAGTTGTGTCGTCATCCATACGCTGCAACTCCTGACCACTGGGCCTGTATTGACCATTTTAACTGGGATAACTACTGCCAAAAAAGAGCAAGAGTGTTCCAAGTAGACACCCTGGAGATAGGGTATATTTCTTGTGTTGACATGACATAATTACACAAAAAGGCATGTTTCATTAAAAAAAAAAATAACAAAAGAAGAAATTTTAGTGGACATACACTGACAAAGCACAATTTCCCTATAATGTACATGGTAGCCTGCCAAATGACTGGCTCAGTACTGGACCATTTTCAAAAACTTTGGTCCTACGTAGTCATTCACACACCAAAATATGGGAAAATAGGGCCCAGGTAAAGGACAATAAGGATAAATCTAACAGAGATTTTGAAAAAGTGGTAACGAAATGTTTATTTGTTAACTGAGTATCTATCTAGATGTCCTTCCAAAGTAAGACTAAAATGTGGCTAAAGAGGCAGTTGATAGCTTTGTACTCCGCTATCACCTTAATATATTGACACGTGGGGAACATGGAACATCAGTCACATAAAACTAGATGCTCTCCATCAAGTTTGCATAACCAGCAAGTGTGCCAGCTCAAAAAGCAGAATGGCTTACATTCTTAGAGAACAGCAAAACTATATACACTTGAGAGTGAAAGCGAATAATGGTGGCACAAAATACTTTAAATTGTTTAAATGTCAGTTGAATAATATAGCAACTTCTAATACAGTACATTAATTTACTTTTATGCACATTTGCTAAATTGATGATGCATTCTGTTAAATGTTAAAGTGTTTCTTACAAACAGCAGATATATTTGTCTGATTGCAAATAACTACAAAAAACAACACTTACTGTTACAAATGTGCACCCTAAATGGGAAACATATCCTAGAACATACAAATTGTAAAATGAAAAAATAGTGCCCTTTGAAGGGCTGGAGTTAGATGACTGACTCAAATGTGATCAATTTATGGTGGGCCACAGCTTAAATGTCTTAAGATTAGAGTGTCCAGTAGTATATCAGTAAATGGAATAATGAGAAATTCCATTTGAAATTGTTTACATTTTATTTCACGACTGACTTAAAAACTCTATTCTTTTATTAATAACAAAATATTTGAGTCTGACTGTATTCAGTTTAGACTTAGCTTTGTTAAATGTATTAATTCATAAAGGATTCTAGTTAAAAACTGCAAAAGTGTCTTACTGGTGGTACATTCAAGGCTCCGTACCTGTCCAGAGTTATGAAAGGTTTGGTGTCCAGTGTCTACATTTCTGACCACTCATCTTCTGTATTATTGATAGAATATTCTTTTATTGAGTATGGAAGTACAATTATCAAAGAGAAAATCAAAAATGTATGGTGATGTGATGAATAGTCCAACATTTTTAAAAGCAGGGTTGTTCACCAAAGAGTCATTTAACTGATTTTGTAAATATCTCCTTTACATTTAATTCTGGTTTCTGTTGTGACTCACTGCCTGAATGGTAATTAATAATCCTAGTGGGGGGTTTTTTTTACCTTAGGGAAACAATGTATATTCTGTACTCTGGAAGCTCTGTGCTTGTATGGTGTGTCAAACAATCTAAACGCAGGAGAGTAAATGGGGTGGGTTTCCCTAATACAAGAATACATTTACAGTTTTTATAATAGCAAAATCAAACATCAACTTATGTACAGATCACAGCAAAAAACAAAACAAAAAAGGACAGATGGATAATGAGATGTTTACAACTCTGAAAGTCAGCTAATCAAGATACATTGCATACAACAATAGAAGCATCAAAGAACATGTAACAATGATCAGGGTGTTGTGGACCAAGGATATGACAGTATGTGTTAATACTGCAGATCTCAAATCAAAACGGATTAGGTGGGTGGGCGAAAGCTCACAGATTAAAAACAAAAGGCAGCTATTTGTTCAAGCTTCCTGGCTGTAACTCATCGTGATTGGCTCCTGTCTCCGTCTAGAATATATTGCTTTTTTCTTCAAATTAAGAACTTTCATTTTAAAAGGCTATTTTTGCATTAAGAGCACATGCACCATTGTAGTGTCTGATGATTTTAATGTGTTTGTTTCCAATGCCTGTTATGCAAATCAAATCCCCAAAAATCATAATTTATAGTTAAATTTCAATTTGACTCGAAGGTTAACACGCAGGAAAAGTTCAATGTTCAAAACGCTCTGGTGCAAGGTGGACTTTAATCAACATCAGCAAGTAATCTGCATTTATCTTTCACCCATTTTAGATGATGACACACATACTGTTGCTACAGTTAGGTCTCTGGCTACTGCCAGCTCAACTTGCCCATGAGCTTTGAGCCAGCAAAACCCGCTTGCTGCACAGTGATCAGTCTTCAAGGAATAAAAACCTGCTGCGCTGACAGTGAAAACCTGTGTAGCCTATTTTTCGCACAAACATAAAGAAAGAAAGAATTGGACCAATAAGCATACAATGAGCTCACACTTCACTTAATTTTGATGATGCAATCATTTTGGAGCTTTGTCCATTAACGACAACATCAATACCTGAACTTGGTGAGCACTGATTTGGATCAGATCACTTAAAGGACCGGATCAGTGCAAGCCCACTTGTTGATTTTTTTTCTGTTTTTGTTCATGTGGTGGCAGTGGAACATTGCCATTTATAAATAAATAAAACAAATCAAAATAATGAGTTCATTAAAGGGCTCGTTCTGTTTTTTCAACTTGGAATTGTGCAAGGTACTTATCCATAATTAGTGTAGTACCAGTGTTTTAAATGGTTAGTTTTGTTTGCCCATGTCGCTCAAAAGCAATTAATGCTCATTTGAAGCAGTGGTAGATCAGTAACTTCCAATTTCTGTGATGTAAAATTATTGTTTTTTGTCTAAGGAGCCTGGCAGCTTTACAGGGATTAATATAGTAACTTCGGTTTCCCATTGAAAGGGGTGGTCCGATAGCAAGGTGAAAAACTTTTCTTGGTATATCATGCATTTAAACTGACTTGATATTTACTGATATATGTTGTATATAATTAATATTTTTCCACATTTTTGTAACTGCCTTTTTAGGCAGCTAAAATATGTTTTATTGTTAGACCCATCCACAGCAGTACATTAACTTCCAAGACAGTAATCCTGCCTGACTCTTCAAACTAGTCATGCTGACTGTAGATAAAGTATCTCGTACAACCCTACTTCAAGACACACAGTTTCTCTCTTTAAGTTGTTAAGTGTTAACAGGTTAAACAACTGACACATACAGCAAACACTGAGCACTTTAAGATTCATTTGGAGTCATGTTTCTGTCCATATGATGATCTGATCACCTGATCTTGATTTACAAATACATGAGCATGAGTCAACTGTGCTCTTTAATTCCTCATTTAATTATCATCGCTTAAACAGAATTTTATCTGCACTGATTTTTCCTTTCAGGCCCATGGTTTTGCAATCAGTAGCCCTGAGAGTCTTGATAGAGTGGTTTGATGTTTTCTGATCTGATTATTGCTCAAAATCTGCATACACTGATAAGAGAAAACCCACAGACATATCAGATTACATTTTTTCAATATAACCTAAAAGTGAAAATGACAATTAACAACGACTGAAGTGTGTCACAAGTATGTTACAATGCTGGAAAGTGGCTAGATCATACAATGCAATCAAAATACAGCAATAGCTTGAATGACAAAAATCATAGGTTTGATTTAACTAGGTAAACTGCAACAAGTCTTGACAGTTTGCCATCTTAAGGCTATAGTGTGGGACATTTGTCTCCACCTACTGGTGATGAAAGTTTTACACGACTTTTACAAGACATGCTTAAGACCATGTAGGCTTCGCTTCCTTACCAGGGGACCAGCAAGGGAATGTTACTCCAGATGTCAAATTTGAATTAAAAATTAAAATTTACTCTCCATAGTGTGACATTCAGAAAGATTTATCTGGTGGTTATAGGCTTAATCAGCATGTATGTATCCATTTAAGGCAGAGGTTGAAGAATTATTGGGCTGGAAAATCAACCTGGCATAAATGTTTTTTGTACACCAAATAAGGATTCAGTTTTTTTTCTCTGCTGACATCTAGGGTACTGTGTGGTTTTAAGTTGTGGTTAAACAGCCCCCCCCCCCAAAAAAACAAATCTCATTACTGTGTCTTTTCCTTAATTCTTTTCCCAGCATTTAAATATCATTAGGTCAGGGAAAGAGAAATTATAAGGATGTAACTATCACCCCAAAAGGAAATGTGGACTGGCATTATCTCATTTTGGGGATCAACCAATGTATTGTATGATAAAGGAGATATGACAGGGAGGAATGATATACCTTTACTTAGAATTTAGAGAATTCAACCTGTTCACTCTCTTGGCTAATTTACTCAGTCAAACTCCTGAGAAAAATATATGTATATGTTTACTGTGTGACTGCTAAATACACCAGTGTGTTCACCAGGTAGTCTCTAACTTTGTCCACCTGCTGTTTGCTGCAGGGCAGGTAGGATACAGTGGGTTTTCTAGAGCCTTTTCACTGATAACAGCTGCCCACAGCTCAATACAATAAGCTGACATACACTGTAAAGTGTTCACACATTCATTTGATCCTTTGTTTATAATAAAATACTGATTAAATGGAGCTAGAATTAATGTCATGTATACATGATATAGAGTAAATAGCCTAAAACCACATTAATACTGGGATGGTCCTTTAATAATTCCTGATTTAAACTCACCGTTACATATCCAAACATTTTTTATGACTAAATCAGCAAATAGCACATTTAAATATATTAGTTAATGGAGAAATTGAAAAAAAAAATCAAAAAGATTAATTTTAGATTTTCTGAAAGTGATTAAAAAACACTTTATTCACAAAGAGAGAAGGAAAAGATATTTCATAGACTGAAAATTAATTCATCTAATTTGTCTAAAGCTTAAAATCAGGCAGTTTTCTTGGAACTCTTGCATTGTAAACTTATGTCCACAGCACACGTTTTTTTTGTGTTCATCTTCTAACACCTTCTGTTCACACAGGCTACATCAGTTTTACTACATCTTTACTTCATGCTAGTTTCACATCTACACATACAAATGAAAAGTAGTAGAAAGGGATGGATGAAAACCTCACAGGCTTTTTTTTTTTTAAAAGAAAAAAAAAAAACTCGTCCAACTTCAGTTTGCACTGTCAATGGCATCCCATTAGAATGAGTCTTCGCAGGGTGATATCCAGTCATAATTCAGATATTCAGATACTTTATCCTCCCAAAGAGACATATCCAACATTCATGTGAAAAATCACAATTAATTCTCTCACATCTGAAGATGCTGTTTACAGTATTAACACTGGAATTTAGAAATGTGTGTCTCATTCATTCACGGATGGCATAAACAAAGACTAGATTTGCTGAAAGACTACAGGGACAATCTGAGATATGGCAACATAGTGATATTTCTTATTCCGTACAATTACTTTTTATAGGTTTAATGCAAGAGTTCTGGAAACCTGGCATAATATTAGAAAAGTTTTTAGTGAAAAAGTGAATGTAGCTCTATGGGCACGGTCACTCCAAACATGTCTAGAGCTATGGATTCAGATTCCTGGTTAGGTTCAATTGTCAAGATATGAACAATGCCATTCCAAAAACCGAAAAATAAATACTATGGTAATATCCAAAAATGCAATTCGTTGAGTGCAGTCATTCAGAAGAGACATAAACACATTTGCCTTGACAGACTTGGTCAGATAACACTTTTTATATAATGATAATTATTTCAGCGGGCCCTGACTTCACAGCTGTGTGGACTCATTCGGTTAGCTTTTTGAAACCCGCTAGTTCAAGTTCAAATTGTTCTTCTTTAGACTGCTTATAATATTTGATCCTGGTTTAATGTTCTGACAACAAAGCTCATTTCAACTTTGATCCGTCCAACTATGCTGTTAGTGGTGCTACAATAGATTGAATGACACCGTTTTCACCATACCAAACCAGCCACACTAGTGAACTGCTTTAAATGATGCAGCAACTGTTCCAAACATGCTTTCTAAAAACGCAGTTCTTTAAATGTGATCAACTGGTCATTATGGCCGTGGAGTAGTGTTGGCATTAGGGTGGCAACTTTAATTGCCACAATAACTGGACATATAAGAATTTCATTTGCATAACCCCTGACTTTGAAAAACAGCAAAATATTACAATCTGATTAAGAAAACAAGGTAAAAAAGCTCTACATGGTTTACATATAAAGGGGCCTATGCACACTTTGGATTTGAAATGCCCACTCTGAGGGACCCCAATCAACAACATACAGTCTGTTACTGTACAGGACTGGAAAAGTAACAAAGGGTCATATAGCAAGTATTTCACTGCGCTAATGTTCCTCTTAGTGGATTACAGGAAGTTGTTAAGAAATACTGGTAAGGACTAATGTATTTTACTTTACATTTAAAATTATATATTAACAAAGTGTTATAATACAGAAAATGCATTTACAGACACAAGCCCAGTGCTGGGAAGAGTCCAGTTCCTTTCCCGGGGAAAGAGGGAGATCTCAACTCATTGCTGAGCCTTACATTGGCTGGTTTGGATTAGCAGGTGGGGACAAGAAGAGTTTCACGGCCACCACCCATGGGTTATGTTGCCACCGTCATGGTAACTCCGATATGGTGCAATATGGGAGGATCTGAAATGTAGAAAAGAGTCTGGATAATGAGGGGTTTCATCCAAATGAAAGAAACAGCGAGTGACAATATTGTCTGTGTCTGTTTATCAGCTTTTAAAAGTGAAAATTCTGTCTAACAGTAAGACAGAAAGCACAGTGATCAAGGGTTTGCTACAGTCTAAAAGATGTTTTTATTTTTAGCTTTTTGAGAGGAAAAATGAAAAAGTCAAAGAAGACAGTCAATATACACAGGGGTCATTTCATGTTTTGAACAAATAAACAAATGGAAATACCACAGTACCATGGGGGGCGCAGCAGTTTTTTCATATTTGTTTTTCAATATCAAAAAATAAAAGCCAAGGGGACAGAATGAGTGGGGTAAAGGTAGAAGAAAGATAAATATCAGCTGAATGAGAGCATACTCCTGTTGGAAGTATTTTAGCAACAGTAGGTAATTACATGTGGTTTGATGTAGTCCATTTATATATGTACACAACAAAAGCCAAGTTCTTTTAATTAATGAGTCCAATTTTGAGTGAAATACAATTTGTAACAGTTTGACCAAAGTAATTATTATGTGTAAACAGGTTTTATTTCTGCAGGCCCTGATTGATTCAGATTGTAAAGCACCAGCCTATGAGACAGTTGGTGAAGTTGATGCTTGTCCTGTCTATCAGTAGATGGCAGTATGAATGTATTTAAGTGTCAAGCTGGTGTTTGTTGAATGTTTTTATTTTTAATGCTGTTAATTTCAATTGGTACTTAATGGTTTCTTTGCAACCTAATAACAGTGGATATAAAAAGTGTACACACCCTTGTGAAGCTGAATTTTATGTACATTTTTTAATGCAAGGAAAGAAATAAAAATAATGTAAGGAAAAAGATTTAGTGTTTGCATGTAGAGCATGTAGCTTTTGGATGATAAGTTGCATCAAAGACAGTGAGGTCATGTTATTTCTGTTGTAAAATAAATTGTAAATTGCACAACTAATCTAGCAAAAACTGTTTGAAAGGTATAAAATGTTGCTGAATGTCTGAGTAGTGAACTTTAACCTAAGTGCACTTCTGTGTCAATATACAGCCCATTTGTTTGCATTTTGGAACATCAGTAAAAAAAGTTATGACTAGGAGCAGATTAGATTATCGTAAGTGTAGTTGAGTATTTTTCCTTACATTATCTGTGCATATCCAAATCATGTTTATATTCAAATGCATTTCATTTACCATTTAATTACAAATTATATTCATATCATATTTGTATTGTTTTGTATGTCTTTTACATATGGAGCTTGCTTAGATGCTTAGGTGAGGTCTTATTGCTTACACACTGTATTTGAGGACAGTTGGATGCATGGTACTAAAGATTTACCTGTGAGCACAGAGTTAGCACTGTGTTGGCCATCATATTGCAGGCTAATTCATATTCTATAATTGCAACGTGGTCATTATAAAAGGACTCATTTGAAGCCCAACTTGGAATGACTGAGCTTACCATGATATAGGCTCATTGCGTTGCTCATTCTCTTCCTGAGTGTTTGCTCTTCTTGGCTGACCATCTTCATCTGGACACAGACACAAAAATATGAAATGTGTGCAAAAATATGGTTGTATGGACATATTCAATGTCAGGTCAGGGTAATTGTGAATATCACTTAGGGGACAAAGCAAAAATCAGAGTTACTGGCAAAATGTGATTTCTAGTAATAATATCACCCACATTATTTAGTCCACTTTTATAATTTACATTTTCTTTTACTGCATAGTAATGTTTTGTCAGTCCACACTGGAATCTGTCTTTATCTGAATGAGGATGAAAATGATAGAGCAGGTACAATATGAAGCCGAGGTATTTCCTACATTAAGGACAACTTTACTGCAGATTTCTTTTTGCCTATTTTTTTCATCTTTGGGTACAACCTTTTAAATGCGAGTCCGTGTCAACTGGTCCAAAATTCAAAACCCGGACATTAATCCAGAGGATAATAGGACTGCAGAAATAAGCCCACAGTCAAAACCTAATGCAGTTTTGCCTAAAGGTCTAATCACCAAATTGTTTTATCATCAATAAAAGGACATTCTTTAAATTGCCCACTCAACAATCACAAGGGAGAGCCAGAGAGAGGAAACAGCTTTTTGTTTCCTGTAAGTCACTACCACTTTTTATCATTGTATGTTATATATATGATGCACTATGCTGCCAGCCCTGTTAGATCTTTAATGTCATCATATAATATTTAGTATAACAAATAATCCAGAGAAAAAAAAGAGTAGTCATTTATAACATCCAATAAAAAACAGCCTGTCTCAGGGTGACATTTAACTTGTTATTTTTTCTGTCTATACATTTTAAAAACCTGCAGTCATATGGGTGTATAGACGGATTTTTATCTCCATTGTACAATGACTGATCAGCTACCAGTCTGTCTAAGACATGGAAATAAGATCAATGAATCATAAACAAACTCTTCTGAGATTTTTTTCCCTTGGAGCCAATATGGAATCAGGCAGTCAGTCACTTTCAGCCTTGTGAATGCTGTTTGGCTGGACGCTGTCACCTTTGTTCTCGGGAGCTTATGCTGACAGAAGGCTGCTTCTATGGAAAGACTGGTGAAACCATGTTGGACCGAGTCTGTATTGAAAACTGCAGTCTTCATGGTGACCTTATAAAATAGTGTTAAGTATATGAGTTTGTTGAAGGCCCTGTATTGATTTTATTTCGAATATTGTGAATCTATACGTTCTGATAATGTCTTTCTTTGTAAAGCCTACTAATGAATAATTTTTAAACTAAACAGACATTGATAATTGGCCTACATAATTCCTATTTGTCTCAGACCACCCTGGTGTGGAAGCTGATGTATGAGGGAACATCTGAACCCTGAACGTAGACCAGTTAAGAACCACAGCTCTGTCAAATAATGAAGTCAAGATATTTTACATTTTGTGTGACATGCATCTCTTACCACAGGGGTTTCCCTCTACATCGTCGAGAAGATTGGCCGTAGAGTTTGCTGTGCCCAATCTGAATACAAGCTTAGTTAAGATCACCATAACTACAGCCTTCCTAGCCAGATACACATAATCCTTGCAGGAAATGAAGAAAGAAATTAGAGTTATGGAGGCTGATCAACACATGATGTAGGGAGAAGCAGAAAGCTCAACAATTATTACTTTGATAGAATGTAGAAGGGCTTTATATATGTAGATAATGAATCTAATGTAAATGCATCTTCGCTTTCTTCTATATGAATTTCACTTGTTCCACCAGCAGTAAAGAAACAAACAGCACTACAACAAAACAGTGCGCAAGTGATGTCTCTGCTTGTTGAACTGATGAAGGATTAGAATGGGTAGTGTTTATACATACATGTAGTGTAAATTTACTGCCTTAACAAAAGATAATATTAGCCAAATAATATGAAAAAAATGTTAAGCAAAGGATACGAATGGTGCTTCAGGAGCATCCTCCTTTTTGACTTCTTCCTCTTTGTCTTTTCTGAGAATGTTCTGGCAATTTCAAAAAGTTTCTTTCTGGTTGCTGAAGGTGAGAAAACATCCTAAGTCATTAGGTTCAGTGGACAAAGACATTTAAAGTTAATGTAGTTATTTGTGAAATATTAGTAGTATTGTAAAACAGGAGACTTACATTTTCCCATGTGTTTGAGTTTGTCTCTGAACAGGGCATCATCTGAGACCGCCTCCATTGAAGCTGCAGAGTACTGTTCTCCTGCACACAGACAGAGTAACGCTACCACACTGTACACTCTATTTACTTAAATACTATTAACAGATTTACTGTAACATAAGTATTTGTAGTATGATGTCTGTTGCACAAGTTCACACAGTCAACATGTATCACAGTGAATGCACAGACATAGACAGACCAGTACTCAGTAGATTTCGGTGTGCAAAGACACATTTGCAAATAGCTTGGCAGAGGAAGCTTGATGAGTGATATCTACCTGTGGAATTCTCCATGCTAGATGAATGATTGGACTTTGATTTCTTTGATTCATACTTCAAGCGATCTAAAAACAGAGAGCAGATGTTATGACCAGTAATGAGAGGATCCATGATGTGATGAGCTCTGGTATAACGGTATAATTCATCTTGACCAGTGTCTGATGAAAAGGGAAAACAGTTTCAAGCATTGCATCATTGCACCAGAACAGCCACAGCAAACTTTTGCTTGTCACCAACATTGTCATGTCTAACTTCTCTCAAGTGAGCCTGAATTTCAAAGGCCCTGATATGCAGTATTTCCAACACTGATACAAACATTTCACATCATAAACTTTTCTCCAGAATGATGCGCCTTGCTGTATTTAAAGTCAGTTACTAACCAAATATCTTGTCAGACTCTTGAGATGACAATTTGGCACAAATCAAAAATTGTGAAAATCTGAATTCTGAGCTGAAAGTTAGACATTGACGTTCTGAGAATAAAGTCAGCCTTACTTTCATCTCAGCGTGGAGTCTTTAATCCCATAAATATGAAATTCTTCATATTTTCATAACAACATTATTTATATTCATGAGATTAACTGAATAATGCCAATTTAGAGAAGTCCATATATGGCTCAGGGTCATCTGGACCTCTAAATATGCCAATTAAAACAATGGAAGCAAGTGCCTTGATCATAAGCTGAGGGATGCAAATCTGTGAAAAATGGAGACACATGGAATTAATTTTGTCTAAGTAAAAAATAAATAAAGAAATGCATGATAACAAAAACAAACAACAGCAACAGCCACTACCAACAATGCTTATCGTGATAGATCACAATTTGAACAATAATACATACGTAATACATTTTGTGAAGTACATTTGTGTGAAAGGAGAAAGTCAATCTCAGTCATCAGAGACTGGACAGAGCTAGACTGGCTGTACTCGGAGACTAGATGCACTGTTCGTTTTAAAATACACAACACTTAAGAAATGCATAAAACGATATATAATGCATAACACTTTTGCTGCTGAACCTGTTTTAGTCCACTAGGCATGGGTGCGTCTTGTTTCTGAAGTCACAAAGTCATTTAAGTGCCCATCTAAAATCCATCACTGATCCACTCCTGAACCCTCTGAAGTTTGCCTACAGAGCCAACAGGTCTGTTAATGATGCAGTAAACATGGCCTTTCATTTCATCATCGAGTATTTCTCAGAAACATATGCCAGGATCTAATTTGTAGATTTTAACTCTTAAACATCATTACCACCGCTCTGCTGCAGGAAATGTTCAGCTGACTGCCAGTATGCCTGACTCCACTTGCAGATGTGTTCAAGACTGTATTACACACAAACACAGTTTACTTTCATCTGCATTGCATCTGCTGGCTCTGGGAACCCTACTGACTTCTTGTATCCCCCCACCAATGACAATATACTTTATATTAGTGTATAGTCTTTACATTGCACAATGCATTACATTACGTAAGACAAATCAAATACTGACTCTAGAGAGGGTTTTTCACCTTTTTAAAACCAAGGTGAGAAGAGTGGTATATAATTGTTTTCTGCAACGTCACGACTAGATGCCACAAAAAGCTACAAACTCCTCCTTCATTGGACCTTCTGGTGAAAAAGCGTCAAACCACTGTGCAGCACATACATGTGTGTTCTAATGCAAGTGCACAAGACAAACAAAATGAGGACCTACTCATAGAAAAACTGTGTAATAGTGCTACTAGAGGTTAAAAACACAAGGACTTTTAATAACAACCTTAAATGAACCTGTCATTATTTCAATAATAAATATGACACAACCTTAAATTTAAATGTTTTTCCTTTCTGTTTATTTCCAGAGACAACTATGCTTATAATACAAAAACACCAAAAACAATACAGCTATTGACATTGACCTCATGCTGGCATTATGAACACAATTTCAGTGTATAATCAGTCATACCTCTCTCTAAGGCGATAAGAAACTCGCGGTTGCGTTGCAGCTCTCTCATGAACTCCTCATTCTGCAGGAACAGAGCAATGCGCTCGTCTTCTAGATACTGCTTTAGTTTTTTATCTTGCTCTGTGGCTCCTGTTGTCAATACTGGACCTCCAGTAGTCCCTGCAGCTCCAGGCCGAGAACCAGATTGGGCTGTCCATTGGCTTATTGAAGAAACTGAAGAGGAGGATGACGATGAAGGTTGGGATAGACTGCTCTGAGAGCTCTGCCGAGGCAAAGACAGGTAAGGTTATTAGGTTTTTAATTATATCTCCTTGGAGTCATACTCCTCTTCCTCCTCCTCTTCTCCTTGTTACCAATAATCTACTAGCATTCCCCTTCAACTGACTCACTTCCTCAACATTATTTTACATTTCACAGTTAAAATACAAAAAAGATTACTTACATTACCTCCTACTACTACAGCTAGTATCAGCAACTCTCCTGGTGAACTCAAACTTTTGAACTGAAACTGAAGACCTTTCTTGATAATTAGTTAAGAAGATGGAGATCAATCTCAAGAGGACCTAGTTATCTTAGAATAACATTGTGACTGAAGGAAGGGGAACACAGCTCTGTCCAAAGTTACAAATGTAGACCCATTAGGATCCACAAAAAACACCTTTTACATCCTAGAATCCATCTATACAGCCTTTTCATTAGCTAGGTCCTCCATGCAACTACAACGATCAGTGGTTTCTTAGTACTCACCAAGTGAGAGCCTAGTTACCACCAGACCCAAACAGTACCACACTGATAAAATTGTTCAGGTATCTATATATAGGAAACCAAATTCACCTACTTAACATCCACATGCTGACATTTACCTTAATACTGTCTATCTGCTGGGGAAGGATCCGCAGAAAATCATCTGGGAGATTTCCAAGCAAAGGAGGATTCCAGTTCCTGTAGCTTCTGACCTGCTGGTGGCCTGGAGGTAGCTCGGCTTCAAATCTTTAAAAGGCCAAGGAGTAACAGGACACATTAGTAATCCTACTAACTGCATTAGGTGCATTATCAACTTACCTCTAGCTATCTCAAAAAAATCAATTATTTACATTCTTTAAATTGCCCACTCAACAATCATGAGGGATGGCCAGAGAGAGGAAATAGCTTTTCGTTTCCTGTAAGTCACTACCACTTTTTACCATTGTATGTTATATATATGAGGCACTGTCAACAGTCACTGCGATGTCAGCCTTCTTTTTTAGCCATACGAGGAGCATGACTCTACACATGACAAAGTCATGGTTAGTCAAAGTTAGTCAAAGCAGACACTACTTTGATCTAGACTTGAATATGTCAGCAGCTATTAAATTGATTACCATGAAATTTTGTCTATGACTAAAATATTTCCCTAATATCTCTCTTTTGAGTGAACATCTCAACAACAATTGGAAGTATTGCCAGACATCTGGCACAAATGTCCAAGGATGCTAGAACATGAATCATAATAACCACTTAAGAATGTTAAATAAAAGAAGAGCGAGATCAGACTTGTTTTTTGCTTTGTTATCATTAGTCACAATGAAAAAATAACAAAGAAGACACTGCTCTACATACAGATATGCCAAGGGTGGTGGCAGCCCATTTATCTGCATTTGCCAGTTAAACTTTATTGATTACGATGTAAAATCAAAGTCTAAAGTCTCTTCTTTTTGGTCTTATGAAATTTAAGAGCGCCTGTTTTTGGACACCTTTGTGCATTTGCAAAGTAGCACTTCCAAGAAAATGTGCTGGTATCTGCTCTCTCTAAATCAATGTAAAGGGACTTGCACAGAACTTGGTATTAACACTCATGGTTACTACTTGATACAACCAATACCCAATGACTTTTCATGTAGTACCAGCACCAGGTACACTCCTAATTAGCGACATTAAGCCGTGCTAACATGCTAAACAAAGATTATGGACATGGTAAACAATATACCTGCTGTTGGCATTTTAACTGTAAGCATGCTGACACGCTCACATTAGCATGTAGTACAAAGGATCACCATGCTTTGAACTTGTTAACTATTGATTAACAGCACAGCTATTATAGGTACTCCAGACCAGATTACTTCTTCTCTACATACAAACCATGTATTTAATAGAATCAGAGCCACAAAGAGTTTATTAAATAAAAGATCAAATACTAAAAAATAGAATGTTTCTAAGGTGGCACAGGTTTGGCTATATAAAAGTCCAGCCCTTCTTCCTCACCTTGGTGGGGGTGTTGGTGGGGCGTCTGGGTATTTCCTGTCATAAATGTGCATATCATATGCTGGCGGAGAATAGACTGGAGGGGGTTCCTCATCGGAACTGTCAGGCTCCAGTGTTCGTTCCAGAATCTAAAAAGAATCAAACAGTGCAACACAAGCTTAGTTTTATTAAATATTTTAAAGCTGCCTTACCCTAAATGCACTAGCAATTTAGCATCAGTTACCTGAGGTTTACACCACAGTCAAATATAACAAGTTGAGTTCAGTCCTTCCTGTGATCTTTTATCTAAAAAAAAGTCTGACCGTTACAGTCTCGCAGCACTGGTGGTGGCATCCTTTCTGTCATTGACTTGAAATGTTTTAACGATGGTTGTAGAACATGTTAACATTTCTGACTAAAACAGACACTGGGTAGCCTTTACATATGGGTTTCCACTGATTAACATTTGACTATTATAGGGCATATTTATACTTCAAAGAAAAGCTGTCCTCATGGTACAGAAACTGTTGTTTCACTGCAGTGTCAGCCGAGCACACATCAGATCAGAAGCATGTACATTTCTGAGTTCTCTGAGTGTCTGTGATGGCGATACAGAAAAGCAATTGGTAATATAATAATCATGAGACAAAATACTCCAGGTCAAACCAAATTCAATATTCAAATTCAAAATCACTAAGTCCTCGGGGACAGCAACCTCTGTAGCAGTCAGGAAACCCTAGGTCAAAGCCCTGTGACCAAACTGAGCCAGCAGACTTGTGAAAGTAATGAATGAAGCTGCTGGCCATGTTACATTACCAAGAGAAGCAGAATGACCTCTGAAACAACTAAAAATAACACAAGTCTGTACTTCAAGTTTTTCATTAGCTCACTGCATACAGCAACTTTAGGCATCAATCTCAAATGGTCACAAAGGCTGCTTAAAACAGAGTTTATTTTACTTATTATTTTCCTTTGTTGAAATACATATGCCTTTAAGTAATTAGACGCTAAAAGTCCACATCACCAATGCAGCTGCCTTCCAATGTAACGCGATGTGGGCAGTGGCACAGCCTACCATGTTCTTGTATGATGTGAGAGCAAAAGTTAGTGGTAGTAAGATCATTTGTTCGCAGAAGAGAGCGACAAAAATCATGGAGGAGAAGAGAGAAATTGGTTTTGTTTATATGGAAATTTCAGTTAAGAGGAGAATATAAAATGTGACGAAGTGGTATGTAACAAATGGCATGAATTTGCAGAACACTGACTATATCCTCTACCGTTACTGTGATATAAAATAAGATGTAAATTGTGATAAAAGATTTGAACCATATTGTCCATCCACAGTGACCTTCATTCTCTGCCTGCTTTGGATCAGCAGTGTTGCCCATGAATCCTTTTTACTAACCTCTGGTGGGATGCTGTCATCTGAGTCTGAGCTGTCATCAGAGCCCTGTCCATCAATGCTCATCTGGAGCAGCTGGTCAATTGTGGCATCCACAGCTCCATTGTTGGAGCGCAGCACACACTCAATCACCTCATAGTCCATAGAAGGGAACATGGTCTTGAAGTCCTCCATGGCCTGATTGAACTCCAGGCGTCGGACTTGCCGATTGGGCCTGCTGTTATTGAGCTGCCCACTGCCCCCTCCACCACTTCCACTACTTCTGGAGCCTCCATTGCTGCTGCTGCGTCTGAAAAGACTAGTCATCCTCAGGGCCTAGCCGCCTCAGGTGGTGCCAACCTAGATAGGATGGCGCTTCTTATTTATCACCAACACAAGCCCTTCAGTCACAGTTGATATCCACTTTATCCCCACTCAGTTTGTCATTCTAAAAGAAAGTCTTACTGATGGGAGTTTAGAAATACTGGGGTCCCCCTCCCAAAGGCTACTCATTATTCAACTGCATCGAGCATGGCTAACTATATTACAGAGTGTGCAGGTGGTGACACAAATTAAATGTCTGAGATCTTGTCACCAGGTGGAGATCAGAGTCAACATCCGCCAGGGAACATGCATAGCTGCATCAAAGTCATCAGCACCTACAAAAAGAGAAAACCAACAGAATGTTAGTAAAAACTACAACACAAACATTATCCATTATCATACTACATCACTGCCTCTCAGTTGGGAAGTAAATGCTCTGCTGGACTTAATTTTACAGGAGTTCAATCAAACTGGAGGGATGCAGTTCAAGCTAATAATGCTGGATCCAAAGAAATTTGAAATGTCCCCCACCGCCTCCACATCTATCAAATGTTGGAATTTTTTGAACATTTTGTAATCTATGTTGTTTTCAAATTCAGCAATCTAACAAGCTTGCTCACTAGACACAGGCTCGTGTGAAAGTAGGTGGCATTGTAACAAACAACTACTTCGGTCACTTTGTGTGAGTATAACACTATGAAGATTTTTGAGACTGTCTGAAAAGGGTTGGGTTGAGGTCAAGTTAGGTTAGGGGAAACACAATCAAGAAGAAGCAGACTTCAATGCAACTCTGGTTCCAGCAGTGGGAAATCAATATCAGCACCATTTCCTCTATTGTTGTCTGTCTATCTATTGCTTACTTAATTCGCCTAAACTCTTTAACACATGAAACCATTCAATTGCGATAATGGCTTGATAATTAACCCATAACATTGACAAAACAGCATTAAAAAATGCAAGAATGACCATTATTGGCTTCTGTAAAATTGTAAGCACAGAAATATATAAAGTCAAGAGTGTATTAAGTGTCTGTATGGAAAAGGAAAGTCCCAAAGAACTAGTGCAAAATTTTAGCCCAGTAACATCTAGTAGGCTAGTTTAGCAGCTTGAAATTAATGTGGACTTTAAAGTTACTAGCAATTAGCTAGCTTGCTTGTTTGTTTATCTTGCAATTCCTGCCTCTCTCTTCCCAACCTCCCCTTCCTTCCTGCTTCACTGGAGGTTCATTGTAGCTGGCGGCTGCCCAGTGCCACATGGCAGTGCCAGGCCCCATCCAAGGCTGATAAACAGAGCCCCTCTCATAGCCTTGCTTTTACTAAGAGTCTGGCTTTGATGTAAACAAGATGCCTGCCCTAATAGTCTTGCCTTCATGCCACACCGAAACCACGTGTGTGCAAAAAGAACAGGAGACACTGCGTGAAAGTAATAAAAACCACTGCAATACATAGCAGTGCACAAAGACATGCACATAAGAGTATGACCAAGGTAGACAGCAAGACTGGGGGTTGTTTGAAAATGACATGAAACCGAATTGGAATCATCTCAAAAAGGCATTTGTCAGAGGGTCCTGACCAGAACCCATGTTAAAGCTCTCACATCTGATCAGTAACATGTATCCAAAACTTTAACTCCTAATGCCAACCAGATGTTGCTGCATCTTGTACTGGCTGAACCCCAGCTGCAAAGTTGCAGCTTTTTTTCTCTGCTTCACTAGCTTTATGTGCCGAACTAACTTTAAGAATTTCACATAAAATAATGAATTTCATATATTATTCAGAGTTAGGATAGCAAACATTATGCAAACAGGAAGAAACTGCATTTGTGTGTGTGCAGAAGAATTCATACTTCAAGTTACAGTGAGAATTTCTGGCAGACCTGAGGGGTTGAGGCAAAACTTTCTGCAATGCTTGCTGTCATGAAAACAAAAAGTGTATCACAAATGTGCAGTGTGGTTCACTCATGTGTTTTTATGGCACTGGTGGGAAATTAGAATAAAGAGAATTTAATCACATATCAGGGTTGGGCCAATGGATGTTACCATCATCCAAGGCTAACCGTTGTTGACTGCCAAGCCCTCTGCTCTTGTGCAAAGAGACAAAGAACACAAAGAAACTTCTTGTAGCATTTTTTCTGGGGCAAACACCTCAGGGTTGATTTTCCCTACACCATCCTTTTTTCCTGGACAGGGCATTTCAATGATTTTTGGTCTTTTACAGCTTTTTTTTCCAGATAATGCAACTATTTCTGCTCTTATTAACATCTGATGTGTGGAGATGATATACTAGAACATTGGTGGGACTGTTCTGTTTAAAACTTAAAAAGTCAAAAAGGCACAAAATACCTATACAGGTTGAGTAATACCTAAAGGCTTTCAGCGTTACACAACCCGTCCATCATACAATACATTCACACAATAATAAACAGTTAAACTCTTTGATATTTTGTTGACATTTTTAACTTCCAACTAATTCAAATAAAACTATTTCTTTGGATGAAAACTCTCAGTACTCTACTGTGAATGCCGTCAGACTTTTAGCCTGATTCTGTCACAGAATGAGATCACACAAATATTACTGTATATGTGATACCACGCCTCACGCACAAAGATGTCTTCCTAACATTATCATATTAATCTGCACCAAAGAACCATGCTATATTTAGCACACACAATCCAGGGCTCTCTGTCTTCAGAGAGAGTGTGTGTCTGTATAAGTGTGTGAGGGATAGATGCTTAGTGGAAACAATAAAACTAGAGTGGTCTTTTCCTCGAACACCTACAGTGGTACATCACCTCTGAATACATGCACTAATAGCACTTCTGGATTGCACTTGACAGTACTTTCCAAAAGACCTTTGAACTCAAAATGTATATTAATATTTCTATTGATTTTACTATGCATTTTTTTCAGAATTTTAATATTTCCTTTCTTGTGCTGCTTACCTGAAATAATATATTTTATTTATGATGTGATGACTTGCGTGTCACATTAGTACAAGATGCAGCAACACAGCTGTTTAACCTGGCCTCACCTGTTGGCTCATGTATGCTTGGGAGTTATTCTGTTAATCTCACTGACAGTGACACCTTTGCTCAGTATCACTGCTTCACTTCTTTCTTTCAGCCTTTCAACTGACTGGCTGCCTGGCAAAGTAGTTACCTGACACAAATGTCAGGGAATATGGCAGTCATCCAAGACAGTTCAGTTACCTAGTTGACAATATAATGGGGTAAAATAATACTTGCATAGTTAAATTTTATATCACATTATGGACTGAACATGAAAGGTTTCGTCATCAATGTCTGCCATGTTTCTTCTATTATTTATTTCTGTACTAGACATGCAGCTAGTGAGGGAGAGTTACTCCCTCCCTCATCCAACTTCACATGTATCCACTGTGTCAGGCACTTCTGTAAGGCTACAGATGGGGTACAAAGCCAGTGCAATGACCATGGCTTCATCTCTATGTACGGATGTGCATTATGCAATGCAACAGTGCTCTGGCAGATGAAAATTAGGTACATGAAAAGAGTAATTATAAATAGTCAAAGTTAAAAATTATCTTTCATAATGCTGTCCGATACTGGAGATGGTTGCTATTGTTATACTTTATCTTTATGTTTGTATGTTCAAAAACAAAACTGAAAAAAGGGTGATCTCAATATTTAATATTCAGGGACAGACCCAAGTTATTTTCTAGCTCAACGTGTTAAATTTATAGAATAGCAAAATTTTCCAGTCTTATGTATTAACAGACCATCACCCATCATCAACCTCCTTCCGGCAGGGGCAGTGAACTGACCCATCCCACTAGATGATGTACATCTAAAACATAAAATTATATACATATTTTTATATCTATGCAAATATTCAAGTATAGTTAAGTGTAATGTTATCTAATGTGGGACAGCAATATGAAATATAATTTCAAATATTTATAATTACATTTTTTTCTCCTCAAACTGATGTCCATGTTCCAGACTACTTCTACGCTTGATAACGTGGTGTACACACCTGTCAGCAAGTGGTCGTGGTATCAATGTAACATAAGTCTTGCCTGAAAATAACAGCTAATATAGCTGGTCGCTAATGTTAGCCTGTGATCTGCTTGACAGCATACCGCTTTACGCTAAAAGAATTGCTGTAGTGGTGTTAAAGCTCCTTTCCTTGGTGACTTTGCATGTAGGGCCACATTGACAGAAATGTTAGAACTCTTTCATCAAGCTGAAGCCATTGCGTGTTTAATAATAGTCCTCCCTACAAATCTGCTCACTCTATTTGCTTGCTGCTTTCTTTGCAGTCTGCACTTTAGCGATCAGCTTCTCATACTGTCTTTAATGTGCTTCTGTATCCCAGCCTTTTTCAAACTCTCCCTTTATTCCTTTGGGCCTCTACATTTATATACAGCTTCAAAAACCAAATTACAAACGGAAAATGGAACAGATTCATTCTACTGTATTCAATATTCCATCTAAACATTTAAGTATTTTTAATTATGCTTTTCCATTTCTCCTTCTGAGCTTAATATCTGATGTTTGATTTTCCTCCAATTTCATCTTTACAACTAAGTTTTCAGTTTGTGCATTTCTGTCCTATCTTTCGCAAATAAAATTTTACTTTTTTTCATTGCTACATTATGTTTTCAAATTGCATTTTAAATTTTCTTCATTTTAAATTTTCAGCAAGTGAATGAAAAAAAACCAATTTCTTAATTTTGCCTCTTCCATTTTTATATCTGGACTTTTTGGATTATGACTAATAACATCCACCATAAAATAGTAGTTATTAGAACTCAACTAAAATGCAATTGCAATTGCGATTGTACAATCCAAAGATACTCAAATCCCTTTTGGATGTAGCACAGAAAATTGCATCGCTGTGCTTTGAACCCCTTAATTTCCAATTTTTTTTCTGCCATGCAGCTATGTGCTGCTTTCTTGAGCAAATAACTTCATAAAATATTGATTTCAGTAAAATATTGCTCAACATATTAAATAAACTTTGGTAATAAACATCATCCATCTGTAGCTGATAGAGGAAGATACCGTGGAGGTGATTTTAGTCATTTAGGCATTTTTAAACATAAAGAACCGTACATTTTAGTTGATAATTTATTTTAAATTAAAAATATTGATTTGGGAGGTAACTTGTTACTATAGGCATGAACTAATAGAACCAGTGGAGTAAAAAGAACACTATTTCCCTGTGAAATGAGTTTGAGTGAACGTATAGCAAAAAAATTGAAATTGATGGAAAGCTCAGTAGGTCAGTTTATTCTAATGTTACTAAACTTCACATTCTGGACTCTGTCAAGCTAGATATGAGATATAGATATCAGTTTTGTTTTTACAAGGAACAATGTTAAATTTACATTGTACTGAAAAGGAAAATGATGGGTTCGTGATTTATTAACTTTCCAGCATATGATTAACAGACGAGTAAACAACTTTACATTAACATTACTTTTCATTATGTCTGCTGTAATTTACTTATATTATTTTTGTTAGAGCTAATTACGTTAAGTGTTATTTAATATTGACAATACTCCAAACTGGTGTGACTTCGCAGCAATGATGCAGTGCAGTGCACTCAACTGAATTAGTGAAATTAGCATACCAGCAGTTACATTCTCTGTAATTAAATAGTTATAACTCAGATATTAATGGATGCTGGAAACAATAACACCATTACTGATATATTTCCAGTTTGTCTGTAATAGATGAATATCTGACCACCGCTATATTGGTTGGGCTCAACTCATTATATGTTCATTACTTGCATTACCTTTCTTCTATTTTTCAATTGCTCAGTTCTTCCTCTGTCCCTCTACATGTTACATTACAGTTACTACGTAAGACATAGAAAATTTATTTTTCAGACAAACAAAATCCAGTATTACAGAACAAAGATAATCAATGCAAAAATAAAATAAATATATATTCCTTATGATACAGTTTTTCTTACCCCTTTGTTGAAACATCTAGTATTGCGACATTAACAGATACAAGATGGTAAAAATAAAAGCACAAATATATTTAATAGTACATTTTAATTCTTGTGTACATTTGTACCACTCAAAGTTTGAGTAACTTACTGGTTTTGATCACATATGTTTGATAACATAATTTTTATGCTTGATTACATTTTAGTGGAGAGTGTTTTGGTTTGTTTTTTTTTTTTGGAAAGATCAGAGAATGATCTGCATTATTCTTTAACACCACACCCACTTTGATATCATCCACTGACTCCCAAGTTGTTTCATACATACTATGTTTGCGACCATATTGTGGTCCGTGTTTCAAAATGACATGCCATTTAGGTTAAATTTTGGGTTCTTCTATGAAATCTTCCTCTGTGGATACATACTGTATCACCACTGCACCAAATTCTGTAATCTGTTTAGGCATGTTAGCCATTATTATATAGCAATTGCAATGTTTTACGACAATCATCTAACATGTTAAGAAGGCTGTTGCCAAAAAGATGACAACAGAGTTATGATAGGGTCACACATTTTGATAGCAGGTAACTCAACAGTGTAACACAAACTGGTGACACAGCTTTTATAAAAAATAATTCGGTAAAAACATTCAATCTGGACTAGCCACATTCAAAGCAGTTGTGGTTGACTTCCTCCTAACTGCCCACCTCAATACTCAAAACTATCCAACGCAAAAAATCTTAATGTAATTTAAAATGTTTTTCATTTGTTACAAGAACAGCTGACCAATATCTAAATACTGGTAAGTACTGTTTACCCCTCGAGGACTGGATGTATGCTAAATTAAAAACTAGACCAAAAGGAGTCGTTAAAGCTATCTTGTGTAACATCAGGTAACTGTATTTGTCGATAAAGCAGGCTAAAATATAAATGTGACTTAACGTTACCATACACTATATAGCCTTCTTCTACGCATGTGCTCTTTTCTAATAGGTCGTTGCTAACTGGCTAACGGTACTTTCAGCGACTAGCCAACTCAGGAATGTCAAATTTAAAGATCGTAAATGGTCCTTCGAACAAATTTTACTATAACGCTGACTTTGTGCTTCAAATGCTAATGTTAGCAGCGACCTTTATTTAAAGAAGCTTTAGCAGTGACATGTTAGCGTTAGCTGTTACGGCTAACAAACCACAACCAGGCACATAAGGTCTTCCGGCTGGGAATTGTCATCTACAAGGCCTCGGTCAGTGACTCTCAGTCGCAGCATCCAACCCAAATTTTCCCTGGCTAAATATGTCATCGAATCCATGACATGGACGCTACGATTTCCCCTCGTTTTCCGTGTCAGATGTACATACTAGTGAAGACACGGACCACTTTTCCGTCGCTGTGTTGGTGTTTACAAATAGGAGTGGTACACTAAGGCTAAATATTTAAAACAAAACCAGCAGTTAAAGCTGTGTTTTATCAAACACGACCCCCGGGCAGAAAAAACAGCGGGGCAACGCTGGTTTTACTCACTGACAAAGGCGCAGGGGGTGCAGGTGAACAGATAATATCCTCAGCCTGCCGAAGTGTCGAGAGGAAGTACAGCTGAGCCGCGGGACGGTGGATTTTAGCATTGTGATGGGAACCAGAAGGATACCGTCCCTTCACACACCAGCAGATAGACCATAAAATTCAGCTGGCAACCGGATGTGTCAGCTTAGCCAAAACACATTGAAAGCTTCAAAATAAAATACATATCATTTATACATACAGTGATTTTACTTAATATATAGTAATACTTTAATCAAGATTTTTTTTTAAAAACCGACACAACAAAAAATAAGCATTATACATATAAATATAAATAAATATAATAGATAATAAACCTGTTCCGACAGTGATTATTTTATGATCTAGCTACAACACTCTAACACCAAAAGTCTTATAAAGTGAGTTATTCTTTTATTTTATTTATTAATTTTGATTTAGTGAGTGTATTCAAGTGACAGTTAGTGTTATATGTGTGATATATGCAGTATAATAAGAGAGTAGCCTACAGTATGTTGGAAAAAAAGAAAACTACAAACAATCTTTTCAAATGCACAGGACAGAAATGTTTAGGCACTAGCAGCCACCCAATAGTAGAAGCAGTATGATAATATTAAGTTTGGGTTTAGTTAACCAGTCTGAATGGTATTTTAGTTTAAATTTTCCTTTTGTAGTTAAATCCATAAATAATAGCGACCAAATGCACTTCTGTATGCAGAACACAGCAAAAGAAAATAAAAAAATCCAATTATTACTCTAATTAGTGCATTCATATTCATGTCATGTTGTGTAGCTAATAGTATTTCCAAATCCATCAAACAATATTTTGAATTTTAGTGTAGATACTAAAATTTATGAAAAATACCAAATGGGGAAATGGTACATAATATAATGCAAAAGATATTTTCAGCTAATAGGATTGTGTGGCCCAAAAATGTGGCTTTCTATATGCATTATATCAATATTTAAACAAAAATGAGAGACTATATGTGTGATTATCTACTGGTACAAAGGGTAAAGAAAGTTCTTTATTTAAATATATCTTACACAGAAATGTAAATTCAGAAGATAAATAACATATTTTAAGCAAAGTTATATTAACTGTTAGTTTTTAGCACATTTTAGTTGGCCTTCACAAGTTTATTGTGAAGGCCAATCTTACTTCCTGTCTCATGCTCATGCAGTTTCGGTCCGGGCTCCTTTAAAAGCACAGTAGATGAATGAACACCAGTCAGACACCAATGCAGGTTTGAAATAAATGGCAACCTGGAAAAACTGACATGGAGTTCACTATGAAAGTACTCCTTTTGTGAGGTTAGATCTCTACCACAATGCATTTCAGCATTTCAGTTTGTAATTTTTACTTGTTATTGAGAATGTGTGATGGGGGAAAACCTCATACCAGTCATTCATTGTTGATTGTGGTCTTATTTAGACTGTGAGGAAGGTATTATTTGTATGAGCAGACAAAATACCAGTGGCACTCAATCAACACCTCTAGTAACTACAACAATTAAAAGTTAATCTTGTTTGATACAACTAAGAAAAACATTTTAACAAAACATTTTAAGCTTCATTAAGCATCACCATGACAGTGGTGAGCCTGATCAATGAGGAACTAACTGATGAGGAACTAGCATTGGGGTCTATATTTTGTACTTCATGTCAAGTTACATGGTAGTAACAGTGTAATAGCATACAGTTTTCTGTTTTTTATAGGAGTGAGGAGAATGCACCATAAATTACAATCAATTACCAGACTGCAGAGAATTTTTGGATTGCATGCTGGCTGATTTAATTTTAATTTGGATTATCAAAAAAGTTAGTTGTTTCTGCTGATGTCCAATAATCTATTTGAACATAAGCATACATTCTCTATGTTGAGTTTTTTTTTAGCATTATAACATTGCTGTCATTTTGACTGTAGTCCGGTAGGTCTGAGCAAACACATATAATGGCTGTTTCTGGTTAGAAAAAAAGATCTGACTCTCTAACATAAAGATCAATTATTGTATGGAGTTCAATAATGTTTCCCCGACACTTAAGCACCTGAGCCGTAGCAAAAACAAGCATATTTTTACAGGCATAGGTGTCCTCTAGACTCTCTCTTATGGCTGTCAGCTTTGCCTCTCCAAAAATGAGTTTTCTCTTGTTTAGGTTTTTTGGAACAGGAAAGCTAGCTTCTAGTTTCTGACCTCCAGATAATTCTTGCATTGACTATTACCGTATTATTATGGTATGGTGAACAGTTTTAAGTAATTATGGTATTAAATCCCCCTCATTGTGATTTTAATTTTAGTTTTAAGGAAACCATCAGCGACTGCAGCTGCTTCTTACTGACCCTCTCTATCACCAGTTGCAAAAGAGAGGAGACCTGCTTCTTTGAGGCTAAGCCAAGATCCACCACTCCCTTTGCAGAATCCACTATCTGCAGAGCAGAGTCCAAAATGACACAACTCAGAGAGGAGACTTTGCCAAGCCAAGCTCCAGCCAGTCAAGCGCTCCAAGGCCTTTGGCAAAGGGCACCAGACATGCTAAACAGGTCTGCCAGTCAGAAGTCAAAGAAGGTAATGTGCACCATTGTTAACACCCAGGAAATCTTGTTTTCTTCTCAGGAATACCACACTGATGTTATCTTCACCTCCTGCAAAAACACTGATCACACAATGCAGAAGTGAACAATCACAGAGTGTACTGCCTCTTCAAATATTTGGTGGACCTGAGTCTGGATTAGAAACCTCTGACAGACAGAAAAGTAAGAGTTGTAATAGCTATTTTTTAAATAATTCTTTTTAATACTGTATTCTGAGGCAGGGAGGAAAATCTGGCATAAACAACCTGAACTGTACCTGTGTGTGATGGTGCTATGGTTCTTCATCATAGCACAGCACAGCGAACAAAGGTTTTCTTTTTGGGCCACCAAAAACCAACTGCCTACTTGCTGGATTTGGCATTAACGATTTCTTCCTCTTCTCCAAAACTAAATTCAAGCTGAGGGGTTGCTGCTTTGACACAGCGCAGGAGGTTCAGAGGACAGCACTGAATGCAGATGGTGTTTTACAAAGATACCTTATGGGACTTGAATGGAGTGATGTAATATGTTAGGAGAATAAATAAAAGTTGTTAAAAGGGAGATGGATGTCCTTGTCCACTTTAAGGTTACAACATAAATTGGTGTTTGTGTCCTGCTGACAAAAAGGAGCAAAAGTAGTACAAAAACTCAACAGTTTGAATAATTTTTATTTTTCGCCCTAATAGATCTGTACAATCAACAAATCAAACTTAAGATGAGCCTAGCAAAAACTGATCTGTACATGTTAAATGCTTTTGGGCACAAAAGCTCAACACCCATTTAAATAATAAAACAATGACTTAAAACACTTAAAAATCTGTCCCACAGCTTGAGAACATTGAGTGACTCTTAGAGAAGGGAGGCAGGATAAACCAGAACAAACCTATCAAACAAAAAAATAGTAATGTTCCCTTTATATCTTTCTCTCCAGTGTTATAGAAAAGTACAGTCTTATTTACAGAGAAATGAACAAAATTCTAGTTCGATAAAAGTAATTTTTAAGGTGTGGTGAGAGTTTCTGGGTTGTTGTCTTAAAAGGGGAGGAAATATACTAGTATGGCATATTTAATCTGGATTAAAAAAGAAAGGGACAGACAGGACTAGACAGTTCATGTAAAACAGTGAGGAAGGATGCACACAAGCCAACAACAAATAATATGGCTACTGCTCCAATTCCAGCACCAACATGTGGACACCTTCAATAACCCATACATGTCGTGTATGTAATTCATTGTCAAAATGCCTAATTTCCTAAACATCTGAAATTGATCTTTTTACCCTGTCAGCTACCTGCAGACATGTTGATTCACTAATTAGTCACCAAATTAACCATTCCTGAGATAAATTATTGAAGTTGTGTATAACAGGAGCATTTGTAGTGTTGTTTACCAGTGTTATTTTGACAACCGCTATGCAGTTAACTCTCCAGGTTTTAGTTATGTCAAATGCAACTTTTTAAGCCCACCCATTTCCCCTTTTATGTCCTTCAATATGTCAAAATAAAGCTGCCTTATTGCTAGAGTAACAGTGATTTCATTTCCATTAACTCGATTAAAAAAAAATAAATCTGAAATACATGGAGTTGATGTTATTAAAAATTATAGTCATCTTTGACATTAATCCTTTACAGAATTTATGTAACCCTGTAAGGCTGAATCTAACTTTGCAAACACACATAACGTCTGATTTCAAGACAGTGGATGATTCAATAACTGGACAAAAAAAAAAAAAATCTATACCACAGTGGCAAGACATTCAGATGCAATTTAACGGAAAAGCAATGGTAAAATTGCTGTTGTATCAAGATGCAGGAGTGTAGTTTTCTCTGCCCAGCAGAAACCTGTTCTTCAAATGTGGCTTAACAAATCCAAGTAAAACAGGATAACTTAAAGCTATAGTCTCTGAACTTCAGTTACATTCCAGTCCTTACTAAATCAGTTCACGCAGTGCTGACTCAAAGTAAATCCCCCTGTATTTTACAGTATGCAAAGTGTGGTCTCATCAACTTAACATATCAACTAAAACAGTCACCAAAGTCCAGCTGAACCATATGAAATATGCAGCCTCTGTATCATTACATATTTGGAAATAAAGCGACATATGCAGGCGGGATATAATGTTGAGAGGATTTTGATTAAAATGTTTTAAAATGTGCGGTGTCATAGGAGGTACCATGTTGCTGCTAGCTAGCTAACTGATGAATCTTAGTTCAGTGCCACTAAAAGTTGTAGATTTATTATTGAGTAGATGGGGTGTTTCGAGCTTATTTAAGCACATTATACTTTAAAAACAATCAGAATTTTTATTTTTTGCCATATCTTGTCCACAATATCATCAGGGTTTCAGTCTACGAGGACTAAAATAGCATTTTCATTCTTGACTTCATTAAATGGTTTTTTTTTTATTTTTTATTTTTATGAATAACTAATGGTTGCAGTAGAGGGTAAAAGCTATAGAGCAACTATTATCCCCCGTTTGGTGTATCTGATCACTACCAAAGCTTGATTGTGAAAAATATTCATTTGACATTCTTATAATAAAAATATGTAAAAACACAGATTCATCTGGCAGTGACAGGTTTATCAGAACAGTTTAAACTTGTGGGGTAAGGATGTTAATTTATTTGTAAAAGTTCCTCATCATATATATGAAGTGAAGTAGGCATAAAATAAGCTCATTTTCAGTTTGATAAAGTTATAATAGTCATTTTGCCCTTCATAAAGGCTCATCTAAAGTCACTGTATCCATTTACTCCACTGTGAACTGATATGATCCATGCTTTCAGTCTGTGGTCCTAAACCATGTTACAATAAAGCTGATCACATTAGCTTTGAAGTGGGTTAATCAAAGTTTACACCTGGTTTGTTCACTCAAGGTAGGCACTGTGCCCTGCTTTCCTTTCGTCCTTTATAAACAAAAACCCTCAGGATAACCTGAGGTTATTCAGCTAAAATGATCTTGTTCTAATGCACATCAGTTTTGTTCGTCTAGGATTGTGTTGTCTTGAGCATCACTGAGCTCTTTTTTCCACATTTTTTTTTTTTCAAGGACTCATAATAACACCATAACATCGTGATGATTCTGGATAACAAAAAACATTTTCCCATCTGGGGGTCTAGATCACAAAATCAGAATGGGTTATTTGGATCTCTTTCTGCTTACCCCGATCATTAAGCAGTCTCACTTTAAAACAAGGTAAATTACCATGATAACAGCAACAAATATTTTTAAGAGCAAAATGCTGCAGGCTTTCCAAGTGTTCACTCTGGGGTTGACAGAGCTGCTGACAAACAAGGGAACAGTTCAACAGCAGCCTATATGTAACGGCAATTATATCTGACAGTTCCTTTGTCAGTGTTTATGCTTTTAATCCCTTAATCACTGCAGCTCCGAGTAACATGGGAAAACTTTGTGAGAAAAACTGACACAAGGTCTTGTCCTTTATCATCAAAATAAATCCACTGTTAATTACCTCATTAAATGCAACATTTTGATCAGACAGACCCCATCTTTCCTTTTCTCTGCAGCAGAGCAAATACTTTACAATACTTGACTGTTTTGTTTTTTTTGCCATAACTCTACAATTTTTGTTCATCCAGGGAGAAAACTACACTATACTACACATTAAACATATTTCCTTCAGTATATCTTTAACCTTACTTGTACTATCATGACTTTTTTTTCTACATAAGCATTTATTTTACCTACATTTCTATTCCCTAATAGAATAGAATCTCATGCCATTACGTATTCTCCTCGTTTTTGCTTCTAATCAATCAATAGAATAGAAGTACCCAGAAAAACCCAGAGTTAACAGTCAGTTGATGCACAGCCCTGTTACAACGAATTTCCAGGATCAAATTTAGACGATACAGGTCGCAGAAATCAAAATTATGTCAACATTTCTCACATTTGGGTGTAATGACTTATAATGAATCTGAATTTACTTTAAGACAGCATTGTAGAAGTAAAAATTCTAAGCTGTTAGCCACATGTGAAGAACAAGGCATTGCTCTGTACTGCATCAGATACACTGATAGGTAAGAGACCAAGACTTTCAACGCTCAGTTTATCACAAATGTCGACACAATGATGAGTGCAGAAAAGAAATGCTCCTGGGTTGGTTTTCCATGCAAATAAATGACAACGTGGATTTTGATCAACAGTGAATAGAAGATCGACACAGAGCAGCACTGCAAACTGCATCTTGTGTAGTGTTTCCTTCCCATGTCAGTCTCAGTTTTCAGTGCCTCCCTCATTGCTTGAAGTCCTTTTAAAGTTCTGAGTTTCAAGTTAACAGCAGCTCTCTGCCATTGCACTCCTCTCTAGAGCAGATAACTCACAAACAGTGCATTAATGCTGCATCCCCACTCAGAAACTCCACATTTCTTTGGAAATATTGAATCAGAGAATGCCCATGAGACAGAATTACTTGACCAACATGAAGCATTGGTAATGGTACATCAGTAAAGACTAGTCAATATCGACATCTAGCAGCTTTGTTTCCCTTCAGATTTGGATATTTAACCATTTACCAGTTTTTGATCCATTTAAAAATAAACTAAACTGTTACAGTACAGATAAAATGCAGATCTCGTAGGAAAGTTTTTTGTATTATATTACTTATTTGATTGGGCAGTATGTTGTGTACAAACTATTTCTTAAAGTTAATCTTGAAGGACCAGTGGACACAAAAGTTTGAGATTTGGAGGTGCAATAACAAATCAAGCAGTCAGAGTGGATCGTTACAGTTTTGTCAGTCTTTAAACAGAACACATGATTTGTGGACTACAAATAGTCCCTACATAATAATCAGTGTGCCATCAGTCATATGTTGCCTTGCTAACATGCCATCAGAAAAAAGCATCTTGGAAATATGTTGAAGAAATCTTGTTCCAATTAGAAAAGGTGTTCCACAGTATTTTGTGTATTAGTTTGAGATTTGTAGCTCCTCTGTAACACAGTGTAAGGTGGTGGAAAGAAAAATAGTTCAGCAAGGCAACCACCTCACTCCATGGTCCTAGTTAGAGGTGCAGCAGCTCTGGGTGGAAACCCCAGAGAAGTCCATGTCTCTTCAAGTTACAGGGATGAGGCAGACCAAGTGGGTGCTCCACTAGGAACCACCCTGTGACCTCCTCTGCTCTTTGTTTTCTCACCTTCTATGTCAGTCGCTATAGCCTTCACCCCCCCCCCCACAATTCTACAAAGATGAGAACCTCTAAAGATCTGCTGAATCAACTTCCAATGTATAGACCTACATATGACTACAGCCAGGGTGTTAATGAAACTCAAAACCGTTTACAGGTGTCTACATAGACTGATGGAGGTGTGTCCTTTCACACATTATGATGATCCACAGTCAGTGAGCAAAGGCCCAGAGCAAAATTATGGTAGGATGAGGGAGAGAAAAAATATATTGGTTTAACCTTTATTTAATTACAATATAGATTTTTTTTTTTTAAATTTTACAAGTACCTCTTCCTTTCCTTCTTTAAGTTCTTTGTGTACAAGAACAAGAGAGGGCGATTTTCCTATTATGAAGCAGTGCTGTGTTCCTGTAGATTAATCCTGCAACAATTTTTAATGTATTTTCAAAGGAATTGAGTGGGGAGGTGCAACAAAAAAAAAAGAAAAGAAAAAGAAAGGGAAAACAGTCTTCTTAAATCCAGTGGTGTGTCTGGTGGGACTAGAACCACAGGATGCCCTGGGTCCTACACTGCTGATCACAAGAGAATGGGGGTATGGAGGTCAGAGCTTGTTAGGAGTTCAAAATCCATCTACCCAAACACCCAGACCCCTCTCTGCCAGCGTACGGTTCACAGATATTATCTGCAAATAAAGAGAGACATTTAGAATCAGATTATGGCTTAATCAATACAAACCAAAATCTACATTCATCTGATCAGCCTGTCATGTCTGTATCCATTTTTGTTCAGACTCATAATGTATGTTATGAAGATTTTAGAGGAATTTTATATAAAAAGACAATGTGTGGGTTTTTTTTGGTAAAATGCATGATTCTAGTAGATTATCTACAGAGGACTGATCAATGAGTATGGTGTTGACTAGTGGCCACAAAAGTGGTTCTGCCAAATATTACGATGCCCCAGAGAAGTTGACTATTATCCTTTTAGAATAAAAAAAAACTGTTCAAGATCACAGTAACCTCTGACCACCGAATTCATTTTTGAGATAAAGTGTTCGTACCAAATTTAAAGAAATTGCCTTAAGGTGTCCTGAGATAATATGTTCATGAAAAAGGAAGGCACTGACAGACAACACAAAAAAGTGATGCCTCTAGTCTTGGCTGTCACCAGTATGGTGGAATAAAAACATATGGCAAGGGAATGACATGGAAAATCCTGAGCTTTCAACAGCACTAATTCCATTATAACAACAAGAGAATCATGCCATACTCACTTATCTTTTGCTCCAAGTTTCTCTTTTTAGTTTAAACTATTTGCTATTATTTACCAGTTATTTTAAATTGTGTCTACATTGCTTTTAATAAATACTGTTAAGCCAACACAAATTAAAATCAACATTTCCTGCAGAAGAAAAGCTGAATGAATAGAGAGGTGAAGGTCCTACAAAGAAACAAGGGTGCATTAATCACAACCAGAGTGAAAATCAGGGTGGATGTCAATGAGGCAAAGTGCAGACATGAGGAAAGATTGGACCTCGACACCAGGAATATATAAAAGGTGATCCAAATCATCACAGGCTACACTGGAGTGTAGGAGTGTCTATAATGTGTGTAGCCACTTGGCCAGATGAGCGTAACATCATTTATGGTAGCTTTGATCCTCTTAATAAAGAGTTATACATCCATGACTGCAATTCCTATCTTTGGTCAGATTCAATCAGCAATGAAAGCACATTTTATTTACTCCACATTGTCTAAAACTACAGTTATGTAGTATTATGAAGGTAATTTGTAAACAGGGTTTAGCCTAGCATCATACCTCATCTCCGACCATGTTCCACAAGTGGACGAGCGGGAGGCCTGTGTTGTTATCATAGTTTGAGACCTTTACAGAGGCAGAAAGACAAATGGCCAGTTAGTTATTCCCGACTTTGAAACTATAGTGTGGTTTGGTAAAGAGGGTGGATTTACCTGAGCAAGCAATGCCACTCCTCTTGTCATCTCCTCTAGTGCTGATGTGGCCTCAGGTGAAAAACGATCCTCTCCTGTTGGACATTTTATACATGTGTCAGAAATACAAAACTTAGAGTTGTTTTCAGCACTAATTTTGAAATAAAAATAAAAACTAGACCATTTAAAAGTAAGCTGCCATTAAAAAAATGTGAATGCTTAATTAGCAAGATGTAGCAGACACTGGAAGTCAAACTGGCATTGGATGTTTAAGTTTTAAAAAAGTATGGGCTCCATCTAATGCCCAACATGGTGAAGTACTAACATCATGGCGGAAATATTGGTAGTGGTGTATTATTGCACAAGGTGACTACTTTAAAAGGGGAAAGCTGACAAGTTTTAATGAGGTTCATTTTCTTCTTTTTTAAAGGCCAAGTCAAGCAAGTTTTTGATTGCACCTTATACTTGAGCCAATCTGAGTAGGTCTTGAAATTACATGAGGCAGCAAAAAGTACAACAACAAAAACCTGGTCTAAAGTCAATGGTGCAGTATTTTCCTAATTTAGATGGTGCATTTTTTTAAGTGTGATATGTGATGTGATGTAATGGGTAGCTTTACACAGTCCACAAAAAATAGCACAGTCTAAATGCAGTAGCACGATGGACTTTAGATTCAAATGGGCCCTATGTGTTGATGCAATAATGTACCTGGAAGTGGGGCGATGTTATCGAGCAATACTTCTGCACCTTGAAATGGTAGTGTTACAAAATCAGACCTGGAAAATGAAATAAAAAGAGCACTGCATTAGAGGAAATTCATGACAAACAATGCGTTATTATAACCTCACTGTACTTAGACAACATAAGTATACTACAAAGTATAACAACAAAGTATACTTAGCACTAGTGTTATTGTCTTTATTATGCTGCAACATGCTGGGATGCCCTTAGTTCCTTGCATTTCAGGTAAAAGTCCTTGGTACTTTCTCTAACTTTTATCTCATAATGTTACTTAGACTAGCTGCCAACAGATAAGAGAGGTGCCCTCACTGAATAATGCAGTTTATTCACTGCAAATATGAATGGCCCAGAGAACCTGATATGGAGGGCAGAAAATATTACCTTAAGCTTGTCAGAAGTCAATGTACACCAGAGTGAAAATGGAAAACGCTGAAGTGGCTGTACTGTATACTGGTGAATACTGGCCAACTTTGGGTAGTTAAACTGTGTTAGTATGTCTATGTTCTTTATTCATTTTTTGGAAATGAACATTTATGTATTACAATACCCAGTAAGTGACACCTTTCTCTTGGCTTACACTGTTCTGATGCAGTGAGACCTCTGACACTCACCTTATTTGTCGTAGTGAGTCAATCTTAACTCTGTCATAGCCTCCGTAATCAACGTATCTAATCTCAACTTCATTTGTTTCCTTATAGAAAGTGATAACCTGAGCTCTCCACCAGGCTCCTTCCACTGCTGGAGCTGCGCAGATTACACCAACTGGAGACAGAAAGGGACAGAAAGACTGCTAAAACTGGAAGAAGCAATACCAAAGAAGAATAAATTTCAATAGCTATACAAATCAAAAAGGATTATTTGGCTTTCTAAGAAGTGTGCACACATTAAATGACTTCAGTATGTAAGACTAGATTTAAACACCAAACAATCCTAAATGTCTGTAACCTTCCTGCTGGTAAATACACCTTGTTTTGGCTGCTGAAGATACTGTTCTACCTACCTATGAATGCACAGGTTTACCAGGCACAGAATGACTAAACTTGTGCAATGACTTTAACCCCAAGGTATGACCAAAGTTACCTTCAGCAGGTGAGGGCAGAGCAGGGGTGCCCGGCTGGGAGTAGCAGAGGAACATTTGCTGGTCGAGGCTTCTCAGAGCATGGTAGGTTGGATGGGTGTGCTGCTGGACAAAGACATGACCGGCCGACACAATGTTCACCACTATGACTTCAACTGTCACTCCACTGGGGAGCAGAAGCTGGGAGGGAAAGAGAGACATGAGAGGAACTGTTACTCTTTGAGCAAATGACTTTTACAATCCAGTCTACTTACACTGTAGCTAAACCTATTCGTTATTTAAAAAGGAGTATCCTTAATTATTTTAATACCAGTGAAGTTCCAAAATGCACAGTTCAGAAAATTAACAAAGTTGTGTTTATGTCTGAACGATGTGGTTTCCATGACATCTTCATTATTTTTTGTTACTTACATACTTACAGTGGTCCATTGTGATGTTTTGCCATGCATTTCCAGTTTAATGGTATTTCATTTTACCTTTAGTGCTTTTTAATTACTTTAATTTTTACCATTTTGAACACAGTTCTGAATCTGACATCTAGACTTCATTGCTGGCTATTTTTAGTTAGTTAGTTTGCTTGGAATGATATTTATTTCACATCTCTGGCACAGAGATTATACTGGGCTGAAGGGATATAGGGCACTCACAACATATTTTACCATTGTTTTGTTGTATTTATCAACCTTGTCCTGACAGATTTACTTTTGCCATGAAAACAATATTTTCTCCTCACAGGTAAGCTATGGTCCAGCTGCAAAACTTAAAGAGTAACACAATGGAGAGAATACCATTTATCATTTGCTTTACAATTTTTATAAAATTTCCTTTGTTTGAACCATGCATTTTATATTGCCTTCAAGTAAGTAGGCCATAGGTAGGCATCTGATGGGTCAAAAAGTATTATACAACACTGGTGAGAGGCTAAGGCAGTGTACTTCATCCCTCAAATTATTAAAAATGCCACAAATTCTTACTTAAACTAAAAGGACAGAAGATAAAGCTTGGTGTCTCCCCTATGCGAGTACTTTCACATTAATATTATACCATTGTTTTGTTGACTTTAGTGAAATGTAGTATCTACGTTATACTTAAGACGTGCTAAGTCAATCTTGTGCCTTTGCCAATAAGACATTTTAAGAGAGATAGCGAACGAAATATCCAATATGGAATACTTAGCTTGGAGCCTAACAAATCCATATTTTACTAACATGGAATAATCTCAAAATGGTCCAAAAACTATATCTAAATGCAGTTTGGCTTTCTAGCTCCTAAAATTAAATAAATGTTGTTACAAACACACGACCATGACAAATATGAGAGTTGAGGAATTTTATACCCCTCATTGGAACCATATACTTCCTGGGAGTTATATATGGGTTCTCATTACATTTAACAAGTTGACCTGAACAGATAAAGAGATACAAAAGACCTGAATGTCAGGAACCTTCAGACACTATAGACAATGGCATGAAAAAAAACAAACTCCAACCAGCAACAAATTAAAAAAAAATGTTACAGAGTAGACAGAGTGCCCTTACCCAGGAGGTCATAGGAAGTGATGGCAATGTAAGCGGTGGGGGCGGAGGTGCATATAGGTTGGTCAAGTCCAGATCTTTAAACTTCTTCCCAATTAAGGACAGGGCTTTGTCAACCTGCTGCTGTGTACCTGAAAAGATATACACAAGTCAAAGTCTTAGGTAAGGAGACCACCACCACCTCCTCTATTTCGTATCCAGTTCTTCTGACTTACCTTCTATGTGACAAATCTGAAATTCCTGTGTATAAGGCAGGGTGGAGATGTAGATCTTTGTGCCAGAATTCTGCTTCAGGAAACTCACATATCTCCCTTGCTTCCCTATTAATCGCCCTACAAGATGCTGGGTGAGCAAGACAGAAGGGATAAATAACATGTCAAAGAGACCAAACCTCAGAACCCAAGTATTATTCAGACATAAAATATTAAAAAACAAAACAAAAAGACATCACAATTTCTCTAGGAATTGGTTGGGGTTTTTTTTAACTTTTATAAAAAATATATAAATATCAAATCATATGTGACCAGCCTCATCATTTTAGTGAATTGAGAGAGCATGTGTATGAGGGTGAAATGATTCAATATACAATGATATGACTGAAATCCAAATCAGATCAAATCAAACAAACAACAAAAATATGGTGACTTGCATAGAAAATGATTTTCCATCACCATGGCCAGTTCAAAGGTTAGTTTAAAAGACTGTTCAACAGGTATATCACAGTATCCACATCTGCCAGCTGTTACACACAGAACTAAATAATTAACTGGAGAGCCTGAATAGGGCTGCTATTAAAATGATAAAAAGACAACACTGATGATATAGTAGACACATTATAGTACATAAGTTCTTTTTAACTACTGGGCAATCACCCTGTACACTTTCACAGAGCAAAGCTGTACAGTTTCTTGGTTGTAGTCTTTAGCAAAACCAATGTGCAGAACTTTGACACTGAACTGATGGTTTCACCTCTTGCCCTGACTCACCTTTGGCACCTCAATTTCCCAGACGATGAGCTCAGAGCTCGAGGAGGCAGCGTGGTTGCTCTGGCTTTCCCCAGCACCCATAGTGCAGCCACTGTCCACTGAGTCCATACTGTTTACATCAGAGCCTGGATGGAAACAGACACAGAAAACTTTACCTACAATATTTACAATAACACAGATACATTCAGGTGTAAGGGTCCAATGCTCAACCAGTGCAATTTGTTCACATACGGCCCACCATTTAAATAGGGCCTAGACTAACGAAATCACTATTTTAGTTGTGAAATATCAGCATAATACTGGAAATATCTGCATCTAGTCTCTCTCTCTCTCTCTCTCTCTCTCTCTCTCTCTCTCTGTCTCTCACTCTCTCACTCTCTCTCTCTCTCTCAAACACTTTTCAGACACTTTTACTTGGAGTTGCAGTTATATTTTTTGTTAATGCAAACATCATTCTTGCCCCACATAGCTTTCTGTCTACTAACAACTGCTTTACATACTAACATGAACATTCAATGTTTAAAACTACTAAGTTCAAAACGTGCTCTGTTCAAAAAAATGTCAAATGTTAAATAAAGACTTGAGTAGCAGATCTTGCAATGGAATCACACCAGTCACAGAGAACACCAGCCATTCAACAGGTTGATACTCCAACCCATCATCAATCATTCAACCTTCATTTCAATCCTAACCTCGTCATGCCTCTCAAGTTTCAACTACAACTTGCAAGGTTCTGACTATAGCACAGACCCTCCAAAGGCCAAAGTTCCTCAAAATGCTTCTGTAGTTTTACTACATTAGGAGTCAATGAGACCATTGGGGCAGGACTGTAGTCTATTTGGTTAGGGACATCCAAGCAAAGGTTTAATACATCATCTCCACCAGTGGTGCTAAGTTGAGAGATCAGTAGCTGCTTTTCTACTTCTAGCAGTTTTGCTCAGACAACAACCATTTTCTGAAGACAATTTTACACACATGTTGTGTATATGTTTAAGACTGATTGAGTCATAGTTCCCACTAGACGTCTGCTCCACATTTTTATGATGATAAGACACACACACAAAAACAAACTTTTAAATTACATTAGAGCACCTACCATCAGCAATGATGCCCAAATATTTTCATAGTTGCCTGTAATACATTATTGGCAAATACAGTTATTATTCCTCTGCCTAGTTGCAGTCCAGCCACCTGCGGAGCAGCTGCCCTACACTTAACAGTTTATACCTTTGTTCATTATCTGCAATGTAAAAACATCAGACTCTCTCACAATCAGAGAAATACATTTTTAGTTCTTGCTTCAGTTATAAAACCCTCCCACACCGCAGGCTGCTGACAAGGCTGTCAGCTGAACTCAATCATAAGTACTTGATTAGACTAAGTAACCGTACAACCCAGAGACCAAACAGCAGTCTAAGCAGTGGAAAAAGCCTACAGGTCACGTCACAAGTGCAAACAGCAAGTTGCACAGCAATGTTCCGATACATCTTAGGAAGCCTATTTAGAAAAAAAAAACCCTCAGTTGTAGCAAGACAGTGCTGGGGTTCCCCAACACAGCAAGGAGCATTGAAGATACAGGTTTTTTGACTGAATAAACACAACTGTTGCTCCCCAACTGCCATAGTTGCTGGATTTGTTGATGGTGACTCCTCAAAATAAAATTCAAGGAAGAAAGGTTTGCTGCTTTGACACAATGAGAAGGTCCAGATGAAAACTAGCAGAAACACACATGGTGCTTTGCATAAGCTTTGCATGACTTTCAGGGAGAAATCCAAGCGAGGCAGGAGTGCTGGTAATAGTCTACTGATGCACAAATTGACAAGGCACAATATAAACTACTTGAAAAGGGAGTGGCAGCCAAAATAAAATCACGGAGGGATTTTGCTTGTTATAGGAGCAATCTGAAACCTTTTGACAGTATGTCATAGTCATAAACTTTCAAAAGCACACAGTCAAAGTGATTTACAAGAGAAATAAATAACAAATATAGTTTAGTGAACTTTGCCAACATTCAGCACCACAGCTAAGAGTACTCCTCTCCCATTTGATGATATACTCGCCTAGCATATCATCAGATTTTTAAACTTTTTTAAACTCTCAAACATCAATAATGCCTTAATAAATCTAGTATAGTCTGTCTATAATCAGCAACACTGACCATTTACACCACTTCTTACAATAATTACAATTTTACCAAAATTGATGTCTCACCTCCAGACTGGTCTGTCTCTACCTCACACGTCCCATGAGCTCCATTTCTCAGGCCCATTCCGTTGAGCCTCTTTATCTCACATGCAGCATCCACTGAGTTTTCTTCAGTTTCATTCAAAACATTTGCCTCTGTGGCCATCTCAACCAGTGACTGAGGCTGTGTGGCTTCTCTTGCTGACAAGTCTGTAACCTGGATCACATCCATTTGGTTGTCAAACATGCTGTGCTGGAGGTCCTCACTGCTGATGCCATCTTCAGAATGACATGTGCTGCAGGCTGAGTCCTCAGCCAGCATGGCTGCTTCGTCACCTTTCAGTTTCACGTTTAGCAAAGGGGCACTTTGTGCTGCTTGGTGTGATGGTCCTGGCCAACGGCCTCTCTGTGCAGTGTTTGTCTGATGAGCTTTGTTACTGAGCAGGGAGCATCCATTTGTCATTCCTTGCTCTTCTTTCGCTGTTGCCTCTCTGGACTCACTGCCTATCTGAGAGGGGCTTGTTAGTAGATGGTGGTGGTGCTGCTGTGCTGCTGTGATCGGCTCCTGTTGAGTGCATAGTCTGCCACTACCCACTGATGTGCTGCTACTGCAGCTGAGGAGGCTGTTGTCTGTGACCTGGCAGCTGGTGACACCAAGGACCTCCAGGGTGGCTGCCGAGATGACCTCAGTTATAAGTCCAGATGCCAGAAGCTCAAGATCTTGCTCCTCTCCACAGCCACTGTGTACCTGGATGTCCTCTGTGGTCTCTGTCGTGGCGGTGGAGTCTTGGACCATAGTTGGGGCTGTGGAGTCCGGGCCAGGGAAGGTGGGCGTGCTGGTTAGAATGTGTTCATGGAAATCCTGTGCTGATGGGGGTGTCTCGAGCAAGTCAGCCTCTGGTGTAATCACTCTCTGTACTTTGGCTGGGGTGCCAGCACATACAACAATCTCATCATTTGTATCAACAGTACTGTGGTGCTTCGCAACTTCCCCCTCTGGCTCAGGCCTCTCTGCATCAGAAAGGTTTGCTGTTGTTGGGGGGGAGCTGGTAACTTTGGTAGACTGGCAGGACAAGATGACTTCCTCTACTGTGGTATCTAGGTGCTCACCCAGCTCTTTTACCAAGGCAGGTGATGAGCTTTTCTCTGGGTCTTTATGATCTTTCACTGACACCAACAGGCTGTCCTCCTTGCCAAGCGATGGATGAGTTGAGACTGATGATTCATAGACTTCCTCTCGCCTTATTCTGCCAAGGTGGGGGGCACTTTCTTCATAACTCTGCTCCAGTGAAGGGGCTGCTTCAGTGCCCTGGACATGGAGCTGGGAAATACTTTCATGGTCTGTTCTCTGGTTACTGACCTTTGGAGGTATGTGGGTGGGGCTTTCTGTGTCATTTGTAGGGGTTAGAGTGCCTTTCTCAACCAAACCATTGCTACCCTCTGCTGGAGATGTTCTAAGGCCCATAGATGCTGGAGCCCCCTCTGGGCTGTCATGGCTGATAATCCGATCTTTTTTCCGTGAGATGTACCACCACCAGCCAATAAGAGCTAGGACTCCAGGAAGTGTATAGGGAACAACAGCACGAAATCTCAGAGGCATTTCCTCAGGACGCTAACAGCTAGACCTGAAAATAAAAGAAACAGATTTGTATTAGTTTAAGGATGTTTGATAGTGAATACAATTTATAGCAAATCTGTGAAATCTCATCAGGATCTCCAGTTCAGGTCCAGTCAGGAGGCTCTGTTGCATGTCATTCCCCCTTTTCCCCCTCATTTCCTGTCAAATGTTGACTGCTACCTCTATAAGAATACTGGGCATCCACTGCAGGAGCTCGAGCATTATATAGCTGAGACACAATCCACTAAACAAAGACCAAATCCCAGACATCATTAATAAGAACAGTAAAAAGGTGACTTGCCTTTCCGTAAATGTTACAATGCAAGTAACCGGATAATCATGGACATGTTAGTCAAACACTGCAAATGCCTTCCTAAAAATCAGTGTCAGCTTTCAGACTGACTCACTGTCTGCGAAACTCTGCTATTTGAGTGTAATTTCGAGTCAATTACGAAATGATGAGCTTTTCTTTTGAAAACCAACCCCAACTGAAAGACATTGGAACAGAACTCTGCATAACCAGCTCCCGGTGTGCAGTCTACCAGGAGGTGACTCCCTGTCCATGTTAAAAAAAGGCCATGTGCACATGCCTTTCCTTAACAGACCTGGCCAAGCCTGCCTCCACCAGGAGGAATGCATCACATGGGCTGAATACAACTCAATCACAGGCTGCCATGCTTCCAGACATGGTTCTCATTGGCATTGTGGGTGTGTGTGAGATATATATTACATTATTATAGATACCGATACTGAAATTACACAGAAATGTGGTTAAGTAATTTATACCATGACAGAGATCTTTTAATTCTACAGACATTTAATTGCACAGAAATTAATATTCATATCATACAGAGAATGACAGGTAGATATTTAAATCATACAGAGGTGGTTAGAGGCATGTAACTCAAGTGCTGTGCTTAAGAAAATGTAGCTTGAGTATTTCCATTTTTGCACCTTTTAAGCTGAGATGTAGTGGCGCAGAAGTATATTCAACTTTACTGTACTGGTACTATGTTGCCACCTTAGTTAGTTGTTACTATTCAGACTGCAACTTTTTTCTTACCCCAGTAACTTTATAAAGTGTACTGATACAACTGAAAAGCATCAATGAGGATCATAGCATCATAGAGACAATAGAGTTCATATTGATGTAAACTGTAAAGTCATACAGTGTTTCAGTTTCTCTTCTTTCACTCTCTGCGCACCCCTGTCCCTACTTGCTAACAAGCAACATAGGTGGAAGACACAGCACTGGTCCACAATGCCAACAAAGACCTTAGTGGTTTTCTCATATAAATCATTTCTGGAAAATCAGGTACAGACATTGTCCAAACTTGGCCTTTCACACTGATAAACACATGATATGAGATTCTCTGTCAGATGCGTTCTCATCTATAGTAAATAATCAGTTTGGTTTAGGCAAGTGGTTGCACCTGGTAGAACATAGAGGAGGGGGAAGACTTATTATTAATGATGACTGTATTTTGATTTACCAGCAATATCAATGAAAGAATGGAATGCAATGTGCTGTCAAGCATTAGAGTACCAAGCAACTACACTCCCTGTCACACCATCAACATGCCCAGTCGCTGTCCCAGTCAGTCTGTTAACATTATTGAAAAAATAAAAAGATAAGAAATAAGTCTGAGCATGTTTTTATTTTATAAATTGTTTGTGTTAAAATCTTTCTGTTGTATGTTATTTTATATATTTTACTGCATGGTATACTGTACAGCTGTATATTTTCAAACATGAAAGGAAACCCTTTCTTTACAGTTTCATTTCACTATTTAATTGCAACTGCTTGTCACATCTCATACGTGGCTTTTATTTTTTACTAAACATTTAACTAACTGGAGGTGAGAAAATAGAAAGATAAACATTGTGCATCTCCATTTAGCCTAAAAAAACCCAAAACAGATCATTGAACTCCATTACCAAGCCCCAGGGTTAGATGTATGGGCAGTATGTTAAGCTAAACTCAGATACTTTGAGCTTTTCTTGTGCAAAGACTTCCTCGCCAGCTCATTTAGTCTGTGTGCAACTCCTTTCGGAAGCAGATTCAATGCATATTCCCTTTACAGGCACAGCATAGAGAGGCTTCTGGGATGGCCAAAGACAGATTCAGATTCAAACACCCTTTTTGATCCCAGTGTAGCAGTTCAGTGTTGTTTCCCAATCTGTACATTCTGTTCACCAAACACCAGTCAACAAATAATTATTCATCTGATAAATATATAAGGCTTTTCTAAAAAAAAATCAAGGGTAACTATTTTTATTTAGAGTACATTTGTTATCTTTTGGCTGCTATCTATTACAAAGAAACAAAAGCTATGACTTAAACCAACAACAAATAAACATTGTCTCAACTGTTGGTGTGAAAGTCCTCCAACCCAAGATTTAGTAGAGATTACATATATGCTGTTCAAAATTACTCCTGTAATTAAGCATTCTCATGCAATATTTAATGTGAAAAACAATTACATACCAAATCAACAACTGATATCTCCACTTATGGGCACCTAAACTTAACAGAAGCCTGTGTGAGCCTGTACACATGTCTATGAAATGGTGGCCCACACTACATTCACCTTGGGCAAGGTTACAATAGAAGTTCAAGCTGTTAAACAAATCTACAGCACTCCTTACAAGTCAGACCAGAGTTCATTTTTTTACTTCTTGACCTTACAGTCAAGGTTCAATTTATGACCTTGGCGATGAGCTAGGGGAGTGGCTAGGCTGTATTTACATGTTACAAATCATGCAACGTGCTGGGCACGGGCAACCTAAGCAGCTTTCACAATGACTACACAGAAGACCTAGTATTCCCTTCATATCAACAACAACCATTCTATACTATTCTGACATAGTGCCACTTGATTCTTATTCGCGGCATTTTATAACCATAAATATTAATATGTGAGTTGCATACACGTTGAATCATAGAGTGGCCTTCGTCACCACACAATTAACCCAAAATGTCAGTAGAAACTTTGTGTTGTCTGGCTAGCGACAATGCATCAGGAAGCTAATTCTGGACGCAGTCTGGCCAAAAGATAAACTAGCACTGATGTTAGCAAGAAAGACAAGCTAACCCCACAATTTAACGTTAGTCCAAAGCCCGACCTAAGCGTGATTGTTACAGCTAAACACATGAAACGATGAGTTACACCTTGATTCGTCCAACGTCACTGTACCCGAGGGTCATAAAGCCAACTTTCAGTGACGACTTATCTAACGCTAATGCCACTCCACTGAGGCAAGCTAAATGCTAATAATAACGCTACGTACAATGTGGGCTCATAATAAATTATTCCGAGCTGTGTGTAACCCAGTTCCATCTTAAAAACGTCGTGCAACATCATTCTTTCACAACACAGACGAATTACTTACAAATGGAAGTAGCTATGTATAGCTAGCATGTACACAATGTAAATTTCAACAAGAATTCCGTTTGTGTAATATTTACGTGCAGCGGCATGAGGAAGGATACACTGTGTTTCGAAATAAGATGAATTATTTTGCTCCTAATTTACACGAGGCTCGTTATCTTTTAATGTCTCACTACATCAGCACTGGTGTGAGATTGTGTGACCTAGGTAACGAAGTGCCACCCATACATTATTGAAAAAAGACAAAACTAGTGGGCGGTACCGTTAGCTAGCAAGCAGCGAGAACAAGTTATAGAAACTGAAACTTCACTATGTTATGCCGATAGGTGCTTTCTCCGAATGCCGAATTTAACAGAAAATGCTAAACATCATCGGGTCCGTGTGTCCAGTACTAAGATGCAGAGTTTTGCCCTTAAGACGGGGAGTGTTAACTGACAGATATATATAGGGAGTCTGGCGTAATATTGTCTGGAGTGAAATCCGGTACGGAGGTGGCTGTGACCTAGCGCTAACGTTACACTACTAGGGGTAAAGCATGGCTGGTAAGGAGGCCGCAGTGCAAGATACAAACTATGAATTTAGCAGGCTAGCACAGCATATCGGTTATCATGCTAAACGCCAGGGAGCATGGACAAGAAATTAGAAGGCAAGGTGGCAAACCGCGCATTACCTCCACTGCATTATTTCTGACCCTAAGACCATGGCCGTGTATGGTTAACTAACATTAAAGCCTCGTGTTTCAGGCCACTTCAGAGTTTCATTCACCGACAACCATCGCGTTAGGCCATAACAGAAAAGCAATGCATCAAGAGCAACGCAACCAAATGTGCCAGTGAGTTTGTGCCTGACTGACGTAGGGTTAAAGGACATTTTAAGCTATTGAGTGCTTCTGTCTTACGTGGGCCTCAGACCTTCACGTTAGCTTGCTAGCCGGCCTGGCGAAAACGATAGCCATTTCCACTCATTCTGTTGACAACGTACACGCATTTGTTTCCATTCAGGATACATGGCCATTTGTTTGTAAGTGCATAGACCGCATGAGATATTTAATTAGGGTAATCTAAGTTACACAACAGGGAAAAGAAGCTAGCCGGAGCGTGCTGGCTGTTAAGTTAGAGAAAGATGAGTAGGCTAATTGCTCAATGACATGGGATTACTGCAGTCACACGGTAACACAGTAAACTGTAGACAGTTTGCACAGACCCCTGGAAATGTCAATGGATGTTTTTTTTATACATCGTGCATGTGTTGCACCCTTGTGCGTTGATCTGAACTAAGTCACGCTGTGTGAACATCATGTAGATGGCTATCAGCTTGCTTGTTATTAGTTGTTAAATGCCCTAGTTCCTTTCCAGAATTTTTAAGTTACTTACAAAATTTTAGAGTCCTCGGTGCCGCCACGGTGAGAACAATTCAAAAATTTGAGTTTTTCAATCGTGTCCCTATGGAAAGTCAGTCTCTCCTCCCCACGTGTTGACCGAACAGCACCAGTCTAAAAAAACACAGACTAAACAGCTGGCCAAATCTCGCGATACACGGGTGTTCAAGTCATATGTAGTCTCGCGGCAACTGAGAATGCAGTTAAGGTACCTATTTCAGACGTGTACTCTTACTTTAATCGTTTGGCAGTTGAACGTGTCAGTCCTATGTCTGAAAGAAGACAGGTGTCACTTTAACACGCTGTCACGAAGACAATGTTAAATTGTAAATTTTGTATCACTTTCAACACAGCGCAACTCTCAATTGCATGCCGTCAGATTAACGTAAAGGCTGCAGCAGCACAAGGTTAAGCATGCACACGCGCGCGCTCACGCAGAGACAATCGCAGTCTAAGATCAATGTATTTCTTTTTAAACATTTCGTAATCAACATCTTCCAAATAGAAAATCTAGACGGTGTGAAAAAGCTGATCGTAAGGAGGTGAGGAAATCGAAGTATTCTCTCGTCAGATTGGTCTAGATTGACAGTAGTTACATGTAACTCCAGCACTATGAATGTGTGCATAGCTCACCTTACGTTGTCCGATAGAAAATACATTACAGAAAGTCTATTGCCCCATATGATGTCGCATAGGAATCGTTTGTAGCTACTGTAATTGAAATGCCCCCTGACAAAATTGAACCGTGTGATAATATAAAGTGAAAACCATTTATGTGTATTATTTAAAATCTACAAGACAAGAAAAAATCTTACGAGACATGTTACTTGCAACTCTGTTCCACCCACACATACCTACTGAGCATTCATTAAGATTTGCAACACCTAACATAATAAAAAAATATATATCTTGGATTTAATCAGGATCATCTGTTCATCTCAGTAAGAGCTCTTGAGTTCTCTCTTTCTAAATTAGTGGGGGGGGGGTTTAAGTTTTTTTGAGTTGTGACACCCCAGAATAATCAGCTGGGTGTTCAAAATTCACAACCCCCATTCTGGGACATTGACACATAATTCCCCATAAATTGTATCCCCAAGACTGTCCAATGATTACTGTAACAAACACATGAACACTACAAAACTCAAAGAGGAACACAGTTGATTTGCCCACAGATTCAATGACAACTCATTTGATTTTAATTAATTTTGACTTTAATTAGAAGGTTCAGATAATAAACAGATAATAACATCAACCTAACAGTCAATATGTCTGCTTTATTCCTAAAAGATAGAAATACCTTTTGCCCCCAGTCTAGAGCTGCAGTCCATTTTCTGAGAAGCCACTCTAAAGTCATTCCATGTGATAGCTAGCAACACATGGAGTGACTCTCATTGACTAGATTAGCATGATACTGTTGCACAAAGTTGCCAAAATAAAAGAGTTTGTTTGTGTGTGTGTGTGTGTGTGTGTGTGTGTGTGTGTGTGTGTCCAAACTGTCAAATCAGAAAAGAAAATGTGTGCACACCTCAGAAATGACACCTCACAAAGTCACTCAATGAAATCTACTTTAATGTAAATTGTATAACTGGGACGGGCAACGTATTGTAAAAAACATTTCCCAAACATTTTTTTCCCCTCTCCACAACCATCTGACCACCCATGGGAAATTACCTCTCCCAGGGGTCCCAGGGGTCCTGAACCCCAAGCTGATGGTAGTAGCCTTGTCAGATGCACAGCTTTGTGGTTTATGGGGGGACGTCACAGTCCAATCATATCACTTTCAGATTTTTGCCATTTGTAATCCAAAAGATTTTGAGCTGTCGTATACTAATTCAAAGACCTTATTGTTGCTTTAAATAAATGGCTTTATTTTTTTTTGTCTTAGGTCAAGAATGCTGTTTTTAAGGAACCCAATGATTTAGTGTGCACTGAAGAGGAACCCCCTAGAATACTGGAATCCAGAGGAACTTTGCCTCAAAGCAGTTAGTGGACATTAGCTTTAGATGCCACTGAATCTGAGATTAAGGTACAGTCACAGTATCCTAGGTTACAGACTCTGGAAGACCTTAGACTTTGCAGCAACACATCAGTTTTGAAGGTGGTAGTGGTGGTGACATTTCATCTCCAACCACATAGGCAACATGCAGGCACAGTTGGGTATGGTTTGCACAGGGCTGACAACACTGAGACTGCTCATTTGAACTATATCACAGACAAGGCTCAAGGCTTTATATTTTAAATCTATCATATTGCCAGCAGGTTTGAGGCAGACAGGTCATCAATGAGTGATAGCTACAGCTAAGTTTGGGAACGCTCCCTCCATATTTGTTATTTAGCCTCATGCTTCATGCTGGGTTTTACTTTTACTTTCAGGTAAAGAGGGCGGTATACACTATTTAGAGGCTTCTCAACTTTGTCCTGATCTACTTCAGCTTACTTGGGGAAAGCCATGATTGTAGGGATTTTGGCCATGTGAAAGTTGTACAGTTTTATGAAGGGTGAAGTTAGGTTGTGACTGAAGCAGGCTAAAGTTCCAGGAAGTATATTCTCTGCTTGGCCTTCTGATGATGGGAAGCCATGTTGGTCGGCTCCTCCTCCAAGTCCACTATCATCACCACAGCTTTGAACATGTTGTTTCAACCTCATAGTGTTGTTTCAACCTCATAGTGGACTTTATTCAAACAACTGTCCAAAACCAAACACATTCTTTTTGCTGTAGCATGAGAGATTAAGAATTCCGTTATTTGTCCTACAAGGGAAAAAACATACTAACCGGTGAGAAGCTGGAACGGGTGCGCGTTTCTCATTTTTGCTTGAAAATCATCATCAAATAATTTTCAGAGTTGTTTTATATACTTCTTATGTTGATCAACTGATTGACCAGTTGTTGCAGCTCTAATATGTCTTTTTTATGTAGGTCTAAGTGTTTCTAAATGTCTCTATTTAATACTTTATTAAGTGTATTGTAATTAGCAATGTTATTAGTGTATGTAATTAATTTTTACATAATTAACTCTTTGACTCTGTGGCAGTTACCAGAAAGACATCTCACATGTAGACACTTGACTGTCATGTGTGACTGATGGGACAGAGCCTTTATTTGTCTGTGTCTGTGTCTTATCTTTTATTCCTTCATTTGCTGCTGGTTCTTTCTGCCTTGTTACTTCTTTATTCCCTTCATCTTATTAGAACAGCTAAAACAAATATTATTTTCATGGATGTGTGCATAGCATTGTAATCCTCTTGGAAGCTGAGAATCCAGTTCTGTGTGTGTGCATCTGCAAAGTGATATTTCTGCTCTGTTTCTCATAAATTTGAAATAATTTCAAAAATCCTCTGTCTCAGGAATGTCAGACTTGGGTGACTATGGGTGCGCATAATACACTCACCTCTGGTAAGTCAACATTTTTTTGAAAACTTGTTGATAGTACTTGAATTCCTGAGAAAGCTTTGTTGCAATTCACTATGAATCCAAAGTCTAATGTTTTAATTGGAAAAAAAAAAAATCCTATCCATCAACACCTTTGAAAATCTGTGTTTTAATTGTAGACTGGTAGCTGATAAGTGCCAGCTGAGGCGCATTTGAGCAAGGCAACAAACCCTTAACTGCTTTGGGATTCAGTTATCTCTCCCAATAAACGACAAGAATAAGTTAAAAAGTAGATTTTTTTTCTAAAGAAGTGAGCAAGTAATTCCTCTTCATGTAGTGTTTTAAACATGAAAGTCTGTGTTGTCACACAGTTCAAACATAGTGGAGAGCAAAACATTTTATTACTAACACTGGAATAGTTCAATTTGTATATTATTATACAGAAACTAACTGCTTTACAAAAACAAAATGATACAATATCACATGTATGTACAGTGTAGTAAATATACCATCTTAAATTGTACACAAAGTATTTACAATTGTCACACATACTGCATTAAAAACAAAACTCAGACTATTACTCTACAGACATTAGATTTTGCATAACATCAAATAAAACATGCCACATTTTGAGGTTTTTCATCTTTACAAACCCATGACTCTGTTTTTAAATTAGTGCAAGTCAACCACTTCTGTAAGAGGTTATACATAATCCTTAATATTTCCATTCATACACGTGTCAAAATAAAACCTGGAAACAATGGCAATCTGCTAACGTGGTGCTCAGATAAATCTTGCCATCAGATTTTTCCTGGTTGTATTCTGTTAAAGACACACCCGCTGATTCTGTGATTCAGGCTTTGTGGATGCTTTTTAGAAGAAAATCAGCGGGCGTGGCTTTAAGAACAGTAGACGATGAAAAGTGTGAATGGAGACAATGGATGAGGTTATACAATGAGATATTTCTGTGGAATTGAATACTGAAATCTGAATAAAAGTGTAACTTTACATCTTCGGTGGCCCTGATCCTAAAACCCAACAATAACCTTCATTGTTTTCACAGCCACTCTCTACCAACCCACCACTGCTCCAAACATCTTGTGTATTAGAAAATGAGACTTTAACAACTTAAATGTGATAAAACTCCATGCTCAACACTGAACTAAGGGTAGGTTTATTTACATGGGACATAGGGAAGATGCTTCATTAAATAACTCATCAGCCAGTCAATGCAAATTTAACAATAGGAAAACCTGACATCAAATGGGATTTTGGCATATATCCATTTATTTGTTCAATAACATAAGTGGTTGAAGGCATTAATATGCTTCAAACCAAGTGGTTATTGGAGAATCGGTATCTGAAACCACCTTTATGATAGAGCAAACATTAGATCGCGGATTGAACATTTTCATAACTTTTTAAAATGGAGAATTTCATGGTTTGGTCCTGGTTCCCTTCACACAAGCACATCGATTAGTGAGAACATGTAAGTGATGGAGGGCTACAAGAAAAACGTGTTTTACAGACATTCATCTGCTTATCCCAATAGAGGAGGCTGGTCTAGGGAATTCAGTTCAGTTTCATTCTCTTTAGTCTTACCTCATCTTCCCTTTATGACACTCTTTGAGGCTAAATGACAAAACACTATTTCTACAAACTGTCTCTAATGAAAAAGTCCCTTTCATTGAGTTTGGTTAATGATCACGTGGTTACCGATTGAGCTGCATGGACAGAGGAAAATTACAAAAAAATAAAATTCACAAATGTATCAGTAACATGAACACTAAAACTCATGAAAAATGGTGTCAGACTGAGCAGCAGCAATGTGGAGATGCTGATCAGACAAAAATGAAGTCAGAGTTGTACAACGATACTCAACTCTCGTCATGCATAGATGTTCAGTCAGGATAGATGCGTTTTGATGAATAAACTCTGCTGAGCTGTGGACGGAGGGTGCAGGTGGAACACTGGTCAGCAAAGTCCAATTCTACGCCTGCTAATCACCTGCTAATGGCCGCACGTGCACACAGCTACTGCAACAGCTGGTTTACAGGCACTAGCCAATGCATGTGCATGTTTAAACGCATGTCCTACTAACTGTGTGACCATTTCCACTGTAAACTGTAGTGTTTAAGATCTGCCAGTGTGCCTTTCTATCCACTGGGCAGAAATAGGTTCCCATTCATCACAATGACCATTTTGACTGCTGTTACTATCAAAACGGAACTATTGTGTCAACGTAATGCAGATTAAAACTATGGCCAGTAGATTGATGACACCAGTGCTGACTGCAATGTTTGAACTATTAAACATATAAAGTGAGTGACACATTTTACAGCGTACAAATAAACTAGTTGGTGTTCTCTGGTGGACAAACTGATGAAGACACGTTCTGACCTCAAACATATCTTGAATTTCTCTAGATTTCTTATTTAGATGACATAAACATACTGACAGACCTGTGATGAGCTAAGATTGGCAAAAAGTGTCAGTCTTGCCTAGACTGTTTTGTCAGTCTGCACTTTATTACCAAAAGCAATAATAAGTAAACACTGACAACATGATATTTGCAGTAATGGATGGATTACCTTAAACATGTTTCAACTGGTTGACTGTTGAGTTTGTAAAACATTGTAAAATAAACGTAAAACCAACAGCTGTCTGGAAACTTTCAACTATATAAAGCACTATAGCATGATTTGGAAAACAGTCAGCAGCAATGTATTGTTGATGCTATTTATAATAAATTTGTAGTCTAAATCCTTAAAAAACATTCTCCAAACGTGCCCAGAACACGTCTGGAGGCAGAAGCCTTGTGTAGTGCAGAGCAGGCATGAAGTGCAGAGGATCTGCTACTCCTTGATGTGCTCCGAGGGCACAGATGGTTAGTCTACAATGACACCTGGCCTCTGCATCAATAATAACCTGAATAACTAAAAGCTCTTAAAGGAAAAATCCACCAGCTTACAATCTTCCAATGAGGAATTCCATCAGTCTACATCTGCTGGACCAGTCGTATGGATCACCTGTATCCTGTATGATGGCGCAGAGCTGGATCTCTGAAAATCAGGGTTTGAGTCTGAGGGACTGAGGCCAAAACCAGATTTTTGAACCTTGACATATTGACCTTAACCTTGAAATATTTCCCATTATTTTACCACTTGAAGAAATGCTGGAAAACTGTTAACCAGACACTGCAATGTATTGGAATAAGACATACATACAAAAGAATAAAACCTAATACAGACCTCAACTCTGTCAAAAGACTGAACTGCATCTGTAGCTACAAGTAGTAAAAGATCAAAAACTGTCAGTTGGTCTTGCTAAGTCTTGTTAACATTTTGATAAGGAAAGTGGACATTATTATTTTCAGAGTTCAGTATTTAATTCAGACGGCACTGATGTTTTGAGAAGTCTGGGTATTTTTAAAGGGTGAAAGTTTATCAGTGACTTTGGAAAGAGTAGTTTAAAAAAAACCAAGATTTCACTTAAAATGTTTCTCTAGAGCCTTAAAGAGCCAGAGTCTCGGTGTCTCGAATCAAAACTTCTCATAGCATTGGTGAGGGGGACAAATGATTTTATGCTGTTAAATAATACATTTTTTTAATCAAATAATATGTTTTTATTGCACAATAAAACAGTATATTTTTGTCCTGACTATGGTGAAGTGATACACAGTCATAACAAACACTGTCAAAGTTTCTTTCAGAGTGGATTTTTCCTTTAAAGAGGCCACAGGACAAACCTCTGGTGGTTGTGGATCCAGCTCAGACTGTCAACTCAGGCGTCAACTCGTGTGTGGTCTTGCTGATGTGTGTCATGGGATCAAACATCACACTGTCCACTGCTTCTTTTCTATTCTAATGGCCATTGGAGGTAATCAATAAGAACTAAATCTCTATGTTAACAGGCAACTGAGGAGTTGGCATCATATTGCACCGAGCTGACATACTGATGTTTTCTCCCTGTTCACTGTACAAATAAATTCGGTGGTTGACAAAGGAGTTTGAGTGTTGAGGATTATTGCCTATTACACAATTTTCCTTGTCACTGTGTAAACAAATTAAAATGCTGGGCTCCCGAAAATGTTCATAACTTCATAATGAATTTAACTAACGAAAAAAGCAAAATAAAAGCAAAATGCACAAAAAAAAAGTTTGGAGCTATTTACAAGTTTGCGCCTCCCCTAGTGTTTTGCAATCTTCATGTTGATACATTTAAAGTGTTTGAAAAGAAGATTTTTGGAAAGTGTTTGAAAAGAAGATTTGTGTTGCACTATCTAGCTATACAGGATAAATACTTTCAGGCAACAGGGTATATGGATGATTGTATATTTGACGATCATTAGAAGCCGATCTTGAGGCAGCTCGGGTGAACTTGTGGTGATATGGACGGCTCGCCTCCATAATTAGTACCTGTTCTTTGTCCCCAGCAAGGTTTGACTTTTACTTTACAAATTGTACACATTGAAAAACCCTGACAAAGGCACACCATGGAGAAAACATCAACATCTAAATTAGCACTAAGGACTAGTTATACATAATCTGTCTATGTAAAATATACAAATATACATACCCCCCCCCCCAATCTGGCTGACACTGGAGTGTTAAGTCATAAGGAAGGCCAAGGGACGTGTTATGGATTAAACTTCAGCGTAAAGACAGAATTTCAGTTTCTGGTTCCTCCCTGTGTAAACTGTTTAAGAAATGTCACAGTCCATGTCCAAACTTGAACCTTAAGTCCACACTGTATTCCCAAAAGCCAAAACAGGATTTCTTTAGTTTCACATGTGTGACCTCTGTTGCTGCAGGTCACTCAAAACTGCTGCTGAATATCTGTGCAGAAGAGCTTAAACATTGATTCCAGAGGAGAAAAGAGGATTCAACAGACGATTCTCCTCCACCACAGATTTTTTTTTCAAATGAAGGATTTGAAAAAAAAAGTAAATATACGAAGCAGCACATAATTCAAGGTTGCCCTTGCTAATATTCTTCCTCAATGTAAAACATAAATCCACTTGTTCTCCTGCCAGAGCAACATCCATGAAGAAGAAGGAAGAAATAAAAAGAGTAAAAAGTTGAGTGCAGCATGAGGCCTGGCAGGCTGGGTGAGGAGCAAGGAGGAGGAAGAGGAGGAAAAGGAGGGCGGGGTGCGTCTTTTCTGGCTGATCAGACAATCTTCTTGATGCTGGGTCTCTTGAAACTGCCGGCGCTGCGCTGCTTCTGAACCTGACTGGCTGAACCATGGCGAGTGCGACCCCCGCTGGACAGAACAGAGCTAGGGGACAGCTGGACATTCTCCTTATCCACACCTGGAGAACCACCGAGAGAACAGAGGACACACTGTTTCAAGGTGTTTTTTAAGCTTACAATACAACAGCTTACAGAAATGATGAATGAGAATGAGGTCGATATCTGTCTGTCTGTTTAACAATTTCTAGACAGAATCAAAACGGTAACTCAAGCATTTCCTCAGACTTTTCCTGAATCAGTGGTTTTCAACTGGTGGATCGTGGTTAAGTATCAAACAATAGTCGCAATTAGGCTTATACTAAAAAGAAAAACAAAACAAACAAAATAACACAAAAGTGTCAGCTGATGTGCGGCCAATGGCCCAATTTCTAAAAGCGAATAGGTTTTCTGAGGCTAGACAAGCTCTGCTAATCCTGTCAGTGAATGTATCTCCACCATTGCACTGCGGTCTGTGTCTATATTTTATGGGGGGTTGTACAAATTTTCTGATATACATTATTGTTTACATTATTTAATACAAATTATTTCAGGCTAATGTGTCTTTCTGTTATTAAAATTAGAAATGAGAAACACTGTGTGAACATCTTCCATTTGTGTTTCTGACTATCAAGATGTCACGACTTATACTAAAATTATACTAAGGTTTATAGATGTACAAAAACTAGTTGTTATAAAAGAGCTGCTCTAACAAATAAGCTACCTGCTGTAAAACCTTCCCTTACTCAAGGGCAATGTCATATTTAAGTGATTTCCCTTCACTTATTAAACTTCTTTTAACTTACAGACTATTCTGAGATAATGCAACTGCTATTTGTCAAATAAGGCAAAAAACATTTAATATAATTTCATGTGCAAGTTATCAAACAACAGGGGGTGCTGTGGCATTAACAGATGACATGCACCTTTCTGGCATGTTTATACTGACTGCGGTTTTGCAGTCCAGGTATATAACATTATCTTTATGGGGGAACTTGAATCATCTGCAATTTCTGATGTGACCTTTACTAAGTATGATGTAAAAAGGGTTAAAAGGGACAACAAGACTTAGAAGACTAGGCGATGGAGCTGCCGTGCAGTGTTGTGATTCCCTAGTAGCATTATGAACAGTCAACAGCTCCCATTTAGTTCAGAGAGACAGAGTAAGGGTTTCTTTGTGTGTTTGAGACCTGGTGAATGCTGTGAAGTGGCCAGTGAGGTCATGGAGTTGGACAGGTTGAGGTTGGCAGTGATGCTGAGCTGGCTCTGGCTGGTGGGGGGGTAGGGGGAGGTGGGCGTCCTCAGCTGCTCCTCCCCTCGCTCCTCATCAGCCGTTGGCAAGTAGCTGTCAATCAGCGCCTCCAGAAACTTGACAATCAGCTCCGCATAGTCTGGTATCTGTGTTTGCTGTTTGGCAGTCATGTGTTTGGCGTGAAAGAGGTTGGGGGTGAGGGGCAGGAGAGGAAACATATTAGACTGATGCAACAATGTTGACTTGGCTAGTACTGCTAATGATACAATGTGTTCAGTCCATGTCACATAATGATTTTTGTATAAACACTGTAATACAATGCCACGTTAACACCAAAAGCAACATGTAAATAAACTCATCCCAGATTTGGTAAATATTTTTTCAACAGTTCAAATGATGGCGACTGCTACTACTGTCACTACTGTGATTCCTTGAACACGTTCTTTAAATCTGTTCTTGATAAATTTCCCACCTAACTTAGAAAAATACTTTCTCCTGTTTTAATTATCAGAACAGATTATTAAGATGATGGAAGACAAAACATTCTGGGTTTAGGATAATTTAGATAAAGATAAATGCAGCCTTATAATCTGGTTGAAAAAAAACTGTTACTGGAGGACACCACTAGATGGCGCATAAGAAAGCTAACTGTACAACTTCTGGATTTGCACTGATGTAAATAAACATGGCTACACTTGGGAAAGTTACTATTTTGTTAATTCACAGCGATCAGAGCAACAGCATAGATGATATGTAATATCTCATAATTAAGCGCACCGTGACAATGGTGGGTATGTGTCACCGCATTAGGTGAGTTACTTTGGAAAACACAGATGGCAGCAACATGAAGATTGTTTAATAAGCATCAGAAAGCCCACTTAAAGCACTGCACTGGCCATGTACACCACATTGTGCTTACAGAGTAAACATATGAGTGTAAATAAAAAAGACATGCCTGTCATATGAGGAAAATATAGACCATGTCTATATTTATTATAGCACGTGTCTGGCTGTGGGAAGCATTTTGCAACTTCGCTTTTAAAAAGTGCTACACAAATAAGGAGTTCTATTTATACCATTATTGTTGTCATTGAGTCATTTTTTTCTTGCTTTGTGTATAACAAAATGAACATGCTTTCTTAAACGATGCTTGCTTTATAACAATATAGTAGAGAAAAAGAAGGGAGAGAAAAGAAGCCAAATAGAAGCTACTATTTTCATTATTTATAATAATTCACTACATGTTTATGATCAGGTAAGCAAACTCATTAAAATATGCAATCTTTAAGATCAATAGATATTCTATTACTTTCCAATGCTAGTGTGTGTGTGTGCAGAAGCTCTGTCTATCACCATATCAATAGGTAAGCTAGTTGGCAATAGTAAATACTAAGTTAAATATTTCCTGTGTGGCAGCCAAGGGTGTCAAAGAGAAAACAAAAAATTCTCATGAGGAAAGAATCATTCTTACCTTAGAAAAGGGTCCAGCAAACCTCCAAAGTCCATTAAAACCAAAGCCTGTGAAATAAAAGGCAAGGAGAGAGGGAAAGGTGGGGAGAGATTATGAGGGAGGACGAGGTGACATGAAAGAGAGGGGAGATTTAAATGCCTTTTTACAAAAGCTCATTGTGCTCATCCATTTCACAGGATTGGGAAAATTCCAATTTTAGGCAACAGATTGTTTAACAACTGTACACCCAGTGTAATTAACATGCTCGGAATATGAAAAGGTCAGCATTTATTACTTTGTAAATAAGAGGGCTGGTACTGAGGTGGTGACTCCTCATGGTACACCACACTCTGGACGATGCCATGGACAGGGTTGAGAAGGTTGGTGTCCTGGCACATGGATAGCACAGTGGTGATCTTGGAGTCCAGCAAATTGTGGCTGAGGAGGAGACACACAAGAAAAACAACTACTGTTAAGTATGTATACATGCTGCTGTTTACAAGTACATGAACATAGAGCGACCGTTTTAAATGTGGCTGTGACTACAGTGTAACAGCGAAAATATTTTTAGATTTCATCATTATAAGCCTACCGCTAGTTTACCTGATGCTTCATCTTACCGCATCTTACAAGTTGAGGCAGTAGCCTGAGAAGCCACAAGGTCTTATAATACCAGAGCGAGTGCAAAGTATGCATGTTTTCTTCTGTCAACCTTTCAGCGGTCAATTACTGCAAATGACTGTACATGTAAATGTAAATTTTCTATCAGACTGGAAGTCTCTTGGGCATGTTCTCAAACAGAGAAAAAAGCCCAGTGAAAAATAAACTCAACTAATACATTAATTCATTTTCACCAGGAACTAGGTGTCACCGACTGTTACCAGGAGAACAGAGCTATTTTTTTCCAAAGTTAGCCTGCGGACTCATTCAAATTTTCACCTAAAGAATTCCCTCTCAAAATACTTATAATTGGAGAAGAACTTTTGGAAAGATGGAAAGGAATGCAACCTAGCCAAGAGAGAGTCGATAGGATGGCTACTCACACAACTGGGAAAACCTTTGGGAAGACAACACTAGCCTCAGCCAAGTACTCGTAGAGAATTCGCTGGTCAAAGTCATCAGTGGTGTATTTGACCTGGGTGGCCTGGAAAATCAGAAAATAGACTGTCAGCAAGCAGAGGTAGAACCTAGAATTAGGTAATGATATGCTTATCTGATACCTTGTGCCTCGCAATTCTCAAGTATAAGTAACTGCCCTTTTAATACCCTGACTGCATATAATGTGGTGAATGAAATGAAAAAAACAAATAATTTTTTGTTAGCACAATAATGCTAATCCCCATTATGCGCTAGCTAAAAAATGAATTAAAAAAGAAAACCACTTAAAAGCACAATACATAATATCATACGCATAATTATAAGACACTTATAGAATCTGTTTCACCCCTACCTGCTACAAGCCAAGGAGCAACAGCATTTGATTATTATCTGTTATGATCCACAGATTTGAAATGTATAAAGTGCATTCTCTCACCAGCACAGTGAGCAGCAGAGCCTGGATCTTTGGGTCTGTCAGCACCTCCTCATCCAGAAGAACATTAGACTCAGATACAGACACCTTGCGAAGGTGAGAATTTCCAATTCTTTGTGTCTCTGTAATTATAACATGGAGGAAATGAAAAATATACTCAAATAGGCTGCATCTTAGTATATGACATATAAGAAAAGGCAAGGACTGGACCTCTCACCTATCTCGTAGTCATTCTCTGCTACACGTCTCATCTTGGGAGGGGTGGTCATACCTGACTCCATTTCTGGTCTCTTTGGTGCTTTGGAGTCTGATATGAGATGATCGAAACTCTTCCTGGTGCCTGTCAAATGCAGAAAACACAACAAATACATTTACAAGCTGGAGGCACAACACTAGAATTTTATTTTTGGATGTTTCTTCAAAGGAGGACTTAACATGCACTTCAGGAAAGAGAAGTTATACCCAGTAGCTTCTTTGTATTGGCCTGTGAGGGCTGACCCATGTCCAGGCTCATGGACTTTCGTGTTCGAGGGCTGATTTGACCCACTGTGGGGTAGTGATGGGCTGAAAGGTAGCGTTCTGAAACCTGAGGTGACGTCCATGGCTGAGTCTCTCGGAGAGTTCTGAGAGGAAGATGAATGGATAACTGTGATGTGACAACTTGAAGACAACGCGACGAACCCATACAATACAGACAAACCATACTTTGACAAACTGGAATTCTCATAAGGGCTTGAGCAACACAGTAGGGCGAAGGTCCCACTGGAATTGCTCTGATTTGTATTATTTTTCTGACAGTTCAAATGTATTTTTGCGAGGGCCAACATGCTCAAAAACTCACCAAAATTGGCACATGCAGTGCAAAAGTCTTAGGTGTGAAGAAAAGCTGTAAAGTAAGAATGCTTTCAAAAATAAAAAAAGTGAAATTGTTTATATTTAGTGATTTACAAAATGCAAAGTGAGCGAACAGAAGAAAAATCTAAATCAAATCAATATTTGGTGTGACCGCCCTTTGCCTTCAAAGCAGCATGAATTCTTTTAGGTACGCTTGGACAGTTTTGAAGGAACTGGGCAGGTAGGTTGCCCCAAACATCTTGGAACTCTAACCAGTGGTCCTCTGTGGATGTAGGTTGTCTCAAATGTCTCCCTTAGTCTTTTAATGTAATCCCAGACAGACTCAATGATGATGAGGTAAGGGCTCTGCGGGGGCCATGCCACCACTTCCAGGGCTCCGGCTGTGGCTCAGTGGTAGAGCGGGCCGTCCACCTATCAGAGGATTGGTCATGCTGAAGTGTCCTTGGGCAAGACACTTAACCCCTAATTGCCCTCGATGCTGCGTCATCGGGGTGTTAATGGGTTAGTTTCCTTTGTTTCCTTAGTGGGTCAATGCTGACTTGTAGAGTAAAGCTCTTTGAGTGGTGAGACGACTAGAAAAGTGCTATATAAGTACAGGCCATTTACTTTACAGCATTTCTACACACCTTCCTAAGACTCCTAAGACAAAATGTGGTAGGTACATATATCATGTCTACAAGTAGAAAAAAAGTCTCTTGGAGCCATACACTAAATCCGACAAGAACATGGACATTATTAATTTCAGGTGCAATTTGAGTCCATCAAGTACAAAATAATCTAATTAACATCAAATTCAGTCTGTCCGTCTGTCCACCGTGTCTTAAAGTCAAGAACATAATCGTCATTATGGTAAGCAGCTGACCCATGCTACGGCTGGCCGGTGCTCTTGAAGGGTTTAGGATAAACTTAGTTAAACTTCAGAAAAGGAGTCAGCAGTGGGTAAAAAAAAACCCCTGCCATGCCCATGTAACAGCCATTCCAAGTGTATTATGGTTATAAATCGAGCTGGCAGTAGCCTTAGTGGTCCAGCTCAATGGGTGGTTTAAGCAAGGAGAAAACCGTAACATGAGAAATGACCCATGACAGATGTAACCACATGCAAGTGGTGCATTACAAATGTCAATCACAAGCCATTTATCTAAAGGTGCAACTAGAAGTTTGCTCAGTCAGGTGGCCGTGCAGTCTGTGATATTCCAAATAACATGTGTTTTCTATTATAAGAAGAGGTACGCTGGACACCCCTGGGTTGTGTAATACTCTAGTCAAAGCATAAAGGCAAGCAGGTATCTCTTCTAGCATGCTATCTACTTTATACACTACTCTGGCTATGCTAAGTGCTCAGAGGTCTTGTATGTAAACAAGTGAAGAAGTGGTATTTAAATAGTAGCAAGCTGATGAGCATGCTCATGATCAGGTTGAACTACTCAACTTCAACTACTCTGGCTATTGTTGTGGGTGGATCAAACACCTTGGTACTCCCCCTCTATTCATTTCCTCACCTGCAGCTGGGATCAGTGATATGACTGGAGTAAGTGTCCATGGGTACTGGGTCCATGGAGAGGTCAGAAATCAGTAGTGACTTCCTGTGTTTGAGGCTGCAGCGACTTCGGACCTCCTCGGATACAGTTAGCAGTGCTAAACGAAACCAGAAGGGAGTGTGGTCATTTACCAAAAACACACTGTGTGGTTATTAGTGGACCACCAATGCTAGGAATGACAGCGGTTGCAGGTGTTAGTAGCTAAGCCTGATATGTATAAACCAGGATGTATAAAACGGGTACTTACCAGCCAGATAGGCCACACTATGAGTGCTGACCTCAAACTTGTCACACTTCAGATGCTTGCTGATAAGAGACAACAGTGTGTGCAGGATTCTCACAGTCCTTGCTACTGTGGTGGGTGATGGGTGTCTATAGCCTAGAAAGTTAGAAATTTAAGTTAGAGATATAAATACCATTTGTCAAGGACAAATCACTGATCGAGGTGTCTTTGTGAATACTTTTGCATTAAAATCACAAGAGACAAATGTCACCCAGACAGAATAGTAATAACACAAGTAGTAGTGGTTCTTAGTGCGACTCTACCTGAACTTCACTGTGTCTTCCTGAAACACTGCAGCGTAACTGAACTATTTGCATAGTTCGAACATATGTTGCCAAATCACATAGACAGCAGAGTAACCTGTGTTTTTACTGTTGGTCATTGTGGTTTCTCATTGCGTATGTGAATGCTATGAACATGTACACCGACTCATACAACAAGGAATGAAGTATACTGAATGTAAGTGGCTGCAGATGATTGCTTATGTCTGTCAGTGACTGCTTTACCTTTGAGTAGATGGCCCACCAGTGCAAAGTTGAAGTTGGCACTAAAATTTAAGCCCACAAAGTGATCCATCTGCTTACAGTGCCATTCTAAAGGACGCCTGATCTCCATGAACACTTCTTCTGGACTCTGGGTAAGCACATTAGGAAGAAAAAAAGAGATAAATGCAAATGGGTAATTTTGTCATTTTGGTCATTGTAATATGTATCTTTATGTACATAATGGGTCAAGATTAGGGCTTTTTTAATTAAAGATTTATTTATTTATTTTACAAAAAACATGCTTTTCAACAAGTTTAATCTCTCAGTCAAATTGATTCAATTTAAATCTTCTCCTAGATCAATGACAACACTTTTAGCACCATGGGCACTACTATTTTAGATGACCTTAACATAGCCAGAGAAAATCAAATATGACAATATTTTTAACAAAATATCTTTATATGTATTGTGCCAAATTTGTAATGACTATTGGTGCTTTCCTAACATGTTTGCAAATGAGATTTTTGATAAACAGTACTAATTAGAAACATGCATATAGTGGTTGAACAGGCAAAGACATAAATAGAATCCCTGTCTGCTAAGCTCAGCTAAAAGGAAATGTGAAGACACTCTTTGAATACACTTGTGTCACATGTTCTTGTCAGTCTAGTCTGAGTGAGTCTCTCATCTCTGTATTGGCTTTTAATTCACACATTAAACTGGGGGAGCGGCGAGCAGAGGAGACTTTCTGCTTTCGAAAACATGAATTTTACCTTGTCATTGAAGACACGCATTGTATCCAGAGTGTGGAGGTTCTGCTCCAGCAGTGCAGTTCCAGAAGAGTAAAGATTGACTTCATCTAGCTGCAGCACAGCTACTGCCACCCAGAACAGAGCTTTGTGCATGGGAGACTCCTACAAATACACACACAGGGCATGCTTGAGTACTAAACTGTAACAATTCAACTGATTTACAACTAACATGTTTTATAGCATGGCTGTTCCTTCTTTCCTGTATCAGAGAATAAAATGGTGGACCCTCACAAGAGCATGCACAAGAAGCACCATGCAGTTGACAAGATTAAGCAACATGGGGAACTGAGTTTAATGGATTTACTGTTTGTCAGACCACAAATGAGACATCAATTAGTTTGGAAAAACTACAGATGACAGAGTGGTGTGTTGCGGCAGGCAGGTCTGCTAATTAGCTCAATTAGCAATTTAGATTGTGATCTTATTAGCTGACTTAGCAGGACCACACACAGTCTCAGAGACAAACACATACCAGTTTAGTGATACATGTACCAAAACTCCTGAGCTAGCAGTGTAAGCACAAGCATTGCCCTGGAACTCCCTGTCCAAGTAGGATCATCAGGACCTGTAGTGGCTGAGCTAGCTTGGCAGACCTGGCTAGCTAGCTAACCAGTGAAAGTTTAACTATAGTTAGCAGCAGTTAGGATAAAGCTATCAGTCACAAATCACATACATTAGAGCCAGAGCAGCTAAGGACACCATATGGGTAAAGAAAATATATTTCTCCATGAAATATGATCCAGTTTCACCCAGATTAATGAATTAAGTTATACAGCTGTGTTTTTGTACAGTAATTTTTAGAGTCATTCACTAATTAAACATGTACACTGCAAAGAATATTTACAGAAAACATGTGTGTGTTGAGGCAGACACATATAAGGTCACATGGGGCTTTGTGTGGTCAATTTATCACACTCATCATACCAGCTGGCTGAAGCAGCCAAAACATCAAACAGTGACTGCCAGCATACCGCTTGTGCAAATTTCAAATACTGAAAAATAATATTGATGGATTTGATAAAGAAGAAACATTGATAAAGTATGAGAATAACCCTTCAAGCCCAAACTAACAGCTTTAGGGAAGTATAAAAAAGCTAAATGTAAAACCCATGGTTTGTGTTGTTGGTTTTAATATTCACAGCAATAAAACACTGTGGTGGCATGTTGCTGAGGATCCACAGTGGCTAAATACCTTGCTAAGTAGAGGCTGCAGCTTGGTCAGAGCTATGACTGTGGCTTCTATTAATACTTGGCTGTTGTAATTGTCCGGTCCCTTCAGACAACTCTCCAGACCCTGTGAAAAAGAGGGAAGTGAGAGAAGGAACAAGAGCACGAGGTGGGAAGCGTAGGGGCAAGATGTGACAGTGATGCAGTAATGAAAAGAAAAGTTGATCAGTGTAGGGAGGTTAAAAATGTACATTTATCACATTGAAAAGCTGTTACAAACATCAGGCATAATAATAAAAATATGAATGTTGATCAAAATCACTTGAAGAATCAGTTAAAATACCAGTCCAATGTCTATACATCAAGAAACAATTGGTCATATATAGTAATTAAAACTCTGCAACAACAAATCCTCACACACCCTGAATTCTATGCTTTCAGAACAAAGTGGTGAATAAAATCTTCAACTTTTTGGTGTCATCCTTTTTTTTAATGAGTAGAACCACCCAATTCAATCCTAGAGATGTGCCCAATTTGTCGAGCTATTTGGTGTCACTGGGTCACATGACCAGGGGCCAGAAGACCGAATGTTTACTGAGAATCCAACTTAAAAAGTAACTTTATCAATGGGGAATTCTTTATCCTACACTGATTTGTCAAATGCAGGCTCTAAAAAAGTGGCCACTAAGGTTTGATATTCATTCTCATTTACTTAATTGACAAAAATCTATATTGATGGCCAATCAAGCAATACAGGAACACTGTATTGCTCAGTTTAAATAAAAACATCTCCAGTGTCTTACTCTCATTTTCCACAACATATCCCCCCTGGAAGGCTGTTCAATAAATGTTGCCTGGGAGGTGTTGTCTCAAGTGCTTCAAGGTCATGAGTATTTTGCAATCCACATGCAAAAGTGTTCACATCTTTATGACAAAGAAGTTGAAACTGAGGCATGGTAAGAAATTTACGGTTGGAGGTGCAGTACACTAACTTGACTACAGCACAGGTTGCTTTATATTGATTTTGAATGAACTGAGACAAGTCATGTTAGTGAGTCATTGCATGGGTTTGACAGAAAAGGTTATATGAGTGTGTGTGCGCTCTCACCCGGTCTATGCTGAGCAGAGGGCTGGCCTTGCTGAGGATTCGAATGATCTGCTTGATCTGGCCATGGCTCACTCTCTTACTGATGCAGCCAAACACCACCAGTGCTCTGGGCTGGAGAGATGGGTTGTACTGGAATGCAAATCTAGAGTCCAAACACATACAAAGCAGATGTTAGTGGTGCACATTCATGTTTTTTTTACATAGAAGAAATAAAATAAGATACAGGAAGTTCATACTTCTGTGCGAGCTCTGTCCACTGGTCTAACCACTTGCAGGCTGGGATGTCCCTCATACAAGCCTGGAGAAAGACAACAGAGATTGCAGACAGCAAAGTACAGACCAGTGTCAGCTTCTAACTGATTTGGCAGGTCAATCACAAGTAAGGGCTAGTCAGCTAACATTCCACACAACGAAAGTTCACTTTTCAACTATCTAAATTGTAGCCAACAGCTCTATAGTAATTAAGCATTGCTTGTTGCACATACACCTTGCTCCACTTCTTTTATGGTTTTGTTCCACAATTGAATTATGCATTTAGAATAACAAACGGTTCCAAATTCTGCTATTGTAGGATACAGAAATGTTTACTATGTTAACATTTTTTAACACATTCACCAAATTTCCCAATTTTCACTGGATTTTCCTATTCTGGTGCAATGCCCTTTTAAAAACGTGCCTGTTTGGAATCTCTTGTATTACTGCTTGTCAATCATCAGAGCCGGGGAGTCCCTGCAGTTCTTGACTCAGCAGTTGCAATTGGTTTTGGACCAACACAGTTTCTTTTTTCAAGCTTTAGCAACAACACAGGAATATTGCAACACAACACCAGTTTTAGTTTATTCAGGTGTTCCCAAAACATTATTTTATTGATAAAATTCATGCATTCATGCTGAAGTTAACCAGCTACCCCAAATTACAGCTCGTTCCCAGGGCATTATTATTATTTGCTTCATTATGTAACATTAACCACTGCCAAGAGTTATATTGAAACTCAAATTAGCTGATGAGTTAAGAATAAGGGTTTGAACCTGTGCCTCCAAACTTGCTCAACATGGCTCAGAAACTGTTATTTAATCTTGTTGATGAAGCTTGGTGATCTCTTTAAATTTTCCTGAGAACCGTTCATCCAAACTAATCCACACTCACACTGCAATTCCTTGGGTCTTCAGCAATACATTCGTCTAGTTAACTTGATTTTTTTTCTCCTGACCTCCATGATTTCCAGTAAGGCCTCAGTGACAGTCTCCAGGGAGGACAGGGCGAATGTCTCCCTCTCGTAGGAGCCTGGTGAAAAGGAGCGGTCTCTGTAGCTAGAGCGGAAGGCGATGACGGCAGCTGACTTGACTTTGCTGATACCGAACAGCAGGTAAAACTTGGGCAGGGAGAACTCAGTCAGGCTCAGCCTCAGAACCTGCTTTGTCTCTTCTGCAATCACAACACAACAACACACAATTATTATTTTTCTTGCGTGCTACTCCCAGACATGCAAACTCTAGTTTGAGTACTCTTGTATATCAGGCTGCTTTAATATTAGTCACCTACACTATGTCCATGTACTATAAGATTGTGGCTAGGTTGCTGATCTAATCAAAGGGCTAGCCTAAGTCCTCACCACTGAAGTTAAGCTGCGAGCAGGTGCAGAGGGAGTGGATGATGTTGATAACCAAACCGTGGGTGGATGCCCTGAGGGACAGTGGCCCAGTAGCTACCAGCAGAGTCACCACATGGAACAGGTAGGGTAGGTGGGCTGCAACATCCAGGGAGTTGTTGAAGGAGAGCATGAGCATGTAGCGTGCCAAGATGGCAATGTCGTCCCACATCAAGTGCTGCTCCAGTGTTGGTGTTGGTGACAGGCAAGTCTTGTCTATGATCTTACACATCCGACCAATAACCTGCCACAAAGAAGACCAATGTTAATGCACCACAGACAAGGCAATAGCCAAAGCTTTCCAGAAAAAACAACTGCCAATAGTGAAGTGGTTCTCAAAACCATTTGTGAATTCAATTTTTTTATTTTCAATTTGGAATTCAATTTTTCAAGTTGCATGTAAATGAGGACGGCTGGCCCAAAGATTGCAGGGAATTGCAATGGCTGTGTTAATACTCCTTTCACTGATGAATTAAAGTGCAAGTAATTTCCTTCTTGAGTTTATATTTGGCTTGATTATCCCTTGCAGTGATTGTAACAAATTAATCTTTTTTATTTTATCTGTTTAAATTTTGCATTTTTGGACTTTTGATTCTTATTATAAACAAAACTATTCTACATAGCACTAACCCTCTATACCCATGACTGAAATTTAGTCTTTAAAAAGCTTTTGGACTTTGAGCAGATCAAGCTTTAGTTGATCCTAAGCTTAATCCTAGGGATTTACTGTAGCTTACCATAAACTATAAATAACTTTTATAAATAACTGACTCACAAAAAATATCATCATATAGAAGTTGCATTGGAACTTAAATCTTTAATCTACTGTGCCATCATATTTGCGAGCATGTCAAAAATGTACTGACAAATACGACTGACTCAATCTAGAGTGTAACCACAGACCACAGTAATTACCAGGGTTATATGTGGTAAATACTATGCATGTCGTTTTGGATATGGAGCTGATATATATGACAATATGGCTTGGTTATAACCAGTAACAAAATAGCATTATCCAATTCTTGGGTGACAAAGAGTTCAAGAGCGTGAGACAAGGCTCCATTGTGCTCAGTAGACTGTCCTGCTATGACATCAGACAGCAACCTTGTGGATAACACCAGCACAAAGACACATGTATGGTCCCAAAGCCATGTACACTTGTCAATTTGATGTCCCCAAATCCGTTACAACACTTTGGGAAAGCTACACAAAATCTTCGACGGGAGCAAAACATCCAACTTAAAAACTGACTGACTTTTTTTTAAAGTCAACAATCTTCACAATGGCCGCTATTCAGTGCAGTTCTGTTGTCTGTCATAATAGGAGCTAGGGCCTGGCTTTTCTATTGTGTCTGCCTGTGTATGTTGTGTTTGTTTATCTGAGTAACAGGCTGAATTTGGATCCAGAGCACACAGATGATGGATAGTGAGTGGAAGTATTTGTCTCTCTGGATACTCTGAAGCATCTTTACAGGATTCATTTTTTCAGTTAGTAAGTAAGCAAATATTGCTTCTTATTTCTTATATTCCTATTTGCCAGTATCATATTGATACAAAAGGTAACCATTTACAAAATATAAATTGCTTAATTTATTCAACTTGTTACATTTTACAATTAATATAACAATGTCAATGCTGTGATAACTGAATGAAACAGTTACGTTATAATCAGTAGAAACATTTTAAGAAACAAGCACAGGTTACCATCATGTTTACAGTTTCAAACTGGCCTAGGCAGCTAAGAATGGTGGTATTTGTACTAACCCTACAAACTAAATTTAGGAGATGTGCAACAAAGTTTCTCATGAAGATTTTTACTATTTGTACATGTAAATGGAGCATTTTTTTTACCCTTTGAGATGAAAATAAAGGTAAAAGATTTATTGCTTCAGACCAAGCTGCTTTATGTACCTTGCCAAAGGTCAAAAATGTCAGTGGCTCAACAGAGATGGACAAGACTAGACTAAATTCATTCAGCTCCTTAATGTCCAGGTGCATATCTGCATCTTAGCCAGAACCAGGTTAGTGTGTGGTTGTCATTGCAACCATGTACTGCCAGCTACAATGCCTTGAGAAGCAAATCACTAATGTGCCAAATAGAATTACTGTGGACAGCTCAAAATGTTGCATTCAAATGTTTAAGAAAAGGTGACATTATTATGGTTTGGTTTAGCAGCAGCAATGAAAGCAAAACAAAAAGGGCTAATGTCAGTTTGCATTACTAACAAAGTGCCTGGATATATGGTAAAGTAGGATCCTAGATCAAGTACAGTGGGGTGTGTGTGTGTGTGTGTGTGTGTGTGTGTGTGTGTGTGTGTGTGTGAGATTGTGCTGGGTGGAGGTAGATGCCCAGACATTTGCATGCACAGAGGATTTCAAAACTTGATCAATTATGAGTGCCTGCATGCGTCAAATGTGTTCTCACAAACAGTTAAGGTCACTGATACCATGTGAGACATTACTGAGTCAACATGACAACATACATGCTGAGTACCGTTCTCAGCAGATACTATTAAAACATTTAAGAGCTCAGAGTGGAAAGTCTCACCTTGCTGGATACCAGTTTGACATTCCCTGAAGCCAGAGCCACTGCTGTATCAGCCATGACCTCTGCTTTGATGGAGCCCAAGCCTCCTGTGGCACTGGTCTTAATAAAGCTGTCCAACACTACATCTAGTAGGTCTGTTATCTGAAAACAGTGAGAAGGTTAGTGGTCAAATTCACAAAGTATTTTTATGTATCAAGGTGCTGGTGTGGTAGACTCACCTGGCCCAGGCTACCCCAGATCTTGGCCTGGATGGAGGGATACATCTGCTTTTCATTGATTGTCATGGTGATGAGTTTGTCCAAAATGGCCGTGACACGCTGGCGCTTGGCATCGTCATTGTGCTTACAGAAGCGAACCAAGTTGAGCAGCCAAGGTGTCATGTACTCCAGGCAGAGATGCTTCAGCTCAATACCTGCAATAGTAAATTTAGAGATTTTCTTATCATCAGTGACATAAGGTGGTGCTAAAATGCATTTTTATTGCAAACGAAGCACCATTTTAACACAGTTTCTACTCAACTAACTCAACCTCCACATGAAGATCAGCTCACTTGGAGTTCAGAATGCAAAAACAGGTGTATAATAAGGCCATAGTGGCTCTAATGAAATTACCCTTTCGAGGCTACACATTTATGACAGGGAGTGAACAGGGAGACAGGGAGACAGGGAGTCTGAAATTATGCCACTGGTTGTACTGTCTAAAATGTAGATTGCTGTAAAGCACACATTACTCATTATCAACATAATAATACTAATTACCAATTTTTATGACTTTGTTTATTATGGTTGTTGTAGTTTAAGTTATCACACACGTGTGGTAAATAACATTTTAAAATGAGTTTGTTGTAGTGAAAGAATTTAGTAATTCGTTATAAAGAAGAACCATGGTGAATAATGAAATTCAACTAAATCATGCTCAATGGCAACAGCGCCGTGGCAGCTGAGAAAAAAATAATCCTCTCCTCTTAGAACTAATCCAGCACATTGCTGCAAAATGCAGCCTTCTGACACAGTGGCTACATGACACCGGCTTCATATAATGTAAAAGGATAATGTAATAGGTACTCACTATCTAAAAAAAAATATTCAAAAACAAAATGCAGCTTTATCATTGCCTTTTCATGGCTATCAATAACAACCTTAAAATGCTTTCAAGTTTTCTCTCAAATATATATACACACACACACACACACACACACACACTTAAAAAACGGAGTGATACAGCTCTACGTACACTTAAGAGAGAGCATGCGTATGTCTGTCAGCATCTCTGTTGAGTGGACTTACTGGACTTGCTGAAGCCGGAAATACACTCCTCCAGAAACTCCAGTGTCAGGTGGGGCTCATTGGCAGCTAGAGTCTTGCTGATGGAGACTATGAAAAGGGTGTTGTTGGCTGGGATGCAGAGGCCAGACGTCTCCAGCAGCTGCCCCTCTATCTTTAGGTTGAAAGTGCAGGTCAAAGCACACAATAGATTGTAGGCTGCAGACCTGAATGTAAGATGGAAAGCAAGAGGTGTTAAGCTCTGAAGAGTAGTGCAAAAAGTATTTTTCAGTATTTTCCCCCATTTTCAGTTGTCTTTTTCTCCCAAAAAGGTTTTTGGCAGAAAACATAAATTCTCCATGGAATGTAATTTAACTTAAGCTCTACAATGTTAACATCACATGAGGTAATTATATATATATGCTGTTCAAAACAGAAGATATGATACTTGTCTTAGGTAAAATTTCTGTTACACACAGAAAAGATGAGCTTTCTCTGGTTAGAGAGAACTTTGCTGCATTTTAAAAAACAATATGGACTTCACTTTATTTTGGAGCCTCAAAGATGGATATCTAGGAAACCCCTTTGCTTTGCTGCCATACATCTGTTATGAAGGCAGGTTAAGGTACTGTGCTTTTATAGGTCAAAAAATGTTGGTCCTGCAGGACTGACCTGAGGCTGGGGTCAGAACTGCCTAAGTTCAGCAGAGCGATGTTAAGCAGAGTGCCAGGAACATCTTTTGGTCGAATCTTTGTATGCTGTGGGATAGAATCGGGTTGTGACAGTTCCCAGCGGGTCCGTATGTGGATGATGGACTGTACAATGGCGTCACACTCCTGATGCATAAATGTGAGCGGTGTGCCCTGGTTGGCCATGGTGAGGGTGAACTGGCTTTCATCAACCAGGCAGATCTCTTCAATCTCCGAGGCATAGTAGACATCGTTTAGAAAGACGGGCTGGCCAAGGACACGAGTCCGCTCGGCTGAGGTCACCTGTACTGCTGTTGAGCCCACCTGATGATGCAAGAACACACACTGTTTCAGGAAACCCAAGATTTTCTCTCTAATGATATTACTAACCTTTGCTAATCTAATCCTTTCAGTCCAAGTATTCACAGCACATTTTAGTCTTTTAGTCTTTAGTTAGTATGCCGATATCCTTACCTTTATTGAAACCTTGGTGTCTTTGTGGGCCAACTTAAGGGCATTGTGGAACACTTTCAGGTCTTCCTCTAGGGTCAGCGTGGCTGCAGGCAGCTTCTGTTGGTCGGGTTCGATGTGCTCTGCCAGCTTAGCGGGAGAGTCAATGAACTGAAGCCGTTTGCTGCCCTTCAGCCCCGTCAGCAGCCGCTCATGGTACTTGGTATACTCTCTCACCCAGGTGTTGCAATTGTAGACATAGACAGCTGCTACATTCTCGTAGGCAAAACCAGGAAAGACAACGAACCACTTGGACAAGAAGTCAGTCTTGAAGCGATTGCTGGGTCCTACATGTGTTAAATCTACTACTATCTCGTAGGGCTTAGCATAGTAGGGTTTGAGGGTGAGGAGGACATGGTAGATGAGCAGGTCACCATTGATCTGGCCCGTTTTGAACCTAAAAAAAGGAGATTAAAAAAGGAAAGGTGAGAATAAAATTCAGGTCTTCTGCTGTGCATGATTGTGTTCTGATGCACACATGATTTTGCCTAAAACTGTTGATAGCATGATATGTGACACTAATGAAAACCTTTCCGGTCCAATTATGTTCATTCTTTGTTTCTCGTGTCTTGTAAATGCTTAAGCATCTGTGGTATTAAACCAGAGGCCCTAAAATAACTCAAGCAGAAAGAGACCCAGAAAGGGGGACAGGAAGTGAGTTCAGAGCATCTCGAGAGCCCGACTGCATCTGCATCACTTCACAAAGACCTCCAAACAAGACTACATCAAGTAAGTATTGTCAATATGAGACAATGCTGCTTTTGATCACATTTAAAAGTAAAACATTTGTATGAGTATGTTACAACAAGAAACATTAAGTAGTGAATTTTACTACTAAATCAAGTGTTAAATCGACTTTCTACTCTGACGTTTTTGCAGTGATGAGCATGTAAATACTGGAGTCCTTTATTAGTGCTAAGAGCAATTCAGTACCTTTTGACCTTAAAAATTTTAAGCACGGGCTGTCTAAAGTTCAGAATTGGATTTATGCTTTCTAAAGTTCTTTTTCATTATTATTATTTCAGGACACAATGGAAAGCACCAGAACTTCTCTTTGTCTGTTTCTCCTGCTCAACCAGTTGCCACTCTGCCCTTCTGATGCAGTCAAGGACTTTTCAACGACAGAATTGTATGTGCGCACAACGAAGGATTACGATGGCAGCTCAAGTCCTGCTGTGGAACCCAGCCTGAATACGAGTGATCGCACAAACTCTAATGATACAGACACCAATGGCACTCGCGGTGACTGCTTGATCGACACTGAGATGGGTCTGATTGCTATAGGTTCAGCAGGGGGGCTGATTGTCTGCTTGCTGGTTGCCACAGTGGTACTGGCATGCCAGGTCTGTAACATTCAGCGCAGAGTTTATGTCCCCAGACCCTCCCGGTCCAACATGGACTTGGTGAGTGGTGCAGGCTACTGGGGCACTGACAGACCAGAAGTCGGGGGTCTGGTTGGGCCATGTGATGCCAGTGTCATGCTTGAGGAGGTAAGAGCCGAGAACAAGATGGAGGAAGACAAGCATGCTGAAATACAAGATGCAAGGGAAGAGAGTGGGGCTGGACATGAGGAAGGCGCCACAGCAATGGCTTTTGATCCTGAAGAGACAGCCTATCAAATGTTGAGCTCCAGCTCCAGGGACTCCTGTATGGAGGTTCCAAGGGATCTAGAGGACATGCCCCTTGTTGTGTGAGGAGATAACTCAAGATTGGTAAACTCTAGTCCTAGACACTTCACTTAACACAAACGCCAACCACTCAGTTCAGCTGTGTTGTGGTTTAACTTTGCCACCAAGTTTCATTCATTTTCTTTCCAGTTTATTTTACCTGCCAGAATTAAATGAAAGCCTGAAATTTGAAGTTGTTTGACATCCTTTGAAATTCGGAATATCGGTCAATAATATCAATGTAATGCCTGAGTTTTGGTGGATGGTAGAAACTGACGAACTAAAAAGAACATAAAGTTCTCACACATTATATATTTAATAGTATTATCTAAATCTAGCAAAATACAATTTAAATAAGGAGCTATCTGATCAAAGAATAAGTAAACAAGCTTACAAATCTGCATTCCATGCCACTTTTGGACACTCAGCGCTACAGAAATTTTTGTCAGCGTCAAAAAATTACTGTAACAGTTCAATACGTAGTCCTAGTAATGTGTATATACACTGACCGTTCAATTTGTACAGTCTAATTTTATTTTAAACAACAGCATTGGCATGAATTCTACTTTTACATAGCTTTTAATTTTTCAGGTTTTCTTGGCACTGTCGTACAATACTACTTCAATGTCAAGAAATAACAATTCTACATAATATTTATAAATGAGGTTGTAGTAGGTAATGCTGTTGTAGTGCAGTGCATTACCCTGGAAGTTGTTCCTAATAATCTGAGCCTTTCTTATATATAAGTAAGGTGGACAAATTAACTGGGACATGTATCAATGTAATTCAGTCTAGTCAGCACCACTGCAACCTACAATGTTCAACACTTACTGTAAGACATCTTGATTTGGCTTTCATTATTATTTTACAACATAACTGAGTGGACAAAATAATTAAAGACACATGGAAAACCAACAAGTAGGTTAACACACTTTTAAAGTATCAAGTATCTCATGTATGTAGGATGTTGAAATGATGGCCAGAAAGTTTGGTACAATGTCTGCTAACAGGATTACTACCAGTTGCATTAATAATTGTCTGATGAACTTTGCCTCTGTCAGTTTAGGTGCCTATAATCTTTAACCTGTTCTGCTATCGTTTTCCTGATCTAAAGTACACGAAAAGACCCTGTTAACAGATTTCAATAAATGGATTTCTGTATTGTGAAAATGTCTTGTGTTTCAAATATTCATAACTCAAACCACTATCCCTATTTTATTACTGGCTTCTTCAGTTATAAAAAGTATCCTCAAGCATATTTGTAAGAGATAAGCTAGATGGTATGTATAAAAGTATTTGGTTCGATAGGGGTAAGGACAGATATGGAGAATTATAATATTCAATGTAGATGACTTGCATGCGACATAAGTCATTAAACACATGTTTAACGTCATGTCATGTTCACGTTCACATTCTTATCTGAAACAGCAGCTGTGTGAATGCTGAACATAGAAGTGCATCTGTTGTTTTGGTTACCATGGATGACCTAACAGAAAAAAAAATCTGCTTATGCTAAGATTATGGGCTGGATCCTATTAGTATTCTGGAGCGATCAGGCCTCATATTTCAGTTTAATTCAGCGTGTTATAAGTTTTTAGTAAGGCTTTGCTGTCAAACGTAAACTGCTATATTTAGCACAGTGACTTAGAATGCAAAAAGTTGTCACTGGTTTCACATCTCACACTTCCTGTAAGTTAAGCAAGAATCAGTCTCAACATTTCAGAAGAGAAGAACACTCGATGCCCCTAGTTCCTGCTCAAAAGACATTCTGCTAGATAGGGAACAACATAATATCCTACTATTATATAACTATTTAACTTTTAATATACCCAGGAGCTACACAACTAACAAGTTACATGACATTGGTAAGTACATCTTAATGATTATTAATAGTTATTTATGTAGCCTTAAGTCAACCTAATATAATATGTGTTTAGCATGCTAAATGGGTGTGTCTACAACAAAAATTGATAAAATCCGCCATGCATGACAAATCTAATCTATGTATATATATACAACTTCATAAATGAATCAATCACAACCGAAGCACCGTGGAGCAATTCGTAATTGAGAAATGAAAAAAAAAAAAAAGGTACCAAAGCAAGCTATTACTTTCTTGACTGAAAACCTCATTTAGTGAGAGGTATTTTAAAATTGTAGAATTTAACAAAAAAATTGTGAAAGATTTTTGTAAGCCGGATGAAACTGTTCTCTGGAGTGCTTTAAATATATCCAGTACATACCCTTGAAACATATGCCTATTTAGAACTTCATTTTGAGGAAACAATGCAACACAAGGTTACACTTCTCACCACAATCTTTATTTTTGCTCTCTTTACTATTTCTTCACCAGAGGGCATTTCTTCATACTGTATGCTGTTCATCTCTGATAAAATAACTTCCTCTGTTCTAGCTACAACAACGCAGCAACCAAAAGAAGAAGAAAACCATGAGGACTGATTACCTAGGCCTCATTTTCATATCATTGCTGCCACTGGCAAGCGGCACAGTGACGTCTGGCCATATTCCCACTGATGTGACGTCATCCAGATCTAATCCTCAGTCAGAGATCTCACCTCACAGCAGCACACAGTCTATCCACGGTAATGTAAATCCAGAGGAAAAACAAACAACAGCAACTACAACAAATTTCATACCATCTCAATTAAACAGCTTAACAGCAGGCCTGACGACCACAACAGTCTTAACATCAACAACAACGGTGGTAACTAGTTCAACCAGGAACCGAACTACAACTAAAGGAACGCCTTCAATGCTAAGCTCCACCAAAATCCAAGACACAGAAAAGACCTCCAAATCTGTCAGTGATAAAATTACCTATTCATCTACTCACCCAACACTGTCTACAAACCTCATCTCTACTACGGCATCTACCAAGTATGTTCAAAAGGAGTCTACAAGTGCAAGCCCAGGCACAGGTGGTGATGTTACGTCCACTGGTTTTTACAAAACTTCAATGGCCACGTCAAAGACACCATTCATCCACGTCACCACGGAAAGAGAAAATACTTTAGAAAAAAACACAAACTCAAAAACAGGAACAAACCCCAGTAAAGTAGTGGCAGGGCTAATAGGTGGAGCACTGGCAGTGATGATGGTAGGATTCCTGGTCATCTATTTAAAGAAACGGAAGCTTCAGAGGCAGCAAATAACAACTACAGACTGGGCTGGTCCATCACCATTTCTAGAGGGTGGAGCTGACAATGCCCAGGTAACACTGAGATCATCGAACAGAATTTCTCTGTCCAGCTTCCTGCCTCAGAGGCTGTCCAAGAGGTTGTCCTTGCTGCCAGAAACAGAGGAGGAGTTACAAGACATGGCATCAGGTACTACATTTGGAGATAAACATCAAGAGGGCATATTTGGTCAAAATGTGGACGGAAATGTAAAAAAAAGCAAAAAAACTGCTGCAGTTAATTCAGAACTGCAAAGCACAGAACACACTTCAGAGAATGTTGAGAATGCTGTCTCAGTTCCCTCATTACAAACAAGCGATTTACTGTCCGTAAATAACAATGTGGAAGTTACAAACCTCATAGAGGACCATCCTGCAAATCCCCCTACTCTATCTGGAATTGTGGAAAATGGTGCATTTTCACAGCAGAATGAAGGCCTGGGGAAACCCTGAGTGAACGTACTTTAATAAATTCCATTTTTTAATTTTATATAATCATGTTTCAAGAATTTTACAACAAACAATCACATTTCATCTATGACTTTCAGATTAGTTAGTGAGTTACTTAGTAATGAGTGACACTTTGTCACAAGGCTTGTTTGGCATCATGAAACAGATTCCAGGCACAATCAAGTTTCAAGATTTTTCAGCTACTTGCTGCATCTGATGCTGACTGTTATAGCTTAATACATTTCATTTCTTAATTGCACTGCTGAGTGTGTCGACTTGGTTTTCATAATGTGATTTTTCTATGTTATGAGTCATGAGTCATGAGAACATTAGGTGTTGTTTGATCATTCAGAAAATGGCGAAAATCCTAATTTTGTTTTAATTTTTGTTATATTGTTTTGTTATAAATTCCCTAAATGTGTATTGTAGTTTGTTTTGCATTTTTTGCATTTAAAGAGATTTCTGCATGTTATGCGAAGAGAATAGTACTGGAAAACCCACTTCCATGTGCCAAATAATTCTATGCTTGTATATGCACTGGTTGCTTTAAGTGACTTTAAATGATAAAATATTAAAACCTGGCAGACCAGGAACAAGGTTCCTGACATGACTGCAATTGTATTTATTGCCATTTCTACATATACATCCCTATTTTAGCTCAACCTAAGTGATAGGCCAAGTCATATTCAATACTTCAATAGTCATTTTACTGACACATGTACATGAAAGTTGTTCTTGTTAAAACAGTACCTATGTAATATATAAAGCAACAACAATACAGTAATAAGTCTCAATTTAAGTTAGTTTTCATGAAAACCTAGAAAATATCTATTCATTATTGCATAAAAGAAGATACTAGCACTTGAGCAACAGTGGTAAACCTAATTTTTAACCACTTGAATACTGTATACAGAAGTCAAATAAATCAATAAACCCTGATGAACCAAGATAGTAATGTTGAGACAGATACATAATGAGCTGAAACTCCCTATAAAAAGATGTGTGAAGCAGGTGGGAGCTGCAGATTCAACTGATAATTCTCTGTACATGCATCATGGCCAGAAAAACATTTCACAAAGGCACACTGCCTTGACATTGTGATTTTATACATTGCATTATTGCTACTTTTAAACCAGGAAGTAGAGCGTATTTTCATAAAAATGGCTGCCTGCTGTAGCTAGAAACAAGAGACAGAAACAAAACCGTGTATGTGTGGTGTGCAGATAAAAGGCTCCGCAGAGGTAAGGGGAACAAGGCAATTGGTAATAATTCTCCGCGGGCTCTATAAAAGGAGTAACACCTTTCAGGTAAGACGTGGTCATGCACGTGGTTATGCAGTGTGTCAACATGAATGTATGTGCATGAAATAGGTAAACAGAGAGGGAGAGAGCTGCTGAAGCATGCTTTTGTCAACACACATACATACGCCTGTGCACACACACACACACGCACACACACACACACACACACGCACACACGCTTGCCTCATCAGCAGTATAGCAGGCTGGCTTGCTGCAATTCTCTCTCTCGTCTCTCTTTAGTCTCCATCTCTCACCCTCCCTCTCCTCCTTCCTCCCCTCTACAGAGCTTTCTCCCTCCCTATATTCTTTCTCTTAACCCACACCTCCAGCTGCATCTGGAGCTTTCACAGCAATGAGCAGGACAAGGCTAGTGCTGCCAGGCAGCATGTTTAGAGCCAGACCACAAGGGACAGAAAAAAGGGCTTGAGACTACTATCCTCCAACGGCAGGACAACAGAAAAGGAGAGATGACAGAGCAACACTAGAAAGGATGAGGTGAGTGATTTGAAACAGAAAGCTAGGGAAAAGCGTCCGACCCATATACAGTGGATGGGAAGGACAGTGAGCCATTACATTCTGAATCCTGTTAATGCAGTAAGGTACAGTCTAATGTTCTGTGCTGGCTCAGGGGGAAAATACTCCCTGTCCTGTCACGATGCAGATTTCTACTTTTGATATTCCACTGAGACACTGACAAAAGTAACATTACAGTATTTAAATAACAGAAAATTAGTGATGTATGGCATAATCACAGTAGAGCATCTACTGCCCTCAACCGAATAACGCAACAGAGAAATTTCTGGAACACATTTCAAGGGTGTTAACATTGTTCTTGAAAAGACAAATGCACATGGACCTTGAGTCTTTAGCCAAGAACATCTGCAGTTGCGGACACGGAGTTAGTATATTGTCCTGAATGAATTCAGTCTCACTGCAGCATTCTGAGCTCCAGTCCCACTGGCAGAGCTTCAAACTGGCTGGCAGTCCAGATGACTAGCACACTTATAAAATGCATCAGGAGCAGAAAGCTAGGCTATCTGTCCAATTTCAGAACAGGACCCGTCCTGACAGGAAAGTGATATGCATAATCTTAGTTTGAAGTAATGTGTCTGCATTCAAAATAAGACTCCATTTCTGCTGTAAGCCATATCAATGGACAAAAATCGACCTATTCTCAAACTGTTAATTCAATAGCACAGTAAAATTACATTGTGATCACAGTAAAACAGGTAAAATTATTTTAATACTCATGTATTCTTGGATTTTATCCTCATTATAAGTCAGAATGATATATACAAGTAATTATGATTTCAACTAAAGTAAGGGCTCTTACAGAGTGAGACCACCAAGAACTTGATCTAAACAAGAGCAATTCACAAGTAATGCTATAAAGGTTGATTGTCTAGGCACAGTCAAGGATTTCCAAATACAAGACCATGGAAAAAAATAAAAATCATATATTTGAAACAATTTAAAGACATGGCACGGGACAAAAATTACAAAAATTTTAAAAATTGCCTTGTAGTAACCTTGCCTTGTTTGAGAAAGCAACACAACTGGTATGTAAACTATGTTTCTCACAATACAAAACATAAATGCAGCCAAACCACTAAAAAATTAGGTAAGCTCCACTGTTGTTTGCTTTGCATTCTTCCACAGTGACAAATGGGGATTTTGATCTTTGTTTCTAAATATATATAATTCTATATAGACATATACAATGGCATGGACAGAGTGTTTTGAACACAAATACAGTAAGCCTGAATCAATGCAAGCACACACTTTAAACTTGAATAAAATGTATTTCCCTGTGTTTCAGGCTGGCTGTTCATTGAAAGATATATATATATATATATATATATATATATATATATATATTATAGCTTATATCAGACAAATGCCACCACCTTGTGGTTAAACACATGCGGTACACAATACAGAGAAAAATACAAGGAGAAAAATTCAGTCTGTGTGACAATATGTTCTTCACACTACTTCCATCACTATATATATATATATATATACACACACACACACACACACACACACACACACACACATATACATACACATATATACTTCTCTTTCATCCTCTAGAGCTCTGACCATGCCTGCCTGCTCTGCATCTCTGTTCTGGCTGTTTCTCCTACTGCTGTGTGGGCTGCTGGGAGGTTGGGTGCTGTCCATCTGCCCCTCTGTGTGCTCCTGCAGCCGAGGACACCGCGTGGTGGATTGCTCCTCACGGGGATTAACCAAGATACCGCCTGGTCTGCAGCACAACATCCGCTTTCTTAATCTTTCTTTTAATAGGTAAGAAGCTGCATCTCTGTGATGCTGTTTGATTACAGGCATGTTCTTTAATTATTACTTGGTTATAAGAGGTAACTGAAGGTACAGTGTTAGTTCTTAAATCTTTATGATTATACCCAAAAATCTATTCACAGGCTTAGACTGAGATTGTAGAGCTAGAACAGATATTTGGCCAGAGCATGGATGTTAAACAGTCTGTCAGTTAATGAAAGCTAAACTTTTTAAAGTTAACAGGCCACTTAATAGCCAATGAAATTTTTTGTCTTTCTTGCCTCCGTAATGATACCACCTGATGACTGTTTGTAAATCAGCTATACTGTCTCACAGCATGCAGGCCACTACTATTAAAATGTGATCTGCATACTTCAAACATAACTTAAGGTTAATTTGTAGGAGATGTCTAAACAAAACATTAAAAGTGTCAGAAAAACTACAAACTTGATGACTGTACACATATATGAAGAAGACTTTTTTTTAACAGTGGACTCTTTTGACAGCTTACAGGGTCTGGATAGCCAGCTTAGTCACTATGCCCACCTACGAACCTTGGACCTGTCCTACAACCGCCTAGAGAGCTTGCCCTCATCCTTGCCGCGCTCTCTGTGGGACATCCACGCGGCAGGGAATCATTTACGCTCTCTGGACAAAAATGACACAGCTTACCACTGGAACCTGAAAGTACTGGACCTATCGGACAATGAGCTGGAGAGAGTGGTCTTCATCAACAACACACTGCCAAGTCTCCAAGCTCTCAATCTCAGTCACAACCGGTTTTGGACAGTGCCGACGAATATGCCACACAACTTGGAGAGCATTGATTTGTCACATAACTATCTGGCACAGATCCTCCCTGGATCGTTAGATCGGCTACCAAAGCTGTCTCAGTTCTATTTGCATTCTAATCGCTTTTCCTGGTTGGCCGAAGGGATCTTTGATAAGCTCAAGGTGCTGGAGGTGATAACTCTTGGAGATAACCCCTGGGCTTGTGAAGAAGAAGAAAACATAACCAGGCTCCTGAGATGGGCTGAGCAAACCCGTGCAACTGTCTTAGGCTGTCCCTGTTATACAAGACCCATCTGTGGGCAATCCAATCTGGCAACACCAGGGAGGGAGTGGCACTCTGTACTGCTCACAGAGCCACCACTCTGGGTTAATAGCAGAGGTGAAGGGAATGATGGTCGATCACCTGCAAGAACTGCAGAGGTCACATCCAGTTACCAGGTGAAATCTGCACTTTTCGAGACAGGGATATATCAGGACAAAAGGGGAGTGAATGAATCTGGGGATCACATGGTGTTTGTCTGGACATCTTCTACAGGTTTTGACAGTATCCTCACACACACAAGCACAACAGCGAGTCCACGGTCTTCAACAAAGACGCCCAAAGTAGCTATCTCACGGAACAAATGTCAAGGACTCCTCGTCAAGACTCAAGAAACTGTCTCGTTGACAATTGTAATCATGGCAACAGCATTCAACACCTTCTGAACCACATTGACAGGATACAATGTTGTTATTTTGGACAGTCAGTATATGACAAAATAACAACTTAGCACATCTATTTCCATTGCCCTTATAAAAAAACCCAATTGTGACTACTACTGCCTTCTGTCACCACCAAGTTTATCATCATCTTTTAAACTAGCTCAACATTTACAACATGACAATGTCTTTCAAAATCCTGTACACAGTCATGAACTGTATAAAACTACATGTCAGAAAACTCAGAATATCTTAATATGTTGTTCAACTGGAGTGCTACTGATAATGTGTGCACACTGAGAGACTGCTTTGCTCTATGCTTTCATCATAGTAGTGATGCTTGTGCTACATTTGGTCCTGCTGAGCCATTAAAAACAGGACTGACAATATACATTACATAACGTATCACAGCCACAACCCGCACACATGGCTCACTCTGTCAAGGAGTAGTGAAGAGCCTTAATTTAGAAATGAAACAGAAAAAAATGCCAACAAAGGGCTAGTTAAATAACAGAATTAAAAGGAAAAACACTGAACAGAATAGGCTGGGTAATGTATCAATACTACATGAGACTTTTGAGTACTGGACTATCATGATATGGCTTGAGTGTCACCTTTTTTTTTAAGGGCTGCATTAAAGTACAGTGATATGATTTTCTGCACTTACTGGAATGTTGTAGCTGGTCTATTATTTGCATTTTCATAATAAGTCAATATATTTACATTATTTATTAAGGTTTTTATTCAATGTGTACATATTTTGTGAAAGCACCACTGTAGTCATCCCTACAATATTGTTGCAATATTGATATTAGTATTTAATCAACAATACTGTGAGACTGGGTTTTATCACCCAGTGCTAGAATATATTTTTTATAGGTGGTCTGTCTACAGTTAAATTCAACAAGAAAATAATAGAAATTCCATGAATCGTGACAGTCCAGTGCAGTAAATACTGCATAATGTAGTGCAGTAGGCAACAAAATTAACTCCGGGAAGAACAAACAAAGCACAAGAAACAACAATCATGCTGAAAAAACAGCAAAATGCTGCTGATCAAAAATTCCGCAAAAGCAAGAACTGTTTTGTATTCCTACCAAAGATATTCCAGAAACAGTCATTAGATTAAAATTCTTTCGTTTATGTGTTGGATTTGGTGAGCAGCATTTGGTGACAGTATTTCTAAATCACGATGTTGGTGATGTTTTATTAAGGCCATTAAACAGTCCATTCAAAAAGGCGGGCTGATCATATTAATGTTCTGCTACCCTATTCTGGCAGAGTCAAGGAAGTGGTCCAGAAAAGGATGTCCTGTCATCTGGGGACGACTGACTAAACCCTTTGTGTAGCTCATTGCCTTGACAACACACACAGGCAAACGCACACATGCAAAAACATCGCCGCTGGTATTCTGACTGTAAGAGTGATTGAAATAAAGTCCAACGGCAATATAATTTTTTGTTGTTCTTTTTAGACTGTTCCTTAAAAAAGTACTTAAATAATATTAGGAGAACAGAATAATAAACAATCTACTTACAGTAGCTTGCAATAACACATATTAAACTACAGTGTATGTTTCACCACAGTGTATGACTGAAACAGTTCCTCAAACTGTTATGACTTCTAAAAGTTTAGAAGACAAACACCTACAACAAGAGTTCTCATTCTGATATGATCAAAATACACAAGCAACATTAAAAAAAACTGAACTCAAGGACAAAATGAAAGATACGCTTGACATGCAGGAGGTGTTAAAACACACTGAGTGACTTTTAGAAATAGACTTGTATGATGTAATGCAATGGGATTTTTTTGTTAAAACAACAAACTTTACTTTAACAATAATCAGCCACACTCAACAGTCACCGGAAGCTTTTCCAGTTCAAAATGGTTGAGTTGACATGCTGTTGACATCTAGTGACTGACAGATGTATCTCCATGGCAGTTGAGCAAACAGTTACGACGTCTGTGATAGAATGGAAAAAGCCATTAGGTTTTTACCATTCTCTCTGTTTTGTCCATCTCAGCCTGCTAGTGTCATACATTCATCTACTCTGTCCCTAGTTCTGCGAAATAAAGCATGTCGAACAAGGAAGCATTGCAGCATAGAGAGCAAGCATGTTACTGAAGACAGACTTGCTGGGAATATCTGTTAAAATTCTAATGAATGTGTTTTTGGTTTTGTTCTCTCTGTGTGTTAGAGTATGGTGCATACACTTCTAAGCACACCCCAGAGTAAATGTTGCAAAAGGTGCGAATGCAAAAATTAATTTTGGTACAAGAAGTCACACATAGTGCTAGACAGAATGTATAAATCTAAACCCGATACCCTGATACTGTGATATCATATTGGATTTTCACAAAGCGAGGGAAAAAATATTAAAAACATTTTACATACTAAAACCACAATTGTATAGACTGTAGAAATATTACATCATTACAGGCTAAACGTTTTCATTTTTCCTGTCAGTGTGTGTATAGTCTATGTTGCATTTAGTACTTTTTCTTGTTTTTTTTTTGTATTTGGTATGCAGTGTCACAATCTAAATTCTAAATTTGATTTGCTAAAGTCCTGAGGAAGAGAAGCCGTTATAAGGTAACAGTTATCACTAGTCAACAGTTCTCTTCCACTTTTAAATAGCAATTAAACAGTTTCAGTGGCTGTAACAGTAACATGGATTGCCAAATCCTACCTGCGGGCCACGTAGTAGAACACAGGGTTGCCAGTCTTGGAGGTCCCTGCCTGGTAGAAGATGTTGAGGGTCTTTAAGGCTTTGAATTCCTCCTTCTCATGGACCTGGTGCCTACAGTACAAAGCATAGGGGTATGGATCAGTCACACCTTAATTTTTTTTAGCAGCGCAACTATGAGTTGTGTTAAATCAAACACATAAAGTGTGCACATTGCAACTAATTAGTTTCAGTGCCAACCAAACATTTCTTATTCCTGTATTCCTTCACATTAAAAGCATTTAACCAATGTAATACAATTATGACAAAGTCATATGAAATTGGATTACTGTAAGTCAGTCCTTCTGACTAACACTCTGCACTCTGAGTGCAATCCAGAGCTTTTGTTACTGTAACAAAAAGCGGAATTTAAAGTTAAAATAAGCCAAAAATCTGCTGTGACACAGAAAATCCTATACTGATGAAGCGGTAGGTGAGGTTTAAATCCCAACACTTCAACACGTCAATATACTGCCTGTTTGATGCACTTGTATTGGTCAATGTGGCAGGCTTGACTTGGCAGGGATCATACCTGGTCATGAACTCCTCAAACTTGGAGCTGGTCAGGTTGAGACTGGACCAGTGGGTGTCAGCAACAGGTTTGTGTTCCGGAGGTCCTAGGTAGGCCAGCAGGGTCGCCATCTTGTCAAAGGGTCGCCTGCCTACAGCCTTGTGGTCCCTTAAAATAAGATGATAATGAAGTACTGTTAAAAATTTGTTAATTCTTGAGTTTACACAGCATAACACAATTATGTAACAATATTGCTGACCTGTTACTGGAGAGGTACTGGCCAATCCGCTCTTGGTTGTTCCACAGCAGGCGGTGGAGGGCTAGCACATTCCCGTCACTGATAAAGGACAGACTATGGTTGACTGAGTCACTGGGCGGCGAGTCAGATGCTATGTCCAAGAAAAACCTGTTGTGGATTGAGGAGAGTACACACTCAGTCTAAAGACAAAAGAAACTCTTTACTGCCACTTGTCAAAGATGGTGATGATCCTCATCATGAGGCTTGGGTGTGATATAAATTTCGATGTTTGCAGTCTGCTTATGTTTCAGGTGCGTGGTGACAGGCAGGATCACAGATGGCATGTGCAAGTTATCCCATAACGTAACTCTGGTAAGCACTGTAGAGCATGAAGCTGCTGCGTGCTCATTAAAGCGCTGTTCTGGGTTAAAGAACAGCAGAAACTCTCATTATATGAACTTGGTACACTAGTGGTACTGAAGAGCATCAAAATGTTTACAGATAGTGGCTGCTGTTTCTAAACAGAGCACAGCTCTGCAACAAGGGAAGGAAGTAACAGCTGCTAGCTAGAAATGTAGTAGTCTTAGGAAGATCTGAACTGTGGCATAAAGGCACCTGAGGGCACCATCATGAAAACTTGCCACCTCAAGGCACAATGAAAGCTCACGCGTTATGCACACATTGCTTGAGGTGATGAAAAAGTTCTGAGGCCGTCATATTGCGATGTACTGAGCATGCAGCAGGTGCATGTGGTAACTGTCATGAGTTTGTATATTGAGTTAAATTGTGCAAACATTGGAAGCTGCGTTACAGACATTTTTGTGACCCCTTGGATGAGTATTTGCAGTATGTTGTATAATACAGTATAGTATTGCAGTATATCCAGCAGGGCCCCCAAAGCTAACCTGACAGGAAAATACAAAATCTGTATTAAACCTAAGCTTCAAGCTGGATCCTTATAGCTTCCTAGAGTCTACTGTCTAAAAGACCAAGAATTGTGCATCAAGTCAGGAGCTTTCGTTTAGTTGTCTTTGACTAGCAGGTTTAATTCTCCCCAAAAGTCAGATTGTCAAAGCCAAGTTCAAAGTTTGACTGGACTGTGTTGAGGAATCTGAGGTAGGAAAGCACAAAATGGCCTGAATTATGTACACAGGTGCTCCTTTTTTTTTTTTTGAAGACACATGTTGATAGCCATCAACATAATTGCTCAACCCAAATTGGTTTCCTGTGACTTCTCTATCTTCTGCAAAATGAAATTCAAAGTGGAGGGTTGCTAAAATAGTGCTTTACATGCTTGCGCTATGGGCCTTCAAGAATGACACAGGCCATTCTATCCAACTAAACTCAGGCAGAATCGTGTAAGCCCATCTTCTTTCTTTTTGCTCAATAAATTAAAAAAAGTATATAAGTCTAGTCAAATTAAGACATTTTAATGCAAAAATGGCATATATTATACCTTTCATAGGGTTCAACATAAAGCATTCAAAGGTCAGAAGTTTTGTAAAAGAGCTCAAATAAAATTATTCCTGATAAAAAACAAGATGCAACATCCTATGCAATGCAGATGACAGTTAAGAGATATTAATAATAAACTGGTATAAATTATTCTATCACGAGGCATAACTTACTGAGAAGTTAGACTGGCTTTGGTTAAACAGTGCGTCAATTTCTTTGGCGACATGAAAACTAGATTTCAACAAATTCAATGGACCACAGACCTAATTGAAAACAATACTAGTAAAAGTATAGTGGACATAGTTCACATAGTTGAAGTTATTTTGGATTATTTTCTATGATTTTGCAGGATAACTTAGAGATAAGGGAACAGACTGTTGTGATTTCTATTTCAGAAACTGAATGAAGAAATAAGCATCATGCTTCTAATGCCTTACCTCCTGGCTGAATCAAAGTTGCTCTTCACAAAGTCATTAAAAGGCCTCATGTGCTCTTCCTTTGTAAACAAGACATGATTAGCAATGCTCTGCAGAATCTGAAAGGAAAGAGAAGAATAAACACACATTAAAATCAATTCATCTGCTAGTCAAAGCAGGTGTTCACCTCTGTCATTCAAGTCAATTGAGGAACCATACCTACATACCTCTATTACACCGTTTTAGCATTTAGCAGTATTACATTTTTTGTGTCTTGTGACAACAGTCAATAAGTTGTATTGTCATTGTTGTTTGTATTAGCTGTAACATTAACTAAGCAAAATCACATTTGCAGCTTCGGTAGATAAGTTGGAATTGTCATTTTTTATGTAGTCTGCTGTCGTATTGTGCACCCACTGCGGGTAGCTACTCAACCCTGTTACTTGATTGGTATACTTTCCAGGAATTCTTCGTTTATTTTCATTTTCTACTGCTGTATTTGGCAGTGGTAGGACAGAAATGCTGCTTAAAGTTTCAACCTCTGAGTTGGAAGCAGCCCACTACAAAGTATATAAAACTTGGTTCCGAGACTTCTTTAGATGCTTAGTAGCATTCTTGCTAGTAAATGCAAAAAGTTGCGTCCACTAATTTGCACTCAAGGTGTGTGGGTTTTGTTTTTTTTTTACTGTTCTTTATATTTAACTATTTATTTTTCTCTCTGGATTTTTGATCAAATTAAAGCTAGAACAGAGCATTACCATGGCAAATGGTCTTAATGTGGACTCAAACTGTTTAAAAAAGCTGTTTCAACTTTATGCTGATATGATGACCTCTAACCTCTGCCACCAACATACTGGTGGTACTCAACTTCTGTAAAACAAATCTAAATACACTAACCATCACAAAAACTCAATGAAATATTCAGGGGTTTTATTAGGTAACAAATACAGTTGTAACACTCAAAGGTATCAATTTGTACAAATGGTAACTATAACTGTAGCAGGTTATCTTGGTTTAAGTTTGCTGGTCCAAAATGTCTTCATTACAGTTCATCCATGTTGTGTGGCCTGATTTCTTCAACTTTGCTGTCATTTTGCAGAAGAGGAAGAAGTCACTATTGCCAAATACTGAGAGTAGTACAGGTGGTAAGCCAAGATTGTGATCATGCAGCAAAAACAAAACAAAAGCTATGTATTTTCAATGTGCTATGTGCCCACTGTTTGCCATGATATGGGGGAATTTTGGCAAAAGACACCGTAATTGTGAAAAGTGTTGGTTTAATTGTTCCCCTGACAGTCTGAAACTGTGGGATGAATTTATGGTGACCTTGTGGATGCCAGAGAAACCTGCAGAATGCTGTCCTGAAATGACCCTTTGACAATGAAGGCTATTTCACTTTTAAAAATGTTGTTTTGTCTTTGGGTCATATCCGGTGATGATTTGCAACACAAAGCTTAGATATGACCCAGGTTTTGATGTTTGTTCTCTGCTGAAGTTTGAAGTATGACAATGCACAAATGTGCATGGCCAGACTGCAGACTTGCGCTTTCACCTGGTTTCATAACGGCCTTGAACTCTGTTCTCCTGGTGATCTTGTGGTGTAACTCAGTATACTTACTGACTAAAGGTATCCGCAAACAACTGTTGCTTGCTTGTTACCAGGACGTGCGGAGTAAAAGTAATGCTGGCTCCAGCATTACTTTGTCAGGGACTTTTTTTCAAATCTATTATTCCCTTTTGTCTCAAAGTAGCCAAAATTACCAAAGACATAGCTTGGCTCTGCTTTATACTTAATAAGTACATCTAAAACATTTTACATATCTGCTACTTGTATGTAATTATCAAAAAAAATGACTGTATGTCACGTTAATATACTATAGTAACATGGGATGGGATAGTACTGTACTACTGTAAAACACAACAGTAGGACTTACTTATTCAGTTTCATCCCTTACAGTGAGCAAGGACTTGCAACCCTCTAGCAAGTTCTATCCAGAAAATATTCACCAGCCTTACCTTGGACATGAGTTTGAGACCCCGCTCTATCCTGGGCAGGGGTTTCTTGTCCAAGATGCCAGCCTCATAGGGAGACACAATAGCTGGGTTGACAAAGCGCAGAAACATGGCGCTGCCCACTGCACCAATGCTGTTCTGTGGGAACCGCTGACTCACCACCTATGTGACAGAGAATGGAGGGAGCAGGAGAAGACAAAGGTGGGGAAAACAAAGGGAAATGTGGAACAGATGGAACAGAAAAGAGAGGTTTGAGCAGGGGACCAGGTTTGAGCAAGGGGAAGAAGAAAATATTGAAGATTTATTAAAGAGCAAAGGGGGGATTGATGGGAATAACAAAATATACATGTATCAATATGTATAACAGAGCAGAGTAAGGAGAGCCTTTGCCAAAACAGTGAAAGATGTCAGGTTCAAGAGGAGGAACAGTGGAGGAAGACATACAGTATGAAGTGAGACACAACTTCAGTTCATTTTGGGCTGTAACAAGAGCAAGAAAGGCTCTTCCTCCTGTTAGAGTGCATAAATCAAAGGGAGGAAGTGTAGGACAAGAAACCCAATTAACTCCTCTCTGTTGGTGAAGAATGAAAACAAGAAGCTGTAATGAAAGCAAGCCTTAATGATAGATGAGCCATGAGTTGTAGTGTGAAGCAGCGGATGACCATCCAAAATGTCACAACCCACACATTACCTATTGCTTTAAAACAAAGCATGGTTGTGTGTGACACATTCCAGAGGGGTTACACAAAAACATCACAAGTTCCAGAATCGGACAAAGCCAGTGCTGCTGAATGTTCAGTCTGTCCCATATCAAGCTTTTAATCAGGTGATAGAACTGAAACATGTTTGCAAGCATCTCTCTAAAATGGACTATCACATCTGCAGCCAGAGCTGGAAATTTTAAGGTTTAATATAGTGAGTAATGTAGTTGTTTATTCTCCAACTATATACTGAGAGGCTATAAAATATACTTTTTTATAGTTTTAGTAATCATTCATATCAGTAAAAATAATAAATATAATAAATTACTCTCTCCAAGTTAATTTCTAATGCCGTAAACAAAATCCAGAGAATTGACAGGTCATAAACAAACCTTCAGGTTAGTCAGTTATCTGTATGGGAAAATGAATGCTTCCTATATCTATAAAATACAAAAAACATCCATGACAGTTTCCCACTAAACTTAATGGACCTAAAGTAAAAATGTGTTCACATAGTTCGTTGCAAACATTTTAGATGCACCAATTCCTGGTTTGGCCTCCAAATAAAGCGTTAATGGGGCTGAGCATGGTTCCCTGGGCAACTGCATCAGATGTTTTATCACTGGGTCAGCTGGGCCTAACTCTGAGCTTTTTGTTACTGCAGGATTTCTTTATTCCTTCTCAAAATCCAAGGAAGGTGGAAACCCTGCAATGGCTTATAGCTATGGTGCATGACTTTCACAAACAAACTGAATGCATGCATGTTACATTCCCATCCTAGCCAAACATCAGTCACACAGTGCTGATTGAGCCTATCATCAGGAGATACATTTCTCAGTAATTCACAATATACTTTTTGTAAGATTTTAGTTTTTCAAAATCTGGTGTCCGGTTTAAAATCACTGCTGGCCGACAGGTAGAGATGCAGATATTGTTTTGCCAAAGCTATAGCTATTGGAATTTTGACATGCAACTCATTATGTAAATATATTTATAAACTTTGATTTAAACAGGTGAATGGTACTCTGTGCAACAGCGCAGGTGGGGTTTCAGGGCAAGTCTATCTCTGGTACACAACTACTTGCATATGTACATATGCAAGTACATCTGTACATACTGTTTTATAAATCTCAATCACTGTAAAACAATAAAAGGAACCATTTCCACTCCCAAAGTTCACCATAAAGGAATACAGTATAAATGGATATAGTAACACCCTGAAACTACGATTTGCATATCAATATTTCTGCATGCTCCACAACTCAACTGCACACAACTACAGAACTGCAATTTCACTGAATGTGTTCAGTGAGGTGAGGTTTGCCATTGGGATGGAGAACGGTAAATGGACTTTACTTCCATGCCCCTTTTGGGTCTAATTGGGACTAATTAATTTGAAAAACACTATGTTCAGCCTGTACAACCCTTGTTATTTACCTAAGTTATGAATTATACAGTGCATATGTAGTAAGAAGAATGTTTCCTCTTTTCTAAAGCTCATCAAGAAGCACTGGGTGTCCCCTTCAGGAACAGGTTTTAACTGTATCTCTTAACTGTGTTTGAACTGCGCAAGTTATCAGCACATATTTTTCCTTTCTAAATAACTAGAAATAAGTTTGTGTGTGTGTTGCATGGTATGGTTGTGCAAGGTTTGTGCAAGGTTTGTGTGCATTTATCCATCTGGGCACAGTTGCATTGCTCAGGATCAAAGAAAGTGCAGTATTGAGCATGATGTTGTCCAGATGAATATTTCTCAAGAAGGTTGCAAGCAGCCTGTTTCCAACACATTTTAAATGGGCAATGCACTAGTCAGTGTAGTACAGTACATATAAATGAAACACAGTGATACTGCTTTGGGCAGAAAGAAAAGGAAAAGAACATTTAGATGAATATTTCCTTCCAAGACATGGATAATGTGGTGATTGATGACTGGACAGGTAGACAGGAGTCTATGATGTCCATCCCCACATTTCATAATTGGATACAATGATCCCAACAGGTACGGGGTGTTTGAGGCTGAAAATTTAAAAAAAAAAAAAAATTAACTTGATTGAATTTTTATACAAAAAGTTACAGTGAATCGGAGACAATTTCCCCATTTAGTTATATTCACAATTAACAAATTGTTTTTCATGTAAAATGTTATTTGATGGTTTCTACTCAAATGTAGAGTTTCCCTTGACCGAACAGCTGCCAGTCTTTGAGTTAAGCTTGGGTAAACACGTAGAGCACTGTACAGAGATGAAAAACTGATGTCAATCTGCTCATCTTGCAGGTAAGATGACAAGATGCCAACACACTTAAATATCTCCTGCTTTTGTAAAAATGTGTGTTTAAAATAAAAAATACACACAATCTATCTTATTTTTAAGATGATTGATGACGCTCACCTCAGTTCAACAGCTGCATTTCAGTTCTTTTTGTAATTGAAAACTATAAATTACAAGAAAGAACAAATATGTCCAAATAACAAAGGCCAAACATGAGGCAGCAATTTATATGGCCACCAAATCTTATGTGGTGCAAGCTGCTGTTCAATCTTATAGATGCAAACATTCAGTAAATGAAAAGACAACACGCAGACAACAGAAGCAGATTTGCTGCAGGTGTCGCTGAAGCAAAAAGACATGTAAACACTGATGTCCGCACTGTTTTCATGAATTGGACAAGAGATTGAGAAGCAAAATATTTTTGTCCTGAGGAAGGTACAAAAGTGTCCTTATTTTAAGCTGTAGGGACTGAGAAGAGGTACTGGTGCTACAGTAAAATGGTGCTATTAAAGGGAACTGACGCATACTTCAACTGTTGTTTTATCATTTTACATAGTAAGCAAAGAAAGTAGGGGCATTATCCTGAATGGCTGTATAATCCATTAAAGAAAGAGCAACCATTCATAAAAGGTGCACTAATGTATCTAATGTACTGATGTATGTGCACAAGAGCTACTATAAACTAAAACCTGTTCAATACTTTTACTTCTGATTCCAACATCCTCAAATGTCCTAATGTGTGTTTATGTTCTGAACCTGAAGTTCTCAAAGATGTTATTCTAATGTTGGCCAGGAATGACCCAGCTGCAACCCGCCCCAACTGGATATACTTTTAAAACCCTTTGGAAACAGGCACACACAAAGCATGCAAGTGACTGAACATTGCAGCTTAAATAGACAGTAGGGTTGGGTTCCAATAACCAGTTCCATTATGGATCTACTTCCCATTTGGCATTATTCCCAGACCTGCTAAGTTCTTATTCTAATGTTGTGATCTGTCCTTATTCTTTTTAAATCAGCACAAAGGCGAGTAATTTAGGTTACATTAGCAGATTACATTACCTGCCAGTAATTATTACTTAATTATTACTACTAATAATTTAACACAAATTCAAAATGATTCACTGGCCACTTCTCTAATAATGTATTTTAGTGATGTTTATCAACTCTGCAACTCCATAACCAATAAGCATGCATGAAGGTAATTTTACCATACCAATTCAAACCACCTTAAGGTGGATGATTTTTGAGATGAAAGAACAACTCTGCCCATGATCACCTACATCTGAGTGCGAGTGATATCTTTTTAAAAGAAGGCCATTGGGGAAAAAAACATGAACGTAGAAAATCACACTCTCAAATTCGGACAATGCTCTTCACACATGGTGGGTTAAAGGAGACCATACAGCAGGAGGAATCCAACCCATGACAGAGGGAGGACAGTTTATCAGAATATTTCATCTAAACACCGTAATGTCTTTTTAGAAAGCCATGTCAGCTGTTAAGGGTAAGGTGTGCAGGTGTTTGTGAAGGTTGATATACTAAAATGAATTATATAAGATAATGAAACATGATTTGAGTGCAGATGAAATGTTCTGAGAAAATTGTCTCCAAAAGTGAGAACAGAAAGAAAAGTGAAGAGAATACCACAGTTTTCTGGGAACTGTTAATTGAAAATACATCAAATGGCGCCGGTATTAGTACAATGATTTTAAGAGAGGGTTGGACACAAAGTTGAATATGGAGAAAAGAATAAAACATTTCCAGAGAAACACCAAATTAAAACCAATTTTTTGAAAATGAAGAAATCAAAAAATAAAATGAATAAAATGCAAAAAAGGCTTTTTTTGCTTTAGGGGGAAAAGTATCTGAGGGAAAGTAGATTCTCCAAACTTACTGCTTTTTTGTTTTCCTTTTTTTCTTTTACTGTTGCTTTATTCAGTAGAGAGTGGCAAGTAGCCTACAGAACAGAGATGAGCACAATCATGGTCACAGCACCAGCTACACACATACATACACACAAACACGCACGCACACATACACAACACAGCACAGCCCTAACCCCTCGAGGGGTACACGTACATTCAAACTAGTAAAACACAGAATAATCAAACTGCTGTTAGAAAAGTGTTCATAACTGCTCAGGGGACTTTAAGCGTGTCATTGCATGCGCTGGCGTGGTTTTTACTTCAGCAGACTGTATTTCTATTTGTGATTGTGTGATTGTTGGTGTGTGTGTGTTTGCTTACACACAGTTGCAAAAGGAAATGAAAGATGGAGAATGACAAATCAAAAGATATCAATGAATGGAAAGTGTCTGGACAAAAATCCAGACTGCATTTTGAATAAGTAAAAAATGTAACATATTAAGAGTAAAGTCTATTTATTCAGTATTTTAGCATAAGAAGACAGAGGTCTTTTATTACTGTAGTATGGACAAGGTAACAGCAGCAGCAGTGGCAGCAGCAACGGCGGCGGCAGCGGCAGCGGCAGCAGCAGCGTTAAGCTTTCATTCAGGAGGAAAGGACAGTAAAACTCGAAACGGTATGTGTGTTTTAAGGTTTGACTATAATACTATTTAGTGATACAGGTACAGTCAGTTGTCACCTTCCTATGCTATGCTATGATCACACCAAATCTTTTTAAATGTTTATTTCAATAATCATTTGGCATGGACAGCATGCATACCTCTCTATGTAATGCCACCTCTGCTGCTAACTAACAAATTGAGACTCTTTTGTTTTGACTTGACATAGGGTTAACTGGAAAGGTCTTCACAAAGTTTCTGAGGTTTGGCCAATTTCTGCAAAAAGAAAGCCATTTTGACATAGACCTGATTTAATGATCAGCTGTCAGGGCAGACAAAGAGTACAGATTTTTCTCCTCTTAACTCATTTGACCCAACACAGAAGAGTCTTGGCTGACACCATGCCAATGCTAAAGATTAGGTGTGATCATGGTTTTGATTATTTTTTTTTTTCCACCATCATGTGTCTTACAAGGGAATCATTGGAGTATGGTCTGGGAGAATGTTACTTCATACTGTCTTACCCCATGTGAACTTTTTTCCTCTTCAACAGGGCCCCAGTTTACAAGCTTTTGCCATCACCATAGAGGACCCATCTCCACTGAATATATATAATTTGTATCTTGACACAACATCTAGATAATATATATTTTTTGCCTGTTGCTTTTAAACCTGATTTTATTTACTAGGCCCATTACCTGCTGCTCTTTAAGAATCCCATTAGAACCATGAACAGAACTCACCTTATCCAAAATGTTCACTGCACAAATTTGTTCAGATGAACATATGTCATGAATGCTAGAATGTCTTTTGTCAGCACTTGCTGCATGGGCTCTCTTTCAGCAGCAGCAAGCTTTTCTTTTTGGGGCGTTTTTGTTTAGCTTGTGATTGTGCTTTGGCTGCTCACAATAAAATGGCATTCTAACATGTGCAAGTTTTTTTTCTTAGAAAAAAGCATTCCAAGTATGGATTTCATACGATTTAGAATGTACTTTTTTTTTTTTTTTTACACATCAATGCAGAGCATCCCAAACATACTCAGTAGGTGACATTTTCTCTCTCTCTTCCCCCCAACTGGTCAAGGCAAATGGCCACCCACCTATAGCCATGATCTGCTCAAGGTTTCTGCCTGTTAAAAGGACGTTTTTCATTTTGCCGCTGTCGCCAAGTACTTGCTCGTGGTGGGAACTGTTGGGTGTAATTAATAATGAGTTTGGCCTAGACCTGCTCCGTATGTAAAGTGCCCTGAGATAACCATTGTTGTGATTTGGCACTATACAAATACAAGTGAATTATATTGAATTCAAATGAATTTCTGATTCTGAGTATGCAGGCCCTGCAAGAAAGGTGTTCAGCATCCAAGAATTCTGTATTTACTCTTGTAATATCAGGCTTTGCATTATTATTATTACTTTGCAATGTGAGGTGATGGTGGTGGATGAATAGCATGATAACTGAACCTTAGAACTGCTATAAATAACATGCACCTGGCTTATTACACATTCAAGCAAAAGAAGAATTTATTCATAGCTCTATCAAATCATCTTCATCTTCACTTTTTCTGGGATGTTTCTGCATAATGCTTACTGCCGACAGTGGAATATTTCTGTGTAAGACTGGAACAATTAGATGAATATTTCATCAACAGAATGTTAATGGGCAAAAAAAGACAAAAAACTGGGCAAAAAACAGTAAACTGAATTTCCTTTATGAAATCTGTAAGTGACTGTCATGATGGCAAAAGCTAGGAAAACCAGGTCCTGTTTTTGAATCACGCGTAATTTTATTAGTGTCCCATAGTGTTTCTATAACATTTTAAAAAATGTGAAATTCTAAGAAACACTAAGTATTTAGAACTTTTTGGAACATGAAAATGATTAAACGAAAAGGTCTTGATGTATAGCTCCAGCAGAATGTATACAGATCAAAAGTATATACAGCTGTGCACTGATGCAAGAGATGTAGAGAGCAGTGAGTATAGCAGCATCAGGCCACCTCAGAGTGGAGAGACAGGAGCTCAAAGTGTGCAAGTGACACCGCTCACACAAGTAAGTGCAAAGAGGCTGGAAGAGTATGTAATATTTTATAATTCAAAATGGTGTACTTGAAAACTTTTTTATTTCCCATAAAGTTATATATAGGAGTATTTTTAGTTGCAACCATAGTTTGTAAACTTGTCAATCAACATTTGTAGTTTTGAAGCTTTAAGCATTAAGCTACATACTCTAAGGCTTAACTTCACAATCTGTGCAGAAAAGATGCTAGAGTGTGTGCATCACAAGTTTTGACAGATTGTCACTGTGCAGTTATATTTTTTACACAAGGTATGAAAGAAGAAATAGGTTAGCAATAGACCCTGACAGCTCAGTTAGCTTTGCAGCTCAGCAGCCACCCAGTGGACATGGCCAGATCAGGACCGAGCACAGCCTCCCATACTGAAGGAAGCAAGTACTGAGATGGCTTTTTTATGGGTTTGGCTCCCAGCACATCAGGGCTGACCCCAACATAACTTCTGCTAAGGCCTCTGTTGGTGGGTGTTGACTGATGCCCAACCTCTCTTGCCCCCACCTTTACGTGCTATGTCCTGATCTCAAGCCTCTATGCTTGACTCAAACTGTTAGCTCCATTGAAGCTTGTGTGGAGATTCTTCCAGTTGCCACACAGATTGTGAAAAAGAGTTGGCAAACTTGTATCTAAATAGAAAAAATTAGCAAAACAGAGTTTGCAAGCAGAAAAACAAAATCTACATATCTACAAAACTCAGCTTATAGATGCAAACTTCAATGCACAAGTTTATAATACTATGGTTACAGGTAAAAGTACACGTTTTTGAATTATAAAATATTCCATAGGCGAGCAGCTTGGGGACTTAGTAAACTAAAAGTACGGGGGTTCTACCTGGTAAAGACAGTGGCAGACACTGCGGAGTTGTGGGGGGAACTCGCTGGATGAACCAATGATGGCCTGAAAGAACCGCTCGGTGATCTGTAGTAGGTTCCTCTGGTTTTCCTCCAGGTTCTCACCTTGTTCCAGTCTAATTAGACAAACAATGAGCTTCTGTCAGAGGCTTTATATTCTTATGTTCATTAGACATCTGGGACAGGAAATAAAAATTCTAAGAAACAGCCTTTAATAATCACACTAACTTATGAGTCAAACACTTTTGATAACGAATAGGAATTAAAATCATTATAAATATCTCTATAAAGATCTATACTGGGAAAAGTATCTGAATGAGTAACTCTGATTGGAGTCTCAGTCAGATTCTTTAGTGCTGCAATGACTACACACATGGGGTTAAAAGAACTGTAGCTAAATTAAATACAACTGCAACTGCCTACTAAATGCTCTGCTGAAGGACTGAAACAGCTGATACTAGGCCTGGGAACAGGATTTGTCATAGCTACAACACATCAGTCATCACAAATCATGATTAAAACTACCCAGCATGCATGGTGTCCGACTTCAAATAATTCTTTAATGTTGTGAAGCTTCGATAATTGTTCACAAATCTGGTATAAGATTGGGTACTGAAATCGTAAGCATATATAGTGAAAAGCATATGACATTTCTTAAAAAGTTTGTATGTGAATTAAATCCATGTTTAAATGCTTTGGTTTCCTGAAACAGAAACTTGACGCAACCAAAAAGCATCCCCTTTAAAAGTTAAGCAGTTTAAACTACCAAATATATTATAATACGCAGAAAAAGTTTGGTCTTGTTTACTGTTGTTCTCTTACACTTCATCATCAATTATAGCTCTTTTTATAACTGATATAAGCCAATAAGAATATTAATGATAGTGATCAAAGTATAGATTAATACATAGACGTTGGTTTGTTTAACAAATTGCATCTCTAAAGAGTTTTAAATGAAAACATTTACATTTATCACTGAATTGAGTGAATATATATAGTGAGGTGTCCTATAATACCATGGTAGTGATTAGTGACAAAAGTTTAACATTTTTCCAAAACAAATAATAGCTGAGATACAACTACAGATTAGTGACAAAAGTTTAACGTTTTTCCTTAATTTTGGACTGGATTATTTATTTTTGTCGATATTGCTAACAATATGAAAATTAGCTGAGATGCAGGTACTCACCTGGTGGGATCCACCTCAAAGCTGATGTGTTCAGGGGTGGTTATGACCCCTCTTAATAAAGGCTCCAGCAGCTTCTGCAAGTATGCTGCCCCATACACCTGCCAGAAGACAGTAAAAATATAGTCAATATACAGATAAGTCCTTTTAGGCAGATATTTTATGTCAGACTTCTCAGATATATCTTATTATTTTATGACAGTCGTTGTGCTTTGTTTTTTTTGTTTTTTTACCTTGAAACAGAAGGTCATTATTTTACTGGCCAGGCTGTTCCCTCTGAAGAGAGTCTGCATGGAGTCAGCCAGCTCCACCTCTTTTGAGAACATGTTCCACAGTAACTGGTACAGGAGGTGGCGGGAGTCAAAAAGTGTCACCAGGACACGGGCTAGCTCATCCTGTTAAACCAACAAACAAAGACCAGTGCTGAAATTATTTTATTAATGAAAACATGTTGATGAAACATTTTATTTTTTATTCCAACCATTTTGTATGCACTAAAACTCTAAAATGTTTGTTCTGAGATTTAAGATGTTCTCAGAGGACATTTAATAAGTAAGCCCACTGTCAACATGATATTTGAAACCAGTCCTAGATCAAGAAGATGTACACACCCACTGGGACCCAGGAACTACATTAGCCAGTGCCATAGCAATGGGAAGCTCTCCCTGGTCTCCCATCATGGTGACCAGCTCCACAAGCCTTTCAAAGCGGTCTGCCAGAACTGTCTCCGCCAGGGTGTCAAACTCTGTTCCCTGCTGCAGGATCTTAGTTAGAACTTCCATGAAGGTGGCTCGAGTCTGCAGATCCTTGTGGTAACCCAGACCTGGGGAAGAACAAATGAGCACTGGCACTAATGGGAACACTCTGTTGGTATGCTGGTATGGTATGGTACTGCTATGTAGAGAACAACATTTTTCAAAAGCTGGAACAGGTAATGCTGTGGTGGAATTACCGATGGAGTGCATAAGTCCACTGTCTACATTAGCATTGAGCAAGTTAGACATAGCAAGGACGGTGCAGTGTCGGAGGGAGGCGAGACGGCGGGACATTCCTCTCTTTCGTCCCCCCACTGCTTGGCCCTCATCCTCTACCTCGCTGCAGTCATTCAGTAGATTCATGAACAGGGTGAAGTACCTGCAAAAAACCACAAACATTAGCTAATTTATTGGAAAATGTTCTCTATTCTAGCAATTTGCCACAAGTACAGCTTGTTCATATGTGTTTACAGGTGGTCATGACTGTGGGTTGAATCTTGTGTGCAAGTTGGATGCCCTGCACTACTCCATATTGCTTCATAAAATGTCATGTGACTTTGCTACAAAAGTACAAAGTCATCACCATGAAGAGCCAACATAGCTTTTTGTTGAGCTCCCATAAGCTGAATACTCAGCCCAACTATTCCACATCACTCCACAATGGTCTGGAATAGAGGACAACTGTAATAGGACAAAGGCCATTAGGAGACACCTAATGTTGAGCTTTACTAGTTTTAGTTTTGACAAATAAAATTCATCTGTTTCTTTTTTAAAATGTTTTCTCTCTGATTGTTATTAGCAATAGTAGGATAGGTTAATAAACACATACAATATGCTGATTAAATATGCAAATAGACCAATATACAACATTAAAAGCCTATTAGGTGATTAATAATGTGTAAAAGAGGCATTTTAGTCATACTTGCACAATGATGCAGTGCAAACACAGGGGGCACTTCTACACGCCAACCACAATAAGTCCATTTACATGCACAAATGAACATGGTTAAGGTGGTCTTTCTCCAGTAAGATGATTTCTTAAATGAGAAACCTGGTTACCATCAGGGAGGTGGATTACAGAAAGTCAGATAATTAAATATACAATGAAAAAATGCTGACATGATGAACAAATTACTTTCCTTCCTGCATTCAAGGTTGTGTTTCCTCAGTTTACTGTGATTTGTTGAGTGCAGGTATGTTCTTACTTGAGGAAGAGCTGAGATTTAGCTTCCATTAGTTCTACTCCGTCTCCCTCCTCAGGCTGGAGAGGAAGACCAGCTAACAGAGACACCACTGCCTCCATACTGGCCTGGTCCAGGTCCCTGCACATCACACATCATACAAACACAAAAGAGAGTCAATAGTGAGGGGGAGGTCTCTCAGTTCTTTACAATGTATTAGTTAAGTTGAAAACATGTAACAGAGCTGCACCTAGTCAGACACTTGATGTCATCATCAGCAGCTTGGTTGGAAGTACCCATCACCCAGTCAGTAAGGTACTCCACCATCTTGTTCCTACAAACAACAGAGGAACACGATAGCAAATAAATCCTTCAAGGAGGAGATCGAGGAGGGCTTTTACAAAAGTGTTATCTGAATGACAAATACATAAAACCTAAAACCCAATTTCAGGATTTGACATTACTTTCTCACACTTTTAATTTGTTTAATGAGTATGTTTATATTGCTATATATTTTTATATTTGAGTTTTTATGGTCCAGTAAATACACTGATATGTAAAAAATGATGCAGGTAGCAGGTGTGGAGTCCTCATGGTGGCTTTGTCATTGACCTGCAAACATACAGAGAGATCAGCTGTTGCCACTGACCTGAACTTCATCTCCTGGCAGAAGGACAAGTCATCTCGTCTCTCCATCATCACCTCCACTAGCTGGCATAGCTTGGTTTTGATCTGGATTGCATGGACCACATTGCCGAGGATGCGCACATATCTGAAGGAGGGAGTACAAGTCAATACACCTTTGAAAAATACATTCTACAGTGGTACCTTGACTTACGAGTTTAATTCGTTCCGTGACAGAGCTCGTAACTCAAATTACTCGTATGTCAAATCAATTTTCCCCATTGAAATGAATTGAAATGCCATTAAGCCGTTCCGTTAATTTTTTTTTTGTTACATGTTTTTAAATAAGAAAAGTGTACTTATAAATAACAAATATTGTATACAAAAACAATACAATAAAATGTACTGCAATAAACTGGTTTTATTAAGTATAATGTACAGCATTTACTTTGGAGATCAGACGAGGGTGCTTGAGGATGCTGACGGAGGTGGAGGAGAAAGGCTGAACTGAACAACTGAATCTTATTCACTGATTTTTGCCCTTTGCGCCACGCTTTCCTCACTTTCATCTGCAGCTGTCTAGTTATCGAGTGAGACACGGGATGCTGGGCGGATGTTACGGCGTTCACTGTGGCGTTCGCTACGCCAACTAGCGGTGGGGTATCTGAAGCTGGCTCGTAACACGAATTTTAGCTCACAACTCAAAGCAAAAAATCCGCGCAGAGACGGCTCGTATCTTGAAAAACTTGTTAGTTGGGACGCCCGTAAGTCAAGGTACCACTGTATCTTTGATTCACAATGGAATGAAAAATAGTTTTTTGACTATTTTAGCCAGTTCTCCGCAAAATTATTTTGATAAAATTACTTACTTTAAGTGCAGTGTTTTAACCACTTTATACATTTTATTAGTTATTATTCCATATTTGTTCCACGTGTTACATGTTCTTAATGCTTCTATGTTTTGATGAGCTTGACAACATGACCTTACTGAATGCAACGAAAGCGAGCATCAGCTACAAGATTAGAGTGACTTATAATATGACTGATAATTTTTTTTCCACTGGGAATGTCCTACCTTACTGTGAGCAACAAAGCAGAGCATTTTGAACTGAACTTGTCAGAGCCCCCTTCTATCTGTCACTAGAGTTGCATTGACAAAGAGCAGTTTATTTAGGAAGTCAAAGATAAAGTCGAAGTAAGGAGTCAATATGACACCTCCCTATTCACCTTACAAATCAAAATAAGGTTGAAGCTGTATTCAATATCATTTCTAGTATAGAAAAATTAAATATCAAGACACGAAGCATCTTTTCTATTGAAAAAGCGCAAAAGCTGCAAAGTTAATTTGTTGCTTTAGTGAACAATAACATCGTCTAAAGAGTCTGTGCATTTAATAAAATTATTTAATACGGACCCTACTTTTGGCAGGAGTTTGCTTATTCACTCATAAGAATGACTTATTGTATTCGGGCATCCAGAGATCACATGCCATATGTGAACTACAGGATGGTGAATAACGGTTAATTTTGCTAACAGCTAATGGTTTACTAACGACCTTATTCTAGTTGCTGACAAATCAGTTGGCTAGATGATAATGTGTTGTGATAAATGGTAACATATAAAATATTATTTTCCAGAAGAAGATGACCTACATGAGGTGTCACTACCCCCTTTAAATGCATCATATCTAAGAGCAGTCTAGCTCAATTACAGCTACTGTAAAACTCAGCTGCACATGTACTGACCAAGACCAGAAAGAGAGCACGTTACACTGATTTTAAAGTCTCTGCACTGGATACCTGTCAGTTTCAGAATTGATTTTAACATTTTTCTACTGGTTTATAAAGCTCTTAATTGGCCTACCTATCTATTTGATTTGCTGTTACCCTATCAACCCTCTCAAACCCTCAGGTCCTCTGGTAGCAGCCTTTTAATGATTCCGAAAGTTAGAACAAAAACACTGAGTATTCTGGAAAGAACTTTGCATTGCAAGATCCTTGTCTAAAAAGTGCTACACAAATAAAGTTTGACTGCTTGATTGAGTAGTCTGAATAATGTAGGAAAAGATACCACAATCACCACAGGGTGCTGCCAAAAACATTTTACTTTTCTTGTGGTGCTAATAGCTATTTAATATCAGTATATTGCACAGAGGCTGGTCGTAGACTGAACACAAGTTGCGCCATTTAGTACTGCAAAGTCCATTATATAGTCCATATATAAGTACTAGTTTGGAATCAGGGGCTACTGACCTGACCAGGTTGAGCATCATGGTCTCGATGCTGGCCTGTCCCAGGTGTTCAGAGCTGCCCTCTGTGTGGTTATCTAAGAGGTTCTTCATGATGGCTATCGTCTGCTCCACAAATTGCGTGTTAGTGTCATTGATAGGAACCTGGAAACAGGAGAACCAACAAGTACATTTTAGGTAAAAGCAAGCCTTGAAAGGAAGCTATGATGATTCAGAAGGGCAGAGAGCACATACAGTATTGTATACAATACAGACAGATGTGGGATAGAGTTCATTTTTATCAAACACAATGTCTCATCAGTTCTTTTTCTGATACCTGTCTGCTACAGAATCAGCTTCATTGGTGTGAACACTCATATAAGAAATGTGACGAAGTTTAGACACGTCTACAAGTCAAACTGTGAGTTTGAAAAATTGTTACATTGTAAAGAACCATAGCATCACTTACCGGCCCTTGTGTGTCAAAGAACTTGCCGATGCTGTTCCTCAGCTTGTTGAAGAGCATGGGGTAAAGGGCAGGGCTGAGCTCCAGCCCCAGCAGGTCTTTCACATTCGTGCGAACGTGGAGGCCGACCCGGTCATGGCCACACACCAGAAGAGCCAGCAGACGGTCCAGGAAGCGGCTGACTGGTGTCTCGTTGGAGGTTGATGAGGAGCAAGAAGAGGCCGAGGCAACAGGGTTGGACACATCACAAGGGCCCATGGAGATCATGGAGTGCTTACGCTCAGACATGGGGCCCATAGGTGGGCTATATGTGGCTGGGCCGGGGGTGCTGCGCTGCTGGAGGCATACACCGCCCAATGCACATAGGAAGCCAGTCATGTTGATCCACTCCTGCTGTGGGGGGCATAGAAGCACATCTTAACTCATCTCTCCATCAATTTTTCATTCTTTATGATTCAAATTACTTTAACAATATCAGTCTGTGCGTATGTGTCCTCTAGCTCTCTCCCTCCCCACCCTACATTTGGTTTCCTCAGCTTTTGTCTCAGACCTGCTTCCATTTTTCCATTTCCATTTCGGAAATCTTTTTGTCTATGAGAAATCAAGCATGTTTGAAAACTGTGGTAGCGTCTCAAGACGGCTCCTGATAAGGTGAACAAAGGTCTTTGAACTGCTTGAATGACTTTCCTGCCAAAAGTCAAAGGCAATTCAAGCATTCAAGCTTAAAATCTGTGTGAGACCAGCAACTTATGGTTAAAGACTCTAGCTGCATACGGGAGAGTTCTAACCCGCTTTATCACAGGCTGCTTACCTGTCCATCATCTGCCTTGTTTTTGGGGAAGCTGAGAATCTGTTTGGTGGCGTGGTCCCATTTGGCATATGTGTCCTCCCAAGCCTGCAGGTTGAACCAATAGATAATAAACTTCAAGGTCAGAGAAAACCAAGTAATGAAAATGACTAACCTGAAATCCTATAAATAGATGTACATGGGTTTGAATTATACTGTTTGGGTCATGTGCTCTGGGTTTGTAAACAAAATTGTGGATTTTACATAGATTTTTGTTTCCTTTGAAAACTTTTACACCTCTGTTCTCATTTTGCTAACTCATTTCTATAACAATTTATATATTTTATATATTTATATTATTATTTTTTTAATTTTATCAATTAAAAAAGTACCAGTCTTCCAAAGTACACACAATGGCAATAGAAGGAGAAAAAGTTCCGAATTTTACTGATGTTACTGTAAAGAAAACAGTTAAACGCACTGCATTTGAACTAAATGTTACCTCAATGTTTCCTGGTGTGGGATGCTCTACCCTCCTTAGCAAAGCCATTACCCTCTTCTGTAAGGTTGAGCGGCCTGTGGAAACAACAATCAAACTGTTCATGAAAGAAGTCCTCAAGTTGACAAACCGACAGTATTTAAAAAATCCCAAGAAGTTAAAAAAGGTTTCCAGATGGAAGGATACATCCTGCTTCACAATACAATACAATACAGTGTGCAGGGAGGTTCGAAGACACAAGGGATAACAATGCACCATATTTTTCACTTTCATATCCACTGATTCATGTAGTCACTGTAGGTCAGCATTTCGTAAATGAGGATATCTGTCTTCAGGCACAGCTAATAAGTATTACTGAGCTCTCCAAACTAAGAGGGCATATTATTAAAAAGCAGCCAGTTGTTCATTTTTTACAGCAGAGAACCACTTTTACATGGATCCTATTTTGGTTCCCTGCCTCTGTTGTCTGTCGACAGAAAATATGAGACACTTCAAATCATGACAATTGTCTGACCTTACAACACTTGCTGACAGGGTTTGACATTCCTGATACCTCTGGCTTACCTGTTGGTTTTCATTTGGCTTCTGGAAGTAGATGAAATGCAAAGGTGATCCAAGCATCACCAAGTAATGTTTATATGTGTAATGAAACAATCATTCATCATGGTTTGTTGGTGGTTTTTTATTTTAATTTTATATTGGTGTGGTGCAGTGTTGAACATTAATGTGAGATGTACTGTTTATCGTAAAAACCGTATAAACAAATAAGAGTTTGGGGCTGGTAGTACTGACCTGTTCCCATCATGTTGCTGACAGAGGCCAGTTCACTAAAGGTGGCATAATTGGGCAGAATGGTCTGGACAGCCACCTCGTCAGCTGCGCTGCGGATGTCAGCCTCCTCACAGAGGTGGCGGAAACACGACATGGCTACCAGCACCGCCTCAGTGTCTGGACTCCACAAAAACATGTAGAGACACACCTCCAGCTTTGTCTGTGCTTGCCGGCATATGGGAATACCACCACCCATAGTGGCACACTCCTGAAATGATCAAATATACCGTTTATATGCTTTTTCTCTCACAGATAGGATGTCACTCCACAACCTAAGCCTCCTCTGTGCATTTACACCAACTCAGACAGCAAAACAGACCCCAAGACAGCCTGTTGCTGCAGTAAAGGATTGACACCAACCTTGTTCTTAAGCAGAAACTTGTTCCTGCAGATGAGGATCTCCCTCAGCCATTTGAGAACCTCTGTCCCATTCACCATTTGCTGGCCAATCAGTTTGCGGCAGATAATGAAGAGTACTTGTGAACTAAGGAGAGAAGCAAAAAAGGAGAAGTCAGTACCCTGTAGGCTTCAACAATAATTTTAGAACATCAAAGATCATGAGGATTTGCTGTACGTCACACAATCATGGCATTAGTTGTGGGAATTGAGATACATTTGAGGTAAATGGAAAAGGAATACGTTTTCATGAGTACATTTCCAATGTTTTTAGAGACCGTCTGTAAATTGGTGATGTATCATAAACATAACCTGTGATTAAAATCATGTCTATACTCTGCAACTGAGAAATGTCTTATCAGCCTGTCTCACCCTTTCATGGTTGAGTTGACTTGTTTTCGTATTTAGTACAGTAACTTGTTCTTTTGTGACTACTTTTCATTTGGGTCCCTTTGCCTTGGGTATCTTTGGTACTTTGATGTACAGCAAAATTTGAGTTGTGACCTTTCTGTTGTGCTAACAGCACTTAACATTTGTTGTGCTTAGGTGCTGCTTGGGTGTCACTCAAGCTAACTTTATCTTCATTATCTTTGCATGTTTGGTGTGGCCTCCCTCTAACTTTGTGCTGATGGTTCCTGCATCAATGACACGTGTACATAAGTCTACGTCACACCTCTCTTTATATCCCTCCACTGGCTCCCAGTCACTGCTTGCATCCAATTCAAAGTCCTGATGTTTATTTACAACTAAACTGCTCCTGGCTAGCTGAACCCCCTTATTAAGGTTTAGACTCCATCCCACTCTCTTGCTTGGCCAATGAAAGGCGCCTAGTTCCACCATCACAACAGGGCCCAAAATCTAGAGCTAGACTCTTCTGTCATTCCCAAGTGGTAGAATGAGTTACCATACTTCATTCATTTTGCAGAGTTCCTTACGACTTTTAAGAAAAAGCTCAAACCCAAATGTTATCTCCTTCCATTGCCATTGTGTGAACATTGGAAGACTGGCACCTTTTGGTGTGGCTACTGCAGGTAAGCCTTACAGAGTGTAAGATCATGTTAATGGCTATTGCACTTTGCCTTCCCGTTGTTCGTGCTATCAAACATTTTTTTGAACAGCAAATGTTTGATCTTTAATGGGGAATATGTTAAAACCCCAAGGATGTATTTTGATGTATATGTTCAACCTTGTGCATAGGTGGACCTCTCTTCCTTTCCGTGGTAAAGGAGTGTGTGATGGGCTGCAGGTAAGTTTGCTTAATTGACTGGAAAATTGACCTTTAAGGTTGTTCCAGGGAGCTGATTGGTTACAAGCTCCAAGCTCGCATTTTAAGGCTGGCTTCCCCCAGTTCCTGTGAGCGCGCCTCTCCACTTAGAGCAAGGTTTTTTCACAGAGCACTGTATTTTAAATAAATCTGAAAGTGATCACTATCTCTGTATTCCTGGTGGTTCTTGAGAGTTTGGAAGAGGGATGATGTTTCGCCTAGCTTTCCCCTAGGCCAGGTCGTAACACTTCTCAGATATAATTCAGCCCAAAAAACCAAAGTGACCTGGGGATGCTGCAAAGCTACCATGTCACGCATAACAACACATCACGGTTGAGTACGAGCAAACAACTGTGAATCCATGGGTGTGACTACAGATTAGAGCCTGGTCATTCTTTTTGCAAAGATGAGAAGACTGTTGCCTACCTGATGTCCCAGAACGTCTCTATGGGAGCATCAGGGTTCCACAGCTCTATGGTCTCTGGCTGGTGCAGAACTAACAGAGCCTGGAAACAGACAAGTTAGAAGACAGGAGAGGAGCAATTAAATAGAGGAAGAAACAGGAGAAAAGAAACTGACAGTGGTTTGTGCTTAGTGGAAATTTTACATTGAAATAACACAAAAGTAAATACAAAACAAGAGAAGGAAATGTCATCATCATGCCTCAAATACACAAAGTGTGCTGTTTTTTGTTTTCTTTACCTCAACTGCAACTCAACTGTCTATGAAGCAAGATTTATTGGTTGGCGAGACATGTTGAATCCAAGGTTTGGAGTGTCACAAAGGCGGCTTTCTTTCACCCTGGGTTGATCACCACTGTAAATTATGTGCCCGCTTAACTTGCTAAAGAGGAGGTTATGTTCAGACTGTTGGATCGACCTTTTAGGAATTGCTTTTCCTTATGATATTCCAAAGGCAATATAAATTAGCAGCTTTGGGGGAATGTTATATGTGCAAACCTTTTGCGCCACACATTAGTGATGCCAAAGCAGTTCAATTAGAGTAGCACAAACTGTGCGTCTAACATTGCCAAGTCTACTTGTCACTGTTGGTAAAGCAGCTAATACAACGGTGATTAGAAAAATGAACAGTCTCACAGAAGATATTCAATCACCGAAATTAATTTTACTTTGATTTGGCCAAAAAGTAAAGTAAGTTCCACTGATCCTTCTTTATAGGATAGCATCTAACCTAAATGCACTTTACTATCTGTCGCATGGATCAGGTTTAAATTTTACACGCTCTTATGTCCAGCTGTCACATTAGAAGTAAAGAGCAAGCACTGAGAGAGCACTGGCTGTTACAATAAAGATACTTACTTACTTATTTATTGTTGTGATTTTTTTCATATTCTTCCTAGTTCTCCTGCATTTGTATGCACGTTGACTCAAATGAGGCACAGTGTGTTTACAGTGCCTAATAAATAAAACCTGGTTTAACAGAGAAAGTTGATATCCACAAATTTTGCTACTGTTTATATCTGATTGGGGTTTAGGTTCTGGCCAACCAGCTCTCTTGCCTCAGGGTACAGCCCCTGGTGTTAAATTTATATTAGACACACATCTTTATTTATATTATTCCTGTTTTCTAAGTATATTTCATCATATTTTGGAAAGAAACCTCATCGAGTCTCAATATTTAGCTTAAGTCTTGATAGATTCAGTATAATGTACCTGTATAGCTCTAATTGCATCAATATAAGCCACCACTCTGCTGTCATACCCAACACTTTCCATCTAACAAATACTGCTTGGTTTTTTGGTTGTCTACATTTTGGTATTTTTAAAATCAGTGTCGAGCTCAATGAAACCAAACAGATAATGCAACTGCAACTCAAAACTTCCTGCACATATGTTTCTCATGACAAAAATTCCTCCCATCCTTGATATGCTTTTAAACTGAAACATCTGCAGGAAGTGTTGAGATAAAAGTGAGGATATCTCAACCTTTGCTTCTTCAAGGTTTGCCAGTGTTATTCTTAACTGTTTCTTGCGAGTTCACTGATAAATATTAAGAGGTAACAATGAGGAAAAAAACTTAATTAAAGTCAGAAATCTACAAATTTTATCCCTTTTCTTGGCTCTAATTTAGCCTGAGGGAAATTGGTGTCTGACCTCCATGGCTTCTTGTGAAAGCTGGGTAGTGTTGGTAAGAGGCACAAGTTGCACCAAACCAGTGATGAGCTCTGCTGTGCTGCTCTGCATCTCTGGCGCTTGCTTCACTGGGTTCTAACATGTAACAACACAAATGCAAAAACAATTAACAGTTCAAGGTCAAAAGTGATGGCAACTGTCATGAAATGAGTGGAATTATAAACATATCTTGAGTTTTAAATACTGAATCATTCATTGAGTCATTCATGACATGAAATGTGGCAAACTCACATGCAACATGAGTTTTGGGTCAGCATGGATAAGTTTGACCAGAGCGAGGAGGAGGCACTTTAAACTTCGAGTGTCAAATTCTGTGGTTTTCTCTTTGAATTTAAGGCTGGTGGTCACCTTCCCTTTGAACGTCAGACTCTGTTTAAGGGTAAGAGACAACACATGAGGACTCGGGTTACATTCAGTCACATTACTTTCAAACTGCATTGGAGCATCCATAGAATACGGTGACTGTGGACACATTTATGTTGTTACTACTACTTATACTTAATGTATCATATTAACAAGCCTTGTGTTTGTATCAAAAGCCTGATATATATTTGCCTCTTACCGGTGTTATGCGTATTGGAGCGTGGGTGCCAACACCTTGGATCACCCGGTTGAGGGTGTCTGAGAACATAAAGCGAAGTTCTCCGGAGTAGCAGTATACTGCATCGATCTTAGGCCACCAGTCCAAATGGGACTAAGTAAACAACACAGAACAAGATACGACAAGTAAAGTAATGCACAAAAAGATTCCATCATCAGTAATGCATGAAGAAGCTCTGGAGACTTACATTAGTGATTATTCTGTGCAATGAGTTGACCAGGACAAAGTGAAAGGTAGAGGGGGAGGAGGAGGCCAAACAGACCTTCAAGACAAAGAAAAAACATAAATGAGAATAAGCTAAAACTATGTTAAGCAGGGACAACACTAACAAAAAGATCAATATCACGTCTTTTCAGTCCACCTTAAAGTGCTGGTTGTTGTGGGGATTGATGCGGAAACAAGAGACGAAGCAGTCCATCATGAGCTCCACGTCAGCGTTCTGGCTGCCAGTCCCCCTCCAGAAGGGCTTGGCTGGGTTAAATAGCAGAGCCTGGTAGGACAGTGAGGGTTCACTTGTTCTGTCAGGCCATTTAAGAGAACATTTCTGGAAACGTATACTTTAGACCAGAAGAATGACTAGACGTCATATTGTGTGAGATATTTGCAGTGGTAAAAATCACACCAAATCTGTTAATGTCATGCCTTTTCAATGCTAAGCTTGGACCATTTCTCAGGGACCATCTCACAGAATACAGTGGTATGAGGAAACTAAGGGACAGTATGAAAATGAATAGGGAACTTAATAGGGAATCGGGGGGGGGTCATATTTCAATGCAGCTATGTCACTAAAACTGCTGAATGTATTTTTTGGTTTGTTTTTTAAAAACAATCTCACCAGGGGGCTGAAATTAAATATGAATCTGGGCTAATGAATTAACAAAAGAATTGACCTCCTGTCTGTCTGACATCAGTCTGTCCTTCACACATTTCAAGAACTGTTCCACAATCCAACATACTTCACAATGGGCAGGTGAACTGCTGGGGACCCAAGGATGTGCAGCATTGTGTCTGGTGTAATTTGCCGACTTATCCTCTATAGTCAGCAGCATGAGGACCACAACCTGTCCCTTCGGCCTGATTCCAGTATTTCCCATCAAGGCCTGCCTCCTCTCATTCTCCCTACTCATCACCAGAAAAGTCAACTCCTCTCTGTCCACTGGCTCCATCCCTTCCATTCTTAAGGTCACTGCAGTTACCCTTACTCCAAACTCACCTTAACTACAATCAGCTTTACAAACCATTCAAATCCAGCTTTCATCCCAAAAACAGCAGTGACACTGCCTTCCTAAAGATCAAAATAAACATCCTTTCAGCTGACTCTGGTCTCCCCACCATCCTCATTCTCCTCAACCTCAGCGCCTCTTTGGATACCATCAATTATTCCGTCCTCCATCCTCCATCCTCCACAGCTTCAGCACCACCCTCACCTGGTTCACCTTCTATCTGTTTAAGTGACATTAATCATTACATCATCATAAACAACCACAAATCTGCCACCAGCCGTGTCAATCACAGTGTCGCCCATGGCTCCATTTTCAGTCTCTTCTTCTTCATATTGTACATCCTCCGCCTTGGACAGATTCTCAGTTGACATGGCCTCTGCTTCGACTGCTATGCTGTTGCACCTTACCTCACCTCCATGACCAGCACCTCCACCACCCACCTCTTCCGGAATAATCTTTGACCTTTCCCTTTCCTTCCTTCCACATGACAACTACATTATTAAAACTGCTTTCTTTCAACTTTGCAATAGAACTTGCTCATCCATGACCATATCACACCTGTCCTTCACAACCTCTGCTGGCTCTCAGTCAAATACAGGATAAATAAACTAGCCTCTTTCATATTTCCCCAACCTCCATATAAAATAACTGTATTATTATTATTACCCTTATCATAATTATTATCATCATTATTCTTATCATTATCATTTTCATTATTATTATCATCATGATCATTATTATTATTATACCAGATTGTATGTGGGGAGCATGGGTAGTGTTACAATATCTGGATATGTGCTTATCAAAAAAAACTTCAAAATAAAATTGTCCCATTCTCACAGGGAATGTTTTGAAGGCACATGAGCACTAGTGTGTACAAATCTGTCTTTCCGTTTCGGCACTCTCTTCCTCCACTGGCCTACGAGTTTAAAGAATGACCTAATTAAACTGGATATAAAGAAGGAAACACAAAACACAAAACGAAAAGAGTGAAGTCAATTTTTAGCAAATAGTCAGACCTTGAGATCCATGACGATGGACTGGACAAGGAGGAAAATGGTTGAGTGATCCTCCCAGTTTATGTAGGTGGAGGCTTTACACAGTTTGACACAGGCGATGGCAGCGCTCTCCATCAGCTGCTTACTCCCACCCTGGCCAGCTAAAGCTTTTCGCAAACTGTCCATAAACAGTTTCTGCAGACACACAAGGACAGGAAAGGATATGAGTGCTGAAGTTAGTCTCTGCTGTATGCGCACTTGTGTGTGTTCCTTCCTCCCACCTTATTGGCCTTGCTTTCTTCCACTGTGTCTTTGGAGATCGTGTGTGTAATCTCTGGACAGAGGATGAGGAGGATGATCTGCAGGGGCCACACGGCTGCCTTTCTTTTGGCACTCTCGGCGAAGCTGTCTACCAGGTCAAACAACTTCTCTGCAGCTTCTGCATATGCACCACACACACATACACACACACACACAGAGTTAATGACAGCTTTTGAAGGTAATCAGTAAATCATTAGAAAATCAGACTACCTATTACAAATAACAAACCTGTACAGTCTTGCATGTAGATTTCTGATTAGCCTGCCCATATTTCAAAACACAATATCAGTTCTCCAACCCATCATACCATGTGCCATCTGGCTGGCTACACTGGTAGCACAGTGGTTTTGATGTTAAATATAAAAACAATCCTTATGTTAACTGTGATGGATTCTTCTGGATGGATTATGTGATGAATCTACTTTAACATAATTTGAAATCACAGGTTTTAATTGGATCCCTATATTGTAATGATAATAATAGAAAACTTGTAAAGCTTTTTTGTGAGCAAACCCCAACAGGGAATGAGCTTTTGTGATCTGATAATGATATATACTCAATCAACATCACTCTTATATAGTATAAACTAATTTTGGTTCCTATACATAGTATACATAGTGTGTAATTATTTGCCTGTTTCCGGAGGAAATCAAGGACTACTGCTTATAAGATAAAATACAGACATGACTCTGCTGGCAACCTGGAGTGTTTGAGGGACTGAAAGCATGTCATACAGAGGAGTAATTGTACTAGTGATATATAGTTTACATGGTTGTTTAGAGGCTGATATGGGATTCTTGAGAAAAATACAAATTTTATCAGGGAAAAAAATCCACAGATTACCAGTGATCCAACTAAAAGTGAATTTTTGAGCTAAAATCAAAATATATCTTCTTTATATGCGCCAATGTGATGAAACAAAAGTACTCAAAAGCCTGCTTTCTTAAACAAACAACTTTTTTGAATAATATGTTGCAGTTATGAATTGTTTAACAGGTTCAAATCAAATCTAAGAATAAATGGCTGTAATCATCCGTACCTGCCATATCTGCCTGCGGTCGCTGGTAGAGCATGGTGAACTCATCTGGGTAATTCTCCACCCAGTTCCAAAATGCCTGTAAAGAGTAAAAAGTTTGTTTACATTTGTGAAGAACTTAATGTCGTACCTGTACACGACTACCTTAGACTCAACGTTTTATTAGACCATCAAATGTCAAGTATGCTTTGGGAAAGCAACTGGGATTGAGAAGAAGTACCTTCTCTAAACTGTTGATGACTGCTAGCTGGGCAGGTTTCTTGAGGGCTCTAAACTTCAGCACAGTTTCTGGAAGAAAACAAACAGCATTACAGCAAACAGTGGTATAAGCACATGCCTGACCATCTCTACCTGAATGTCTTCATCATACCTGTCCATTACATAGAACAAATCAGGAATTCTATATTACAAGAACTCTTGAAGCACCTTTAATACGGTTCTTTACCCAGCCCTTACTAAACTAATGGACTGTAACAATGCCTGGGTAAATACCCAAGATGAGCTCTCAAAAAAGATAGGTACATCTGAAATGTGTAAAAACTAATAATATATACCTGAAACCACCAGGGGCTGTGTTTTTAATAAATAATGAAGTATAAAGCTGATTAGAAGCTAACCTTGTAGCAGTCTCTTCAGCTTGGAGCAGTCCACATTGATGTACTGCATTAGCTCAATGTCATGAACATCTACATTGTCTTCCGAGCAGACTGTCAGCTCCTGTAGTCTAAAGAGACAAACAAAAAACATGAATTTTAAACTTGAATTCTGCTGCTTTAAATGTAGTCAAAGACATCAAGAAATAACACTCTTTCTGTTGACAATATGGGCTTAAATCGTAAAACACAAAATTCAGAAAAATGTAAATATAAAACATGGATTCTGAGAAATAAAAGGAAAAGAAAGTTTTCATATGGGGAGGACAAAAACCCAGTGTCAGGACCAGTGAATGTTTGGCATTACCAATCAATTATTTGACTATTTCAGCTATGCTAGACTATAACCATGAAATATCCACTTCAATGTGCTACTTTTGATCAGAGCTTAAAGCCTGAAAAAGACAAGAGTTTAGAGCCTGGCTCATAATAAGCTCAAATATACCTGGTGGAGATGCGGCTGAAGACGGCATTGAAGTTGTTGCAGCTCAGAGAAAAGAGGACCGCTGAGGCTGAGGCTCGGAGCTCAGCGGCATGCTGGTGGCCCTCCCGGTACGTATGGATGAAATGGCAGATCTCCGGCAGCAACTGTTTGACCAACATGGTCTCATCCAGACGTAAGCAGTCCTTAGATTGCTGAGAGGGAAGGCCAGAGAGGAGTCAGACAGGAAAGGGCCTTGATCCATTTCACTGATTAGATCTTCCATGTTGAAACTGATGAGAGGACATGGATCTGCACTGCAGTTTGGTGACCAAATGGCCCATTATTAACTGTAATGGAAACTGGCATGCTTGATGGACAGAGAGAGAGCACGAAAGCACAGTGCTACTTATTTCTGTCCAGGACACCCACTTTTTTCTGCGTGGCATACAATGTTTTTGGAACGAATAATGCTATCTTAACTTAGAAAGTATTTTTACAAAGGAGTACAGATGACTGACAGAGAGAGTTTTGTTATATGGTGCGATGGCAACTACCTGAAGCCCAATACCAGATGTTGGTGTTGCAGCAAAGTAGCTACAAATTCATCAGCACGGTTGCTTCACATACATATTCTCAGATTCTCAACCCAAAAGGACAGAAGATCTCTAAATTCACCACAGTTTAAAGGTGGGTAGCCAAGATTAGCGTTATTAATTGAGTATCTGACCAACTGTGAAATATGAATGAAGCTGTGAGTACCCTTACCCAACCACAGAAAGAGACCTGGCTTATATCGAACTGTGAACACTAATGACAAAAACCTGCACGGGAGGCTGAGAGCAGCTCCCATCGGATGTGAAGCTCCCACCAAACACCTGCAAATGTAATCCAGGCCTGCTGGTTCACTGAGGAACCTCCCAGAGATCAAGAGAGCATGATTGATGGACGATAAGTACATTAACAGTGGTTTGTGTCTCAGTGAGCAGAAACACAGCAGCAGAAATACTGAATCATTACTGAGTCTGATTTCATAAAAATGCACAGGGATGCGAGGTAACCCACTCCCAAGACATAGTCTTGTCTCAAACTGTGGACCACTGTTTACATGACACAATTAGATTATTTAAAAATTGTAATTTATTTTTTTTTAGATTTTTTTTTTCTAAATGTTTTTTTTTCCAGACAAAGACAACAGAGTGTTCAGGGGAGATGGCTCACCCCAGCCAGGCACTTCTCCAGGGTGTCCAGTATGATGAGCTGGGAGAGGTAAAGGTTCTTCTCAGAGGCTTCTCCAAATATCCGCTGTGAAGACAGTCATAGAGCAAACGTCATTCATTCACCATTCAGATACTGGGACACAACATTAAGAAAACCCAGGGTTTGGTGTTGCCAATACCTACCACATTAATATCACATTACTCATTAAGATCACGTCAGAAGTCGCAGTAACTTCTTTACTCTGTCAAGTCAGTTCTGTCTAGATATGAATTTCTGCTTTTCTCACTTGAGAATATGACAAACTATCTTGTCAAGCCTTAACAAAAAAACAAACATTCGTTTAGGCTTGATGGTCAGCTAGCAGGGAAAAGCCACTTGTGATTCAACAAAGTGAAAAATCGATCAGCTAATATCTTGATGTGAGTACCACATCTTTCCGACAAATCACTCTAGGAATTCTTAGAATTATCTGAATCAATGTTTTGATTCAATTTTTACTTTTCTTCCAGCAGGGACGACATGGTGTAAAATTAAACTGTCTAGTCTTGATTTGTTAAAATCAACAGATGATTGGTTTTATGTTCTGACAACTTCAATGGACATTTTCAAATTGGTCTTTGAAGAGAATACTAACAGGAATTTAATGGGATGAACTGAAAGAAGTACACAAACAGAGTCTCTACTGCATTTTGCTGTCACTAATGGTTGCGCAAGTTTCTCACCTCTCTGTGTGTCAAGATTGAAGCTTAGCCCCACCCATGCATGCACACAGTAGCACAGAAAGCCATACTGATCTTTAAGTGAGGTTTTACTAACAGAGACAAATAAGTAGGCCAGCCATTTTTGTATGTGTCTGATAGGGTATATTAAGCAATCACAGGCCCTTTATGCAGCAATTGGCCTGGAAGTGGGCAACTCATCTCTTTCATTTTTTTTAAATTTTCACATAATTACTTTCACTTTGTGCTCAAACAACTGAATTCAACTCCAAGGAAGGGCCAAAAATGTGTGTGCCAGCAGTTGATATCCAACTACTAGAGCTGGGAAAGTATCACTTCATGACCAGCATGAACCAGATGACCAGTATCAACGGTGAAAACTCTATAAAAACTATCGAAGAGGAAGAACCCCACTTACCATGTTGTTGACATTTTTGAGAATGGTGGTGAGGCCACTGATGACGAGGGAGAACTTATACTTGGAAATGTTGATCAGACATTCCTTGTTGTGCTCGGTGCTGACTTTGGTGTGGGTGTTCTGGTGTCCAACTTTGATGGGAAGCTGGAAGAGACAGGAAAAGACAAGAGGGAATGACAACAAAGTCACAATACATTGTTCAATTCATGGTATAGCTTTATAGTGAGGTCAGTTCACCATCACAGATATTATGCTGGATTTGTCAAGATCATCAGCTTTGTTGTTTTTATGAGGCTGCAGTCAAATACAATAGCAATGACATTCAAACCATATTGAGCATGCTTAAATATTTTAGCCTTAATATGAGCGAGTCTTTGTGAGAGTCAGTTTCCAGCGACTGCAAAAACCCTAAATAACTCAGTACAAACTGTTTTGATTACTTCAAAATCTTGATCAAGTGGTAGTGAGAGGAACCAATACCTGCAGCATAAACAGTGAAAAAAAACAAGAAGTGATGGTACAGTAAGAAAATTTTCATGGAAAACTGCAATCTCATGTGATCAGGGCCTTTATTTACCTCAACTGCAGTGAGACAGGCAATTTCACTCATTTTTACTGCTTACAGTTGCTCATATTTCAGTAGGAACCCCATTGTATGTCTGATCTGCTTCTGTTTATGTTTTCTGTTTTTGCAAAATCAACACTATTTGTGTTTACTTGTTACAGATTCAGTATAATTTAAATATCACAGCTCTAATTTCCATTAGTACAACATTTCTGTCAGACTCCCCACTGTGCTTACACCATCAGTATACTCATTTTGGGTCCTGAAAGCTGACAGTTAAATTGAGATGACTTTAAAACTAGATATAACTTGGAAATATTTAGTGACAATATTGATAATAGTAATACAGTGACCAGCCCAAATCATGACTATGTCTCACAAAATGCCTTATCTTTAATTTCAGTGAACAATTGCTCCGACTCTCGTGAAAGTAATGCAAAGTGCCACACAAACCCCAATTTCAAAAGACTATAAATCTTTTGCAGGAATACACAATCCTTACAAAACCTGTTAGAATTAAAGAAACAAAGAAAATATTTTTGTCAAGTTTTGTTTGAGCAGCAATCCACTTGTAAAACTACAGAAAGTTTGTGGCTGATGACAAAACAGTAAGGCACACTCTTGCATATTCCACCAGAATTTTGTCCAACAATAGTCGACTGTATGAGGCCTAAAGTTTAGACTCATAATTCAAAGTCTTGGACTCAATACAACCCCATGGTTCTATCATGAAGTCAGACTGTCACACCATCACATGCACATAACACACAACCTAAAACAGGCCTCTGTTGGCAATCCAGTAGAGCACAGTGTGGTCAGTGAGCTCTTTGTTTCACACTGCTAGGCCTAGCCATTCCTCTAAAGGTCACCCATATACTCAGTGTCCAGTTTATTAGGTACACCTAGCTATGCAATCTAATGCAACAGTCTGAAATAAATCTTTCCTGTCTAAAGACATAGCACTGTGCAAATAAGGAAAAAAGATAAAATATATATATGGAGTAAGTATTTTGTGGGGAGAGCAAGGGAAAAAAGTGACTGCGTGAGAAAGAGAAAGACTGATGTATTTCATAACCCATAACTGAAGTACAAAACCAGAAGGTAATGAATAAAATAGCTCCTTATCTGTCTACTGAAGCACTGGAACCCTTTTAGATGACAGAGGACCTGTAAATATAACAAATCCACAGAGAATGCTCTCACAGCACTGCCTCTCCCATTTCAAAATGCTGAATATTTTTCCGCATGGTCCACACTTTGTTATTTTTAGAGCTATGGTATGTATTGTCCATGTGTAGCCTGCCCTGAAGAATGGATGTCCCTCCAGATCTGGTGTGACATCGTACTCTATTCACACCTATGATCATCAAACAGGGTTAAAATATTTCTAATTTTATAATATACATTTTCCATGACTGATTTCACATTTTGCCAAAACTTTTCCAGGCTTGTTAACACACCGTTTCAAAATCCCATGACTTTTCTGACCAACAAACTCTGTTGGTGTAACAGCCAAACCAGGTAGCAGTCAGTTTATGTTTAAGTAGCCAATAACATCAAATGGTTGGCTCGTTCCTGATCCTGGTCATGTGGACTGGGTCAGGACACCACTGACATTTAAAGAAACTGATTTGCTCGTGAGCTACAATACAAAACACAAAAAGCTGTATCAGTTTCTTAAAGCAGTGAGCGAACAGTTCACATTCCTCAATTTCTGTCAGGAAAACTCAATCATTTATTGTAGATCACTTGACCATGACAGAGCTGGCAGCTAGGAGATAAACGGGAAGTGGGCCACCTCTTCAATGCTTTCTTCAATTTGGAGCATAATCTCTATGCAGGTAGACAATTCCTCATTGTACTATACTTTACATAATTCTGCTTGGAATTTTATTTACTTTACTAAATAAAATAATGACTGCAGTGGAAAGTGAAAACATTTTTTTGCATGGATATTACAGCCCCATAACTCTAAGAACTACTGTTTGGAGAGAGCTCTATATAAACCCCTGTATGCAATTCAGTTGTTAAACATATTTAATTTAGGTTTGCTAGAGGGCTGGGTGATCTGACTTTAAAATCAATACCACAAATATTTTACATTTTTATCTAATTAATGGAGGGATGATGTAATTGATGGAGGATTTCCTTAACAAAAGTGTTGACAATTGATAATTACAGATGTCCTGTATATGCATCACATGCAGATTACCAGATTGGTAGACACTAGACCAGACTTTACCAATGTCACTAAACAAAGTCCACTTTGCTTAGCATTTCCAACACTTTCAGGCATATCTCGAGGCCTTTCTCAAGGGACACAGTTTAGATTGTGTTAGGTAGGTTAGAAAGAATTCCATAATATGGCCACACTGTAAAAACTAATCCAACTTCATGACAACTGAGCACCTTAATTCGAAAGGCCATAAGATATGGCTGAAAGTAGAGGGAACCTAAGGATCAGAATTTTTTCCAATCATTTAAATTGCATTGCTTTTGTACTACTTTTCAATTTTAACAATTGAATTACAATTTTAGCAGTTCATCAAACATTAAGACAAAATAAGGATACAGGGAAACATGATAATCATATTTAATGTTAAATCTCATGTTTGATGTCCCACAGTGGCACTTGTAGTGATGCGTTTTATGTCAACCAGCAGAAATGTTGGTTTCCTTGAACCAGATAGTCAAACACTTTTCTTATTACAGCAATGAATAACCAAACCAAACCTCTTCTTGCTACAGCAAGAAGAATTCATCATAAACTCATTGACTGTTCATGCAATCATTTTTACTGCCTGATGGCAGAGGCAAAAGTCTTACACTAAAACTAATTTCCTAAAACACCCCAGTGTGAGCAACTGAAGTGAATATCAGCAAGTTATATAAAAATAAATATCATTCAACCCAGAAGTTCCTGCTATGCTATTGAGGTGGACTACCACAAAGTGCTACTCTTGGTTAGCTCCACAAAATTCCAGACTGACAGCTCTTCTATACAGATATAATATAGAAAACAGAGCAAACAAATATCATACCATATGAATCAATTATTAATAGACAGCAGAGATACGCGCTAGATTTTCCAAATGGAGAACTCTACAGCTGGCCGTTCTAGACACAACTGGCTTTGTCATTTTGATTTAGGACTATTAGTTTGATTGTGCACAGCACAGTTGTATTATGCATAAAAATACACCAAGGCCAGTAGTTTATGAGCTGCCCATTCTAAATACAAACTCTACTGATATTACTGTAATCAGTTCTTCAAGTTCACTTGAAGATGTTTAGCTGTTTTTGGCATCAAGAAAAAAACAACAAAATATTAAAAGGAAAACTCAAACAAATGTAATGCAAGGCTTTAGGCTTGTACTGGATAAAACACCTCAAGTCAAGTATAGTAATCTAAGTTGAGTCGCTAAACTCCAGCTACAATCCATGATCTGTAGCAACTAACAGCAAAGCCAAATACTTCTAGAGACTTAACAAATCTTAGTTAATTTTAAATTGCAAACACTGTCGTTATTGCTGATATTTCTCTCAACACGAACTGACTCTCGGATTTCCCCTTTAAAAAAAAAACAGACAGTTAATTTTGGTAAACTGTTTGAGGTGACTGAGTTGATCACTACCCATAGATTGCCTTTTATCTGACTGCAAGGTGTCTTCTATAATTAGGGACATTACTTTACTTTGACAAAAAAAAAATCTTCATTTCACTGACCAGTTTTACTATGAACACGTACACATTCTTTAATTGTAGCTTTATGTTCCTTCTCAAAAAACCCCCACAAAACGTAGGATAAATTAAGTTTCACTATCCATATCTCACCTGTTATATCAAGCAGACAAATTGACAGTTAATAAGTAGTTTTTCAGCGAGAGCAGCATTCGGTCTTATTGCTGACATCTCCTCGCATGTCTGTAACTTCATTTGCTCATATGAATACAGCGTGCTAACCAAGTCACATCTTATTTGTTTACATCGGTTAGCTGGGCCTGCTAATGTTAGCTAACTAGCTGGCACGAAAGAAAAATAGCTAAGGAGCTTTAATGGACACACCGGCGTTTACGTTCAAAGTTTAAATGTCCCCGACATACTGCTGTATTGTGTATTATTTGGCGTTTGACAGGTTAGCGTTAGGGCCATACAAGAGCCAGGGCAAATCTGCTAATTGATCGTGAACACGGCACTAGCTACAAGAAAGACCTCTACTTCAGTGTTTTGTAGCCGGGACGAGCAATACAGAACACATTTTAGTCGGGAAACCATTCCTGACGGGCAAACGCTCCTTGCTTTCGTTTTAAGAAAAAGATCGAGTCAATGTAAATGTAACATTAGCTGGAGTGGTGTGGCCTAAAGACTGACAACGATTGCTACACCCATCCACTGAATCAACCCATCTTACCTGCTCATCAAATCTTGTAATCACGGCCTGGACCCATTCCACTGGTTTGTGAGCCGCCATGGCCGGGCGGAGGGACACCGCAACGCTGTGCTGGTAAATCCAAGGTATGCGACCGGAGCTGACAGAGTTAATTATGCATGAAAATCTGTCCTGAATCGATGGAAAAGGACGAAAGGGGCGAGTATTTTTCCCTTTCTGTAGGATTCACCATGCCACCGCCATGACACACCACCGGAAGTCTTCTTCAGAGAAATTGATGGGAGGTGTTGGAGACCCTGGTCAAGCTATCTGTAATGAAAAAGGTGACTTCCAGGCCGAATCTTCAAAGTAACAATTGTTGATGTTTTTTATTAATAAATAGGAAAGTACAGGTAAATAAGTGGGATGGAAATTCATTTTTAAAAAAAAGAAAATAGAAATTCCTGATTCTGTTTGAATGTCCTTTTCCGTATTCTCAGCCCCTTGTGTAATATTATATGGGATATGGAATATTTTATCTTCTGTTAGACTGCCAAAACTGTGACGGGGACGTTAAAACATCCGGATTCACAGGGATAATCGGACGTAGCACTTGACAGATGCTCTGCTCAACAAAGGAGAGTTTTTCATGGGAGGGTTTTTCTTTTATTTTGAAATAAGATTTTCTTACTTCCGCTGCGAAAGCAAAAAATGTCAGTAAATCGCAGCTGCTTTGGGGCGCATGCGTCAAGTACGGGGCCTATCAGAATATTTTCAATACTAAGAATGGTTTTTATTGTCATCATTCACAATCACTAGCTGTGAGAGATACAAAAAAAATGCGCACTGTTTGCAGACTTAACACTAGTAACTGCAATTGCACAATCTATAATGATAAAATATACGTGTTTGTGGAAAATACATACATATGGTGAGAGACAGAGTGACAAAGAGAAGTCTCCCTGTTGCTGTCAGTGCTAAATGTTTCTTCTTTATGTAACAAAATTTAAAATCAAAAACAAACCATACCCTGAAACAGTTAATTATCTTGGCAATGACTAATTCTATATTTATAGTCAGATGTGATGTATGGGATTTTTCAGGGCAACACTGCCCCACTAGATGTATGTATAGAAAAGCTATAAGAAACCAAAGGAAAAAATAGAAAGTATAAAATATAACATAGTGATTTAATCTTTATCTTCGCTGCCATAGTTATTACTAAGATCTCAGTGTCGAAGATCTCAAGTGTTGGGAGCAGAACAGGATGAAACTTTCTTCCTCTGAATTAATGGCATTGGTATGGCATTTTTTTCTTAATGACACTCATGTAAGTCAGGGTACAGGTACAGAAACCATAGCCTCCCATGGTATGGTATAGACTGAACCTTGATATCACCTTTCAATTCTCATTCAGTTATGTGGGCCCTAAATTATCCTTGTTCCCTGTCACAGTGTTTTTTGCCAGTTTCGTGAGGAACTGCAACAGTTTCTTTGCAGAGATTGCATATACTGTCTTATGAGTGTTGCCACATTCAATGTTAGTTGACCCATTATTGTAGAAGGTTTGCTGTCCTGCAGTAAGGGAACTGTACCTCTCTGAGTGCAGTCATTTGCCTATAATTGGTGATTTTAAGGGGATTTTGTTACCTCCATTCAGATTCAGGCCATTTTTTTCCTTGTACTTGCTTACTGTTCTCACCTGTTTCATTGTCTCCTGTGTGAACTGGTTCATTGGTTTCACCTGTGTCTTGTTTGCCTTTCCTCCATAGTGTTTATATATTATTTGTCACTCCTTTTGTTCCTTGTCATTTGTGCTTACAGTCCAGGGAATTTCCTAATGTTTCCATAAGTTCCTTGTGTTTCCTTTTGTTTTACATGAATGGTTTTAATGGACTTTACTGGGATTTATAGTGTTTGTGTCTTGCCTTTCCCTTCTCAGATTTGTTTGTCGGACTGATTCCTGGTTTTGACCCTGCCTGCCTCAACCTGACTCATTTTACGTCTATCAAAACTACTGAACTCAGTCCGGTCTGCATCTGCTTTCTGGGTCCAACCTCTTATGTTTCCCAGTTCCTCATGTGGCACAAGATTTGCCAGTATAACCTGACCAGCCATGGACCCAGTAGGCAGTCTGTTCAAGAATAAACTGTATAATTTAAATTATACTCTGTCTGCTCTTTCAAGTAGATAGATAGATAGATAGATAGATAGATACATACATACATACATACATACATACATACATACATACTGACAGACATACATACATAGATAAATTAGATACAGACATACATTACATACAGACATTATTGACCCCAAGGGAAATTTAAGACACCAGTAGCTTATATAACACACAAATTCCCACTATATCAGACATAACAAATACAAATATAAGAATCAAGTATGAAGTAAATATTAAAAATCAAATAGCTAGAATCAAGTATAAAATATTAAAATTATATCAGAGGGTCTATAATATGTACAAGAAAGCGATTGTACATGGGGGATAATATGGCCAGTACATACACAGTCTGACATCTACAAGAAAGGGTGCAAATGAATGAGAATTACGGCAGTACACAGTATCATCCCAATAGTCAATTTTGATTGTCCATCGCTGGGAGGAGTTGACCAGATTTATAGCATGGGGGACAAAGGACCTCCTCAGCCTGTATGTTGAGCAGGACAGGGACAGCAGTCAGCCACTGAACTTGCTCCTCTGCCTGGAGATTCTGCAGTACAAAGGTTGATGGGCATTGTCATTGTCAGCAATGGATTGCTGTTCCTTAATGGTCCTTCTCTCTGCTATTAATATTAGGGGATCTAACTCTATGCCAACCATGGAACCAGCTTTCCTTCATCAGCTTGTCCAGCCATGTGGTGCCCTCTCTCTATACTAGTTCCCCAGCACACCCCAGCATAGAAGGGAATCTTGGCAATCACTGACAGGTAAAACAGCAGTTTCTGGCAGATGTTGAGTGACCCCAGTCTCCTCAGACCTCTTTGGTCTTTGAGGTGCCCAGATGTGGTGGTTAGCCCTGGACCGGGACACAAATCCTCCACAATGCTCCTTTAATACATCCCACAATCACAGGGTTGTCTGAGAACATCTGAAAGAGAGAGAAGTGTCAGAAATCAGAATTGTCTGAAGATTTTGTGGACTGGCGCAACCTCAATCACCTCCAGCTGAATATCTCAAAAACCAAGGAAATTGTAATTGACTTTTGGAGGAGGAGGCCCTCACTGGCCCCAGTCACCATCTGAGGCATGGAGGTGGAGGATGTCCCCAAGTACCTCGGAGTGCACCTGGATGACAAGCTGGACTGGTCCAGACACATGGAGACAGTGTACAAGAAGGGTCAAAGCAGACTGTATTTCCTGAGAAGGCTTAAATCCTTCAACATCTGCAACCTCTTCTGCGTACCTTCTACCAGACTGCAGTGGCCAGTGCACTGTTCTTTGGTGTTGTGTGCAGGGGGAGGGGGCTCGCTCTATGGACAGTAACTTAACAAATTGATTAAGAGAGCGGTCTCCACTATCAGGGCTGAGCTGGACTCAGTATAGCAGGTGGCCAAGGTGAGGATGCTCAGGAAACTGGACTGCGTCCCGAGCAATGCCTCACATACATTGTATGACCTGGAGGTGTTTCAGCGGAGCACCTTCAGTCACAGACGGATACCACCAAGGTACAAGACAGAAATGAGCCAACTGCCATTAGACTCCATAACACACAGCAATAATAATTACAGGGTTGCACACCTGCACTTTATATGCTCCACATTGCACAATATTCATCTTGCAGTGACTGATTGTAAATATGTTACATTTTTTTAATATATTCTTTTTCCTTGCTGTAAAAAAAAACCTTGTCCAGATTCAGTTACCATTTCTTTTCTGCTTATACTTCTTGTTAGCCTAAATTATCATTTCTCTTTTAAAGTTCTTTCATACTGTATTATTTTCTACCTGTGGCTGCTGCTGTAATACCATAATTTCCTGCAAAGGATTAATAAAGTACTATTCTATTCTATTCTATTCTATTCTATTCTATTCTATTCTATCTTCCACTTCCACCTTCTCCTGATAAGAGAACCTCAGGTGGTCTAGTGCATGGAGAACCTGGGGTCCAAGCAGATGGAGTAGCAGGCGTTCCATTGTCTTCATTATGAGGGATGTCAGGGTAACTGCCCTGAAGTCTATTGGCAGAGAGTTGAAAATGGCCACCAGCCAACCTGAGTCCTGGCATCTTAGCAGCCAGCTGTCAGTATCCAGCTTGCTCGCCACCAAACCACCACACCCCCAGCCAAGTAGCCTCTGGCCTGGTAGCCCCCAGCCTTCCCCCCAGCCAGCTAGCCTCTGGCCCGCTAGCCTGCAGCCTGCTCCCAAGTTAGTAAGCTATTTGCGTGCTAACCCCCCACTAGCACCTGCTCACCATAGTGCTAGCCTCTAAGTCAGTTGTCAAGACAAGTAGCACAGAACCAGCCAGTTTCATGTTGGGTCCCATAGATAACTCCTTTACCCAAGGACTGCCTAGCTGTTTCCCGCTGATATCTAGGGGGAAGTGTGGTTTTTGCCAACATTGTGCCTGTCAACGAACCAGAGCATTAGCTGCTCAGCATCCCGGCTGAGCACACAGCTGTTCCTCCTGGTGCCCAGTCAGCTGCCCAGTCGACTCCAGCTATTTGTGTCTAGTTGACAGCCCAGATGACTGCCTTGCCTAGCGTCCTTGTGCAACGGAGTATTAATGTGTATTTGCCCACTCACTTGTTACTTACAATTTTTGTCCCACCAGCCACACCAGGACAACCCCAGTCAATAGGGTCTTTATCGCTACAGTTTCTACAATTTCATTTGCCAGACGTGACTTCCATATAGAGTGAGTACAACACAAGCAAAGATCTAGGTGGGGAAAACAACATGTACAAGTGCTAAGAAATGTTTTGATTTTTAAAACATTTTTGTAGATAAGTAACACTAAAAATATTTAATATTATATTTGTTATATTTGTAATCAGTAATAGCCATGATTAGGTGTGCAGATATGCATTATGGCCTTAATAAAACATTATGGCCTTAAGATGTTTCTTGAAGGTTGTGAGGGACTCTGCAGATTAAATCAAGTTGGTAACTCATTCCGCCACTTAGAAACGACAGAGGAGAAAAGTCTAGCTTGTGATTTTGGGCCCCGATATGATGGGGAAGTAGGGGTCTTTCACTGGCCAAGTGCCAAGAGTGGGATAGGATGTAGACCTGAATGAGGGGGTTCAGGTAGTCAGGAGCAGTTTTAGTTGTAGTTTATAGTAATAGTAATATTCGTATGAAAGCATCAAGGTTTTGAATGTGATGCCAGTGGTGATTAGGAGCCACTGGAGAGATATGAGTAGAGGAGTGATGTGTCCTTTTTTTATGTTGGTGGAAGGTCAGCTGCACTGCTGCATTCTGGATCATCTGCAGTGGTCTGCATGTGCATGTAGGCAGATCTGCAGCCAGGCAGTTGCACTAGTCAGTGTGGGATATTGTTAGCCCGATCCTTTTATTGGAAGCCCAAGAACGAACCGGAGAAACCTTCAGGTCACGGTTGAAATATTTATTCTGGTCACAGGTAAAGTAAGGCAGCGCTGGGCACAGGATGACAGAGTTTTCCCAGGATCTCAGTCAACCTGCGCACTCATCTCTGGGAATGTTTCACATTTATCTCCCTGGGCTAGGCTCGCCCCGTACAGAGGTTGGACTTTCACGCAACCGAATATATTTGGCCAGTTACCAGTGACGTGGACAGGCCAACCACTGTCCATGCCTTATTCTTAGAATGTGATAAGCAATGTGTGTGAGTGCTGTTTCATGGGCATGTATCTACTGCAACAGAGCTAACTAATAAAATAGAGAAGTTCCATCTGCCTCATGGTGTACAAACAGTTCTATCCAGCCATGTTTATCTTATAGTTCTGGAACTTATAAGGACATACACTGTGTAATATGAGCTCAGTGGATAAGTGCAGAACAGGAACATAGGTTCAGTGGAAAAGCACAGGATAAGTATACGATTATAACAATATGACCAGGACCTGTAGCAGGAGTTTGTTAGCTTCTAGACAAACAGTATGCTACAGACTTGCAACCACTTTTGACTTACATCAGCTGGAATATACAGGGACTCCTGTTGGACATTATTGGACCTGGGGTGCAGTTAAGGCCCATCAAGACCTACAATAGGATATCTTTTGCTCCCACCCTGAAGTTTTATTGTAGGTCTTGGTATCCAAGATGTGGGCTTTAAATGTTTTCTTTAGTCTGCAGTTACACCCGGAGATATGAAGCCACTTAAAACTAGCCAAGTCATTTGGCAAATACCACCAAATGCACCTTCATAGATTTTTCATTATTCATTTTAGTTATATTCCATCTGCCAATACATAAATATTTACCATTATCATTTTATTCTGCATTTTGCATCTGTTTCAGTTCTGTTTCTTTCCTAAAACTGTGCAAACTGTGCTTGTTAGAGAAAATTCACATTAATGGTTATTGCTAAGCCCAGCACTTTCTCAAGAACTGCTCATCCAAAAAGCTTAATCTGCTGGTGAATGCTTGTCAACAAAGTTGTAGGACAAACATACAGGAAGAACTTAAAACTTTTAATATAACCGTGCCACAGTCTGTGATGGTCTAGGTGTGGAAAATATTGACATTGATATTTTATTTCTAGAAAGTGTCCACATTCAAATTTTAATCATAAACATGCAAATATATAAATCATAAATATAAATAAAAATACAGCATAAAATGTATAGCAAGGTAACCTTAATACCATCAGTCATTAATTTTTCTGAGCATGTGTATAGATATGTCAATTTAGACCTCAGATGTGATTTTTAAATATAATTTATTCAATTCAATTCAATTCAATTTTATTTATATAGCGCCAATTCACAACAAAAAGTCATCTCAGGGCACTTTACAAACAGAGCAGGTCTAGACCACACTCATTACTGTTAGTTACACCCAACAGTTCCACCATGAGCAAGCACTTGGCAACAGTGGCAAGGAAAAACTTCCTTTTAACAGGCAGGCTTATAACTGCAATGTGAAAACAACTAACTTTTGTGCTCACATGAACTCAAGGGAGTTGACTTAATGTGGATAATGCGGTGCTTCTGTTTCAAAAGAGCAAGGATTTGGGCTATATCTACTCTGTACATTGCTGATTTCAATCTTCTCCACTGTACCCTATGGTGTAAGGACATCAGTCTTCCTATGACTAACCTGCCATTGGTATTGGCATCGTTTTGGTGCTAAAGTGTCAAACTCATGGTCTGACACTGGACTGCAATCATGCAAATAGAGTCATGCTAAAGAGGTTTATTAACAGTAAAGACAGAAATAAGAACAAAGTAATTTTCCATCCTAGTAAGATGCAACCATTGACATTTAAGCAAATCCAACAGCAACAGCTGTCTTAAATCTGGTTTGACTCAAAATCACTTTCATTGATGGCAGGTGTATGCTATCTGCATACAGGCATAATTTTTAATGTGAAAGGGTGTTCAGATTTATGCAATCACAGTGTTGTAGATTTTTTTTATTTAGAACGATTTTTTTGCCTCTGGATTTTTGGTATATTTTTTTATTTATCTTTTTTATAAGTTCACATTTACATGGTTCTGTCCTCACATTCCAAAAACCTACTATTTAAAAGGGGTGTGTACAAATTGTATATTAAGTCTATATAAATATAATGTTTTGTGTGTCTGTGTTAATTTCTGATTAATAAAAATTTCCTTTACACTCCTTACAGGTATTTGGTTATTAAGAGAGTTATGCTATTTGGTTAATTAAAAGACAGGGCTTAGATATGTTAAGAAATTAATTTCACGCTAGTAGAACTAAAAGGAAAGTTTTCAGAGGTAATTTTAAGTCCACTTCTGTCAATTTAATGAGCTTGGAATTCACTCCCTTTGCAAGCAACATAATAAGGCTATTGTAACAAGCAGTATAGAAGTACTTTATTAATCCCCTGAGGAAAGTAGTTATCTCGTCCTCATTAATGTAGGCCCATTTTACTGAAATGTTTATGCTGCTCTTGCATTACCTTTGTTTAAACTGTCTTCCAGTCAAGTCCACAACAAAAGCAAATTGTTTAATCACATCGCAGTATTATCTTAGCATAGAGAAAGTGGAACTACCAGGAGTTAAGGTTCACTGAATTGATGTTTTGGGTGAGATGCTAAAATTATGCTGTAGTTGTGTGCAAAATTACATTAGTAACATTAATCAGGTAGTCTCAAGGCCACAACATCAGTAATGTCAAACAGGTTCAATAATAAATATGCAATTAGTATTAGACACCACAGTTCACCTAATGTTACATTTAACTTGTTGTGGCTCTAATTTGCTAAATCAAAATAACTCAACCGTACAGGCTAATTATCATACCCAAGACTGACTCAACAATGACATGTAAGTCGTAAGGCATTAAAAAAGTGATTTCCACATGCCAAGCACAGAAGGCCAGAGGCTTTGTGCTTGGACTTTGACTTATTCTAGATTTAAAAATTGGTGATTTTGCTGAAAGATGACAAGTTTGCACCCCCATGACCCTTTTACTGATTCTCTGGTTATCTTTCTTTGGAACACTTTTGGTAGGCACTCAACACTACATACCAGGGACACCTTAAATGTTCAGTCTTTTAGTAGACTCTCTAACCTAATCGATAATCCATCATAATGTGGCCCTTGAAGTCTCTCCTGGAGAAGAGCTGAAAAATCCTTTTTACCCAGTTCACCAATGTGAGTGCAGCCATATGGGGGTCCACTGTGTGAGCTGCTGAGAGCACCAATATTCAGTGACCAGGATGGTCTTACAAATATCAGAGCAAGACTCAGTTATGTCAGACATTACCTAATTAGGTTTTTATGACTTAAACACATATGCATCGAGACTTATGGCTGGTTCTGCTATAAAAGAAAATCAAGATTTCATACACAAAGCAAACAAAATAATTTTAAGACATTAATTTATTGAACTGAAATTCTACAGTTGCAAATCTGTTAAGGCACCTTTTACATCTGCACAGATGTCATGTTGACTCTAAGGTATGATTGTCAATAACTTAATGGAAACAAATAGGAAATAACATTCACATAGAAGATGAAGAAATTCAGGTGTTTTTGAGCATAGGGCATAACATTCTGCATTTACATTCAATAAGATACACTAGAGTTTCACTCAGCTGTTCACACAAGGCAGAAACATACTGAACCCTTCACAACTAAAACTCTTTTCATACATATCACTCATACAAATAACTGAGTGCTGTCCTATGAGTGGTACATGTCTGAGACCAGGCTCATGTTGCATTGACTTCAAATATTTGGAAAAGCACAGAATCACTATAGGAAAACTATTTTTGACCATTTTTTTTAAACACCTTTGGGCAAACTTGGCAAACTGTGCACGAGTCCTTTGGTATGCATGATATTGCATTATTTGTAAGACATCAACATGACTTTTCCTCTTCTGTAAAATAAATGGGTTAAAATTCATTCATCTGAAGGCACCAAGGAACAACTGTTTCTCCGCTCAGTTTGAGTTCTTCTTTCTACAGCTAGAATCCTGCTTAAAGCAAATAAATGCACTTTGGAAGAGGCTTTTATCAACACTAATATTAGGCCTGTCACTGGCCTTCAGAAGGATGGTTGTCACATGATGGAGGTAATCCTTTGGGTGTAAACATTTGTCAAACCCCCGTCAGTTAAGAAGTTCATGTCTTTTTAGTAAACCTTAATGTCTACTCAATAGCACCTGGTCTGGTGGCCACATAGACAAAGACAACAATAAGGAACACCACAACAGCCAGTGTAGGCAGTACAACAGTGGCCACTTGCTGCCTGGCTTCCTGCATTGCCTGCTTACGCTCCTTCTTGTCCTTGGATGTTTCTTTTTTGGGTTTGCCTTTGAGCTGCCTCATGATGTCTCGCCGACCACTCACTTTATGTCTTCGCTGTGCTTACAGGAACCTGACAGAGAAAGAAACACACTATAATAAGCTTTCAAGTCATGCTTTAGACAGCTAAGCACCAAATTCTTGAAAATAAAAATTGGACCTCATGCAAAAACATTTTTGTATTTTCTCATTTATTACTTCCCCTTAGTTTCTTCTGTCAAATTTGTAAGAGTTTGTTTGTAAGAGGTTTTTTTTTACTGTCTGACAGAATTGGTCAGACAGTAAAATTGTTCATTTCAGTCTGACAAATGCCAACTGTTATCATAATCAACCCCTAATTGTGTTTCAGTCACAAAGGAGAAATGCAGGTATTAAGAAAATGTCTTGCCTCATCTCAGGAGTCTGTCAAGAAGAAGAGCAATTTGTAGATGCTAGAATTTCCCTGTTACTGTTTCTCCACAAGTTGCTGATTTTGCTGGACCTTTGTAGAGATTCACAGTAAAACCCAGTACAGACTCAAGTTGTCTTTCTTTTTGTGCTAGTGAACTGGAATGGAATTGAGAAGTTTGAGGATGTGGGGAAAACTATAAAGACTATAAAGCAAGTGCACTGAACTCTGGAGTTGTGGGACAACTTTTTCACATTGTGAATCTGAAATAGGTAAATGAAAAATTACTCGTCATTTATGAATTCACCAAAAACTGTGGCTTGTTTTTCATACTTCAAATTTATGCTCAAGTCCAGAAAAAGCTGCAGACCGATTTTGATTTTTAATGCATTTCATTTATTTGACCAGTAAATCTAAGACTTACACTTGGACCTTATTTAATGTAATGAGCTTGAACATTAATATAAGTGTGGCTGAGGGAAGCAATGAAACCCCTGTTATATATTTGTTTACATTTTGGAAAATTAAGTTTGGCAAACTAACAGTTCATTTTCATTGCTTTGTACCATTCAGTGTACTGACAGCTGAATTACTTTGAAAGCGAAGAAATCTTAAAAATGTAGGACTCTCACGCAAGTTGAGAAGCATACTTGTTCCTGTCTCATTACACACATACAGTAAGTTAGTCTTCATTGTGTGCTGCAGATTGTGCCATTTATGTTGATGTTAAATAGATACTTTATTGATCCGGACAGAAATTTAAGGCACCAGTATCATACATAACAGAGAGAACACAAACAAAAATAATATTAAATGAAAGAATATAGATATAATGTTCTAATATATGTGCGTGTGTATACACACACACACGCCCCACAGGTACAATAAAAAGTACAAAAAAGCAATTGTACATGGGGGATAATAGAGCCACTACGTTAAAAACAGTCCAGCAGCCACGAGAGTGTACGTGAGTGAGCATGATAGCAGCACACAGCATCATGCTTATAGTCAGTTTGCCTCTACATAGCTGGGAGGAGTTGACCAGTTTTATAGCATGGTGGTCAAAGGACTTCCTCTGCCTGTCTGAATAGCAGAACAGGGACAGTGGTCTGCCAGTAAACATGCTCCTCTGCCTGGAAATTGTGCAGTAAAAAGAGTAAAAAAAATGTTTAAGCTTATAATAATCAAATTAAGTCCGGTAGCACCACTGACCTAGTGTATTTGCTGCAATTTATGACGTCTAAGACAAGGTGACGTCAATAACTTCCTGGTCAAACAAAATAGATAATCAAAGTCAAATTTGGCCCTTTGCCTGTTTTTTTCCCCCATGTTTTACTTGAGCATAAAATTCAATGTATCAAAACAAGCTGCTGTATGTTGTCTATCTTGTCATGTTATGTTGGATTCATAACGTGGGAAACAAAACTACATTGTCTGAATGTTAAATTCAATTTTTTTCAATTTAATTTTCCAATATTTAATTTCCTACTAAATATAAAAAGAAATTATGACACATGGATTAAACACATTTCATCTTATTTAATAATGCCATAGGAACACTTCCAAAAATCACAAAATAAAATCTAAATGGCAGGTTGGTGCCACAAACTTATTATTGAGTGGTGGAAGGATGACAAAGTAACGTCATATAACATGTGAGGACATTTTGAAATGAGTTGTTCCAATCTAGTAAAAGCCAAACTGATGTTCACCCTGCCTTAGATCCTTACCACATCCAATGGCACTTTTAGGATGTTCAGGCGTTCCTGTGGCGCAGAGTAGGGAAGTCCAGCTGCAATGATCCTATGAAAGGTAGGATAACGAATTCTATTCAGAGCCATAACATACCAGCTGCTGACTCCACTTGACAGTTATTAGTATGACTTTCTAGGGCTAACACGCTTATTGTGTTCGTGTTTTTATGTATTGTGTGAATGCTGACTCAGCAGTTACACTAACCTTATTCTAAGCTTTCTTATCGTTTTTATTGCTGTTAATGCTAAAAGGACTCAAAATATTTTATGTTCACAGCAGATGAAAGTGAAAATAACAATGCATGTGGGTTTTTGAATTTTAATTTAATTTCTTACTCAAATAACACCTATATTTATGGAAAATTATAAAGCTACTGCGGAACAACATTTTGAAGTTTACACTAACTGAAATTTCAAATAAATTGTCACAGTATGGCGCATTGCCATTCTATGACGATTTATTTTAAATTTGTGACCATTTTTTAAAGAATAAAACTAGGAACTAGGAAAAATAGGAAGAGGTTCACACAAAACAAAAAGCACGGGCAACTTGCTTATTTGCAAGCCGAAAGAGGCAGTGATTTTAACTGATCAAATCGTTAGACATAAGGGTTGGCGAGCAAAATACGATAACATGACTAGACAAACAGGTTAGTGAGCCAGGCACATGGCTTCCCATTTTCTCTCTCACGCGTTACAATATGCCGCTGAGGAAGTTGGTAAACATTATGGTTCTGGTTCCGGTTGATCCTTACACTACTAAACGTGCAATAACTTCAAAAAATATGAGCGACAAAAGTGGCAAAATATTGCTGACGATTCAAAAAGACTGGCATTGAGAAATATCTTACAGACTTGAGTTGTCAACAGTTCCACGCCGATAAATTTGTTTCGGCAGCCTCTCCCCGTATTTCGGTCAGCGTCCCTGACGTAAGGATTGTGTCAGCATAAAGTACAGTACGTTTAAAGCCCACTGTTTCTCAAGCAGTTCGACGTGGCAATCACTGGACGGGCTAATGGAATTCCGCTGTCAAGTTTGCTAGCGTGAAAACAAGGAAACTTCCGGCTAACTACTTCTACTTCTTCTACTATTGCTACTACTTATACTTATACTTCTTCTTCTTCTTCTTCTCTATATATATATATATATATATATATATATATATATATATTTCTTTTTCTTCTTCTTCTTCGTCTTCTTAATCTATTTCTTCTTTCTTGGTTTTAGAGGCAGTTTGCATCGAAAATGTCGCATTACTGCCTTCTACTGGATGAATAAAATACTGAGCTACTGAGATGTTTATTAAACCTTTTAATAAAATCACCCATTTTTTGCCATCATTTTGTTTATGATATTTTTTTAATCACATTTGATAATTGGGCGTTTTTGAGGGGAAGAATAAAAAAAGTTGTAGAGGGCAGAATACATGTGTAAGTCATATACAACAGGTTTTTAAGGAAAGTATTGATCATGCTGATAAGATAGAGGTCTCAGAAACTCGTGTAGCAAATATGATACAAATGGTTTCATAGGATTAAGTTCTCCTGACCTGATCCTCCTCTCTCTTTTCACCTCTTTAGTCTGCTTGCCATTCTTCATGGTCCCACCCATACTTTCTACATTTGGATTGTGTTTTTCACAGTCTCTGCACATCTTATCTTCACATTTTCCAAATATCACGAAGTCATGATTACCCACAAGCTGTGTCCAAATGTCCCACAGTCTTGTGCAGTAAATGTCTTTAGTATGATCCATGGATACAGTTCAGTTAGTATTTCTGAATTAAATAATAACACAGCAAAATAAATCATGTTTCACATCTTTCTCGTTCACTCATTCTGAACATGTTTTGACTCTCAACAACATTCTTTAAATCTACTTGCATCAACCTTAAATTGTATCCATCAACAACACGCTTTACTGGACCTCTCCCAGTACGTTGGAAATATGTCACTTGGTAGGCATCTAACCTAGTTATTTTGAGAACCAACTGATGGGATGTTTTTCTTCTGCTCATTCTTCCTACAAGGAAATCCACCTTCCCATGCATGACAGTAAACAACACTTTGCACACAGGTCCAGTCCAATGGCAAAGAGTTTAAATTTTCTGACAAATAATCCAGCCATATTTTTGATATATCATAAGTACATGAATATGATTTACTGTAAAAAGTAATGTTAACTGCTACCTCAAACTCATTAAAATAGCTTGCCTATATTTATTAAAAAAATAAATCACAACATTTTAATGTCATTGTAGATGCTGTGTGGTGAATTTAAGGATTGTATCTCAAAAAAGATTTTTTTTAAACAATAATTTTTTTTTATACCCATGTAAGTTATTGTAGCCAGTGAAAATAAAACTTTGATAAACATCAGTTTCCTTTTTATGGAACAATAAATATTTGTAAAAATAAAATTCAGATATCTCAATGTTGTTTAGATGAAGTACATCAATTCTCTAACCAAAGCATTTACAACAATTTGAAATATACCTTTACATGCAACTGTGATCTTATACTCAAGTATTTAACTGTGTTCTTTTGAGACACAAAAGTTTAAGGTTTAGTGGTAATTTTGGTCTAGACAGTTCTGCTCATGGACAGTCCTATATTTCACATTTGTCTTTCTTATTTTCCTTTTCCATCTTCTTTCTCCTCAAAATGAACTGCCCCAAAATATCTTGCATCTTTGCTTTTAATAATAAAAAAAATAGCTAAACTTTCCTCTGACTTAAATAACATTAATTTAACACTTTACCTTTTTGTCATGCCTGCATAAATTGCCAATTCGTGGACATACTATTATGAAGATCTGTCAGAGAGGTTTTGGGATGGACGACAAGCTACATTGGTCCCAGAATCTTGAAATATCTTGCTACATTAACCTTCTTTAATTTGGCTATTAACAAGAAAATTTGTGATACCCATGAGGGACACCAAATAATCTGTCACTTTGCTTGGGAGCACGGGACACAGTTTGCAGTTCCCACAGCTGCCCACATCTAGCTAATTAGCACAATGGACACATATTTAAGTCCATCCACTTCATCAAGTGATGAAAATATGACAACAGTTACCTCGAGTTTGGTTTTATTGAGTGCAATGATGGAAGACCAAACTTGAGGTAACTGTCGTCATATTTTCATCACTTGATGAAGCAAATGAAGCTATGAAGCTATGAAGCATCTCATCACAAAGCACCTGGAGTTTAAAGACAAAACAAAAGATTTTTTCCAGCGAAAGGGTGAGGAATACATGCGCCAGAAAACACGAATGGTGAACCTGACCACAGCTTCAGAAAAAGCACAGAGGACTTCGTATTTGCATCGCAAAAAGCAAGAAGCCACACTCAACTGGACAGGACCTTGTGCTTCCAACGGCAGTGGAAATGTGTTAGTTAAAAGTTTTGCTTGGCACAGAGGCATAATTAATTCTTGTTACCTTTTTGCCATGATATTTTTTTGCTACCCTATTTACACCTTGCATGTGTCCCCATATATAAGCCCCCTGTCAAAGTAGGATTTATGTACAGGAGTGAACTAATATACCTTTTTATTTCTCTTTATCTTTCCACTATTTATATACTTATTCTCTTATTTATTCCATCTTATATTTGAACTTTTTTTTCATTTTACTCCATTCATTACAGCTAGATTGATCTTATCCAGAAAATGTTGAGAAATATAGCAAGACATCTCATGATAGCTTGAAAATAGCTCTAAAGTTGTGGAGACATTCAGTTGGATGTCCTACCTGGGGGTTCTAGCAATGTTGAAACATGTGGCCAATCCAGCTATTCTTCAGAGGTCTGCATATACAGTGTGTGTTCTGCGGCTTTAGACATCCCATATGTCCATATTAGTTTGAATGTCGGGGCATATATCTGGAGGTATGTTGGGTTGGATTGCAGTTTCTCTGCTTGGTGAGTTTATGAATTGTATTTTGGATGCAAATGTAAGAAAGCAACAGCTTTTTTTTTCATCATCCAAGCATTTTTTTTTTCATTTTGGGTAAGTACTCTCCACACCAGTCCAGAGCTCCTCAAAAGCATCTTCATCTTTGTAGTTTTTGTTGTTGAACATCCATGGGCTGTGTGGTGGCCCCACCGGCTACCATGCAGTGTTAGTATTTCTTTATAGTTATCTACACTGCACATCATACACTTTCAAATAATGACACTACACAGTCCTTTGTGTTCAGACAGTACCATCTTTATTCAGGACAGTTTTTCTAATTTGGGTGCACACATTTTAGTTACTTATTATTGTCTTATGGTTTAATTTGCAATTAATCCTTGCCTTTGTTTTCTTACTGAGGCATTGACAAAAGACATGAGTGCTAGGGGCAAGGGGTTTTTAAGGCCTGCCACAGGAAATGGGAGAGGCCAAGAGTGAAGGGGAGAAGGGGGCGTGGAAATTCTTTGAATAGATTATTTCATTTTTGTAGTTTATTATTATAAATTAATCTTTATTTGTATACTTTGTTGTTGTGATGGTTATTTAGTTGTGGGATTTTTGTTGAGTGTATTAAATAGTATGTGTAATTGTCTGTGGCAATATCCCCTCTTGTGTCTGTTTAAGGCTAGCCTGACTGTATATATATCCCCCTCTTTTGTTAGGTCAGATCTGTTCAGTTAAACCTCAGTTGCCTTATTGTTAAGTTGACCTCATTTTGATTTGGGCCCTAGTTTGTATAGTTTGTATTGTTTGAAACTATTGACTTTTATTTTTTTTCTATTGAATTACCCCAGAATTTTCACCTTTTTACATCTTTGTCCTGCTGCCTGATTGTTTGGTTCCTAAAAGGCTGGCCTGTACTTACAATACAAAAAAAGGGAAGGACGTTGATTCAGTGAGAGGGAGAATCTGTAAAGCAACAGCAAGAATGTGTAATACTAGTTGGTGCATTATGCAGCTAAATCAGAAAAGACTAAGTAGACTGGAGAAACCTACTAATTGCAGTTAATGTACCTATCTTGTGAAACTTTTTTTAAGGGAGAGACAGGTTAAAAAAAAGCTGACTCTCCTATGCAACTGACATTGCTTGTGGAAAAAATAACAAGAGATCCTCTTCAGTCTATTTGGCATCACTGTTTGCATCAATTAAGATCTGTGAAGTTAGCTGCAGAACACGCTCTGCTCAGGCTACTGACATCGCCAGGCAATCCAAATTCCATGGCACTCTTGATTTTGCTTCACAAAACCACCTGTTTAATAGCTAGTTAACTACTTAAACTAATCAAAATAACAAGCTGCTGTGTTGACATACAAAGACAAACAACGAATGTTATCTGAGCAGAACAGCTGATGAGAACAAAACAGGGTTGAAGATGACTAATTGCACTTTCCAATTGTAGAGTGCACTGTGATGTTGTGTCCTGCTGAAAACATCACAAGGTCATTGACCAATCATCAGTCCACACCAACATTAGTTACAGAGTTCCACAAGGTTCTGTGCTTGGACCAATTCTATGCACCTCATATATGCGCCCACTGCGCAATATTTTTAGAAATCACTCTGTAAGCTACCAGCACAGATGACACACAATCAAGCCAGAAGAAACCAATCAGTTAGCTAAACTTCAAGCCTGTATAAGTTGATTGTACTTAAACCATTTGTGTCAAGTGATTGCCTCAAATGGTTTAGTTATTGACAGTAGCGAAAATTAATTTGTTTAAGTATAGTCAACTTAAATGTACAATGGTCAGAATTTAACATTTTAAGTTATATACACTTAAATGGTTTAAGTAATCAACAATAGAAAAAAACTGTGGAGTCTACTTAAAAGTACAATAGTCAGAACTTAATATTATAAGTCAAATACAATTAAAATCCTAGTTTTATTAAAAATATGACTATATTAAAAATTAAAACATTTGAGATAAGAAAATTGCAATTAAATTCTTCTTTTGTCAATGACCACACAATCCAGTACATTTTATTTATTTTATTGAAACACACAACAAAGCAACAAATATGTATTAACAATGATGTGATGTTGTGGTGATGCTGGGCTTGCAGCTCTGTTGTCCTCATAGATTCCCACTGGAATGTCCACGGAGTCTCCTTCATTAAGATTGTACATAATGCGAGAAAAAAGAAAAAAGAGGATAATCAGCTTATCAGCAATTTGTCTACAATCAGCTGTATGGCTTTCTTTAATAGTATGATTTTTATAATTCACTGTGGTTTTATTTTAGGTAATTTTGTGTAAACAATCTGTTAGAGCCATTTTTGTATGTGTTCATGTATAGGTTAAGGTCAATGAAACATCTTCATAAATGCTAATTATCATAACCCATCATCTCAAATAAACAAAACATAGGAGAAAGGCAAAACTTACTCACCGAACTGCTCTTAAAGAACACAGATGCATCATCCCCAAGAATGACTGGACGTCCTCTCAGGACAAGGCATCTAGTGGCTGTTGGCTCAATGCTCTGCAAAGAGGTATAACACACACTTAAATGTAGAACAAAGAAATATATCTTATATCAGTTTATTTGTTCATACAGAGAAATACAACGAGGGAAGGTGAGAGAATTAGTTTTTGTAATAGGGATGAACCAACCATCAATATCATTACAAGAAAAAACAAATATCAACGCACCGTTGTCTGTTGTAGCAGGTCAGCTAACTGCTTGCCTATCCGACCTGTCTTCCTTTTGAAGATTTCCATCAAGCTTGGGCACAAACCATCAGGAACACCAAAGAATTCTTCTTTAAGATTTCTACCAACAACCCTGTAAAACTCCAAGTAAACCTGAAAAATATATAAAAACTTTTAAAAATAAGCTAAATTTTGATATTCAGGCAGAGTTACTTATAACACTAATAAACCTCTCTGAACATGTTGTCCAATGATGTATGTAACACAAATAAGAAAAACATTTAAAGGACACTTTCACAAACCTGGCTTTCAGTGAAAAGCACTGGCCAGCGTTGGACCATCACTCCCCTTGTCTTGGTTTCTTTCTTCACCGTCAGCATTTTTTTTTCCACGTTTACCACCGTTAATCGTTGCATCAGCCCGTCCCAGCTGGCTCATGTAATTCCCCATTTTGAATTTAAGACTGTTTATCAATCCCTAACAATCAAATGCTCATTATTCACCTAAGTCAACCTCAAATTTAGGTTTCAAATGTACAGGTTTCAAACTAGAAAAGTTCCAGCCGTTTCTAAATAGTAGTACTTGAATAGAGAAAACAACTCACCTAGTTCATGCAGAAAATGGTAACCTCTTTACTGCAGGCAAATGTCCATTAAAAGGGTCCAAAAACAGAAATTTGCAGACAGAAAATGTATTGTCCAAGGAGCATGCAGTGCAACGACCTTAAATTGCTCTGTGAAAATAAGAAAATGGCGCAACTTTCTCTGTATCTGCCAACGGACAAGCACACACTTGTTTTGAGTTTTCAGCCAATCACAACGGGGCAGCGCTGTGGCCTGAGGTAACACTTGATCATTTAAGTTTGTTAAACTTACAAAAATGAGTACAACCAATGACTGCCTCATACACTCTTCATATACTCAAACTCTTTAAGTAATGGAACAAAACTAATTTTTTAAAGTGGTATTTACTCAAACTGTTTGCATAGAAAAAACTTTCGGGTTAACAGTGTAGATATCCAGATGACCTGCAATTTCCTGCTGCCAAACTCAGACAAAACTGTTATACGTCGATTCACCTTACACCTTTGCACACACATTCACTTATTTTCTGCTGTTAAACTTTTTCTGCTGGAAAACAAAGCTATTGCAATGGCCACTAACACCTTTGAAACACATTATCTAAAATCATAGTCACTATATAAGTGATTGCTCTGCTTGCACACTATTAGACTACTTGAGCCTGTGGCTAATAACAGAAGTCATATAATATTGTGAGTGTGAGATTATAACAAAGACGATTGCTCCAATTCATCCTTTTGTTACTTCCAGGCTTGATTACTGCAACTCCTTATTATCAGGCTGTCCCAATAAGCCTCTAGACACTTCAGCTGATCCAGAATGATGCAGCACATCTACTGACAAGAACTAGGAAAAGAGATCATATTTGTTCTATATTGACTTCTCTACAATAGCCTCCAGTAAAATCCAGAAGAGAATTTAAATTCCTTGTTCTCACCTATAAATCACTTAATTATAGGGCTCCACTTAATCTTGAGGAGCTCATAGTACCTTTTAGGGTATTAGGGAGTTAAAGAATGTATTCTTTAAAATGTATCCTGATCAAAGACATCTCTTAGATTTGTGATGGTAGTGCAAGGGGGGCAGTGTAATGCATTGTTAAGCAAGTATATCTTTAGATAATTGGTCTAAGAGGTACCTGGGGCCAAGTACAATACATTCAGTTTTGTCAAAGTTTAACAGCAGAAAGTCAGTAAATGTGTGTGTGCTTGTTTGTGTGGTGTGTGAGTCAAGGTGAATCAGTATAAAACAGGTAACCCCAGACCCCTACTATAGATTTTGACTCTGACTGGTTTAGCATTAAAATAATCTGCATACCTAACTGACATGGTGGAGTGATGCAATTTGTTAACTTGTTATGTTCAGATGCTGGAAACATTATTTGTACCTGGGACATTTGTCCACTTTGTCAGTCCATTTACTGCCACTATTAAAATGCATTTATTATCAAAGCAGGAGAGCATCACTTAACTTATACACTTCATCACTTTTGTTTACACTGTGTGCACAATTGACCATATCATAATTTTTCTGCATATTTTCCAACTCCAAGCTGTATAAACTTGATGTCACGGTGTGCCATGGTGTGAGGAACAGGGGACATGAGGAGAGGGACCCAAATCAAGAAAAACCTAGGAGTCTCCTAGGAGTTTGTGATGTGGCACAGTGACTGTGGAGCCCCTAGGACATTAGAGGCATTTGGGGTACAAGGGGCCCCTGGAACACTAGGGGCATCTGGAGCACCAAGGACACTAGGAACTGCAGGTGGCTGAGCCACTAACTGCACATTAGTAGCCACAGGGTCACTAGAAGCTGGAGCTGACTGAGAGGCCAAGTGGTCACTAGGGGCACTAGGGGCAGGAGGTGACTGAAATGCTGACTGGACACTAGGGGCACTAGGTGTACTAGGGGCTAGAGTCGGCCGAAGGGGCAATGGCACACTAGGAGCACTAGAACCACTAGGGCCTGAAGTCAGCTGAGGTGCCCAGAGGCTATGGAAGCACTAGGTGTACTAGAGACACTAGGAGCGCTGAAAAGACTAAGTGAGCAAGGGGCACTAGGAGCACTGCAAGGACTCGGTGCACTAGGACACCAGGACAGTAGGAGCTCCCAGAGCATGGGGACCACCGGGGTCACCAGGAGGTGCCCAGGAGGTGCCATGTTGTTACTTGGGCACTAGAGGCACTAGGGACACTGGGAGCACTGGGGCCACTAGAAATATTAGAGTCACTAGAGGCACTGGGAGCACAGGAAACACTAGGGGCACTGGAAACACAGGAAACACTAGAGGCACCGGAAACACCAGGAGCACTAGGACACTTGAATGCTTATTGGATTTAAGCATATCAGGTGATGTGTATTTGTGTAATGAAGGAGGGTGTGGCCTAAGGAGATCAACACCCTATATCAAGGTGTGCATAATTATTAAGCAGCTTCTTTTCCTCAAGCAAAATGGTCCAAAAAAGAGATTTAAAAATTGCTAATTGCTTGAAATTGCTAAGGTATTGGGGTGTGATCACAGAACCATAAAAAGTTTAGTTGCAAGTAGTCAACAGGGTTGCAAGAAATGTGTTGAGAAAAAAAGATGCAAATTAAGTGCCAAAGATTTGAGAAGAACCAAACATGAAGTTACCAGGTACCCGTTATCCTCCAGTGTTGTCATATTCCAGAACTGCAACCTACCTGGAGTACAAGGTGTTCAGTGCTCAGACACATGGCCAAGGTAAGGAAGGCTGAAACCCAACCATCACTGAACAAGACACATAAGTTGAAATGTCAAGACTGGGCCAAGAAATATCTGAAGACAGATTTTTCAAAGCTTTTATGGACTGATGAGAGTGACTCTTGATGGACCAGATGGATGGGCCCATGGCTGGATCAGTAACGGGCACAGAGCTCCACTTCGATTCAGACGCTAGCAAGGTGGAGGTGGGGTAATGGTATGGGCTGGGATTATTAAAGATGAGCTAGTTGGACCTTTTTGGGTTGAAGATGGACTCAAAATCAACTCGCAGTTTTTAGAAGACCCTTTCTTCAAGCAGTGGTACAAGAAAAAGTCTGCATATTTCAAGAAGACCATGAGTTTTATGCAGGATAATGCTCCATCACATGCATCACAGTACTGCGGCCACTGCACCCCCTCACCGAACCTAAACCCTATTGAGAATTTGCGGGCCCTTCTTAAACAGAGATTAACAGTGAAGGAAAACTGTACACCCCCTGAACAGTGTCTGGGAGGCTGTGGTTGCTGCTGCACAAAAAGTTGATCGTTAACAGATAAAGAAACTGACAGACTCCATGAATGGAAGGCTTATGTCTGTTATTGAAAAGAAGGGTGGCTATATTGGTCACTTTTTTGAAATGTCAGAAATGTTTATTTGTAAATTTTGAGTTTATTATTCTAACTTTAACAGATGAAAATAAACAAGTGAGATGGGAAAATTTTCATTTTTCATTTAGTTGCATACTTCTGCACACTAACAGTTGCCCAGTAATTGTGCACACATAGATATTCTCCTAAGAAAGACAAAACCTCACTTTTACTTACTTAAATATTCAGGTTTGAGGTTTATTAACATGTTGGATCAACTGAGAGCACTGTAGTTGTTCAATTAAAAAAAAAATCCAAAAATATAATTTGCCTAATGATTGTGCACACAGCGTACTTTGTCAGAAACATTTCACGACAGGAAGGTTAAAGAGAATGGGTTAAGTGAGCAGCAGCTTTTTTTTTTTCTTTTTTTTTGCACAACTTAGGCATGATATGATTAATTACAAAGCAGGGGTGGGGACTGGGGACTACATCTGCATTTGTTTTACAGTTTTTTCAGCCATTGTGGGCAGTCACCAAACACATGTATGACTCTATCACATTAACAAGTAGGAAATGACCAGCTGGTGGCATAATTGTGCACTGCAGCAAAGGTTGCTGGTCTAAGTTCTTTATTAATACTTAACTTGTAATTAAATCAGCCACTAGAATTGCTTGCTTCATGTTTAGTTTGACAAAACCTACATGGTTTGGACATAATGCTATTATAATTTCATATATAATGAAATATATTCTGTAACACTTTATACTATATACTTTCACCTGCTGTACATAATACTATTCTTTTGCACTTGTGGTTAGATGCTAACTGCATTTCAATGGCTTTGTACCTGTACATTGCACAATGAAATAAGGATGAATCTAATCTAATGTAGTATCAATAAGTAAGGTTTCTGTGTTTCAAAATGGAATTCAAATAAGCAAAACTGCTGTTTTATGCTTAATGAATATAATTCTATTTTATGATTTACACCTACATGTGTATGACGTGTAATTATTTAGCTGTTACTTACATTTATGTTGACTTATCTCTGTGATGCTACCTCTTTAATTTTACATTTTACATTTTTTTTGTTCTAGTTTCTAGTTTAATCTGCTGAAGACAAAGTAAAATAATTATGAAATAATAACTTTAACCAACGTTACTTTAACACGTGAACACGACATAGGCTAAGATCCTCTCGGGAATGTATCATCGCACATTTCGTTTACCAAGTTCTTTTAATTTCTACTGTACTTGTCTTTTTGATCTGTACTTTGTGTTGGAACTTGACTCCAGATACTTTGAACAGTTTGTTATTCACTGTTTCCGTGTGGATATGATTGGGCCTTTGAGGCAGCAATCAACCTCGCTGTCACCCCATCCTGCACGCGCCACTGGCTGTACGCAGTGACAATCAGTGAGATTACCATTACGTCATTGCGCTGCGGTAGGCGATTGGTTGGTCGTCCTGCATAATCTCACCGCCGAGTATCTAAGGTTTTGTTCACCATGTTGGATCAACTGCTATCTTATTTGCCTTGGGACCAATAGTTTTATCATGTCAGTGACAACGAATCGTCGTGGGCCCAAAGTGTAGAGGTTCAACCGTGTGGCTTCCTCTTTACCAGCAGATATCACATTTACCGACCCCGACACGAGCGAAAGGTCTACTGTTTTGATTTGGCGAAACGGACACCGATTAGCTAATTTAGCTCCAATCTGCCAGTGTTTAGATATTATTGCATTTTTTTCTAGCTCCTGGCAGCTGCATAGTTTATCCCGCATTTAAAGGTTTCAACTTTTGCCTCGCATTGTTATTTTGTCTCCCTGGATATGTGCTTGTGAGCCGCAAGAGGACTGCGTAAAACACAAGGCTGTCGATGGGGGAAATAAGTTGCCTGCCAGCCGTCTGCGAGGGTATCTCTTTTCATTTTTTTGAGTCATGGTTGAAGCTTCGTCACTCTGTCAGAATGATGGGGATTTCTTTCCAGGCGCGCGGCTCGTTGGATTGGTGTAATAATATGTGAGTGGAGCGGATGACCGAGGCCTGGGCCTGCCTGCGTGCGCTGTTGTGTTGTGGCCTGGGCTGGGATACACCTCCTCTGCACCGGATCAGCAGCGTTAATTACGGCTCGAAGATTACCCCTATTTAGAGAGTAGTTGTATGGCCTACGCGCGCAACTGAAGGAGGATTCAGTTTGGAATAATAGATGCGATTTCTAAGCCTTGTGGAGCCCCGGTGGTGGGAAAAGCAA